>CM077079.1:131305627-134221627 GCA_039513925.1 Platanthera zijinensis | reverse complement strand
CCTAGGTCACGGGCGTGACACTTAGGTCACGAGCGTGACAGGCCCGAGTTCAATTTCGACGATCGTTTTACGGAGATCGATGATCGTCGAAGGAGTCACGCCCCTGGTCACGGGCGTGACACTGTGGTCATGGGCGTGACATGTCCGGGCTGCAAGGTCGACGATCGTCTCATGGAGATCGACGATTGTCGAAGGAGTCATTGAAAGTGAAGGGATAGATACTACTCTAGAGGGGGGGGTGAATAGAGTTATCAAATTTTGCACTAGACAAAGTTTGAAGGTCTACCCAACTCCCTTGGAGTGAATTGCGGAATTAAAAGATTATAGATATAGAATTAACCTTAAAGCCTAACACAAGTGATGTGCAAAAACTCAAGCTAACTATAATTACAGTTAAGGCTTGGAAATCCTAATCAGCAACTAGCAACCTAGTTATATCTATTCACAGCCACAGTGCAGGAAATAAACAAGGCAATCCAGACGACACAAGGAATTTATAGTGGTTCCCCAAACAACTTGGGTACGTCCACTCTTCTACCAACAAGGTAGGAATCCACTCAGGTTTTTGATCAGGTGCCCTGCCACCAACAGGATCTTCTTCAGGTAGATCCAGAAATCCTTTAGACTTTTGATTAGGTGTCTAAAAACCAAGCACATGTTTTTGATCAGGTGCCTTGCCACCAAGGGATACTTTTGAAGGGAGTAATAACCCTGTACAGGAGGGGGAAGAAGGTTAAGATGTCTTCTCTATTTTACAATAGATTAGAGAAGCACAAAAACTTGCACTGAGCTAGAAAGCTCTAAAGAATCAAGGCTCCCCCTGGCTCAAAGATGTCCAGGTGAAGTCTTGCTTCAGTGCAGAAAACTCTTCAGAAAGCTCTGAAGGAAAAACTACAAGAAGATAATAAATAATAAAATTAAAGATCTTCAAGCAGCTATCTTCTTCTTCTTCTTCTTCAAAAGAACTCTGAGTTTGAACTTCCTGAAAAGTAGGAGAACTCGGGTTGAAGAAGAGTAGAAGATCTTAACACTTCTCAGTTAGATGAGTATTGCTGAGAACAGAAAACTTGATGAAGGCTTGAATGGTTAAGTGAACAACTGGTTAGCTATTAGCTAGCTTGAATCCTTCTTCAAGGGGTCCTTTATATAACAGCAGCAAGCAACGGCTCTCTTCAATTTGAATTACTTGTCTTCTTCTGAAACTTGAGACCTGGGCTGCAAATAACACACAGCAAAACAAACTCTGCAGCAAGACATCCTATAAAAGGAATGAACCTCTTTCTAAGAAGCTGCTGGATCAAATCAAATAACAGAAGGACTAAATAAAGTCACATCAGAGAAATACTCTTTATAGCAGAAGGAAGACTTTTCAGTCTAACGGATATAAAGGACTGTCAGCAGATAAAGTAAAATACAAAGTCAGATAATAAGACAAACAACTTTATCTAAAAAGATTTTACACAGGCAAAAAGAATAGAGCAGATATGCCTGGAAATATTATCATAGAACAACTGAAAAGATATGCCAGATAATGTATTAATTAATATAATAAATAAATACAAAATATAAAGGCAGATAGAAAACGTCGAACGACCTTCGGAGATCGTCGACCGACGCACGGAGATCGTCGAACTATCGGACAGATAGTCGAACAATCCAGATAGTCGAACTATCAAAGGAGATAGTCGAACTATCACAGCAGATAGTCGAACTACTAGAAGATAGTCGAACTATCAGATAGTCGACCTATCAACAGATAGTCGAACTATCAGGGCAAAACAGATAGTCGAGCTATCAACAGATAGTCGAGCTATCAGATAGTCGACCTATCAACAGATAGTCGAACTATCAAAAACAAACAGATAGTCGACCTATCAACAGATAGTCGAACTATCAGATAGTCGAACTATTAAAGCAGATAGTCGAACTATCAAGCGAGAACAGATAGTCGACCTATCAACAGATAGTCGAACTATCAACGCAGAACAAATAGTCGAACTATCAACAGATAGTTGAGCTATCAGATAGTCGACCTATCAACAGATAGTCGAACTATCAAAAACAAACAGATAGTCGACCTATCAACAGATAGTCGAACTATCAGATAGTCGACCTATCCAAGCAGATAGTCGAACTATCAAAGCACACAGATAGTCGAACTATCAACCGATAGTCGAACTATCCACGCAGACTGAAAGTCGAACAACTGATAGACGATCGTCGAACAGTTAGTCGACGATAGTCGAGCGGCGTTCGACGATAGTCGAACGAACAAACTACTTAACCAAATTCTCAATCTGGAAAAGTGAGGACTCTACAGCTAGACTACTAACCATTGACCATAGATATTTCTTGGGTCAAGGGACTAAAAAGACAAGACTAAACTCAAATCAAACTGGGGTACCAACAATCTCCCCCTATTTGAGTTAAGTCTCTTAAAAACTAAAACACAGAGCTAGCTATAGAACACTATAAACAATACAGGAAATAGATAGCAATTAACTAGCAATTTTCAAACAGATAGATAAATAGCAGTTAAACAGAACTAAGGATCAACAGAGTCAGGCTTAGATACAGAAGAGCTAGAAACAAAAGAAATTTTTCGCAGAGGATCAATGGCCTCTAACTTAGACATCTTTAAATCTTGCAAGCCAATGATCTTTAATTCTGTAGTCCTTGGCACAACAGCTTCCGGGTGCTTTTCCATATATTTAGAAGGGTCAAAAACCTCAGGGTTAACCTGGAACTTTTCTAATTCCTTCTTTCTGAAAGTAGACATGGTGGTTAAACCAGTGGTGTCCTTCCCTTCTGCTTTTGCTTTTCTGATTTGGGCTGCTCCAACTAATTCGTGAAAACGAGCCATCCTAAAGTTAGGATCGAGCTCAGGACTTTCATAAACATACTCAGGAGGAGTAGCATCTGATTCTTTATCTAGATAAGACATGGGAGCAGACTTAGCAAAGTTCTTGCTAGAGTATTTAAAACAAAATAAACTACTTACCTTTTGAAACAACTTTTTCAGACTGTGCTGGTATTGGAGAAGAAGCTCTTTTCTTTGGAGAAGGAGGAGGGGAAAAGGTTGGTCTTTGATGCACAACCTCCTTCACTTGTCTTTGAGAACCAGAATAAGATCTGCCTTGAGAACTTTGAGTGTTTTTCCTTGACTGAGACTGAGAAGGTGCAGATTTTCTAGAAGAGGCAGATGGATTAGCAGATAGGTTCCCAGAGGCTCCTGCACTGGGAGGTGGAGGAGGGGGACCTCTGGGAGTCCATCTAGAAACAGGACTATCATACCTCTTAGATCTTTTTCTCTCTTTCTGCTGGTTCTTGGAGAACCACATCCAATGTTGAAATTCTTTCGATTTGGGGTCAATTCCTTTAAGAATATAGTATGGAGTATTATTGTCCCGGCTGGGAGGAGGAGGAGCAATGGCTTTCCTTTTCTTTTGAGCAGCTTTCTTTTTCTTAGCATTCTCAGATAAATCAGAATCATCTTCATCATCAGAGTGAGATGATGGAGGATTATCATAAGGATCATAGGCTTCAGAAACAGCCTTTTCTTTTAACTTCAGAGCTGATTTCTCTCTTTCCTCTTCAATGGCATCCTGAGCCAGAAGGAAATCTAAATCCAACCCTGGTGAATCATCCCAAATAGTTGACTTTTCAACTTGCAACTCTTTTTCTGTCTCTTTTAAAGAATCTTGTACTCTTTGATTCCAGGCAGCTCTTCCTTTTTCTTCTTCCACACTCAGAACAGAAGTCTCATCTTTGATTTCATCTTGTTTTTCAGACTCATCTTCTCTATCATCTAAAAATGAATCCAGTTCTGGATCTTCTTGAATATCAGGAACATTTGGGGCAGCTTCTGAAACAATTACTATGATCTGAGCAGCTAAATCTTCTCTAATATAATCTGTAGAATTATGAACACAGATCTGCTAAATAAGCAATAATCATTCCTTCTAGGTATTCACTAGCTAGCAAATTAATTGACTCGTCAATAAAGCGAATGAGTGAATTACCTTCATATTTGACCAACTCCCAAGACTCATCTAGGTAGGATGTAATGATCCCTTCTAGGAAATTTGCAATCACGGGAGATGTGAGATCTTCCAAGCAAACTTTCACAACAAATTCAGATAACATGATAGTATTAGATATTTCCTTTTCCGATAACACAGAGGCTGATTCTTTTTCAGCTGGAGCAGACACTACTTGAACTGTCATCACAGTATCTGTTACTGCTGGAAGGGAGGCAGGAGGCTCTGAGGCATCTTCACAGAACATCTCCCCCTGCCTGATTTCAGTGGAAACTGAAACCAGGCCCCTTGAGGAAGAGGGCTCAACAGATTTGGAAAGTGATTTGATGGTAGCGGTTAAGGTATCAATGGAGGAGGCAAGTGGAGCGATTGCCTCTTCAATCATAATTTTGATTGAAGGGGTAATCAACTCCATAATGCGGGAGATGAGTTCAGGGGTAATCTCAAAAGAAGATGGAAGTGCAGTGGATGGAAATGCAGCAGATATGGTTGTAGTGCTAGGATGAAGAATGGTGTGGACTGGGGATTGAATTGGAGATGGAGCTGGAGAGTTAATAGGAGAGTTAACTGGAGAATGAATGGGAGACTGAGGAGGAGTTGGAATCCTCTCAGATCCTAACAAATCAAAATTAGGAGCAGATATCCTAGTCTGATGAGAAGGAAGAGGAGATGCTGGAGGCGAAGGAAGAACAACCGTGGTTGTTTCTCTAGCAGGAGAAGGGGAAAGTCGTACTTCAGCTGAAGTTGATGGAACTTCAACTGAGGCAGACAGCATAGCAGAAGAAGAGGGAAGGGAAAGAGCTGAGCCAGCTTCTACAGGGTGAGGAGCGACCGAATCAGTCCTGGTGCTCTCAGATGTCGCTGGAGCAACCCCTGTGAGAGCGGGTTTCACAAAGGTTCTCTTCCACTTAGAGAACAGGTTTGGGTCCATCTTCTTGCTTGCATTTATTGTTGTTGCGGTTGAACTCAGCAGCTGGGGATATTTTTCCTTCAGGAAAATTCCAATAGCCCTTCTGAGGGTAACTTCCTTCTTACTATTCTTTTTCCTTATTAAATCAAACATTACTCCAGCCCAATCAATCTTTTTCTGATTAACAATTGCACACATCAGTGCAAATTGTTGCCTTATTATATTGTCATGAGCAGAGTGCTTACCGAGGAGCACTTTTCCGACCAACTCAGCAAGAAACTTAATCTTGAAAGGAAAATTTACCTTGAGCAGCTTCGTGGGAATGCCCTCTGCATGTCCCAGCTCAACTAACATTCTTCCAAATTCTTGAGCATCTTGCTCATAATCCTCTTCACCATTTATCAAACCAAAAATATCAGTCAAAACGGCCGGAGTTAAGATTACCTCTTCTCCGCCGATGGTGCCAGTCATCGAGTCGTCGGTGGAGGACGACGTGAAAGCCCATTCCTTGATCTCAGGTATATTTAACTTAATCCTTGAAGACATTAATCTCTCTAGTCCTTGGTCCCGGCACAACTGAAGAACTTCCACGATCCCTGCTTCGCAGCAACTGAACGCGTTGAAATCAACACTGAAGCCTGCATCGAACTTTACAACTGCTAACACTGCGGGAGAAATCGCCATTGATTGCTGGAGAAAGCGCGAGAAGGACGGCGAAGACGAAGGGGACGAAGCGGCAGAAAATCGCAAGCGGGAAGACAGAATGCGAAGAGTCACGCTCCGTCGACGAAAGAACAAAAGATCTTTTAACCTAGGTCGACTATCGGCTTTATATTAGACCGGAGATAGTCGATCTATTAAAAAGATACTAGACCTGATAGTCGAACGGCCGTTCGACGATCGGCTCAGAAGCAGAGTAGTCGAGCCATTGTTCGACTATTTCTGGCTTCTCAAACAACAAGCTGTCGTCGTTCAGAGATCGACGATAAGCTCGACCTGTTCGACGATCTTCGAACGCCGTTCGACGATCTTCAAACAGATAAGCTATCATTAACCAGAGGTCGACGATAGGCTTAATCCGTTCGACGATCTTCGATCATCGTTCGACGATCTTCAAGCAGGTTTCAACATAGGCAGATATAGTCACACTTAGTCTCGTCCATTGATCATGCCTAATTGAACTAAAAAGAACAGATGCTTCTGTTCATCTAAAGGCTTGGTGAATATATCACCTCTCTAAAACTCAGTGGATATGAACTCAAAACAAATCTTGTTCTTTTCCACACAATCTCTCAGGAAATGGTGCCGAATCTCAATGTGCTTCGTTCTAGAGTGGTGCACTGGATTTTGTGCAATTGAAATAGCACTGGTACTATCACACATGATTTTGGTGTTCTTGTGTGAGTAACCATAATCCACAAGCTGGTTTTGAATCCACAGGATCTGTGAACAATAACTAGCAGCTGTTATATATTAAACCTCTGCAGTTGAAGTTGAGACAGAAGCCTGCTTCTTACAGAACCAAGAGACCAATCTCTCTCCCAGGAACTGGCAAGTTCCTGAGGTGCTCTTCCTGTCAACTCTGCAACCAGCATAATCAGAATCAGAATATCCAATTAATTCAAATTCTGACTCAGCTGGGTACCAAAGTCCTAGATCTGGACATCCCTTCAGGTATCTCAGGATTCTCTTTAGAAGAATCAGATGAGATTCCTTGGGGTTGACCTGGAATCTAGCACAAAGGCATGTAGCAAACATTATATCCGGCCTACTTGCAGTTAGATATAATAGGGAACCAACAATGGCCCTATAATTCTTTTGATCAACTGGCTTGCCGTGATCATCAGAATCAATAACTACATTAGTAGCCATGGGTGTAGGCATTGCTGAAGCATCAGCCATCCCAAATTTCTTTACCAGTTCCTTGGCATATTTGGATTGGGAGATGAAGATACCATTAGCATCTTGCTTAACTTGGAGACCAAGAAAGTAAGACAGCACACCCATACTACTCATCTCAAACTTAGAGTGCATCAGGTCAGAGAACCTTTTGCAAAGTTTGGGATCAGTGGAGCCAAATATAATATCATCTACATACACCTGAACTAACAGGATTGTGTCCTTGTGATGCTTGACGAAAAGGGTTCTATCAACTACTCCCCTAGTAAAGTTGTGCTCTAAAAGGAAACTAGCTAGAGTCTCATACCAGGCTCTGGGAGCTTGCTTTAGTCCATATAGAGCTTTCTGTAACTTAAACACATGTGAGGGCTGAGTTGAAGAAACAAACCCTGGTGGTTGTTCAACAAACACCTCTTCCTTAAGCTCACCATTCAGGAATGCACTTTTGACATCCATTTGGAACACCTTAAACTTCATGTAGGCTGCATAGGCCAAGAAGATCCTTATTGCTTCTAGCCTTGCAACAGGAGCAAAGGTTTGGTCATAATCTATACCTTCCTCCTGTCTGTAGCCCTGAGCTACAAGCCTTGCTTTATTCCTTACTATAATTCCATTTGCATCCAACTTGTTTCTATACACCCACTTGGTGCCTATGATCAGTTGGCCTTTAGGTCTTGGAACCAAAGTCCAAACTTTACATCTCTCAAACTGATTGAGTTCCTCTTGCATAGCAATGATCTAGTGGGGATCTAGCTCTGCATCTTTAAAGGAGAGGGGCTCAACCTGTGAGAGGAAACAAGCATGCATCACATCCTGTCTTAATTGGTGTCTTGTTTGCACACCAGCTGATATGTTTCCAATCTCTTGAGATGTGGGGTGATCTCTAAGTGTGACAATATCAGCAGGTGGGATGTGATCTTCAGCAACAGTTGGGATTAATTCCTCAGGAGGAATTTGATCTACTATTGGTGGTACAACAACAGCTTCAGCAATGTCTTCATCACTGTCTGATTCAGTGATCTGAAGAGTTGATAGTTGAAGAATTTCTTGAGGAGCATCAGGTACCTGCAATAAACTAGAGGAAGGAGAATTTTCTTTCTCCTTGTAAAACATCTGAGACTCATCAAACGACACATGCACAGATTCTTCAATCTTACAGGTTGATTTGTTATAAACCCTATAAGCTTTGCTTACTTGGGAATATCCAAGCATGATTCCCATTGAAGCTTTTGCTTCAAATTTCCTAAGATATTCTTTATTGTTATTATGAATATAAACAACACAACCAAAAATTCTGACATAATTAATTTTAGGTTTCTTTCCTTTAAGCAACTCATTAGGAGTTTTACACTTAAGTTTGTGTATCAAACTTCTATTTAAGAAATAATTGGCTGTACTAACAGCTTCTGCCCAATAGGAGAGAGGCATGTTAGCATCTGCAAACAATGTGCTAGCAGCTTCAATGAGTGTTCTATTCTTCCTTTCAACTACCCCATTTTGTTGAGGAGTTCTAGGAGCTGAGAAGCTATGTTTGATACCTTCTCCCTCACAGAATTCTTGCATGAGAAGAGAGTCAAACTCAGTACCATGATCACTTCTGATCAAGGCCACATGAGTAGAGTACTCAGTCTACACACATAGTAGAAAGTTTGTAAGGGCTTTGAAGTTATCAGACTTAGTTCTCAAAAAGAAAACCCAACTGAACCTAGAGAAGTCATCTACAATTACTAAGGTGTAATACTTCCCTCCTAAACTCTGTACATTTATTGGGCCAAAAAGGTCCAAGTGTAATAGATACAGGATTCTAGGAGAATCACTCTTATTTACAGATTTAAAAGAATTTTTGGTTTGCTTGCCTAGCTGACAAGCCTTGCATAGGCTCTCCTTCTTGTAGGGGCAAGAAGGTAAACCTCTAACAAGGTTGTGTTTAGATAACCTAGATATATTTTTAAGGTTAACATGACTAAGCCTCTTATGCCACAAAGAATTATTATTAATTGCTACTTCATTAAACAGGCAGATTTCAGAATGAGATGAATTGAAATCTACTAAATAAATATTACCTATTCTAATACCTACTAAAACAACATTATTATTTAAAGTAATATTGCAAGAGGAGTTAGAAAATGAAACCTGGTAGCCAGCATCACATAGCTGGCTGACTGAAATCAAATTATGCTTCAGTCCATTGACATATGCAACTCTCTTGAAAGTAACTGCTCCAATTGTGATCTTGCCATAACCTTCTGTCTGACCACAGCTGGAGTCTCCAAAGATAACCTTTGGGACGAGCTTAGCTTTGAACTTTGACAGAAGATCTTTATTTCCTGTCATATGCTTAGAGCATCCACTATCCAAATACCACTTATTTTGAGTGATTGGATAGGCCTTCACCTGCAAGACATTTATTTAGACAGTGTGGACCCAGGTAACCTTGGGTCCCTTGTTTTTCACATAAGAAAAACTGGAAATATATGAAAATGCAGGCTGAGGGTGATAACCTAGTGGGTGAGATCTCCTAGGTGGGATTCTCCATGCAGATGATGGGTCAACAAACCTAGGGTTTCTATTTTCATTTAGGTTTCTATGGTACTGATTATGATTTTGAAAATCATGTTGAAAACGTCGATCGACGTTCGACGATGGGCGCTCAGATCGTCGAGCTTCGTTCGACCATTGAGCTTCCGATCGTCGAGCGGCGTTCGACGCTCTTTGCATTTCTTTAAAAAATTTCTTTCTCTTTTCTCTCTTAGCTTTATTTAAAGTTTTATTAACTAGGTTTACTTGCTCAGTGTTCTTCATTCCACTAGCTGAAATGAAGTTTACTGGAGTTGAAAGATTATTTTTAAGTAGTACTGGGGGTTCACTGGGAGAAGCTCCTAAGCCTAGTTTGTCATTACCTGACCTAGTGTTAGTCATGCTGGTAATTTCTAACAACTTAAGGCTTCTACCATTAAGTGATTCTTCTAACCTCTTAGACTTAGCTAACTCCATTTTAAGAAATTTAATTTCTTCACTACAAGTAGTGAGATCTTCCTTTAACCTAACATTTTCTGTAGCTATTGATTCTGAGTCAGCTAACTTATTTCTAAGTTCTTTTATCTCCTTTTCTGAGCTAATCAAATCTAAGCATAAAGATTTAAATTCTAATTTAAATTCAGCTGAGGTAAAATCATAAGAAGAGAGTACCTCATCTTCTGTAGGCATCTCTTCATCAGAATCTGAACTCTCTGCAGCAGAGTGGTTGCTGCAGGCATCTATTGCCATCAGGCAAACTTCTTTTGCCTTCTTCTCTTCGTCATCCTCACTGGAGCTTGATGAGGAGGATTCTTCATCAGAATCACTCCAGGTTTCAGCAATGAAACCTCTCTCCTTCTTCTTGTTTTTGTAGGAGGATGGCTTGGAGTGCTTCCTGTGCTGTTCCTTTTCTTTTCTCTTGTCTTTGTTCTTCTCCTCTGGACACTCTAGTAAGATGTGTCCAGGCTTCCTGCAACCATAACAAATAATTTCTTTAGCAGGTGAACGATCATACCTGGGTTTGTCTTCATAGCGTGAAGACTTCTTTCTAAACTCCTTTCTCCCCATCTTGAGAAACCTCTTGGCAAACAATGCCATTAGTTCCTCATTTGATTGGCTGCCTTCAGAAGCATCAGCAGCCTTAAGAGCTAGAGATTGCTCTTTTCTTGTTGGAGTAGGGGTCTTTGCCTCTGCTTCTGCTTCCCTTATCTTCAGCACTTGCTCAAAAGACTTGAGCTTGCCGAGAAGAGCTTCAGTGGAGATCTCATTTGTACTTCTGGCTTCCTTGATGGGCCAGATCCTTAGATCCCATGTGCTAGGGAAGCACATAAGAATCTTATCATTGACCTCTGTCAATGATATGTCGTTGTCAAGGGTCCTCAGCTCATTGATGATTGAGCTGAGCCTGGTGTACATGGCTTCAACTGATTCAGCATCAGTTTTCTTGAAGTTCTCATACTGTGAGATCAGGTTGGACCTTCTGTCCTTCCTTTCATCAGCTGAACCAGCCACAATCTGGTTCAGTATATCCCACATAGCTTTTGCTGAAGAGCAGTCAGCTACCTTCTGGAATACCTCATCTGACATTGTCTGAGCCAGTATGTTCATTGCCTTGGCATCTGCTATTTTGGCCTTCTTGTACTCATCGTTGTAATCTGGAGGAGGCACTACACTCATATCAGATGATGAGGCAGTAGCAGCAGCAGGTGCTCTTGGGGGACCTGACAAAATAGAAGCAAAGATGCTTTCATCAATAGAATTGATATATAATTTTATCCTTGCCTTCCAGATGCCAAACTTAGCTAAGTTGCATGCTGGAGGTCTGGTGCTGGAATAATCCTTGGACTGGGCCATGATAGTGAATATCTATAAGCTTTGGTATCTATCAGATCTTGTGACTTAGGTGTTAGCCTATTCAGTCAGTCAACCTCCCTCTGATACCAATTGAAAGTGAAGGGATAGATACTACTCTAGAGGGGGGGGGGGTGAATAGAGTTATCAAATTTTGCACTAGACAAAGTTTGAAGGTCTACCCAACTTCCTTGGAGTGAATTGCGGAATTAAAATATTATATATATAGAATTAACCTTAAAGCCTAACACAAGTGATGTGCACAAACTCAAGCTAACTGTAATTACAGTTAAGGCTTGGAAATCCTAATCAGCAACTAGCAACCTAGTTATATCTATTCACAGCCATAGTGCAGGAAATAAACAAGGCAATCCAGACGACACAAGGAATTTATAGTGGTTCCCCAAACAACTTGGGTACGTCCACTCTTCTACCAACAAGGTAGGAATCCACTCAGGTTTTTGATCAGGTGCCCTGCCACCAACAGGATCTTCTTCAGGTAGATCCAGAAACCCTTTAGACTTTTGATCAGGTGTCTAAAAACCAAGCACATGTTTTTAATCAGGTGCCCTGCCACCAAGGGATACTTTTGAAGGGAGTAATAACCCTGTACAGGAGGGGGAAGAAGGTTAAGATGTCTTCTCTATTTTACAATAGATTAGAGAAGCACAAAAACTTGCACTGAGCTAGAAAGCTCTAAAGAATCAAGGCTCCCCCTGGCTCAAAGATGTCCAGGTGAAGTCTTGCTTCAGTGCAGAAAACTCTTCAGAAAGCTCTGAAGGAAAAACTACAAGAAGATAATAAATAATAAAATTAAAGATCTTCAGGCAGCTATCTTCTTCTTCTTCTTCTTCAAAAGAACTCTGAGTTTGAACTTCCTGAAAAGCAGGAGAACTCAGGTTGAAGAAGAGTAGAAGATCTTAACACTTCTCAGTTAGATGAGTATTGCTGAGAGCAGAAAACTTGATGAAGGCTTGAATGCTTAAGTGAACAACTGGTTAGCTATTAGCTAGCTTGAATCCTTCTTCAAGGGGCCCTTTATATAACAGCAGCAAGCAACGGCTCTCTACAATTTGAATTACTTGTCTTCTTCTGAAACTTGAGACCTGGGCTGCAAATAACACACAGCAAAACAAACTCTGCAGCAAGACATCCTATAAAAGGAATGAACCTCTTTCTAAGAAGCTGCAGGATCAAATCAAATAACAGAAGGACTAAATAAAGTCACATCAGAGAAATACTCTTTATAGCAGAAGGAAGACTTTTCAGTCTAACGGCTATAAAGGACTGTCAGCAGATAAAGTAAAATACAAAGTCAAATAATAAGACAAACAACTTTATCTAAAAAGATTTTACACAGGCAAAAAGAATAGAGCAGATATGCCTGGAAATATTATCATAGAACAACTGAAAAGATATGCCAGATAATGTATTAATTAATATAATAAATAAATACAAAATATAAAGGCAGACAGAAAACGTCGAACGACCTTCGGAGATCGTCGACCGACGCACGGAGATCGTCGAACTATCGGAAAGATAGTCGAACGATCCAGATAGTCGAACTATCAAAGGAGATAGTCGAACTATCACAACAGATAGTCGAACTACCAGAAGATAGTCGAACTATCAGATAGTCGACCTATCAACAGATAGTCGAACTATCAGGGCAAAACAGATAGTCGAGCTATCAACAGATAGTCGAGCTATCAGATAGTCGACCTATCAACAGATAGTCGAACTATCAAAAACAAACAGAGAGTCGACCTATCAACAGATAGTCGAACTATCAGATAGTCGAACTATCAAAGCAGATAGTCGAACTATCAAGCGAGAACAGATAGTCGACCTATCAACAGATAGTCGAACTATCAACGCAGAACAGATACTCGAACTATCAATAGATAGTTGAGCTATCAGATAGTCGACCTATCAACAGATAGTCGAACTATCAAAAACAAACAGATAGTCGACCTATCAACAGATAGTCGAACTATCAGATAGTCAACCTATCCAAGCAGATAGTCAAACTATCAAAGCACACAGATAGTCGAACTATCAACCGATAGTCGAACTATCCACGCAGACTGAAAGTCGAACAACTGATAGACGATCGTCGAACAGTTAGTCGACGATAGTCGAGCGGCGTTCGACGATAGTCGAACGAACAAACTACTTAACCAAATTCTCAATCTGGAAAAGTGAGGACTCTACAGCTAGACTACTAACCATTGACCATAGATATTTCTTGGTCAAGGGACTAAAAAGACAAGACTAAACTCAAATCAAACTGGGGTACCAACAGTCATGCCCTTAGTCACGGGCGTGACACCTTGGTCACAGGCGTGACATGCCCAGGTAGTACGTTCGACGATCGTCTCGCGGAGATCGACGATCGTCGAAGTAGTCACGCCCAAAGTCACGGGCGTGACGGGTCGGTCACGGGCGTGACCAACCCGTGACCCGAAACCTCGATCGATTTATTTCAATTTTTGGGCTTCCTAGGGTTCTGTCACGACCAACCGATTCCTAGGGGTTTAGCCGAAAATGGGATGTTACAAGAATGCCTTCACAACTTTCTGTCAGGGCTGGATTAACCTTTTCCTTGCTCTCCTTTCCTTCTCTTGCCTTCTTCTAGCTCAAGATCCAAAAGAAAGAGAGAGAGAGAAAGAGAGAGAGAGAGAGAGAGAGAGAAAATGAGAAATATTTCTCATCTCAAGATTTTATCAAAAGCTACTACCACATGGTAACTCATTATTGCTGCAATGTAACTTTGGTGGTCGCTGCCCAATAGGCATCGTTCTGCCGCCCAAAGACCACCTCAACCTTATCCAACACGTGGCAACAACTTCCAACATTTACTCTACCACCGAGCGGTACCGTCTATGGGAAATGTCGAATTATTTCATTAGCTACTGCCATACAGTATCTCACTACCGCCGAGTGGTACTAACAAGAGACTCTTGTCGCTTAAATCTGCTAGCTACTGCCAACACAAGCTTTATTGTCAGGCGATAACCTCCAGTGACCAACTTCATGTTGTTTTCAGGCATTTTGGGGCATTAAATGTCCAGTCTTCAAATCCATTCCTTCCTCTCTAGCGATTTTGACTAAACCTCTCCTCAATTTACTCCTATTTGTAGTCACGAAGCTTCTCGTTCACATGGAGCAGCTCAGCAAGTGAATCGAGATCAGCTCTCGGAAAGAAAGAGGAAAAATTGTATAAGTAAGAATCGACGAGAATCACTAAGTGATTCTCGCCGATTCGGCGAGAATCACTAAAGATTCTCGCCGAGTCGTCAAGAATCACTAGTTGATTCTCGCCGGTTGGAGCCGGCTGTCTCGACGCGCCAGAAATTTCTCTAAGGTAGAATCGTCGAGAATCAAGTGTGATTCCCGCCAATTCTCCCCGGCTTCTATATCAGTGCAGCCAGAATTCGGCTAAGTAGAATTCGGCGAGAATCGTAGGTGATTCTCGCCGATTCGTCGAAAATCACCTACGATTCTCGCCGAATTTGACTTGGGCAATTTTCCGATTCTATCTGAACCGGTCCATGTTACCTGTGGTATTTCGAACCGGTCTTAGGGCTTCTCTTTGGTGGGGCACACAACGGTCATCTTGATGACCTAATGTATAAATAAACAGGTATTTTTTGAAAAGTAGGACAATGAAGAAAGAAGCGTAGAAAAGAACGAGCGACCGTCAAAACCTAGGTCGCGGAGCTCCATCCGACTGCTGCGCCGCTCGTACTAGGCGGTCGCCACCGCTGATTGAGGTTTCCTCCTCATCTCCCGGCGATAGAAGCTCTCCCTCGCAACGCGTCTCGCGTGTCCTTCTTGAGAACTCTTGTCTCTCGATTTGTAGATCGGGAAAACTATCCCAATCTGAATCAATTGAGACGATTGATCCAAGATCGACCGTTGGTAGACCTTGCTGGCTTAGCTAAGAAGATTGGATCTACATAGCATCACCGCCGCCTTCATTGAATCCGTCGATCTAGAGGAGATCCTTTCAAGAGAGATATACGGTCGTGGACTCTTCGTCGACGTCAAGAACACGTCGTCTAACAAAGAGAGACACCTTGATCTCCACAAGTTGTTTGTATTTCTTATACATTCTATTTCCTGTTTCATTGTAAAGGAACGGTGAGTTCCTAGTTGTAAGGGTTGGGTGCAACCCGTGTTGTGGGAGTGGTGACTCCTACGTGTGGAAGGGTTCCTTCCGTTAGTGCAAGGATTGGATTTCAATCCTGTTGGTGAAGTGACCGAGTCGTCCCTGGTTGGGAGATAGGTCGAAGGGGGAAAGTGGACGTACCCAAATCGGGGAACCACTATAAATTGCTTGGGTATTTTCTGTGCTGCATTGTTTGATTTACTTGTGCAGGTAAAACTTTAATTCCGCAAAAATGCTACAAGACACCTATTCCCCCCCCCCCCCCCCACATAGGTGAAGCTAGTTGGCACTAGGTGGACTTTCAAGTGGTATCAGAGGGAGGTTCCTCGTCAAAAAGGTTCACACCTTAAGGATAATCCTATCACCGGTGTCAACCAGAATGGAGCTTGAATATGATATCTCTCCTCTTAGACTCCCCGCGTGCACAAAGGACTATTATCCTATCTGGAAGATGAGGGTATCCTTTTTTTGGAGGCCATCGACCCTCGCACATCAATCATCTTGGAAGAGGGTCCATTCATTCCCATGAAGGCCTCCTGCTCTGGAAAGGATATGCAGATTCCCAAGGAGACTACCGAAATGTCTGAGATTGAATTCTCTCTATTCAACTTGGATGAAATGATTCGTAAAATCATCCTGGATGTCTGGACTGGACCTTCCCGGTCAAGACTTGAAAAGTGTAGGACGGCCAAGTCCTTGTGGCAAACTGTATCAGACCTCTTGGAGGGATCAGATAGAACAAGGATAAGTCGCCAGCAAGAGGATGAGGCATATATGGGGGTCAGCATTTCTGAAGAAGAAAGTGATGACCAATTTCTCAGTATCAGGGCTCCTGTGTCCTTGTCAGAGACTGAAGAAGAAGTTGAGGAAAGCAGTTCTGATGAAACTGACTCAACAGTCTTTGCCGATATTAACGGTAACCCTGAACATCAAAGCCAAGAGCAGGTAACTTCTTCCTCATACCCCCCTCCTCTTGAAGTTCCTGAAGACAGGAACAATTCAGAGGGTATTCCTTCCAGAGATGCAAGGGATATGGATAGCTTCAATCAAAAGATTGAAAATCCTGATTCCCTTGAGAGTGCCCTTCAGAAGAGCAACATACTTGTGGAGGAGCAAGCTAAGGAGATTGCTCAGCTGAAGACCATGATGAATCTCCAATTAGAATCCATCAAGGTAAAGGATTCAAAGATCTCGGATCTAGAGAGTCGTCTAGAGACCGAGAAGAGGCCGGATAGTTTCTAACTTTTCCAAGATAGATGCTATCAAAAGAAAAGCAGAAAATGGGTGGATCTCCCAAATCATTAATTCATGGAGAAATGAGGAAACTGTGTACAGACCCCCCACCCCGAGCAGGAAGGGCACACATCATGCATTCAGGTATGACCATAGGAACAACCATGGTCACTGCAAGAATGATCAGCCCTCATGTGGAAATACCCACAGTGCTAGAGCTATCATGGCTACCCCGGAGAGAATACTCAAGGCCCATCCTGAGCCCTTTGTATTCTCGGCCTCAGCCCCAACTCATCCTGAATCTACCGGAACCAGCTCTCACTGCAATACTTTCCACCCTAGGACACAGGAAAGGGGGGTCAGGAAACATGTGATAAGTACCCATGGGGCCTCTGGAAGCATGCTGTCTGAAAGGAAGGCACCCCCTCTAAGGCCACTTGACACTCACCACATGCATTCTTTCCACCCTCCCATGTGTCATGGTGGAAAAGGCAATTCTGTGAGCAGAACCGGCTTTATCCCGTTTAGACCTAAGATCATGACTACCTCAGTCAACAGATCAGGTCAGAAACGGCAATACAACATTCACGAGTGTTGGTGTTGTGGCAAGGTGGGTCTTTGCCATAGATTGTTGGCACAACCCCTCTGTGTCAAGGGCAAGGGCATATCCCCGTCCTCGAGGCAAAGTTATCCCTCCCACCAGGATCCCTGTGGGAAGGCATTCAAATTGTTATGCTGACAAGAACCTAGGACCCAATACTTATTGGGTTCCTAAGGAAAGATAACTCTTTCTTGCAGGGTAGTCTAGGTTCCCGTAAACCTGATGGGAACCTGACAGGAGATGCTCCATGAATGAAGTGTAAAAGTATATGGAATAGGAGCAGTGCCATCAACACAGGCACATGTCAGTTGACCTCCTGATGTGCCTTGTGCTGATGATCTAAATGATGCATCCTATTATCACAGGTAATTGCAATTAGCCTAAATGTTTGAGCCATAATGCATAAATAGTTCCATATATATATATATATATATATATATATATATGTATGTTTACATATCCTCACTAAGTAATAAATTCCCACTTTTTGAAAGTAAATGGTCATATGGAGAATTCTTCACATGTGCTCCTTCACCTAGGGAAGGAGTAAAATTGTGAGATAACCTTTAGTTCCATTAGTAAAGATTAGTCTAACATCATTAGGTACAAGTTCGCCCTCGGGAAATCGAGAAGATATGTCATTGGGAATCATTGAGAATGATAACTGACATCAAGGATCTTGCGTTTATCGATCTAGAAATAACTTATGAAATTTGCTAGCCACTGTTATTGGGTTAGGTAAACCAAAGTTGATGTGCCTCCTAAGCCGTGTGGTGTGTTGAAACAAACTTGGATTAAGAAACAATCATTTTGAATCCTTTCCAACCCTTGACAAAGACGTAAATTAGGAATCCCGGCGATTTCCGTCGATCTAAAGTCATTCCCGTCGAACTGAAGTTATATATAGATAAACCCGGTCTACATATATATATATATACCCAACAATCAAACCTTCCGCAATTCTAATTCCCGCCGACTCTTCGACTTCCGATATTTGTCGAGACCTCCCCGCAGGAATCCCACCGATCCTCTCCTCCCGGCGATTTCCATCTTCGTGAGCCGGTGTTGACCTAACTCCGAATCCCGTAGGCTTTCCCGCTCGTATCTAGGGTGTTCGTCCAGGCTTCGCCGCGGATCATTGTCGCTAGTTTCTTCGGGTGGTCCGTCGTCTCCCTGGTGAAGCAGCCGGAACTCCCTCTTCCTCTCCGCATTAGGTAACCTTCTCTTGTCCATTATAGTGATTTAAGCTTAGTGTAGCTTTGGTATTCACTCTCGTAGTTTCGAATTAGACTTAGACTTGGGAAATCCCTCCTTAGGTTTGCAATGGCTCCAAGGACTACTACCGGCCTGGTCACCGGATGCGAGTTGGTGCGAACCGGGTTCTCCCATGCCTCGCATGAATTCAGAAATATCATCATCGTGCTTGAGGAAGCAGGACTCACTTTCGTACTGGAGCACCCTTGCAAAATCCTGGACAAGGAAGTCTTGGAGTTCTTCGCGACAGCCAAACTCCGAAATGAAGACACATACATCAAGAGTAAGGTTGCTGGGGCAAAGATTAAGATATCTGCAAGGAAGCTGACCCAATGCCTACAGCTATCCAGTTCTGAGCAAGAAGATTACCTAGAGGAACCTGATAGAATAAGGACCCTATCATTCTGTGGACTGTCCAGGGGGACAAGGTCAATCAAGAGAAAAGACATGAACGAGGAGGGGAAACTGCTGTTAGACATCATTGGGAAGGTTCTAATTTGCAAACCTGGATCACACGACCATATCTCAGGGTATATGTTCAAGACTCTGGTGGCGATTGTCTGCAGAAAAAGGTTCAATTGGGGAGCCATGCTCTTTGAGAAAATTAATGACACTCTCCGATCCCCAAGCTTTGGTAGAATCATAAGTCTCTATCTTAATCAGCTGGACGGAAATAAATTTGACATGAGCAAAGGAGTTCCCCTACACTATTTGAAAAAGATGGACTCAAGCATATTAGACCGGTGGGAGCGTCGAATAGGGAAGGTTGACGTGGACATAGACCAAGAAGCATCTCCAGTTGAGGACACTAGTGCTCCTGCACATTCTGTGGCATTTCCCAGTGAAGTTCCTGATGCACTGACTGCAGGAACTGAGGAGGAGTCTCTACCCGCTTCTGATAATATTATATCTGACATCCCTTAGATAGCTAGTGATGCGGTTGAGACCGTGCAAGAAGATAGTGAGGAGGTGGTGGAAGATGAAGTGGCTGATGAGGAGGAGGAAGAGGAAGAAGAGGAAGAAGAGGAAGATATGAATTATATGGCCGATAAGACTGGGAATATGGAAACTGAGGTGGTGGAAGCAGTACCTGAGAGGGAGAAAGGGGTGGATTCTCAGGAGGATGCTGATGTTCCATTTGTGGAACAAGCTCCTGAGAGATTGGATGCAAGAATGGAGGGGGAGCCCTCCCAACAACCCTCTGTGAACAATCCGGAACATCCTACAGTAGATGCCAGTATTCCCCCCGTGGAATCTATTCTAGTGTCCATCTCACCCTGTTCCTCCGCTAAGGAGACAAACCAGGGCGTGCCTAAGGTTCCTGCACTTCAAGCAAGTATAGCAAATCATACGGTAAACATTGTCCAAGGGATGCTGGATGAGCTTAAAGATGAGTTTGAGAAATCCCAAAACAAAGTGCTGAAGAGAATGAAGAAATCTGAGGATCTCATGCTCAAGAATGTAGTTCAAATCAATCATAAGCTAGATGAGATGGAGAAGAAATTTGAAGAAAAATATACAGAGGCAGGCACAACAGTCTCTCTTCTAATGAAAGGACTGAAAAAGAACACTGATGACCTAGCAGTGGTCAATAATAATACACATGTTGTGGCAGATAACATCCAAAAGTTTAATGCCAACATGGTGATGTTGAACGAAAATCAGAAGGCACTGCTGGATGAATTTGGTAAAACTGTGAAGCACATTGATACATCCCTGCATTCTTATGCAAACTCTATAGCTGCCGAAGCCAAAAAGGGGGAGGAGGAGTATAAAACTAAGATGGCGGGGCTTCAACAATTGATAATCGAAAACTTCGATCAGTCTAATAGGTATGTGTTTGATACGGCCCATTAGCTTGTACGGCAGGCATCGGGCATACATGTCCCTGTTGCCCCGCCAGAGGATGAGGGCTTAGCTGATGCTGCTAAGGAAGAAATAAGGACTGAAGAAGTACCACTGAGTGAAGCCGAGTCAAAGAAGGCTGCTGCAAGGGCTGAGCGAAGAAGCTGGTTTGATCAGGAAGCACTCATAAAAGCTAAAGGAAAAAGGCAATTCCAAGAAGGAACTTCAAAGGAAACACCAACAGAAAAGAAGATCAGACTGAAGGAAGATGAAGTGCGTAATGAAAGGTGGAGCCCAGTCTCAAAAAGCATCATATTAGACACCTTTGCTCTACACCAAGGGGGGCAAGTTAAAAGGAATGATGTGTATAGTCAATACGAGTGGGAGCGGCACAAAATGTATGAAGCCAAAAGAAACCTATTCGTCAGGACCAATACGGTGGCAAACAAAGCTCCCCCTCTGAGATACTATCCAAAGCCCAAAGAATATTTTGAGCGGCAGAGCAGAAAGTTCTTGGCTCAGCAGCTTAAAGAAGAGATAGCTAAGGATAAAAAACTCTAGGGTGTTAGCTAGTGCTTTCCTTACGTTTTGATTTTCACTATCATGTAAAATTGTGAACATTTAATGTGGATATCTATATATATATATATGTGTGATTTGTTGATTGGCTCTCATATTAGTCTGATTGCTCTCATTATCGTTCTCTTGGTTTAATGCACTTATTATCTTGGTTGTTGAAATTCATCTTAGCTAGTAGGATTTTGGCTTCATCAAATAGGGGGAGATTGTTGGGTACTGTATCCACAATTACCTGGATTTGAGGAAGCCACCTGTCTAGCTAAGATGAATTCACATTGTATTTGATGAAATCTTCTAGTTGTGCTTGCAGTTATTCCACGCTAAGTACACACCAATGTCAGGGTGCAGTGGGTCAATATACACGGGTCTGCGCGACGTAATCCCTCGTTAAGCAGATCAGTGTGTTGGCCTACGTGTACTCTCTCTATTGGAGTGTACTTAATTTCAAGTACAGGGCTATGATAGAGCAAGAGCAGACAAGGAGCAAGGATGGGCCAAAGACCAGCTCTCGGAAAGAAAGAGGAAAAATTGTCTAAGTAAGAATCGACGAGAATCACTAAGTGATTCTCGCCGATTCGGCGAGAATCACTAATGATTCTCGCCGAGTCGTCGAGAATCACTGGTTGATTCTCGCCGGTTGGAGCCGGCTGTCTCGACACGCCAGAAATTTCTCTAAGGCAGAATCGTCGAGAATCAAGTGTGATTCCCGCCGATTCTCCCCGGCTTCTATATCAGTGCAGCCAGAATTCAGCTAAGTAGAATTCGGCGAGAATCATAGGTGATTCTCGCCGATTCGTCGAGAATCACCTACGATTCTCGCCGAATTTGACTTGGGCAATTTTCCGATTCTATCTGAACCGGTCCATGTTACCTGCGGTATTTCGAACCGGTCTTAGGGCTTCTCTTTGGTGGGGCACACAACGGTCATCTTGATGACCTAATGTATAAATACACAGGTATTTTTGAACAGTAGTACAACGAAGAAAGAAGCGTAGAAAAGAACGAGCGGCCGTCAAAACCTATGTCGCGGAGCTCCGTCCGACTGCTGCGCCGCTCGTGCTAGGTGGTCGCCACCGCTGATTGAGGTTTCCTCCTCATCTCCTGGCGACAGAAGCTCTCCCTCGCAACGTGTCTCACGTGTCCTTCTTGAGAACTCTTGTCTCTTGATTTTTAGATCGGGAAAACTATCCCAATCTGAATCAATTGAGATGATTGATCGAAGATCGACCGTTGGTAGACCTTGCCGGCTTAGCTAAGAAGATTGGATCTACATAGCATCACCGCCTCCTTCATTAAAGCCGTCTATCTAGAGGAGATCCTTTCAAGAGAGATCTACGGACGCGGACTCTTCGTCGATGTCAAGAACACATCGTCTAACAAAGAGAGACACCTTGATCTCCACAAGTTGTTTGTATTTCTTATACATTCTATTTCCTGTTTCATTGTAAAGGAACGGTGAGTTCCTAGTTGTAAGGGTTGGGTGCAACCCGTGTTGTGGGAGTGGTGACTCCTACGTGTGGAAGGGTTCCTTCCGTTAGTGCAAGGATTGGATTTCAATCCTGTTGGTGAAGTGACCGAGTCGTCCCTGGTTGGGAGATAGGTCGAAGGGGGAAAGTGGACGTACCCAAATCGGGGAACCACTATAAATTGCTTGGGTATTTTCTGTGCTGCATTGTTTGATTTACTTGTGCAGGTAAAACTTTAATTCCGCAAAAACGCTACAAGACACCTATTCCCCCCCCCCCCCATAGGTGAAGCTAGTTTGCACTAGGTGGACTTTCACTTACACTATGAGAGTCCAATTCTTCCTCTCAGTAATCCAATTTTGCTGGGGTGTTCTTGGAGAGCAAAACTCTTGATGAATCCCAAGTTCTTTACAAAACTTTTTCATGCATTCAGATTGAAACTCAATTCCATGATAACTTTTGATTCTTACCACAGAACTATTCAATTCATTATGTATTTATTTGACAAATTTCTTGAAGACATTAGGGGTTTCAGACTTTTTCCTTAAAGAAAATCCCAAGTAAATCTGGAAAAGTCATCAACAACCACAAAAGTGTAGAATTTCCTACCTAGACTATGAATTGGCATAGGACCAAACAAGTTCATATGTAGGAGGTATAAACACTTTACAGAGTCTTCGCTTTTAATGCTTTTGAAAGGAGCTTTGGTCTGCTTGAGTTTTTGGCATGCAAAACAAAAAGAGCTTGCCTATGGTCTTATATTTCAAATTAGCTAGCCTCTTATGCCATTTGACACAATATGAGGCTTTCTTATTTGAAACTAGGCATATGGGAGAGTCTTAATTTAAACAAATAAAATTTAAACAATACATATTCTCACTCCTAGTGCCTATCAAGATGATCTCTTTGTCACTTGACTTCTTTATGTGGCACACATCCTTGTGGAATGAAATGTCATAGCCAATATCACAATGTTGGCTTATGCTTATAAGGTTGTGTTAATTCCTTTCCACATAAATGACTTCCATTAAAGTGACTAAGCCATTTATGATCTTACCATAACCTCTGGTAATCCCTTTGTCTGATCCACCAAAGATCACCTTCCGTCCATCATTCATCGAAATGAACTCCATCAAATTACACTTTGTTCTAGTCATCTGCCTAGAACAACCACTATCTAAGTACCATATAGGGGTATGGAAACTTTGAATAAGCTGCAAAACATATTTATTTTACCTTAAGCCCACAATATTTATTGGGTCCTAGGTGCATGTTAGTCCAAAAATTAATATGTCTACTAGCAGTTATTCTGACTGGTAGATATACTTTAGCTCAGGGAACACTAGAACTATTCCAATAGTCAATAGCAAAATGCCCTATCTTGCCACAACATATGCACTCATGAAGGTTATACCTTCTTTTCTAAGCTAGTCTAGTGACTGTGTTAACAGCAGCAATCTTTCGAGAAGGAACAACAATAGTCTTTGTCAGATTTCTTTCGCCAATTATCTGGCTGAAGGAAAGTCTTTCAAAAGCTTTATTTATCTCTTTCTGAGTGCCATCAGCAACAGCTTTCTTTGAATAAAGCATGCTCCTGATAGCATCAAAAATACCCAAATTAGGCTTACTATAAGAATGACCATTAGTCTGAGTCTTTACTGATTGAGTTTAAAGTTTGGCCACTGCCCCATTCTTACGAGTTGGAGCTAGAACACCAAAGACAAATGGTTCGGGATGGGCCATTTGTATTTCTTCATGAGGAGCCTTGAAGGCACTCATCCCCATTCTTATTTTCCCTATATTGGAAGATACATTAGTATCTTTCCAGGAAGAATTCCCATTCTTCTAGTGACCATACATGGAGTCCTGGTCATACCTATTAGTAGGGAGTATTACCCTTTTAAAAGAAATGGGTGGCTTAGCTAGAGATTTTCCCTTTCTTTTGAAAGACGCAGCTCTTGTGTTTCTCTTGAATCTAACTCCCCTCTTATTTCTATGAGAGGTGAAGGAGTCAATAATGGGCAACACTGAATGGGGCTTATAAAAACATGCCAAAATTTTCATCTCCCTTCAGAGATTTTCTTCTAGATCCTTAATAAGGTTATTCTTATGCTTTATGGTGGCTATCTGTATAATAGTAATAGTTTTCAACTAATTTACTTCCCTAATTTTCTGTTCTAGCATGATAGCTTTCTCAGAGTGCTGGGAAGCAGCAAGCTGTAGAGATGCAATCTCTTGAGCCTGCTTTTTAGACAGCTTCTTACTCCTTTTGAATGCATTTAGAATTTCACCATATTTATCTATCACTTTATTTATGCCATCCTAAGATTCAGAATCACCTTAATCCTTAGATGAAAATGTTTAATAACCTTGACCAGTCTTATAACTTGACTTAGATAAATAACTGAATGGAGAGTGTACCTTAGATGGACCAGGCTAATCCTGACAATATTCCTCACCTAATCAATCCATCAACCCAATGCAGTCTTCACCTTCATCATTTAACTCTTAGGAGGATGAGTCAGTCCAACTTTTCTCATTCTTAGCAATGAAAGTTCTCTCCTTCTTGCCCTTCTTATGGTGTTGATTTTTCTAATCAACCTCTTTCTTCTTAACAGGACATTCAGCCACAACATGCACTGGCTTGCTGCAGCAAAAACAGAAAATCTTATTGGTAACATGTTTATTATTTTAATAGTAATACCTACCTTCCTGTGAAGGTTTCTTCTTGGTTCTGTAGTAGTCCTCCTTATTTTGAAATGAAGATGATGGTTTGCTCCTCCACCCATTCTTCTTCATTAGCTTCATGAACTGCCTTGATAAACCAACAAATTCTTTATCAGCCATATTGCATTCTGATGTATCTTGAACTAAATCTTCAGACTCAGCTGGCCTTCTTGGGAGAGAAGGATTATTCTCTTTGATCCTCTTGGAACATGAAAGTCTTTGAATACACGAGTACCTAATCACCTAGAGGGGGGAGGTGAATTGGTTTTTAAGGTCTTTATATAATATTTTGAACTTTAACTGATTTAGGCCCTATTGTGATTGATTAGTTCAACTTTCAAGACATTCATACACAATACACCACAGTTTTATAGTGGTTCTCCAGTATATGGGTACATCCACTATCCCTCTCGCCTTTCTAACTAAATGTTAGATAAGGCATTTCTCCAATAACTTGGCTCCTCAGAGATTACAACACGATCACACAGGATCACACAGTCTCCACAGAGACTTACAACACGGGCATACAGTCCAATAACTCAATAATCACCTGATCACCTACCACAAGCACAAATGCCCAACAATACAGGCTGAGAAAAACAACCCTATCACACACATATCCAAGACTGGATCCTATAGCTCAGCCTTTATAATTTAGGCTAACAACACAGATCTTGAACAGATCCTACAGAATTTGAATATAAAAGTTGTTTTGGCTCAAGTGAAATTAATTTCTAAATAAATTGCAACCTGAGCTAAGAGAATCTCAGCCCTATATTCTTTAGAGCAACAAGAATAACAATCTTCAAGAATCTGTTGATTGTGTTGGAAGTACCTCAGATCCTTGATTCTGATTCTACAGATGAAGGAGAGAGATGAAAGATCTACTATCAGCTAACCTTTTTTTGTAGAACACAGATTGCTCTACCTCTTCTTCACAGATCCTAAGATTGATCTTCAAATTTAGCTCGGCTTGGATCTTAAAGCAATTCCAACTAAGGCTAGCCTTGGCTGATTCTTCTTCCTCAAAGAAATCCTCTGATCTTGCTGTAGAAGATGTTGATTGTCGCAGCTAACTTAAAAACCCTTCAAATTGTTTAATTGGATCTCTTGTCTATGCAATAATGGCGGAGGAATAAGATGAAGTCCCGCACAACCTTTTCATAATCTATTGATCCCTCAAAAACTTAATTCGATCCAGATCTCATATTCTATTTATAATCTCATCATCCAGCGAGATGATTGACACGTGTCATTTATTTAATGGCTGATTATATCCTTAGTTTTATAGAATGAGACAGAAAGCGATATTAGTGATAAGTTGTAACTCTTCCATAATCATTTTAGAATTTTGTGACTTTTGTTGACTTTGTTGATGTCATCAGTTATGGACTTATCAAATTTCACAAAATCACTCCAGGATTTGAGAGCGTTGAGTGAATGGGCTTCACTCAATGATTCTGGACTTAGTCAATTCTTTAGCTTGTCCAGGCATTGAGAGCATTGAATGTATAATCTTCACTCAATGCTTTTTGCATTAGCTTGATCCTCTGCCCTTTCTACATCCTTGTCTTAGAGAGCGTTGAGTGAACTGGCTTCACTCAACGATTCTGGACATAGAATACCTTTTAGCTCTTTCTGCAACTATGACGTTGAGTGAACTTGCTTCACTCAAGGATTTTAGGCTTAGAAAAATTTTGCTCTGCATGAAGGCGTTGAGAGCATTGAGTGAACTGGCTTCACTCAATGCTTTTATACTTAGCCAACATTCTGCCTCCTTCTATCTGAAAGCATTGAGAGCGTTGAGTGGATAAGCTTCACTCAATGCATTTATATTTAGCCAACATTCTGCATCCTTTTGTCTGAAAGCATTGAGAGAGTTGAGTGGATAAGCTTCACTCAACACTTTTATACTTAGCCAAATCTCCTTCTGTCTGAAGTTGTTGAGTCAGCTGGCCTCACTCAATGTTTTCTTCCTTTGCTTCTGAAATCTACCTTTGAGTGCGTTTAGTAAATTGGCTTCACTCAACACTTCTTGACTCAGCTGATTTCTCCATTTCCTCTTAGGCTGACTACATTAGCTTGACTCAAAGCATTTTGATCTTGGCGTTGAGTTAGATGGCTTCATTCAACGCTTTTGGACTTAATCGATTTTCTGTCTCCTTTTCCTTTAGCTTTGATAGAA
This sequence comes from Platanthera zijinensis, assembly GCA_039513925.1. Classification (NCBI taxonomy): domain Eukaryota; kingdom Viridiplantae; phylum Streptophyta; class Magnoliopsida; order Asparagales; family Orchidaceae; genus Platanthera; species Platanthera zijinensis. Next base: position 134,194,346 of record CM077079.1, on the reverse strand, counting down.
ATAGAATGGTGTTGAGAGATCAAGCTTCACTCAACGCTTCTGGCTATATGACATTAAGTGAGTTGACTTCACTCAACGCTTGTTGGCTTGCCCACTTTTCTTTCTTTCAAACACTTAAAGCTTTGATTGCCTGCCCTTTCTCAGTGTTGTTAGATGTATGGAGTTGATTGAACTAGCTTCACTCAATGCCAGTGGCCTTAGTCATTTTTATGTGCCGCAACTTGCTGAGCTTTGACTGTCCTGACTTCACTCAGCGCTATTAGCTGTATGGCATTTAGTGAACTGGCTTCACTCATCGCCTATGTACTTAGTCATTTTTTTGTCTCTCCAGTTAGATTTTTTGAGTCCACCTGTCAATGTCATATGTACAACCTGTCCAATCAATATGACATAGACCAACCAGCATGCATGAACATTAATATACATCAAATACAATGATGTGTATACCATTGACTTGTTTGCCTTATTACAAATCTGGGGCATTGAGATCAATGGACCTAACAATCTCCCCAAAGCGGGGACATTGAGATTAATGGACCCTACAATCTCCCCCTATTTGAAGATGTCAAAACACCACTTGAACATTCTTTGTCAAAGATATATACACCATATGCAGAAATAATATACAATAACATATTAACACATGGGAGTTTAGGGTTACCACATTTCCCATTTTTCTGCTAGTATGGTGATCATCACCTACTCCCCCTGTGTTGCTGTAAGGTTCACCTTTTCCCCTTGTATGAGAACACCACCTGCTCCCCCTTTTTTGCTGCATTTACACCTAGTCACCTTAGTCACCTTCTCCCCCTTTTTGACTTCTTCAGACAGAGGGAGAAGCTGTCCATCTTTGATTATCTTCTCCCTTTTCTGATTACAGATAATCAAGTAGTGCTAAACTTGCTCCTCCTCAACAATAACATCTTTTACAAATACTTTGGACATTCTAGCCTTGATACCATTTCTTATCTTCACAACCTGCAAGATGATGTAGTTTTTGCAACAAAAAAACATGAAGAGAAACTGAATCTACACAGAGTTCAACATACCCAACAAAAACTTGAAGGTGTTGAACTTTGCTTCATTTTGTGGCTTGGTGAAGATATCAGCCACTTGCTTGTCTGTTGGGACAAGCTCAAGTCTAATATCCTCACATTCCATATTCTCTCTTATAAAGTGATATCAAATCTCTATGTGCTTAGTCCTGCTATGTGAGACAGGATTTCTAGCAATAGATTGCACTAGTAGAGTCACAGAATAAAGATCTTCTACTTAACTAAATGTTATAATATTAAAGTTGATGTTGTATCCACAACAACTGTGCACAGCAGCTCCCTGCAGCTATATATTATGATTTTGCAGTAGAAATAGAACCACTTGTTTGCTTCTTGCTTCTCCATGACACTAGTCATTTTCCCAAAAACTGACAGGAGCCTGATGTGCTTTTCCTATCTTCTCTACAACCTGAAAAGTCTGCATCTGAAAAGCTTATTTGTTCAAAATTGATATTCTTAGGGTACCAAAGGCCAAGATCTGGTGAGCCCTTCAGATATCTCAAAATCCCTTTAACAGCAAAGTAATGAGATTTTTTAGGGCGTGCCTGATATCTTGGATAGACACATGTAGAATAAATAATGACTTGTCTAATAGCAGTTAAGTATAGAAGGTAGCCAATTATCCCTCTATACAAAGTTTGATCAACAGGTTTCCCCGCCTCATCTTTGTCTAAAGACATATTTGAACCCATAGGAATTTTCATGGTGGAGGCATTCTCCATCCCTAATTTTTTAATCAACTCCTTGGTAAACATAGACTGGGATATGGATAATCCATTTTTATTCTATTTTACTTGGAGACCCAAGAAGAACTTAAGTTCACCCATACAACTTATTTAAAACTTCCCTTGCATAAGTTTGGCAAACTTTCCACCAAGGTTTTAATCTATAGATCCAAAGATAATGTCATCAACATATATCTTGACAAGAATGATCTTTCCCTTGGACTCCCTTAGAAATAGGGTCTTCTCTATCTTCCTACTTGAGAATTTGTTCTCATTAAGGAAGCTAGATGGGGTCACATACCATAATCTAGAAGCTTGTTTCAACCCATATAATGCTATCCTAAGTCAATAAACAAAATTTGATTTGTTAGGAACAACAAAACATGGAGGTTTTTTGACATAAACTTATTCCTTCATGTCTCCATTTAGAAAGGATGACATCACATCAATCTGGTAGACTCTAAATCCTTGCTATGCATCATATGCAAGGAATAGTCTGATGGTTTCTAATCTTTCTACAGGGGCAAAGGTTTGATAGAAGTCAATACCTTCTTCTTTTTTGTACCCTTGAGCTACCAGCCTATCTTTGTTCTTGGTTATAATGCCATTTTCATCAATTTTGATCTTGTAGATCCAATAGGTTCCAATGAAATTATGTCCATGTGGTTTGGGAACCAGATTCCAGACCATACACCTCTTAAACTGGTTCAGTTCCTCTTGCATAGCTAATATCAAGAACTGATCCATGTTTGCCTCTTCAAATTTCTTGGGCTCCACTTGTGACAGGAAACTAAAGTACATTATTGTCTTGATACATCTTCTTCTTATCACTACACCTTTATTTGCATCACCAATGATCTGGTGGCCTGGATGATCCTTCAAATGTTTGACTGCTGGAGGCAATCTTCCTTCAACATTCTGTACTTAGAAGTCTCCATCTTGTTGAACATCATCCACCTCCTGTGTGCCTTATACTTCCTCTAGAATGCACACACTTTCACCTTTGTCTTAAACTATAGGTTCAACTAACTTAATAGTCAGCTTATCCATCATCACTTTTGTGCATGTAGGACTAGAAGAGGAGCTTGACAGTTCATTATTAATCATATTTGACTCATCAAACACTACATTAATTGACTCGTCTATAACCTGACATGTCAAGTAATAGATTATATAGGCCTTACTATGATTGATGTACCAAACAAGGATCCCTTCATAGGAATTGGTAACAAACTTAGTTATATAAGATTTCCTATTGTTGTGTACATACCATTTGTTGCCAAAAATTCTGAGATATGTTAGGTTTGGTTTTCTGCCTTTCAATATCTCATAAGGAGTCTTTTTATGGATCTTGGTGATAGAAGCCCTACTAAGGATATGACAAGCTGTGTTTACTGCGTCAGCCCAAAAATATTCTGGGGGAGATGTGTCATTCAGTAATTTCCATGCAGCTTCAATGAGAGTCCTATTTTTCCTCTCAGCAATCCCATTTTGCTGGGGTGTTCTTGGAGTGGAAAACTCTTGATGAATCCCAAGTTCTTCACAAAACTTTTTCATGAATTCAGATTGAAACTCAGTTCCATGATCACTTCTGATTCTGACCATAGAACTATTCAATTCATTTTGTATTTGTTTGACAAATGTCTTGAAGACATCATTCGTTTTAGAATTTTTTCCATAAAAAGAAAACCCAAGTAAATCTGGAAAAGTCATCAACAACCACAAAGGTGTAGACTTTCCTACCTAGACTATGAACGGGTATATGACCAAACAAGTGCATATGCAGAAGATATAAATACATCATTGAGTCTTTGGTTTCAATGCTTTTGAAAGGAGCTTTGGTCTTCTTGCCTTTTTGGCATGTAGAGCAAATGCTCTCTTTAGTGCATGCCATTTTAGGACTATTCCTAACTAGCTCTTACTGAAGAGCTTGTCTATGGTCTTATTGTTGAAACGAGCGAGCCTCTTATGCCATTTGACATAGTGTGAGGCTTTCTCATTTGCAACTAGACATATGAGAGAGTCTGAATTTATAAAAAGAAAATTTAAACAATACACATTCTCACTCCTAGTTCCTGTTAAGATGACCTCTTGGTCACTTGACTTCATTATATGGCACTCTTCCTTGTCGAATGAAATGTCATAGCCAAGATTATAAAGTTGGCTTATGCTTATAATGTTGTGTTGCAACTCTTCCACATAAGTTACTTTCGTGAAAGTGACTAAGCCATTTGAGATATTACCATAACCTCTGGTAATCCCTTTGTCTGATCCACCAAAGATCACCTTTGGTCCATCCTTCACTGGAATGAACTCCCTCAAATTACTCTTTGTTTCAGTCATGTACTTGGAATAACCACTATCCAAGTACCACATAGGGGTATGGAAACTTGTACAAACCTGCAAAACATATTTATTTTACCTTAGGACCACAATATTTTTTGGGTCCTAGATGCATGTTAGTCTCAAAATGAACATGTTTTCCAGCAGTTTTTTTGACAGGTAGACTTACTTTAGCTTTGGGCACAATAGAATTATACCAACAATCAATGGAAAAATGCCCTATCTTGCCACAACACCAGCACTCATGAAGGTTATACCTTCTTTTATGAGCTGGTCTAGTTACTGTGTTAACAGTAGTAACATTTCCAAATGGAACCGCATTAGTCTTCTTCAGATTTCTTCAAGCAATTATCTGGCTGAAGGAAAGTCTTTCAACAGCTTATTTAGATTTTTCTAAGTGCCATGAGCAGCACTTTTCTTTGCAGAAATCATGCTCCTGATAGCATTAGAAACACTCAAATCCGGTTAGTTATAATACTGACCTTTATTCTAATTCTTTGCTGATTATGTCTGATGTTTGGCCACCAAACTCATCTTCATTCCTCTTCGCCTTACATTAGAAGAAATATTAGTATCCTTCTAGGAAGAATTTCATTCTTCTAGTGACCATACATGGAGTCCTGGTCCTACCTGTTAGTAGGGAGTATTACCCTTTTAAAAGGAATGGGTGGCTTAGCTGGAGATTTTCCCTTTCTTTCGAAAAAGGTAGCTCTGATTTTTCCCTTGAATCCAACTCCTCTCTTATTTCTCTGAGAGGTGAAGGAGTCAATAATGGATAACGCTGAATTGGGCTTAGAAAAACCTGCAATTATTCTCCTCACTTTGGAGCTTTTATTCTAGATCCTTAATAAGGATATTCTTATGCTTTATGGTTCCTATCTGTATAATAGTAATGGTTTTCAACTTACTGACTTAATTTTCTGTTCCAGCATGATAGCTGTCTTAGAGTGCTGGGAAGCAGCAAGCTGTAGAGATGCAATCTCTTGAGCCTGATTTTTAGACATCGGCTTACTTCTTTTGAAAGCATTCAGAAGTACACCATATTTATCTATCACTTTATTAATGTCATCCTCAGATTTAGAATCACCTTCATCCATAAATAAAAATGCTTCTGAACCTGGACCAGTCTTATAACTTGACTTAGATGAAGAGCTGAATGGAGAGTCCTTAGATGGACCAGGCTGATCCTAGCATGATTCCTCATCTAATCTAGCCATCAGCCCAATATAGGCTTCATCTTCATCATCTGACTCTGAGGAGGATGAGTCAGTCTAGCTATTCTCCTTCTTAGTAATTAAGGTTTTCTCCTTCTTTCCCTTCTTATGGTGATGATTTTTCTAATCAACCTCCTACTTCACAGGACTTTCAGCCACAATATGCCCTGGCTTGCTGCAACAAAAACAGATAATCTTATTAGAAACGTGTTTACTAGGTTTTGAGTCATACCTACCTTCTTTGGAAGGTTTAGTATTGGTTTTGAAGTAGTCCTCCTTATTTTGTAAGGAAGAAGAAGGTATGATCCTCAACCCCTTCTTCTTCATCAGCTTCATGAACATCCTTGAGAAAGCAGCATATTCCTCATCAGACATATTGCATTCTGATGTATCTTGATCTGAACCTTCAGAATCAGCTGGCTTTCTTGGGAGATAAGGATTCTTCTCTTTGCTCCTCTTAGAACTATCTGCCTTGAAGGTCATAGTTGATTCTTTGGCCTGAGCTTTGCTAGTCTTCTCTTCCTCCTTCCTTTCAATCAGTTACATTTCATATGACAACAGCTTTCCACACAAAGTGGATGGAGGAGTATCTGCCAGCTTTTCCACTTCTTTAATGGCACATATATTAGTGTCTCAGTCTATAGTAAGAGACCTAAGAAACTTATCATTTAGCTCATAGTTGCAAAAGTTCCGGCCATAGGTCCTTAGCCCATTTACGGTTCTGAAAAACCTTTCGTAGTAGCTAGCTATTGTCTCCTCCTTGATCCGTCTGAAAGCCTCATACTCTTGATTGAGCATAAACATCCTATCATCTCTAACTTCCTCAGTACCCTCCATATATATCACCAGAGTGTCCCACATTTCCTTTGAGATTTTGAGGTGTATGAGGTTTTGAAAAGTAGAGTCATCTATGACACTAACTATAATTTTCTGTGGCATATTATCCATTATAGCCAAGATAATTTAATCTTTAGTCATTTTTGCATAACTCTTAGGATTCTTGATATTTGCATCAAGAACTGACATATTTAGGGGAATGAATGGCCCTTCTTGTACTATACCATAAATCCTAGGGTCCGATGCTTCCATAAACAATCTGACCCTTTCTTTCCAGATTCCAAATTTTTCTTTCCTACATAGAGAAAGCTTCATATAACGTAGTTACTTATGGTTCTCTCCTAAACCCGTACTTATCGTTTCTCGGCAACCCTTTGAGATCTACTCATACTGTTAAACCTTTCTTGAGTAACCTCCCTCTGATACCACTTGAAAGTCTTTGAATACAAGGGTAACTAATCACCAAGAGGGGGGGGGGTGAATATGTTATTAAGGTATTTTTATATCCTTTTGACCTTTAACTGATTTAGGCCCTGTTTAGATTGATTAGTTCAGCTTTTATTACATTTACACACATAATACCATAGTTTTATCGTGGTTCCCTAGTATATGGGTACATCCACTGTCCCTCCCGTATTTCTATCTGAATGTTAGATAAGGCACTTCTCCAATAACTTGCCTCCTCAGAGATTACAACATGATCCCACAATATCACACAGTCTCCTTAGAGACTTACAATACAGGCCCAAAGCCCAACCACTCAGTAATCATCTGATCACCTACCACACACACAAATGCCCAATAACATAAGCTAGGTAAAACAGCCCTATCACACACAGATCCAAGACTGGATCCTACCACTGAGCCTTTATAATTTGGGCTTACAATATAGATCTTGAACATATCCTACAGAATTTGAAGAGAAAAGTTGTTTTGATTCAAGTGAAATTAATTTATGAGTCAATTTCCTCTAGAGCTGAGAGAATCTCAGCACTATCTTCTGTAACATCCCATTTCCAACTAGACCCCTAAGAGTGGTTTTGTCATGACAAAACCCTAGGAAGCCCAAGAAAGAGTCAAGTGGACCTGGTGGTGTGGATAGAGGCACTATGGTCTACAAATAGTAAACTCCAAAACCTTGGTTTAAGGTGATCATGAAGCTTCACCAAGACTCCAAGAACCCACCCATACCTTTATAACCCTAGTAAGGGGTCAATGGGTCACTAAGGACCCATGGAGGGCAGCCAAAGGACCTGAGTTGACCAAAGTCAACTCTAACCCTAATTGGGTCAAATTGACCTACACAAAGGTCAATTGTAGTCTCTTAGCCAAATTGACCACCCCTATACCTCCATAACCCTAGGTAGGGGTCAATGGGTCACTAAGGACCCATGGGGGTAGTCAAGGGAGCTAAGTTGACCAAAGTCAACTCTAACCCTAATTGGGTCAAATTGACCTACACAAGGTTCAATTGCAGTCCCTTAGCCAAGTGGACCCCACCCATACCCTCATAGCCCTAGTGAGAGTCCAATATGTCACCAAGGACTCATTGGGACCAATCATAAAGGCTAGGTTGACCAAAGTCAACTCTTAACCTAAAATGGTCAAAGTGCCCTAGTTAAGGGTCAAGTGACCTCCAAGGGCCAATCCAACCCCACCTTGACCCTAGGGGAGGCTAATGAGTCACCAAGGACCCATTGAAGAAACCTCAAGGACCAATTTGACCTAGGTGGGCCCTAGTCCAACTTTGGGTCAAGTTAGCCCAAATTGGCTAACTCAAGCTCAAGCCAATTGCAATTGGGCTAACCTTGACTTAAGTGACCAAATGGACTTGTGGGCTGCCATAGGATAGGGAGGAGCCAAATTTCAGGCTTGGTGACTAGGAGAGAGAAATCCACCCATGGAGGAGAGAGAAAGAGAAGGAAGAAGAAGGAAGGAGGACTTTGTGCTCCTCCTCCCCCCTCCCCAACCTCCCCATTCAATTCAGAAGAACAAGGGGGAGTGCAGCAGCAATTTTGGACTTGTTAGAGCAAGCTCCACCCCCTTACCAACCAAGCCGCCATTGTTGACCATGGACAAAAATGGCACAAGGCATTCAGCCACCTAACTCCCCTCCTCTCCCTCTTTAAAAGCTTCACTGAAGTCCAGAGAGTAATTCCCACCACTTTCCTGAAGGAGCCAGGCTATTTCACTGTGCTGTTGTAGAGGGCCGACCACCACCAGCCACCACCATGACAATCCGACGATCAGCACGGCTACAGCCGCCACCACATGTCCTCCTCCACTCCTTCTTGCATGGGTAGATCGTAGGGATCATTAGAACCAAGGTTGGAGCTCAATTGAGCCCGATCCATGTTTCAAAATTCATGGTTTTTCCGAGAATTTTCACCTATCGTGATCGCCGCAATAGGGTTTCCCGGTGGCCGTGCCGCCGCCTGGAGATAGCCCCAACCACCACGAAGGTGTTGGCGGCGGTGGCCGGCCGGGGAGGTGGCCGGATCGCCGGCGGCAGCGGCTGGAAATTGGCCCAGGCAGGAGAAATCCTAGCCGTCTACTGGAGGAAGAAGACGATGGGATTCCGTCGACTTTGCGTCAAGATGCGTGCGGGATTGATAATATACTATGGATTATAATATTAGAAACATTTCATTTCTGTCACAGCAATTGTATTTAATGTTTTTAATTTTTAAAAATACCTAGAGGCATTTTTAAAGCAAATGTTCAACACATATATTGTAGCCCTCTGAGTCTTCTTTTAAACAAAATTGGTTTGAACAAATTTGGGTGGCTGGTTTGACCAGGGCACTTATTTTGGTGGGGTCTATACATATGTCTAGGCAGACATTAAACAGAGTGCCCACACTTCATCCTTAGCCCAAATGCGTTGAAATTTGGGCAGGGTGTCATACTAACTAATATCTAGACCCTGCCCAAAAATGGGAATTTTTGGAGATAATGTTTATATAATTTTGTAAATAATTTAATTTATCTAGGGTAAATTAATTTATGGGTCAAATGAAGTCCAAATTCATCCAAATTTTGGTGGGAAGTATATGAGGTCAATATAGACCTCTGGTTAAAATTTCATTAAGTTTGGAGGTGATTTGAATGGAAATCATGCAAACCCTATTTTTGCCCTAAGAAGGGCATTTTGGTCCAAAATGTAATTTTTGCTTAGAGTGTCCAATTCACCTCAATAGAGGTCCAAATTTTGAAAACTGACATTTCATGAACTTGTGCACCTTCCAATGAAATATGGGGAGGTTTGGAATTGATTTTCCCCAAGATCCTAGGTCAAACCCTAAGGAAGGGCTTTTATACCTTGTGAAGGGCATGTGGCCAAAACAACTTGTATGATTATGAAATTTTGTAGGAAGGGTATTAGGGTAACTATAATCCTCTGGTTAAAATCTTAGGGTGTTTTGGAAAGTTTGGGACCCACAAAATCCTAACCATAGTTTAGGGCACAAATATTATAGGGTTGAAATGGGCTAGCTAAACTCCTGAAACTAACATGAAATTTTGGTAGATTGGTCATAAAGATATTATGAGCCTCTGGTAATTTAATTGGGAATTTTGTGACAATAGTTATAGTACTTCATTTGTAACACAAGGGATGCCTCAATTTAATAAATTGAACATTATGGTACCTCTGACCCTTGGAAGGTCATGAATGTTTGACAAAGGAAGTTTTGAATCATTATATGCATATATAAATTTTATGAAAATTTTTGGATACATATTAAGGTACTTACTTCACAAGCTTGTTAAATGAGGAAATTATTCAATAATTTAATTAAGACTATTTACTGATAAATAAATTATGAAATTTGGCCCAAATCATTTATATGCCATTAGAATCATACTGGAATTTTCTCTGAATTTTTGGAAGCAATATAGTCGTTTATATTTCTTTAAATGAATTTTCAAGGGTTAAAATGAAATAGGAATTTTGGGATAAAACCTTACTGAAAAATTTAGATATTTTGGAAGATGAGTTAAATCCTTATTTTAAATATCCTATAAATTTTGTAGAATGATATCTTGCCTGAAAATGGTACTTTATGTACATTATTGGAAATTTTAGTCACTAGAATAATTAAATAAATTATTAAATAAATAAGGAAAATTTTGGGTCTCTGGATTTAGGGCTTAAAGGTCATAATGGACCTCCATTAATTATTATAGGAGTATTGGAAGATTATTTGATGTATTCCCCATTTTACATGGCATTTAACCTTGTGGTCTACATTTAGTAAATTATTGAAAGGAAATGATTTGGCATAGTTGGAGTCAGCCATCTTGCTAGATTTTGTAGATGTGGATGAGTCATCCTAGAAGTTTAGGTTAAGTAGTGAGATATGAGTCGGTAGTGTTGAGTAGTGCTTGGGGTCGACGAAAGATCGTCTTCCCCCGTAGAGTGAAAGGTCAAAATCATCTTAGGTTTAGTCTACCGTAATATGAAAAAGAAATGGGTAATGGATATGGGATTAGTTACCAACCAACAAGAATAAGTGCCTTGCGAAAGGGAGCTTTGGGATTCAGCCCATCATAGCTCCTAGTGCCCTTGAGAGCTCTTTATAGGGAATACCTTGGGCAGTCCTGGGTAAAACCTAAGTCATAGGTATAAAATCGCCACAAGAGTAAATAGTAAACTTAGGATTTCACACTCTCACACCCCAACGTCTCGGGAGATAGTTTGGGTTACTCGGGCAATAAGCCCAGTGGTTATGGTGATGGGCATGGTTGCCCGGGAAGCTTCGGCTCGGTTGTTGATTATGACGGACAGGATAGTCCGGGGAGCTTCGGCTCGGTTGTTGATTTATGACGGACGGGATAGTTCAGGGAGATTTGGTTCGGTTGTTGTTTGGACTCATAACTATTGTATGTGCATAGAAGGTATAAGGTGGTGGGTCTTCGGTATTGGAGGGTCGATGCACCGACGCCAATACACTGACTCGGCAAGTGTGGTTAGCACTTCGCCAACAGAAGTCCGGTGCGCCAGCCGGCAAGAGTACGCAGGAGTCCGCTTTATGCACCAAGCGTTGAGGCATACGATAGGTCTGACCGGTAGTGCTTTACTGGTTTAGAGGTGGGCAAGGCCCAACCCACCGCTTCCGTCTGCCACTACGGAGGTATCCTGGGAGATAACGGCTCCGAAAGGGGGAACTAAAGGTCTGTGTACACAGAGTCGAGTGGGTGAGTTCCACTTGCATGTTCACATCATAGCATAATTGTATTTCATAGCATAACTATTGCATATAACCTGACACCTAATGTATAAGCGGTATAGTACGCTCTATACATTAGGCCTTGCAAAACGACCCCTTGGCCTATAAGTTCGTGCGAGCGTGCTTATAAGTCAAGGTTCTCTTTTAGTATTAAATATTTTAGCCTGCTAGTAAAACCGACACCCTATCGTATAAATCGGTATGGGACTTTTTATACGATAGGAGCCCAGCAAGAGATCCCTTAGCTTATGTGTATTCACATAAGTTAAGGTTACTTATTCTAAATTTGCATCATTAATACCATACTTAGAACTGCTAGTCTAATTCTGCTGCCACCTGCTATTTGACATTCTCCACCTTCATGTCCTTTCCTTTTCTTCTCCCCGCTCGGTGCTTAGGAGCCATGGGGGAAGGGGCGGAGGACGATAGTACTTAGTCTTTTAGACTAACGGTTTTCGAACCACATTATTTAGGGGGCCACGGAGCCCAGCATGGAGGAGCAGCCCCGGAGGTCGGCACGCTTGGAGATCGGACAGTCTAGTACTAGAGTACAGACAGCAGGGAATGTGAGTCCCGAACACTAGTAGTTGTATTAGTTTGCTTCCGTGATGAGTGATTTGTAGTGAGGACTTGATGTACCGGGCATAAGCCCGAGATTTTTAGTATATGTACTATCTGTGGACACTCCCTTCGTGAAGCTTATTTTCTATACATGTGATTTTCAGTGGACTTGTTTTCATTCTATTGCTACAGTTGTGATCGATTTTGGCCGGCAGAATCGGCATCTTGTAGTGACGACCTTACTGGGTGCGAAGGTATCACCGCAAGGTGGGGATTCTGGGCCTAAGACCCCGGTGTCGGAAAAGAAAAAAAATGGGGGTCTTACAAGTGGTATCAGAGGCAAACCTCGATCAGAAAAGTAGCAGTCCAGTATCCCTGGGACACCCCCGCTCGAGTTTAGTTTGGGGACAAACTAAGCAGCGGAAGCAGTGGTGGGCCCATATGGGAAATCACATGAAAATTGTCCACTTTTAGTTAAATCTGTGAGACTTCTTATATTAGTCTTCTATTACGCAGCCCCCAGCGTAGCCAACACCACAAGGCGGAGTTCAGCAGACTCCGACTATTGCACCACCTCCCCTGGTCCCCACTCCATTCCTACACTCGGAGATGGGTCAAATGCTGACGGCCATTCTAGATGCTTTCAGGGCTCAGCAGGTTCCAGCTCCGCAGCCGAACCCGGGGGCCAATTGGCTAAACATCTTTCGAGGACTCTCCCCTCCATCCTACTTGGGGACAGAATCCGCTGTACGGACAGAAGAATGGCTAGATATTATGTACAAAATGCTGACTCGGATACGGTGTCCTTGGGAGGAGAGGGTGGCCTTGGTTGTCTCCTTCCTGGAGTCCCATGCCAAGAGGTGGTGGAAGACGCTACTGGACACAATATTTGCTGATAGGGAGGTTGCGGAAGTTACCTGGGAAGAGTTAAGGACCGCGCTGCTGGAGCATTTTGTTCCACAGTCAGCCAGGGATGAGTTGGAGGAGCGGTTCTTACAGTTAAAGCAGGGCACCCGGACAGTGGTAGAGTACCATCAGGAGTTTGGCCATTTGGCTCGACATGCAGATTCTTACCAGTTGGACGAAGTAGGATACATCAAGAGATTCTATAAGGGCCTGCGGGAGGACTTGAGGGAGGCTTTGTTGTTTGTATCCGACAGGCCTATCTCCCGGATTTTGGAGATGGCAAAGATGATTGAGGCTGACTGGCACACCACTCGGGGCCGGAAGCGGCAAGCGGAGGATCAGGGCCGGAGAGCTAGAAATGATCAGCGGCAAGGTGTTATACCAGGTGGGAGAAGGACAGAGGACCAGCCTCGACAGGAAGTGAGGCAGGAGCCGAGGGAGCAGGTGATATTGGCCCCTCAGCCTCTTCAGATGAGGGAGGCAACGAGACCCGGGGGTATGGCATTTCCCCCACCGGAGTGCTATAACTGCCATCAGATAGTACACATTCGGAGAAACTGCCCCATGAGGGGAGCACCTTTACCAGCACCCCAGGATGCCCTGCATGTCCAACAGTTTGGAGGACGAGGACGTGGTCGAGGACGTGGTGTCCAGGGTGCAAATCACAGGCAGCAGAGGGAGCAAATTTATACACTAGATTTGGCTCAACCCCGGAACCCGGAGCAAGTAATCACTGGTACGTCAGAAAATCGTAAACTTATTTCCTCATGACCTTTAAGTTTCTAAAGAAGTTATAATCTAGGGAAGAAAATCATAGCTAGATTCTAAGACATTTAACTTTCCCCACCCCCAGGAATAGTTTTTGTCAGCGGCAAACCCGCTTATACGCTATTTGATACGGGTGCTTCACACTCGTTTGTATCGAAAGCCTTCGTAGAAGGGTTGGAAGGCGTGGAACGATTCACGGGTCTGATGATGAAGATACGATTACCCGACGGATCAGAGTTGTTCACATCTGCCCACTGCAATATGGAGGCGGAGATCGGTGGAAGGATATTTGAAGCTCCAGCGACAATAATAAAGATGCCAATCCTTGATTTGATCCTAGGAATGACGTGGTTGAACTGGAATCATGCTCAAATTGACTGCACGTCCAAGAGAGTTACCGTAAGACATGGAGATTCCTACCTCGTCATTGAAGGTAATAGATCTATTTCCCCTCTCATGTTGTCATCTGTACAGGCCGTCAAGGCTCACTTACAGGGGGAAGAAGTGTATGAGGTAATATTTGAAATGACTGAGGCCAAGGTCTCCACCTCGGGTATTCCGGTGGTGCGAGATTTTGCCGACGTATTGTAACACCTCACCTATAAAGACTATATAATATGGGTCCGGCCGGGGCCCCACAACATACAGACGCCACAGCTTTAGTATTATAAGATGATATGAAAACTACCCAATCACAAAACTCCAGACAAACACAGCGGAAACATAAAACTAAAAGACAGAAGTTATCCACTAACAATAGAGTATCGAAATGGCCTTAAGGCCTTACATAATATAAGTCCAAAAAATATAAAAGTGCCAAGCACTCCTAGGCTACCTCGGTATGCAAGCTGGACAAGATCAAACAACATCAGCAAAACAGGGAAAAGAAACTAGCCAAGCACAACAACACTTTATGAGGCTTAGGGCTTTTCGCCCGGCGCGCTAGCTCCTGCATGCGATCCTTGCCCTGTAAGGATTTGAAGTAACGTGGGTCAGCAAAGGCTGACCTGTACTGTGTAACAAACACTTCTCCTCCCGACCGTCCCTAACGGACCCCGGGGTACCACTCCACCTGCAAGATAACACTTTGTATACCAAAAGAGCATATATATTAAAGTGGTAAACAGGCTTGGATGTCTCATACAGCATACATGTTCTCTATGTTTTGTACAAAGTAAAAGGGGCCTACTAGGAAACATGAATGCAACCCGGGTTTCACCCAAGGCACCCTAGCTCGTATGCATCTAGCACAACATCAAACATTTGGTACTTCCGTTTCCCCATTGGCTTAAAGCCGCAAACAAAAGGGAAACACCATGTCCCCAACGGCACACATGCCGTCACACGGAACCTTGCAATGGCCCCACCCGTACATGGGTCTTAAACCCCGAGCTTGCCCGCATATTATGACTTCGCACGTCAGGGTTCCGTCTCACACTGACCGATTCTAAGAAGCCTTGCTGGACCCCACCCGCTCATGGCCACATTGCCCGGGCTTGCCCTGCGCTCGGCATTCTCGTCAGTCTCACATAAGGGCTAGTCTCGCCGGGACACTTTCCCCACATGACTTGCGCGTCACGGGGTAGCCAGCCGACCACGGAGACCTAGCCGCACCTTTGCACAGCACAAAACAAGGTTTCCCCACCCCAATTAACACTGGCACCGTGTCTTTCCCGTGCTCCAAGGAAACCATCTACCGCACAAAGCGGAGCTAACCTCGTCCGGTTCCGACTACGAGTACTCACTCAAATATAAGGGGAAAACGCATACATACAACGACGTATTGCCGCAACGGATTTTCTACCGAAGCTCGCTATGCAACATCACCGGGTCGGACTATCGGTCGCGACCACGGCATCACCCACAATGCCTAATCCGCTAACGGAGCGGATCTCTAATGCAAGCATGCCGGGATGAACACGATCAACCCGGAGGTTCCTTTTGAACCAAGGCTACACGAATCCCTCTCATTTGACAGATCTGGTGCTCAAAACACGAAAGGAAGGGGATGCTATTCATGCATCCTAAATCCTAAAAACTGAGAGGAGAAGTGTCGTTACCTTCTGTCCCCTCTTCCTAGCCATGGAGAAGGTTTGCTCGGTTGGAAACCACCGCAACGCTCCCACCTTCGCGAATCTAAACTCCGCTCGCGAAACGGACCTCCGAAGCTTCGCCGGCGGCCGGATCTTGGCCTTCTTCCTCCTCCTTGCTCTCCCTTCTCTCTAGAATCAAGAGAGATAAAGCCCAAAGGAAAATGAGGGTTTCAAACCCTATTCCTGAGCATAATCCCTCAGGTCCAGCCCCCAGCCGTCAGATCTCAAGGCAAAGAAACGAACGGCCACGATTCAGCCTAAAAATTCACAAAACTGGGCTGAACACGGGTTGCAACACGGCCGTGTGCCTGGCCGTGTTACCCATTCGCCATCTCGATAGATTCGAAAACCAGCACACGGCTCCTGACACAGCCTTCTACATGGCCGTGTCTCCCTCCACACGGCCGTGTCGTGACCCGTGTCACGAGACCCGTTTTCACCATTTTCAGTCAGAGAATTACACGGCCTCTGACACGGCCCCTGACACGCCCGTATCACCTGGGACACGGCCGTGTCCGGCCCATGTCATGCCCCGTGTGCAATACCTCAGAAAAGTTCGAAACGAGCCGATGTTACACGGCCTGGGACACGGCCGTGTGCCTGGTCGTGTTCCATACCCGACTATCGTCGACCTTAACATGGTCGACCACACGGCCAGCTCAACACGGCCAACACAGCCTCCGACACGGCCGTGTCGGGACCCGTGTCACCTGCTCCAAAAAACTGTCTTGGCCAAAAGCGATCCCCGTCGCTCCTATAACATTTTGGGGCGTTACAATTCTCCCCCCTTAAAAGAATTTCGTCCCGAAATTTAAAACATGGAAAGAACACAAATTCTAAACGATACTTGAGGAGAAAAGCTCGGGGTACTCCTCCAGCATGGCCTGCTCTTGCTCCCATGAGAGCTCCTCGCAGCCACAATTGTCCCAACGAACCTTTACGAGTCGGACCTCCTTGTTCCACAGCTGCCGAACCTCCGAATCTTCTATCCCTACAGGACGTACTCGCGTCCTCAAGTCTTCCTCTACCGGCACCGCCGCCGGTTCAATCACCACGCTGGTCTCTAACAAGGCTTTCCTCAAGACGGAGACGTGAAAAACGTCATGCAAACTGCTTAGCTCCGTGGACAATGCCAACTGATACGCTGCCTCTCCCACTCGCTCGATGACCTTGAATGGTCCCAAAAATCTCGGACTTAGCTTCTTGAGTCGGCGAACTCGTGAAACACCTTTGAATGGCTTGATCTTGAGATAAACCAAATCGTCCACAACGAACTCCACATGCCTGTGATGAGTATTGAAATACTTTGACTGCCGATCTTGAGCTACCTTCATACGCTCTTGGATGGTTCGCACTAGCTCACTTGCGTCTGCTACCACCTCTTTCCCCAAAAGCTTGGTGTCTCCCGCCTCTGTCCAAGACATTGGTGTTCGACACCGCCTCCCATACAGAGCTTCGTATGGCGCCATCTTGATACTTTCTTGGTAACTATTGTTATAAGCAAACTCCACCATGAAGAGGTGATCCTCCCACTTCTTGCCGAAGTCGAGAGTACACATCCTTAGCATATCCTCCATAGTACGGTTCGTTCTCTCAGTTTGCCCATCGGTCTGAGGATGAAAGGCCGTACTGAACCTGAGTTTTGTGCCCAAGCTCTTCGGCACCAACCGCCAATCCTTCGACGTGAAACGCCCATCCCGGTCGCTGACTATACTCTTCGGAATCCCATGAAGTCGCACAATATTGCGGACGTACAACTCCACCAACTTTTCCACACCGTCCTCCTTCCGGTTTGGGATGAAATGTGCCACTTTGGTCAAGCGGTCTACAATCACCCAAATGGCATCATTGCCTTGCTGCGATTTAGGCAACCCATGCACAAAATCCATGGAGATGTCCTCAAATTTCCATTCGGGGATTGGAAGAGGCTTCAAGAACCCGCCCGGCTTCTGACACTCGGCCTTCACTAAGGCACAAGTTTGGCACCGACTCACACACAAAGCTACATCCCGCTTCATCCCAGGCCACCAATAGGACTTCTTCAAATCCAAGTACATCTTTGTACCACCCGGGTGAACGAAGTACTTAGTGAAGTGGGCCTCATACATCAACTCCTCGCGGAGCTTGCCGAAATGCGATACACAAATCCTTCCGCCCTTCCTCAGAACCCCATCAACCATCACCCAGGCGCTACCCTCGCCCTTAAGAGCTTCCTCCACGAAGGGTTGGAACTCCTCATCCACACGGGTCGCTTCCCGAATACGATTGCATAAGTCATTCTGCATCTCAATCCAGTTTAGCCGAGCCACGCGAGACTCGCCTCTTGCCACACATTACAAACCAAGGGACTCCCAATCCCGCCTTAACCGCTCATCGTGAGCTTCAATCCAATTTCCTTGCCCCGAGTATTTCCTACTCAAAGCATCCGCCACCACATTGGCTTTTCTTGGCGTGTACTGAATCGCCACCTCATAGTCCCCAAGGAACTCGACCCACCTGCGCTGCCGCATATTTAGGTCCTTCTGATCCAGGAGATACTTCAGGCTCTTGTGGTCCGTGAAGATCTCCTCCTTTGCACCGTAAACGTAGTGCCTCCACAGCTTCAAAGCAAAAATTATCGCCGCCAATTCCAGATCATGGACGGGGTAATTTCTCTCATGAGGCTTCAGCTGTCTCGACCCAAAAGCTATCACACTGCCATGCTGCACCAACACGCACCCTAAACCGCATCCGGATGCGTCGTTGAAAATCTGAAATCCTTTGGTCCCCTTTGGTAGATTAGGATCGGTGCCATCATCAGCCTCTCCTTCAGGGTTTCAAACGCCTGACTGCACTCTTGAGTCCACACGAACTTCTGATCCTTGCGAGTTAGCGAAGTGAGGGGTAGAGCTATCCGCGAAAAGTTTTCCACAAACCTTCGGTAGTACCCGGCTAGTCCAAGAAAGCTCCGGACTTCCGCCACAGTCCTCAAAACTGGCCAATCTCTGATGGATTCCACTTTCGTTGGATCTACCGCCACCCCATCCCCACTAATCACATGGCCTAAAAACGCCAACTTCTCCAACCAAAACTCGCACTTGGAGAACTTCGCATAGAGCTGGTTCTCTCTCAATACTTGCAACACTGTCCTCAAGTGCACCTCGTTCTCCGCTTCCGACTTGGAATACACCAAAATGTCATCGATAAAAACGACGACGAACCTGTCCAAGTATTCGCGAAACACTCGGTTCATCAAGTCCATGAACACGGACGGCGCGTTCGTCAACCCGAATGGCATCACCGAGAACTCAAAATGAGCATATCTCGTACCAAACGCTGTCTTGGGTATGTCTTCGTCACGAATCCGCAACTGATAATATCCGGACTTCAAGTACAACTTGGAGTACACCACCGACCCCACCAACTGGTCGAAGAGATCGTCTATCCGAGGAATCGGATACTTATTCTTGATTGTCAATTTGTTCAACTCTCGGTAGTCTATGCACAAACGCATACTACCATCCTTTTTCTTTACGAATAACACTGGCGCACTCCACGGTGAAGAGCTGGGTCTGATATGCCCTTGTTCCAAAAGCTCCTGCAACTGAACCTTGAGCTCGGCCAAGTCCTTTGGTGCCATCCTAAATGGTGGACGTGACACCGGTCTAGCCTCGGGCACTAACTCGATGGAGAAATCAATCTCCCGCCGAGGAGGTGCTCCTGGTAGCTCCTCGGGAAAAACATCTCCAAACTCCGCCACCACGGGCACTTCCCCAAGAGACAGCCTGGAAAGGCTAACCTCCAACAACGCTACTAGAGCTACACCTCCCTGGTTAACAGCTCGCACTAGTTGAAGTGCCGAAACTAGGGAACAGACCACTCCATGCAGGCCCTCAAACTTGACTTCCGCTTGCCCCACGCCCCTCAGGGTTACCACCTTGGACAAGCAGTCGATACTGGCACGCTGCTCCGCTAGCCAGTCCATCCCCAAGATCACATCGAACTCGGACAATGGAAAGATCGCCGCTACCAACACAAAGTCGACCCCCTCAAGACTCCAACAAATCCGGCCTCTAGCCCTGGTAGTCATAGATGACCCATTGGGCATGCGCACCTTCAACTCTGAGTCCGTTGAGAAGGACTCAACTCCAATCCTCCGGATGAAACTTTCCGCAAGGAAGGAGTGCGACTCCCCCGTATCGAAAAGTACCCTAGCGGGGTACCCTGATACCGCTACAAAGCCTACACCCATGCAACAAACATAAAAAGGCTTGAAAGGAAGAAATCTAAGGTGAAGGTTGAATTCTCGTACCTGTCACCACATCGGGTTGACGGATTGCTTCTTGCTGCCCAAGGTTGTAGGCCCTTGGCTGCACTGGTTGAAACCGGGAAGCACTCGACTCCGCCATCTTCCCTTTCTCTGCGGCACTGGGGCCGGAGCGCACAGTCTGCTCCTTCCTTGGGTCTTGCTCAGCGCCCCCTTGGGTACAAAATCTTGATATGTGGCCTGGCTTGCCACAACTGTAACATGTCTGCGGTCCCTTAGAGCGTGACCCTCCGGACGTCCAATTACTTTTCTCGCCCGACTTAAACGGGGGAGGCTTCTTCTTCCATCGGCTCCCTTCCGCCTTTCCATGGGACTGAGCCGACTTCTTCTCTTCCCCCTACTTGGGTGTGAAACCCTTTCGGCACTGGGATCGCTCCATATCGCTCTCCAAAATTCGGGCCGCCTCCACCAATTCGTTGAATCCCGCACGCTTCATCGATATGAGGGGTTGTCTTAGATTCTCCCTCAATCCATGGTAGAAGAGATTGTCCCTCTCTTAATCGTCCGCCATGGTCGTCCCCGCATAACGACCCAATCGGGTAAATTCCAGAACATACTCATCCACTGTCTTGTCTCGCTACACAAGATGTAGAAACTGCCTCTGGAGGGCTAACCTTGTTGATGCGGGAATGTACTTCTTCAGAAAGGCATTCCCAAACTCCT
Source organism: Platanthera zijinensis (assembly GCA_039513925.1). Taxonomy (NCBI): domain Eukaryota; kingdom Viridiplantae; phylum Streptophyta; class Magnoliopsida; order Asparagales; family Orchidaceae; genus Platanthera; species Platanthera zijinensis. The sequence continues at coordinate 134,173,644 of CM077079.1, read as the reverse complement.
CGATGGATGGTGTGCATCCTGGAAACTGCCGACCACTATGGCTCACCCACCATAACTTGGCATCTCCCTCCAACATAAAGGCTGCAAACTCTGCCTTTTTCTCATCTGGCGCCTCTGCCGCCCTCAGAATCTCCTGAATTCTAGCCCACCAATCCTCTGCATCTGTGTGCGTGCCGATTCCCTTGAAGGTTGGAGGGTGGAAGCCCAGAAAGTACTTCATTTGCCGGTCCCCCTGCCCGACAACCACTCTCTCGGCCTGCGGCTCCACCCGCCTGGCCTCCTAAACCTTCACGGTCGCTGCCGTGATCGGGGTAGCAGGAGTTGCTACTTGAGCAACGGGAGCTGCTACCTGTGCTGTCGCTGCAGCCTGGGCCGCCACCATCACTTCTGCAAGCATATGGCAGATGTCAGCCGGTGTGACCCCCATCCCTAGCAGACCTTGCGCGTTCGTACTACTTGCCGAGAGCTCTTCTCTTGGCCTCGAGGTCCCAGCCTCGTTGCTTGCACTCTAAAAACAAGTAAGAAAACGCAAACCAGTCTCTAATTGCAAGACTCGAACACAAGGACACTCATGGTCCCGCGATACTCTTATGTGGATAACTTCTTATACGCGACTCGACTTATACTTTCGACCGCGAAACTTCTCAATGGAACGCAAACCTCCCTCTAATACCAAATTGTAACACCTCCCCTCTAAAGACTATATAATATGTGTCTGGCCGGGGCCCCACAACATACGGACGCCACAGCTTTAGTATTATAAGATGATATGAAAACTACCCAATCACAAAACTCCAGACAAACACAGCGGAAACATAAAACTAAAAGACAGAAGTTATCCACTAACAATAGAGTATCGAAATTGCCTTAAGGCCTTACACAATATAAGTCCAAAAAAATATAAAAGTGCCAAGCACTCCTAGACTACCTCGGCATGCAAGCTGGACATGATCAAACAACATCAGCAAAACAAGGAAAAGAAACTAGCCAAGCATAGCAACACTTCATGAGGCTTAGGGCTTTTCGCCCGACGCGCTAGCTCCTGCATGCGATCCTTGCCCTGTAAGGATTTGAAGTAATATGGGTCAGCAAAGGCTGACCTCTACTGTGTAACAAACACATCTCCTCCCGGCCGTCCCTAACGGACCCCGGGGTACCACTCCACCTGCAAGTTAACACTTCGTATACCAAAAGAGCATATATATTAAAGCAGTAAACAGGCTTGGATGTCTCATATAGCATACATGTTCTCTATGTTTTGTACAAAGTAAAAGGGGCCTACTATGCAACATGAATGCAACCCGGGTTTCACCCAAGGCACCCTAGCTCATATGCATCTAGCACAACATCAAACATTGGGTACTTCCGTTTCCCCATTGGCTTAAAGCTGCAAACAAAAGGGAAACACCATGTCCCCAACGGCACACAGGCCGTCACACGGAACCTTGCAATGGCCCCACCCGCACATGGGTCTTAAACCCCGGGCTTGCCCGCATATTCTGACTTCGCACGTCAGGGTTCCGTCTCACACTGACCGATTCTAAGAAGCCTTGCTGGACCCCACCCGCTCATGGCCACATTGCCCGGGCTTGCCCTCCGCTCGGCATTCTCGTCAGTCTCACACAAGGGCTAGTCTCGCCGGGACACTTTCCCCACATGACTTGCGCGTCACGGGGTAGCCAGCCGACCACGGAGACCTAGCCGCACCTTTGCACATCACAAAACAAGGTTTCCCCACCCCAATTACCACTCGCACCGTGTCTTTCCCGTGCTCCAAGGAAACCATCTACCGCACAAAGCGGAGCTAACCTCGTCCGGTTCCGACAACGAGTACTCACTCAAATATAAGGGGGAAAACGCATACATACAACGGCGTATTGCCGCAACGGATTTTCTACCGAAGCTCGCTATGCAACATCATCGGGTCGGACTATCGGTCGCGACCACGGCTTCACCCATAATGCCTAATCCGCTAATGGAGCAGATCTCTAATGCAAGCATGTCGGGATGAACACGATCAACCCGGAGGTTCCTTTTGAACCAAGGCTACACGAATCCCTCTCATTTGAGAGATCCGGTGCTCAAAACACGAAAGGAAGGGGATGCTATTCATGCATCCTAAATCCTAAAAACCGAGAGGAGAAGTGTCGTTACCTTCCGTCCCCTCTTCCTAGCCATGGAGAAGATTTGCTTGGTTGGAAACCACCGCAACGCTCCCACCATCGCGGATCTAAACTCCGCTCGCAAAACGGACCTCCGAAGCTTCGTCGGCGGCCGGATCTTGGCCTTCTTCCTCCTCCTTGCTCTCCCTTCTCTCTAGAATCAAGAGAGATAAAGCCCAAAGGAAAATGAGGGTTTCAAACCCTATTCCCGAGCATAATCCCTCAGGTCCAGCCCCCAGCCATCGGATCTCAAGCCAAAGAAACGAACGGCCACGATTCAGCCTAAAAATTCACAAAACTGGGCCGAACACGGGTTGCAACACGGCCGTGTGCCTGGCCGTGTTACCCATTCGCCGTCTCGATCGATTCGAAAACCAGCACATGGCTCCTGACACGGCCTTCGACACGGCCGTGTCTCCCTCCACACAGCCGTGTCGTGACCCATGTCACGGCACCTGTTTTCACCATTTTCAGTCAGAGAATTACACGGCCTCTGACACGGCCCCTGACACGCCTGTGTCACCTGGGACACGGCCGTGTCCGGCCCGTGTCATGCCCCGTGTGCAATACCTCAGAAAAGTTCGAAACGAGCTGATGTTACACGGCCTGGGACACGGCCGTGTGCCTGGCCGTGTTCCATACCCGACTATCGTCGACCTTAACATGGTCGACCACACGACCAGCTTGACACGGCCGACACGGCCTCTTACACGGCCGTGTCGGGACCCGTGTCACCTGCTCCAAAAAAACTGTCTTGTCCAAAAGCGATTTCCGGTCGCTCCTACAACATTTTGGGGCGTTACACGTATTTCCAGAGAAACTGCCTGGGCTACCCCCGCACCGGGAGCAGGATTTCCGGATACAGCTGGTGCCGGGGGCTAAGCCGGCAACTAGAGCCACTTACCTGATGGCCCCAAAGAGCTGACAAAATTTCGAAGCCAACTCCAGGAACTGGTGGAAGCCGGATTTGTTAGACCGAGTTCCTCGCCATGGGGAGCCCTGGTCTTATTTGTGAAGAAGAAGGATGGGACACTTTGCCTGTGCATCGATTATCGAGCACTAAACAGGCTGACCGTCCGGAATACCTATCCGCTCCCACGGATAGACGAATTATTCGACCAGCTAGAGGGAGCCCATTATTTCTCGAAGCTGGATTTAAGGTCGGGTTACTACCAACTACGAATCCAGGAGGAGGACATTCCAAAGACTGCTTTCAGTAGCAGATATGGGCTATATGAGTTTACCGTGATGCCTTTCGGGCTCACAAATGCTCCGTCGGCATTCATGAGCCTCATGAACAGGGTTTTTGAGGCCTACTTGGATGTGTTCGTCATAGTATTCATAGACGACATCCTGATCTACTCTAAGACGGAAGAGGAGCACACTCGGCATCTGACGCTGACTCTGGAGAGACTACGGGAGCACAAGCTCTATGCGAAGATCAGCAAATGCCAGTTTTGGTTGAAGGAGGTGGCCTTCCTAGGCCATATCATCAGTGGTGCTGGGTTGACAGTGGACCCGGCCAAGATCCAAGCAGTCCGGGACTGGCCACAGTTGAAGACGGCCACAGATGTACGAAGTTTCCTAGGACTAGCCGGTTACTACCAGAAGTTTGTAGAGGGATTCTCTCGTATCGCCCTTCCACTCACATCTCTGACAAGGAAGGAGGTGCCCTTTATCTGGACCCCACAGTGTGAGGCGGCTTTTCAAGAGCTAAAGGGGCGACTCACTTCGGCTCCTATACTTGCTCTCCCTTTAGGGAAAGAAGGATTCCAGGTCTACACCGATGCCTCCTACCAGGGCATGGGTGCAGTGCTTATGGAGAATGGCCATGTGATAGCTTACGCTTCTCGGCAGCTGAAGAAGCACGAGCAAAACTACCCAGTCCATGACTTAGAGATGGGAGCTATCATCTTTGCACTAAAAGTCTGGCATCACTATCTGTACGGTGTCCACTGCGACATATACTCCGACCATAAAACTTTGAGGTATGTGGACACGCAAAAAGAGCTGAACATCAGACATAGACGATGGGTGGAATTTTTGGCAGACTACCAGTATGAGATGCACTACCACCCGGGAAAGGCGAATGTGGTAGCAGATGCACTGAGCCGAAAGACCGCAAACGCCGGAGTAGGAACACAGTTGATGGCTTTGGAGTTAGTTCAGATGTTAGATAAGATGCAAATATCCCTAGTGTCTGAAGATCACCCTGAGTTATACCGAGAGTATCTTTCATCATTAATCGCCACTGGTGACATTCGAGAAAGGGTCAAGGATGGACAAAGGTAGGATACCCAGCTAGAGCCGATATTCCGGGCCTTAGAAGAAGGCACTGCGGGAGATTACACACTGAGGGATGACTTAGTATGCTTTAGAGGACGGGTCTACATACCAGATGGAGGCCAGGTCCGGGAGGACATCATGATGGAGGCTCATTGCAGTCGATATTCGGTACACCCGGGGATTACAAAGATGACTGCAGATCTGAAGAAGACTATGTTCTGGCCTGGCATGAAGAAGAATATCACCTACTTCGTGACCCATTGCGAGGCATGCCAGTTGGTGAAAGCGGAGTACAAAAACCCCGCAGGATTATTGCAGCCACTCCCAGTACCAGAGTGTAAGTTCGATGATATCGCCATGGACTTTATATACGGACTTCCTCGATCGAGCACAGGGAATGATTCGATCTGGGTGATCATCGACTGGCTGACAAAGGTAGCTAAGTTTATTCCAATCAGGAAGGATGACTCGGTAAGTGTGCTAGTCCGAAAGTTTGTGAAGCAATTCGTTCGCTATGATGGCGTCCCCAAGTCAATTGTGTCAGATCGGGATGGACGATTTACATCTAGGGAGTGGAGGTTAGTGCAGACTTACTTGGGCACTCGACTAACATTCAGTACGGCTTTCCACCCCCAGACGGATGGACAGACGGAACAAACCAATCGGACTCTGGAGGATTTACTACGACTCTGCATATTAGATTGCGGTGAACCTTGGGAGAAGTTGTTACCGCTGATCGAGTTCTCGTATAATAACAGCTACCAGTCTAGTATAAAGATGGCTCCTTATGAGGCGTTGTACGGACAGAAGTGCAGGACTCAGCTATCATGGATACAGGACGAGGACCCTAAGGCATTGGATTCGGAGTTTGTCGAGGACATCGAGGCTCAGGTGAGATTGATACGGGACAGGATGCTAGAAGCACTGAGCCGGTAGGCTAAGTATTACGACGCTCGACACCGTCAGGTGGAATTCCAGGTGGGAGATCAGGTGTTCTTGAAGATCCGACCAATGCATGGAGTTACTCGGGTAAGCGGACAGAGGAAGAAGCTCAGTCCAAGATACATGGGGCCTTATAGGATCTAGGAGCGGATCGGTCCCTTGGCATACAGGCTGGAGCTGCCACCGGAGCTGGCAAGTCTGCACGACGTATTCCATATATCCTCTCTTAGGAGAGCTCTACTACGCCTAGAGCAGCAAGTTAAAACCACAGATGGGCCGATAGCATCTGATCGGTTAGTTCACCTAGAACCGGTCCGGATTGACGATAAAGGAGTACGAGTCTTACGCCACTAAAAGGTTCCATTAGTCAAGGTCCTATGGAGAAATCACGGAAGAGAGGAGCACGCTTGGGAGCCTCAGGACTTGATGCGACAAAGATACCCGGAACTTTTCAGTCAGGTATACCTCACAACCTCTCAGAATGTTCAATTTACCTTCCTATTTTAAACTAATAGGACTGAAATTTCAAGAATATGGGCTAAACTTTTGTTTATTGGGGTCTAGACTTTGCCAATTGAGCGAATTGGTCTTAGATTTGACTATCACCTTTAAACCTCACATAGCGAACATGGTCGTGATCTAAATCTTTCGATTCTCATGGGATGTTACAAGTTTCCTTCTCCCCGATAGGAGTCCCCGTGGGCTTAACCTTAATTTCGGGGACGAAATCTTTGTTTTGTTTATTGGGATTTGTAACATCCCATTTGCCACTAGACCCCTAAGAGTGGTTTTGTCATGACAAAACCCTAGGAAGCCCAAGAAAGAGTCAAGTGGACCTGGTGGTGTGGATAGAGGCACTATGGTCTGCAAATAGTAAACTCCAAAACCGTGGTTTAAGGTGATCATGAAGCTTCACCAAGACTCCAAGACCCCACCCATACCTTTATAACCCTAGTAACGGGTCAATGGGTCACTAAGGACCCATGGAGGGCAACCAAAGGACTTGAGTTGACCAAAGTCAACTCTAACCCTAATTGAGTCAAATTGACCTACACAAGGGTCAATTGTAGTCTCTTAGCCAAATGGACCACCCCTATACCTCCATAACCCTAGGTGGTCAATGGGTCACTAAGGACCCATGGAGGGTAGTCAAGGGAGCTAACTTGACCAAAGTCAACTCTAACCCTAATTGGGTCAAATTGACGTACACAAGGGTCAATTGCAGTCCCTTAGCCAAGTGGACCCCACCCATACCCTCATAGCCCTAGTGAGAGGCCAATAGGTCACCAAGAACCCATTGGGACCAATCATAAAGGCTAGGTTGACCAAAGTCAACTCTTGACCTAAAATGGTCAAAGTGCCCTAGTTAAGGGTCAAGTGACCTCCAAGGGCCAATCCAACCCCACCTTGACCCTAGGGGAGGCTAATGGGTCACCAAGGACCCATTGAAGAAACCTCAAGGACCAATTTGACCTAGGTGGGCCCTAGTCCAACTTTGGGTCAAGTTAGCCCAAATGGGCTAACTCAAGCTCAAGCCCATTGCAATTGGGCTAACCTTGACTTAAGTGACCAAATGGACTTGTGGGCTGCCATAGGATAGGGAGGAGCCAAATTTCAGGCTTGGTGACTAGGAGAGAGAAATCCAACCTTGGAGGAGAGAGAAAGAGAAGGAAGAAGAAGGAAGGAGGACTTTGTGCTCCTCCTCCCCCCTCCCCAACCTCCCCATTCAATTCAGAAGAACAAGGGGGAGTGCAGCAGCCATTTTGGACTGGTTAGAGCAAGCTCCACCCCTCCTACTAACCAAGCCGCCATTGTTGACCATGGACAAAAATGGCACAAGGCATTCAGCCACCTAACTCCCCTCCTCTCCCTCTTTAAAAGCTTCACTGAAGTACAGAGAGTAATTCCCACCACTTTCCTGAAGGAGCCAGGCTATTTAACTATGCTATTGTAGAGGGCCGACCACCACCAGCCACCACCATGCCAATCCGACGATCAGCACGGCTACAGCCGCCACCACAGGTCCTCCTCCACTCCTTCTTGCATGGGTAGATCGTAGGGATCATTAGAACCAAGGTTGGAGCTCAATTGAGCCCGATCCAAGTTTCAAAATTCATGGTTTTTCCGAGAATTTTCACCTATTGGGATCGCCGAAATAGGGCTTCCCGGCAGCCGTGCCGCCGACTGGAGATAGCCCCGACCACCATGAAGGTGTTGGCGGCGGTGGCCGGCCGGGGAGGTGGCCGGATCGCCGGCGGCAGCGGCTGGAAATCAGCCCAGGCAGGAGAAATCCTGGCCGTCTGCTGGAGGAAGAAGATGATGGGATGACGTCGACTTTGCGTCAAGATGCGTGCGGGATTGATAATATATTATGGATTATAATATTAGAAACATTTCATTTCTGTCACAGCAATTGTATTTAATATTTTTAATTTTTATAAATAGCTAGAGGCATTTTTAGAGAAATTGTTTAACACATAATTTGTAGCCCTCTGAGTCTACTTTCCAGCAAAATTGGTTTGAACCAATTTAGGTGGCTGGTTTGACCAGGGCACTCATTTTGGTGGAGTCTATACATATGTCTAGGCAGACATTAAACAGAGTGTCCACACTTCATCCTTAGCCCAAATTCATTGAAATTTGGGCAGGGTGTCATACTAACTAATATCTAGACCCTTCCCCAAAATGGGAATTTATGGAGATAATTTTTCTATAGTTCTGTAAATAATTTAATTTATCTAGGGTAAATTAATTTATGGGTCAAATGAAGTCCAAATTCATCCAAATTTTGGTGGGAAGTATATGAGGTCAATATAGACCTCTGGTTAAAATTTCATTAAGTTTGGAGGTGATTTAAATGGAAATCATGCAAACCCTATTTTTGCCCTAAGAAGGGCATTTTGGTCAAAAATGTAATTTTTGCTTAGAGTGTCCAATTCACCTCAACAGAGGTACAAATTTTGAATACTGACTTTTCATGAACTTGTTCACCTTCTAATGAAATATGGGGAGAATTGGAGTTGATTTTCCCCAAGATCCTAGGTCAAACCCTAAGGAAGGGCTTTTACACCTTGTGAACGGTATGTAGCCAAAACACCATGTATGATTATGAAATTTTGTAGGGAGGGTATTAGGGTAACTATAACCCTCTGGTTAAAATCTTAGGGTGTTTTGGAAAGTTTGGGACCCACAAAACCCTAACCCTAGTTTAGGGCACAAATATTATAGGGTTGAAATGGGCTAGCTAAACTCCTCAAACTAAGATGAAATTTTGGTAGATTGGTCATAAAGATATTATGAGCCTCTGATAATTTAATTGGAAATTTTGGGACAATAGTTATAGTACTTCATTTGTAACACAATGGATGCCTCAATTTAATAAATTGAACATTATGGTCCCTCTGACCCTTGGGAGGTCATGAAAGTTTGGCAAATGAAGTTTTGAATCATTATATGCATATATAAATTTTATGAAAATTTTTGGATACATTTTGAGGTACTTACTTCACAAGCTTGTTAAATGAGGAAATTATTCAATAATTTAATTAAGACTATTTACTGATAAATAAATTATGAAATTTGGCCCAAATCTTTTATATGCCATTAGAATCATACTGGAATTTTCTTTGAATTTTTGGAAGCAATATAGTCTTTTATATTTCTTTAAATGAATTTTCAAGGGTTAAAATGAAATAGGAATTTTGGGACAAAACCTTACTGAAAAATTTAGATATTTTGGAAGATGAGTTAAATCCTTATTTTAAATATCCTATAAAATTAGTGGAATGATATCTTGCCTGAAATTGGTACTTCATGTACATTATTGGAAATTTTAGTCACTAGAATAATTAAATAAATTATTAAATAAATAAGAAAAATTTTGGGTCTCTGGATTTAGGGCTTAAAGGTCATAATGGACCTCCATTAATTATTATAGGAGTATTGGAAGATTATTTGATGTACTCCCCATTTTACATGATATTTAACCTTGTGGTCTGCATTTAGTAAATTGTTGAAAGGAAATGATTTGGCATAGTTGGAGTCAGCCATCTTGCTAGATTTTGTAGATGTGGATGTGTCATCCTAGAAGTTTAGGTTATGTAGTGAGATATGAGTCGGTAGTGTTGAGTAGTGCTTGGGGTCGACGAAAGATCGTCTTCCCCCGTAGAGTGAAAGGTCAAAATCACCTTAGGTTTAGTCTACCGTAATATGAAAAAGAAATGGGTAATGGATATGGGATTAGTTACCAACCAACAAGAATAAGTGCCTTGCGAAAGGGAGCTTTGTGATTCAGCTCATCATAGCTCCTAGTGCCCTTGAGAGCTCTTTACAGGGAATACCTTGGGCAGTCCTGGGTAAAACCTAAGTCATAGGTATAAAATCGCCACAAGAGTAAATAGTAAACTTAGGATTTCACACTCTCACACCCCAATGTACCGGGAGATAGTTTGGGTTACTCGGGCAATAAGCCCAGTGGTTATGGTGATGGGCATGGTGGTCCGGGAAGCTTCGGCTCGGTTGTTGATTATGACGGACGGGATAGTACAGGGAGCTTTGGCTCGATTGTTGATTTATGACGGACAGGAGAGTCCGGGGAGATTTGGTTCGGTTGTTGTTTGGACTCATAACTATTGCATGTGCATAGAAGGTATAAAGTGGTGGGTCTTCGGTATTGGAGGGTCGATGCACCGACGCCAATACGCTGACTCGGCAAGTGTGGTTAGCACTTCGCCAACAGAAGTCCGGTGCGTCAGCAGGCAAGAGTACGCAGGAGTCCGCTTTGTGCACCAAGCGTTGAGGCGTACGATAGGTCTGACCGGTAGTGCTTTACAGGTTTAGAGGTGGGCGAGGCCTAACCCACCGCTTCTGTCTGCCACTACGGAGGTATCCTGGGAGGTAACTACTCTGAAAGGGGGAACTAAAGGTCTATGTACACAGAGTCGAGTGGGTGAGTTGCACTTGCATGTTCACATCATAGCATAATTGTATTTCATAGCATAACCATTGCATATAACTTGACACCTAATGTATAAGCGGTATGGGATGCTCTATACATTAGGCCTTGCAAAACGACCCCTTGGCCTATAAGTTCGTGCGAGCGTGCTTATAAGTCAAGGTTCTCTTTCAGTATTAAATATTTAAGCCTGCTAGTAAAACCGACACCCTATCGTATAAATCGGTATGGGACTTTTTATACGATAGGAGCCCTGCAAGAGATCCCTTAGCTTATGTGTATTCACATAAGTTAAGGTTACTTATTCTAAATTTGTATCATTATTACCATACTTAGAACTGCTAGTCTAATTCCGCTGCCATCTGCTATTTGACATTCTCCACCTTCATGTCCTTTCCTTTCCTTCTCCCCGCTCGGTGCTTAGGAGCCATGGGGGAAGGGGCGGAGGATGATAGGACTTAGTCTTTTAGACTAACGGTTTTCGAACCACATCATTTTGGGGACCACGGAGCCCAGCTTGGAGGAGCAGCCCCAGAGGTCGGCACACTTGGAGATCGGATAGTCTAGTACTGGAGTCCAGACAGTAGGGACTGTGAGTCCCGAACACTAGTAGTTGTATTAGTTTGCTTCCGCGATGAGTGATTTGTAGTGAGTACTTGATGTACCGAGCAAAAGCCCGAGATTTTTATTATATGTACTATCTATAGACACTCCCTTCGTGGAGCTTATTTTCTATACATGTGATTTTCAGTGGACTTGTTTTCATTCTATTGCTACAGTTGTGATCAATTTTGGCCGGTAGAATCGGCATCTTGTAGTGACGACCTTCCCGAGTGCGAAGATATCACCGCAAGGTGGCGATTCTGGGCCTAAGACCCCGGTGTCGAGAAAGAAAAAAAATGGGGGTCTTACATCTTCTTCACAAAAATAAGAATAACAATCTTCTCGAATCTGCTACTTGTGCTGGAAGTACCTCAGAACCTTAATTCAGATTCTGCTGATGAAGGAGAGAGAAGAAAGATCTTCTATCAGCTAACCTATTTTGTAGAACACAGATTACTCTACCTCTTCTTCACAGATCCAGAGATCGATCTTCAAATTTGGCTCAGCTTTGATCTTGAAGTAATTTCAGCTAGGGCTGGCCATGGATGATTCTTCTTCCTCAAAGAAATCCTCTAATCTTTCTTTCGTAGATGTTGATTGTCGCAACTAACTCAGAAACCTTACAGATTTTTTTAATTGAAGCTCTTGTCTCTACAACAATGGCAGAGGAAGAAGACAAAGTCCCGCACAACCTTTTTGAAATCAATTGATCCCTCAGAAACTTAATTTCATCCAGATCTCATCTTCTATTTATAATCCCATCATCCAGCGGGATGATTGATACATGTCATTGCTTTAACGGCTGATTATATCCTTAGTTTTATAGAATGTGACTGACATCGATGTTAGTGATGAGTTGTAGCACTTCCATGGTCATTTTAGAATTTTGTTGACTTTTGTTGACTTTGCTAACATCATCAGTTTTGGACTTAGAACATTTCACAAAAACACTCCAGGCGTTGAGTGAATGGGCTTCACTCAATGATTCTGGACTTAGTCAATTCTTTAGCTTGTCTAGGCTTTGAAGAACGTTCAGTGTATAAGCTTCACTCAACGCTTTTTTGCTTAGCTTGATATTCATCCCATTCAGCATCATTGGCATTGAGAGCATTGAGTGAACTGGCTTCACTCAACTTTTCTGGACTTAGAATAATTTTTAGCTCTTTCTGCAACTATGGTGTTGTGTGAACTGGCTTCACTCAATGATTATGGACTTAGAATAATTTTGCTTTCAATGAAGGCGTTGAGAGCATTGAGTGAACTAGCTTCACTCAATGCTTTTATACTTATCCAACATTTTGAATCCTTCTATCTGAAAGCATTGAGAGAGTTGAGTGGATAATAATCACTCAACGCTTTTATACTTAGCCAACATTTAGCATCCTTTTATTTGAAAGCGTTGAGAGCATTGAGTGGATAAGCTTCACTCAACGCTTTTATACTTAGCAAAATCTCCTTCTATCTGAAGGCGTTGAGTGATCTGGCCTCACTCAACGCTTTCTGCCTTTGCCTATGAAATCTGGCATTTAGTGCGTTGAGTGAACTTGCTTCACTCAACGCTTCTAGACTTAGCCGATTTCTCTATTTCCTCTTAGGCTGACAGCAATAGCTTGACTCAAAGCTTTTTGATCTTAGCATTGTGTGAACTGGCTTCACTTAACGCTTCTTGACTTAGTTGATTTTTTGCCTTCTTTTCCTTTGGCTTTGACAAAAACAACATGACATTGAGAGATCAAGCTTCACTCAACGGTTCCCTCCATATGGCGTTGAGTGAGTTGACTTCTTTCAACGCCTGTGGACTTGGCCACTTTTTTGCCTCGTCAACACTTAAAGCTTTGACTGCCTTCCCTTTCTCAGCGCTATTAGCTTTATGACGTTGAGTGAACTAGCTTCACTCAACGCCTGTGTACTTAGTCATTTTTTTACGCTACAACTTCTTGGGCTTTGACTGTCCTGACTTTACTCAGTGTTATTAGTTGTATGGCGTTGAGTGAACTGACTTCAGTCAAGGTCTATGGACTTAGTCATTTTTTTGTCTCTCCAGTCATCTTCTTTGAGTCCACATGTAAATGTCACTTGGACCACCTATCCAATCAATATGACATAGACCAACCTGCTTGCATGAACTTAAAAATACATAAAATACAACTATGTGTATATCATTGACTTGTTTGACTTCTTACAAATAAGGGACATTGAGATCAATGGACCCAACAATCTCCCCAAAGATGGGACATTGAGATCAATAGACCCAACAGAACTATTTGCCTTGAAGACCACAGTTGATTCTTTTTCCTGAGCTTTGCTAGTCATCTCTTCCTCCTTCCTTTCAATCAGCTACATTTCATATTACAACAACTTCCCAAACAAAGTGTATGGTAGAGTATCTGTTAGCTTTGCCACTTCTCTAATGGCACATATCTTAGTGTCCCAGTCTCTAGTAAGAGACCTATGAAATTTATCATTAAGCTCATATTTACTAAAGACCCTACCATTGGTCCTTAGCTCATTTATATTCTGAAAAACCTTTCATAGCAGTAGCTATTGTCTCCTCCTTGATTTGCTTGAAAGCCTCATACTCTTGATTGAGCATAGACTTCTTATCATCTCTAACTTCCTCAGTACCCTCAATATATATCACCAGAGTGCCCTATATTTCCTTTGAGGTTTTTTAGTGCACCATGTTTTGAAAAGTAGAGTCATCTATGACACTAACTATAATGTTCTGTGCCCTTTTATCCATAGCCAAGATGATTTCATCTTTAGTCATTTCTATATAACTCTTAGGAGTCTTGATATTTGCATTAAGAATTGACATCTTCAGCGGAATGAATGGTCCTTCTTGTACTGTAACATAAATCCTGAGGTCTGATACTTCCATAAACAATCTGAAGCTTTCTTTACATATTCCAAAATTTTCTTTCCTGAAGAGAGAAAGCTTCATAGAACCTAGTTCCTTATGTTTCTCTCCTGAACCCATACTTATGTTTTCTCGGCTACCCTTTGAGATCTACTCAGACTATTAAGCCTTTCTTGAGTAACTTTCCTCTGATACCACATGAAAATCTTTGAATACAAGGGTTGCTAATCTCCTAAAGGGGGGGGGGGGGTGAACAGGTTATTAAGGTATTTTTATATTCTTTTAACCTTTAACTGATTTAGGACTTTTTGTGATTGATTAGTTCAGCTTTCAATACATTCACACACAGAACACCAGAGTTTTATAGTGGTTCCCTAATATATGGGTACATCCACTGTCCCTCCTACCTTTCTAACTGAATGTTAGACAAGGAACTTATCCAATAACTTGGCTCCTTAGAGATTACAACACGATCCCACAGGATCACACAGTCTCCATAGAGACTTACAACACAGGCACACATCCAAAACACTAAGTAATCACCTGATCACCAACCACAGGCACAAATGCCACACCACGCAGGCTTAGAAAAATATCCATATCACACACAAATCCAAGACTGGATCCAACCACTCAACATTTATAATTTAGGCTTACATCACAGATCTTGAACAAATACTACAGAATTTGAATAAAAAAGTTGTTTTGACTTAAGTGAAATTAATCTCTGAGTTAATTGCCACCTGAGCTGAGAGAATCTCAGCACTATCTTCTTCACAACAACAAGAATAACAATCTTCAAGAATATGCTGCTTGTACTGTATGTAATGCCCCTAACCGATCCAACGTGATAATGTCATGGCTCCACTCTAGGCGACGCTACGGGTTGTAGCCCAAGCACCCCAACCCCTCTCCAGCCCATTATAGGGTTGATGGTGGGCACAGTCTCCCTTTGATGACGTAAACTCGATAGTCAAGCGCGGACCACGGGGACTTCCCAGGATGTCACCCATCCCAGTACTACTCTAGCCCGAGCATGCTTAACTATTGAGTTTTTCAACATCTCATCACCAACTGAGTCAGCTCCACTCTAAGCGACATTACCGGGATGTATCTACTAATGCTTGAACCCTTGGTTCACCGAACTTGAGAGCAGAAATCTCACCTCATCCTGCAGTCCTTCGTAGAACCTATTGGTTTTACCCTCTTCTTCTACAAAAATAGACCCCGCATAACGTCCCAATCTTATAAACTCATATAAGTAGGTATCAATAATACTTTATTACTAAGTTAGATGTTGGAACTCATTTTAAATGGCTATGCTCTGATCTGACGGCAGATGCTTTACCAAGAACAGTCTCGAAAACTCCAATATCAAGACCTCCATAGTTGTATGCCTGCTAAGTGGTACAACTCCATTTCGTCCCACCAAAGCCGAGCCTCTCCTTCCAACAGGAAAGTGGCCAAGGTGACTTTCTGTTCCTCAGTTCATAATGCCATCAAAATTCTTTTTACTCGGTCAATCTAGTCCTCTGCCTATACTGGGGATCCTTCCCCCGTGAACATAGGAGGACTAAAACTCATGAACTGCTTCAGATGTAGTTATGCTACTCGTCGAACCCTATCCGCAAGGTCATACTGTACCTCCGTCGAGTTCAGGCATGCATTTGTAGTGGAATTATTATCAACACAAGAAATCTCTAAAGCTTCCAGCTCGTGGATCAGCTCAAGTGGTGATGAGAAGTTGAAAAACTCCATAGTTAAGCGTTCTATGGCTGAAGTAGTACTGGGATGGGTGACCTCCTTGGAATTCTCCGTGGTACGCGCTTGACTATCGAGTTTTCCTCATTAAAGGTAGGTTGTGGCCACAAACAACCCGCTAGAGTGCTGGAGAGCAGTTGGGGTGCTTGGGCTGCAGCCTGGTAATGTCGCCTAGAGCGGAGTTGTGACATTGTCATGTTGGATCGGCTAGGTTCGTTACACTGGAAGTACCTTAGAACCTTGATTCTGATTTTGCTGATGAAGGAAAGAGAAGAAAGATCTTCTATCAGCTAACCTGTTTTATAGAACACAAATTGTTCTACCTCTTCTTCACAGATCCAGAGATTGATCTTCAAATTTCGCTCGGCTTGGATCTTGAGGCAATTTTAGCTAGGGCTAGCCTTAGCTAATTCTTCTTCCCCGGAGAAATCCTATGATCTTGGTATAACAATGTTGATTACCGTAACTAACACAGAAACCCTTCAGATTTTTTTAATTGAAGCTCTTGTCTCTACAAAAATGGTGGAGGAAGAAGACGAAGTCCTGCAAAACCTTTTCGTAATCAATTAATCCCTCAGAAACATTATTTGATCCAGATCTCATCTTCTATTTATAATCTCGTCATCTAGTGAGATGATTGACTCGTGTAATTGCTTTAACGACATATTATATCCTTAGTTTTACAGAATGAGACTGACGGCGATGTTAGTGATGAGTTGTAGCTCTTCCATGATAATTTTAGAATTTTGTTGACATTTGTTGACTTTGCTGACGTCATTAGTTATGTTCTTAGCCAATTTCACAAAATCACTCTAGGCATTGAGAGCGTTAAGTGAATGGGCTTCACTCAACGATTCTGGACTTAGTCAATTCTTTAGCTTGTCTAGGCGTTAAGAGCGTTGACTGTATAAGCCTCACTCAATGCTTTTTTACTTTAGCTTGATCTTCAGCCCTTTCTGCATCCTTGGCGTTGAGAGCGTTGAGTGAACTGGCTTCACTCAACGATTACGGACTTAGAATAATTTTTAGCTCTTTCTGCAAATATGGCGTTGAGTGAACTAGTTTCACACAATGATTCTGGACATAGAATAATTTTGCTCAACATAAAGGCGTTGAGAGTATTGAGTGAACTGGCTTCACTCAATACTTTTATACTTAGCCAACATTCTGCATCCTTTTGTCTGAAAGCCAAATCTCCTTCTATCTGAAGGAGTTGAGTGAGCTGGCCTCACTCAACTCTTTCCGCCTTTGCCTTTGAAATGTGGCGTTAAGTGCATTGAGTGAGATGGCTTCACTCAACGCTTCTGGACTTACCTGATTTCTCAATTTCCTCCTTGGCTGACTGCATTAGCTTGACTCAAAGTTTTTTGATCTTGGCGTTGAGTGAACTAGCTTAACTCAATGCTTCCGGACTTAGTCGATTTTCTGCCTCCTTTTTCTTTGGCTTTTACAGAAATTGCATGGCATTGAGAGATCAAGCTTCAGTCAATGCTTCTGAATATATAGAGTTTAGTGAGTTGACTTCACTCAATGCCTGGTGACTTAGCCACTTTTCTGCCTTACCAACACTTAAATCATTGACTGCCTGCCCTTTCTAATCATTGTTAGGTGTATGGCGTTGAGTGAACTAGCTTAACTCAACGCTTGTGGACTTAGACATTTTTCTGTGCTACAACTTGCTAGGCTTTGACTATCCTGACTTCACTCAGTGCTATTAGCTGTATGGCATTGAGTGAACTGGCTTCACTCAACGCCAATGGACTCAGTCATTTTTCTGTCTCTCTAGTTAGCTTCTTTGAGTCCACCTGTTAATGTCACTTGGAACACCTTTCCAATAAATATGACATAGAACAACCTGCATGTATAAACTTAAACATACATCAAATACAACTATGTGCATTCCATTGACTTGTTTGACTTCTTACAAATCTGGCACATTGAGATCAATGGACCCAACAATCTCTCCAAAGCTGGGACATTGAGATCATGTGACCCAATAGGTGTAAATGGGTCTTTATCATCAAACATGCACCTGATGGGATAATTGATCATCTGAAGGCGCACCTGGTGGCTTGTGGATTCACCAAACAGCACGGTCTCGATTATGAAGAGACATTCTCTCCTATAGCCAAACTCAATACCATTCGAGTCCTCCTCTCCGTAGTTGTGCATCGCCAATGGCCCTTTCATAAACTGGACATCAAAAATGCTTTTTTGAATAGCGATCTCCATGAAACAGTCTACATGCAGCAACCTCCCGGGTTTGAGACCACGAGGAGTCCCGAGTGTGTCAACTGAAGAAGTCCATTTATAGTATCAAACAATCTCCTCAGGCATGGTTTGGCAAGTTTAGTAAGGAAGTTCGGGATGTTGTATTTACTCAGAGCTCAGCAGACTTCTCTCTATTCACTCATAATCAAAAAATAGTGACGGTTCTTCTGTTAGTTTATGTTGACGACATCCTATTCACTAGAGATGATTTAAAGGTAATCCAAGCGTTCAAATAACACCTTAGCTCCATCTTTCAGACAAAAGATCTGGGGAATCTTCGATACTTCCTTGGTCTTGAGATCACGAGACGTCTAGATGGACTTGTCCTCTCCTAACAAAAGTAGTGCCTGGATCTCCTTCAAGATGCTGGCTAGTCTGGATGCAAGCCCACTACTACTTTAATGGATGGAAATCATAAGTTGTGTGCACATTCTTCCGATACAGATCTTCCTATCCAAAATTTGAAATACTATCGATGACTTGTTGGGAAATTGATCTACCTAATGGTCACAAGATCAGATATATTCTTTACTTTTGGGGTGGTCAGTCGGTTTACGCATGCCCTTTGAACATCTCACCTTCAAGCCGTGGAGCGCTTCCTAAGATACCTTAAAACAGCATCAAGTCAAGGGCTGGTATATAAAACCTCATCGTCTACTCCAACATTGGTTGCATATTCTGATGTGAAATAAGCCGGTTCCTTAGATGATCGGCGATTAACTAGTAGTTTTTGTACCTATTTTGGAGGTCATCTTGTTACCTAGCGGAGTAAGAAACAAGTTGTGACTGCTCGATCCTCAGCTAAAGCAAAAAAATGATCGATGGCATCAGTTGTCTCTAAGCTTACATGGCTTGAAATTCTCCTCGCCGATCAAGGAATAAAACTTCAATCACCTGCTATCCGATTATGTGACATCCAAGCGGCTATACACATAACAAAGAATCTAGTCTTCCATGAAATAACGAAACATGCTGAAGTGGGCTGTAACTTTATCCGGGAAAAAGTTACAATGAAGAAGATAAAATTGAAGCATGTTTCGCGTATTGAATGCGAATATCCCCACAAAGTCCCTACCAAGTTTCCTATTTTATCAGTTCCTATCCAAGATGGGTGTCTATGACTTGTATGCTCCAGCTTGCGGGGGAGTGTGTGAAAAGCCCATGGAAAGAGGCCCATGTTGGAGCCCATTTATTTAGTTTACTTCTTGTCTCCTCTTTAGTCCCACATCATGTATATGGATCTCTTCTCTCTTTCTCCCTCCTATAAGTGTGTAATCATACCATGTATTTCATTATTGAGAAATTATATACAAGTTTGAGGTTTTCTCCACAACTACCAATCCCTGTGGACTTCCCCACCTGCAGGATGGCTCAAGGTATACTTCGATGGGTCTGTAAAGGAGAACTTCAAGGTCAGGCTTAGTTTCATTGTCCTCAATCACCCCGTAGCTCTACTTATAGAAAGGGGGATAAAATGCCAGAATCGTTTAGTCGACATGACCAAAATTAGAAGCTCTACTGCCGGGCTTACTCCTATAAAAGATTTTTTTTCAGCGAGGCTATAGGAATTATCCTTGTGGGCTCCTCAAGCGTATGTAACATGGTTCATCGCATCCTTTCGGGGGCCTACTCTGGTGACGTTGAATCTCACTTTGCTAGGCTTTTTGTGGAGGATCCAAGGGTGTTTATCTCTCTCATTGACTGAGATGCCAATAATGCTGCTAATTTTGTCAGCAAGCTTGCTTGTGATAAGGAGTTTGGTTGGGTAATAGGTATGCCTTAATCCCATTACCTTGTTACTTTATTCAGCATGACATTTCCTTATAGTTCCCATCTTTTTATATTTATATATAGGCCCATGCCACCCTTCAAGGAACAGCCACTATCCAAGTATCAAATTTGCTTCAGGTTAGTACTTGATTTAACCTTCAAGATAAGATTCATTTTACCTTAGGAGCTCAATAAGCTTTGGGTCCGTGGTTATTATTAGTATTGAAAACACTATTTCTTCTAAGACCTGCTCTAGCAGCTCTTCCTTACATGTGGCACAAAGGGATTGTGCCAACAATCTATGCCAAAGTGTTCCACTTTGCTATAGTAGCAAAACTAAAAAATGTTGTTCCTCCTCTTTTGAATATTCCTAGAAGTAGATGGTGCATGAGAATGTTCATGTTCGGCTAAGTAGGAACTAACGTTCTTCCTATCCCTCTCAGCAATTACCTTGTTGTGTGCTAGACGATAATAGTTCTTACTCGATGATGTCGACTTGACCACAATAGATGTATGCTTTATAGTTGACATTGTATTGATGGCATCTGATTTTACCTTGTGAGAGTGAGTTATTATTTTGGCAACAACCTCCTTTTTTGCAAGAATGGGTTGGGAAGATGCTACTTCTTTACCCTTGAGTGTAGGGGTTAGAGTACCAAAAATAAATGATTCATATTGATACATTTGAATTTTCTTATGGGATTATTTCAAAGGAATCAAATCCGTACCCTTTGTACTTCAATAGCTAGGTGCACTTTTGACATTATTATAGGAATTTCTATTCTTCTAGGGACCATGCATATTGTCCTTGTCATACCTATTAGAAGGAAGTAGAACCTTCTGAAAGGTGCTTTGAGTTACTGGAGCCTTGCCTTTACCCTTATATCTTGTAGTTGTTGCCTTCCTTTTGAATCCCAATTCTCTTTTATTATTTTAGGAGGAGAAAGAATCAATAATTGGCAATACTAGATATTTCTTGGAGTACTGAGCCACTAGCTCCCCCTCTTTGAGGACCTTCTCTTCAAGGTCCTTAATGATCTTGCTCTTTTATCTTATGGTGCTGACTTGAATAATGTGTATTCCCTTCAGCTGGCTAATCTCCCTTCTAATTTTAGCTAGTTGTGTAGCAGACTCGGTGAAATCAGATTTGCCCTGCTATAGGGAAGCAATCTCCTCAGTTTGTCTCTTGGCAAGCTTCTTACTTTCTTTAGAGCTTCCAAGAGCGCATAATATTTATCAATAAATTGATTTACATCAACATTAGATTCTAATTCATCCTTATCTGTAAATGGAGAGGATGCTTCAGATTATGGGCCAGCCTCATAATCAAAATCAGAAGAAATGTTGAGAATGATTACCTCATCAGGAATGGAGTCTTCCTGATCCACTTCATCTTTCATGGCCATCAAACCATGACTCTCTTCCTATTCTTCCTCATTGTCCTTGTTTGAATATGACAATGGGGCCATGATGCCAATTCTTGTAGCTGGTGCCTCCTCCTCTTATTCTTTAGTAAATATCCCAATGTAGGCATCAAATTCTTAAGAATCAAAAGAGTCTGAGTCACTTTAAACCCAGCTCTTCTCCTTCTAGCATGTCTCGTATTTAATTCATCTCTTTTGTGTGATTTGGGAAAATATCTATGTTGGATTAGGATTATGAGACAAAGTAAAATGTTGACTTATGTAGTGCTCCTAGTCGAGTGCTCGCGACTCGTATAGAAATTTGAGGAGAATTAATTCTTCTCTATACTTATAGTTTTATACTTTTTCTTTTATCGTAAATATTGTTTATTCTACTCAAAAATTGGTGAATCTGGCTTGAATCCGATAGTATCGTATGAATGTGTGTAGACGGTTGTTAGCCTCATATTTCTCGAGTCGGGAGAAAGAATAGTCCTTTTCGGTGGCTAAGAACTAACCCTAAGCTATTCTCGAAGCATGGGTACAGGTTAGTTCCATTGCGTGAGTGTGATGTAGGCCACCATTTTGGCCCTATTTAGCATTTGTAGTGCTCCTATTGCTCTATCCATGCTAGGACCTTTGTGTCTACCCCGTCTTTTGTTTCAGCTTCACCAAAATCTCGCCAAAGCCAAATAGTCAATCCTTGTTTCACAACCAAATTCGAGTTTTAGTTGTATTTTTTTCATCATGTTGGGGGTGTTGAAGTGGTGATCATATTTGTGAATATGGATTTACTCTCTTGAATATGTGAGGGAAAACAAATAAAGTTATGGAAAATGATTAAAATAAAAAAAATGCGTTTAAAAGAAAAAAATTATTTGTGAAAAAAAAATTGGTGAATGAGAAAAAGTTAAAATGAAAATTATATTTGTGAAATTTTTATTGGGAGTAGGCGATGCACACACCCATATTATGAAGTCCATGTCTGGGGGTGTGGTGCACTCACATTTTGTTGTGCTCGAATAGTTGATTTTGGGCTAGCACATTTGGTTTAAGTGCGAAGCCTTCATGTTTATCCTTGTATGTCCCACATAAACCAAAGCCTCATCTTAAACCTAAAGTCCTACTGTTCGCACGTTGAATCCAACCAGTGACATGGAAAGATTTTGGGAGGGAGAGCTTATGATCACTGTCATTGATGAATTTCTTTAGAGGTTGTCCTGATCCCCACTCTTTGGAAATGCTCAACTCATCGATATGTCTACTTTATTCCTATGCGTGACTGGATGATTCACCGTGATTTTATTTTTTCGTAGAAATAATATATAGTTACGGTCTTCAAAAATTATAAACTATTTTATATAATTAAAAAGTTCTTCTACTGCATTTCTTTGAGCGTGAGCATGCAACTTCGCATGGTACTCCGCGCTTGTAATTTCTAAGCAAGCTATTTGTTTTTCTCGTCAACTTGAGAGATGATTTGATCGGGATGAGCAAACGGTTAAGATTGGGGTTGTGATTAGTCCAATTTATATATGGTTTTTCGGACTCATTCGGGCTTCTTTTCATGCATGTGCACTACACTTTTAATATGTTTTGCTCATATTCTATTTGAACCACTTTTGTACACAAAGTGCACTTTCTAGGCCCGTTGGGGTGTGCAATTATGTATCTCGTGTTGGGGGTAAGCACAAGGTGCTCCCCATGTCTATTCTTGTTTATGCTGTTATATTTCTACTTGTGCTGGAGGTGTGATCCAGATTGTGATATTTGTTTGCAGGTGGGTTTTTCCTTCAAGGCTTAAATTGTTGCATGTAGATATCGCACGATCGTGTGTTTTCCTTGAAGCATGACCGTTTCAGTCATGTGAATGCTATAGGTCACTTTTAGTGAGCAGCCTTCGTGCATTTTTCTTAATACACGATTGGATTCAATCGTGCATAATGGAGAACGCATGACCTTGCTGTATTTCTTGATTTTGAGATCTGTCCAGCCCCGTGTGATTTGTTCCCACATGAGCAGTTTGCTCGTATGAGTTCAAAAATGCATGAGCTTCTTTTCTTCCCAGGCTGGGTGCCTATGCTATTATAATCGTAAGATCGTGCATTTGGTCATGCATCTCTTAAATTCTGATCGTCTACTATTTAAGTTGCAGGTATTCGCCCAAATTGGAAATCCTTCTTCCCTGCATCCGCACAACATAGTTTGCCATTTTTCGCCCCTCCATTGCCTCCCACCATTGGGAGGCGCTCCGACCACGTTCTTTGTGCAAATCTTAAGTTTAGGCATCCTCTTGGCCTCCTCCACCTTCTGCAAGACTCCATGATCTACCTCGATGAATTTCTCGCTACAATCGAAGAGTTCTCCGGTGTAGAACGTGACCATCGGTGATTAGCGAAGAAGACGGGCAACATGGAAGAAGGTGATAGCTCTTCTAGACCCCGAACGACAATCGAAGCCCGAGCTAGGATGAGGACTGACAACCCTAGATTCTGACCGTGAAACTTTGATGAGTCTTCCTGTACCGGTTGTGTTCTTCCCTCATCTTTGATCGTTGTAGACTTCTTTTTGATTTCTTGGTTGTTTGGATGATGATTGTGTAAAACCTAGCTTTGTTAAATATTATCGTTCATGTCTATGTGAATTGTTTGTGGTTAATACAATTGAGGAGCGCCTCCACCTCATCTCATCCATCCATCCATCATGAGTGTTGTCTCACTAGCAATTGCTAGTGGTGTGCATTGCGAAGAGGTATTTTCGACCCTCATTCCTCCAGTACGAACCATACCATTCGCTTTCCTACTAGTCATTCCTCCTTACAAAGCAGTGCATAGAGGCATGCATAGTCTCCATCATGCCTAGCAAAGCATAGCATAGCAGTCTGTGTAGTAGTTGTTAATTTAGTTTTATTTTATTTTACGCAGTCCAAATCAAATGCCCCCTTCATAACCTCGATCTAAGGACTTCAATATGAAGTCCTCATCGATAGTTACTCCACCTTACTGTGTTCCTTGTGATATCGATACTTGGAAAAATTTGCCCATTTTATATTACTTGTGTGACCGATACACTTGTTGTATCTCTGCATCAAATCCCCAAGAGGTGTAGCCGATTTTGAAGGGTTCATCAGTTGGCGACCAACTAATCAAAGAATAGCTGGGTTAACTCTGCAAAGTTATTTATTTCTCCCACTTGCAAAGAATGGAATCAAGTGTGGGCCTAACCCTTCTGAGTTGCTTGGAACACTTGACACAGGAGTTTGTCTAGAGCATTCTATACTAAGTCTTAGAGCATCCACGGGAAGCGTTATTTTGTTCCATGGTTGGTTCTTGCAAGACTGTCCACCGAAGCCTTAATCATGAATAAACTTAAGTGCGAGTCGAGGGAATTTAGTATGAAGGAACAATCTAAGTCCCACATTCTCATAATAAATCCACATAGCTCTCTCTTGTCTCTTTGGTTTCTTGTCTTAAAATGAATGCTTGGGGTCTTGTTTATAGATTTCTTGAAGTTATGCACTCGTAATTATACCCCAACTAAATCTAGAATTAATGAATAACATTGTTAAATTCTAGTCACCTAGATTACCAATCTACAAAAAAAGACAAAAATACACCCATGGCAGTCTAGGTGGCTCGAGAAAGTTTCCCGATTGAATTGGTGGTATGTGGCGGCAACGGTGATTATAGATGTCATCATGCGGTCGTTCACGCTCATATGTAGAGTCCCTCATATGTGTAATTGTGTGCAAGCATGTGGAGAGGCCCCATAAGCGGGGAGAGGCCCGACAAGTGGAGAGAGGTCGTACTTGTGCATCCTTATGTATGTGCAGGCCTCATGCGCGCAGGGAGGCGTAGAGAGGGCGCAGAATTATGTCCGGGACCAGGGAGGAGAAACACTGTCTTTTTTTTACTTATATACTTTGATTAAGGTAGGCACACCTATCGCGTAGTAGTATATAATTTTAAAATATCACGGTCGTATTTTTCCACGGATTTGTGTCGAGTACTCTACTTTAAGGAAAAGCACTATTATTTTATCGAAAAGATTTAATGATTTTTAAAAGTAAAAATAAAAGTAAGACGTAGGGGAAAATAGATGAGGTAGAGAGCCCTCGATTTTTACTTACTTTGGGAAATACTTTTAAATAATAAAAACTCAATTTCTTTATAAATTAAAATCTTTGACCGTGGAAGTTCCTTAAATATGAGTGCACATCTATGGATGATACGTTCACCTGTGATTACATATTTTTTCTGAACTTTTGTATCTAATCAAAAATACCTTTAATGCACACTTTACGCGGTGAACCCCTCTATTTACCTCCTACTGTGATTCGAAGATTCAACTAGAGAGGCTTACATTCATCTCTTTCGAGAGTGAGGCGCAGTTTCTCTTTACCTAAGATTGATCAATTCATGATAAATCTTAAGTTTTTAATTTAGGAAATAGGGTTTTTAAAATGCAGAATTAGTAGCCTTCCCAATTCTCATATCAATCGAGTGCTAAAAGTTCTTAGCCTCTCATCAGGATGGGGGTGGTAGTAGAAAAAGAAAAAAAACATATAATGATGCAGAAATAATATCCATCCCAAGTATCTCAGTTGATGCTAACAAGTTCTTTGCCTCTCAATCGGGATAAGGGTGGTAGTAATAAATTTAAAAGACTTATAAAAGTACAAAAAAAATATCCGTCCTAACCATCTTATCAAGTGCTAAAAAGTTTTTAGCCACTCATCTTGGATGGGGGTGGTAGTAAAAAGAAAGAAAAAAAATAAAAAGTACTTACACACACACCCTTTCTCAACAGAAATAAAAAGCTAAGTTAAAAGCACTTAGAGATGAAGATGTACATGAAAACTGAAATTTTATTACTTAAAAAAAGTGTTAAACACTAGGAAACCCAAACTAGGGTTAGGAAAATAAAACTTAAAAGCTACTCCTAAATACTATGTATAGCTATGTGGAACTCTACCAGTTCATTTCTAAACAACCGCCCTGGAGGTCTATTTATAGCCGAATTTTCGGAAGTACATGCCCCCTTTACACGCCCCCCTCGGGCGTTTTGCCTTGGCGTGACGCTTATGTGGCGGATATGGATAAAATTTCGACTGATTTCTGGATCGGCTTGAAAGTACACGGGCGTGACTTGATGGTCACGGGCGTGTAGGTCGAGCGTGACTTCATTGCGTAGCAGCTTGGCTTCTCTGGGCGTGATAGCTTGAATTTTTGTAGGTCACGACTTACATCACAGGCATGCCACCTGGTACTCAAGCATGTAAGTCGAGCGTGACTCGAGCTTGCTTGCTATAGACTTTGACCCGACGCTATAGCTGGCCTTCTATTTTGTCACGGGTGATGTCACGGGCGTGACACTTGGCAATAGAAGTGTAACCCATGCATGACTTCACTTGATGCCCGAAATTTGACGAACTGCTGGAATTGCAGGATTTAAAATTACACGCCTTCGGGCACAAGCGTGACCTAGGGGCGTGACATAGGAAATTTTCCCGAAATGCGCATTTTGTCAAGAAATACGTATAGGGCACAAAAACAGATTAAGTTTGAATTGAAAAATAAAAAGAAAAGATTCATTTAGGTATTTATACAATATATTTACATTTTTTATTAAACTAATACAAAAAAACACTAAAAATATATATATTGTGCTACTCATCAAATACCATCATACTTAAGCTTCGTTATTCAGGAGAAAAAGTATGAGTTGATTATACAAATAGTTATAAAATTTCTAATTTAACTATCAGTTTATTATATCAAGTGAAAATAAACATACAAAAATTCGGAGTATAAAGCGTTAAGTCCTATATTATGAAAATTATTTTGTTAGAGATAAATGTTCGTAGCCAAAAGAATTCTTGAGAAAATCAAATAGGAAGAAATATTGCAATCATTAATATCAAATTAGTTTGCCATTATCAAAATTATACCTTGAAAGAGATATGAAGGAAAAAAGACAACCTATTAAATATGCTCTCACAAAATTTTAAGCAAAATTAGATCAATTTGAAGTTGTTTTATGGGATATAAACTTGATGTTTTCCTATAAAGCTGCTATGATGTATAAGATGATGAATTTTATCCTCTCACCATATTTAAAATTCTTCCTTTGTTATAACTGCTTAGAAATGAAATCTTATTCCAAGTAGAAAAAAACATAGCAGAATTAAATTTTTTTTTAATCCAATGTATATGTTTAGGAGCATGTACTCAATTTCATATAGTCTTTAAACAATTATTGGATGCATATATTTACGAAATGAAATCTTATTCCCATTGACATAAATTTTTTTCTTTTCTAGGAGCACATACTCCTACATGCTTGCTTGCGTAAGAAAAAATTTCCAAGCAAAAAGTAAATAGATAGGGGGTTTCAAAAAAATTTCAAACTTTGATAAAAGATTTTGAGAGCAATTTTAATAGCTTGATAATTGCTATATTTCGATATGTGAAGTAAAGATAATTATAGTCTATAATTGTTTGGCTAACATAATACACATGCCTCTATTTATAATAAACAAGAAGTAGTGCTAAAAAAAATTCTCTAAAAAATAAAATGCATAAGATATTCTTTAAAACTTCACCCTAGATATTTAGATCTGTCTATTTATGATAAATAAACGACTAGTAAATTAAGAAACAAGATAACTATTTATACATCAACTCAAATAATTATTTTTTTGTATTATAAAAGAAGTAGGGGTTTTAAATTTTTTGGATGATTGATTGAGCAAAAATATATACACAAAAAGATTTTTTTATTTTTGTAAAATTTATTTATTATTATTATTGTTATTTATTTTTATTATTTTCATTATTATTATTAATTATAATTATAATTATTTTTATTTAGCAAATATATACATAAATATTTATAAGAAAATAAAAGAAGACTAAAAAAGAAAACAGATTTATTATTTTTATTATTATTTTTTGCAAGTAAATTTACCTCCATACTTATTTTATGCATAAGTATGAAGAAAAAGAAGATATATACAATATTGATAAAAAGTAAAACAAAATAAAAAGGCTTTCCTGATTGGAGGTCGGGGAGGCTATAAGCAAAACCTATAAAAAAAAGACAAGTAAAAAAATAGATAACTATGGGGTGTCTCCCACAAGCGCTTTGTTTACTGTGTTTCCTAGTAAAGCTCCAGGTTGGCGCTCAGACAACATCTTTTAAATCTATACAATTTGAGTATCCAAATTTTTAATTGATCTAGTAAGATTCCGGATATTGTATTCATTTGTAACGACGTATTTAGTAAAGATGACATCTATCAGGGAGGGTCGTAATGGTTGTGAATGTGGTGGTGATGGTGGTTGTACAAATCCAATTAAACTTGTATTAGGCGTACACTGAGCATTATTGGGGTTGCTCCATGATAAATTTGGATGGTTTCTAAACCCTGGATTGTAATTATTATTATTAATATTTCTATTATAGGAGGGAGATTGATATGGATTCCCAAAATAATCAATGCGCTCTTCTATTATATTATTATTAGAATTCCAAGTAGGGGTAGTGGAGGAAGTCGATATCTCTACTACTTTCCTTGTAAAATATTCTACTTAAATGCTAAATTGGAAGATGCATCGAGCTCGTAAAGCCCAACGAGCTTATTAGGGCATTACCTAGGCTTGTTCCATTGTTAGGCATTCAAGGCCATTTCCTCAAACAATGCTTGAGCAGCCTCGGGGGTTTTTTTATTAAACGTTCCCCCGACGGTAGCATCAATAATTTGTCTAGTTTGGAAATTAAAACCATCATAAAATGTCTGCACATGGAGCCAATCCGGCATTGCGTGATGTGGACACCTACATAAAAATTCTTTAAAGCATTCCCAAGTCTCATAGAGATACTCAGACTCGCCATGAACAAAGGAAGAAATATCCCCATGTAGTTTAGCGGTTTTAGCAGGGGAAAATACTTAGTTAAAAATTTTTTGGTCATCTCTGCCCAAGTAGTGATGGATCCTCTAGGTAGAGAACCTAATAATTGTTTGGCTTTCGTCCGTAATGAAAATGGAAATAAATACAAACGAATGGCATCGTCAGGGACGCCATTTATTTTAAACATATCGCATATTTCTAAGAAATTTTACAGATGCGTATTTGGATCTTCATCTTGCAATCCATCGAATTGAATTGAGTTTTGAATCATTTGGATTATGCTAGGTTTGATTACAAAATTATTATTAGCAACTGTGGGATGAATGATACTTGACCCGGTGTCATCCAAGTTCGGCCTCGCATAATAAGACATAGTCCTTTGCGAGGCCGCGACTAGATTTTGTTCTGCCATAGCTTCAACGTGCGTGGTTCCGATAAACTCTTCCAAATTTAATGCTTAGTCTTGATCACGAGATCGAATGCGCCTGTGATTGGTGCGGTCAATTTCAGGAACAAAATTGAGATTATGATCAATTGGAGAGTTTCGTCGGGTCATGCACTAAAAACTATTATATAAAACTTTTTTATTCTTATTTTCTTATTATTTTTATTTTTTTTGTTTTGTTTTTTTAAAAAAAATTAAAAGACTGAAATATAAATTTTGTTAATAAAAAATAAAGGTTTTATAAAAACAATGGTTTTGTAATTAACAGAGAATTTGTGCTTTATTTATTTTTATAAAAACAAGAGTTTGTAATAACAACTAGGATAAAAGTAATAGAAATTCCTTTTTATTTCAAATATTAACACAAAAAGTTCCCCGACAATGGCGCATAAAACTTGATAAGTAAAATGTGAGATAGTTTTAATATTAAAAAGTCAGTTGGATTTATAAATTAGACGTTCTACGTAATCTCTCTTTTTACTTATATATTTCGATTAAGGCAAGCGCACCTATCACGTAGTAGTATATTATTTTAATATATCAAGGTCATATTTTTTCACAAATCTGTGTCGAATACTCTTTTTTAAGGAAAAAAACTATTATTTTATCGAAAAGATTATATTATTTTTAAAAATAAAAATAAAAGTAAGACGTAGGGATTTTGAAAATAAATGAGGTAGAGAGCCCTCGATTTTGACTTACATTGGGAAATACTTTTTAAATAATAAAACTCTATTTCTTTATTAATTAAAATCTTTGACCATGGAGGTTTCTTAAATATAAGTACACCTCTATCGAGGATACATCTACCTGTGATTATGTATTTTGACTGAACTTTCGTATCTAATCAAAAATACCTTTAATTCACGCTTTACGCGATGAACTCGCTATTGATCTCCTACTGCGATTCGAAGGTTCACCCTGGGAGGCTTATGTTCATCTCTTTCGAGAGTGAGGCATAGTTTCTCTTTACCTAAGAATGATCAATTCTTGATAAATCCTAAGTTTATAAATTAGGAAATAGGGTTTTTAAAGTGCAGAATTAATTGCCTTCCCAAAGCTCATCTCAATCGAGTGCTAAAAAGTTCTTAGCCTCTCATCGGTATGGGGGTCGTAGTAAAAAAGGAAAAAGATATATAGAGATGAAGAAATAATATCCGTCCCAAGTATCTCGGTTGATGCTAACAATTTTTTAGCCTATCAATCGAGATAAGGGAGGTAGTAATAAATTGAAAAGACATATAAAGGTACAGAAATAATATCCATCTCAAACATCTTAATCAAGCGCTAAAAAGTTCTTAGCCTCTCATCCGGGATAGGGGTGGTAGTAAAAATAAAATAAAAATAAAAAGTACTTACGCACACGCCTTTTCTCAACAAAAATAAAAAGCTAAGTTAAAAGAAATAAGAGATGAAGAGGTACATGAAAACAAAATTTTTATTACTTAAAAAATTGTTACACGCTAGGAAACCCAAACTAGGGTTAGGAAACTAAAACTCAAAAGCTACTCCTAACTACTATGTATAGCTCTGTGGACCTCTACAAGTTCCTTTCTAAACATAAGCCCTGGAGGTCTATATATAGCCAAAATTTCTAAAGTACACGCCCCCTTTACATGCCCCCCTCAGGCATGTTGCCTTGGCGTGACAATGACGTGGCGGCTGTGGATAGAATTTCGACTGATTTCTGGATCAGGTTGAAAGTACATGGGCGTGACTTGATGGTTACGGGTATGTAATTCGAACGTTACTGCATGGCGTGTCATCTTGGCTTCTTCGGGGCATGTCAGCTGGAATTCTAGTAGGTCATGGCTTATGTCACAGGCTTGCCACCTGGTACACGGGCGTGTAGGTCGGGCATTACTCGAGCTTGCTGGCTTTAGACTTCGGTACGACGTGATAGCTGGCCTTCTGCTTGGTCACTGGTGATGTCACGGTCGTGACACCTGGAACATGAGCGTGTAACCCGGGCGTGACTTCACTTGTTGCCTGCAATTTTCCAAACTACTGAAATTGCAGGATTTATAGTGACATGCCCTAGGTCACGGCTGTGACCTAGGGGAGTGACATAGAAAATTTTCCTGAAATACCCATTTTGTCGAAAAATACCTATAGGGCACAAAAACAGATTAAGTTAGAACTAAAAAATAAAAATAAATTATTCATTTGGGTATTTATTCAATATATTTACATTTTTTATGAAAACAAAACAAAAAATACACTAAAAATATATATATTGATACTCATTAGGGAACCCCAACATGCATATTTATACAAATTCTATCATCTTTCTTGATGGAGTCCCCCTGAAGTTTCTAAGTCAAACCAGTGCAAGTGCATGTGAGCCCAACCGGACCAGTGACACTTGAATAGCCGCATGCTCTCGAGGAGACCTGAAGCACGCATCTGTATAGTAGGTCAACATGGGCGCGGAAAAGCCTATGCACGAACGTGAGTAGCCATGCTCTGGGCGGCATACGCGACCGCTCGTATGTGTCCTGCACGTGTGCAACACGTGCACGGTCCGCGCACAGCTTGCTTGCACGACCATCCCCACGCGGCCATGCATGACCATCCTGCACAGTTGCTAGGTTGCGCTGCTATGCGGCCGCGCCCTATAAGGCCGCGCTGCACTGCCAAACCCCGTGTAGTTGCACACTACATGTAACCATATTAGGCACGTGACTGTGACCCCTTTCGACGCCGGTGACCCCCGCCATTTTCGTCCACCTCTAATACCGTCGGCCACCTCCGGCCTCCACCATCTCTGTGCAGCTCGCCTGAGCAACTCGAATTACCTAGGGGTGATATCTTCATCATTTCGCCAAAATTGGTGATCCTGGTGATCAAAATAGAGCATTTCCATTCCCTTGCACAAATTACTCTCCGACACAATTATCACCATGAACCTCCATAAAATTATAAATTGGCCCCCAAGTCTTCATTTGAAGACAAGCAACTCCAGAGGCAAGAGAGAGCTCAGAGGTTTTCCAGCGAGATTGTGGACTTAAGTCGATTCTCCCATAAAGAATTCTCTCCACTCCTCTCTTTGTGAAGAGGTTTCACCACATGATGCATAAACTGATGAGTTTGTATATGATTAAATATGCTTTGGAAAGGCAAGTGCACCTATATTTATAGAGTATATAATCAAGTGTTGTATTTTTCTAGGTCTGTCGAGTATATATACTCACAAGAAAGAGCTATTATTTTATGTCAACAAAAGAATGGTTGATTTGCAAAAAGAGAAGCATTATGATTAAATTATTGAGAGGAATTTGATGAGCTATAGGCTAGCACTTGATCTAGAATAACATTGGATAACATGGACATTGATTAATAGATTAAATTGCAAGTTTCTAAATAATTTATCTTCGACCATGGAGACTACCAAAATATGAAAAGACCTCTCTCGATAATACGCTAATTCCTAACCTTAGGCGGAATGATTAAGTCTTCATTTGGGAGAGCGGTTGCGGTTGTAAAAGGTGCTTTTGTAAATACAGGTTTATAAATAGAGCAGTTGGAAATTGGTTACTGGAAATGGAAATCTGTTTAGGTAGTCTGTGCTTGCCGAGTGGTTTATAATATATATATATATTTATATTTTTTATAATATATATATATATATATATGTTACTGTTAAAAATAATATACTTTATACAAAATTTAATAGCCCCTCCACCATGACTTTGTCTTGACTCTTCCCTGCTTCCGTCGTGACTTTGCCCTGCCTCTACCATGCTTTGTCGCTGCCTGTAATCTCGGAGCCCACCGGTAGGGTCACCGAATCAAGGTGAGCCCGCCAGTGGTCGTTTGACGGGGCTCCCTCACAGCCACTGCCGGTGGTGGCCCTGTCCATGAGGCAAAGATCAGGGCCTCAATGTTAGGGCCACCATCGGTAGTGGTCCTGAAGGATTCCCGCTAGACTACCACCTGCGGGTTTGTCGGGGTCCGACAACCCTGTCAGTGGGCTCCGGGAAGGCAGGCGGTGGCGGAGCCACTGACGGAAACCATAAAGAAGATGTAGGTTTGTGTCGTCGGTGGGCATAGGAGGGCGGCACTGTATGGGGCACCAGAGGGCAGCACTACAAAATCCTCCCCCCTAAATTCGGAGAACAAGAGGTTTCCCGGAGAGGTTCATCCTGTAAATTTTAGAATAGGGAGAAACTCGGTGCAGTTCCAATTTTTAGCGAAAAAACAAATAGATTCAGGTCCTCTTCACGTTTTGAAAAAATGAACCAGACCAAAAATGCAGTACCAAATGAAGCTTAAGACCCCTTGTCTAGTCAAAACCTCTAATATTACTTTAGGCGCTGAACCCCAGTATTGGGTTTGACCACAATATGTAAGGTTTGGGTTGTCCTCTATTGAGGATTGCATGACAACTCCTTTTATCTTTAAGTGATCTTCTCATATCCAAAACCTCTCGGCAAAATTTAAGAGATGGATCTAGGATTGAAGAATATGCTGGCGATACTTTTAAATTATCTACTCGTATCCACAACCTCTCGGTAAAACCTAGGATACAGATTTTGAATCGAACTCGCAATAATAGAATTCGAACAAATAAAAATCAAAGATAACTCGAAGTAAATTAGAATAGAAAGCTTTCTAGATTATTAAAAGGAAAACCAAAGTTTATTTCATTCCAAAGTTAATCATGATCAAGTGCTAATGAAAATTTAGCTACTCATCATGAAGGGGAAATTACATAAAGTTGTAGAGAGAAAGATGATTACTAAATATATGAAAGCTTGAATTACTAAAATATAATGTTAAACTACAACTAGGACAGGAAATTAACTAAGCTAAACTATAAACTTGAAATGGAAAATAAGAAAAACAAATAGCAAATTACATAATTTCTCCAACAAAATATCCCTCCTCAGCTGAAGAAGAAGGCTGGTATTTCTAGGATATTTTGCATTGGAGTCACTCCCCCTGGTCACGCACATGACCATTGCGTGTAAGGTATGGAACCGATGACTTGAAAGCCCGGGAAACATTGGGAAACAAAATCACCAAAAGTCATTTCAGTATGGATCACGCCCCCTAGTAACGCCCGTGAGCAGGGCATATCGTACAGATCTAAAAATTATGGGAAAACGGCTCAAAATGGAGTGATGGAGAAAATTACTGAAGTAGGCATGTCATGGGGTCACACCCATGAAAGAAGCGTGATTGTTGGAAATGGTCGATGCCAGAAATAAACTTTCACATCTCTAAAACACGCATGGGATCTAGATAGCATACTCTCTTTATCATGCTCGGGATAGAGGCGTGTAACTTTAAATTGACGTGATAACTCATTCTGAACAGTGGGCATGCCCCTGGTCATGTCCATGACTAGTGTGTGTAATATTAATCTTACATGGAAACAACTTTCTGTCAACGGAGGCGGGTACGGTCCGTGACGTAGGTCACGCCCCTAGTCACACCCGTGACCAGGGCATGCAATAGTTGATTTTCTAGAAAATCTTTAAAACATTGCCCAGTGTACACCAGTGTGCTCCAAATTTATATTAACAGCCCAAAATTACCTGAATTTTAAAAATAAGTCAATTAGGGACTCAAATTGGAAAAATCTAAATAAAATTTGATAAATAATTAAATAAAATCTATAGTAAAAATATGATAAAATAAGAGTTATCAAATACCCCCATACTTACTTGTTTGATCGTCCCGAGCAAATAACTTCTTATACGAAGATGACAAAATTCAAAACAATAAACGAATTTAGAACCTAAGGAGTAAAATGTGAAGTCTTACGCCTACGCGTGTAGAGATTTTAGTAAAAAAAACCTAGTCAGCATAAAAATTAGCTTACAAATTTCAAAAACACATTTCTACTTATTATTTGTACTTTCAAAATAGAAATATAGATATATCCAAAAATTGTATTTTAGGAGAGGGTAGCATGTTTACTAAGAACAATATTACACAAAAACGAGAATCGGGATACCCTCCAAAGAAATCCATCGATGATGATGGTCATAGGCTTTGCCCTTTCACACTCTACTACAAGCACTAGTACAACTCATAAACATGAATCAATATGACTTACTTAGGTTGAATTATAGGCTTGGGTTGAAGGTATGGTAAACAAAGATAAACATGATGGCTATCACACATTAAACCAAAATCGAGCTTTGCAAAAAAAAAATCAAACTGTAGTACAAACTCTGTTCACTTTTTTTAAAATCATATACATATTTTTGTATATTTTTGTTTTTTTTCCCAAACATGAATTTTTTTATATATTTTTCTTTTTTCCAACTTTTTAAGCAAGATAAAGAATAGTAAAACATCATTGAAATGATTTGTAAGCAATACAACAACATTCAAGCCTTTATCCTATTATAGTGGGGTTGGCATTTATAAGCAATACAAATCTCAAAAATTTTAAGCTCTCTTGTTGGAGTGTGAATTTGATGCTATTTAGGCTTTGGTTAAATTATTATGGTGGAGCTAAAACAAAACGATTGGGGTAAGCTCAAAGTGGCTAAGCAAATGTAAAGTATTGGGTTGTGGATAGCAAAAGATCAAACAAGGCAAAGGAATGTATATATCCTTTTCATGCTAATGAATTTAATTTATGCAAATGTCTTGAGAGTCATTAAATTACAAGTTCTATACATCGAGAAAGAATAAACCACATTTTGTACTCGCTTAAAATTTCTCAAGTTAACTTCTACGTACTTACTAAAGCAATCTTGGATTCAACCGATTTTAAATTTGAAGTAAAATAATCTGTTTGTACGCACTAAGAAAAAGGTAAATCTAATAATATGCTGAATAGTTAATTCTACACAAAATTTGACTAACGCATGCGCTCGACTAGGAATAGAGCATAGACAACATTTCTACTCCAAAATTAAAAAAAATCTGATAAAGCATGAAAATTATCAAAAAACTAAAAATAAGTTAATTTTGTTAGGAATTTTGCAAGTGAGTAGGCATGGAAATAATAATTTCTCAAATATATATAAACTTTTAAATAATTAGAATAAAAATCTTGTTTTTTTAGAAAAATTTATTTACTAAATATTAAAAATACTTTTGGTATACAAAAATTTTTTTCTAGAAAATAATTTTTCTAAATTCTAAAATAAATACTAAAAACCTTAGAAAGAAAGGTAAAATATTTTTTTTAAAGATAGTGCCCACCCATACCTAAATTGAAATATTGTCCCCAATGTTGTGGAAAAGTAAAATTAAGAAAAGGAGAACTTCCCTGAAGAAAATTCCACCGGAGCACCGATTTTATCTAAAAGATAGTTTGATAAGAAGAACATAAAATAGAGTTAATTTTGTAAGATTAATATTTAT
Organism: Platanthera zijinensis; assembly: GCA_039513925.1. Taxonomy (NCBI): domain Eukaryota; kingdom Viridiplantae; phylum Streptophyta; class Magnoliopsida; order Asparagales; family Orchidaceae; genus Platanthera; species Platanthera zijinensis. The sequence goes on along the minus strand of CM077079.1, from coordinate 134,136,942 downwards.
AGAAATTTGAAATATTTTTTTTTCAAAACAAATAAAAAAAACAATTACAGTTTTTTGGATTTTTTAATAAAAACACAAATAAGAGATCTCACCCATATACTTAAAAATAAACATTATCCCCAATGTTTATTATCAATGTATGATGGGAAAAATAAAAACAAATAAAAAAGTTCATAAAAAGAAATTTTTAGAAATAGATAATCAAGGGGTGTCTTCCAAAAACGCTTTCTTTTTCCTACCTTTAACCTAGATGGTTATTACTAGGAAATAAAATAAAGGTATATATGCAACTCCCTTAATTCATGCCTAGGTGAATAAACCGAAGTTGGTTGTTCGGTTACACCTCCACTTGATTCTTAATTCTTCATTTGACGGTCAGCTTGAAAATGTAAATCCAAATCACTTATACATACCTTACGTGCTTTAAATTTTTATAAATGAGCGGCAAATGGATCGTTGATGAAGTTTGATTGCAATGACACATCTTGTACTTGAAAATCATAAGTACAACAAAAATAAAAAATCATGTTTGAAAAATTTTCGCCAGGAGGAGGTTCTTGCGAATCTATATGAATAAGCTATGGTTGTTCATTCTCTAAAAATAAATTCTCATTAGAAAATTTTAGTGAAGAACCAAACGAAATAAAATTTTCGGACATGAAATTTTCATGAACTTCATTTTCAACCAAAATAGGAGGACTTTGTGAAAATTCATGACACAAATTAAAAAATTCGGGCAGAGTAGAAGAATAAACATATTCATCTCTATTTTATCTGGTGTGCTCATAACCTTCATTTATTCTTAGTACAATATATTTTTTGCTCTTTGGTATAAGAAACTATGGATTTACATGAAAAATCATGTTCCTCCATAGCTAAATTATTCGAAGATGGAGAAATATCACTAGAACAAGAATTAATCGCATCTAAATTTTGGGGTGGAGAAGTAATTTGAAATTGGAAAAATTCAACAAAATTAGACGAAGAAGCTTGTGGTGTAAAAGAAAATGAACAAAAATTCGTATCTAAAGAATTATCCTCATTGTTCGGGAATCTTTCTGGGTGATCTTGCCACCAAAAGTAATCAACATCAGAGTTCGAAGAAATTTATTAAAATCAGAAAAATTATTCTCATTAAAGCTCGAAAAATTATTTTCATGAAAATTGGATAAATCAGGAAAATTATTTCCTTGAAAATTTGAAAAATAATTATCATTAAAGTTGGAATAATTATTTTCATAATTATTATCAAAGTTGTGTTTATTAGAAAAATGTTGATGATAAAAATTAGAATAGCCTTCCTTACTTCGATGAGGGGCATAATAAAAATTACAAATAATCTAACACTTCGGTGCGGCTTCCCAAAGATTAACTTTGTTTTGAAGTCGACAACATTTGCTGCCAATTGAGATAATATATGTTTTTGAAAGAAAATAAAACAACTGTCGGTTAATAGAATTGAATTCAAAATGAAAAATTAAAAAGAGAAATGTGGAGGAGAAAAGAATGATAAAATTAATAGAACATTGCTTTGAAAATATCGACTAAAGATATTCCCCGATAACAGCGCCCAAACCCTTATGTGTATTTGACTGATGAATTAGTGTGTGATTAACTACACTTTGGAAAGACAAGTGCACTTATTCTTACAGAGTATAAAATCAAGTGTTATATTTTTTGGGTTTGTTCAGTACTTGTACTCACAAGGAAGAGCTGTTATTTTATCTAAACAAAAAAGGGATTAATTTGCAAAAAGAGAAGCACTGTGATTAAACTATTACAAGAAATTTGATGAGGTAAAGTCTATCAATTGGTCTAGAATCCCTTTGAATAAAAAGAACATTGATTAAAAAATTAAAGTGCAAGTTTCTAAAAAATTTGTCTGTGACAGTGGAGGATCCCAAAATATATTAACACCTCTCTCGAGAATACGCTAACGTCTAACCATAGGCAGAACGATTAAGAACCCTCAGGCAGTCAAACCCTCTAAGATTACTTTAGGCAGTGAAACTCACTATTGGGTTGACCCCAATCTAGATGATTTGGGCTATCCTCTATAGAGGATTGCATGACAACTCCTTTTATCTTTGAGTAATCTTCTCGTATTCATAACCTCTCGATAAAATCTAGGATACAGATTTAGGATCGAAGACTATGTTAGCGATATATTTAAATGATCTCCTCATATCCATAACCTCTCAGTAAACTCTAGGATACGGATTTTGCATCAGACTCGCAATACTAGAATTCAAACAAATAAGAATCAAAGATAACTCGAAGCAAATTAATATAGAAAGATTGCTAGATTATTAAAAGAAAAATCAAAGTTCATTTCATTCTAAAGTTCATCATAATCAAGTGCTAATGGAAATTTAGCTACTCATCATGTTGGAGAAATTACATAAAGTTGTAGAGAGAGACATGATTACAAAATATATGAAAGCTTGAATTACCAAAAAAAAAGTTAAACTACAACTAGGAAAAGAAATTAACTAAGCTAAACTATGAACTTGAAATAAAAAATAAGGAAAAACAACACCAAGTTTCAAAATTTCTCCACCAAAATCTCTGTCTTCAGCTTAAGTAGAAGTCTTTTATTTATATGAAACTTTATACGGTAGTCACGCCCCGTAGTCACTCTTGTGACCAAGGAACATAAGGTATAGAAACGAAAACTTGAAAGCCAGGAAATGCTGGGAAACCAAACCGCCAAGAGTTATTTCATTATGGGTCACGCCCGTGACCAGGGAGTGTAGCAAATGGATCTTAAAACGACGGGAAAACGACTCGATCTGGACTGATGGTGGAAATTGCTGATGAAGCCACACCATGGGGTCACGCCCGTGATAGAGGCATGACTGTTTGAAATGATCTATAGTAGAAATTAACTTTCATAACTTTGAAGTATGCATGGTATCTGGATGGCACTCCCTCTATGTCATGCCCGTGATAGAGGCGTGTAACTTTAAACTAACGTGACAACTCATTTTGAATAGTAGACACAACCCCTGGTCACTATCGTGGCCATTGAGTGTAATATTAATCTGATGTGGAAATAGCTTTCTAGCAGTAGAGGAAGGACACGATCCATCACTGAGGTTATGCCCCCTGGTCATGCCTGGGACTAGGGCGTGCAATACTTGATTTTCCATAAAATCTTCAAAACTTTGCCATGTTTACTCCAGTGAGCTCCAAATTTATTTTAGCAGCCCAAAATTACCTGAATTTCAGAAAAAAGTCAATTAAGGACTAAAATTGGAAAAATATAAAAAAAATCGATAAATTATTAAATAAAATCTATAGTAAAAATAAGATAAAATAAGAGTTATCAGCACGCCTCAAGTGACATCAACCCTCTCCACGAGAGCACTCCAATCAAGGCTCTGAATCAATGAGAGCACTCCCTTTAGAAGCTTCATGGGCTTAGAGAATTTTCCAGTCGGAATACTTCCACCAAAGTTCCGTGAGTTCAGCACCATATCAAGTTTGGAGCGCTTCCATCAAGGCTCCGAGGACTTGGCTGTTTTCCCCATTTTTTGTATCTTGTACTTGTAAAGAAGTAGCGACATATCGCCCTCTGAGACAAAACACCAATCTATGTAGTATCCTAGGAATTATTGGATTTTTTCTCGGCATGGATCCAACCATGTGGTTTTTTAACCTTTCTGGGTTTTCCATGTCAAAAAATCTTCTTATCATTTGTTACGATTTACTTTAACTGATTGCATGCTAGGTATGATTTTGAGCTAGCGGGGTTCTATTTATCCGTACTAGGGAAAGAACGGGCTACCTGCAACAGTTTGACGCAGTATATGGGAATGTGTTCCTAGAAGCTCAAACAAGTTGCATCATACACAACAAGTGCAATGACAAATGGAAGCACATGTACCGCTAGCCAACCCACTCATAAAGTGACTTGCGATTAGGAAAGCCAACGACTCGCCGTCTAGCCCCACACCACTCCTTGAGGAAGTGGTCACTGCAATTGCATCATCAATAGAAGAACATATGCACCCGATAGAATAACGACAGGCCCAAGCACTAATGTTGTTAAGGGATCTGGGAACCTCCCATGCCTCAGGGGCGTACCTCATCAGAGGCATCCAGTCGACATTCCCCTCAGGACACCGATTGCTCAGCGAGGTGGCACGTGCCACATGTCATATGGAGGCTTGGGAGTCATCACCTATAATAGGCCTGACCCCCCATATACGCAATGCGTACCTTTGTGAAACCTTTGCAAAGTAGGGGAAGCAGCAGCACCACGCTGAGCTCGACATCTCAATTAACGAGGATCTAAATGCTCTCGGGACAATCCGTAACTCTAAAAACCAAAGGCGCCCCCTTGGGTAGTGGTGATTAGTCCTAGTAGTGCCACTTCCATAAAAGAAGCAAGCATAACACCAAAGAATGCATACGCCTGAAGTAAAAAGAAGATGGCTCGCACGCTATGGACTCCCCAAAGGAGTATTGCAGAAAGAATCGGGCCATGGCACCAACCCCAAAAGAACCCACCAAGGGGCAGAACAACGAAGGAACACCGCACAGGAAGCAGCTAGAGTTGGTTTGTCTAACTGTCCCCGGCCTCACCAGACCTACTCTTCAACACATCCTGGAAACTCTCGGAAGCCTGCCGTTTAAAATGCCAAGATTTTTGATCGACGATGACGTATCAACAAACGTGTTGTTCCTATCAACTCTTCTCCAATTCGAAATCTCTAAGACGAATGTCCACCTTTGTTCAGGGGGAGCATACGACATAGGACACTCAATGATCCCGATCATTGTAAGCATTATCCTCCTAATAATGTTAGGTCCCACCCCAGTATTCGCTATATATGATGTTCAGATCATCACCATCATCCAAACTGTATTGATATATGATGTCATTGTCGGGGGACTGATGCAAAGAGAACTCTGTGCTGACGCGCTATGTCAAGGCATTACTCTAGACCTCAACTCGCAGGATGCCTCCCCAAATGGACCTAAGTCATAAAGGTCTAAGCAAGAATTCAAGCTAGAATTATCGGTTATTTTTCCTATTTCAATAAGTCACATGAATTAACTCGCCCGCACCTATATCATCATTTTAGCAACAAAGATTATTCTTTTCCTTACATCACAGACAGGTCATCTCAGTAGAGATTTACAAAAGCCTTTCTACACCTCTTAAATAAGATTGGCGAGAGACCTTGTGCACCTCCCAGGCGAGATTAGTAAAATCCTTTCTGCACCTCGTAAGTAAGATTGTCGAAATCCTTTCGGGAACTTAGGCAAGATTGACAGATGTCGTTCTACACCTTAAGCAAACTGGACAAAGTTATGTCTGCACCTCCCAGGCAAGGTGGAAAAAAGGTTCATATGCACCTTCACTATGACAAACCCCTGTTCTCCATTGGCGCGAACAAACAGAGTTCTTTGCCACCTCCACCCAGACAGACCCCGGTCCTCCTAAGGCATGGACGAACAAAATTTCTTCGCTACCTCCACCTGGACGAACAATGGTTCTCCTAAGGAATGATCGAAACAAGGATCTTCGCCACCTCCACCCGGATTGACCCCAGTCCTCCTAAGGCATGAACAAACAAAGTTTCTTCGCCACCTACACTCGGACGGACCTTGGTCCTCCTAAGGTACAAACAAATAAAGGTTCTTCGCTACCTCTAGCCGGACGGACCTTGGTGCTCTTAAGGTGCGAACGTACGAAGGTTCTTCTCCACCTCTACCCAGACGGGCCCCGATTCTCCTGAGGCGCGAACAAATAAAGGTTCGTCATAACCTCCACCTATATGAACCCCGGTTCTCATGAGGTGTGAACGAACGAAGGTACTTCTCCACCTCTACCTAGAAAAACCCCAGTAAAATTCTTTTCAAGGGTAGCTAAACACCTAGAAGGGGTGAATAGGTTTCTTTTTATCTTTAAATGTTTTTTAGATTTTACTTGGTGTATTGATGTTAGGTTAGTTGTTTTCAAGAACACAAAAAACACACAAGAAATTGAAAGTGGTTCCCCTATCTAGGGTACATCCACTTTTCACCTTTACTTATCTAGGAGAGAGCTAAAGTAGGCCAACTTCTCCAAAACTCAGATCAACTGATCTTACAACTCAGATTCCTCCCTTGATCTTACACCCTAGAGTGGCTTCCACTCCTACAACACAGACTTTTCTCAGTCCTACCTCAGAGATAGTAACAAGTCTTCTACCTCAAGCTCACAAGCAAGCCCAACCTCATCCTTTATATCTCAGGCTTACCTTATAGACCGCAACAAGTTTCTTACCTCAGGCTAACAAGAAAAACCTATCTCAGCCTTTATAATTCAGTCCTATGTAATATTCTATATAAGAATCCTACCTCAAACTTTGGAAAAAGCCGTACACTTCATTCTCAAAGAGATTTTGTTGTTGGGTATTGTATCTACAATAACTCTGATTTGAAAAAATTTCCCTTGAACTAAGATGAATTGTGTTTATATTTGATGTTGTTTTCTAGTTGTGTGCTTGTAGGACAATGTTGCTAAGTACAAACCAATATCAGGTTACAGTGGGTCTTAAAACACAGGACTATACAATGTAATCATTCATTGTGTAGGCCAATATGTTGACTACAATGTAATCTCTCTATTGGGGTGTACTTCTACTTTAAGTACATTATAAGAATCCAAAAAGATCAAGCTGCAGCTTTTAGAAGTGAAGATTTTCTCTAAGTAAAATTCGTCGATTATAGTAATGGATACTCGTCGAATTCGTCTTGTATACTCATGAATACTCGTCAAATTTGTCGTGTATGCTTACTAGCACTCGTCGAATTCATTGTATTTACTTAGGGAATAATCTTTGAATTCGTGGAAATCAATCAAGTAAAGGTCGTCGAGTATTATCGTGTATACACGTCGAATTCATCGACTGTATCTTTAGACACTCGTCGAATATATATGTTGATACACGATAAATTCATCGAGTCATCTTTACTTTACTTCTCTGGATTTCCCTAAGTGATATTTGTCGTATGTCACTTAATTAGGCATCGTGTCAGCTAGACGATACTCGTCGAATTCATCAAGTATACTAGCTGATACTCGTCGAATTCGTCAAGTATCTCTTCTGCCAAGCTTTGAGTTACATGATCGATCTGGCTGGAATTGTCCAAGTAAATTTTGTCGAGTTTCCAAGTGTTTCGACGAGTATACCCACATATAATCTATGATACTCCACGAATTATACTTAAAGTTATTTCTTCTATTTTCAAATTTTCGGCTAAGGTTGTCCAGATCACAATGTACAGTGTTTTTCAAATTAATCGATTAGAAAGTATATTTCTAGCCATTGCAGAAGGAGGTTTCCAATATATATATGGGGTTGATTTCAATCAATCCTAATTGTGCTTATTTGTTAAAATCGAGAAATCTCAAGGACGAAACCATTCCCGTCAGCTCACGATCGATCTACTCTACCCTCTTGGCTGATGACTTCTTGTCGTATGATTCGTTCTTCCTCGAGCTAATCGACTAGATCATTGACCTCTGAAGATTCCTATTCCACTCAGATCTATTCGATCCATGTGTTCAGATCAAGTCTTAAAAGTCTTCAGTTTCTCTTTTTCTTCAAGAAGTTCAAGATTAACTTATCAGAGGAACGAGGGATAGAAGATTTCAGATCTATTGAAGATTACTGTTACACTTTTTTTGTGTGAAACTTTTTACTATTATAGGAGGTTTGTCCCTCTGAATTGTAGATTCTTGTTTTAGGATCGAGTTGTAGGAGAGGTTTTTCTCTGAGTTGTAGGAGATTTTGTTCTTCGAGTTGTAGGAGAGTTTGTTCTCTGAATGGTAGGAGCGTTGTCTCTGAGTTGTAGGAGTTGAGTCTTCGAGGAGTAAGATTGTGTGCAATCTGAGGTAATGGTGAAGTAGCCGAATCTAGCCATTCGTGGTAGATAGGCGAGGTGAGATAGTGGACGTACCCAACTCGGGGAACCACTATAAATCTCTGTGTTTTTGTGTTTTTTTCAGTTATTTTTATTCTGTAAAATGACGCAGAACTCACCAATTCACCCCCTCTAGGTGATTTAGGTTAACACTAAAAACTTTCAATTTGTATCAGAGGGGTGTTATTAGATATAATGCTAACACATTCAAAAAGATATCATATCTAGTTGTCAAGAGATACTGCCTAGTTGCATTGGACAAAAGCAAGGATATGTCTTCGATGAATTTTTCGGTGTGCACTAAGGAGAACTTCCCCATGTGGAAGGAAAGAGCCAGATTCTACATGGAAGCTGCTGATCCATTCATATTTAAGATTGTGGAAGATTGACCTCATATTCCTAAACAACCCTCTGCTATGAATCCCACAGTTATGATTCCAATGAAGATGATGGATTTTACCAAGGATGAAATTGCCCTAGTAACCTTAGATAAGAGGCAAAGAATATCATAGCCAGTGCAGTGGATGACTCAATGCTATAAAACCTATTTCACTGCAAATCGGTTAAGGAGATATGGGACTGTCTTGTAGTTCTCAAGGAAGGAACTGAGGAAGTTAGAGACGATCTTATATCTCTGCTGAATCGTGAATACGAGGAATTCAAGCAAAGTGATAATGATACTATTGCTAACAATTTTGAAAAATTCTTCAGGATCGTTAACGGCCTCAGAAACTATGTGTAACTTCCCATTTCCTTCAAGACCACTTAACTTGGTTTAGGGTAGAACATGTGGTGAGTGAATGGAGTTAGGTTAGGTTTAACCAATGGAAAAGGGGTGGATTCAACATGCGTCGAGTGAACACGACGTCGATCGACGAAGCATCAATTGCATTGAGTAGATTCAAGGCCATGCTCTTAAATCAATAGGTGTTGAGTGAACAAGATGGCATTTGATAAAGCATCGAGTGCATTAAGTGGACTCAACATGGCATTGAGTGGTCTAACCGCCACTCAACGCTTTTGACATAGAAACTGTGGAATGTTGTTGGCATTGAGTGGACTCAACGCGGCTTTGAATGGTCTCAACACCACTCAACGCTTTTGGACATAATTTTCATCTTGTTGTTGGCATTGAGTGGACTCTACGTGGCGTTGAGTGGTCTCAACACCACTCAATGCTTTTGAATAGAGTATTTTCATCTTATTATTGACGTTGAGTGGACTCAACGCGGTGTTGAGTTGTCTCAACACCACTCAACGCTTTTGGACAGTATTTTAATCTTGTTGTTAGCATTAAGTGGATTCAACGCATGGTTGAGTGGTCTCTACACCACTCAACACTTTTGGACAGTATTTTCATCTTGTTGTTAGCGTTGAGTGGACTCAACACAGTGTTGAGTGGTCTCAATGCGGTGTTGAGTGGTCTCAACACTACTCAATGCTTTTGGACTGTATTTCAATCTTGTTGTTGGCATTGAGTGGACTCAACGCGGTGTTGAGTTGTCTCAACACCACTCAATGCTGTTGACTTAGAAATATTCTGAATGTTGTTGGTGTTGAGTGGACACAATGTAGCATTGATTGTTCTCAATACCACTCAATGCTTTTGGACTTATAATATTTCTCGGTCTAAAAACTGTGTTTACTGGTTTATATGTAAAGGTTGAATCAGATTTTCGGGATAAGTGTTGAAGGCTCATTGGACCCCATTTCCTCGATCAAGACCTTGTCAAAGCAAAAAAGTGGCGGTCAAATAATAGAGTTTCTCGAGTCCAAGACTGAATTAAAGTGATGATTGATGGTACACTATTATGTTGACACGTGGCAAGCAACATAAACCCCAACTCTACTTATAAAAGGAAGAAATGAGAAGCCCACGATCACCTTCATTCTTGTCAAGCCCACCATGTAACACCTCTACCCGTCACGTGTAATATAATAGAGTGTCTGGTCGGGGCCCCACACAATATTCCACAAATAGGCGGAGACGTTACTAAATAATATCAAAGACCATTGTACCCTAACACAGAGCATTCTAGCAGAAGCTTCAAGGTTAAAAACTTGAACTCAATAAAAACAGAAATGTCCACTACTACTAATTAGGAATGTATACAACCAAACACAAAAGGTACATAGCCTTGTGGCTTTACAACTTTCTCTTAACATAGGTGTGGTTTACAAACATCGGCACGCAGGCCGGCAACACATGAACAAGAGAAAACAAAACATAACCTTCGAGGGCAGCAGCGCAACCTAGGCTTCAGCCCGCTATTTCCCGCTTAGGCCAGCATCACCTGTAAAGAATCAATCCACTAAGGGTGGCAAATAGGGCAACGGTCAGCATTTAGCTAACCAATTATAATGACCCTGCCCCTGGCACGGGGTCGCGGAATTCCATCCCTGTAAAGCATTTATTGACACAGCATATATGTATAACAATCCACGAAGGATGTGCACAACCGCACAAATTAATACATATCACAAACGTCGGCACGACGGCCTGACGTTCCGTGCATTCAGGGCACATTATTGGTGTACCGAAAAACCAGGGTCCCACCACCGTTTAGAGGTCCAAGACAAGACGGTTCATTAAGAGCATTCCTAGTCTTTATGTCGTGTAGGAAAAAGACTCTCGCTTTGTGACCCTAACAGGGCCTTAAGCACCCATAGTTAGACAACCATAATGCGGGTACAGATCCACCTTTCCCGTTGCTCAAATTCGTAAGACTCAAGACTGGACTGATGCGGGTACGGCTTGACCTTTCCCGTTCGCCATACGGGCATTCCACAGTTGTAGCCCAATGGATCAATTTAACACAGAATGGCACTCACGACCACACGAGTTGAACACCAAGTACCAACTCTCACATTTTCCTGGACTTCCTCCAGTACTTCCTGCTGCACCAAGCTAATGCTATCCCCCAAAGATTTCATACAAGCAATCAATTTATCCGGAGTCTTCTCCGATTTGTAAACAAATCATCACCAATCCAAACCAACTTGTCCGGATGGTCTTCACACAGCATGCCTAACCATTCTACACACTTTTAGTTCTAATGCAATATAACATGGATGAACCATCGATCCCAAGGGAATAACTTCCCCATCCACCCTTTGGTGGAGGATTCTTATGCAAATGCAGGAAAGAAGGACTTCACTTATACAAGAAGGAAATCGTTACCCTTGGAAGATGTTTTGGCGCCATGGAGAAAACTACACGGTTGGAAAGCACCGCAATGCTCTAGCCTACACAGCTCTAAACTCGGCTCGCGATTTGGACTACCATGCCGAATATCTCCTCTTCTTCCTTCCCTTATTCTCCTCTCTCTCTCTAAGTCTTAGAATGAGAATTTTAATGAAAGAATGAGAATTATCTCATCCATTCCCGCACTTGCCCCTTCAGGAAATACCCAGGGCCGTTAGATCTTAAAAAAAGGAAACGAACGGCTCAGATTTGCTTTAAAAATCATCTTCCCTTGGCTGATACGGCTTGTGACACGCCTGTGTCACAGGCCGTGTCACAGGCCGTGTACTTAAGCGGCAAACAACCGACTCAAACCAGAAAAGGACACGGGCTTAGACATGCCCATTTCAAGCACCCTACATGCCCGTGTCACCAAGTACACGCCCTTGTTTTGGGGCTTGCCCCTCAATCGACATAGGACCAATAAATCCTAGAAAGGACACGGGTCCCCAACACGGCCGTGTCAGCTTTGATATGCCCGTGTCGACAAGTATACGCCCGTGCTATAGGCCGTATACCTCAGTCTGCATCGCCCGACCCAACCCTTGAATGACACGGGTATTTGATACGCTTATGTCACCAGCCGACAAGCCCGTATCAGCACATTGTTCATACCCATGTTTCCAGCCGTGTTCCATACTTGACACAGCCAGGCTGACACAGAGCATGACACGGCTCTATACATACCCATGTTCCACGCCGTGTTACCTCATTTGGGTTTTGGGGCATTACAACTCTCCCCCTTAAGAGAATTTCGTCCCGAAATTGCAAAGCACGTAGTTAATAGCAAACAAATATTACAAAATATTCTTTGTTCAAATCATAAGGTTACAACAGCCTCACACAAACAGCTCGGGAAATTTAATCTGCATGGTTTGTTCTTGCTCCCATGACATCTCCTCACGAACACAGTTGTCCCACCGAACCTTTACCGTCCCGATATCTTTGTTTCGTAGCTGTTTAACCGCCGTATACTCGATCCGAATAGGCTTAACTTTTGTCATTAGCCTTGTAAGACCCCCCTTTTTCTTTTTCGAACACCGGGGTCTTAGCCCAGAATTGTCGCCTTGTAATGGCACCGACTCACGGGAAGGCCTCCACTACAAAACGCCAATTCTGCCGGCCCTTTTCGATCACAAGAGAGAGAAGTAAGTATACATAAATTGTAAACAAGTCCACAGAAACATGCATATAAAATAAAATCACATCCATTCCATCAGTAATATCAAATAGAAGTACTGCAAAGATCATTTCAGAAGAAATATAAAGAGATGGGCTCGAGAACTTCGGGTAAAGGATGGGAAAACCTCCTATTGGGCCTCTGAGGGTGTTTAAAAGCTCGGTTAAGGAGGGGAAGCGGCCAAAAGCTTGTGGCCATTAATGGCCCATTATATCTTGGCTCGGTCATGGTGGTGGGGGGCTGAAACGGCTCTGTGACAGCTGGAGGAGGGCTGAAAACTACTCCTCTCCCCATGAGGACTTGAATCCAGCCATTTAAAGAGGAGGGGGAAAGGCCACGACATCAAGTGCCATTGATGGCTGTGATCATCGGTTTCCAGCCATGGCCGTTGCTCCTCCTTGCTTTCAAAACCGACAGCCACGTGGAATGACCGGTCAACACCTTTTTAAAATAAGACTTAATAGGGACTTATTACAAGAAACGGCCTAATGATGCATTTGGGCCCACCATCTAGACTGGCCCGGTTTAGCTGAACCAGCACACACCCAAAAATCCTGCCAGAAAATTCTAAGTAAAATGGCGTTGAGTGAGCTCTGCTCACTCAATGCCATCCTTGCTACGGCGTTGAGTGAGCTCTACTCACTCAACGCCATCCCAGATACGGCATTAAGTGAGCTTTGCTCACTCAATGCCATCCTTGCTACGACGTTGAGTGAGCTCTGCTCACTCAATGCCATCCCAGATACGGCATTGAGTGATCACTTCTCACTCAAATCCATCCAACATGGCCTCCAAGACTATGGGGAGTGAGCTCTGCTCACTCAATGCCTTCCAGAGTATACCCTTTTTAATGATGGCGTTGAGTGAGCTTAGCTCACTCAACGCCATCCAGATTATGGCGTTGAGTGAGCTCTGCTCACTCAACGCCATCCAAACAACACCAAATGGCGTTGATTGCGGTCAGTGCACTCAACAACGTTCAACTTATGGTGTTGAGTGCACTGACTACACTCAATGCCATCCCGCCTGACAGATTACGGCATTGAGTGAGCTAAGCTCACTCAACGCCATCCATGCTACGACGTTGAGCGAGCTCAGCTCACTCAACTCTAACCAGACGATACCAGATGGTGTTGAGTGCAGTCAGTGCACTCAACGCCATTCAACTTATGGTGTTGAGTGAGATGAGCTCACTCAACGCCATCCCGACTACGGCATTGAGTGAGCTCAGCTCACTCAACGCCATTCAAAGGTCACGGGCGTGACAGATCGGTCACGGGCGTGTCAGGCCTATGTTAAAATTTCTGAGCTAGGCGATCGTCTTTCTGAGGTCGACGATCATCGAAGGTGTCACACCCTAGGTCAGGGGCGTGACGGGTCGGTCACGTGCGTGACCACCCCTTGACTCGAAATCTCGGTCGATAAACTTCAATTCCTTTGTTTCCTAGGGTTCTCTTATGGTAAAACCACTTCCAGGGGTCTAGTTGTAAATGGGATGTTACAAGCCCACTGTCGACTGATACTTGATCTGCAACAACCACCTATGTTGGCTCTTTCACCACTTTCCGCAACACCGAGACATGAAACACATCATGTAAACCACTTTGCTGCAACGAAAATGCTAATCGATAGACAGCTTCACCAACACGCTCTACCACTTAAAATGGTCCCAGATACCTCGGGCTTAGCTTTTTCAAACGCCGTATCCTGGACACACCTTTAAAGGGTTTGATCTTCAAGTACACCCAATCGCCCACTACAAACTCCACATTTCAGTGCTTGGCATTGTAATACTTAGCCTACCTGTCTTTAGCCACCAACAGCCTTTCTCGTATCACCCGTATAATTGAGTTGGCATCATCCATCTCCTTTCGCTTGTACAACTTTGTTTTGCCAGTCTCTGCCCAAGCCAAAGGTGTACGACATTTCCTACCATATAAAGCCTCAAAGGGCGCCATTTGAATAGTAGCTTGGTAGCTATTGTTGTAGGCAAACTCAATCATAGAGAGATATTTTCCCAACTCTTCCTGAAATCCAGCGCACATATTCGGTGCATATCCTCCAACATCTTGTTGGTCCTTTCAGTTTGACCATCCGTTTGAGGATGAAAGGCCGTGTTGAAATGTAATTTCGTACCGAACAGTTGGCGGACTAATCTCCAATCTCCCGATGTGAAACGCCCATATCGATCACTAACAATGCTACGCGGCACACCGTGCAATCATACAATAGTATCCACATACATCTTTGCCAACTTTTCATCTGAATCGTCCTTCTGGTTCGGGATGAAGTGCGCCACGTTAGTTAACCTGTCAACAATCACCCAAACCGCATCATTTCCATGCTGGGATCTCGGCAACCCATGTACGAAATCCATGGAAATATCATCAAATTTCCACACAGGGATAGACAACGATTACAGAAAACCTTCTGTTTTTTGGCATTCATCCTTTACTAAGGCACAGGTTTGACATTTAGCAATATAGTGCGTTATGTTCTTCTTCATTCCAGGCCACAAGAAAATTTTCTTCAGATCCTTATACATCTTCGTGCTCCCGGGGTGAATCGAATACTTTATGAAGTGTGCTTCATACATCAATTCTTCGCGAAGTTTACCCCTATCTGGGACACACAAATGACCGTCCTTCCGAAAAAGGCCGTCTTCAAAGGAAAACTGAGAATCCACACTTTCTGCTGCATAGCATTGTAGACTTTCATCAAGTGTTGTTACTTTCCAAACTCTGTCCGCCAGGTCAAACTGTACCTCCGTCCAGTTTAAGCACGCATTTGCAGTGGAATTCTTTTCAACACAAGAAATATCTAATGCTTCCAGTTCTCGAATTAGACATTCATCATGCCTTAATAACCAATTTTCCCTTGCCGGAGTCCTACGATTCAAGGCATCCGCGACTATATTTCCTTTATCAGGAGTATAATGAATTTGGAAGGTGTAGTCAACAAGAAACTCCATCCACCTTCTCTATCGCATATTGAGCTCCTTCGGGTCCAACAGATATTTCAGGCTCTTATAGTCCGTGAATATATCCACTTTCATGCCATATAGGTAATGACACCACAATTTAAGTGCAAATATCACCGACGCCAATTTCATATCATGGATGGGGTAATTCCATTCGTGCACATTCAACTGGCGTGATCCATATGTTATCACCTTTCTGAACTGTAGAAGAACGCAGCCTAAGCCGCTCCCTGACGCATCACTATAAACCTCAAAGCCGTCCTGACCACATGGTGATGTTAAGATTGGCGCCGTGGTCAAATAACTATTTAGCTCTTCAAAAGCTTGTGCGCACTCGGGCATCCAAATGAACTTCTGATACTTCCTCATCAGTGTGGTGAGAGGCAAGGCTATCCTCGAGAAGTTCTCTACGAAGCGCCTGTAGTAGCCCGCAAGACCAAGGAAACTCCTTACTTGTGCTACTGTAGTGAGAACAGGCTACTCCCATATAACAACTATCTTTGAAGGATCCACCACAATGCCCTCTCCACTAACCACATGGCCAAGAAAAGCCACTGACGACAGCCAAAACTCACCCTTAGAGAACATTGCATAGAGCTTGTTCTTTCTCAGGGTGTGCAACACCATCCGCAAATGATTTGCATGATCTTCTTCGGATTGGGAATATACAAGGATATCGTCAAAAAAGACAATCACAAAGTGGTCCAAGTATTCCCTAAACGTCCGATGCATTAAGTCCATAAATACCTATGGCGCATTTGACAGCCCAAATGGCAATACCGTGAACTCATATTGACCATAGCGTGTTCCAAATGATGTTCCGGGTTTGTCACTTTCACAAACTCTCAACTGGTAATAACCTGACTTCAAATCTAACTTGAAGTACACAGTCGAGCCAACAAACTGGTCAAATATGTCGTTGATGCGTTTAAATACGGCAAGCACACCGGTCACACAAGTAATAAAGTTTTGGGAATGAATCCCCGAGTGTCGGTCTCTTAAGGAATGCAATTACCGTAGAACAACGAACGATCCGAAATTATCGTTATAAGAGTTAATTAAATAAAGGAAAAATAAAGGGCTTTGAAGGTGGTTTTGCAAACAAATAAACTAAAGCGAAATATGCGGGTCGCAATCAGCGCTTCACAAGGTGAGATGGATGTAACGGCCGCGATGTCGTACTTCGGTAAGGCGAATGGATGGTGAGCCAGTGAGTGATGTGTTTAGTGCGGAGTGCAATCGAATGGAACGAAGGAACGGAGTGAAGTGAGATGGGGCGAGGCGCATCAAATCACAAATCTCACGAGCAAGATTAAACAACAATAATCTAATTAAAACAACTAGAAATCGAAGTTCATTACAAGCTTATGTCATTTCATACAACAAGAGAGATGGAGAAAGACTAAACCAAGAAAGTGAAGATCCACCGCGGTTGTTGACCGGAGGTGCGGGTTATCAATCCGCTTCCAAGCATAGTCCGAGGATGCTTCCGGTACCGACGAGCTGCCACCTCGAGGGCCTTTAAGTCCGTTCTCTAAGTTTTCTTCATCATCTTCATCGGTGGAAAGCTCGGAGAAGAGGTCTTTAATGGCCGGGAGGATCACCGGAGGATGCGGAACGCTTTAGAATCGCCGGAAAATGACCTCCCGATGGTAGGGATAAAGGTGGACATGGATGGAACTCTTGGGATGTGGAACAGCGAAGTGGCGGCAAAGTTCGATCCAGGGTCCGTACCTTAATTTGCGGAACAAGCCGATTTATAGAAGAAGAGTTAAATAGCGCGCATGACCACTAGCGAATGATAAATGGTCGTGAGCGAGCAAAGTCAGCGCCCGTGCGGCAACAACCTGTAGAACCTGCACCAGGAAATCAAAGCTCACGCACGATCAACAGCGCATGATCAGTGATCGTGCGAAATGGCGAGACAGAGCTTTTCAAAAGAGGGCATGACTGCGCACGACCGGCAACGCACGAGCAGTGATCGTGCGCGGTATAGCTAGTGACCGTGCGATATAGCGGGCCAGAACTTTCATAAGAGAAGCAAGACTGCGCACGACCGATGATCGTGTGCCAAAGAGGTCGATGGTCGTTCGTGGGTAAAAACGCAGGACCATTGACTCCTTTGCCAAAAAATTGTGAAAGCCCTATCCCAGACGCCCACATGATCCCCGAACCGGTAGGAAAACTGGACGGGTTGTCGATCATTGCAGTCACAGATATTAATAAAATGCATAGCAAGAAGGAAATACACACACGCACAGAAATAGGCTAATAAAGTGCACAAGACGTGGAATGTCGTAGCGAACCAAAAGGAGTGCTAATGGCGCTAAATGGCAGTGCAAAGTCATGAAATGAAGCCTAGATGATTCCAGAATTCGGTATGAAATGGGGACTCATCACACCCCCAGACTTAACCATTTGTACGTCCCGGGCAAATAATCATCTCGTGAACTCCAAAATTACTAGCTGACGAAGTAACTTAAATTTAAAGTAGAACGAGAAATCGAAAACTGAGGTGTATAGAAAATATAATAGAAGAAATGTTTAATTATGCTATGAAATTTATAACTTTCGACAAACGTAAATAGATATTGTCACTACTCAAAAATTGAATGGCGGAGAATTGCTCGGTCATGTGTAGGAATAAAATAGGCAAGTCGCTTGGCTAAGCATTGCCAAAGATCGGGGCTCGTGATACCCTCCAAAGGAATACACCAATGTCAGGGACCATATGCTTGCCCGTTCGCACTCACTCCACGGCACTAGTTTGACTCTAGCGTGAGTCCGTAGGACTTCGGGTAATAATGGGGCTTGGGTTATGGTGAGGAAAACAAGGATAAACAAGATGGGTAATGCATCAAACCCAAATGAGCTAACGTACAAAAAATAGTAACCGCTAACCACCAAATAAACGCAGGTGCACCACACCCTCAGACTTACTTTTACAAATGGGTGTGTGCACCGCCTACTCCAAACAACAATCCCATCTCAAAAAGATTGTTCATTTTAACTTTTTCTTATTTCTTTTCTTTTCCTCTTTTTTTTCCTTTTCTTTTTATAGATTTTTCTTTTAAGCTTTCACATTTTTATTTTACAAAATCAGCACATTTTTCTTTTGGGCACATCCACATATAACAAAAACGAATCACCACATCACAACCCAATGTAAAATGTATACTAATGCTCGAATTGGGCGTGAGACCTGGATCGGCTATGAGGCTTTGGCGAATATAGTGGAGCTGAATCAAAAGGAAGGGTAGGCACAAAGGTGCTAGCGAGGGCGACGTTAAGAATGGGTACAAAGCTCAACCAGGACAACATGATGGCCTACATCACTCTCACGCTAGACAAACCATGCACCAATGCTTCGAAAGTAGCTTGGGGAAAGTTCTTAGCCACCGAGAGAAATGATCCGTCCTCCCGACGTGAGCAATACAAAGCTAGAGACGCCTACACACAATAGATTGCTCCGGATTCACAATTTTGAGTAAGACAAACATGATTTACGAGTGCAGAAAAAATATAAATTTATAAGCATAAAGAAACATTAAACCTATACAATTTCTACACCACGTGAGTACTCGATTAGGAGCACTGCACGAGTTTCGAACTACTCTAAATTTAAATCCAAAGTCAGCACCGCCATTTTAAAATTGACACAAAATGACAACATTGACTCAAGCCGCGCGCGTGGTTAAGTACACGCTCGTGTGGGTGGCAAGGTGTGTGCAGCAGGATTCTATAATAATGAAGCATAAAATAAAACTACTGGCATGCTATCAATGTGCTCGTGGAGTGCATAAGCGATATTTCCCCCCAGACTTGAATGAAAACATAGGCAGAAATGAAAATAGACATCTAAAATAATAAGAGGGCTGAGGAGAAAGGGTACCTATGCTCCAAAGAATGAGCATACCAGAAGGCGGAGGTTGCTGCATCACACAAAAGTATGTTAGACCTGCGAATTAGGTTTAACAGAAGAAAAGACAAATAACAGAAAATATAATAGAAGAGCAATGTAAAAAGCACAAAAAAGAGGGACCAAAAAGGTCCAAGCTTGGGTTGTCTCCCAAATAGCCCTTTTGTTTACCGTCCTTAAGGTGGACCAAAGACCTGTATTAGCAGTTTATATATTGTTCTTGGAGTAATTAAAGAATTGCAGAAAAATAAAGCACAGCAACGAAAAGTTCCCAACAAAACAAGCAAGCACAAAGCATAGGGAATTACGGAAAAGGGGAGAGCAATCAGCTAAATGCGGACTTGTGATAAGTCTCTCCGGTGGGGCGTGAGGGAACAACAGAGTGTCGTTTTACATTGGGAGAAAGGGCTTTCCCTTTACTCCAAATGTGCAATTCCTTGCGTTGGAGGGCAGCATAACGCTCATCGCGTACACGCTTGGCCTTCCTCAGCTTCTCCACCGTGGGAGATTTCCAAAGATTGCAGTCCGTGGTGGGTCCTATTTTTGCGATTGGCGACTTCATTTCCGGTACCAAAACGGCAACCGGATTAGCCCAAGCTACTGATCGCTGGACAAAGTTTGAAACAATATTACACAATTCATTTTCTAGGGATTTCTCCCGAATATAACTAGTTTCGCCATGCTAAAAAATTGACGCGATGGGAAATAGGAAGGTAGCCATTGCATCAATGCACTCGGTCTCTTCTTTGAAATCTTTCTCATTATTCTCGATCATCTCCTTAGAAAGTCCTTCCTTAATCATCTCTTCCATATGAGCATCCCTCACCAAGGAGAGTTCTAAACCAATCTTGATATCTGCAGCACTTTGGAAATTGTTGTTATGGAGAAGAGGGTCATGTACAGAAGTGATATCCAAGGTTGAAGAAACAACATGCCAAGTTACGCATCCTTTGGCGAAATCAAGAGATGCGCCGCTAGCCGTCAGGAATGGAACCCCCAATATAGGAATAAAATTGTTTTCCTTGGGTCCCAAAACCTGGAAATCAGTGGTAAAACACTTCCTATTAACCTCGATTTCAACTTCTCGTACACCTCCCTCAGTGTAAACCAAAATACCATTTGCTAAAATTATCGACTTCCAGTTTGCTGGATCAACTTGCTGGTTCATCTTCGCAACATCCTGCATGTTGAGGATGTTGCTAGACGCTCCGGAATCGCACAATGCAGTAGTTTCAATATTATTAATTTTACAAGCTACAACGAGCTCGTGAGTTTTTTTTCAAATTTTCTTCCCCAAGGCTTTTTCCTTGCTCATAGGGGTTTTTCTCAGTGTTGCTCGGTAAAGTGTCTTGGGTCCGCTCAGAGACCATTTGGGCCAGTTGGCCCAATTGTGCCTCTAGCTTACGCATTGAGGCCGCTTGGTTCGTCATGTTAGTCTGGGAGACCTCAACAAACTTTTCAAACATTTCAGCTAAAGAATTTGTTTTTATAGCAGGGGGCCCTTGGGGGTAATTTGATTGAGACTGCCGCGGTTGGCTTCCGGAGGCATACGCATCATTTTGATTCTGCCAGGACGGCAATCGTTGGCCTGGTGCATTTTGATTCCAAGAAAAATTTGGATGATTTCTCACCCCTGGATTGTACGTGTTCCCATAAGGTGCTCCCCCTATTTTGATTTGCAATAAAATTAATTAATTCATTATGGAAAGTAGTTTCATAACGTACCTCGCCTGCTTGGCATTCAAAGCTGTGGTGGTCGGAACCTCCACAACCCTGGCATGAGATTGCCATAACTGGAGCAGCAGCGACGGCGGGCTTGGATGCTTCCAAAGCAAAAACTCCACTAGTACCTCGTAGAATATTCCTTCCTGCGGTCCAATATGCGATGTGGATGGCAGTATACTGCAAAATTCGCAATTCTTCATCAGGCGCAAGATTCATTATCGTTCCACCAGAGGCGGCATTAATCATAGCTCGGTACTATGGTTTAATAGAGAAATAGAAGCTTTCAACGAGATTCCAAGTTTGGAATCCGTGGTTTGGAAACTTCCTCAGCAACTCATTGACGCGGTCCCACACCTCAGCTAGGCTTTCTTGATCATTTTGCCAAAAGTTGGCAATCGTACGCCGCATACTCACAATCTGGTCCACCGGATGGAACTTGGCTAAGAATTTCGTTGTCAATGCCTCCCAAGTGGTGGTTGTTCAAGGCGGAAGAGAGTAGAGCCATGTCTTGGCTTTGTCCCTGAGGGAGAAGGGGAAAAGACGGAGCTTGACTGTATTATCGGGGATCCCAGCATAGCGAAACGAGGCGCAGATCTCGGAGAATTCAGCCAAGTGAAGATGGGCGTGTTCAGTGGCCATTCCGGAGAACTGTGCGTTTTTCCGGATTATGTTCAGAATTGCTGGTTTGATCTCAAATTGCTGGTTGGTGATCGCCGGTCCGTAGCCGGGGTAAATACTCCCAACGGTCGGTGTGGTGTAGTCCCTAATGGTGCGGACCTGGGGCGGGTTTACTTCATTCTCATAACCATTTCGGTCACCATGAAGGATTCCTCCAACACGGTTTCCGGCATCAATGTTCAGCTGGTCTCCCATTGGAACTTGATTGATGGCAGCAGCACGCCTTTATGCACGAAGAGTTCGTTCGATCTCGGGGTCGTAAGCTACAAGATCTCTTGCAGCGCGTCCCTGCATTCACTGCGGCAACTATACAAAGAAACAGTGGTCAAAAAACACTAACTCTTACAACAATACTTTCAAACGTCATGGTCGTTCTACAGTTGCATTCCCTGGCAACGGCGCCAAAAACTTGATGCGTGTAAATACGGCAAGCGCACCGGTCGTACAAGTAATAAAGTGTGTGGAATGAATCCCCGAGTTTCGGTCTCTTTAGGAATGCAATTAGCGTAGAACAACGAACGATTTGAAATTATCATTATGAGAGTTAATTAAATAAAGGAAAAATAAAGGGCTTTGAAGGTGGTTTTGCAAACTAATAAACTAAAGCGAAATATGCGGGTCGTAATCACCGCTTCACAAGGTGAGATGGATGTAACAGCCGCGATGTCGTACTTCGGTAAGGCGAATGGATGGTGAGCCAGTGAGTGAGG
The DNA here is from genome assembly GCA_039513925.1 of Platanthera zijinensis. Lineage (NCBI taxonomy): Eukaryota > Viridiplantae > Streptophyta > Magnoliopsida > Asparagales > Orchidaceae > Platanthera > Platanthera zijinensis. The sequence continues at coordinate 134,114,583 of CM077079.1, read as the reverse complement.
TGTTTAGTGCGGAGTGCAATCGAATGGAATGAAGGAACAGAGTGAAGTGAGATGGGGCAAGGTGCATCAAATCACAAATCTCACGAGCAAGATTAAACAACAATAATCTAATTAAAACAAATAGAAATCGAAGTTCATTACCAGCTTAAGTCATTTCATACAACAAGAGAGATGGAGAAAGACTAAACCAAGAAAGTGAAGATCCACCACAGTTGTTGGCCAGAGGTGTGGGTTGTCAATACGCTTCCACGCGCAGTCCGAGGAGGCTTCCGATACCGACGAGCTGTCACCTCGAGGGCCTTTAAGTCCGTTCTCTAAGTTGTCTTTATCATCTTATTCGGTGGAAAGCTCGGAGAAGAGGTCTTTAATGGCCGGGAGGATCACCAGAGGATGCGGAATGCTTTAGAATCGCCGGAAAATGACCTCCCGATTGTAGGGATGAAAGTGGAGATGGATGGAACTCCTCGGATGCGGAACGGCGAAGTGGCGGCAAAGATCGATCCAAGTTTCATACCTTAATTCGCGGAACAGGCCGATTTATAGAAGCAGAGTTAAATAGCGTGCACGACCACTGGCGAACGACTAGTGGTCTTGCGCGAACAAAGTCAGCGCCCGTGCGATAACAACCTGTAGAACCTGCACAAGGAAATCAAAGCTCGCGCACGATCAGCAGCACACGATCAGTGATCGTGCGAAATGGCGAGACAGAACTTTTCAAAAGAGGGCATGACTGCGCACGACCGGCAACGCACGAGCAGTGATCGTGCGCGGTATAGCTTATGACCGTGCGATATGGCGGGGCAGAACTTTCACAAGAGAAGCATGACTGCGCACGACCACTGATCGTGCGCCAAAGAGGTCGATGGTCGTGCGTGGGTAAAAACGCACGACCATTGACTCGTTCGCAAAAAAATGGTGAAAGCCCTATCCCGGACGCCCACACGATCCCCGAACCTGCAGGAAAACTAGACGGGCTGTCGATCATGGCAGTCATAGATATTAATAAAATGCATAGCAAGAGGGAAATACACACACGCACAAAAAAAGGCTAGTAAAGTGCACAAGACGTGGAATGTCGTAGCGAACAAAAAAGAGTGCTAATGGCGCTAAATGGCAGTGCAAAGTCATGAAATGAAGCCTAGATAAGTCCAGAATTCGGTATGAAATGGGGACTCATCAGTCGTCAATCTATGGAATTAGATACTTGTTCTTTTCTGTCAGTTTGTTCAGTTCTCTATATTCAATACATAGCCGCAAGCTACCGTCCTTCTTTTTCACAAATAGAACAGGCGCGCACCAAGGTGACTGACTGGGGTGTATATAACCTTGCTCTAGCAATTCTTGCAACAGAACTTTCAGTTCCTCCACTTCCTTTGGCACTACCCGATAAGGCGAGCAGGCCAAAGGTTTTGCACCTGGCACCAGCTCGATAGTGAAGCCAATTTCCCTTTGGGGAGGTAACCCCGGAAGGCCTTTTGGAAACACATCAGCATATTCCGATACAATCGGCATCTCACTCACACTGGCCTTCAGCTCCACTGCCTCTACGTGTGTGAAGAATAACTCCGCACCCTTTCGAATTACTTTAACGACTTTGAGAGCATATATAAATATCCTACTCGTCCCTCGCATACCATTGAACTTAGTCTATTGTTCGGTATTCTTCCCTAATGTAACTTATTTTGATGTACAATCTATACAGGCATGATGCTATGAAAGCTGTCCGCGGATCAACTACAACTTCTATCGGTTCTTGCCTTACCCCATCTTGCATTAGCACCATTGCAGGCCGCACCTGCCCAGCCTGTTGAGCATTAATTCATAACAACAAGTATTGTCTCCGTAATCAAACGTATAGTTTCGGCAGATGGATGAGGTGTGGGAACCTCTATTGATGCCGCACTTTCAACATACTGATGAGGTTTCGACTGACCCGCAACACTTCTAGTCACCAATATGTGTAGAAACACAATTTAGTGACTATTCAAACGACAAACATACAAAAAGGAACACACAGGTTCAGCAAACAAGTGTATTTTCATTCCTAAGTAGACCTTCTTGAGTTCATTTTATGAGTTATAACGGCAGCACTTACACGTGCTCGTCACCTCTCAAAAGAATTAGACCTCAATTTGGAAGAGATAGACAACCATGCTTATATCCACAGGTCGGAGGATCGAAACCTCCCTCTAATACCAAATTGTAAGCCCTCTACCCGTCACGTGTAATATAATAGAGGGTCCGGCCAGGGCCCCACACCATATTCCACAAAGAAGGCGGAGACATTACTAAATAATATCAAAGATCATCGTACCCTAACATAGAGCATTTTAGCGGAAGCTTCAAGGTTGAAAACTTGAACTCAATAAGAACAAAAATGTCTACTACTACCAATTAGGAATGTATACAACCAAACACACAAGTTACACTTGTTTCTCAATAAGAACAAAAATCCCTACGATCTTATGGCTTTACAAGTTTCTCTTAACAAAGGTATAGTTTACAAACATTGGCATGCAGGTTGGCCACACATGAACAAGAGTAAACAAAACATATCCTTCGAGGGCAGCAGCGCAACCTGGGCTTCAGCCCGCTATTTCCCTCTTGGGCCAGCACCAACTGCAAAGAATCAATCCACCAAGGGTGGCAAACAGGGCAACGGTCAGCATTTAGCTAACCAATTATAACGACCCTACCCCTGGCACGGGGTAGCGGAATTCCATCCATGTAAAGCATTTATTCACACAGCATATATGTATAACAATCCACGAAGGATGTGCACAACCGCACAAATTAATACATATCACAAACGTCGGCACAACGGACCGATGTTCCATGTACTCGGGGCACATTATTGGTGTACTGAAAAACCAGGGTCCCACAATTGTTCAGAGGTCCCAGACAAGACGGTTCATTATGAGCATTCCTAGTATTTATGTCGCGTAGGCAAAAGACTCTCGCTTTGTGATCTTAACAGGGCCTTAAGCACCCATAGTTAGACAACCATAACGCGGGTACAGATCCACCTTCCCCGCTGCTCAAATTTGTCAGACTCAAGACTGGACTGATGCGGGTACGGCTTGAACTTTCTCGTTCGCCACACGGGCATTCCACAGTTGCAGCCCAACGGATCAACTTCACTCAGAATTGCACTCAGGACCACACGAGTTGAACACCAAGTACCAACTCTCACATTTTCCTGGACTTCCTCCAGTACTACCTACTGCACCAAGCTACAGGTATCCACCAAGGATTTCATAAAAGCAATAAATTTATCCGGAGTCTTCTTCGATTTGTAAACAAAGCATCACCAATCCAGACCAACTTGTCCGGATGGTCTTCACACAGCATGCCTAACCATACTACACAATTTTAGTTCTAATGCAATATAAAAAGGGATGAACCACCGATCCCAAGGGAATCACTTCCCCATCCACCCTTTGGTGGAGGATTCCTATGCAAATATAAGAAAGAAGGACTTCACTTGTCCAAGAAGGAAATCGTTACCCTTGGAAGATGTTTTGGCACCATGGAGAAAAATACACGGTTGGAAAGCACCGCAATGCTCTAGCCTTCGTAGCTCTGAACTCGGCTCGCGATTTGGACCACCGTAGCACCAGTGGCAGCTGGATTTCTCCTCTTCTTACTTCCCTTGTTCTCCTCTCTCTCTTACTCTTAGAAAGAGAATGGTTATGATAGAATTAGAATTAACTCATCCATTCCCGCACTTATCCCTTTAGGAAATACCCAGGGCCGTTAGATCTTCATCAAAGGTAACGAACGGATCAGATTTACTCTTAAAAGCATCTTCCCTGGGCTGACACACCCGTGTAAGAGGCTGTGTTCCTTAAGCGACAAACAACTGACTCAAACCAGAATAGGACACGGTCTTAGACATGCCCTGTAGTACCCCAAATTCCAAATTGGAGTTAAGGCCGGGTGAGAGGGCCTAGGACCTGGTCATGTCCCAGTACGTGTCCAGCGACACAGGGCCTGGGACATGAGTGTGTCCTAGGGCATGTCTTCACTGTGTGTGTCGAGTCGAGTTCTCGACACAGTACAGTCGACGATCATCGAGAGGTGATACGGCCAGGGACACGGGCTTGTCTGAGGTTGTGTTCTGCATGGGTTTGTAACTGGGCAGCGTTGAGTGTGGCATACGACCTATGACATGGGCGTGTCATAGGGTAGTGTTTGGCACACGGCTAAGGACACGGGCATGTGCCTTAGCAATGTCCTTTGCTGGAATGTTAATCTTGTGTCGTTTGAGGGACACTCCCCTCAACACGAGCGTGTACTTGCTGACACGGGCGTGTCAAGGGCTTGACACAGGCGTGTCTAAGCCCGTGTCTTGGTTTGGATAAGTCTGTTTGTGTATCGCTTACAATACATGGCCTTTGGCACGGGCGTGTCACAGGACGTATCTTCCAAAAATTAGATATTTCTTGGCGATTTATGGCCGTTCATTTCCTTCTGATGGGATCTAAGGGTCCGGGCTTCTCCCAACTGAGTTAAGTCCAAGAATTGAGAGTTTATCTCTCATTTATTCCTTGCTATCCTCTTTCTAAAAGCTAGAGATTGGAGAGAGCAAGGGAGAAGGAAGAAGAAGAGATCAGGCTGCCGGTGGAGCTTCAACGTTCGGAATTGCGAGTCGAGTCCATCTTTGTGGAGGCAAGACCGTTGCGGTGCTTGTTATTCGGCTAGAATTCCATGGCTCCCATTAGTCGTCAAGGGTAACAATCTTCCTTTTTGGACATGTGAAGTCCTCGTTTTGGCATGTATGTGGATTTCCCCCACCAAAAGGTGTTTTTGTTGTTGGTTGTCCTTGGGTTGATTCATGTAATCCCCAGTCTTGCATATAGACCCAGAAATGTATAGTACGGGATAGGCATGCCGTGTGAAGCCCATCCGGACAGGTTTGTTTGGATTGGTGATGTTGCATCTTACGCACCGGAGAAGACTACGCGTATAAACATGTAGTTTGAGGAGTCGATGGGTTGTGTCTGTGAAGGGTAGTAGCTGGAAGTACTGGAATGAAATTCCAGGAAAATACCCGCATGATTATTGTGTTGTATGCTATGTTTGGGTTGAGTTTGAGTGCAGAAAGGGAGTTCTCCTGGACCGGCCAAGCGATTGTGAGGAACACTGACATTATCTCCCCTTTTGGATTGTGAAGCCAGTCCTTGGAGGACAGTATGGCTATTAAGAGCTGTGAGCTCTGAAAAAGGCTTCTTGCCGAACAGGAAATGTGAAACCAACTCATGCCTTCAAACGTGGCCTCGGGTACGTTGTACTCGGTGATGGCAAGGTGACTTGAGCAATGGGGGTGGTTGATCCGTACCTGCGTTATGTCGACTGGACAAGAGAGCATCAAGGCATTGAGCTTTCGTCAGTGGCATAATGAGAGTCTTAGGCATGGGTGCCATTAAGACTAAATGCTCAATATCGTTGGGTTTCGGCCCATGAACGGTTGTGGGTCCCTGGTTCGCTGGTACACCAAGAATGTGCCCTGAGTGTACGGATCGTCGGGCCACGTGGTTGACAATTATGATATATTGCTTTTGCGTGACATCACATTTTTTGATATATATGAATGTGTAAAGCTATGCCTGCAGGGAAGGAATACCACTGCCCCGGGAAAGGGGTTGGGTCATTATAAATTGTTCAGCTGAATGCTGGTCGTTGCCTTGTTTTCCACCGTTGCGGTGGGCAATCGTTGTGCAGGTGATGGAGAGCCGAGCGGGAAATAGCGGGTTGAAGCCCTTACTACTGATAATGCTGGACTTTGAAGGCTGAGCGAAGCCCCTTTTGTTTTCATGTGTGGTCGGACTGCGCGCTGATGTTTGTAATCCACACTTGTTAAGTTGAACTGTAATGCCTTAAGTCCCCAACTTTGTGTATTTGGTACATTCCTTTGGGTATATATATAAATGTGTAGTTTATATATTGTGGACATTCCTAATGATTGATTTAATTGTTAACCTTAAGCTTCCGCTTGCATGCTTTGAGTTAGGACGCGTTTATGATTTTGTATTAACCTGTAACTTTACTTCCTGTTTATTTCATATAGTGTGGGGCTCCTGTCAGACCTTTTACTATACGTCTTGTAACAGATGGGGTCGTTACAATTTGGTATCAGCTTGTCTCAGTCTTTCTCTTTCGAATTCATGGTCGAATTCTTTTGTGGGGTGGCGAGCACGTGTAAGTGAGACCCATTTTAACATTAATGAACTCAAGAATGTCCACTAAGGAATGCAAATACACTTGTTTGACGAACTTGCGCGTTCCTATGCTGTTGTTATTGCTTGTGCAGGGTAGCTAAAGTGTGTCTTGTCAACATATAGGTGACTCAGAGTGGTGTTGGGCAGTTTGAGCCCCAGCATTCTGATGAGAGTACGACACCAGCTGAGGTGCCTACACCTCCTCCTTCTACGGAAACAGTCCGCTTTGTTGCTGAGGCACTATTTGCCATGATTCATGTACAGCCTGTTGGGCAAGCGCAGCTACCAACGGTGCCAGAATGGGTTGTTGTGCGCCAAGAACCTATTGAGGCTGTTGATCTTCGAGCAGCTAAGCGATAGTTAAAGCAATTTATGAGCTTCGATCCTCCTACATTTTTATGTGTGGGATCCCTGACGCAAGCGGAGGATTGGTTGTCGCACGTCAAGCGTATGTTGACGACGATATGGACGGAGGAAAATCAGAAGGTCACTTTGGCCACCTTCTTATTGGAAGGAGAGGCTCGGCTATGGTTGGACGAGATGGAGTTGCATTACCTAGAGGGCAGGCAATTGGCATAAGTCTCGTTCGAGGAGTTTTCGCAAATGTTTTTGGCAAAGCACCTACTAGTGGCAAAATGCATCGCCTTGGAAAATGAGTTCCAACGTCTAACGCAAGGTGAAAGTAGTGTGGATACTTACTTCCACGAGTTTACTCGGTAGGGCCGTTATGCGGGGTCTATCTTGGCTGATGAACAACGGAAAATTAGTAGGTTCTACGAAGGGTTGCGGGATGAGTTGAGATTCCTCCTCTCGAGTTCGGTGAACAAAGGATTTCAGGCATTGGTTGATACTACTTGTGCGCTGGAGGCTAATATGAAATGGGCGCAAGGAAAGACAGACTTGGTTGCGATGAATTCTGAGTTCAAAGTGCCCCGTCCTGGCAAATCTAACTACCAAAGGAAGTGGTGCAAGAGTTCCAAATCTTCTGGACATGCACCTTCTACAGTTACGTCGGGAGTAACGTCAAGGCTAGAGTCTCGTACATGCTTTATATGTGGCAAAGTGGGACATATAGCCCGTGATTGTCGGGTTGGTCCGCCAAAGGGGGAAAAGAAGACGGGAGCGTCTTATGCTGAGAAGAGAAAGGAAGTGGTGGATTCCTCTGCATCCTAGGCACCGCCCCAAGTTTATAATCTTGGCCAGCATGAGTCAATAAAGCACAGTGATGTCGTCACAGGCTTTGTCCTTATTCGGGACCATCTGGCGAGAGCACTATTCGATACGGGTGCATCACATTCCTTTCTGTCCAAGGACATCATAGCTCAAATTGGAGTACCTATTCATGTGATGACAGATAGTGTGAAGGTGTTGTTACCAATCAGAGTGTGATGCTTGCAGATAGGCCTTACGATGTGGGAGTTCAAATAGGAAGTCGGGAGTTCTGTTTGAACGCATCTGTAATGCCGATATCGGAATTTGATGTGATCTTTGGTATGGACTGGCTCTCAGAGCAGCCTGTCTTTATTGATTGCAATTCAAAGGAGGTCACACTAGGCCAGAATACCGAGCTTGAGACTAAGTTCGCTGGCATGCGAGGAGTTGGCTGGACCTTTATGTCTGTTCTCCAAGTCGTTAATGCTGTTCGGAAGGGCGCATAGTTATTCTTTACGCTTATTCAGACTGTTGAGCTAAAGGCTAGTGTGAGTGATGTTTCAAATATGTCAGATTTTGCTGATGTGTTTCCTAAGGATCTTTCTGGGTTACCGCCCCAGCGGGAGGTTGACTTCGCTATTGAGTTGGTTCTAGGTGCAAAACCTGTGGCCCGCTCGCCAAATCCCGTTGCGCTAAAGGAATGGCAGAACTGAAATTTCAGTTGCAAGAGTTGCTGGAACAGGGTTATATACGCCCAAGCATGTCACCTTGGAGCACACATGTTCTCTTTGTGAAAAAGAAGGATGCTAGTTTGCGGTTGTGTATCGACTATCTCGAACTAAATAAGCTGACAGAGAAAAACAAGTATCTGATTCCACAGATGGATGACTTGTTTGATCAGCTCACAGGATGAACCGTCTATTCTTAATTGGATTTAAAATCTGGATATTACCAACTGAGAATTCGGGAAGGTGACATTCCCAAGACAACATTTGGAACATGCTACGATCATTATGAGTTCACTGTAATGCAGTTTGGGTTATCTAATGTGCCATCGGTATTCATGAATCTAATGCACCGAACGTTCCGAGATTATTTGGACCTGTTTGTGATCGTCTTCATTGATGATATCTTGGTGTATTCTCAGTCTGAAGCTGATCATGCGAACCATTTGTGATTGGTGTTGCATACCCTAAGGAGGAATAAGCTATATGCCATGTCTTCAAAGTACGAGTTCTGGCTATCGTCAGTGGCTTTTCTTGGCCATGTGGTGAGTCGAGAGGGCATTGCGGTTGATTCGTTAAAGATAAGTGCCATTCGGGAGTGGCCTGTGTTGTCTTCAGTGGTCGAAGTTTGGAGTTTCCTTGGTCTGGCGGGCTACTACAGACATTTTTTTGAAAACTTCTCACGGATCGTTTTGCCTCTTACCACACTAACAAGAAAGGATTATAAGTTTGTTTGGACATCGGAGTGCACGCAAGCTTTTAAAGAGCTAAAGAGTCGTTTGACTACGAAACCTGTTTTGACATCACCATGTGTCACAACCCGCACTTTCTCGATGAATAAATCATATAAGAGCAAGAGAAAATATGTGATGCACGTAGTGCAGGGGATAACTGCACACGTTCAGGCAAAACTCAAGACTTTAGATTTTAGGAAAACTATAGCTTATTATGAAAGAAAGTCAGGTATATTTAATGGTCGTATCCCTCGGCATAGTGGACCAGTTAGTCCACGATAAATATATATATTCATTTGCAGCAAAAAATACTTTAATTTAGTTGTTTTGACATCCTAAAGGAGCATAAGTATCCCAGAGGGACGACTCATGGTATGCACGACTCTAAGATTGGTGTAGTATATATAAAAAGATAGTCTTTACGCTTAAGGAAAAAAATAGTGCTTTAGTTTTGTAAACATGATGTGCATGAGATACATGTAGTAATATTTTAGGGTTTTTAAATACCTAACATGCAACCTTGCATAAAACCTTCCCAGAAATAAGTGAACAACCTCAAAATAGGCAAAAGTAGCAGTTTTAGTTCATACCCAGCAACATAAGTAAGCCACCAGCGGGCGTCAACAACCTGACACGAACCCACTGGTGAGTATGCATGTCTATATAGAAAGGAAGAAAAACTACCTCACAACATGAGGAACAACAACCTCAGCTACATAGGAGGCCACAAGCAAGCTCCACAAGAGCACTAGCTGTCTAACTGGCTACAACCTGAACCTGGGGAATTCAAAAAAAGAACACCTTAGCAAGTAGAAGAAAATCAAAGGAAGTAGAGCATTAGATTCATGAGCAATAAAAGAAGGGGTTTACCATCCCTGCAACAAAGCGCTATCAGTAGAAGAAAAGGCATGACAGTATGAAGAAACACTGTCCAAAGAGCAATAAAAGTACACCAAGTGTGAACATAAATAGCAACATGCTCTGCTAAGCACCTGCAGCAGCACCAAGCCATACCTATGCCAAAAAATAGTCATTAAAAAGGAAAGGAACAAACAGTCCTAATCTTTGTGAATTGTTGGCCGTGTTGAAAACCTTGGGTCGGAGTGAGAGGCACAGCCCTCACCAACAACCAGACCAAAAAACACTCCAGGGTGAAAACAACCAGTGACAGCTATAGGGTCTACACACCCAACCATACCAGCCCAACACGGCCTAGGTGGTGGTGGCCACAACTCAGCACAAACGATTCACCCCTTATAGAGCCCACAAAACCACACCACCTGCCATAATCCACGAGTCGGCATGCAAAAACTAGCCGAACACCCAATACCCCTCCTAAGGAAAAAACCGTACTAACAGTCTTAATGGAACACACAACCCAAGGCAAAAGCTTCGAGTTCACTCAACGCGACGCTGAGTGGGTTAATCAACAACAAGCACTAACCATGGAGGTTAGTGCAGTCACCCACTCAACGCAAGGAACATAGCCACAAAAGCCTAGCCATGACGTTGTGTTGGTTCACAATACTCAACGCCAAATAGCTTCGGCGTTGAGTGAGGTCCACCCACTCAATGCCAAGTAACCTAACCGCAGCAAAAGGCTTTGGCATTCAGTTTGCCTACCACACTCAATGCCAAAACAACCACGACGTTGAGTGAGGTCGACTCACTCAACGCCAAATAACTTATCCGCAAAAACAGGCTTTGGCATTGAGTGAGTCCACCACACTCAACGCCAAAAGAACCACGACATTGAGTGAGGTCGACTCACTAATTGCCAAATGACTTAGCCGCAAAAAAAAGCTTTGGCATTGAGTGAGTCCACCACACTCAATTCCAAAAGAGCTACGACGTTGAGTGAGGTCGACTCACTCAATGCCAAATGACTTAGCTGCACAAATGACCATGGAGTTGAGTGAGGGCACCACACTTAATGCCAGAGGCCTAACAGTCTAGGTGTTGAGTGAGGTCCACTCACTCAACTCATTTTACTTAGCCTAAAATTCCTAATACCAAGAGCTATCCCGACCCCAGCCCACTCAACGCCTACTAACCAGAGAGCTAGAAAATAACTCCAACTCTCTCTCCTACCCCTTCTACTCGGCCACAGCAACCTAACAAGCTGGACTAAAGCTTAATAAAGCAAAACTCCACCTCCAGCTACTATCTGGACACCAAGAAGAGAACATGAAGAGAGAAAAAAAATTAATTCTAGGCATGATTGACAGTAAACCAGCTCGGGACAAAGACTGCAGCAACCCTAGCTTCTAGGAGAGAAAAGAATGAGCTGATACAACAAAAGTAATTGTAATAAAATCAAGATTGGCAAGGGAAAAGAGTGCCACTTGCCTCTACCTCCATGAAACCGTAGTTGCCTACCAAAATTCGGCACCGGCGGCAAGATCGGCCGCCTAAGAGGAACACCTGAAGCTTTTAGAGGAAGAAGAACAAACCCTAAAAACCCTAGCTCCTAAAGACAGCCCGAAAAGCTAAATTACATACCTAGGAAGCAAGATCTCGGCGAGAGCAGCTCAAATCCATTGTTACCCGAGCGAAACAAGCCCTAACTCAACAGCTAACTGGCGGTCAAAGCAGCCACTCCTCCACCTCCCGCTCGTTTCCTTCCGCTGGAAGCTAACAATGCTCGGGAAATTGAGAGGAAATGGGGAGGAGAACCGATGGAGCTATTATATATTATCTTCTACCCACTCACTCACTTTTAGCTAATAAATTATTCTAGCACATAGAGAAACTCGGCCACTAACTGCCTCTCCTAAAACCGCCACCTTTAGCTATGCATATAAAATATTATACATATAAAAATATATGCATATACAAACATATAAATTTAAGATTATAAAATCAGACCAACTGATGCACCCGAGGCCACCAGCTGCTAGCAAATACATTTATAACTGGCTAAACAAACTAGCCTAAAAATAGGGCAACAGCCCTACCAAGCTCGGCCACCCAAGGCCATGCACAACAAAGGCAACAGCCTGGTAACACACCACCAGCTAACTCAACAAACGTCGAAACGACGCGAAAACAAACTATCTCGGAATTCGACAAAACCCGCACCGTAGCTAAACACCTAAGGTACGAAAAAAACTCTGAAGTCAAAAACAACATCCGACGATCAAAACTCGGGCTAACACCTCCTGAAGCCAAAGCACAAGCATTCCCTGAGAGGCTCAGCCGAGTCACCAAAACAGACTCCGGATAGCTTGGGAATCTTGCAAACAGGCTACAAATAGGCCACTCAAGGAACCTAAAGAGCTAAGACCACGCTCTAAAAACAGCAAAAGACCGGAAACGCATCATCGTAACGCCAAACAATGACCAAACGAAACACAGAAAAACCGGGGGCGTTACAGACACCCCCTAAAAGAAAGGTTCGCCTCGAAACTTTACACATAACACTACAATCAAGAAGGAAAAGGAAATTGCTAAGCCAGAGCTATAAAAGGAAGCACAAAACATACCAGACATAAAGTCAGGGAAACAGATGAGGGTAAGCCTTCCTCATCGCCGACTGTAGCTCCCAAGTCGTTCTTTCAACATCCTGGTTCCTCCACAAAATCTTAACCATAGGAATGGTTTTCCTCTGCAACACGCGATCTTGAGCATATAAAATGCGGACTGTCATTTCCACATAAGAAAGATTCGGCTCCAACTTTGGCACAGAATCCAAAACCAGCTTGCCACTCTGCACACATTTTCACAGCTAACTTATGTGAAATACATCATGCACGCCAGGAAAATTTACGGGAAACTCCAACCTGTAAGCTTATACACCAACCCGCTCAACAATCATAAATGGCCCCACGTACCTCGGGTCCAGCTTAGTGTTCTTGCCAAACCTCTTGACTCCAATCATCGGGGAATCCTTTAAGAATATCAAGTCCCCCACAGCAAATTCCAATCTAGATCTACGCCGATTGGCATTCTTCTCATTTCTCTAAGGGGCTATCTGAATCTTCTCCCGAATAAGCTTCACAACAATTTCCATCTCCTCGAGTGCCTCTGGACCCAACAGCGGTCCCTCGCCAACCTCAGCCCAAAATAAGGGAGTCCTGCAGTGCCTCCCATACAATGCTTCAAAAGGAGCCATTTGCAAGCTTTCTTGATAACTGTTGTTATACGCAAACTTCATAAGTCACAAACGCTCATCCCATGCTCCTCCGTGGTCTAGAATATAGCATCAGATCATGTCCTCAACTATCTGATTGACTCGCTCCGTCTGGCGATTAGTCTGCGGGTGGTAAGCAGTAGAATATCTCAAATTCGTACCCAAACCGTCTTACAAGCTCTTACAGAAGCGAGATGTAAATCAGGAGTCTCAGTCTGATATAATGCTGACTGGCACACCGTGCAACCGGATGACCTCATTTAAATACAGCTCAGCTATCTTCCTAATCGGATAGTCGATATTAAACGGTACGAAGTGTGCACACTTCATCAATATGTCCACGATCACCCAAACTGAATCATGCCCCCCTAGGAGATCTCGGTAAGCCTGTAATTAAATCCATCGAGATGCTCTCCCACTTCCAAGTCGGAATCTACAAGGGAGTAAGCTTGCCACCAGGCCTTCCATGATCGGCTTTCACACACTTGCAAGTGTGGCACTCAGAAACAAATCTGGCTATATCTCCCTTCATCCCATACCTCCGGGCAATCTTCTTTAAATCATGATACATCTTTGTAGATCCTGGATGGTAGGCAACACTAGATCCATGGGCTGCCCTGCACACCATCACTCGGATATCTCCCATGGCGGGGATGCAAAACCTGTCGCGGTACCGCAAGGTACCCGCATCATCAATAGAAAAATATGGCAATTCAACATTCTCAGATCGAAGATACAAATGCAAAAGTTCGGGATCATCCTTCTGATTTTATCTCGTAAGAGCAATCCATGAAGGTTCTGCCACTGCCAAACTACTCTTCAAATCGCCGCTTCCCACAGAAATGCCCATCAACAGAAACTCCTCTACTAAAAGCTTGGCAGAGAGTCCAAAAATCTTCCCTGACTTCCGACTCAGGGCGTCGGCCACCACATTGGCCTTGCCCGGATGATACTAGATCTCAACATCGTAGTCGGCCACATACTCCAACCATCGCCGTTGGCGCAGATTCAATTCCTTCTGGGTGAAGACGTACTTTAATCTCTTGTGATCAGTAAAAATATTGCACTGTGTGCCATAAAGCAGATGCCTCCACAAATTCAGCGCATAAATTATGGCTGCAAACTCCAGGTCATACGTAGGGTAGTTCCTCTCATGAGTCTTCAATTGTCTCAACCCGTACGCAATCACTTTCCCGCCTTGCATCAACACGCAACCAAGACCAACATTTGACGCATCCACATGAACATCATACTCCATACCCTCAGTAGGCGGGGTCAAAATAAGGGCACTGCACAATCTGTCCTTGAGCTCCAGGAAGACTTCCTCGCACTTCTCGCTCCAGACAAAAGCTGCGTTCTTCTGAGTCAATCTAGTAACCCTCCACGAATCTTTTGTAATAGCCGGCTAATCCCAGAAAGCTCCTAATATCCTTGGGTGTGCCCGACCTACTCCAATCCATCACAACAGCGATCTTTTCTGGGTAAACTAAAATCCCACTCTTATTCACCACGTGGCCCAGAAATGCAACCGGAGGCAACCAAAACTCACACTTGCTCAGCTTGACGAATAGCTTGTGGTCCCTCAAGGTAGATAAAACTAAACGCAGATGCTGGTTGTGCTCCTCCGCATTACAGGAATAAATCAGAGCATCGTCGATAAACACGACCACGAACTTATCCAGGAAATCCTTGAACACTCGGTTCATCAAATCCATAAAAGCTGAGGGCGCGTTGGTCAAACCAAACGACATTACCAAAAATTCAAAATGCCCATACTGGGATCGAAAAGCTCTCCGTGGAATGTCTGACTCACGGATCTTGAACTGATGGTAGCCTGAACGAAGATCAATCTTGGAAAATATCGCGCTACCACACAACTGATCAAACAAGTCGTCAATCCTTGGCAAAGGGTACCTATTCTTAATAGTAACCTAATTCAACTCTCTATAGTCGATGCAAAGCCTCATCGACCCGTCTTTCTTCTTTACAAACAGAATAGGTGCACCCCAAGGTGACGAGCTCATCCTGATACGTAACTCCTCCTGCTAGATACGCAACTCCTCCAGCTCTCGTGGGGCCATCCGATACGGCGTCTTCGAAATAGGATGCGTACCTGGCTCCAAGTCTACCACAAACTCAACATCTAGATCAGGTGGAAGACTAGGAATATCGTTAGGGAAAACATCTGAAAACTCGCACACCATATGAATCTCGTCAAAACTCGGTACACTAACAACAGTCCCCACTACAGAGAAAAAGCAGGCAAAGCAATCAGAATCAAGCAGCTTCTGAACACATACCGAAGAAAAGACTAGAGCATCCTGGCGCGGATGAGCATAAAAACTCCAAGGCTGACCGTTGTCCTTAACGAAGCCCAAGCGCTTACCCTTGCACTGGATAACTGTATAATAATTGGACAACCAGTCTATGCCTAAGATAACATCGAAGTCTTCCAGGTCGATCACCTTCAAATCTTCCTTCGCTAAAAAATCTCCTCACAAAATCGGACAATCTCGAATACCCTGATTTGAAATCACGGAATCACCGGAAGGAAACTTGACGCAAAATGCATCACTAACACGCTTTAGACCCAAATGATAGCACTCCACAAAGGCTCTAGCCACAAAGGAGTGGGTAGTGCCCGAGTCAAAGAGAACACGCGCCCAGCGGTTCCTCACCTTAAATCTTCCTATAAGATAGCATACGCAACTAATAAAAACAAATGCTAAAGATATACTAGTAACAAAACATTTAGGCTAGGGGGAAATCTAACCTGAAATGACCCGAGTCGAAGTCTGTGCTTCCTCTGAAGAAATTACATTCAACTTTCCCTTACCTTTGTCCACCCGCTGAGGCGGTGGCAATGCCTGGAATGGCACTGGATGGAACATCGGCTAAAGATGGGGGCACTGAGCCTTGATGTGCCCTTCTTGACCTAAAAGAAAACAACCTCTTCGCTTACTCTTATCCTTTCCCCAGCAATGGGAAACATCATCCGTGGCCGCTTACATGCAGAACAGAATAAATCTTTCCTGGGAGCACCTTGGATCACATACACCTACTCCTTCTTTTGAGCTCCCAGCCTCTTAAAACATCTCTCGAAGGGGTGGCCTGATCGGCCACAGAAACTACAAACCTCCTTGCTCTTCTTTCTGCCAGCACCGGGTACCTGAGGGCTCTTTCCTTCAACCGATTTCCTCTTATCTTTTCTCATTTGCTGCCCTCTTTGATTTGCATTCTCAATTGCCTCAACTTTAAAAGCAGATTCCACCACTCCCGCATAACTCGTTGATCCATAAGAACTTGCCAACTACTGGACATCACTTCTCATGCCACCAAGAAAATACTTAACTCGATCCGCCTCGGAGCTTACCAAGCCGGGGGCAAACCAACTCAGTTTGCTGAACTCGATATCGTACTCACTAACTGTGAGCTGCCTCTGCTTCAAATGTAGGAAATCATTCATCAGGCGGTCGCGCTCGACCGAAGGCAGAAACTTCCTTAGTAGTAGTTCTTTGAAGGTCTCCTAAGAGAATCCCTCCTTCAAGCCTTCCTTCTCTCTCAACTAACAACATTTCGCTAAACCCTTAAGCTGATAGGCGACGATCATTACCCTCTGATCGGGGGTAACTCCAAAATAGGAGAACATCTCCTCGATGGCTATAAGCCAATCATCTAAACCCATAAAGTCTGCCTTCCCATTGTAGGTCGGAGGTCCTAGTCGTTGGAAGTGAGATATAAATGTCATCTCCGAGGGCAACGCAGCAGGAGGTACCAGGGGAGAAGGAGGAATAGGAAGAGCTACGCCCAAGCAGGCTCCGGAACTCTCGGAGGCTGTCCTGCCACAACTGCTAACAGGGTCTAGATCTGAGTCTGCATACCCACCACCTGCCTAGACAAGGCTTCATTACTCTGGCGCAGACTTTCAATCAACGCCTCGCTTTGCGCTCCAGAAGACTCACCCTCAGATTAGGGAGTCGATCTAGTCGAAGGACGCCTCGCCATCCTATAATCGTATTAGTACGACTTAGAACCTAGCCCAACTGCTAGAACAAAACTACCCGGTACAAACAAACATACTTAAATATGAACTCTAACTTCTAAACTTGCTCTGGGATTTTTACAATAATGATATTATGCTTAACCTAGGATGGTTCATAACCACCATTCTAACTCATGTGCTTAGACCATGAATGCATGAATTGGTATTTCCTTTGACTCAAAACAATGTGTGTACATATGTCATCATGAAATCTTTAACTTGGCACGTTGTGCTTATGCAATGTTATGCTATGCATATTGTGCTTTGCATTCTAAAAAAAAGCCTTAATGCATGCCATGAGCTATCATACGCATAATAATGTTATGCATCCCATACTATATAACATTGCATGCAACGAAAAAAGGAAAACGTGATAATGGGCATTCATGTGGTGAGGTTATGCATCCCATACTACCTAACCCTCACATGTTGCCGCCTATGGTGGATCCATATACAAACACATATTATGCATCCCATACTACATAATATGCCCCGTATACTTCTATTATTGCTTATGAGTGTAGTGTTCGTGCTTCAGCCAAGACTTACTGATGACATATTGGTGTGTGTATGATATGCCGCTAAACCATTAATGCTAACAAGGGAAAGGTTGCCTTACCAATTGTCAAGCGACCTCCCTCTGATACCAACTGTCACAACTCGCACTTTTTCGATGAATAAATCGTATCAGAGCAAGAGAAAATACGTGATGTGATGCCACGTAGTGCAGGGGATAACTGCATACATTTAGGCAAAACTCCAGACTTTAGATTTTAGGAAAACCATAGCTTATTATGAAAGAAAGACAGTTATATTTAATGGCCGTATCCCTCGGCACAATGGATCAGCTAGTCCACGATAAAAAAATATATTCATTTGCAGCGGAAAATACTTTAATTAAGTTGCTTTGACATCCTAAAGGAGCATAAGTGTCCTCGATGGACGACTAATGGTATGCACGACTCTAAGGTTGGTGTAGTATATATAAAAAGATAGTCTTTACGCTTAAGAAAAAAATAGTGCTTTAGTTTTGTAAACATGATGTGCATGAGATACATGTAGTAATATTTTAGGGCTTTAAAATACCTAACATTCAACTTAGCATAAAACCTTCCCAGAAATAAGTGAACAACCTCAAATAGGAAAAAGTAGCAGTTTTAGTTCATACCCAGCAACATAAGTAAGCCACAAGTGGGCATAAACAACCTGACACGAACCCACTGGTGAGTATGCATGTCTATACAGAAAGGAAGAAAAACTACCTTACTAGATGAGGAACAGCAACCTCAGCTATCCAGGAGGACACAAGCATGATCCACAAGAGCACTAGCCGTCTAACTGGATACAACCTGAACCTGGGGCATTCAAAAAAAAAGAACACCTCAGCAAGTAAAAGAAAATCAAAGGAAGTGGAGCATTAGATTCATGAGCAATAAAAGAAGGGGTTTACCAGCCCTGCAACAAAACGCTATCAGTAGAAGAAAAGGCATGATAGTAAGAATAAACACTTTCAAAAGAGCAGTAAAACTACACCAAGTGTGAACATAAATAGCAACATTCTCTACTAAGCACCTGCAGTTGCACGAAGGCATAACTATGCCAAAATAAATAGCCACTAAAAAGGAAAGGAACTAACAGTCCTAATATTTGTGAATTATTGGCCGTGGTGAAAACCTTGGGTCGGAGTGGGCGGAACTACCCTCACCAACAACCAGACCCAAAAATACTCCAGGGTGAAAACAATCGGATGCAGCTATAGGGTCCACACACCCAACCATACCAGCCCATCATGGACTAGGTGGTGGTGGCCACAACTCAGCACACACGATTCACCCCTTACAGAGCCCACAAAACCACACCACCTGCCATAATCCACGAGTCGACATGCAAAAACTAGTCGAACACCCAACACCCCTCCTAAGGAAAAAACCATACTAACAGTCCTAAAGGAAAACACAACCTAAGGAAAAAGCATCGAGTTCACTCGACGCGGCGCGGAGTGGGTTACTAAACAACAAGCACTAACCACGTCATTGAGTGAGGTCACCCACTCAACGCAAGGAACATAGCCGCAAAAAGGCTTGCCATGGCGTTGAGTGGGTTCACCACACTCAACGCCAAAAATCTTCGGCATTGAGTGAGGTCCACCCACTCAACGCCAAGTAACCTAACCGCAGCAATAGGCTTTGGCGTTGAGTGAGCCTACAACACTCAACGCCAAAATAGCCATGACGTTGAGTGAGGTCGACTCACTCAACTCTAAATAACTTATCTGAAAAAAATAAGCTTTGGCATTGAGTGAGTCCACCACACTCAATGCCAAAAGAGCCACGACGTTGAGGGAGGTCGACTCACTCAACGCCAAATGACCTAGACGAAAAACAGGCTTTTGCGTTGAGTGAGCCCACCATACTCAATGCCAAAAGAGCCACGACGTTGAGTGAGGTCGACTCACTCAACGCAAAATGACTTAGCTGCAAAAATGACCATGGTGTTGAGTGAGGGAACCACACTCAACGCCAGAGGCTTAACAGTCTAGGAGTTGAGTGAGGTCCACTCACTCAAAGCTTTTGACTTAGCCTAAAATTCCAAAAACAAAGACCTATCCCGACCCCAGCCCACTCAATGCCTACTAACAAGAGAGATGGAAAATAACTCCAACTCTCTCTCCCGCCCCTTCTATATGGCCACAACAACCAAACAAGCCGGACTAAAGCTTAATAAAGCAAAACCCTACCTCCAGCTACTATCTGGACACGAAGCAGAGAACAGAAAGAGCGAAAATACTTAATTCTGGGCAAGATTGACAGTAAACCTGCTCGAGAAAAAGACTGCAGCAACCCTAGCTTCTAGGAGAGAAACGAATGAGCTTATACAACAAAAGTAATTGGAATAAAATAAAGATTAGCAAGGGAAAAGAGAGCCACTTGCCTCTACCTCATGGAAACCGCAGTTGCCTTCCAAAATTCGGCACCTGCGGCAAGATCGGCCACCTAAGAGGCAAACCTGAAACTTTTAGAGGAAGAAGAACAAACCCTAAAAACCTTAGCTCCTAAAGACAGCCTGAAAAGCTAAATTACATACCTAGGAAGCAAGATCTCGGCGAGAGCAGCTCAAATCCGCTGTTACCCGAGCGAAACAATCCCTAACTCAACAGCTAACTGGCGATCAAAGCAGCCTCTCCTCCGTCTCCCGCTCATTTCCTTCTACTGGAAGCTAACAATGCTCGGGAAATGGAGAGGAAATGGGGAGGAGAACAGCTGGAGCTATTATATATTATCTTCTACCCACTCACTCACTTTTATCTAAAAAAATATTCTAGTACAAAGAGAAACTCGGCCACTAACTACCTCTCCTAAAACCACCACCTTTATCTATGCATATAAAATATTATACATATAAAAATATATGCATATACAACCATATAAATCTAAGCTTATAAAATCATCCTAACTGATGCACCTGAGCCAACCAGCTGCTAGCAAATACATATATACCTGGCTAAACAAACTAGCCTAAAAATTGGGCACCAGCCCTACCAAGCTCGGCCACCCAAGGCCATGCACAGCAAAGGCAACAACCTGGTAACACACCACGAGCTAACTCAACAAATGTCAAAACGACGCGAAAACAAACGATCTCGGAATTCGACGAAACCCGCACCGTAGCTAAACACCCATGCTATGAAAATAACGGCGAAGTCAAAAACAACATCCGACGATCAAAACTCGGGCTAACACCTCCCGAAGCCAAAGCACAAGCATTCCCTGAGAGGTTCAGCCGAGTCACCAAAACAGACTCCGGCTAGCTGGGGAATCTTGCAAACAGGCTACAAATAGGCAACTCAAGTAACCTAAAGAGTTAAGACCACGCTCTAACAACAGTAAAAGACCGGAAACGCATCATCGTAATGCCAAACAATGACCAAACAAAACACAGAAAAACCAGGGGCGTTACACCATGTAGTACAGACGACTATGAGATTTACAGTGATACTTCAGGAAGCGGCTAAGG
The DNA here is from genome assembly GCA_039513925.1 of Platanthera zijinensis. Lineage (NCBI taxonomy): Eukaryota > Viridiplantae > Streptophyta > Magnoliopsida > Asparagales > Orchidaceae > Platanthera > Platanthera zijinensis. Next base: position 134,093,563 of record CM077079.1, on the reverse strand, counting down.
CTTTGTTCTTCTGCAGTTTGGTAAGGTAATTTCTTATGGCTCATGCAAGCAGAAAGTGCATGAGCGGAATTGTGCCGTCCACGACTTGGAGTTAGCGGGGGTGATCTCTGCACTAAAGTTGTGGCGGCACTATTTATATGGTGTAAAATTTGATATCTTTACGGATCATAAGAGCCTAAAATACTTATTGGATTAGAAGGATCTAAATATGCGAAAACGGAGGTGGATGGAGTTCCTAGGGGACTACACCTTTGATATTCACTATACACTCGGAAAGAGAAACATGGTAGCAGATGCTTTGAGTCGTAGGACTCCGGTAAGGGCAAATTGGTTGCAGATGCATGATGAGCGTCTGATCCAGGAGTTGGAAGAATTAGAGATTTCTTGTGTTAAAAAGGATTCCACAGCCGATGCATGCTTGAACTGGACAGAGGTTCAGTATGACCTCGTGGACAGGTTTCGACTAGAAACGAAGCTTGATGAAAGTCTCCAACGCTATGCAAAAGATGGTTAAAATGACCAATTCTCCTGGAATGACGGCCTTTTGAGGAAAGAGGGTCATTTGTGCGTCCCAAGTACGGGTAAGTTGAGGTAAGAATTGATGTATGAGGCTCACTTTACCAAATACTCAATTCACCCGGGGAGCATAAAAAAGGAACAAGGACATGAAAAAGTTTTTTCTGGTGGCCAGGATTAAAGAAAGACATAACACTTTATGTGGCTAATTGTCAAACTTGTTCTTTGGTGAAAGCTGAATGCTAGAAGCCTGGAGGGTTCCTGAAGTCGTTACCTATTCCAGAATGGAAGTTTGATGATATTTCGATGGATTTCGTGCACGGGTTGCCAAGATCTCAATACGGGAACGATTCGGTTTGGGTGATCGTATACTGGTTGACTAAAGTGGCTCACTTCCTACCGAACAAGAGGGACGATTCAGTGGAAGTTTTGACGAAGCTTTAAGTCGAGCAAATCGTACGATTACATGGTGTGCCCCGTAGCATCGTATGTGACCGTGACAGGTGCTTCACATCGAATGATTGGAGGCTAATCCATCTATTGTTGGGTACAAAGTTAACATTCAGTATGACCTTTTATTCCCAAACTGACGACTAGACTGAGCGAACTAACAGGACGATGGAGGATATGCTCCGAATGTGCGCCTTGGATTTTGGTAAGAGATGGCAAGACCACCTCTATATGGCAAAGTTTGCCTATAATAATGGCTACCAAGCTAGCATTGGTATGGCTCCGTATGAAGCTTTGTATGGTCGAAAATGCCATACACTGCTAGCTTGGGCGGAAGCAGGCGAATCGAAAGTATATCCGCGTAAGGAAGTCGAAGAAGCCACTTCGACAATATGCTCTATTCGGGAGAGGCTATTGATAGCACAGGATAGACAAGACAAATACTACAACGCCAAGCATCAGAACGTGGAGTTTGCGGTGGGCGATTGGGTTTACTTGAAGATCAAATCCATCAAAGGTGTGTCCAGGATTCGACGTCTGAAAAAGTTAAGTCCGAGATATATTGGTCCGTTTGAAGTGGTAGAGCGAGTTGGTGGAGCTGCCTATAGACTAGCTCTTTCGGCAAAATTGAGTGGACTACAAGATGTGTTCCACATATCAGTGCATCGAAAAGACGTCAAGGATCCAACTCAAGTGATTGAGAATGATCGTGTACCAGTCGAATATGGGCTAACGACGAAGGTTAGTCCCATTCGGATTGAGGAAAGAGCAGATAAATAGTTGCGGAACAGATCAATAGGGATGGTCAAAGTCCGGTGGGACCATTATGGCCGTGAAGAGCTAACAAGGGAGCGGGAGCAGACCATGCAAGCTGATTTTCCCGAGTTGTTTGTTTAAACTATTGTAAAGTGCGTCTTTTGTTTTAACTGTCATTTTGAAATTATAACATTGTGCTTGCTGGATTTCCTTGCTGTGAGCAAATTTAGGGGCGAAATTTATTGTAAGGAGGGGAGGGTTGTAACACCCAAAATTCCAAATTGGAGTTCAGGCTGGGTGACACGGCCTGGGACACGGGCGTGTCCCAGGGCGTGTCCAGCGGCACACGACCAGGGACACAGGCATGTCCCATAGCGTTTCCTTCACTGTGTGTGTCGAGTCGAGTTCTCGACACAGTACAGTAGACAATCGTCGAGAGGTGACATGGCTAGGGACACGGGCGTGTCTGAGGCCATGTTCTGCTCGGGTTGGTAACTGGGCAGCATTGAGTATGGCACATGGCCTGTGATATGGGCATGTCACAGGAGCGTGTTTGGCACACGGCTAAGGACACGGGCGTGTACCTTGTCGATCCTGTGCTGTTTGAGGGATACGCCCCTCAAAACGGGCGTGTACTTGCTGACACGGGCGTGTTAGGGGCTTGACACGGGCGTGTCTAAGCCCGTGTCCTGGTTTGGATAAGTCAGTTCGTGTACCGCTTACAGTACACTGCCTATGACCCGGGCGTGTCATAGGCTGTTTCAGCCCAAAATTAGATATTTCTGGGCGATTTGTGGCCGTTCATTTCCTTCTGATGGGATCTAAGGGTACAGGCTTCTCCCAATTAAGGTTAGTACCAAAATTGAGAGTTTATCTCTCATGTATTCCTAACTATCCTCTTTCTAAAAGCTAGAGATTGGAGAGAGTGAGTAAGATGGAAGAAGAAGAGATCCGACCGCCGGTGGAGCTTCAACATTCGGAATTGCGAGCCGAGTCCAGCTTTGTGGAGGCGAGAGCATTGCGGTGCTTGCTATCCGGCTAGAATTCCATGGCTCCCAAGAGATCGTCAAGGGTAACGATCTTCCTTCTTGGACATGTGAGGTCATCGTTTTGGAATGTCTGTGGATTTCCCCCACCGAAATGTGGTTGTTAAGGGATTTCCTTGGGTTGATTCATGTAATCCCCAGTCTTGCATATAGACCCGGAAATGTATAGTATGGGATATGCGTGCTGTGTGAAACCCATCCAGACAGGTTGGTCTGGATTGGTGATGTTGAATCTTTCGCACAGGAGAAGACTCCGCATATAAACGTGTAGTTTGAGGAGTCGATGGGTTGTGCCTGTGAAGGGTAGTAGCAGGAAGTACTGGAATGAAATTCCTGGAAAATACCCAGGTGATTATTGTGCTGTATGCTACATTTAGGTTAAGTTTGGGTGCAGAAAGTGAGTTCTGCTGGATCCGCCAAGCGATTGCGAGGAACGCTGGCATTATCTCCCCTTTTGGATTATGAAGCCAGTCCTTGGAGGACAGTATGGCAATTGAGAGCTACGAGCTCTAAAAAAGGCTTCTTGCTGAACAGGAAAGGTAAAAATTACCCGCGCCTTCAAACGTAGCCTCGGGTACACTATACTCAGTGATGGCAAGACGAACTGATCAATGGGGGGTGGTTGATCTAAACATGCGTTATATCGACTGGACAAGAGAGCATCAAGGCATTGAGCTTTCATTAGTGGTATAATGAGAGTCTTAGGCTTGCACGCCATTAAGACTAAATTCTCAATACCGTTGGGTTTCGGCCCGTGAAAGGTTGTGGGACCCTGGTTCGCTGACACTTGTGATATGTTGCTTGTGCGTGATAACACATTGTTTGATATATAAGCATATGTAAATCTATGCATACAGGGAAGGAATACCACTGCCCTGGGAAAGGGGTAGGGTCGTTATAAATTGGTAAGCTGAATGCTGACCGTTGCCTTGTTTTCCACCGTTGCGGTGGGCTGTTCTTGTGCAGGTGCTGGAGAGCCGAGCAGGAAATAGCGGGGTGAAGCCCTTGCTGCTTCTAATGCTAGCCCTCGAAGGCTGAGCGATGACCCTTTTGTTTTCATGTGTGGCTGGCTTGCGCGACGATATTTGTAATCCACACTTGTTAAGGTTAACTTTAAGGCCTTAAGGCCCTAACTTTGTTTATTTTGTACATTCCTTTGTGTATATATATAAATGTGAAGTTTATATATTATGGACATTACTAATGATTGAGTTCAATGTAAACATTAAGCTTCCGCTCACATTCTTTAAGTTAGGATGCATTTATGATTTGGTATTAACCTGTAACTTCACCGCCTATTTGCGGCATATAGTGTGGGGCCATGGCCGGACCTTCTACTATATGTCATGTAATAGATGGGGTCGTTACACGCCCATATAAAGTACCTTACACGCCCGTGTCATCAAGTACACGCCTGTGTTGAGGGGCGTGTCCCTCAATCGATACAGGACCAACAAATCCTGAAAAGGACACGGGTCCCCTACACAGCCGTGTCAACTTTGACACGTCCGTGTCGACCAGTACACGCCCGTGCTCCAGGCTGTGTACTTCAGTCGGCACTGTCCGACACAACTAGAGAACTACACGGGTATTTGACACCCCCGTGTCACCAGCCGACACGCTCGTGTCAGCACTGTTTATACCCGTATTTCAAGCCGTGTTCCACACTTGATACAGCTAGGCTAACACAGAGTAGGACACGGCTCTGGACACGCCCGTGTTCCAGGACGTGTTTCCTCATTTGGGTTTTCGGGCATTACACACCATCACATTCATTGAACCCAGAGGTGTGGAAAACGACTACTGGAGTTTTGCTTATACTGGAGAAACAAGAAATTGAGCAAACTAATAGGAGCAAGGCTCTGCTATGGCTCACCACTACCGTGCCTGCCGCCATCCAGGTCTGTTTCTCCTCACCTCCCTCTATGCTAGTCTTCTAGATCCACTAGGAGAGATATCGGCCTCAATTGAGCCTGATTCTATGTGAGAAAGTGGGAGAAATACGAGCTTTTCTTCTTGCTCAAGTAAACCAGAGGAGCCGCCTCCGGCGGCCATGTCACCGGAAAATGCCAGCCACCACCGCAACAGAGGTTTTGGTGATGATTGTCGGCGGTGGCAGTGGATCAGTGGTCGGGAAATAAAGTTTGAAGTTGGTACATGGAGGTTAATATGGATCATCGGCTGGAGGAGGAAGATGCATGGATGCCGTCAATTTAAATCTTATAAACTAATGCATAGTATTATAATTCTGTGTATTTCTATCACATGTTAAACAACCAATTACATGATAATTTTAGGCCTTTTAGAGGCATAGTTAGAGCAAACATTTAATATAGAAAATGTATCCCTAGGTCTTACCTTTTGTTTCACACCCTAAACTTGCAATTTGGAGTACTGTAGCTCCTTGCAGGGTCATTATCCTAGGACTGCTCCTATTCTAGGCAGAATTTAAATGGATGCATATGGTAATCTTTAAGTCCACATGAAGTTAAGTTTTGGTCAAGCATGTGTGTATACCATACGTAGACTATGTCCAAAAATGAGAATTTTTGGAGGAAAGTTTCCTATAGTTTTAGTTAAAATTTTATTAATTAAATAATTGTAATCTAGGGAGTTTTACAACTCCAAATACCCCCCAAATTTGGATGGCATGACTCTAGTGTCATCATATGACTATGGTAAAGGTTTAAGACCATTTGGACCTCTACATGTTGGGGAAATACAATAGGCATGGTGGAGGTAGATTTGCAAATGGTGTGTTAATAGGAAAAAGGGGAAAATGGGAAATTAGCCCATTTGGACAAATTCTTGTCCATGCGATTTTGGACAGAGGCTCATAGGGATGAAATACACCTCCCATAGAAAGATTGGGATTTGTGGGACCAAAAATCCCATTATTTTGAATTATTGGAAAATAGGCTCATTTAGAAATAAAAATAAGAAGTAGGGCTACTGACCTAAGGAAATTCCTATGTTTTTTCAAGTCTAGATAGGACATTTCACATCCCTTGAATAAGTTATGAGCTTTGTTTGAGAATTATATCTTGTGTATTTAGTATATTTACAATTTTACCCTTTTGGGATTTAAATTACAAGTATGGGTAAGAATGTTTGGAAAATTATGGAAAAATGTATAGACTCTTATTTCTATGATATAAACCCTTATGAATTTATCTAAGAATATTTAGGTTATTAATTATGCTAAAAACCTTAGGAGTGGCATTTTTGTAATAATGTTAACACGTAATTATTTTAGTTCAAATCACTGGCTAGGAGTATGAAATTCTGTTTTGAGTACTATTATGACAATGTTAATCACAAATTTTTTTAAGAATTTTTAGTTTAATATTTTAGGTACTTCATTTTGAAAATGGAATTATTGTGATTATAATCATTAATAAAAATGATTGGTAAATCAAGTGGAAAAATTAGCATCTTTAGTGAACAACCATTTTTTACCATGATGAACTCCAGATAAATTATCTAGACATAATAGACTAATGGATATAGCAGTTCATGTTCAAAGTGACCTTGGTCACCTAATTAAATGATTGGATTTATTGTCCTAAATACTTAAAAAAATAATGAAATTCTTAATGGTCAACTTCATACACATGAAATAACCATGATAAATATTTATTGGCCTTTTGCCCAAGAAATTAGAAGTCATCTCGTACGGGTTAGAATTAGATCTTTGGCTGCGCTTAGTTAAAAGTGATGTGTAACACTAGGACCCATAGAGAAATGATAGGTAGTTGAATTGACAGATGTATTAAGAAGTTGAAACCCTGCTTGGTGTCACGAGTATGTCACTACATAGTAACGAGAGATAGAGTGTAAACCATAAGGAGAACAACTATAACGTGGCCCGACGAAAGATAATCGCTCTCTCAATCAGTAACTTAAGTCACTAGGTTTACTCAAGAGTAATGATGAAATTGGTGTATTAATAATGGGTAGATATTAATATAAGTAAGTGTCCTTGAGAAACGGAGCATTGGGATTCAACCCATCGTAGTTCCTAGTGCTCTCGAGAGTCCTTCACTAGGTATGCCCTGGGTAGTCCAAGGATTAACGGTAAACTGCTATATATAACAAGAATTAGACAAGAGTAGTCTAATAGGTTAAGGGAATGATGTGAAAAACTCACATGTATAGGGTTGGAGGGATTTAGGATGGGTTTAGTCCTGTGATTTGGAGTCTCGGATGTTGGGATACTTCAGGATAGGTTGCTCTTATGAGCTGGAGGCTCGAGTTTCAAAATAACTTGCATGTGCATAGAACATATTAATGGAAGGTCATGCGGTACTGGCCAGTCGTCACACCAATTCTTGAATGGTGACTCAGGTAAGGTGTGAGGGTTTGAAGGGCCAGTAAGTTGTTTATACTGCGGTCTAGATGACGATCACCGAAAATGCACACCCGACCAAAAAGATTGGCGGATTTTATAGTAAATTATTACGCAGAGACTCTATAATGTACCTCGAACATGTATAAAGGTGTACGAAGGGTCTAGGTCTGGTAGTTTTCATACCTGCCTAGGATGTGGAGACTCCCGCTCAACTGCTCCCGTAGCCACAATGATGGTACCTTAGAGTTTAGATAACTCAAAAAAGTGGGAACTAAAGGTCTATGATCACAGAGTCGTGTGTATTAGTTGCACTTGTATGACTCATAACCCGCATAACACTTCATAGCATACATACATCCTTAGGAAATACGTACTGCAGATCCTTGTCATATAAATAAGTTTGGGATCTTTTATATGATAAGTTATATTCCTGAAACCTCAACTTATAAGTTTGTATGTGCATTCATATAAGGTAAGGTACTCCTATGAAGATTATGTAGTAGTAGATAGTTTATATTTCTGCTCAGTACTTTACCTTACTTACCGTTAAGCACTTCTTTCCAGTTCTACTTTTCTTACTTCCTTACTTGTACTATATAGAACTGCTAGTGTTTATACAGTCATGTTAGAGTAGAACTATTGTCACCTGCTTCCATTTTTTGTCCTTCATTCTCGTCCTCCCGTACGGTGCCTAGGAGTCGCGCAGGCGAGCTAAGGAGAAAATGGCTTTGTCTTTATGACTAACGGTCGATTGTGATCGTATCATTTTAGGAGCTCGAGGAGTTAGAGCGCCAACACAACCAGTAGGATGAGGTGGTAGGACCTGAGGAGCAGTTGCCACGCACTACTACTACTGCAGTTCAGCATTAGGTGATGACGAGTGTTTTAGTTACAGCTTCGTCTTAGTGTTTGTGTGAGACAGAGACTTGATTTATTTGGTATGTACCGGGCATAATCCCTTCTATCATTTTTGAACTCATTATGGACAGTTGTACTTTTTATCTATATATATGATGATATTGATGTGACTTGGGGGCTTACTAATTTTCATAGCTGCTCGATGTACTTCTATTCTCACTTGGCCTACAGGAAAATAATCGTTCAAGCCGACAAGATCATTGTCTTGCGGTGTCGACTAGCCTGTTTTTTCTAGTGTCACCAAAAGGTGGCGATTCTGGGAATAAGACCGGATAACCCCTGAGTATACCGGGGGGTCTTACAGAAACTGGTATTATTTAACAAACGATCATATAAGAAAGAAGTCCACAACACTGGAACACCTTGCTCGAGAATTAGTTTGCGGAAAACTATGCAGCGGAAGCAATGGTGTGCCCATGTGTAAAACTTAACAAAAAAGTCCATTTAAAAACATTGATTTCGGCCAATCCTAATATAAACCTTACTTCTGTGTAGCCCCCACAGGTCATCATACAATAGGATGTCATTCCTCCCCCTCCAGCTACCACACCTTTCTAACAAACCTAGATGGGGTAGACTCTGACGACCATCCTTAATTTCTTTAGGGACCAGTAAGCCTCAGTCCAGCAGCCAAATCCGGGATCGAGTTGGCTAAATGCTTTCAAGAGTTTGTCTCTGCCAATATACCACATGACAGAGAATGCATTGAAGACATAAGATTGGCTATAGACCATTCAGGATATACTGGTAGGCATCAGCTGTGCGGTCAGCAAGACGGTTTCCTTTGCAACATCCATAGTAGACGTTCTTTGAAAGAGGTGGTGGAAGTCCCTGTTGGACTCCACGTATTCCGATCGGGAGCTCTCAGACAGCACTTGGGAGGATTTCAGTGAGGTCTTCTTAGAGCACTTCATCTCTATTACTGGCAGAGATGAGTTAGAGGAGAGGTTACTGAACCTCAGGCTGGGGAGCAAATGAGTGACAGAGTACCAAAGGGAGTTCTCCCATCCTGCCAGGTTCGCCAGATTCATAATTTGTACGATAGGAGGTACTCATTGAGATTTTACCGCAGACTTAGAGACACTGCGAGGCAGTCTCTACTATTCATCTCACATGGCATTTCGGCTCAGATCTTCGAGATGGCAAAGAAATTGGAGGCAGACCAGCAAATGGTATAGAGTAGAGAAAGAGACCTCTGGATCGTTCATTCTTCTTGAGAGAAGAAGGGGCTCATAGAGAGGCAGAGTGATGAGCCACAAGAGGGGTGGAGGACATTATTGTCCTAATTTTAGGCAGGAGAAGAGATCTCTCGCAGTACTAGCTCCTCTACCACTATAGACCCATGACCCGATGAGACATGATGATCATGGCCACCGACCAATGATTTGCTATAGGTGCCAATAGCCGGGGCACATCAGGGCTGACTTCCCTCAATAGTTTCATCCACCTCCTCCAACTCCACCTCCGGCAACCCCTCCAGCATAGTAGGGCCAAGGATTAGGAAGAGGTCTAGGCTGAGGTCGAGTACATTATGTTAAAGGTCGTGGATAAGAGTAGATGTGTGCATTGGACCTCGCCAGGTCGAGGAACCCCGAGAAAGTTATTATAGGTACTTAAATCTATTGTAAGTATAATTTCAACATCTGTACCTTATGACCACTAGAACAACCACATACTTTAACTTAAACACCAAATATCAGGTATAGTCTTTATTAATAGCAAGCCTTTCCATACATTATTTGATATGGGTGCTTCACACTCGTTCGTATATGAAGCCTTCTTGGAGGGACCAGCAGGCATAGACCGATTCACCGGCATGACTAGGAGGGTGCGTCTACCAGATGGATCCGAACTTCTATCATCTGCCAAGGGAAATATGGAGGCAAAGATTGGAGGGAAGTTATTCGAAGCGCCGGAAACAATTTTGAGAATGCCGGACTTCGATTTGATCCTTGGCATGACTTGGTCGCATTAGAACCACGCCCAGATTGATTGCTCGTCAAGGAAGATCACATTACATCATGGGGATACCAACATCATCATTGAAGGTATTAGACCTATTTCCGGTACTCTTTTATCATCACTACAGGTTGTCAAGGCCTATGAGCAAGGAGATGAGGTGTACGTGATCTTCTTCGAGATGGCAGAAGCAGAGGCCTCCATTGTTGATATTCCAATAGTTTGGGATTTCTCCTACGTATTCTCGGAGAAATTACGCGAATTACCTGTAACTAGAGACATGGATTTCTGGATCTAGTTGGTGCCCGGAGCGAGGACTATATCTCGGGCACTTATCGGATGGAACCCAAGGAGGTAGTAGATTTCCTGCTCAATTACAGGAGCTGGTGGAGTCAGGTTTTTTCCGGCCAAGTACATCTCCATGGGGAGCACTGGTGAAGTTTGTGAAGAAGAAGTATGGATCTTTACGGCACTACATCGACTACCGAGAGTTGAACCGGTTGACGGTACGGAATAAGTATCCACTGCCCCGAATTGACAAACTATTTGACCAGCTACATGGAGCCTTCTAGTTTTCCAAGCTCGACTTAAGGTCAGGATACTACCAGCTGCGCATTCAAGAGGAGGATATACTAAAGACGGCCTTCAGTTCTTGGTATAGACTATATGAGTTCACGGTAATGCCCTTCGGGCTTAAGAATGCACTTTTCGTATTCATGAGTATGATAAACCGTGTGTTCGAACCGTACATGGATATATTCATCATAGTCTTCATTGATGATATATTGATCTATTCCCGGATAAAGGAAGAGCACACTAAGCATCTGGATCTAGTGCTTGGCAAATTGAGGGAGCATCAGATGTACGCGAAGGTCTCTAAGTGTCAGTTCTGGCTATAGGAGGTAGCAATTCTGGGGCATACCATCAGTGGAGAAGGGTTGGCTGTGGACCCGACCAAGGTGTAGGCAGTCAGAGATTTCACACAACCCAATTCAGCTTCAGACATTCATCGTTTCTTGGGAGTAGTGAGATACTATCGCAAGTTCATAGAGGGGTTCTTAAGAATAGCACTCCCCCTCACGTCCTTGACAAAGAAGGATACAGCTTTTACTTGGACCGAGAAGTGCGAGGCAGCATTTCAGGAGTTGAAGGACAGGCTCACCTCCTCCCCAATCCTTGCACTGCCATCTTGGAAGGAAGGATTTCACATTTATATCAACGCAACATATCAGGGGATGGGTGCAGTCCTGATGTAGCATGGATGCATCATCATATATGCATAGAGATAACTGAAGAAGCACCAGTAGAACTACCCCATGCATGATTTGGAGCTCAGGGCAGTTGTATTCGCGTTGAAGATTTGGAGGGATTAATTGTATGGTTTTCATTGTGATATCGTCTTAGATCACAAGAACCTCAATTATATTGATACGTAGAAGGATTTAAATCTTCTCAAGTAGAGATGGCTTGAGTTCTTGTACAGTTATGACTACCTAATGAATTATCACCCAAGGAAGGAGAACACCGTGGAGGATGCCTCGAGAAGAAGAGCCGACACTATTGGACCAGAGCCCCGAGTGATGGCTATGGAGCTAGTGCGAATTATGAAGGTGATGTAAATTACTATGGTTTCCAGGGCCGAGCCAGATGTTTATCGGGAGTATTTTTACTCCTTGGTCATCGAGTGTGACATACGGGAGCACATCAGGACACGGCAAAGGATGGATACAGCTTTGGAGCCAGTATTCAGAGACCTGTAATGGGGCGAGTCAGAGGATTATTCATTGCGTGACAACCTCGTTCATTTTCTTGGCCGCCTTTATATACCCACAGGAGGTAGTATCCGGGAGGGTATACTCAAGGAGGTACACTGTTCAGTATTCAGTGTACCCCGATATCACAAAGATGACAGCGGACCTACGGAGGAGCATGTACTGGCCGAGGATGAAGAGGGAAATCATATATTATATGACACATTGCAAGACCTGCCGCAGGTAAAGACAGAGTGTAAGATCCAAGGAGGATTACTACAGCTATTGTCAGTGCCAGAGTAGAAGTTCAAGAATATAGCTATGGACTTCGTGCACGGTTTTCCTCTCTCTCACTCAAAGCACGATTCTATATGGGTCTTTGTCGAAAGACTGACCAAGGTGGACCAGTTTATACCAATCAGGAAGGACAACTCAGTTCCTATTTTGGTGAGGTTGTTGGTGAAGCAGTTCGTCAGGTACCACGACGTCCCCAGGACGATTGAATTTTACCGTTATGGTCGATTCACTTCTAGGAGTGGAGAGTGGTGTAGGCATACTTAGGTTCTCAGCTTGCTTTTAGCACAGCTTTCCATCCGCAGACCGACGGTCAGACAGAGTGGACCAACCAAACTATGGAGGATCTACTGTGTTTATGTATACTGGACACGAGGAAGCCCTAAGAGAGACTATTACCCCTTATTGACTTTTCCTACAACAACAGTCACCAGGAGAGCATTCAGATGGCACCATATGAGGCCCTATATTGATGAAAGTGCCAGACACTACTATCTTGGGTCCAGGATGAGGACCGCAGGGCATTTGGATCGGATTATATTGAGGATATAGATGCTCAAATATGGCTGATCAGGGATCAGATGTTGGAGGCACAGAGTTGGCACGACAATAATGCGATGCGAGGCATCAAAAGGTGGAGTTACAGGTGGGGGACAAGGTTTTCTTTAAGATACGCCAAGTGCATGGTGTCTCACGGATGCGGAGGCATAAGAAGCTCAGCCCTCGATATATGGGACCATACTTGATCCTGGAGCGGATCGATCCCTTGGTATACTGGCTAGAGGTATCGGTTGAGTTAGGGACTCTGTACGATGTCTTCCTTGTCTCCTCTCTTCAGAGAGATCTCCTTCGGCCAGAGCAGCATATTACCACTATAGCAGGTCTAGTAGCACCTGATTGATCGGTTAATTTGGAGCCGGTCTGGATCGATAATAAAATGATTCGAGTGCTCTAGAAGAAGAAGGTTCTTTTGGTCAAAGTATTGCGGTCCAACCATGGATGGGAGGAGCACATCTGGGGCCGGTAAATCTGATGCAAGAAAGATATCTGGGACTCTTTGCCTCAGGTATATTTTAATTATGTTTGAAAGTTTCTTACAATTCTGGTGTATAGAAACCCCGTAGACCCGTACTTTAATTTTGGGAATGAAATTATTTTTTTTGTTTATTGGGATTTGTAACATCACATTTTCTTCTAGACCCCTTAACTTGGTTTAGGGTAGAACATGTGGTGAGTGAATGGGGCTAAGCTAGGTTTTACCCAAAGAGATGGGGTAGCTTCAACAGGCGTCGAGTGAACATGACGCCACTCGATGAAGCTTCGAGTGTGTTGAGTAGACTTAATGCCATACTCTTTAATCAATAGGCGTCGAGTTAAAATGACGATATTTTACAAAGCATCGAGTGCGTTGAGTGGACTCAACACGGTGTTGAGTGGTCTCAATGCCACTCAACACTTTTGACTTAGAAACTATGGAATGCAGTAGGCATTTAGTGGTCTCAATGCAGTGTTGAGTGGTCTCAACACCACTAAATGCTTTTGGATAGAATTTTCATCTTGCTCTTAGAATTGAGTGGACTCAACACGGCATTGAGTGGTCTCAACACCACTCAACTATTTTGGACAGAGTATTTTCATCTTATTGTTGGTGTTGAGTGGACTCAACACGACATTGAGTGGTCTCAACACCGCTCAATTCTTTTGGATATTATATTCTTCTAGTTGTTGGCATTGAGTGGACTCAACGCGGCGTTGAGTGGTCTCAACACCACTCAAATCTTTTTGACAATATTTTTATCTAGATATTGGCATTAGGTGGACTCAATGCGGCTTTGAGTGGTCTTAACACCACTCAATGCCTTTTGACTGTATTTTCATCTTGTTGTTTGCGTTGAGTGGACTCAACGCGGCATTGAGTGGACTCAAAACCACTCAACGTTGTTTACTTAGAGATATTCTGAATTCTATTGGCATTGAGTGGACTCAATGCAGCATTGAGTGGTCTCAACACCACTCAACGCTTTTGGACTTAGAGTATTTTTCGGTCTAAAAACGGTTTTTACTTGTTCATATGTACGGGTTGAACCAGATTTTCGGGATAAGTGTTGAAGGCTCATTGGACCCCATTTCCTCGATGAAGACCAAGTTAAAGAAATAAATGGAGGTCTAATATTAGAGTGTCTCGAGGCCAAGACTGATTTAAAGTGATGATTGACGTTCCACTATTAGGGTGATACGTTGCAAGCCACTAAAACCCTAACTCTTCTTATAAATGGAAGAAATGAAAAGCCCACCGTCTACTTCATTCTTGACAAGCCCACCACAACCTTCATTGAACCCAGAGGAGTGGAAAACAACTGCCGGAGCTAAGCTTTTGCTGGAGAAAAAAGAAATCGAGCTAACTCGCCAGAGCAAGGGTCGGCCATTGCTTACCACTACCGTACCCGCCACAAAGCTCACACTTAGGTCCATTTCTCCTCCCCTCCCTCTATGCTATTCTTCTAGATCCACTAGGAGATATATCGGTCTCAATTGATCCCAATTTCATGTGAGAAAGGGGGAGAAATACGAGCTTTTCTTCTTGTTCGGGTTCGCCGGAGGAGCCGCCTCCGGCGGCCATGTCGCTAGAAAATGCTAGCTGCCACCTCAACGGAGGTGGTGGGGATGATCATCGGTGGTGGCAGTGGCTCAGTGGCTGGGAAATAAAGTTTGAAGTTGGTACGAGCGGGTTAATCTGGATCATCGGTTGGAGGAGGAAGATGCTTGGATATCGTCGATTTAAATCTTATAAACTATATAATAGTATTATTATTCTGTGTATTTCTGTCACATGTTAAACAACCACATGGATGATAATTGTAGGCCTTATATATGCATATTCTGAGGAATCTTTCAATATAGAAAATGTAGCCCTAGGTATTACCTTTGTTTTTAAACCCTAAACTTGCAATTTGGAGCAATTTAGCTCCTTGTAGGGTCATTCTCCTAGGACACTCCTATTCTAGGGCAGAACTTCAAATGGATGCCTAGGCTAATCTATAGGTCCACATGCAGTGAAATTTAGGTCAAGCATATGTGTATACAATACATAGACTATGTCCAAAAATGTGAATTTTTGGAGGACATTTTCCTAAAGTTTTAGTCAAAATTTGATTTATTAAATAATTAAAATCTAGGGAGTGTTACAACTCTAAATACCCACAAATTTGGGTGGCATGGCTCTAGTCTCATCATATGACCATATTAAAAGTGTAAGAACATTTGGACCTCTGCATGTTGGGGAAATCCAACATGCATGGTGGAGGTAGATTTGCAAATGGTGTGCCAATATTAAAAATGGGAAAATGATAAATTAGCCCATTTGACATAATGCTTGTCCATGAGATTTTGGACAGAGCCTCAAAGGGATGAAATACACATCCCACAAAAATATTGGGATTTTTGGGACCAAAAATCTCATTATTTTGAGTTATTGAAAAATAGGCTCATTTAGAAATAAAAATGAGAAGTAGGGCAACTGACCTTAGGAAATTCCAATGTTTTGTTTCAAGCCCTAATAGGAAATTTCACAAATCTGGAAAAAGTTATGAGATTGTTTGAGAATTATATCTTGTGTATTTGGTATATTTACAATTTTATACTTTTGTGATTTAAATTAAAATTAGGGGTAATAATATTTGGAAAATTATGGAAAAATGTATAGACTCTTATTTCTGTGATATAAACCCTTATGAATTTATCTAAGAATATTTGGATGATTAATTATGCTAAAAACCTTAGGAGTGGCATTTTTGTAATAATGTTCACACGTAATTATTTTAGTTCAAATCACTGGCTAGGAGTATGAAATTCTGTTTTGAGTGCTATTATGACAATGTTAATCACTAGTAATTTTCTATTAATTTTTAGTTGAATATTTTTGGTACTTCATTTGGAAAATAAAATAATTGTGATTATAATCATAAATAGAAAATGAATGGTAAGTCAAGTGGAAAAATTAGCATCTTTGGTGAACGGCCATTTTTAACGTTGATGAACTCCAGATAAATTATCTAGACATAATGAACCATTGGATATAATAGTTCATGTTCAAAGTGATCTTGGTCACCTAATTAAATGATTTAATTTATGGTCCTAAATGTTGGATCAAGTGGCCAACCTTAGAGGGGGGGGGGGGTGAATAAGGTTTGCGAACGTTTATTGAATTTAGAAATTTCGCACGCCGAAACAGTCACAGAGAAAAGAATTTCATTGCATTAAATCAATATTGGAAAATAGTACAAGATGAGTATACATCAAAACTTGATCTTCATGACGTTGAAGATCAGAGATGAAGAGGATAAGGATTCTTTTGGTTTATATACCGACCAAAACTATGACCGGTTGGCTCTCACCCTTTCCCTCCAGGAAAGGCGTTCAAGCCCGCTCTTCACCTCCACACAAGGAAGGGTCTTAGAGCCCACTCTTCACCTCCACACGAGGGAGGGTCTTAGAGCCCACTCTTCACCTCTACACAAGGGAGGGTCTCAGAGCCCACTTTTCACCTCCACACAAGGGAGGTTCTTAGAGCCCACTCTTCACCTCCAAACAAGAAAGGGTCTTAGAGCCCACTCTTCACCTCCACACAAGGTAGGTTCTTAGAGACCACTCTTCACCTGCACACAAGGGAGGGTCTTAGAGCCCCGTTGAACCTCCGATCTAGACGTCTCAAATCCTGGGACGATTTAACGCGGAATCCTTCCCGGATTCGGACGACCCTCTCCGGTCAAATTTCCTCACCGACAACTAAACATAAAACAAAAAAGGAGTAAAAGGATTAAACGTAAAGATGATAAGAAAATAAAGTTCTCCCTCTTGATGACTTCTCCGATGTGCGATTTACGGACGGTGCTTGAGTTCTTCATTGGCTAGCAACCGGTCAGTTCTCAGTGGTCGATGAAGATTCTGGATCGCCAGAGTTCTTCATTCACGAATGGGAGGGAGAAGGATTCCTTCAACTTTGACGAAGGCAAGTGAAGACGGGCGCAAGGAGGCGGTCGAAATCAGGAGTTCAGAAACACTTCGTCAAAATTCGTCTTGAAGCCGTTATGATAATAAGAAACGCAGCGGCTTTTATACGTCTTCATGAAAACAGGCTACCGCCGATGGTAAGACTAGCGCCTATGGTAGTTTCACGTGCTTGTTGTTCCAGCTATCCTCCAAATCTGGAAAATAATCTTTTGAAATGATCTTTTGCCTTTTCATTTGAGTAAGCACCGCGCAGTAGGGCCTACTGCCGCGCGGTAACATAGGATGCGATGTTCCTGAAAAGGTAACATCCATTTGACAAGGCTAGCGCCGCGCGATGGGTGCTACCACCAAAATCTTCCTGAGCGCTAGGTCCAAATAAGTCGTCGTGTTAGCGCCTGCGGTAGTACTAATGCCTGGTGGTAGCCCAGAGTCTTGACATTCTTCCTTTGAAACTTTTTGAGAGTTAGCGAGGCGCGCTAGAGCTAGCGCCAAAACCATCCAGAGCACTAGGTCCAAATAAATCGTTGCGTTAGCGCCTGTGGTAGTACTAATGCATTGTGATAGCCTAGAGTCTCGACGTTCTGCATTCGAAACTCGTCGAGAGCTAGTGAGGTGCGGTAGTTCTAGCGCCTGGCGGTATCCCAGAGTCTCGACACTTCTTCTCTCGATGTTTGTCGACTGGCTAGCGTGTCGCGTTAGTTCTAGCGCCTGGCGGTAAACTAGTGTTGGGTATTTTATCCACAATAGCCTAGATTTGTATGAAGTCACCCTTGAACTAAGATGAATTAAGTTGTATTTGATATCCTGTTCTAGTTATGTATTTGCTGGACTTATTGCCAAGTGTAGACCAATGTCTGTCTATAGTGGGTAACCAAACACAGAACCATACAATGTAATCCCTCATTACATGATCCATGGTGTTGACTCATGTGTAGCCTCTGTATTGGGATACACTTCAGTTTCAAGAACTAGGTTTGATGAAGGAAGACATGTAGCTGTTTGGATTGGAGAACTAACTTTTTCTTAAAGCTGAAAATTTGGTAAGTGTTTTACTCGAGTGGAATTATAGACTAAAGTAGAAACCTTAGAAGCACTCGAGTAGGTCTTGTCTAAAACTTGAGTAAAGGAAGTGGTTCTCGAGTAGCTTTAATCTAGCTCTCGAGTAGCCAAGCCCAGTACTCAAGTAGACCTTCTCTACTTCTCGAGTGTCCATCTTTTAGTTCTCAGTAATTTTCTAAGTTAATCACTCGAGTAGTCAAGTCTAGTACTCAAGTAGATGAGAAGTTATTTCGAGTAACAGAAGTATAGTTCTCGAGAAGATTCTAACCCCACTCGAGTAGAAAATCCTTGTACTCGAGTAGTACGTTTAGTACTCGAGTAATCCAGTTTCAGTACTCGAGTGATCAACATTTATTCCAGAATTTTCTCTAAGTCAAGTTCTCGAGAAGTCTAGTTTAACCTCTCGAGTTGTATCTCTAGCACTCGAGTGATCTTTACTCCACTCGAGTGGTTTCTTATTATATCTAGAATTTCTAGAAATACTTCTTCTCGAGTAGTCAGAGCTATCCACTCGAGAGATAGTCATAGTACTCGAGTAGTATTTTTCTCACTCGAGAAGTGTTGTCCTATTTTCTGAAATTTTCTCCAAGTCTTTATCAGATCAATTTTTGAATACTTTGATATGACTTGTGCACGTGGCCATCATTATTGACAAATCTAACAGGGAGATCTTATAAAAGGTCATGTCATTATGACTAACCTTAAGCGCGTAATAATTTGTCATTCTAAGACTTCTGGAATGGCCGACGATTTCCATTTTCTACAGAAGCTGCCGCTCATCTTGAAGATCGCTAAGGCCATTTCCGATCCAGATTGACTTGCAGATCAAGAGATTTTTCAATCTTCATCTTCTCCTTGATAATGTGAGTCCATGTTTCTCATTACAGATCTAGCCGAGAGTCTTCTTCTACAAATTCTGATAAAGCCGAAAAGATCATGAAAGAAGACCTAGGGAGAGATTTCCAGATCTGAGAAAGAATTACTGTTTGTATTTTCATAAATTCATTTTATTATTGTAGGAGATATTTCTCCAAGTATAGGAGCCTCGTTCTCCGAGTTGTAGGAAGTTTTCATCTTCCTAGTGTAGATCCCTTTTTGGATCAAGTGTTAGGAACGTTTTTTCGAGTGGTAGGATTGTTTCCAATCTGAGAATAGTAGAGTAGCCGAGTCTAGTGCTTTGCTAGATGGGTGAGTGTAAAGTGGACGTACCCAAGATTGGGGAACCACTATAATTCTTTGTGTCTTTTGGGTTTGCTTGGTTATTTCTTGTGCTTAGATCGTTAAATTTTTTATTCCGCAAAAAGATGCACAACTAACCTATTCACCCCCCTCTAGGTGATTTAGGTAGACAACTTAGACGTTTTTCAATTTGTATCAGAGGCAAGTTGATCATTAAAAGGTTAACACCTTGATCAGATCTACCCCCAAGTTGTATTTTGAATTATCCAAGCATGGACAGAGCCAAGGATTTCTCTAAGCTTCCTTTGTGCACAAATAACAATTTTGCTATGGAGAAAGAAAGGATAAAGTTCTTCATGGAAGTTGTAGATCCAAGGATATTCATGATTGTGGAAGAAGGTCCTCATATCCCATTGATAGCCTCTACCATTGATCCAACTAGGAAAGTTCCTAAGAAGTTGATGGATCTTGATAAGGATGAGATTGCACTTGTCTCGTTAGACAAAAAGACTAAAAATATCATCGCAAGTGCAGTTGATGACTCGATGCTACAAAATTTGATTCACTACTAGTCTGTTAAGGAAATGTGGCAGTATCTTATCATCTTGATGGAAGGAACTGAATAAGTTAGGGATGACAGAAAATCCCTTTTAAATCAAAAGTATGAAGCCTTCCAACAAGGACCCAAGGAAAACATTGCTGACACATTTGAGAATTTCTTCAAGATAGTTAACGGCCTAAGAGTCTACGACCGAGTCTTCACAAACGGAGAACTAAATGATAAGTTATTGAGATCCCTGACTAAGGAATTAGATAACAAGGTTTGTGCTATTCGATAATTTGGAAAGCTAGCTGAGACTGACCCACAAAATCTCTTAGGAAAGCTTATGTCATATGAGCTGCAAATCAATTGAAGAAAGGCTGAAGAAGAGAAGAACAGGTCTTAACCAAAAAGAAGTCTGTAGCTCTCAAGGCAGACACCTCAAGGAAGTACAAGGCTGCCTCACCTTCCCTAGCACAAGAAGAAAGTGAAGAAGAAACCTCAGAGCCAAGTACTTCAGGCTCAGAATTATCTGAAGGAGAGTTCTCTCTACTCTCAAAATAGTTCAAGAAATTCTTGAACAAGAAGAAGCAATGGAAAGGCAAGGATGCCTCATACAGAAGATTGCGACATGATGGCGATCGTTATAAGAAAGGCTCAAGTAGCCAAGATAGGTATAACTCTAAATAGAACAAACATAATTCTACTGACATTGTTTGCTATTATTGCAATAAGCCAGGTAATGTTATTGTTGATTGCCCCTATAAGAAGATGGAGGGTTGAAGAAGAGATGAAAAGAAATCTTCATACCACAAGAAGAGAATAGAAAGAAGCCTTGTAGCAAAAAGGGCAAAACCCTCAGCGACTCTGACTCATCTGAGTCAAGTGATGAAGAGGAAGCCTACATTGGGCTAATGGCAGAAACTGACGAAAAAGAAGAGCCCCAGTTCACTGTGGAGGTAAAATCTCACACCCCTCTTTCTGAATCTGATGATTCTGACCATGAAAATGAGGAATGTTCTTCTGACAAGGAATCTGACTCATGTCTTAATATAAAGAGTTGATCAAAGCCTACGACACATGTCGCAGAGTGGCAAGAGCTCAGGCTAAGGAGATCAAATCTCTAAAGGCTGAAGAGAGCAATCTGAGAGAGGAAATTGTAATGATGGATTCCATCAAGAAAGACTTCCATGATGCTATGGAAGAATACAATAAGGTTCTCAAGCACTTAGATCTGAAAGAGGAAATCATCAAGGGGTTGGAAGAATAACTTGCAGCGGAAAAGAAAGTTGTTGAAGGTTTCTCTAAGCCCAAGACAGTTCTTCTGCTTGTTGCTAAATTCTTTGCTCAGGCCAAAGGTGCTGGATTAGGCCATGTAGCTGGTCCTAGTAAGTCCTCTAGGAGAAACAAAGCCCAAAGGAGAAATAGGGCTGCTAAGAAAGCACTAGCCAAGGAGAAGGGGAAAGATCCTCTAGAACAAACGACATTTAGGAAGGTAATCTTTTTGACAAATAAGTTTGATCTGGATTCGTCCTATGGTCACTTTGCTAAGCCTACTTATGTAGAGCCCAAGTCTCGTTACCATAAATGGACTCGTCCCCGAAACTTCGGCGAGAGTGACTTCAAGGCACCTTATAAGGAGATCACTCTTCAGAGCTACGGACCTTACAATCATGGTCACAACATCGAGAAAGCTCCAAGAGTCAAACAAGTTATAGAAAAGCCTACTAAGGAGAAGAAGTCATGTGACTGTCATCATCATGAAGCTTCTACTTCTAATTCTACTTCCTCTGCTAGACCACAATCTCAAAAGGTCGAATGAGTTCTTTAGGCAAAGATACAACAGATTTGACTGCTGGTGCTGTGGCAAGATTGGTCACTTCGCCATAGATTGCTGGTTTAATCCCATATATTATGAAATCCCTCGAGTTAATAATGTGTGAAAGACCACTCACATTGTTAATACATGTAGGGGGAGCAAGCTAACTAGAGACTAAGGACCCAAACAAGTTTGGGTTCCTAAGGCAATTTGATTTCATTTTTCAGGATTGTCCAAAGGCCACCAGAAATCCCATTTGGTATTTGGACAGCGGATGCTCTCGGTATATGACCGGGACTAGAAGCCTTCTCCAGAATTACTCACCAGTCATGAACGGGCCAAAGGTCATCTTTGGAGATTCTGACAGAGGAATTACGAAAGGCTATGGTATGATTACTAATAATAGTGTACCCTTTTCGGATGTGGCTTATGTTGAAGGATTGGAACACAATCTCATAAGTATAAGCCAACTCTGTGACAAAGGATGCATCGTAGAATTGCATGCTAATAAGTGTTTGATAAAATCAGTTGATAATTTTGAAACGATTTTATCAGGCACTCGTAGTAGAAATATATTTTGTTTGAACTTTTTTTACATAGACTCTTCTACACCAGTGTGTCTTTTGACAAAAGATAGTGTGTCTCTTGGTGACCAATGGCACAAGAGATTAGCAGATATTAATTTCAAAAATTTTAATAAATTATTTTCTATGAACTTAGTACATGATGCCCCAAATGTAAAGTGCGATAAGGATATACCTTGTCATGCATGTGTGAAAGGAAAGCAAACAAGGGCTACTTTTAAAAACTTTATTGACAAAGACTCTAATAGGTGTTTACACCTGCTTCATATGGACTTGTTCGGTCCACTACAAGTTCGAAGTGTGGGAGGTAAGGATTATACGTTGGTTATTGTTGATGATTACTCGCGCTTTGCGTGGGTGTTCTTTCTAAAACACAAGTCAGATACCTTAAACGTCTTTACAAATTTTGTCAGGCAGATCCAGAATGAATACAATTGTTCTGTAGTCAAAATCAGAAGTGACAATGGAACCGAATTCAAGTTTGGGGCCATGATAGAATTCTATGAAAGCCAAGGTATCTTTCATGAGTTTTCCTCTCCTCATACTCCCCAGCAAAATGGAGTAGCTGAGAGAAGGAATAGAACATTCATAGAGGCCAGCAGGACTATGTTGAGTGATGCCTCACTGCCGGAGTACTTCTGGGCTGAAGCTGTCAACACTGCATGCCACGTGCAAAATCGAGCACTCATAAACAAGAACCACAATAAGACACCTTACGAACTTCTAAAGGGTAGAAATCCGACTGTCTCATATTTTAGAATCTTTGGCTGTAACTGCTTCATCGTTAATAATGGCAAGTATCATACAACTAAATTTAGTGAAAAGAGCTTTGAAGGTATTTTTATAGGGTATAGTAGCCATAGTAAGGCATATAGTGTATTTAATAAGAAAACCCTAGTGGTAGAAGAATCTATTCATGTTGTATTTGATGAGACGAGCTTGCTGCAAGGCAACTCTTTTAGTATGTTCATTGAAGATTGAGGTTCAAAGTTG
Organism: Platanthera zijinensis; assembly: GCA_039513925.1. Taxonomy (NCBI): domain Eukaryota; kingdom Viridiplantae; phylum Streptophyta; class Magnoliopsida; order Asparagales; family Orchidaceae; genus Platanthera; species Platanthera zijinensis. The sequence goes on along the minus strand of CM077079.1, from coordinate 134,070,337 downwards.
AAAGAACTTCACTTGGATGTGCCGAATGAAGAAAAAGGAGAAAAGTTCATCAAGATCACCACTCCAACCCCAATTGGAGAGGTGGATGATCAAGATGAAGAAATCATCCAAGTTAATGAAGTCACTCCTGTGGTTGAAGTCACTCCTGTGGTTGAAGACACTCCAGATGCAAGGACCTTAGAGCTCAGACATCTAAAGGATCACCCAATTGAGCAAATCATAGGAGATCCAATGGATGGTGTCAGAACTCGTAGAGGGATTACTAATGAGAATTTATATTTGAGTTTTTTCTCACAGGTTGAACAAAAGAAGTTTGAGGAAGCAAACTCAGATACATCATGGATTTTGGCCATTGAAGAAGAGTTGAATCAATTCAAGCGCTGTCAAGTCTGAAAACTTGTTCCAAGACCCAAAGGTAAGAACGTCATCGGAACAAAGTGGGTCTACAGGAACAAGATGGATGAGAATGGAACTATCATAAAGAATAAGGGCAAACTCATCGCCAAAGGATATCGACAAGAAGAAGGAATTGACTTCGACCAGACGTATGCTCAAGTGGCAAGGCTGGAGGCAATCAGGCTGTTCCTAGCATAAGCTGCACTTAAGGGCTTCACCGTCTATCAGATGGACTTGAAATCCACATTCCTTAATGGTGATATAAAGGAAGAAGTGTATGTGGAACAACCTCAACGTTTCGTTGATTATAACTTTCAAGATTAGGTTTATCTGCTATCTAAAGCTTTATATGGTTTGAAACAAGCTCCTCGAGGTTTTTATGAGACGCTGTCTAGCTTTCTTCTTGAGAACAAGTTCACAAGGGAAAAGATAGATAAGACATTATTTCTTAGGGAAATAAAAGGCCAGATTTTGCTAGTGCAAATCTATGTTGACGATATTATTTTTGGCTCTACTAATGACAACCTCTACAAAAAGTTTTCTAAACTTATGCAAGGGAAGTTTGAAATGAGCAGTATGGGAGAGATGAAGTATTTCTTAGGACATCAGGTTAAACAATCTGAAGATGGAATTTTAATCACGCAGACTAAGTTCACATAGGAGTTAATTAATAAATTCGGAATGGAGAACACAACCACTATGAGGACTCCAATGGGTTCAGCTGTATCTCTGGACAAGGATGAGAATGGGAAACCTTTTGATGAATCCATGTACAAAAGCATAGTTGGATCCTTGCTCTACCTTACTGCCAGTAGACCAGACATAATGTTCTCCACGTATGTCTGTACTAGATTTCAAGTGAACTGTAAGGAATCTCATTATGCTGCTGCAAAGCGGATTTTGAGATACCTTAAAGCTACACCGAATCTTGGCTTATGGTACCCAAGAAGTAATGATAGCGAACTAATTGGCTTTTCAGATGCAAACTTTGTAGGTAGTAAAGATGATAGAAGGAGCACTTCTGGGACTTGTCAATTCCTTGGAAGGAGACTTATTTCTTGGAGCAGCAAAAAGCAAAATTGTGTCGCAATCTCAATGATCGAGTAATAATACATTTCTGCCGACAGTTGTTGTACACAATTGCTTTGGCTAAAGAACCAACTGGAAGACTACAATATGAAAGTCAAAGACCTCCCTCTATTTTGTGACTCCTCTAGTGTAATAGCAATAACCACAAACCCAGTCTCTCACAGCCGGACAAAGCACATTGAGCTAAGATACCACTTCATCCGGGAGCATGTGGAGCATGAGGACATAGATCTACAGTATGTCCCAACTGATAGGCAAATTGCAGACATCTTCACTAAGATGCTGGACGAGACCAAGTTCTCTTTCTTCAAAACTGAACTTGGTATGCTCAACAAAGAGGAATAGAAAAGAAGGACTCATTTCACAGCTCAAAAATCAAGGATTAGTCAAAAAGTTGTAATTTCTCGAAGTTGAACTTCATTTCTCGAGATAGGTAATGACTACTTGATAGGTAATGACTACTTGAGTACTCGGCAAAGACCACTCGAGTACTTCTTTGAATTCTCAAGAACTAGGTAAGGCACTCGAGTGCTATCACTCGAGTACTGAACTTCTTCTTTAGAAGTAAAAAAATGCCACTTGAGTACTGTCATAGCGCCACTCGAGTACCGTCATTCCTTTACTAGAGTAATAAACTTCCACTCGAGAAATGACCTGACATTTTCTGGATTTCTTTCAAATTTTCATTTACGCAACCTGAAGTCCAATCTGCCGTTATCTAAGATATGTTTAAGCTTAATTACTCTTAATCATCATTACTAGGGTTATATAAATAGGAAAAATTGGATTTCAAGGTTCTACACGAATTCAAATCCTCTATCTCTCGAAAGACTCTTCGTATTCAGCCGCAAATACAAAGCACGCCACCATCACCGTCTTCATCCAGTCTACCTCTCGCAGTTCTCTAAAGGATATGGCGCCATCGTCGAAGGTCGGGATAGGCAGTGAGTTAGTCGTTGCCGGGATAGCAGAATCTTCAGATGACTTCTGAAATTTGCTCATTCTACTCGACACATCCGGAATCGCCTTTGTTCTACAACAACCGTGCAAGATCTTATTTCCATAGGTAGAATAATTTTTCAAGAATGTTAAAGTGAATACGAAAGGCAAAGTTCTAAAATTCAAGGTTAAGGGAATCAAGATTAAGCTCAATTAGACCTCTATTTGTCAACTACTTAGAATGCACATGGTTGATCAAGAAGATGACATCATTGATGAAGATTATGATCGGGCATACAACTTTTGTGGAATATATGAGGTTATCAAAAATATCCGATGTGCAGACCTGAATGCTGAGGGAAAGCTGCAAGTTGATATTTTGGGAAAAGTTCTTCTGTGCAAAACCTCTTCCATAAGTTTCATTTCTACAGACCTTTTCTATATGATAACAGCTATCGTTTCAAGAAAGAAACTTCTGTTTAGTATGTTGATTATAGACAATATCAGGGAGAGCATTAAAGCTCCAAATTATGCTAGGATTATCTCATTGATGTTGCATGAGAAAAATCATGATGTGTTTGATTTCTCCAAAGGAACAACCATCCACCACATGAAGAAAGTATCAATCTCCTCCATTCAAAGATAGGAATTGAAGTTGTTGAGCCCAGCCCAAGCTGCAAAAGTTATTGAGCAACCAGCTGTAGAAGACAGGACCCCATCTCTCTCTACCTAATGTTGTTGGCACGTCTTGTGCAGCAGTTGAGGGGGAGCCTGCCTCTTCTGTTCTGCAAGTCAAGAATGCCTACTCCGCCTCCTGATACATCTATCCATCCATCCACTTTAGAAGAACTACAGTCAAATACTCAGGTACTAGATACCGTCCACTCTACTATAGAAGATATTAATTAGATGATGGAAGAGCTCAGCTCAGATGAGCCTCTTCCTCCCCTCCAAAAGGACCAAGCTGAAGAACCATCTCCATCTACTATAGCATCTCTATAGTCCCCTGCTGACCATTCCCCTACTGCTGAGAAAGTACAAGGAGACACTATATTGATTTCAGATGAGATAGAATAAAGTCTAGAACCAGTTGAAGCTCCTTTGAGGAGGTTTGATTTCACTCTTCCCACCACTCTTGCTGAGGAAGGAGATGTATTGTTTCACACTACCAGAGCTCAAAGCTCAGTAGTTGTTGATGAAATTGCACCTTGGAGTGCACTTCCTCCTCCAGTTAATCCCTCTGCTACTGCTTCTGCTACACCTATTACTTATGATATTCTTGGTAAGATAGAGCAAATGTTCATGGATCAAAGGAAATATTTTGATGATTGACTGAAAATTGTTCACGAGAAAGTCACAGCTTTGGAAAAGGAAATGAGCAAAGGATTTGCCAAGATTCAACATAACACTGATAAACTAAAGCACCTCTTCCAGATTGGTGGCAAAGCTCTAGATCATATAATCACAAGTGTTGAAAACGTAATGGACCAAGGAATTACCCTAGCAAATAATCAATTTCAACTTGAAAATAAGGCCCAAGAGCACCTCATGAAGATATGTGAAGAGGTGGGCACTTTCAAAGAAGAAGCCATAGATAAGATAAGTGTAGAAATCAGAAAGGGGGAGGAACTTGTGAAAGAACATGTTTAAAAGTTTGATACTAATGTCAAAACTCTATGGACTACAAAAATGGATGAAATTAATAAAGATGTACTAGCCTAGATTCAATCTATAAAATTCCATACTTATGATACTGCTGTATGGGTACACAACCAGATTTTCCCTGACTTCCAGGCTGATCCCAATATCATTCCAGATCATTTAAACCCTCTTGCAGAAGATCAGCCTGCACATCCTACCTTTTCTCCTAGGCCTGAAGTGGAAGCTCCTCCTCCTCCAGAATCTTATGCCCGGGTATGGGAATCTTATATACCTCAAGACCTACCTGAAATACAAATCCCAAAGAGAAGAAAATATGGAGATGGAGTTTCTGCCAGCAGAACAATTCCAAATCCAGAGGCAGAGAAAAGGAAAGCCCAAGAATTTGCTGAAATCGAGAGCCCAACTTCCAAATCTTTGATTCATGATACTCTGAAGCTAGTAATGGATTACAATGAAAGCAGGACTAATCACTATAATTATCATGAATTGGAATTATATGAGAAGTCCATGACTAAAACAAGGATATATGATAGTGAACATGGGAGGAACAATCTTACTGCACCTCCAAGGCCTCCCAAGTATTATCCCAAGCCATTTAGTTAGCAAAGGAGACAACAGGAAAAGAAAGACAGGAAGTATCAGCAACAACAACAACAACAACATCAAGGCTAAGAATGATCATAGTTATAAAATTGAGGATTGAATCTGTGAAGAACTAAAATCTTAAAACATTTCTATTTATATAAATCTTTAGTTTTGATGATTCATTTCCTTATCTTTAATTTTCATGCTTGTCATTCTGTGCTTATTTTCAATATATAGTTCTTTTTATTTTTGATATAATTCACCTTAGTGTGAAGGGTTCTGACTTCTACAAATAGGGGGAGATTGTTGGGTATTGTATCCACAATAGCCAAGATTTGTCTGAAGTCACCCTTGAACTAAGATGAATTAAGGTGTATTTGATATCCTATTCTTGTTATGTGCTTGCAGGACTTATTGCCAAGGGTAGACCAATATCAGTCTACATTGGGTCACCAAACACAGGACCATACAATGTAATCCCTCATTATATGATCCATGGTGTTGACCTATGTGTAGCATCTCTATTGGGATACACTTCATTTTCAAGCACTAGGTTTGATGAAGGAAGATATGTAGCTGTTTGGATTGGAGAAGTAAAATTTTCTTAAAGCTGAAAATTTTCTAAGTGTTTTACTCGAGTGTAATTATAGTACTCGAGTAGAAACTTTAGAATCACTCAAGTAGGTTTTCTATACAACTCGAGTAAAGGAAGTAGTTCTCGAGTAGCTTTAATCTAGCTCTCGAGTAGCCAAGCCCAGTACTCGAGTAGACCTTCTCTCATTCTCGAGTGTTCAGCTTTTAGTTCTTAGAAATTTCTAAGTTCATCACTCGAGTAGTCAAGTCTAGTACTCGAGTAGATGAGTAGTTATTTCGAGTAACAGAAGTATAGTTCTCGAGAAGATTCTAACCCCACTCGAGTAGCAAATCCTTGTACTCGAGTAGTTCGTTTAGTACTTGAGTAATCCATTTTTAGTACTTGAGTGATAAATATTTATTCCAGAATTTTCTCTAAGTCAAGTTATCGAGAAGTCCAGTTTCACCTCTCAAATAGTATCTCTAGCACTCGAGTGATCTTTACTCCACTAGAGTGGTTTCTTATTTTATCCAGAATTTCTAGAAATACTTCTTCTCGAGTATTCAGAGCTATCCACTTTAGAGATAGTCATAGTACTCTAGTAGTAGTATTTTTCTCACTCGAGAAGTGCTGTCCCATTTTCTGAAATTTTCTCCAAGTCTCTATCAGATCGATTTTTAATACTTTGATATGGCTGGTCCACATGGCCATCATTAATGACAAATCTAACTGTTAGGGAGATCTTATAAAAGGTTCTGTCATTATGACAAACCCTAAGCACGTAATATTCTGTCATTCTAAGATTTCTGGATCGGCCGACTATTTCCATTTTCTACAGCAGTCGCCGCTCATCTGGAAGATCGCCAAGGTTATTTACGATCCAGATCGACTTGTAGATCAAGTGATTTTTCAATCTTCACCTTCTCCTTGATCGTTTGATTCCAAGTTTCTCAGAATTGATCTAGCCAAGAGTCTTCTTATGCAAATTCAGATAAAGCCGAAAAGATCAAGAAAGAAGACCTAGAGAGAGATTTCCAGATCTGAGAAAGAATTACTGTTTGTATTTTCTTAAATTCATTTTATTATTGTAGGAGATTGTTCTCCGACTGTAGGAGCCTCGTTCTCCGAGTTGTAGGAAGTTTTCATCTTCCAAGTGTGGATCCCTTTTTGGATCGATTTGTAGGAACGTTGTTACGAGTGGCAGGATTGTTTCCAATTCGAGAATAGTGGAGTAGCCGAGTCTAGTGCTTTGCTAGATCGGTGAGTGAAAGTGGACGTACCCAAGATTGGGGAACCACTATAATTCTTGGTGTCTTCTGTGTTTGCTTGGTTATTTCTTGTGCTTAGAACGTTAAATTTTTTATTCAACAAAAAGACGCACAACTCACCTATTCACCCCCTCTAGGTGATTTAGGTAAAAAACTTAGCCATTTTCACCCAAAGTCTCGACGGGAAAGCGCGGCGCGTTAGTGCTAGCGCCTAGTGGTAGCATCCATATGAGCCATCTCAGTTGCTTGCACCTAACAACCTATACACTATATCAACAAACAACATGATCAAAGACAACCGGGGATTTGATATTCTCAAACATAGGGAATGTGAAGCATCGGTTCCAACAAACTCCCCCTTTTGATAATATCAAATCCCATTCATGAGAAATAATATATGAGATAGAGTGCATATAGAAGATAGGAATTATATGCTAACATTAGGTTGCAGTATATATGTGGCTCTACACATTCGACTTGCTCCCCCTATCTATGTGCTGCTCCCCCTATCTATGTGAACACATTTGAACCATGCTCCCCCTACATTTAACCTCTCCTAACCCGTGAACTCTTGAACCAATTTTTTCTCCCCCTTTGATAATATCAAAAGGGCAGGCAAGGCCTACACCACATGTAGGATGAAAAATAGGAGATATGATGACGATTTAGACAAAAAGCAGATAGTGCACACACACGACAAGTTTTGAAACAATAAGCATAGAGGGGACCCAAAACTAAAAGCAAATCAGAGAATTGGAGACCAGTGGGTCATAGAATAGATCAAGATAGAGAAAAACAAGGTTTAGAATTCAGATGAAATGGACTGCACAGACTAAACTTAGCACATAATGAGAACGACTAGTGCTAGACGAGTTATGAGGTAAATCATGTTGAACAAACATTGTAAACGTAAGGAGTGTAAATCGAGTGCTAGCATGTGTTGTGCACAAAACATATAGTGCAGTTTCAGTCCAATTCTTATTCATGGAAGCGTTAAATAAGGCAATGACATGTGAACGTGTAGCATCAAAAGAGAAAATACACTAATTAGAAATATCATAGTTTACATGTTTATCTCGATCCGATAAAATACTAACCCAAGAGATATAAAGTGAATGATCATGTCACATGTAAACATAAGACATACCAAGATTTGAACTAGGGGTACAAAGCATAAGGTTTGGTCTATGCACAAGATCGAAACGACTTTTTGATCCAAGGTGCTCATCCTCACAATGCTCAAAAAGACTTATAATGAGGAGTGAGTTGTAACACTCCAGTTTGTAGACCTGGAGTCACTAGAAGTTAACGCCCGATGGTAGGGATGCCACGGGCGATGGGTCGCGGTTTTTGGCTTTTGTTTAAAGCGCACGATCACTGGATCTAGTGCGCACGACCACTCGTCATGCGCCACTGCTCGTGCGCACTTTTCACCGGTTAGCCAAGTTCTGTTTGGGTAAACGCATGATCTTTGGTCAGAGTGTGCATGACCACTGGTCGTGCTCCGCTGCTCGTGCGCATTTATCCCTTTCTTTCTGGAGTTCTGCTAGAGGTAATCACACAACCATGGGATTTATTGCGCACGACAACTGGTCGTGCGCCACCGATCGTGCGGTCGGGATGGTTCCGTCAATTTTGGTTCGTGGCCGTCCGATGCTTCCAAAAATTAGATCCAAAGGCTAGGATCTTCTGCCCAAATGATCTTATTAGGGCTGAGAGGGTTTTTCCTCTCATTATTCTCATCTTTAGGGTTTGAGAGAGGGGTTGGAAAGGAAGAGAAGGGAAGAGGAAGGAGAGAGCTTCTTCCGCCATTGACGGAGCTTCGGAGCTCCGATCGCCGTTTCGAGAACAGATCCGTGGAGATGGCGTGGAGGCGCTCGTGTCAAGCCGTTCAAAGAATAGCTTCCATAGCTAAGAAGAGGGGTCGTAAGGTAACGACACTTCTCCTCTTGGTTTTAGGACGCATGTTTAGCATCTTCTCTTATTCTCATTTCTTTTGGGCTCCAGATCTCTCAAATGAGAGTGGTTTGGGTTATCGTGGTTCAAGATGAACCTTCGAGTTAATTGTGTCCATCCCCGACATGATTTTGCATTAGCAATCCGCTTCGTTTGTTGATTAGGCATTGTGGGTGAAGCCGAAGTCGTGACCGTTGGTCCGACTCGGTGATGTTGCATAATGAGCTTTAAGGATTCGATAGAAATTCATTATGGCTAGATGTCGTTATGATTTATGCATTTTCCCCCATTTTCTTGAGTGAGAACACATAGCCGTAACTGGGCAAGGTTAGCTCCGCTTCGGCAGTATATGATTTCCTTGGTGCACGGGAACATTGTGGTATGAATGATGGATTAGAGTGGGAAATTATGGTTATGCTGTGCTAAGGCGTGGCCATGTCTCCGTGGTCGGCTGACTATCCCGTGGCGTGCATGTCAGTTGGGGAAAGTGTCCCGACAAGACTAGTCCCCTTCTGTGAGACTGACGAGAATGCCGAGCATACAACATGCCTGAGCAATGCAGCCATGAGCGGGTAGGGTCCAGCAAGGGTTCTTAGAATTGGTAGTGTGTGATACGGAATCCTGACGTGAGAAGTCAGAATTTGTTTGCAATCGCGGGGTTTAAGACCCATGCGCGGGTGGGTCATTTGCAAGATTTCCGTGTAACGGCGCTTGGGCTGTTAGGGACAATGTAGTTCCCTTTTGTTTGCAGCTTTATGCCAATGGGGAAATTGAAGTACCCAGTGCTTGATGATGTGTTAGATGCATATGAGATAGGGTGCCTTGGGAGAAGCACGAGTTTGCATACATGTTGCATAGTAGACCCCTTTAACTCTGTTCTAAACCTAAAAAACATGTTTGTTGTATGTGACATCCAAACCTTTTTTAAAGCTTTATATATATTTGCATTTGGTATACGAAGTGCTGACTTGCAAGTTGGAATGGTACCCCGGGTTCCGTTAGGGGAGGCCGGGAGGAGATGTGTTGGTTACACAGTAGAGGTCATCCATTGCGGACCCACGTTACTTAAAATCTTTACAGGGCAATGATCACAAGCAGGAGCTAGTGCGCTGGGCGAAAAGCCCTAATTCGCATGAATTGTTGTTGTACTTTAGCTTGTTTCTTTTTCTTGTCTTGTATGATCCATGTTTTTGACATCATCCATCTTGCACGCCAAGGTAGCTTAGGAGTGCGTTTGTACGTTCTTGTTTTACCTTGTGGTCTTTATTTGATGGAATCTTTTTATGTGCGGTCTTAAGTCCATTTGATACTCATGTTAGTGGTGGATAACTTCTATTTTGTTTTGCTTTGTTTCCGCTGTGTTTAGTTTTGAGTTTTGAGTTTGGGTAGTAAATATCATCTTATAATGCTGAAGCTGTGGCGTCTGTATGTTGTGGGGCCCCCGACAGACCCATATTATATGGTCATTAAAGGGGAGGTGTTACAATTTTGTATCAGAGGGAGGTTTGCGTTCCAAGGAAAGGATTCGTGGTTGAAAGTCAAAATCGAGTTGCGTATAAGAAGTTATCCACATAGGAGTATCGCGGGACCATGAGTGTCCTTGTGTTTGAGACTTGCGATTAGAGACTGATTTGTTTTTTCTTTGCTTGTGTTTAGAGTGCAAGCAATGAGGCAGGAACGTCGAGGCCAGGAAAAGAGCTCTCGGCGAGTAGCGCTACTGCGCTTGGTCTGTTAGCCATAGGGGTAACTCCGGCCGACTTTTGTCGCATGGTTGCAGAAGTGATGGTGGAGTCCCAAGTTACAGAGGCAGCACAAGTATCATCCCCCGTTGCTCAGGTAGCAACTCCTGCTACCCCTGAAACGGCGACGGCCGTGCCGGGCGAGGAAGCCAGGCGGGAAGAGCCGCTGACCGAAAGGGTGATTGTCAGGCATGGTGACTTGCAAATGAAGTATTTTCAAATCTTCCACCCTCATACCTTTAAGGGAGTCGGCACCCCAACAGATGCAGAGGATTGGTGGGCTTGGATTCAGGAGCTTTTTAGAGAGGCAGAGAAACCAGATGAGAAGAAAGCAAAGTTTGCAGCCTTCATGTTGGAAGGAGACGCCAAGTTGTGGTGGGTGAGCCATAGTGGCCGGCAGTTTCCTGGACATACCCCGTCCATTGATGAGTTTGGGAATGCTTTCTTGAAGAAGTATATTCCCACGTCGACAAGGTTAGCCCTCAAGAGACAGTTTATGCACTTGGTGCAGCGAGACAAGACCGTGGATGAGTATGTTCAAGAATTCACTCGTTTGGGTCGTTATGCGAGAACTACCATGGCGGATGATGAGGAGAGAGACAATCCCTTCTACCACGGATTGAGGGAGAATCTGAGACAGCCCCTCATATCTATGAAACACGCGGGTTTCAACGAATTGGTTGAGGCGGCCAGGATTTCTGAAAGTGATATGGAGTGAACCCAGCGACGCAAGGGTTTCAAACCCAAGCAAGGGGAAGGGAAGCCTTCTCAGTCCCATGGGAAGTCAGAATGGAGCAGATGGAAGAAGAAGCCTCAACCGTACAAGTCTGGTGAGAAAAGTAACTGGACGTCCGGAGGTTCTCGCTCTAAGGGACCTCTGACGTTCTATAATTGTGGCAAGGCAGGGCACATAGCAAGATTTTGTACTCAAGGGGCACTGAGTAAGAACCAAGACAGGAGCAGACTCTGCGCTCTGGCCCCAATGCCGCAGAGAAAGGGAAGATGGCGGAGTCGAGCGCTTCTCTATTTCAACCGGTGCAGCCAAGGGCCTATAACCTTGGGCAACAGGAAGCGATCTGTCAACCCGTTGTGGTTACGGGTATGAGAGTTTAACTTCCACCTTGGGTTTTCATGAATTCAAGCCGTTTATGTTTATTGCATGTGTTTAGGCTTTATGATAGTTTCTGGGTTCCACGCTAGGGTACTGTTTGATACGGGAGCATCGCACACCTTCCTTGTAGAAAGCTTTATCCGGAGGATTGGAGTTGAGTCTTTCTCAACAGACGCAGAATTGAAAGTGTGCATGCCCAATGGGTCATCAATGACTACAAGGGCTAAAGGATGTATATGTTGGAGTCTAGATGGAGTCAACCTCATGTTGATGGCGACAGTCTTACCATTGGCAGAGTTTGACGTAATATTGGGGATGGACTGGCTAGCAGAGCAGCGTGCCAGCATCGACTGCCTGTCCAAGGTGGTAACCCTGAGGGGTGAAGGGTAAGTAGAAGTTATGTTTGAAGGTCTTCACGGAGTGGCCTGTTCCCTAGTTTCGGCTATGCAGTTAGTATGAGCGGTTAACCAAGGAGGTGTAGCCCTGATATCACTGTTGGAGGTTAGCCTTTCCAGGTTATCTCTTGGAGAAGTACCCGTAGTGGCAGAGTTCGAAGACGTGTTTCCTGAGGAGCTTCCGGGAGCACCTCCTCGACGGGAGAATGATTTCTCTATCGAGCTAGTGCTAGAGGCTAGGCCAGTGTCACGTCGTCCCTTTAGGATGGCACCAAAGGAGTTAACCGAACTTAAAGTTCAGTTGCAGGAGCTTTTGGAGCAGGGGTATATCCGACCCAGTTCTTCACCGTGGAGCGCGCCGGTGTTGTTCGTAACGAAGAAAGATGGTAGTATGCGGTTGTGCATAGACTACTGAGAGTTGAACAAACTGACTATTAAGAATAAGTATCCGATTCCTCGGATAGACAATCTATTCGACCAGTTGGTGGGGTCGGTGGTGTATTCCAAGTTAGACTTGAAGTAAGGACACTATCAGTTACGAATCCGAGACAAATACATACCCAAGACCGCGTTTGGCACGAGGTATGGTCACTTTGAATTTTCGGTGATGTCGTTCGGGCTGACGAACGCACCATCTGTATTCATGGACATGATGAACCGAGTTTTTCGCAAATACATGGACTCGTTTGTAGTTGTATTTATTGATGACATCCTTGTTTATTCCAAGTCGGAAGAAGAGCATGAGACTCACTTGAGATTAGTGTTGCAAGTGTTGAGAGAGAACCAGCTTTATGCGAAGTTCTCCAAGTGAGAATTCTGGTTAGAGAGAGTGGCGTTTTTGGGCCATGTGATTAGTGGAGATGGGGTGGCAGTAGATCCAACGAATGTGGAAGCCATCAAGGATTGGCCAGTATTGAGGAACGTGGAGGAAGTCCGGAGTTTTCTTGGACTAGCTGGGTACTATCGAAGGTTTGTGGAAAACTTTTTACGGATAGATCTACCCCTCACCTCACTAACTCGTAAGGATCAAAAGTTCGTGTGGATGTAAGAGTGCAGTCAGGCGTTTGATACCCTGAAGGAAAGGCTGATGACAGCTCCAATCCTAAGTCTGCCAAAGGGGACTGAAGGATTTCAAATATTCAGCGACGCGTCCGGATGTGGTTTAAGGTGTGTATTAGTTCAATATGGCAGTGTGATTGCCTTTGGGTCTAGGCAGTTGAATCCTCACGAGAGAAACTACCCCGTCCATGATTTAGAATTGGCGGTGGTAATTTTTGCGCTGAAATTATGGCGGCACTACGTTTATGGTGCGAAGGTGGAGATCTACACAGATCACAAAAGTATGAAGTATCTCATAGATCAAAAGGACTTAAATATGCAGCAGCACAGGTGGGTTGAGTTCCTTGGGGACTACGATGTGGAGATTCAGTACACGCCAGGCAAAGCCAATGTGGTGGCTTATGCCTTGAGTAGAAAATACTATGAGCAAGGGAATTGGATCGAAGCTCATGATGAGAGGTTGAGGCGGGACTGGGAGTCCCTCAGCATGGAGTGTGTCGCTAGAGGCGAGTGCAATATGGCTCGGCTGAACTGGATCGAAATGCAGAATTATTTATGCGATCGTATTCGGGAATCGACCCGTTTGGATGCGGACTCCAACCATTCGTGGAGGAAGCTCTAAAGGGCGAGGGTAGCATATGGGAGATGATTGAGGGATTCTGAGGAAGGGCGGGAGGATTTGTGTATCGTAGTTCAGCAAGCTCCGTGAGGAGTTGATGTTTGAGGCCCACTTCAAAAAGTACTCCATTCACCCGGGTAGTACAAAGATGTACTTGGATATGAAGAAATCCTATTGGTGGCCTAGTTTGAAGCGAGACGTAGCGTTGTACGTAAGTCAGTGCCAAACTTGTGCCTTGGTGAAGGCCGAGTGATAGAAGTCAGGCGGGTTTTTGAAGCCACTTCCTATCCCAGAGTGGAAATTCGATGACATCTCCATGGATTTTGTGCAAGAGTTACCTAGATCGCAGCAGGGTAACGATGCAATTTGGGTGATCGTGGATCGCTTGACCAAAGTGGCACACTTCATCCCAAATCGGAAGGAGGATAGCTTGGAGAAGCTGGTGGAATTGTACGTTCGCAACATCGTGCGACAGCATGGGATTCCGAAGAGCATAGTTAGTGACCGCGATGGACGTTTCACGTCTAAGGATTTGAGGTTGGTGCAAAAAAGTCTGGGCACGAAGCTCAAGTTGAGTACGACCTTCCATCCTCAAACTGATGGGAAGACCGAGAGAACGAACCGTACTATGGAGGATATGTTGAGGATGTGTACTCTTGACTTCGGTAAGATATGGGAGGATCATCTCTTCATGGTAGAGTTCGCATATAACAATAGTTACCAAGCAAGTATAAAGATGGCGCCATACGAAGCTTTGTATGGGAGGCGGTGTCGAACACTGATGTCTTGGACAGAGGCAGGAGAGACTAAGATCTTTGGGAAATAAGTTGTAGCTGACGCTTGTGAGTTGGTGCGAACCATTCAAGAGCGCATGAAGGTGGCTCAAGATCGACAAGCGAAATATTTTAATGCTCGCCACAGGAATGTGGATTTTGCGGTAGGCGACTGTCTTTATCTAAAGATCAAGTCGTTCAAAGGCGTTTCGCGGATTCGCCGACTCAAGATGTTGAGTCCGAGGTTTTTTGGACCCTTCGAGGTTATAGAACGGGTGGGTGAAGCGGCGTATTGGTTGGCGTTGTCCAATGAGCTTAGTGGATTGCATAATGTATTTCATGTCTCCGTCTTGAGGAAGGACTTAGTGGAGGCTAGTGTGGTGATCGAATCGGCATCAGTGCCGATAGAAGAGGACTTGAAAACGCAAGTTCGTCCAGTTGGAATAGAAGACTAAGAAGTTCGGCAATTGCGGAACAAAGAAGTCAAGCTCGTGAAGGTGCGTTGGGATAACTGCGGGCGTGACGAGTTCTCTTGGGAGAGTGAGCAAGCAATGCGCGAGGACTATCCTGGGTTATTTGTGTAAGGCTGGTTTAAAACGGTAACCGATGTGTGGCAACAATGTTTTATTAGGTGCAATTATTATTATTATTTCTTTCTTGTTGTCTCCCTGGATGATGATTAATTTCGGGGACGAAATTCTTGTAAGGGGGGAGGAGTTGTAACACCCCAGTTTGCAGACCTGGAGTCACTAGAAGTTAACGCCCGATGGTAGGGATGCCACGGGCGATGGGTCACTGTTTTTAGCTGTTGTTTTAAGCGCACGATTACTGGATCTAGTGCGCACAACCACAGGTCATGCGCCACTGCTCGTGCGCACTTTTCACCGGTTAGCCAAGTTCTATTTGGGTAAACGCACGATCTTTGGTCAGAGTGCGCATGACCACTGGTTGTGCGCCGCTGCTCATGCGCGTTTATCCCTTTCTTTCTGGAGTTATGCCAGAGGTAATCGCATGACCATGGGATCTATTACGCATGACCACTCGTCGTGCTCCACCGATCGTGCCGTCAGGACGGTTCCATCAATTTTTGTTCGTGGCCATCCAATGCTTCCACAATTAGATATATAGGCTAGGATCTTGCGCCCAAACAATCTTATTAGGGCTGAGAGGGTTTTTCCTCTCATTATTCTCATCTTTAGGGTTTGAGAGAGGGGTTGGAGAGGAAGAGAAGGGAAGAGGAAGGAGAGAGCGTCTTCCACCCTTGATGGAGCTTCGGAGCTTCGGAGCTTCGGAGCTCCAATCGCAATTCCGAGACCAGATCCATGGAGAGGGCGTGGAGGTGATCGTGTCAATCCATTCAAAGTAAAGCTTCAATGGCTAGGAAGAGGGGTCGTAAAGTAACGACACTTCTCCTCTTGATTTTAGGATGCACGTTTAGCATCTTCTTTTATTCTCATTTCTTTTGGGCTCCAGATCTCTTAAATGAGAGGGGTTTGGGTTGCCATGGTTCAAGATGAACCTCCGGGTCGATTGTATCCATCCCCGACATGATTTTTCATTAGAGATCCGCTCTGTTAGTGGATTAGGCATTGTGGGTGAATCCGAAGTCATGACCGTTATTCCGACTAGGTGATGTTGCATAGGGAGCTTTGAGGATTCAGTAGAAATCCGTTACAGCTAGATGTCGTTATGATTTATGCGTTTTTCCCCCTTTTCTTGAGTGAGTACTCGTAGCCGGAACCGGGCAAGGTTAGCTCCGCTTCGGCGGTAGATGATTTCCTTGGTGCGCGGGAATGTTGCGGTACGAATGATGGATTAGGGTGGGGAATTATGGTTGTGATGTGCTAAGGGGTGGCTACGTCCTCGTGGTCGGCTTGCTATCCCGTGGCGTGCTTGTCACATGGGGAAAGTGTCCTGGCGAGACTAGTCCCCTTCTGTGAGATTGACGAGAACGCCGAGCCTAGGGCAAGCCTGAGCAATAAAGCCATGAGTGGGTGGGGTCCAGCAAGGGTTCTTAGAATCGGTTGTGTGTGATACGGAATCCTGACGTGAGAAGTCAGAATTTGTAGGCAAGCCAGGGGTTTAAGACACATGTGCGGGTGGGGCATTTGCAAGATTTTTGTGTAACGGCGCTTGGGCCGTTAGGGATAATGTAGTTCCCTTTTGTTTGTAGCTTTATGCCAATGGGGAAATGGAAGTACCCAGTGCTTTATGATGTGTTAGATGCATACAAGATAGGGTGCCTTGGGCGAAGCCCAGGTTTGCATACATGTTGCATAGTAGGCCCCTTTTACTCCGTTCTAAACCTAGAAAATGAGTTTGTTGTATGAGACATCCAAACTTGTTTTAAAGCTTTATATATATTTGTATTTGGTATACGAAGTGCTGACTTGCAGGTTGGAGGGATACCCCGGGTTCCGTTAGGGGCGGCCGGGAGGAGATGTGTTGGTTACACAATAGAGGTCAGCCTTTGCTGACCCGCGTTACTTAAAATCTTTACAGTGCAAGGATCTCAAGCAGGATCTAGTGTGCCGAGCGAAAAGCCCTAAGCCGCATGAAGTGTTATTGTACTTTAACATGTTTTTTTTTCTTGTCTTGTATGATCCTTTTTTTGGACATCGTCCGGCTTACATGCTGAGGTACCTTAAGTGTGTGTTTGCACATTCTTGTTTTACCTTGTTGTCTTTATTTGATTGATTCTTTTTGTGTGAGGCCTTAAGGCCATTTGATACTCCTGTTAGTGGTGGATAACTTCTATTTTGTTTTGCTTTGTTTCCGCCGTGTTTAGTTTTGAGTTTTGAGTTTGCGTAGTAAATATCATCTTATAATGCTGAAGCTGTGGCGTCTGTATGTTGTGGGGCCCCGGCCGAACCCATATTATACGGTAATTACAGGGGAGGTGTTACATGAGTAGTGGTTGGGGGTCCTTTTCATGTTAAAATATAGCCACCATATTATTTTTGCTTGTTGTTTTGAGCTATCACATTTATCTCTTTGAAAGGAACCCCAAGTCAATTGAAATCTACCCACATATGTAGATACACTTTAACTTGTAGGCATAAGACTTTAGCACTAAGATTTGACTCGCAGTTTTAATCTCAATAAAGCATATGTGTGTCGTGACATTGATTGTTCAACATATTTCTAACGTGTTAAGGTATAATGTCACGAGTTATGGCATGTAGATCTATAATTTCTTCATGAGTGTACTATCTAGTGATGTGTGAATAGTGAAGTCATTCCCCTATCTAAATCCTCACACATATCTAGAGGCATAGTCATCTTACACGCACATGTAATGTCACACTCAATAGCTAAGCACTTATAAATTCAACCCACAATGACCGGAGGAACAATGTTTTGATAGATTAACTATCTAAACTCATACATTATGCGTACGTGTTTTTTTCTAAGTTGCAGTCATGTGATCCCCAAACATGTGTTGTATTATTTTTTCAGCAGTTTTTTATAAATGAAATAATTTATTAATTTTTTAAAAAACTGTACAAATAAAATAAAAAAACAGCATGCACACACACATAACAAACAAAAACAATGAAACATGCAAACACAAGTAAAATGATGCGAGCAAAGACAAATAAAACACTGTGAACACATATAAAGGTTGACGAGGAAAAAGAATCAAGAAGAAATGAGGATAGCGCGATAGCATGTTATGCATGTTACTATGAGGTATGAAGACATCGTTCGTGCTATGAATAGAGTAGTCATGAGAATATTTACAACATACTTGATCCAAATACAATAGCATCACCCTAGCCCCGTACTGAGTGACGGATGGGCATGAGGAGCTGCATAAATTTCGTATGGTGGGGTGTGAATCCCTTATGCCCACATAAGAAACTGCTCAACCTAACACTCTTTCCCCCCAGTGTCACACAAGGACCTACTCGAACCCTCCCCGGTTAAGGACAAGACGTGGATTACAAGTTAGAGTCCCTAATGGTGACACACTTATGTCCCCGCTATTGTGAGACATAATGAAAGGAGTCAAGATGATGTATCAATTAATGCCGTGTTGACATGATTTTGGCAGATAGGCACCAGGAAAATTTTTTTTTATCGTCGGCGTTATAGGTACCTCCCCGTGGTAGCATTCGAATATTTAAGTCTCAAGTCAATTCCAAATCCGCACAATCCCTCATTTCTTCTGACAGCAGCAGACCCTCTCCTCCCCTGCAGGTTTTCTTCCTTCCCTCAAGGTAATCACTTCTTCTCTCTCTCTCTCTCTCTTTCTCAGATCTCTTGCATTTTAGAACATGGATCAAAGGGTTTTGAAACCTCACGTTTTTGAGTGAAATCCGCGACAATCTTTGGGCACAAAGTCCCCCCTTTTGATGTTTATATTGGTTGTTAGGAGGATTTTTAGGTGTAAAAATTAGGTTTTGAGACCGATTCGGCGGAAGAGGATGAAGTACAGTTCGTCACGCTACCGCTGGTGGTAACACATTATCGCTCGCGGTAGGTTTTAGAAATTTGTGCAGCCTATTAATCTTCCCATTTTTGTATCCGTTGCTAAGACGGTATTATGTTTGGTTTACTTGCAGGAAATGGCTTCATCAAGCTCTCAATCTGAATGGCACAGCTTCTCAAAGAGATCACGGGTGCCGGTCTCAACCCACCCATCCATAGATGATGCCACTGTGAGCATACCCATGATCATAGAAATTAATGAACGCTATACTCATATCTATGAGTATCTAGAGGAGTCTGGTGTTCTTGTAGTTATATCATCTAGTTCTCCCTTCTCTTCTGTCCTCACCACGGAATTCTACAATAATCTTTGGGATCCTACTGAGATGTGCCTAGGTGGGGGTGTCAAATCTTGCATAGGCACCGAGATAGTCACAATCACTCATGCTAATCTCGACACCAAATATGTTTGGCCTCCCAACAACCCATTCCTTGATATCATGGAGTCCTTTAGGACTACAAGGGACAGGAGGGAGATGAACGAGCTTCTTCACGGTGTGGAGGGGCGTTCAGATCTGTTTACCTCGGTGGACACCCTCACTCTTAATGCTCGCATTATCTAGGATATCCAACGTCACTTAATCATGTTCAAGGCCGGGGATACCCGGAAGGTCACGAATCAGCTATCTAAGGTGGCGTACTACATTTTAGCCCAGAAGCCCTTCAGCGTATCAGACCTCATTCTCTCCATGATGCGATATATATTCCGCCTAAAGTCTCCTGATTGCCAGCGGGTGAACACCTTGCCTCTGGGTGGTGTTATCCAAAGCATCCTGACGGACATGTACCCAGCCATTGACTGGATCGCCTATCCCATAAATAGTTTTCTGCAGTCCTATCCCACTTCCTCACGAGTGCGGACACGGGTACCTCCATCGTAGCCACCGATGCACTACTCAGGGTCCCTCAGGGAGGCCAATCGGGACATCAACAGTCTAGCGGAGGAGCAAGGTCGAGAGATCAAGGGAGTGAAAAAGATGCTCAGGAAAATCATGACTAAGCTGAACATCTCACCGCCATCTTCTGAAGACTAGACTCGGTCCAAAGTTTTTTTTTCTTTTTTTTTAAAAATTTGGATGTTATTATCTCATTTTGTAATAATACAGGTGCACACCAAACAATAACCACAGTACTTTAATATGTGATGTGATTTATGCACCCATGAGCTTGTTTTGATCTTTTGTTACTTTATTAGTGTCCATGACATGTTGTCTACAAAAATACAAAAGCAAAAATAAACAAATGGAAAAACTAAATAAAAAAATTATGTGTGTCGTGAAGTAGATTATCGAGTACTTTTGGTTCGAGTAGTTTCTACTTCACATAAATAGTGGATATTAATAGATAAGAGATTTAGGTATCCATAAGGAGCCAGGAGTGACGGTTCCTTTGGGTACCCAACTATAGCGTGATACACCTTGCTGTGATGGCGCTGAATTAGCCCTTTTGATTAGAATGGGTGCACTATTTTGAATGATGGGACTCCATTCATACTTTGGTTTGATGTTATTTTTATGTTGCAAATTTCCTTCTAGAATTCTATGAGGCTTTATATGATGATATTTAATTGAATAAAATTGCATTGGAGAATTAACTATCTCAAAGGTGTTCTTTAAGTCAAGATTATTTCGCTTAACATTAGGACCCATAGTATAGTAGTTATTGACCGGAAATCTACATTCAAATTTTTTTGATTTGAGAGTAATTCGTTTTTCAATGAGAGAGTTATTTCTATAGTTACGAGTTTCACTTGAACAGGCTTGCGATTTTCTACTTCCTTTGATTAACTCCTTATGTAGATGGTGGTTCATATTCAACATGCTTTTGGGTTTTACAAGCAGCTTAGGTGTTGGGCTTTGCGAGTTTTTAAGTAGTATTTCCTTAAGCATATTGATTTTTATATTTAGCTCTTTGTTCTTTAGTTTAAGATTATGTTTAGCTTCATTGTAAGCGATTGTGCTATTTTTGAGAGTGGTGATAATAAATTCGATATGATCTTTATACTTACTCCTAAAATCATCGAATGTCTTGTTAATCTCTTCGAATTCAACTTTTTAAATTTTGCATTCAGCACATTCACTTTTTAATGATGAGTTATCTAGACATAATTTATTGTTTTGTTTTTTTTCAAAGCGAAGCTCTCGGTCAAGAACCTAATATTTTGATTTTAATTCATTATAATTTATACAAGGTGTAGAAATGTTATCTAAAGAGCATGCAGGAGAACTAGACACGAAAAATGACAGATTCTATATTAACATGTGCTTTTAGAACGTTATTTTCTAAACGTAGTTTCGAGTTGATACTTTTTAGTTTCTTAATTCTACGTCTAGCGGTGCCTAGCATAATGATTATAAACATAGAATTACATACAGTAAGGGAGTTTGATTTTCTTACAGTGCTGTTGGATGTGACAAGATTGGAGCATATAGTTTCTTTAACATCTTTGTGCGTTGCCTCATCCATAGTTGAGAGGTCATCTTCCATCTCCCATGATGTGGTTGTCCTGTCTTCCTCCAAAAGCAAGTCTCCATTTGGTTTTTCACTAGGATCCATGAGAAATTGCTCGGAATAAGTATCTATAGAGGGAGAACTATAAGTAGACTCAAGAAATTTCCATATATCATAGGCAGTAGAGAACGTGTAGATGAGTTTAAAAATTTCTTGACCAAGCCCACAAAACAAACTATTCATATCTTTGGTATTTATATGACACTCGTGCTTGGTTAAGTTATTTGGGGGCCTGGTACAAGTTATGTTCCAAACATGTATATCTAATAATATAAGAAATTTCTTCATTAGTTCTCTCCATTCGTTATAGTTCACTCCTTTGAATAAAGGTGGTGCACATGTGTTTTCTATGTATAATTTTTCATCCCCATTAGTCGATTTGAGATCGTGGTTGGCCATTATTTCCGGTAGTGAAACCGTTTTTGGAAAAACCTCCTCTAATACCACTTGTAGGATCTACTGGCCAACCTTAGCGGGGGGGGGGGGGGGGTGAATAAGGTTTGCGAACGTTTATTGAATTAAAAAATTTTGCACGTCGAAACAGTAAAAGAGAGAAGAATTTCATTGCATTAAATCAATAATGGAAAATAGTACAAGATGAGAATACATCAAAACTTGATCTTCATGATGTTGAAGATCAGAGACGAAGAGGATAAGGATTCTTTTGGTTTGTATACCGACCAAAACTATGACCGGTTGCCTCTAGCCCTTTCTCTCAGGGAAAGGCGTTCAGGCCCGCTCTTCACCTCCACACAAGGAAGGGTCTTAGAGCCCACTCTTCACCTCGACACGAGTGAGGGTCTTAGAGCCCACTCTTCACCTCCACTAAAGGGAGTGTCTTAGAGCCCACTCTTCACCTCCACACAAGGGAGGTTCTTAGAGCCCACTCTTCACCTCCACACAAGGGAGCGTCTTAGAGCCCACTCTTCACCTCCACACAACGGCGGTTCTTAGAGCCCACTCTTCACCTCCACACAAGGGAGGGTCTTAGAGACACGCTAGATCCTCTAATCTAGACGTCCCAAATCCTGGGATGATTTACTGCGGAATCCTTCCAGGATTCCAACGACCCTCTCCAGTCGATTTTCCTCACCGATAACTAAACAGAAAATAGAAAAAGAGTAAAAGGATTAAACGTAAAGAAAATAAGAAAATGAATTCTTCCCTCTTGACAACTTCTCTGGTGTGCGATCTACGTACGGTGCTTGAGATCTTCGTTTGCTAGCAACAAGTCGGTTCTCAGTGGTCGATGAAGATTCTGGATCGCCAGAGTTATTCGTTCACGATCGGGAGGGAGAAGGCTTCCTTCAACTTTGACGAAGGAAAGTGGAGACGGGCGCAAGGAGGCAGCCAAAATCTAGAGTTCAGAAACACTTCGTCAAAATTCTTCTTGAAGCCATAATGACAACAGGAAACGCAATGACTTTTATACATCTTCATGAAAACAGGTTACTGCCTGCTGTCCTCCAAATCTTTAAAATAATCTTTTGAAATGATCTTTTGCCTTTTCATTTGAGCTAGCATCGTGCAATAGGGCCTACCGCCGTGCGGTAACATAGGATGCGACGTTCTTGAAAAGGTAACATCCAATTGACAAGGCTAGTGCCGCGTGGTAAGTGCTTCCGCCGAAATCTTTCAAAGCGCTAGGTCTAAATACATCATTGTGTTAGTGCCTGTGGTAGTACCAACGTTTGGCAGTAGCCCAGAGTCTCGATATTCTGCTTTTGAATCTCGTCGACAGCTAGCGCGGCGTGGTAGAGCTGGAGCCGAAACCATCCAGAGTGCTAGGTCCAAATAAATCATTGTGTTAGCACCTGCTGTAGTACTAACACCTTACGGTATCCCAGAGACCCGACATTCTGCCGTCAAAACTCGCCGAGAGCTAGCGCGACGCAGTAGTGTTAGCACCTGGAGGTATCCTAGAGTCTCAACACCTCTTCTCTCGACATTTGTCGACAGGGTAGCGCGGCGCATTAGTGCTAGCACCTGGCGGTAGAATCCATATGAGCCTTCTCAGTTGCTTGCACCTGACAACCATCACACTCTATCAACATATAGCATGACCAAATACAAATGGGGATTTGATATTATCAAATACAGGGAATGTGAAACATCGGTTCCAACACTAAATACTTAGAAAAATGATGAAATTCTAAATGGTCAACTTTATACACATGAAAAACCCAAGATAAATATTCAGGGGCCTGCACTTAGTTAAAAGTGACGTATAACACTAGGAACCATAGGGAAATGATAGGTGGATGGATTGAGAGATGTATTGGGAAGTTGAAACCCTACTTGGTGTCCTGATTATATCACTACATAGTAACGAGAGATAGAGTGCAAGCCACAAGGAGAACAACTATAACGGGGCCTGACGAAAGATCATCGCTCTCCCAATCAGTACCTTAAGTCATTAGGTTTACTCAAGAGTAATTACGAGATTGGGGTATTAGTAATGGGTAGACATTAATCTAATTAAGGGTCCTTGAGAAAGAAAGCTTTGGGGTTCAACCCATTGTAGTTCCAAGTGCTCTCGAGAGTCCTTCATCGGGCATGCCTTGGGCAGTTGATAACTCTAATTTTATCCTTATTTTTATATATTTTATATTTTAAAATTATGTAGTTTATAATTATATTTTATGAATTTAGTTTCTAATAACTTCCTTTTTATATTTAAGGTATAATTGTGCTCCAAAAATCAATTTCAAGTCCATGGCCACGATATGAAAACATTTTGGAGAAAATAAATATTTTTGGTCGCGGATAGCTGAACTTTAAATTGTCATAACTTTCAAACCAGGAAGAGTTACGGGACGTTCAACTAGTCAACGGAAAGAGGATGACGTCCTCTACAAGTCTAAAGAGTTTCACAAGTATACTCTCCTAAGTCATCGGCGTGACTCGTGAAAAAAAAGCAATTTTCTCCAGAAATCTTCCCGGGGCAATTCTGGAACTTTTTCTAAGTATACATCCCCATGTTACGGGCATGACCTTAGGCGTGACCTACACGAAACTGCTGAATTGATGCCAGATTGCACTGTTTCATGACATTTCCTGACCCGGTCAGTACATGCCCCCATGTTACGGGCGTGACTTTTGGGCGTGGCCTGAAAATTAATAGATTTTTGCGGTTTTCCAGGGCTATTTTGGCGGCAGTTCTATACCTTACACGCCATAGATAATGGGCATGACCTAGGGGCGTGACTTGCATAACGGCAATTTCTTCCAACATTTCCTGGCATTCAAGAGGACAGTTCTACACCTTATGCGCCCCATAGTCACATGCGTGACCAAGGGGCGTGACCTTCTAGAAAATTTCCTATAAATTCCAGACAGAGCCAGGAGCTGAGGAGTCATCTAGCGAGTTAGATTTAGTAGTTTACTTTTCCGTTTTCCTACATTTTCTTCCTAATATTTCCAATTTCATAGTTTAGGCTTTAATTCATGTATTTTTCCTTTATACATTCATGTTTTACTTTCCCTTTCTTTTATGTACTTTTCATCATCATGTCAAGTAGCTAAATTTCTTTAGTACTTGATCATGATGAACTTTGAAAAAAATAAACTTTTTTTAAGCATTCTGTATTGTCACTTCGATCTATCTTTGGTTTATTTCATTGATTTAGATCCGTATCCTAGATTTATCGAGAGGTTGTGGATACGAGTAGATCACTCAAAGGTAGAAGTTTTTTCATGCACTTCTCGAGAGCGGCTGACTTGAATCTTCCGAATGGGAGTCAAATCCAATAGTGGGGTTCACCTCATAAAGCAAGCATAAGGGTTTCGACTGGCCCAGTGGTCTTAATTGATCTACCTAAGTTTAGTCGAGGGAGTATTCTCGAGAGAGGCACTTTTGTAAATTATGAACCTCCACGATCGAAGTAGTTAGATTAGAAACAAGATTTTATGAAAGGTTTATTTTAATTCAAAGTGAGTCTAGATCAAGTGTTAATATAAGTTAATAGTTTTATAAATTTTTTATCTTTATTACAGATAAAATAATATTAATTTGCGTGAGTAGAAGTAGTAAACAATCCTCGAGTTTAATACGACACTTGATCCTATATTCTAGAATGTTAGGTACACATGCCTTTTCGATTTAGAATCGCGCGCAAGCAAGAATTTTAACCATCATGTTTTTGGCGTCGTTGTTGAGGATTATTTTTGTTGATATTTAGAAAGCGCAAAATTTATTAATTTTATCATTCTCTTTCTCTATCCCAATTCTCATTTTTTTAAAATTCATTTCCATTATGTAATAGTTGTTTTATTTTTCTTTTATAAAAATTTTATCTAGTTTGGCTATCGCGCTTGCTAGGCTTGAAAATAACCTAAATATTTTGGAAGTCGCACGGAGGTGAAAAAGTTTTTGTTATTATTGTGTTGCTCCTCATCAAAATGAGGAATGTTACCTTCATAATTAGTATCATAATTTTTAGTATTAAAATAATTTTTCTTATTTTAATGATTATTCTAATTCAAATTATCATGAAAATAATTTTTCCAATTTTTCTAATTTTCATAAAAATACTTTTTCAAACTTTAACGAGAATAGCGTTTCCGAGTTAAATAATTATTCTTCCACCTCGGATGTTGGTTTATCTTGTAAGACCCCTTTTCTTTTTCTTTTTCAATACCGGGGTCTTAGCCCAGAATTTGCCGCTTTGCGGTGGCACCGACTCACGGGAAGGTCGCCACTACAAAACGCCAATTCTGCCGGCCCTTTTCGATCGCGAATTAGTCGCATAATAAAGTAAGAGCAAGTCCACAATAATCACGTGTAAATAAATCTCCACGAAGGGAGAGTCCACAATAGTAATAAAAATCTGAGTACAAAAGGAGGGCTTGTGCCCAGTACATGTAATCCTCACTACAAGTCACTCGCGGAAGCCAAACCAAAACTAAAACTAAGCGTCACCGTAACCGTCACTGAACCGAGAGCACCCAAGCTGGACTGGCCCATCTCCACCGACTCTGTACTCTGCTGTTGCTACATCTCTGGGTGCTTCTTCCTTTTCGGCCTGCCGTCGCCGCCTCGCGATCCACGTCTGCGTCTATGTCTTCGGCCTCCTGGCTGCTGAGCTGGTGGGGTCCCACCCATCAAGGGGCATTTGACCCGTGTATGTCCCGGCTGGTGACAATGGTAACACGGTCGCGGGGCCAGCTCTATCAGGAACTGCAATAGTCGTGACCCTTCCGTATGGTACACCTAAAATGTTGTGGTTCGAAAACCGTTAGTCATAAAGACTAAGCCCTCTCATCCCCTACCCCTTCCCCCATGGCTCCTAGGTACCGAGCGGAGAGGAATAAAGGGAAGGACATGAAGGTGGAGATTAAATCAAATAACAGGTGACAGCGGACCTATACTAGCAATTCTATAATAAATATGATGGAAACAAAAAGTAAGAAATGTAACCTTAACTTATGCGTGGAAGCGCATAAGCCGAGTGATCTTTTGCAGGGCTCCCATCGTATAGAGTGTCCCATACCACTTATACGTTGGGGTGTCGGTTGTCAAACAGCAAGAATGGTATGTAAGTGAAAGTACAAGTAATATAACCATTGATTTATAGGGATTACCCCTATAGACCAAGGGGTCGTTTTGCAGAGCCTATCGTATAAAACGTCCCATACCATTTTATACGTTAGGTGGCATGTTTATGCTATGACACACAGTTATGCTATGAAATGCACAAGCAAGTGCAACACACTCACACGACTCTATGCGCACAGACCTTTAGTTCCCCCTGTTCGGGAGGCTAGCTTCACCCCCAGGAACTTCCGCTGTGGCAAACGGAGACAGTGAGTCGGCCCCCCCACTCCTAGGTGGGTAACCACACTACCAGGCCTAGCCCTTCCATACGCCCCTAGAAGAACACAACCTAGAGTATCTGCGTATTAGTGCTGGTTGTACCCACCAGGCTTTTCGCCGAGTCAACGTACCGCTGTCGGTGTGATCGATCGCCTAGTACCGTTGACCCACCACTTATATGCACATACAACCATGACAAATATATTTGTACAAGTTCTCATATTACCGAGCCTCCAGCTCTTTAGGCTACTAAGCCTATACCATGTCCCCGAGCATCCCGCTCCCTGGACTTCCCAATTACCAACCAAACCATAGTCATTACTAGTAGGCCCTTAGACTATGGACCTACTCTACCCATTCCAGCCAACTTTTCTTCCTATGTGTACAAGTGTAGGTGTGAGGTACAACTATTATTAGGATTACTCTTGATCATTTTATTCCTAAGATTTAAGGTTAACCTTGGACTTCCCGAGGGTTACCCAGTGAAGGGCTCGCAGCGGTACTAGGAGCTATGATGGGGTGAATCCCAAAACTCCCTTTCCAAGGCACTTATTATACTTGATTGGTTCCCTTAACCCATTCCATTCTCGCATTATAGTGGGTTATTCCTAGGGTGGCTTTGACTCTTCCTCTTCTCGGGGAGGACGGTCTTCCGTCGAACCCGAGCACTACCTACCGCTAGTCACTCTCACCCCCCTACCCATCCTGACTTCCAATAATGAACTTGATTTAACTCACCCTATCTAAACCAGCAAACTATCAAAATTCCATCTCCAAGTTCATCACCCACTCTAGCTCAGCTTCTGCAGTTTTACTAAACGCAAACCGTCCTAAGCTTCATGAGGTATGCAAGGGGTGGTACTCCCAACTGTCTCCCAAATCCCATATAATATTTACTGGAGGTCTACCATGACCTAATTAGTCTAAATCCGGAAAATAATAATTTTCCTATTTCATTTGGCATTTAATTTATTTATCCTAAGATCCAAAATGCCCTTGTGTGAACATGAAGTGCACTAATGAGTCAATAATAAATCATCATAAAATCAGTAAAAATCATATCCAACATTTAAAAAGCAATTCCAAGTTTTGAGAAATTCCAGAGATGTTTATGCCTATATTTCCTAATTTACCATTTTAGGCCACTTTTACTATATCATGAAAGAAGTACTGTAAATATTTATCCAAAAATTCCAAGAAAATTATATAAGCTATGTAGTGAACTAAAACCATCATAGTCCAAGTACCATAATTTTTCTCCATCATTTGAACTCTGAATCTATTTTAAAGTAAGATACTAATTTTTTTAACTTAATGAAGGAGGTACTGTTTTTATCCATCTAAAATTCCAGAGAAAATTACCAGGTGACTATCATAACTTGAAACACTCGCTGATCAAATTTCATAATTTTCCAATCATTAATTGGGCACTATTTGTATTTTTGTCTATATATCACAATTAGCACATTAAAGAATAAAGTACCCAAAATACTTAGCTAAAATTTCCAAGAAATTTACAGAAGATATAATTTGCTCTAATATGCCCTAATCCAAGATTTCATAATATTCCAGCAAACAGAAATTTCATACTCATCAAAATAAGTATCCAGGGCACCATTAGAGTTGTAAATGAAGTACTGTATAAATTAATCCAAAAATCTTAACAAAATTATATTATATCTTCTTGGACCATAAAATCACTCTACCCAAATTTTTGCTTGATTTTTAGTTCAGTTAACAGCTTAATAATTTAAAATTAAGGTTGGTGACCTAAACTAGGGTTAGGGTTTTAGGTGGGCTAAAGGTCTCCAAATACCCTAATATTTTTACCAGAGAATTTTAATGTCCCTATGGTCCTCTCCACCAAATTGCAAGTCAGACCAAGGTCATTTGACCCCATGACCATCACAACCCTACAAATCCCATTAAGGGACCTACCCTAGGGTTCTAGGGCTACCCTACACCAAACCACTCTAAACTCCCTTGGAGAGTGTGTCATGCCCAAGAAAGTCAGCGACAAAATATCAGCCCCTCTTGAGGCGATATGGCCACCC
Source organism: Platanthera zijinensis (assembly GCA_039513925.1). NCBI lineage: Eukaryota > Viridiplantae > Streptophyta > Magnoliopsida > Asparagales > Orchidaceae > Platanthera > Platanthera zijinensis. The sequence goes on along the minus strand of CM077079.1, from coordinate 134,041,298 downwards.
AAATCTCAAAAGTGCACTTTTAACCTAAGACCCCTTATTAGGGCAAAACTTAGGTTTGATCTTTTCTAACCCAAACCATCTCCAAATGAGATGAAAAATTAAACAGAACCTTATGGTGAACCCAGGGACAACTCACCAAAATTTGGGAGGGTTTGGAAATTATTTAGCCATCTAATTAAATTAAGCTAGGATTATTGAATTTTTCTAAAAACTATAGAAAAATATTTTCCAAAACTTCTCATTTTTGGATTGCACCTAGATATAGATTAGATTAGGCCACACCCCAAATTTCAAGTCATTTCGATGATGGGATTGGAGTGGGGAATTTTTCTAAGGTCAAGACAGCCCTATGGACTGACCTCACCAAAAAGGGTGCCGTGGTCTAACCAGGACTCCAAATCGAGTGAAATAAATTTTGAATTAAAGTAGACTTCAAGGGCTACATTTCCTATGTTGACCATTTTTCCTGTAGAAGCATCGAGTTATTTTTCCCAAATTATTTAATGTGACAGATAATTTTATTCAGAAATTGTTTTAAAAATAGGATTTAATTCTCATGGCACTGTTCATCTTCTTCAACAGCCCGAAACCAGAAGTTTGAAAACTTAGTTTCCTGTAGCTTTTCCAAAGCTATTACCCAGTTATCCAGCCATCTCCATGGCCGGCCACCACCACCACCACCTCTGTTGAGGTGTGGGCTACCGTCGGGCGGCGGCACGGCCGCCGGAGAGGCGGTTTCCGGCGAACCCGCCACCATGCAAATTTCGGAAAAGCATGGGAACGCTCACCCGATCCAGCTCTTTTGAGCCTGATATCTCTCCTAATGATTTATAAGATCTATCCATAGAAGAAAGAGTAGAGGAGGACCTTTTTCATGGTTTGACGGCGAGATGGACGTTGGACTGTCATAGCGCGGTGGTGGCGTCATCGGAATTCTTCTACAGCACAGTAGGAGGCTCGAAACTTCAGGTAAGGGCTGGGAAACTTCATCCTTGAGCCTAAGGGGCCTTTTTAAAGGGAATAAAGGAGGGAGGGGAAAGGTTGAAACGTTCATGGCCATTAATATTTCTCTTATCAACGTTTCGGTTATGATACAGGGAATTTAATTGATGGAAACGAAGAGATGTTTGCCAGGTGGCGAGTACCTATTGGACTAACATTTCCTTATTTATTTAAATAATTAAAGTAGGAAACGGCCCATAAATACTCCTGGTGTAACTTCCCATAATTCGAATTGATTACAACGTCGGTTACCGAAATTTCCAGTCTGGCTGACGTTTCGGCCTTTGTCACGGGCGTGACACATAGGTCACGGGCGTGACAGGCCCGGATAGCCAATTCTGGGTTCGACGATCGTCGAACTGAGATCGACGATCGTCGAAGGGTGGTCACGGGCGTGAAACCTGGGTCACGGGCGTGACAGGCCCGGGTGGTCAATTCTGGGTCGACGGCCGTCGAACTGAAATCGACGATCGTCGAACGTGGTCACGCCCTTTGTCACGGGCGTGACATTGTGGGTTACGGGCGTGACAGGCCCGTGTGGCAAATTCTGGGTCGACGACCGTCGAACTGAAATCGACGATCGTTGAATGTGGTCATGCCCTATGTCACGGGCGTGACATTGTGGGTCACGGGTGTGACAGGCCCGTGTGGCAAATTCTGGGTCGACGACCGTCGAACTGAAATCGACGATCGTCGAATGTTGTCACGCCCTATGTCACGGGCGTGACATTGTGGGTCACGGGCGTGACAGGGTCATGAGGTAAATTCCGCGCTCGGCGATCGTCGCGCTGAGATCGACGATCGCCGAAGGGGTCACGCCCTTGGTTACGGGCGTGACACCTGGGTCATGGGCGTGACAGGGCCGGGTTGAAAATTCTGCGCCTGACGATCGTCTCCCTGGGATCGACGATCGTCGAAGGAGTCACGCCCAATGTCACGGGCGTGACGGGTCGGTCACGGGCGTGACCAACCCGTGACCCGAAATCTCGATCGATTGATTTCAATTTTTAGGCTTCCTAGTGTCCTGTCACGACCAACCGACTCCTAGGGGCCTAGCCGGAAATGGGATGTTACAAATCCCAATAAACAAAACAAAGATTTCGTCCCCGAAATCAAGGTTAAGCCTACGAGACTCTAATCGAGAAAAGGAAGCTTGGAACATCCCATGAAAGTTGAAAGATCTACATCTCTGCATTACGTTTGCAGTGTGCAGTTTTGATTCTTAGACCCATTCGTCCAATTGTCAAGGTATGCACCCCAATAAACAAAGGATTAGCCCCTATTCTTGAAATATTTGGTCTTATTGGTTTTAAAATAGGAACACAGATTGATTGTACAGAGGGGTTTGTGAGGTATACCCGACCGAAAAGTTCTGGATACCTTTGTCGCATCAAGTCCTGTGGCTCCCATGTATGCTCCTCCTGTCCATGATTGTTCCACAGAACCCTGACTAACGGAACCTTCTTCCGTCGCAAGACCCGCACTGTTTTGTCATCGATCTTGATAGGCTCCAAGTTGACTGACCGATTCAACACAATCGTCTTGGGCACCCTGTGCTAACGAACAGCTACTCACCATTCTATGAAACACCCACAAGAGTTTTCTTTCGGGTCGAGGTGACGCCAACTACCTCGTCCAGTCTATCCTCGACGCTCCCTTTACCATTGTGCCTGGGGTGGGGATGACGAATCCTGTGCATGAAATCTCTAATTATACCTTCGTACTTCCATTATATCTCGGGCAGTGGCTGTAATTGTTTCCCCCAAAATTCTTTCACTTAGCCTTCAACAACTGAAGGACCTCACCGTGCATCACAAAATCCATGACACTTTTATTCACTCCAGGGGTAAATGTTCTGAGATACACCACACTTCCAGTAATTTAATTTCTCATTTGTGTGGGTAGGCAACAGATCTATAAAATCTCCACACGATCATTGTCCTATTCCTTCGAGTACGCCCGAAATCAGTCAACTCAACCTTACGGGTTATATTTAAGGTATCCGTCTTTCAATATATTGTTTGCTCACATCGTGTAGTTTCCTAGAGTCATCGTACTTCCAATGATATAACATAGCGATCTAGTTTTATCTTCGCCCGAACAACGTCGAATTATGTCAAATTCAATCTCACTAGGTTTGTTACGCCACATTCCTAAATTCGGGCTAAGGAAACCTAAGTCAATCCTATTTGCCCAATAAACAAAAGACAAGCCCCCAATAAATAAAGGATAAGCCCCTATCTTCCTTGGGCTAAGTATCTTTGATAATACCGTGTTATATCCGTCCTAGTTGGGTGCACAATTTCTAGGGCATCAATCTTCGACTTGGGGTTCCACCCTGAAACTTGTTAATATACTTCATACTTTAAACTCTCTGAGTCATATTTACGACAACTTTATCCGGGTCAAAATGTTCCCAATCCCAAATGGGTATCTTCGAACTTGAGTTCCTACCCGACCCTCAGTGTTGTCTCGGTGGTTGCCTCCAGGTAATTTTATTACCGGTATTGAGGGTTCAGACTACTTGTATTTTACCATTCTACTAATGTATTATTGGTCTCAATTCTCCTTAAAGTAGTCTACCGCTTCGAATAATCATTAATTGGGATAGTAGGGACACCAGAGTTTTACGTCTTAGGTAGTCATTCTCGTGCTAAACTCCTCCTTTATTCTCTTTGGGTATCTCTTTACCTTAACCAAATTCATACCCAAGGTCTATTTTGAACTAGGGCATACTATAGATTGTCCTGGTTAGTCACGAGTCCTAGTTGGTTGAGTCTACGTCGTTGGTTAGAGGATGATAAGATGAGATCTTCGCAGCCAGAGGTGTTCCCTGCTGGGGGCAGGGTTTGCCGCAGGCTACAAAGAAGGATTTCAATTAATGATGAAGTGGACTTTCACATGTGATTTCCCTAATGGGCACACCACTGCTTCCGCTGCTTAGTTTGACCCCAAACTAAACTCGAGAGGGGGTGACCCCGGGTTAGTGGACTGCTACTTTTCCGATCGAGGTTTCCTCTGATACCACTTGTAACACCCCCTTTTTTTTTCTTTTTCAACACCGGGGTCTTAGCCCAGAATTTGCCGCTTTGCGGTGGCACCGACTCACGGGAAGGTCGCCACTACAAAACGCCAATTCTATCGGCCCTTTACGATCGCGAATTAGTAGCATAATAAAGTAAGAGCAAGTCCACAATAATCACAGGTAAATAAATCTCCACGAAGGGAGAGTCCACAATAGTAATAAAAATCCGAGTACAAAAGGAGGGCTTGTGCCCAGTACATGTAATCCTCACTACAAGTCACTCACGGAAGCCAAACCAAAAGTAAAACTAAGCGTCACCGTAACCGTCACTGAACCGAGAGCACCCAAGCTGGACTGGCCCATCTCCACCGACTCTGTACTCTGCTGTTGCTGCATCTCTGGGTGCTTCTTCCTTTTCGGCCTGCCGTCGCCGCCTCGCGATCCACGTCTGCGTCTACGTCTTCGGCCTCCTGGCTGCTGAGTTGGTGGGGTCCCACCCATCAAGGGGCATTTGACCCGTGTATGTCCCGGCTGGTGACAATGGTAACACGGTCGCGGGGCCAGCTCTGTCAGGAACTGCAATAGTCGTGACCCTTCCGTATGGTACACCTAAAATGTTGTGGTTCGAAAACCGTTAGTCATAAAGACTAAGCCCTATCATCCCCTACCCCTTCCCCCATGGCTCCTAGGTACCGAGCGGAGAGGAAGAAAGGGAAGGATATGAAGGTGGAGATTAAATCAAATAACAGGTGACAGCGGACCTATACTAGCAATTCTATAATAAATATGATGGAAACAGAAAGTAAGAAATGTAACCTTAACTTATGCGTGGAAGCGCATAAGCCGAGGGATCTTTTGCAGGGCTCCCATCGTATAGAGTGTCCCATACCACTTATACGTTGGGGTGTCGGTTGTCAAACAGCAAGAATGGCAAGTAAGTGAAAGTACAAGTAATATAACCATTGATTTATAGGGATTACCCCTATAGACCAAGGGGTCGTTTTGCAGAGCCTATCGTATAAAACGTCCCATACCATTTTATACGTTAGGTGGCATGTTTATGCTATGACACACAGTTATGCTATGAAATGCACAAGCAAGTGCAACACACCCACACGACTCTATGCGCACAGACCTTTAATTCCCCCTGTTCGGGAGGCTAGCTTCACCCCCAGGAATCTCCGATGTGGAAAACGGAGACAGTGAGTCGGGCCCCCCACTCCTAGGCGGGTAACCACACTACCAGGCCTAGCCCTTCCATACGCCCCTAAAAGAACACAACCTAGAGTATCCGCGTATTAGTGCTAGTTGTACCCACCAGGCTTTTCGCCGAGTTAACGTACCGTTGTCGGTGTGAACGATCGCCTAGTACCGTTGACCCACCACTTATATGCACATGCAACCATGACAAATATATTTATACAAGTTCTCATATTACCGAGCCTCCAGCTCTCTAGGCTACTAAGCCTATACCATGTCCCCGAGCATCCCGCTCCCTGGACTTCCCAATTACCAACCAAACCATAGTCATTACTAGTAGGCCCTTAGACTATGGACCTACTCTACCCATTCCAGCCAATTTTTCTTCCTATGTGTACAAGTGTAGGTGTGAGGTACAACTATTATTAGGATTACTCTTGATCATTTTATTCCTAAGATTTAAAGTTAATCTTAGACTTCCCGAGGGTTACCCGGTGAAGGGCTCGCAGCGGTACTAGGAGCTATGATGGGGTGAATCCCAAAACTCCCTTTCCAAGGCACTTATTATACTTGATTGGTTCCCTTAACCCATTCCATTCTCGCATTACAGTGGGCTATTCCTAGGGTGGCTTTGACTCTTCCTCTTCTCGGGGAGGACGGTCTTCCGTCGAACCCGAGCACTACCTACCGCTAGTCACTCTCACCCCCCTACCCATCCTGACTTCCAATAATGAACTTGATTTAACACACCCTATCTAAACCAGCAAACTATCAAAATTCCATCTCCAAGTTCATCACCCACTCTAGCTCAGCTTCTGCAGTTTTACTAAACGCAAACCGTCCTAAGCTTCATGAGGTATGCAAGGGGTGGTACTCCCAACTGTCTCCCAAATCCCATATAATATTTACTGGAGGTCTACCATGACCTAATTAGTCTAAATCCAGAAAATAATAATTTTTCTATTTCATTTGGCATTTAATTTATTTATCCTAAGATCCCAAATGCCCTTCTGTGAACACGAAGTGCACTAATGAGTCAATAATAAATCATCATAAAATCATTAAAAATCCTATCCAACATTTAAACAACAATTCCAAGTTTTGAGAAATTCCAGAGATGTTTATGCCTATATTTCCTAATTTACCATTTTAGGCCACTTTTACTATATCATGAAGGAAATACTGTAAATATTTATCAAAAAATTTTAAAAAAATTATATAAGCTATATAGTGACCTAAAACCATCATAGAACAAGTAACATAATTTTTCTAAATAATTTGAACTCTGAATCTATTTTAAAGTAAGATACTAATTTTTTTAACTTAATGAAGGAGGTACGGTTTTTATCCATCTAAAATTCCAGAGAAAATTACCAGGTGACTATCATAACTTTAAACACTCGCTGATCAAATTTCATAATTTTCCAATCATTAATTAGGCACTATTTTTATTTTTGTCTATAAATCACAATTAGCACATTAAAGAATAAAGTACCCAAAATACTCAGCTAAAATTTCCAAGAAAATTACAGAAGATATAATTTGCTCTAATATGCCCTAATCCAAGATTTCATAATATTCTAGCAAACAAAAATTTCATACTCATCAAAATAAGTATCCAGGGCACCATTAGAGTTGTAAATGAAGTACTGTATAAATTAATCCAAAAATCTTAACAAAATTATATTATATCTTCTTGGACCATAAAATTACTCTACCCAAATTTTTGCTTGATTTGTAGTTCAGTTAATAGCTTAATAATTCAAAATTAAGGTTGGTGACCTAAACTAGGGTTAGGGTTTTAGGTGGGCTAAAGGTCTCCAAATAACCTAATATTTTTACCAGAGAATTTTAATGTCCCTATGGTCCTCTCCACCAAATTTCAAGTCAGACCAATATCATTTGACCCCATGACCTTCACAACCCTACAAATCCCGTTAAGGGACCTACCCTAGGGTTCTGGGGCTACCCTACACCAAACCACTCTAAACTCCCTTGGAGGGTGTGTCATGCCCAAGAAAGTCAGCGACCAAAATATCAGCCCCTGTTGAGGCGATATGGCCACCCAAATCTCAAAAGTGCACTTTTAACCTAAGACCCCTTATTAGGTCAAAACTTAGGTTTGATCTTTTCCAACCCAAACCATCTCCAAATGAGATGAAAAATTAAACAGAACCTTATGGTAAACCCAGGGACCACTCACCAAATTTTGGGAGGGTTTGGAAATTATTTAGCTATCTAATTAAATTAAGCTAGGATTATTGAATTTTTCTAAAAACTATAGAAAAATATTTTCCAAAACTTCTCATTTTTGGATCGCACCTAGATATAGGTAAGATTAGGCCACACCCCAGGTTTCAAGTCATTTTGATGAAGAGATTGGAGTGGGGAATGTTTCTAAGGTCAAGACAGCCCTATGGACAGACCTCACCAAAAAGGGTGCCGTGGTCTAACCAGGACTCCAAATCGAGTGAAATCAATTTTGAATTAAAGTAGACTTCAAGGGCTACATTTCCTATGTTGACCATTTTTCCTGTACAAGACTCTAGTTATTTTTCCCAAATTATTTAATGTGATATATATTTTTATTCAGAAATTGTTTTAAAAATAGGATTTAATTCTCATGGCACTGTTCATCTTCTTCAACAGCCCGAAACCAGAAGTTTGAAAACTTAGTTTCCTGTAGCTTTTCCAAAGCTATTACCCAGTCATCCAGCCATCTCCCTGGCCGGCCACCACCACCACCTCTGTTGAGGTGAGGGCTACCGTCGGGCGGCGGCACGGCCGCCGGAGAGGCGGTTTCCGGCGAACCCGCCACCATGCAAATTTCGGAAAAGCATGGGAACGCTCACCCGATCCGGCACTTTTGAGCCTGATATCTCTCCTAATGATTTCTAAGATCTATCCATAGAAGAAAGAGTAGAGGAGGACCTTATTCATGGTTTGACGGCGAGATGGACGTTGGACTGTCATAGCGCGGTGGTGGCGTCGTCGGAATTCTTCTACAGCACAGTAGGAGGCTCGAAACTTCAGGTAAGGGCTGGGAAACTTCATCCTTGAGCCTAAGGGGCCTTTTTAAAGGGAAGAAAGGAGGGAGGGGAAAGGTTGAAACGTTCATGGTCATTAATATTTCTCTTATCAATGTTTCGGTTATGATGTAGGGAATTTAATTGCTGGAAACGAAGAGACGTTTGCCAGGTGGCGAGTACCTATTGGACTAACATTTCCTTATTTATTTAAATAATTAAAGTAGGAAATGGCCAATAAATACTCCTGGTGTAACTTCCCATAATCCGAATTGATTACAACGTCGGTTACCGAAATTTCCAGTCTGGCTGACGTTTCGGCCTTTGTCACGGGCGTGACACATAGGTCACGGGCGTGACAGACCCGGATAGCCAATTCTGGGTTCGACGATCGTCGAACTGAGATCGATGATCGTCGAAGGGTGGTCACGGGCGTGAAACCTGGGTCACGGGCGTGACAGGCCCGGGTGGTCAATTCTGGGTCGACGGCCGTCGAACTGAAATCGACGATCGTCGAATGTGGTCACGCCCTATGTCACGGGCGTGACATTGTGGGTCACGGGTATGATAGGACCGTGTGGCAAATTCTGGGTCGACGACCGTCGAACTGAAATCGACGATCGTCGAATGTGGTCACGCCCTAAGTCACGGGCGTGATATTGTGGGTCACGGGCGTGACAGGCCCGTGTGGCAAATTCTGGGTTGACGACCGTCGAACTGAAATCGACGATCATCGAACGTGGTCACGCCCTATGTCACGGGCGTGACATTGTGGGTCACGGGCGTGACAGGGTCATGAGGTAAATTCCGCGCTCGGCGATCGTCGTGCTGAGATCGACGATCGCCGAAGGGGTCACGCCCTTGGTCACGGGCGTGACACCTGGGTCACGGGCGTGACCGGGCCGGGTTGAAAATTCTGCGCCCGACGATTGTCTCCCTGGGATCGACGATCGTCGAAGGAGTCACGCCCCAGGTCATGGGCGTGACGGGTCGGTCACGGGCGTGACCAACCCATGACCCGAAATCTCGATCGATTGAATTCAATTTTTAGGCTTCCTAGTGTCCTGTCACGACCAACCGACTCCTAGGGGCCTAGCCAGAAATGGGATGTTACATATCTAGTTCGCAAGATCATCCTAAAGGATTCCCGAGCAATGAGAATAATTATTTATATCTGAATTTTCGTTCTTCTTTTTTCGCACCACAATCTTATTCTTCTAATTTTGGGGAATTTTCACAATTTCAATTTGATCGTCCTCCCAAAAATTTAGAAAATATTATTACTTGTTCTATTAATTTTTCTTCTAATTTTTGGGACTTTTCACAAATTCAGTTTGATCCTCCTCCCCAAAATTTAGAAAAAATTAATACTTTTTCTAAAAATTCTCCTCCCTCTTCGATTATTTCTCCGAAATTTTACCCATCAAGTTTTTAGCGCCGTTGTCCGGGATTATTTTTGTTGGTATTTAGAAAATGCTAATTTTATTAATTTTATCATACTCTTTCTCTACCACAATTCTTTTTTTTAAATTCATTTCCATTAGGTATCGATTGTTTTATTTTTATTTCATAAAAAATGTTATCTACTTTGGTCATCGAACTTTCTAGGCTTGAAAACCACCTAAATATTTTGGAAGCCGCACGCAGGCGAGAAAATTCTGGTTATTATTGTGGTGCTCCTCATCGAAATGAGGAATGTTACCTTCATAATTATTATCATAATTTTTCGTATGAAAATAATTTTTATAATAATTATGAAAATATTTTTACTCATTTTAATGATTATTCTATTTCAAATTTTCTTGAAAACAATTTTTCCAAATTTTCTAATTTTCATGAAAATACTTTTTCAAACTTTAACGAGAACAGCTTTTCCGAGTAAAAAATTTATTATTCCACCTCAGATGTTTGTTTTTCTTGTTCATAAGATAAACTGGAAGGATTCCCAAGCAATGAGAATAATTATTTAGATCCGAATTTTTGTTTTTCTTTTATCGCACCGCAATCTTATTCTTTTAATTTTGGGGATGGTCCACAATTTCAATTTGATCCTCCTCCCGAAAATATAGAAAATATTATCATTTGTTATATTAATTTTTCTTCTAATTTTGGAGACTTTTCACAATTTTAGTTTGATCCTCCTTCAAAAAATTTAGAAGAAGTTAATACTTTCTCTAAAAATTTTCCTCTCTCTTCGAATATTTCACCTATGGAGGTACATGAATCTTCATGTGCCCCCTTAGATTCTTATTCAGAAGCAGAAGAAAAATTATTATATCAAAAATTTATAAATATTATGGGCACACTGGATGAAATAGAAGATGAACATGATTCATCTCCAATTTCTCTTTATTTTCTTTCACATCATGAATTCTCAAACTCCACTTATGAATATTTAGAAATCCAAATTCATGAACAAGTTGTGCCCAATGATTTTATGTTAAATGAATTGTTGGAAAACAATATTATTTTTAAAAATAAACAACCGGAACATGATCATATAGTTTCGCATGAGTGTCTCCTCCTTGCAAAAATTTTTCTGACTCACTTACTTTTGATTTTCGGTACACTAACAATTTTCAGATAGAAGATGAGCCGTTGCAATCCAACGTCATTCTCGATCCATTTGCCGCTCATCTACAAAGATTCAAATCACCTCTGGTTTGGATAGGTGATTTGAATCTAAATTTTCAAGTCAAGCGCAAGAAGGAAAATCAAGAAGAAAGTAGAGTAGTCGGGCGAGCAACTTCGGCATATTCACCCAAGCGTGAATTAAAGGAATTGCCCGTCCACTTAAAATTTTATTTTCCTTTTTCTTAACACTAACAGTCTAGCTTAAAGACGAGAAAAATAAAAGCGCTCTTGGGAGACACCCCTTGCTAACCCTTTATTTCTTGAATTTCTTTTTTTAATTTAATTAATAAATATTCTTTCCCCCCCCCCTTACTTGGTATATAAACATCGGGGACAATGTTTATTTTTAAGTATAGGGGTGGGATCTCTTTTGTTGTTTTTATTTAAAAAAATAAAAAATTATTTTGGAAAACTCTTTAAAAATGCAAAAAAATAATGGTGTTTTACTTATTTTTCCAAAAAAAAAAATATACAAAAAATAGAAAATCGTATCTTAATTTCTTAGAAAGGGCCGTGTTTGGCTGTTATCCCACAAAACAACATAGTATCGGTGAGAACCCTTCACAGGGTATACCTCGGGAAGTCTAAGAAATAACAAAAAAATTAGGTTTATTTTTCAATTAGAGAAATCATTATTTCTATATTTATTCAAATGCAAAATCTCTAGTATTCATCTTTTACAAAGTGTTTAAAAATTTGCATGTTTTAATTGAATTTTGAATTTTTGAGTAGAAGTGTTGGTCATGTTGTGTTCCTAGTCAAGTGCACATGTTAGTAAAATTTTATGAAGAATTAAATATTCAGCATATAATTAGTTTTTTATTTTTTTAAATGTGTAGAAATAGTTTATTTTACTTTATTTTTAAACTGGTAGAAATCCAAAAAAAATTAGGTGATTACGTAGAAGTTATTAGAGAGATATTTCGCAAATCAAGAATAATGACATTCTTTCTCGATGTCTAGAACTTGCCCTCTAGCGAATCTCAAGACCAGCATAAGTTAAACTTATTAGAATTAATAGGATACCGACATTTATTTTGGCCAGTTTGATCCTTTGCACCCTTACCTAACATTTTTATTGTCGCTAATCCACTTTGATCCTATTATCCTATGTTTTGTTTTAGCTCCACCAAATATGTCACCAAGGTCTAAAAAGCATCCGAATCACACACATAAGTCTGAGCTCGTTAGTGGTTTTATATATAAAAAAACTTTGTGAGTGATTTGGAGTCATTTATGTTGGTGACTATTCTTATCGAAAAAAGAGCTGATTTTGTTTCTCCTTCCTTTTAAATAAGAAAAATCTTTAAAAAGGTGAAGAAAGAGATATTAAAAAAAAGTTGAAATGTTTTTATTAAAGAAAAAATATTTGGGGAGTTGGCTATCTTTTTAAAGCCATGATTATTTATTTAGTGTGAGCTCTCTTTAGGTTTGGGTGTGATAAGCCGTCTTGTTTATCATTGATTATCCACACTAAAACCTAAGCCTATGTTTTAACCTAGTAAAGTCCTATTGATTTATGCTTATATGTTATACTAGTGTCGTGGCAAGAGTGTGAAAGGGAAAGCCTTTGGCCATCGACATTGATGGATTTCTTTGGAGGGTATCTTGACCTTTATTTTGTGAAATGTCGATCTCAGTACACACGCTAACTTCTCCCTAAATAATTTTAGGATTTACCGGGTTTTCAAATTCAAAGTAGAAATAATAAGCGAAAACACTTTCTAGAAAATAAAAACTATTTTTTTTGCTTAGTAGGTTTTTCCTACTGAAATAGCTATGCACATAGGCATAAGGCTTCATATTTTACTCCTTATGTTCAATTTTGTTTTCTAGCATTGAAATTTTTCTTCTTCCTATGGAAAGTTGTTTGCTCAGGACAAGCAAATGAGTAAGTAATAACTCTAATTTTATCCTTATTTTTATATAGTTTTTATTTAATACTTAAGTAGTTTTTAATTATATTTTATGAATTTAGTTTCTAATTACTTGTTTTTTATATTTCAGGTATAATTGGGCTTCAAATATCAATTACAAGTCCATGGCCATATTCTGAAAACTTTTTGGAGAAAATTAACAATTTTGATCCCGGATAGCTAAACTTCATATGGTTATAACATTAAAACCAGGAAGAGTTACGAGACGTGCAACCAGTCTACGGAAAGAGGATGACGTCCTCTATAAGTCTGAAGAGCTTCACAAGTATACACACCTAAGTCACGGGCGTGACTCGGGCAAAAAAGCAATTTTCTCAAGATATCTTCCCGGGGCAATTCTTGACATTTTCTAAGTACACGCCCCCATGTCATTGGCGTCAATAGGGCGTGACTTACTTGAAACCGCCGAATTGATGCCAGATTGCGCCGTTTCCAGCCTTTGCTGACCCGGTCAATACACGCTCCCATATCACAGGCATGAATCTGGGGCATGACCTGGAAATTAACAGATTTTGGTGGTTTTCCCGGGCTTTTTATGTCAGCAATTCCATACTTGACAAGCCCTAGGTCACGGGCGTGACCTAGGGGTGTGACCCACAAAATGGTGAATTTGGCGGTTTTCTCCAATGTTCTCGGGCTTTCAAGTGGATGGTTCTGCACCTTACACGCCCCATAGTCACGGGCATGACCTAGGGGCGTGACCTTCTAGAAAATTTCCTATAAATACCAAACAGAGCCACGAGCTGAGGAGTCATCTAGGGAGTTAGATTTAGTAGTTTAATTCTCCATTTTCCTACTTTTTCTTCCTTGTATTTCCAATTTCATAGTTTAGGTTTTAATTCAAGTATTTCTCCTTTATGCATTCTTGTTTAACTTTCCCTTCCTTTTTTGTACTTTTCTTTATCATGCCAAGTAGCTAAATTTCATTAGCTCTTTATCATGATGAACTTTAAATAAAATAAACTTTTTTAAAGCTTTCTTTATTATCGTTTCGATCTATCTTTGGTTTATTTCTTCAATTTAGATCTTTATCCTAGATTTACCGAGAGCTTGTGGAACGAGTGGATCACTCAAAGGTAGAAGGATTTGCATGCACTTATCGAGAGAGGATGACTTGAATCTTTCGGATGGGAGTCAAATCCAATAGTGGGGTTCATCAAATAAAGCAAAAATAGGGGTTTCGACTGGCTGAGAGTTCTTAATTGATCAACCTAAGTTTAGTCGAGAGTGTATTCTAAAGAGAGGCGCTTTTGTAAATTAGGAACCTCCACGGTCAGAGTAGGTAGATTAGAAGCTTGAATTTTATGAAAGGTTTATTTTAATTCAAAGTGAGTCTAGATAAAGTGTTAATCTTAGTTCATATTTTTCTTAATTTTCTTTCTTTATTTACCAATAAAATAATTTATATTTGCATGAGTCGAAGTAGTCAACAATCCCCGAGTCTATTACGATACTTGATCCTATACTCTAGAACGTTAGGTATAATGGCCTTTTCGAATTAGAATCGCACGCAAGTGTGGATTTTAACCATCTGCAGTCCAATGATTAACCCAAAACTGTTATGTATAACAGAATTAGACAAGAGTAGACTAATAGGTTAAGGGATTAAGGACGGGTTTTGTTCTGCGCGCTGGAGGCTCGAATGTTTGGATACTTTAGGACAGGTTAGTCCTGCGAGCTGGAGGCTTGGGTTTCAAAATAACTTGCATATGCATAGAAAATATTAGTGGAGGGTCATGCGGTACTAGAAAGTCATCACACTAACGATAGCACGGTGACTCAGGTGAGGTATGAGGGTTTGAGGGGCTAGTAGGTTGTTTATACAACGGTCTGGAGGATGATCCCCGAAAATGCACACCTGACTAAAATGATTGGTGTATTTTCCAGCAAATTAGTATGCAGAGACTCTAGAGTGCATCTCAGACATGTATAGAGACATACGAAGGGTCTAGGCTTGGTAGTGTGCATACCTTCCTAGGAAGTGGAGACGCCCACTACACTACTACCGAAGTCACAATGGTGGTACCAGGGAGTTCAGCTAACTCCAAAATGTGGGAACTAAAGGTTTATGATCACAGAGTCATGTGTGTGAGTTTTAATTATATGAATCACTACCTGCATAACACATCATAGCATACATACATACTTAGGACATACGTACCACAAGTCCTTATCATATAAATTAGTATTTTTCTATTTTATATGATAAGTTATATTCCTGAAACCTCAATTTATAAGTTTGTATGACAATCGTATAAGTTAAGGTACTCCTGTGATGATAGTGTAGTAGTAGATAGTTTACATTTCTGCTCAGTACTTTACCTTAGTTACCTTTCAACACTTCTTTCCAATACTACTTTTCTTACTTCCTTACTTGTACAATATAGAACTGCTAGTATATATACTGTCATATTAGAGTAGGACTATTGTCACCTGCTTCCATTTTTATAATGCTTTGTTTTCCTTCGCATTTGTCCTCTTGTACGGTGCCTAGGAGTCACGTGGGTGAGGCGAGGACAAAATTGCTTTGTCTTTATGACTAACGATCGGATGCGACTGTATTATTTTAGGAGCTCAAGAAGTAGGAGCGACAACACGACCAGCAGGATGATGTGGTAGGACCTAAGGAGTAGTTCCCACGTACTATTACTTCTACAGTTCAGCGTCTGGTGATGACTAGTGTTTTAGTTACAACTTCTGTTTACTGTGTGATTGAGAGAGAGAATTTATTTTATTTGGCATGTGCCGGGCATAATCCCTTCTCTCATTTTTGTACTCATTGTGGATTGTTGTACATTTCACCTATATGTGTGATGATATTGATGTGACTTGTGGACTTCCTAGTTTTTATAACTGCTTGATGTACTTCTATTCTCACTTTGCCTACAGGTAAATGATCGTAAAATCCGGCAGGATCGGGATCTTGCGGTGTCGACTCGCCTGCGTGTGCTAGTATCACCGAAAGGCGGCGGTTCTGGGCATAATACCCGATAACCCCTCAGTAAGGGAGGATAGGGTCTTACACTACGGTCACGCCTCCACTAATGGTGGGCTAAACAACAAATTCCTCATATCCCTGTCAAAGGACTGGGACACAAAGGTGGTAGCCATTAAAGAGTTTGAAAAGCTGCCCGAGATTGATCCCCAGAATCTGTTCCAAAAACTCCTCTTTTATGAACTACAAAGGAATACTCGAAAGAAGGAGGAGCAAAATAGCAAGACTTAAAGCATGGAGAAGTTGGTATCTCTAAAAGCTTAAGGGATAAGAAAATCTAAATCTATGTCACCTATAAGGGCACGAGCTCCAAATGCATCAGAATACTCTGATCCAAGCACTTCAGGCTCTAATTTTTCTGATGGAGAGTTCTCGCTAATCTCCAAGTAATTCAAAAGATTGCACAGCAAGAGGAGGCAAATGAAAAATCAGTCCTCTTCGTTGGACTGCAGAAGATCACATCATGATAGAGAATGGTGTATGAAAAGCTACAGTAGAGAGGATAGGTATATATCTAAACCGAACAAACATTCTTCCTCTGACATATTTTGTTATTGTTGCAACAAGTTAGGATACTTGATTGTAGAGTGACCGTACAAGAAGAAGGAAGGATCTAAGAAAGAAGATAATAGATCCTTTAAAGGTAAGAGGAAGGAAGATAAGAGCTTTGTTGTAAAGAAGTCCAAGACTCTCAGCGATAGTGACTCAATTGAGACAAGCTCTGAAAATGAAAAACCTTACTTCGGGCTCAAGGCTCAATGAGACGAGGAAGTGGGCAGCTCCCATTTCCATGGGAAGGTAAACTCTCACAAAATCCTCTCTAAATCAAAAACTTCCACTAATGGTCATGAGGACTACTCTTCTGAGGAAGATGAAGCTGACTTGATGGCTCAACATTAAGAACTTTTGAAAGCCTTTGACAATTGCAAAGAGGTAGTCAAAAAGCAATTAAAATAGATTGCTTCTCTCAAGGTAATGGAATCAACCCTGAAGGAGGAAATTGCTGAATTCACTGCTCTTAGAAAAGAAGTTACTCCTTGCAAGAGGAATTGAAATGCTCTATTGAACTATTAAGTAAGAAGGAGAAATACTTAGTTGAGCAAGAAGAAATGCTCTTGGTGGTAAGGAAACTTGTTGAAAGTTACTCTAAGCTGAGAACTATTCTTCCTCTCATTGATGAATTTTCTGCTCCTAAGAAGGGTATTGTTCTTACCCACATAGCAAAAATAGATAAGGCTGCTAAGAGAGATAGTTCCAAAGGCAAAGGGAAGGCACCTCAAAGTCAACCCACTTTTGAGAAAGTAATCTTTTCCTGAAATAAATATGACTTTGAGACGTCCTGTGGTCACGTTGGTATGCCTACTTATGTGGAGCCTAAAAAGAACTACCAAGGATGGACTCATCCTCGATACTTTGGTGCTAGTGTTTTCAAGGCACCTTATGTAACGCCCTTGATTTTTCCAAGGTTTATTTAAATACCTTTAGTAACGTATTTTGATGTTAGTGCGTTACTTTGACGGTTGTTTAACGGGCCGGGTGCCGTTGTTGGAGCGTGGCTTTTTGCTCATTGGTACCCTGGGTTTTTAATTAGAATGTTTGCATGGCTAATTTCTTGTGATTTTTGATATTCCATGCGAGTCGGGGTTCATTTTGGAACACGACAGAGCCTTTTTGGGAATGGTGGTATTTTAACATCAGGAGATTTTTACCTGAGTTTGGTTTATCTAATTCTAGTTCTGACTTCGCCGTTAGATTCGTAGCGTCGATATTTAGCTATTGTGCGATTTTCATAAAAATCCAAGTTAGTGCGAGTTTTGGTCATTTGGACATTTTAATTATAATAATAATATATTATTATATTATATTATCTATTGCATATATGTAGCCTCCAATAAGACGTAAACCATATTCATCATCTTCTTCCTGAAACCATCGATTGTTTTGCAAAAGAGAGAAAGAGGCGGTCTTTGGAGTGCCTTTGGCCGTCAATTTTAGGAACTCTGGTGCACGAAATTGTTATTAGAGGGTAGATTCAGTTTGCTCTTACTGCGATCTACGTTTCTACAATTTTGCTACTTAGGCATTTTTGCGGTCCGATCCGTGAGGAGGAGCATTGCTTGGCTGGATTTCAGGAGGTTAAGGAAAGTGGTGCTTTCTCACCCTTGCCAAGTTCGTTTCTTATTATTCTTTGTGGCTTTTCTTCCGTTTTCTCCATAGATTTTAGGAGTGGTGTAGGGTTTGGACAAGGACGGCCTATTGCGTGTGTAGGATTTCCAGTTAGGTCATGGTATGTTTCATCAAATTTGACATTTAGCCTAAGAAAAATTCATTTTATATGACTGCTATTCAAGACAAACTCATCAAGTATAATTCTGTTAATCTGTTAAATTTCATCTTATATGGTCGTCAGTCTAAGTAAGAATTAGACATCTATGACAGTTTGGTAATTCGTCGTATATGGAGGGTCCAAAATCGTCTAATATCCTCTAGATTCATCGGGTGAAGGTTTTGTTGGTCCAAGTAAAATTCAGCGAGTTTCAGTTGGAGCAAAGTCAAATTCATCGAGTATCCGAGGTAAATTTGTCGAGTAATGCTTGGCATTGATTTAAGTCCAATTCGTTGAGTATTAGGGATTGAGTTGATGAATATCAGCTTGGCATTGAGTGATGTACTAGACAAAGTTAAAATCGTCGAGTAACAGGCGCTGAGAGCGTTGAGTGATCCTTCAACCTAAGTTAAATTTGTCGAGTTAACTCAATGAATTTGTCGAGTAATGCTAGTGGCGTTGAGTGCACGGCCTTGGCATTGAGTGTCATTGAGTGTCTGTGAGACTTAGTATAAAGTGTTGAGTGCACTGAATGCACTCAACGCGGAGTTGAGTGAGACAACGTTAAGTGTAACCATGGCGTTGAGTACTTTTGGAGCTAAGTCTAAAGCGTTGAGTGGACACAACATGGCGTTGATTGGACTCAACATCGAATTGAGTGAAAGTGTATTTGTTGAGTCATCTAGCTTGGAATTGAGTGTGTTGAATGCACTCAACGTGGCGTCGAGTGCACTCAACGCTTTTCCCTGGACTTAGTATTTTTGGTCAATTCATCGTGTACCTATTGTATTCGTCGAGTATACTCGACGAATCAGCTTGGACTTATAAATTTCTCGTCGAATTAAGTGGAATTCATCGGGTATGTCTTAGAATGATTTTACTTGGGAACTTTCTTCCTTTATGTCAAAGGAGAGTTCCTATGGCTTAGTTGAGGTTATAGGTGTTTATGGATGATAAGTGTGGCCTTTGGTTAGTAGTTGATATAGGACCCCAAACCTAATGGCAAATTATGAATCATTATACTGGTGGAGATATTTTTGGACTGTGGGGTTAAGTTGGACAAAGTGGCAATCACCACAGAACCTTATTAATATGTTGGATTGATGGGTTTAGATAGATATTAAGGCCACCACCCTAGTGTCCTATTGAGACAATTGGACTGTCTGGTTGTGTTGGACAATGTTGCCACCACTACAGTATCTTCTTGAAATGTTTTGGGTCTGTAAGTTAGGGTTGCACTATGTGGCCACCGACTCAGGACCATTTCCTTCTACTGTTAATGATTCATATGAGTAGAATTGTTAAGTCTTTTTCCTTGTATTATATAGATATATGTTGCTCTGCTTACTCTGGAAGGTATTCCAGAAACATGGCTTCGTTTCGCACTTGGTGCAATTTCCTTACTCTTGGACATTTATAAGTTAAAACATTAATCCCTGTTTATATCTATTTTGCTTTATTCTGACAGCTTCCTTATATGTGGGTTGTAACCCATATTCCTATTTAGTTTATTGCTAACTTTTTTTATCTTTTATCTCCACTTGTATAATCTTATTGAGGTATTCTTTTCTTGTGAATACCTCAGGTTTGGAGCAGTAGCCAGTTGAGCGGCTAAGAGTTTTGGTTTTTGGCTAGTGTTCTACAGCTGTCCTTTTCTCACCAGTTATGAGGTAGTTGTTTGTTTTTCCTTTAGTTCAGACATACTTTATTTTGGTGGGTTTATGTCAGGATGTTGACGCCCATAGGATTTTGTTTAATGTTTAGTACTTGCTAGCTGCTAAGTCATTTTTATGTGATTCGGCTGTGTTTACTTGCTCTCTAGGAAGGTTTTATGCTAGGTTGCATGTTAGATATTTTAAATTATAAAAGTATTACTTCTATCTCATGCATATTAATAATATGTTTTGTATTCGAAACTATTAGGGTATTTTTAGGTTTTTAATACACGAATCATGTCTTGTAAGCTTTTATATTGACCTCCTTTTGTATATATTATTTCCACTAATGATTTCTCATTTTTTTGCAGATTTTCTCAGTTTTTGGCCAAAATGACCTTAGACGCCCCCTAAAACGCCCTCCCTAGGCGTGTCACCGGGAGTGTAAGCCAATCCCAAGGAAGGTTGATGCCAGAACTCAAATCTCGAGAAAAACACCTGACACGCCCCCTTACACACCCTCCCTGGGCGTATCTCTGGGCATGTCACCCTCATCCTGAAGCCTGCTGCCGCATTTTAAGATTTTCAGTTATTGCACGTAAACAGTACAGACACGCCCCACTACACGGGCATGGCCTTGAGGCGTGTTCCACCTTTTTCGACGACTGACAGATTTCCGACCAATGATTGATACATGACGTGCCTTACACGCCCCTCATACATGGGCGTGGCCTAGGGCGTATCTACCGACGTATAGAAGAAATCATCATTTCCGTCAGCATTCAGCTCTTGAGGTCAACCACGTACTTGACAAGCCCCCCAGACATGCCCTCCCCGGGCGTGATAGGGGGGCATGACCAACCCGAAAAAAGTTTATAAAATCAGGCCTCCCTCTTGTGCCCAGCAAGTAGTTTTAGGTTGAGAGGGGAGGTGCTGCCCTTTTATTTCTTCGAGTTTTCCATGCTTCTCCTCTCCCTCTTTCTCATTTTTAGCTTTTTTATCCTAGCTTAGTGTACTCCTATTGTTATACTTTTTGTAAATTCTTTAGTAGATTAGTGTTGATGCTAGCTTAGGTTTTTTATTTAATTGCACTTGTAATCTTTTGTTTCAAGTTTTAACTCTCTTTAGCATTAATATAAAGTGTCCTTTTTTACTTTTTTTTCTTAATGTTCTTCTACCCAACTCTCTTCCTCCACTTCTCCATGATTAACTAATCCTCCTTATACTCGATCTTGATGATCCGAGGTTCGAGTTGATTAAGTTACGATTCTTTAAGTTTACTTTTTCTTTTTAGGGTTTAGGCCTTTCATTTACTCTTGAAAAATCATGTTTGGAGTTTTATCATCGATATATAATTTCCATATTTGTTTTCACTCTTAGATAGACGAGAGGCTCGTAATTTGAAGTGAACACTCAAGAATAAAGAGAGTTGCATGCACCCCTCGAGAGAGGCAGACATTAAATATCCCGGATTTGAGTGATATCCAATAGTGGTGTTCGCCGCATAAAGCAAGCTTTAGGTCTCCGATTGGGATGAGAGTTTGGTCGGACCTTCCTAAACTTAGTTGGGCACAACATTGAGAGAAGCGTATTCAAACATTGGGAACCTCCACGGTCAAGGTCTGTTACCCTATTAAGTTAGGTTTTATTATCGCATTTTTAATCAACTTTTGTTGAGGTGATTCTCGACGGAGTACTTTACAATTTCATTGTTTCAACCCCTTATTATAATCATTTTTAGTAGTTCCTATTTAGCTGCAAGTAGTTCTCTTTTTAGCGCAAATATTTCCTTTCTTAATCGCAATTAGTTTTCTTTTAACAAACCCTAAAACAATCCTTCGATAAGATAATAGTTTTCGTGTGAGTAAGTTTACTCAACGGTTCACGAATTTTTATACGACACTTATGTCCCCTAGCTACAGTTCGATAGGTATACTTGCCTAGTTGGATTGCTAGTTCGGTTTTTATTCTCTTCACGATTAGCAGACACCACATTTTTGGCGCTGTTGCTGGTGAGCAACTTTTGTTGATAATTCGAAAACACGAACCTATTACTTTTATCACTTCTCTTTCTCACCCTCTTTCTTAAAAAATTTAAAAAAAATTCAAAAACAATATTAACACTATTAATAAAAACCCGCTTCACAATTTTTTTACACCACCTTATTCTCTCGAAAAGGGAATTATGGCTTAAATACCACTATCCTATCTAGTACCTTGCAAACCCTTTATCTATTAGCCCTTGGGAAGTTTGGGAGTTAAAACATTAAAAAAATCTATTTCAAGAAAATTTTAGTAGTTCTCTTTTTCTAGTTTATTTTCTCTTTCTTTATCTACTCTTCTCTTAGTGCATTACCCGCATAAATCTGTCAGTTATTTTGGACTTGGACCACGAAATTCAGTGTACTCTTCAGAGAAGATCGCAATTTCAAGGCCTTACTCTCCAAATACCGGTTGAGGAATCCGAGTCATTTTCTACTTTAAGAATGGAAGAGCCCATCGTAGAGGAAGCCCTGCATAGGACTATGTCCTATTATGCACGACCGAATCTAGAGGGTACAGAATCAAGCATAGTTCGCCCTGCTATAACTAATAATAATTTTGAACTTAAGCCAAGAATAATTAAAATGGTGTAGCAGTATGTGCAATATGATAGACTTCAAGATGAAGATCCGAACGCGCATATAGCTAGCTTTTTTGAGATTTGTGACACCTTAAAAATCAATGGTGTTACAAATGATGATATTAGGCTAAGACTCTTCCCCTTCTCCCTTAGAACTAAAGCTAAATAGTGGTTGATGACTCTGCAAAGGGGAGCATCACCACTTGGGATCAACAAACCGAAAAAATTCCGACGAAGTATTTTCCGCCAGCTAAAACTGCAAAACTTAGGAACAATATTTCTGTCTTTTTTCAAATAGATTATGAATCTCTTTATGAAACCTGGGAAGGATTTGAAAAACTCTTAAGATGATGCCCCATCATGCGCTTCATATATGGTCACAAGTGAAGAAGTTTTATAACGGGCTAAATCAAAAAAAAAGCAAATGATAGACGAAGCTTCCGGTGATACTTTAAACAACAAAACCCCGGAAGCAGCTCTTGAGCTGTTCGAGGACATGACCATGAACACATATCAGTGGAATGTGCCTAGACCTCGCCCAAACAAACCTGCAGGTATATTTGAAGTAGACAACGTCTCCCAGCTAGCTCTGCATGTGGAAGTATTAAGTAAAAAGATAACGGAGATGACTGCTGCATTTGTCGCTCAGGTATGGGAATCTCCAACTCCTACTCCCGAACAATTAGATTATGTTAGCAATATGCCTAGGAATTCTTTTCATAATTTTTATGGTGCTAATTTTCTAGCGCAGGGCTTTGCTTTTCAAAATAGTTATAATCCCGCTTTACGAAACCACCCAATTTTCTCGTGCAGTAACCCTTCAAACGCAATGCGCCCGCCACCACAAAATGATTTTTCTGCATCAGCTCCAACTCTTAAAAATTTTAAAAAACCTCAAGCTTGGAGGAAATGTTTTCAAAATATATAAATGTTAATGACGTAACTATAAGAAGCCTAGCCGGATCCGTTAAAAATCTAGAAAATCAAGTAGGACAACTAGCTAAAACTATATCTGAGAGACCTGCCGGGTCTCTTCCTGCCAATACCGAGCCCAACCCAAGAGAGCAAGCGAAGGCTATAACTCTTTGGAGTGGGAAGCAAGTTTCTTGTATGGTTAGCGAAGAGCCTGGGGCATGCTCCGCCCCTATTTTAAAAAATCAACCCTTCGCCGAGAAATATTTTATCATTCCACCATCCGCTGAAAAAGAAGTTATCAATCCTCTCTTTGCTTTAGAAAAAGATCTCGCTCCACCACCTATTTTTAAAAATTATCCAACTCCACCATACCCTTCCCAACTTAACAAACAACCTCTAGATGATCAATATACCCGCTTCTTAGAAATGTTTAAGCAAATCCACATAAATCTGCCTTTCCACGATGCAATCTCCTAAATGCTGAAGTACGTTAAGTATCTTATGGACCTCCTTACTAATAAAAATAAGTTAGAAAACTTATTGCATGTCACACTAAATACCGAGTGCTTTGCTGTCTTGACAAATGGTTTACCAAAGAAGATAAGTGATCCGGGTAGTTTTTCTATTCCGTGTGTCTTTGATGATCTTTTTGTCAAGCACGCATTGGCCGACTTAGGTGTGAGTATCAACCAAATGCCCTTCTTATAATTTAAGAAGTTTAGAATTGGTAGCCTAAACCCCACACGTATGAGTATCCAGCTCGCTGATAGATCTGTTAAGTACCCATTAGGAATAGTTGAGGATGTTGTTATCAAAGTCGACAAATTCATCTTCCCAGTGGATTTCATCATATTGGACATCAAAGAAGACGTCAAGGCTCCCGTGATCCTTGGCCGACCCTTCCTTGCCACCTCCCGAGCTATCATTGACATAAGCAATGGCAAGCTCTTCCTACGAGTAGGCGACGATGTAGTGACTTTCTCTATCACCCCTTCGATGAAAAATAGCCTGGAGAATGACGACTCATGTTTTTTCTTAGATACCTTAAGTGATCAATTTTCCTACAACATTTCTGACGATGAATTTTCTTATTTTTGTTCTTCCTCAACTCTTTCTACAAAAAGACTAAAAGAAACCGACATGGCCATTGATTCACCCACTTCAAATTTTTCGTATAAGTTAAAAGTCTACGAAGATTTTATTTTTTAAAAAGAAAGAACTTCCAAAACATCTTATGAAGAACCTCCTACCTTAGAATTAAAAGAAATACCTGAACATCTTATG
This sequence comes from Platanthera zijinensis, assembly GCA_039513925.1. Taxonomy (NCBI): domain Eukaryota; kingdom Viridiplantae; phylum Streptophyta; class Magnoliopsida; order Asparagales; family Orchidaceae; genus Platanthera; species Platanthera zijinensis. The sequence continues at coordinate 134,016,676 of CM077079.1, read as the reverse complement.
TATGCCTTCCTAGAAAAATTCCAAACTGCCAGTGATAATTTCGGCCTACTTATATGAATTCCAAAATCACAAACTCCTTCTAGTTTTACGTAAACATCGTTGAGCTATTTCCTGGCAGATATCTGATATCAAGGGCATAAGCCCATCTTTCTGCACCCACAAAATCGTAATGGAAGATAATTCGCGTAATTCAATCAAACATCAGTGCCGTATAAATCCAAATATGAAAGAAGTCATAAAGGGCGAGGTTATGAAACTATTATACACAGGAATTATCTATCCTATTTCAGATAATAAGTGAGTTAGCCCTGTCCAGGTAGTGCCCAAAAATGGAGGGATAACCGTAGTTGTGAATGAAAATAATGACTTAATCCTACCACGGATGGTGACGGGGTGGCGAATGTGTATTGACTATCGTTATTTAAACAATCCCACCCGCAAGGACCACTTTCCCTTGCCGTTTATCGATAAAATCTTTGATCGATTATTCGGCCATAGTTTTTATTGTTTTCTCGATGGTCTCTCGGGGTATTTTCAATCCCCATCTCTCCCGAGGACAAGGAGAAAACTACGTTTACTTGTACCTTCTGCACATTAGCTTACCAAAGAATGCCGTTTAGATAATGCAATGCGCCAGCTACATTCCACCGATGTATGCTCACTCTCTTTGACAAGTACGTAGAAAGCATAATTGAGGTATTTATAGATTATTTCTCCGTGTTCGGCGATGCCTTTGATAGTTTCTTAGAAAACCTAGAAAAAGTCTTAGAATGATACGAAGAAACTAACCGTTCCCTAAATTCGGAAAAATGCCATTTTACGGTGAGGGAAGGGTTAGTTTTGGGTCATAAGATTTCTGCGAGAGGAATTGAAGTAGACATAGCTAAGATAGAAGTTTTCGAGAACTTGCCACCACCTATAAACGTCAAAGCTATAAGAAATTTCTTAGGACACGTTGGTTTCTACCACCACTTCATAAAAGACTTCTCTAAAATTACCAAACCCCTTACTCAACTGTTAGAAAAAAAAGCCCCATTTATTTTTGATGACCTTTGCCTATCTTCCTTTGAAATAATTAAAGATAAGTTAATTAATGCCCCCATTATGATAGCTCCGGTGTGGGACCTTCCCTTTGAAATTATGTGGGATGCGAGTAGTTTTGCAGTGGGAGCCGTACTAGGACAACAAATATCTAAAAACTTCCACCCAATCTATTATGCAAGTAAAACACTTACATCAGCACAAGAGAATTATTCCACAACCAAGAAGGAGCTCCTAGCTGTTGTTTTTGCTTTTGATAAATTCTGCCCTTAAATTACGCTTTCAAAATTTATAGTTTTTACAGACTACTCGACCCTCAAGTATCTTCTTACTAAGACGGATGTCAAGTCTCACCTGTTTCGCTGGGTATTACTCCTCCAGGAGTTTGACTTAGAAATCCGTGATAAGTGAGGAGCCGAGAATTTGGCCGCCGACCATCTCTCACGATTAGATAATCCGTATAAAGAAAATTTAGATGAAAAATCTTTTAATGATTATTTTCCTGTTGAGAAGTTTCTTTCAATTAACACTTCTCCTAACCCCCTGGTTTGTAAACATTGACAACTATTTAGTGGCTCGTTTCCTCCCAAAGGAGGTTTCCTCTCAACAAAAGAAGAAATTCTTTTCTGAGTTGAAGAACTATTTCTTGGAGGACCCACATCTTTTTCGAGTTTGTGCAGACCTGGTGATAAGGAGATGTGTCTCTTTTGAAGAAGGACTAGATATTCTAAAACAATTACATGAAGGACCGACTGGTGGTCACTATCAAGCTGCTCACACCGCTCACAAAGTTTTTTGCACAAGCTTTTACTGGCCTAGCCTGTTCAAAGACGCGCAAGCCTTTGTGAGTAGATGTGATAGTTGCTAACGGTTGGGAAATATTTCCAATAAAAATGAAATGCCACAAAATTATTTCCTCGAGTTCGAATTTTTCGACCTCTGGGGAATTGATTTTGTTGGCCCTCTTCCTTCTAGCCTAAGAAACAAATACAGTTTAGTTATCGTCGATTATGTTTCAAGATGGGCTGAAGCCCAAGCTCTTCCTACTAACGACTCCTGAGTCGTAATTACGTTTTTGAAAAAATTATTTTCTCGATTTGGTACACCGCGAACCATCGTTTGCGATAGAGGTTCACATTTTTTTAACGTACAGTTTTCTAAAACTCTTATAAAATACGGCATTATGCATAAGCTTTCAACTGCCTACAACCCCCAAACGAACGGACATGTCGAAGTAGTGAACAGAGATATAAATTTTTTTTTTTGAAAAGACTGTTTCCACCTCTAGATAAGCTGGTCAACCAAATTAGACGATACTCTATGTGCCTACCGAACAACGTACAAAACCTCCATCGGATGTACGTCGTATCAGTTGGTTTATGGAAAACCGTGTCATTTACCCGTAGAATTAGAACACCGTGTTGTTTGGGCCTTAAGGTTTTTAAATTTCGATCCCCACTCTGTCGACGATTTTTGAAAATTCCAACATAATGAAATCGACGTGTGGCGCTCTTACGCATACAAAAATAACAAATTTTATAAAGAGCAGACGAAATGTTTTCACAATAAACACTTAAGGCGCCCAAAAACCTTCAAACTGGGCGACAAAGTTCTTTTATATAATTTACGTTTACGTTTATTTCCAGGAAAACTAAAGTCGCAATGGTCTGGTCTGTTTTCTGTTAAAGAAGTTTTCCTGTATGGCACTCTTTTTATTTCACACCCTGATAAGGGAGATTTCAAAGAGAATGGGCAGCGTCTTAAACTTTTTTTTTCTGGTGATGATGATGTCAGTCTGAACAATGTTAAGTATCTTCTACACGAACATTAAACTAACTTTAGACTATTTATTTTTGTTAAAAACTTTAATTATTATTTTGGACAATAATATTTTAGACAATATTATTTTGTTGCGTTGAGCTCAAACGACGTTTTAAATAAAGGGCGCTTTTGGGAAGGAACCCAAGTTATTTTTTCTGTTTTCTTAATTTTTCACTTTTTGACCCGGATGGCTCCGGCAAGCTAAAGCCTCTGCGATCGCCTGCTCCAACGCAACTGAATCTATCATGAAGTCCAAAGAAGACATTTCATGAAGTTCCAAAGCCCAAGCATGGGGAGCGGCATCAATCAACATTCGCGGCGCATAAATCCGGGGAAGTACTTGTTTTTCAATTTTGTACTTTCATTTCGGTTTTAATTTCTCTCTCTCCTTCCCTCTTTTCTCCATTGAGGACAAGGTCCATTTTAAGCTTGGGGGAAGATTTCCTCCTTCTTTCGTCTTTAATTTATTTCCTTTAAAAAAATTCAAAATCAAAATTTTTTTATTTATATATCTTAAAAATCCAAAAAAGATAATATCTTTTAAAAAATCCAAAAAAAGAGAATATTTCAAAATAAAAATATAGATTTATTATGTTATTTGTTTTACTTTAATAGGTTAAACTAATTTTTGTATTTCAATAGTACCCCTTGTTTTTGTTTTGTTTTTCTCAAAATTCCATATAACATATGTAATTATAATCTTTCTAATCGTATTTTTTAATTTTGTTTCACAGGTAAAATATTAGTCATGTTGGGTTTCTAATTCACGGTAGCATGTTAATGTGAAACGTTTTTTTTCTAATACTCGCATTTTTATTATGGTTTTCGTTCTTTATTTTATTTACTTTCTTGAAAATCTTTCATCCACTATTTTCCTTCTCGTTTTTGGATAATTTTTATAATGTCAACTTTTGATTAGCGTAGTAGATGTGAACGATCCAAGTCGCCTATTATTTCTACTTTCAAGATAATTTCATTAGTCTTCTTTTATTATCTAGGATTTGCTTTTTGAAATTTTTCCAAACTTATGCTTTAGACAAATTTAAAAACATGGAAATGATTTAGGCCGTTTTTGTTTTCGTTTGAGCCTTCTTGCCAAACTAAAATTTTTATCCCTAGTTAGCTGCTTTTGAGGCTTTTTCCGATTTCAATTGATAGCTCCACTTATTATTTCATGTTCACCAAAGCTAAAATTTTCTAACCTATCTAATCACACTAACCTTTTGAGTTTCATAAAAAAAAAATTCATGATTATGATAGGGTTATTTTGTGATATATTTGATGAATTTTTTGAAAAAGTATGCTCAAAAGATGTGTTTACTTTTATTTTGCTAATTTCAAAATGAAAATAAAATTTATTTTTGGCTTTTGTTTTGAAAAAAGTAAAGAAAAGAAAATGGAAAAGAAAAAAAAGAAAATATTTTATTTATGATGAAATTTTTGAAACTCTTTATTTTGGTTTAGTGTGATTTTTGAGCCTCCTTGTTTATCTTTGAATTCAACTCCTAATCATAATCCTAAACCAAATGTTTCGGTCCTAATAAGCCCTTTTGATTCATATTTTCGAATTTTATTTATTAGCTAAGTAAAGAAGAAAAGTAAAATAGTAAAGTTTTGGATTTAAATTTAGATTTTTGTTATTTGATTGATATAGTTATAATGTGTCTCTTAGATCTAATAACAACTCAAAGCATTTTTTCATTTCGTTGCTTTGCTTAAATTTATTTAAAGAATTTTGTTAAAATTTTGAATGATTTATTTTCGTTAGTAAAGTTTATAAATTGTTAAACCATGTTTAAGTAATTGTTTTAGGTTTACGTTTCACCTTCTCCCTACTTAGAATTTCGCATAGTACTTGTGTAAGCATAATTAGAACTATTTTATTAGTCACTTTTTATGTAAGCTACTTTTTATATCTTTGCTTGGGTACAAGGAAATTGTTAAGCTTGGGGGAAATTGATAATACATATTATAGTCTAAACTATTAAGGTATTTTTAGGTTTTTAATACACAAATCATGTTTTGTAAGCTTTTATATTGACCTCTTTTTGTATATATTATTGCCACTAATGATTTCTCTCTTTTTTTGCAGATTTTCTCAGTTTTCGGAGAAAATAACCTGACACGCCCTCCCTGGGCGTGTCACCGGGTGTGTAACCCGATCCCGAGGAAGGTTGATGCTAGAACTCAAATCCCGACAAAAACACCTGGCACACCCCCTTACACTCCCTCCCAGGGCATGTCTCTGGGAATGTCACCCTCATCCCGAAGGCTACTATCGCATTTAAAGATTTTTCGTTGCTGCACTTCAACAATACTAACATGCCCCCCTACATGAGCGTGGCCCTGGGGCGTGTTCCACCTCTTTCGACGACTGACGGATTTCTGACTAATGATTGAGACATGACATGCCTTACACGCCCCTCCTATACGAGCATGGCCCAAGGCGTGTCCACCGATGTATAGATGAAATCATCATTTTCGTCAGAATTCTGCTCTCGAGGTAAACCCCGTACCTGACACGCCTCCCGGACACGCCCTCCCCGGGCGTGACAGGGGGGCGTGACCAACCCAAAAAAAGTCTATAAATTCAGGCCTCCCCTTGTGTCTAACAAGTAGTTTTAGGTTGAGAGGGGAGGTGCTACCCTTTTGTTTCTTGGAGTTTTCTATGCTTCTCCTCTCCCTCTTTCTCATTTTAAGATTTTTAATCCTAGCTTAGTGTATTCCTTTTGTTATTGTTTTTGTAACTTATTTAGTAGCTTAGTGTTGATGCTAGCTTTGGTTTTTTTATTTCATTTCACTTGTAATCTTTTGTTTTAAGTTGTAACTCTCTATAGTATTAATATAAAGTGCCTTTTTTACTTTTTTTTTTCTTAATTTTCTTCTACCCAACACTCTTCCTCCACTTCTCCATGATTAACTAATCCTCCTTGTACTCTATCTTGATGATTTGAGGTTCGAGTTGATTAAGTTATGATGCTTTAAATTTACTTTTTCTTTTTAGGGTTTAGGCCTTTGATTTACTCTTAAAAATAATGTTTTGAGTTTTATCATCGATATATAATTTCCATATTTGTTTTCACTCTTAGCTAGCTGAGAGGCTCATAGTTCTAAGTGAACACTCAAGAGTAAAGAGAGTTGCACGCACCCCATGAGAGAGACAGATGTTAAATCTCCCAGATTTGAGTGAAATCCAATAGTGGGGTTCACCGTATAAAGCGAGCTTTAGGTCTCTGATTTGGACGAGAGTTCGGTCGGACCTTCCTAAACTTAGTTGGGCACGACTTTGAGAGAAGCGTGTTCAAGCTTTGGGAACCTCCGCGGTCAAGGTCCTTTACCCAATTAAGTTAGGGTTTATTATCACATTTTAATCAACTTTTGCCGAGGTGATTCTCAATCGAGTACTTTACTATTTCATCGTTTCAACCCCTTGTTTTAATCATTTTTAGTAGTTCTTATTTATCTGCAAGTAGTTCTCTTTTTAGCGCAAATATTTACTTTCTTAATTGCAATTAGTTTTCTTTTAACAAACCCTAAAACAATCCTTCGATAAGATAATAGTTTTCGTGTGAGTAAGATTACTCAACGGTTCCCAGATTTTAATACGGCACATATGTCCCCTAACTACAGTTCGATAGGAATACTTGTCTAGTTTGATTGCTAGTTTGGTTTGTATTCTCTTTACGATTAGAAGATGATGAGTTTGAACGGCAAGTGTACCTGTCGCACAAGTAATATAAACTGGGTGGCTTTCCTAAGTATCGATCTCTCAAGGAACACAGTAAGGGGGGAGTTAATATCGAGGAGGACTTGAGATTGAAGTCCTTAGGTCGGAGTTAACTATGGGGGGTTTAGATTGTTGCGGAAAAATAAAGTAAAATGCTAACAAACTACTCCTATGAAATGTCGCTATGCAATGCTTCGCCAAGCGGGATGGAAAACTACATGGGCCGCTATGCACCGATTCGCTGGGCGGATGGACGAGTAGGAAAGTGTAAGAACCAAAAGGACTGTGGAATTTGAGGGTCGTATTCACCTCTTCTCAACGCATGCCACTAGCAATCGCTAGTGCGACAATAACACTATGCGGGGATGGACAAAGGCGCACCTCAATCAAATAACGAGCACATAAAATCAAATAGACATGATTAAACATAAACGTATATTACAATAAGCATACTTCATCAAATACAAGAGATCAACTATACTATCAACAACAACAAGAAGAAGAGAGTGTGAAATCGACCGGATCTGAAGTCTTGTTGAGGGTTCACATAAGGAATCGCTGGGTTTTCAATCCGCATCCTAGCTCGGTCCTCAACTACGTCCAGGGTAGAGGAGGTTGTCACTCACTCCCAATGGACCCGTCTTCTTTATGTCACGAGCCGGTGGAGGATTGCACAAACTTATCCTGGATTGATGGATAGAGCTAGGTCAACACTCTTCTTGAAGCTCAAGGATGAAGGAGGAGGCCGAGAGGAAGCTCCGGCTTGAGTTTGGCGTTGAATGCTTGCCCGGATCTCCTCCCCTTGATGGAACAGCAGAGTTCGCCCTAAAAATACGGAAGAAGTGGCGGGGAAACGAGATGTACCAAATGGAAGAAAATCTTTGCTTTAAATAGAAACATGTCAGAAAGATCGGCACGCACAGTCCCGCGTACGACCGTGCAATAACCGTGCGTTATTAACTTTCAGATCTTGATTGCGGATGAAGATGCGTTGAACCATCAGTTTTACTCGCGTAAGGGAGCTTCCGCCCGTACATGAATGAAATCGCGCGAGTTAGCACAGATGATGTGTTGTAAATATACGCATATTTTTGTATTTTATTTAAGATGTTTTACTATAATTTCATAGTTTTTAGTTTGTTTTGTTTAATAACTTGTTTCTTTTTGCAAATAATTTCTAACTAAGCTTTACTTTTGTTTTTCTTGAATTTTCCAGAAATTTTGTGAAATTTTCATAGGTCACGCCCGTGTCACACAAGTCATGCCCGTGATAGGGCTTGTTCCTTTGAATTTTTCACCAAAATAGGTTTTTTGCTGCGAAATGTCAAGTGACGCCAGTGTCCAGCCAGACACGCCCGTGTCTAGCAAGAAATGCCCGTGTCACTCCCTCGACGATCGTTGACCTAAGCCCGACGCTCGAAGTTCAGCCTTCATCAACCCGAGCAGAACACGCCCGTGTCATAACTGACATGCTCGTGTCAGCAACTCAACGCCACTCAATGCCGTCGACACTCAACGCCACCCCACACGCCCGTGTCCGAGCCTGCCAAGCCCATGTCGATGTCGGCAGTCGACGCCTCCAGCAAGCAAAGTTCAAATTGATTTCCTCTAGCCAGCAGTCCAGTCACGCCCCCCATACACGCCCGTGACAAGCTTGTAACGCTCGTGACGATGACGTGTCACTTCCAAAAGCTTCCAGAAACTAGCCAGCTCGCCTGATTTCGCCAGTTCAAACACGCCAAGCCCGACACACCTGTGTCGTAGGGCGTGTCAAACCCGAAATTTTCCCTATAAATACCCAGTTTCTGTATGCTCTCTTGTTCTTTTTTTTTGGACCAAACTTAGTGTGTTTTGTGGGCTGCCCTTGTGGATTCTATCCAATATAAGGATGCTTTCTCCCCCTTACCTTTTCATATTTGTTTTAGGTTTTCCTTTTACATTATAATAACTTTGTAATAGCTTCATTATGGTAATACAAGTTGTAGTTTTTCCCTCTCTACCTTGTATGAAAATTTATTTGGGTGACTCATCTCTTTCCTTTTTTTGTCCTCTTTTTTTACCTACTCTTTCTCTTTATGAAAATTATCAATTAGTGTAACTTGTTGTAATTTTTCATGCTTTTTAATTATTGTCATATTAGTTTTCATTATAAGTTTTTATGTAAAAAATGAATTGTTATAATGGCAAAAAATTTGTTTAAGTCTTCTTTCCAAAATGAAATGTTGTATTGAAAACTTTTTAAAGTCTTATATTCTCATTCCTATGAAATTGTAAAAGAGATTTTAAAGTGCTGTTTGAATTTTTTTGCTTAGCTTTGTTTTAGGATTGTAAAACCCCTCTTTTTGTTCTTTTAATTTTTATTTCTTTTTTCACTTTTTCATCACTTTTATGGAGTCCTAAGAATGAAAATATAAACGTTTTAATTTTTCAATAACTTTGGTTTTAACTTTGCTTTTGAAAAACTTTTGCTTCTTTAATTTTTATTTCACCTTTTTATGTGTTTTTAACATGTTCTAAGAATAGAAAAGTTGTTGTTTTAATTTTTAGGTAACTTTGATTTGTTCTTTAATTGTGTGTGAGTTAAGGTTTTCATTATGTTCTTTTAATCTCATGTTAGTGTGTGTGAGTGTATGAGGATAATTTTATTTCTTTAATTTCCTGCCTACTCGTTTGAGTAGGACTTGCAATTTGCCGCTTTCATTTTCTTTATACTCATTTGAGTAGGATTTTGCGTGTGTGTGTTTTCATTTCTGTAGAGTGCGTGTGTGGGTGCATTTATTTCCACCTACTAGTTTTAGTAGGGCTCGCTTTCATTCTCCCGCCCACTCATTTGAGTCGAGACTCACAATTTTATCGCTTTCTCAATTATCTAGAGTGCGTGTGTGTAGGAGATAAATTTTATTGCTTTCTTTCAATTCATGTAGAGTGTGTGCGTTTTTGCCTTTATTTCCGCCTACTCCTTAAGAGTTAAATGGCGTGTTTTCATTTCCCGCCTACTCATTCAAGTAGTACTTGTCATTTACCGTCTACTCATTTCAGTAGAACCTGTACTTACATTTATTTCCGCCTACTCGTTAAGAGTTAAATGGCGTGTTTTAATTTCCCGCCTACTCGTTTGATTAGAACTTGTCTTTTTAATTTATTTATGGTTTTGAAGTGTGCGTGAGTTCTTGTTTTAGTTAGCATTTTTAATTTATCTAAATACACAGTTGTTTTTGTTTTCTTCTTATATCTGTCTAGTGCTAAATTTCAAACTCGCGCCTCATTTAAACCATAAAGCCGTCCACATACCGATGAGTGTCTAATCGTTATTAGCCCTCGGCATCGAAGAGCTTTGGGACATATAAAATGATTTTAAATAATTAAAGTCCTTTATTTTAATTTTAATTTAAGGACTTAAGGTTTTCCCTGGGTTAACGACGCGTAGACCTGCATAATCGATGTGTGGGCTCTATTTCCGCTATCCATATACTAGCTAGCCGAGCGGCCATGCATATGGACCGATCCCCCCTGGGTAAAGAGAACTGCGAATGCACCCTCGAAAGAGGAGAAGCGTAGTTCTGCCGGATTGGGTTCCCCACCCAATAGCAGGGTTCTTAGCATAAAGCGAGCATTAAGAGGAATCCTTCGTCGGACAAACGTTCGGTCGAATAGTCTTTGCGTTCAGGTGAGCAATATTCCTAGAGATAAGTGCGATCATATTTAATGAACCTCCATGGCCAAGTTACTTTTATTAATTTGAAAACTAAGTTCAATAATTATTTTATGTTATTTTAGTCTTAATCTGATTCGATGCCGAGCTTTAACCCGTCATCGAATAATCTTAAGTAATTTTTTAGCTTTCTTTTATTTCTATCTTTAAGTGACAAACAAAAATCCACCTTACTTTCAGTAATAAAATAGTCCTCCTGGAGGAGTAGGAATAATCAACCCGACCCGGAGAATAATACGACCTCGGTATTCTCTCGAATATCGAGTACTACATGCGATAGGTGCACTTGCCTCCTTCCGTTAGAACATAGATCTTCTAGCCAGTCCGCGTCGGTCGACTCATCGAACTAACGACCCAAATAAGAGTCTGCGCACGGGCTACATAAACAGAGCGCAGGAAAACAAGAGAAAAAGGGGAACCGTGCGTTTTACTCGCGCACGGGCGCGTTTTCCCGTGCGTGAAGGAAACACACGATTTTCCCAAGAATGCAGGAATCAAGAGAAAAAAATACAGACAGTGCGATTCCTTCTCGCACGATTTGGCCAAAATCGTGTGGGAACAAAACGCATGGGTAGAAAAAGAAGTCCCCAGAATAGCTGTGTGAAACGCACGATTGCACAGAAACCGTGCGCAACAAATTCGCACGATCATGCGTTTTACACAGAACTGGAAAATGAATCTGGGATGTCCCGACAACCTACACAGCAATAAAACCAGGTCGGAGCACAAGCTCCCAGCAGCAACACACATCATAAAATAAATAAAAAGAACCATGGGGAGTACCATGTGCTTACCCCCAACAAAAGAATGTGCAATTGCACACCCTTGGGCAAAAATAGTGCACATAGCGTGATAAGCAGAATAAATGAAATATAAACGATAACATATTAAAATTGAAGTGCAAGTGCGTTAAAACTAGCCCAGCTGAGTCTAAAAAACCCTATATAAAATGGACTCATCACACCACCAGACTTACCTATTTGCGCGTCTCGAGCAAACAAAATCTATACAGATTGTGAAAATGATTTAACTAACACATAAATTAAGATACGGAGTACCATACGAAGTCGCATGGTCGCGTGCATACAAATATAATAGAGGAAATTTCTAAGTATACAAAATTGTTTATACTTTTCACAATGCATATCAAAATTTTATTACTACTGAAAAATGGAATCACGGTGAATCTTCTTGTCATGCGTAGGAAGAAAGTGGGCAGGCAACTAAAGTGATCTTTGCCAAAGACCGGGGCTCAAGATCATCTCCAAAGGAATCCACCAATGTCGGGGACCATACGCTTGCCCGTTCACACTCTCTCAATGGCACTAGTTCGACTCAAGCGTGAGATGATCTGGGTAGGGTGTAGAAGAAAAAGGTGATGGCGTAGAAGAAAAGTGACCATAAGTTCTGGGTAGGGTGTGAAAGTGAAGGGATAGATACTACTCTAGAGGGGGGGGGGTGAATAGAGTTATCAAATTTTGCACAGACAAAACTTAATAGTCTACCCAACTCCCTTGGAGTGAAGTGCGGAATGAAAAGATTATAGATATCGATTTAACCTTAAAGCCTAACACAAGTGATGTGTACAAACACAAGCTAACTGTAATTACAGTTAAGCTTGGAAAACCTAATCAGCAACTAGCAACCTAGTTATATCTAATCACAGCCACAATACAGGAATTAAACAATGGAATCCAGACGACACAAGGAAATTTATAGTGGTTCCCCAAACAACTTGGGTATGTCCACTCTTCTACCCACACGGTAGGAATCCACTCAGGTTTTTGATCAGGTGCCCTGCCACCAACAGGATCTGCTTCAGGTAGATCCAGAAACCCTTTAGACTTTTGATCAGGTGTCTAAAAACCAAGCACAGGTTTTTGATCAGGTGCCCTGCCACCAAGGGATACTTTTGAAGGGAGTAATAACCCTGTACAGGAGGGGGAAGAAGGTTAAGATGTCTTCTCTATTTTACAAAGATTAGAGAAGCACAAAGCTTGCACTGAGCTAGAATGCTCTAAAGAATCAAGGCTCCCCCTGGCTCAAAGATGTCCAGGTGAAGTCTTGCTTCAGTGCAGAAAACTCTTCAGAAAGTTCTGAAGGAAAAGCTACAGGAAGAAAGTAAATAATAAAATCAAAGATCTTCAAGCAGCTATCTTCTTCTTCTTCTTCTTCAAAGAAACTCTGAGTTTGAACTTCCTGAAAGCAGGAGAACTCAGGTGAAGAAGAGATGAAGATCTTAACACTTCTCAGTTAGATGGAAATTGCTGAGAGCAGAAATCTTTTTCTTGATGAAGGCTTGAAAGCTTGAATGAACAACTGGTTAGCTATATAGCTAGCTTGAATCCTTCTTCAAAGGGTCCTTTATATAACATCAGCAAGCAACGGCTCTCTTCCATTTGAATTATTTGTCTTCTTCTGAGCCTTGAGACCTGGGCAGTAAATATCAAGAAGACAAAAACATCTCTGCAGCAAAACATTCTATAAAAGGAATAAACCTCTTTCTAAGAAGCTGCAGGCTCAAATCAAATAACAGAAGGACTAAATAAAGTCACATCAGAAATAATCTCTTTATAGCAAAAAGAAGACTTTTCAGTATAACGGATATAAAGGGCTGACAACAGATAAAGTAATTTATAATGACAGCTAATAAGACAAACAACTTTATCTTAAAAAGATTTGACTCAGGCAAAAGAGATGGAGCAAATATTGCCTGGTAATTTTATCATACAGCTTAAAATAATGTGCCAGAAAATGTATTAATTAATTAAATATAATAAATAAATACAAAATATAAAGGCAGACAGAAAACGTCGAACGACCCTCGAAGATCGTCGAACGACGCACGGAGATCGTCGAACTATCGGGCAGATAGTCGAACAATCCAGATAGTCGACCTATCGAAGAAGATAGTCGAACTACCCAGGCAGATAGTCGAACTATCAGAGCAGATAGTCGAACTATCAGATAGTCGATCTATCTAGGACAGATAGTCGAACTATCAAGCGCACAGAGATAGTCGACCTATCAAGCAGATAGTCGACCTACCTCAGAAAACAGATAGTCGATCTATCAACAGATAGTCGAACTATCAAAACAAACCAGATAGTCGAACTATCAGCAGATAGTCGAACTATCAGATAGTCGAACCATCAGGACAGATAGTCGAACTATCAAAGACAACAGATAGTCGAACTATCAACAGATAGTCGAACTATCAAGATGAAGCAGATAGTCGATCTATCAACAGATAGTCGAACTATCAAAGCGGAACAGATAGTCGACCTATCAACAGATAGTCGAACTATAAGATAGTCGATCTATCAGAACAGATAGTCGAACTACCTCGCCAAGCAGATAGCCGAACTATCAACAGATAGTCGAACTACCTCGCCAAGCAGATAGTCGAACTATCAACAGATAGTCGAACTATCAACGCAAAACAGATAGTCGACCTATCATCAGATAGTCGAACTATCAACGCAGAATAGATAGTCGACCTATCAACAGATAGTCGAACTATCAACGCAGACAAAGCGTCGACCAACTGATAGACGATCGTCGATCAGCCGATAGACGATAGTCGAGCGGCGTTCGACTATAGTCGAACGAAAAAACTACTTAACCAAATTCTCAATCTGGAAAAGTGAGGACTCTACAGCTAGACTCCTAACCATTGACCATAGGTATTTCTTGGGTCAAGGGGCTAACAAAGGCAAGACTAAACTCAAATCAAACTAGGGTACCAACAATCTCCCCCTATTTGAGTTAAGTCTCTCAACATCTAAAACATAAAGCTAGCTAAAGAGCAATAAAATAATACAGTAAATAGTTAATAATTAACTAGCAGATTATCAAACAGATAAACTAATATAGCACAGCAGTTAATCAAACTATGGATCAACAGAGTCAGGCTTAGATACAGAAGAGCTAGAAACAAAGGAGATTTTCCTTAAAGGATCATCAGATTCTTTCTTTGACAGTTTCAGGTCCTGCGCACCAATGATCTTCAGTTCTGCAGCTCTTGGGACTACTGCTTCAGGATGTTTTTCCATATATTTTGATGGATCAAAAATCTCAGGATTAACCTGGAACTTTTCAAACTCTTTCTTTCTGTAAGCAGACATGGTAGTTAGACCAGTCGTATCTTTTCCTTCTGCTCTAGCTTTTCTTATTTGAGCTGCTCCAACTAGTTCTTGGAAACGAGCCATCCTAAAGTTAGGATCAAGCTCAGGATTTTCATAAACAGGCTCAGGAGAAGCAGCATCAGCTATTTTATCTTGAATAACTAGATAAGACATAGGAAGCAGACTTAGCAAAATGGTTCTTGCTAGAAATTTTAAAACAAAGTAAACTATTTACCTTTTGAAACAGTTTCCTCAGACTGAACTGGAGTTGGAGATGGAATTCTCTTCTTTGGAGAAGGAGGAGGGGAAAAGGTTGGTCTTTGAACCACAGCCTCCTTCATTTGTCTTTGAGAGCCATAAAACGATTTGCCTTGCGAGCTTTGATAACTTTGTCTTGGCTGGGGCTGAAAAGAAGCAGATCTTCCAGAAGAAGCAGCAGGATTAGCTGATAGGTTCCCAGAGGCTCCTGCACCTGGAGGAGGAGGAGGACCTCTGGGAGTCCATCTTGAAACAGGACAATCATACCTCTTAGTTCTTTTCCTTTCTTTCTGCTGGTTCTTTGAAAACCACATCCAGTGCTGAAATTCCTTGGATTTAGGGTCAGTGCCCTTCAGAATATAATAGGGAGTATCATTATCTTTTCTGGGAGGAGGAGGAGGAGGAGCAGCTTTCCTTTTCTTTGAAGCAGCTTTCTTTCTCTTTGATTTCTCAGAAACATCAGAATCATCATCATCATCAGAATGAGATGAGGGAGGATTTTCATAAGGATCATAGGCTTCTGAAACAGCCTTTTCTTTAAGCTTCAGAGCAGATTTTTCTCTTTCCTCTTCCATGGCATCCAGAGCCAGAAAGGGAATCTAAGTCCAACCCTGGTGAGTCATCCCAGATGGTTGACTTTTCAACTTGCAGATCTTTTTCTTTCTCTTTTAAAGATTGTACTCTTAAATCCCAGGCTTCTCTTGCTTGAACTTCTTCCAAATTCAGAACATGAGAGTCATCTTTGACTTCATCTTTCTCAGACTCATCTTCTCTATTATCTAAAAAGGATTCCAATTCAGGATCTACTTGAGTATCAGGAACACTTGGATCAGCTTCAGAAACAACTGCTATGATCTGAGCAGCTAAATCTTCTTTAATAACATCTGTAGAATTATGAATACAGATCTGCTAAATAAACAGAAATCATTCCTTCCAGGAATTCACAAACTAACAAATTAATCGACTCATCAACAAAACGGATGAAAGAGTTACCTTCATACTTGACCATCTCCCATGATTCATCTAGATATGCAGTTATAATTCCTTCTAGGAATCTAGCAACCACAGGAGTGGAGAGGTCTTCTAGGAAGACTTTTACTGCAATCTCAGATAACAAGATTCCATCTGCTATTTCCTTATCAGACAAAATTGTAGCTATTTCTTTCTCAGCTGGAGCTATTTCTTTCTCAGCTGGAGCTATTTCTTCCAGGGCTGTCATGACTGTATCTTTTATAGCTGGAGGGGAGGCAGGAAGGTCTGAGGCATCTTCATGGAACATCTCCCCCTGCCTGATTTCAGTGGAGACTGAAACCAGGCCCCTTGAGGAAGATGGCTCAGCAGATTTTGAAAGGGATTTGATGGAGGTAGTTAAGATATCAATGGAGGCTGCAAGGGGAGCGATTGCCTCTTCAATCATGGTCTTGATTGACGGGGTAATCAACTCCACAATGCGGGAGATAAGCTCAGGAGAGATCTCAAGAGATGAAGGATGTGAAGTGGATGGAGCTGCAGCAGATATGGTAGTGGTGCTGGGATGAGAAATGGTGTGGACAGGGGATCGAGCAGGAGATGGAGCAGGAGAGTTAATTGGGGAATTAACTGGGGAATGAACGGGAGACAGAGGAGGAGTAGGAATTCTCTCAGATCCTAACAAATCAAAGCTAGGAGCAGATATCCTAGCCAGATGAGCAGGTAGAGGAGAAGCAGGAGGGGAAAGAGGAACAACCGTAGTTGTTTCTGGAGCAGAAGAGGAAGAAGGTCGTACTTCAGCTGAAGTTGATGGTACTTCAACTGAAGCAGACAGCAAAGCAGAGGACGAGGATGGAAGAGCTGAGCCAGCTTCAACATGGTGAGGAGTGACTGATTCAGTCCTGGTGTCCTCAGATGTTACTGGAGCAGGTTTCACAAAAGTTCTCTTCCACTTAGAGAACAGGTTGGGGTCCATCTTCTTGCTTGTATTGATTGTTGTTGTAGTTGAACTCAGCAGGTGGGGGTATTTTTCCTTAAGGAAGATTCCAATGACCCTTCCTAGGGTGACTTCCTTCTTACTAGTCTTTTTCCTGATTAAATCAAACACAACTGCTGCCCAATCGATCTTTTTCCGATTAACAATCGCACACATGAGTGCGAATTGCTGCCTTGTTATATTATCGTGAGTAGAGTGCTTACCCAGGAGCACTTTTCCTACTAACTCAGCAAGAAACTTGATTTTGAAAGGAAAATTCACTTTGAGCAGCTTCGTGGGAATGCCCTCAGCATGTCCCAGCTCAACTAGCATTCTTCCGAATTCCTGAGCATCTTGCTCATAATCCTCTTCACCATTAACTAAACCAAAAATTTCAGACAAAACGGCCGGAGTCAGGATTACCTCTTCTCCGCCGATGGTACCTGTCATCGAATCGTCTGTGGAAGACGACGTGAAAGCCCATTCTTTGATTTCTGGGATGTTTATCTTAATCCTTGCAGACATTAATTCTCTAATCCCTGATCCCGGCACAGCTGTAGAACTTCTACGATTCCTGCATCGCAGCTGCTGAACGCGTCGAAATCCACGCTAAATCCTGCATCAAACTTCACGACTGCAAAAATTGCTGGAGAGACCGCCATGGATTCGCTGGAGAAAGCTCGAGAAAGCTGCAGAGAACGAAGAAGACGAAACGCCCGGAAATCGCAAGCGGGAAAGCAGAATGCGAAAGGGCACGCTCCGTCGACGATAAAACACAAGATCTTTTAACCTAGGTCGACTATCGGCTTTATATTAGACCGGGAATAGTCGATCTATTAAAAAGATACTTGACCCGATAGTCGAACGGCCGTTCGACGATCGGCTCAGAAGCAAAGTAGTCGAACCATCGTTCGGCTATTTCTGGCTTCACAAGCAACAAGCTGTCGTCGTTCAGAGATCGACGATGAGCTCAACCTGTTCGACGATGGTCGAACGTCGATCGACGATCTTTAAATAGATAAGCTATCATTAACCAGAGGTCGACGATAGGCTTAATCCGTTCGACGATCTTCGATCATCGTTTGACGATCTTCAAGCAGATTTCAACATAGGCAGATATAGTCACACTTAGTCTCGTCCATTAATCATGCCTAATTGAACTAAAAAGAACAGATGCTTCTGTTCATCTAAAGGCTTGGTGAATATATCACCTCTCTGAAACTCAGTGGATATGAACTCAAGACAGATCTTGTTCTTTTCCACACAATCTCTCAGGAAATGGTGCCTAATCTCAATGTGCTTCGTTCTAGAGTGGTGCACTGGATTTTGTGCAATTGAGATAGCACTGGTACTATCACACATGATCTTGGTGTTCTTGTGTGAGTAACCATAATCCACAAGCTGGTTTTGAATCCACAGGATCTGTGAACAATAACTGGCAGCTGCTATATATTCAGCCTCTGCAGTTGAAGTTGAGACAGAAGCCTGCTTCTTACAGAACCAAGAGACCAATCTCTCTCCCAGGAACTGGCAAGTTCCTGAGGTGCTCTTCCTGTCAACTCTGCAACCAGCATAATCAGAATCAGAATATCCAATTAATTCAAACTCTGACTCAGCTGGGTACCAAAGTCCTAGATTTGGACATCCCTTCAGGTATCTCAGGATTCTCTTTAGAAGAATCAGATGAGATTCCTTGGGGTTGAGCCTGGAATCTAGCACAAAGGCATGTAGCAAACATTATATCTGGCCTACTTGCAGTTAGATATAATAGGGAACCAACAATGGCCCTATAATTCTTTTGATCAACTGGCTTGCCTGATCATCAGAATCAATAACTACATTAGTAGCCATGGGTGTAGGCATTGCTGAAGCATCAGCCATCCCAAATTTCTTTACCAATTCCTTGGCATATTTGGATTGGGAGATGAAGATACCATCAGCATCTTGCTTAACTTGGAGACCAAGAAAGTAAGACAGCACACCCATGCTACTCATCTCAAACTTGGAATGCATCAAGTTGGAAAACTTTTTGCACAGTTTGCGATCAGTGGAGCCAAAAATAATATCATCTACATACACCTGAACTAACAGGATTGTGTCCTTGTGATGCTTGACGAAAAGGGTTCTATCAACTACTCCCCTAGTAAAGTTGTGCTCTAACAGGAAACTAGCTAAGGTCTCATACCAGGCCCTAGGAGCTTGCTTTAGTCCATAAAGAGCTTTCTGCAACTTAAACAACATGAGACGGCTGAGTTGAGGAAACAAACCCTGGTGGTTGTTCAACAAACACCTCTTCCTTAAGCTCACCATTTAGGAATGCACTTTTGACATCCATTTGGAACACCTTAAACTTCATGAAGGCTGCATAGGCCAAGAAGATCCTTATTGCTTCTAGCCTTGCAACAGGAGCAAAGGTTTGGTCATAGTCTATACCTTCCTCCTGTCTGTAGCCTTGAGCTAGAAGCCTAGCTTTATTCCTTATTATAATTCCATTTGCATCTAACTTGTTTCTATACACCCACTTGGTGCCTATGATCAGTTGGCCTTTAGGTCTTGGAACCAAAGTCCAAACTTTACATCTCTTAAACTGATTGAGCTCCTCTTGCATTGCAATGATCCAGTGGGGATCTAGCTCTGCATCTTTAAAGGTGAGGGGCTCAACCTATGTGAGAGGAAACAAGCATGCATCACATCCTGTCTTAATTGGTGTCTTGTTTGCACACCAGCTGATATGTCTCCAATCACTTGAGATGTGGGGTGATCTCTAAGTGTGACAATATCAGCAGGTGGGATGTGATCTTCAGCAATAGTTGGGATTAATTCCTCAGGAGGAATTTGATCTACTGTTGGTGGTACAACAACAGCTTCAACAGCTTCAGCAATGTCTTCATCACTGTCTGATTCAGTGATCTGAAGAGTTGATAGTTGAAGAATTTCTTGAGGGGCATCAGGTACCTGCAAAGAACTGGAGGAAGGAGAATTTTCCTTCTCCTTGTAAAACATCCGAGACTCATCAAAAGTCACATGCACAGATTCTTCTATCTTACAGGTAGATTTGTTATAAACCTTATAAGCTTTGCTTACTTGGGAATATCCAAGCATGATTCCCATTGAAGCTTTTGCTTCAAATTTTCTAATATATTCTTTATTATTATTATGAATATAAACAATACAGCCAAAAACTCTAAAGTAATTAATTTTTGGTTTCTTTCCTTTAAGCAACTCATAAGGAGTTTTACACTTAAGTTTGTGTATCAAACTTCTATTCAAGACATAGTTGGCTGTACTAACAGCTTCTGCCCAATAGGATAGAGGCATGTTAGCATCTGCCAACAATGTACTAGCAGCTTCAATGAGTGTTCTATTCTTCCTTTCAACTACCCCATTTTGTTGGGGAGTTCTAGGAGCTGAGAAGCTATGTTTGATACCTTCTCTCTCACAGAATTCTTGCATGAGAAGAGAGTCAAACTCAGTACCATGATCACTTCTGATCAAGGCCACATGAGTAGAGTACTCAGTCTGTACACAAAGTAGAAAGTCTGTAAGGGCTTTGAAGTTATCAGACTTAGTTCTCAAAAAGAAAACCCAACTGAACCTACAGAAGTCATCTACAATTACTAATGTGTAATACTTCCCTCCTAAACTCTGTACATTTATTGGGCCAAAAAGGTCCAAATGTAATAAATACAGGATTCTAGGAGAATCACTTTTATTTACAGATTTAAAAGAATTCTTGGTTTGCTTGCCTAGCTGACAAGCCTTGCATAGGCTCTCCTTCTTGTAGGGGCAAGAAGGTAAACCTCTAACAAGGTTGTGCTTAGATAACCTAGATATATTTTTAAGGTTTACATGGCTAAGCCTCTTTGCCATAGGGAATTATTATTAAGGGTTACTTCATTAAACAGGCAGATTTCAGAATGAGATGAATTGAAATCTACTAAATAGATATTACCTATTCTAATACCTACTAAAACAACATTATTATTTAAAGTAATATTGCAAGAGAAATTAGAAAATGAAACCTGGTAGCCAGCATCACATAGCTGGCTGACTGAAATCAGATTATGCTTCAGTCCATTGACATAAGCAACTCTCTTGAAAGTAACTGCTCCAATTGTGATCTTTCCATAGCCTTCAGTCTGACCACAGCTGGAGTCTCCAAAGATAACCTTTGGGTCGAGCTTAGCTTTGAACTTTGACAGTAGATCTTTATTTCCTGTCATATGCTTAGAGCATCCACTATCCAAATACCACTTATTTTGAGTGATTGGATAGGCCTTCACCTGCAAGACAATTATTTAGACAGAGTGGACCCAGGTAACCTTGGGTCCCTTGTTTTTCACATAAGAAAAACTGGAAATATATGAGAATGCAGGCTGAGGGTGATAACCTAGTGGGTGAGATCTCCTAGGTGGGATTCTCCATGCAGATGATGGGTCAACAAACCTAGGGTTTCTATTCTCATTTTGGTTTCTATGGAATTGATTATGATTTTGAAAATCATATTGAAATCGTCGATCGACGTTCGACGATGGGCGCTCAGATCGTCGAGCTTCGTTCGACCATGGAGCTTCCGATCGTCGAGCGGCGTTCGACGCTCTTTGCATTTCTTTAAAGAATTTCTTTCTCTTTTCTCTCTTAGCTTTATTTAGGGTTTTATTAACTAGATTTACTTGCTTAGTGTTCTTCTTTCCACTAGCTGAAATGAAGTTCACTGGAGTTGAAAGATTATTTTTAAGAAGGACTGGGGGTTCACTGGGAGAAGCTCCTAAGCCTAGTTTATCATTACCTGACCTAGTGTTAGTCATGCTGGTAATTTCTAACAGCTTAAGGCTTCTACCATTAAGGGATTCTTCTAATCTCTTAGACTTAGCTAACTCTATTTTAAGAAATTTAATTTCTTCACTACAAGTAGTGAGATCTTCCTTTAACCTAATGTTTTCAGAGGCTATTGATTCTGAGTCAGCTAACCTATTTCTAAGTTCTTTTATTTCCTTTTCTGAGCTAATTAAATCTAAACATAAGGATTTAAATTCTAATTTAAATTCTTCTGAAGTAAAATCATAAGAAGAGAGTACCTCATCTTCAGTAGGCATCTCTTCATCAGAATCAGAACTCTCTGCAGCAGAGTGGTTGCTGCAGGCATCTATTGCCATTAGGCAAACTTCTTTTGCCTTCTTCTCTTCCTCATCTTCACTGGAGCTTGATGAGGAGGATTCTTCATCAGAATCACTCCAGGTTTCAGCAATGAAACCTCTCTCCTTCTTCTTGTTTTTGTAGGAGGATGGCTTGGAGTGCTTCCTGTGTTGTTCCTTTTCTTTTCTCTTTTCCTTGTTCTTCTCCTCTGGACACTCTGGCAAGATGTGTCCAGGCTTCCTGCAACCATAACAAATAATTTCTTTAGCAGGAGAGCGATCATACCTTGGTTTGTCTTCATATCGTGAAGACTTTTTTCTGAACTCCTTTCTCCCCATCTTGAGAAACCTTTTGGCAAACAATGCCATAAGTTCCTCATTAGATTGGCTGCCTTCAGAAACATCTGCAGCCTTAAGAGCTAGAGATTGCTCTCTTCTTGTTGGAGTGGGGGTCTTGGCTTCAGCTTCTGCTTCTCTGGTCTTCAGCACTTGCTCAAAAGACTTGAGCTTGCCGAGGAGAGCTTCAGTTGAGATCTCATTAGTACTTCTGGCTTCCTTGATGGGCCAGATCCTTAGATCCCATGTACTAGGGAAGCACATAAGAATCTTATCATTGACCTCTGTCAATGATATGTCCTTGTCCAGGGTCCTCAGCTCATTGATGATTGAGCTGAGCCTGGTGTACATAGCTTCAACTGATTCAGCATTAGTTTTCTTGAAGTTCTCATACTGTGAGATCAGGTTGGACCTTCTGTCCTTCCTTTCATCAGCTGAACCAGCTACAATCTGGTTCAGTGTGTCCCACATGGCCTTTGCTGAGGAGCAGTCAGCCACCTTCTGGAACACCTCATCAGACATTGTCTGAGCCAGTATGTTCATTGCCTTGGCATCTGCAATTTTGGCCTTCTTGTATTCATCATTGTAATCTGGAGGAGGCACTGCACTCATATCAGATGATGAGGCAGTTGCAACAGCAGGTGCTCTTTGGGGACCTGACAAAATAGAAGCAAAGATGCTTTCATCAATAGAGTTCATATATAATTTAATCCTTGCCTTCCAGATGCCAAACTTAACTAAGTTGCATGCTGGAGGTCTGGTGCTAGAATAATCCTTGGACTGGGCCATGATAGTGAATATCTATAAGCTCTTGGTATCTATCAGGATCTTGTGACTTAGGTGTTAGCCTATACAGTCAGTTAACCTCCCTCTGATACCAATTGAAAGTGAAGGGATAGATACTACTCTAGAGGGGGGGTGAATAGAGTTATCAAATTTTGCACAGACAAAACTTAATAGTCTACCCAACTCCCTTGGAGTGAAGTGCGGAATGAAAAGATTATAGATATTGATTTAACCTTAAAGCCTAACACAAGTGATGTGTACAAACACAAGCTAACTGTAATTACAGTTAAGCTTGGAAAACCTAATCAGCAACTAGCAACCTAGTTATATCTAATCACAGCCACAATACAGGAATTAAATAATGGAATCCAGATGACACAAGGAAATTTATAGTGGTTCCCCAAACAACTTGGGTACGTCCACTCTTCTACCCACACGGTAGGAATCCACTCAGGTTTTTGATCAGGTGCCCTGCCACCAACAGGATCTGCTTCAGGTAGATCCAGAAACCCTTTAGACTTTTGATCAGGTGTCTAAAAACCAAGCACAGGTTTTTGATCAGGTGCCCTGCCACCAAGGGATACTTTTGAAGGGAGTAATAACCCTGTACAGGAGGGGGAAGAAGGTTAAGATGTCTTCTCTATTTTACAAAGATTAGAGAAGCACAAAAGCTTGCACTGAGCTAGAATGCTCTAAAGAATCAAGGCTCCCCTGACTCAAAGATGTCTAGGTGAAGTCTTGCTTCAGTGCAGAAAACTCTTCAGAAAGTTCTGAAGGAAAAGCTACAGGAAGAAAGTAAATAATAAAATCAAAGATCTTCAAGCAGCTATCTTCTTCTTCTTCTTCTTCAAAGGAACTCTGAGTTTGAACTTCCTGAAAGCAGGAGAACTCAGGTGAAGAAGAGATGAAGATCTTAACACTTCTCAGTTAGATGGAAATTGCTGAGAGCAGAAATCTTTTTCTTGATGAAGGCTTGAAAGCTTGAATGAACAACTGGTTAGCTATATAGCTAGCTTGAATCCTTCTTCAAAGGGTCCTTTATATAACATCAGCAAGCAACGGCTCTCTTCCATTTGAATTATTTGTCTTCTTCTGAGCCTTGAGACCTGGGCTGTAAATATCAAGAAGACAAAAACATCTCTGCAGCAAAACATTCTATAAAAGGAATAAACCTCTTTCTAAGAAGCTGCAGGCTCAAATAAAATAACAGAAGGACTAAATAAAGTCACATCAGAAATAATCTCTTTATAGCAAAAAGAAGACTTTTCAGTCTAACGGCTATAAAGGGCTGACAACAGATAAAGTAATTTATAATGACAGCTAATAAGACAAATAACTTTATCTTAAAAAGATTTGACTCAGGCAAAAGAGATGGAGCAAATATTGCCTGGTAATTTTATCATACAGCTTAAAATAATGTGCCAGAAAATGTATTAATTAATTAAATATAATAAATAAATACAAAATATAAAGGCAGACAGAAAACGTCGAACGACCCTCGAAGATCGTCGAACGACGCACGGAGATCGTCAAACTATCGGGCAGATAGTCGAACGATCCAGATAGTCGACCTATCGAAGAAGATAGTCGAACTACCCAGGCAGATAGTCGAACTATCAGAGCAGATAGTCGAACTATCAGATAGTCGATCTATCTAGGACAGATAGTCGAACTATCAAGCGCACAGAGATAGTCGACCTATCAAGCAGATAGTCGACCTACCTCAGAAAACAGATAGTCGATCTATCAACAGATAGTCGAACTATCAAAACAAACCAGATAGTCGAACTATCAGCAGATAGTCGAACTATCAGATAGTCGAACCATCAAGACAGATAGTCGAACTATCAAAGACCACAGATAGTCGAACTATCAACAGATAGTCGAACTATCAAGACGAAGCAGATAGTCGATCTATCAACAGATAGTCGAACTATCAAAGCGGAACAGATAGTCGACCTATCAACAGATAGTCGAACTATCAGATAGTCGATCTATCGGAATAGATAGTCGAACTACCTCGCCAAGCAGATAGTCGAACTATCAACAGATAGTCGAACTACCTCGCCAAGCAGATAGTCGAACTATCAACAGATAGTCGAACTATCAACGCAAAACAGATAGTCGACCTATCATCAGATAGTCGAACTATCAACGCAGAACAGATAGTCGACCTATCAACAGATAGTCGAACTATCAACGCAGACAAAGCGTCGACCAACTGATAGACGATCGTCGATCAGCCGATAGACGATAGTCGAGCGGCGTTCGACTATAGTCGAACGAAAAAACTACTTAACCAAATTCTCAATCTGGAAAAGTGAGGACTCTACAGGTAGACTCCTAACCATTGACCATAGGTATTTCTTGGGTCAAGGGGCTAACAAAGGCAAGACTAAACTCAAATCAAACTAGGGTACCAACAGGGTGTATGAAGTACCATAAGAACACGGTGCTCCATACACAGAACCACGACAATTATGCTCCGAGTCTTCAGTAGGGCACTCATCACTACCCTTCCTATAATTCCCGCACCATCGGCAACGGATATTCATATAAGAATACATGGTGCAACCACAAATAATTCACCAATAGAATTTTCTAAGCAAAAATTAACTACACGCTAGCAGACAAAAGAAAAGGAATACCTGCTGTAGAAAAAGTAAAACTAGAAAAGGAAAAAAGGAAAATAAGCAACAAAATTTAAAAACTAAAGCAACGAATAAACATGAAATGTATAAATGGAAAAGGGCTTCTATCCGAGATTGAAGTGTACCGGTCACACAAGTAATATAAAATGTGTGGCTTTCCCAAGTATCGATCTCTCAAGGAACACAGTTAGGGGGGAGTTAATATCGACGAGGACTTGAGATTGAAAGTCCATAGGTAAAAGTTAACTATGGGGTGTTTAGATTATTGCAGAAAAATAAAGTAAAACGCTAACAAACTACTCCTATGCAACGTCGCTATACGATACTTCACCAGGCGGGATGGAAGACTACACGGGCCGCTATGCACCAATTCAATGGGCGGATGGACGAGTAGGGAAGCGTAAGAACCAAAAGGACAACAGAATTTTAGAGTCGTAAGCACCTCTTCACAACGCATGCCACTAGCAATCGCTAGTGCGGCAAGAACACTATGGGGGGGATGGACAAAGGCGCACCTCAAGAAAATAACTAGCACATAAAATCACATAGACATGATTAAACATAAACGTATATAACAATAAGCATACTTTATCAAATACAAGAGATCAACTATACTATTAACAACAATAATAAGAACAGAGTGCAAAATCGACTGGATCCGAAATCTTGTTGAAGGTTCACGGAAGGAATTGCTTGGTTGTCAATCCGCGTCGTAGCTCGGTCCTTAACTACGATCGGGGTAGAGGAGGTTGTCACTCACTCCAAATGGACCCGTCTTCTTTGTGTAATGAGCCGGTGGAGGATGGCACAAACTTCTCCTAGATTGATGGAGAAAGCTAGGTCAACACTCTTCTTGAAGCTCAAGGATTAAGGAGGAGGCCGAGAGGAAGCTTCGGCTCTATTTTGGTGTTGAATGTTTTCCCGGATCTCCTCCCCTTGATGGAACGTCGGAGTTCGCCTTAAAAATGTGGAAGAAGTAGTGGGGAAATGAGCTGTACCAAATGGCAAAAAATCTGCACTTTTAATAGAAACAGGTAAGAAAAATAGACACACATCGTCCCGCGCACGACCGTGCGCTAACCGTGCGTTATTAACTTTCAGATTTGGATCGTGGATGAAGATTCATTGACCCGTACGTTTTACTCGTGCACGGGTGCTTCCCCCCGAGCATGAAGGAAATCGCACAGGTAAGCACAGAGCACAGGTTAATAAGAGAAATAGGGGAATCGTGCATTTTACTCCTGCACGGGCGAGTTTGCCCGTGCGTGAAGGAAACACACGATTTACCCAAGAATGCAGGAATCAAGAGAAAATAATATAGACCGTGCGATTCCTTCTCGCACGGTTTGGCAAACACCGTGCTAGAACAAAATGCACTAGTAGAAAAAGATGTCCCCAGAATAGCCGTGTGAAACACACGATTGCACAGAAACCGTGCGTAACAAATTCGCACGATCGTTCATTTTACACAGAACTGGAAAATGAATCCGGGACGTCCCAACTACCTGCATAGAAATAAAACCAGGCCGGAGCACAAGCTCCCAGCAGCAACACACTACATAAAATAAATAAAAAGAACCATGGGGAGCACATGCGCTTACCCCCAACAAAAGAATGCGCAATTTAACACACTTGGGACAAAATAGTGTACTTAGCATGATAAGCAGAATAAATGAAATATCAACGATAACATACTAAAAGTGAAGTGCAAGTGCATTAAAACTAGCCCCAGATGAGTCTGAAAAACCATATATAAATCGGACTCATCAGTAGAAACCACATATCATTTTCTAAAAGCTAAGGTCACTATATCTTTTTTGAACGTACAAACTAATTTCTATACTTATACTTAATCTAGAGTCTTGTATACCATGAGTTATCATATATGGATGTTTTTCCCATGTAGCATGTTGATGCAAAAGATCACGGCAGTGAACCGGTCGCACAAGTAATATAAAATGGGCAAATTTTCCCAAGTATCGATCTCTCAAGGAACACAGTAAGGTGGAGTTAATTTCATGGAGGACTTGAGATTGAAGTCCTTAGGTCAGAGTTAACTAAGGGGGGTTTTGATGGTTGCGGAAAAAAAAAGTAAAAAGCTAACAACTACTCCTATGCAACGCCGCTTGATCAGTATACAAATATACAATTTTGTATCGTATTAAATTTGCATATTTATAAATAAAACCTTAGTTTTGATATATAAAACTAACTATTTTTATAATTTTGTATTTTTATGTTTTATATTTATTTTCTAAGTTTTTCTGAATTTTTTATATTTTTACTTAGGTCACGCCCCTAGGTTACGCCCGTGACCTAGGGCGTGACAGCCCTTTTTAATCTTTTTTTTCCTGTTTCTGTTTTTTCCCAGGAAAATCGGGAAATAGCTGAACATGCCCGCTGAACACGCCCGTGACTAAAGCGACACGCCCGTGACCAGTGAAGTTCTATCCAGAAATCCAGCGAGCTGCCACGCTGTCGCCACGCCCCGTGCCGCCTGATGAATCAGCTACCAGACACGCCCGTGACATCATGAGTCACGCCCGTGACCTGCTAAATTTCTATCCAAAGTTCAGCCCCGCTTGGAACCTGTCCCGAAAGGCTGTAAGTCACGCCCGTGATACTGTCATGCCCTACCCGACACGCCCGTATCAGGGGGCGTGTCACTTGAAATTTTTTTCTATAAATAAAAGGGCAGAGCTGAGTAGAATTGTTCGAACACCTGCAACTTCCTTAAGAACTGTTAGGACTCCCCAGCTCTCTGACAAGGAACTGGTAGTAGCTTTCAAGTATTCTAAAGTTCTGTAAGTTGTAATATTTTCTGCTTTTTAGAAAGTTGTAATATTTTCGGACTTTATAACATAAACTCTTTTAATTTTAATTCTGAGTAATTTACTGTTTTATTCTCAGCTTTACTTTCCTTTATTTTCTCATACTATCCCGAATGAAAGGCGAAGCTCAGCTTATGTCCTGGATTAAGATAGCGTCAAAACTGCTTTCAACCCTATTTTCAAAACATTATTATTTCGCACTATCCCGAATGAAAGGCGAGGCGTATGACCTAGATTAAGATAGTGCGGAAGCTCTGCAAAATTTTACTACCCTATCCCAAAAACAAAGGTGAAGCGAAAGCTTAAATCCTGTATTGAGATAGATAGATAGATATTATTTTCTGTACTTTATACTGCCCCTATCCTGAGAAGAGGCTAAGAACCCTTAGCACTTGGTCAAGATGAGCTCTGGGCTGGATACTATTTTCAACTATTTCAACACTACTTTCTAGTTATTCTACCTAGGGTTTTCTGTTAATTGATTATATACCAGGTGACAAGACACTACGTTTACGTTAACCCGTTTAAATGCAAGCCTTCACGGTCGTACTTTTGAGTCAGTGATGCTACCAAAGGGACCCTCTCGTGAAGTTAGATAATTAAGAAATAAAGTTATTCTTTAATAGGTGAATTAATATTCGCTCAAAGTAATTCTGAAATCGAGGACTACCTTCTAAGTCCCTATCTTAATAAAATCACGTATATATATTTTTTTCTATCTTTAGTATTTAATTATAAACTCTACTCCGTTCGTTCGATAAAATAATAGTCCATTCTAAAAAGTAGAATAATTAATACCGATCCCAGGAAAAATACGACCTTGATATTTTCTACAAAATACTATACTCCTATGCGATAGGTACTCTTGCCTTAATCCATAGGATATAAGTAAGTAAACAAAGAGATAGACTTATATACGTAAAAGATTATATAAAACCAAATCTATCTTCTTTAAAACAAAATTTACTTATCAAGCTTTTTGGCGCCGTTGCCGGGGATTAGTTTATATGTGTTAATATTTGAAAATAAACGAACGCTATTAATTTTATTTTTTCTTTTTCTTGTTATTTAAAAACCTTAGTTTATATAAAAATAAAACAAACATAAAATTCCCTGAATTTAAAACATTATTTTTATAAAACCTAACTTTTTATTAACAAGTTTATTAACTACTAATAAATAAAAAAACAAAAAAAACCTAACCTACTATTTTAACGTATTTTATATAAAACTTGAACAAATAAAACGGAGTTTATAATAAAAAAACCCTCTTTTATTATAAAACTTCTTTTATAGGAAACTTGTTTTATATAAAAAACCTGTTTTTAGTTATTTTTCGTTTTACGTCTTTTCATGTGTTTGTATTTATTTTTAACTTTGTTTTTTTCCCTATTTTTGTTTTTATACAAAAAGTCTTTTGTTTAATGTATGACCCGCAGAACTCCATCTGATTTAACTCTTGAACTTTATCCTGAAATCGATCGCACCTTTCGCAGGCGCCTCCGATCTCTGAATCAAGAGCTTGTCTTAAATCTAGAAGAGTCCGTAGGCACCGCACACGTACAAGAAATGGCAGTAGAGCAACGACAAATGCCAGAGGTGGTCCCCCAAAGGACCATGTCTTATTATGCACGACCTAATTTAGATGACACCGGGTCTAGTATCGTTCGTCCACCAATTGTTAATAATAACTTCGAGATTAAATCGAGTATAATCCAAATGATTCAAAATTCTATTCAATTCGATGGATTGCCCGACGAAGATAAAAATACGCACTTGTCAAACTTCTTAGAAATATGCGACACATTTAAGATAAATGGCATCACTGATGATGCCATCCGTCTTTGCTTATTTCCTTTTTCATTACGAACGAAAGCCAAACAGTGGCTAGGTTCTCTCCCTAGAGGATCTATTACCACTTGGGCTGAAATGACCGAAAAATTCCTTACAAAGTATTTTCCACCTGCAAAAACCGCACGTCTGCGTGCGAATATTTCTTCCGTTGTGCAAGGCGAGTTTGAGTCTCTTTATGAGACTTGGGAACATTTTAAGGAATATCTATGTCGGTGTCCACATCACGCACTGCCAACTTGGCTCCAGGTACAAATATTTTAGAATGGTTTGAATATTCAAACCAGACAAGCCATTGATGCTGCCCTGGGGGCACGCTCAATAACAAAACCCCCGAGGCCGCTCAAACCATCTTTGAGGAGATGGCCATGAACGCGTACCTGTGGAACGTGCCAAGGTCATGCTCTAAACAAGCTGGGATTTATGAGCTCGACACTTCTTCTACTTTAGCACTCCAAGTAGAAAATTTAACTAAACAATTGGCTGGAATATCTGCTTCCTCTGCCACAACTACTTGGAATCCGAATAATAACGTAATTGAAGAAATAAATTATATGGGGAACTCTTATAGACCTTCCTATAATCCTAATGTTAACTCAAATAATAATTCTTATAATCCAGGATATAGGAACCATCCTAATTTTTTGTGGAGCAACCCCAATAATGCTCAACGCCCTCTGACTGCAATTCCAAGTGGATTTGCACCGCAACCCCCATAACCGCAAACACCGCCACCACAACCGAACTAATTTAGGCCAACCCCAATAGAAGACATATTCACGAAATATGTCAGTATTAATGAGTCCAATATCCGGAACCTTACCGGATCAATTAAAAACTTAGAAGCACAAATTGGACAAATATCAAAAATGCTATCGGAACGCCAACCTGGTAATTTGCCAGGAAATACGGAACCAAATCCGCGGGATACTGGCCATTCCAGTAACCCAAGTTGACAAGTCGTCAAACTACGAAGTGGCAGGGAGCTACCACCACCCGTTAGGGTAGAAAAAGAAGCTAAGGTTAGCCTTCCTACACCACTTCCCGTTACGACTCTGCCTCCTCAACCCCCGTGAATTTCTTCCCCACATGTTGTTTTACCTTATCCATCTAAATTAAAAGATGAGCGAGAAGATGAACAATATTAAAATTTTCTAAAAATGCTAAAACAAATTCAAATCAATATACCTTTCTGCGAGGCAATTGCACAGATGCCTAAATACGCAAAATATTTAAAAGCGTTATTTTCAAATAAAAAGAAACTCGAAGATATTTCGAGAGTTTTTCTTAACGCCGAATGTTCAGCCGTTTTATTACATAAATTACCCCCAAAATTTAACGATCCGGGACGATTTTCCATCCCGTGTCTCTTCGGTAATCTATTAATAAAAGATGCGTTAGCGGATTTAGGTGCTAACATAAATTTAATGCCCTACTCGCTCTTTCTAAAACTAGGATTAGGTAACCCCATCCCAACTAAAATGAGCATACAGTTAGCAGATCGTTCTATTAAATATCTAGTAGGGATAGTAGAGGATGTTCTAGTCAAAATAGACAAGTTTATCTTCCCGGTAGACTTTGTTATACTTGACATAGAGGAAGACGCCCATGTTCCCATAATTCTCGGTCGTCCTTTTCTCGCAACCTCTCGCGCGTTAATAGACGTAAGTAACAGTAGAATTCTCTTATGAGTAGGAGATGACGAGGTTACTATCGATATAGATCCCTCTATGAAAAATTCTTTAATAAATGACGATTCCTGCTATCTTGCGGAAGCCTCTTTTGAGGAAAATGGTTTTTCCTATTCTGATGTACTTTCAATAACTGTAGAAGAATCGGACTTGGCAAACTTGCCCCTTTCACAAGAAATGCCTACCGATGACCCTTTAGAACCTTTTATATCCTTAACTTCTACAACTCTAAAAACTCAAACTTCATATGAAAAACCACCAACCCTCGAGCTGAAAACACTTCCTGCACATTTAAAATACGTTTTCCTTGAAGCCGAATCTAAACTCCCTGTTATCATTTCTGCTGAATTAAATGATAAGAAAACATCTGAATTAATAGAAGTGTTAAAACAACATCGCCATGCATTAGCATGGCAAATTTCTGATATCCAAGGACTCAACCCATCTTTTTGTACGCATAAAATATTTTTGGAAGATAACCCTTATAAATGTATCCAGCCCCAACGACGTTTAAATCCGAATATGAAGGATGTCATAAAAGCTGAAGTAATGAAATTATTAGACGCATGAATTACTTATCCAATCTCAGATAACACATGGGTTAGTCCCGTACAAGTCGTCCCTAAGAAGGGCGGTATAACAGTAGTGCCAAACGCTAATAATGATCTAGTTCCAACACGTACTGTTACGGGTTGGAGGATGTGCATCGACTATCGAAAATTAAATGATGTCACCCATAAAGATCACTTTCCACTACCGTTTATAGATCAAATATTATAGCGACTCTCGGGTCACTCATATTATTGTTTTATCGATTGTTATTCTGGGTATTTGCAAATTCCTATAGCCCTTAAGACCAAGAGAAAACTACGTTCACTTGCCCCTTTGGTACTTTTGCCTATAGGCGAATGCCGTTTGGACTTTGTAATGCGCCAGCTACATTTCAAAGATGTATGCTAGCTATTTTTGGCAAGTTAGTAGAGGACGTTATAGAAGTGTTTATGGATGACTTCTCTGTATTTGGAGACTCATTCCATACGTGTTTAGATAACCTCGCTCGTGTTCTTCAACGCTGTGAAGACACGAATTTAGTGTTGAACTGGGAGAAATGCCATTTTATGGTCCGCGAAGGTTTAGTTCTCGGTCATAAAATTTCTTCCCGGGGAATCGAGGTAGATAAGGCCAAAATAGAAATAATTGAAAAACTTCCCCCTCCAATAAATGTAAAATCTATTCGAAGTTTCTTAGGTCATGCAGGTTTCTATAGACGGTTCATTCAAAATTTTTCTAAAATAATAAAATCGTTAACTCATTTATTAGAAAAAGAAGCCCCATTTATATTCGATAGGGAATGCTTAGTAGCATTTAATATTATTAAAGACAAACTTATCAACTCTCCTATTTTAGTAGCCCCAAACTGGTCCTTTCCTTTTGAGATCATGTGTGATGCAAGTGATTATGCGGTAGGAGCTGTCTTAGGAAAACAAGTAGACAAATATTTTCATCATGCAAGTAAAACTCTCACATCCACACAAACCAATTACACGACCACGAAAAAGGAACTACTGACGATTGTATTTGCATTTGATAAGTTTAGATCTTATATTACACTATCGAAAGTTATAGTTTTTACGGATCATTCTGCTTTAAAATATTTACTAACAAAGGAAAATGCAAAACCCCGTTTATTACGTTGGATTCTCTTATTACAAGAAATTGATTTAGAGATCCGAGATAAGAAAGGCGCAGAGAATTTGGCAGCTGATCATCTTTCTCGACTAGATAATGCTGCAACAGATACACTTGTGGAAGACGACATCGAAGATAAATTCCATGAAGAAAGTCTTCTCGCTCTCGAAAAGGTAACAAACTCTTCTACTCCTTGGTTCGCGGATTTGGTTAACTATTTAGTAGCCCGAGTCCTTTCAAAAGCTTTTTCATTTCAAGAAAAGAAGAAATTCTTTTCTGACTTGAAAAACTACTTTTGGGAAGACCCGTATTTTTTCCGAGTCTGTGCTTACCAAGTAATTAGAAGATGTATTTCAAATGAGGAAGGACTAAAAGTACTACGACACTTCCATGAAGGACCAACCGGCGGACATTATCAATCCAACTAGACTGTACGTAAAGCCCTTGAAGCAGGATTCTTTTGGCCTACTTTATTCAAGGACGCTCAAAAATTGGTAAGCGTTTGCAACCGCTGCCAACGGTCAGGTAACATTTCTCGTCGGGACGAAATGCCCCAAAACTTTTAATTTGAATGTGAAATTTTTGATCTGTGGGGTATAGATTTTGTAGGCCCTTTACCTCCTTCTTTTAAAAATCATTATATCTTAGTAGCGGTCGATTACGTTTCACGATGGGCTGAAGCGCAGGCTTTACCCACCGCTAACTTGAGAGTCGTCGTAAAATTTCTGAAAACCTTATTTTCACGTTTTGGCATGCCTAGGGCTATAGTTAGCGATCGAGGTACTCATTTTTGTAACACCCAGATAGCTAAAGTGTTAGCCAAATATGGAGTTATTCATAAACTCGCTACCGCTTATCACCCCAAACAAGCGGCAAAGTGGAGGTAGTCAATAGAGAACTAAAGCGCATATTAGAAAAGACTGTAGATACCAATCGAAATGATTGGTCCCTCAAATTAGATGATGCACTTTGGGCTTACCGTACAGCATTCAAAACTGCGATCGGTTGTACACCTTATCATTTAGTATATGGAAAGGCATGTCACCTACCTGTAGTATTAGAACATCGTGCATACTGGGCGCTAAAATTTCTTAACTTAGATACAAACTTAACCGCCGAACAACGTAAATTTCAACTCAATGAACTTGAGGAAAGGCGTGAAAACGCCTATGAAAATAATAAATTTTATAAAGAGCGATCGAAGTTTTATCATGATAGGAAAATTAAATTTCCAAAATCTTTTTCACCAGGTGATCATGTCCTACTATATAACTCACGCCTTAAATTATTTCCAGGAAAATTAAAATCCCGGTGGACCAGAACCTATACTGTTAAACAAACCTGGCCATATGGGACCGTTCTTATTTCTCACCCTGAACTCAGAACTTTCAAAGTAAACGGGCACCGTTTAAAATTATATTTTACTTGGGACCCTTTTCAAAAAGAACCTGAAACCCTAACACTACTCCATAACCCTTAAATATAAATTCCTTTGTATATTTTCATATTTTATGCTTTTGTATATTTTGTACATATTTTTCACTTCATACCTACGCCTAACATAAGTATGGGGGTGCTTTTAGCTGCAATTGTTTTTATCACTTATATGTTTTAAATAAAAGCATTGCTTATTTTAGTACTCATTTCAAAACAAGTCAAAATTTTCAAAACCATACTATGTATATATATTCCAAAAATCTGAGTTGATCAAAAATGCTAAATATTCAATTTTCAAATTTACTACTCCTCATAACTAGATAGATATAAATATCCGGAATAAAGTTATAAACCCTACCTTGTAAAATATCATTATAATCAGAGTTAGTTTTTTAGCAAGCCTGCTTTAATATATAAAAAATACATATATATACAATAGAAGCAAAACATATTATGTTCATCAAACAATTTTAGACTGTAATTATCATTACTCCAATCTTGTTAAAATATAGAAAATATCAAGCTATTACCATTGCTCTCAAAATCTTTTATCAAAATTATTTTTATAACCCCCTACCTACTATTTCGCTTGGCATGTTTCTTTACAGACGCAAGCATCTAGGAGTATGTGCTCCTAGAAAAGAAAAGATCTTATGTCCTTGGGAATAAAAAAATTCCGTAAACATAGGCATCCAATAAATGTTAAAAGACCATATGAAATGGAGTATGTGCTCCTAAACATATGCATTGGATTAATTCAAAGTTCAATTCTGCAATGTTTTTTTTCTATTTTGGAAAATATTTTCCTAAAATAGTTGTAACAATGCATGAATTTGAGAAAAAAAAAGGTGAGAGGATAAAATTCATCACCTCCTACATTCAAAGCCTATATATGGGCAAAACCACCAAGTTGATATCCCCTAAAACCACTACAAAATTGAATTAATTTTGCTTAAAATTTTGAGAGAGCATACTTAATAGGTTGTACTTTTTCAACATATCTCATGCAAGACATAGTAGTCATAAAGCCAATCTATCTTTATGATATCTGATTTTAATATATGTTTACTATTTGTTTTCAAAAACTTTTTATGGCTATAAATTCTAACTCTGGTATCAATGATATATACATGATAGCATGTAAACTCTTTATTCATCGGATGTTTATACCTATTTTATCTTTAAGAAATAATTTGATAGTAAATAAAAAATTTCATAAACTTGTAAATATACTCAACTCTATATTTGCTCTGGAATAACAAAATCTAAGTATGGGGGTATTTGATGAGTATAAAAATATACAATTTTGTATCGCATTAAATTTGCATATTTATAAATAAAACCTTAGTTTTGATATATAAAACAAACTATTTTTATAATTTTGTATTTTTATGTTTCTAAGTTTTTCTGAATTTTTTATATTTTTACTAAGGTCACGCCCCTAGGTCACGCCCGTGACCTTGGGCGTGACAACCCTTTTTAATTTTTTTTTTCTGTTTCTATTTTTCCCCAGGAAAATCGGGAAATAGCTGAACACGCCCGCTGAACACGCCCGTGACTAAAGCGACACGCCCGTGACCAGTGAAGTTCTATCCAGAAATCGAGCGAGCTGCCACGCTGTCGCCACGCCCCATGCCGCCTGATGAATCAACTACCAGACACGCCCGTGACCTGCTCAAATTCTATCCAAAGTTCAGCCCAGCTTGGCACCTGTCGCGACAGGCTGTAAGTCACGCCCGTGACCCTGTCACGGCCTACCCGACACGCCCGTGTCAGGGGGCGTGTCACTTGAAATTTTTTTCTATAAATTGAAGGGCAGAGCTGAGTAGAATTGTTCGAACACCTGCAGCTTCCTTAAGAACTATTAGGACTCCCTAGCTCTCTGACAAGGAACTGGTAGTAGCTTTCAAGTATTCTAAAGTTCTGTAAGTTATAATATTTTCAGCTTTATTTTCAGCTTTTTAGAAAGTAGTAATAATTTCGGACTTTATAACATAAACGCTTTTAATTTTAATTCTGAGTAATTTACTGTTTTATTTTTAGCTTTACTTTCCTTTATTTTCTCAAACTATCCCGAATGAAAGGTGAAGCTCTGCTTATGTCCTGGATTAAGATAGCGTGAAAACTGCTTTCAACTATATATTCAAAACCTTATTATTTCGTACTATCCCGAATGAAAGGCGAGGCGAAAGCCTATGGCCTGGATTAAGATAGTGCGGAAGCTCTGCAAAATTTTACTACCCTATCCCAAAAACAAAGGTGTAGCGAAAGCTTAAATCCTGGATTGAGATAGATAGGTAGATATTATTTTCTGTACTTTATACCGCCCCAATCCTGAGAAGAGGCTAAGAACCCTTAGCACTTGGTCAAGATGAGCTCTGGGCTGGATACTATTTTCAACTATTTCAACTGTACATTCTAGTTATTCTAACTAGGGTTTTCTGTTAATTGATCATATACCAGGTGACGAGACACTACGTTTAAGTTAACCCGTTTAAACGCAAGCCTTCACGATCGTACTTTCGAGTCAGTGATGCTACCAAAGGGACCCTCTCGTGAAGTTAGATAATTAAGAAATAAAGTTGTTCTTTAATAGGTGAATTAATATTCGCTCAATGTAATTCTGAAATCGAGGACTACCTTCTAAGTCCCTATCTTAATAAAATCACGTATATATATATATATTTTTCTATCTTTAGTTTTTAATTATAAACTCCACTCCGTTCGTTCGATAAAATAATAGTCCGTTCTAAAAAGTAGAATAATTAACACCGATCCCAGGAAAAATATGACCTTGATATTTTCTACAAAATACTATACTCCTATGCGATAGGTACTCTTGCCTTAATCCACAGGATATAAGTAAGTAAACAAAGAGATAGACTTATATACGTAAAAGATTATATAAAACCAAATCTATCTTCTTTAAAACAAAATTTACTTATCACCGCTATGCGATGCTTCGCAAGGCGGGATGGAAGACTAGTCGGGCCGTTATGCACCAAATTGCAGGGTGGATGGGCGAGTAGGCTTGCAGAATGAGGGTCGAGAGCACCTCTTTGTTGTGCACGCCATTAGCAATTGTTAGTGCGGCAAGGGTGGATGGTGGATGGATAATGGCGCACCTCTACAACTAATAAGTAAAGCAATACAAAATCACATAGACATGAATCTAATAAAGCATACTACAATAGTGCAACAACATCAACAAATGAGGTTTTAATACAAATACACAACAAGAAAGCAAGTACAAGTCAAGAGATCAACCAAATCCGAAGTCTTGCTGAGGGTTCACGGAAGGAGTCACCGGGTTGTCAATCCGCATCCTAGCTCGGACCTTAACTGCGTACGGGGTAGAGGATGGTTGTCACTACCTTCCAATTGACCCGTCTTCTTCGTGTCACGATTGCAGAAGAAAGTTGCAAGCTTCCCTTCGCTTGTTGGATCTGGCGAGAAAACCTTCCTTAAAGCTTAAGGATGAAGAAGGAGGCCAAGAGGAAGCTCCGGCTTGGATTCGGCGTTGAATGCTTGCCCGGAGCACCTCCCAATGGTGGAGAGAGAAGAAAATGACGGACCTCTCCCTAGAGAAGATGGAAATCACGGGAATGAAGATGGATCCTCGACGGAGAGAAATCATTGCTTTAAATAGAAAATGTCAGAAAAATAGGCACACACGGTTTTGCGCACGACCATGCGTTAACCGTGCGTATTTAACTTCCTGAACAAGCCCGATGAAGATGATGCGTTGACCCATGCGTTTTACTCGTGCACGGGCGATTCCGCCCGTGTATGAAGGAACTCGCACGGGTAATGAAAGAGTGCTGGAAATCAAGAGAAACAGGGGAACCGTGCATTTTATACGCCCACGGGCGTGTTTTCCCGTGCGTGAAGGAAACGCATGATTTACCCCAAAATAAATGAAAACAAAGAAAAATTTGCAGACCGTATGATTCCTTCCTGCACGGTTTGGCCTAAACCGTGCGGTAACAAAACGCACGGGTAGAAACAAAAGTCCCGAGAATGGCTGTGTGAAACGCACAATTGAACTGGAACCGTGCGTGAAGAAATGCGCACGACCGTGCGTTTTACACATAATTGAAAATGAACTTCGGGACATCTCGACTACCTGCACAGCAATGAAACCAACTGGGGCACCAGCTCCCAGCAACAATACACAGCATAAACTTTACAAAAAGAACCAAGGGGAGCACCATGTGCTTACCCCCAACAAAAGAAGGCGCAATTACACACCCAAGGGCCAAAATAGTGCACTTAGCGTGAAAAGCAGAATAAATAAAATATCAACGATAGCATACTAAAAGTGAAGTGCAAGTGTGTTAAAACTTGGCCAGATGAGTCCGAAAAACCCTATATAAATAGGACACATCACAACCCAAAACTTAACTGTTTACGCGTCCCGAGCAAACTAAATCCATGCAGATAGGGAAAATTACTAGCTAACAAAGAAATTGAAAAGAAGAGTACCATGCGAAGTCGCATGCTCGTGTGCGTAAAAATACAATAGAGAAAATTTCTAAGTATGAAGAATAGTTTATACTTTTCACAATGCGTATCAAAATTTTATTACTACTTAAAATAGAATCACGGTGAATCATCCGGTCACGTGCAGGAAGAAAGTAGGCAGGCCACTAAGGTGAGCTATGCCAAAGACTTGGGCTCAGGATCACCTCCATAGGAATCCACTAATGTTGGGGACCATACGCTTGCCCGTTCACACTCTCTCCACGGCACTAGTTAGACTCAAGCGTGAATCCGTAGGACTTTAGGATAATCATGGGGCTTGGGTTACGGTGAGGTAAACAAAGATAGACCCGAAGGCTATACACCTAACCAAAATGAGCTAGCCTAAAAAGAATCCATCCTCTAATCACAATACAAACGAGTACGCTCACCCCCAAACTTAACTTTTAACATATGGGTGTGCGCACTGCCTACTCCAAATATAATCACATAACCAATAAGATTTTCAATTAAACTTTTTCTTTTCATTTTTTCTTTACAAATATTTTTTTTCTTTTTCTTTTTTTTATTTTCACAATATCAGCAAATATAGCTTGGGAGCACTTCCACATTTTCACAAATAATAACACCACATCACAAGCAAACATGAAAATATAAAACACTAAGCTCGACCTGGGTATGCGACTAGGATAGGCTATGACGCTTTGGTGAAATAAAGGTGGAGCTGAATCAAAGGAAAGGGTAGGCACAACGGGGCTAGCAAGGATAAGACTTTAGGAATGGTACAAAGCTCAACCGGGCCAAAATGATGGTCTAAATCACACTCATGCTAAACTAACCATGTACCAATACTTCGAGAGTAGCTTGGGGCAAGTTCTTAGTCACCTAGAAAGATAATCCTTCCTCCTGATTCGAGCAAAACGAGTCTAATGACGGTTACACACATTCCTTTGCTACCGTTTGATTCACACCGGATTCACCAACTTTTGAGTAGAAAAAAAAGTATTTACGCAAATAGAAAAATATAAAACTATAAGCATACAGAAAAATTTATTCTATTCAAATTTCTACACGAGACGAGAGAAGTTGACTAGAAACACAGCAAGGTCAGCATTTGACTCTGTCTCACAATCCTAAGCCAACAAAATAATTTTACAAAATCTAACAAAGACACGAGTTAAACTCACAACACACAAAAAGCTAAGCACGCGCTCATGTGGGTGCAGTGGTGTGCGATACAATGAACTAAACAAAATAATTCTACAAAAGCTTCTAGTATGCACATGAAATGTGCACGTGCAAATGGTAACAAGTAATAGCTCTCCCCCAGACTTAAACAAAACAACACATCATAAGATATATAATTTAGAATCAAAAGAGATAGGGGAAGAGGTCACCCAATGATCAGCTAGTGAGCATACCAGAAGACGCATGAAAAGTAGAAGTAGGTCCGTCATACGAAGAATCACAACCCTGCCAATACGTAGTTCCATGAATACCTGCAGGGGTGAGCTCCACAAAAACAAAAGAAAAATATACAAAAAGAAATACAAAAACTAAAAATAGACATGAAAAATAAAATGCAAAAAATAATAGATAAGTACTGGGGTTATTATTATCCCAGCACGACTTATTCGACTAACATACAGTTATAGCTAATGGGCTTTGAATTAAAAAATGCACAGGTAACTGTTTCATTATCCGTTGCAGTAGCGGGTATCGATACGGAGATAAAATAGTTATACCTCTGCCTAAATAATCGTACCTGAACCTCACAGGTAGAGGAAATATGAAGTAAGATGAGGAGGAGCACTGGTGCTCGCTCATCTCACCACAAAACAAATCCTTTCCTAACAAGGTATCGTCCATCACAAGTTCGCTGGGGGCGAAGGTGATGACAGAGGCTTCCACTATGAAAGAGGTAGGAACCTTCTCACACACGAGGATGCACTCGTCGATAGCCTGAGCACAAGGCTCAACGTCAACCCAACTTACCCGTGGAGATTCAACCTGCACAGGCTCAGATAAAGAAGGGGGGTCAAGAAATAAAAGAGGCAAAGAACATAAGGAATAATTGGGGGAGTGATCTCGATTTCTCTCCCCGAAGGTTGAGGTAGAAAAATATCGTTAACATTGTCGACAATGCTACAAGGCTCGGCCGGATCCATAGAGGCCTCCACCAAGACTTGGAATTCCTCCTTTGGTGTCGAGGGAGAATCCTCGACACCAGGAAGGTTATCCTCCTCCATGGGAGTGGAAACAATCCATGTATCACAAGCCTCAACTTATGTTGCATCGTCTAAAATGTCGTCAGAGACGACTGTAGTAGAATGCACAAAAGGCGGAGGAACTTTGCTTGGATCAAAGTCAAGTGCAGGTTCCTCACAAAGAATCGGCTCCACACTTGGAGATGTATGCACAGGAGAGATGGGCTCAGCCATGTTGAAGCCCAGATCATCCACACATCTGGTGATTGTGTCTAAATCATTCCCTTCAAAACATGAAGGTGACAGGGTCACGTAACCAGACGATGAAGGTGTGCCACCAAGGGTAGGAGTCGGGATGATCCGGATGTCCGACTCATCATCCTCTTCCATAGCACGAAGGTACTTGGCACAATCCATCAGGACATGGTCTGTTCTACGATAATAAAAACACTTTCTCCCAGTACTCTGCTGTCTTTGTGAGACCGGAGAAGCCTAAGAGAATGGTGTATGCAGCAAGGATTAATGACCATAAGCTCGGGGCACAATGTTTGATGGGTTGTACGAATACATCATCTCATGCATTGTGCGCTGAGTCTAATGCTCAGTATCTCTCGTAGGACATTCAAGACTAGCGTGGGAGGACTTTCCACACCAACGACATTGGGCATACGAATATCCCCACATGGTGTCGAAAAAACAGATTCAAAATAAATTGCGCAAATTACTAAATCCAACAATATATTACTACAGTTGCCTAAACAAACAAGAAAAAGGCAAGATAAATAGAAATAGAACAAAAAAAAAGCGATTTACAAAGTAAAAGGAAAACAATCTCACGTGTCCCTCTCCAGAAACTCATACAACTGTGTTCCCTGGAAACGGCGCCAAAAACTTGATGCAAAAGATCACGGTAGTGAACCGGTCGCACAAGTAATATAAAATAGGCGAATTTTCCAAAGTATCGATCTTTCAAGGAACACAGTAAGGTGGAGTTAATTTTGAGGAGGACTTGAGATTGAATTCCTTAGGTTAGAGTTAACTAAGGGTGGTTTTGTTGGTTGCGGAAAAATAAAGAAAAAAGCTAACAACTACTCCTTTGCAATGCCACTATGCGATGCTTCGCTAGGCGGGATGGAAGACCAGTCGGGTCGCAATGCACCGAATCGCAGGGCAGAGGGGTGAGTGGGCTTGTAGAATGAGGGTCGAGAGCACCTCTTCGCTGCGCACGCCACTAGCAATTGCAAGTGCGGTAAGGGTGGATGGTGGATGGATAATGGTGCACCTCTAGCAACTAATAAGTAAAGCAATACAGAATCACATAGACATGAATCTAATAAAGCATACTACAATAGTACAACAACATCAACAAATGAGGTTTAAATACAAATACACAACAAGAAAGCAAGTACAAGTAAAGAGATCGACCGAATCCGCATCCTTGATCGATCCTCAACTGCGTTTGGGGTAGAGGAGGGCTGTCACTACCTTCCAATTGACCCGTCTTCTTCGTGTCAAAATTGCGTAAGAAAGTTGAAAGCTTCCCTTTTCTTGTTGTATCTAGCAAGAAAACCTTCCTTGAAGCTTAAGGATGAAGGAAGAGGCCAAGAGAAAGCTCCGGCTTGGATTTGGCGTTGAATGCTTGCCCAGAGCACATCCCAACGGTGGAGAGAGAAGAAAACGGCGGACCTCTCCCTTTAGAAGATGGAAATCGCGGGAAAGAAGATGGATCCTCGGCGAAGAGAAATATGCACTTTAAATAGAAAATGTCAGAAAAATAGGCATGCAAGGTTTGGCGCACAACCGTGCGTTAACCGTGCATATTTAACTTCCTGAACAAGCCCGATAAAGATGATGCGTTGACCCATGCATTTTACTCGTGCACAGGCGATTCCTCCCGTGTGTGAAGGAAATCGCACGGGTAACGACAGAGCGCTGGAAATCAAGAGAAATAGGGGAACCGTGCGTTTTACACGCGTATGGGCACGTTTGTCCGTGCGTGAAGGAAACACACGATTTACCCCAAAATAAAGGAA
Organism: Platanthera zijinensis; assembly: GCA_039513925.1. Taxonomy (NCBI): domain Eukaryota; kingdom Viridiplantae; phylum Streptophyta; class Magnoliopsida; order Asparagales; family Orchidaceae; genus Platanthera; species Platanthera zijinensis. The sequence continues at coordinate 133,972,916 of CM077079.1, read as the reverse complement.
AACAGAGAAAAATGTGCAGACCGTGCGATTCCTTCTCGCACGGTTTGGCCTAAACCATGCGGGAACAAAACGCACAGGTAGAAACATGAGTCCCCAGAATGGCTGTGGGAAACACACGATTGAAATGAAACCGTGCGCGAAGAAATGCGCACGACCGTGCGTTTTATATAGAATCGAAAATGAACTTCGGGACATCCCGACTACCTACACAGTAATGAAACCAACTGGGGCACCAGCTCCCAACAACAATACATAGCATAAAATATAAAAAAAGAACCATGGGGAGCACCATGTGCTTACCCCCAACAAAAGAATGCTCAATTGCACACCCAAGGGCCAAAATAGTGCACTTAGCGTGAAAAGAAGAATAAATGAAATATCAATGATAGCATACTAAAAGTGAAGTGCAAGTGCGTTAAAACTAGGCCAGATGCGTCCGAAAAACCCTATATAAATAGGACTCGTCATATGTCAAATAATATAAACAAACTATTTTCTGAAGCATATAACTATAATTTCACTAGTGAATTAGTTGATCCACTGAGCTGAGGGATACACCCATCCAAAATTTTACTTAAAACAAGATTTTCTCACATCATAACTTGGTATTTTCATAAACAATATTAGGACTGTTGTTTGCCTAAATGTCTAAGGTTATCCCATGCACGGCGTGGCATCATGACATGTGTTTTCTATTACTCTGATATACATTTAAATTCTGAGAAAATGCTGGTTATGAAAGTTGGTATCATAGGGATGGGTTGTTTGATAATTTGTCGAGCAACCATCTCAGGTTAGTTTTAGTTGTCTTGTTCCATTGCATACACACACCAATGTGTCATCAATACGTCTTGTTGAAGCATGAACACAACACTCATAAGCATGACAAGTAGTATACGGGGCATATTATGTAGTATGGGATGCATATTATGTGTTTGTATATTGATCCTCATAGGAGGCAACATGTGACTATTATGTAGTATTGGATCCATAACAATCATCACATGAATGCACATTAGATTTTTTTTTCATTGCATGTGATATTATATAGTTTGGAATGCATAATATTTCACGTGTGCGCCGCTCATAAGATGCACTAAGGCCTTTATTAGATTGCATAACACAACATGCATAACATAACATTGCATTAGCACACATGCCATGCTAAATATTTATATGATGTCACATGTACACACATGGTTTTGAGTCAAAAAGCATAAGAATTCATGTATTCATGGTTTAGGCACACGAGTTAGTAGGATGACAGTATATCAACCTAATTTTAGGCATGACATCATTAATAAAATTCCAAGAGCAAGTTAACAGCTTAAGCAAGTATTTGTACATATATGGTCAAAACAAAGTTGTGTAATTCTAGCGACAAGCAAGGTTTTGATTAGTTATTAATTGTGTTATTTGAATGTCGAGACATCCTGCGATGAGGTCGACTCCCCAATCTGAGGGCAAGTCATTTGGAGCTCAGAATGATGCCGTGATAGAAGGACTGAGACAGAACAATGAGGCCCTGTCTAGGCAAATATTGGAGATGCAGTCGCAGATCCAGGCTTTATTGTCTCTTGTTTCTGGGCAACCAATTAGAATGTAAGACCCTATCGTAGGTCAATCTATTCCAGTCCCACCTGCTCCTCTAGTGCCCCTGCTGTGTTTCCACCAAAGATGAACTTCATCTTGCATTTCTATTGGAGCATGCGTTCCGCACTTCTTAGTTTGAGAATAACAAATCCCGGATGTATTTGATCTTGGTATGTGTTTTAAATGTGCAGGGATAACAGGTTTTTTAAGTACTAAGGAATGGCTGAGCATAGATTGAAGAAATGGAAAGTCACGCTATCGCTGGCGATAACGCTACCGCGGGCGATAACATGGACAGTTACTGCTGATGTCAGCCTTTAACCACATGATGTCGCACACGATGTCACGGTTGAACGATATCGTGAGGCAATACTGATATCGCCGAGCGATATCCCACAATCATCACATTCTCCACTCAGATCTAAAAGTCCGCGCGACGTGTGCCACGTGTCAAGCAACGGAGAGTTATCACTATCGCGGGGCGTTAACGCTAACGCCGGCGATAGCACAAAGATATATATACGGCCAAATTTCAGGGAATTGACTGATCGTATAGAGCTTAGTTTTCCCAGAGAATTTCCAGAGCCTTCATCTCCGTTTCCAGAAGAACTCCCTTGGTCCATTGAAATCTCAAGAGCGAAGAAGATACGACCGTGCGTTCAAGATTGGAGATCTTCTCATCGGTCCACCATCATCTTCAAAGCTCATTATTTTGAGGGAGTTTTTAAGTTTTACTATTATACTTTCATATTCACTTTTTATCTCTGTAATTGGGAAGGGAAAATCACCACCTTGTGTGTGGTGTCTAAGTCCGTGTGTGGCTTAGGGGCAAATCACTGCCTTGTGTGTGGTGTCTAGGTCCTTGTGAGGCTTAGGAGTAAATCATCGCCTTATGAGCAGCGTTTAGATCATAGGTTTGATTTAGGGGGAGGCTAGTAGCCATATCTAGGGAGATATTGACTATAGCCTATCGGTCCTTGGGAGAAGGACCGGTGAAAAAGCTAAAAACTATTATTGTTGTAAGCCTTGATTTCAAGCTTTATTGGAATCATTTTACATATATATTTTGGAGAAATAAAATCTTGATTTTCATTTCATTGGTGTGTCTCAAACTTTACATCTAATTTCGTATTTTATAAATAGTTTGTTAAAATTTTAAAGAGCCCTTATTCACCCCCCCCCCCCCTCTAAGGGCACCACAAGATCCTACAAGTGGTATCAGAGCAGGTTATTCCTAATACGGTTTCACCACCAGGAATTATGGCGCAGCATGACCATGCTTTCTCTGAGGGGCAAGAAATTAGTAGACCTCCGCTATTTACTGGATCTGACTATAATTACTGGAAAATTAGGATGAAATGTTTTCTTATTTCTCTTGACATTGAAGTTTGGAATATGGTAGAGACTAATTATGCTCATCCCACTTATACAGTAGGAGATGTAGAAATGGAAAACCAAAAGATAAATGGGATGATCAGGATAAGCTAAGGTGCAAAAATAATGCTAAAGCCATGAATGCATTATTTTGTGCATTAGATAGAACTGAATTTAATAGAACTTGTGCTTGCAATAATGCTTATGAAATTTGGAATTTACTTGAAGTTACTCATGAAGGTACCTCGCAGGTGAAGGACTCGAAGCTGTTTTAACTAGAGTCGAAATTTGAAAAGTTTATGATGGAAGTGGATGAGGACATAGATTCAATGTACAGCAGATTCACCAAGATAGTAAATGACTCAAAAGTGCTTGGAAAAAATTTCTCAAATGGTGACTTGGTGAGAAAACTTCTTAGATCTCTTCCCCCTAAATTTAATCCCAAAGTGACGGCTATTTCTGAATCTCACGATCTTAAGTCTCTTAATATTGAAAGCCTGATTGGGAACTTAAAAACTCATGAAGTTGAATTAAAAATTCAACAACAAGAGTATATGGAGCCAAAGAAGAAGGGGTTGGCTCTAAGATCTTAGAAAGAGGAAGATAGTAACTCTGAGGAGGAAGAAGAGGATGAGGAAAGTCATTTTGTTAAAAAGTTTAAAAAAATTATGAGAAATCCGGAGAGAAGAAATACTTTTAAAAAATATTTTAAGAAGGAGACGGGTAGGAAGAAAAAACAAAAGGATGACGATGAGGAGGAAGAGAGACCCCCACCGGAGTGCTATCACTGCAGGAAGTTAGGACACATTCGAACCAAGTGTCCAAAGTACTTGAAAGAACTTAAAGAAAAGAAGCACAAAGGGAAGAAGAAAGTCCTGAAAGATGAAACATGGGATGATACTACTTCTGAGGATGCAAGCAGTTCAAGCTCAAGCGAGGAAGAGGAGGCCAATATGTGCCTAATGGGAAAGAGCGTCATATCTGATGACGAGTGCAGTGTCCAAAGCGACACTGAGGTAACTCCTCCAACTTATGATGAATTATTTTCTGAATTTTTAAAGACTTGCAAATGTTTTGAAAAAAGTTTAAAAGATAATGATCTTCTTAAAACTGAAAATAAAGTTTTAATTAAAGAAAATAAAAAATTGTTAAATGAAATTAAGACTATTGGAAAAGAGAAAGTCTCTTGCCAAGAGTGTGATCACTCTATGGGAAGAATAAAAGAGCTTGAAAAATCTCTTTCCAAATCTCATTCAAAAATAAAAATTCTCACAAAAAAGAATGAGATTTTAGAGAGAGATCTGAAAACTTCTATTTCCAAAGTCCATGAAGGAAAGAAAGCTTTTGAACGTAGATGTGTAAATCTACTATCCGAGAATACTGAAATGAGGAACCAGATTCATGACATAACACTAGCCATGAAAAAGTTTGGATTGGGCCAAAGATCACTGGATATGATTTTAGGTTACCAATGTCACGGATCTGGAAGATTTGGACTCGGATACACGACTGGAAACTATCGCCCGGCGATAACCACTACCGTCGGCGATAGCAAAAAGTCCAGAAAAACGAATTTTAAAATTTCTAATAATAATAAGTTAAATGATGCTACGTATTCTTACAGTAAAAGTCCAGAGAAGTTATATTCTTCTCATTACATTACATGTGCCAAATTCAATAGATTTGGTCACACTACGGACTCGTGCTAGAAGAAAGGAAAAAAGTAAAATTAAGCAAATCAGGATGCCTAAGGCTTCTACCTATACTATGGGTGGAACCACTTGGGTAGCAAGATCTTTACTCACATCCTCTTTCTAGGTGTGTTGGCAGGAGAAGGACAAAGAAGACGTGTGGTTCTTGGACTCGGGTTGTTCAAAGCACATGACAGACAATAAAGAGAAGTTCCTTAGCCTGGAGATGAAGAAAGGTGGAGTTGTAACATTTGGAGATAATGGAAAAGGAAAAATCATCGGCATCGGTGTTGTAGGTAACAAAAGTTTTTCAATTTCAAATGTTTTGTTCGTAGAAGGTTTAAAACATAATTTGATTTCTATTAGCCAATTATGTGATAAGGGTTTAAATGTTGTATTTGAATCTTCCACAAACTTATGCAAAATTATTGATTCCAAAAAAAATGAAATTATTTTTACAGCACCCAAGTGTCATAATGTATATATGATTAAATTTCATGATTTTTCAAATTCTACCTTAAAATGTTTTTTGTCGAAAAATGATGAGTTAGAATTGTGGCATAGGCGACTTGGACATTCTAGTCCCAAGTTAATTAAAAAACTTTCAAAAGATAAATTAATAAAATGTTTACCATTGCTAAATGGAAATTTATCTTCTTTATGTGAGCCTTGTCAAAAAGGAAAATTTTCAAAATCATCTTTCAAGAGTAAAAATATTATTTCTACAACTAGGCCACTCCAATTAATTCATATGGATTTATTTGGGCCAATTAATGTTTCTAGCTTAGGTGGTAGAAAAAATACATTTGTATTGGTTGATGATTATTCACGTTTTTGTTAGATTTTATTTCTAACTTCTAAATCTGATGCGTATTCCGAATTTTCTAAATTATGTTTGCGTATTCAAAATGAATTTGAGTTAAAAATTACACGCATACGTTCGGATCATGGAGGGGAATTTGAAAATGAAAAATTTATTTCTTTTTGTACGGAGTTAGGAATTAAACATGAGTTTTCCACTCCACGCACACCACAGCAAAATGGTGTAGTGGAAAGGAAAAATAGGACTCTTCAAGAGCTAGACCGTACAATGTTATCTGAATTTACACTACCAAAATCTTTTTGGGCTGAAGCGGTGAGTACTGCATGTTATGTAATTAATAGAATAATGCTTTGCCCTATTTTAAAATTAACTCCGTATGAATTAATTTTCAATAAAAAACCAAATGTTTCTTATTTTAAAGTTTTTGGTTGTAAATGTTTTATTTTAAATTCTAAAGATTCCTTAGGAAAATTTGATGAAAAGTGTGATGATGGAATTTTTATTGGGTATTCTTCAACCAGTAAGGCTTATAGAGTTTTTAATAAACGAACAAAAATAGTTGAAGAATCTATTCATGTTAGGTTTGATGAGTTTGTTCCATGTGTAGATAAGAAAACTACAGGAAAAGAAGATAAACCCCTTCCTTTAGTGGAAAATGATGATGAAGAACATGGAGGGTATGAAGAAGAAAAAGAAGAAAAAGAAGAAGAAAAAGAAGAAGAAAGAGAAGAATATGTGCCTCCAAGTGAATTGATATTTACAAAGGATCATCCAAAGGAGCTTATTATTGGAGATCCACAAAAAGGGGTCAGTACACGTTCTTCTTTACATGTTTTGTTTTCAAATTTATGCTTTGTCTCTGAAATAGAAACAAAAGATGTTTCCACCGCTTTAAATGATGAATTTTGGTTTTTAGCTATGAATGAAGAACTTAATCAATTTGAACGTAATAAGGTTTGGAATCTTGTAGAACGACCCAAAAATCATCCTGTAGTTGGAGTAAAGTGGATTTTTAAAAATAAATTGGATAGTGACTCTAGAATTGTTAGAAATAAAGCCAGATTAGTTGCAAAAGGTTATGCACAAATAGAAGGGGTAGACTATGATGAAACTTTTGCACCCGTTGCAAGATTAGAAGCTGTTAGGATATTTCTTGCATTTGCCTGCTTTAAAAGATTTAAATAATATCAAATGGATGTTAAAACTGCATTTTTAAATGGGTATATAAAAGAAGAGGTTTATGTAGAACAACCCCCAGGCTTTATAAATGAAAAATATCCAAATTATGTTTATAAATTAGATAAAGCACTTTATGGGTTAAAACAAGCGCCTCATGCTTGGTATGATCAATTAACTCAATACTTATTAAAGCACGATTATAAAATGGGAAGTGCCGACTCTACACTCTTCATTAAGCAAATTGATCATGAGTTAGTTATTTTGCAAATTTATGTTGATGATATCATTTTTAGAGCTACTAATGAAGAGTTATGTAATGAAGTAGTTCAAATTATGAAAAATGAATTTGAAATGAGCATGGTAGGGGAACTTTCTTTTTTCTTAGGATTTCAAATTACACAAAGAAATGATGGCATTTTTATTAATCAATCTAAATACATTCATGATATGTTGAGAAGATTTGGATTTGAAAACCTTAATCATGCCAATACTCCTATGAGTGCTTCATTGAAATTGGGAAAAGATGAAAGTGGTATTTCAATTGACCAAACCCTTTATAGAAGTATGATTGGGTCTTTATTATATTTAACTTCTTCTAGGCCTGATATTATGTTTGTCGTTTGTTTATGTGCAAGATTTCAAGCAAATCCAAAAGAATCACATTTAAAAGCGGTGAAACGTATTTTTAGATATCTCATAGGAACATCTACACTAGGCTTATGGTATCCTCATAATGACTCTTTTATCTTACATGGATATTCTGATTTTGATTATACGGGGTGTTCATTAGATCGAAAGAGCACAAGTGGCACTTGTCATTTCATCGGCCCAACACTTATTTCTTGGTCGAGTAGGAAACAGAATTCTGTTGCCCTCTCCACTACTGAGGCCGAATATATTGCACTTGGTAGTTGTTGTGCTCAAGCACTTTGGATGACACAAACACTAGAAGATTTTGGCATACACCAAAATAATGTTGAATTAAAATGTGATAGCAAAAGTGCTATCGATTTAACGAACAATCCTGTGTTACATTCTAGATCCAAACATATAGATGTTCATCATCATTTTATTAAAGATCACCTAAAGAAAGGACATATTAAAGTAAATTTTATTGGAACAGATTCTCAAATAGCAGATATTTTCACAAAACCGCTTAATGATTCACGCTTTTAAGGTTAAGATTAGAACATGGAATCTTAGAATTATAAGTCTAAATTGTACTAATAACGAGATTTTTGTTTTGTAAAATAGGCCTACGATTAGAAATCATATATAAATATAATTTAGTTAATTAAAACCAACAAAATATAACAAAAAGTTGCACAGCACATAGGATAACACTTAAAAAGGAAATACAAACATCAAACACACAAATTAAAAGAGTCTTCACTATCGCCAGGCGACAGTACTAACGCCGGCGATATCCCAGAATTAGTCAACATCAAAATATTACATCACTGAAAATACAAAATCATTCATCCATGTTCTCTTCTGTAGAAACATTAACATCTTCACTGGAAGTTGGAGTTGGTTCTCTAGGCCTTCGCGTCCGCCTTATCGAATGTCGTGGAGGATCCTCGACTGGACTCCCCCATTCTCGTTCTTCTTCCGGAGTTGGCTTTAACTTCAGTCCCTTTACCAGAAACTTCATGAATTTTCGAAAACCGGAATGGTTACGCTTTTGTTCCTCTTTCAACTCCTCCACTGTCTCTCTTAGATCGTCAATAGACTCACGCAAAGACCCTCCTCTTTGGAGTGGTTGTCTTGATGACGAGGCAACCCTTGGAGATGGACCTCTAGCAGGCTCTACCGTATGTATCGCCGGGATACAATCGTCAATATAGAACTCTTGATCTATCCAAGCATACTTCTGATATACTACTCTTTGAATAACACTTCCTAAAGGAAGTGTATTCAGCTTCCTCCTAAGGGGATGCTTCAGTTTATACGTATATCGTATGATGGATAACACAAAATCCGCCACATCAAACTTAACTCTCTCTAATACATAGTAAGTCACTAAGCTCAATTGAGCTGTGATCTTCCTTGTGTCCCCGACCTTCAACATAACCGTGTTTCTTAATATATCTTGAATCACGAATGCGTCACGAGAGAGTGATGAGATGTCTTGAATCAAATTCATATTTTCCTTTCCGTGCAGGACTTGATTCAATATACTCCAATCACGATCCTTTCGGTAATTCTCCACTATATCCATAAAATTTTCCTCACAAATGGCAAGATTATATTCTCGTCTTAGATCAGCATGCGTAATATCCATTTCAACTCCTTGGATACGAGACCTTACTCCTCCATTCAAGCCCGTATATTTAGGATCTTCTAAATTGTTATAGAAATACCTTACAAAAATGGAGCTAAAAAGGTTGGGTATAATGAGAGACATTATACCTGACTCCATAAGAAGTTCATAGATATGCGGAGGCAATGTTTCGTCCAAAAGTTTCGCAACACCAACCGACGCATTCTCAATTCCTGGGTATGTGTGATATGATGCACGTGGGTTGCGGCTGGTACTTTTTCGTGCACGGGATGATGAAAGCCATCTCCTGAAAAAAATTTATGACAAAATCATGTTAACACAAAATTTAATTTTTACCAGAAATCCTCCCTATCGCCGGCGACAGTGGTATCGCCGGGCGGTAGCGCAAAAACTATTTGTTTTGGAAAATTCGAATAGATCTCCTCTACCAAAATCAGTAATGTTCATAGAATTACATAAATCTGAAAAAAAAACCATATATACCTCATCTTTTGTAAGGAGTTTGCATCAAAATGAAATCTTTTCTTCAAAATTCTTTCCAAATAAAATATATGACCAAAACTAAAAATTTTTGCTAGATCTATCATCTTTCATCATCTATAATCTAGATTTATAGTTTTGTTTTGAAAAACACAACCTTAAAGAGAGATCTCACCTTCCTTTTTGAAGTTTTTGAGGGTTTCCGCTGAGGAAGACGAAGCAAAAAGGGTCCAGGCTTGGTCAAATGAATAAAGGTGTCGGTCCTATCCGATTTTACGACCTTTATAACAAAAAACGCTATCGCCGCGCGTTATCGCTACCGCTGGCGATAGTGCATTTTTAAGCCCCATTTCCCTAATATTCTGACACCTTTGTAACACCCTTTCTTCTAGTGTTACTGAAAATTTTTGGATGATTATCAGGATACAAAAACTAATACATGTGTTATATTTAATTTATCAGTACTTTAAACATTTTTTTTTAATTTATCTTGCACTCGATATCTTTCTATACCTTTGATGACTAGAACTTGCATAGACTTGTTTCCGCATGCCTCTAAGTATGAGTAACATTTTATGTTTGATAATGTGTTTCCACTGACACGGGGTGATAGGTACACATACTTAAGTTTCTTATTACACGTTCTTGGTTTGTTTCAACGATTCGAATACAACGCTACAACTTTAATTTATGCTTCATTCATATTGGTTTTCAAAACTGATGGCCATTCTGAGAAAAACAATTTTTATGTTTGCAATACAAGTGAATTCGGAGTCCTAAGTCAAAGTTTCTAAACAAACAAAAATGAATGAAAAAAATAAAACTGACTAGGATACTCCAATCAAGCTCTACTCACCCTCCTGATAAGTCTTAATGAGCATTGTGAGGTTGAGCACCTTGAAAAGGATTGTAAAGTGTCTTGTGCAAACAAACTTGGCAAGTTTTTTAAATCTTTATGATATGAAGTTATTTATGTAAAGATATTAGCTTCATGTATTAGTATATTGCAAACCTTCATGTAACATTATTTCTTAAGGAATATGTATACTAAATCACTCTTCACATGTACACATTATTATCATTAATTTATAAAATTTCTTCTCATGAGAATTGGACCGGACATAGTCTTTCTCTTCTATTTCATCGTTTCTAATGCTTTTGCTATCTTGGCCTGACAAATTTTCAATGTTTAAATTCAACTCTTAAATTAATTTTCTACACAACAAACAATTTTTCTGATAAAATTCCAAATTTTATGGTAATACTATTCCATGGCTGTTAATGTTGTTCTCATACTCCTCTTATAACCAAATTCTACTCTCATTTCTTTAAGCTTCCGCATTTTGCACCTCGCTATTTTTTTTGTTTGTCTCCACCGACTTTTGCTTATACCAAAAGGGGGAGATTAAGTACGAAATAAATTGAGTAAAACATTTAGGAGGAGATCTGTTAAATAGGGGGAGATTATAGGGGGAGAAACTCGTGTGTATTATAGGGGGAGTTTATTATAACTATTTGTGCACTTTGATTCATAATGATTATCTGAATTGTTTCACATTCTACTGGTCTCACACAATTTCTTTCTCAGGGGATTTGTTATTATCAAAAGGGGGAGATTGTTGGAGCATGCGTTCCGCACTTCTTAGTTTGAGAATAACATATCCCGGATGTATTTGATCTTGGTATGTGTTTTAAATGTGCAGGGATAACAGGTTTTTTAAGTACTAAGGAATGGCTGAGCATAGCATTGAAGAATTGGAAAGTCACGCTATCGCTGGCGATAACGCTACCGCGGGCAATAACATGGACAGTTACTGCTGACGTCATCCTTGAACCACATGATGCCGCACACGATGTCACGGTTGAACGATATCGCGAGGCGATACCGATATCGCCGAGCGATATCCCACGATCGTCACGTTCTCCACTCAGATCTGAAAGTCCGCGCGATGTATGCCACGTGTCAAGCAACGGAGAGTTATCACTATCGCGGGGCGTTAACGCTAACGCCGACGATAGCACAAAGATATATATACGGCCAAATTTCTGGGAATTGATTGATCGTATAGAGCTTAGTTTTCCTAGAGAATTTCCAGAGCCTTCATCTCTGTTTCTAGAAGAACTCCCTTGGTCCGTTAAAATCTCAAGAGCGAAGAAGATACGACCGTGCGTTCAAGATTGGAGATCTTCTCATCGGTCCACCATCATCTTCAAAGCTCATTATTTTGAGGGAGTTTTTAAGTTTTACTATTATACTTTCATATTCACTTTTTATCTCTGTAATTGGGAAGGGAAAATCACCACCTTGTGTGTGGTGTCTAAGTCCGTGTGTGGCTTAGGGGCAAATCACTGCCTTGTGTGTGCTGTCTAGGTCCTTGTGAGGCTTAGGAGTAAATCGCCGCCTTGTGAGCAGCGTCTAGATCATAGGTTTGATTTAGGGGGAGGCTAGTAGCCATATCTAGGGAGATATTTAATATAGCCTACCGGTCCTTGGGAGAAGGACCGGTGAAAAAGCTAAAAACGATTATTGTTGTAAGCCTTGATTTCAAGCTTTATTGGAATCATTTTACATATATATTTTGGAGAAATAAAATCTTGATTTTCATTTCATTGGTGTGTCTCAAACTTTACATCTAATTTTGTATTTTATAAATAGTTTGTTAAAATTTTAAAGAGCCCTTATTCACCCCCCCCTCTAAGGGCGCCACAGGATCCTACAGTTTCCAGCGATTAGGACCTCCTACCTACGATGGTAGGGTAGACTTCATTGCTTTGGATGACTTGATTATAGCTATCACAGAGATGTTCACTTACTCAGGAGTTTCTGCCGACCAGAGAGTGATGGTTGCTGCCTACCAGCTAAAGGGTATGGCAAAGAGTTGATGGTTGAGAGAAAAGGAGAAATTAAAGGACGGATGTTCATGGGAAGCCTTCATTGAGCTATTGCTGAGAAAGTTTTTGCCATCGATCGAGCAGGACAACTTAATGAACAATTTTCTGCACCTGAAGTAGAGGCAGCTCATGGTGAGTGAGTATGAGGTGGAATTTAGAAAGCTGGACCGGTTTTCCCCTTACCTGGTATCCTCTGAAGCTAATAGAGTTAAGCATTTTCATGATGGTCCGAGGAATGACATCCAGCAGCTGACCTGTGATTTAGGATCAGAAAGTTATGATGTTATAGTAGAAGCCATCCTAAAGGTCAAAGAAATAGACAATACTAAGAATTGAGGCCAGTAGAGGAGGAAAGATAAGAGGAATTCATAAGAAGATTAGAACTCTAAATAATCAGGTCCTGCTTCAAGGAAGAGAAGCAAGGAGGTGTGCAACTTCTGTGGCCGATTAGGCCGCCCATTTGAGAAGAATTTCAAGAGAATAGGAGCTCAGAAGAAGGAGCAAGTACATGTTTTTCAGGGCACTCCCAAAGGAGATCTGGTATGTGCTCTGTGCATGCAAAAGGGGAATGATGCTGCCCATTGTTGGTTTAAAGATAAGGTCTGCTTTCAGTGTAGACAGAAGGGGCATGTTAAGTCAAAGTGTCTACAGTCTCAGCCCACATTACAACAAGTTCCATTTCAGGCTTTGCCACCGCCTCAGTATTTGGACAAAGGGAAGGACAAGCAGAACGTGTTGTCCTTAGGGGAAGCACAGATGTCTACTCAAGTGATTTTAGGTTAGATTCTAACCTAGTTTTGGTTTCTTCCTTTTTAGCTCGTAGATGTAGTCTCAATGTTATACTGCAAGTTACATATGCAATTTTATAGGAAGGTTTAAGGTAAAGAACCATAGGGCGCATATTCTCTTTGATTGCGGTGCTATCCACTCATTTGTGGCTAGAGCATTTGTTTATCGTCATCGTTTGACCCGTAATCATGCTGGTGTTGCATTTCATGTCAAGTTTCACTCTAGTGTTTTTTTAGTGTCGGACCAAGGTATTCAGAGTTGCTCGATTGGGTTAGGCGATTTCCTAGCTGTTATTGATTTGAAGGTGATAGACCTGGAAGATTTCGATGTGATCTTGGGCATGGACTAGTTGTCCTTATATAATGCGTTCATTGAGTGCAAGGTAGAGTGCTTGGATTTTAAGATGGACAACGGCAAACCTAGGAGTGTGTATGGTTTATGTGCCAGGATTCCCCGATTGTTTCAGTGCTATGTGCTCGGAAGCTTTTAGATTTCGACTATTTTGCTTATTTGGTTTCTATTTTGTGAACCGTTAGTAGTTTTCCGTGTGTCGAGGATGTTCCGGTGGTGCGTGAGTTTCCTGATGTTTTCCCAGATAATCTTCCTGGTCTTCCACCATAGAGAGATGTAGAGTTTATTATATACCTTGAGTCGGGTACTCGTCCTAATTCTAAAGCATTGTACCGTATAGACCATCGTGAGTTAGTGTAGTTGCGTACCCAACTAGATGATTTGTTGTAGAGAAGATTTAGTAGGCCGAGTTCTTTGCCTTGGGATGCTCTAATGTTGTTTGTCAAGAAGAAGGATGGATCCATGATGCTGTGCATTGACTATAATGAACTTAATAAGGTGACTATCAAAAATAGAAATCCCTTAGCGCTAATAGATGATTTATTTGATCAGTTGTGTGGTTGTACTATCATTTCGAATATTGACCTTTATTCAGGCTACCGTCAGTTAAGGATTTGTGAGAAGGATATTCCACAGACTGCTTTCCGTTCTTGGCATGGACATTTTGAGTTCATGGTGATGTCTTTTGTTTTGACTAATGCACACTCTGCCTTCATGGACATGATGAACAGAGTGTTCAAGAATTTTCTAGACCGTTTCGTGGTCGTGTTTATAGACGATGTTCTAGTTTATTCCTGCAATGCTAAAGAGCATGCCCAGCACTTGCGTTTGGTTCTATTAGCTTTGAGAGAGCATAAGTTGTTTGCTAAGATGAGCAAGTGTAAGTTTTAGCTACCTCAGCTTTCCTTTCTAGATCATGTGGTTAATAAGGACGAAATTTTTGTTTACCCAGAGAAGATTTAAATTGTAATGGATTAGAGCATACCTGCCACACCCAAAGAGAAAGAAGCTTCCTAGGATTGGCAGGATATTATAGAAGGTTGGTGGAAGGTTTCTCTTCGTTGTCTGCGCCATTGACTAAGCTTACGTAGAACAATGCGAAATTCATTTGGAGTGATAAGTGTCACGAATATTTTTAGAAATTGAATAGGAGATTGTGCACTGCTCCGGTGTTGACCTTGCCGACCGAAGGGATAAAATATATTGTGTATGTAGATGCATCGCACTTTGGACTTGGTTGTGTTTTTATGCAAGAAGGCAAAGTGATTGCGTATGGGTCGAGGCAGTTAAAGACTCATGAGATAAATTACCCTTCACATGATTAAGAGTTTGCCGCTTTGATTTATGCCTTGAAGTTATGGAGGCATCTGTTGTATGGCGCCTTATGCAAGATCTATACACACCATAAGTGTTTGAACTACTTTTTCACTCAGAAGGAGTTGAATTTGGGCCAGTGGAGATGGTTAGAATATGTCGTAGATTATGATGTTAAGATCCAATACTATCCAGGCAAAGCTAATGTGGTAGCCGACGCCCTGAGTTGGAAGACTGCACAAATATTTGGACTTTTAGTTGAATCCTTGGTAGAAAAGATTTTGTTGATGTTTATCTCGATCGAAAGTAGCGACTCGTCGAGTAGTTTGGAGGTGGAAGAGCCTTCATGGATTATGGTCACAAGACTACATCAAAAGGATGATACTGATCTGTTGCACCTCTATAATTGAACTGAGAAAAGAGAGTTACCAGACTTTTCTATTGATGATGCGGGTACCTTAAAGTACCGCGGCAGATATTGTATCCCCGTTGTCGAGGATATCCAATTTTAGTTATGCAGTGAGGCGCATGGTGCCAGTGTTCTCTATAACCCTTGTTCTACAAAGTTGTATATATATCTGAAGTAGATCGTTTGGTGGTACGGTATGAAGAAGGATATATCCATGTTCATGTCTAAGTGCTTCACTTGTAAGCAAGTTAAAGCCGATCATGGAATGTCGGGTGGCAAGTTGAAGGATTTAGAGATTCCAAGTTAGAAATGGGAGAGTATTTTCATGGATTTTATTACTGGTTTGTCGAGATCTCACCATGGACATGATTCAGTGTGGGTTATTTGTTAATAGAATAATGAAGTGTGCTCACTTCATGTCTTTTAAGATTGATTACACCATGAAGAAGATTTTAGAGTTATACTTGGATGAGGTTGTCAGGTTACATGGAGTACCTGTTAGAATTGTGTTAGATCGAGACTCCAGGCTTACGTCTCGCTTTTGGAAAGTTTACAGGATGGATAGGGTACCGATCTAAGGTATTCCATGTCTTATCATCCGCAGAAAATTGGTCAAACTGAAAGGGTAAATCAGATTTTGGAGGGTATGATAAGATGTTATATTTTGGACCACAGTGGAGTGTGGGATAAGCGACTCAGATTGATGGAGTTCGCCTATAACAACAATTTTCAATAGAGTTTGCAGAAGGCCCCATTTGAGGCTTTATATGGGAGACGTTGCAGAACTCCCTTATTTTAGGCTGAGGTTGGCGAAAGGCCGTAGTTAGGTCCAGAAGCCTTAGAAGAAATGGATATTTCCGTGAAGAATATTGGAGAAAAGCTTCGTAAAGCTCAGGAACGTTACGATAAGAACGTTAATCGTCGAAGGACTGATTTAGAATTTGTTGTTGGGGACTTAGTGTTTCTCAAGATTTCCCTAATGTCTAGTGTAAAAAGGTTTGGAAAGAATCATAAGTTGGATCCTAGGTATGTGGGACCTTTTAAGGTTGTTGAGCTTATTGGAATGGCAGCTTACAGGCTGGAATTTCCCTCAAGTTTTCCTAGTGTGCACGATGTGTTTCACGTAAGCCAATTGCGGAAATGTGTTCTTAGCAACCGATGGATTCTCGATTCAGTGCCCTAGTTGGATCCTAACCTTTCATATGTCAAGATGCCTATCTGCATTCTAGATAATCAAGATCGAGTGTTGCGAAGGAAGACTATACCTATGGTTTAAGTATTGTGGCGGAACCAAGATGTGGAAAGCACGACTTGGGAGTTGGAGCCAGCTATGAGGGAGGATCATCCTCAGATGTTCTCCTAGTTTCTTTTTATATGTGTTTACATTCTATAATCTTTTATTATTTTTCTTCCATAGTGGAATCTTTTGATGCATAAAGTTTCGGGACAAAACTTTCTTTTAGGGGAGTGGCTGTAACGCCCCTAATTTTTCCAAGGTTTTTTTAAATTTTTTTAGTGACATATTTTGATGTTAGGGCATTACTTTGATGCTTGTTTAATGGGTGTCGTTGTTGGAGCGCGGTTTTCTGCTCAATGGTACCCGGGGTTTGAACTTAGAATGTTAGCATGGCTAACTTCTTGTGATTTTTGATATTCCCATACGAGCTGGTGTTCGGTTTGGAACACGGCGGAGCCTTTTTGGGAATGGTGGTGTTTTGACTTCGTGAGTTTTTTACCGGAGTTTGGTTTGTCGGATCTTAGTTCTGACCTCTCCGTTGGATTCATAGCGTCGATATTTAGCTACGGTGCGATTTCCGTAAAGATCTGAGTTAGTGCGAGTTTTGGTCATTTGGACGTTTTAATTACTATAATTATATATTAATATATTATATTATTTATTGCATATAAATAGCCTCCGATAAGACGTAAACCCTTTTCATCATCTTCTTCCTGAAATCGCCGAATGTTTTGCAAAAGAGAGAAAGAGGCGGTCTTTGGAGAGCCTTTGGCCGTCAATTTTAGGAACTCCAGTGCACGAAACCGTTATTATAGGGTAAATTCGGTTAGATCTCACTGCACTCTACGTTTCTATGGTTTTGCTACTTAGGCATTTTTGTGGCCCGATCCGTGAGGAGGAGCGTTGCTTGGCTAGATTTCTGGATGTTGAGGCAAGTGGTGCTTTCTCACCCTTGCCAAGTTCATTCCTAGTTATTCTTTGTAGGTTTTCTTCCCTTTTCTCCTTAGATTTTTGGAGTGGTGTAGGGTTTGGCCAAGGACGGCCTATTACGTGTGTAGGATTTCCAGTTATGTCAAGGTATGTTTCGTCAAATTTGACAGTTAGCCTTAGTAAAATTCATTTTTTTTGATAGCTAGTCTAGACAAACTCGTCGAGTATAATTTTGTTAATATATTAAATTTCATATTATATGGTCGTCAGTCTAAGTTAGAATTAGATGTCTATCATAGTTGGGTAATTCGTCATATATGGTGTGTCAAAAATTGTCGAATATCCTCTGGAATCATAGGGTGATGGTTGAGTTGGTCTAAGTAAAATTCGGCAAGTTTAAGTTGGAGAAAAGTCAAATTTGTTGAGTATCCGAGGTAAAATCGTCGGGTAATGCTTGGCGTTGAGTTAAGTGTAATTCATCAAGTATTAGGCGTTGAGTCGACGAATATCATCTTGGCATCGAGTGACGTAATAGACTAAGATAAAATCGTCGAGTAACAGGCGTTGAGTTCGTCGAGTATGAGACTTGGCATTGAGTGGATTAAGCATGGCGCTGAGATGTTGAGTGATCCTCGAGCCTAAGTTAAATTCGTCGCGTAAACTCAACGAATTAGTCGAGAAATGTCAGTGGTGTTTAGTGCATAGCCTTGGCATTGAGTGGCGGTGAGCGGCATTGAGTGAAAGTGTATTTGTTGGGTTATCTGGCTTGGCATTGAGTGCGTTGAAAGCACTCAACACGGCATCGAGTGTACTCGACGCTTTTCCTGGGAATTAGTATTTTAGGCTGATTTGTCATGTATCTATTGTATTCATCGAGTATACTCGACGAATCAGCTTGGACATAGAAATTTCTCGCCGAATAAAGTGGAATTCGTCAGGTATGGCTTAGAATGATTTTACTTGGGAACTTTCTTCCTTTATGTCAAAGGAGAGTTCCTATGGCTTAGTTGAGGTTATTGGTGTTTATGGATGATAAGTGTGGCCTTTGGTTGGTAGTGGATACAGGACCCCCAACCTAGTGGCAAATTGTGAATCATTAAACTATTGGATATATTTTTGGACAGTGGGGTTAAGTTGGACAAATTGTCCATCACCACAGAACCTTGTTAATATGTTGGATTAATGGGTTGAGTTGAATATTGAGGCCCCCACCCTAGGGTCTTGTTGAGACAATTGGACTGTTTGGTTGTGTTGGACAATATTTTCACCACCACAGTATCTTTTTGAAATATTTTGGGTCTATAAGTTTGGGTAGGACTATGTGGCAACCGACTCAGAACCATTTCCTTCTAGTGTTAATGTTTCGTATGAGTAGAATTGTTAAGTCTTTTTCCTTGTATTATATTGATGTATCATGCTCTTCTTACTCTGGTAGGTATTATCGAAGCATGGCTTCATTTCAAACTTGGTGCAATTTCCTTACACTTGGACTTTATTAGTTAAAACTTTTATCCTTGTCTATAGCTATTTTACTGTGTTTAGCAGCTTCCTTATATGTGGGTTGGTAACCCTTATTCCTGTTGTATTTATTACTAACCTTTTTATCTTTGATCTCCACTTGTAAAGTTTTGCTGAGATATTCTTTTCTTGTGAATGCCTCTGGTTTGGAGCAGTAGCCGGTTGAGCAGCTATGAGTTTTTGTTTTTGGCTGGTGTTTTGAGTTGTCCATTTCCTCACCATTTGTGAGGTAGTTGTTTGTTTTTTTCCTTTAGTTCAGATATACTTTATTTTGGTGGGTTCGTGTCAGGATGTTGATGCCCATATGATTTTGTTTAATGTTAAGTACTTGCTAGCTACTAAGTCATTTTTATGTGATTCATTGGTTTTTACTTGCTCTTATGGAAGGTTTTATGCTAGATTGCATGTTAGATTTTTTAAATTATAAAAATATTACTTCTATCTCATGCATATAATTTTCTAAAATCTAAGGTCACTATTTTTTTTTAACGTACAAACTTATTTCTATACTTATACTAAATCTAGAGTCTTGCATACCATGAGTTGTCCTACATGAATGTTTTTGCTCGGGTAGGATTGGTGTTTGCCTTAACGTCTGCAGTTATCCCCTACATGGCATGACATTACATCACGTGTTTTCTCTTACTCTGATATACATTTAAATTCAGAGAAAATGTCGGTTGTGACACCTTATGAAGAAATAACTCTCAAAGAGTATGGTGCTTATATTCATGAAATTTTTTTTAAGAAGGCACTCAAAGCAAAAATTATTGTTCCCAGGCTAAGGAAACAGTGAAGCCTTGTGTGTGCTGCAATTATAAGGCTTCCACCTCCAAGTCAGTGGCCCATGCTAGACCTCCCATTCAAAAGGTATAACAGAAGTATAAGAGAAGGTTTAACAGATTTGAATGTTGGTGTTGCGGCAAGATTGGTCACTTTGCCGTAGATTGTTGGTTTCATCAGGAGAAGCTTGAAACTCCATGAGTTAATTGTGTGAGACCGACCACTCACAACTTTATGTTCCTAGTTGTTTAAAACTAACAAGGACCAAGGACCCAAATCTATTTGGGTTCCTATAGAAAAATGATTTATGGTTGCAAGTATGTCCAAAGGCAAACAGAACTGCAATCTGGTATTTTCAAACTGGATGCTCTCGGCATATGACCGGGACTAGATGCCTACTGCTAGAATTTACCCCAATCGAAGACGGTCCAAAAGTTATCCTTGGAGGGTCAGACTGGGGAATCACTAAAGGCTACAGTATGATTTCCAACGACATATTCTCCTTCATAGACGTGGCTTATGTCGGAGGATTACAACATAATCTGATAAGAATAAGTCGAATATAGAATAAAGGCTATATTGTTTAGTTCTACGAGGACAAGTGCCTGATAAAATTGTCTGCCAATTTGGAGACAGTTTTAACAGGCACTCAGAGTAAAAATATTTTCTGTTTAAATTTTTTTTGTTTAGTCAATTCTACACTAGTATGCTTTTTGGCAAAAGATAGTGCATCTGTGTGTAACCATTGACACAAGAGATTAGCATATATTAATTTCAAAACAATAAATATGATATTTTCTCACAACATAGTGTGTGATGCTCCCAGCATTAAGTGCCTTAAAAAAGAATTCATGTCATACATGCCAAATGGGTAAGCAGACAATGTAACATCCCACTAACAACCAGACCCCGGGGAAGTTTTGTCATGACTAGGTCATGAAAATGTTCTAAGAAAACAAAGAGGACCATGAGTGCCTAGGCAAAATAGATGAAATCACCTTGGTCTATAAATAGTAATTTCTTGTCACCTAGCCTAGGGTTTCGCTTTTGGGTCCCAACTTGACTATTTTACCCCCACCATAATACTTTCAATCTTATAAGGTCCCTTTAGAACACTAACAACCTATTGGGGTTAACAAAAGGGGTTGAGTGGAACAGAGTAATCCCGTAACCCTAGTTAGGTCAAATTTCCCTAATTTGGCCTAAGTTGATTTCACTATGTCAGAAATAGACTTAATTGGTGTCATGTGACCAGTTAACCCTCACGTGGGTCAATCACATCATCTAGCTTGACCTACGAGTAGAGCCTAATTAACCAAGGTAAATTAAAACCCAAATGGGGAAGAAGGTCACAACCAACTTCAATCCAATTGGGCTACGCCCAATTGTGATTGCCGACTAGTTACAACAAGTGGAACTTTCCTAGAATGCCACAAAAATTCTTGATGGGATGACTAGGAGATAGAAAGTGGAAATTCTACCTAAGGGAGGAGAGAGAATGAGGAACATTCATGTATTTGGGAGGCCATTGGGCATTCAACTCCCTCTTAAAGGCCTCATTCATTCCCCTTGGTCAATTAGGAGGAGATAGAGGAGTTTTCTCGGCCATTTAGGGATGGAATTTCAAGAGTTTGAAGGTGGCCGAAATATCAAATTCAAATCAATTAATTGCAATTCATGGTTGCCTCTCCCACTCCCCAAAACAACCCCTCCATCATCTTAGAAAGCTTCCAAGCAATCAAAACGAACGGTTACATCATTGGTTTAGGTAGAGAATAGAGAATTCGGCAAGGAAAAGCATGAGATTGTTGGCCATGGAACATTGCCAACACACACGCTGTCATGCCTTCCTGCAGGTCTACTCCACTTCCTCTTCATCTGTGCTAGAACTGTAGATAATTAGGTGGAGAAGTCGGGCTCAATCGAGCCTGATTAGTGAGGAGGAAATGACAGATTTTCCATGAAAAACTCAACTCTCAGGTTCGCCGGAAATTGCTCCTCCAGCGGTCGTTCCACCGTCAGGCGATAGCCACCTCTCAATGGAGCTGGTGGTGGTGGTGGCGGTGAATGGACAGGGAAGTTTGCGGATGGTTGGGAATTGGCGCTGAAATAGCTCCAAGAAGAGTCAATCCCAGATGTTGGCTCATCTGGGATGATGACCACCAGCCATTGGATCGGCTTGGTCTGATATTTGCAGGCTGGATTTTTTATAAATGCAATTTATTTCATTCCTGTAACATTATAACAGTCATTTGTTTTTTATTATTAAAAATAGCTAGGGGCTTTATCTGTAAAAGTGACCAACATAGAAAACTTATCCCTTGGTGTCAAGTTTAATACAAAATTTTAATCAACTCATTTGGACAAATGGATTTTCCTCAGCACACTTTTTGGTGTAAGGTCTCCAAAGGCTAACCAGAAATTGAAATTAGTGCCCCTAGGGGCCCACTCAGTCAAATGCCCTGAGATTTTGACCATAGGCTGGTCTGGTTATGACCCACAACCTATCCAAAAATTCAAAATTTTTAAAGAGTATTTTCCTAAAGTTTTTGTAAAACATTAATAATTCATATATGTGACTTAAATAGGGTCTATGGACCTCAAAGTTTCCCCGAACTCTAGTTGATGACTAGAGGGCGATATTATAACGCCAAGAAAAAAATATAAACCTAATTGGAGTTGATTTGGTGGGGTAACTTGGTGAACAAAGTTGGCCGCCTAGGGATAATATGTCAGGTTTTCAAGAGTGCACTTGTAACATGCATCGAGTGCGTCAACAAGACTCAACGAAGCATTGAGTGCGTTGAATGGTGGGTAGGTGTCGAGTGATACTTGACTTATAGAAGAATTTGACTTAGAATAATCCTGGATTTAGGAAGCGTCGAGTGCATTGACTGTACTTGATAAGGAATTGAGTGATCTCGACAACATTCAACGAGGTGTCAAGTGATACTCGATGCAAGCGACGCTTGAACTTAGAAAAATACTGGAATAGGTAGGTATTGAGTTATCTCGATGCCATTTGACAAGGCATCGAGTGATACTTGACGCATACGATGCTTGAACTTAGAAAAATACTGGACTCGGTAGGCATTGAGTGATCTCGATGCCATTAAACGAGGCGTCGAGTGATACTCGACGCATGTGATGCTTAAAATTACAAAAATACTGGACTTGGTAGGCGTTGAGTGATCTCGACGCTTTCAATGAAGCGCCAAGAGGTACTCGACAAATACGATGCTTTGACTGGACTCGACGAGGGGTTGAGTGATCTCAACGCCATTCGAGGAGGTGTCGAGTGACACTTGACGAATATGATGCCTTGATATAGAAGATTTTGGATGGCTCCTTTCTGTTGGTTTCTCTGCTAATAATGCCTCAAATTTGTAGAATTCAAACAAGTCAATGGTATACACAAAGTTGTTTTTTATGTATGTTTAAGTTCATGCATGCAGGTTGGACAAGTATTCCAAATGGTTGTCACATTTGGGCATAAGGTAGAGGAGTGGAGAGATAGAAATCTATCTAAGTCCACAGGTATTGAGTGAAGCCTGTTCACTTAATGCCAGATGTCAAAGAAGGATGCTTGAAAGGCTAAAAATCGCCTAAGTCCACCGGCATTGAGTGAAGCCAGTTAACTCAATACCAGATACTAAAAAGCGTTGAGTAAAGTGTGGAAAGTCAAAGCCCAGCAGTCTGCAAAGTAATTTTGTAGCTAAGTCCACATGCATTGAGTGAAGCCAGTTCACTCAACGACATACAACAAAAGTATTGAATAAAGACAGGATAGTCAAAGCCTAGCAGGTTGTAGAGATAATATTGCACTAAGTCCATAGGAATTGAGTGAAGCAAGTTCACTCAATGCTAGTTGAGCAGAAGCATTGAGTCATGCTGATGTAGTCAAATCCTAATAAGAAAGAAGATAGAAATCGACTAATTCCATAAGCATTGAGTGAAGCCAGTTCACTCAACGCCTAATAAAGTTGAAAGGCAAAGGCAGAAAGAGTTGAGTGAGGCCAGCTCACTCAATGCCTTCAGACAGATGAATAATTTGGCCAAGTCCAGAGGTATTGAGTGAGGAAGCTGTCTCACTCAATTTTCTCAATGCCTAGATGAGGAATGATTAGCCATGTCTAAAAGCATAGATTGATGAAGGCCTCATTAACCGCACTCAACGCTTGAGTAAGCAGAAAGTTGGCTAAGTACAGAATCTTTGAGTGAAGCTTGTTTACTCAACGCACTCAACGCCTGAGGAAGCAAAAAGTTGGCTAAGTCCAGAATCATTAAGTGAAGCTTGTTCACTCAACGCACTCAACACCTAGGATGGAACTGAGAATTTGGCTAAGTCCATAGATGCTGATGTCAGCAAAAGTCAATAAAAGTCAACGGAATTCATACTCATTACGGGAAAGATGGAATCCACCACTGATGGCACTGATAGCTAGCTGTATAATATATTATGTAAAAGAAAGGCTATATACCATCAATTAATGTTGGGCCCACAGGACAAGAAAACAGTTGCACGACGGAAGATAAAAGGAATGAGATCGGCGAAATCGAATTAACTTTAGGGCCATGTATTTTCGAAAAGCTGTGATCTTCATCGTCTTTCTCGACATTGTTGCTGAGATAAGAAGCAGAAGTTAAAATCAACCGACCTTGTTGGAACTCAGTTCGAGCGATTAGCCGAACTAGACATAGCGGCTTGTCCAATCGTCCTTCTAGCGGTTTGTCATGGCGGGCTATTGGGTTGGTTATACAACGGGCTGGTTTGAGGCCGTAGTTGTGCCTCGGTTGCAAGCCACAGCGGTGTGGAAGGAGGTCGCAGCAGTTGTCTAAATATAAGCTGTAGTGGTTTGGTAAAGCCATAGTTGTGATCTGGAGTTAAGCTGCATCGGTCTGGCAGGAGGTCGCATCTGTGGTTTAGGTGTTAGCCGCAACGGTCTTATGAAGTCACAACAGTCTTCTTAAAGCAACAGTAATGGACTGATTGATAGCCGCAACTACAGTCCGATGGCAACCCAGAGTATGCAGTCAGGTTGCTTGCAGCAGCTTAGGTTTGATGGAAACCCGTAGGTGCAATTTGGCGGCTAGTCTGGTGGTCTTCCATAGATAATGGCGGTCTTCTCTAGTGTCTGCCGGATGTATTGTTGTATTTTGTGTAGTGTGTGGTTTGTATATGTCAAACCGCACAATCCGCCAGGCTTAAGTTACTCCTACATCATGTATTGTATTCTCTCACCTCCCATGTTATATGTAAATAAGGGGGCATACCTATGTAATAATTATTTTTTTGGAGCAATAAAATTTCTGATTTATTTACCTCTTATTCTTTTTCTCTCATTTTTTCACTTAGTATAAGAGGAAAACCGGTCCTTTGGTCCAAATTGTTTTCTTCTTCTTGTTTGCGGTTTGTTTTATTGTAACTACGCAGTTTTTTCCCTCCCTTCTTTCGGCTTTCCATCTTCTTCCCTCCCTTTCTTTCTAGCTGCGTTGTTTGCGACTTATTCGTGCGGTTTCTTGCACCACCTTATATTTGCGCGGTTTCTCTATTTTTGAGTTCCAATTTTGGTCGCAGCATATTTCCTACTGCTATTGTGTTGACACCGAGACCCGGCGGTCTCTTCTCCTATTCGCGCGGTTTATTCTCTTCTTGTTTGTTCACGCGGTTTGAGTTCTTCACAATGCGGCTTGCTGATTGTTTTCTTCATGAACATTATGTCTTCTTCTAATACTTTTTCTGCTCCTCTCTCTCTTTCTTCTACTTCTATTTCTATTTCGGGTAATTTGGGTACTATGTCCAAGCTTACCGGCCCAAACTATCCTGATGGGAGTGTATCTTTTGTTTTTATTTTACTCTCTCAGCGTAAGCGCTCTCATTTGACTAACAACCCTCCTCCTATTGGCTCAACCACTTATGATGATTGGGATGCTTCTGATGCCTTGGTCCATACTTAGTTGGCCAACAATTTGTGTGACGTATGTCTTTATATCATCAGACATGATCAAACTATCAAAGCTGCATGGAATCATCTTGCTTCTTTATATTCCAAGGGGGATAAGACTTCGCGCATCTATACTTTATATGCATATCTTTTTGCTCCCCGTGTTATGACTCCTGCTGCTGCTTATTAGGAGGTTCAGAGTCTTGGGGCTGAACTTCTTAAACATCATCCATTTTCTGCTAATCTTGCTGAGCAACAATAACACTTTCAGGAGCTTCTTGTCATTTGCTACTTGCTTCATCTTCAAGACTCGTATGACATGATTCGTCAACAGATTCTAGGAGAGGTGGATAGTCCGACTCTGGATTCTACTGCTGCTCATATTTCCGTTGTTACAGCTCTGCCTCAGCATCATTTTCTTCCCTCTCCTTCTCCTGATATGGTTGCTCATCCTGCACGTCATGACTATTATGGTGGTCTGGATAGCGTTACTGGAGGCCTTGGTTATTCTAAGTTTCTCTGCTCTCATTATTGCAAGGTTATTCCACTTGGTTGATCGCTGCTGGGCCAAACATCCTCACCTTCGTCCTACCTTTGCTGATTCCGCCAAGAATTCTACTACTTCTTGTGTTACTTAGTTAGCCATTATGGGTAGGGGCTTATTGATGCTGGGTCTACTAATCATATGACAAGGAATTCTCAGCTATTTTCTTCTCTTGACAAAAGTAACCGGTTACTTCCGGTTCTTATTGCTAATGTTCCTCCGTCCCCTATTCATGGGTCTAGCACATTGCATGTTACTCATTTTCTTCATCTTCAGGACACTCTCTATGTCCCGAAATTTCTATGCAATCTTCTTTTTATTACAGCTCTTTGCAAGCAGTTGAACTGTGAAGCTATATTTACCGCTTCTACTTGTGCTTTTTCAGGTTCCTCAGTCCAAGGAGACGATTGCTACTAGGACTGAAAGCGGCGGCTTATTCTATCTTGATACTTCTTCTGCCTTTTTTGCCTCCTCTCCTTTTTTTCAGTGGCTTCTTTAAGTTATACAACCTCCTCCTCAGATTCTTTATCATCTTCTTTCTGATTTACCTCGGGAAGACTCTTCTATTCATTGTGAGGCTTATTAGTTTGGCAAACATCACAGATCTACTTTTCCTGCTAAAAATGGGCGTAGTTTTTCTCGTCCTTTTGAAATTGTACATTCGGTTATATGGGGCCCTGCTCCTACTCAGACTGTTAGTAGGGGTTGATTATATTTTGTGACTTTTATTTATGATTTTTCTCATTGTACGTGATTATATTTGCTCCGCGAATGCTCTGAAATTTTGTCTATTTTCAATGCCTTTTAAATTGAGATTCATACACAGTTTGATACTTCTATTAAAATCATTCGATCTGATAATGCTAAAGAGTATGTTAGTCATCAATTTACCTCATTTTGTATGGATCATGGTATTGTTCATCAGACCACATGCCCCTTATACGTCGCAATAAAATGGTGTTGCTGAACGGAATAATCGTCATCTTCTAGATGTGGCTCGTAGTCTTCTCACTCATATGCATGTTCCCAATTCATATTGGGGTTAAGCTGTTCTTCTCTCATGTTATCTTATTAATCGAGTTCTGCTGTCGGTTCTCGATGGGATGACTCCCTTTTCAATCTTGCTTCCTGATGCGAATCCTTTTCCTTTTCCTCCTCGTGTCTTTGGGTGCACTATGTTTGTTCACTCTCCTTCTTATGGTCGTGACAAACTATCGCCGCGCTCGATAAAGTGTATCTTTTTGGGCTATTGTCCGACACAAAAGGATACAGGTGTTATGATCCAATTCTCCACTGATAGTATATTTCTGCCGATGTCACTTCCTTTGAGGATATCCCATTCTTTTCACATTCCTCAATTCATCCTTCTTCAGATGATTCAGTTTCCTTTCCTCTTCTTTCGATACCTTTTCCCGAGCCTGTCATTCCTTCTTCATCTTGTGATTCTCCTGCTCTTTCTGATTCCTCTGTTGAGCCGCTGCTGATATCTCCTGGTTCTCTAGTCTCTCCTTCGGATGAAACCACACAAGTAGACAGGACTGATTCTGATCTTTCGATTGCTCTTCGAAAGGGGGTTTGTTCATGCACTCAACATCCTCTTGTTGGTGTGGTGTCTTATACATGCCTGTCTCCTCTGGAACAAAGTATTGCTCTTGCCCTCTCGGCAAATGTTCTTCCTGCATCTTACCGTGATGCGCTAGTTATTCCACATTGGAAAGCTACAATGGATGAAGAGATGAACACTCTGGCTGAATGGGGTACTTGGTCTCTTATTACTACTCCTCGTGGTGTTGATATTGTTGGATGTCACTGGGTTTTGTCATCAAATATCTTCCTGATGGTACTGTTCATCGATACAAAGCTCGGCTTGTTGCCAAAGGATTTACGCTAACCTATTGTGTGGATTTATTTGATACATTCTCTCTTGTTTCTCGGATTACTACAATCAGTGTCCTTTTTTTCTGTTGTTGTAAACAGAGATTGGGAAATGTCTCTGTTGGATGTCAAAAATACCTTTCTCTATGGTGATTGGAATGAGATAGTTAATATGGAGCAATCTCTTGGGTATGTTGCTCAGGGGGAGTCTCAGGTGTGTAAGTTGAAGAAATCCATCTATGGTCTTAAGCAAAGTCCGAGAGCTTGGTTTGATAAGTTCAATGAGGTTATTTCTGTAGCTAGATTTGTTCGAATCACTGCAAATCACTCTTTATTTAGTTGGAAGACCTCAGCTGGTCTTGTAATTCTTGTAGTATATGTGGATAATATTCTTCTTACAGGGGATGATAGGAATGCTTTGATATAACAAAGAAGCATCTACTCTGGCATTTTGTTACAAGGGATATTGTGACTCCTAAGTACTTTCTGGGGATTGAGATATCTCGAAAACCTGGCTCTATTGTTCTTTCACGGTGAAAGTATGCCTTGGATCTTTTAGAAGAGACAGGTCTTCTTGGAGCTTAACCTGCTCGGTCTCCTATGGCTGTTGGAGATGAGAAATGCTGGAGTGAGACCTCTCCTCTTCTTGAAGATATCACTAGGTACAGATGTCTTGTCAGTAAACTCATCTTTTTTACAGTTATAAGACAGATATTTTCAATGTGGTCGGGAGAGTGAGTCAATTTATGCATGTTCCCATGGATTGTCATATGCAGTCCGTTCTAAAAATTCTCGAGTATGTGAAACGTGCACCAGGAAAAGGACTCCTATTTCAGAAGAGGGGACATTTAAAAGTAGAGGCTTATTCTGATGCAAGCAATGTAGAGGAAAAGGGTGATAGGAAGTCAACATCTGGTGTTTGCACCTTCGTTGGAGGTAATCTGGTCAGTTGGAAGAGAAAGAAGCAGGCTATAGTTGCCAGATCAAGTGCAGAAGCAGAGTATAGAAGCATGGATCTGACTGCTTGTGAGTTGAAGTGGCTTCGGACTCTCTTGCTGGATCTGGGAGAGTTTTATGATCATCCCCTACCGATGTTCTATGAAAATAAAGCAGCTATATACATTTCAAAGAATCTAGTATTTCATGAGAGAATTAAGCATATCAAAGTTGATTTCCATTTTATTAGAGAAGAGATTCTAAAGAATCAGATATGTATGTCGTTCGTTACCTTTGATAAGGAGTTGGCTGATTTCTTTATGAAACCAATTACTTCGTTCATAGAAGTTTGTAGCAAGCTGGGCATGGTTGACATATATACTACAACTTATAGGAGAGTGTTGGAACTCAGTTCAGGAGGTTAGCCGAACTAGCCGCAGTGGCTTGTCCAGTCAGCCTTCTGGCGGTTTGGTATGGTGAGCTATTAGGTTGGTTCTCCAGCAGTCTGGTTTGAGGCCACTGTTGTTTCTTGGTCGTAAGCCGTAACGTTCTGGCAGGAGGTCGCGGCAGTGGTATAATTGAAATCCGCAACAGTTTGGTAAAGCCACAGCAGCGATCTGGAGTTAAGCTGCAACATTCTGGTAGGAGGTTACAGTTGTGGTTTAGGTGTTAGCCGCAACAGTCTTGGGAAGTTGAAACGGTCTTCTTAAAGCCGCAGCAGTGGACTGATGGATATCCGCAACTGCGGTCTTATGGCAACCCGCAGTATGCGGTCAGGTGGCTTGCAGTAGATTTGATTTGATGGCAACCAACAGGTGCGGTCTGGCGGCTAGTCTGGCGGTCTTCCATAGATAATTGTAGTCTTCTATAGTGGCCGCTGGATTTATTATTGTATTGTGTGTTGTGTGGGGTATGTATATATAAAACCGCACAAGCCTCCTGGCTTAAGTTAGTCCCACATCGTGTATTGTATTCTCTTACCTCCCCCATTTTCTATAAATAGGGGGGCATACCTATGTAAAAATAATATTTTTGTAGCAATAAAATTAGGGATTTATTTTCCTCTTGTTCTTTTTCTCTCATTTTTTCACTAACCAGAAAGTTCTTCCTATTAGTTGTTTTCGTCTTCATCATCAACAATAAGAAAGAAGTAGCAGTAAGGGCTAACCCTAGCTGCGGCCACGTCACAACCCAATATGAGATAATCTTGAAGACTATTTTCTAGAGAGATGAAGAAGAAAGCTGGACTGATCTCTCTCAGGACAGAAGGAGAAACACACAGAGATCATTTCTCGGTTTTCTAGTAATCAACACCAACAAACTTATTTCTCTCTATGGGATCTTCTTAGATATGAGTTATAAGCCTATTTATAAAGGCCGAGTGTAGGATCTGTTGGATCTTAGGTATGGCTTTCGTCCTAGCCTTAGTGGTAGCTCTTTGGCCTTAGTTAGGTGATCTTGTGATCACTGAGTTGTAGAGCTTTGATCCTAAGTTATAAGTCTTGGCAGATACCGAGTGATCCCGTGGGATAATGTTTTAAGATCTTAGGAGCCGAGATATTGGAGAAGTGCCTTATCTAACACACTATAAGAAAGGAGGGAGGGACAATGGACGTACCCATAATCTGGGGAACCACTATAAATTGCAGTGTCGTCTAGGTGAATGTCTTGAAAGTAATAGGAAGTAAATCACCACTCACAACCTAAACTAATAAAAGTTAAAAGATATACTAAAGACCTAGAAACCAATTCACCCCTCCCCCCCTCTAGGTGGTTTTGCTACCCTTAAATACAAAGACTTTCAATTGGTATCAGAGGGAGGTTGCTAAAGAAATACTTAACAGTCTGAGTAGATCTCCAAGGGTAGCAATCAAAGTATACTTATGGGTTCAGGAGAAAACCACAAGGAGCTTAGTTCTATGAAGCTTCCTATCTGCAGAAAGGAAGGCTTTGGAATTTGGAAGGAGTGGGTCAGACTCTTCATGGAGACTTCTAACCCAAGGATCTTTGTCACTGTCAAAGAGGGACCTTTCATCCCTATGAAAGTCTCATCTCTGGATGCAACTATCCAGACACAAAAGACATACTCAAAAATGACTAAGGATGAGGTCATTCTTGCCACCCTGGACAAGAGGGCACAAAACATTATTGGTTGTGCCATAGATGACTCCACCTTTAAGAAACTTGTGTATGGCAAGATATCAAAAGAGATGTGGGACACTTTGGTGGTCTACATGGAGGGCACAAAAGAGGTAAGAGATGACAGAAAGTCCATGCTCAATCAATAGATTGAGGCCTTCAGGCAGTCTACGGAAGAGAGCATAGATAGTTGCTAGGAATGATTCTTTAGAATAAATAAGCTAAGGACCTATGGCTGGGTCATCAGTAATTATAAGCTTAATGATAAGTTCCTAAGGTATCTAACTAGAGACTGGGAGACCAAGATTTGTGCCATCAAGGAAGTAGCAAAGCTAGAAGATACCCCTCCACCAAATCTATTTGGGAAACTGTTGTCTTATAAAATGCAGCTGACTTCCAGGAAGGAGGAGGAGAAAAACAGCAAGTCCCAGGCCAGAGAAAAGACTGTGGCCTTCAAAGCTGAAGCCACAAGAAAAAGCAGGGGAAAGACTCCTCCACTAAGGAGGGATGCTATGTCTGAATCAGAAAGTTCAGAGACATGCACATTAGACTATCACATGTATGATGAGGAGCATGCTGCCTTCTCTTGGCAGTTAATGAAGCTGATGAAAATGAACTAGTGGAGGAGAAGGCCCTCCTCCTCCTATCATCACAAGGAGGACTACTATAGGGGAAAGAAGAAATCCTCCAAGGAGTATATGTATGGTTCTAAACCTGGTAAATAGATTTCTACTAAAATGGTTTGCTATTATTGTAGTAATCATGGGCATGTAATTGATGATTTCCAAGTCAAAAGAAATGAGGATGATGAGAAGAAACACCACCATCAAAAGATCAAGGAGAAGTCCTTTATGACAAAGAAGGAGAAGAATTGGACTAACTCTTCTTCATCAGAATCTTAAGAAGAAGAAGCCTATACTTGGCTGATGGCAATATCTGAGGAAGAATCCTGCCAGGATCAGCCTGATCTAGAAAAGGTACAATCTCTATCTATTTCATCTTCTAAGTCATATTATATGATAAGTCAAAAATCTAGTGCTACTTTATTATCACAACCCGCATTTTTTGTCGCCTTTAAAGATATATCAGAGTAAGGGAAATGCGCATCATGATGCCACGTCTGCAGGGGATAACTGCAAACGCTCAGGCAAAACTCCTACTTGACACATAAGGAAAGATTTTTAAGTTATTTAGAGAAAAATCAAATTTATGTTTAAAAGTTAGTCGTATACCTCGGCTTAGTGGCTCATTTAGTCCATGGGGGAAAATAGTTATACGCTGCGAAAAATACATCTTTTATGAGATTAAAATCCTACATGAGTGTAAACGTCCCTGATGGACCACTAATGCTATGCAAGACCCTAGATTTATAATAAGTATAGCTAAAAGTCTTTACGCTAACCAGAAAGTCGTGACTTAATTTTGAAAGAGATGGCATGTATGACATACTGATAATAGGGTTTTATAAGTAAAAAATATCTAACATGCAGTCCTAGCATAAAACCTCTCAGAGAGCAAGTAATCCAATTCATCACAAAGAAAACAACTAGCAGCTAACAAGATATCGAAAATAAACTATCCTGTGGGCGTCAATAATCTGACATGAACCCACATCAAGTAAAAATATGTCTGAACTAGGTAAAGTAACTAAAACAACAAATACCTCGCAATGGCGAGGTGAAAACCACAGCCAACACTGCTGCGCAGGAATTATAAAACCAACTCCACTACTTGTTAAAGCTCTGAACCTAAAGCATTCAAAATACAGAACACCTCAGCAAGACGGTACAAGCGGTGGAAGAAAAGTAAGCCAAAAAGGTAAACAAAGGTCAAAAGGGGTACCAACCCAAGACCATAAGTACTGAAGTAAAGTGCCGAAATCAAAAAAAGTGCACTTACTTGAATCGTCAAGTACAACAAATCACACCAGATGCACAAGGCTAAAAAGGTGGAGAGCATGATTAAATCGTAAGAAAGAATTCTCAAAACTTTATTAGCCACATGTTGTCGACTCTACCGAAAAACATAGGCGAGGTGGTCGCTCATCTGGACACACCCTCACAGATATAATATCCGTCTAACTGCGCGGAAAACTCATATGATCCACCATTGACCGCAGATCCCCAAACACCTGGTATAGTTACACAAGGTACTAATAAAGTGAACAAACCTTGCAGCGGTGGTTTCGTCCACTAACACGCACAACAAGGAAAACCATAATATAAATTACAAGACTTGGCACATCGGATTCTACTAGACCTTTCTTGATTTAAGAAACGGTTGATCAACCTTTAGGAAGGATTTACAATCCTAGATAAACTATAACACGTCTTACATAATAGTAAAGGGATGGTTAAAAGAGCAAGATTCAACCACATCATCAAAACATATACCACTATACAAGGTTAGATTATCAAAATCAAGAACATGATAATATAAGTGTTTTTAAACAAAGGATTAAGACAACACTATAATCAGCAAGTTATTAATGATAATGACAAAGGAAGATTGAATTCTCAGCAGATCGGGAAAAAGAAGGGAAGAGGGGAGTGATACCACCACTTATCTTAGTTTTACGAGAGAAGACCTTCAAATCACACCTCGGCGTAGATCGGGACTAAGGAAGACGAGGGAAGTCAAAATCTGAAAACAAATGGCCGAAATAGAGGTTAGGGCCAAAAACCTTAACAAGAAAAACTAAAGAAACAAGGAAAAACTATACCACGATGACGTAGCTCTCTTGAGAGCTTTCTAGATCTATATTCGCTTAAAGATTTCGAGCACCGGAGCGCCGACGGCGGCCACCAGAAATTCACGGAAGAACTTTCTCTCTCTGTCTCTCTCACACCGCTCTGTTTCGGGACAATGAACAGAATTCTGGTCGGCTTAAAGAGGAAGAAGAAGTTTTCTTATATATATTTATATGTGTATATATATAATATTGAAATATATAAAATATTGGATTCCTCATACTTAAGGAGATGAACCAGGAGCGGCTGGACCGGAATTCTCGAAATTAAGTGCGGAATTCTCGAGTGGAATGAATATTTCTCGAGAATAAAAGGAGGGTAACTCGAGAACTAAGAAGGAAAATTGAGAACTGAAAATGACTTCTCGGAAACAAAAAAGAATCATTTCTCGGGAACAGGTGGAAGCACCACTCAGGAATAACAAACAATATTCCTGAATACAAGTAGAGTCTACTCGAAAACTGGACGGCCTTCTCAAGTAACAAGGGTAGATCTCGAGTACAAAAAGGGACTTCTCGAGAAGGGACTATGGACTTCTCTAGAAGGGCTACTGGACATCTCGAGAACAACGAATCGATTTCTTGATAACAAAAAGGGGATTTCCAGAGAACTGTAGGACTTCACGAGAACAGGAGGGAAGAACAACCCTGTTCGACGAATTTTGCTTGAAGTTCGTCGAACATAAAACCTGTTCGACGATGTCTGATCGAAGTTCGTCGAACACAAAGGAAGAAAAACCCGTTTGACGAATTCTGCTCAAAGTTCGTCGAACACAAAACCCGTTCGACGAATTCTGATCGAAGTTCGTCAAACAAGAATGAAAAAAAACCGTTCGACAAATTCTGCAAGAAGTTCGTCGAACCCAGAACTGTTCGACGCTTCGTCGAACGCCGTTCGTCGCTCGTCGAACGCCGTTCGACGCTTCGTCGAACGCCGTTAGACGCTCGTCGAACCCCGTTCGACGCTCGTCGAACCCCGTTCGACGCTCGTCGAACGCCGTTCGACGCTTCGTCGAACGCCATTCGATGCTTCGTCGAACGCCAAACAGCGCCCAAAATTTCCTCTCACGCCTCTGATCGACGAAAACCTATGCTTAAGGAGGGCTTCCCGAGAATCAAAACAAGCATATGACTTTAATATAATAATAATCATATTCAAAAAGTTTGAACATGGAAATACGAGTTCAAAATGTAGGCCAAACGTGTGTCGAATTAAATGAATTTAACAGCGAAGACAACCCTAGAATCCAAAGCACCATTCTTGAGACACTAACATCAAATGCTTAAACAATCAAAAATCATCACAAGGATCCAAACACATGCTGAGACCCCAAAATACTCTGATCACAATAAAACTGGACAACTCCAAAACCTCAAAACTTTGTCCCTTTCAATCACGGAAAACATTCAATTCAATCAAAATCCCAAAATCTGGTCAAATAGACCGAACAGACGCGAAAATGCACTAACGGTGCTGCGCCATCAACATGAAGTAAAAAAAAGTAATGCCTTGATATCATAAATATGACGATACCAATTCAAATAATATTATCAGAAAATCAGGGGCGTTACAGTCACTCCACCTAAAAAGAAGTTTCATCCTGAAACTTATCACAACTTCAAAATCAAACCAAAACGAGAAAAACCTACATTCACCAAAAATAGGGAGACGTACCAGAAACTAAGAGAAGAGATGAGGATGAGATTCCCTCATCACCGACTCCAATTCCCACGTCGCGCTCTCGACGTCTTGATTTATCCAAAGAACCTTGACCATAGGGATGGTCTCTCTCCGTAACACTCGAACTTGAGATTCCAAAATAAGGACAGGATCATATACATATGAAAGGTTGGGCTGAATCTAAGGTACCGAGTCAAGGTTTAGATGATCACTACGAACACACTTTCGCAACTGGCTCATAGGAAACACATCATGGACACTAGGGAAGGTAGCAGGTAAATCCAGTCTATAAGCTGACACTCCGATGTGCTCAAGAATCTGAAAAGTTCCCACATACCGGGAGTCGAACCTGTGGTTCCTTCCAAACCTTTTAACACTGACATTGGAGAGACTTTAAGAAAAACCATGTCCCCAACGTCGAACTCCAGATCAACCCTTCATCGATTAACATATTTCTCATAATGATCAGGTGTTATTAAGAGCTTTTATCGAATATGAGTCACTGCACAATTCATCTCTTCAAGGGCGTCTGGACCTAGCAGCAGTCTCTCACCAACCTTAGCCCAAAACAAAGGTGTCCTACATTGCCTTCGGTATAAGGCCTCAAATAAGGCCATCTGCAGACTCTCTTGATAACTATAATTATAAGCAAATTCCACGAGTGTGAGGCGTTCATCACAAGCACCACCATGATCCTATATATAACACCTTATCATGGCCTCCACGATCTGATTAACCCTTTCCATCTGGCCATTTGTCCGCGGATGATAGGCATTGGAATACCTTAAATCGGTACCCAACCCCTCTTGTAAACTCTTCCAAAAACGAGACGTAAATCAGGAGTTCCGATCCGACACAATGCTAACCGACACTCCATGTAATCTGATGACTTCATCAAGGTATAACTTGGTTATCTTCTTCATAGAATACCCAAACTTAAAGGGCACAAAGTGAGCACACTTAGTCAATCTATCAACTACCATCCAAATAGAATCGTGCCAACAGGGAGATTTTGGTAAACCGGTGATGAAATCTATCGAAATACTCTCCAACTACCAACTTGGAATATCAAGCGGTGTTAGTTTACCACCAGGTCTCCTATGGTCTGCCTTAACACGCTGACACGTATAACATTCTGACACAAACTTTGCTATATCATTCTTCATTCCCGACCACAAAACAATTTGCTTTAGATCTTTAAACATTTTGGTGGAACCAGGATGGTAGGCACACTGGAATCTTGAGCTTCTTTGCAAATCTTAGCCCGAATGTCACAAAAAGCGGGGATAAAAAATCTACCTCGATATTTCAGAGTATCTAACTCGTCTAAAGAGAAATCAAGTAGCTCTCCCTTCTCAGTTATATTCCGGTGATGCAATAAATCAGGATCATCCTTCTGGTGCACTCTGGTAAGGGAAATCGAAGAGGTCTCTTCTGCTTCAAAACTAGCAGGCCAAGTACTACTCCCAACTTCGATGTCCATCAACAGGAATTCTTCCACAGGGATTGCATAGATAAATTGAAGATTTTGGCGGTCTTCCTACTCAAAGCATCGGGTACTACGTTAGCCTTTCCCAGGTGATACATTATCTCCACTTCATAATTGGCCACATACTCTAACCATCTACGATGGCGCAGATTCAGCTCCTTCTGAGTGAAGACGTACATCAAACTCTTATGGCTTGTATAGATATTGCACAGCGTGCCATACAATCAGTGTATCCAAAGCTTCATCGCATAAATTATAGTAGCAAACTCCAAATAATGCGTAGGATAGTTCCTTTCATGAATCTTTAATTGCCTTGTTCCGTATGCTATCACCTTCCCTTCTTGCATGAAAACACAACCAAGTCAAATGTGTGATGCATCCACATACACAGCGTACTCGAATCCTTTAGTAGGCAAAGTTAAAACTTGAGCAGTACGCAATCTCTTCTTCAATTCTTGGAAATCTTCTTCACACTTATCGCTCCAAATGAACGTGGTGTTCTTCTGTGTAAGTCTAGTTAGAGGTGCAGACAATACAGAGAACCCTTCCACAAACTTCTATAATAGCCATCTAGGCCTAAGAAGCTCCTAATCTCCTTAGGTATAGATGGTCTCTTCCATTCCATCACAGCATAAAAGTTGGTCGGGTCTACGGAAATATCATCCTTGCCCAAAACTTGGCCAAGAAAAGACACCTGGGGTAACCAAAATTCGCACTTACTCAGCTAAGCATAAATTTTGTTCACCCTCAGATTTGACAAAACTAAGCTTAAGTGTTGAGCATGCTCCTTAACACTACAGGAATACACGAGGACGTCATCTATGAACACGACCACGAAATTGTCCAAGAAATCCTTGAACATTCTATTTATTAAGTCCATAAAAGCAGAGGGGGAATTTGTCAAACCAAAGGACATCACCAAGAACTCAATATGCCTGTGCCGGTAACGAAAAGCCCTCCGTGGTATATCAGCCTCACAGACCCTCAACTAGAGCTAGCCTGAACGAAGCTCAATCTTCGAAAACATAGTGCATCCACACAACTGATCAAATAGATCATCAATATGAGGCAACAGACATCTGTTGTTAATGGTAACCTTATTTAACTCTCAATAATCTATGCAGAGTCGCATGGAACGGTCTTTCTTATTTACGAATAAAACCGGGGCACCCCACGGAGAAGAACTCGGCCTAATAAAGCCATGCTGCAGTAACTCATCCATTTAAGTGCGCAACTCTTCTAACTCACGCGGGGCCATACGATACAGTGCCTTAACAATAGGGCGAGTACCTGGCTCGAGGTTTATCACGAACTCCACCTATCTCTCAGGTGGAAGTCCTGGAAGACTATCAGGAAAGACATTTGGAAACTCTCGCACCAATATGTCCTCAAGATGTGGTGTAACAAAAACTATTTCCAAAGCAGAAATAGAAACAAGATATGCCTCACAACAAGACTCTAGATCTCGATGATAAGTTGTAAATATTATTTTTTTGTACTTTAAATAAGTAATTTTAGGGTATTTTTATAGTATTTTTGTTATTTTTATTAAATAATATGCTTCTTTTTTATTATTTTATTTTCTAACTTATTTTATTTTTTATTTCCGTAAAAATCTGCATTCTGCAGAAAAAGTGCTTTTCAAAAATTTCATCAAACTCAGCTTGAATTTCGTCGAGCTGAGTTGAATGATTTGACTCTTGACCCAGTGGGAAAAGTTCAGTATATGGAAAATGTGTCGAATGGAGCTCAACTTTTGTCGAGCTCCGCCGGACGAAACGACCTGCATCTTCAGAGCTCTACTTTCATCGAGCTCCACTCGACGAAACACTGCCTGCGCTTGTGCTCGACGTTCATCGATTTGAGCTAGACGTTAGTCGAGCTGACCTCAACGATTCGTCGATCTTGAGCTCGACAAATTCCATGCGGATCAGTTCTCGACGAAATAAGCTGCGTTCCACGGAACATTACCAGCGCTTCTCCGCTTGGCTTTCGTCGAGCTCCACTCGACTGCCAGAATTCACTGCTCGACGAACATTTGCAAGCCACGCTAGATGAAATTCCCTCCACTCAACGCTGTTCTTCTAGCAAACATTGTCCAGTGCTTCTCTGCCCGACGAAATTCTGCCAGACTTATCCGCTCGACAAAAAACTGCCAGCTGCGTTCGACGATTCCAGTGAATAATTAAAATGAGCTATCTCGTTCCCGATGTTTCCAGACCCAGGCCAGTCATTAGTGTTTCAAGCTTCCCTTGCATGCAAGCTTGCCACCTCCTGAAATTTTTTGTATATAAATATAAAAATTCTATAATGACTAAGGGTTCAAACTTTTGAGCCATTTTGCTGTTGGACTGCTTCTTAGTTGCTTTTGGTACTATGTACGGATATTCCCCCCCCCCATCTTCTCTTTGCGTTTGTCTTAGCTTATGTAATCAAACTTTTTTACTTAATAAAATATGTTAGTTTTTTTCATCATCATATTGTACTGGAATGCCTCTGAGTGCCTTTCTTTCAGCAATCATATGTAACTTTGCTTTTGTTTTCATATTTTGTGTGTTGGTGTATGATTTTAATTTGATGTTGTTATATTTTTATGTTTTCATAGTTATGATAGCTTCAATTTTCTTCTCTCTTTGTGTAGGTTTAGGTTTATTTTTAGTACTTTAATTTCATTTTTATGGTTTTATACAAGTGTTTTCAAAGTCGCATTCTATCTTCTTTTTTTTACTTAGTCTTTTTATTTTTGTAAAACTTTTGTTTTTTTCAACTTTTTTCCACTTTTTAAACTCTTTTATAAAATTATAACAATGAAAAAGTTGTTATTTTAATTTTTTTGGATAAGTTTGTTTTCTTTCCTTTTTTGTTGTGAGTGTGTGAGTGTATGAGATAATTTTTCTTGCTTTCTATTATTACTTTCTCTATCGCTTTCTCAATTATATAGAGTGTGTCTGTGTATGAGATAATTTTTATTTTTTTTCTTTCAATTATGTAGAGAGTGTGTGTGTGCATTTACTTCCCGCCAACTCATTCGAGTAGGACTCGCTTTCATTTCCTGCCTACTCGTTTGAGTAGGACTCTTTATTTCCCGCCTACTCATTTGAGTAGGACTTATCATTTCCCGTCTACTCATTTGAGTAGGACACATTATTTCCCGCTTACTCGTTTGAGTAGGACTTACAATTTCAAATATGTTTTTTTGTGTGTAATTTAGCTTTTTCTTAATTATGGGCTCGATGTGCGCGCAAGTTCTTTGTTTGCAATTTAAGTTTTTTAGCCTTTTTGTTCCTAAAGTTATGTTATTTTCATGTCGTCTTTTTATAACCATTTAGTGTTTAGTTTTGAACTCGCGCCTTATCTTTTCTCATAAGTCATCCCCATACCGATGAGTGGTTATTTGTTCTTAGCCCTCAGCATCGAGGAGCATTGGGACATATGAAATCACTCTAAATAATTAAAGGAACTTTTTCTCACTTTAATTAAAGGGATAAAGGTTTGCCCCGGGTCTACGATGCGTAGAACCATATATCGATGTGTGGGCTCTATTTCTATTATCCACACGCTAGCTAGCCGAGAGGCAGTGCATATGGACTGATCACCCTTCGGTAAAAAGAGTTGTGTGCATACCCTCGAGAGAGGAGAAGCGTTATTATACTGGATTGGGTTCCCCACCCAATAGCGTGGTTCTTAGCATAAAGCGGGCATTAAGAGGAATCTTTCGTCGGACGAGAGTTCAGTCGAATAGACTTAATGTTTAGGTGAGTGATATTCCTAGAGATAGGTGAGCTCATGTTTTTGGAACCTCCACGGCCAAGTTGCCTTTAATTAATTTGAAAACTAAGTTCTATAATTATTAAGAGTCGTTTTAGTTTCGATACGATTCGATGCCGAACGTTAACCCTTCATCAAATTTTTCTAAGTCTTTTTACAGCTCTCTTTTATAACCGCTTTAGTTAGTTAAAAAACCTGACAAGTTATTTTCGGTAAAATAATAGTCCCTCCGGAAGGAGTAGAAATAGTGAACAGGCCCCAGGAAATATACGACCTCGATAATTCCCAGCGGAATATCCTGTATTACTTGCGATAGGTGCACTTGCCTCCTTATCGCGCCGCACGGGAACCCTTTCTCTCCGCGTGCATCAGGTTTTTGGCGACATTGCCGGGAAATCTTCATGTTGCTATTTTGAATTTCCCGAGTCTATTAATTTTACCTTTTTTCTATAAAAAAAGAGAGAAAAATAAAAAAAAACTCTACTTAAAACCCCCCCAAAAAACCTTTTTAGTATATATTTAAGGGTGTATGGCCCGTGTACAACCCTGGGAGTAAAAATTTTGATTTTGATCTTGAGATCGAACGCTCCCTTGAACATATTCGATCTCAATGCCAAAATCCTTTTCTAGACCCCGAAGAATCTATCAGAGAACCCTCTGCCATAGTTATGGACAACCCTA
Organism: Platanthera zijinensis; assembly: GCA_039513925.1. Classification (NCBI taxonomy): domain Eukaryota; kingdom Viridiplantae; phylum Streptophyta; class Magnoliopsida; order Asparagales; family Orchidaceae; genus Platanthera; species Platanthera zijinensis. Next base: position 133,931,462 of record CM077079.1, on the reverse strand, counting down.
ACCCTCCACAAGCGGCAGAGCGTACTATGTCTAATTATGCCTGGCCTAAGCTGGATGATACTCGGTCTAGCATTGTTCACCCTACGGTGGAGAAAAATAATTTTGAAATAAAATCGGTTGTCATTCAAATGATCCAAAACACCGTGCAGTTCGATGGACTGCCGGATGAGGACCCGAATGTTCACTTGTCTAATTTTTTAGAAATTTGCGACACTGATGCAGGCTTGTACGTTTGATCACTAATAATATTACGTACTAGCATGAATACCTCACCACGTTCCAAATCCTACACTCAAACAATCGTTCTACGTGGCACCACATTAATTATTTCTATCAACTACACGCTAACGTACGGGTAGCCAAACCGATTAGGATCGAATAGAGGCGATAGGCTAATATTCTTTCCGGCTAAAAGGACCAACACGGTCCAAACGAGCGGTGTTGTTCCAAAAGAGATCTACCAAATAAAATATGATTCGGAAACGTAGATCTCTCCCAACAAAAGAAAACGAAGGTTCGCCAAACCCATTCGAAATTAAATCAATCAAGAAAAACACAATCCGAGTGAAGAAAACCACGATGAATTAATGCTATCAAAATTCAACGCAATGGATTTCCACCATAAGAATATCTAGGAAAAAGAAATCACACGAAGGTAAGAATTTTTCGTTACCCAACCGGAATGGATGATTCCGATTATCTCTACGTGGATCACTCTTCAACATCTTTGCCGGAGTCACGTCGGAAGGAGAGGAAACTTGTCCGCCTTCGTCGCTTCACGCCGAAGTTGGAATCCACAAGGAAGCAACCTTTATTGCCTCGGCCGAATTATCTTCAATAGAGGGTGGTGCTCGTTCAAGTGGAGGTGGTGGTGTGGTTGGCGGCTAAGAAGGAGGATGCTAGTGGAGAGGGGGAGAAGGCCTTGGCCAAAAATTCAAGAGGGGAGAGAAGGATGAGGAAATGAATTTTCCAAGAGGGGAAGAGAGAAGAGGAGGGGAAATTCAAATTTTGAATTCTTGGTTTTCAATTTTTCATTCTCTCATTATTCCTTCATAACATGGCTATATATTGCCTACACCACTCAATCTCCCTCCATTCAAAATTAAAAATAAAAAATCAAAATTCAAAATTCAAAATGAAAGTTATGATGGTTATATGCACCCATCATAATACAAGAAATGAAACAATTAAAACAACCTATGATGGTTATAAGCACCCATCATTACATGAATTATTTAAATGCAATAAAAATAAAAATGCTAAAATAAAATAAAGCATGAATACGACTTAATAATTAAAAATAATAATTAATAAATTATTATTAATTATTAATATATTGGTTTGCGTTCAGGACTTATATTATGACGACGCTCCACATGGTCATTCGTAAGCACGCCGACGCCGTCTTTAAAACATTGTGGGTCGTCGTCTCCATCAATCCTCCCCCACTCAAAAGTACTCATCACCGATGAGTTGGGCTGAATGCACCAGCACGGGAGAGCAACATCCAAAAGAGCCACCTCCGATCTAGTAAGCCAAGAGTCATCAAAGGCCGTACGATCATTCCATCAAATCAAGGAGTGGCAAATGTAACACCTCCCCTGTAAAGACCATATAATATGGATCCGGCCGGGGCCCCACAATATACAGACGCCACAGCTTTAGTATTAAAAGATGATATGAAAACTACCCAATCTCAAAACTCAAGACAAACACAGCGGAAACAGAACAAACCAACAGAAGTTATCCACTAACGTTAGAGTATCAAATGGCCTTAAGTCCTTACACAATAATAGTCCAAAAAATATATAAATGTGCCAAGCACTCCTAGGCTATCTCGGCATGCAAGCCGGACAAAAACATAACAAAAGTAGCAAACACACAAGGAGAAACCAAGCACAGCAACACTTCATGAGGCTTAGGGCTTTTCGCCCGGCGCGCTAGCTCCTGCATGCGATCCTTGCCCTATAAGGATTTGAAGTAACGTGGGTCAGCAAAGTCTGACCTTTACTGTGTAACAAACACATCTCCTCCCGGCCGTCCCTAACGGACCCCGGGGTACCACTCCACCTGCAAGTTAGCACTTCGTATACCAAAAGAGCATATATATTAAAGCGGTAAAACGGGCTTGGATGTCTCATACAGCATACATGTTCTCTATGTTTTGTACAAAGTGAAAGGGGCCTACTATGCAACATGAATGCAACCGGGTTTCACCCAAGGCACCCTAGCTCGTATGAATCTAGCACAACATCAAACACTGGGACTTCCGTTTCCCCATTGGCTTAAAGCTGCAAACACAAGGGAACCACCATGTCCCTACCGGCACACACGCTGTCACACGGAACCTTGCAAAGGCCCCACCCGCACAAGGGTCATATACCCCGGGGCTTGCCCGCACATTCTGACTTCGCACGTCAGGGTTCCGTCTCACACTGACCGATTCTAAGAAGCCTTGCTGGACCCCACCCGCTCATGGCCACACTGCCCGGGCTTATCCTCCGCTCGACATTCTCGTCAGTCCACACAAGGGGCTAGTCTCGCCGGGACACTTCCCCCACATGACTTGCGCGCCACGGGATAGCCAGCCGACCACGGAGACATAGCCGCGCCTTTGCATAGCACAAACAAAGGTTTCCCCACCCCAATCACCATTCGCACCGTGTCTTTCCCGTGCTCCAAGGAAATCATCTACTGCACAACACGGAGCTAACCTTGTCCGGTTCCGACCACGAGTACTCACTCAAATATAAGGGGGAAAACACATACATACAACGGCGTATTGCCGCAACGGATTTCTACTGAATCCCCGAAGCTCGCTATGCAACATCACCGGGTCGGACTAACGGTCGCGACCACGGCTTCACCCACAATGCCTAATCCGCTAACGGAGCGGATCTCTAATGCAAAGCATGCCGGGATGAACATACTCAACCCGGAGGTTCCTCTTGAACCTAGGCTACACGAATCCCTCTCATTTGAGAGATTCGGCGCTCAAAATATGAAAGGAAGGGGATGCTATTCATGCATCCTAAATCCTAAAAAAACGAGAGGAGAAGTGTCGTTACCTTCCGTCCCCTCTTCCTAGCCATGGAGAAGATTTGCTCGGTTGAAAACCACCGCAACGCTCCCACCATCGCGGATCTGAACTCTGCTCGCGAAACGGACCTCCGAAGCTTCGCCGGCGGCCGGATCTTGGCCTTCTTCCTCCTCCTTGCTCTCCCTTCTCTCTAGAATCAAGAGAGATAAAGATAGGAGAAAAGTGAGGGTTTCAAACCCTATTCCCGAGTTTAATCCCTCAGATCTAGCCCCCAGCCGTTGGATCTCAATCAAAGAAACGGACGGCCACGATTCGGCCTAAAATCACAAAATCTGGGCCGGACACGGGTTGCAACACGGCCGTGTCACCCATTCGCCGTCTCGATCGAGTCGAAAAACCAGCACACGGCCTTTGACACGGCCTCCGACACGCCCGTGTCACCTGCGGCACGCCCGTGTCGGGACCCGTGTCACGCCCCCCGTGTGCACTCGACCAACATTTCGCAGTCAGAGAGGCACACGGCCTTGTGACACGGCATCAGACACGCCCGTGTCAAATTTAACACGCCCGTGTTTATGCCCGTGTCACGGCCCGTGTACCACACTTGCAGAATCCCTGGAGTGACACGGCCTGGGACATGCCCGTTCCTAGGCCGTGTTCTACAACTCGACTAGCGTCAACCGCCAAAGCGTCGACCACACGACCCGAGGCCGAACACGCCTGTGTCACGCCCGTGACATGCCCGTGACACGCCCGTGACACGCCCTTGACACGCCCGTGACACGCCCGTGACACCTGCTCCAAAAACCAAACTGGTCTTAAAACATCACCCGTCCCTCTTTTGAGTTTCGGGGTGTTACAACTCTCTCCCCCTTAAAAGAATTTCGACCCGAAATTTAAAACATGGAAGGTAAACAAAACTAAACAGTACCTGAGGAGAAAAGCTCGGGGTACTCCTCCAGCATGGCCTGCTCTAGCTCCCATGAGAGCTCCTCGCAACCACAGTTATCGCAACGGACCTTTACGAGTCTGACCTCCTTGTTCCGCAATTGCCGAACCTCTGAGTCTTCTATCCTGATTGGACGAACTCGCGTCCTCAAGTCTTCCTCTACCGGCACCGCCGTCGGCTCAATCACTACGCTGGCTTCTAACAACGCTTTCCTCAGAACGGAGACGTGAAAAACGTCATGCAATCCACTTAGCTCTGTGGACAACGCCAACCGGTACGCTGCCTCTCCCACTCGCTCGATGACCTTGAATGGTCCCAAAAATCTTGGACTCAACTTCTTGAGTCGGCGAATTCGCGAAACGCCTTTGAACGGCTTGATCTTAAGATACACCCAGTCGCCCATAGCGAATTCCACATGCCTGTGGCGAGCATTGAAATACTTCGACTGCCGATCTTGAGCTACCTTCATGCGCTCTTGGATGGTCCGCACTAGCCCACTAGCGTCGGCTACCACTTCTTTCCCCAAAAGCTTGGTGTCTCCCGCCTCTGTCCAAGACATCTGTGTTCGACACCGCCTCCCATACAGAGCTTCGTATGGCGCCATCTTGATACTAGCTTGGTAACTATTGTTATACGCAAACTCCACCATGAAGAGGTGATCCTCCCACTTCTTGCCGAAGTCGAGAGTACACATCCTTAGCATATCTTCCAAAGTACGGTTCGTTCTCTCAGTTTGCCCCACGGTTTGAGGATGAAAAGCCATACTGAACTTGAGTTTTGTGCCCAAGCTCTTCTGCACTAACCGCCAATCCTTAGACGTGAAACGTCCATCCCGGTCGCTGACTATACTCTTCGGAATCCCATGAAGTCGTACAATATTGCGGACGTACAACTCCACCAACTTTTCCACACTGTCCTCCTTCCGGTTTGGGATGAAATGTGCCACTATGTTCAGGCGGTCCACGATCACCCAAATGGCATCATTACCCTACTGCGATCTAGGCAACCCATGCACAAAGTCCATGGAGATGTCATCAAATTTCCATTCGGGGATTGGAAGAGGCTTCAAGAACCCGCCCGGCTTCTGACACTCGGCCTTCACCAAGGCACAAGTTTGGCACCGACTCACACACAAAGCTACGTCCCGCTTCATCCCAGGCCACCAATAGGACTTCTTCAAGTCCAAGTACATCTTTGTACTACCCGGGTGAATGGAGTACTTAGTGAAGTGGGCCTCAAACATCAACTCCTCGCGGAGCTTGCCGAACTTCGGTACACAAATCCTTCTGCCCTTCCTCAGAATCCCATCAACCATCTCCCAGGCGCTACCCTCGCCCTTTAGAGCTTCCTCCACGAAAGGTTGGAACTCCGCATCTACACAGGTCACTTCCCGAATACGATCGCATAAGTCACTCTGCATCTCAATCCAATTTAGTCGAGCCACGCTAGACTCACCTCTTGCCACACATTCCAAACCAAGGGACTCCCAGTCCCGCCTTAACTGCTCATCGTGAGCTTCAATCCAATTTCCTTGCCCCGAGTATTTCCTACTCAAAGCATCTGCAACCACATTGGCTTTCCCTGGCATGTACTGAATCGCCACCTCGTAGTCCCCAAGGAACTCGACCCACCTACGCTGCCGCATATTTAGGTCCTTCTGATCTAGGAGATACTTCAGACTCTTATGGTCCGTGAAGATCTCCACCTTTGCACCATAAACGTAGTGCCTCCATAACTTCAAAGCAAAAATTACCTCCGCCAACTCCAAATCATGGACGGGGTAATTTCTCTCATGAGGCTTCAGCTTCCTCGACCCAAAAGCTATCACACTACCATGCTGCACCAACATGCACCCTAAACTGCATCCGGATGCGTCGCTGAAAATCTGGAACCCTTCGGTCCCCTTTGGTAGACTTAGGATCGGCGCCGTCATTAGCCTTTCCATCAAGGTTTCAAACGCCTCGTTGCCCTCTTGAGTCCATACAAATTTCTGATCCTTGCGAGTTAGTGAAGTGAGGGGTAGAGCTATCCGCGAAGAGTTTTCCATAAACCTTCGGTAGTACCCGGCTAGTCCAAGAAAACTTCGGACTTCCACCACGGTCCTCAAAACTGGCCACTCTCTGATGGCTTCTACTTTCGTTGGATCCACCGCCACCCCATCCCCACTAATCACATGGCCTAGAAATGCCACTTTCTCCAACCAGAACTCGCACTTGGAGAACTTCGCATAAAGCTGGTTCTCTCTCAATACTTGCAACACTGTCCGCAAGTGCGACTCGTGCTCCGCTTCTGACTTGGAATACACCAAAATTTCATCGATAAAGACGACTATGAACCTGTCCAAATATTCGCGAAACACTCGGTTCATCAAGTCCATGAACACGGACGGCGCGTTCGTCAGCCCGAACGGCATCACCGAGAACTCAAAATGACCATACCTCGTACCAAATGCGGTCTTGGGTATGTCTTCGTCACGAATCCGCAACTGATAATACCCGGACTTCAAGTCCAACTTGGAGTACACCACCGATCCAACCAACTGGTCGAAGAGATCGTCTATCCGAGGAATCGGATACTTATTCTTGACAGTCAATTTGTTCAGCTCTCGGTAGTCTATGCACAGGCGCATACTACCGTCCTTCTTCTTTACAAATAACACCGGCGCACTCCACGGTGAAGAGCTGGGCCTGATATACCCTTGCTCCAAAAGCTCCTACAACTGAACCTTGAGCTCGTCCAACTCCTTTGGTGCCATCCTGAAGGGTGGATGTTGCACTGGTCTAGCCTCGGGCACCAACTCGATGGAGAAATCAATCTCCCGCCGAGGAGGTGTTCCCGGTAACTCCTCAGGAAATACATCTCCAAACTCCACCACCACGGGCACTTCTCCAAGAGACAGCCTGGAGAGGCTAACCTCCAACAACGCTACTAGAGCTACACCTCCCTGGGTAACAGCTCGCACTAACTGAAGTGCTGAAACTAGGGAACAAGCCACTCCATGCAGTCCTTCAAAATTGACTTCCGCTTGCCCCACGCCCCTCAGGGTTACCACCTTGGACAAACAGTCGATACTGGCACGCTGCTCCGCTAGCCAATCCATCCCCAAAATCACATCGAACTCGGACAACGGCAAGATCGCCGCTACCAATAAGAAGTCAACCCCCTCAAGACTCCAACAAATCCGGCCCCTAGCCCTGGTAGTCATGGATGACCCATTGGGCATGCGCACTTTCAACTCGGAGTCCGTCAAGAAAGACTCCACTCCGATCATCCGGATAAAGCCTTCCGCAAGGAAGGAGTGCGACGCTCCCGTATCAAAGAGTACCCTAGCGGGGTACCCAGATACCATTACAAAGCCTACACACATGCAACAAACATAAAAAGGCTTGAAAGGAAGAAATCTACGATGCAGGTTGAACTCTCATACCTGTCACCACATCAATTTGGCGGATTGCTTCCTGCTGCCCAAGGTTGTAGGCCCTTGGCTGCACTGGTTGAAACCGGGAAGCACTCGACTCCGCCATTTTCCCCTTCTCTGCTGCACTGGGTCCGGAGCGTACGGTTTGCTCCTGCCTTGGCTCTTGCTCAGCGCCCCCTTGGGTACAAAATCTTGCTATGTGGCCTGGCTTGCCACAACTGTAACACGTCTGCGGTCCCTTAGAGCGTGACCCTCCGGACGTCCAATTACTTTTCTCGCCCGACTTATATGGGGAAGGCTTCTTCTTCCACCGGCTCCCTTCCGCCTTTCCATGGGACTAAGCAGGCTTCTCCTCCTCCCCCTGTTTGGGTGTGAAACCCTTGCGACGCTGGGATCGCTCCATGTCACTCTCCAAAATTCGAGCCGCCTCCACCAATTCGTTGAAACCCGCACGTTTCATCGATATGAGGGATTGTCTTAGGTTCTCCCTCAGTCCATGATAGAAGAGATTGTCCCTCTCTTCATCGTCTTCCATGGTCGTCCCTACAAAACGACCCAAGCGAGTAAATTCCTGAACATACTCATCCACTGACTTGTCTCGCTGCACCAGATGTAGGAACTGCCTCTGGAGGGCTAACCTCGTTGAGGCGGGAATGTACTTCTTCAGGAAGGCATTCCCAAATTCCTCGATGGACGGTGTGCGTCCTAGAAACTGTCGGCCACTGTGGCTCACCCACCATAACTTGGCATCTCCCTCCAACATAAAGGCTGCGAACTCTGCCTTTTTCTCTTCGGGCGCCTCTGCCGCCCTCAGAAGCTCCTGAATTCTAGCCCACCAATCCTCTGCATCTGTGGGCGTGCCGATTCCCTTGAAGGTTGGAGGGTGGAAGCTCAGAAAGTACTTCATTTGCCAGTCCCCATGCCCGACAACCACTCTCTCGGCCTGCGGCTCTGCCCGCCTGACTTCCTCAACCGGCACGGTCGCTGCCATGTCCGGGGTAGCAGGAGTTGCTACCTGAGCAACGGGAGCTGCTACCTGTGCTGTCGCTGCAGCTTGGGCCGCCACCATCGCTTCTACAAGCATACGGCAAAAGTCGGCCAGTGTGACCCCCATCCATAGCGGACCTTGCGCAGTCGCACTACTTGTCGAGAGCTCTTCTCTTGGCCTCAAGGTCCCAGCCTCGTTGCTTGCACTCTAAACACAAGCAGGAAAACGCAAATCAGTCTCTAATTGCAAGACTCGAACACAAGGACACTCATGGTCCCGCGATACTCCTATGTGGATAACTTCTTATACGCGACTCGACTTATACTTTCGACCGCAAATCTTCTCATTGGAACGCGAACCTCCCTCCGATACCAAATTATAACACCTCCCCTGTAAAGACCATATAATATGGGTCCGGTCGGGGCCCCACAACATATAGGCGCCACAGCTTTAGTATTAAAAGATGATATGAAAACTACCCAATCTCAAAACTCAAGACAAACACAGCGGAAACAGAACAAACCGACAGAAGTTATCCACTAACGTTAGAGTATCAAATGGCCTTAAGTCCTTACACAATAATAGTCCAAAAAAATATAAATGTGCCAAGCACTCCTAGGCTACCTCGGCATGCAAGCCGGACAAAAACATAACAAAAGTAGCAAACACACAAGGAGAAACCAAGCACAGCAACACTTCATGAGGCTTAGGGCTTTTCGCCCGGCGCGCTAGCTCCTGCATGCGATCCTTGCCCTGTAAGGATTTGAAGTAATGTGGGTCAGCAAAGGCTGACCATTACTGTGTAACAAACACATCTCCTCCCGGCCGTCCCTAATGGACCCCGGGGTACCACTCCACCTGCAAGTTAGCACTTCGTATACCAAAAGAGCATATACATTAAAGCGGTAAAACGGGCTTGGATGTCTCATACAGCATACATGTTCTCTATGTTTTTTACAAAGTGAAAGGGGCCTACTATGCAACATGAATGCAACCCGGGTTTCACCCAAGGCACCCTAGCTCGTATGCATCTAGCACAACATCAAACACTGGGTACTTCCGTTTCCCCATTGGCTTAAAGCAGCAAACATAAGGGAACCACCATGTCCCTACCGGCACACATGTCGTCACACGGAACCTTGCAAAGGCCCCACCCGCACAAGGGTCATATACCCCGGGGCTTGCCCGCACATTCTGACTTCACACGTCAGGGTTCTGTCTCACACTGACCGATTCTAAGAAGCCTTGCTGGACCCCACCCGCTCATGGCCACACTGCCCGGGCTTGTCCTCCGCTCGACATTCTCGTCAGTCCACACAAGGGGCTATTCTCGCCGGGACACTTCCCACACATGACTTGCGCGCCACGGGATAGCCAGCCGACCACGGAGACATAGCCTTGCCTTTGCACAGCACAAACAAAGGTTTCCCCACCCCAATCACCATTCGCACCGTGTCTTTCCCGTGCTCCAAGGAAATCATCTACCGCACAACACGGAGTTAACCTTGTCCGGTTCCGACCACGAGTACTCACTCAAATATAAGGGGGAAAACACATACAGACAACGGCGTATTGCCGCAACGGATTTCTACCGAATCCCCGAAGCTCGCTATGCAACATCACCGGGTCAGACTAACGGTCGCGACCACGGCTTCACCCACAATGCCTAATCCACTAACGGAGCGGATCTCTAATGCAAAGCATGCCGGGATGAACATACTCAACCCGGAGGTTCCTCTTGAACTTAGGCTACACGAATCCCTCTCATTTGAGAGATTCGGCGCTCAAAATACGAAAGGAAGGGGATGCTATTCATGCATCCTAAATCCTAAAAAAACGAGAGGAGAAGTGTCGTTACCTTCCGTCCTCTCTTCCTAGCCATGGAGAAGATTTGCTCGGTTGAAAACCACCGCAACGCTCCCACATTCGCGGATCTGAACTCCGCTCGCGAAACAGACCTCCGAAGCTTTGCCAGCGGCCGGATCTTGGCCTTCTTCCTCCTCCTTACTCTCCCTTCTCTCTAGAATAAAGAGAGATAAAGATAGGAGAAAAGTGAGGGTTTCAAACCCTATTCCCGAGTTTAATCCCTCAGATCTAGTCCCCAGCCGTTGGATCTCAATCAAAGAAACTGACGGCCACGATTCGACATAAAATCACAAAATCTGGGCCGAACACGGGTTGCAACACGGCTGTGTGCCTGGCTGTGTCACCCATTCGCCGTCTCGATCGAGTCGAAAAACCAGCACACGGCCTTTGACACGGCCTCCGACACGCCCGTGTCACCTGCGACACGCCCGTGTCGTGACCCGTGTCACGCCCCCGGTGTGCACTCGACCAACATTTCGCAGTCAGAGAGGTACACGGCCTTGTGACACGGCATCAGACACGCCCGTGTCAAATTTGACACGCCCGTGTTTGTGCCCGTATCACGGCCCGTGTACCACACTTGCAGAATCCCTGGAGTGACACGGCCTGCGACACGCCCGTGTCCTAGGCCGTGTTCTACAACTCGACTAGCGTCGACCGCCAAAGCGTCGACCACACGACCCGAGGCCAAACACGCCTGTGTCACGCCCGTGACACGCCCGTGAAACGCCCGTGACATGCCCGTGATACGCCCGTGACACGCCCGTGACATGCCCGTGACACCTGCTCCAAAAACCAAACTGGGCTTAAAACATCACCTGTCCCTCTTTTGAGTTTCGGGGTGTTACAGCAAACACTAGCATATGAAAAGGAGAGCACTTCAAACTGGAGTATCCAGTTATGCAAAAAGATGGACCTGGGGAACCATGGAAAAGTATTAGGCAATAAAGGAAAGCAAATTTCTACATCAACAACTAACATACCTCCAGTGAAGAACGATGAAGAGAACGATCCAGGCACAAGCTCACTACCCAAACCATATGAAAACAAAGTGGACCCAAACGGACAGGCAGATAATTCAAGTGGTGGAGAAACATATAGCTTTAAATTAGAAATATTAAAAATAGGGGTAATACCCCAATCAGTGGAAAGCTTCAAATGATATGTGTATTCTCCTAATTTTATTACTATCCGAAAAAGGTCCAGCTCACCAACTCGCCAATTTTCTATATTACCCAAAGGCAACTGTTCAGGGACGAGACGCACCAAAACTAATTTACAAATCATATAGTGAGATGCTCTTCTAAGTAAACTAGCATGAAATTGATAAAATATAATTTGTATGGATAGCGCTTCATTACTGTGCTTATATAATTTTTTAACATGAGAGGCATAAACTAGTGTGAGTTGACTGGGCTTATCAGACAGTGGAAACGAAGTCAAGTCAAAAGGCACTTTTGCTTTAAATCCGTGCACTATCTCATTCGGCGAGCAACAAGCATATAAATAATCATAAGACGCAACTATATAGAGTAATTTATTACAAGTGCGCCTAAATTTCTTGCTACCGTGTGGAGTGAACCCTTGCGCTATGTGACTCAACTCGAAAAAGGAGGGTAACGGGGTTAAATCTGGAGGTACGGGAGCCTTAAAATCAAGGATGACTTTCATAGGCATCAAAGTCGCAGTTCAAATTTTATAATTAATATTATCCATGTCAGAAGCAGTAACGGTCTCCAAAATGGTCACATTGATATATGTCTCTGACTAAAAAGAACTATCCCGAGTCCTAGCAAGTCATTTAATTTAGTCAAGTGAACCGGAGGGAGAGTCAGCATGGTCGATTCCGGAGGAGGAGCTAAGTCATACTCTCCATCAAAACACGGATTTAACGTCCAAGAAAATTCCTCCGGGTGCCAGTCATTAAAGTCAAATGGAAGATCAAACAGTAGATTCGTCCTCACAGAAAACTCAACCGGATTGTCATCACCTTACTCACTCTTAGATAAACATTCATCACAGGATGACTCTACCAATTAAGCCAAAATGTCTTCCAACCCACTAGATACTTCCTCAAAATAAGAATCAATAACGATCTCTGAAGTAGGCAAAATTGAACTCGACACAATTTCTACTCTATATTGGGCTTCAGGCACTGGAGATATCATCAAGGAAATGCCTTTCGGGTCCTCAGCGCTAATGTTATCCAAAAATAATCGACCCCGCATAGATTTTATACATCTTCCGTGCTTATTCCACAAAAGTCGACCCTGCATAACGCCCCAGCCTGGTAAATTCATGCAGGTAATCATCCACAGACTTCTCCCCCTACACCAGACGTTGGAATTCGTTCTCCATAGCAATTCTCCGCGATATTGGAAAATACTTTGCCTAAAATAACTTGGAGAATTCGTCAATCGAAATCCCTCCCAGGCCTCTGCCTGCTAACTGGTGCATTTCGACTTCATCCCACCACAGTCTCACCTCTCCTTCCAGAATGAAAGTGGTTAACGTAACTCTCTGCCCCTCATCAATCCTGAGCGCTGTCAGGATCCTCTTCACTCTTGAAAGCCAATCGTCCGCCTGCATTGGGGAATTCGCCCTGACAAAAGTAGGTGGATGAAAATCCATAAACCGCTTCAGTTGTTCGTCATTCGCTCGCTCGTCCACCCGAGATTCAACACGCTCTTGCATCGCACCAACCCGAACTGCATCAACTACGAGCCTTGCCTGCCCAACAGGTTGTGCTTGAATCATGGCAAATACCTCCTCCGCTACTAGGCGTACGGTTTCCGCAGAAGGAGGAGGTATGGGCACCTCAACTGGTGCCGCACTCTCATCCGAACGCTGGGGCTCAGACTGCCCAGCACCACTCCTTGTCACCTATATATGAACAAGATATCAATAATCAACCTCCAATCCAAATAGGCAAACATGCCGAATACACCCGTGCACATTCCTAGTGGACATTCTTGAGTTCAATTAGGTTAAAATGGTTCGCACTTACACGTGCTCTCCACCCGACAAAAGAATTCGGTCACAGATTCGAAAGCAGAAAACCGAGGGGCCTCTGATACCAAAATGTAATAACCCGACCCGTTAAATAACATATAATAGAAGGTCCGGTCGGGGCCCCACATTATATGCCATAAACAGACGGCAAGGTCACAGGTTAATACCAAACTACCATCGCACCCTAACCCAAAGCATTCTAGCGGAAGTTTAAAGTTTGCAAGAACTCATCCAATGAGTGTCCACTACTAATATATAAACAACTCATTTATATATAGAATACCATGAATGTATACAAGCACACTGCTCACGACCTTAAGGCCTCACAAGTTTCTATTTACAAACACATGACTTCATACATCGGTACGCAGGCAAGCCATACATGAAATCAAAATCTTCGCACGACCATCGAGGGCCAAACAGCAGCAGCAAGGGCTTCAACCCGCTCAATCCATCAACCCGCAACACCTGCATCAAAACGTCCACCATAAGGGTGATCCACAAAGGAACGATCAACATTCAGCTGACCAATTATAACGACCCTACCCCTTACCCGAGGCAGTGGTTCCTTCCCAATATGCAATACAATCACAACACGTATATATATCAATACACAATATCATCAGAAATGCCGGCCTTCGTTCCAGATGCTCCGTGCACTCAGGGAACGCTTACGGTGTATCGGAACATCCTTCGTACACCACTGACTAGAGGTTCTTAACTTGTTGGCGATGGAGCATAGTATACTACAGCGCGAAGACTTGAGACCCTCTCTCCCATCCCATTTAGAGGCAGTAACCTCACGGTAACTGTGAGCACTATCAGTCGAGCCACCCACGTAGTGTAACAAGCCAAGGGAAATAGCCCTGTTGTATTGCCACCAATCGACCGCTCACTTGATCCTACCACTAAACTTGTTGGGTGGCACACCCACTCAGAGGTTCTTAACTTGTTGGCCATGGGCATCAGCCGCCAAACACCTATTTGAGGCTTCTCGCACCCATGCACTCAGAGGTACTTGCAATCCATCACATATCCATCTCATAACACAGGTACACGGTGCCACTTTCCATTCCATCAATACAGCTCGTGCCGAGCATACAACCAAAGGAGCTATGCAAAGCTTCCTTACCACACTTTACAAGCGTCCTCACACGCTCTGCAAGCTATTCATTGTATACACGGAGTCTTCTCCAGATCGCAGCATCACAAATCCAGACTGTACGTCCAGATGGGCTTCACAAAGCATGCCTATTCCGTACTACACATTTCCGGATCTAAATGCAGACTCAACCACTGGAATCACTTACGCTCTTCCATCTTTTGATGGAGGATTTCATAGATATACATGCATAAATAAAGGGCTTCACCTGCCCAAGGAAGAAAGATCGTTTGTCACAACCCGCATTTCCTCCGAATTAAGGATTATCAGAGTATGAGAAAACACGTGTCGTGATGCCACATCAAGCAGGGGATAACTGCCGACGCTCAGGCAAAACTCTAACTACTCTAGTTTAATAAAATCATAAGTTAAATGATTTGAAATACAGTTATGATTAAAGGTCGTATCCCTCGGCTCTATGGATCATCTAGTCCACAGTTCAAAACTATTCTTATACGTTTGTTTAATTAGCTTTTTGACATCCTACGAGAGTGAATAAGTGTCCCAAGGGGACAACTTATACTTATGCGAGACTCTAGATTTAGTATATCATGTATAAGAAAATTAATCTTTTACGCCTTTGGAAAATAGTATTTGAGCTTTTTAAAACATGCTGATTATGATATACATATAATAGTTTTTATAGGTTTCAAGTAACTAGCCACCTAGCATAAATCATCCCAAGAGCAAGTAGACAAACTCCAGAAAAGATAGCAACAAAAAGATAACATATCTAGTATAGAAGGTAAAACTAGCAGTGGGCGCCAACAACCTGACACGAACCCTCTGGCAAACATGTATGTGTGTAAGAAAGTAAACAACTAAACTACCTCACTAGCCAAGGCAAAAAGGATCTCTAAAGTCCAAGAGACCACCAGCAACACAAATGCAACACCACAGCAACTCAGCCACTTATCCGGCTACTATCCAGAACCTGAGGAATTCAAAAGAATGAATACCTCAGCAAGTAAAAACAAAAGCTGAAGTAGAGAAAAAACATCCAAGAGCAACTAGTAAATATAGAAACATGACAGTAAAAATAAACAAACACTGTCCAAGAGTGAGCCAAAAAGTACACAAGGTACATGGAAACAGCGACAAGCCCAGCTCAAATCCTTCAAAGGCTAAAAGGCAAAAACATGTTAACAAAATGTTGCATTCTTCAAGTAAGAAACACCTAACAATCCCTAATTTGTGAGTTAATGGCAGTAGTAAAATCCACATGGATTTGGGTTTGAGGCAAATGTAGTCCCCAAAACAACCCTCACCAAAAGAAAATAAGCTCAAGGGTCGCACAGTGAGAGCACTAGGGACCTTCATACCACATACACCCAGCCCGTACCTGGGAAAAATAGTGGCGGCCACGGCTCAACATGTAACTCCACCCCTATTAGGAGCTAAAAACCACCCATACTAGCCAAAACCCACGATTCGGCGTTTAGAAAAAAAAACTGACAAACAACCCCAAACCCAACGGGATTCACTCAGGAAAACAAGGGGAGACAGAGGGAAAATCGTTGAGATCACTCAACGAGGCATTGAGTGGCTTTAATGCCCTCAACGCCAGACCCTACTGCTCGACGGTATTGAGTGCACTAAGCAAATCAACGCTATCGAGACAGCAACCTGCTTGACGGCGTTGAGTGCACTCAGCTACTAAACGTTGTCGAGACAGAAACCTGCTCGACGACATTGAGTGGTCTCGACTACTCAACGCTGTCGAGACAGCGGACTGCTCGACGGCATTGAATAGTCTCGGCTACTCAACGCTGTCGAGACAGCGGACTTCTCAGAAAAGAACAAAGCGCACGATCAGCGGCGCACGGCCAACGGTCGTGCGTGCTCACCTGCACAAAAAAAAACCAAAACAGCGTACGATCAGTGACGCACGACCAGAGGTCGTGCGCACTTTATACACTAATCGTGCAATAGGCCAGGCAGAACTACAAAATAGACATGGCAACGCGCACGGACAGTGGTGCACGACCGGTGGTCGTGTGCACAGTGAACCGTGCTCGTGCGCAGCAATCTTGTACATCCTATTTCATTTCCGACCACTCCTCTTAGCCTAATTCGATCATATCACTCGTAATAAAGGTATGAAAACCTACTGCTACTATTTCTAGGGTTGATAGGCTAAATCCCAAACCAAAACCGAGATTAAACAAGAACAATTAAGATAAGACATGGCTACAGCAGCCCGGCCGAAGGCTTGAAATTTCAGAACTTGAGGAAAAAAAAGAAGAGATAGAGGTGCATTCATGGTTCTAAAACTGATTATCAGTAAGCCTTGAAAAGGCCTAAGGGTTCAAGATCCACATGATTTTGATGGGAAAACAGAGCAAAATAAACGATCTCAGGAAAATGAATGATAACAACAAATATGAACATGAAAAGGAGAAAAGCTTGGCAAGGGTAGGAGCACCACTTGCCTCAAATTCCAGCGAAGCTTGGTCGGCCCCTTTCTCTCACTCGGCACCAGCAGCACAGGACAAGACGAAAACTTTTGGACATTGCCGGCGGAAAACAAGTCAAAAATCCAAAATTTGAAACCACAAGCAAGGCTACGATTCCAGAAAAACTCACCGTAGGAGTGAAGTTCTAGGCGAGAGCTATCCAAATCCTCCTTTGAAATCTAATTCCGTCAACAAACGATCCCGGAATCACCGTCCGAAGCCAGCGGGATTGCCAGTTTCCTCTGCTTTTCGCGAACAGGCGCAGGCGGGGAAGATGAACAACGGTTTCTTAATTCGTCATATTTTATCCTATATATAGTATCCGATTACTACATTTAATAACTAAATAATTAATTAATTAATATATAATAATTAAAAACATAACCGCCATGCACGCTGCCACCCTTCTAAAGTATTAAATAAAATACTTAATAAATAGTATTATTTTACATAAAATACAAAAGGACGCGAAAACCAAACATCCTCAGAATTAGACGAAATTCGCAACGTAGCTAAATATCCACGCTACGAACACAACAGCGAAGTCGAAATCAACTTTCGACAAACAGAACTCGGGTTAACTCCACCCGAAGCTAAAACACAAGCATCCCCCGAGAGGCCTCACCTAGTAATAAAACCAGACCCGGCTTGCTAGGTAATCTTGCCTAATAGGCTACCAACAACCACACAAGGAACCTAAAGAGCTAAGACAACGCTCTAACAAACGGCACAAGCCGGAAACGCATCAACGTAACGCCAAATGAGAACTAAATAATCACACAAAATCAGGGGCATTACAGTCACTCCTCCTAAAAGAATGTTTCGTCCCGAAACTTTACGCACCACACTTCTACTATAAAAGTAAAGTAACAAGCCAAAAGTTACAAGAAGAGAACATACTAATCACATCAGGGAAAAAGATGAGGGTGAGCCTCCCTCATAGCCGACTCCAGCTCCCAAGTCATGCTTTCCAATTCCTGATTCTTCCATAGAACTTTCACCATCGGGATGGACTTTCTCCACAGCACCCAATCTTGAGTATCCAAAATGTGGACCGGCACTTCAGCAAAAGAGAGATTCGGCTCCAATTGGAGCACGAAATTCAGAACTTGCCCACTGCTTTGCACGCACTTCCGCAACTAGCTTACATGGAAAACATTATGAACACCAGGGAAGTTTGCTGGAAAATCCAGCCTATATGCATACACACCAATCCGCTCCACAATCTCAAATGACCCCACATACCTTGGGTCCAACTTGCGGTTCTTACCAAACCTCTTAACACAAATAATCGGGGAAACTTTAAGAAACACCAAGTCCCCTACCGCAAACTCCAAATCAGATCTACGCCGGTTGGCGTTCTTCTCATATCTTTTCTGAGCTATCTGAAGCTTCTCACAAATAAGCTTCACCGCAACTTCCATATCCTCGAGCGTATTCGGACCCAGCAAGGTCCTCTCACCAGCCTCAGCCCAAAAGAAAGGAGTCCTGCAGCGCCTCCCATACAGTGCCTCGAAGGGAGCCATTTGCAAGCTTTCTTGATAACTATTATTATATACAAATTCCATAATCCGCAGACGCTCATCCAACGCTCCTCCGTGGTCTAGTATGTAGCACCTGATCATATCCTCCACTTCTGGTTCACCCGCTCTGTCTGCCCATTGGTCTATGGGTGGTAAGTAGTAGAATACCTCAAATCTGTACCCAGACCCTCTTGCCGACTCCTCCATAAGGAAGATGTAAAATGGGATTCTCGATCAGAAATGATGCTAACAGGCACACCGTGCAATCTGATGAACTCATTCAGATACAGCTCTGTTATCTTTTTCATCGGATAGTCAATCTTGTATGGCACGAAGTGAGCACACTTCGTCAGTCTGTCCACTATAACCCAAATAGAATCAAATCCCCTTGGAGATCTCAATAAGCCCGTAATGAAGTCCATAGAAAAACTTTCCCACTTCCAAGTCAGGATCTCCAATGGAGTCAACTTGCCAGCAGGCCTTCCGTGATCGGCCTTCACACGCTTGCAAGTGTGGCACTCATCAACAAATCAGGCTATATCACCCTTCATCCCATACCACAAGGCAATTTTCTTCAAATCACGATACATCTTTGTAGATCCTGGATGGTAGGCAACACTGTATCCATGAGCCTTTCTGCATATCATAACGCTTATGTCTCCAACAGCGGGGATGCAAAACATACTACGGTACTTCAAAGTACCCGCATCATCGATAGAAAAATCCGGAAACTCCCCTCTCTCAGTCCTGAGGTATAAGTACAGAAGATCCGGATCATCCTTCTAGTGCAACCTGGTAAGTGAAATCCAAGACGGCTCTGCCACTGTAAAACTGCTCTGCATATCACAGCATCCCACGGAGATATCCATCAGGAGTAACTCTTCCACTAAAAGATCGACGGAGAGATTAAAGATCTTCCCCGTCTTCCGGCTCAGGGCGTCGGCCACCACATTGGCCTTGTCCGGATGATACTTGATCTCCACATCGTAATCGGTCACATACTCTAGCCACCGCCGATGGCGCAGATTCAACTCCTTCTGAGTGAACACGTACTTTAGACTTTTATGATCTGTGAAGATCTTTCACTGGGCACCATAAAGTAGATGCCTCCACACATTTAGCGCATTAATCACAGCTGTAAATTCAAGGTCATGCGTAGGGTAATTTCTCTTATGAGTCTTTAATTTCCTTGACCCATACGCAATAACTTTTCAAGCTTTCATCAACACATAACCCAGACCAACATGCAAAGCATCCACGTACACATCATACTCCACACCCTCAGTAGGTAGGGTAAGAACGGGAGGAGTGCACAATCTGTTCTTTAGCTCCAAGAAGGCTTCTTCGCACTTCTCGCTCCAAACAAAGGTCATGTTCTTCTGAGTAAACCTGGTCAAAGGTGCAGCTAGGGTAGAGAAACCTTCCATGAACCTCTTGTAGTAGCCAACCAACCCTAGGAAGCTTCTAATCTCCTTGGGCGTGCCCAACCTGCTCCAATCCATCACAGTTGTTATCTTTTCCGGGTCAACCGAGATCCCATCCTTATTCACCACGTCGCCCAGAAACGAGACCTAAAGCAACCAAAATTCGCACTTGCTCAGCTTGGCGAATAACTTGTGGTCCCTCAACTCCGATAGAACCAATCGCAGATGCTACTCATGCTCCTCAATACTGCGAGAACGAAGATCATCATATCCATGAAGGCTTATGGTGTGTTTGTCAAACCAAACGACATCACCAAGAACTCAAAATGTCCATGCCTCGATCTAAAAGAAGTCCATGGAATATCTTCCTCACGGATCCTATATTGATGATAGCCAGAATGAAGATCGATCATGGAGAACACCGTGCTACCATGCAACTGATCAAATAAGTCATAGATCCTCGGCAGAGGGTACCTGTTCTTAATGGTGACTTTATTCAGCTCCCTATAATTGATGCACAGCCTCATCGACTCATCCTTCTTCTTCACAAATAGAACAGGAGCACCCCAAAGCGACGAACTATGCCTGATAAATCGTTTTGCCAATAACTCATCCAACTGGACTCGCAACTCCTCCAACTCACGAGGGGCTATCCGGTATGGCGCCTTAGCAATAGGACGCCTACCCGGTTCCAAATCAATCATAAACTCAACATCCCGATCAGGAGGAAGACCCTGAAGGTCATCAGGAAAAATATCAAAGAAACCACGTACAACAGGAATCTCCTCCAAACGCGGTACACTAACAACAGTCCCAACCACCGAGACTAAACAAGAAAAACAATTAGAATTAAACAGCTTCTGAGCACATACCGCAGAAATGACAGGAGAATCCTAGCATTGATAAGCATACACATTTCCAAGCTGACCATACTCCTTGATGAAGTCCAAGCGCTTCCCTTTGCACTGAATAACCGCATCATACTTAGACAACAAGTCTATGCCCAGAATATCATCTAAGTCCTCTAGATCACTCATCTTTAAGTCTGCCTTCGCAAGAAAGTCCCCCAACAAAACATGGCAATCTAGAATGCCCAAATTTGATAATACAGATTCACTAGAAGGGAACTTGACACGTAAGGTATCTCGAACTGAATTAGAATCAACCGATATCGCTCCACAAAGGCTCTAGCGACAAACGAGTGGGTGGCACCGGAGTCGAACAAAACACGCGCCCAGCTGTTCTTCACCTTAAATTTCCCGATAAGAGTATAAAAGCAACTAAGGAACTACCAAAACAAAAACTATAACCATTCTAGTAAATAAAACTTTCAGGCTAGGAAAACAACTAACCTGAGATGACCTGAGTCGAAGTTTGAGCCTCCCCAGAAGAGATTACGTTCAGCTTTCCTTTGCCCTTGTCCACACACTGAGGCGGAGGTAATGCCTGAAGTGGAACTTCTTGAAGAATAGGCTGGACCTGAGGACACATTGTCTTGATATGGCCCTTCTGTCTACACTGATAACAGACCTTACCCCTAGACTAGCACTGGGCAGCATCATGCCCGGGTCACTTGCAAACAGAACATAAAACATCCTTCTTAGGAGAACCCTGAATAGCATGAACTTGCTCATTCTTTTGAGCTCCTGCCTTCTTGAAACACCTCTTAACAGAATGGCCTAACCGGCCACAGAAGCTACACACTACCTTGCTCTTCTTTCCTGAAGCAGCACCGGGTACCTGGGGGTTCTTTTCTTCAGCAGACTTCCTCTTCTCTTTCCTCATTTGCTGTCCTCTGTTCTTTGCGGTCTTAATTGCCTCCACTTTCAGAGCAGCCTCTACTACCCCTGCATAAGTCTCTGATCCATATACACTGGTCAACTGCTGAACCTCGCTCCTCAAGCCACCAAGGAACCGCTTGACTCAATCAGCCTCAACACTCACCAACCTAGGATCAAATCGGCTCAACTTGCTGAACTCTAGCTCGTACTCACTGACCGTGAGTTGCCCTTGATTCAGGTGGAGGAAGTCGTTCATAAGACGGTCACGCTCGAACGAAGGCAAGAACTTCCTCAGCAGCATTTCCTTGAATAATCCCATAGAGCAACCAGCTACCAAGCTCTCCTTTTCTCTAAGCCACCAACTCT
Source organism: Platanthera zijinensis (assembly GCA_039513925.1). NCBI lineage: Eukaryota > Viridiplantae > Streptophyta > Magnoliopsida > Asparagales > Orchidaceae > Platanthera > Platanthera zijinensis. Next base: position 133,909,477 of record CM077079.1, on the reverse strand, counting down.
TAGCCAAACCCTTTAGCTGATAGGCTGCTATCATTACTCTCTGATCATCTGCAATACTGGAGTACATGAACATCTCCTCCATGGAGATCAGCCAATCATCTATGACTATGAAATCTTTCTTCCCATCGTATGTAGGAGGCTATGTCTCTGAAACTGTGAGATAAAGGTCATCTCTGCTGACACCACCACTAGAGGTCTAAGGGGTGCAGGAGGGGGAGGAACAGCTTACCCCCTACAGGGTCTTGCACTCCCTGAGTCTGTCCTACCACAACTGCCACCAGGGACTTGATCCGGGCCCGCATCTCCACCAACTTCCTGGTCAAGGAATCGTTGCTCTGTCGCAGGCTCTCGATCACCGCATCACTCTGCGCTCCAGATGACTCACCCTCAGATAGGGGAGTCGACCTCGTCAAAGGATGTCTTGCCATCCTAAAATCATATCAATTTTAGTTAGAACCCAGCATACAGCTAGAACAAAACTACAAGTATAGACCATACATATTTAAATATGAACTAAAAGATGCTAAACTTGCTCTGGGAGTTTGTTTGTACAAATGTGATGTTATGCCTAACCTAGGATGGTTTACGACCACCATACTAACTCTTGTGCCTAGATCGGGAATGCATGACTTTATATTCCTTTTGACTCAAAACTTATGCATGTACATATGTCATCCTGCCAATCTTTAGCTTGGCATGTTGTTCTTATGCAATGTTATGCTATGCATGTTTGTGCTATGCATTCTAAAAAAAGCCCTAATGCATGTTATGAGCGGCGTATACATGAAAATGTTATGCATCCCATACTACATAACATTCTCATGCAACGAAAAGAAAATGAGCTTGTTGCAGCCATGTGGTGAGGTTATGCATCCCATACTACATAACCCTCACATGTAGCCCCTATGGTGGATCCATATATGAACACATATTATGCATCCCATACTACATAATATGTTGTAACATCCCATTTTCGGCTAGACCCCTAGGAGTTGGTTGGCCGTGACGGAACCCTGTGAAGCCCAAAAATTGAAATAAATCGACCGAGACTTCGGATCACGGGTTGGTCACGCCCGTGACCGACCCGTCACGCCCGTGACTTTGGGCGTGACTACTTTGACGATCGTCGATCTCCACGAGACGATCGTCGAACGTGCTACCTGGGCATGTCATGCCCATGACCAAGGTGTCACGCCCGTGACTAAGGGCATGACTCCTTCGACGATTGTCGATCTCCGTGAGATGATCGTCGACCTTGCAGCCCGGGCATGTCACGCCCGTGACCAAAGTGTCACGCCCGTGACCAGGGGCGTGACTCCTTCGACGATCGTCGATCTCCGTAAAACGATTGTCGAAATTGAACTCGGGCCTGTCACGCCCGTGACCTAAGTGTCACGCCTGTGACCTAGGGCGTGACCAGCATTTGACGATCGTCGATCTCAGTTCGACGATCGTCGAGCTCGAAATTTGCCGTTCGGGCCTGTCACGCCCGTGACCTAAGTGTCACGCCTGTGACCTAGGGCGTGACCACCATTCGATGACCGTCGATCTCAAATCGACGATCGTCGAGCCCAGAATTAACCACCCGGGCCTGTCACGCCCGTGGCCCAAGTGTCACGCCCGTGACATTGGCCGAAACGACGGTTCAGGGCCGGAATTATTCTAACATGCGTGGAAATAAATGCTGGTGTGGGAAGTTACACCAGGAGTAAATACAGGCCGTTTTTCCTTCTATAATTATATAATAAAGGAGGAAGATGTGGTCCAATAGGAAACCGCCAACTGGACACACCTGTTCATCTTCCACCGTTTCCTATCCCTCCACCCTAACCGAAAGGCTATTAAGAGGAGCCTTCATGGCCATTACGGCTTTACCCTTTCACCTCCCCACTTTCTGACTTATAAATGCCCACTTGGGGCAAGAGGAGAAGTTTACACGCTCAAGTAAATGGACCAGATCTTTGTTCTTGCTGTAGGAGAAGTTCGGCTACGCCACCACTGCGCCATGGCACCCCGTCGTTCTTCTCGCCTCCAAACCGCGAACAAGGTCCTCCTCTGCTCCTTCTCTTTCATGGGTAGATCTTAGGATTCTTAGAAAGGTAGTTCGCGCTCAACGTAGCCGGACCCATCTCTCGTTTTCATGGGAAAACCATGAAAAAGGTATTTTTGAGTTCGCCGAAAACTGCCACCTCCGGCGGCCAAACCACCGCCGACCGCTAGCCATCGCCTCAACGGAGGCGGTGGTAGTGGTGGCTGGCCAGGGAAGTGACCGGACGGCCGGCGACGGATCACGGAATGCTTACAGGAAAAGTGGTTTTCTGTGTCTGTTTTCGGTTTCATGAAGAAGATGAACAGTAGAATAATTTTTATAATATATAGATTATTATATATTACATAATGGAGAGATGTATTATTTGAATATATTTTGGGGCTGCAAAATGAGGCACTTAGAGGCCGTTTTAGGAAAAATGACCAGACACAAAAGTTGTAGCCCTTCGAGTCTAGATAAATATAAAATTGGTTTCAACTCGTTTGGGTAAGCGGTTCGGCCGCAGCACCCGTTTTAGTGGGGGCTGTACCTAGAGTTGGGCAGAAATTAAAATGGATGCCCACTCTTCGTCCCTTGTCCAAATGACCTGAAATTTGGGCAGGGGGTTAACCTTAGCTATACCTAACGGCTGTCCAAAAATGAGAATATTTGGAGAAATTTTTCCTAAAGTTTTTGTAAAATTTTAATAAACATTATAAAATTTATTAAGAGATGAAAATAAGTCCAAACTTCCCCAAATTTTGGGTGGTGGTACCTGGCTATAAAACCTAGGTCTGTACGAAATTCCAACTGATTTGGAGGAGTTTTGGGTAGGAAATCTTCTACCCTTAACTAGGCATTAGTGAGACACCTTTTAATAAAAAGTGCACTGAGAGTTTGGAAAGGTCAATTCACCTCAACGGAGGCTGATTTTCTGATCTCTGACTTAGAATGGTGTTATAACCTGCTTGGAGAAAAATGGAGTGGATTAGGGTTGACCTACCCTAGGATCCAAGCTCAAATCTTAAATGAAGGATTTTGAGGTTTGTGAAAGACATAGGAGCAAAAGCTCTTGTATGCCCTTGAAATTTGGAGGAGAGTGGCATGATATGCTGAAAACCCTCTGGTTGAAATAGTGAGGGAATTGGAGGTAATTAGGTACCTCGAAAGTTGAGAGGTTGAATTAGGGTAGAAACATAATTCAGTTAGTTTAAGCACTAAATTTAATCCAAAAATCATGAAACTCGGGAGGAGGGAGTTTTAGGATGTTTTAGACTTATGGTAATTTTCCTGGAATTTTATGATTAATAAATATTATACTTCATGTGTTAAAGGATTATTAGCCGATTTGTTGTTTCAAATATTTGGAGGTTTTAAATTAATTATAATCAGTTAAAATTCTTGGATTTAGATCTTGACTAGTAGAACATTGATCCCTGAATTTTTATGGAATTTTATGTTGAGTAAATCTAGTACTTTGTTCACAGACATTAGAAAGGGGTTTTATTATTTAGAAATTAATTATGGATAAAATACTTGCTGGAAAATTATGGAACTTGGCCAGTGCTAATTTTAGGCCTTTATCTGCATGCCATAAATTATTTATAATTTTTGGAAGAACATTTTCTGTACTTGATTCATAAATAACAGAAGTTAGAGATTATTTCTAAAATAGTTTTCATGCCCTTTTGATGATAGAAAAATTATGATACTTAGGATTTAACCTATTGAGATAACTTACTATTTATCATAAATTTGCTGGACATCTTGCATGATTTCTTAGGGTAGTTCATGTTCAAACCGGTAGCCCTTGGGATTTTCGAGGAATTTAATTAAATGCCAAATAAATTATGAAAATTTCCATTTTCTGGATTTAGGCTAATTATACCATGATAAGTCCCCAATAAATAATTTAGGGCATTTGGATGAGTATTAGATCATAACATAACCGGTTCGACATATAGTCTAGATCGGTCAGCATATAACAAATTTGTGAATTGCAATAGGACATGGTGTGAGGAAGACATTGGAGTTAATCAATTTGTCTGGGTGGGCAATAGTGGAGGAAATCACAATAGGAAGGGATAAAGAGTAGAGAGAAGTGGTGAAGACTAGAGCTAAGAGGTGCTCGGGTTTCGGCGAAAGATCGCCTTTCCCGAAGAGAGGAAGGTTAAAAATCACCCAAGGATAGTCTAACGTAATATGAGAAGGTAATCGGGTTAAGGGAAATCAATCAATAACAATAAGTGCCTTGCGAAAGGGAACTTCGGGTCGTAATGCCGCCGTCTTGGTTCCTAGTGCCCCTTGAGAGCCCTTCACGGGGAATACCGGGGGCAGTCCTGGGCTAACGTAAACTGTAATAACAAACCGACAAGAGTAACTTAGTAACTAGGGTTGCACCTTTCACAAACACGTTTGGCACAGGAAGATTGATGGGAACTTCGGCTCGGTTGGTTAAGAGACGGACGGGATGGTCCGGGGAGCTTCGGCCCGGTTGGTTAAGAAACGGACGGGATGGTCCGGGGAGCTTCGACTCGGTTGGTTTGGAGACGGACGTTTTGGTCCGGGGAGCTTCGGCTCGGTTTTGTGTGTTTACGAATAAACTTGCATGTGCATAAGATAGGAAAAGTTAAGGTGGTGGGTTTTTATGATATCGGGGAGTTCGATTGCACCGACACCGATATCGTTGACTCGGCGGGGTGATTAGCACTTCGCCAACAGAAGTTCGGTGCGCCAGCGGGCAAGAGTACGCAGCCGTCCGCTTAGTGCACCAAGCGTTGAGGCGTACGATAGGTCAGACCAGTGGTGCTTTTACTGGTTTTGAGGTGGGCGAGGCCCAACCCACCGCTTCTGTTCGCCACTACGGAGGTATCCTGGGAGGTAACGGCTCCGAAAGGGGGAACTAAAGGTCTGTGTACACAGAGTCGGGTGTGTGAGTTGCACTTGCATGTTTCATCATACCCACTAGCATGTCATAGCATAATCGATTCATTTAACCCTGACACCTAAAGTATAAGTGGTATGGGACGCTTATACGTTAGGACCTGCAAAACGACCCCTTGGTCTATAAGCTTGTGTGGGCAAGTTTATAAATCAAAGGTTAATTTTAATATATAACAACCATTGCTATTTGATAACCGACACCCCAAGGTATAAGTGGTATGGGACACTTATACGATGGGAGCCTTGCTAAAGATCCCTTTTGCTTATGTGTTCTCGCATAAGTGAAGGTTAAATTCATATATTTTCTTTTCTTACTGATAGACCTATTATAACAATTATATTAACTGCTCACCGAATACAACTTGTTAGATTAGTTCTGTTGCCATCTGCTCTTGATTTATCTCTACCGTCATGCCCTTCCCTTTCTTCCTCCCCGCTCGGTACCTAGGAGCCATGGGGGAAGGGGTAGGGGATGATAGGGCTTAGTCTTTATGACTAACGGTTTTCGAACCGCATCATTTAGGGGATCGTGGAGCCCAGCATGGAGGAGCAGCCCTAGAGATCGGTGCGCCTGGAGATGGGGCAGTCTAGTTCCGGAGTTCATACAGCCGGGACCGTGAGTCTCGACTCTGAGTAGTTCCTGTTTTTTCTTCCGCATGAGAGACTTGTAGTGAGGACATTTTATACCGGGCATAAGCCCGCATTTATAGTACTCTGATGTTTTCTGTGGACACTCCCTTCGTGGAGATTTTTATTCTATATATGTGATCTATTGCTGTGGACTGCATTGCTCTTACTTCATTTATTGTGCTACCTTTCAGTGATCGAATTGGCCGGCAGAATCGGCGCCTTGTGGTGATGACCCTTCAGGACGTGAAGGTGTCACCGCAAAGCGGCGATTCTGGGCCTAAGACCCCGGTGGTTGAAAAAGAAAAAAAAGGGGGTCTTACAAGTGGTATCAAAGCGAAATATCGATCAGAAGGAAGTAGCAGTCCACAAACCCTGGGTCACCCCCGCTCGAGTTTAGTTTGGGGACATACTAAGCAGCGGAAGCAGTGGTGTGCCCATATGGGGATCACATATAAATTGTCCACCTTTATGTAAAGTTTGAACGTTTTCTCAGCGTGTGTTTTGTTACGCAGCCTCCAGCACGGACTACGCCACAAGGTGGAGTTCAACAGGCTCAGGATGTTGCACCACCCCCACCGGCCCCCACTCCTTTCCTTCAGTCATACATGGGACAGACCCTGACTGTCATCCTGGAGGCCTTCAGGGCCCAGCAGGTTCTGGCCCCGCAGCCAAATCCGGGGGCCAACTGGCTGAGCATCTTCCGGGGTCTTTCTCCCCCGTCCTATTTGGGGACAGAGTCGGCTGTTCGGACGGAAGAGTGGCTAGATATCAGGTACGAGATGCTAACCGGGATACGGTGTCCCTAGGAGGAGAGGGTGGCTCTGGTTGTCACCTGCCTGGAGTCCCATGCAAAGAGGTGGTGGAAGATGCTGTTGGACACGATATTTGCTGATAGGGAGGTTGCGGAGGTTACTTGGGAGGAGTTCAGGGCTGCACTGCTGGAGCATTTCGTTCCGCAGTCGGCTAGGGATGATTTGGAGGAGCGGTTCTTACAGCTGAAGCAGGGCACACGGACCGTGGTGGAGTACCATCGAGAGTTCGACCATCTGGCTCGATACGCAGATTCCTACCAGCTGGATGAAGCAGGGTATATCAGGAGGTTCTATAAGGGCCTGCGGGAGGACTTGAGGGAGGCTCTGTTGTTTGTATCGGACGGGCCCATCTCCCGGATTTTGGAGATGGCCAAAAGGATTGAAGCAGATTGGCACGACACCCGGGGCCGGAAACAGCCAGCAGAGGATCAGGGACAGAGAGGTAGAAATGACCAGCGGCGAGGTGTTGTACCAGAGGGGAGGAGGACAGAGGACCAGCCTCGTCGGGACGTGAGGCAGGATCCGAGGGAACAGGTGATATTGGCCCCTCCACCTCTTCGGATGCAGGAGATGCCGAGACCCGGGGAATGGCGTATCCCCCACCGGAGTGCTTCCTTTGTCATCAAATTGGGCACATTCGGAGGAACTTCCCCATGAGGGGGGTACCACCTCCAGCACATCAGGGCAGCCCACCAGCTCAGCATTACGGAGGCCGAGGATGCGGCCGCGGTCGAGGATACCAGGGGGAAGATCGTAGACAAGGAAGAGAGCAGGTATATGCTTTGGACCTTGCGCAGCCTCGAAATCCGGAGAAGGTCATAGCAGGTACGCTGCAATGCTTCTTTATTTTCATAGAATTTCCCTTTAAGTTATTAAAACTCAGAACCGCACTAGATAGATTAACAAGGAAAGAAAATTCTTTATAGAACCCTAAGATATTTAATCACCCCAGGTATAGTCTTCATCAGCGGCAAGCCTGCCCGCACGCTTTTTGATACTGGAGCTACTCACTCCTTTGTGTCGGAGACGTTCGTAGAAGGACTAGAAGGTGTGGAGCGGTTCACAGGCTCGAGGATGAGGGTGCGACTACCAGATGGATCCGAACTCCTTACCACGGATCACTGTAATATGGAGGCAGAAATTGGTGGAAAGGCATTCGAGGCTCCAGCGACGATTTTGAAGCTGATGGACTACGACCTGATCTTGGGCATGGTATGGCTGCACTAGAACCATGCCCAGATTGACTGCCAGGCAAAGAGGATCACCGTGAGACACGGGGAATCTTTCATTACCATCGAAGGTATAAGACCTGTCTCTCGTATACTCTTATCTTCGGTACAGGCCGTTAAGGCCCATCTGCAGGGAGAGGAGGTCTATCAGATTCTATTTGAGATGGAGGAAGTTAAGGAGTCGGTGACAGACATCCTGGTGGTGCGAGATTTCGCTGACATCTTTCCAGAGAAACTGCCAGGACTACCTCCACACCGAGAGCAGGATTTTCAGATACAGCTTGTGCTGGGGGCCAAGCCGGCATCTAGGGCCCCTTATCGGATGGCCCCAAAAGAGTTGGCAGAGTTTTGAACTCAGTTGCAGGAATTAGTTGAGGCAGGATTTGTTAGAACGAGTTCCTCGCCATGGGGAGCACCGGTCCTATTCGTGAAGAAGAAGGATGGGACACTCCGCCTGTGCATCGATTATCGAGCACTAAACAGGCTGACTGTCCGGAATACCTATCCGCTCCCACGGATAGACGAATTGTTCGACCAGCTGGAGGGGGCCCATTATTTCTCGAAGCTGGACTTGAGATCAGGATAATACCAGCTGCGGATCCAGGAGGAGGATATCCCAAAGACGGCCTTTAGTAGCAGATATGGCCTGTATGAGTTCACCGTGATGCCCTTCGGGCTCACGAATGCTCCGTCGGCGTTCATGAGTCTCATGAACCGGGTTTTCGAGGTCTACTTGGATGTGTTCGTCATAGTATTCATAGAAGACATCCTGATCTACTCTAGGACGGAGGAGGAGCACACTCGGCATCTGGCACTGACTTTGGAGAGGTTGCGGGAGCATCGCCTTTATGCAAAATTCAGCAAGTGTCAGTTTTGGTTGAAGGAGGTGGCCTTCCTAGGCCACATTATCAGCAGAGCCGGGTTGGCAGTGGATCCGGCAAAGATTCAGGCAGTTCGAGATTGGCCGCAGTTGAAGACAGCCACCGATGTACGAAGTTTCTTGGGACTTGCCGGTTACTACCGGAAGTTTGTGGAGGGGTTCTCTCGGATTGCCCTCCCCCTCACATCTTTGACGAAGAAGGAGGCACCTTTTGTTTGGACCCCGCAGTGCCAGGCGGCTTTCTAGGAACTAAAGGACCTACTCATCTCAGCCCCTATTCTGGCCCTTCCATCTGGAAAGGAAGGATTCCAGGTGTATACCGACGCATCATACCAGGGAATGGGAGCGGTGCTGATGCAGAATGGACACGTCATAACATATGCCTCCCGCCAGCTGAAGACCCATGAGAAGAACTACCCAGTGCACGACCTTGAGATGGGAGCGGTCATTTTTGCTCTGAAGGTCTGGCGCCATTATCTTTATGGAGTCCACTGCGACATCTACTCCGACCACAAGAACCTGAAATACATAGACACGCAGAAGGAGCTGAATATCAGGCAGAGGCGCTGGGTGGAGTTCTTAGCAGATTATCAGTATGAGATGCACTACCATCCAGGGAAGGCAAACGGGGTCGCCGATGCATTGAGCCGGCGAGCTGCCACTTCCGAAGCTGGACCCCAGGTTATGTCCATGGAGCTAGTCCGGTCATTCAGAGATATGCAGATATCCCTAGTGTCCGAGGATGATCCAGTTCTGTATAGGGAGTATCTGGCATCAATAGTGGCCATAGATGATATTCAGGATCGCATTCGGGACGGACAGAGGACTGATGCGTGGGCAGAGCCGATGTTTCGAGCTTTGGAGGAAGGTTCGACAGGAGATTATTCCCTGAGAGATGGATTGCTACATTTCAGAGGCAGAGTATATATACCCGCAGGAGGCCAGATCCGAGAGGATATTATGATGGAGGCGCATTGCAGCCGGTACTCTGTGCACCCGGGGATCACAAAGATGACCGCTGATCTGAAGAAGACGATGTTTTGGCCAGGCATGAAGAAGGACATTACGTACTTCGTGACCCATTGCGAGGCGTGTCAATTGGTGAAGGCGGAGTGCAGGAACCCCGCAGGATTGCTGCAACCACTCCCGGTGCCGGAGTGGAAGTTCGACGATATTGCTATGGATTTTATACATGGTCTTCCCCGGTCTCGGACGGGGAACGACTCGATCTGGGTGATTGTTGATCGGTTGACGAAGGTGGCCCGCTTTATATCGATCAGGAAGGATGACTCGGTGGGAGTGATGGTACGGATGTTCGTGGAGCAGTATATCCGATATCATGGCGTGCCCCGGACGATAGTGTCGGACCGCGATGGACGGTTTACATCCAGGGAGTGGCGGTCAGTGCAGGCATATTTGGGCACCCGGTTGACTTTTAGCACGGCCTTTCACCCTCAGACGGACGGGCAGACAGAGCACACCAACCGGACCTTGGAGGATTTACTACGACTGTGTATACTGGACCGAGGGGAGCCGTGGGAGAAGATGTTACCGTTGGTCGAGTTCTCCTATAACAATAGCTACCAGTCCAGCATCAGGATGGCTCCTTATGAAGCCTTGTATGGAAGAAAATGTAGGACCCCGCTTTCTTGGGTTCAAGATGAGGACCCGAAGGTGTTGGGATCGGATTTTGTTGTAGACACCGAGGCTCAGGTGAGACTGATTAGAGATAGGATGTTGGAGGCGCAGAGCAGACAGGCTAAATACTATGATGCCCGGCATCGTCAGGTGGAGTTTCGGGTAGGGGATCGAGTGTTCTTGAAGATCCGGCCCATGCACGGAGTCTCACAGGTGCGCGGTCGGAGGAATAAGCTCAGCCCTAGGTATATGGGCCCTTACCGGATCCTGGAGCGGATCGGACCCCTAGCCTACAAGCTAGAGTTGCCGCCAGAGCTGGCAGCTCTACACGACGTCTTCCATATTTCTTCGCTTAGAAGGGCTCTACTACGCCCGGAGCAGTGGATTTTGACCACCGAAGGGCCGGTAGCTTCAGACCGATCTGTTCACTTGGATCCGGTTCGGATCGACGACAAAGGAGTACGGATCTTGCGCCGCAAAAAGATCCCCTTAGTCAAGGTTCTGTGGAGAAACCACGGTCAGGAGGAGCACACCTGGGAACCGCAGGACTTGATGAGGCAAAGATACCCGGAGTTGTTCTGTCAGGTACATCTCACCACCTCTCGGTATTCTATAGATTGTTTCTTGTTTTAGACAGTTAAGACTAGATAAGGAAAATTCAAGACCTAGGTATGCGCACCCATTCAGAAAGGTAGGGGCTAATCTTTTGTTTATTGGGGAGATTGTCTTCGTCTATCAAACGAATAGTCGCCTAAACCTGATAGAAAGATCGTATGGGATGTTACAAGTTTAATTTATTCTGATAGAAATCCCCGTAGGCTCAACCTCAATTTCGGGGACGAAATTTTTGTTTTGTTTATTGGGATTTGTAACATCCCATTTCTGGCTAGACCCCTAGGAGTCGGTTGGCCGTGACAGAACCCTGTGAAGCCCAAAAATTGAAATAAATCGACCGAGACTTCGGATCACGGGTTGGTCACGCCCGTGACCGACCCGTCACGCCCGTGACTTTGGGCGTGACTACTTCGACGATCGTCGATCTCCACGAGACGATCGTCGAACGTGCTGCCTGGGCATGTCACGCCCGTGACCAAGGTGTCACGCCCGTGACTAAGGGCGTGACTCCTTCGACGATCGTCGATCTCCGTGAGACGATCGTCGACCTTGCAGCTCGGGCATGTCACGCCCGTGACCAAAGTGTCACGCCCGTGACCAGGGGCGTGACTCCTTCGACGATCATCGATCTCCGTAAAACGATCGTCGAAATTGAACTCGGGCCTGTCACGCCCGTGACCTATGTGTCACGCCCGTGACCTAGGGAGTGACCAGCCTTCGACGATCGTCGATCTCAGTTCGACGATCGTCGAGCGCGAAATTTGCGTTCGGGCCTGTCACGCCCGTGACCTAGGTGTCACGCCTGTGACCTAGGGCGTGACCACCATTCGATGACCGTCGATCTCAAATCAACGATCGTCGAGCCCAGAATTAACCACCCGGGCCTGTCACGCCCGTGGCCCAAGTGTCACGCCCGTGACATTGGCCGAAACGACGGTTCAAGGCCGGAATTATTCTAACACACGTGGAAATAAATGCTGGTGTGGGAAGTTACACCAGGAGTAATTACAGGCCGTTTTCCTTCTGTAATTATATAATAAAGGAGGAAGATGTGGTCCAATAGGAAACCGCCAACTGGACACACCTGTTCATCTTCCACCGTTTCCTATCCCTCCACCGTAACCGAAAGGCTATTAAGAGGAGCCTTCATGGCCATTACGGCTTTACCATTTCACCTCCCCACTTTCTGACTTATAAAAGCCCACTTGTGGCAAGAGGAGAAGTTTACACGCTCAAGTAAACGGACCAGATATTGGTTCTTGCTGTAGGAGAAGTTCGGCTACGCCACCACTGCGACATGGCACCCCGTCGTTCTTCTCGCCTCCAAACCGCGAACAAGGTCCTCCTCTGCTCCTTCTCTTTCATGGGTAGATCTTAGGATTCTTAAAAAGGTAGTTCGCGCTCAACGGAGCTAGACCCATCTCTCGTTTTCATGGGAAAACCATGAAAAAGGTATTTTTGAGTTCGCCGGAAACCGCCACCTCCGGCGGCCAAACCACCGCCGACCGCTAGCCATCGCCTCAACGGAGGCGGTGGTGGTGGTGGCTGGCCAGGGAAGTGACTGGACGGCCGGCGACGGATCACGGAATGCTTACAGGAAAAGTGGTTTTCTGTGTCTGTTTTCGGTTTCATGAAGAAGATGAACAGTAGAATAATTTTTATAATATATAGATTATTATATATTACATAATGGAGAGATGTATTATTTGAATATATTTTGGGGCTACAAAATGAGGCACTTAGAAGCCGTTTTAGGAAAAATGACCAGACACGAAAGTTGTAGCCCTTTGAGTCTAGATAAATCTAAAATTGGTTTCAACTCGTTTGGGTAAGAGGTTCGGCCGCAGCAACCGTTTTAGTGGGGGTTGTACCTAGAGTTGGGCAGAAATTAAAATGGATGCCCACTCTTCGTCCCTTGTCCAAATGACCTGAAATTTGGGCAGGGGGTTAACCTTAGCAATACCTAATGGCTGTCCAAAAATGAGAATTTTTGGAGAAATTTTGCCTAAAAGTTTTGTAAAATTTTAATAAACATTATAAAATTTATTAAGAGATGAAAATAAGTCCAAACTTCCCCAAATTTTGGGTGGTGGTCCCTTGCTATAAAACCTAGGTCTGTACAAAATTCCAACTGATTTGGAGGAGTTTTGGGTAAGAAATCTTCTACCCTTAACTAGGCATTAGTGAGACACATTTTAATAAAAAGTTCACTGAGAGTTTGGAAAGGTCAATTCACCTCAACGGAGGCTGATTTTCTGATCTCTGACTTAGAATGGTGTTATAACCTGCTTGGAGAAAAATGAAGTGGATTAGGGTTTACTTACCCTAGGATCCAAGCTCAAATCTTAAATGAAGGATTTTGAGGTTTGTGAAGGACATAGGAGCAAAAGCTCTTGTATGCCCTTGAAATTTGAAGGAGAGTGGCATGATATGCTGAAAACCCTCTGGTTGAAATAGTGAGGGAATTGGAGGTAATTAGGTACCTCGAAAGTTGAGAGGTTGAATTAGGGTAGAAACGTAATTCAGTTAGTTTAAGCACTAAATTTAATCCAAAAATCAAGAAACTCGGGAGGAAGGAGTTTTAGGATGTTTTAGACTTATGGTAATTTTCCTGGAATTTTATGATTAATAAATATTATACTTCATGTGTTAAAGGATTATTAGCCGATTTGTTGTTTCAAATATTTGGAGGTTTTAAATTAATTATAATCAGTTAAAATTCTAGATTTAGATCTTGACTAGTAGAACATTGATCCCTGAATTTTTATGGAATTTTATGTTGAGTAAATCTAGTACTTTGTTCACAGACAATAGAAAGGGGTTTTATTATTTAGAAATTAATTATGGATAAAATACTTGCTGGAAAATTATGGAACTTGGCCAGTGCTAATTTTAGGCCTTTATCTGCATGCCATAAATTATTTATAATTTTTGGAAGAACATTTTCGGTACTTGATTCATAAACAACAGAAGTTAGAAATTATTTCTAAAATAGTTTTCATGCCCTTTTGATGATAGAAAAATTATGATACTTAGGATTTAACCTATTGAGATAACTTACTATTTATCATAAATTTGCTGGACATCTTGCATGATTTCTTAGGGTAGTTCATGTTCAAACCGGTAGCCCTTGGGATTTTCGAGGTATTTAATTAAATGCCAAATAAATTATGAAAATTTCCATTTTCTGGATTTAGGCTAATTATACCATGATAAGTCCCCAATAAATAATTTAGGGCATTTGGATGAGTATTAGATCATAACATAACCGGTTCGACATATATTCTAGATCGGTCAGCATATAACAAATTTGTGAATTGCAATAGGACATGGTCTGAGGAAGACATTGGAGTTAATCATTTTGTCTGGGTGGGCAATAGTGGAGGAAATCACAATAGGAAGGGATAAAGAGTTGAGAGAAGTGGTGAAGACTAGAGCTAAGAGGTGCTCGGGTTTCGGCGAAAGATCGCCTTTCCCGAAGAGAGGAAGGTTAAAAATCACCCTAGGATAGTCTAACGTAATATGAGAAGGTAATCGGGTTAAGGGAAATCAATCAATAACAATAAGTGCCTTGCGAAAGGGAACTTCGGGCCGTAATGTCGCCGTCTTGGTTCCTAGTGCCCCTTGAGAGCCCTTCACGGGGAATACCGGGGGCAGTCCTGGGCTAACATAAACTGTAATAACAAACCGACAAGAGTAACTTAGTAACTAGGGTTGCACCTTTCACAAACACGTTTGGCACAGGAAGATTGATGGGAGCTTCGGCTCAGTTGGTTAAGAGACGGACGGGATGGTCCGGGGAGCTTCGGCTCGGTTGGTTAAGAGACGGACGGGATGGTCCGGGGAGCTTTGGCTCGGTTGGTTTGGAGAAGGACGTTTTGGCCCGGGGAGCTTCGGCTCGGTTTTGTGTGTTTACGAATAAACTTGCATGTGCATAAGATAGGAAAAGTTAAGGTGGTGGGTTTTTATGATATCGGGGAGTTCGATTGCACCGACACCGATATCGTTGACTCGGCGGGGTGATTAGCACTTTGCCAATAGAAGTCCGGTGCGCCAGCCGGCAAGAGTACGCAGGCATCCGCTTAGTGCACCAAGCGTTGAGGCGTACGATAGGTCAGACCAGTGGTGCTTTTACTGGTTTTGAGGTGGGCGAGGCCCAACCCACCGCTTCCGTCCGCCACTACGGAGGTATCCTTGGAGGTAACGGCTCCGAAAGGGGGAACTAAAGGTCTGTGTGCACAGAGTCGGGTGTGTGAGTTGCACTTGCATGTTTCATCATACCCACTAGCATGTCATAGCATAATCGATTCATTTAACCCTGACACCTAAAGTATAAGTGGTATGGGACGCTTATACATTAGGACCTGCAAAACGACCCCTTGGCCTATAAGCTTGTGTGGGCAAGTTTATAAATCAAAGGTTAATTTCAATATATAACAACCATTGCTGTTTGATAACCGATACCCCAAGGTATAAGTTGTATGGAACACTTATACGATGGGAGCCTTGCTAAAGATCCCTTTTGCTTATGTGTTCTCGCATAATTGAAGGTTAAATTCATATATTTTCTTTTCTTACTGCTAGACCTATTATAACAATTATATTAACTGCTCACCGAATACAACTTGTTAGATTAGTTCCGCTGCCATCTGCTCTTGATTTATCTCTACCGTCATGCCCTTCCCTTTCTTCCTCCCCGCTCGGTACCTAGGAGCCATGGGGGAAGGGGTAGGGGATGATAGGGCTTAGTCTTTATGACTAACGGTTTTCGAACCGCCTCATTTAGGGGATCGTGGAGCCCAGCATGGAGGAGCAGCCCCAGAGATCGGTGCGCCTGGAGATGGGGAAGTCTAGTTCTAGAGTTCATACAGCCGGGACCGTGAGTCTCGACTCTGAGTAGTTCCTATTTTTGCTTCCGCATGAGAGACTTGTAGTGAGGACATTTTGTACCGGGCATAAGCCCGCATTTATAGTACTCTGATGTTTTCTATGGACACTCCCTTCGTTGAGATTTTTATTCTATATATGTGATCTATTGTTGTGGACTGCATTGCTCTTACTTCATTTATTGTGCTACCTTTCAGTGATCGAATTGGCCGGCAGAATCGGCGCCTTGTGGTGATGACCCTTCAGGACGTGAAGGTGTCACCGCAAAGCGGCGATTCTGGGCCTAAGACCCCGGTGGTTGAAAAAGAAAAAAAAAGGGGGGTCTTACATATGCCCCGTATACTTCATGTTATGCTATGAGAGTAGTGTTCGTGCTTTTTCCAAGACGTGCTGATGATATATCGGTGTGTGAATGACATGATGTTAAACCTCTGACTCTACAAGGAAGGTTGCCCGATAATTTGCCAAGCAACCTCCCTCTGATACCAACTGTCACAACCCGCATTTCCTCCGAATTAAGGATTATCAGAGTATGAGAAAACACGCGTCGTGATGCCACGTCAAGTAGGGGATAACTGCCGACGCTCAGGCAAAACTCTAACTACTCTAGTTTATGAAAATCATAAGTTAAATGATTTGAAATATAGTTATGATTAAAGGCCGTATCCCTCGGCTCTGTGGATCATCTAGTCCACACTTCAAAACTATTCTTATACGTAGTGGAAAAATACTTTGTTTAATTTGCTTTTTGACATCCAACGAGGTGAATAAGTGTACCAAGGGGACAACTTATACTTATGCGAGACTCTATATTTAGTATATCATGTATAAGAAAATTAATCTTTTACGCCTTTGGAAAATAGTGTTTGAGCTTTTTAAAACATGTTGATTATGATATACATATAGTAGTTTTATAGGTTTTAAAGTAA
Organism: Platanthera zijinensis; assembly: GCA_039513925.1. Lineage (NCBI taxonomy): Eukaryota > Viridiplantae > Streptophyta > Magnoliopsida > Asparagales > Orchidaceae > Platanthera > Platanthera zijinensis. The sequence goes on along the minus strand of CM077079.1, from coordinate 133,892,885 downwards.
CTAGCAACCTAACATAAATCATCCCAAGAGCAAGTAGACTAACTCCAGAAAAGGTAGTAACAAAAAGATAACATATCTAGTATAGAAGGTAAAACTACCAGTGGGGGCCAACAACCTGACACGAACCCTATAACAAACATGTATGTCTGTAAGAAAGTTAACAACAAAACTACCTCACTAGCCAAGGGAAAAAGGATCTCTAAAGTCCAATAGACCACCAGCAACACCACAACAACTTAGCCACTAAACCGGCTACTATCCAAAACCTGACTCATTCAAAAGAAGGAATACCTCAGCAAGTAAAAACAAAAGCTGAAGTAGAGCAAAAACATCCAAGAGGAACTAGTAAAAGCAAGAAACATGACAGTAAAAAAACAAACACTGTCACAGAGTGAGCAAAAAAGTACACCAGGTACATGGAAACAGCGACAAGCCCTGCTCAAATCTTGTAGAGGCTAAAAGGCAAAAACATGCCAATAAAATGTGGCATTATTCAAGGAAGAAACACCTAACAATCCTAATTTGTTAGTTAATGGCAGTAGTAAAATCCACATGGATCTGGGTAGGAGGCAAACGCAGTCCCCCAAAAAACCCTCACCAAAATAAAATAAGCTCAAGGGTCGAACAGTGAGAGCACTAGGGACATTCATACCACATACACCCAGCCTGTACCTGGGAAAAACAGTGGCGGCCACGGCTAAACACGTAACTCCAGCCCTATTAAGAGATAAAAAACACCCCTACTAGCCATAACCCACGATTCAGCATTCAGAAAAAAAACCGACAAACAACCCTAAACACAACGGGATTCACTCAGGAAAATAAGGGGAGACAGAGGGAAAATCGTTGAGATCACTAAACGAGGCGTTGAGTGGCTTCAACGCCCTCAACGCCAGACCCTACTGCTCGATGGCGTTGAGTGCACTCAACTACTCAATGCTGTCGAGACAGCAACCTGCTCGACGGCATTGAGTGCACTCAGCTACTCACCACTGTCGAGAACGTAACCTGCTCGACGGTGTTGAGTGGTCTCAGCTACTCAACGTTGTCGAGAAAGCGGAATGCTCGGCGGCATTGAGTAGTCTCGGCTACTCAACGCTGTCAAGACAGCGGACTGCTCAGAAAAGAACAAAGCGCACGACCAGCGGTCGTGCGTGCTCACCTGCATACACACACAAAAAAAAACAAAACATCGCACGATCAGTGACGCACGACCAGAGGTCGTGCGCACTTTATACACTAATCGTGTGATAGGCCAGGCAGAACTACAAAATAGACCTGGCAACGCGCACAGACAGTGGTGCACGACTGGTGGTCGTGCGCACAGTGAACCGTGCTCGTGCGCAGCAATCCTGTACATCCTATTTCATTTCCGACCACTCCTCTTAGCCTAATTCGATCCTATCACTCGTAATAAAGGTATGAAAACCTACTGCTACTATTTATAGGGCTGATAGGCTAAATCCCAAACAAAAACCAAGATTAAACAAGAACAATTAAGATAATACATGGCTACAACAGCCCGGCTGAAGGCCTGAAATTTCAGAACATGAGAAATAAAAGAAGGCATAGAAGAGCATTCATGGTTCTAAAACTGATGATCAGTAAGCTTGGAAAAGGCCTAAGGGTTCAAGATCCACATGATTTTAATGGGAAAATAGAGCAAAATAAACGGTCTCGGGAAAATTAATGATAACAGCAAATATGAACATGAAAAGGAGAAAAGCTTGGCAAGGGTAGGAGCACCACTTGCCTCAAATTCCAGCAAAGCTTGGTCGGCCCCTTTCTGTCAATCGGCACCAGCAGCACAGCACAAGACGAAAACTTCTGGACATTGCCGGCGGAAAACAAGTAAAAAATTCGAAATTTGAAACCAAATGCAAGGCTACGATTCCAGAAAAACTCACCGTAGGAGTGAAGGTCTTGGCGAAAGCTATCCAATTCTGCCTTCGAAATCGAATTCCGTCCACAAGCAATCCCGAAATCGCCGTCTGAAGCAATTGGTATTGGCGGTTTCCTCTACTTTTCGCGAACAAGCGCAGGCGGGGAAGATGAACAGCGATTTCTTAATTCGTCCTATTCTATCCTATATATAGTATCTGATTACTACACTTAATAACTAACTAATTAATTAATATATAATAATTAAAAACATAACCACCATGCACGCTGCCACCCTTCTAAAGTATTAAATAATAAAATACTTAATAAATAGTATTATTTTACATAAAATACAAAACGACGCGAAAACCGAACATCATCGGAATTCGATGAAATTCGCACCGTAGCTAAATATCCATGCTACGAACACAATGGCGAAGTCAAAATCAACTTTCGAAGAACAGAACTTGGGTTAACTCCACCCTAAGCCAAAACAGAACATCCCCCGAGAGGCCTCACCAAGTCACAAAACCAGACCCGGCTTGCTAGGGAATCTTGACTAATAAGCTACCAACAACCACACAAGGAACCTAAAAAGCTAAGACCACGCTCTAACAAACGGCACAAGCCGGAAACGCATCAACATAACGCCAAACGAGAATTAAATAATCACAGAATAATCGGGGGCGTTACATCGTTACCCTTGACGATCGCTTCGGCGCCATGAAAGAACTAGCCGGATGGAAATCACCATAGTGGCACTGCCTCCGCAACGCTGAACTCGGCTCTGGATTCGAACCGCTGACGCTCCACCGGCGGTAGGAAAGCTTCTCCTTCTTCCTTCCTTGCTTTCCTCTCTCTCTTCTCTTTAGAAAGAGAATGGCCAACATAAGAATGAGATATTCATCTCCATTCTCAGCCTTATAATATCAGGGAGGAACTTGGACCAGATGATCCAAAAAGAAGGGAATGAATGGCCTTGATCTGCTTTGAAAAGCTTCTATACACAGCTTACACGGCTTTTGACATGCCCTTATCACAGGTCGTGTTCCTTGAGCGGCTATAGAACTGACTCAATTTGGATCAGAACACGGGCTATGACACACCCGTGTCACTTCCTGACATGCCCGTATCAACCATTAACGACCATGTGACTGGTCGTGTCACCCCATTAACACAGGACCAAATCAACCGAGAAGAACACGGCTAGGCACATGCCCGTGTCCTTGGCCGTGTGCCCAACACGCCCCTGTGACACGCCCATGTTCTACACTAAACGACACTTTACTCAACGCCACTGAACGCCGCCCGGTTACCAACCCGAGTAGGACACGCCCTTGGACATGCCCGTGTCCCAGGCCGTGTCGCCTCTCGACGATCGTCAACCATTCTATCTTGATAACTCGACTCGAACCACACCGTAAAGGACACGACCTGGCATACGCCCGTATCCGAGGCCGTGTGCACTAGACACGCCCTGGGACATGCCCGTGTCCCAGGTCGTGTCACCCAGCCTGACCCAATTTTGGGACTTAGGGTTTTTGGGGTGTTATAGAAGGACATTAGAATTAAAACCTTGCTAGAAGAACCACCCATCCTAGACCTCAAATCCCTACCTAAATCCCTCAAATACGTTTTTTTAGGAAAAAAATGATACCCTTCCCGTTATCATTTCTTCGAATTTGATTGATTCAGAGACTTCAAATTTATTGGAAGTTTTGCTTAAACATCGCCACACAATTACGTGGCAAATTTCTGATCTTAAGGGTATTAACCCCTCTTTTTGCACCCATAAGATTTTCCTAACCGATAATTGCCGCAAAACCATTCAGCCACAGTGACGTCTTAACCCAAACATGAAAGACGTTGTTAAAGCTGAAATAATTATATTATTAGTTGCGGGGATTATTTATCCTATTTTTGATAGTGCTTAGGTTAGCCTCGTTCATGTCATGGCTAAGAAGGGCGGTCTAACTGTAGTGGAAAATGACCACAATGAACTTGTCCCAACTCGTACTGTTACGGGTTGGCAGGTGTGCATCGATTATAGGAAACTTAATGATGCCACCCGTAAGGACCATTTCCCATTACAATTTTTAGACAAAATTCTGGAGCGTTTGTCCTATCATCCGTATTATTGTTTTTTTGATAGTTTATCGGGGTTTTTCCAAATCCCCATTTCCCCCGATGACCAAGATAAAACTACTTTTACTAGCCCGTTTGGCACCTTAGCCTATCGAAGAATGCCATTTGGCATCTGTAAAGTGCTAGCTACATTCCAAATATGTATGCTGGCAATCTTTGGCGAGCTGGTAGGAGACATCATAGATGTCTTTATCGATGACTTCTCTGTATTCAGATGCTCTTTCCCTGCTTGTCTTCATAATCTAGATCGTGTCCTCCAGCGATGCGAGGACATGCATCTCATTTTGTATTGGGAAAAATGTAACTTTATGGTTCGAGAAGGTTTGGTTTTCGGCCATACAATTTCGTCTAAGAGGATAGAGGTAGATAATGCCAAGGTAGAAATTATAGAAAAAATTCCTCCGCCTTCTAACGTTAAATCCATTAGGAGTTTCTTAGACCATGCAGGCTTTTATAGACGATTTATTCAAGATTTTTCAAAAATTACAAAGCCGCTTACTCGCCTGCTGAAAAGGAATCACATTTTGTCTTTAATAGCGAATGTGAGTCCGTGTTTATTTTCATAAAACCAAAACTTATCAATTCACCCATTTTAGTGGCGCCCAATTGGTCCCTTCCGTTCAAGATTATGTGCGACGCTAGTGATATTGCCTTAGGTGCCGTTCTTGGCTAACACATGAATAAATATTATCATCCAATTTATTACGCTATCAAGATGCTCACATCCGCACAAGGTAATTACACGACGACGGAAAAGGAACGCTTAGCCGTCGTTTTTGCATTTGATAAGTTTCACTCATATATAATGCTATCTAAAGTTATCGTATTCACCGACCACTCCGCCATAAATATTTACTAGCAAAAACAGACTCCAATCCCCGCCTTCTTCGATGGGTTCTCCTCCTCCAAGAATTTGATTTGGAGATCCAGTATAAGAAGGGAGCGAAAAATTTAGCCGCCGATCACCTCTCCCATTTAGAAAATCCGGCTCCGAAAGCACTTGTCTAATCTGAAAGAAATGACAGATTCCTCGAGGAATGCCTCCTAGACATTAATACCATCTCGTCTTCCTAGCCTTGGTTCACAAATTTTGCTAACTACTTAGTTGCGCGGGTGCTTCCAAAGGACTATTCAGGCCAGCAAAAGAAGAAATTCTTTTCTGACTTGAATATTTTCTTTTGGGAGGAAACTTTTCTTTTTCGTATCTACGCAGACTAGGAGGTCTGAAGATGCATCGCGGGTGTCGAGTGCTTGCAAATACTTACGAACTGCCACGAGGTTCCAATCAGTGGGCACTATCAAGCCAAACAGACTGCTCGAAAGGTGCTAGAGGTGGGCTTCTTTTGGCCCACTCTCTTTAAAGATGCCAACAATTATGTGCGCTCATACGATAGCTGTCAGTGGTTGGGTAACATCTCTCGTCGCGATGAGATGCCCCAAAATTTATTTTTATAGTGCGAAGTATTCGATTTATGGGGCGTCGATTTTGTCGGCCCCCTACCTCCTTCTTTCAAAAATATTTATATTTTAGTGGCGGTCGACTACGTATCAAGGTGGGAGAAAGCACAAGCTCTCCCCACCAACGATGCGCGAGTCGTCGTTACCTTTCTTAAAAATTATTTTATCGCTTCGGCACGCCTCAGGCTATTGTGAGCTATATGGGAACGCATTTCTGTAACGCCCAAATGGCTAAGACGTTAGCTAAATACGGAGTCACACACAAACTTTCAACCCCTATCACCCGCAAACAAGTGTCCAAGTCAAGGTAGTAAATCGAGAGATTAAGCGTATATTAGAAAAAACCATTTCGATTCATAGGAAAAATAAGTCCGTTGAACATCGAGAGTGTTTATGATACCATTATCCCCATTAGGAAGGCAATACTTAATGTGGTTCAAGGTGGTGTAGATGAAGACGCCGCTCTCATCCCAGGCGCCACTTTTCAGGCGAATTGTCTTATGTAGAGTGTAGCTGTGAACGAGTTTCTTGCTGGCGATGACTATAACGTGTTTGCTGATTAATGCGACAGCTTCCATGTCGCTTGACCAAACAACGTATTTAGTTGCGGGAACCGGAAATTCCAGTACACTGATAATGTGCCCTAAGTACATGGGGCGTGTGGGATTGCATGATAATGTTTGTGATGGTTGAGATGTACATATAAATGTCATTCTACTACTTGCAGGGTGTAACGCCCCCATCCGTCGTATAACATATTACAGAAGGTCTGGCTGGGGCCTAACTCCATATACTACGGATAGGTAAGGAGATTACATATTTATTCCAAATCCATGTTCAATTATGAACGCATCCTAACTCAGAGCATTCTAGCAGAAGTATTTTAGTTTTTGAACCATATATAAATATAATACATGTTTTTGCTGTAGCCTTATTACAACTATTTCATTTAACAAAAAGTGACTTCATACATCGGTACGCAGGCTGGCCACACACATGAAACAGTAAAGTTCGCCTTTGGGCCTTCAAAGGACTACCACTTACATCATAAGGGCTTCAGCCCGCTACTTCCCACTTGGCTCTCAAACACATGCAATAACGGCCCACCCAAATGTGGCAAACAAAGCAACGATCAGCATTTTGTTGACCCGTTTATAACGACCCCACCCCTTACTCGGGGTGGCATTTCTCCATCTCTGCAAACCAGTCATCATATATATATATATATCGTGGCATTTACAATGTGCAATTTAAGCACCATTCACCACAAACGTTGGCACAACGACAACACGCCCTGTAAACTTTGGGCACCTTTTCTGTGTACACGCCTTCCCTTGTATCACCACCATTTAGAGGTCCACGACTTAACAGTTAACTTTGTCATTAAGAGGTCCTTAACTTGACGACTACGTCTTTTAGAGGTACTTAACTTAACGACCAACTGCCAATTCAGAGGAACTTAACTAAACGACTCTGTCGTTCAGAGGTACTTAACTTTATGGCACTGTAGTTGGCCTCCATGGCACAATTGATTATACTTTACCATTTCAGGCTGCTACCCACCAATGCTGGCAATTTAAGCTCACAGCTTTGCATACAATGGCCCCCAGGTCACTTAGAGACATGCCTCATAATATTGTAGCTCCCTGGGAGCTATCGCCGATGACAGTCACTGTCGCCCGATTACATCCACAACTTCTTCTTCCTTTTTACTCAAGGAAAATCAAGAGATTAAGAGATAGAGAGAGAGAGAGAGAATGAAACCTCCTTCCTATTCTTCTCTTGTTAAGTGGATTCGGGACTAATCCTAGACACATGGTGTCTCCTTCAAAACAAAGCAAAGGCCAAGATTTGAGATGAAAAGTTAATCGCCGCTCACTAGCCACTCACCTGCCATCTGCCACGAGTCGCCACTCGGCGATATCTTATTTGAGCTGAAACGTCGAACAACGTTCGACGAAACGTCGAACCCCGTTCGTCGAACGCTGTTTCGTCGAACCCCTTTTGACGTTTCGTCGAACCCCGTTCGACGTTTCGTCGAACCCCGTTCGACGTTTCGTCGAACCCCGTTCGACGTTTCGTCGAACCCCGTTCGACGTTTCGTCGAACCCCGTTCGACGTTTCGTCGAACCCCGTTCGACGTTTTGTCGAACCCCGTTCGACGTTCGTCGAACCCCGTTCGACGTTCGTCGAACCCCGTTCGACATTATAGCCTATTACTTCCTACTCCTTTTTGGGGTGCTACACAGGGAAGCAGCACCGCCGCCCCGAGTGAGGGGTGGGGTTATTATAAATTGGTCAGCTAAAGCTGAACATTGCTTTGTTTTGCCACTTTTGGTATATTACCCACATGCAGGTGCTATAGATATGAGTTAGAAGTAACAGGTGGAAGCCCCTTTGCGCTATGCCGACCCTCAAAGGCCATGCAAAGTGTTTACTATTTTTTATGTATGTTCGGTCTGTGTGCCGATGTATGTAAGACAAATATGTAAAGGAAATAGTTTGTAAGTCCTTAAGGACAAAACACTTTGTGTATTGTATTATCATTCCTATGGTGTTATTATTGGACATTCCTGGTATTGGGTTATTATTAACTTAAAAACTTCTGCTATAATATAACTCTGAGTTAGGATGCGTGAAGAGTTATGGTTTTTATGCGTAACTCCACGGATTGTTCATGGAATTTAGCATGGGGCCCCGGCCGGACCTTCTGTTAAATTCTACGTGATTGATGACGGTGTTACAATTTGATATTAGACCCAAGTTTCGATCGTGGGACTTGGTGGTTTCCTAAAGTCATTACCGATACTGAAGTGGAAGTTTGACGATATATATATGGATTTCATGCATGGTCTGCTATGATTGCAGAGAGGGAACGATGTCATTTGGGTAATCGTTGACCATTTGACAAATGTGACACACTTCATTCCGATTTGGAGGGATGATTCAATGGAAAAGCTGGCAAAGCTTTATTTTGACAATATAATACAATTGCCAAATGTGCCCCATGGCATTGTCAGTTACTAAGGCAGTCATTTCACTTCGAATGACTGTAATCTCTCAACCAATTGTTAGGTACCAAGCTAAAATTCAGCACGACCTTTCATCCGCAAATTGATGGTCAAACCGAGAGGGTAAACAAGACAATGGAGTATATGCTTTTCATGTGCGCCTTGGATTTTAGGAATGGGTGGGAGAACCATCTCCATTTGATAAAATTTTCCTATACCTATACTGCTAATTGAGTATTAAGATAGCGCCCTTCCAGGCCTTATATAGTAGAAAGTGTCGTCCTCTATTGGCTTGGATAGAGACTGGTGAACGAACATTGTATAAGCATAAAGACGTCGAAGATACGACTTCTACGATACTTTTGATTCGAGAACGATTGTTGATTGCTCTTGATAGGAAGACAAAGTACTACAATGCTAAGCACTGAAACATTGAGTTTGTTGTTGGTGATTAGGTTTACCTCAAGAACAAACTAGTCAAAGATGATTCAATGTTTGAAAAATTAGATTCTGAGATACCTTTGACCATTTGAGATTATTAGACGGGTTGGTTAAGCTACCAATCGACTAGATCTTTTAGCTGAGATAAATGTTTTGCATGAAGTGTTTCATATATCGGTTCTATGAAAGGCTGTGCAAGAGCCTGTGCGAGTGGTTGTTACGGATTAAGTGCCGGTCGATAGTTGGTTGACAAAAAAAGTTGATGAGTTGTAAATATACCTATATTTTCGTATTTTATTTAAGTCATTTTTGTTTATTTTTATATTTTTTAGTTTGTTTTATTCAATAAATTGTTTCTTTTTTGTAATTTTTTATTTCTAACTTAGCTTTTTTTGTTTTCTGAATTTTTCTAGAAAAACATATTTTCGGCCCTGTCACGCCCGTGACCATGCCCGACACGGGCGTGTCAGGCTCTCAACGCAATCAGCCAGTCAAAACTCAACAATTTCACTGTTCCGAGCCCGACACGCCCAACGTCACGCCCGTGTCAAAGCCCGTCACGCCCGTGTCGAGGCCGATACGCAACGCTTAGTCAAACAGTCAACGCTGCCGACATCAGGATGCCAGCTGTCCAGGTCACGCCCCCCCTGTCATGCCCGTGACAATTTCGTCACGCCCGTGTCCGCCACGTGGGCTGCCCCGAAGTCAAAGCGCGCGTCAAATCCCTAGAGCCAGCTCCCCGTCACGCCCTAGTCACGCCCGTGCCTGACACCTGTCACGCCCGTGACCTGGGGCGTGACCGCCACGTTTTCAGCCGAAGTCAAAGCTCCAGTCAAATCACCAATCAGCTCATGAACAGTACTGACACTCCCCCCTGTCACGCCCGTGACCTAGGGCGTGACCAACCTGAAATTTTGCCTATAAAAGGGCAGCTGCTGTATGAGATTCTTGTCCACCTTTTTGGTCCAAATTGCTTAGGGGAGGTGCTGCCCATTTTGATTCCATGCTATGTAAGGGAAATTTATCCCCCTCTCTCTCTCTCTTAGCTTAGTTTAGGATGTTTGTTTTAGCTTTCCTTGTAACCCTTTTTTATTAATACAATGTTAGTTTTTTCTCCCTTATATTGTTTGGAATCCATTTGAATGCGTCGAACTTAAGTAATTTTTCGTTCTACTTTTGTGCTTTTCATTTTATGTTTTCATATTTCAGCTTTATAACTTAGTTTAGTTTAGGATTTTTCCGCACTTTCTAGCCGTTACGCTGCCCATTTTATTTTCATTTTCCGCACCCGTTTAGATTTAGTTTATTTTTATTTTCACTTTTTATGCATTTCTACCGCATTCTAGCGGTAGAAATGCACTTGTTCTAATTTTTCGCCAACTTCCATTTTGCGTTTATTTGCCAAACTTTTCGCTCCGTTTAATTTTTATTTTCTCTTTTTATGCATTTCTACCGCATTCTAGCGGTAGAAATGCAGTCGTTTTAATTTTCCGAGCACTTAGCTTTTCGTTTTAATTTTCAAAACTTTTAGTCCGTTTAATTTTTATTTTCTCTTTTTATGCATCTCTACCGCATTCTAGCGGTAGAAATGCAGTTGTTTTAATTTTTCAGTCACTTTGCTTTTTCTTATTTTTGCAAGTGTGTGTGCGTGTATGAGTTAGATTTTATAGCTTTATTTCAATTTCTGTAGAGTGTGTGCGTATGCATCTATTTCCGCCTACTCGTTAAGAGTTAAATGGCGCTCAGTTTTCATTTCTTGCCCACTCGTTTGAGTGGGACTTATCTTTTATTGCTTTCATTTTCTTCCCACTCACTTGAGTAGGAAAACTTAGAGTGCGTGCATGTGTTTTCTTTCAAGTAGAGTGCGTGAGTGCGTTTCATTTCTGTAGAGTGTGTGTGTGTATGAGTATAAATTTACCCCCGCCCACTCGCTCGAGCCGGGATTCGCATTTACTGCTTTCTTCAGTCCTACTCGTTTGAGTAGGACTTGCAATTTTCAGCTTTCTTTACTGCTTTCTTACTGCTTTCTTTACAGCTTTCTTTATTGCTTTCTAGTGTAAGTGTCCCCATTCCGATGAGTGGCTAACCGCCCTTAGCCCTCAATATCGAAGAGCATTGGGACAGATAAAGCAGCTTTAAATAATTAAAGGTCTTGTTTTCTATTTAATTAAATTTCTTAAGGTTTACCCCGGTTTAACGACGCGTAGGACCGCATATCGATGTGCGGGCTCTATTTCCGTTATCCATACGCAACGCCGAGAGGCCGCACGTATGGACCGATCACCCTTAGGTAAAGAGAGCTCCGCGCTAACCCTTGAGAGAGGAGGTGCGCGACTCTACCGGATTGGGTTCCCCACCCAATAGCGGGGTTCTCAGCGTAATGCGGGCATTAAGAGGAATCCTTCGTCGGTCTAGCGATCGGTCGAATAGTCTTAGCGCTCAGGTGAGCGATAGTCCTAGAGATAAGTGAGCCCATTCCTTTGGAACCTCCACGGCCGAGTCTCCGCCTTAATTAATTTGAAAATTAGGATCTCTTTTTATTAAAAGTTATTTTAGTTCAAATTCTCTTTTGATATCGTCGCGCCGAGTTCTTCGCCGGCCTTCTGCACTTTATTTCCTGCTTTCATTTTCTACATTGTATTTATTTTTATGTTCGCCATTTCATTTTTTATATAATCCACGTAAAATATTATCAGTAGAATAATAGGTTTTCAGGGAAAGAGTAGATATAGCTAAGCCGGCCCCGAGAACAATACAACCCCGATATTCCACACCGGAATATCCTGTACTACACGTGATAGGTGCACTTGCCTCCCTCTCGTTAAAACTCGGTTTCTAACAAAATAAAACGCTCTTCTTTTTATAAATAAAAACCTCCACTCATCCACCTAAATAAGAGCCGGCGTTTTAACCATCAAGTTTTTGGCGCCGTTGCCGGGGAAATTATCGTCTTACTATTTTAAATTCCTGAAACCTATTAATTTTACCCTTTATTTCTATATATATATAAAAAAACAACAAAATGGCCATCAAAAAAATTATATTTATAATAATAATAATATCAATATTAATATTAATAATAAATACTTTAAAAAAAAAATCAAAAATAAAAAAAATATTTTAAAAAACTTTAAAACAAAAAAAAAATCAGAAAAATTTAAAACTAAAAAATTCAAAAACTTAAAAAAATAAAAAATAAAAAACTTAAAAACTTAAAAACTTATAAAAATTAAAAACTTAAAAACTTAAAAAAAAATAATAATAATAATAATGATGATGAAATTTTTTTCCTTTTCATTAAAAAAAAAAAATTAAAAAATTAAAAAATTCAAAAAAATATATTTTTCTTTTATTTTGCCTTTAACTTATTTTCTTTTTTTTTCATTTTATTTTTCTTTTCAAAAAAAATCAAAAACTAAAAACATAAACTTAAAAAAAAAAATCTAAAAATTCAAAAAACTAAGAAAAATTTTTATAAAACAAAAAATTAAATTAGGTTTTTATTTTGTCGTTTCGGCGCGCTTCACAATCGTGAGCGCTAGGGGATCGCATATCGGTCGCGCTCACTTAGCTAAGACGTTAGCTTACGAGTCACACCCACTTGTCGCCCCCTATCACCCGCACATTTTTCGCCGAATTTATCTTTTTCGTTTTTTATATTATATTTTTGTTATTTCTTCTAAACTTTTGCAGGTCATAATTTAACGGGCTTCCCCGAACGCGATTTAGGGAAGATTTCTAAACCCCTATTTTTAAATTTTGTACATACTGCTTAGATTTTTATATATATCCTGTTCCTCATACTTAATGCAACATTGGGGACAATGTTGGACTTAAGTATGGGGGTGTTTCCTATTTTCTGTCCTTTTATTTCAAGCACTTAATAAAAATTCCAAAAAATTTGCAAAAATTTTCTGTCCTTTTATTTCAAGCACTTAATAAAAATTCCAAAAAATTTGCAAAAATTAAAAATTTCAAAAAAAATATATTCATGCTTTAAATATTAATAATAAAATTTCAAAAAAATGAAACATCGCTCCGTGACGTTTGACTCATCGAACCAACCACAAAATAAGAGTCTGTTCGCGGGCGATCCTTTTTACTTTGTAAATATTTTTGTAAATATTCTCGTCTCATTCCCCTTTTCTTTCCTATCTTGTAAAAATTTCTCTCCTCTTGTAAATATTTCCGAAAATTAAAAAATCAAAAAAATTTATATAACTCAAAAACTCAAAAAAATTTGCATAACCTTTAAAAAATTTCCAAAAAATGATAAAAACACCAAAATATAAAAAAATTAGAAAAAACTCATAAAAATCAAAAAATTATATTAAAAAAAAAATAATTCGAATCCCTTAATTCTTAACCTCTTTGCTCTCCAAAATAATCGTTTCGAGTTTATTTATAAGCGAATTTAATTAATTCTTTATTTACTATTCGTTTATTAATTGTAGCTCGATAGACTTAAATTTCTGGGGTTAAGATTTTAAAGAATTTTTTATGGCTTTTTCTTATTATAGGGAACTTATGTTTCTAATTTCGCTTCTTATTTTTTGAAATAAAGCACGTTTTTATGTTAGAAAATAACATTCATGGATTTTACATTATTTCCCCTTATGCTTTTAGAAACGTAGGAACGTTCAAATTAAAAAGGTTGCTCTCGAAATTTTTTTATTAAACTCTAGATTTCTTTTAGAAATTCATCCCTTCCACCTCTTTTTTCATGCCTTACTTGGTATGATTCTCCACTCACCCTTAAAATATCTTATGTCAATGGGGATAAGATTTTGTCCCGCAAACATAGGCACCCAATAATTAAAAAGATTATATGTTACGGAGTAAGAGGATAAAATTCATTACCCCTATACATATACATTGGGTTTATTATTTTTTATGAAGAAAGAAAGAAAAATTATAAGTTAGGAAAATAAGATTTCATTTCCTTAATTATTCAAAAAAATTATTATTATTGAGGTTCGAGAAAAAATTACCTCGCCTTAAAAATCCAAGCCTTCTTCATATCCGCCAAACCACTTAGCCTATTTTTCATGATTCTAGAATTAATCTAAAACTTTTTGAGAGCATAATTTTTAAATTTAATTATTTCCTATCAATTTCTTTTTAGCTAAAGTTTTTTCGATAATTCAAATCCATTTTTGTTAAACAAACAAAATAATTTTCGCTTTCTATTTTTCTCGTTTAGAAGTATTTTTGAAACGGTTCCTCTATTTGTAACATTTTCATAATTTAGGATTTAATTCCGAAACCCCGGAAATTCATTTCGATCTTTCGTACAATTAAATCAAGCGGTAGTTAAATTTAGGATTCTTTTTAATTCCTTATAGGTTCATCTCCAACTTTTGCTCTGGAATAGCAAAAGCATAAGTATGGGGGTATTTGATGAGTTGTAAATATACCTATATTTTCGTATTTTATTTAAGTCATTTTTGTTTATTTTTATATTTTTTAGTTTGTTTTATTCAATAAATTGTTTCTTTTTTGTAATTTTTTATTTCTAACTTAGTTTTTTTTGTTTTCTGAATTTTTCCAGAAAAACATATTTTCGGCCCTGTCACGCCCGTGACCATGCCCGACACGGGCGTGCCAGGCTCTCAACGCAATCAGCTAGTCAAAACTCAACAATTTCACTGTTCCGAGCCCGACACGCCCAACGTCACGCCCGTGTCAAAGCCCATCACGCCCGTGTCGAGGCCGACACGCAACGCTTAGTCAAACAGTCAACGCTGCCGACATCAGGATGCCAGCTGTCCGGGTCACGCCCCCTGTCACGCCCGTGACAATTTTGTCACGCCCGTGTCCGCCACGTGGGCTGCCCAGAAGTCAAAGCGCGCGTCAAATCCCCAGAGCCAGCTCCCCGTCACGCCCAAGTCATGCCCGTGCCTGACACCTGTCATGCCCGTGACCTGGGGCGTGACCGCCACGTTTTCAGCCGAAGTCAAAGCTCCAGTCAAATCACCAATCAGCTCATGAACAGTACTGACACGCCCCCCTGTCACGCCCGTGACCTAGGGCGTGAGCAACCCAAAAGTTTGCCTATAAAAGGGCAGCTGCTGTATGAGATTCTTGTCCACCTTTTTGGTCCAAATTGCTTAGGGGAGGTGCTGCCCATTTTGATTCCATGCTATGTAAGGGAAATTTATCCCCCTCTCTCTCTCTCTTAGCTTAGTTTAGGATGTTTGTTTTAGCTTTCCTTGTAACCCTTTTTTATTAATACAATGTTAGTTTTTTCTCCCTTATATTGTTTGGAATCCATTTGAATGCGTCGAACTTAAGTAATTTTTCGTTCTACTTTTGTGCTTTTCATTTTATGTTTTCATATTTCAGCTTTATAACTTAGTTTAGTTTAGGATTTTTCCGCACTTTCTAGCCGTTACGCTGCCCATTTTATTTTCATTTTCCGCACCCGTTTAGCTTTAGTTTATTTTTATTTTCACTTTTTATGCATTTCTACCGCATTCTAGCGGTAGAAATGCACTTGTTCTAATTTTTCGCCAACTTCCATTTTGCGTTTATTTGCAAAACTTTTCGCTCCATTTAATTTTTATTTTCTCTTTTTATGCATTTTTACCGCATTCTAGCGGTAGAAATGCAGTCGTTTTAATTTTCCGAGCACTTAGCTTTTCGTTTTAATTTTCAAAACTTTTAGTCCGTTTAATTTTTATTTTCTCTTTTTATGCATCTCTACCGCATTCTAGCAGTAGAAATACAGTTGTTTTAATTTTTCAGTCACTTTGCTTTTTCTTATTTTTGCAAGTGTGTGTGCGTGTATGAGTTAGATTTTGTAGCTTTATTTCAATTTCTGTAGAGTGTGTGCGTATGCATCTATTTCCGCCTACTCGTTAAGAGTTAAATGGCGCTCAGCTTTCATTTCCTGCCCACTCGTTTGAGTGGGACTTGTCTTTTATTGCTTTCATTTTCTTCCCACTCACTTGAGTAGGAAAACTTAGAGTGCGTGCGTGTGTTTTCTTTCAAGTAGAGTGCGTGAGTGCGTTTCATTTCTGTAGAGTGTGTGTGTGTATGAGTATAAATTTACCCCCGCCCACTCGCTCGAGCCGGGATTCACATTTACTGCTTTCTTCAGTCCTACTTGTTTGAGTAGGACTTGCAATTTTCAGCTTTCTTTACTGCTTTCTTACTGCTTTCTTTACAGCTTTCTTTATTGCTTTCTAGTGTAAGTGTCCCCATTCCGATGAGTGGCTAACTGCCCTTAGCCCTAAATATCAAAGAGCATTGGGACAGATAAAGCAGCTTTAAATAATTAAAGGTCCTGTTTTCTATTTAATTAAATTTCTTAAGGTTTACCCCGGGTTAACGACGCGTAGGACCGCATATCGATGTGCGGGCTCTATTTCCATTATCCATACGCAACGCCGAGAGGCCGCACGTATGGACCGATCACCCTTGGGTAAAGAGAGCTCCGCGCTAACCCTCGAGAGAGGAGGCGTGCGACTCTACCGGATTGGGTTCCCCACCCAATAGCGGGGTTCTCAGCGTAATGCGGGCGTTAAGAGGAATCCTTCGTCGGTCTAGCGATCGGTCGAATAGTCTTAGCGCTCAGGTGAGCGATAGTTCTAGAGATAAGTGAGCTCATTCCTTTGGAACCTCCACGGTCGAGTCTCCGCCTTAATTAATTTGAAAATTAGGATCTCTTTTTATTAAAAGTTATTTTAGTTCAAATTCTCTTTTGATATCGTCGCGCCGAGTTCTTCGTCGGCCTTCTGCACTTTATTTCCTGCTTCCATTTTCTACATTGTATTTATTTTTATGTTCGCCATTTCATTTTTTATATAATCCACGTAAAATATTATCGGTAGAATAATAGGCTTTCAGGGAAAGAGTAGATATAGCTAAGCCGGCCCCGAGAACAATATAACCCCGATATTCCACACCGGAATATCCTGTACTACACGCGATAGGTGCACTTGCCTCCCTCTCGTTAAAACTCGGTTTCTAACAAAACAAAACGCTCTTCTTTTTATAAATAAAAACCTCCACTCATCCACCTAAATAAGAGCCGGCGTTTTACGCATCAAAAGTCAAGCCCATTCGAATTAAGGACACAGAGGTTAAGTGGTTGCTTCACAAAGAGATCAGAATGGTCAAAGTCCATTTGAATAACTGTGGCCATAAGGAGCTGTCATGGGAGTGCAAGCAGACCATGCGAGAAAAGTTCTCTAAGCTATTCCGTTGAGGTACATTATATATGCTTTATAATTCTATATTACTTTCTAGTAAGTCTAATTTTGGGATGAAATTTCTTAAAGGAGGGGAGATTTGTAACGCCCCAAGTTTCCTAAAAATAACTGGAAGTTGGTCACTGGAGGTTACCGCCAGGCAGTATATCTAGTGCTGGTGGTATCCAGCTAATTTAAAATACCATTATCTTCGGAATTTACCGCCTAGTGGTCGAGGTACCGCTAATGGTAGTGTACTATGTGTCATGGCCTGTTGAGGTGGTCGTTGTGCTGGAAAGTGGTGCTGGATGAGACCACCGCCACCACTGCTGCCAAAGCTACTCTGCGACAATGAATCAAACTAAATAATTTTAAATTTTATTAGGGCAGTAGTAGCAGCTACTAAGAGGAAAGAAGGAACATCAGCCAAGAAGGAGAAGAAGAGCACGGGAATTGGAAGAAGAAGCTGGGAGCATCAGTCAGGATTCAGCGATACGAAACAGAAAAGTGACGAAATGCCGAAGAATGAAAAGGCCACGGGCTCAATTTATTAAAACAGTAAGCGGTCAGCAGTGGGATCTAGCAAAATCACTGATTTAACATTGCTATGTGTCTCAATCTATGCCCTAATAAGCCACCAACCATCTCAAGGTAAAACCCAGTGTAAAAATCCTCTTCTAACTCAGTCATATCACATAATTCCACATGTCAAATGCACAAGCCAGCAAAACACCCAGCCAACACAAACAAAAATTACTAATGGCAGCCAACATAGACTAATTAATCAATTGATACAAATAACAAATGAGCCATCACAATCATTTTGCTAAAAGCACCCCCATCAAAAGAAACTAATATAAATAATAAAATAAAGAAAAATGATAAAAGCACCCCATCATAATAATTGTGAAGCCTCATTTGTTATTTGTAACAAATGATTGATTAGTATATGTGGCCGACCATTAGTATGTTAGGCTTGTGTTCTCTGGGTGTTGTGCTGGCTTAAGCATTTGATATGTGGAACTATGTTATATGGCTGAGTTGGAAGTGGATTTTGACACTTAGTTTATCCTTGAGATGACTAGTGGCTTATTTGGGCTTAGATTGAGACACATAATAATGTTAAATCGATGATTTTGCCGGATTCAACTTCTCCCCGCTTACTATTTTAATAAATTTAGACAGAGCCCTTTTCATTCTTCCGCATTCCATCTCTGTGTTGTTCGAAGCCGCTGAATCTTGGCTGCTATTCCCAGCTTCTTCTTCCTCTTTTCGTGCTCTGCTTCTCTTTCTTGCATGTTGTTCCTCTCTTCCTCTTATTAGTTGCTACTACTGCCACTGCTCCATGTCGCTGCTTCTGTGATGCAGATTTAGGGCATTTTTGCCACAATTTTTGAACTGCTATTGTTGCTGCTTTTCACCCTTGACACCTGCCTTTTTCTTCAGTGCCTCCTTCTGGTATTTTGGAAGAACTTCGCTGAACCTTAGTGCATCCAAGTAGGAACGGTTGTGCAGCAACTTTTTCCTCCCTCTCCCGCTGTTAGGATGATTTTATTTGCTTCTTCTACTGCTACCTTGCTGAAATACGTTTTTCCCTATGTTAGCCGGCGATTATTATATTTTATCACTACTAATTTTGCCTTATTAAAGCTGGTTGTAGTGGTGTTTTCAATTTTTTGGCATGATATTTTTAATTTAAGAAAATTGTTGATATTATGGATGTTTGGGGAGGAGAAGAATCCGTGGTTAAATTTATTGTTTATGGAGTCATGGGGTGTATAAGTTACTGTAGTGAGAGTACTAGAGTTAGTCTCTAGGAAAACACCCAAATTTAGGGAAGAAATGTTGTTCTGTCTCCTACCGTGTGGCGGTAGAGAAACCACAGACGGTAGCTTCTAGAGAGCTTTTGATTATGGTTGCAAAGCCCGTGTCCACGAGATAAAGTGGGTTGCATGTTAAGCTAAGAGCTTGGAGTGCCCAGCTATTGTGGTCGTGAGAGCCAGCCTTGGATATTACTTAGTTATATATATTATGAATGGGAAAGAAGAAGCCTAGCTACATGCATCTTATCAACTGTTATGTGGCATGTTGATATGAGCAACGAGAAAGGGCTGATCTATACCCACTCTATGTCGCTTGAATAGATGGACTATCATCATATGTTGAACCCATTATCGCTGAGCACTCCTACTTAGAATAAATCTTTTGCCCCACACCACCGGAACCACTAATCGTCGAAACCCTTAAAATAAAAACCACTTTTGAGGAACCACCCACCATAGAGTTGAAGCAACTCCCCCCTCATCTAAAATACCTCTTTTTAGAGAGAAACTATAAGCTACATGTCATCATCTCCTCTGATTTGAGAAACTCAGAAATTTTGCAGTTGGCACTAATTTTAAGAAATCATCGCAACACAATTGCATGGCAGCTATCCGATATAAAGGGGATCAACCCCTTATTCTGTACCCACAAGATCTTCCTGGAAGATAATTTCCACAATACTGTCTAGCCCCAACGATGACTAAATCTGAATATTAAGGAAGTCGTTAAGATTGAGGTGATCAAACTTCTAGATGCAGGAATCATCTATCCCATCTCTGATAGTACGTGGGTTAGCCCAGTACAAGTCGTGCCAAAGAAAGGTGGCATAACGGTGGTCGCTAATGAAAATAATGAATTAATTCCTACCCATACTGCTATAGGTTGGCGGATGTGCATCGATTATCAAAAACTTAATGCTACCAACCGGAAAGACCATTTTTCATTACCTTTTATCGATCAAATCTTAGAATGCCTATCCAATCACTCTTTCTACGGTCTTCTCGACGGTCTCTCAGGGTACTTCCAAATCCCTATTTCACCCGAGGACCAAGAGAAGACAACCTTCACTTGTCCCTTTGGCACCTTCTCTTATTGAAGGATATCATTTGGTTTATGCAACGCACCAACTGCATTTCAGAGATGTATGTTAGAAATTTTTGATGAGTTGGTAGAATAGGTGATGGAAGTCTTCATGGATGACTTCTCGGTCTTCGGTAATTCAATTAAAACAATTTAAAAAATCTTGAGCATGTGCTTATCCGTCGTGAGGAGACTAACTTAGCAATCAATTGGGAGAAGTGCCACATTATGGTATGAGAGGGATTGGTTCTCGGCCATAAGATTTTGGGCAAAGGGAACGAGGTCGACTGGGCCAAGATCTAGGTTTTTGAAAAGATCCCCCCTCCAATGAACATTAATGAAATTCGTAGTTTCTTAGGCCACGCAAGGTTCTATCAGCATTTAATTCATAATTTTTCCAAAATCACCAATCCGTTAACCCATCTTCTCGAAAAAGAGTCTTCTTTCGTCTTTGATGATGAATGTTTTTTAGCGTTTAATCTAATTAAACAAAAGTTATTAAATTCTCCAATCCTAGTCGCACTGGATTTGTCGCTCCCATTTGAAATTAAGTGCAATGCGAGTGACATTGCAGTCAGCGCTGTTTTAGGGCAATGGGTGAATAAGTTCTTCCACCAGATTTATTATGCGAGCAAGACACTCACATCCATACAAGCAAACTACACCACCACCGAAAAGGATCTTCTAGCGATCATGTTTGCATTCAATAAGTTTAGGTCATGCATCACTCTCTCAAAAGTTATCGTTTTCTGGATCACTCTGCCCTTAGGTATTTATTGAGTAAAATGGATGCCAAGTACTATCTTTTGCGATGAATCCAACTTTTGCAGGAGTTTGACTTTTAAAAAAGGAAATTCCATATTAGGACCACCCCCCCCCCTTATCCACCCATAAGGATAAGGGTAATTTCTTGTCCGCTGAGCCGAACTCTATCTTCTTTATGGCTAGAAATCTTAGAAGCCCGACCAGTGAGAAAGTGCCCATTGTTAGGATTAGCAAGACAAATGACACTTGTTTTGCATGTGGTATTCAGGGACATTATGCTAGCGAGTGTCCAACCAAGCCCAAACCCCTAGTCCTTTTAGATGCCTCGTCTGAATCCGCCAAGCTCATATATGAGGCCGGTGAAGAATCTGAGTCTGAATCGGAAGGAGTACCTAGCGATATAGAGGATGATGTTAATATGATGGTGATGAGGTGTATTTTGGATACTCCACGAGCATCAGATGATTGGAATAGGACGAATATTTTCTCATTAAATTTTAAGAGCGAAGAGAAGTTGTGTAAATCGATTATCGATAGGGGAAGCTGTGTTAATGTGGTTTCGGCGAATGCAGTGTCACGAATGTTGTTAACCACCGCACCTCACCCTCACCCATATAAGGTTTCTTAGGTTAACAAAACATCCCTTAAGGTTCTGAAGCGTTGCTTGGTTCCCCTTACCGTCAAGGCTTATACGGAGAAAATTTGGTGTGACGTCATCCCCATGGATGTTTGTCATGTTCTATTAGGATGTCTGTGGCTTTACCACCACGATGTTACTCACCTAGGATGTGCTAACACGTACGAGTTCAAATTTAATGGCAAGACCATTATTTTGAAGCCCACTACGCCTAAGGATCCTACTGTCCCTTCTAAAGACATGATTACTCCGGTAGAGAACAAAACATTAAGTATGATAGGTAAGGAGTTTGTGCGCGATAAATTTATTGATGGTGTCATGTATGCGTTAGCTTGTTTTCAAATAAAGGAAGATGTATCCCTTTTTAAAAAATTTCCTCTAGCATTGAGGAATCTTTTGGAATAGTTTAAGGATCTATATCCGGATGAGCTACTGCCCATGTTACCCCCCATGCGGGACATCCAATGAGTGATAGATTTCATTCCGAGTTCCACTTTACCCAAACTTCCATACTACCGGCTAAACCCTTCCACACACCTAGAGTTGCAAGCCCAAATTTCAGATTTGTTAAGTAAGTGATTCATCCGCCATAGCAAGAGTGTGTGCGCCGTACCTGCTTTACTTGCCCCTAAGAAAGACAGCACTTGGAGGATATGTGTGGATAGTCGGGCAAAAGATAAAATTATTATTAAATAATGATTCCCCATCTCTCGTTTGGACGATTTATTATACATGTTAGCCGGGGTTTCAATCTTTTCAAGTTTGGACCTTAGGAGTTGCTACCACCATAACCGGATTAGTGAGGGAGACGAATGGAAAACAACTTTCATGTCAAAGGATGGCTTTACAAATGGTTAGTGATGCCATTTGTGCTTCTTAATGCCCCAAGTACTTTCTCAAGGATGATGACTCATGTCTTCCAACTATTCCAGGGAAAATTCATTGTGGTGTATTTTGATGATATCCTCGTTTTTAGTACTCCGAGCGATCAGGTCACATTTGAGGACTATCCTTACCACACTGAAGACGAAAGAATTATTTGTCAATATCAAGAATTGTACATTTTATGTTACATCTGTAGAATTCCTTGGCTATATTGTGAGTTCAGAAGGTATACATGTGGATCCTAATAAGGTGCAAGCCATTAAGGATTGGCCAGAACCCACCAACATTCGGGATGTTAGGAGTTTTCACAGACAAGCTACCTTTTATCGTCAATTAATTCGAGATTTTAGCAGTATCATTGCACAGATAACGAAATGTTTAACGAAGGGTGATTTAACCTAGACCAAATTAACTACTAAAGCGTTCCAAACAATTAAATCACGGATGTCAGAAGCTCCACTTTTAAGGTTGACGGAGTTTAATAAGGTTTTTGAGTAATCTTGTGATGCGTCTGGGTTCGGCATAGCAAGTGTATTAAGTCAGTAAGGTCATCTGATTGTGTATTTTAGTGAGAAACTCGCGAGTCCGAAGTTGAATTATTCTATTTATGATAAGGAGTTTTACGTTGTTATTCGCTGCCTCCAACATTGGCGGCACTATCTACTCCCAAAGGAGTTTGTTATCCAATCTAATCACGACGCCTTGAGATTTGTCAATTCTCAAAGCAAGGTCAGCCCCTAGCATGCCAAGTGGGTCTCCTATCTTCAGGAATACACATTTATAATAAAACATCTTTAGAGGACTCCAAATCGTGTGTCCGCCGCCCTCAGCTGTGTTTCTTTATTATTATCTACGATAGAAGTGAAAGTCCTTGGGTTCGATAAGATTAAGGATGAGTATGTCAATTGTCCGGATTTCAAGGAAATCTATTTATCCACTCAAAGTGGCTCTCCCACTACCATTAAAGCACTCGAAGCTATTTAAGCACTCGAAGCTATGTATCCCTCAGTCTTCCCTACGTCATTTCATCATTTGGGTAATGCATAGCGCTGGGTAAGGTGGTCATTTTGGTCGTGACAAGACCATTATGTTAGTGGAGGACAAGTTTCATTGGCCCGGTCTCAAATCAATGGTAAATAAAATTGTGGGGAGTTGTCGTGTGTGTCAATTAGCTAAGGGTCATAAGACGAATGCCGGTCTTAACACTCGTCTTCTGATTCCCTCCATTCCTTTGGTGGACGTTAGTATAGATTTCATTTTGGGTCTACCCATCACTATTACACATCATGATTCCATCCTGGTAGTAGTAGATCAGTTTTCAAAAATGGCGTATTTTATTGCTTGTAATAAGACCGACGATGCATCACATATTGTGAAATTATATTTTAAGGAAGTCGTTGGGCATCGAGGCATTCCCAAAACAATAGTAACTGATAGGGACGTGAAATATAATAGTTATTTTTGGAAGACCCTTTGGAAGCTTATGGGTACCAAACTCTTGTTTTCTTCGTCCTACCATCCAAAATGGATGGGAAAACAGAAGTGGTAAACAAAATATTGGGTAGTTAACTACATTGTCTAGTGGGTTACCACAAGGGTACCTAAAACTTGATCCTTCCCTATGCTCATCTTGCATACAATAATTCTAAAAACAGATCCATGGGTTTATCCCCCCAATGAAATCGTGCACGGTTATAAGGCACCAATGCTACCTAGTTTAATTCCGTTAGCTCCATTTTATAAATCAAGTAATTTTGCACAAGAGTTCACTCTTCCTATTCACAATTTACATAAGCACATTCATGAAACATTAACCTCCCAATATGCATCTTATCAATCTCATGCTTATATACATAGGAGATCATCTCACTTTAATGTTAATGATTTATTACTGGTGCGTCTCACCCCTGAACAGCTTCCTTCAGGCTCCATAAAAAAGTTGGTGAATCGGCGAGCCGGTCCTTTTCGAATTTTAAAGAAGTTAGGAGAAAAAAAATATCTTTTGGAGTTACCCACCGATTAAGGTATATCCTCTATTTTTCAATGTTTTGGATTTAACGCCATATGTTTCTCCACCACTTGAATTATCTACCTCTCCATTTATTTCGTCCATTGTGTCCTCTTATGGATTGGGGGGGGGTGAGCTTGTCCCTAGATTGCTCTCTCCTACAGTTTCCACTAGAGGTACGTTGAATGTTGATGTAGAAACTTTTTCTCCTTCTTTGACTAATTCTATCTAAGGTTCCCCAAGACCACCTTTTTTCCTGATAGGATCCTCAAGGATTATGTTCTCACATCTCCAAGTGGTGACATTCTCCTCTACTTGATCCGGTGGCGTGATCGTCCAGCTTTCGATGACTCTTGGCTTCTTCAATCGGAGATGGCTCTTTTGGATGATGATCTTCTGTGCCGGTACATTCATGCCAACTCATCGGTGATGAGTACTTTTGAGCGGGGGATGATTGATGGAGATGATGAGCCCCGACATGTTGATGATGGTGTCGGCATGCTTACAGAAGATCTCTCTCCCTCTCCAACCAATGAATTGCAGCATCGCAGAAACATTATTGATCAACGCTATAACCTCCGCTATCGACGCATGACTTTTGTTTGATGATTATCTTGCTTATGTTATATTTATTTTCCTTGTTTATTTGCTTTAAAATCAGGACTGTATTTATCCAAATTATTATTTTTAAGTTTGGCTTGTGTTTTGCCTTATGATGTTTTAAGTTAGGCTGCGTATAGATCGGATTTTTGTTATCCTTATATAAGGCTATGTGTTGATGAATTATTTAGAGATTGAATGAAAGAAAACCCTAAAATCTAAATTAAGATTTTCCTCCCTCTCTTGTTCCCCTCCTTGGCCACCGACCTCCCTCTCTCTTTCCCTAGTTGTTTGGACACCTCCCTCTCCTCTCCTCCCCAACTTCTTATAAAATGAAGGATTTCCCCCTTGAAGATTTCGGCTACACCAAGGATTCCCCCACATAGAGTTTCGGCCACCCTTGTCCTTATCCCTCTTGGTCGACTTTCGACCAAGGTCTAGTTCCATTGCAATAAAGAATCCTCTCTGGCGTGAAGCAAGGAAGGAGACGGTGTTTCTCTCCGTTTGGTAAGACTCTAGCAAAACCGTAGAAGAGCGATACTCTTTCAAGGAATCATCTTCTGAGTGGGGTAACGAAATTCTCTAATCGTGTGTGTTCCCTCCTAGATAAATCTTGTGGTGGTTAACTTTTGCCTTGTTTGCGAATCTTGATATCATCTTGGTTTTGATCCAATCGATTATTGTTATTTTCTCTTAATCTATTTAAATTTGTGAGGATTTCCGGACCTCATTTTCATTTGTTGGGAGAGATCTACCATTTATGAAATCATTATTTTTCGATGGTTCTCTTTTGGTATAACACACGCTCGATTAGATCAGATAGATCATTTTTGCTTGAGAGAATATTGGCTCATAGCTTTTATTTGATCTATAAGGGTGTGGCGAACCCGTGTGTTAGCATTGGATTAATAATATTGCAAATCGAGTGTGCTGCATTTTACTTGTGCGATCATAGAATTGGAATATGAGGGAGTAGTTTGGTGTCCTTTGTCCGTTTCGGTTAATCGGGTGACGACCCTACGTCACACGCCCCTAATTCACGCCCGTGACCTAGGGTCTGTAAGGTACAAAATTGACGTCCTTAAAGTCCGAAAACATTAGGGAAAAATCGCGAAAAATGAGTAAATTGACGGTCACGCCCCTAGGTCACAACCGTAAACTAGGGCATGTCTTGACAAATTCAGAAAATGGAGGGAACATTAAATGGCGGGAGTTAATCTGGCGGGTTTATAAGAGGTCACGCCCCCTGGTCACGTCCGTGACCAGGGAATGTAAGCTAGAATAGCTTGCAGTGGACCTGACTTCTTAATAGCTGAGTGATGCACCTGAGCTGGTGGTAATGCCCCTTTGGTCATGCCTCTAGGTCACGCCCGTGATGGGGTGTGTAAATTTATTCTAATATACTAATGTAATCCAGAGTTTTCACAAGGAGTCATGCCCCAAGACGGGAGTCACGCCCATGATTAGGGGGCGTGTATTTTTAAATGATGCAAACAGCGCTCTGGAAAAGCTGGAATAGGAACGACCCGTGATATAGGTCACGACCCTTAGTCAACGCTTATGGCCCTAGGGCGTGTAATTTAGATTTTTTCAAATTTGCTCAAAATCTTTTCCTGATCAATCTTATAAGCTTCAAAATATTATTTGTAGCCCGGATTTACCAAAAATATAAAAAGAAATAAATTAGAAACTTAATTAATAATATATAACTATAAATTAATTAATTATTAAATGAAAACTATATAAAAATAAGCATAAAATTAGTGTTATCAAATACCATCATACTTACTCGCTTGCTAGTCCATAACAAACAACTTTTCATAGGGAGAACAAAAAATTCAACCCTAGAAAAGAAAATTGAATCTAAGAAGAAAAATGCAAATCTTATGCCTATGTGTGTAGCTATTTTAGAAGAAAAACCTACTCAGCATACAAATCAAAGTATATTTTTCGAGAATGCGTTTAAACATATTATTTTTACTTCTAAATTAAAATTTTGGTAAATTCTAAAATCATATTTAGGTAGAAGGTAGCATGTGTACAAATATTAACATTACACAAATCGAAGATCGAGATATCCTCCAAAGAAAACCATCAATGTCGATGGAAATAGGATTTGCCTTTCACACTATCGCCATGACACTAGTCTAACCCAGAAGCACAAATCAATACGACTTATCTAGGTTGAAATGTAGGCTTAGGTTTTTTGTGCTGATAATCAAAGATAAAAATGATGGCTAATCACACAAAAACCTAAAGAGAGCTCGCACAAAATAAATAGTCATGGCTTTAAGAACACAGCTAATTCCCAAACCTTTTTTTTATTTTTCATTCAATTTTTTTCACCATCATTATTTATAAATTTTCTTCCTTCCCCTTTTTAAGATTTTCTAATATTTTCCAAAGAAGGGAAAAACAAATCACATTTTTTAATAAAAATAGCAACCAAAATTAAATGGATCCAAATCGCACACAAAGATTTTTTATAACCATTATCGAGCTTGGACTTAGTTGTCCGATTAGGATGCTTTTTATGCCTTAGTGAATTATTTGGTGGAGTCAAAACAAAAGGTAGGGAAATAGGCTCAAATTGATTTTAGCAAAGATAAAATGTTTGGTATGGGTGCAAAGGCTCAAGCTGGCCAGTGGAGATGCTTATATCTTATTCATGCAAATGAGTTTAACTTATACAAAGTCTTGAGAATCACAAGAGGGAAAGTTCTAGACATCGAGCAAAAATACCTTTCCTCTTGATTTGCGAAATATTTCTCTAGTAAACTTCTACGTACTCACCTAAATTATTTTTGGATTTTATTGGCTTCAAAATGAAAGTAGAGTAAACTATTTTCATGCATTTAGAAAAATAAAAGTCTAATTATATGATGATAATTTAGTTCTACATAAAATTCTACTAACATGTGTACTTGAATAGGAACACAACATAGCCAAAAGTTCTACTACAAAATTCAAAATTCAATTAAAGCATGAAAATCCTATAAATACTATCTAAAAGTTAAATTTATAGGAATTTTGCAAGTGAGTATTTTGGTACCCTAGTTTTGATTTGAGTTCAGTCCTCTCTTTTAGTCTCTTGACCCAAGATTTTTCTATGGTCAAAGGTTAGCAGTTTAGTTAGTTTGCTCTAGTTTTAGAGTTGTCACTTTTCCAGATGAAAATTTGGTTAAGTTGTTATTTGTTCGACTATGGTCGAACGCCGCTCGACTATCGTCTATCGACTGTTCGACGATCTTCTATCAGTTGCTCGACGTTTGTCTGTCAGCAGATCGTCTATCTCTGATTTAGTTCAACTCTTGTTAGCTCGACGTTCTGTGGAATCTGCCTTGTCGATCGTCGAACACAGCTCGACTTCTTTTGACCAGACAGATTTCTTGATAGTTCAACTATCTGCTTGGATAGTTTAACTATCTGATAGTTCGACTATTTGTTTGATAAGTCGACTATCTGTTTCATTTGATAGTTCGACTATCTGTTTGATAGGTCGACTATCTGATTTGTTTGATAGTTTGGCTATCTGCTTGGATAGTTCAACTATCTGATAGTTCAACTATCTGTTTGATAGGTCGACTATCTGTTTCGTTTGATAGTTCGACTATCTGTTTGATAGGTCAACTATCTGCTTTATTTGATAGTTCGACTATCTTCTTGGATAGTTCAACTATCTGATAGTTCGACTATCTGCTTGATAGGTTGACTATCTGTTTCGTTTGATAGTTCGACTATCTGTTTGATAGTTCGACTATCTGTCTTGATAGGTCGACTATCTGATAGGTCGACTATCTGTCCTGATAGTTCGACTATATGCTGTGGTAGTTCGACTATCTTCTTTGGTAGCTCGACTATCTGTATCGTCCGACTATCTGTTTGATAGGTCAACGATCTCTGTGCTTCGTTCGACGATCTCCGAGGGTCGTTCGACGTTTTGCTGTATGTCTTTAATAATTTTGTCCTCTTCTATTTTATGATTTATTTCATATTTATTTGGCATATTATTGCAGTTAATTTATGCTATTATTTTTCATGTAATCTCTGCTCCATTCTTTATGCATGAGCCAATCTTTATCTGACAAAGTGTTTTGTCTTATTAGTTGAAATGCATTTTCTACTTTATCTTCCAGGCTGTCCTTTATAGTCCGTTAGTCTCAGAAAGTATTTTCTGACTGTAAAGAGTTCTTTCTGATGTGACCTTTTTCCTGTACCCTTCTTATCTGATTGGTTATGCAGCTTCTTAGAAAGCTTTATCCTCTTATAGTATGTCTGTCTGCAGGATTTGTTTTTGCTTTATGCTTTTTGCAGCCCAGATTGCTGATTCCAGAAGAAGACAAAGATTCAAACTCAAATTAAAGCCGTCGCAAACGCTCATATAAAAATAGCTTCTTTTGAAAGAAGAAGAGGGACACACAGACTACAGATAATAATATACACAAGAGATATACACTCAGCAGCATAGAGAAAGAGGGAAAGCAAGAAAGTTCTACAGCTCTCAGAAATCCACATTCAACTGAGAAGATCAAATCTCTTCTGCATTCTTCTTCATCCTGAGTTCATCCTGCTTACAGGAAGACTTTCACTCAGAGGCCTTTAGAAGAAGAAGAAGAAGAAAGGAAGCTGTTTGAAGAAGAACACCTGTTCCCATTCAAGAATCTTCTTCAAGCTTCTCCTTCAGAATCTCAAGACAATTCTTTGTCTTAGTTCAGAAGAGTTCCTGCACCCTGAAGCAAGACTCCTTCCTGAATATTCTCTAAGCCAGGTGGAGCCTTGATTCTTTAGAGCTATCTAGCTCTGTGCAATCCACTAGCTTCTCTAATTTGGTTAACAATAGAGAAGAAGCCTTAACTCTCTCAACCTCCTGTACAAAGGGTTATTACTCCCTTCAAAAGGGAACCATTGGTGGCAGGGCACCTGATCAAAAACCTGTGTTGGATATTGAGCTCCTGATCAAAAGCTCAAAGGGTCTACTTGATCTACCTGAAGCAGATCAGTTGGTGGCAGGGCACCTGAACAAAAGCTGTAGCGGATTCCTACAATGGTGGTAGAAGAGTGGACGTACCTATTTAGAGGGAACCACTATAAAAATTCTTGTGTCATCTGTGTTGTTTATTTAATTTATTGTACTGTGGCTATGAGTAGAAATAACTAGGATTACTAGTTGCTGTGATAGGATCCCAAGCTTAACTGTAATTACAGTTAGCTCTCTCTTATGCACTACACTTTGTGTTAGGCTCTAGGGTTATCAATATCTATAAACTAATTCCGCAAATTAACTCTAAGGGAGTTGAGTAGGGTGTTCTAATTTTTGAATACTCTATTCACCCCCCCTCTAGAGTTGTATCTATCATCACTTTCAGAGTAAATATAGAAATAATGATTTCTAAAATAAACATTAAACCTATTTTTTTTTGTTATTTCTTAGACTTCCCGAGTTATTCCCTGTGAAGGGCTCTCACTTGTACTAGGAGGTAAGATTGAATTATATCCCAAACATTCATTTCTAAGAAATTAAGTTTCGATTTTCTAAATTTATTTTAAATTTTCTATTTTTTCAAAAAAACAATATAAAACTAATATTTTTTTATGTTTTGCAAAAAAGAGAGTTAAACTAGTAAGAAATATCCCCTCATACTTCAATAAAACATTGTCCCCAATGTACGAAAATAAAAGGTAGAGGAACAAAAAACTTTCCTGCAGAGTCCAAATCTGCACCAAGTTTTACCTAAAAGAAAATACTGCAAAACCCAAGATTTTTTTATATTTTTGATTAAAATTAGAAAACAAAGTACATGAAAATTCTAATAAAAGAAAACATATAGATACAACAGGCTCACTACAAACTCGATACAAAAGGAAACATATTCATGATCGTTATCGACCCCATTCTTCTGATAGTATTCCAGCAGGTCCGCAAACTCACGTGAAACATACATCATGGAAGAAGTGTGACTCTACTCTAGCACGGCAAATCGTCCGACAAAATGCACAAAACACTTATCAAAATGGGTCTGCATCTAGTCCAGCCGTGTGTGAATTTACCTAAATCGATGATCCCAATACACCAAAGGACTTGGCGCCGGGGAAGAATGTTGCGGTGGTGGTGGAATATGCGGAGAGTGAGGAGCGCCACTAGGACCTGCTCCGAGATCAAGGTCAAAGTTTCCACCACCTAATGCTGGAGGGATAGCCTCGAACTCACAATCACAACATCACGCTAAACCGAGGGCCAAAAGGGACTTGAATAGAATGACAAGCGACATCTTATTGCAGTGTAGCAGTGGAAGAGCATCCCAAACCCCTATCTGTTTGTCCAGATGAGTGATAAAATTCACGCTATGTATAATTCCCTGAAACTACAAAGAGGAACGGGCAGCGTTTGAGCTAAGTTTGGAACTTGGTAAGGTTAACACGGCCTATGACACGGGCGTGTCACATGGTTGTGTCGTGCTTGGGTCATCGAGGCGAGGTAGACGATCATTTTGTGCTGGGAACACTGCCTGGGACACGGGCGTGTCCCAGTGCATGTCAGGCACACAGCCTGACATATGGGCGTGTCACATGGTCGTGTCCTCTTTTGGAAATTTTGGGTCCTGTGTTGATCGTGTAGTATGGCTCGGAATACGGGCCTGTACAGGTTTACACGGGCATGTCAAGTTTGTCACGGGAATGTCCAAGCCTATGTCCCGTTTAGGACGTGACGGTTCCAACACCGATTGGGGTACACGCCCCATGATACGGGCATGTCCATGGGTGATATGGGCGTGTCCCAAGCCATATCACAGGCCGTGTCCTATTCTGTATTTCCTGGTTTACGGCGAGTGTGGAACACGGCCATGGACACGGGCGTGACGCAAGCCGTGTTCGGCCCAGAAATATTATTTCTAGGGAATATCATGGTCGTTTGTTTCTTTCAAAAGGGATCCAAGGGCTGAGGGCTGTCCTGGTTGGGTTTTAAGACTGGAATAGGGTTTCAAACCATTATTCCATATTCACCATTCTCTTTATAAAATCTTAGAGAGAGGGGAGAGCTAGGAGGAAGAAGGAGGTCAACTCTGGCCGCCGGTGGAGCCTCGTGGCTCCGATCCTCAGTCCGAGTCTAGATCCGCGAAGGCGAGGCCGATATGGTGCTTTCCATCTTACTAGATCATCATGATGCCGAAGAGAAATGCTAGGGTAACGATTCTCTACTTGGACATGTGAAGTCCCCTTTCCTTTTTGCATTGGAAGCCCGCTCTCGCGAGTATGCGGTTAGTTTGAGGTGTTCCTTTGGGTAGACATGAATACTCCCCGCTGTTTTGCATGTAGTGTCCGAAATCAAAGAACGGACATAGACATGGTGTGTGAAGCCTACCAGGACAAGTTGGTCTGGATCGGTGATGTTTCCTTATGCATGAATGGTAGGAGAAGACTCTGTGCCGATGGTTGTTTTCGGGTTTTCTATGCGGTAGATTTCAATAGGGAATATTGGGGAGTAACTCCAAGGTTCTCCCGGAAAACTGCCAATTTGGTGGTCTGGGAGCCGACTTGTATATAACTGGGTTATGTAAGAATTGTGTATTTGCTTTGGGACTCGGGGAATCTTGACCCACGCATATGGCTTAAATTGACGTTGCGGTGTGAGCAACGGGTTAGGAGGAGCTGTACCTGCTCTATGTTGTTCGGTTAAAGACACCTAAGGTACATGTCACTTACCGTTGGCATAGATGGAGGGTCTTAGGCGTGGTCGGAAAGACCAAAATGCTCACGAGATTTTCCGTCCAATAGGCGATGGTGAGACCGCGGATTTTGACCGGGTTCACCGAGAATGTGCCCTAAGAGCATGGGGTATGTGGCCGTGCGTGCCTACGCCTGTGGTGATATGGAATTTCACTATATTGCTTTTTATGCTTAAACAATGCAGGGAAGGAGCATCACCGCCCTGAGTTTGGGGGCGGGGTGGTTATAATTTGGTCAGCTTTAGCTGACCGTTGCTTTTGTTTGTCACTATTGCTGTCAAATGTGCTTGCAGGTGCTGCGGAGCCAAGTGGCAAATAGCGGGCCAAAGCCCATGATGTTGAGCCGGCCATCGAAGGCCGAAGTGTATTATTTACTTTATTCTCATGTGTTACCGGCCTGCGTGTTGTTGTATGGAAGACACATTTATTTAAGTAAACTTTGTGAAAGTGAGGTGTTAGATCTGATGTACTCTAAAGGGGGGTGATAGAGTATGTTTGGGCATTTAAAACTTTTGTTGCAAAAGAAAAACTTGTTTCTAAACTGAGATATTATGTCACAGCATACCAAATTTATCTAATCAGAATCACAGCAACCTAACTAGCACAACCAAAGCAAGAACAAAAGAAAAAGGCAACCAGACAACACAAGAATTTTATAGTGGTTCCCCAACCTGGGTACATCCACTCTTCTGCCACCCTAGTAGGAATCCACTCAGGTTTTTGTTCAGGTGACTGCCACCAAACAGCTTTTGATCAGGTGCTCAAAAACAAAACCTCAAGTCTTTTGGTTAGGTGACTTGCAACCAGGAATCACTTTTGAAGGGAGTAGAGAACCCTTTATACAGTAGGGGGGATGAGAGATTGATTATGTCTTCTCTTTCTCAATATACAACTGAGAAGACTCTTGTGGATCTAATGTTAGCAAAGGCTCCCCCTGAGATAATGAATTGGTTCAGGGGGTTGGAGCTTTGCTTCAGGGTGATATGCCTTTAGACTTTAGCTTTGGCCAGAAGATCTTTAGGAACTTCTTGACTGATGCAATAGTTGTTGTCCTTTGGAGATTCCTGAGATGATGACAGAAGAAGAAGACTCTTGATTTTGAATGATTGTTCTTCTTCTTTAGATTGATGTTCTCCTTCTGGTCTAGTAGTTCTTTCTTTCTATCACATTGTTGTAGAGAAAGCAAGAGCAGAAGATCCTTGATCTCGTTTTGATGTTCTTCTCTTCTGTGTCTTGTTCTCTCACTTAGATTATTAGATTTTCTTGATTCAGGTATCTAGAAAGAAGATAAATCCTCTTTTTTATATTTTCACAGTGAAATTCCTTTTGAATTTTGAAATCCTTCAGGCATTCAATGTTGATGGCCTTGAGAATATATTGCATTGTGAAAGACTTTGATTCAAGAGCCTAAACACCTAGAGGGGTGGGGGTGAATAGGTTCTAATCTTTTTGAGTCTTTTTGATTTTAAGGCAAACAGATGTTTGTAACTTCTTTTAGCATAGAATAATTCAATCTACAGAAATTAAAAGCAACACAGCAAACACCAGATCTATATTGGTTCCCAAAGATATGGGTACATCCACTTTCCCCCTTTGCCTATCCAGCAGATAACTGGATTCACCCTAACTTCCTTCCACTGGCTCGGATCCACAGATTTTACAAACTTAGACCCAAAATGGTTCCTACACCTCAGACTTTACACAAGTCCTACCTCAGATTCTTCCTTGAATCCAACCTCAGGCCTCAAGCCCTACCTCAGCCTTTATAATTAGGCTTACAACTCAGACTTTCCACAAGTCCTACCTCAGGCACACTGCCCTACCTTAGACTTTATAATTTTAGGCTTACAATCTTAGATCTTACAATAGATCCTACAAGCATTTGTGAGTAATAAGTTTCAGAAAACTTCACCAGCTAGATTTCTCTGTTGATGTTGTCTTCTTGATCAGTTCTTGTATAAACTAATCCTTCTGATCCAACCTAACTTAGCTTTTCAAAGCTTCTTGATTAGGACAAATAAGGTGGATCTTCTTCTGAAGTTGAAGTTTATCTTCAGTCAGCTTCTTCCTTAGATTCAAATTGAACTCTGAATCTTTCTTGCAGACAGCTCTTGATCTGTCAGAATTCTTCTTTATGATCCAGAGATCTTTTCACGTTGTTTTTTAATCATTTCCGATCTGGCTCTTATATAGAGCTTGCTCAATGGTTACCGGCTGATCCGGTTCATAACGGACTTCTGACAGTTCTGACAGTGATGTCAGACCGGTTAGTTATGATAGCTGTCATGTCACATGTCACATCACCAGGTTCTTTAATGTCTGTCCAACTCAGCATACAACACTCAGCAGACTGCTTTACATGTGTCGACACATATAGGCTAAGTGTCGACACAAGTCTTCAAGGTGTCTACACAAATACTCCAAGTGTCGACACTGTCATACTTTTGCTTCTCGACACTTATTTTTGTTGTATGTGTCGACACAAGTCCTGTGTGTCGACACAACAGCTTATTGTCTCGACATTTCTATTGCAAGTAGATGGCATTGAGTGTTTGTCAAATAGCGTTGAGTGTGTGTAGACACAAGTCCTGTGTGTCTACACATTACTTCTGAACTCGACACAGCCTCTTGAGAGTTGGTGTGTCGACACAAGTCCTGTATGTCAACACAATTGCTTCAGGTGTCGACATAGCTCCAGAGTGTCGACTCATCTTCTGTTTTAAGTGTCGACACAATTCTGTTTTAAGTTGTCGAAACAATTCTGTTTTAAGTTGTCGACACAATTCTTGTTGTCGACACAATTGCTTCTTTAGGTGTCGACATAGCTTTGAGTGTCGACACAACTTCTTTATAAGTGTCGACACATTTTGCTAGTGTGTCGACAGAGCATTCCTGAGTGTAGACATATCAGTTGGGTGTCGACACAGCTTCTTCATAAGTGTAGACGCATTTCGCCTGTGTGTCAACACAGCTTGCCTTAGTGTCGACACAGTCTCCTTGAGAGTGGACATAGTTTCTTCACAAGTGTCGACACTTGTACTTAGAAAATTTTCCTTCAATTTTTTTAACCTGCACAATGAAACTCAAACTTCTATCAAATACACATTGATGCATATCATTGACTAAGTTGTGGCTTCTCCAAATCTAGTACACATTTTCCAATTTACCCAACACATTGATTGATTTCCCCAACTGTCCCTTAAAAAATAGCATGTAGTATTCCTGATGAAGACCATAATTAATGCTCCATCTAACGGTAATATTCAGAGAATATTTGAGCATTAATTACTGAGGAATTATTGCAATATAATAGGGACATAAGAATGAAGACAACCAAGTCTGACTTCGTCGACCTGAGTCCACAGTTCGTCGAGCTGTGAATTGTTGTTCGTCGAGCTAAGATCCAAGATTGTCGACCCATGAACTCTTGACAGATCTTTCCAATTCTGTGCACCAAGATCGTCGAGTAGAGAACCAAGTTCGTCGACTGTAGTTTGATTTTAGACATAGAAATATTGAGATGTTTTCTGGACTTGAGTGTTGAAGCAGATGATCAAAAAATAGTCGACCTAAGAACTGAGTTCGTCGAGCTCAGCTCAGAGAATTTTTATCTGATTTCATCGAGCTGAGCACGACTTTAATCAACCTGAGTTCGACGAACATCGAACACTTTTTCTGAGTCTTGATATTTCTCTAAGTCTTGAATCTTAGACAGACTTTTGATGGCTTGTCCATGCATTATTGACTCTAAGGACTTGGCCTTGACTCTAGGACACAACCATGACCCTTGCTATATATGTTGGGTCATATGATCCTTACTTTAGTGAACCTATCCCAAATCCAGCTAGGGATCCAACACTTTGTAAGGCCTTAAGGCCAATACTTTGTGTATTTTGTACTTTCATTCCTATTGGGGATAGGTAGTTGACATTCATACCTTTGGATTGGGTTCTTTCTATGCAACTTATTAAAATGCTTCTGCTAGATGCTCTGTGTAGGACGATTGTGATTAGAAGAATGGTTTCAATGAGTAACTCTTCGGTCTGTCTGTGGTATATGGCGTTGGGCCCCGACCGGACTTACTATTATATGTTATGTGACGGATAGGGGTGTTATAATTTGGTATCAGACTATTGGTTTCGGTCAGGCTTATATGAATTTGTGGACGAATTCACTTTAAGGGGTGGTGCGCACATGTGTGTGCGTAATGGTTATAACATAAAAGAACACATGAATGCCCACTTAGGAATGAAAAAACACATGTTTAAGGAACTGGAGGCTGGTTAGTCAATGTGGGACATTCAAAAAGGTTAGAATCTGGTTTGGTAGCAGCTTACTAAGATCATACTTTGAATTGGAATCTGAAATAGCAGACGATCTGCCGACATTTGGATTGAGAAGGAGTTGGTATGGTCAGGTTCAATAGAATAAGGCTGAACAGGAGAGGGCCGCCCGTAAGGGTGAGCATATAGAAATAGGCGAACTAGCGTGGCCGATAGGCGAAGAGGGCCCAAAGGAAGGGGATGAGCATATAGAATAGAAAGAAATAGGCGAAGGAGGTGAGCTTACTTACTTAGCAACTATGAGCGAAGACGTGAGCTTGATTTGAGAAGAAAAGAAAGGAGCGACTGAAAAGGAGCTGCTCGAGCGATAGCGAGAGGAGCGGTAAAAGGAATGAATAGTAGTTCATGAGGGGAAGCGCATCGGCTCACCGATCAGAACCTGTCCAGCCTTCCCTAACTCATAACTCATCGTCTTGTCTTAAAGCCGGGAATTTCAATCTCAATCTAGATGAAATGAGTAAATGAGCCGTGAAGTCGGCGGAACAGAAATCCATGTTGGGGATAGAACCATAGGTCCCTCTCTATCCGGAAATAGGGAATCCCGGCAGAGTTTTTAGACAGATCAAGGTTGAATCTACTCTCGTATCGGGTCATTCAATCTCTCTCACTCCCAGGGTTGAGCTCCCGACTGGAGGGAGGGGGCAAGTCCAGACTCGTCAACAGTACCACGCCCGGCAGGAGCAGTAAGCACAGAGGCGCATTCTACCTTTAGTATGTCCAGGAAAAAGAAGAGAAATGCAAGACTACTTTCCAATTTGTCAAGAAAAGCAGAGGACCCATACTATCCTACCCTACCCCTAGAGGGGTCAGTGGAAGGGTAATACATGCCCTTAAGTTGAATTTGCGTATTCTCTCTCAAATCTCAAATGAATATCGTGATGCTCGTGC
This sequence comes from Platanthera zijinensis, assembly GCA_039513925.1. NCBI lineage: Eukaryota > Viridiplantae > Streptophyta > Magnoliopsida > Asparagales > Orchidaceae > Platanthera > Platanthera zijinensis. Next base: position 133,855,000 of record CM077079.1, on the reverse strand, counting down.
TTCTTCGCTAAAGCTCGCCTCTAATGATGTGTAAGCTTAAAGAATAGGTAGTCATGTGATGAGTGAGATTGGAAGTCCAAGAAATCTTCATGCTTTTAGAACAAGACGTGAGTAGATAGATACTTTCTCTTTCGAGGTCCGTAAGTTCGATATCGAGATCAGAGCTTGTAGCTCAATGGCTAGGCCTGAGCTAGCTTTCTGATTCCGTCCGAGGGGGTGTTTTGAATATTAGTGAGTCGAGTGATCCCTACGGATCACCTCTCCAGCCTCACCGCTACTCTTTACTCGCAAGACGCGCTTGACTCACCATAGAATATAGAATAGATCGAGGGGGTTTGAACTCCCATTGCATGCTTGTCAGGCTAGATTCAATCCGATCGCAAAAGACACCAGACTTCTTTCTTCTTCTATGGAAGTAGTTTTTTCTATATGAGTTCCCTGGCGGTCTCATGCTTGTAGCTTAGGAAGAATAACTATCTATGTTTTTTTGGAAGCAAAAGTGTCTCTAAAAGAAGGCATTCTCGTTTCTCAGCGTACGAAGAACTGAAAGCACATGAAGAAAATAATCCAGAGTAGCACATATAGGACCCCGTTGCAATGGAATCGGAGTAAGGTAAATAGAGATCAAATTGACAAGTTTATTTTCGAGGGTAGCACTGGGTAGCATCATTTCAATCAAAAGTAGCTTGGTGTGTGCGGTGAGGGCGAAAAAGGAGATCTCTGATGACCTGAGGGTTTGTATGACCACCAGTTTCATGGTTTGCTAGCTAGGCGCTCAGGGAATGCTTCCTTATCTCTTTCTTCCTTAGTCCGGGTCAAATAGCAAGTAGTGGGAGCGGGCTAGGAGCAGCTTCTTTCTTTCCAGTTTGTAAGGGCCGCTTGAAAGCAAGGCAAGGGATAAAGCCAGTCAAAGGAGCCACGGGTGATGCTAATGCTTCAAAGGCTGATGTTTTCCCAGGGAGTGTAAGCTCTTAGAGCATGGGATGTGCGTCCCGGTATCCTTATAGCCAGGTAGCTAGGAAGTGTAAGTAAATTCCACCCTTGTAAGGAAGTAGGGAAGTGCTTCCTGTTTAGAGTGATTTCCCGCTATCTTTGCAGCTTGTTAGCTTGACAATTTTTGCTGTTCCTGCATTAGAAGGCGGTGGTTTGAGTCTATCAAACGTTTTCTCTAGCCTTTAGCCCGGTCTTTCTTATATGCTATATGCCATCCCTTCTAAGCCCTACAAGGGCATTCCGAAAGAAATGTCTTGGTTCTGGTACTTCTTGGTAATTGAAGAGAGATGTTCATATAGCCTCATATAGCCCCATATAGAATAATAAAGATTTGTTCCCGCAAAGAAGGATAGCCCAACCGCGGGGATACGGTGTACTGGTTCAGAATGTTAGATGAGACTGAGAAAAGCTATAACTAGAATCCTTCCAGGCCAGTGAGGATAGGCGAGATGGATGTGCGACTCATGCCCTTGGGTCTGCCACGGTGTCAGGACGAGGAAGCTTGGCCCAATAATTGCATCTTGTAATGAAGAACCAAGTCGATGTTGTTAGGGTTGGCGCTGGTAATTGCTTCTATTCATTATGTTTATGCGGAGAAAATCCAGTCTTTATATATGAGATATTGTGATGAGGTTCGTTAGCTGGGCCCCTCATCTGCCTAGACCAAGGGGGAACTCTTTTTCTTTTCTAGTCTAACTCAAAAAATAAAGATGGTGGGGAAAGTGACTTCTATCTCTTACCTTCCTTGAGAAAATTCACGTTGAGAGTCTTTGAAGTGGAAGCAAGAAGCACGACAAGATGACTAACCCACTTATTCTTTGAAGTCGAGCCTTGCACTTCCGTTCATATCTTCCTTTCCTATAACCCTGGCTTTTTTGTTTGACATTTCTTGCTCTAGAATCCGGGATGCTGTCACCTTCCCGGAAGAGTTGATATTGAAGAGCTTGCTCTCAACAGTAGATTTGTCAAAAGATCGAAAGAACTAGAACGAAACTCTAGTGATAGTTACCTTCCTAGTAAAAAGACTGTCTAAGGCACTTCTTTCTTGTGATTGTTGCGGGCATCCCCTTGATCTCATTGTATGGAGGCTGAAGATTGGGGTTATGATATATGCATCGCTCATTTTTGAAGGGTAAACGAGGTATGGGTCTCATTCCTTCAGCTTAAGGCACTACCAAAAAAAAGACCAAAGGCTAGCACGTGTCAGGTGATGACGACGCCGTAGTACTGGAATCTGGAGTGGCCAATTCCATAGAATAACGCATTCGATTGATTGCCTCTGATCGGAGTCCTTGAGTTAGCCGTTAATAGTTTTGCTTCTGAAGAGAAACAAAGATTCCACCCTTCCTCACAGGATTTATAACCAGATTTAAGACATTTTGAAATGAGAAGAAATAAGGAGGTTCAAAAACTCTATCGAATCCCCTCTAATAAGAGTAAGCCGGGATAAATGAATTCTGTGATAGTTTCATTCAGCCTACCCTCCCTCCTAACCTCTCCTTTTAGTAGAGCCTCTTCTCCCCTTCGCCTATCGGCTCATCGACCCTTACGGGTCCCCTCTCGCTATCGTAATGGAGTGTCTGGAAAGTGCAAACCTGGGTCAGTGCGGAACTCGCGGAAAGCAAGCGAAGAAGGCTATAGTGATTCTAGCAGAAGTTTTCTCGCTCCTTCCCTCTACCGCTCCGTGGGCAACATAGTACCTCTCTCTTTCTTCTGCTGAAGAGTAGAAAAAGCTGAGTGAATAGAGGATGCTTTGAATTATCTTCTCTGTGCCCTACCTCCTAAATCTGCTTTGGTAATCTAACTCACCTTCGGTTTTTCTCTATCTTTCCATCTTTCTGTCTTGTCATGTAAGGAAGGACGCAACTTCTCTGTGGGAGGAGCTAAAAAAAGAGTGAAGAGAGATCGCTTCCTGGCCCGCCTTTCCTTTTTTGAATTGATTATAGGGCCGACCTTGTTCTAACCTCTTTCTGGTAGTCGTGAGTGTAGCTTCCTTTCTGTAGTGAGCTATTGATCTCTGGTCTCTGGGAAGCCTTAGGGAAGCAAGAACTTCTCCGAGTTATATACTATGAAGTAAGTGACTAATGGTATGCTCTCTCTTTAGAGAAACCTAGAGAGGCCCTGTGAGGCGCTTCTTTGAGCTTTGGAAGGCACGATTAGACTAGGTAACACCGTGCTTTTAGGGGACTGAGAGGATATGGAGAGTTTCCCAATTCAAACTTTGAAATGATTCAATTTAGTCAGCTATGTTCATGGCTTTGCCCTTCTAGCTTGAAGCTTAACGTACGGGCTAATGGAAGAGAGTAATCTTCAGATAAATGCAATGAACTAGTTTTATTAGCTAAGATGCAAGAAGGCACCTATTCTTGAAACGACTCTAGGAAGTGCAAAACCGTCTTTCTCTTTCCTTCGAGTTCTATTCTAAAGCCAGTGCTATTAAGAGAGATTCTCCTGACAAGCGAGATGAAGGCGCGAAGAGAGTAGCTTAAGGTATATAAAGTCTACCCACATGTGACGGACTTCAAACTGGGAACCACCATACTTCTCACCCCGGATTCGGAGCATATAAGAGCGTCGTAGTAGTAGGAAATTTGTGACTTTTCAGAGATCTTTTTAGGAAGACCTTGGAAAGCCTAAAGCCTATAGCCAATATCCTATAGCCTATAGCCTATAGCCTATAGCCTATAGGATCCGTTACAAAAGAAAAGGTTCGATGTATTTGAAGTGGTGAGCGTGTAAGTTTTGTGTCCAGTCCGCTCTGTACCATCTAATGTTCCTGGCAAAAGAAAGCTTCAATTAGAAAGATTGAGTTTAGGTTCATTACTTCTGAGTTTCGTCTCTTTCAAAAGGAAGGGTATAATGAAAGCTCAAAAATAAGGAAGCGAAAGCTCACTCTGCCAAGCCACAATTCTAATGGATAGTCATTGTGACCTTGGTGTACATAGCAAGAACCCGCTCAAAGTGACGAGATTTTTAGAAGAATATAGCAACCTGAGGCTGAACCGAATAGAATTTGTTGGAAAGATTGAGGAAGTGAACATAACTAAAGTTTTCACCTCTGATGAAGAAGGTGAAGCTGGAAGTCTTCTTACGTCTTTCCCCTCTAAGTCGATATAACAAACTGAGATGCTTTGATCATTTCATTTCAAGACAACAAGGCCAACTTCTACCATTGATTTACCCCTTGGCACTGCCCATGTCCCTAATCTCTTTGTTTGGTTTAGGTGAAAAACTCTGCTTTCCCGACAAGGTCCAATTCCGTTGTTCCTAGAGTTTGAATAGTTTGCTCAGGGGCAATGTGTGCTCCTTGTTTCGTGTGGAAAAGATCGAAGAATGTGTTCCTACCAGTTGAAGAAAGGACTGCTTTGCCAGCTGTTCCAGTATTTGCTTGACCCCTATCCAGAAGAAATAGTCAGACCAGACTGGCTAGAAGCTTCCGGAGAAGAGCCACTCTACACTTTATGAGTAAACACTTCTACAGTCTAGACTGCCATAACACGGCTCCCCTTACAAATAAGATTAGGTACACAGAAGTAGATCATCTGGAGTCCAAATCACAAATTATATCAGCATCAGTATTGCTTAGAAGTGATGACTTGTTTTAGTCATCATTTTTGGGGTAATTTAGTAGTTAAAATCCTTAAGTTTTATTGTAATTTTGTGTTTTGTATGTTTGTTATGATGTTATTTCATGATTTGATATAAAAATATATATTTAGTCTTATTATATGTATTATATATTATGTTATGTTTAGTAATTTTAATCAATATTAGTTTATGTTTTGTTTTAAAGTTTTTTTTTATGTTTTGTTATTTCATTTTAAATGTTTTAATGCTATTATGTTGTTTTTTACTTTATGATAATTTATATTATGTTTTATTTGTTTGTAGGTGCAGCTCTTGTGCATGGCCGAGCCCAAGCAAGCAGCCCATGAAGAACCCGAGCCTACAAGTGAAGCCCAAGCAAGCAGCCCATGAAGAACCCGAGCCCGACCACCTACCAAGCCTCCTCGAGCCCTACATCAAAGCCCATTCATGGCTGACCACATATATTTTATGCATGCACCTTGCCACCTTCCTCTCTCTCTCTCTCCATATTTAATATATTTCATTCATGCATCCTCCCTTACATGGTCGAACCCCCCTCTACTTCTCCTCCACATTCATTCTCTCTCCCTTCTACACACTTCCATTCATCCCCCCTTCTTTATTTTATATTTTTATCTTTCATTCCCTAAAATACAATGCATGCATGTAGCCACCTCTCTCTCCTTCCATTTATTATCATACATTGCATCCATGCCTCCTCTCTCCCCTTCATTTAATTCAATGCATGAACCTCTCCACATATGTGGCTGGCCACCCCTATGTCTCCCTCATCTAGAACACGCCTCCCTCTCCTATAAAAGGACCCCTCCCCCTTTGTTTGAAGTTAAGTAGTTTGAGTTTCAAGTAGTTTATGTCAAGTAGTTTTAGTTTGAAGTTAGAGAGCAAGTGAGATAGTTTATTTTCTTCTTTCTTTGTTGCTAAGTAGATCTCTTTTTTGTAATAGTCTTTTGATTAGTATAACATTTTCTTGTCTTTATTATTGTGTACCTCTTTTATTATGCAATGAAAACATTTTCTTCTTCTCTTATTTTGGTTTTCTTTTCCAATATGCGTAGCTAAATTGTTTTTGTGCCCGATCGCGATGATCTTTGCAGATGAAATAACGTATCTTTATTTTTATGTTTTTCTTTGTATTTTTCTATTTTGATCCTTCCTTGAATTATTTTGTATCGACTCCGTATTTCTAGTATACGGTAATATATTCCGATCTCATATTTGAGTAGCCGAGAGGCTCGTGAATATGAAAGATCACTCAAGGAAGGAAGGAGTTGCATGCACCCCTAGAGATAGGATGACGTAAATCCTCCAGATTGGAGTCAAATCCAATAGTGCGGGTCACTTCAATAATGCGACTTTAGTCTATTTTGACTTGTAAAGAGATTTCGGTCAAAACGTCTACAAGTTAGGGGATTTAATGCTCTTGCGAGATTACTTCCTAATATCGGATCCGTCACGGTCTTAATAGAATTACAAATGTTAAACTAATTTATTCCGTTATTTTATTTCAAGGTGTCGATCGAGCACTTTTCTCGTAATAGTTTATTTTCTCTTTTTAACTTAGTTTATTTTCATTTTCAAAACTCATTAATCGTTCGGTAGAATAATAGAGTCGTTGTGAGTAATAGTACTTGCCTGCCCCGAGTTTTTATATGACCTTGATATTTTTCATATCTTATGCTATATTTCGATAGGTTCACTTGCCTTAATCGAGTATAGAGTGGAGAATACGATTTTCTCTATCAAGTTTTTGGCGCCGTTGCTGGGGATTATTTTTGGCAATATTACGAAAGCATCGAATTTATTACTTCTACTAAAATTCAAAATTATTATAATTATTATATATATTTTCTACCCTACCTAAAATCTCTCGAAAAGGGTAAGGGGCTTTAAGCGCCACCATTTTACCTAGTACCTTGCGAACCCTTCACCGGGTAGCCCTTGGGAAGTTCGAGAGCCAATCCACTAAAAAAATCTATTTTCAAAAAAATATATATATCTAAAAAAAAACAAATCAAAAAAATTATTTACTTTTCTTTTTCTTTTTGGTAACAGTTAATTTTTTTTTATGGAATCATCGTATTTTTGCACTTTTTGCGGGTCGCTCGACCATTTTTATACTGAATGTCTTTCGGGAACCCCTCCCTCTTTTGATTTTAATTTTTCTGGGGAAGGTCAAAATGGCCAATTTGACCCTTACCCCAATTTTTATCCTACTAGGGAGGCGGGAAACCCGTATTTTTCTTATGATTTTGCCCCGCAAAGCGCCGCGCCTCCAAATTTTAATTTTAATTCTATCGATAATGAGTATTTTGAGTTGCAAACTTCTCTTGATAATATTAATTCACATCTCAAAACCATTATGGATTCTTTTTCTCGTGAGGCCGCTTCTTTTTCTTCGTCTTCTTCTCCGTCTCCTCCAATTTCTTTATGTAATGAGTCACCGGATATCCCGGCTTGTCTTGTTCCTCTCGAGGAGGATAACTATTCGGATATCCTGGAATGTTTCCTTCCTCCTTTGGAAGACACCTCTATGGATATTCTGGTGTGCTTCTTACCCGTTAAGGATGACGAGACGTTTCATATTTCACATTACGAAGACGTTTGTGATTCCATTACGCTTTCAAATTAAACTGTTCCAAATTTTTCTCTTTTTAGCTAATCTACTTTTTCTTCTTCTTTTTTAGATAATTCTTCTTTTGTCCTCTCTACTCCTTCTCCCGAAATTTCACAAGTCTCTCCTCCTTCTTGTGAAATTTCCGATGATGAAAATTCTTTTTCTACTTCTTTTATTCCTCTTTCTATTTTTTCTACTTTTTATTCTCCTTCTTTTGACGACCCATTCTTCCCTATTTTACATACGGCGGAGTTCTTTTATAACTCCATTCGTTCCTTTTTGGGCGTCATTTTCTTGAAGATTCCACCGCATGTCTGTGCAATTCTTCATTTTTTCTTTTTTCTAGTTTACTCTCCTAAGCGCATACTTAGGGAGTTACCACTTCACTTTAGTTTTTATTTTCCATTTAGCTAACAAATAACGTCGGGCTCGGCCGACGTTAAATAGAGAGCGCTCTTGGGAGGCACCCCTTGCTTATCACTTATTTGTTCTTTCTTTTTGTTTTTGTTTTGTTTTGCAGGAATAAAACACCGGCGGTTTGTTTGGCTCCATCATTTCCTCTCTTCCTTAGGCCTGAGCCGGTATCTAGCTCAAGCATGGGGGAGCGACATCTGCATTTGGCCTTACGACTCCGAGGAAGTCGTTTTTTTTTTACTTTATTGTATCCCCCCTCCCCTTTCTTCTTCTTTTTTCTTTCTTGTTTTTATTTTTCATTGAGGGCAATGAATGGTTTAAGCATGGGGGAGGGTTTTATTGTTTTCTTTCTTCTTTCTTTTACAAAAAAAATGTTTATTATAGTTTTATTAAGTTTTCTTTAGTAATGCTTTTTTTACCCTTATCAAAAATCCAAAAAAATTAGAAAAATCAAAAATTCCAAAAAAAGATAATATTTCAAAACCCAAAAAAAATGAAAAATGTCAAAAAATCAAAAAAATATAATAAACCTCATGCTTAGATTTTTGTTATTTTCAGAAATTTAGTTTGAGTTAGTTTATAAGCATTTTTTATTTGCTAATCTTTATTTCATCATATTTAGTTAAATTTAACTTTTAGTGATTTTGTTTTGAGAATCATCTTATGGTTTAATTTGCTTAGAGTAATTTATTTAGCACTTTTTCTCTTTTATTTTAAATAGTTTCAATTTTGTAGTAATTTGGCTAAACAATTTTGGATTAATTTTACCTCATGCTTTTAGATACTTAGGAAATCTCATTCTACTAGTAGTTGCTCTCTAGTATTTTAGTTTATTTTCTAAAAAAAATCTTGTTTTACCCCTTATCCTTACCCAATTCTCTTTTTTCTTTTATTTGTTAGATCATATGTCATGGGAATAAGGAGATGTTAGTTCCTTATTCTCTGGTACACATATGCAACCCAAAAAAAAATGAAGAGAGGAATTAAAAGTTCATATATGTCGTGGGAAGTGATAGGATGTTAGTCTATCATTTTCTGGTATTACATATATATTATTTAAAAAAACAAAATTGTATGGGGTGTAAAAAAAATGATGATCACCTCCAATCAATGACCTCTTCATGTTATTTTCCTCCCCAAACCCCTTAGCCAATATCATTGTCTTAGTTTTTAAATTAAAATATGTGGAGAGCATAAGTAGTAGGTTTCCTTTTTCCTTAAGTTTCTTTCAAGTTATGGTTTTTATAATTTCAATCCAACCCTGTTTGCACTTTACTAAATTTTGAATGCTAATTAATTTATTAGAGAATTTTTGGCTAAATATTTCTCTCTTTTCACTTTAATTTCATAATTTAGGACTTAATTCTTAAATCCCTAAATTTTTATTTTTGGCTAGATTTTGGTGTTAATAATTTTTAGTTCAATTGGAAATTTTATAATGTCTTATAAATATTTCTCTTCCTTTTGCTCTGGAATAGCAAAAGCCTAAGCATGGGGGAGTTTGATGACTTGTTTTAGTCATCATTTTTGGGGTAATTTAGTAGTTAAAATCCTTACGTTTTATTGTAATTTTGTGTCTTGTATGTTTGTTATGATGTTATTTCATGATTTGATATAAAAATATATATTTAGTCTTATTATATGTATTATATATTATGTTATGTTTAGTAATTTTAATCAATATTAGTTTATGTTTTGTTTTAATGTTTTTTTTATGTTTTGTTATTTCATTTTAAATGTTTTAATGCTATTATGTTGTTTTTACTTTATGATAATTTATATTATGTTTTATTTGTTTGTAGGTGCAGCTCTTACGCATGGTCGAGCCCAAGCAAGCAGCCCATAAAGAACCCGAGCCTACAAGTGAAGCCCAAGCAAGCAGCCCATGAAGAACCCGAGCCCGGCCACCTACCAAGCCTACCCGAGCCCTACATCAAAGCCCATTCATGGCCGGCCACATATATTTTATGCATGCACCTTGCCACCTTCCTCTCTCTCTCCATATTTAATATATTTCATTCATGCATCCTCCCTTACATGGCAGAACCCTCCTCTACTTCTCCTCCACATTCATTCTCTCTCCCTTCTACACACTTCCATTCATCCCCCCTTCTTTATTTTATATTTTTATTTTTCATTCCCTAAAATACAATGCATGCATGTAGCCACCTCTCTCTCCTTCCATTTATTATCATACATTGCATTCATTCCTCTTCTCTCCCCTTCATTTAATACAATGCATGAACCTCTCCACATATGTGGCTGGCCACCCCTATGTCTCCCTCATCTAGAACACTCCTCCCTCTCCTATAAAAGGAACCCCTCCCCCTTTGTTTGAAGTTAAGTAGTTTGAGTTTCAAGTAGTTTATGTCAAGTAGTTTTAGTTTGAAAATAGAGAGCAAGTGAGATAGTTTATTTTCTTCTTTCTTTTTTGCTAAGTAGATCTCTTATTTTGTAATAGTCTTTTTATTAGTATAACATTTTCTTGTCTTTATTATTGTGTACCTCTTTTATTATGCAATGAAAACATTTTTCTTCTTCTCTTATTTTGGTTTTCTTTTCCAATATGCGTAGATAAATAGTTTTTGCGCCAAATCGCGATGATCTTTGCAGATGAAATAATGTATCTTTATTTTTATGTTTTCCTTTGTATTTTTCTATTTTGATCCTTCCTTGAATTATTTTGTAACGACTCCGTATTTCTAGTATACGGTAGTAGATTCCGATCTCATATTTGAGTAGCCGAGAGGCTCGTGAATATGAAAGATCACTCAAGGAAGGAAGGAGTTGCATGCACCCCTAGAGATAGGATGACGTAAATCCTCCGGATTGGAGTCAAATAAAATAGTGCGGGTCACTTCGATAATGCGACTTTAGGCCATTTTGACTTGTAAAGAGATTTCGGGCAAAACGTCTACAAGTTAGGGGATTTAATGCTCTAGCGAGATTACTTCCTAATATCGGATCCGTCACGGTCTTAATAGAATTACAAATGTTAAACTAATTTATTCCGTTATTTTATTTCAAGGTGAATCGTCGATTGAGCACTTTTCTCGTAATAGTTTATTTTCTCTTTTTAACTTAGTTTATTTTCATTTTCAAAACTCATTAATCGTTCGGTAGAATAATAGAGTCGTTGTGAGTAATAGTACTTGCCTGCCCCGAGTTTTTATACAAACTTAATATTTTTCATATCCTATACTATATTTTGATAGGTTTACTTGCCTTAATCGAGTATAGATTGGAGAATACGATTTTCTCTAACAAGTAGCTCTAGATCCCTACCTCCAAACTTTAACATCAAGTCTGACGTCTCATGTAGGTACTTTAGAATCCACTTCACATCATTCAAATGCTCTCTCCCGAGGTTGGAGAGAAACCTACTAATAATGACAACCACATGTACTATATCAGGGAGGGCGCACACCATCGCGTACATAAGACTGCCAACTGCAGAAGCATAGGGGACATTCTGCATCGCCTCTTTCTCCTCGAGTGTGCTTGGGCATTAGTTAGCTGTAAGTACTAAGGGATCTGCAGGTGACGTGCTCACCTTCTTCGCTTGATCCATACTGAATTTTTACATCACCTTTCTGATATATCTCTCTTGCGATAACCAAAGTAACTTGGATCCTCTATCTCTCCGAATATACATCTCTAGGATGGTTTTTGCAACTCCCAAGTCCTTCATCGCAAATGTGGAGCTCAACTACCACTTCAGCTCGGCAAATTTGCGTAGGGCTCCTCCCAACTATCAGCGTGTCGTCAATATATATTAGTAAGATAATGAAATGCTCAGGAGCATATGACCAAGGGTGGTTCTCCTAAAGTCGATCTCCCCCATAAAAGCATTGAACTTCCTGTACCATTGTTGCGGAGCCTACTTCAAGCCATATAAGCTCTTCTTCAGGTGACATACCAAACTTTCATTCCCTTTGACCCTGAATCCTTCAGTTTGCTCCATATATAGCTCCTCCTCAAGATCGCAATATAAAAACACAGTCTTGACATCCATCTGTTTGATCTCTAGGTCTAGCTTCGCAGCAAGGCCAAGAATAACCCGAATAAACGACATCTTCACAATAGGAGAGAATATCTCATCGAAATCAACTCCTTATTTTTGACTGAAACCCTTCATCACTAATCTGGCCTTGTATCATAGTGGTGTTGAGGGGTCTCCCTATTTTACTCTGAAAATCTACCAATTCTTCAAAGCCTTCTTGTCCTTAGGCAATTTCACTAAATCATAAGTGTGGTTCTCATGCAGAGACTGCATCTACTCATGCATTGTAACCATCCATTCTTTCTTCTCTGAGTTCTACATTGCCTCTTCCAAGTACTCGGGCTCCCCCGCATCAGTCAATAGAATATACTTATTAGTGGAGTTTCTCAAAGATTGGTGTCTGACTCTATCATACCTCCGTGGAGAGAGCTCAGCTGCTGGTATATCCATATCATAAGTGATGTCCACTATAAGCTAATCATCAATATAATCCTTATTATCTGGAAGTGGCTCAGTGCCCTGTATCGGCTCAGGCTCTACAGCCTCCTCAGTATCATCACTTCCAATCATAAGAGACTCTTTATCAGTATGAGAGTCGGCCTTCTCCATCTTTTCAGGATCAACAATAACCTGATCCTCATAATATACAGTATGAAAGATAGGGTAAGCTCTTAAAAACTCTAGAGGGGGGGGGGGGTGAATAGAGTTATTGAAATCTTTTAAGTTTTACTGAAATAAAAAATCTTTAATAAAATATGTTACTATAATATAAGTGTATAGGTGCACAAGTGCAGCAGGTAAACTCGAGAGATAACTAAGCTACACAATAAAAATATATCACAGCACAAGCACAAAGGAAAAACAACACATCCACACAGACAACACAATAATTTTATAGTGGTTCCCCAAACTTGGGTACATTGATGACTAGTTTTAGTCATCCCTTTTTAGGGTAATTAAGTAGTCAAAATTCCTAAGTTTTATTATAATTTTGTGTTTTTGTATGCATGTTATGATGTTATTATAGTTATTTTATGATATAAAAATCTATAAAGTCTTATTATATATGTTACTATATATTATGTTATGTTTAATAATTAATGTTATGTCTTAATGTTTCAATTTTAATGTTTTAATGTTTTTGATATCTTGTTTTAACTTTGTTATTTTTACATGTTTTTATTTTGTATGATGGCCGGCCCCTCCCTTTGGTGCAGCCTTCAATCTTGTAGCAGCCCTCAAAGACAAACCCGAGCCTCCATCTTAGTGCATCCCACATTTGAAGACCAAGTGCTGCCCAAGCTTCCATGCAGCCCGACCCCTCCATATGGTGCAGCCCGGCCCTTCATTGGAACAACCCTCCCTTTGGTGAAGCCCGATCCCAAGCAAGCCCCTACCCGAGCCTAATACAAGCAGCCCAGTGAAGCCCAAGAAGCCCCACTCATGTCAAATCCGCCCCCTTCATTAATTGCCATGCATGAACATTTCCCTTGCACTTGGCCGACCACCTTCCTCCCCTCTCTCTCCATTTACATTGAATCTCTTCCCCCCTCATTAATTACACGCATGCATTGGCCGGCCCCCCCTCTTTTACCCCTTCTACACATTTCCTTTCATCCCCCTTATTTGTTTTATACTTTATAATTCACTTCCATTAAATGTTATACAATGCATCCATACCTCCTCTCTCCACCTTCATTTATTGAATGCATGAACCTTTTCCAAAGCCATGGCTGGCTACCCCCCTTGTCCCCTCATATTTCCTATAATCTAGAAGCTTCTCAATCCCCTATAAAATCCACCCCATCCCTCAAGCCAAAGGATGGAAATTTTTGGAAGAAAAGTTTTGAAGTTAAATTTGAGTGTTGAGTTGGAGACTGGAGAGTGCTTGTGAGTTGTAATTTTAGTTTCATTATTGTTATAGCTATTCATTATTGCAAGTTTTCTTCATAATTTAGTCTTGTCTTTTCAATACTTTGTGTACTCTTCCTTTCTTTTGCAAGTAATGAAAATGTCCTTCTCTTATTTTATTTTGTCTTTCCTTTCAATTATGAGTAGCTAATTTCCTTATAGCAATTGATCGTGAGGATCCATAAAATTAGATGAGGGTTTCTTTTATTTCATAGTTTTATATATGCGTAATTTTACTCGATCATTCTTTGATCTTTATTTTGTCAACTCCGTATTTACGGTATACGGTAGTAGGCTTTGGATCTCATATTTAAGTAGCCGAGAGGCTCGTGAATGTGAAAGATCACTCAAAGAAGGAAGGAGTTGAACGCAACCCTAGAGATAGGATGATGTAAATCTTCCGGATTGGAGTCAAATTAAATAGTGCGGGTCACCTCGATAATGCGACTTTAGGCCTTTTTGACTTGAAAGAGATTTCGGTTAGAACGTCTATAAGTCAGGGGATTTAATTCTCTAGCGAGATTATTTCCTAATATCGGATCCGTCATGGTCGAGTATGATTTACAAATTTAAAACTATACCTTTTTATCCCTCTCATTTCATTTTATGGTGAATCATTGATCGAATGCTATTCTTTTTAATATAAGTTTTTCGTCTAAAATTTATATTTTATTTTACTTTTAAAAATTCTCAAATCCCAACAATTTTCTGGTAGGATAATAGTTCGAGCGTGAGTAGCAGTACTTGACATCCCCGAGTTTTAAATATGACCTTGATACTACGATTCGACAGGTACACTTGCATGTTCGGGTTTTGGCCCATCAAGTTTTTGGCGCCGTTGCCGGGGACTTTCTTCGTCAATATTTTGAAAACTCTTTCGCTATTACTTTTGCAAAAATTAAAAATAAATATTTATTTTCTTTTATTATTATAATCAACTCACATCATCTTATTTCTACCCAATCTAAATTCTCTCGAAAAGGGTAAGGGGCTTTAAGCGCCACCAATTTACCTAGTACCTTGCGAACCCTTCACCGGGTAGCCCTTGGGAAGTTCGAGAGCCAATCCAGAAGAAAAAAAATTTTAAAAAAAAAATCCTTTCTTCTCATTTTCTTTTTTTTTTCAAGTTCTCATTTCCATTCTTCTTCGTTTTCTTTTCTAGTGCATGACCCGGGCGAATCTGTCGCTACTTGTTGATTTGGACCCAGAAATCGAACGCTCCTTTCGGAGACAACTACAATTTGGGGCTTCCACTTCTCAAACAGCGGTTGAGGATTCCTACGGTGATTGTAATTTCAATTCTGAAATGGGAGATCCCAACCCAGGAATGGCTCAGCAAAGGACCTTGTCCGATTATGCTCGACCCAACCTAGAGGGAATAGAAACAAGTATTGTTCGACCAGCGATTACGAACAATAACTTCGATCTTAAGCCTAGCATTACACAAATGGTGCAGCAATATGTACAGTTCGACGGATTACAAGATGAAGATCCGAACTTACATATTGCTAGTTTTCTTGAAATCTTTGACACCTTTAAGATCAATGGTGTTTCAGACGATGCAATTAGGCTAAGACTCTTCCCTTTCTCCTTAAGAACTAAAGCCAAACAGTGGTTGAGTTTTCTTCCAAGAGGATCGATCACTACTTGGAACATTTTAACTGCAAAATTTCTTTCTCGTTATTTCCCCCCCCCCCCCCGCCAAATCCGCTAAGCTAAGAAATGATATAACTTCATACTCTCAAATTGCTTCTGAGACCCTCTATGAAACATGGGAGAGGTTCAAAGAACTTTTGAGAATATGTATATATCATGCTCTTCCTGAATGGTTACAGGTCAAGACATTTTATAATGGGCTAAATCAAGAAACTAAGCAAATGATAGATGCCGCTTCCGCTGGTTCTTTGGACCGCAAAACTCCGGAAGCCTCTCTTGAGCTTATCGAGGACATGGCGATGAACACTTATCAGTGGAATTCTTCTAGGACTCGCCCATCTAAACCTGCATGTATCTATGAAGTGGATTCAGTGTCGCAACCGGCGCTTCAAGTGGAAATGTTGAGCAAGAAGATTTCGGAGATGACTGCTGCCTCCGCTGCTAAGGTATTTGAAAATGTGAATGCTGTTGCTGCTGCCGAGCAGGTGGAATATCTGGGGAACATACCCAGGCCTGCTTAAAATAATTCTGCAAACAATATTTCTGCTTTTTCGAATTTTTCTTCTCCGCCTGGTTTTAATTCTTCTTCAAATTCCTGGATGGCATAACCATCCTAATTTTTCATGGAGTAATCCCGCAAATGCCTCACGTCAGCCACACGATTTCACTCCACCACCACCACCACCACAACAAAACCAAAATCTACAAAAAACCCTCTCTTTGGAAGAAATTTTATGTAGATATATAAGCTCGAACGATACTACTATTAGAAACTTAACAGGGTCGATGAAAAATTTAGAAAACCAGGTCGGGCAACTTGCCAAGGCTTTTTCCGAGAGAACACATGGAACTCTTCCCTCGAACACTGAACCTAACCCAAGGGAGCACGCAAATGCGATTTCCCTTCGGAGCGGTAAGGTTGTTAACGAGCCCACCACAAGGGAAGAGCCAAAGGTGATTGTCCCTCCTGTTTTGGAAACAATTATCCCTATGGAAAATGAAAAATCTACTTTTGATAAAGAAAAAGATATTTCTGTTTTATCTGATTTTGGAAAAGAAAAAGATGACGTTCAAAATGATGCTCCGGTTATTATAAAGGAATTTCCGCCACCTCCTTATCCGGCTCGACTTAGGAAAGAAAAACTAGATGATCAGTACCAACGCTTCCTTGAAATGTTCAAACAAATTCACATTAATTTGTCATTTCATGAAGAGATTAGTCAAATGCCTAAGTACGCAAAATATCTTAAGGATTTATTTACAAAGAAGAAGAAATTAGAAAATTTATCGCATGTAACATTAAATGATGAATGCTCGGCGGTCGTTAAGAACTCTAATCTTCCTAAAAAGATAAACGATCCGGGTAGTTTTTCCATTCCTTGCGTTTTCGGTGATCTGTTTGTTAAATATGCGTTAGCAGATCTAGGAGCGAGCATCAATTTGATGCCTTTTTCTTTATTCAAGAAGTTAGGTTTGGGTACTCTCAGCCCTACAAGAATGAGTATCAAGTTAGCTCATTGGTCAATTAAGTATCTGTTAGGTATCATTGAGGATGTGTTAGTGAAGGTCGACAAATTCATCTTCCCGGTGGATTTTGTCATTCTCGATATTGAAGAGGACATCGAGGTCCCTTTTATCCTTGGTCGACCCTTCCTAGACACCTCTCGAGCAGTCATCGATGTTAGTAATGGAAAGTTGTTTTTGCGTGTAGGAGATGATGATTCATGCTTCTTTCTTGATGTTTTAAATGAAGATTCTTTACTTTCTCTTTCTAACATCTCTTCAAATGAATTTTCCTCTTCCTTTTCTGAAATTTCTTCAAATGATTTTGAAAACACGATTATGTCATTACAAGCAAATTTTGAACATGATTCTGTCTTTGGTAGAAAAAAGTATGAAAATCTTATTTTTGAAAAAAAAAGAATTTGAAAAACTATTATGATGAACCACCCAATAAAGATTTAAAACCACTCCCTGATCATCAATAATATGCCTTTCTTGAAAAAAATTCTAAATTGTCCGTTATAGTCTCGACCTATCTTTCTCAATCCGAAAACGATTAGTTGATCGAAGTACTACAAAAGCATCGTCGAGCTATAGCGTTGCAAATTTATGACATTTTTGGCATAAGCCCCTCTTTTTGTACCCACAAAATATTTTTTGAAAATAATCCTAAGGGTGTAGTTCAACAACAACGTCGTCTTAATCCGAATATGAAAGAGGTTGTGAAGGGTAAGGTTCTTAAGTTATTAGATGCGGGGATAATTTTTCCTATTTCCGATTGTCAGTGGGTAAGTCTTGTCTAGGTTGTTCCTAAGAAGTGTAGGATCACGGTAGTAACGAACGAAAATAATGACTTAATTCCAACTAGGATGATAACGGGATGGAGGATGTGCATCGATTACCGTAAGCTAAACGATTCCACTCAAAAAGATCACTTCCCCCTCCCCTTTATCGATCAAATTTTAGAACATTTGTCCGGGCACAATTTTTATTGCTTCCTCGACGGTCTCTCGGGATACTTTCAAATCCTGATCGCACCCGAGGACCAAGAGAGGACGACATTCACCTGCCCCTTCGGAACTTTTGCCTATCGTAGAATGCATTTCGGGTTATTCAACTCACACGCTACCTTTCAGCGGTGTATGCTTGCTATTTTTGATAAATATGAAGAAAATATTATGGAAATATTTATGGATGATTTTTCTGTTTTCGGCGACTCTTTTAACTTATGTTTAGAAAATTTGGAAAAAGTTTTACAATGCTGCGAAGAAACAAACATAGTCTTAAATTGGGAGAAGTACCACTTTATGGTGCGTGAAGGCTTAGTCCTTGGCCATAAGATTTCCGCTAAGGGAATTGAAGTGGACAAGGAAAAAATTGAAATAATTGAAAAGTTAACGCCGCCTACAAATATTAAAGCGATTAGAAGTTTTTTAGGGCATGCGGGTTTTTTTCAACGATTCATTAAAGACTTTTCAAAAATTACTAAGCCTCTCACCCACCTTCTTGAAAAAGACACTCCTTTCATTTTTGATGAATCTTGTCTCGCTACATTTGAATTAATTAAATCAATACTTATAAATGCTCCTATTATGATCGCCCCAGTTTGGGATTTACCATTCGAAATAATGTGTAATGCGAGTAATCATACGATAGGTGCGGTTCTAGGACAATGAATTGCTAAGAACTTTCATGCGATTTTCTATGCTAGTAAAACTCTAACTTCTGCTCAAGAAAATTACACCACGACGGAGAAAGAACTCTTAGCTGTTATTTTTGCTTTTGATAAATTCCGACCGTACGTTACTCTTTCTAAAATTATTGTTTTCACGAATCATTCCGCTTTGAAGTACCTCCTTTCTAAACCGGATGCCAAGTCGCGTTTGATTCATTGGATCCTCTTACATCAAGAATTCGACTTGGAGATTCGGGATAAGAAAGGAGCGGAAAACCTAGCGGCTGATCATCTTTATCGTCTTGAAAATCCCACACTTGATATTTTAAATGAAAATTTTATTAATGACTCTTTTCCGGATGAACGAATTTTAAACATTTCTTCTTCTACCCCTTGGTTTGCCGATCTGGCCAATTATCTTGTGTCCTGGGCCCTTCTAAAAGAATACTCTTCTCACTAAAAGAAGAAATTATTTTCGGAGTTGAAGTATTATTTTTGGTAGGACCCCTTTCTATTTCACATTTGTGCGGATCAGGTGGTTAGAAGATGTGTTTCCTGGGAAGAAGGTCCACAAATTTTAAAGCATGTTCATGAAGGTCTTACTTGCGGGCATTATCAAGCGAACCGCACCGCTCACAAAGTGCTTAGTGCTGGCTTTTACTGGCCAAGCATATTTAAAGATGCGCAACTGTTTGTAGGCGAGTGCGATCGGTTCCAGCGGACTGGAAACATCTCTAGTAAAAATGAAATGGAACAAAATTATTTTATCGAATGCGAAATATTTGATTAGTGGGGCATCGACTTTGTCGACCCATTTCCCTCAAGTTTAGGAAATAAATACATTTTAATCGTCGTAGATTACGTCTCTAGGTGGGCGGAGGCCCAAGCTTTACCAAGTAATGACACCCGCGTAGTCATAAATTTCATAAAAAAATTATTTTCTCGTTTTGGTTTTCCTCGAGCGATCGTTAGTGATAGGGGGAGCCACTTTTGTAACGCCCAACAAACTAAGGTTTTAACTAAATATGGCGTTACGCATAAATTATCCTCCGCTTATCACCCCCAAACTAACGGTCAGGTCGAGGTAGTCAATCG
The DNA here is from genome assembly GCA_039513925.1 of Platanthera zijinensis. Classification (NCBI taxonomy): domain Eukaryota; kingdom Viridiplantae; phylum Streptophyta; class Magnoliopsida; order Asparagales; family Orchidaceae; genus Platanthera; species Platanthera zijinensis. The sequence continues at coordinate 133,835,527 of CM077079.1, read as the reverse complement.
AGAGATAAAAAGAATTTTGGAAAAAACTGTTTCTACTTCTCGTAAAGACTGGTCCCTAAAATTAGACGATGCTCTTTGGGCCTATCGGACAACATATAAGACCGCCATCGGTTGTACTCCTTTCCGATTGGTCTAGTGAAAATTGTGTCATCTTCCGGTAGAAGTAGAACACCGTGTGTACTGGGCGTTAAAATTTTTTAATTTCGATCCACACTCAGCCGGCGAGCATAGAAAAAATCAGTTCAATGAACTCGATGAATGGAGACCGTATGCTTACGAAAATAATAAAATTTATAAAGAACGCACGAAACTGTATCACGATAAGAACTTGCGCCACCCTAAAACGTTTAAACCTGGCGATCAGGTTCTTCATTTTAATTTGCGTTTACGTCTCTTCCCTGGTAAACTTAAATCTAGATGGTCTGGAGCGTTCACGATCAAACAGGTTTTTCCTTATGGAACTGTGTTGCTTTCGCACCCCGATAAGGGTGACTTTAAAGTGAATGGGCATAGACTTAAACTTTATTTTTCAAATGATTCCGTGTCTCCTGCAATGGAGGATCTTGTCTTGGACTCTTAAATTTTTATGAAACATTTTTATTTTATTTTTTGACTTATTATTATTATGAAACTTTTATTCGGACTTTAAATTGTTGTAATAAAGAACAATCTTGGGCACCTGCTCACGGACTCTATTATTTTCTACTTTTATTTTACTCTTCCTTCCGGAGGCCAACAAAGCAAGTTCGTGATCGCCGCTCCAACGTTGCTGATTTCAAGATCGATCAAGTCAAACCTGCTAACGATCAAGCGCCCTCATCTCACAAACCCGGGGAAGTCCTATTTTATTTATTTCATTTACTTTACTGCATTTTATTTTTCTCTCCTTCTCAGTCTCCTTCTCTTTCTCATTTTTTGTTTCTTTCATTGAGGACAATGAAGAATCTTAGCATGGGGGAGGGTTTAGTTAGTTTCCTTTTTCTTCCTAAAAAAAAAAAATTTTACATTCCCAAAAAATTAGTATAGCTATTCTTAAGTTTTTTTTTGCTTTTTATTTTACTTCTTCAAAAATTCAAAAAATTATAAAATACAAAACCCAAAAAAATTAGAAAAACAAAAAATCAAAAAAAAATGTGCTAAAATCTATTTGAAAAACAAAATCTAAAATTATTTTCTATCTTTATTTTTATGTTTCTTCTAGTGATGTATAGGCCCGTGCGATTCCTTAGTTCTATTTAGATTTCTTTGAAACGGTTTTTCTAAACTGAACATTTTAACATAGCTTAGTTTTACTAGTTTCTTGTTCTTAAATATAGGCATCTGTTTTTTACGTTATAAGTTAGCAATTTGTAGTTATGTCTTTTTATTCGGTCAAGTTGCTTACGAATGGTTGCTATGTAATATTAGCTCTTTTTCATTTGTGGGGTAGTCTTTCTTGGTGTCTAAAACTTTTCCCAAGCTACTCTTGAAACATTTGCGTCATTTTTACGTACTTAAGAAATGATTTAGGCCACCATTTGACTAGTTTGAGCTTTTCTTGCCCACCAAAAAATTTACCATTGCAAAATAATTTTGGGCCTTTTTCATGTTTCTTTGTTTTAGCTCCACCTTTTATTTTATTATTTCACCAAAGCCAAATTGCCTTTCTTATTTTTCACACTAAATTTTGAGCTTTAAATTTTTTTTTTGTGAAGGGGTATTATTTTTGAAATGAAAAGGAAATTTTAAAGACTATTTTTTGAGCTCTCCTTTATGAAAAAATGTTAGTATCAAGATGTTATCAAATAAAAAAAAGAAGAAAAAGAAAAAAAAAGAAAAAAAGTTTATTTGTGGCCAAATTATTAAAGTAAAAATTTATGGACTTTTGTTGTTTAAAGTACTTGTCATTTCTCTTCATGTTTTATATTTTTGAGCTCAACCTTGGTTTAGTGTTTAAGCCCTCATGTTTGTCTTTGTTTTTATTTCCTAATCATTTACCTAAGCCAATTCTAAACGCCTATTTTAAGTCCTATTGATCTTTAGAACGTAAATTCGCGTAGTGGAGAAAGTGTGAACGAACAAGCCTATGGACACCATCATTGATGGATTTCTTTGGAGGTTACCTTGAGGTGTTCTAGGGTTAATTTTTATCTAGTAACCTAGTACTTTGTAAATGCACCGTTTATTTAGAACCTCTACTTTTGTTTTCCTTATTTTCATTTATTTTGGATGCCTTGTTTTAAGATTTAGAAATGTGTAAACTTTTCTTATGTTTTAATGAGATTTTTAGGCCTCCACTTTCAAGTTTTCTATTGTGCACATCTCACCCCACTAGTTGATAACATGGAAATTAGGATAGTTTAATTTTTCATGTTTTGGTTTTCTTAGCTATGAAAATGAAAAAAATATATATCTTTTGCTTTCTTTTTGGTATTTCTCTAGTTTTTATCTTTATTTTCTTGAGGGCAAGCAAATGTCTAAGCATGGGGGAATTTGATGACTAGTTTTAGTCATCCCTTTTTGGGGTAATTAAGTTGTCAAAATTCCTAAGTTTTATTATAATTTTGTGTTTTTGTATGCTTGTTATGATGTTATTATAGTTATTTTATGATATAAAAATCTATATAGTCTTATTATATATGTTACTATATATTATGTTATGTTTAATAATTAATGTTATGTCTTAATGTTTCAATTTTAATGTTTTAATGTTTTTGATATCTTGTTTTAACTTTGTTATTTTTCCATGTTTTTATTTTGTAGGATGGCCGACCCCTCCATTTGGTGCAGCCTTCAATCTTATAGCAGCCCTCAAAGACAAACCCGATCCTCCATCTTGGTGAAGCCCACATTTGAAGACCAAGTGCTGCCCAAGCTTCCATGCAGACTGGCCCCTCCATATGGTGCAACCCGGCCCTTCATTGGAGCAGCCCTCCCTTTGGTGCATCCCAAGCCCAAGCAAGCTCCTAACCGAGCCTAATACAAGCAGCCCAGTGAAGCCCAAGAAGCCCCACTCATGTCAAATCCGCCCCCTTCATTAATTTCCATGCATGAACATTTCCCTTGCACTTGTCCAGCCACCTTCCTCCCCTATCTCTCCATTTACATTAAATCTCTTCCCCCCTCATTAATTACACGCATGCATTGGCCGACCCCCCCCTCTTTTTCCCCTTCTACACACTTCCTTTCATCCCCCTTGTTTGTTTTATATTTTATAATTCACTTCCATTAAATGTTATACAATGCATCCATACCTCCTCTCTCCACCTTCATTTATTGAATGCATGAACCTTCTCCAAATCCATGGCCGGCTACCCTCCTTCTCCCCTCATATTTCCTATAATCTAGAAGCTTCTCCATCCCCAATAAAAGCCACCCCATCCCTCAAGCCAAAGGATGGAAATTTTTGGAAGAAAAGTTTTTAAGTTAAATTTGAGTGTTGAGTTGGAGAGTGGAGAGTGCTTATGAGTTGTAATTTTAGTTTCATTATTGTTATAGCTTTTCATTATTGCAAGTTTTCTTCATAATTTAGTCTTGTCTTTTCAATACTTTGTGTACTCTTCCTTTCTTTTGCAAGTAATGAAAATGTCCTTCTCTAATTTTATTTTGTCTTTCCTTTCAATTATGAGTAGCTAATTTCCTTATAGCATTTGATCGTGAGGATCCATAAAATGAGATGAGGGTTTCTTTTATTTCATAGTTTTATTTTTGCTTAATTTTCCTCGATCCTTCTTTGATCTTTATTTTGTCGACTTCGTATTTCCGATATACGGTAGTAGGCTGTGGATCTCATATTTAAGTAGCCGAGAGGCTCGTGAATATGAAAGATCACTCAAAGAAGGAAGGAGTTGAACACAACCCTAGAAATAGGATGACGTAAATCTTTTGGATTGGAGTCAAATCCAATAGTGCGGGTCACCTCGATAATGTGACTTTAGGCCTTTTGACTTGAAAGAGATTTCGGTCAGAACGTCTATAAGTCAAGGGATTTAATTCTCTAGCGAGATTATTTCCTAGTATCGGATCCGTCACGGTCGAGTATGATTTATAAATTTAAAACTATACCTTTTTATCCCTCTCATTTCATTTTATGGTGAATCATTGATCGAATGCTATTCTTTTTAATATAAGTTTTTCGTCTAAAATTTATCTTTTATTTTACTTTTAAAAATTCTCAAATCCCAACAATTTTCCGGTAGTATAATAGTTCGAGCGTGAGTAGCAGTACTTGACATCCCCGAGTTTTAAATACGACCTTGATACTACGATTCGACAGGTACACTTGACTGTTTGGGTTTTGGCCCATCATACATCCACTCTTCTACCACCCTAGGTAGGAATCCACTACAGGTTTTGATCAGGTGACTGCCACCAATGAGCTTTTGATCAGGTGCTCAAAAACCAAACCTCAAGTCTTTTGGTTAGGAGACTTGCAACCAGGAATAATTTTGAAGGGAATTAAAACCCTGAACAGAGATGGGAAGAGAGGTTGATGGAAGTCTTCTTTTCTCAAATAAAAATGAGAAGACTAAGTGGATTTGTGTTGTTGTAGAAGCTCCCCCTGAGATCTTGACTGGTTCAGGAGTGGAAGCTTTGCAAAAAGGTGAGTAGGCCTTTTAGCTCTTCAGAGATCCTTTACTGATTTGAATAACTTGTCACTTGAGATCCCTGAAAATAAAGAGAGAAAGGAAGAAGGACTCTAGATGGTGATGGTTGTTCCTTTTTCTTCTCTTGAGAGCAGTAGATTTTATGAGAGCTGTTTTCACTGCACTTTTGTTGTCTGTATGATTTTTCATGTGACTTGCTTGTTTATAGCACACGAGTTTTTGTGTATCTCTTTTCTTCTCTGTTTTTCTTAGCTCTCTTCAAATATTCTCTAAGAGATCCTAGAATTATAACTACAACTTGGTCGAATTTAAAAATCTGCAATAAATGCTTAGCCGGAATCTCAGAAATGAAAACGGTAAGTATGCTGTCATATATTCTATGTTTGTCCCGAGATATAAGTAGTTAATTCCATGAAGGATATTTGTAATCAATGCTGCCAGTAATAGCTCGATTCAAAAGATTTAAGAGCATTGATTATCCAGGGAATTAACGGCCTATAATAGTATAAAATAAGGAGACAGAAAAGGAAAGAATAAATGACAATATGCCTTACAGTATTCATCGACCTGAGAACAGCTTTCGTCGACCTGTGATTTCGTCGACCTCTGATCAGCTTTTGTCGACCTAAGCTCTGCGAACAACTGTACTGCATAAACTGACATATTCTTTACACTAAGTTCGTCGACCTGAGAACGGATGTTCGTCGAGCTGAGATCCAAGATCGTTGAGCTGAGTCTGCAGTCTGGACTTAGAATATTTTCTTATGGCGACTGTTGAAGTATTGATATGGCGTTGAGTGAGTTGTCCTCTGGCTTTGATTGTTAGATCACCATTCTGGAATTGAGTCATTTAAGAAGTGTTTAGTCATTGATAGCGTTGAGAGCGTTGAGTGAACTTTGACTCTGAGTAAACTTTGTCTTTGAATGAACTGTGGCGCTGAGTCAATTTTGTCGCCGAGAGATCTTTGGCTCTGAGAGCTGAAGTGTTAGTTGAATTGAGGACAGATTTCGTCGACCTGATGTTCTTAGTTCGTCGACTGAAGTTTGATAGAGGAGTTTTCACTTTATTCAGAGATCGTCGAGCTGAGATCTAAGTTCGTCGAGCTCATCTCAATGAATTATCTCTGGATTAGTCGAGCTGAGCACGAAGATCGTCAAACGGAGTTCGACGAATGCAGATCTCCTTTTTATTAAGTCTTTAATCTTCTAAGTATTCAGTCTCTACCAGCGTTGGAGACTGGTCCTTTCTACTATTGACTTTATGGACATGGCCTAGACTCTAAAAACACATAACATTTGACCCTTCTATACAACATGGGTCACAACCTAAGAAGAGAACCTAGCCCAAATCATCTAGGGGTTCCAACAATATCCTCCTATTTGGGTGAGGTTACTTCAAACATAAACATATAGGGACCACAATACAAAATGAAGTAAACATAGCATAAAATAGAGATAACTTATAGAATAAATAAGTTATCAGTACCTTTATAAAGCTATGCACTCACATTGTTCACAATAAACATAGAAAAAAAAACAATCTAAATGTTCTTGTGAGAATTAGAAGACTTAGCAAATTTGATTGTGCTGTTTGGATCTTGAGCTTGTCTCAGAGTCATGGTCATGTCAGCATCTCTAAGAGTCTTTTGAGAGGTGTTTCTTAGAACAACAGTGATAGTTTTACTTTTAAGATTACCTAGACACCTAGAGGGGGGTGAATAGGTTCTTATTTTCTTTTCAAACTTAAGGCAGAATGTTTAAATAATTAAAGACTATTGTCTATGAGTTCTGCAGCTACTTTAGCAATCACAATCACACAATCTAGAAATACACATCACAGATTGCAACAAGTATTTATAGTGGTTCCCCAAGATCTGGGTACATCCACTTTCCCCGTTCGCCTATCTAGCAGTGTGCTAGATTCAGCCAAACTCCCTTCCTTAACTCAGATCCTCAGATCCTACAGCTCAGAATCCAAAATGGATTCCTACAACTCAGAGTGATACCACACTCCTACAGCTCAGGCAATTCAGCCCTACCTCAGTCTTTATTCAAGACCTACAACTCAGAGATTATCTCTCCTACACTCAGCCTTTATAACATAGGCTTACAACTCAGATCTATATTAATAGATCCTACAGAATTTAGAAAAGAGTTTTATAGAATATTGCCCTTGTTGAGAGAGAAAGGACAAGACAGCACCTGATCAGCTGATGGATGAAATCAACTGAATCTTAGCTTTCTTCAAAGCTTCTTGAATCTGAACTTGCTGAGTTGATTTCCAAACAGCTTCTTGAGAAACCTGTAACAGCTTTCTTCTTGATCTTCAAACGGCTGGATCCCTCTCTATCCAATCCCTTTGAAAATTCTTCAGAATTCTAGGATGAATTCTCCTTAGACTGATCCTGAGAGGTTGAACCCTTCAGAATGTCTTCTTAGATCTTCTGATGAAGATCTTCTTCAGTTCCTTGGACTTTCTTGATTTGATTCCATAATCAGTTTTTATGTGTGTTGCTTCTCAATAAAGACAAAAAAACTTCTTATTCTACTTCTGAATCTGTCTATTTATAGACCTTCTTTTTGGTGACCGGCTGATCAGGTTTCTAATTATCTTCTGATAAGTCTGACAGCTTCAGTTAACCTGTTGTAACACACAGCTGTCAAGTCTTCAAACAGATCTTGTGCCTTTGTCTTGGACAGCAAAGTGTCGAGACTGTCTGTCAGAAAGTGTCGAGACCATCTATCTATATGTGTCGACACAAGTAACTTCGGTGTCGACACTGCCTCTGGTGAAGTCGACAAGTTTGCCTTTAAGTCGACTCAGCTTCTGCATACTACAACTTGAGAATGAGTCGACACTGAGTATTTGTGTTGACTCAAACACTTCATCATTCTTCAGCAAATGACTTGGTCTAGACTTGGCAATGTGTCGACATAAGTCCTGTGTGTCGACACAGTTGATATAGATTCAGAACATAGTATGTGTCGACACTGCCTTCAGGTGTCGACACAGCTTTTGTAAACTCTGCCTATATGTGTCGACTCAGTCTTCTGGTGTCGACACAAATATTATCGACTATGCCTCTGTGTGTCGACACAGCCTCCTTGTGTCGACACAGTTGATGTCGACTCATTATCTCTGTGTCGACACAGCCTTCTTCAAGTGTCGACACAATCTTCCTGAAGTGTCGACACATCTTCTTCTGGTGTCGACACATGGACTTAGAAATTTTTCCATACTTTTAACCTGCACACATTCAACTTAAACAACATCAAATACACCTTGATGTATATCATTATGCTAAGTTAGGCTTCTTCAAATCAGGTACACATTTTCCAATGTACCCAACAATCTCCCCCTATTTGGAGAAGTCATAACCCATATTAGCTAATGATATGCACCACTTATGATAATAATAAAAAAAATTTATGATGATGTATATAAGCTTAATATTGCAGAAAATATTAACAATCAAAACACTTGCACAGATTCATCACAGAGATAAAAGCATATACACAAAAATTACTTAAAGCACAGGATTTTGTGTATTATGTCAAAATGATTGTTTATAAAATGTTTAACCCTGAATGTTTCACATTACACAATTTTTTAAACTAAAACTAAAACTAAGACATCTTAGACTAAGACTGATCAGGCTCCTTAATAACAATCCCTCTTCCTGGTTGTACTTGAGCCTGCACAGAAGGTTGAGTTTCTTCCATGGGCTTTTTGCCTTTAAGATCAGCCTTCTCTTGAGCCTCAGTCTTCAGTCTTTGTCTCTCAAAGTAGTGATACGGCTTGGGAAAGTATTTGCTAGGCTCCACAGCATCAGGAGGTAGCTTTCCCATCTTAGCTTTCCTTCTATACTGAACAATAGCCTCCTGTCTGGCTTCATGCTTCTGCCATTCTTGTATATTGTACCACTTGCCCCTTTCATGGACTTGATCTTTTACAGCTTTCCAGGAAGTTAGTATGATGTTTCTAGAGGTAGGGCTCCACTGTTCAAAATCAGGTTTTAGTTCAGCTTGCTCCCTAAATCTCTTCTTTGACAGTTGAGCCTCTTGCTGAGCCTTGATTGCAGCTTCAGGCATGTCTACATTTCCTAGTATAATATTTGAAACCACCTCTTGAGGACTATACATAGTTTGCACCATCTGATGAATCAAGTCAAAATCAGCAGGGGGTATATGACTTGAGCAACCTCTGGTTGGTTGCCTTCAAGTAGACCTTGTGGCTGTACTCCTGACTCTGTCATATTATCATCATCACAAAGGGGTGGATATCCCAATGTGGCTCTGACACTGTTAGTGACTCACTTGGAATGTTCTGAGCCAGCAGAAATAAGTACCCTCTCCCCCTTTAGGACTTCTCTTGCTATATGATCTCTGAGATCGTCCTTCTGAAATCTGATCTAACCATCTAGATAATTAATGCCATCTTTGAAGAAGTGTTTCAACTTGTTAAGTTTTGCAGTAATTTCCTTCTGGGAAGTGGTTATGGCTGACTGAACTGAGTCTAAAGCAGTTTGGAACTTAGTGTCATATGCTAGCATTTCAGTTGCCCTAGCTTCAGTCAATTTAGACATGGTTGTTTGAAATTGAGCAAAAATATCTGTGTTGGCAGTTGTCAGATTGTCTTTTAGCTGTTTCTGATTTTCAAGAATGTATCCTTGATTAATAGATTGAGCATCTATTTCTTTCTTCATTTCCCCTTGTTATTGGGCCAGATATACAATAGCATGTGCCCCTTTGGTAAAACAATCAGTCATTTCTCTTTTATGTTGATTGACTTCAAATCTTATAGACTTTATATCTTGAGCCAGATCAAACTGAAGATTTTTATGACTTTCATCAACATATTTCTCCAAGGCTAATCTCTGATTATCGAGCTTCACCTGCAAATCTACCATGAACTTGTTGTAATTAAAATCAGATGGAGATTGGTGAGTTAAAGTCTGTAGAGCCTGCTTGTAGCTATGGCTTCTTCTTTTGAAGACCATGAGCTTCCTTTTCTTTGCCACTCTGGCTTCTGCAGACTCAGATTCTGAAGAGCTTCCAATCTTAACTCTTTCAGGAGGTGAAGGAGGAATATCTGTCTCAGTGACATGTTGATCTTTGTCAATAATCACTTGCTCCCCCTCAATTTCGAGCTCCTTCTCAATTTCTTGCTCCTCCTCAACTCTATCAATAGCAATTTTAACATCAGGAAACAACTCATCTAGAGTGAATTCCTTTTGTGCCTGAGCAGAAGATGAGTCATCTAGGCCAGCAGTATGCAAATCTTTTGATAAATCTATTTGTTCTTCCTCTTGCACTTGTTTAGAAATCTGCTCCCCCTTCACCTGTTCAGTGTTAGGAATGTCCTGGGTAGGAGAATAAACTTGCTCCCCCTGCACTGTGCAGGTAAAGATTCATCCTGGACTTGAGTAGACTCAGGCTGGTCTTCAGCCTGCTCTCTCACTTGATCTACTGGAAGTTGTTCAGTACTTTGATCATGACCTGGGGATTTCTCTGGTGTGTCCTGCCTGTCCACATCAGGCACCTCTTTGGACATAACTCTATCCCATCTTGAGAATAATCTCATGTCCATTTTTCTCATGTGATTGATCTTAGTCCCAGGAATTTGTTGTGTGACCTCTAGGATGAGTCTAGCCAGATATAGACTCAAAATCCTAGCCAGATTTGGCATCTTAAGTCCTTCCTTGATTTTATCAAACACAATTATTGACCAGACTGTGTTAACCCTGAAGATTATCCTTGTCATGAGGTTAAACATTAAGGCCGAAATCCTATCATGGCCGCCAGGTTTACACAAAATCACCTTTCCAACCACTTCAGATAGAAATTTGACTTGTGGATTCATTCCTTTTCTGTTGATTGCTGCTCCAATTTTGACGGTTGGATCCAATCCACACCATTGTAGAGCCTCCCTTGTCTTAGAGGCTGGGACCTCTTCTACATTCTCAATGCTTGGTAATTGAAGAATCTTTCTTAAACTCCGTAGATTAAGTTTCACCTTGGTTCTATGAACTGTGGATTTGATCTCGAGTCCAGAAGAATCCATTGATGCTGAAGTGTAAAATTCAAGTACCTCCTTCTTCTAGATTTTGGTAGGTTCAGAAACCAGATATTCCAATCCATTATTAGCAAGATAGGATATCACCTATTTTATTTCAGGCGTGGCATTGTCGAACGCAGCCCTAACCAGCTCATATCCCTCATTGACGTTATCCTCAACCTTTGGCGCCATTGGAAAGATGAGAAAACTGGAGAGAAGAGAAGAGAGAGAATGTCGACACAGGGTTTTAGTCTCGAAAACCTTGTGAGCGTGTCGACAGAATACGTTCTTGACTATTTATACCCTCTAATGAAAGAAGGTCAAAAGTCGAGCAAAAACAGACTAAATGTGTCGACACAAATGAAATGTGTCGACACAAACTTTTACTGTCTCGACATCAATGTTGACTACTGTGCATTGACACCAATTGAGGATATGTTGACACAAGAGAGACATAGTAGAGCATCAGAAATTCTGTGTCGACTCTTAGTACAAGTGTTGACACAAAATCTGTAAGTGTTGACACCATTATTCTGGTAAAGTCGACACTACATTTCTGGATTAGTCGACTATTTGACCCTTAAGTGTCGACACAAATTCTCTGTGTCGACACTAATTCTCTGACAAGTCGACATAACTATACTGAGTCGACACTTTATCACTGAAAGTGTCGACACCATTTTACTTAGCCAATTTATGTTTGTTGATATACTAATCAATGGTCAGCATTCCTAATTCAATTTTAAATTTATTGAATTTTGTTTCATCCAGTGGCTTAGTAAATACATCGGCAATTTGATAATCTGTTTTAACAAATTCCAATGTGATATCTTGTCTTTCTACATGCTCTCTAAGAAAATGGTATTTTATTTCTATATGCTTAGTTCTACTATGAGAAACATGATTGTTAGCAATATAAATAGCGCTCTTAGAATCACACAATAAAGGTGTTCTACTTACTTGAATACCATAGTCCTTTAACTGATGTTGAATCCACAATAGCTGTGCACAGCAACTTCTAGCAGCAACATATTCAGACTCAGATGTGGATATTGCTATACTGGTCTGCTTCTTACTGCTCCATGATATCAGTCTTCCTCCCAAAAATATGCAAGTACCTGTAGTACTCTTTCTATCCTCTCTACAGCCTGCAAAATCTGCATCTGAATAACCTATTAGTTGAAAATCTCTATTCCTAAGATACCAAAGGCCTATATTTGGTGTGCCCTTTAAATATCTCAAAATTCTTTTAACAGCAGTGTAATGAGATTTTTTAGGGCATGCATGGTACCTAGCACAGACACATGTAGCATACATAATATCTGGTCTACTAGCTGTGAGGTATAATAGAGAACCAACTATTCCTCTATACAAAGACTCATCTACAGGCTTACCTGTATCATCTTTACATATAGGAATATTTGTTCCCATAGGAGTTTTCATGGTAGAGGAAGATTCCATACCATATTTTTTATCAACTCTTTGGTGAACTTAGACTGGGATATGGACAAGCCATCATCAGTCTGTCTTACTTGGAGTCCCAAGAAGAACATAAGTTCCCCCATACTACTCATTTCAAACTTCTCTTGCATAAGTTTGGCAAACTTCTTGCAAAGGTTGTTCTCTGTTGACCCAAAAATTATGTCATCCACATATATTTGGACTAAGATTATCTTGCCTTTAGACTCCCTAAGAAATAGAGGTGCCATGGAAAAAGAAAGAGAGAAGGAGATCTATCAAGGATCTTTAGGTTCAGGTGTTAGCCTGTACAACCAAGAGAAACGACCCTTTGATACCAATTGAAAGTGAGGGGATAGATCTGATTTACTCTAGAGGGGGGGGGGTGAATAGAGTATTAAAAACTTTTAATAAGTTTTTATAGCAGAATTAAGATAAGTGTTACATATAAGTAAGAGTAGAAAATAATTCACAAGCAAAAACAGCATAGCAGAAAATAAAGAAAGATGAGCAACCAGACGTCAAAAGAAAATTATAGTGGTTCCCCAAATCTGGGTACATCCACTTTTCTACCACCCTGGTAGGAATCCACTTAGGTTTTTAATCAGGTGACCTATCACCACAAGATCTTCTTCAGGTAGATTTAGAGACCCTTCAGGCCTTTGATCAGGTGCCTAAAACCAATAGTTTTTTGATCAGGTGCCCTATCACCAATGACTTAACTTTTTAAGGGAGTAATAACCCTATATAGGAAAGTTAAAAGAAAAGTTGATGGCAGTCTTCTCTTTCTCAAAGCAAATAAGAAGACTAAGTGGATTTTGATGATGCCAAAGCTCCCCCTGAGATATCAAGTAGGTTCAGGAAGATGGAAGCTCTGTCCACGGTGTAGGTCTTCAGAGGACTTAAGTTCTTGCTCTTCAGAATTTGTAGATTGATGTTGATTAACTATCTCTGTAGATTCCTAAAGATGAAAACTGAAGAAGACTCAAGATAGTGGTTTTTTGTTCTTCTTCTGTTTCCTGAGAGCAATAAGAGTTCTGAAGACTGAGAGAAATCTGAGAGAGAAAATGTTTTAGCTATAGTAGGAATGTTCTCTCTGTGTGTATTTCTCTGTATGTATTTCTATGTGTCTTAATCAGTCTGAATGTCTTTCTCTTTTGTCCTTGAAGAATAGAATAAAAACTGTCTCATTTGAAATTCAAAGACATTCCTTAAATTACTGCAAAAATTGAGGAGAGAAACCGCTACAATTTTTTGCATTTAATTGTCTCCCAACCGTCTTGACAAATAATTCAAAATAATAACTCTGTGAATACCATAGTTAATGATGCAAAGAAACGACTATATGCCTTGAGAATATCTGCATTAACTACCAGAGATAATTTGACAAAAACAGGATCAAAAAAATAGGGATTAAATCTTCAAGACAGCTGCTGAAAATAAGTAGTCGGACACAGAATATGATCGTCGATCTGAGTTGGGAGATCGTCGAGCTGAGATCAACTATCTTCAATCTGAGAATACTGTGAACAAATATGAAATCGTCGACCCGAGCTCGTAGATCGTCGAGCTCAGTTCATAGACTAAACTCTGAGATCGTCGATCGGAGATCAACGATCGACGAGCTGAGTTCGACAAAAGTCGAACTGATATGTATTTCACAGATTTCTTCTAAGTCTGAGTTCTTAAGAGAAAGCTAATGCTGGTCTTTAGAAGTCTGATCTATAGAGACTAACTTAGACCTAGAACTTGACCCTGGCTATACATGTGGGTCAACAATCTAAGAGTGGACCTAGACCAAATCCAAAAAGTGTTCCAACACCATTATAGATCAATAAATTAGATTTGCATAATTATAAGGGTGACACAGTCCATGTCTCTAGTCCAATCGTATGTAAGGGATAAAGGGGCAAGACAACACTGATACATTGTGAAAGTCTTTAGTTTCAAGGATAGCTAAACACCTAGAGGGGGGGGGGGTGAATGGGTTTTTCAGTATTTTTATATTTTTTCTTCTTTAAGTATGTTGTGAGTTTGTTATTATCTGCTTTCAAGAAAACCACAAAAGCACACACAAAATTTATAGTCGTTCCCCATATTATGGGTACATCCACTGTCCCTCCCACCTTTCAAATAGTCTATTATACAAGGCACTTTTCCAAAACTCAGCTCCAAAGAGCTTACAACACAGATCTCTATGGATCTCTCAGTCCCTTCCAAGACCTACCTCGAGACAAAGCCCTACCTCAGAGCAAGCTTGCTCCTACAACTCAGTTATCCAAATATCACATACCTCAGACTAAATTAATTGTCTTATAGCTCAGGCTAGGAGGTTAGCCCTACAACTCAGAGAGGATGACCCTCCTACAACTCAGGCACAAAGTACCTATCTCAGATCCACAAAAGTATCCTTCAACTCAAGAACAAAGGCCCTACCACTAAGAGAGAATGAGTCTCTACCTCAGCCAAACTACCCTACCTCAAGCACACGGGCCCTGCCTCAGATCCACAAATGATCCTACCTCAGATCAACAAATGATCCTACACTTAGCCTTTATAATTAGGCATATAATCAGATCCAAAGGATCCTATTGAAAGAAAAGAGTTTTGCTGATGTTGATTTGACTCCAGAGAAATATTCTCCGAGCCTTCTTCTTCCCGAAGCTGAGAAGAACTCAGCCCTAACTTCTTCACATCTACAAGAAAGATAATCTTCAGGAAACTGCTGCTTGTACTGGAAGTAACTCAAAAACACAAGTTTCTGAACTTACTAATGAAGACAAATGAGTTGATAGTTCTTTGTGTCCTTCACTCAGCTAACCTTGACTGCAGAAATCAGATAGCTCTGCTTTTTATTCTTTCTCAAAATATTTTTCTGAACTTGTTATTGTAGGTGCAGGAAATAATCTCATGTAGTTATTGTTGGGCTGAGTCTATCTCAGTCAAGAAGCTTGACACAGATAAATATCCCTTGTGTCAAGAATATCAATCAACCCACTTTCATCCTGTAGGATTCAGTTTACCTAGATCTGAGCTGTAGGTACCTGAAAGGGTAATGAGTTGTAGGAGTGCTGCAGCACTCTGAGAGTAGGGCTATGTGCCTAAAACTCTAGGGTTGTAGAGCCTGAGTTGTAGTCCTTAGAAATAAGGCTGAGGTAGGTGATTAGTGAATTACTGAGTTGTTGGAGCTCTACAGGGCTCTGAGGTAGGAACCCTTGTGGTTTTGTGTTTGGATTCTGTAAAGAATTTGAGTGTAAGGCTGAGGCCCTGAGGTGTATGCTCCTTGGAGCATTTTGGAGAAGTGCATAGTCTAACATGACAGTTAGATAGGTGGGAGGGAAAGTAAATGTACCCAGTAGGGGAACCACTATAAATATATATGTGCTTTGTTGTGTTGTTTTCTTTGTGTAGGGTAAATCATCTTGAAATAAGAAATTAATCAACCACTCAAGAAGCAAACTAAAAGAAAAGAAAAGAATTAATAAAGAGACAAATAACTTATTAACCACCCCCCCCCCTCTTGGTGATATAACTATCCTTGAAATTAAAGACTTTCATGATTGCTGTACCCAACAAAAATCTCATCATAGGACTTGGCAGCAAACTTAGTTACATAGGACTTACCTTTCTAGAGCACATAAAATTTGCTACCAAAGATCCTGAGATAGGGAAGGTTTGGTTTTCTTCCCTTTGAGATCTCATAGGGAGTCTTCTTGTGACACTTGGTGATAGAAACTCTGTTTGGGACATGATATGCAGTATTTACTGCCTCAGCCCAAAAATATTCCGGGAGAGTGTCACTTAGCAAAGTCCTACCAGCTTCTATGAGAGTTCCATTCTTATTCTCAGCAATCCCATTTTGCTGGGGTGTTCTTGGAGAAGAAAATTTTTGATGAATCCCTTGCTCTTCATAGAATCTTGTCAACCCTTTAGATTGAAATTCAATCCCATAGTCACTTTTTATTTTTACCACAGTACTGTCTAACTCATTCTGAATCTGCTTGACAAATATCTTGAAGACATCAAGGGTTTTAGACTTTTTCTTAAGAAAGAAAACCCAAATAAATCTAGAAAAGTCATCAACAACCACAAGGGTGTAGACTTTCTTACTTAGACTATGAACTGGTAAAGTACAAAACAAGTCCATACGGACGGGGTATAAACAGCTCACTAAGTCTTTGGTCCCAATGCCCTTGAAGGAAGCTTTGGTCTGCTTGCCCTTTTGGCATGCTGAGTAAATGCCTTCCTTGGTGCATTTCATTTTGGGACCATTCCTAACTAGCTCTTCACTAAAGATCTTGTCAATGGTCTTATAGTTCAAATGAGCTAGTCTCTTGTGCCATTATACAAAGTATGAGACTTTCTCATCTACAACTAGACATATAGGAGAGTCTTTATTATGATAGAAAGTTTAAGCAATAGACCTTTCAACTCCTAGTGCCTGTAAAGATGACCTCTTGGTCACTTGACCTATTAATTTGGCACTCATCCTTATGGAATGCAATGACATAGCCAAGTTCACAGAGTTGGCTTATGCTTATCAGGTTATGTTACAACCCTTCAACATAAGCCACTTTTGAGATGGTGACTTTGCCATTGGTAATCTTACAATAGCCTCTTGTTACTCCTCTATCTGAACCACCAAAGATTACTTTGAGTCCATACTTCACTGGAGTGTATGTAATGGCCCGGTTTAGAGCTCAGAAGCTACCGCACCCAACCTGGGCCGCACAGCTTATCTCTCCCAAAGGCCCGCTACAGGGCTGCAACCCAATATACCCCAATGCCTCTCTGGCCTGTTTCTCAACACGACGCGATGTTGGCGCTAGGTTTCGAACCCGCAAACCTTGATAACACACTTCTCCAATAGTGGCTATCACCAACTGAGCTGCACCCTTGATAACACACTCCTCCAATAATGGCTATCACCAACTGAGTTGTAGCTCAGTTGGTGATAGCCACTATTAGAGGAGTGTGTTATCAAGGATTGCGGATTCGAAACCTAGCTTGTCTCGCCCCAAGGCCTGCTACAAGGCTGCAGCCTAATACACCCCAATGCCTCTCCAGCCTGTTTCTCAACACGGCGCGCTGTTGGCGCTAGGTTTTGAACCCTCAACCCTTCATAACACACTCCTCCAATAGTGGCTATCACCAACTGAGCTGCAACCAATATTGGAGGAGTGTGTTATCAAGGGTTGCGGGTTCGAAACCTAGTGCCAACAACCCGCCGTGTTGAGAAACAGGCCGGAGAGGCATTGGGGTGTATTGGGCTGCAGCCCTATAGCGGGCCTTGGGGGCGAGACAAGCTGTGCGGCCCAGGTTGGGTGCGTCAGCCTCTGAGCTCTAAACTGGGCCATTATAGTGTAATCCTTTAAGTTGGTCTTTGTTCCAGACATGTGCTTGGAATAACCACTATCCAATTACCATATTGGGGTATGGGCACTTGGACTAACCTACATCACATAATTTATTTTACCTTAGGACCCCAATATTTATTGGGTCCTAGGTTCTGATTAGCTTGAAAAAGACCTTGTCTTCCTACAGATTTTTTGACAGACAGAGTAACACTAGCAGTGGGCACTGTAGGATTGTGCCAGAAATCTAAGGCAAAATACCCCCACTTTGCCACATCACCAACACTCATGAATATTATATCTTCTTTTTTGAGTAGGTCTGGTAGCAGGTAGCTGTTCAGAAAGAGGGGCATCAACCTTCTTCAAGTTCCTTTCAGCAAGGATTTGATTGAAAGTAAGTCTTATAGTAGACTTACTTGGATTGCTTTAAATGCCATTAACAATAGTCTTCTTTGTAGAAGACATGCTATTGAAAGCATCAGAGATAGCCATATCAGGCTTCTTGATAGACTTACACTTGGTCTGAATCTTTGCTGGAAGGTCTTGAATGAAGGCTACTTCCTTATTCTTGAGTGAGGGGGATGATGCACAAAAGATAAATGGTCTGTGATGGGTCATTTGAATTTACTCATGAGGAGCCTTAAAGGCACTCATTCCCATAATAAATCTTCCACCATAGCTGTGAACATCTTTGTTCACACAAGTTTATCTACCATTCATCCAGTGACCATAGACACTCTCTTGGTCATACCTGTTTGAAGGTAACAAAACTTTCTTAAAAGGAATGGGCGGCTTGGATACCATAGGCTGAACTAGATCTTTGCCTTTCCCTTTGGAATGGGCAACTCTAGTGCTCCCCCTTAATCCCAACCAATTCTTGCCCTTTTGAGAGGAGAAGGAGTCTATCAGGGGCAACACAGTACTGAGCTTAGAGTAACTAGCCACAAACCTTTTCTCCCTCTGGAGTTACTCTTTAAGATTCTTAATAAGACTATTCTTGAATCTGATGATGCCAATCTGAACGAGAGAAATGTTCTTCAGTTGGTTGACTTCCCTAGCCTTCTGATCCAGCAAGGATGCTTTCTCAGCTTGCTGGGAAGCATCTAGCTGCAGGGAAGTGATCTCTATAGCTTGCTTCTTGGCCAACTTCTGGCATCTTTTGAAGGCATCTAGAAGGGAACCATACTTATATATCAATTGATTGATATTTTCCTCAGATTTTGAGTACTCTTCACCACTGGATGAAGATGCACAAGAATTGGGACTTATCTTATATTCAGAATCAGATGATGAGCTATATAGAGAGTGTACCTTAGCTAGATGGCTAATTCTTGCTTGATTCTTCATCTGACATTACCATTAGCCCATAACAGCTATTGGCATCTTCATCCTCATAATCCTCCTCTGATTCACTGTCTGAATATGATAGAGGGGCCCTATTATATATACTAGCATTAAGATAGTCTTCAACTTCATCTGCAATAGCAGCCAGCAGCCCAATGAAGACTTCTTCTTCTTTAGACTCATAGGAAGACGGGTCAGACTGACTCTAACTCTTCTTATTCTTAGCAATGAAGGTCCTTTCCTTCTTTCCATTATGATGGTGGTCCTTTTTTGCACCATACTCCTTTCTCTTTACTGGACAGTCAGCAATTACATGTAATGGTTTGCTACAGTAATAGAAAATAACTTTAGTAAAAACATGTTTACAAGGTTTAAATTCATACCTGTCTCCCTTGGAGTGTTTCTTCTCAGATCTGTAGTGATCCTTCCTGTGATGAGAGGAGGAGGAAGGTCTACTCCTCCACTGCTTCCTCTTCATCTACTTCTGAAATTGCCTAGAGAAGGCAGTAAAATCTTCATCAAACATGCTACAGTCTAATGTGCTTGGCTCTAAGCTATTTGTTTCAGCAGGCCTCCTTAGAGGAGAGGCAATCCTCTCCTTGCTCATCTTGGTGCTCTAAGTTTTGAAGGCTAAAGACTTTTCCTTGACCTGGGATTTGGTGATATTCTCCTTGGCCTCCTTGGAGGAGTTCGACGAAATCTGTTGAACATAGTTTTTATTCAGATTCTTGTTCCTTTTCTTCTTATTTATAGATTTCTGAGAGACATTTGGTGGAGTAGTTTCTCTGATTTTATCTTTTCCTTTTTAAGAGATAAATTTAATTGGTGTTGAAAGAATATTTTTCTTTAATATTGGGGGTAAGCTTAATGAAGCACCTAAGCCTAGCTTGCCATTTATTTTGGCATTTACTGTGCTTGTGATGTCCATCAGCTTAAGGCCTATCCCATTGAGAGATTCCTGAAGTTGCTTTGCCTCACATAATTCAGTTTTTAGTGAAATGATTTGTTCATTAGCTAAGTCTAAATCATTTTTTAGTTTGATATTTTCAGTAAATAGGTTATCAAATTCAAGCTATTTATCTCTAAGAATTTTTATTTCCTTCTCTGACTGGATTAAATCAATGCATAAGGATTTAAATTCAATTTTAAAATCTTCTTAATTGAAATCAAATGAAGAGATTACCTGATCTTCTTCAGATTCAGATTCCTCTTCTAATTCTTCAGCTTGTTCCTCAGCATTAGATTTGCTACTTGAGGCATTAATAGCCATAAGGCAAATTTCCCTTGCCTTTGCCTCCTCTTCATCTTCACTAGAGCTGGAAGATGAGGATTCTTCATCTGTGTCACTCCATGTATCAGCAATGAAGCCTTTCTGCTTTCTCTTTTGTTTGCTGGAGGAGTGCTTGCTAGAGCACTTGCTTAATTGCCTCTTATTCTCCTTTTCTTTTCTTCTATCTTTCTTTTGTGCCTCTGGGCATTCAAGTAGAATATGCCCAGGTTTTCTGCATCCAAAACAAACAATCTCCTTGGTAGGAGTCTTGTCATATCTTGGCTTGTCATCATTCTTGGATGACCTTCTTCTAAAGTCTTTCTAGGCCATTTTATAGAATCTTTTAGCAAACAAGCTCATTACGTCTTCATTAGTTGGAAGAGCTTCTGATTCTTCTATTGCTTTAAAAGCAATGCTATGCTCCTTCCTTGAAGATGTAGAATCCTTCTGTTCAGCAGCCTCCCTTGTCTTGATCAACTGGTCATAAGACTTGAGCTTGCCAAAGAGAGATTCTGTAGAAATCTAATTTAAACTTCTGTCCTCCTTAATTGGCCATATCCTGGAATCCCAAGTCCTGGGGAAGCACATTTGTATTTTTCATTTATCTCAGTTAATGAGATGTTCTTATCCAGGGTTCTCAGTTCATTTATGATGATACTGAGTTTGTTATACATCTCAGCAACAGTCTCGGATTCCTCCCTCTTGAAATTCTCATACTGTGATATGAGGAGGGATCTCCTGTCTTTTCTTTCATCTACTAAGCCAGCAACTATTTGGTTCAGTGAGTCCCAAATGGCCTTTGTAGAGGTGCACTCAGCCACTTTTTGAAAGAAGTCATCTGACATTGTCTGCGCCAGAATATTCATTACTTTAGCATTAACCATCTTGGCTTTCTTTTGTGCATCACCCCACTCAGGTGGTGGAACTTCATGTGTATTTGAAGTTGTAGCAGCAGCTGTAGGTTGAGGGGGACCTGTCAAAATAGTGTTGAAAATGTCATCATCAATAGAGTTCATGTTTAGTTTGATTCTTGCCTTCCAGAGTGCAAATTTATTCAAGTTGCACACTGGAGTTTTGGTACTAGAATAATCCTTATTCTGTGCCATGCTGTAAACAAGAGGCTAGAGAGAAAAAGATCAATCAAAGGGTCTTGGTTCAGATATAAGTCTGTGAAACCAAAGGAACAACCCTCTAATACCAATTGAAGGATGGTAAAAGCTTTAACACCTGAGGGGATAGACCTATTTAACTCTAGAGGGGGATGAATAGAGTATTTTAAAACTTAATTGGTTTTTATAGCGGAATTAAAATAGTGATATATATATCTTAAGAAAGTGCAGGAATGAAAATCTAACTAACACAGTACACAGCACACAACAATAAGAAAATAACAAACAACCAGACGACACAAGAAATTTATAGTGGTTCCCCTAAACTTGGGTACATCCACTCTTCTACCACCCTGGTAGGAATCCACTAATAGGTTTTTGATAAGGTGCCCTGTCACCAACAGGTTTTTACTCAGGTGCCCTTTCACCACAAGATCTATTTGAAGGGGAGATCTCACAACCCTTTAGGCTTTTGATTAGGTGCCCAAAACTAAGCTAAGTATTTTGATAAGGAGACTAAAGAACCAGGTGGTTAACTTTTGAAGGGAGTTAAAACCATGTGTACAATGGGATGAAAAATGTGATATTGTCTTCTCTTTCACAATCAGTTGAGAAGACTTTAGTGGATTGCTTAATGTTGTCAAAGCTCCCCCTGAGATGTTGAATGGTTCAGGAAGAAGAGAGCTTTGCACAGGGTGTAGGCCTTGATGAAGATCTTCAAAAGCTTCTTAGATTGGTGTTGATTAGATGTCCCTTTGAAGCCTAAAGTAGAAACTGAAGATGACTAGAGATCGTGTATTGATGTTCTTCTTCAATTTCTTGTAAGAATAATTGCAGTGCTTTTCTCTGTATCAGTTATTGTGTATATGTAAATAAAGTCTTCCTTTTTGAAAATGATTTATATATCTTCTGAGAGAGTTTCAGCCTTTGAATTTGAAAATAATATCCTTGATTGCTGCTGAGATTCTGGGAGTTGAAACGGCTAGAATATGTCTTTAATGTATTTCCGCAATTGTCCCAGTAAATAAGTTAAGTAATTAACTCTATGAAATCCATAATTAATTCTGCCTACCAATGGTTATATTCTTGAGAATATAAGCATTAATTATCGGAGAATTACTGCCTTAAAATAATACCAATTCAAATCAAAATGACAGAAATCATCAAACTGAAACTAACAGAAATCGTCGACCTCTGAACAGATTTCGTCGACCTGAACTCAAAATTCGTCTAGCTGAGAAATCATCTTCGTCGACCTGTGCTCAGAGAAAAAATAATATGGAAAGGAACTGTCAAAGCTGAGCTCCAAGTTTGTCGAACTGAGGTAGAATATCATCGACCAGAGAAATTGAGTGAGAAGGGAGTTTGTCGACCTGAGCTCGAATATCATCGAGCTCAACTCAGAAAAGGAACTCTGAGTTCATCGATCTGTGATCGACGATCGTCGAGCTGAGTTCGAAGAAATTTGAACTGATTTTTGAACTCTCTATAAAACTGCAATTCTTCTAAGTCTGGATTTGTGAAGCCTTCTTAAGGCTAGATCATAAGATGTCTAACCTAGTCAGACTATCCTAACCTTAGAACTAACAAATTGACCCTAGGCTATGCATGATGGGTCAAAAACCTAATAGTGAACCTTAGCCCAAATCCAAACTAGGGATCCAACATTAACCTTCCTGGTAGATAGCTACATCTCATAGGAGAGCTGCTTTCCAAATAGTATATGAGGGGGAGTATCAGCCAGCTTTGCCACCTCTCTGATAATACATTTTGTAGTTTAAACTACTAGGGTAATTACAAGTTTTTATTATAAAAATTATATCTTTTAAAGCTTTATTTTGACCTCCTATTGTATATATTAATACCAGTAATGTTTTCTTTTTTTCTTTGCAGATTTATAGTTTTCAGCCAATTTCGTCAAACTCAGCTAGTTCGTCGAGCTCTCCAGAATTCGTGGACCTCAGCATTCGTCGACCTCAGCCAGTTCGTCGAGCTCGCAAGCGTCCGTCGAGCTCAGCCTTTAGTTCTGCAATCGATGAATGTCTTCAAATTAGTCGAGCTCAGCCTTCAGTTCTGCGTTCAACGAACGTCTTTAAATTATCCGACCTTGCCTTCAGTCCAATTTCGTCGAGCTCCGCATTCATTCTGCATTCGACGAACTCCTCCAATTTCGTCGAACTCAACCAGTTCATTTAGTTCAGCAAGTTCGTCAAACTCACCATCATTAGTCAAACTCAGTGTTTGTCGAGCTCTCCCGCTCCTTCTTTCTGCCATTTCGTCGAGCTCAGCCTTCAGTTTTGCGTTTGACAAACATCATCAAATTCGTCGACCTCGCCTTAAGTCTAGTGTTCGTCGACCTCCCATCCCTCCTTCTCCTCAGAGTTCGTCGACCTCCCATCCCTCTTCTCCTTAGAGTTCATCGACCTCATCTTTTGAGTTCGACGAACGGTTCTTTTCGCCATTTCATCAAGCTCATCCTTCAGTCCTGTGTTCGACGAATGGTTCTTTCCGCCATTTCGTCGAGCTCAACCTTTAGTTCTGCGTTAGACGAACGGTTCTTTCTGCCATTTTGTCGACCTTGCCTCCTGTTCGACGTTTGTCAATCTCCCGTCCAACTTCTCTTTTCTCCGTTCGTCGAGCTCTCCCTCCTCCTTTGATTTTGTCGAGCCCTCTCTCCTAGTTCGTCGAGCTTACTTCCCGCCGAGGACAAGTCCCGCTTTTTCACAAAAGCATACTACCGCCATAAATGCATGTCACTCGTACCGAGGCAATCATCATTTCCCGCCAGATATTCGTACCAAGGTAAACTCTCGTGTATGGCTGGATGCATGGGCATTTCCTGCTCTTTGAAAAATCTATAAATAGAGGCCCTCCCCTTGAAGAAAAGGATATAGAATTTTGGGAGAGGGGAAGTGCTTCCATTTTCAGTTCTCCCTTAGTGTTCTTCCACTCTCCTGTTTTCATTTGAGTTTTTTTATTTAGTTTAAGTTTTACTCTTTTGTAATAGATTAGTTTAGTTTCAGTTTAAGTTTTACTGCTAGCTTAGTTTTCATTTCCTGCAAGTGTAATATCTTTTATTTTAAGTTATAAGCTCATTGTTTGATTTAATATAAAGTTTGTTTACTTTTACTTATTTCTATTTTGTTTCCATGCACTTCTACTCATCTCTCTTCCTCCACTTCACCATGAGTAGCTAATACTCCTTGTACTCGATTTTGATGATCCTTGGTTTGAGTTGATTAATTTATGATGCTCTAGTTTTCTCTTTCTTTGTAAGGTTTAGACCTTGATTTACTCTTGAATAATCATGTTTGGAGATATATCATCGATATATATTTTCCATCTTTGTTTCCACTCTTAGCTAGCCGAGAGGCTCGTAGTTTGGAGTGAACACTCAAGAGTAAAGAGAGTTGTACGCACCCCTCGAGAGAGGAAGACGTTAAATCTCCCGGATTGGAGTAAAATCCAATAGCGGGGTTCACAGCGTAAAGCTAGCTTTAGGCCTCCAATTTGGATGAGAGTTCGGTCGGACCTTCCTAAACTCAGGTGGGCACGACTTTGAGAGAAGCGTTTTCATGCTTTAGGAACCTCCACGATCAAGGTCCTTTGCCTTATTAAGTTAGAGTTTATTATCACATTTTTGATCAACTTAGGCCGAGGTGATTCTCGATCGAGTGCTTTTCTTTATCATTGTTTAACCCCTCATTTTAATCGAGAGTTGTGCTCTCTCTGATTAAGTGCAAGTTCTTTTCTTTATGCAAGTAGTCTCTTCTTTTAATTTAGTTAACATTCCTAAAAGTTTCTTCGATAAGATAATAGTCTTCGTGTTAGTAAGATTACTCAACGGTTCCCGAATTTAAATACGATACTTGTGTCCCATAACTACAATTCAATAGGTATACTTGCCTAATCATCATAAAACACTACTAACTAAGTTTCATGCAATTCCTAGGTCAGTAAGTCATGTATAAAAATCTTCAAGTAAACCCCCTAAAGTGAACTTTGTGAAGAAACATTCTCATAAAGTCATCCAAATGACATGTAATGATTTTCTAGGCTTTATTATGCCCTAAAAAGTTCTCTGGCCAAGTAACACAATTTTCTGGCAAGATATAATATTTATTATCTATTTATCAAAATATGGTGCGCTAGTTCACTTAACTCATAAAGTACTAAGAGGAAATGCTCAAATGATCCAAATAATTTACTAGTGCCTCTAAATGATATTTTATTTATCTTACCAGAGTTTCACATCATTCTAAGTTAATCTAACCATGGTTACCTCAAAAATTACTACTAGGGGCAAGATGGTGGTTATAACTACAAGTATAGGCTACAGTTTTCTAAACATCCTATAATAAATTTCAGGGGTCAATAGCACTATAAAATTACTCCTACCAAAATCTCACAAGGGTCCAAGGTCATAAGACCCCTCAATATTTTCATAAAAGGTATAGGTATAAACTATCCCTAATTGTTTTAAGTTGTGTGCCTAAGTCTAAATGTCACCAAATTCCTTCCTCGAGCTATTTACCATCCTAGGATCACATGGACTAAACCCCAAGTCCGTACAAGGACATGTCACTTTATTTCCTTTACAAACCCCCAAAGTTCAACATTAGGGTTTGAACTAGGGTCCTAGGGCAAATCCACCCTAATCAACACCAAACTCCATGTGAGGGTGTTAATTTCATAACAAATTAGTGGCCCAAATTTCAACCTCTGTTGAGGTGATTTGGTCACTCAACACCACAAGGGACAAATTAACCTAATTACCCCTTTTAGAGCCTAGGCTAGGGTTTATCAAATTCCAAGCCAATCCATCTCCAAATTGAATGAAATTTTATACAGAGCCCTATATGGACCAAAAGAACCAATCTCCAAAATTTGGGAGGGTTTGGAGGTCATTAGACCCTTTAAATAATACATACATGACTATTAAATTTCTACCAAAAATTTAGGAACATGTTTTCCAAAAATGCCCATTTTTGGATATGTTCTAGGTATAGTTAAGAGTGACCCCCATCCAAAATTTCAAGTCATTTGGATTGCTTGATTGATGGGGGAACTCAAAATAATCTCTTGTCTAGCCTAGGTATAAACATCACCAAAATGAGTGTTGTGGTCTGACCTGAACTCCAAATTGGTTCAAACCAATTTTAAAATAAACTATACTCTTTGGGTTACAACTTCCATATAGGAAATTTTTTACTTTAGAAGTATCCAAGTATTTTTCATAAATCAAAACATCCATAGCTATTTAAATTACCGAATTGAATTAATAATATAAAATAAATAATCGGATTCTGCACAAATCTTGATGCAGGATAGACGAGATCCATTCATCTTCCCCAACATGCCAACGACCGGGATTGTCCCGTCCTGGGTGGCCATCGATAGGCGGTGGTAGGCCGGCCGGAGGTGGTCGGAATCGGGGTTTGTGTGCGGAAGAAATAGCTTGAAAATTCAAGCTTTCAACCATGCCAAACTTGGGCCAATTGGCCTCAACTCCGGCAGCCGTTAAGAGTTGATCTATCCACTAATGTAGGAGGTGAGGGAGGACCTTAGTGGAGGGCTGGAGGCGGGCCGATCGTCGGAAAGCCATGGATGGTGGTAGCGCCGTCGGGTGTTCTACAACAACAATACCAAAGTGCCCGACTCCTTCAGTGAGATTGTGGAAACTGCTGCCCTGGGTCTGGGGATGCTTTTAAGAGAGTAAATTGGGGAAGAGGGAGGGTCAAGCATCAATTTCCCTTAATGGCAAAGAAAGCTAAATTCGGCCATGGCTTGATTCACAGCACAAGCAACTGGAAAGGGTTGGAAAGCCCTTTAATCTTCCCCCTAACTGACTAGGGAGTAAGATTCCAGCAAGAGGAGAGGGCCTTTGGCCTTCCAAGCCATGAATGGCCTTCACTCCCCACCTTCTCTCTCCTCCATTAAAAAGGAAAAATGGAGCTTTTCTCTCTCCTAGTCATCAAGGCCGATTTTGATGTCTCCTCCAGCCTATTGGCACCCCAATAACTCATATTATTAATGGAAGTGAGGTTAGCCTAAGTGGGGGAAATTTTCTTGAGCTTGGGTTAGCCCATTTGGGCTAGTTTGACCTAATCTAGGGTTGGGTTGACTTGGGTCAACCTAGCCTTTTTAGTTGACCCTAGTGGGTCCTTATGGTTCTACTGGACCCTCTAATAGGTTAGTGATGTTGTGGTGGGGTCATGGAGTCATGGTGAAGCCCTATAACCGTCCCTAAGCTAATGATATGAATTCTACTATTTGTAGACCATGGTGATCTCACCTTCATTTCTAGGTTCACTTGGTATTCTTGGGCTTCCTAGGGTTTTGTAATGACCTACTCATGATAAAACCACTCCTAGGGGTCTAGTTGTCTAAGGGATGTTACATCATAGCTCACTATCAAAATATATAAAAGAGCAATAATCCACAATGAGTATAAATATAAAAGAGAGTAGAAGAATGGGCTTGAGGCCGGCACATGTCTAATACAAATGATCTCTCTCACAAAACTCACAATCATCTAAGCGGAAGCAAACCAAAGTCTATCCTCGACCCGTCGTGTAGTAGTGGTAGTGCGCAGCAACTGCTCCTAATGTCTTGCTGGTGTTGATGCTCCTGCTGCTCGGTCCCATAAAATAATGTGGTCCACCGACCATTAGTCAAAATACTAAGCCACTATCGTCCTCTCCTCACCCCCGTGACTCCTACAAACCGGGAAGGGAGGATGAAATTGGAGGACAACAAAGCAGAGTGGAACAAGCTAGTGACAACTACCCTAGAAGGTGTGTAAGACCCCCCCCCCCCCTCGCAGAACACAAAACACGGCTCGAGGGGAGTCTTATGCCCAGAACAACCGCCTTGCGGTAGCGCTAGCAATCAGGCTAACCTGTACCAATGGACCTCTATCCTTCCCGCTATATCCAATATCAAACAATGCCAACCCAACCAATCATAAAATCAGAAGTTAAAATCCACATAAAGCATATAATTAATCCAAAAGTACAATAAATAAAGAAGCTTCATCAAGCTTACAGAGTATCAGAGTACGAGTAAACTTGCCCAAAAGGGGCTACATCAAAAGTCTCTCAAAAACTCACATCAGTCACCGATGGTAACGACCGTACCGTCTCTTCAGGCCCTATCGTCCTGGCCTGGTTGTCCTGCTGCAAAACCTACTGCTGCTCCATCTGCGGGGTTTCCTCCTAAAAAGGAAGACGTAGAAACCGTTAGTCATAAAGACTAAGTGGCTATCACATCCGCTCCCCCAATGACTCCTCGGCACCAGGCGGAGAAAGGAACAGTGTACAATATATGTATATAAAGCTATAGTACAACCAGGTTGTATAGAGTCATCAGTAAACAACGTATGTATATAGCAGTACAATAAATGAGCAAACTAATTTCCCTTACCGTTGAAGCCAAAAATGACCGAGGCAAAAATTGGCTTCTGTGGAGTTCGGGGTCCCAAAAATGGGTGACCTCACACCTACTTCACTCGGAGGAACGTTATGGACCAAAGACTTAGGAAGCTATGAACCGACCCTTGGCTCTAGCGTGGAGGTCCCACCTCACACCCAGAAGACCTTTGAGGTCTCCCCCTCCCAAGCCAATGCTTGAGCTAGGTGCCTTGGAGGAAAGCAAGAGAGATTTTGGTGGCTAAGGAAAGAATGACAAGTCCTCCTCCAAGGCACCCCTAAGGGTCTATTTATAGTTTTTCCAAGTCCTGGGGGCAAAATGACAAAAATGCCCCTGGGGCAAAAATGCCTCCAGCCAATAGAAAACCTCCACACCGGGGGGGCAAAAAGGGAAAATCCACCTCGGGGGTAAAACGGTAAAATCATGAGAGGTCACGCCCTCCGGCCACCCCCCCCCCCCCGGTCGCTCTCGCCAGGCCTGACCGCAAGGCCGCGAGGTAGGGGCGAGAACCCGGCCCTGGGCCGGTCTCGCCTCGCCTGCCCTCGCCTGGCCGCAAGGCAGGGGCGAGAACTCGGCCCTGGGCTGGTCTCGCCCCGCCTGCCTTCGCCTGGCCGCGAGGCAGGGGCGAGAATCCGGCCCCGAGCCGGTCTCGCCCCGCCTGCCCTCGCCTGGCCGCGAGGCAGGGGCGAGAACCCGGCCCGGGCCGGTCTCGCCCCGCCTGCCCTCGCCTGGCCGCGAGGCAGGGGCGAGAACCCGGCCCCGTGCCGGTCTCGCCCCGCCTGCCCTGGCCTGGCCGCGAGGCAGGGGCGAGAACCCGGCCCCGGGCCGGTCTCGCCCCGCCTGCCCTCGCCTGGCCGCGAGGCAGGGGCGAGAACCCGGCCCCGAGCCGGTCTCGCCCCGCCTGCCCTCGCCTGGCCGCAAGGCAGGGGCGAGAACCCGGCCCCGGGCCGGTCTCGCCCCACCTGCCCTCGCCTGGCCGCGAGGCAGGGGCGAGAACCCGGCCCCGGGCCGGTCTCGCCCCGCCTGCCCTCGCCTGGCCGCGAGGCAGGGGCGAGAACCCGGCCCCGGGCCGGTCTCGCACCGCCTGCCCTCGCCTGGCCGCGAGGCAGGGGCGAGAACCCGGCCCTGGGCCGGTCTCGCCCCGCCTGCCCTCGCCTGGCCGCGAGGCAGGGGCGAGAACCCAGCCCCGGGCCGGTCTCGCTCTGCCTGCCCTCGTCTGGCCGCGAGGCAGAGGCGAGAACCCGGCCCCGGGCCGGTCTCGCCCCGCCTGCCCTCGCCTGGCCGCGAGGCAGGGGCGAGAATCCGGCCCCGGGCCGGTCTCGCCCAGCCTGCCCTCGCCTGGCCGCAAGGCAGGGGTGCGCCTCCGGACTCCGGCCGGTCCCGCAGCTTCCCCTCACGCCTATCATGCCGGGACGGGTGTCTGCCTAATCGCTGCCCCTGCCCCTCAAAGGGGCTCAAAAGCTCAAAACTTACTAGCATGGCTTAAGCCTTGCTCGGGGTCCTCGCCTCGCGAATACGGGGTTGTACACAATCCCCGCTCTTTTCGAGGTTATCTAAGCTCGAAAAGAAACATCCAAACCAACGTATTCGCTGAGTGTAGCTTGCTCTCGCGGGTGGATCTAACCTCCTGGGGGGGTCAACCTGCCATGCCAGCGAATGAGAGCCTGGGTGGCGAGACCCCCTCAGGGTAAAAACAGTTAACCTCCTAGGGGGGGTCAACCTGCCATGCCAGCTGTGAGAGCCTGGGTGGCGAGACCCCCTCAGGGTAAAAACACTTAACCTCCTGGGAGGGGGTCAACCTGCCATGCCAGCTGTGAGAGCCTGGGTGGCGAGACCCCCTCAGGGTAAAAACACTCAACCTCCTGGGGGGGTCAACCTGCAATGCCTGTTGTGAGAGCCTGGGTGGCGTGACCCCCTCAGGGTAAAAGCACCTGACCTCCTGGGGGGGGGTCAACCTGCCATGCCAGCTGTGAGAGCCTGGGTGGAGAGACCCCCTCAGGTTAAAAACACTCAACCTCCTGGGGGGGTCAACCTGCCATGCCAGCTGTGAGAGCCTGGGTGGCGAGACCCCCTCGGGGTAAAACCACCTAACCTCCTGGGGGGTCAACCTGCCATGCCAGCTGTGAGAGCCTGGGTGGCGAGACCCCCTCAGGGTAAAAAGACTTAACCTCCTAGGGGGGTCAACCTGCCATGCCAGCTATGAGAGCATGGGTGGCGAGACCCCCTCAGGGTAAAAAGACTTAACCTCCTAGGGGGGTCAACCTGCCATGCCAGCTGTGAGAGCCTGGGTGGCGAGACCCCCTCAGGGTAAAAAAGACTTAACCTCCTAGGGGGGTCAACCAGCCATGCCAGCTGTGAGAGCCTGGGTGGCGAGACCCCCTCAGGGTAAAAAGACTTAACCTCCTAGGGGGGTCAACCTGCCATGCCAGCTGTGAGAGCCTGGGTGGCGAGACCCCCTCAGGGTAAAAAGACTTAACCTCCTAGGGGGGTCAACCGGCCATGCCAGCTGTGAGAGCCTGGGTGGCGAGACCCCCTCAGGGTAAAAAGTCAGCCTCTACGAGAGATCAACCTGAACCCGCCAGCTAGTGAGAGCCTGGCAGCGGAATCATCTCGGAGCTAAGGACTTGGGGCTCCTATGAGAGATCAACCTGAACCCACCAGCTAGTGAGAGCCTGGCAGCGAAATCACCTCGGAGCTAAAGGACTTGGGGCACCCACAAGAGATCAACCTGAACCCACCAGCTAGTGAGAGCCTGGCAGCAGAACCATCTCGGAGCAAAAGGACTTGGGGCTCCCATGAGAGATCAACCTGAACCCACCAGCTAGTGAGAGCCTGGCAGCGGAATCATCTCGGAGCAAAAGGGCTTGGCTCCTACGAGAGATCAACCTTAACCCACCAGCTAGCGAGAGCCTGGCAGCGGAATCATCTCGGAGCAAAAGGGCTTGGCTCCCACGAGAGATCAACTTGAACCCACCAGCTAGTGAGAGCCTGGCAACTGAATCATCTCGGAGAAAAAGGACTTGGGGCTCCCACGAGAGATCAACCTGAACCCACCAGCTATTAAGAGCCTGGCAGCGGAATCATCTCGGAGCAAAAGGGCTTGGCTCCCACGAGAGATCAACCTGAACCCACCAGCTAGCGAGAGCCTGGCAGCGGAATCATCTCGGAGCAAAAGGGCTTGGCTCCCACGAGAGATCAACCTGAACCCACCAGCTAGTGAGAGCCTGGCAACTGAATCATCTCGGAGCAAAAGGACTTGGGGCTCCCACGAGAGATCAACCTGAACCCACCAGCTATTAAGAGCCTGGCAGCGGAATCATCTCGGAGCAAAAGGGCTTGGCTCCCACGAGAGATCAACCTGAACCCACCAGCTAGCGAGAGCCTGGCAGCAGAATCATCTCGGAGCAAAAGGGCTTGGCTCCCACGAGAGATCAACCTGAACCCACCAGCTAGTGAGAGCCTGGCAGCGGAATCATCTCGGAGCTAAAGGACTTGGGGATCCCACGAGAGATCAACCTGAACCCACCAGCTAGCGAGAGCCTGGCAGCGGAATCCTCTCGGAGCTAAAGGACTTGGGGCTCCCACGAGAGATCAACCTGAACCCACCAGCTAGTGAGAGCCTGGCAGCGGAATCATCTCGGAGCAAAAGGACTTGGGTCATGTTACCTGAACTCTGCCAAAATTCAACATCCTCAAAAGGGGAAAAAAGTTGGGTTACATGACCCTCTCGACCCTATCGGCCGGGGGTTGGACTCATTACAACATAAAGAAAAGTAAGATTGATGACTACTTTTTAGTCATCCTTTTTTGGGTAATTTAGTAGCTTAAATTTCTAAGTATTATTATAATTTTATGTTGTTGTATGCTGATAGTCCGTTTCGTAATGGTATTTTCTAGCTTTCAATTTACGAAGCATGTCTTGTATGCTTATATTTTGACCTTTTTTTTGTATATATTATTGTCACTAACATCTTCCCTTATTTTTGCAGGATTTTACAAGTTTTGCTGTTACACGCCCCATGGTCACGCCCTCCTAGGGCGTGTACCAAGGGCGTGTAACCTAGTGGAATGAAGTCGCCGGTCTGAAGTCAATCTCCGCCAGAAACTAGCTGTCACGCCCACTGACACGCCCACTGACACGCCCTCCAGGGGCGTGTCTGACAGGCGTGACCCGCCAAGTCCCGAGAAGTCAGTACCGAGCTCAATTTCAACGCACCGAATCCGACACGCCCCATGGTCACGCCCTCCAGGGGCGTGTTCGATGGGCGTGTAACTCAACAACCACGCCAGAATTAAATGCCAACGCTCCAGATGTCGCACCGAATCAGACACGCCCTATGGTCACGCCCTCCATGGGCGTGTCATAGGGCGTGACCCAGCCCGAAAAAATTCTATAAATAGGGATCATCTTCTAGTGTTTTGGGGTGTGGTGGAGAGAGATTAGAGAAGAAGAAGTGCTGCTATTTTAGTGTTTATGTCTTAAGCTTGTCTCTTCTTTTTACTTCAAGTAATTGAGTTTCTTTTCATGCAAGCCTTTTTCGCATTTCTGTACTTCCTTTTTACAACATTTGTAATCATTGTAGAATGTGTTCTTATAGTATCTGTGTGCCCTACTTGTGATTCCTCCACATTACGAAATAAAATAGTTCGCTATTCTCTTTCCCTTCTACTCGGTGTTATTTTCCATACTATTAATATGATCTTCATTTTCTATACCATGAATAACTAAATCCTCCTTGTACTCGATCTTGATGATCTGAGGTTTGAGTGATTAAGTTATGATGCTTTAATTTTACCTTTCCTTTTTAGGGGTTTAATCTTGAATTGCTCTTGAATTCTTTTGGGTTGGAGATATATCATCGATGTATACTCTCCGCCTTAGCTTCCATACTTCGCAAGCCGAAAGGCCGATAGTTTGAAGTGAGCACTCAAGAGGAAAGGGATTTGTATGCACCCCTCGAGAGAGGCAGACATTCAAATCCCCCGGATTGGAGTAAAATCTAATAGTGGGGTTCACCGCGTAAAGCGAGCTTTAGGCCTCTGATTCAGACGAAAGTCGGTCGGACCTTCCTAAACTCAGTCGGACACGACTTCGAGAGAAGCGTGTTTAAGCTTAAGGAACCTCCACGGTCAAGAAACTTTTCCCTATTAAGTTTAGGCTTTTATCACATTTCTTTATTACTCTGGCCGAGGTGATTCTTGATCGAGTACATTTCCATCCCTTTGTCGTAGTTCTTTAACACTTTATCGTAATCGCCTCTAATAGTTCTTTAACTTAATGCAGTGGTTCTCTTTCTAGCGATTAACTATATTTCCTTTCTTAATTGCAAGTTCCTTTTTAGCCCTCAAGATTTTCCTTTGATAAAATAATAGTCTTCGTGTGAGTAAGTGTATTCAGCAGTACCCGGATTTCAATACGACACTTGTGTCCCCTAGCTACAATTCGATAGGTATACTTGCCTAGATGGATTGCTAGTTCGGTTGCTTTTATTTTCTTCACGATTAGTAGACACCAAGTTTTTGGCGCCGTTGCCGGAGATTCAGCTCTTGTTGATATATTAAAAACACGAATCTATTACTTTTATCTTCCTTATTGCAAACCAAAAAGAAAAAAATCGCTTTAAAAAAAATAATAATAATAATAATAATAATAATAAATATAATCATTTTCAATAGATACCCACATCACAAGTTTCCTACACCAACAAAATCCTCTCAAAAAGGGCAATGCGATTTTAAGTGCCGCTATCTTGTCTAGTACCTTGCGAACCCTTCATCGGGTAGTCCTTGGGAAGTTTGGGAGCTAAAACAAAAAATATATATATACTTTAAAAAAAAAAACAACAAAATATTAATAATAATAAACAATACTTCTCTCTTTCTTCTTCCAGTGCATGACCCGGGGAAGTCCGTCGGTTATTTTGGACTTGGACCACGAAATCGAGCGTACTCTTCGGAGAAGATTGCGATTTCAAGGCCCGACTCTTCAAATACCGGTCGAACATTCCGATTCATATTCTACCTTAAGAATGGACAATCCCAACCAAGAGGAAGTCTTGCAAAGACCCAACCAAGAGGAAGTCGTGCAAAGGACTATGTCCCATTATGCAAGACCAAACCTGGAGGGTACAGAATCTAGCATAGTTCGTCCCGCTATTGCGAACAATAACTTCGAGCTTAAGCCTAGCATCATTCAAATGGTGCAGCAATATGTACAGTTCGACGGATCGCAAGATGAAGATCCGAACTAGCATATTGCTAATTTTCTTGAAATCTGTGACACCTTCAAGATTAATGGTGTCTCGGACGATGCGATAAGGCTAAGACTCTTCCCATTCTCCTTAAGGACTAAAGCCAAACAGTGGTTGAGTTCTCTTCCAAGAGGATCAATCACTACTTGGAACATTTTAACTGAAAAATTTCTTTCTCGTTATTTTCCCCCCGCCAAAACTGCTAAGTTTCGAAATGATATAACTTCATATTCTCAAATTGATTCTGAAACCCTCTATGACACTTGGGAGAGGTTCAAAGAACTTTTGAGAAGATGCCCACATCATGCTCTGCCTGTATGGTTGCAGGTTCAGACATTCTATAATGGGCTAAACCAAGTGACTAAGCAAATGATAGATGCCGCTTCCGCTGGTTCTTTAGACCGCAAAACTCCGGAAGCCGCTCTTGAGCTTATCGATGACATGGCGATGAACACTTATCAGTGGAATTCGTCCAGGTCTCGCCCATCTAAACCTGCAGGTATCTATGAAGTGGATTCGGTGACGCAACTGGCAATGCAAGTGGAAATGCTCAACAAGAAGATCTCGGAGATGACTGCTCCCTCCACCGCTAAGGTATATGAAAATGCTGCTGCTGCCGAGCAGGTGGATTATCTGGGGAACATACCCAGGCCTGCTCAAAATATCTCTGCGAATAATTTTTCTGCTTTTTCGAATTTTTCTTCTCCCCCTGGTTTTTCTGCTTCGTCGAACACTTATCATCCCGGATGGCGTAACCATCCTAATTTTTCTTGGAGTAATAATGCTAACGTAATACGCCCACCGCACGATTTCACACCGCCACCACCACCGCAACAAAATTTTCAAAAACCTTCCCTTTGGAAGAGATCCTCGCTAAATATATAAGCTCGAACGATGCCACTATTAGAAATTTAACAGGATCCATGAAAAACTTAGAAAATCAAGTTGGCCAACTCACCAAGGCCTTTTCCGAGAGACCACCTGGAACTCTTCCCTCGAACACTGAGCCTAACCCAAGGGAGCACGCAAATGCGATTTCCCTTCGGAGCGGTAAAGTTGTTAACGAGCCCACCACAAGGGAAGAGCCAAGGGTGAGTATCCCTCCTGTTCTTACCCCCACGGAAAATGATAACTTAGATCTTGAAAAAGACAAATCTATTTTTGAAAAAAAAAAAGGATAGCTCTATTATTTCTAATTCTGAAAAAGACAAAAATGATTTTCAAAATGATGCTCCGATTATTATAAATGAATTCCCGCCACCTCCTTATCCGGCTAGACTTAGGCAAGAAAAACTAGATAATCAATATCAACGCTTTCTTGAAATATTTAAACAAATTCATATTAATTTGCCATTTCATGAAGCGATTAGCCAAATGCCTAAGTACGCTAAATATCTTAAAGATTTATTAACGAACAAAAAGAAATTGGAAAATCTTTCTCATGTAACATTGAATGAAGAATGCTCGGCAGTCATTAAAAATTAAAATCTTCCGAAAAAGATAAATGACCCGGGTAGCTTTTCAATTCCTTGCGTCTTCGGTGATTTATTCGTTAAACATGCGCTAGCGGATCTAGGAGCGAGCATCAATTTGATGCCTTTTTCCTTATTTAAAAAGCTAGGTTTGGGCACTCTCAGCCCGACGTGCATGAGTATTCAGTTAGCCGATAGGTCAATAAAGTATCCACTAGATATCGTTGAGGACGTGTTAGTAAAGGTCGACAAATTCATCTTCCCGGTGGATTTTGTCATTCTTGATATTGAAGAGGACGTCGAGGTTCCTCTTATCCTTGGACGACCTTTTCTCGCCACCTCTCGAGCAGTTATTGACGTTAGTAATGGAAAGTTGTTTTTGCGAGTGGGGGATGATGAAGTCACATTTTCTATTAATAACTCGATGAAAAATTCTTTACAAAATGATGACTCATGCTTCTTTATCGATGTTTTAAATGAAGATTCTTCCCTTCCCCTTTCTAACATCTCCTCTAATGAATTTTCCTCTTCCTTTTCTGAAATTTCTTCAAATGTTTTTGAAAGTACGGTGATGTCAATACAAGAAAATTTTGAAAATGAGTCTATTTTTGGTAGGAAAAACTATGAAAAACTTATTTTTGAAAATGAAAAAGTCTTAAAAAATTCTTATGAGGAACCACCCAACTTAGAACTCAAACCCCTTCCCGAACATCTTAAATATGCCTTTCTTGCAAAAGATTCAAAATTGCCCGTTATAATCTCGGCTTTTCTTTCCCAATCCGAAAACGATCAGTTGATCGACCTACTACAAAAGCATCGCCGAGCCATAGCATGGCAAATTTGTGATATTCCTGGCATAAGCCCCTATTTCTGCACGCACAAAATATTTTTTGACAATAATCCTAAGGGTGTAGTCCAACCACAACGTCGTCTTAATCCAAAAATGAAAGAGGTTGTGAAGGGAGAGGTGCTTAAGTTATTAGATGCCGGGATAATCTATCCTATTTCCGATAGTCAGTGGGTAAGTCCAGTTCAGGTTGTCCCTAAGAAGGGTGGGATCACGGTAGTGCCAAACGAAAACAACGATCTAGTTCCAACTAGGACGATAACAGGATGGAGGATGTGCATCGATTACCGTAAACTAAACGATGCCACTCGAAAAGATCACTTCCCCCTCCCCTTTATCGATCAAATTCTAGAACGTTTGTCCGGGCACAATTTTTATTACTTCCTCGACGGTCTCTCGGGATACTTTCAAATCCCTATCGCACCCGAGGACCAAGAGAAGACGACATTCACTTGCCCCTTCGGAACCTTTTCTTATCGTAGAATGCCTTTCGGATTGTGCAACGCACCCGCCACCTTTCAGCGGTGTATGCTTGCCATTTTTGATAAATATGTAGAAAATATTATGGAAGTTTTTATGGACGACTTTTCTGTTTTTGGCGACTCTTTCGAATTAAGTTTAGAAAATTTAGGAAAAGTTTTAAAACACTGCGAGGAGACAAATTTAGTCTTAAATTGGGAGAAGTGCCACTTTATGGTACGTGAGGGTGTAGTCCTTGGCCACAACATTTAAGCTAGGGGATTGAAGTGGACAAGGCAAAAATTGAAATAATTGAAAAGCTGCCGCCACCCACAACCGTTAAAGCGATTAGAAGTTTTTTAGGTCATGCGGGTTTTTATCGTAGATTTATTAAAGACTTTTCAAAAATCACTAAACCTCTCACCCACTTGCTCGAAAAAGACACTCCTTTTATTGTTGATAAATCTTGTCTCGAGGCCTTTGAATTAATAAAATCAAAACTTATAAACGCCCCTATTATGATCGCCCCAGTTTGGGATTTACCATTCGAAATTATGTGTGATGCGAGTAATCATGCGGTCGGAGCAGTTTTAGGTCAACGAATTGCTAAGAACTTTCATCTGATTTTCTACGCTAGTAAAACTCTCACTTCTGCGCAAGAAAACTACACTACGACGGAGAAAGAGCTCTTAGCAGTTATTTTCGCTTTTGATAAATTCCGACCGTATGTCACTCTTTCTAAAGTTATTGTTTTCACGGATCACACAGCTTTGAAATACCTCCTTTCTAAACCGGATGCCAAGCCGCGTCTTATCCGTTGGATCCTCTTACTTCAAGAATTCGACTTGGAGATTCGGGATAAGAAAGGAGCGGAAAACTTAGCAGTTGATCATCTCTCGCGTCTTGAAAATCCCAAACTTGATTTTTTAAATGAAACTTCTATAAATGACTCTTTTCCGGATGAACGCCTTTTTAATATTTCCTCATCTCCTACCCCCTGGTTTGCCGATCTGGCCAATTATCTTGTGGCCCGGGTCCTTCCAAAAGAATACTCCACTCACCAAAAGAAGAAATTCTTTTCGGAGTTGAAGTATTATTTTTGGGAAGACCCATTTCTATTTCGCATTTGTGCGGACCAGGTGGTAAGGAGATGCGTTTCGCAGGAAGAGGGTCACCAAATTTTAAAACATGTTCATGAAGGTCCGACTGGCGGGCATTATCAAGCAAACCGCACCGCCCACAAAGTTCTTAGTGCTGGCTTCTATTGGCCAAGCATATTTAAAGATGCACAAACCTTTGTGGGTGGATGTGATCGATGCCAGCGGACTGGAAATCTCTCACATAAAAATGAAATGGAACAAAACTATTTTCTCGAGTGCGAGGTTTTTGATTTGTGGGGCATCGACTTTGTTGGCCCGTTTCCTTCAAGTTTAGGTAATAAATATATTTTAGTAGCGGTAGATTACGTTTCTAGATGGGCAGAGGCCCAAGCTCTGCCAACTAATGATGCTCGTGTTGTTGTCAATTTTCTCAAAAAATTGTTTTCTCGCTTTGGATTCCCTCGAGCGATTGTTAGTGATAGGGGCAGCCATTTTTGCAACACCCAACTCACTAAAGCATTAACAAAATATGGTGTCACGCATAAATTGTCAACTGCTTATCACCCCCAAACTAACGGTCAGGTCGAGGTAGTCAATCGCGAACTAAAAAGAATTTTGGAAAAAACTGTTTCTACTTCTCGTAAGGATTGGTCCCTAAAATTAGACGATGCTCTTTGGGCTTATCGGACAGCGTACAAGACCGCCATCGGTTGTACTCCTTTCCGATTGGTCTATGGAAAGTCGTGTCACCTTCCGGTAGAAGTAGAGCACCGAGCGTATTGGGCATTAAAGTTTTTCAATTTCGATCCGCATTCGGTAGGCGAGCATAGAAAACATCAATTAAATGAACTCGATGAGTGGAGAGCGTATGCATATGAAAATAATCAAATTTATAAAGAACGCACAAAATTACGATAAGAACCTGCGCCACCCTAAAACGTTTACACCCGGCGATCAGGTTCTTCTTTTTAATTCACGTTTACGTCTCTTCCCGGGAAAGCTTAAATCTCGATGGTCCGGACCATTCACGGTCAAGGATGTTTTTCCTTACGGCACTGTGCTACTTTCACACCCCGATAAGGGGGACTTCAAAGTTAATGGCCATAGACTCAAACGCTACTTCTCTAATGATTCTGTGACTCCTGCAAAGGAGAATCTTCTTTTTGATTCTTAGTTATTATTCTTTCTGATGGACATTTTTTTTCTTCTGTGATGGACATGTTTACTTTTATTTTTGGACTTCTTATTATTATACTCTTTTATTTGAATGGTTGTAATAATAAAAACATTATCGGGCAATCTACCCATGGACTCTATTTCTTTTTTCTTTTATTTTTGCTCTTCCTACCGGAGGCACATCAAGTCCATGATCGTGGTCGCCGCTCCACCGTTGCTGATATCAGATGGATCAGGTCTTACCTGCTGACGATCAAGTACTCCAAAAAGCAAGCATGGGGGAGCAACATCCGCCTTCATCTCACGAACCTGGGGAAGTCCTGTTCCTTTTCCTTATTTATTTTTATGCATTTTTCTTTTTCTCTTCTTCTCAGTCCCCTTCTTTTTCTTTATGTTTTCTTCATTGAGGGCAATGAAGAATTTAAGCATGGGGGGGTCTAGTTTCTTTTTGCCTTTCTTTCTGTTTCTTATTTTAAAAAAAAATATTTTTTATGTCGTCTAAATCTAAAAATCCAAAAAAACTATAAAATATAAAACCCAAAAAAATTAGAAAAACAAAAAGATCAAAAAATTTTTGTGCTTAAAATCGATTTGAAAAACAAAACCTAAAATTATTTTCTATCTTCATTTTCATGTTGCTTCTAGTGAAGTGTAGGCCCATGCGGTTTTTGTAGTTCTATATAGATTACTTTGAAAATGGTTTTCTAAACCTATCATTTTAACATAGTTTAGTTCTACTAGTTTCTTTTTCTTAAATATAGGCATCCGGTTTTTTAAGTTATAAGCTAGCAATACGTAGTTATGTCTTTTTATTCGGTTAGTTACTTACGAATGGTTGCTAGGTATCATTAGTTCTTTTTCATTTGCGGGGTAGTCTTTCTTGGTGTCTAGAACTTGTACCAAGCTACTCTCGAAGCATTTGCGCCGTTTTTTATGTTCTTTAGAAATGATTTAGGCCACCATTTGAATAGTTTGAGCTTTTCTTGCCCACCGAAAACATAACCCTTGCAAAACAATTTTGGGCCTTTTCCTTATTTTCATTATTTTTAGCTCCACCTTTCATTTCATCTTGTTCACCAAAGCCAAATGCCCGTCCTAATTTTTGCACTATAACCTTGAGCTTAAAAATTATTTTTGTGGGAGGGGTATTATATTATTTTGGAAATGAAAAGGACAATTATAAAGCTTATTTTTGGAGTTTCCTTATCGATTGTTATTCAAAAAGTGAAAAAAAAATATCATTACCAAATCAAAAAGAAAAAAATGAATGCAAAAAGTTTATGGTTGGCCAAGTTTAGAAAAGAAAAATTTTCATGGCCTTGTTTTTGTAGTTTCATATTGGAGAAATGACATACTTGTTATTTCTCAATTTTTATGTTTTTGGTTATTTTTGAGCTCATCTTGGTTTAGTGCCTAAAACCTTCATGTTTACCTTTGAATCCACTTCCTAATTATTTACCTTAGCCAAGTTTAATGCCTAGTAGAAGTCCTAATGATCTTAGAACTTAATTTCGCGTAGTGGAGAAAGTGTGAACGTAAAAGCCTATGGCCACCATCATTGATGGATTTCTTTGGAGGTTATCTTGGAGTGTTTTAGGGTTAATGTTTATCTAGCAACCTAGTAGTTTGTTAATGCGCCGTTTATTTAGAACTTCTACTTTTGTTTTCCTTATTTTCATTTATTTTGGATGCCTTGTTTTTAAGATTTAGAAATTAGTAGACTTCTCTTATGTTTTAATGAGATTTTTAGGCTTTCCCTTTCAAATCTTCTATTGTGCACTTCTCACCCCACTAGTTGATAATATGAATACTAGGATAGTTTAATTTTCTATGTTTTGTTTTTCTTAATTATGAAACCTAAATTAGCTTTGTTTATTTTCTATTTCCTTCCCTAGTTTTCATTTTTTATTTGCTTGAGGGCAAGCAAATGTCTAAGCATGGGGGTGTTTGATGACTACTTTTTAGTCATCCTTTTTTGGGTAATTTAGTAGCTTAAATTTCTAAGTATTATTATAATTTTATGTTGTTGTATGCTGATAGTCCGTTTCGTAATGGTATTTTCTAGCTTTCAATTTACGAAGCATGTCTTGTATGCTTATATTTTGACCTTTTTTTGTATATATTATTGTCACTAACATCTTCCCTTATTTTTGCAGGATTTTACAAGTTTTGCTGTTACACGCCCCATGGTCACGCCCTCCTAGGGCGTGTACCAAGGGCGTGTAACCTAGTGGAATGAAGCCGCCGGTCTGAAGTCAATCTCCGCCAGAAACTAGCTGTCACGCCCACTGACACGCCCACTGACACGCCCTCCAGGGGCGTGTCTGACAGGCGTGACCCGCCAAGT
This sequence comes from Platanthera zijinensis, assembly GCA_039513925.1. NCBI lineage: Eukaryota > Viridiplantae > Streptophyta > Magnoliopsida > Asparagales > Orchidaceae > Platanthera > Platanthera zijinensis. The sequence goes on along the minus strand of CM077079.1, from coordinate 133,793,265 downwards.
CCCGAGAAGTCAGTACCGAGCTCAATTTCAACGCACCGAATCCGACACGCCCCATGGTCACGCCCTCCAGGGGCGTGTTCGATGGGCGTGTAACTCAACAACCACGCCAGAATTAAATGCCAACGCTCCAGATGTCGCACCGAATCAGACACGCCCTATGGTCACGCCCTCCATGGGCGTGTCATAGGGCGTGACCCAGCCCGAAAAAATTCTATAAATAGGGATCATCTTCTAGTGTTTTGGGGTGTGGTGGAGAGAGATTAGAGAAGAAGAAGTGCTGCTATTTTAGTGTTTATGTCTTAAGCTTATCTCTTCTTTTTACTTCAAGTAATTGAGTTTCTTTTCATGCAAGCCTTTTTCGCATTTCTGTACTTCCTTTTTACAACATTTGTAATCATTGTAGAATGTGTTCTTATAGTATCTGTGTGCCCTACTTGTGATTCCTCCACATTACGAAATAAAATAGTTCGCTATTCTCTTTCCCTTCTACTTGGTGTTATTTTCCATACTATTAATATGATCTTCATTTTCTATACCATGAATAACTAAATCCTCCTTGTACTCGATCTTGATGATCTGAGGTTTGAGTGATTAAGTTATGATGCTTTAATTTTACCTTTCCTTTTTAGGGGTTTAATCTTGAATTGCTCTTGAATTCTTTTGGGTTGGAGATATATCATCGATGTATACTCTCCGCCTTAGCTTCCATACTTGGCAAGCCGAAAGGCCGATAGTTTGAAGTGAGCACTCAAGAGGAAAGGGATTTGTATGCACCCCTCGAGAGAGGTAGACATTCAAATCCCCCGGATTGGAGTAAAATCTAATAGTGGGGTTCACCGCGTAAAGCGAGCTTTAGGCCTCTGATTCAGACGAAAGTCGGTCGGACCTTCCTAAACTCAGTCGGACACGACTTCGAGAGAAGCGTGTTTAAGCTTAAGGAACCTCCACGGTCAAGAAACTTTTCCCTATTAAGTTTAGGCTTTTATCGCATTTCTTTATTACTCTGGCCGAGGTGATTCTTGATCGAGTACATTTCCATCCCTTTGTCGTAGTTCTTTAACACTTTATCGTAATCGCCTCTAATAGTTCTTTAACTTAATGCAGTGGTTCTCTTTCTAGCGATTAACTATATTTCCTTTCTTAATTGCAAGTTCCTTTTTAGCCCTCAAGATTTTCCTTTGATAAAATAATAGTCTACGTGTGAGTAAGTGTATTCAGTAGTACCCGGATTTCAATACGACACTTGTGTCCCCTAGCTACAATTCGATAGGTATACTTGCCTAGATGGATTGCTAGTTTGGTTGCTTTTATTTTCTTCACGATTAGTAGACACCAAAGATACATGACTCCGCCGATGCGAGGCCCTCTTCAGGGGGCCTGGGCATGGTGGTCGCCATCAGGTTCTATCTCACTGGACACCTCAATCCTGCTCAGGATCTCCATGATCTTCTCCATCTCCTCCGCCTTAGCCAACCAAGAGATGGTGTTAACTGCCGTGACGTAGCACTGCCTCGCCATCCTGGAGTCTCCCTTGATCCTGACCTGGATCCCATCTGAGTTGAACTTGAGGCACTGGTGGAAGGATGAGGGCACGCACCGGAAGGTGCTGATGAGGGCCTCCGAAGATGGCGTTGTAGCTGTTGGAGCGTCGACAATGAAAAAACCTGCAGTTCCTTGAGGTCCCTCCTAACTTCACTGGAGCCCGACTCCACCTTCCACCTCGTTCCTTCTCCCTGAGAATCCAAACAGAGGTCCATCCGACGCCACTACCCTCCTTGGCTCCACCTTCATCCCCTCGAACGCCTTCTTAAAAATGACGTTGACCGAGCTTCCGTTATCAACCAAGATCCGGGATACGGTGAAGCCTTCGACGACCGCCTGGATGACCAGGGCATCGCAGAAGGGATCCTTATGCTCTGGCATGTCCTTTGACGAGAAGGTGACCCTTTACTCTGGGGGAGGGGTCTGGGATGTCGAGGCAACGCTCCGTCAATACATCACAAGGAGACTTGCCTTCCGAGCGACTTCGATCCCCCCCCCCGTGGATCACGGCTATACAACCTCGGGGTCCTACATCGACCCGGTCCTCACACACATCATCACCTCCTCCACCTCCTTGGGGCAGAGCTTCGATCCGCTCCGGCTGCTGCTGGACTGGAGCTCTCGCCCCCCTTACCTACAGGACCTCGGGGCAGGTAGCCGTGGCGTGACCTTCCAACTAGTGGAAGTCGCAGTATGGTAACTCTACTCTGCCTCCCCCTCTCCCCTTGCGATTCCTCCTCTCCCTTCGGCCAATCGCCATTGCTTGCTGGGGTGGGAGCAGGAGCTGTCTTGGGGCTTGTCTCTGGAAGTTGAACCTCCCTTGGGCCCCATGAAAGTTCCCCCATCCTGGATGAGAGCTCTTCCTGGACCATGGGCAGGTCCTCCCTGCTGCCTCCAGCCTGGCTCCGGACCCTCCTGTCTTTGGAACACGTGGGCTCTCTGCTCTTCTCTCCTCCTTCCTTCCCGATGCCTCGAGCCACCCTGCTCCTTTGACTCCACCTTTGTCAACTTTGCCAACTTCTTTACAAAGGCCGGGTTGGCCGCCTCCATGGCAATCTCTGCCGCCGCCCTTTCCATCTGCTCCTCGAAGGAAAGAGGGGTCTTGCGGGTCAAGCTCATCTTAAAGAACCTTTCGCGCAACCCCACCATGAATGCCATCTGGAGGGCATACCCTGGCACCTCTTGGATGTCAAGGACCTCCTCCTAAAACCTGTCAACATAGTGGGCCAGTGACTCCTCGGCCCTTTGCTTTATCAGGAAGAGGGACTCGGGACCTTTCTTCCTCTTCTTGGAGGTGGAGAAGCGAAGCTGAAAGCTCCAGCTCAAGTCTTCAAACCCGAAGATGGACCTTGGAGGGAGTTGATGGAACCAGTCCCTCGCCTTCTCTTTCAAAGTGATCGCAAAGAGGCGACACTTAAAGGCATCCGTCATCGGCCTGATGGAGACGGCATCCTCGAACCACTGCAGATGCTGGACGGGGTCATCCTTCCCGGTATAGTAAGCCATGTCTGGCTCTCTGAACCCCTCGGGAACTGGAGCTGAGATGATTAAATCACTAAAGTGTGACCCCCTAAGGGGAGCTCTCGCCACCTCCACTCGCGCGACCTGCTCGCCTGGGGGGTTAGCTCTCGCCAGGCTTGGGAACAACTCCCGGCCTGGGAGGTCTCGCTCGACCCCCTCTACCATCCTTTCCTTCCCAGGTCTCCTATCTCGCACACTTACTTCTCCCCCTGCTGGGGTGATCTCACCTGGACCCTTAGGGGTCGACTCATCGAGAGGGGGTGGAGCTAGCTCTTGGGGGGTTGGAGTGGAGCTGCCACCCCGAGGAGCCAAACTCCGCAGCATCCCCATGATGCCTTGAATGGATGCCATGAACTCCTCCCTTCCCACGAAGGGTCCTGAGTTTGGGAGCTCGACGAGATCATCACCACCTCCCTGATCTCCGGCCATGACACTCACCCGAGATTTTCTGTGCTGGTCACTCTCCACACTCACCGCACCAAAACTGTTGAAGCCAAAAATGACCGAGGCCAAAATTGGCTTCTGTGGAGTTCGGGGTCCCAAAAAGGGGTGACCTCACACCTACTTCACTCGGAGGAACGTTATGGACCGAAGACTTAGGAAGCTATGAACCGACCCTTGGCTCTAGCGTGGAGGTCCCACCTCACTTCACCTTTGAGGTCTCCCCCTCCCTAGCCAATACTTGTGCTAGGTGCCTTGGAGGAAAGCGAGAGAGATTTTGGTCGCTAAGGAAAGAATGACAAGTCCTCCTCCAAGGCACCCCTAAGGGTCTATTTATAGTTTTTCCAAGTCCTGGGGCCAAAATGACCAAAATGCCCCGGGGCAAAAATGCCTCCAGCCAATAGAAAACCTCCACACCGGGGGGCAAAAAGGGAAAATCCACCTCGGGGGTAAAACGGTAAAAGCATGAGAGGTCACGCCCTCCGGCCCCCCCCCCCTGTTCGGTCTCGCCCGGCCTGACCGCGAGGCCGCGAGGCAGGGGCGAGAACCCGGCCCTGGGCCGGTCTCGCCCCGCCTGCCCTTGCCAAGCCGCGAGGCAGGGGCGAGAACCCGGCCCCGGGCCGGTCTCGCCCCGCCTGCCCTCGCCTGGCCGCGAGGCAGGGGTGAGAACCCAGCCCCAGGCCGGTCTCGCCCCACCTGCCCTCGCCTGGACGCGAGGCAGGGGCGAGAACCCAGCCCCGGGCCGGTCTCGCCCCGCCTGCTCTCGCCTAGCCGCGAGGCAGGGGCGAGAACCCGGCCCCGGGCCGGTCTCGCCCTGCCTGCCCTCGCCTGGCCGCGAGGCAGGGGCAAGAACCCGGACCCGGGCCGGTCTCGCCCCGCCTGCCCTCGCCTGGCCGCGAGGCAGGGGCGAGAACCCGGCCCCGGGCCGGTCTTGCCCCGCCTGCCCTCGCCTGGCCGCGAGGCAGGGGCGAGAACCCGGCCCTGGGCCGGTCTCGCCCCGCCTTCCCTCGCCTGGCCGCGAGGCAAGGGCAAGAACCCGGCCCCAAGCCGGTCTCGCCCCGCCTGCCCTCGCCTGGCCGCGAGGCAGGGGCGAGAACCCGCCCCCGGGCCGGTCTCGCCCTGCCTGCCCTCGCCTGGCCATGAGGCAGGGGCGAGAACCCGGCCCCGGGCCAGTCTCACCCCGCCTGCCCTCGCCTGGCCGCGAGGCAGGGGCGAGAACCCGGCCCCGGGCCGGTCTCGCCCCGCCTGCCCTCGCCTGGCCGCGAGGCAGGGGCGAGAACCCGGCCCCAGGCCGGTCTCGCCCCGCCTGCCCTCGCCTGGCCGCGAGGCAGGGGCGAGAACCCGGCCCCGGGCCGGTCTCGCCCATCCTGCCCTCGCCTGGCCGCGAGGCAGGGGCGAGAACCCGGCCCCGGGCCGGTCTTGCCCCGCCTGCCCTCGCCTGGCCGCGAGGCAGGGGCGAGAACCCGACCCCGGGCCGGTCTCGCCCCGCTTGCCCTCGCCTGGCCGCGAGGCAGGGGAGAGAATCCGGCCCCGGGCCGGTCTCGCCCAGCCTGCCCTCGCCTGGCCGCGAGGCAGGGGTGCGCCTCCGGACTCCGGCCGGTCCCGCAGCTTCCCCTCACGCCTATCATGCCGGGACGGGTGTCTGCCTAATCGCTGCCCCCGCCCCTCAAAGGGGCTCAAAAGCTCAAAACTTACTAGCATGCCTTAAGCCTTGCTCGGGGTCCTCGCCTCGCGAATACGGGGTTGTACACTTACAGTTCTATCATCCACAACAGAGTATGAAAGTGTAAAGCTACAACAAAAAGAAACTCAACTTATATGAATGCCTATACAGACATATAAGTTGAGGTTCGGCTTAACAGTAAAGTAACTCATCGTATTAGAGTGCCCATACAAACTTATACGATTAGGATCTTTTGTATGAGATGTAATTCAATGCCATGAATGTTATGCAATGACTCACCCCTGATCATGCACAAGAAATTATTGTGTCGACACAGACTCTTAGTTTCCACTTTTCGAGCAGGTAGCTAATCTCTCAGGCGTCATCCGTCGTGGCCAGACGGTGACGTATCCACTACTAGGCTAGTCTCCACTACTAGGCTAGTCTCCACACTACTTGGCCTAGGACTCCGTATGCCTCAATGCTAAGAACACAACAACGGAGATCACACGCATACTACGGCTCAGTGGGAGTCTCAGGTAGATGTGCATCGAGAACCAAGCCCCGAACTGGGCTAAGTTGTGACTCGGAAGGAGCCTCGGAAAACACAAGGACCAAGCCCAACCGTTCACTTGGCACGGAAGGATCCCCGGGAATGAGCACTGAGTACCAAACCCAAACACCCAAGGTCTAACTGTCAAATCCTGTCAGTGTGACGACTAGCGAGCCCAAAGACCTGCCACACTATCCTTAACCCAGGATTACGACACCACGTGTCGACTCACAACGCATGCAATCTCATATTTCAAGCTCACAAGGGCTCCTCACCGAGTCCCTTATCAACACAATCAATCAAGTACGACAAACACTCATGCAATTTCAACCCTTCCACATATTCATGCACTGCTAATATCAAGCTCATCTTTACCGATTCACATAACTAGTTTGTTTATACAATCCAACTCGTCTACCCACTAGTTCACCTAGGGATCTATCATCCAACCATTTCGTTCAAGTAGGTTTTACTTCATCATTTCATTATAAATGATCATACAACATCTCACAACAGTCCTTCAAGCTAACTACCCACAATCTCCCTGCTAATTCTAGTAGGGTTTATAAAAATAAAAGAACAAGCATGCAAGAATTGTATAAAGTACAGAACTTCAACCAGGGATTCCTGATGCTATAGGAATCTGTTGAAAACGTTTAACTACTAATTGTATAGGTATTTGTGAGGGCTATGACTTTTGTGTTTAGTCGGAAGCCCAGATTTGGTCGTATCACACTTGAAATCGGCTTCTAAAACTGTTACGTACAGATTACAGATTCTGCACATTAATACTATCTGCCATCAAATTCAAACAGGCCTTCTTGTGGCTACAGACTTTGCACGAAGACGTGTAACGAATCTTTGGATAGGTATTTCCATGGGATACGACTTTCGTGTTTAGTCGAAATCCCAGATCTGGTCGTTTCATATCTTAAAATGGCCATGAAGATCGCTGAGCGCAGAAAGCAGATTTCTGCGCGCATCTTAAGGTGGAACGAACGACATCGGTCCGTATTCCTCCTCTAGTCAATCTTCCCAAATCACAACAAGAAATTCCTCCTCCCTTATTCACCCTCATAAGGCCATTTCTCTTCACGAGACCATCCCCCATCTTCACATTGAAGGAAGTAGAGGTTGAAGATGACTAAACCCTAGAAAACAAGTCCTAGCATGGCCTCTTCCTAAAAATCTTCATCTCACACATCGAGACTCTTTTGAGTCGATATCTCGCCTAGGAATAACTAGAGATCTAGCACCAAGGGAGAGGGGATGAAGACCACCTCGATTCCAGCATTTCCACCATTTCCAGCTAAGGATCTCATCACCCTTCGCGGAGACATTTTCTTCTCCTCGGCGGCGTCGGTTATACAGAGGAAGAAAGTTACTCCAACACCAGTCTCTACACAGAAAAGGCTTGGGAAAAGGATGAAAAATGACCAAAGTTTCTGTAATCCTATATATATAGGACCAACACGGGTAGGGACACGCCCGTGTCCCTACCCGTGTCCTGCTCGGGTGAAGCATCGTCAACGGTTAGAGTGTCGTTTAGACATCAACACGGGTAGGGACATGCCCGTGTCAACTACCCCTGGCACCCGACATGGCTGTGTCCATGCCCGTATATTTACCCATGTCCTGCTCGGGAGACACGGCTGGCTTCCTGGAGATATATACACGGGTAGGGACACGCTCGTGTCTCTACCCATGTCCTGCTCGGGAGAAACAGTCGGCTTCCTGGAGATATGCATATGGGTAGGGACATACCCGTGTCTCTACTCGTATACTGCTCAGGAAACTCGATCGACGATGGCAGTTACCAACACGGGTAGGGGACACGCCCGTGCCTCTACCCGTGTCCACATACACACGGGTAGGGACACGCCCGTGTCACTACCCGTGTCCTTCTCTAGAAACTCCACAAATTTCAAACGCAGGTACCAGAGTACCACACGGGTATGGAAACGTCTGTGTCACTACCCGTGTAATTTTCTGGACTGACTTCTCTTCCCTTTCACAAGTGTAAGCCTAGCTGCAGACACTCCTGAGCCCAATCGTTTTCTCCTAACTCAAAAGCGCGCACGAGGGGCCTAGCGCTAATTGGGACGTTACAAATCCTATAAACAAAATAAAAGATTTCATCCCCGAAATCAGGCTAAGGCTATGGTGAGAGGAAAGCGTGAAAAATAAATTAAAACATGTTTTTAAATTTTACCTGAAGGAAACAACTCCGGGTAGCGCTTTTGCATAAAGTCCACCTGCTCCCAGGTATACTCCTCCTTCCCATGGTTATACCACAACACTTTTACCAAAGGAACCCTCTTGCGGCGCAAAATCCTTGTCTCGTTGTCTACTATCTTCACCGGCTCTAGTCGTACAGATCTATCCGTCGCTACTGCTCCATCAATTGTGGGAATATGTTGATCGTGATGCAACAGTGCCTTCCGGAGAGATGACACATGGAATATGTCATGAAGATTCTCCAGCTCTGGTGGTAACTCCAATCTGTAGGCCAAAGGGCCAATCTTTTCCAATATAGTGTAAGGCCCAACATACCTTGCACTAAGCTTCTTCATACCACGTACCCGTGACATTCCATGCATCGGTCGGATCTTCAGGAACACTTTGCCACCCACTTGAAATTCTACCACCCGGTACTTTGCATTATAGTATTTAGCCTGTTGACTTTGAGCCTCCAGCATGCGGTCCCGTATTATCCTAACCACCACATCGATATCATCAATGTATTCAATACCCAAAACCTTCGGGTCCTCGTCTTGTACCCATGACAAGGGGGTTCTACACCTTCTTCCGTAAAGGGCTTCAAGGGGAGCCATCCCGATACTGGCCTGGTGACTGTTGTTATATGAAAAATCCATCAGGGGTAAGAGCCTTTCCCATGGCTCTCCTCAATCCAATACACACAGTCTCAATATGTCCTCCAATGTTCTGATGGTCCTCTCAGACTATCCGTCCTTCTGAGGATGGAATGCAGTGCTAAAGGTAAGGCGTGAACCCAAGTATGCTTGTACGACCCTCCATTCCTTAGAGGTAAACCGACCATCCCACTCAAAAATAATTGTCTTTGGCACACCATGATACCGTACGAACTGCTCTACAAAGAGGGGTAACAAAACATCCACATGAGCTTCTTTCTTCATAGGAATAAGCCGAGCTACCTTCGTCAGGCGGTCAACGATCACCCATACTGAATCATTCCTTGAGCATGAGCGGGGAAATCCATGGAAGAAGTCCATGGAGACATCCTCGAACGTCCACTCGGGGATGGGAAATGACTGTAATAACCCACTGGGGCTCCTACATTCTGCCTTCACCCTTTAATAGGCCTCGCAGTGCGTAACAAAATATCGGACGTCCCTTTTCATTCTTGGCAAACACATGGTCTTCCGCAGGTCGGCGTGCATCTTGGAAATCCCAGGATGCACAGAATATTGGGTGCAGTGTGCCTCTATCAGAATATCTTCCCGAATTTTACCACCCCCGGTAATATAAAGCCGACCACGTAGATGAACTAGGCCGTCTTTTAGGGAATACTCGTCAGTAGTCCCATTTTCAATTGACTTGATTGTCGGTGCTAGAGCCGCATCTTTTCCTTACTCTGCCCGAATCCGGTCTCGAATATCACAGGCTATGCTCATCGCGGCTAAGTACTCTGTATACCCTTCCGATTTGTCTTTGTATACCAGGGTGATCTCCATCTCTCCGGGCATCCGGGCTTACTCCATTCTCATCGATCGGGACTCCGAGTTCGATTCCGGTAACTTTTTGCTCAAAGCATCAGCTACGAAGTTTGCTTTTCCGAGGTGGTAGTTCAAAGTGAATTCATAATCGCACAAAAACTCTATCCACTGCCGCTGTCTTAAATTCAATTCCTTCTATGTATGCACGTACTTTAGATTCTTGTGGTCTGAAAAGATCTCGCAGTGTATGTCATTTAGATAGTGTCTCCAAACCTTCAAGGAGAACACCGCTTCTCCCAATTCTAGATCATGTACCGGGTAGTTTATTTCATGCTTCTTTAGCTGTCTTAAAACATATTCAATCACATGTCCGTGTTGCATCAATACCGCTCCCATCCCTTGATACGACGCGTCAGTGTAAACTTGAAATCCCTTCCTCCCGGATTGAAGGGCTAGGATGGGTGCAGATGTAAGTCGGTACTTTAGTTCCTGAAACGCAGCTTCACACTCTGGTGTCCACTCATACGACACACCTTTCTTTGTCAGCGTAGTAATAGGAAGGGCAATCTTTGAGAACCCTTTTACAAACTTGCGATAGTACCCGGCTTGTCCAAGGAAGCTCCGCACATCAGCCGATGACTTTAAGGGCGACCACTCCTTTACGGCATGCACTTTTGCCGGATCCATAGCTAACCTAGCCCCACCGATCACATGGACCAAGAAGGCAACCTCTTGGAGCAAAAATTCGCACTTTCAAAACATGGCAAACAAGGCGTGCTCTTTTAGCTTCTTCAGTACCAAGGTCAGATGTTTGACATGCTCTTCCTCTGTTTTAGAGTAGACCAAAATATCATCGATGAAAACGATGAAGAAGACATATAGATATGGCTCGAACACTTTGTTCATCAGACTCATGAAACCTGAAGGGGCATTTGTGAGCCCAAACGACATCACAGTGAACTCGTACAAGCCATACCTTGAGCTAAAGGCCGTTTTCTGAATGTCCTCCTCCCGTATTCTTAACTATTAATACCCTGAGCGCAAATCCAATTTGGAAAACCAATGCGCTCCTACCAATTGGTCGAAAAACTCATCGATTCGAGGTAGCGGATAGGTGTTTCGTACCATTAGTCGGTTGAGCTCCTGATAGTCTATACATAATCGTAAGGTTCCATCATTCTTCTTAACGAACAGAATAGGGGCTCCCCATTGTAATGAGCTGGGGCGAACAAACCCTGATTCCACCAGTTTTTGCAACTGAACCCTAAACTCCGTGAGTTCCTTCAGGGCCATTCGGTAAGGGGTCCTGGAGACGGGCTTGGCTCCTGGTACTAGATTAATTTGAAAATCTAACTCTCTATGCGGGGGTAATCCTTGCAATTTCTCAGGAAATACCTCGGGAAAATCTCGCACCACTCGGACGTCCTTCATATCTATTTTCATCTCTTTCAGTTTAAAACATATCATGTACACTTCATCCCCTCACATGTGAGCTTTCAAGTCCTTAATTGAAGATGATAACAAACGAGGCGCGAATTTCATACCTTGAAAGACGACATAAGTGTCTCCATATCTCAAGTAAATTCGCTTCTCCGCACAGTCAATTCTTGCGTAGTGCCAATCTAGCCATGCCATTCCTAGAATAAGGTCGAACTCCGGTATTCTCAAAACTGTGGCAGGGGTATCAAAGATCTTTCCCCCAATGAGTATCTCCAATTCGCACTTGGAGGTTGCGGTCATCTCAAAGCCGTCTGGAAGGCATACTCTTCGAGCAATACCAGTGAAGGATTTCCCTCCTTCAAGGTCTTTAATGAAGTCCGTAGACACAAATGAGTATAAGGCATCAGTATCGCATAATATATAGGTCTATTTCTAGCCGACCACCACGATGCCTAAGTACTAATAGCAATACTCAAAGCTAGATATCTAGTATGTCTTATGTAACTTAAGATTAATAATGAAAATGTGATAACTAACTGTAACATACCTGCAAATACTTCCTGAGGGTTCCGCTCCTATGTCATGTCCAGCGCGAACACCTGATTTCGAGCAGGTCCGGGGTTTCCTCCTCGTGGTCCTCATCCTCGACCACGCATGTGCCCCCGCCCTCGAGGAGCTGTCGGAGGGAGAGCAAGACACGCATTTCCAAACAGTTGCAGGCAATAGCGTCGAATGTTGCCGGTTGGTTGCATTCAAAGCACACTCACTCCTGCTGCTCACCGGGTTGCTGAAACTATTGAGGCTGCGGTGGTGGATGAAATGCTGGCGGCTATGGAACCGGGTGCTCCACTCTATAATTCTGGTGGAAACGCCTGCCACCTCTCTGATGTCCTCTTCCTTCTACGAAGTCGTGTCTCCTTCTATTGCTAGGGCCAGCTTCCATCACACCCTCAGCAGGTCTTTTACCACTTCCCAAGTGGTCTGCTTCTAGCCTCTTCGCCATGTCAATAATTTCTACCAGGCTGGAGTCCGCTATAAACAAAAGGGGGGGTCTTGCAAGCCTTTGTAGAACCTTTTTGCATATCCTCTGTCATTCAACTCATAAGAGTCAGCAAATCTAGCTAGATGATGAAACTCCCGCTGCTACTCCATCAATGACATGGATCCTTGCTTTAGCTGTAGGAATCTCTCTTCGAGTTCATCTCGAGCAAACGAGGGAATAAATTGCTATAAAAAGTCTCCCGAGAACTCGTTCCAGCTAATCTCCGTATACACTCGCCCTTGAAAGGTGGAGCCCATGAGGGACTTCCACCAACTCTTGGCGTGCTGTTCTAGGAGTGTAACTATCAGGGTCATAGCCATGTTGCTTGGGCATCTAATTCCTGCTAGCAGTTCTTGTACGGTGTCGAGACATTCCTCCGTACGCACAGTCGACTCTATCCCAAGGTAAGAAGGAGGGGAGAGAGCTCAGAAAGTGCTCACCCAATTGGAGCCCGGACCTTGTTGTTATACGGGGGCTTGTTGGGATCTGAAGGCATCCAGGATAGCTATGAGCGTCTTCCCTAGCTCCGATTGTTGAAATTGTGTGGGAACGGATGGGGTGGGGGTGCCCCCCACTAGCTCAACGTGCTCTGGGATCTACACATAGAATACAAGCCTAAGGTCAAGTTGGCTAATCTTAAGGTCAAAGTTGGACATACTCAGTGTGAATTACAAATGGGCACACCACTGCTTCCAATAAGTCAGTTTATCCCCAAACTAACTAATCAAACGGGGGGGGGGCACCATTGTTGAATGACTTCTCCAGTTCAGGATCTTAGCAAGCTGATACCATTTGTAAGACCCCCCCCCCCCCCGTTCCCGGAACACAAAACACGGCTCGAGGGGAGTCTTATGCCTAGAACAACTTCCTTGCGGTAGCGCTAGCACTCGGGCTAACCTGTACCACAAGATTCCTATCCTGCCGGCTATATCCAATATCAAGCAATGCCAACCCAACCAAACATAAAATCAGAAGTCAAAATCCATATAAAGCATATAATTAGTACAAAAGTACAACAAATAAAGAAGCTTCATCAAGCTTCCAAAGTATCAGCATACGAGTAAACTTTCACAAAAGTGGCTACATCAAAAGTCTCTCAAAAACTAACATTAGTCACCGATGGTAACGACCGTACCATCCCTTCAAGCCCTGTCGTACTGACCTGGTTGTCCTGCTGCAAAACCTGTTATTGCCCCGTCTGCAGGGTTTCCTCCTAAAAAGGAAGACGTAGCAACCGTTAGTCATAAAGACTAAGTGGCTATCACATCTGCTCCCCCAGCGACTCCTCAGCACTGGCGGAGAAAGGAACAAGGTACAATATATGTATATAAAGCTATAATACAAGTAGGTGGTATAGAGTGATCAGTAAACAACGTATGTATATAGCAGTACAATAAATGAGCAAACAAATTTCCCTAGCAGTTCTATCATCTACATCAGAGTATGAAAGCGTAAAGCTACAACAGAAAGTAACTAAACTTATATGAATGCCCATACAGACATATAAGTTGAGGTTCGGCACAACAGTAAAGTAACTCATCGTATAAGAGTGCACATACAAACTTATACGATAAGGATCTTTTGTATGTGATATAATGTAATGCCATGAATGCTATGCAATGACTCACCCATGATCACGCACAAGCAATTGTTGTGTCGACACAGACTCTTAGTTCCCACTTTTCGAGCAGGTAGCTAACCTCTCAGGCGTTATCCGTCATGGCCAGACGGTGACAGTAGAACGGGCATCTCCACTACAAGGCTGGTCTCCAAACTGTCTGGCCTAGGCCTCCATAAGCCTCAACGGTAAAAACACAATAGTGGAGCTCACACACATACTATGACTCAGCGGGAGTCTCAGGTAGATGTGCACTGAGAACCAAGCCCCAAATTGGCTTTAGTTTTGACCCGGAAGGAGCCTCAGAAAACACGAGGACCAAGCCCAACCGTTCACTTGGCACGGAAGGAGCCCCGGGAATGAGCACTGAGGACCAAGCCCAACCGCACAAGGTCTAACAATCAAATCCTGTCGGTGTGACGACTGGCGAGACCGTAGACCAGCAACACTATCCTTAACCCAGGATTACGACACCACGTTTCGACTCACACCGCATACAATCTCACATTTCGAGCTCAACATCTGACAAGGGATCCTCACCGAGTACCTTATGAACACAATCGATGGAGTGCAGTAAACACTCACGCACTTTCAACCCTTCCACATATTCATGTACTGTAAATGTCAAGCTCATCTTTACCGATTCACATAACGAGTTTTTTTATACAATCCAACTCGTCTACCCACTAGTTCACCTAGGGATCTATCATCCAACCATTTCGTTCAAGTAGGTTTTACTTCATCATTGTATTATAAATGATCAACAAACATCTTACAACAGTCCTTCAAGCTAACTACCCACAATCTCTCTGCTAATTCTAGTAGAGTTTACAAAAAAAAAAAGAACAAGCATGTAAGAATTGTATAAAGTACAGAACTTCATCCGGGGATTCCTGATGCTACAAGAATCTGATGAAAACCTTTAACACCTCGTTGGAAAGGTATTTCCGAGGGCTACGACATTCGTGTTTAGTCAGAAGCCCATATTTGGCCGTATCATACTTGAAATCGGCTTCTAAGACTGCTACGTACAGATTACAGATTCTTCACATTTATACTATCAACCATCAAATTCGAACAGGCCTTCCTGTGGATACAGACTTTTCACGAAGAAGTGTAACCACTCGTTGGAAAGCTATTTCAATGGGCTACGACTTTCGTGTTTAGTCGAAAGCCCAGATCTGGCCGTTTTATATCTGAAAATGGCTACGAAGATCGGTGCGCGCAGAAAGCAGATTTCTACGCGCATCTTAAGGCGGAACGAACGGCATCGGTCCGTCTTCCTCCTCTAGTTGATCTTCCCAAATCACAACCAGAAATTCCTCCTCTCTTATTCACCCTCATAAAGCCATTTATCTTCACGAGACCATACCCCATCTTGATATTGAAGGAAGGAGAGGTTGAAGATGACTAAACCCTAGAACACAAGTCCTAGCATGTCCTCTTCCTAGAAATCTTCATCTCACACATCAAGACTCTTTTGAGTCGATATCTCGCTTTGGAATAACTAGAGATCTAGCACAAAGGGAGAGGGGAGGAAGCTCACCTCAATTCCTACGTTTCCACAATTTCCGGTCATGGATCTCGTCACTTTTCGCGGCGACATCTTCTTCTCCTCGGTGGTATCGGTTCTCCACAGGAAGAAAGTTTCTCAAACACAAGTCTCTACACAGAAAAGTCTTGGGAAGAGGATTAAAAACGACAAAAGTTTCAGAAATCCTATATAAATAGGACCAACACAGGTAGGGACACGCCCGTGTACCTACCCGTGGCCTGCTCAGGTGAAGCGTCGTCGACAGTTAGAGTGTTGTTTGTACACCAACACGGGTAGGGACATGCCCGTGTCAACTACTCGTGTCACCTGACACGGCCGTGTTCATGCCCGTGTTCGTCCGGCTCGGGAGACATGACCTGCTTCCTGGAGATATGCACTCGGGGAGGGGCACGCCTGTGTCTCTACCCATGTCCTACTCGGGAGACACGAACAACATCCTGTAGATATGCACATGGGTAGGGACATGCCAGTTTCTCTACCCGTATCTTGCTCGGGAAACTCGATCGACGATGGAAGTTACACAAACGGGTAGGGGACACGCCCATGCCTCTACCCGTGTCCACATACATACGGGTAGGGAAACTCCTGTGTCACTACCCGTGTCCTTCTCTGGAAACTCCACAAATTTCCAACTCAGGTACCAGAGCACCACACAGGTATGGACACGCCCGTGTCTCTACCTGTGTCCTTTTTTGAACTGACTTCTCTTCCCTTACGCAAGTGTAAGCCTAGCTGTCAGCACTCCCTGAGCTCAAATCGTTTCTCCTGACTCAAAAGCGCATACGAGGGGCCTAGCGCGAATTGGGACGTTACAAGGTGTATCTATAAAAGAACTATAATAAGGAAGCAGTAATGTAAAAAAAGTAAATTAGAGCAGTAAGTACATGTAAAGTAAACTATGAAATAAGTAACCTTAACTTATAAGAATGCACATACAAACTTATAAGTTAAGGGGTATTTTTCAAGGCTCTCATCGTATAAGCTATCCCACACTAGTTTATACGATGGGGAGTCATGTTATATGCAGGTATGTTTATAGTGATATGTTATTTCAGGATTCATGCAAGTGCAACACACACGCGACTCTTTACGCACAGAGCTTTAGGAGCCTCCATAGTGTCTAACAGAGACAGTGGGTCGAGCCACCCCACTCCTAGGTGGGTAACCGCACTACCAAGCCTAGCCCTTACATACGCCTCTGAAGGACACACCAGAGTCACGACGTACTATGCTGACCAACCGTCAGTCTTTTTCTTGGCTAAGTGAGAACCACACTTGACGAGTCAATGTATCGATTTCGTTACGATCAAACGTCTAATACTGAAGACCCACCACCTTTTATGCACATGAAACCATGAATTTCTGAGCCATCGGCTCTCCAGACTAACTTGTCCGTCACAAGAACATTCCGAGCCTTCGGCTCAACGGGCTAACTTTCCCATTTCCACAACCACTGAGCCTACCTATAGGATAACCTAGTGAAGCTAACGTCCCAAATCACCGATGTGAGTGAAAGTGAAGTCCTAATATATTGCTAATTACTCTTGTATTCATTTTAGTCTTACAGTTTAAGGTTAACCTAGGACTGCCCAGAGCATTCCCTGTAAAGGGCTCTCGAGGGCACTCGGAACTACGATGGGCTGAAGCCCAAAGCTCCCTTTTGTAAGGTACTTATTATTATTGGTATCTACCCATAGCCAATCTCATTTAATGTTAAAATAAATCTAACCCCATTGTATTTTGACTCTCTCTCCACAGGAAAGACGATCTTTCGTCGATCCCGAGCACCACTTAACACTAGTCAATCCAACACCCTCCCCATCATGACTCCTAATGATGAACTCATTTTCACCTTACAAAATAAGTATACTATCAACCCCAACTCCCTTTGTCAATCCTACATGCTATCACAAATATGCAGTTTTACTATATACATACCAACCTAAGCTATATGATGAGCATGAGTGGTGACCCTTGAAATATTTATCCAATTCACCTAGAATTATTACTGGGGGTCTTTCATGACATATTTAGACTAAATCCAAAAACTTGTAATTTTCCTAATTAATTTAGCTTTTATAAAAATTTTCCCAAAATTAGGCCATGGGTAGTTTTGAACATAAAGTACTAGATTTCCTTAAGTTATGACCACCCAAATATTATGAACACTATATGAAGCCAAAATATCAGATAATACCAAGTTTCACAAATTTTCATAAATTTATTAACCCCTAATTAATTAATTCAAGAAAATTGCAATAAATAGAGGTAAAGAAAGAAGTACCACCAAAACGTATCCAAAAATTACACAAAAATTACCAGAACTTAAATAAGATCATAAAACATTACTGACTAAGTTTCGTACAATTACAAGGTTAGTAAGCTATATATAAAAATACTTCAAACAAATCCCTAATATGGCACTTTGTGAAAAAACATACTTGTAATCTCTTCCTAACAACATGTAATAATTTCACATTCTTTAATATGCCCTAAAAGGTTCTCTGGCCAAGAAAACTTAATTCTCTTGAAAGATATATTATTTATTACCTATTCATCAAGACAAGGTGCACTAGTCCACTTAAAACATGAAGTACTATTAGATAATGTCCAATCATCCCAAATTACTAACTAGTGCATATAAATGATATTTAATCAACATTGCCAGAGTTTCATAACATTCTAAGTAAATTTAACCATGATTACTTCAAAATCATCAAAAGAGCAACATGATGGTAAAAACTATAAGTATGAGCTACTATCTTCCAAACATCCTATAATAAATTTTAGAGGCTCATATTGCTATAAAATCTCTTCTGCCAAAGTTTCATAAGGATCCAATGTCATATGACCTTTTAATTTTTTCATACAAAGTTATAGGCTTAAATAATTTCCAATTGATTAAAGTTGTGTGCATGTGTCTAAATGTCAACAAATTTCTTCTTAGGGCTATTCACCACCCTAAGATCACATGGACTAAACTCCAAGTCCATACAAGGACATATCACCCTATGTCTTTCACAGACCCCCAAAGTTCAACCTATGGGTTTGAACTAGGGTCCTAGGGCAAATCCACCCTATTCCACCCCCAAAATCCATGTGAGGGTATTTAACTGACCTTGAGGCTTTGGCCAAACTCCCATCCCCTTTGGGTGAGAGTTGGCCCCTCCATGCCCCAAGCACCCTTTTGCCCTAATTTATCCTTAAGGGACCAAACTTTGATCACACCAATACCTATTCAACTCAACCACAAATGGGTAAATATTTTTACCAGTGACATATAATGACCCTAAGGACCATCCACCAAAATTTTGGTGAGTTGTGAGGTCATTAGGCCCTCTAATTAAATCATACCCTATTTATTAAATGTTTACAAAAACTATGGAAAATGTTCTCCAAAAATTCTTATTTTATGATATGTTATAAGTATAACTATGTGTGACTCCCAATATAAATTTCAAGTCATTTGGACAAGTGGCTTAGTAAGGGCACTCAATTTAGTCCCTGACTAGCCCTATATATAGACTACACCATTTTGAGTGGTGTGGTCAAACCATTGACCCAAATGGGTTTTAATCAATTTTAACCTAAAGTAGACTTCTAGGGCTAAAATTGTCATGTTGGCCACTTTGCATGGTTCAGCCCCTAAGGGAATTATTTATTTGATTTAAAAGGGTGCACAGTAAAGAGTTAAAAATACACTATTAAATGATTTATATAATATCAGATCCAACGCATCACGGGTTGTCTTCTACCTCCAGCCGTTGGCCGTGATTTAGCCGACCTAGAGGCCATTCCAAGGCCATTTGATGGCGATCAAGCACCCTCCCCGGCCGGCCACCACTGCCACCACCTCTATTGAGGTGGTGGCTATCGCCGGAAGGCGGCACAACCGTCGGAGGTGCGGTTTCTAGAGAACCCGCAAGGTATAAAAAGACATGAAAATTCATAATTTCTCTCACCCAATCGGGCTCAGTTGATCCTGATTTCTCTCCTTATTTATCTAGGATTCTAGCACAAGGGGAGAGGAGGAGTAGTGGACCTGTGTGTGTGTGTGGGGGGGGGGGGTTATTGCCTTGCCAATCTCCTAGTCGTCATGGCCGGTGGTGGAGCTTTCATTGCACTACAACTGTACATCTAGAAGTCTTGAAATCTTCAAGGCAAGAGTGGATAAGATTGCTTTAGGTACGGGGAAGCTTTTAAAACCACCAAACGGGGAGGGGAGGAGTCTAGTTTCAATGGCCATTAATAACCTTGAAAGCTCATTCTCGGCCAAGGTGGATTCACTGCACCCAACCATTGAAAGGGCCTGGAAAACCCCTTGATCTTCTCAGAAATGATGGGGGAGATGAATCAAGCCTTTGGAGATGGAGAGAGGAGGCCCTTTGGCCTTCCTTAGCCATGAATGGCCTCTTCCTCTTCCTTTCTCTCTCCTCCATTAAGGGGCAACTTGAGGTTTCTCTCTCCTAGTCACCACCTCTAGAAATGTGTGGTATTTAGGTGAATATCAGCCTCCTAAAGTTAATGGGCCACTAAAATTGGGCTTAGCCCAAGTGGCTTGGGCTTAGGTCATTTAGTGTAGTTTGACCTATTTTAGGGTTAAGTTGACTTTGGTCAAATTGACCTTTTTGGTTGACCCAAATGGGTCCTTAGTGACCCATTGGCCTCTCCTAAGGTCTAGGGAGACTTGGGTAGGGTTGGTGTGACACCTTGTAGGTCACTTGACCCTTTATTAGGGCACTTTGACCACTTTAGGGTTAGGGTTGACTTTTGGTCAACTTGACCTTTTGGGTTGACCCCAGTGGGTCCTTGGTGACCCATTAGCCATCTAAAGGGCTAGGGATGTTATGGTGGGGTCAAAGAGGCAATGTTAGGCCCTAAAGTCAAACCTTAGGTTAGATAATTAGAAAATGTTATTTGCAGACCATGGTGATCTTCACCTTAAAGCCTAAGTTCACATGGTCTTTTTGAGTTTCCTAGGGTTTTATCATGACCTAGTCATGATAAAACAATCTTAGGGGTCTAGTTGGAAATGGGATGTTACTAATCCCAATAAACAGAATAAAAATTTCGTCCCCGAAATTCAGGTTAGGCATGCGGGGTTTCTACTAAGAGTAACTGAATGTAACACCCCTCAAGAATTAACGTTATTCCTGACATAAGAGATCCATGTACTTCTACTGCATCAGATCTAGTGGATCCCAGGTATGCTCCTCCTTTCCATGATTTGTCCATATGATCTTCATCACTGGAACCTTCTCGCACTGCAAGACTTACACTACCGTATCTGTAACATCTCATTTCCAACTAGACCCATTGAAGTGGTTTTGTCATAACAGAACCCTAGGAAACCCAGGAATTGAATTTTATCGACCAATATTTCAAGCCAAGGGGTGGTCACGCCCGTGACTGACCCTTCACGCCCGTGACCTAGGGCGTGGCACCTTCGACGATCGTCGACCTAAGAAAGACGATCGGCGAGCTCAGAAATTTCAACATGGGCCTGACAATCCCGTGACCGATCCGTCACGCCCGTGACCTTGGAATAGCGTTGGGTGAGCTAAGCTCACACAACTCCGTAGTCTGGATGGCGTTGAGTGAGCTTAGCTCACTCAACGCCATAAGCTAGACGGCATTGAGTGCACAGACTTCAGTCAACGCCATCTGGTGTTGTCTGGATTGCGTTGAGTGACCTGAGCTCACTCAACACCGTAGACTTGATGGCGTTGAGTGAGCTTAGCTCACTCAATGCCATAAACTAGACAGTGTTGAGTGCATGGACTGCACTCAAAGCCGTCTGCTGAGGCCCGGAATGGCGTTGAGTGAGCTGAGCTCACTCAACGCCATAGTTTGGATGGCGTTGAGTGAGCTTACCTAACTCAACGACATAAGCTAGATGGCGTTGAGTGCATAGACTTCACTCAACGCCACCTTGAGTAGGCTAGATGGCGTTGAGAGAGCAGAGCTCACTCAACGCCATAATCCGATGGCGTTGAGTGAGCTGAGCTCACTCAACGCCATAGTCTAGGAGGCCATTCTGGATGGCGTTGAGTGAACAGAGCTCACTCAATGCCGTATCTGGGATGGCGTTGAGTGAGCAGAGCTCACTCAACGCTATAGCAAGGATGGCATTGAGTGAGCAGAGCTCACACAACACCATTTTACTTAGTCTTTTCTGGCAGATTTGTTATGGCTGGGTGCTTGTTCACCTGAACCGGGCCAGTCTAGGAGTGGGCCGTTTTCTCCTAATAAGACCTTATAAGTCTTATTTAAATTAAGTTGACCGGTCAACTGTGACACGTGGACCCACAGTTTTGCAAAAAGGGCGGTTATGGCCATGGCCGAGAGCTTGCTGTCATGGCCATTAATGGCATTTAATGTCGTGGCCTTTCCCCCTCCCCTTTTTACGGCTGGATTCAATTCCTCTTGGGAAGGGGAGGAGTTACAGTCATTAGCTTGGCTTGATTGAGCCGTTTCTAGCCCCCACCACCATGGCCGAGCCAAGCTATAACAGACCATTAATGGTCACCAGCGATTAGACTCTTCCCCTCTTTAACCGAGCTTTTAAACACCCTTAGAGGCCCAAGAGGAGGTTTTCCCAGCCTTTACCTGAAGTTTTCGAGCCTCCCACGTTGCTATTGAGAATTCTGGCGATGCCACCACCACACCAATGGCATCTCGACGGTCTGCACGCTTCCAGCCTGCGAATAAGGTCCTCCCCTCCCTCTTATTCTGTAGATAGATCTTAGGATTCAATAGGGTTGAGAATCGGGCTAAATTGAGCCCGATTGGAGTTTTGATTTTCATGGATTTTACATGAAATCTGCATTCTCGGGCTCGCCAGAAAAAGCCCCTCCGACGGCTGTGCCGCCGCCTGGCGATAGCCACCACCTGAACGGAGGTGGTGGTGGCGGTGGCCGGCCAGGGAGGAGGCTGGACGGCCAACGGCTGCACTTGGAAGTAGCTCCAGGTCGGGAAAATCGTGGCATTTGGCTGGAGGAAGAATACAATGCCAGGGCCCTTAGATCCTGCTTCAAGATCTGTGCTATTTAATTAATCCTTTTCTTTATGTGAATTTTCTGCATTAAAATAACAACCACCTTAGATAAATTAGGAAAAATACTTAGGGGCTTTTAATGAAGATATGACCAACATGAAATTTGTAGCCTTTTTGGTCTACTATATTTTCAAATTAATTTGGATCAATTTGGTTAACTGGTTTGACCAGGGCACCTCTTTTGGTGGGATCTAGACCTAGAGCTAGGCAGACACCTAAACGTGTGCCCACCCTTCATCCTTTGACCAAATGATCTAAAATTTTGGCAGGGAGTCTACCCTACCTATACCTAGGGCCTGTACAAAAATGGGAATTTTTGGAGAATGTGTTTGTATAGTTTTTAGAAAAATTTAATAATCTTATGAAAAATTAATTAGTTGGCTTAATGACTTCCAAACCCTCCCAAATTTTGGTGAGTGGTCCCTGGGTTCATCATAAGGCTCTGTATAATTTTTCACCTCATTTGAAGATGTTTTAGATTGGAAATGAACAAACCTAAGTTTTGCCCTAATAAGGGGTCTTAGGTCAAAAGTGCACTTTGAGACTTGAATGGTCAGATCACCTCAACAGAGGATGATATTTTGACCACTGACTTGGAATGCTCTCTAGCACCCCCTCATGGAGTTTGAGGTGGATTGGGGTAAATTTTCACTAGGAACCAAGGCCAAACCCTAAGGATTGACCTTGGTGGCTTGTGAAGAGCATGGGGTCAAATTCCCTTGTAAGAGCTTGAAATTTGGTAGAGTTGATGCTAGGGTAGCTAGAATCCTTTGGTAGATATCTAAATGGATTTTAAAGTAAATAAGTCCCTCAAAACCCTAACTCTAGTTTAGGGCACAAAATTTGTAGAGATAGAAAATGTCACTAATACTCACTGAACAGTGATGAGATTTGGGTAGAGTAGTTATTAAGGTTAGTACAAGCTCTGGAGATTTTATTTTGAATTTAGGATCATTATTTTGGATACTTCATTAACAATATAGTAGTTTGTATTATTTGCTTAGAAATTTATTATGCAGGAAATACTTTCTGGAAATTGATGAACTTTTGGCAGAGAACTTGTAATATAATGTTAAAGCTCTGTTAATTTTTATTGAATTTTAGAAGTTTAATTTTGAGGCTTGCTTCATTAAGTGTTGTTTCCCATGAAAACTTATTTAAATCTATTTTGATGTCTAGCAAGCCTGTAAAATTATGATCTTTTCACAATGACTTTTTCTATACCATATTAATATTTAGTAATTTGTCTATAATTTTATGATGAGTAATTTCAGTAGTTCCTTCTTTACATAGGATTAATGAGATTATAATGGATAAATTAATTAGAGGCTAAATACTTTCTGTAAAATCATGAAAATTAGTATTTGAAGATAACTTGCTGTTATTTAGTGATCATAATTTTTGGGTGGCCATTACTTAAGAAGATCATGTAGTTAATGTTTAAAATTACCCATGACCAATCTTTTGGGAAAATTAAATAAATATCAGATTAATTAGGAAAATTATAAATTTCTGGATTTAGGCTAATTATGTCATGATAGACCTCCAGTAAATTTTATTGATGATTTAGAAGACAATTTGGAGTACCTCCCCTTATATACCTCTTGTAGCTTAGGATGGTCTGCATAAAGTAAAACAACAGAAACTGAACTAGAGTGGGTAATGAACTTGGGGAGATAGAATTTTGGTGGTTTGCTTGTTTGGATAGGGTAAGTTAAGTCAAGTTCATTATTGGAAGTCAGGATGGGTAGGGTGTGAGAGTGACTAGTGTTAAGTGGCATCCGGGATCAACGAAAGATCGTCCTTCCCGGTAGGAGAGGAAGAGTCTTAATACTCTAGGGCTAGATCTAAAGTAATTTAAAAGGTATCGGGTAATGGGTATCAACCAATAACAAAAAATGCCTTGTGAAAAGGAACGGTGGGCTTCAGCTACCATCATAGTTCCTAGTGCCCTTTGAGAGCCCTTCACGGGGAATACCGGGGGCAGTCTTTGGCTAACATAAACCGTAGGAATGATAAGCTAAAAGAGCAACTAGTATAACTAGGGTTGCACTTTCATACACCCTGGTAGATAGGGAGGTAGAATAAGTTGGTTTGGTTGCCATTCAGATGGTAGCTCTCAAGGCAGATGCACGTACGGGACTGTCCGGGGAGCCGGGGGCTCGAGGGTTTTGAGTACAGAATAAGGTGGTGGGTCTTCGGTATTTGATTTTCGTTCACACTTACCTTGGTACGTCGACTAGGCGGTGTGGGACACTTAGCCAAAGAAAGTCTGTTGGATATAACAAGCACTAGTATGCGGATACTCTAGGTTGTGTTCTTCTAGGGGCGTACGGAAGGGATAGGCCCGGTAGTGTGGATACCCGCTTAGGAGTGGGGGGCCCGACCCACTGTCTCCGTTTGCCACTACGGAGGTTCCTGGGAGTGAAGCTAGTTGCCCGAACAGGGGGAACTAAAGGTCTATGCGCATTGGGTCGTGTGCGTGAGTTGCACTTGCATGAGTCATGGCATAGCATATCACTACACTCATATTTGCATATAACCGACACCCCAACGTATAAATCGGTATGGGGCTTTTTATACGATGGGAGCCTTGCAGAAGACCCCTTAACTTATAAGTTTGTATGGGCATTCATATAAGTTAAGGTTACTTACTTATTTACTTACTTGCTTTCTATTTGTCTTCTTTTGTTACACTACTTACCACATGTCTACCTTACTGCTCACTACCGTATAATTGCTAGATGTACTTTATTCTGGATAGTTGTTTATACAACATGATAGTTGTTAGACTATCTTCATTGTAATCTGCTTGATTATTCTCCATATTTGTAGCTTACCTTTCCTCCTCTCCGCTCGGTGCTTAGAAGCCGTGGGGGGAGGGGTAGGGGATGATAGGGCTTAGTCTTTATGACTAATGGTTTTCGAACCACAACATTACAGGAGCTCCGAATGGGAGACAAGGACCAGCAGCCCAGGGACTAGCACCAGCAGAGTACGGTGCGCATGGAGGTTGGCCAATCTCGCACCGGTGCACCTGTGACCAGCTCCAAGAGTGTTTAGTGTTTTTATAGCTTCCGCGATGAGTGATTTGTAGTGCGGGCTTTGATGTACCGGGCTCGAGCCCGTTTTTCTATATTTCATCTGAGCTGATCTTTGCAGTACTTTCTATTATTATCTATTGATGGATTGGTTGTGATTTCTATTCATACATGTTTCTGTGGTCTTATTTACATTCAGTGTACACTTACTTCTCTTTCTTTGTGATCAAAAAGGGCCGACAGAATTGGCATTTTGTAGTGGCGGCCTTCCCGTGAGTCGGGGCCATCGCAAAGCGGCAATTCTGGGCCAAGACCCCGGTGTTCGAAAAAGAAAAAAATATGGGGTCTTACAGTATCAACTATCCTGACCGGCTCTAAGAGGACCGATCGATCAAAAGCTGTCGATCCATCTATACTAGGATCCTGCTGCTCTTACTATAGTAGAGCCTTTCTAAGGGATGATACATGGAAGACATTGTGCAAACCCACTAACTCCGGCGGTAGCTTTCATCAGTAATCCAATTGGATGATCCGCTCCATGATCCTGTAGGGCCCCATATTCTTTGGACTGAGCTTCTTCTGCCCGCAAACCCGTGAGACTCCATGCATCAGATGTATCTTCAGGAACCCATAGTCTCCATCCAGAAACTCTACTTAACAATGTCGCGCATCGTAATACTTGGCCTATCCGCTCTGCGGGTGGAGAGTTGTGTTGAATGTCGGCCGAGAGCCCAGAAAATCCTAGACCAATCTTCTCTCCTTGGACATAAATCATCCATACTGATCTGACACAATCATCTTGAGAACACAATGAAAACGAACAACTACTCACAAATGTCATGAAACACCAACGGGATCTTTCTTTCGTAACGGGGTGACCCCAGCTACCTCAGTCAATCTATCATCGATGCTCCAATTATAATTGTGCCTAGAGTGCGGATGTGCTAACCTATGTATGAAAACCATAATTATTTCCTTGAACTTCCACTCTAACTCGAGCAGTGACCGTAGTGGTTCCCCAAAAACCATTTGCTCTGACCTTCACCAACCGACAAACCTCACCGTGTGCCACAAAATTAATGACGTCTTTCATTATTCCGGGGAAATAAACGTTCTGATAAACCCAATTTTCTTCAAATAAATTGAGCTCTTGTTTGTAAGTGTAGATGACAACTCTATAACCTTCCTCTACACGATTAGGTTCTTTTTCCTTTGAGTACGCCCGAGTAATCAGTCAACTCAACTTTATGATTTATCCAACTCTTATCAATTAACGGGAATGATCACTTCGTCAAATGACCCATCGTCCTCAAAATTTAAGAGGGTGTACTCGTGAAGCTTTGTAGATTATCATTAATACCCATTAATTTTTGTTCCATTTTGCCATAGTTATACTTAATAATCCAAAGTTCATTTTATTAGTCATAAATCTTTGTTAACCGTGACTATGTCATCAAACATATATATTCTGGTCCTTGATGCAATCTGAATCAAGTCTGTAGAGTCATACCTAAGGTATACGTCTTAGTTATATTTTCTGCTAATTTCTTTCAAATTTCCAAGTGTTATCATACTTCCGATGTTACAATATAGTGATTAAGTCTTTTCTTCCCAAATATCCTGAATCTTACTGCCCGTCATCAAATTCACCTGGTATCTTGTAATCATTAAGTCTCGTAATTACTCCTCCTTATTACCATGACATCGCTCAAGTAATGTTGAATAAGACCAACTTCAACATCACTATGTTTGGGACAACACATTTTCTAAATTAGATCTAAGGGAACCCAAGTCAGTAACTAATTTTCCCAATAAACAAAATATAAGCCCCTACCTACCTTGTGTTAAGTGTCTTTGATACCACTATGTTATATTCGAGCTAGATATGCACACCATCCGTAGGGCATGCAACCTTTGCTTGGGGTTCAATCCTGAAACTCGTTGATATACTCCATACCTTTAGACTCGTTAGGGTACAACTAATGACAACCTTATCAGGGTCAATATGTGACCCAGTCCCAAATGGGTCTCTTCTGACCATTAATTATTATCCGACCCTTAGTATTTGGTATGATGGTTGTCTAAACCTAATCCTATCGAGTCCCCTACTATTCCGTTAATGGATTGTATGCATCATTTCTCCGTAAGGTGGACTTATTAGTTTGGGTAACAGGTGATAGTACCACTTGATGAGTAAAGTAGGGACATCAGAGTTTAAAACTCAAGTTGCTACTCTCGCATTAGAGTATTCCTCTAGCCGCTTCGGGTATTCTCGTACCTTAACTGAATTTATTCGAAGGGTCAATTTTGATAAGGATACGCTAAGAATCATCTTGGTAAGTCAAGTTTACTAGCTGGGTTGGTTTAACTCTTTGATATAAAGACTATATTGTGATCTTTACACATGGGCACACCACAGCTTGTGCTGCTTAGTTTGTCCTCAAACTAAAGCTTGTGAGGGGTGACCTAGTGTTTTGTGTACTTCTTCTCTTCGGATCTAAGTTATCTTTGATACCAGTTTGTAAGACCCCATTTATATTTTTTGCTACGCTACCGGGCCTTACGCCCAGAATCGCAATTTTGCGGTGACACCGACACTTGGGGTGTTCGTCAATGCAAAACGTCGATCTTGCCGGCCTTAGTGATCACCAAAGAAGTAGTAAGTAATATAAGTCCACAGATGACAACTCACTATCAATATATATAAAAGAGCAATAGTCCACAATGAGTACAAGTATAAAAGATAGTAGAAAAAAGGGCTTAAGCCCGGTACATGTCTAATACAAATGATCTCTCTCTCACAACTCATAATCATCTAAGCGGAAGCAAACTGAAATCCATCCTCGACCCGTCATCATATAGTAGTGGTACTGCGCAACAACTGCTCCTCATGTCCTGTTGGTGCTGATGCTCTTGCTGCTCGGTCCCCTAAAATGATGTGGTCCACCGACCATTAGTCAAAAGACTAAGCCACTATCGTCCTCACCTCACCCCCGCAACTCCTATTCACCGGGCAGGGAGGATGAAAGAGGAGAATAACAAAGCAGAGTGGAACAAGCAGGTGACAACTACCCTAGTAGGTGTATGTACAAAAGAACTATAACAAGGAAGCAGTAATGTAAACCAGTAAAGTAGAGCATTATGTACATGTAAAGTAAACTATGAAATAAGCAACCTTAACTTATATGAATGCCCATACAAACTTATAAGTTAAGTGATCTTTTGAAAGGCTATCCTATACTAGTTTATACGATGGGGTGTCATGTTATATGTAGGTATGTGTATAGTGATATATTATGTCATGATTCAAGAAAGTGAAACACACACAAATGACTCTATGCGCACAAACCTTTATTTCCCACTTTTTGAAAGCTAGCTTCACTCCCAGGAGCCTCCGTAATGGCCAACGGAGACAATGGGTTGGGCCATACCACTCCTATGTGAGTAACCGCACTACCAAGCCTAGCCCTTACGTACGCCTCTGAAGGGCACACAAGAGTCACCATATACTATGCTGACCAACCGCTAGTCTTTTCCTTGGCTAAGTGAGAACCACACTTGCCAAGTCAACATATCGACGTTGGTGCGATCGATCGTCTAATACCGACGACCCTCCACTTTTTATGCAAATGCAACCATGAATTTCTGATCCATCAGCTCTCCGGACTAACCTGTCCATCACAATAACCTTCCGAGCCTTCGGCTCATAGGGCTAACTTGGCCATTTCAACAACCATCGAGCCTACCGCTCAGATAACCTAGTCAAGCTAACGTCCCAAGTCACTGGGGTGAGTGAAAGTGAAGTCCTAATATATTTCTAATTACTCTTGTATTCATTTTTGTCTTACGGTTTAAGGTTAACCTTGGACTACCCAGGGCATTCCCTATGAAGGGATATTGAGGGAACTAGGAACTACGATGGGCTGAGGCCCAATGCTCCCTTTTGCAAGGTACTTATTATTTTTGATATCTACCCATAGAGAATCCCATTTAATGTTATACTAAATCTAACCCTATTATATTTTGACTCTCTCTCTCAATAAGAAAGACGATCTTTTATTGATCCCGAGCACCACTTAACACTAATCACCCAACACCCTCCCATCATGAATCCTAATGATGAACAAATTTTTACCTTACCATATCAGTATACTATCAACCAAAACTCCATATGTCCATCCTACATGCTATCACAATTCTGTAGTTTTACTATATGCAAACCAACCTAAGCTATATGTTGAGCATGAGTGGTGACCCCTTCAAATATTCATCCAATGCCCTAGAATTATTACTGGGAGTCTATCATGACATATTTAGACTAAATCTAGAAACTTGTAATTTTTCTAATTAATTTTGCATTTATCAAATTTTCCCCAAAATTAGGTCATCAGTGGTTTTGAACATGAAGTACTAGATTTCCTTAAGTTATGGCCACCCAAAAATTATGAACACAATATGAATCCAAAATATTAGAGAATACCAAGTTTCACAAATTTTCATAAATGTATTAACCGCTAATTAATAAATTCAATAATATTGCAATAAATAGAGGTACAAAGGGAAGTACCACCAAACATTATAAAAAAATTATACAAATATTACCAGAGCTTTAATATGATCATAAAACATTACTAACGAAGTTTCATACAATTCCATGGTTTGTAAGCTATATAGAAAAATACTTCAAACAAATCCCTAATTGGGCACTTTGTAAAGAAACATATAATCTCTTCCTAACAATATGTAATAATTTCCCAAGCTTTAATATGCCCTAAAAGGTTCTCTGGCCAAGAAAACTTAATTCTCCGGCAAGATGCAGTATTTATTACCTATTCATCAAGACAAGGTGCACTAGTCCACTTAACACTTGAAGTACTATTAGATAATGTCCAATCATCCCAAATTACTGACTAGTGCATATAAATGATATTTAATCAACATTGCAAGAGTTTCATAATATTCTAAGTTAATTTTACCATGATTACTTCAAAATCATCAAAAGGGCAACATGAAGGTCATAACTATAAGTATGAGCTATTGTCTTCCAAATATCCTATAATAAATTTCAGAGGCTCATATTACTATAAAAAACTCTTCTTCCAAAGTTTCATAAGGATCCATGGTCATATGAACTTTCAATTTTTCCATAAAGAGGTATAGGACTAAACAATTTCCAATTGATTAAAGTTGTATGCATGTGTCTAAATGTCACCAAATTTCATTCTAGGGCTATTCATCACCCTAAGATCACATGGACTAAACTCCAAGTCCATATAAGGACATATCACCCTATATCTTTCACAGACCCCCAAAGTTCAACCTTAGGGTTTGAACTAGGGTCCTAGGGCAAATCCACCCTATTCCACCCCAAACTCCAAGTGAGGGTGTTTTAATTGACTTTGAGTCTCTGGCCAAACCCCCATCTCCTATGGGTGAGAGTTGGCCCTTCCATGCCCTAAGCACCCTTTTGCCCTAATCTACCCTTAAGGGACAAAACTTTAGTCACACCAATACCTTTTCAAATCAACCCCAAATGGGTTGATATTTTTACCAGTGACATATATTGACCCTAAGAACCATCCACCAAAATTTTGTGGTGTTGTGAGGTCATTAAACACTATAATTAAATCATACCAGATTTATTAAATGTTTAAAAAAAATAAGGAAACATGTTCTCCAATATGTTATAAATATAGGTAAGAGTGAATCCCAGTCCAAATTTCAAGTCATTTGGACAAGTGGTTTAGTGGGGGACTCAATTTATTCCCTCACTAGCCCTATGTATAGACCGCACTATTTTGAGTGTTGTGGTCGGACCATTGAACCAATTGGGTTGAAATCAATTTTAAAATAAAGTTGACTTTAAGGGATATAATTTTTATGTTGGCCACTTTGCATGGTTCAACCCCTAAGGCATTATTTATTTGATTTAAAAGGGTGCACAGTAAAGAGTTAATAATACACTATTAAATGATTTATATAATATCAGATCCAACAGCTCACGAGTTTTCTTCTTCCTCCAATCATTGGCCGTGATTTAACCGACCTGAAGGCCATTACAAGGCCATTTGCTGGCGATCCATCCCCCTCCCCAGCCGGCCACCACCTTCACAACCTCCGTTGAGGTGGTGGCAATCGCCAGAAGGCGGCATGATCGCCGGAGGGCCAGTTTCAGGCGAACCCACAAGGTATAAAAAGCCATGAAAATTCAGAATTTCTCTCACCCAATCGGGCTCAAATGAGCCTGATTTCTCTCCTAATTGATCTATGATTCTAGCATAAGGGGAGAGGAGGAGAAGTGGACCTGTGTAGGGGGTTTTTGCCTTGCCGATCTCTTAGTCGGCATGGTCGATGGTAGAGCTTTCGGTGCTCTGCAACTATACAGCCAGAAGTATCAAAATATTTAGGGCAAGTGTGGAAACGACTGCTCTAGGTATGAGGAAGCTTTTAAAATAACCAAACAGGGGGAGGGGAGGAGTCTAGCTTCAATGGCAATTAATGGCCTTGAAAGCTCATTTTTGGCCAAGGTGGATACACTGCACCTAGCCACTGAAAGGGCATGGAAAACCCTTTGATCTTCTCAGAACTGATGGGGGAGACTAATCAAGCCTTTGGATATGGAGAGAGGAGGCCCCTTTGCCTTCCTTGGCCATGAATGGCCTCTGCCTCTTCCTTTCTCTCTCCTCCATTAAAGGGCAACATGAGGTTTCTCTCTCCTAGTCACCACCTCCAGAAATTGAGTGGCATTTAGGTGAATCTTAGCCTCCTAAAGTTAATGGGCCACTCAAATTGGGCTTAGACCAAGTGGCTTTGGCTTGGTTAGGTCATTTAGGCTAGTTTAACCTATTTTAGGGTTGAGTTAACTTTGGTCAGTTTGTCGTTTTGAGTTGACCCCAATGGGTCCTTAGTGACCCATTAGCCTTTCCTAAGGTTTAGGGAGACTTGGGTAGGGTTGGTTTGACACCTTGTAGGCCACTTGACCCTTAATTAGGGCACTTTGACCACTTTAGGGTTAGGGTTGACTTTTGGTCAACTTGATCCTTTGGGTTGACCCCAATGGGTCCTTGGTGACCCATTGGCCTTCTATAGGGCTAGGGATGTTATGGTGGTGTCAAAGAGGCAATGTGAGGCCCTAAAGTTAAACCTTAGGTTAGGTAATTGGAAAGTGTTATTTGTAGATCATGGTAATCTCCACCTTCAAGCCTAAGTTCACATGGTCTCTTAAGTTTCCTAGGGTTTTGTCATGACTAGTCATGACAAAACCATCTTAGGGGTCTAGTTGGAAATGGTAGGTTACACATAGTGACTCATTGGCCTCCCCTAAGGTATAGGAAGGGTTGGGTTGGTTTGGCACCTTGGAGGCCACTTGACCCTTAGTTAAGGCACTTTGACTATTTTGGGGCTAGAATTGACTTTTGTCAACCAACCTCTTTAGTTGACCCAAATGGGTCCTTGGTGACCCATTGACTTCCTTTAAGGGTTAGGAAGGTGTAGGTGTGGTCAATTTGGCTAAGGGAAGGGTAACTGGCCCTATATAGGTTAGTTCGACCCATTTAGGGTTAGGGTTGACTTTGGTCAACTTGACCTCTTTAACTGACCCCAATGGGTCCTTGGTGACCCATTGACCTCCTTTAAGGGTTAGGAGTTTTGAAGTGGGGTCTTGGAGTCAAGTCGAAGCCCTAAGGGCAAACCCTAGAGGTGGTTAAAAGAATGAGCTAATTGCAGACCAAGGTGATCTCACCTTCATTCCTAGGTTCACTTGGTCTTCTTAGGCTTCCTAGGGTTTTGTCATGACCTAGTCATGACAATACCACTCTTAGGGGTCTAGTAGTTTGAGGGATGTTACAATTACTAATACAAAAAAATAAAAAATTCATCCCCAAAATTATGGTTAGGCCTACCGGGTTTCTACTAAAGTAAAAGTATGTAACATCCATGGAATTTGAAGGTATACCTAACTCGAAGAGATTTGGGTACCTCTGGTGTATCAGGTCCAGTGGCTCCTAGGTGTGCTCCTCCTGCCCATGATTCCTCCACAGGATCTTGACTAGCGGAACCTCCTTGCGCCACAAGACCCGCACTACTGTATCATTGATA
Source organism: Platanthera zijinensis (assembly GCA_039513925.1). Taxonomy (NCBI): domain Eukaryota; kingdom Viridiplantae; phylum Streptophyta; class Magnoliopsida; order Asparagales; family Orchidaceae; genus Platanthera; species Platanthera zijinensis. Next base: position 133,759,997 of record CM077079.1, on the reverse strand, counting down.
CTGACAGGCTCCATGCTGACTCATCGATTCGAAGCCACCGGGCAATCTGTACTTGAAATCATCTGCTCAGGTTGTAGTAGAGCCCTCCGAAGTGAAGAGACGTTGAAGACGTCGTGCAATCCCGCTAACTTCAGCGGCAGCTCTAGTCAGTACGCCAAGGGGCCGATCCGCTCCTAAATCCTGTAAGGCCCCATGTATCTCGGACTGAGCTTCTTCCACCCACGAACCCGCGCGACTCCATGCATCGGTCGTATCTTCAAGAAAACCCAATCTCCAACTTGGAATTCCACCCGAAGATGTCATGCATCTTATTATTTGGCCTGTCTGCTCTGGGCCTCACACATCCTATCCCGGATCAATCTCACTTGTGCATATGTATCCTCTATGAACTTCGATCTGAGTGCTTTTGGATCATCATCCTAGATCCAAGATAGTGGGGTTCTGTATCTACGTCCATACAATGTCTCGTAGGTGGTCATACTTATTATGGACTGATGACTATTGTTGTAGGAGAACTCAATCAGTGGCAATATTCTCTCCAAGGGCTCTCCGCGGTCCAAAATACATAGGCGCAGAAGATCCTCCAATGTTCGGTTTGTGCGCTCCGTCTGCCCATCTGTCTGAGGGTGGAAGGCTGTGTTGAAAGTCAACTGAGAGACTAGGTAGGCCTGAACTGACCTCCATTCCTTGGACATAAACCATCCATCCCGATTTGACATAATCGTCCTGAGCACTCCATGGTAGCGGACAAACTGCTCCATAAATCTCCGCACCAGATCAACGACTGGAGCGTCCTTCCTAATTGGAATAAACCTAGCCTCCTTCGTCAGTCTGTCGACGATCAACCAAATCGAGTCATTCCCCGCATGAGATCGAGGAAGCCCATGTATGAAATCCATGGCTATGTCCTCAAACTTCCACTCTGGCACTAGAAGTGGCTGGAATAATCCAACCGGACTCTTGCACTCCGCCTTCACGAGATGACAAGCCTCACAATATGTCACAAAGTTTGTGATATCCTTCTTCATGCCCTACAAATATACTGTCCTCTTCAAATCTGCTACCATCTTTGTAATCCCCGGGTGCACTGAATATCTGTTGCAGTGAGCCTCTGTCATGATATCCTCCTAAATTCTTCCTCCTGTCGGTATGTAAACTCGTACTCTAAACCATAGCAACCAATCTCTCAGAGAGTAATCCCCTGCCATTCCTTCTTCCAAGGCCTTAAATATCGGCTCCATCCTCGCATCCAGCCTCTGCCCGTCCCCGATGCAATCCCGTATGTCGTCGGTGGTACTCATCGATGCAAGGTACTCCTCGTAAAGTTCTGGATCATCCTCGAATACCGGAGATATCTGCACCTCTTTCAACATCTGCACCAGCTCTATTGCCATCAGCTGAGGCCCTGCTCCTGGTGTAGTGGTCTCCGGCTCAGAGCGTCTGCAACCACATTAGCCTTCCCAGGATGATAGTGCATTGTGTACTGATAGCCTGACAAAAACTCTACCCAGCATCTTTTTCAGATGTTCAGCTCTTTTTGTGTATCCACGTACTTCAAGTTCTTGTTATCTGAGAAAATATCACAATGTACACTACAGAGATAGTGTCACCAGATCTTCAGAGCGAAGATAACTACTCCCATCTCCAAGTCGTGCACTAGGTAGTTCTGCTCGTGTTTATTCAGCTGTATGGATGCATAAGCTATCACGTGCCAATTCTGCATCAGAACGACACCCATGCCCTGATACGATGCATCAGTATAAACCTAAAATCCCTCCTTCCTAGATAGAAGGGCAAGGATAGGGGCCGAGGTAAGACAACCCTTCAGCTCCTGGATGGCAGCCTCGTACTGTGGTGTCCAAACAAAAGGCGTCTCCTTCTTCATCAGGGATGTGAGCGGGAGAGCTTTCCGGGAGAATCCCTCTATGAACTTCTAATAGTAACCGACAAGTCCTAGGAAACTCCTCACATTAGTGTCCATCTTTAATGGTGGCCAATCTAGTACTTTTTGAACCTTTGCCGGATCCACTGCCAGTCCTGCCCCCCTGATAATATGGCCCAAGAAAGCCACCTCCTTCAGCCAAAACTAGCACTTTCTAAACTTGGCATACATCTTGTTCTACCGGAGCCTCTCTAGAGTCAGTGCAAAATGGCGCGCATGCTCCTCCTCGGTCCTCGAATAAATGAGGATGTCGTCAATAAACACAATCATGAAGATATCAAGATAGGCCTCAAATACTTGGTTCATCAAACTCATGAACACGGATTATGCATTCGTGAGCCCGAGGGGCATCACGGTGAACTCATACAGCCTGTATCTACTGATGAAAGCGGTCTTCAGGATGTCCTCCTCCTGAATCCGTAGCTGGTAGTATCCTGACCTCAGATCCAGCTTCGAAAACTAGTGAGCCTCCTCTAATTGGTCAAACAGCTTATCATCCTCGGCAGTGGGTATGTGTTCCGTACCATCATCCTGTTCAGTGCCTTGTAATCAATGCACGGTCGGAGTGTCCCATCCTTCTTCTTCACGAATAGCACCGGAACTCCCCATGGTGAAGAGCTTGGCCGGACAAACCAACTTTCACTAGCTCCTGCAACTGACTTCGAAACTCCACCAACTCCTTCGGGGCAATTCGATATGGAGCTATGGATACCATCTTAGCCCCTAGCACGAGCTGAAAATCCTTCTCTCGATGCGGCGGCAACCCTAGCAACTTCTACAGAAAAACATCAGCAAAATCCCGCACCACCGGGATAGTATAAACGAAATCCTTGTCCTCGACCATCTCAAACATCGGCTTATAAACTTCGTATCCCTACCGATGGGCCTTAACGACCTGAATAGAAGAGAGTAGAAGACGAGAGACTGGGGCAATACCTTCGAAGGTTGGGTAAGTGTCGCCATATCTCAGCACGACCCTTCTTACTGGGCAACCAATTTGCGCATGGTTCCAGGTGAGCCATGACATGCTCAGGATGAGGTCAAAATCCGACATCCTCATGATCATTTTCGGAGCCTCAAAAGTTACACCATCTATGGTCACTCCAAGAACGCACTTGGTCGTAGACTAGATCTCCATCCTGTTGGGGAGACGCACCCTCCTAACAACTCCCTCAAAGCTCTCAATCTGGTCCAGGTCTCTAATAAACTCCTTAGATACAAAATTATTTGATGCTCCCATGTCGAATATGGTGTGGGCGGGCTTGCCGCACACCATCACTATTCCTGAGTTAGTTAAGTTTTTCCTCAAGATATCTAGTCTCAGACTCTTCCCTAATTCTATAGTTTTATATTCATAAAATCTAGCTTCTAGAAAGTAAAGAAAACTTAAATCACTGGTGTACCCGCGATCACCCGCTCCGGGTTTTAGGGCTTAGCTAGATCCAAGGCATATACCTGCCCTCTATCCTTCCTGCAGTCTCCGCCCTGAAATCTACTTCCTCGGCCGCGTCCTCGACCACCAAACTGCCATGTAGGTGGGGAATCCTGAAGTGCTATTGAGGTGCTTTAATCATGGGGCAGTTCCTCCGCATGTGTCCCGGCTGGTTGCACTAGAAGCATGTCGGTGCCTCCTCCATTGCCTTCGGCATCTCCCGCATCTGCAAAGGCTAATGAGCTAACACCACCGAGTTCTCTTCTCCTGCCTATCCTCTTGGTGGGGTTGATCCCCATTCGTCATTTACTCAATGACACGACCTCTGGTTTGGTCTCTCCTGCCACCAATCATTGAGTCATTAGCCGGTCTCTTCCGGCCCAAAACTATAAGATGGTCTGCCTCCAACTTCTTTGCCATCTCCAAAATCCTGGCCAAGAACCCGTCAGAAAAGAAGAGGGCCTGCCTCATGTCATCATGAAGGCCCTTGTAGAACCTCTTCACATAGCCCGCATCATCCAGCTGATATAAGTCCATAAAGCGGGCTTGGTGTGTGAATTCTTGGTAGTATTCCAACACCGTCCTGCTGCCTTGCCTCAACTGCAGGAACTTGTCCTCCAAATCAGCCCTCGCTTACTAAGGTACAAAATGCTCAAATAAAGCTGATCCGAACTCCTCCCAGGGGATGTCTGCGCAATCTATTCCAGTAAAGGTGGTGTCTAATAGTGACTTACACCATCTCTTCACATGCGACTCCAGGAAGGAAACTTCCAAGGCTACAGCCTCCTCCGTCGGGCATCAAATACCAGCCAGCATCTCGTAAATAATGTCCAGCCACTCTTCTATATGGACTGCTGACTCCGTCCTGAGGTAGGATGGAGGAGAAAGCCCCCGGAAGGCACTAAGAAAGTTAGCCCTAGGATTTTGTTGTGGGGCTGGAGCCTACTGAGCCCTAAAGCCCTTAAGAATAGTGGTCAGTGTCTGTCCCATCTCTGTCAGCTAGAACGGAGTCAAATATGGCGGGGGTGGAACCATGTTCCGTGCCTTAGGTGTACCCTGCTTAGGAGTAGGGTTTGTCGCAGGCTACAAAGAAAATTCTAATTGTTAGTTAATGTACAAGTGGAACTAACGAAAAGTTGAATTTTTCATGTGATTCTCCCTTATGGGAACATCATTGCTTCCACTGCTAATTTGTCCTCAAACGAAGCTCGTGCGGGGTGGCCTTGGGTATTTGTGGACTTCTTATCTTTCGATCGACGTTTCCCGCTGATACCAGTTTGTAAGACCCCTTTTTTTATGCTACCGAGTCTTATGCCAAGAACCGCCATTTTACGGTGACACCGACACTCGGCAGGGTTGCTGTTGGGTACATTGGAAAATGTGTACAAGATTTGGAGAAGCCACAACTTAGTCAATGGTATGCATCAATTTGTATTTGATAGAAGTTTGAGTTTCATTGTACAGGTTTAAGAATTTGAAGAAAAATTTTCTAAGTACAAGTGTCGACACTTATGAAGAAACTGTGTCGACACTCAGGCAACTTGTGTCGAAACTCAGGCAAGCTGTGTCGACACACAGGCAAATTGTGTCGACACTTATGAAGAAGCTGTGTCGACACTAAAAGCTATGTTGACACCCAAGGAAGCAGCTGTGTCGACATCTGAAGAAGGATTTGTGTCGACACTTAAAACTAAAGCTGTGTCGACACTCAGTAGATATATCGACACTTGAAGCAATTGTGTCGACATACAGGACTTGTGTCGACACACCAACTCTCAAAAGGCTATGTCGAGTTCAGAAGTAATTTTGTCGACACACAGGACTTGTGTCGATAGACACTCAATGCCATTTGACAATCACTCAATGCCAACTGTCTGCAATAGAAATGTCGAGACAAGGAGCTGTTGTGTCGACACACATGACTTGTGTTGACACATACAACAAAAGCAGTGTCGAGAAGCAGAAGTATAACTCTGTCGACACTTGGAGTAATTGTGTCGACACCATGAAGACTTGTGTCGACACTTAGTCTATATGTGTCGACACATGTGAAGCAGTCTGTTGAGTTGAAAAGACATTGAAGAACCTAGTGACGTGACTGGTGACTTGACAGCTGTCATAACTAACCGGTCTGAAACCACTGTCAGAACTGTCAGAAGTCTATTATAAACTAGATCATCCGGTAACCATGGAGCAAGCTCTATATAAGAGACAGATTGGAATCAACAAGATGTATCGAATCAGTAAGAAGAATTCGGACAGATCAAGGGTTGTCTGCAAGAATGATTCAGAGTTGAATCTGAATTTACAGAAGAAGTTGACTAAGGATCAACTTCAACATCAACAGAAGATCCACCTTATTTTTTTCTAATCAAGAAGCTTTGAAAAGCTAAGTTAGGTTGGATCAGAAGGATCAGTCTATACAAAAACTGATCAAGAAGATAACATCAACAAAGAAATCTAGCTGGTGAAGTCTTTTGTTACTCTTTACTCACAAATTCTTGTAGGATATAGTTTTAGATCTGAGATTGTATGCCTAAAATTGTAAAGGCTGAGGTAGGGCTGTGTGCCTGAGGTAGGACTTGTGGAAAGTCTGAGTTGTATGCCTAATTATAAAGGCTAAGGTAGGGTTGAGGCCTGAGGTAGGATTCTGGGGAAGAATCTGAGGTAGGACTTGTGTAAAGTCTGAGGTGTAGGAACCATCTTGGGTTCTGAGATTGTAAGATCTGCGGATCCGAGCCAGTGGAAAGAAGTTAGGCTGAATCCAGTTATCTGCTGGATAGGAGAAGGGGGAAAGTTGATTTAACCATATCTTTGGGAACCACTATAGATCTGGTGCATTCTGTATTGTGTTTATTTTCTGTAGATTGATTAATCTGTGTTGAACGAAGTCATATAACTGTTTGCCTAAAAAAATTAAAAAGACACAAAAAAATTAGAACCTATTCACCCCCCTATAGGTGTTTAGGCTCTTGAAATAAAGTCTTTCAAGTGGTATCAGAGGGAGGTTGCTCAAAGTTTGACCTAACAATCAGAGTATTTCTCCAAGGCAAATAACAGATAATAAGAATGGGTTCAAGTGAAAATCAAAAGGAATTTGGATCTATGAAATTGCCCATATGTAGGAAAGAATCTTTTGGCATTTGGAAAGAAAGGGTCAGGCTATTTATGGAATCATCTGATCGAAGAATTTATATAAAAATAAAAAAAGGCCTCTTCATCCCAATGAAGGTATCAGTTCTTGATGCAAGCATTCAAACTCCAAAGAGTTATTCAGAGATGACTAAGGATGAAATCATCTTGGCTACATTAGATAAAAGAGCTCAGAATATAATTGTAAGTGCCATAGATGATGCAACATTCAAGAATCTTGCGCACTGTAAAACTTCCAAAGAAATGTGGGATACATTGATTGTCTATATGGAAGGCACATAAGAATTTAGAGAGGACAGAAAGTCTATGCTGAATTAGGAGTATAAGAGCTTTAGGCAGACTAAAACTGACAGCATAGCCGAGTGCTATAAAAAGTTTTTCAGAATAGTGAAAGAACTGATGACATATGGAAGAGTCTTCAGTACTTATGAACTGAATGAAAAGTTTCTTAGGTCCCTAACAAAGGATTGGGACACAAAGATATGTGCCATCAGGGAAGTGGCCAAACTGGCAGACACACCTCCACCTACACATTTTGGAAAACTACTTTCATATGAAATGCAGCTTATTGCTAGGAAAGAGGAAGAGAAGGGCTGCAGATCTGAACATAAAGAAAATTCAGTTGCCTTCAAGGCTGAGGGCTCAAGGAAGGGTAGGAGAAAATCTCCTTCTCCACCTAGAAGGAGTACTGAAGCAGAAGAAGGAGTTCCTGAAACTAGTACATCAGATAGTCACACATCTGATGAAGACTTTGCTGCCTTCACAAGACAATTCCAAAGCTTCATGAATAAAAATCAATGGGGAAGCCGACCTTCATCAACATCCTATTCCAAGGATGAATACTACAGGAATTAGAAAACACCTAAGAAGGATAGGTATGCTTCTAAACCTGGTAAACAATCAAATTCTAAAATTGTGTGTTATTGCTGCAATAGGTCTGGGCATGTCATAGCTGACTGTCCTGACAAAAGAAATAAGTCAAAGGACAAGAAGAAGCAGCTGGTCAAATTCAAGAAGGAGAAGTCTCTAGTGGCTCAGAAAGAGAAGAGTTGGACAGACTCTTCATCTTCAAAATCTAGAGAAGAAGAGGCAGAAGCATATGTTGGACTCTTCTCAACAGAAGAGGATTCTAGGGAACTAGAATTCCTACAGATGTTGGACTCCATAAATGGAGTGGAAGAATATTGTTGTAAAGGGCTGATAGCACAATCTGAAGAAGAACAGTGACAGGATCAGCCGGACCAAGTAAGGTAAACAATTCTTCCCCAATCTCAGATTACTTTACTGGATCAGAATCAGAAGCACTTGCTTCAAAATAAGTTGATGGATCTGAGTCTGAGGGGGATATTCACCAACTCATTAATGAGTATGGTGGGTTGTTGCATGCCATAAAGAAGAGCAAGTATCTTGTTAAAGAGCAGGCCAAAGAGATTGAGTCTCTTAAACTGGCTGCAGCAGATTCAGCAAAACTGCTGGATCAAAAACTTAATGAGGTTGCAAAATTGAAGAACATTACAGTTATTCAGATGGGAATAATCTCATTCAAAGAGAATCATATCATGAAACTGGAGGTAAAACTCCAGCAAGAGAGAGAGCTAGTGGCTAAATTCTCCAAGCCAAAATCAGTCTTACCTTTGATAGATAATTTTGTTTCACAAAAAGGGAAGACTTGTCTAGGCTTTAAGGGAAGTACTAGGGCTACAAATTCTCATAGAAAAGGTAAAGCCACAGTTCAGCCTCTAGCTGTTAATCCCCCTATTTTCTTTAAGAAGGTAGTGAATCCTACTAACAGGTATGATCATGACATTACACATGGTCACTGTGAGCATGAAAATTTCATGAGCAAGGGTGTTAATGTCAATAGACCAATCTATAGGCATTCCCATCATATTCAAGAGGAGTCCTTGAAGAATGCGGTTCCGGCACCAACACTTAATAAGTCTATTGGCAACAAAGTAAGAAGGCCTGTACCTAAGAATAGGTATAATAGGTTTGAGTGTTGGTGTTGTGGCAAGGTGGGCCACTTTGCCATGGATTGCTGGTTTAACTCAAGTGTTAAAACCAAAAGTAGGATTCCTATTAGATCATTTACAGGATTTCAAACTAACAAGGACCTAGGACCCACTAGGAAGTTGGGTTCTAAGGGTAAGTAATTCTTTATTTGTTGTAGGTGAATCCAAGTGATCATACCCCTATATAGTACTTGGATAGTGGATGTTCCAGACACATAACTAGAACCAGGAGAATGTTAAGGGACAATGTGCCCATAGAGATAGGACCCAAAGTAATCTTTGGTGGATCAGAAAAGGGAATCATAAAAGGATTTGGTAACTTCTCTTGTGATTCAATTAAAATCACTAAAGTGTCTTATGTAAAGGGTCTAAAACATAACCTGATTAGCATAAGTCAACTTAGTGATCTAGGTTATGATATTTCTTTCCTCAAAGGGGAGTGCCTAGTAAAAAGGTTAAGTGATCAAGAGATCATTTTGACTAGCACTAGGAAAGGAAATGTGTATTGCCTTAACCAAGATTATGAGTCTAACAGCTCACTTATTTGTTTGGTTGCTGGAGATAAAGCTTCTCTATGTATCAAATGGCATAAGAGGCTAGCTCATCTTAACTATAAGTCAATAGTAGTGCTTTTCAGCATGGGATTAGTGAGGAATGGTCCTCAAGTTAAGTGCATAAAAGAGGGTGTGTGTTCTGCTTGCCAAAAAGGCAAGCAGACAAAGTCCTCTTTTCAGTCACTTGACATCAAAGATTCAAAGAGATGTTTGTATCTCATGCATATGGATTTGTTTGGTCCTATGACAGTTCGTAGTCTTGGTAGGAAAGCATACATACTTGTTGTTGTGGATGACTATTCTAGATTTACATGGGTTTTCTTCTTGAGGCAGAATTCTGAAACTCCAACTGTTTTCCAATCTTTTGTCAGACAAATACAGAATCAATACAACAGTTCAGTGGTCAAAATCAGAAGTGACCATGGAATTGAATTTCAGTCTGAATGTATGACAAAACTATTTGAAGAACTTGGGATTCAACAGGAATTCTCTTCACCTAGAACCCCTCAGCAAAATGGTGTTGCAGAAAGAAAGAATAGGACTCTAATTGAGGCCAGTAAAACTCTACTGAATGACACTACTCTCCCTGAATACTTCATGGATGAGGCAATAAAAACTGCGTGTCATGTGCTCAATAGTCCTCTATCAACAAGAAATACAAGATGACTCCCTACCAGATTTTTAAAGGCAGAAAACCAAACATATCTTATTTCAGAATTTTTGGTAGTAAGTGTTTTGTACTAGTCAATGGTAAACACTACCAAACTATGTTTGCTGCTAAATCCCTAGAATGGATATTTGTTAGGTATAACAACCAAAATAGAGCATATAAAATTTACAACTTGACTACTCAAGTTTTAGAAAAATCTGTACATGTTGTATTTGATGAGTCAATGTTTATTAACAGTGAATTGTCTAGTTCTTCAGTTAGTTCTACAGGTCTAACAGATAAGCTGGACAAGCTGACCATCTATGAAGATGTTCCTGCTAAACTGGATGAGGATAAAGATTCTAGCTATCTAGGGGGAGACCATGTCCCTTTGGGTGAAGAAAAAAATGTGGAGCATCAAGATGAGGAAACTGGAAATAGCCATAATGCTGACAGAATTCCTCTAGCAAGGAGACACCTGAAGGATCATCCAACTCACCAGATCATTGGTGATGCAAGTCAGGGTGTTCTAACAAGGAGCAGGAGCATGAACAAAGTTCTATGTTCTAGCTTCCTGTCTCAGATAGAACCCAGGAAGATTGAAGAAGCAATGCAAGACACCAACTAGATTAATGCAATGCAAGAAGAGCTCAGTCAGTTCAAAAGGTGTAAGGTCTGGGAACTGGTGCCAAAACCTAAGGATCACAACATAATAGGAACTAAGTAGATGTACAGGAACAAGCTTGATGAGAATGGAAATATAGTCAATAATAAGGCTAGACTGGTAGCAAAAGGCTACAGGCAAGAGGAAGGTATTGATTTTGATCAAACCTTTGCTCCAGTGGCAAGGCTGGAGGCTATAAGGTTGTTCTTGCCCTATGCTTCCTTTCAAGGGTTTAAAGTAAATCAGATGGATGTGAAATCAACATTTCTGAATGGTGATTTGAAAGAAGAAGTCTATGTAGAACAAACCTCGGGTTTTGTAGACTCTCACTTTCCTGATTATGTATATAGTCTTAGGAAAGTACTATATTGTTTGAAACAAGCCCCAAGGGCTTGGTATGAAACCTTGTCTTCCTTACTTATTGAGAATAAATTCTCTAGAGGAAAGATAGACAAAACTCTATTCTATAGGGAATCAAAAGGAAAGATAATACTAGTCCAGATATATGTGGATAACATTATCTTTGGTTCAACTGAAAACAGCCTTTGTAGGAAGTTTGCCAAACTTATACAAGGGAAGTTTGAGATGAGCAGTATGGGTGAGCTGAAGTTTTTCTTAGGACTTCAAGTCAGACAGACTGAGAGTGGATTGTCCATATCCCAATCTAAGTTCACCAAGGAGTTGATTAAGAAGTATGGTTTGGACTCAGCTTCTACTATGAAAACTCCAATGGGAACAAGTATGCCTATATGCAAAGATGACATAATGTATAGAGGGATAATTGGCTATGAAAACTCCAATGGACTCAGCTTCTACTATGAAAACTCTAATGGAAACCTGTTGATGAGTCTTTGTATAGAGGGATAATTGGCTCCCTACTATACTTGACTGCTAGTAGACCTGACATAATGTATGCGACATTTGTCTGTGCTAGGTATCAAGCATGCTCTAAGGAATCTCATTATACTGCAGTTAAGAGAATATTGAGATATCTTAAGGGCACACCTAATCTAGGCCTTTGGTACCCTAAGAATAGAGATTTTCTATTAACTGGTTTCTCATATGCAGATTTTGCTGGATGCAAAGAAGATAGAAAAAGTACCACGGGAACCTGTCAATTCCTTGGCAGGGGGGCTGGTGTCATGGAGCAGCAAGAAGCAAATAAGTATAGTTATATCAACAGCTGAATCAGAGTATAGAGCTGCAGGTAGCTGCTGTGAATAATTGATGTGGATAAAGTATAAACTAGAAGATTATGAGATCCAGGTAAGTAGAATTCCACTATTTTGTGATTCTACAAGTGCTATTTCTATTGCTAAGAATCCTGTATCACACAGTAGGACTAAGTATATAGAAATAAAGTTTCATTTAATCAGAGAACATGTAGAGAAGGAAAATATTAATCTAGAGTTTGTAAAAACTGATAATCAAATAGCTGATATTTTTACAAAACCTCTTGATGAAACTAAATTCAATAATTTCAAAATTGAATTATGTATGTTGAACTTAGAATAGGTGAACACAAGTTTCCATTAGTAGCATATGTAAGCACCAAATTTTTAATAAAATTTGTCTAAGTACAAAGTTTGTGTCGACTCAAGCAAGTTGTGTCGACACACTCAGTAGGTTTGTCGACACAGAAAAAGGATGTGTCGACATAGAAACAATATCTGTGTCGACAGAAGAATAGGTGTCGACACAACCTTATCGAGACTATATGTCGAGAGGATATTTATGTCGAAAAAAGTTGGTGTCGACACAACTCTGTTGATACTAAAATGGTCAGTGTCGACACAGACATAAGTATGTCGACAGAGACTCAAGTATGTCGACACATAAATGTGTTGACTTAAAATACGTTTTGTCAACTTAGACATTAGTATGTCGACACATAGTCGTGTCAACTTAACTAAAGTTCTGTCAAGACCTAGGTCATTTTTGTCGACACAAAAACTGATTTGTCGACTTAGGCCCGACTTTTGATCTGCCCTTGACACAAGTACTATAAATAGGTGAATCAAAAATCTGGTCGACTACGCTATCAGAATTTTTGAATCTACACCTTCTGTCGACATAGACCTTCTCTTCTCTTCTCCTCTAGCACTTACATCAATGGCGCCACACCAAGAAGATAAGGTTAATGAAGGTTATGAACTGGTTCACGAAGGGTTCACGACTTCTTCTGATGAAATTCAGGGAGTTATTGCCCTAATTTCTGAAAATGAATTAGAATTTTTGGTCTCTGAACCGACCAAAATATGGAAAAAGGAAGTCATGGAGTTCTACTCAACCGCTACAATGGACTCTGAAGGAAAGAAATACAAGGCATCTATTCAAGATACCCGGGTGAAGCTCACTTTGAAAACTATCAGGAAAGCACTACACCTTCCTTTGATCAAGGATACAGATGAAATAACTCCTTCCCAGATAACTGAAGATTTAAGCTGGTGTGGACTGAGTCCTAGTATTAAGATTGGATCATCTATCAATAGAAAAGGGATGAATTCCCAAGGAAAATTTCTTTCAAAAGTTGTGGGCAAAGTGATTATCTGCAAGACTGGTGGACATGATAGGATTTCTGCCCACATGTTCAATCTTATGGTGAGGGTTATTTTCAAGATAAACACTGACTGGGCAGCAGTGGTGTTTGATAAAATTCAAGAAGGAATTAAGAAACCTAACCTGGGAAGGATCCTCAGTTTATGCTCAATCTATCAGCGGCATGATTTGAGGCCAATTAGCTCTGGATCGGGTAGGCCGAAATCTTGAATTACAAGCTTTTAATTCCAATCACATCTCACTATTCTGGCCACCTCCGGCCGACCAACCATCGTGAATTGCCATCCACCACCTAAACTAAGGTGGTGGTGGTAGTGGCAGGTCGGGAAGAGGTGTGGTTGTCTGGGAATTCACTAGAAAAGACGGCCTAGGATGGGCTAATCCTTGTTGTTTGCTCAAGGGAGAAGACGATGAGATTCCGTCCAATCCTGCTTCAAGATTCATGCAGCCCGATTTATTTAAGGATTTAATAATTTCATTTCTATCACTATTATTACAGTTCCTTGAATTAATTATTAAAAATACTTAGAGGCCTTTTCTAGAAAAATGTTTAATATGTACGTTGTATCCCATGATGTATACTTTATTTTAAAATTAAATTCAACTATTTTGGGTCAGTGGTCTGACAACAACACTCAATATGGTGCAGCCTATACATAGGCTTGACCAGAGACTAATCTAAGTGCTTCCACTAAACCAGCCATGCAAATGCTTTGGAATTTGTACTATAGGATTGTTATATAGTCACTCTCATCATATCCAAAAATAGGAATTTTTGGAAAATATTTTCCTAATGATTCTGTAAACATTTAATAAAATAGGTATGAATTAATTAAGGGTTCTAATGATCTCAAAACCATCAAAAATTTTGGTGGATGACCCTTAGGGTCATAATCGGTCGCTGATATAAATCTCAACCGATTTGGGTTTGATTTGATTAGGTATTGGTGTGACCAAAGTTTGGTCTCATTAAGGAAAATTGGGTCATAGTGCACTTGGTGGAGTGAGTGACCATTCCTCACCCAAATGTGGTGAAACTTTGGCCACTAACTTGTAGTCACATATAACCCCCTCATAAGTGGTTTTGAGTGGTTTCGAGTCGATATGCCCACTAATCCTAGTACAAACCCTAGGGGTGCCCTTTTGAGTATTGAGAAGGACATGGGTTCATATGTCCTTGGATTAACTTTAATATTGGTAGTCTACCACTTAGGTTCTTAATAAGCCTTGGATAATTTTACTAGAATTTTTAGGGACATTTATCCCCTTTGAATTAATTAAAGATTAATTAGGGCACTTTATTTAAAAAATGATATTTCATGTTTATATAATCTTGGATGTTCATGAAACTTTGTAAGTGAGCTTATATTGATGTTATTGTTCTCTGATAATTTTTCTATGAATTTTGGATTGATAATCTTAGTATAACATTCACAACCCTAGGATTGAGTCAATTACAAAATAATTATTTTAGAGTTATGTTCTTACTGGTAAACTATGAAACTTGGTCAGAGAAAATTTTAGGGCATAATCATGCTTAGAAAATTTTTATAAAAATATTGGTAGAAGTTTCATATAAGATCCTTCACAAAGAGCCCTAAGTTGAATATTTTCATAAAATTCATTTATGTGACTATATGGTGCTGGAAAACTATAATTATTGGTCAATAGCCTTTTCTGGTAATATCTTACATTTGGTAATTTTTTCATTATTTTTTGATGATTATTTCTAATATTTTCTACTTTACCCTATGCTTGTGGATATTTCATCAGTAATTTGTTTAGAGGCAAAACCTTTTTGGAAAAGTGTAAATTTTAGTGTTTCAAGTTATTTTAATAATATACACTTGTCATAATTTTGTTAAGACCATATCATGTCAGAAAGAAGTACTTGGTGTTAAAAAGCATAGTTGGTCAGATTTTGATGAAAATATAATAAATACAAAATAAAGTAGGAAAATTACAATCTTTTGGATTTATTCATAAAGTATCATGATAGACCCCCAACAATAATCTTAGGCTATTTGGATGATTATTTGGAGTATCACCTTTCATGCACATCATGTAGCTCGTTAGGTCTACACAAAATAAAATGATAGAGATAAGGTAACATATAGGACTTTGTATGGGGAGGGTGAGACAATTAGTGCACCTGGTATGGTTGGAAGGTATATGACACAAAAAGAAGGTAGGTTGTATGAGTCTGGTTGTGCAAGGGCATAGTTGTGCTCGGGATCGACGATAAATCGTCTTTCCCTAGAAGATGTCTAAATATACTTAGGGTTAGGTCAAGAGTAATGCCAAGAGGGTTTGAACATTGGTAGTTACCAATAATAATAAGTACCCTACGAAAGGGTGCTTTGGGATTCAGCCAATCATAGTTCCTAGTGCCCTCGAGAGCCCTTCAAAGGGAATGCCCTGGGTAGTCTGAGGTTAACCTTAAACCGTAAGATTAAAATTAAAAGAGCAATTTGATATATTAGGACTTAACTTTCTCTAACCCCGGTGACTTGAGATTTTAGCTTGATTAGGTTATCCGAGCGGTAGGCTCGATGATTGTGGAAATGGGTTAGCCCGGCGAGTCAAAGGCTGGGAAGGTAGTTGTAACAGACAGGTTGGTTCGGGGAACCAATGGCTCGGGAATACTTATGTACATGTGCATAAGTGGTGGGTATTTGATATTTGATGGTCGTTCAAACCGACATTGTTACGATGACTCGACGGGTGTGGTTTACACTTAGCCAAGGAATTGACTGGCGGTTGGTCAACATAGTACGTGGTGACTCTTGTGTGTCCTTCAGAGGTGTACGTAATGGCTAGGCCTGGTAGTGTGAATACCCATCTAGGAGTGGGGTGGTCTGACCCACTGTCTCCGTTGGCCACTACGGAGGCTCCTAGGAGTGAAGCTAGCTTCCAAAATGGGGGAACTAAAGCTCTGTGCGCATAGAGTCGTGTGTGTGTGTGTATTGCACTTGCATGATTCATGACATAACATATCACAACACTCATACCTACAATAAACCTGACACCCCATCGTATAAACTAGTATGGGATAGCTTATATGATGGGAGCCTTACAAAATACCGCTTAACTTATAAGTTTGTATGTACACTCATATAAGTTAAGGTTACTTATTCCATAGTTTTCCATACATGTACTTACTGGTCTACTTTACTTGATTACATTACTACTTCCTTATTATAGAACTGATAGCTTACATTTCCTCTTATAGCACTATAAATGTTATAATATACCTATTAGATAGTTTCACCATCACCTGCCTTGTTCCTACTCTCCACCATCATAACTTTCCTATCATTCCTCCCGCACGGTGCCTAGGAGCCACTAGGAAAGGGGTGGGGAAATCAGGCTTAGTCTTTTGACTAACTGTCAGTGGACCAAACATTTCAGGGAATCCGGATGGGAGACAGGGAGAAGCAGCAAGAGATGCAGCACAAGCGGAGCTCCGTGAGTGTTAGCTTTACTTAGCTTCCGCGACAGGGTTGGAGTGAGGATTTATTGTACTAAACATAAGCCCGTTTATATTCCTACCTTTATGATTTGTTTTAGTACTTATATTATTATGTGGACTTGCTGTGATTTCTATTTAATATATATGTTGTGATTTTATGGACTAGACTTAATTGTCTGATTTGTTGTACTTCTACTTCTAGATGATCGCCAATGCCGGTAGAATCGACATTTTGTAGTTGCAACTGAAAGACTTTATTTCAAGAGCCTAAACACCTAGAGGGGGGGGTGAATAGGTTCTAATATTTTTGTGTCTTTTTAATTTTTAGGCAAACAGTTATATGACATCTTTCAGCACAGAGAAATCAATCTATAGAAAATAAACACAACACAGAATGCACCAGATCTATAGTGGTTCCCCAAGATATGGGTACATCCACTTTCCCCCTTTGCTTATCCAACAGATAACTGGATTCAGCCTAACTTCCTTTCACTGGCTCGGATCCGCAGATCTTACAATCTCAGAACATAAGATGGTTCCTACAGCTCAGACTTTACATAGGTCCTACCTCAGCTTCTTCCCCTGAATCCTACCTCAGGCCTCAGCCCTACCTCAGCTTTTATAATTAGGCTTACAACTCAGACTTTCCACAAGTCCTACCTTAGGCACACAACCCTACCTCAGCCTTTATAATTTTAGGCTTACAATCTCAGATCTAACAGTAGATCCTACAAGAATTTGTGAGTAAAGAGTAGCTGAAAACTTCACCAGCGAGATTTCTCTGTTGATGTTGTCTTCTTGATCAGTTCTTGTATAGACATATCCTTCTGATCCAACCTTACTTAGCTTTTCAAAGCTTCTTGATTAGAACAAAATAAGGTGGATCTTTTGTTGATGTTGAAGTTGATCCTCAGTCAGCTTCTTCTGTAAATTCAGATTGAACTCTAAATCTTTCTTGCAGACATCCCTTGATCTGTCAGAATTCTTCTTATTGATTCGATTCATCTTGTTGATTCATATCTGTCTCTTATATAGAGCTTGCTCCATGGTTTCCGGCTGATCCGGTTTATAACAAACTTCTGACAGTTCTGACAGTGGTGTCAGACCGATTAGTTATGACAGTTGTTAAGTCACCAGTCACGTCACCAGGTTTATCAATGTCTTTTCAACTCAGCACACAACACTCAGCAGACTGCTTCATATATGTCGATACATATAGACTAAGTGTCAACACAAGTCTTCATGGTGTCGACACAATTACTCCAAGTGTCGACACAGTTATACTTCTGCTT
Source organism: Platanthera zijinensis (assembly GCA_039513925.1). Classification (NCBI taxonomy): domain Eukaryota; kingdom Viridiplantae; phylum Streptophyta; class Magnoliopsida; order Asparagales; family Orchidaceae; genus Platanthera; species Platanthera zijinensis. Next base: position 133,742,268 of record CM077079.1, on the reverse strand, counting down.
CTCGACACTGCTTTTGTTGTATGTGTCGACACAAGTCCTGTGTGTCGACCCAGCAGCTCCTTATCTCGACATTTCTACTACAGACAGTTGGCGTTGAGTGTTTGTCAAATGGCGTTTAGTGTGTGTCGACAAAAGTCCTGTGTGTTGACATAATTACTCCTGAACTCGACACAGCCTTTTGAGAGTTGGTGTGTCGACACAAGTCCTTTGTGTCGACACAATTGCTTCAGGTGTCGATATATCTACTGAGTGTCGGCACAGCTTAAGTTTTAAGTGTAGACACAAATCCTTCTTCAGATGTCGACACAATTCTGCATGTCGACACAGCTGCTTCCTTGGGTGTCGACATAGCTTTGAATGTCGACACAGCTTCTTTATAAGTGTCGACATAATTGGCCTGTGTGTCGACACAGCTTGCCTGAGTGTCAACACAAGTTCCCTGAGTGTCAACACAGTTTCTTCACAAGTGTCGACACTTGTACTTAGAAAATTTTTCTTCAAATTCTTAAACCTGCACAATGAAACTCAAACTTCTATCAAATACAAATTGATGCATACCATTGACTAAGTTGTGGCTTCTCCAAATCTGGTACATATTTTCCAATGTACCTAATAATCTCCTCCTATTTGGAGAAGTCATAACCCTTAGTCAAAGATATACATCTCTTAAGATAAAACAAAATTGTAAATAGATGTAAAAACATTTCAGAGCAGGTTATCACATAATGATTATAAACAACAAGCACTTAATATTGAAACAGATTTCATTAATCAGTAAAACTTTGGTTTACATGAATTTCTTATAGAACAAAAGAAACAAATTAGTACATTATTCTATTACATAAACCTAGCAATCCTATTAATGATTAGGCTCATTAATAACTATTCCTTTGCCACACTTGATTTTAGCCTGCACAGAAGGTTCAACATCCTCAGCTGGCTTTTTCCCTTTTAGAGCTTTCTTCTTTAATTGTTCAACCTTGATATTCTGTCTTTCAAAATAGTGGAAAGGTTTAGGGAAGTACTTGCTTGGCTCTTGAGCATTAGCAGGTAGCTTCCCAGCCTTAGCACTTCTTCTATGTTCAAGGATTGCTTCTTGTCCTTCTTGATATTTATTCCACTCTTGTTCAGAATACCACTTACCCCTGTCATGGGTTTTATCCTTTACAGCTTTCCAAGCAGTGAGCATGATGTTTCTAGAAGTTGGGCTCCACTGCTCAAAATCTGGCATCAGCTTAGCCTGCTCTCTGAATCTCTGCTTGGAAAGTTGAGCTTCCTTTTGAGCTTCTAATGCAGCTTCTGATATTTCAAACTTTTGTAGAATTACATTTTGTGCCTCTGGTGGAGGACTATACATTTTCAGCACTTCTTCTTGAACCATCTCAAAATCAGCTTGGGGGTAGATCACCTGAGAAACATCAGGCTGATCTCCTTTAAAATGTGCAGGTTGTATCCCAGACTCTGCTACATTATCATCATTACAAAGAGGAGGATATCCAAGAGTAGCTCTGATGCTATTGGAAGTCCATTTAGCATGGTCTGAGCTGGCTGTGACTAGTAATCTCTCCTCCTTTATGACTTCTCTTGTAACATGATCGCTTAAATCTTTTTTCTGGAATCTGACTTGATCAGCTACATATTCAGTTCCCTCTTGAAAATAAGCTCTGAATTTTGTCAGGTAAGTTTTAATCTTCTCCTGAGAGTCTTGAAATGTGTCTTTGACAGCAGATATATCTTCCTGGATTTGCTTGGAGATTTCAGCCTTCAGAGCAGTGCTAGAATCAGTGAGCTTTGTTAATATGGCATGATGTGAATCCTTAAGGTTTTCATTCATTCTGATCTGATTCTCTAGTACATAGCCTTGCTTCACTTCAATTTCATCCACTGTAGCTTTGATATCTTATTGTTGCATGGCCAGGAACACCACAACATTACCTCCTTTATGGAAGCATTCTGTCATCTCCTTCTTATTCTGATTTACTTCAAACCTAATAGATTTGATGTCCTGGGCCAACTGAAACTGTAACTCTTTATGAGTTTAATCCACATATTTCTCTATTATTTGTCTTTGATTATCTAATTTTATATGCATCTGAACCAGTAAAGAACTGAAGTCCATACTTGATGTAGATGGTGATGTTCCCTTTTGTAAAGCCTTCTTATATCCAGAACTCTTTTTCTTTAACACAGTCAGCTTTCTTTTCTTAGCCAATGTGGCTTCTTCATCTTCAAAAGATTCAGTTGTACTTTTAATATTAACATTATTCTTTTCAGCTGGGGCATCCTCCTCAGTATCCTTTTATAACTCCCCCTCAGTCCTTGGAATATCTTTTCCTTTCTCAATATGCTCCCCCTCAGTCCTATCTTGAGGAGGATTAGGAAACAATTGTTCCATTATAAATTCCTACTGTATCTGTACAGAAGGAATAAGATTAGTTTTTAAAGTATTACTTAAAAGACTAATACCACTTAAAAGATTTTTTGTGTAAACAAAAGTGTCCCCTAGAATAATTTTTTTGAGGAGAATCCCATCATATATCACTAGACTATGGAGAAGATACTTACTGGCTCATTTTGAACATCTGTCTTATCAGTTTCTTCATCTGCAGTGTTGATTTCAGATACTACATCCATGATTATATCTGTAGCTAAGTCACTGTCTAGGACAACATCATCACTACCTCCCTTATGGGCAGGCAGCTCAGTTTCTTGTTCTAAGTTTTCTCCCCCTGGAGTGGAGTCAACTTGTTTCTCCTGGGGCTCACTGTCCTTTACTTGATCATGAGCATCCTGTTGGTGCTGGTCTTCATCAGAACTAAAGACCACTTCCTCCTCAGAATCACTAGAGGAGTCAGCCTGTACAACCACTTTCTTTTTCTTCTTGTCTTTCTTAGTTTTCTCCTTGGGATCAGAGACTTCCTTGGTCAAAACTCTGTCCCATCTTGACAGTATCCTCACATCCATTTTCCTCATGTGATTCATCTTAGAGCCATTTGCTTGTTTCAGAACATATGGAATTACTAAAGGAGAGGATGATATGACCTTTTGGGAGGGCTGGAGTTGGGCGGATCGTCGTGTCGCCATTGACGGTGGTGGCGTCGCTAGGTGCTCTGCAACAACAATACCAATGGGCTCGGCTGCTTCAGGGAAAAGGTGGAAATGGTTGTTGGGGGTCTAGGGAAGCTTTTAAAATGCTCAATTGGGGGAGAGGAAGGGTCTAGGATTCAATGCCATTAAAGGCCTTGAATTAGATTTTCGGCCAACCTGAAGTTCACTTAATGCATTCACCTAGGGGGTCCGCCATGGCTTTTGAACTCCTCTAAACGGGAAAGGGAGAATGAATGAAGCCTTTGGAATCAATTGTAGAGGCCCTTGGCCTCCCTTGGCCATGAATGTCTTCTCTCTCTCTCTCTCTCTTTCTCTCTCCTCCATTTAGGGAAAAATTGCTTTCTCTCTCCTAGTCACTATTTCTAGAATTTTAATGGTAATTTAGGTAAATTCCTGCCTCCTAAAGCTAATGGGACACTCTAATTGGGCTTAGCCTAAGTGAGTTGGGCTTGGTTAGGTCCACTTAGCCTAATTTGACCTAATCTTAGGGTTGAGTTGACTCTAGTCAAATTGACCTTTTGGTTTGACCTCAATAGGTCCTTAGTGACTCATTGGCCTCCCCTAAGATCTAGTAAGGGTTGGGTAGGGTTGGTTTGGCACCTTGGAGGCCACTTGACCCTTAGTTAGGGCACTTTGACCATTTTGGGGCTAGAGTTCACTTTGGTCAAATTGTCCTCTTTAGTTACCCCAATGGATCCTTGGTGACCCATTGACCTCCTTTAAGGGTTAGGAAGGTTTAGGTGTGGTCAATTTGGATAAGGGAAGGGTAACTGGCTCTATATAGGTTAGTTTGACCTATTTAGGGTTACTGTTGACTTGGTCAACTTGACCTCTTTAGCTAACCCCAATGGGTCCTTGGTGACCCATTGACCTCCTTTAAGGGTTTTGAGTGTCTTGGTGGGGTCCTGGAGTCAAGTTAAAGCCCTAAGGTCAAACCCTAGAGGTGGTTAAAATAATGATCTAATTGCAGACCAAGGTGATCTCACCTTCATTCCTAGGTTCACTTGATCTTCTTGGGCTTCTTAGGGTTTTGTCATGACCTAGTCATGACAAAACCACTCTTAGAGGTCTAGTAGTTTGAGGGATGTTACATATGATAATCATCACAAATGGATTTTCTTAGAGGATATCCCGATTCTATAATTTGCGTAATATTGATTTTAGTCAACATACTACTCCCTCTTTAAATACAATTTTGGGATTTACCGACATTTTTTTTGAAAGTACAAATAATAAGTAGAAACGTGCTTTGGAAATTTGTAAGCTCATTTGTATGTTGAGTAGGTCTTTCTGCTAAAATCGCTACGCGCATAGCCGTAAGACTTCGCATTTTACTCCTTAGGGTCAAAAATTCTTTTATTGTTTTGAACTTTGTCTACTCCCTATAAGAGGCTTTTTGCTCGGGACTAGAAAACGAGTGAGTATGACGGTATTTGATAACTCTTATTTTATCTTATTTTTATTATAGTTTTTAAATAATTTATCGAATTTTATTCATTTTTTCTAATTTGGGAACCAAATTGTCTTTTTTTGAAATTCAGGAAGTTCTGGGTTGCTAATATAAATTTGTAGTACATTGATGTAAACAGGGCAAAATTCTAAAGGTTTTTGAGAACTCATGTTTTACATAACCTGGTCACGGGCATGACCTAAGTCACAGATCATGGCCCTCCTTCGCTTCCAAAAAGATGTTTTCACATTAGATAAATGTTACACGCCCTGGTCACGGGCGTGACCAAGAGGGCATGTCCACTATTTAGAATAAGTTGCCTGATTGCGCGGCCTCTCCACCACCACTTGAAGATGATCCGGACGACGAGATGCTACAACGAAAAGATTTCAGACGACATAACGACTCTTTGGCCGCTAACGGAATGCAACGTTACAATCTCCATCCGCGGTGCGCGAAGCCCACATAAAGGCTTATTTGAAGAACATTTAATATTTTCTTAAAATGCTTTAGTTTATTTAAAGCTTGTAATTTTTAATTTTATTAATTTTATTTTTGGTGTGCTACTAGCCATCCAGATTGATGAGGTTTAATCTCAATCTTTGATGGTTGGATCTATTTTGTAACTTATATATATAGGAGGATTATTACGAGAATGAGATGATGAAGATTGAACCCTAAAGTAGCCCCCAAAGGAGGAGTTCTCCCTCTTGCCCCCCCACCCCGTGGAGCTTTCGGCGTGGTCTCTTGGTGCGATGCCAAGTAAGAAGGATAGTAACCCCACTCGGTGCGAAGCCGGTGGATCCATTCGGTCCGATGCCGGTGGGAATCGTGGAGAGAGTGATTCTCCAACAAGTTATCAAGTGTGTTTCCACCAACGGGTTGGGTAAACTCTTCCCCTCTCTTGTGCTTCATATCTAGATTTACGGAAGGTGAACCATCGCGTTCTCCACAGCTTTAAAACTTTAATCGCTTTCAAAAATTTGAGTAGAAATCATTATTGTTCTTATTTCTTATTTCTGGATCGGGTAGCTCCATTTTGCTTGAACGGATCTTGGCCTATAGCCTTGATCTTTCTCTCAAAAGGATTGACAACCTTTGCGTTAATTTTGGGGAACGAGTCGACTCATTTTTCACCGCTGTTTTAGATTTGACCATTCTTCGATTGTGTTTATGCTTGTGCATGAAACGATTACGTAGTAAGGGCGATAGATGCTTGTGTAGGTGTGGCGGAACAAGAGTGTGTAGAAGGGCGATCTAGAACCTTCCCTCGTGTAGATCTTCGTGGCGGCATACACTACGTCAATTTGGTATCAGAGGCAGTGTTTCAACTTCTATGTTGCAAAGGTCCTCGCCCCCTTTCGTTGGCATGAATTAATCAAAAAAAATTTGCTTGTCTGCCAATAGCGGTCTAGAATCTTTATTTTTCTGCGAAATTAGGAAAAAATAAATTTAACGTTCCTCGTTCCTGTCACTTTGGGAAAATTTCAAAATATAATGTTTTCACTTTAGGTCCAACCCTAGGGAAAATCATCTTTCAAAATTTTGGTAACTCTGTATGCGCACTAGGCTAGGAACGGAGTACACTACACCGTCTTCGTCTAGGATGGCTGCAAATGAGCATGGAAATGTGAATACTGAGGCTATTGAGGGACTACGAACTAAGATAACAGAACTTAGGACCATGTTAGCCCAACTTCTAGCGAACCAAGGGCGACTGCCTCCAACCGTTAACGTGGGACAGCCAAACTAGCATCAACTGGTAAGCGATTAGGACTCTGATGGGAACTCTCCCCAAGTACCTCATCAGGACTGTCACCACGGTCATGACTTCAATATTACTAGGGCCATTAAGATCGATGCCCCTACCTATGATTGCATGGGAGACCCCCAGATCTTTCTCACCTTGGTGGTAGACATGGAAAGTTACTTCGAATAGCGCAACCTCACGGACATCCAGAAGGTCCAAGTTTCCAGGATGAAGTTAACTGGGCGTGCCAAGACATATTGGTTAAACGAGGAGCGTAAACTAGGGACCGGGAACAGAGTCCTACTAGTTGGATGGCCCGTTATGAAGAACCTGTTGTCCGATCAGTACGTCCCAACGTACCACCGTACACAGATGTTTGATTACCTAGCAACTCTTAAGCAAAACTCAAATTCTGTAGCCGAGTACATGGGCAAATTGAAGGATTGTATGGTGCATTGTGACCTTAGAGAGGTTCCCGAGGTTACCTTATCAAGATTTCGTAAGGGACTATCTCCCGACATCCAAAGGAAACTCTTACAATATGGACATACAGATCTGAACACGACTTTCAATGCCGCCTTTGACATTGAAAAACATCGAGCCTGTAAGGCTCACACCCATTATTCCAAAGCGAAGGGTAAGTCCACACTAGGAGTCTCATCTTCCACATATCAGGATAAGGGGAAATTTCTGTCCAACGAGTCTAAAGCAGTAGTTATCACAGCTAGGAATGCTAGGAACCCCACCAGTTAGCATATCCCCAAAGGGAAGGTTAGTAAGGCCAATACTACGTGTTACGCTTGTGGTATTCAGGGCCACTATGCCTATGAATGCCCAAAAAAACTAAGGCCATCGCCCTATTAGACTCGACTCCCGATGATCTAGTTTATGAAGCTGCTGAAGAGGATGACCCAGATAGTGTCCCGAGTTACTTAGAGGACAATCACCCCTCATGGTGATGTGTTGCATCTTGAACACTCCACGTCCGTTAGATTATTGGAAGAGGACGAGTATATTTTCTCTGATTTTTAAGAGTGGGGAGAAGTTATGCAAGTTGATCATTGATAGCGGTAGTTGCGTGAATGTCATATCTGAGAATGTCGTTATGCGTATGAACCTGACCACGGAGCCCCACCTGACCCCATATCAAGTAGCTTGGATCTATAAGGTTACCGTCCCGGTCACCAAGCGATGCCTAGTCCCCCTCTCATTCAAATCCTATACTGATGAGGTGTGGTGTGATGTCCTTCCTATGGATGCTTGTCACGTCTTGATAGGCCGCCCTTGGCTTTGTTACTGTTATGTGATGCATTTTGGCAGGTCAAACACGTATGAATTCAAGTTCAATGGCAAGACCATTACGTTGAGGTCGGCCATCCCGAAGGAACCTGTAGGACCGGGAAAGGACACATCGATCCCAGTTGAGAGAAAGACTTTGAGCCTAGTCGGGAGAAAGAATTTTATTAAGGACCCGTTTCTTGACGGTGTGATGTATGCTCTAGTCCTTCTGAGTGCGAAGATGGATTCCAGAGTATTGGATGATCTCCCCAGTGAGCTACGGGTATTGTTGGAATAGTATAGGGATATATACCCGGATGAGTTTCCCTCGACGTTACCCCCACTTAGAGATATTCAGCATGCGATAGATCTCATCCTGAGGTCTTCCTTGCCCAACCAGCCCCATTATCGACTCCATTCCGCTGCTCATAAGTGGTTGCAGGTTCATATAGAGGACAGGTTGAAGAAGGGGTTTATTAGGACTAGTATGAGTCCATGTGCTGTACCAACTCTACTTGTGTAACATCCCAATTCGCGCTAGGCCCCTCGCACGAGTTTTGAGTCAAGAGACTTGACTCGGGCTCGGGGCGCACTGGCAAAAGGTGTCAAGTGCGTTGGATGGAGTGTAGGGTTGGGTGATATCCAACGGATCGAAAGGGAATGGCCTAAGGGAAAATCGTCGAGAATACCTGGTGATTCTCTCCGATCGTCGAGTATCTATGAGAATACTCAACGCTCTCAATGCCAGATTTCCGAGAAGAATGGCTAAAGGGAAAATCGTCGAGAATACCTGGTGATTCTCGCCGATCGTCGAGTATCGATGAGAATACTCAACGCTCACAATGCCAGATTTCCGAGAAGAATGGCCTAAGGGAAAATCGTCGAGAATACCTGGTGATTCTCGCCGATCGTCGAGTATCGATGAGAATACTCAACGCTCTCAACGCCAGATTTCCGATAAGAATGGCCTAAGGGAAAATCGTCGAGAATACCTGGTGATTCTCGCCGATCGTCGAGTATCGATGAGAATACTCAACACACTCAACGCCAGATTTCCGATAGGAATGGCCCAAGGGAAAATCGTCGAGAATACCTGGTGATTCTTGCTGATCGTCGAGTATCGATGAGAATACTCAACGCACTCAACGCCACATTTTTGATAAGTTAGGCTAAGGGAAAATCGCCGGGTATCATTGTTGATACCCGACGAATTCGTCGAGAATGCCTGACGATTCTCGCCGATCGTCGAGAATGACAGATGATTCCCGGCGAATTTGACCTGTGCGTTTTCTTCGCCCAGGCAGATTCGCTGGATTGCACAGGCGGACCGAACCGGGCTTCAGGATTCTTGCTGGATGATTCCTTGGACCGTGTCATTTCAATATGACCCATTATGAGCGGTCCAATGGGGCGTTGACACGTGGCAGAAGATGTTACCTAATACATCGGCCTATAAAGGGACGTGAAAGCCGAACCCTAGCCTTGCGCCGATCAGCCCTTGCCGTCATTGTGGATCTCGCGAACCGTCGGAGCCGAGGGAAGTTGGAGCTCTTGGAGGTGGCCTTCTCTCGATCTCTCTCTCTCTCTCTTTCCTTTGCTGTGAAGAACAAGCACCAAGCAAGGGATGCGGCAAAGAAGAACGACTAGATCCATGGCCGGGAATGTTGGTACCGCCGGAAACGAGGTGAGCTTCGTCCCCTCTCCCTTGGTTCTAGATCTGTAGTTATATTCTAGGAGAGATATTGACTCCATAGAGTCTTGATGGTGAAGAGGAGATTTCTTAGGGAAAGCCATGCCTAGGTTGTTTTCTAGGCTTTTAGTCTTCTTCAACCTCTCCATCATTCAAAGTGAAGATGAGAGAGTGATTCGTGGAGAGGTGCGGATTTGTGAGGGTGAATAAGGGTGAATGAATGTCTGGAGAAGTTTTGGGAGGTTGATGCAAGAAGGAAGATGAACGGATGTCGTTCATCTCACCTTAAGATGCGTGCAGAAATCTGACTTCTACACACAGCGATCTTCGCCACCAGTTTTGGAGGCATTCTGTTCATATTTTGGTTTACAACTCAACACAAAAGTTGTAGCCCTCGAAGATACCTTTCCAACGAGTGGTTGCACGTTTCCAGGCGATACCTGTAGCCACGAGAAAGTCTGTTTGAGTCTGCTGCGATTGGGGGAAATATGTCCAGGAAATCTGTATCCTGTACGCAACAGACTTCGAGTCAAATTTCTGATGTGATGTGACAAGATCTGGGCTTCCGACTAACCATGAAATTCGTAGCCCTCGCAAATACCTTTCGAATGAGGGGTTGAGAGTTTATCGCGGATTCCTGTAGCTCCAGGAATTCCAGTTTTGGTGGCAAGCTATATAATAATAATGTTCATTTTAACTCATGGTTAAGTGTACTCTTGTGAAAGTTATGATGTGCAATTCATATCGTTTGGCCCCTTTGATTATGATGCTATAGTTAGCCTTAGGAATGTGGTGCTCAACATTAGTAGCCATCTAGGTTAATGGTGATGTCAATTGAGATAGGATGGCTAGTGATCAATGGAGGTTGAGCTTGGTTGTAGATTATATCTATCCTGTGATGAATTGAGGTGATCAAATGAATAGATAGTTGTGAATGAGAGGAACTCTATTGGGAGAGCATTTTGTACCCGGGATACGAGCCTAATGGGTTTTGTTGATAACCGATGCTTAGAGATGTAGTCTCCCTACGGGTAGCATCGAGTGAGTTGTGATGGTGCATGTGGTGTGCAACGACTCGATGTGTCGCGATACTGAGATAATGAATGTGGCAGGTCTACGGGCTCGCATGTCGTCACACCGATGGGAGCCAATAGTTACACCTTGAGTTATAGGGCTAGACACTTGGTGTCCATAGCCCGAGGTCTCCTCCGCGCCTTGAGAATGGTTGGGCTTGCGCCTCATGTGATTCCGAGGTTCCTTCCGATTCGAAATCAAAGGCCAGGTTGGCTGTGCTCTTGGTGCTCACCTACCCAAGACCCCTTATGATTCGTAGTACGCGTGTGATCTCCGCTGTTGTGTTCTTAGCATTGAGGCGTACGGAGGCCTAGGGCAGGCAGTGTGGATACCACATAGTAGTGGAGACACCCGCTCATCTGTCACCGTATGGCCATGACGGTAGACGCTTGAGAGGTTAGCTACCTGCTCGAAAAGTGGGAACTTCAAGTCTGTGTCGACATAGCAACTTGCATGCGTGTGAACATGGGTAAGTCATTGCATAGCATTTATACCATACCATTCATATAATGCACAAGATCCTTATCGTATAAGTTTGTATGAGCACTCTTATACGATGAGATACTTTTCTATTAAGCCGAACCTTAACTTATAAGTTTGTATGGCCACTCTTATAAGTTAAGTTACTGCTCCTGTTTTAGATTACCTGCTGATTAATTATTTGATATAATAGAACTGCTAGCTTACTTCGTAGAGATAATATTCTTACCAGTTCCCTTGTCACCTTATTGTTTACTCCTATTAATATATAACATATTGAACTTGTTCTTTTCTCCGCGCCGTTGCCGAGGAACAGTAGGGGACGCGATGTGAAGCCTCTTAGTATTTATGACTAACAGTTGCTACGTCTTCCATTTTAGGAGGAAACCCCGTAGATTGGCCAGTAGTAGGACATCCAGGCCCGGACGATAGGACCTGAGGTGACGATACCGTCGATACCGTCCGTGACAGTTGTGAGTGTTTTGTTGTAGCCTTTTTGGCAAACAGTTTTTAGACTTTTATATTTTAAAGCTCGTTATGCTTCATATTTTCCGCTTCGTTATGGACTTAGAACAATGTGTGAATTTACTTTCTTTTTATCTTATGATTGGGTTGTCATAGTACATTGATATTGGTTGTAGCCGGCGGAATAGGCGTCTTGTAGTACAGACTAACCCATGTGTTAGTGCTACCGCAAGGCGGCTACTCTGGGCATAAGACTCCCCTCGTACCGTGTTTTGTGTTTCGGGAGGGGGGGGGTCTTACAAATGGTATCAGTTTGTCGCGATCCTCACCTAAATAAGTCATTTAACAATGGGCCACTCCCGTTCGATTAGTCAGCTTGGGGACAAACTGACTTAGCGGAAGTAGTGGTGTTCCCATATGTAATTCACACTAAGTTCGTCCAACTTTGACCTTAGTTTTAGCAAACCTGACCCTAGTTCGTACCTTATGCGTAGGTCCCAACGCAGGTGGAGCCGGTTGGGGGTACTCCTACCCCTTCCGTTCCTTCACAATTCCAACATTCAGAGCTGGGGCAAATGCTGTCAGCAATATTAGATGCTTTTAGAGCCCAATAAGCTCCGGTGCAGCAACAAGCTCCGGGCTCCAACTGGTTGAGCACCTTCCGTTCCCTGTCCCCTCCTGCTTACCTAGGGACAGAGTCGACGGTGCGCACCGAAGAGTGGATTGATACCGTTGAAGAGCTGATGGCCAGTATATGATGCCCGCGCAATATGGCAGTGACCTTGGTGGTGATGTTGCTGGAGTTGCACGCCAAACGATGGTGGAAGTCCCTCATGGGCTCCACCTTTCGAGGGCGAGTGTACACAGACATTAGTTGGAGTGAATTCTCGGAAGCTTTCTTGGAACATTTCATCCCCTCTTCCGCACGGGATGGACTTGAAGAGAGATTTCTACAACTGAAGCAGGGATCGAAATCGGTGACAGAATACCAGCAAGAGTTCCAACACCTCGCTAGGTTTGCCGATTCTTATGACATGGATGATAGAGGCTATGCGAAGCGCTTTTACAAAGGGTTAAGGGACCGCCTGAGACAGGCCCTTTTGTTTATAGCTGACGCTAGCCTGGCAGAAATTATTGACATGGCAAAGAGACTAGAGGCACATCATATGGAAAGTAATAAGAGACCTGCAGAAGGGGTGATGGAAGTCGGCCCCAGTAATAGAAGGAGACATGATCATGGTAGAGGAAGAGGAAATCAGAGAGGCGGCGGTGGTTCAACCGGACTATAGAATGGAGCACCCGATTCTGCAGCCACCAGCTTTGCCCCACCACCACAACAACAACAATTTAAACAACCTAGGGCCGACGAGACATAGTGGTTTCGAGTGCAACCAACCGGGCACGTCCAATGTTTCTGCCCGCGGTTGTTCGCGAATGAATCTTCTGCTCTCCTCTCCTCTAGCAGATGCCTCGTGGACGGGGCAATACTGCTGGGACGGGGACCACCAGGGAGAAATCAGGGACATGCGCAGCATGGTTGATGGATATGTATGCCCAAGCGCGGAACCCGCAAGAGGTTATCGCATGTACGTACTGAGTTTTGTTAATATGTGCTCAGACATGTTTCTTTTATGATACATGGAAACATGCACATCCCTAGCTAGTGTGTTATGAATCTTGATACCTGTATAGCAGGGTCATCAGTTAGTGAGCCGCCCGCTGCGTTTTTGATACGGGCGCATCTCACACTTTCATTTCGGCGGACTTCGTGAAAGACTTAGAGAGGGTGCACCATTTCACTGACACTACGCAAAGGGTGCGTCTCCCGGATGGATCCGAGATGACGTCGTTTGCCAGCTGTGACTTCGACACGCTCATAGGAGGGAAGTTCTTTGAAACTGCAGCGACAGTATTGAAGATTCGGAGTTCGACCTCATTTTGGGCATGCATTGGTTGGACTGGCACCACGCCAAAATTAATTGTGCGGAGAAGCAAGTTACCTTGAGGCATGGAGACTCGGAAGTCGTCTTCCAAGGTATTAGATTCGCACCTCGTAAACTGTTATCTTCAATTCAGGTTATAAAATCTCATATGGAGGGGGACGATGTCTATATAATTTGTTTCGAGTTGAAGAAGATGGCATTAAATGTCAAAGATGTGCGGGTGGTGCAGCATTTCCCCGAGGTATTCCCCGAGAAATTACCGGGACTACCCTCGCATAGGGAGGTGGATTTCCAAATCAAGCTAGTTCCGGGTGCCAAGCCCATTTCACGGGCTCCTTACCGAATGGCTCCGAAGGAACTTGCGGAGTTTAAAGTCCAACTTCAGGAGTTGGTGGAAGCAGGCTTCGTACGCCCAAGTTCATCACCTTGGGGAGCTCCTGTTTTGTTCGTTAAGAAGAAGGACGGCACCCTACGGCTGTGCATAGATTATCGAGAATTGAATCGGTTAACGGTGCAGAACACCTACCCTCTACCCCGCATCGATGAACTATTTGATCAGTTGGTGGGATCACATTGGTTCTCCAAGTTGGACCTGCGGTCGGAGTATTATCAGCTGAGAATACAAGAGGACGATATTCAGAAAATGGTGTTTAGCTCGAGATACGGCCTATATGAGTTCACCGTGATGCCATTCGGGCTCACGAACGCCCCTTTAGCCTTTATGAGTTTGATGAACAAGGTGTTCGGCCCCTATTTTGACATCTTTGTCATCGTGTTCATCGATGACATTCTGGTCTACTCCAAGACAGAAGCGGAGCACACCGAACATCTAGCCTTAGTACTAGAGAAGTTAAAGGAACGCGCTTTATTTGCCAAGTTCAGCAAATGCGAGTTTTGGCTCCAAGAGGTTGCCTTCTTAGGCCATGTGATTAGTGGGGCTGGGCTAACGGTGGATCCGTCCAAGGTGCGGGCCGTGAAGGAATGGCCACCATTGAAGTCGGGGGCCGAAGTACGGAGCTTTCTTGGACTTGTCGGGTACTATCGCAAGTTTGTGAAAGGCTTCTCGAAGGTCGCCCTTCCCCTTACCACACTGACAAAGAAGGGTGTGTCGTACGAATGGACACCCCAGTGCGAAGCCTCGTTCCAAGAGTTGAAGGACCGGCTCACGACCGCGCCCATCCTGGCCCTCCCATCGGGGAAGGAAGGCTTTCAAGTTTACACGGATGCGTCGTACCAAGGGATGGGAGCCGTGTTAATGCAGAATGGGCACGTGATTGCTTATGCTTCAAGACAGTTGAAGAAGCATGAAGCAAACTATCCGGTGCATGATCTGGAGTTGGGAGCGATGGTGTTCGCCCTGAAGATTTGGAGACACTATCTGTATGGCGTCAACTGCAAGATCTTCTCGGATCATAAGAACTTAAAGTACGTCCATACTCAAAAGGAGTTGAATTTGAGACAACGGCGGTGGTTGGAGTTTTTGTGTGACTACGAATTCACCTTGAACTACCACCCCGGAAAAGTTAATTTCGTAGTTGATGCCTTGAGTCGAAAAGTACCAGAATCGAGCACGGAGTCCCGTTTGATGAGCATGGAGTTAGTCCGGATACTTAGGGAGATGGAGATTAAGTTGGTATGTAAGGATAAACCGGAAGAGTATACAGAATACTGGGCCGCGATGAGTATAGTTTGCAACATACGGGACCAGATTCGGATGGAGCAGAAGGAGGATGTGGTTCTAATTCCGGTTTTCAAGTCAATTAAGGATTGGATGACGGAAGAGTACTTCTTAAAAGACGGCCTCATCCATTTTCGTGGACGGCTTTATATCCCCGAAGGTGGCAATATTCGAGAGGATATCCTAAAGGAGGCTCATTGCTCCGAATATTCAGTACATCCTGGGATCGCAAAAATGTACACCGATTTGCGGAAGACGATATGTTGGCCGGGCATGAAGAGGGATGTCAAGTATTTTGTTACGCATTGTGTGGCTTGCCAAATGGTGAAGGAAGAGTGCAGAAGTCCCGGTGGAATGTTACAGTCATTTCCCATCCCAGAATGGAAGTTTGAGGATATCTCCATGGACTTCATCCGCGAATTACCTTGCTCACGCTCGGGGAATGATTTGGTGTTGGTGATTTTCGATCGCTTGACCAAAGTAGCCCGGTTTTTCCCAATGAAGAAGGAGGCGCATGTGGATGTTTTGGTGTGCCTATTCGTAGAACATTTTGTGTGGTATCATGGAGTGCCGAAGACGATCGTCTCTGACCGAGATGGTCAGTTTACGTCAAGAGAATGGAGGGCTGTACAGGCTTACTTGGGCTCATGTCTCACTTTCAGCACAACTTTTCATCCTCAGATGGACGGGAAATCTGAACGGACCATTCGAACATTGGAGGACCTGTTGAGATTGTGTGTGATAGATAGGGGGAGCCATAGGAAAGACTCTTGCCCTTAGTGGAATTCTCCTATAACAACAGTCATCGAGATAGCATTGGTATGGAACCCCATGAAGCTCTATACAGAAGGAGGTGTAGGACCCCCTTGTCCTGGGTGCAAGATGAAGACCCGAAGGCATTGGGCATAGAGTATATTGACGATACTGATGCGGTAGTCAGATTGATACGGGATCGCATGCTTGAGGCTCAGAGTCGGCAAGCGAGGTATTATAACGCGAAACACCGGATGGTGGAATTTCAAGTGGGAGACAAGGTGTTTCTGAAAATCCGGCCGATGCATGGAGTATCACGAGTACGAGGCGTGAAGAAGCTAAGCCCAAGGTACGTTGGACCTTATGTCATAGTGGAAAGGATCGGCCCGTTGGCCTACCGGTTAGAGTTGCCACCAGAACTGGGGAACCTCCACGACGTGTTCCATGTATCATCTCTCCGGAAAGCATTGATGCGGCCCGACCAATACACCCCCATAACTGATGGTGCTGTGGCGTCTGATAGGTCTGTGCGATTGGAGCCAGTGCGGATCGTTGACAACGAGGTGAGAGCTCTGCGCCGTAAAAGTGTGCCTCTGGTAAAAGTGCTATGGTCTAATCATGGGAAGGAAGAATTTACTTGGGAGCCGGTGGACTTAATGCGGAAGCGCTACCCATAGCTGTTCTCCAAAGGTAACATTTTATAGCGCATATTATTTTGTACTTGCATCCCCATAGCCCTAGCCTGATTTTGGGGACAAAATCTTTTATTTTGTTTATAGGATTTGTAACGTCCCAATTCGCGCTAGGCCCCTCGCACGAGTTTTGAGTCAAGAGACTTGACTCGGGCTCGGGGCGCACTGGCAAAAGGTGTCAAGTGTGTTGGAAGGAGTGTAGGGTTGGGTGATATCCAACGGATTGAAAGTGAATGTCCTAAGAGAAAATCGTCGAGAATACCTGGTGATTCTCGCCGATCGTCGAGTATCGATGAGAATACTCAACGCTCTCAACGCCAGATTTCCGAGAAGAATGGCCTAAGGGAAAATCATCGAGAATACCTTGTGATTCTCGCCGATCGTCGAGTATCAATCAGAATACTCAACGCTCTCAACGCTCTCAACGCCAGATTTCCGAGAAGAATGGCCTAAGGGAAAATCGTCGAGAATACCTGATGATTCTCGCCGATAATCGAGTATCGATGAGAATACTCAACGCTCTCAACGCCAGATTTCCGATAAGAATGGCCTAAGGGAAAATCGTCGAGAATACCTGGTGATTCTCGCCGATCGTCGAGTATCGATGAGAATACTCAACGCTCTCAACGCCAGATTTCCGATAGGAATGGCCCAAGGTAAAATCGTTGAGAATACCTGGTGATTCTCGCCGATCGTCGAGTATCGTTGAAAATACTCAACACACTCAACGCCAGATTTCTGATAAGTTAGGCTAAGGGAAAATTGCCGGGTATAATTGTTGATACTCGACGAATTCGTCGAGAATGCCTGACGATTCTCGCCGATCGTCGAGAATGACAGATGATTCCCGCCGAATTTGACTTTTGTGTTTTCTTCGCCCAGGCAGATTTGCTGGCTTGCACAGGCGGACCTAACCGGGCTTCGGGATTCGTGCTGGATGATTCCTTGGACCGGGTCACTTCAATATGACCAATTATGAGCGTTCCAATGGGGCGTTGACACGTGGCAGAAGATGTAACCTAATACATCGGCCTATAAAGGGACGTTAAAGCCGAACCCTAGGCTTGCGCCGATCAACCCTTACCGTCATCGTAGATCTCGCAAACTGTCAGAGCCGAGGGAAGTCGGAGCTCTATGAGGCGGCCTTTTCTTGATCTCTCTCTCTCTCTCTCTCTCTCTCTCTCTTTCCTTTGCCGTGAAGAACAAGCACCAAGCAAGGGATGCCACAAAGAAGAACGACTAGATCCATGGCCGGGAATGTTGGTACCGCCGGAAACGAGGTGAGCTTCCTCCCCTCTCCCTTGGTTCTAGATCTGTAGTTATATTCTAGGAGAGATATCGACTCCATAGAGTCTTGATGGTGAAGAGGAGATTTCTTAGGGAAAGCCATGCCTAGGTTGTTTTCTAGGCTTTTAGTCTTCTTCAACCTCTCCATCATTCAAAGTGAAGATGAGAGAGTGATTCGTGGAGAAGTGCGGATTTGTGATGGTGAATAAGGGTGGATGAATGTCTGGAGGAGTTTTGGGAGGTAGGTGCAAGAAGGAAGATGAACGGATGCCGTTCATCTCACCTTAAGATGCGTGCAGAAATCGGACTTCTGCACGCAGCGATCTTCGCCGCCAGTTTTGGAGGCATTCTGTTCATATCTGGGTTTACGACTCAACACGAAAGTTGTATCCCTCGAAGATACCTTTCCAACGAGTGGTTGCACGTTTCCAGGCTATACATGTAGCCATGAGAAAGTCCGTTCGAGTCTGCTGCGATTGGGGGAAATATGTCCAGGAAATCTGTATCCTGTACGCAGCAGACTTCGAGTCAAATTTCTTATGTGATGTGACCAGATCTGGGCTTCTGACTCAACAAGAAAGTCGTAGCCCTCGCGAATACCTTTCCAACGATAGGTTGATCATTTATAGCGGATTCCTGTAGCTCCAGGAATTCCAGTTTTGGTGGCAAGCTATAGAATAATAATGTTCATGTTAACTCATGGTTAAGTGTACACTTGTGAAAGTTATGATGTGCAATTCATATCGTTTGGCCCCTTTGATTATGATGCTATAGTTAGCCTTAGGAATGTGGTGCTCAACATTGGTAGCCATCTAGGTTAATGGTAATGTGAATTGAGATAGGATGGCTAGTGATCAATGGAGGTTGAGCTTGGTTGTAGATTATATCTATCCTGTGATGAATTGAGGTGATCAAAGGAATAGATAGTTGTGAATGAGAGGAACTCTATTGGGAGAGTATTTTGTACCCGGGATCCGAGCCTAATGAGTTTTGTTGATAACCGATGCTTAGAGATGTATTCTCCCTACGGGTAGCATCGAGTGAGTTGTGATGGTGCATTTAGTGTGCAACGACTTGATGTGTCGCGATACTGAGATAATTAATGTGGCAGGTCTATGGGCTCGCCACTCGTCACACTGATGGGAGCCAATAGTTAGACATTCGGCGGTAGGGCTAGACACTTGGTGTCCATAACCCGAGGTCTCCTCCGCGCCATGAGAACGGTTGGGCGATTCCGAGGTTCCTTCCGATTCGAAATCAAAGGCCAGGTTGGGCTGTGCTCTTGGTGCACATCTACCCAAGACCCCTTCTGAGCCGTAGTACGTGTGTGAGCTCCTGATGGGCTAAAACCCAAACAGGAAAGCGTACCTGTCAAATCGTAGTATCAAGGTTGTATTTAAACACGGGGCTGTCAAGTACTGCTACTCACGCTTGAACTATTATCCTATCGGAAAATTGTTGGATTTTTTGAATTTTAAAAGTGAAATACACGATAATTTGCGAGATGAAAACCTTATATTAAAAAGCAAGCATTCGATCATTGATTCACCATAAAATGAAACAAGAGAGATAAAAGGTATAGTTTTAAATTTGCAAATCATACTCGGCCGTGACGGATCCGAAAATGAGACAAAATCTCGCTAGAGCATTAGGTCTCCTAACTTATAGACTCTTTGATCGAAATCTCTTTACAAACCAAAAAAGCCTAAAGTTGCATTATCGATGTGATCCGCACTATTGGATTTGACTCCAATCCAGAAGATTTACGTCGTCCTATCTCTAGGGTTGCGTTCAACTCCTTCCTTCTTTGAGTGATCTTTCACATTCACGAGCCTCTCAGCTACTCAAATATGAGATCCTTAGCCTACTAACGTATACCGGAAATACGGAGTCGACGAAATAATAATCAAAGAAGGACCGAGTAGAATTAAGCAAATAAAACTATGAAATAAAAGAAACCCTCATCTCATTTTATGGATCCTCACGATCGAATGCTAAAAGAAAAAATAGCTACGCATATTCAAAAAGGAAGACAAAATAAGAGAAGAAGATTTCATATTTTTTATACTAAAAGGAAAGAAAGTGCACAATAGCTTAGAACAAAATGATATTACTTAAACAAAATGAGATTACAAAAAAGGAAACTAGAAATGAAAATTACAATGAAAAACTCTCATGACTTGAACTCTCCAAAAGCTCTCTCCAAAAGCCAACCTTTTTAAAGCATGGGACATGGGTTCCTTTTATAGGAGAGGAGGGAAGCTTCTAGATTAGGGGGAGACCAAGGGGGTGGGGGGGGGGGGGCGGCCGCATGGGAAGAAGGGTCATGCATTGTATTAAATGGAGAGAGAGGAGGATGGCAAAAATGCATGCACTAGAAATAAAGGGCCGGCCATGCATGAAAATATTCATGCATGGCATTTAATGAAAAGAGGGGGGCTGCTCTTAAATGTGTGAAGGCCGGCCACTTTAATAAGGAGAGTGGTCTGTTTCATGGGCTCGGGTAGAGGGCTTAGAAGGGCTTTGAAGTGGGCTGAACTTGTAGGCTTTGTAGGGCTCAGCCATGCATGGATTGAGGCTTGTGTGCTGCTCCAATAGTGGCCGGCTTCTCTTGAATTAAAGGGGCTTCATAAGGACTGCATGGTGGGCTGCACAAGGCTCGGGTTTGGGGGCTTGGGCTACTCCATGCTTGTTGAAGGGCTGCACTTGTGCTTGAATCAAGGGGCTCGGGCTGCTTCAATAGCTGCTCCAATAGGTGGGCTTGAGTTGCACTTGAGGGAGGAGCCGGCCACCTACAAAAATAACATAAAAATAAACATTAGTTATGTTATAATCAAAGTTAAAACACAAAACATCAAGAACATTAAAAATAAAAATAACATATAAATATTATTAAAACATTAAAATAAAATAACAAAACATAAAAAAACATTAAAAATAAAACATCAAAACATAAACTAATATTGATTATAGTAACATAATACATATAATAAGATTAAATAGATTTTAATATCAAAAACATAAAAGGACATCAAAACAAGCATACAAAACACAAATTTATAATAATACTTGGGATTTAAGCTACTAAAATACCCCCAAAAGGGATGACTAAAACTAGTCATCAAACTCCCCCATGCTTAGACATTTGCTTGCCCTCAAGCAAAGAGAAATAAAGACTAGGGAAAAACAAAAAGAAAGCAAAAGATATATATTTTATTTTAGGTTCCATAGTTAAGAAAAGAAAAACATGAAAAATTAAACTATCCTAATTTCCATGTTATCAACTAGTGGGGTGAGAAGTGCACAATAGAAAACTTTTAAGTGGAACCCTAAAAATTTCATTAAAACATAAGAAAAGTCTACACATTTCTAAATCTTAAAAACAAGGCATCCAAAATAAATGAAAATAAGGACAACAAAAGTAGAGGTTCTAAATAAACGGCGCATTAACAAACTACTAGGTTGCTAGATAAACATTAACCCTAAAATACTCCAAGGTAACCTCCAAAGAAATCCATCAATGATGGTGGCCATAGGCTTGTACGTTCACACTTTCTCCACAATGCGAATTTACGTTCTAAAGATCAATAGGACTTCTAATAGGCATTATGACTTGGCTTAGGTAAATAATTAGGAAGTGAAAACAAGGATAAACATGAAGGCTTAAACACTAAACCAATGTGAGCTCAAAAATAAAAACATGATAACAAAATGAGAAATGACAAGCAAGTCATTTCTCCAATTTATACTACAAAATAAGGCCATGAAATTTTCTTTTATGAACTTGGCCAAACAAAAACTTTTTCTACATTCATTTTTTGATTTTGATTTTTCATTTTTTTTCTTTCTCATTTTTTTTAATAATATTATGATAAGAATGCTCCAAAAATAAGCTTGAGAATTTCTTATTCATTTCAAAGATAATACCCCTCCCACAAAAATAATTTTTAAGCTCAAGGTTATAGTGTGAAAAATAGGAAAGGCATTTGGCTTTGGTGATCATAATGAAATGAAAGGTGGAGCTAAAAACAAGGAAAACATGAAAAAGGCCCAAAATTGTTTTTGCAATGGTGATGTTTTTGGTGGGCAAGAAAAGCTCAAACTAGTCAAATGGTGGCCTACATCATTTCTAAAGAACGTAAAAACGACGCAAATGTTTCGAGAGTAGCTTGGGACAAGTTCTAGACACCAAGAAAGACTACCCCGCAAATGAAAAAGAACTAATGATACCTAGCAACCATTCGTAAGCAAATAACCAAATAAAAAGACATAACTACAAATTGCTACTTATAACGTAAAATACTGGATGCCTCTATTTAAGAAAAAGAAACTAGTAGAACTAAACTATGCTAAAATGATAAGTTTAGAAAATATTTTCAAAGTAATCTACATAGAACTACAAAAACCGCACGGGCCTACACATCACTAGAAGAAACAGAAAAATAAAGATAGAAATAATTTTAGGTTTTGTTTTTCAAATAGATTTTAGCTCATTTTTTTTTATTTTTGTTTTTTCTAATTTTTTGGGTTTTATATTTTATAATTTTTTGGATTTTGATGAAGCTAACATAAAATACTAATTTGAAAACACATTTTTTTCTTTTTGGAAGAAGAAAGACAGAAAGAAAGACCAAAAGAAACTAGACCCCCCCCATGCTTAAATTCTTCATTGCCCTCAATGAAGAAAATAGAAAGAAAAAGGGAAGGGGACTGAGAAGAAGAGAAAAAGAAAAATGCAGGAAAATAAATAAATAAGAACAGGACCTCCCCGGGTTCGTGAGATGAAGGCGGATGTTGCTCCCCCATACTTGCTCTTTAGTGCACTTGATAGTCAGCAGTTTGACTTGATCCATCTTGATATCAGCATCGGCGGAACGACGACCACGATCTTGTAATTGATTGGCCTCCGGTGGGAAGAGAAAAATAAAGGAAGAAAAATAATAGAGTTTGTGGGTAGATGCCCAATAATGTTCTTTATTACAATAATTCAAATAAAGAGTTGCATAATAATAATAATAAGAAGTCCAAAAATAAAAATATCCATAACAAAATAGAATTCTAGGAGTCCAAAAGAAGATTCTTCTTTGCAGGAGACACAAAATCATTAGAAAAATACAGTTTAAGTCGATGGCCATTAACTTTAAATTCACCCCTCTCCGGGTGCGCAAGCAACACAGTTCCATAAGGAAAAACATCCTTGACCGTAAACGGTCCAGACCATCTAGATTTAAGTTATTCAGGGAAGAGACGTAAACGCGAATTAAAAAGAAGAACATGATTGCCTGGTTTAAACATTTTAGGATGGCGTAGGTTCTTATCGTGATACAATTTCGTGCGTTCTTTATAAATTTTATTATTTTCATATGCGTCCACTCGCCACTCATCAAGCTCATTTAGTTGATTTTTTCCATGCTCGCAGACCGAGTGCGGATCGAAATTAAAAAATTTTAACGACGAATATGATCGGTGTTCTACCTCTAACGGAAGATGACATGATTTTCCATAGACTAATCGGAAAGGAGTACAACCGATGGCGGTCTTGTACGCTGTCCGATAGGCCAAAAGAGCATCGTCTAATTTTAAAGACCAATCCTTACGAGAAGTAGAAATGGTTTTTTCCAAAATTCTTTTAAGTTCTCGATTAACTACCTCGACCTGACCGTTAATTTGGGGGTGATAAGCGGTGGATAATTTATGCGTGACGCTATATTTAGCTAAAGCCTTAACGAGTTGAGCGTTGAAAAAATGACTTCCCCTATCACTAACGATCGTGCGAGGAAAACCAAAACGAGAAAATAATTTTTTAAGAAAAATAACAACAACGTGAGCATCATTATTTTGTAAAGCTTGGGCCTCCGCCCACCTGGAAACGTAATCAACTGCGACTAAAATATATTTATTACCTAAGCTTGAGGGAAATGGGCCGACGAAGTCTATGCCCCACAGATCAAAAACTTCACACTCGAGAAAATAGTTTTGTTCCATTTTATTTTTATTAGAGAGATTTCCAGTCCGCTGGCATCGATCGCATCCTCCCACAAAGATTTGTGCATCTTTAAATATGCTTGGCCAATAGAAGCCAGCACTAAGTACTTTGTGTGCGGTGCGGTTTGCTTGAAAGTGCCCGCCAGTCGGACCTTCATGAAAATGTTTTAAGATTTGTTGACCCTCTTCCCGGGAAACACATCTCCTTACCACCTGATCCGCACAAATGCGAAATAGAAATGGGTCTTCCCAAAAATAATACTTCAACTCAGAAAAGAATTTCTTCTTTTGGTGAGTTGAGTATTCTTTTGGAAGGACCCGAGCCACAAGATAATTGGCCAGGTCGGCAAACCAGGGGGTAGAAGAAGAAATATTTAAAAGACGCTCATCTGGAAAAGAGTCATTAATAAAAGTTTCATTTAAAATATCAAGATTGGGATTTTCAAGACGAGAGAGATGATCAGCTGCTAGGTTTTTCGCTCCTTTCTTATCCCGAATCTCCAAGTCGAATTCTTGAAGTAAGAGGATCCAGCGAATAAGATGCGGCTTGGCATCCGGTTTAGAAAGGAGGTACTTCAAAGCGGAATGATCCGTGAAAATAATAACTTTAGAAAGAGTAACATATGGTCGGAATTTATCAAAAGCAAAAATAACCGCTAAGAGTTCTTTCTCCGTCGTGGTGTAATTTTCTTGAGTAGAAGTTAGAGTTTTACTAGCATAGAAAATCGGATGAAAATTCTTCGCAATTCGCTGACCTAGAACCGCACCTACCGCAAGATTACTCGCATCGCACATGATTTCGAATGGTAAACCCCAAACTGGGGCGATCATAATAGGAGCATTTATAAGTTTTGATTTTATTAATTCAAATGCCTCGAGACAAGATTCATCAAAAACGAAAGAAGTGTCTTTTTCGAGAAGGTGGGTGAGAGGCTTAGTGATTTTTGAAAAGTCTTTAATAAATCTACGATAAAAACCCGCGTGCCCTAAAAAACTTCTAATTGCTTTAACAGTTGTAGGTGGCTGTAACTTTTCAATTATTTCAATTTTTGCCTTGTCCACTTCAATTCCCTTAGCGGAAATTTTGTGGCCAAGGACTAAACCTTCACGTACCATAAAGTGGCACTTCTCCCAATTTAAAACTAGATTTGTCTCCTCGCAGCGTTTTAAAACTTTTCCTAGATTATTTAAACATAGTTCAAATGAGTCGCCAAAAACGGAAAAGTCATCCATAAAAACTTCCATAATATTTTCTACATATTTATCGAAGATGGCTAGCATACACCGTTGAAAGGTAGCTGCTGCGTTGCATAGCCCAAAAGGCATCCTACGGTAGGCAAAGGTTCCAAAGGGGCAAGTGAATGTTGTCTTTTCTTGGTCTTCGGGTGCAATAGTGATTTGAAAGTATCCCGCAAGACCGTCGAGAAAACAATAAAATTTATGCCTGGATAAGCGTTCTAAAATTTGATCGATAAAGGGGAGGGGGAAGTGATCTTTACGAGTGGCATCATTGAGTTTACAGTAATCGATACACATCCTCCATCCCTTTACCGTCCTAGTTAGAATTAGATCGTTATTGTCATTTGTTACTACCGTGACTCGACCCTTTTTAGGAACTACCTGGACCGGACTTACCCACTGACTATCGAAAATGGGATAAATGATCCCCGCATCTAATAACTTAAGAACCTCACCCTTCACAACCTCTTTCATGTTGGGGTTAAGACGACGTTGAGGTTGGACTACACCCTTAGAATTATTTTCAAAAAATATTTTGTGGGTGCAGAAGGAGGGGCTTATGCCAGGAATATCAGAAATTTGCCACGCTATAGCTCGGCGATGCTTTTGTAGTAGTTCGATCAATTGATCGATTTCGGATTGAGAAAGCAAAGCCGAGATTATAACGGGCAATTTAGAGTCTTTTGCAAGAAAGGCATATTTGAGATGGTCAGGAAGTGGTTTTAAATAAAGATGAGGTGGTTCGTCATAAGAGTTTTTTAAATTCTTTTCTTTTTCAAAAATGAGATTTTCATACTTTTTTCTACTAAATACAGAATCATTTTAAAAATTTTCTTGTATTGACATCATCTTGTTTTCAAAATCATTTGAAGAAATTCCAGAAAAAAAGAGGAAAATTCATTAGAAGAAATGTTGGAAAGGGAAAGGGAAGAATCTTCATTTAAAACATCAATAAAAAACATGAGTCATCATTTTTTAAAGAGTTTTTCATAGATTGATTAATGGAAAATGTGACCTCATCATCTCCCACACGCAAAAACAACTTTCCGTTACTAACATCAATACCTGCTCGAGAGGTGGCTAGGAATGGTCGGCCAAGGATAAGAGGGACCTCGACGTCCTCTTCAATATAAAGAATGACAAAATCCACCGGGAAGATGAATTTGTCGACCTTTACTAGCACGTCCTCAATGATACCTAATGGATACTTAATGGACCTATCAGCTAATTAGATACTCATTCTTGTAGGGCTAAGAGTGCCCAAACCTAGCTTCTTGAATAAAGAAAAAGGCATCAAATTGATGCTCGCTCCTAGATCCGCTAACGCATGTATAACAAACAGATCACCAAAGACGCAAGGAATGGAAAAACTACCCGGATCATTTATCTTTTTAGGAAGAGTAGAGTTCTTAATGACCGCCGAGCATTCTTCATTTAATGTTACATGTGATAAATTTTCCAATTTCGTTTTGTTTGTTAATAAGTCTTTAAGGTACTTCGCATACTTAGGCATTTGACTAATTGCTTCATGAAATGGCAAATTTATATGAATTTGTTTGAATATTTCATAAAGCGTTGATATTGATTATATAGTTTGTCTTGCCTAAGTCGAGCCGGATAAGGAGGTGGTGGAAATTCCTTTATAATAACTGGAGCTTCATTTTGAAAATCATCTTTTTCTTTTTCAGAATCAGTAAAAACAGAGATATCTTTTTCTTTTTCAAAAGTAGATTTTTCATTTTCAAGATTCGATTTATTATTTTCTGTGGGGATAATAACAGGAGGGACAATCACCCTTGGCACTTCCCTTGTGGTGGGCTCGTTAACAACCTTACCGCTCCGAAGGGAAATCGCATTTGCGTGTTCCCTTGGGTTAGGCTCAGTGTTCGAGGGAAGAGTTTCAGGTGGTCTCTCGGAAAAGGCCTTGTCGAGTTGGCCGACCTGATTTTCTAAATTTTTCATTGATCCTGTTAAGTTTCTAATAACAGCATTGTTTGAGCTTATATACTAGCGAGGATCTCTTCTAAAGGGGAAATTTTTTAAAATTTTGTTGTGGTGGTGGTGGTGGTGGTGTAAAATCGTGCGGTGGGCGTACAACATTAGCGTTATTACTCCAAGAAAAATTAGGATGGTTATGCCATCCAGGATGATAAGTGTTCGAAGAAGAAGAAAAACCAGGAGGAGAAGAAAAATTCGAAAAAGCAAAAAATTATTAGCAGAATTATTTTGAGCAGGCCTGGGTATGTTACCCAGATAATCCACCTGCTCGGCAGCAACAACATTTTCATATACCTTGGCGGCGGAGGGAGCAGTCATCTCCGAGATCTTCTTGTTCAGCATTTCCACTTGTAGCGCCAGTTGCAACACAGAATCCACTTCATATAAACCTGCAGGTTTTGATGGGCGAGTCCTAGACGAATTCCACTGATATGTGTTCATCGCCATGTCCTCGATAAGCTCAAGAGCGGCTTCTGGAGTTTTGCGGTCTAAAGAACTAGCGGAAGCGGCATCTATCATCTGCTTAGTTTCTTGATTTAGCCCATTATAAAATGTCTGGACCTGCAACCATACAGGCAGAGCATGGTGTGGGCATCTTCTCAAAAGCTCTTTGAACCTCTCCCAAGTGTCATAGAGGGTCTCAGAAGCAATTTGAGAGTAAGAAGTAATATCATTTCTAAGCTTAGCAGTTTTGGCGGGGGGAAAATATCTTGCAAGAAATTTTTCAACTAAGATGTTACAAGTAGTGATTGATCCTCTTGGAAGAGAACTCAACCACTGTTTGGCTTTGGTCCTTAGGGAGAAAGGGAAGAGTCTTAGCCTTATCGCATCGTCTGAGACACCATTGATCTTAAAGGTATCACAGATTTCAAGAAAGCTAGCAATATGTAAGTTCGGATCTTCATCTTTCAATCTGTCGAACTGAACATATTGCTCCACCATTTGTATGATGCTAGGCTTGAGCTCGAGTTATTGTTCGCAATCGCAGGTCAAATAATACTTGTTTCAGTCCCCTCCAGATGGGGTCGAGCATAATCGGACATGGTCCTTTGCTGAGCCATTTCTGGGTTAGGGTCTCCCATTTCAGAATTGAAATTGCAATCCCCGTAGGAATCTTCAACCGCTGTTTGAGAAGTGGAAGCCCTTAATCGTAGTTGTCTCCGAAAGGAGCGTTTGATTTCTGGGTCCAAATCAACAAGAAGCGACGGATTTGCTCGGGTCATGCACTAGCAAAGAAAATGAAGGAAAACGAAAATGAAAACTTGAAATAGAGAAAGAGAAGAAAGAGTTTTTTTTGTTTTTTGAAAATAGATTTTTTTTTACGGCTTGGCTCTCGAACTTCCCAAGGGCTACCCGGTGAAGGGTTCGCAAGGTACTAGGTAAAATGGTGGTGCTTAAAGCCCTTACCCTTTTCGAGAGAATTTAGGTGGGGTAGAAATAAGATGATGTGAGTTGATTATAATAATAAAAGAAAATAATAATTTTTTTTTTGATTTTTGCAGAAGTAATAGCGAAAGCGTTTTCAAAATATTGACGAAGAAAAATCCCCGGCAACGGCGCCAAAAACTTGATGGCCTAAAACCTGAACAGGCAAGCGTACCTGTCGAATCGTAGTATCAAGGTCGTATTTAAACACGGGGATGTCAAGTACTGCTACTCACGCTTGAACTATTATCCTACCGGAAAATTGTTGGATTTTGAGAATTTTTAAAAGTGAAATAAACGATAATTTGCGAGACGAAAAACTTATATTAAAAAGCTAGCATTCGATCATTGATTCACCATAAAATGAAACGAGAGAGATAAAAGGTATAGTTTTAAATTTGCAAATCATACTCGGCCGTGATGGATCCGAAAATGAGAGAAAATCTCGCTAGAGCATTAGGTCTCCTAACTTATAGACTCTTTGATCGAAATCTCTTTAAAAACCAAAGAAGCCTAAAGTTGCATTATCGATGTGATCCGCACTATTGGATTTGACTCCAATCCGGAAGATTTACGTCGTCCTATCACTACGGTTGCGTTCAACTCCTTCCTTCTTTGAGTGATCTTTCACATTCACGAGCCTCTCGGCTACTCAAATATGAGATCCTTAGCCTACTAACGTATACCGGAAATACGGAGTCGACGAAATAATAATCAAAGAAGGACCGAGTAGAATTAAGCAAAAATAAAACTATGAAATAAAAGAAACCCTCATCTCATTTTATGGATCCTCACGATCGAATGCTAAAAGAAAAATTAGCTACGCATATTCAAAAAGGAAGAAAAAATAAGAGAAGAAGATTTCATATTTTTTATACTAAAAGGAAAGAAAGTGCACAATAGCTTAGAAAAAAATGATATTACTTAAACAAAATGAGATTACAAAAAAGGAAACTAGAAATGAAAATTACAATGAAACACTCTCTTGACTTGAACTCTCCAAAAGCTCTCTCCAAAAGCCAACCTTTTTAAAGCATGGGACATGGGTTCCTTTTATAGGAGAGGAGAGAAGCTTCTAGATTAGGGGGAGACCAAGGGGGGGCGGCCACATGGGAAGAAGGGTCATGCATTGTATTAAATGGAGAGAGAGGAGGATGGCAAAAATACATGCACTAGAAATAAAGGGCCGGCCATGCATGAAAATATTCATGCATGGCATTTAATGAAAAGAGGGGGGCTGCTCTTAAATGTGTGAAGGCCGGCCACTTTAATGAGGAGAGTGGTCTGTTTCATGGGCTCGGGTAGAGGGCTTAGAAGGGCTTTGAAGTGGGCTGAACTTATAGGCTTTGTAGGGCTCGGCCATGCATGGATTGAGGCTTGTGCGCTGCTCCAATAGTGGCCGGCTTCTCTTGAATTAAAGGGGCTGCATAAGGACTGCATGGTGGGCTGCACAAGGCTCGGGTTTGGGGGCTTGGGCTACTCCATGCTTGTTGAAGGGCTGCACTTGTGCTTGAATCAAGGGGCTCGGGTTGCTTCAATAGCTGCTCCAATAGGTGGGCTTGAGTTGTACTTGAGGGAGGAGCCGGCCACCTACAAAAATAACATAAAAATAAAACATTAGTTATGTTATAATCAAAGTTAAAACACAAAACATCAAGAACATTAAAAATAAAAATAACGTATCAATATTATTAAAACATTAAAATAAAATAACAAAACATAAAAAAACATTAAAAATAAAACATCAAAACATAAACTAATATTGATTATAGTAACATAATACATATAATAAGATTTAATAGATTTTAATATCAAAAACATAAATGGACATCAAAATAAGCATACAAAACACAAATTTATAATAATACTTAGGGATTTAAGCTACTAAAATACCCCCAAAAGGGATGACTAAAACAAGTCATCAGCTCCGCTGTTGTGTTCTTAGCATTGAGGCCTACGGAGGCCTAGGACAGGTAGTGTGGATACCACCTAGTAGTGGAGACGCCCACTCTACTATCACCGTCTGGACACAACGGTAGACGCCTGAGTGGTTAGCTACCTGGTCGAAAAGTGGGAACTTCAAGTCTGTGTCAACATAGCAACTTGCATGTGTGTGAACATGGGTCGGTCATTGCATAGCATTCATACCATACCATTCATATCATGCACAAGATCCTTATCGTATAAGTTTGTATTGTCACTCTTATACGATGAGTTTCTTTTTTGTTAAGCCGAACCTTAACTTATAAGTTTGTATGGGCACTCTTATAAGTTAAGTTACTGCTCCTGTTGTAGATTATCTGTTGATTAATTATTTGATTTAATAGAACTGCTAGCTTACTTCGTAGAGATATTATTCTTACCAGTTCCTTGTCACCTACTTGTTTACTCCTGTTATATATATACATATTGTACTTGTTTCCTTTCTCCGCCCGGTGCCGAGGAGTCGCCGGGGGAGCGGATGTGAAGCCACTTAGTCTTTATGACTAACAGTTGCTATGTCTTCAATTTTAGCAGGAAACCCCGCAAGTAGGCCAGCAGCAGGACATCCAGGCCCGGACGACAGGACCTGAGGTGACGGTACCGTCGATACCATCCATGACAGTTGTGAGTGTTTTGTTGTAGCCTTCTTGGCAAACAGTTTTTAGACTCTATTATTTTAGAAGCTCGTTATGCTTCTTATTTTCCGCTTCGTTATGGACATAGAACAATGTGTTAATTGGCTTTCTTTTTATCTTATGATTGGGTTGGCATAGTACATTGATATTGGTTGTAGATGGCAGAATAGGTGTCTTGTAGTACAGACTAACCCGTTTGTTAGTGCTACCGTAAGGCGGCTACTCTGGGCATAACACTCCCCTCGTGCCGTGTTTTGTGTTCCGGGAGGGGGGTCTTACAACTTGCCCCAAAGAAGGATGGTTCATGGAGAATGTGTGTTGATAGTCGGGCTATCAATAAGATTACCGTCAAGTATAGGTTCCCTATCCCACGTTTAGATGACCTCTTGGATGTTTTATCTAGTGCCACTATATTTTCTAAGTTAGATCTTAGGAGCGGTTATCACCAGATTAGGATCCATGAAGGAGATGAGTGGAAGACTGTGTTTAAATATAAGGATGAGTTATATGAGTGGCCCGTGATGCCCTTTTGGGTTATCCAATGCCCCCAACACCTTCTCCCGGATGATGACACATGTCTTTCGACCGTACTTGGGGAAGTTTGTGGTAGTCTATTTCGATGACATCTTAGTCTATAACACCTCCATTGTCAAGCACATCTCCCACTTGTTGGTGACTCTGTCCACCTTGAGGAAGGAAACTTTATTCCTTAATCTTAAGAAGTGCATATTCTTTGTTCCAAAGGTAGAGTTTTTAGGTTATATAGTCGGGTTTTAGGGTATTCAAGTTGATCCTGGAAAGGTTCAAGTGATTAAGGATTGGCCTGAACCGACTAGCCAACAGGAGGTGCGTAGTTTCCATGGTTTGGCTACTTTCTATCGACGCTTCATACAAGACTTTAGTAGCATTATGGCACCTATTAGTGACTGCATGAAGAAGGGTGAGTTCACCTGGACGAAGTCAACCACCTTTGCCTTCCAACGTATTTAGAAGCTCATGACCGAGGCACCGGTGTTACGTCTACCTGACTTCACCAAGGTCTTTGAGCTTACCTGTGATGCATCTGGGGTGGGAATTGGAGCTGTTTTAATTCAAGAAGGTCACCCGCTCAGTTATTTCAGCGAGAAACCTACGTACGCTAAATTGAATTATTCGAACTACAATAGAGAGTTTTATGCTTTTATTCAATGTTTGCATCATTTGAGGCACAATCTACTCTCCAAGGAGTTTGTGATCCTCTCTGATCATGATGCATTGTGTTTCATAAACGATCAGCATAAAATTAGCCCGCATCATGCTAAGTGGGTAGCTTTCTTGCAAGGGTACACGTTTACTCTTAAGCACCTTAAGGGGTCTGATAACCGAGTTGCCGATGCACTTAGCCGCCTTACCCTTCTGATGTCTACCATGGAAGTAAATGTTATAGGATTCGAACGAGTTAATTAAGAATACGCCACTTGCTCGGATTTCCACGAGGTGTATTTATCCGCCCAATATAGCTCTCCAATGACCGTATCCACTTTTGTTCTTAAGGACGGTTATCTTTTTAGGCACGGAAAGTTATGTATTCCGCGATCCACCTTACGCCACCACATTATCTGGGAATTACATAGCGGGGGTCTGAGTGGACACTTTTGGAGGGATAAGACCATTACACTCGTGGAGGAGAAATTTTACTGGCCTAAACTTAAGGCAATGGTTGGACGGATAGTGAGTAGTTGCCGTACATGTCAAGTATCTAAGGGCACTAAAACCAATGTTGGGTTATACACCCCTCTACCTATTCCTTCCTTACCATGGGAAGACTTGAGCATGGATTTCATATTAGGCCTCCCCACCACTCTTCTTCGACACAACTATATTTTTGTAGTTGTGGATAGATTTTCAGAAATAACATACTTTTTCCCTTGTAGCAGGACCAACGACGCATCTCATGTAGCTAAATTATATTTTAACGGGGTCGTTAGTCATCGCGGAGTGCCGAAGACAATTGTCTCGGATAGGGATGTGAAATTCACTAGCTATTTTTGGAAAACTTTATGGATTTTTATGGGAACCAAATTATTATTTTCCGCTGCATATCATCCACAAAGCGACGGGCCGACGGAAGTTGTCAATCGATGTTTGGGGAATCTTCTAAGGTGTCTTGTGAGAGATCACAAGGGCACTTGGGATCTACTTCCCCCCTATGCACAATTGGCTTAAAATAACTCTAAGAATAGGTCCACGGGTATGTCCCAAAACGAGATTGTTTAAGGGTATAAGGCTCCTGTGCCTCTTGACTTGGTTCCATTACCTCCATCCTATAAGGCAAGTCAATTTGCAGAATATTTTGGCCAACACATCCATGACTTGCATGCACATATCCGAGCAACCTTGACCTCCAAATACGAATCCTATCAAGCACACGCTAATCAACATAGGAGAGTGTCACACTTTAAAGTCAGCGTTCAATTCTTAGTCCGCTTAGTTCCCGATCGACTGGCAACTGGCACCGTTAGAAAGTTAGCTCCAAAGCGCGCCGGCCCCTTCCGGATTATAAAGAAACTCGGTGATAATGCTTTTGTCTTAGATTTGCTAGCTGATTGTGGTGTTTCACCCATTTTTAATGTCTCGGATTTGACGATATTTGTTTCGCATCCATAAGAGTTGACTTCTTTGTCGTCTTCTCCTTCCACTCAAAATTCTTTGGGTTTGGGGAGTGGTCGTACAAATGATCTCTCTCCTCTGGTCTCAACAGGTTTAGCATCGGAGGGTAAGTTACCTTCTTTTATTCTCACTGCTGACATGTTTCCAAGGTTTCCCAAACCTTTCTTATGCCAGACAGGATACTTGATGCTGAGCTGCTCACTACTACCGATGGTACTACCCGCCGCTTTCTCATCCGTTGGCGTGAACGCCCTCCTTCTGATGAATCATGGGTTCTCAAGACAGAGCTACAAAAATTGGATGTCGTTGTTCTCCGCCGCTATCTCCTGGACCACGCATCAGTGATACGTGACTTTGAGTGGGGGAGGATTGATGTCACAGCCTCTCGACCACCAATTGAAGATGATCCGGACGATGAGATGCTACAACGAAAAGATTTTAGGAGACATGATGACTCTTTGGCCACTAACGGAAGGCAACGTTACAATCTGTGTCCGCGGCGCATGAAGCCCACTTAAAGGCTTATTTGAAGAACATTTCATATTTCCATAAAATGCTTTAGTTTATTTTAAGCTTATAATTTTTAATTTTCTGAATTTTATTTTTGGTGTGCTACTAGCCATCCGGATTGATGAGGTTTCATCTCAATCTTGGATTGTTGGATCTATTTTATAACTCCTATATATAGGAGGCTTATTAATTGAATGAGATGATAAAGATTGAACCCTAAAGTAACCCCCAAAGGAGGAGTTCGGCCAAGGCTTGTGACTAGCCGCCGCCCCCCCCCCCCCCCTCTTGCCCCCTCTCTTCTCCATCTTTGCCCCCCCCCCTCTTGCCCCCTCTCTTCTCCATCTTCGCCGCCCCCCCCCCCCCCCCGTGGAGCTTCAAGTGTGGTCTCGTGGTGCGACGCCAAGGAAGAAGGACGCCAACCCCACTCGGTGCGATGCCGGTGGATTCATTCGGTGCGACGCCGGTGGGAATCGTGGAGAGAGTGATTCTCCCACAAGTTATCAAGTGTGTTTCCACCAACGGGTTGGGTAAACTCTTCTCCTCTCTTGTGCTTCTTCTCTAGATTTGTGGAATGTGAATCATCGTGTTCTCCGCGGCTTTAAAACTTTAATCGCTTTCAAATCTTTGAGTAGAAATCGTTATTGTTCTTGTTTCTTATTTCCGGACCGGGTAGGTCCATTTTGCTTGAGCGGATATTGGCATATAGCCTTGATCTTTCTCTCAAAAGGATTGGCAACCTTTTCGTTAATTTTGGGGAATGAGTCGACTCATTTTTCACTGCTGTTTTAGTGTCGACCTTTCTTCGATTGTGTTTTTGCTTGTGCGTGAAACGATTACGTAATAAGGGCGATATATGCTTGTGTAGGTGTGGTGGAACAAGAGGGTGTAGAAGGGCGATCTAGAGCCATCCCTCGTGTAGATCTTCGTGGCGGCATATGCTACGTCATTGCCATATTAGTTTAAAGTTACACTCCCCTATAATGGGCATGTTAGGGAGGGTGTGCCCTCCAGACCCCAGGCATGATCCAAAGTTATAATAGTTAGTTAATGCTAATAATCGTTTTGAGCTGTCACGCCAAGGTCACGAGCGTGACTCCCAGGCTTGACCTCTTCAGTAATTATCGCCATCATTCTAGATCGAGCCGTTTTCCTGCCATTCCAGAACCGTTCCCTACATGCCCTATTCATGGGCTTGACCAAGGGGCATGACCCATAAAGAGATGACTCTCGGAGTTTTTGCTTTCCAGCATTTCCTGGGCTTTTATGTTACTGATTCTGTACCTTACACACCGTAGATCACGGGTGTGACCTATAGCCGTGACTCTCATGCAATTCTTCCTATAAATATTAGACTTCTCTGTGAGCTGAGGAGGGAGATTTTGGTGGAGAAATTCTAGAAATTGGTATTATCTTTCATTATTTTTCATTTCTAGTTTATAGCTTAGCTTAGTTAATTTCTTTTCCAGCTTGTAATTTAGCTTTGTAGTTTGGTAGTTCAAGCTTTCTCTTTTATAGTAATCATGTATTTCTCTATCATTTTATGTTATTTCCCCATCATGATGAGTATTTAAGCTTTATTTAGGACTTGATCTTGATGAACTTTGGAATAAAATGAACATTGGTTTTATTTTAATCATCTAGCAAGCTCTCTATTTTAATTATCTTTGGGTTATCTGTTATTATAAGTTGTTCGAATTCACGTGTTGCGAGTCCGATCATAAATCCTTATCCTAGATTTTACTGAGAAGTTGTGGATATAAGGCGATCACTTAAACGTATCGATACATATTATTCAATACTAGATCCATATCCTATATTTTACCGAGAGGTTGTGGATACGAGAAGATCACTCAAGGACAAAAGGAGTTGTTATGCAATCCTCAAAAGAGGACAACCAAAATCTTCTGGATTGGGGTCAAACGCAATAGTGGGGTTCACCTACTAAAGAAAGCTTATAGTGTACAACCCCTTATTCGCAGAGAAGGTCCCCCACGGCAGGCGTGAGACCAGTTATATGTTTTTAAGCTTTGAGGGATTTTGCACTCATGGTGGCCAATTTAGGCCTAGCCCTTGTCACATACTAGTAGGGGAGGAAAAAATTTCCTCCCCCTTGGCACCTTCTTGGGGGGGGGGGGGGGGGGCGGGTGTGGTAAGTTTGCCAACACTCACCCCCGGCTCGATAGGTGCGAGGTAGGAGCAGCGGGATCGGCTGGAGGCCAGGATCCCGCCCCCTGCACCTTAGCCCTAGGTAGGGAGAGACTATCCGGGCGGTTAGCTCACGGGGGCGAGAGCGTCCTGCGGCCAGGCTCTCGCCCCGGGCAGTCATCTCGCGGGGGAGAGAGAGACCTACGTCTAGGCTCTCGCCCCAGGCTGTTAGCTCGTGGGGGAGAGAGCAGCCTGCGGCCAGTCTCTCGCCCGAGAGGTCAACTCGTGGGGGCAAGATCAGCCTGCGTACAAGCTATCGCCCCAGGAGGTAAGCTCGTGGGGGGTACAGCGGCCTGCGGCCAGCCTCTCGCCTTGGGTAGCTACATCCTCGGAGGGGTTTTTACCCGCTCGCCTTGGGTGTCCGGGTGGATGAGGTGCATGGTTTGGCCTCCGCTCCCCCAGGACCTCTTGTTGCCATGTTTTGACCGTTGTGCCCATGGGGTGGAAATTACCGCTTTACCCCCCGGTGTGGGTATTTTCTATTGGCTCGGGGCATATTTACCCTAGGGGTATTTCAGACCTTTTGGTACCCAGGCTTGGAAAAACTATAAATATACCCCCTTGGGTACCTTTAGAGGGAGGAGTTTTTTGGCTTCCTCCTCCATTGGTTTCTTCTTCTTGGTAGAGTTTGAGGGCTCTCCAAGGTACCCAGCTCAGCCATTGGTGAGGGAGGGGAAGTGCTCTTGTGACCTTCCGAGTGTATTGTGGGACCTCCACGCTAGAGCCGAGGGTCTGTTCCTAGTTTCCTGAGCTTTGGGTCGGTGATGTTCTACTGAGTGTAGTAGGTATGAGGTCATCCCCTCTTTTAGGACCCCGAAATCCACAGAGACCAAGTTTTTGGTTTCAACATTTTGGTGTGGTGAGCGTGGAGAGTGACCAGCACAAAAGGTCTCGGGAGAGTGTCATGGCTAGAGATCAGGGAGGTGGTGATGATCTCGGCGAGCTCCCCATCCCTGGACCCTTCGTAGGAAGAGAGGATTTCATGGCTTCCATCCAAGGCCTCATGGAGATGCTGAGAAGCATTGCCCCTCGGGATGATAGCTCAACTCCCACCCCACAGAGACTAGCTGCCAGGTGTCCTGGCGACTTGACCCAGAGTGGTCTCGGCGAGCTGCCTCCTAAGGGCACATGCGAGATGACCCCAACAGGGGGAGAAGGAAGTGCACCGGGAAGAAGGCCTGGGAAGGAAAGGATGGGAGAGGGGGTAAAGCAAGACCTCACTAGTCAGGAGTTGTTCCCCAACCCGGCGAGTGCCAGCCCTCCAGGCGAGAAGGTCGTGCGAGTAGAGGTTACGAGACCAGCACTCAGGGTGTCACCTTTAAGCGAGCTGATCATCTCAGCTCCTGTTCCTGAGGGGTTCAAAGACTCTAACATGGCTTACTATGTCGGGAAGGATGACCCCGTCCAGTACCTGCAGTGGGTAAAAGATGCCGTCTCCATAAGTCCGATGACGGATGCCTTCAAGTGCCCCCTCTTCACGATCACGTTGAAGGATAAGGCAAGGGGCTGGTTTCATAACCTCCCTCCAAGGTCGATCTATGGGTTCGAGGACTTGAGCCAGATCTTCCAGCTCCGCTTCTCCACCTCCAAGAAGAGAAAGAAGAGTCATGAGTCCATCTTTTTGATAAGGCAGAGGGTCAAGGAATTGCTGGCCCACTACGTTGACAGGTTCCAAGAGGAGATCCTGGATATCCAAGAGATGCCGGGGTATGTCCTCCAGATGGCGTTCACTGTGGGGTTGCGTGAGGGGTTCTTCAAGATGAGCTTGACCCGAAAGGCTCCCCTTTCCTTCGAGGAGATGATTGAAAGGCAGCAGAGGAGATAGCAATGGAGGCGGCCAACCCGACATTTGTTAAGAAGTTGGCAAAGCTAACGGAGATGGAGTCAAAGGAGCAAGGTGGCTCAAGATATAAGGAAGGAAGAAGGAGAGAGGAGCAGAGAGCTAAGGGGTTCCAGGGATAGGAGGGTCCAGAACCAGGCTGGAGGCAGCAGGGAGGACTTTCCCAGGGTCCAGTAAGAGCTCTCATCTAGGGTGGGTGAAACTTTCACGTGGGCCAAGGGAGGTTCAACTTCTAGAGGTAAGCCCCAAGACAGCTCCTACCCCCACCACAGTAAGCCTTGGCAATAGGTGAAGGAGGAAGAGTTACGGGAGAGACCGCCGAGCCCGCCAAAAGAGGGGAGAAAGAGCATTATCGTACTGTGATTTCCACTAGTTGGAGGGTCACGCCATAACTACCTGCCTTGAGTTCCTAGATGTAAGGGGGGGCGAGAGGCCCTGCCAAGCAGTAGCCGATGGTGTAGGTTGAAGAGGTTCAACCCCGATTGGGGGGGGGGGAAGACATATATGAGGACCGGGTTGATGTAGGACCCCGAGGAGGTATAACAGTGATCCACGGTGGAGTGGGGATCGTGGACACTCGGAAGGCGAGCCTCCATGTCATGTACCTACGGAGCGTTGCTTCAACATCCCAGACCCTGCCCTAGGAGGAGAAGATCACCTTCTCGATGAAGGACATGTCGGATCATGAGGATCTGTTCTGCGATGCGCTGGTCATCTAGACTACCATCGAGTTCTACACCGTCTCCCGGATCTTAATTGACAACAAATGCTATGTCAATGTCATTTTAAAGAAGGCGTTTGACGAGATGAAGGTAGAGAATAAGGAGGGTGTTGGCCTCAAACGGAACCCTGTTTGAATTTTCAGGGAGAAGAAGGAGGTAGAAGGTGGAGCGGGACTCCAAGTAAAATTGGGGGGGGGGGACTTCAAGGAACTAACAGTTCATCATTGTTGACGCTCCAAGAAGCTACAACGCCATCTTCGGAAGGCCCCTCATCAGTGCCTTCTGTTGCGTGTCGTCTTCATTCACCCAGTGCCTCAAGTTCAGCCATGAGGGATCAAGGTCAGAGTCAAGGGAGACTCCAGGATGGCAAGGCAATGTTATGTCACGGCCGTCAACACCATCTTTTGGTTGGGCAAGGTAGAGGAGATGGAGAAGATCATGGAGAGCCTGAGCAAGATGGAGGTATCCAAGGGGAAGGATGACAGGCATCATACCCAGACCCCCTGAAGAAGCCTCGCCCCGACGGAGTCCTGTATCTTTCTTATGTTGTAGTGAGTCCAGCCCCCGACCAGCTGAGTCGGGGGGGGGGGGCATGTAACCCATCTTTTTTCCCCGTATGAGGATGTTTGAATTAAAAAAGCTTAGGTGACATGCCCAGCTCCCAACCTCTAAGAGTATCTCCTGAAACCAGGCTCACACCAGCTGGCAGGGTCGAGAGTGGCTCAGGGGGGGGGTGGCTCTGCTCTTTTTGCTCCGAGACGGTCCCGATGTCAGACTCTCACTAGCTAGCAAGTCAGGAGTACCTCTCATGGATGCCCATGTTATTTTTGCTCCAAGGCGGTCCCGCTATTAGGCACTCACTAGCTGGAAGGTCAGGAGTACCTCTCGTGTATGCCCAAGTACTCTTTGCTCTGTTGACGGTCTCGCTGTCAGACTCTCACTAGCTAGCAGGGCAGGCGTACCTCTCGTGGAATCCCAAGTAACTTTGCTCTGATGATGGCCCCACTGTCAGGCACCCAATAGCTGGCAGGGCAGTCGTACCTCTCGTGGAAGCCCAAGTACCTTTTCTCTGATGACGGTCCCCATATCAGGCTATCACTAGCTTGCAGGGCAGGTGTACCTCTCGTGGAAGCTGTTGGATCCCTAGTTTGGATGTTGGCTAGGTTCACTAATCTAGGCTTAGTCATACCCACATTGTATTGCCAGGGTCTAGTCTAGTGTCTTAAGTGTAAGTCAGGTCAACAACTCACTGAGATAAGACCAAGACATCATAGACTTAGAAGACAGTAGAGAGTGAACAAGGCAAAAAATTTTCTAAGTAAAAAGTCATTCGACAATCTCTGAGAAGAGCTCGACGATCTTTGTTCTGCACTCGATGATCTCATAGTTAAATCACTAAATACTGAGATTGACGATTGCTGAACTCAGGTCGACGATCTTTGATCTACTTTCAGGAGTGAGATCGACGATCAACCATCTCAGTTCGACGATCTTGAAGCCAAGTTTTGAAAGTAGATTTTCAGGTCAATGATCACAGGGCTCAGCTTGACGATAGAGGATGTTTGAGCTCGACGATCTCAGGACCAGATCGATGATTTTTGCTAGATCAACATTTTATTCCCTGTAGTTATTATTTTCCTTATTGACTGTTTATTCTTTTGCTTATATGACTCTGAGTGATTAATGCATATATTCTCTGAATATAGCCATTCCTTGGCAAGCATAAATTGCTGGTTTTCACAGAGTTATTATACAGTCTTTCTCGGGACAGTTAAGGAAATGAGTTAATTCTCTTATAGACGTTGCACAAGTTCCTGTGATTCCGACAGTCAATCAATGTGGACGATTTCAAATTCAGTTTGGAATTATTCAAAGAAAATGGACTCAGAGAATAAAAGACCCTGAGAATTAAAATTTAGTACTTCTTGATGTAGTCAACAGACTTTTGAAAGAAATCACAAGGCTGCAAGAAAAAAAAGAAGAACAACTCTCAGTTCCAAAAACAAGAGTTCACTCAGGAAGCTTGTTGAGACAATCATCTTCAATCAGTCTCAGCTTTCTGGATTTCAAGTCCTATACCATATACAAGGCTCTGATTTCTTGAACCATTCAAATCACAGGACAAGCCTTGATTCCATCAGGATCACTCTCAAGACTTCTCTCATTTGCTTGAGAAAAGAGAAGACAACTCAACTTTTTTCCTTCTCCCCTCTGTGTAAAGGGTTTTTACTCCCTTCAAAAGTAATTCCTGGTTGTGAGGTCACCTGATCAAAAGACTTCAAGTTTATTTTCCAGCACCTGATCAAAAGCTAGAAGGGTTGCAATATCTCCCTTGAAATAGATATTATTTGGTGGAAGTCACCTGATCAAAAACCTGAGAGTGATTCCTACCAGGGTGGTAGAAGAGTGGATGTACCCAGATTTGGGGAACCACTATAATTTCTTGTGTCATCTGCTTGAACCTTTTCTTATTGCTCTTGCTAGTTCCTTTGATATTTAGAATAGTTCTCTAGTTTTCCTTCTACTTAAATATTTATTGGTATCACCTATTTCTGTACTCTGATAGAATAGTGAAAAATAGCCCAAAGTTCTTAAAACACTCTATTAACCCCCCTCTAGAGTAGATCATAATAACTCCCTCCTTTCAGAAGCCCAAGTACCTTTGCTCCGATGACAGTCCCGCTGTCAGGCTCTCACTAGCTGGAAGGGAAGGAGTACCTCTCGTGGAAGCCCAAGTACCTTTGCTCCGATGACAATCCCGCTGTCAGGCTCTCACTAGCTGGCAGTGATGGAGTACCTCTCGTGGATGCCCATTTCTTTTCACCCGGAGGGGGTCTCGCCACCCAGGCTCCCATCAGCTGGCATGGCATGTTGACCCCTCCGGGAGGTTGAGTGATTTTTACCCGGAGAAGGTCTCGCCACCCAGGCTCCCAACAGCTGGCATGGCAGGTTGACCCCTCTGGGAGTTTAAGTTATTTTTACCCGAAGGGGGTCTCGCCACCCAGTCTCTCATCAGCTGGCAGGGCAGGTTGACCCCTCCAGGAGGTTAAGTGTTTTTTACCAAGAGAAGGTCTCACCACTCAGGCTCTCATCAGCTGGCATGGCAAGTTGGCCCCTCCGGGAGGTTAAGTGTTTTTTTCCCGGAGGTGGTCTCGCCACCCAAGCTCCCATTAGCTTGCATTATGGTTGACCCATCCATGAGGTTAAGTGATTTTTACCTGGAGGGGGTCTTTCCACCCAGGCTCTCATCAGCTGGCATGTCAGGTTGGCCCCTCCGGGAGGTTAAGTGTTTTTTACCCGAAGAAAGTCTCACCACCTAGGCTCTCATCACCTAGTATGGTAGGTTGGCCCCTCTAGGAGGTTAAGTGTTTTTTTCCTGAGGAGGCCTCACCACCCAGGCTCTCATCAGCTGGCATGGCAGGTTGACCCCTCCTGGAGGTTAAGTGATTTTTACCCGAAGAAGGTCTCGCCACCCAGGCTCCCATCAGCTCGCATGACAGATGACCCCTCCGAGGGGTTAAGTGATTTTTACCCGGAGGGGGTCTCGCCACCCAGGATCTCAACAGCTGGCATGACAGGTTGACCCCTCGGAGACGCCTTTTGTTTTCTCCAAACCGTGATAAAAAGCTACACTTAGCGAATACGTTGGGTTGGCTGGTTCTTTCCGAGCGTGGAACTCGCTCGAAAAGAGCGGGGATTATGTATAACCCCGTATTCGCAGAGTAGGTCCCCCACGATAGGGGCGGGACCAGTTATATGTTTTTAAGCTTTTGAGAGATTTTGCACTCAAGGTGGCAAATTTAGGCTTAGCCCATATCACATACTAGTAGGGCGAGGAAAAATTTGCCTCCCCCTTGGCTCCTTCTTGGGTGGGCGGGTGCGGTAAGTTTGCCGAAGCCTCCCCCTGGCTCGATAGGTGCGAGGTAGGAGCAACGGGATCGGTTGGAGGACAAGATCCCGCCCCCTGCACATTAGCCTTAGGTACGACGAGACTGGCCTAGTGGTTAGCTCGCGGGGGAGAGAGTGGCCTGTGGCCAGGCTCTCACCCCAGGCGATAAGCTCGCGGGGGCGAGAGAGGTCTGCGACTAGGATCTCTCACCGGGCGGTCAGCTCGTGGGGGCGAGAGCGGCCTGCTGCCAGGCTCTCGCCCCGGGCAGTCAGCTCGCGGGCGCGAGAGCGACCTATGGCCAGGCTCTCACCACGGGAAGTCAGCTCGCAGGGGCGAGAGCGGCCTGCAGCCAGGCTCTCTCCCTGGACGGTCAGCTCGTGGGGGCGAGAGCGGCCTGTGTCCAGGCTCTCTTCCCAGGAGGTCAGCTCGCGGGAGGGATAGCGGCCTGCGACCAGTCTCTCGCCCGAGCAGCTAGATCCTCGGAGGGGTTTTTACCCCCCTCCCCTCGGGTGTCTGGGGGGGATGAGGGGAATGGTTTGGCCTCCGCCCCCCCGGACCTCTTGTTGCCATGTTTTTACCGTTGTGCCCTTGGGGTGGAAATTACCGGTTTACCCCCCGGTGTGGTATTTTCTATTGGCTCGGGGCATATTTGCCTTAGGGGTATTTCAGACCTTTTGGTCCCCAGACTTGGAAAAACTATAAATAGATCCCCTTGGCTACCTTTGGAGGGAGGAGTTTTTTGGCTTCCTCCTCCCTTGGTTTCTTCTTTTGGTAGAGTTTGAGAGCTCTCCAAGGTACCAAGCTCTGCCATTGGTGAGGGATGGGAAGTGCTCTTGTGACATTTCGGGTGTGTAGTGGGATCTCCACGCTAGAGTCGAGGGTCTGTTCCTAGTTTAATTAGCTTTGGGTTGGTGACGTTCTCCTGAGTGTAG
The DNA here is from genome assembly GCA_039513925.1 of Platanthera zijinensis. Lineage (NCBI taxonomy): Eukaryota > Viridiplantae > Streptophyta > Magnoliopsida > Asparagales > Orchidaceae > Platanthera > Platanthera zijinensis. The sequence continues at coordinate 133,698,608 of CM077079.1, read as the reverse complement.
TAGGTGTGAGGTCACCCCTCTTTTGGGACCCCAAACTCCCCAGAGACCAAGTTTTTGGTTTCAACATATAGGGTTTGACTGGTCGTGGGGTCTTAATCGTGCCACCTAAGGTTAGACATCAGCATTTTCCTGAGAGGGGTGTTAACATAGTTTGGGAACCTCTATGGTTGACGATAAATTATTAGAACTTGCACTTTAATCTATTAATCATTGTTCATTTTATCCAAAGGGATTCTATATCAAGTGCTAAACTTTATCTCATCGAATTTCTCTCAATTAGTTGAAATCGCATCTTGTCTTCTATTTTTGCAAACCTACCACTATTTTGTCAAGATAAAATAATAGTTCTTCTTTGTTAGTACAAGTATTTGATAGACCCGGACAAATACGACATTTGATTCTATACTTTGTAAAGATAGGTGCACTTGCCTTTCTAAAGCGTAATTAATCATACAACATCATCACAATCACATATCACATCTCATGTACTCATCAAGTTACAATTACGATACATCAGTTCCCTTGGGTACCCAAATACTTCATATTTGCTTTTGGGGAGATGAGGATGAATGTACCTTCTTTGGTGGAGACAGTGTATCTCATTTTAAAATCGTTCTCTATTTATACCTTGGTTGTTTATTACTCTTAAGATTCAAATTTCCAAGTTGACTAGCATGAAATTGATTCTTAGGAATTTTGTTTCATTTAGGTTTTTGTTTGGAGTGGAACTATTTTGAAGACGAAGAGGACTATGTTTCTTTAGAATTTCATTTACTCGTATTTGATTTCTCCTACTTCCCTAGATCAGCTTATTCGTATTATGAGAGTTTTTGTTCAACTTGCCCATAGACTTTGCTTGATTCTAAAAATTTATATTTCGTGAATTTTTCTCAATTATTTCCTAAAGCAAATTGATTTTAGTTTCCAAATCATTATTTTTACTAATTAAATTGTGTATAGCTTTATTATAAGCGATTGTGCTATTTTTAAGAATGGAGACTACAGATTCAATATGAGCTTCATACTTATTTCTGTATTCTTCGAAAGTCTCATTTATCTCCTTAATTTCAGTTTTATACTCATTACAAATAGCACAGTGAGTTTTTAATGGAGAAATAGCCAGACCTGGTCTTTCATTACTTTATTTTGACATACCAAGCTCTTTCTCAAGACCCTTATATTTTTTATTTAAATTTTTACATGGTTTAGCACTTTTAACTAAATAGCTTGATGAAGAGAGTAACACCTCAGATTTGGTTTTTACACAGAGTTTTGTTTTCAACTTTTTGTTCTCTAAGCGAAGTTTTGATTTAATATGATTCAACTTCTTAATTCTCAGTCATGTTGAATTTAGCGTAAGTAGTGTAGAAGACGATGATAAAGTGGGGAGATACGACTCACTTACAATGGCACGGAAGAGGCAAGAGTTTAAAATAATGTTCCTTTAATGTCTTCGTGGTAGTCCTCTTCCAACAGTACATGCTTATCATCCCTTCTGCTTGATGTGTTTGCAATGTCCTTCTCCAGGCACAAATCTTCATTTAGGTTCTCACTTGGATCGAAGAGAAATTGATGCAATTATGTATCTATGTAAGAAAAACTATAAGTTCTCTCCAAAAATTTTCAAATCTCATATGCAGTAGGGATAACATAAATAAGCTTAAAATTGTTTTTACTAAAGGTGCGGAAAAAATATTCATAGCTTTGGCATTTAAATGACATGCATCCCTATTTAGTTTACATGGTGGGTTGATAATAGTCATATTCCAAACTTCTATACTGAGTGAAATGATAAATTGCCTCATTATGGGTTTCCACCCGACATAGTCCACACCTGCAAAAAATGGTGGTGCTAATGAATTTTCTATGTAAAAATTTCCATCCCCGCTTGTAGATTTGAAATTAAGGTTGGCTATTATTCCTGGTTATGAAACCATTTTTGGAATAACCTTTCTCTAATACCACTTATTGGATCCGGTGGCAAACCTTAGAGGGGGGTGAATAAGGTTTTCAATTAAATTAAGAATTAAAATGAATTCCAGCAGGGCAGTCAGTTCTGGAAGATACCGTAGGGAAATAAAGTAATTACCGCCAAATGGTAGGTCACAGACACAATTTTTCCCTGTAGAACATTGTTTTAATATTACCTACACAACCCTCAATATACTAAAAACATGCAACAATGAATAATAAGATGAAAAAATGAAACTTGATTTTATTTAACACTGATAAAATATTTACATAGAAAATAAAACTAGATCTCCATGATGCCGGAGATCGGAGGAGATGAAAACTACTCTCTTTTAGTTTATATACCGACCCTCACCCAGGAATGGTTGGCTCTCTCTCCCTTTCTTCCCTAGAAAGGTGTTCGAGCCGTCAACTCACCTTCCTCCAGGAAGGGTCTTAGAGCCCCACTAGATCTCCCCGATATAGACGTCGTCCCAGGATGATTTTCAACGGAACCCTTCCTATAATTCTGATGACCTCCCCGGTCGATTTACCTCACACACAAAATGATTAGAAAAGAGAAAAATACAACTAGAAAAGAAATAGAAGTTAGAAATTATTGCTCCCTCAAAGAAGGATTCCTCCATAGAGCGGCGCACGATCGATGCTTCTGATTATCATTCTCCTTGCACACGACCAACTGCTAATAGTTGTTAGATAATTCTCTCTTCGGAGTTCTTTAATCATGAATGGGAGGGAGATAGTTCACTTTTCCTCATGTGAAGATAGTGGTTTACAACAACAAAGGAGGTAAAGGAACCCTAGACGTGTAATACTCCTTGTCACCTCAAGAAAAGAAACACGCTCTTATAGTCTTTTTAAAAAAGCTACAGCCGGCACTATGTTTATCGCACGACAGTAGGTCTTTTCACACATTGTTTTCAAGTGTCCATCATCAAATTAGGAAAAGATCCTAAAATATTCTTTTGTCATTATTTGATAGCACGACGCGGTTGCTAGCTCGGTGCGGTAGTCTGGTCTTCTTGGCGCCACCGTGTCTTCTTGACCCTATGGGCTCTTCACGACGACACTGATTTGACTCGACATTATGGCTTCTGCATCGCGGTAGTCATATCGCTAGGTGGTAGGTCACAAAGAAAATCTTACTTCCCTAGCTTGTAAGAGGGCATGGCTAGCATAGGCGGTAGGGCTAGCGCCCAATAGTAGGTCACAGGCAGTTGATTTCAGGTGTCTTCATACCTATAAACCTATACACTAAACCCAACACAAGTATGATCAAATATAACTTGGGATTTGATATTATCAAACCAAAGAGATGCAAAACACAAGTTCCAAAAATTACCTCTGTGTTGATTTGGCTACTACATTCTTCATCGGACGACATGTTTTTTCCCATCATGCGCATATTGGACTCTTTCTCATTGTTTATGTTTGATCCACTTAAATCCTCAGATGAGGAATCATCCCACTTCTCTACCTTTAGCACCTTCATCTTCTCCTTCTTGTTGTGTCTCTTGTTCTTTTGCATTTTCAGATATTTAGGGCACTTGCTTTGAATATGTCCGGCCTTTCTATAATGATAACATTCTGGTGGCGAATATTCCTCATCGTCGTCATCATTAACTTTCCTTTTCATTTCTTTAACGATGACTCCTTCTATTTATAAACTATTTTTAAAATAAATTTCTTCTCTTTGGGTTCCTAAAAAATCATTTTGAATTTCTTCACAAATAGATTCTCCTTATCTTCTTCATCTTCCTCATCAACATTACTATCTTCATCCTTCTTCAATTCAAATCCAACACCTTTTTCATCGTCTCTGCATTATACTTTTGTTGTTGGATTCTTAGCTCCACCTCTTGGGTTTGAGATTTCCAATAATACTTTCAATTTGAAGATTCTTTAGATCATGTGACTCCGAGATGGTAGTCACTTAAGAACTAACTTTAGGAAGAATGATTTAAGAATCCTTCTCACCAAGTCACAGTTGGAGACATTCTTTCCTAGCACTTTGGAATTGTTAACAATATTTGTGAATCTGATGTACATAGAATCAGTGTCTTCGTCAATTTCCATTTTGAACTTCTCAAGCTCAGACTCCAATTGGAATAGCTTCGAATCCTTCACTTGTGAAGTAACTTCATGAGTAAATTCTATTAAACATAAGAGACTATGGGGTCGCACATAAGAGCATTGGAGAAGTTGGAAAGGTTTGTGTTAGCCTTGCTCATATGTGATATGAGTTAAGGACCAAGCCTCTGACATTTTGGATGTGAAGGATTTTCATTCCGGGACCTATATTGTGAATATGGGTCATCTGGTAAGTGGTCGGAAGAATCTAAGGGAAATTCATCTAGTATAGTCTTGAGGTTTCGACGTATAGTTTTGGATTCGACGAGCATGGTCATGACATATCAACGAGTCTGTCTGAATTCGTCGAGTATCGTAATGATATCTCGACGAATTGGACTTGGTTAGCCGAGTATTGTAATGATAGTTTTGACAAATTAAACTCTGATTCGTCGAATATGGCCTTAATACTTGGATGATTTTTTTTTATCTCAATTGGTCGAGTATGTCCGTGTTATTCCTAATTCTGTTGTGCACAACTGTTGTGTCTTCAAGAAAAACCCAACTGTGGTATCAAAGCCAGGTTATGCGATGATCATTATTTCAGAAGTGGCTAAATACATTACATGTAGATCTGGAAATTTTAGAAGTGTTCTAAATGCCCAAATCTATTCCTGGAACATCAAATGTTGATGAATTTTGTGAGGAATCAGTGGTAGTTTTTAAAAAATTTGTCGGGGTGCTGCCCCACACCTCGCAGGGGCTCTACGCCATGACCCTATTCACTGATTGGTCAATGAGACCACCGCTAAGGGTGCTGCCCCTTGGAACCTCGCCAGGAGCATGTGATTTCATTACGATATCTTTGTTACTCCTTACATTAACCATCCCTCTTGTTGGTTTGTAAAACCAAGTGTATTAGATTTTGTATCTCATATAGAGAGACAAGATTGTCTACTGTGTTAGTGTAGTTGGTGTTGCTCATGTCCAGTGCATGTAAATTTGGAGATTTAGAAGGTTATAGATGTTCAAATTTATCCCAGTTCGTCAAGTGTTAATGATTTTTTTGTGCACATTTGGGATGCATTTGAATTATGATTGTTGTAAGTTTTATTTTGTGGATATGCACAGTGGTTAATTATTAACCATGATTAAGTGTAAATCAATTACCTAAAATCCCTTATGTAATATTAACTATTCGGATGCCTTCCGATAAATGACACTCTTTTTGCCTCGTTCGATGAAGTGTGGGCTTGCTAAAACAAGGTGCAATAATCTATATTTGTGAGGGTGCGAGCAAATAATTGTGATATCCCACTATTGATATCAGGTCAATCTTAACTAGGTGACCTCAAAGGGAGAGTTCCCAGAGGCATTGGGTTGGCATGCATCATATGATGGATGCAAATAAAAATTTATTCACTAACCATACAGGAGTTGCATGATGATGCAATCGGCAGGCGTTGCCTACCTAAATATCCGCATTATGAGAGAAAATCCAAAGCTTACTCATCGTGTTGGTGAAATACGGATCTTGTCCACTAAGAGGGTATCTCGCATAAACTCTCTAAATTGATATCGAGGGTTTTTAGTTTGATTAAAATAGTGGGAGTAATTTTAATTAAAGTCCTAATTGAAATAAAATGTATTTTGAAATATTGTACTGAATTTTAATTTGCATATATTCTTGTATAATTTCCATGGCAAGTGGATATCATTCCACCCTATCCCTTAGAGCCATCCTTGAGAAGGATGAATTTAGCGGGATGAACTATTTGGACTGGTACAGGAACCTAAGAATTGTTCTCAGGCTAGATCGTAAGCTCTATGTTTTGGAAGAGGAATCCCCTAATGAGCCAGTCGGGAATGTGTCCCGATCTGATAAATATGCTTATAAGGAGTATAAAGATGACTCCTTAGATGTAGAATTCCTCATGCTAGCAACCGTGAACTTTGAGCTTCCGAAACAACATGAGAACATGGGTTGCAAAGAAATTGACGAGAATCTCAAGAAAATTTTCCAAGGGCAGGCTCACCAAGAGAGGTTTTACATCACCAAGGTGTTGTTTCAGTGTAAGATGGGAGCTCGATACCTAGTATGGACTCACGTACTCAAGTTGATTTGGTATATAGAGAACCTTGAAAGTCTAGGCTTTTCTCAATGCTAAGAGTTGGCTACAGACCTGGTCCTACAATCATTTCCACACAATTATGAGCAGTTTGTCTTGAATTTCAACATGAATGAAATAGACAAGACACTGCCCGAGCTCTAAGGCATGTTGAGAACTACCGAAATCAATATGAAGAAGTTCAAGCCTGCTAGCCTCACACTAATGGAGCATAAAGGCAAGGGCAAGGCCAAGGGTTTCAAGAAAATGAAGGTTGTACCTAAGTCATCTCTTGATCCCATGTCTTCAGCACTGAAGAAGAAAGGCTTAATGAAAGAAGGGAAATGCCACAATAGTGGCAATACTGGTCATTCGAGGAGGAACGGTCCTTCTTATATTGAAGGTCTGCAGAAAATAAAGGGAGGTATGACTTCCGTTTCAGATATCTATGTTATAGAGATAAACATTTCTGCTCCTTCATCCTAGGTATTAAATACTGGATGTGGTTCTCACATTTGTATAAATGTGCAGGAACTAGAAAGGAGAAGAATGTTGAGTAAAGGGGAGGTGGACTGTAACACCCCAAAAAGACCCCAAAGGACTCAAAATGATTTCTGAGGTACAGGAAATTTTACACGGCCTGGGACACGGGCGTGTCCCAGGGCGTGTCGGGGGTACACGGCCTGGGACACGGGCGTGTCCCAGGGCGTGTTCAGGTTAGTCGACGATTGGGAGTCGACGATCATCGAGCCTGGGACACGGCCTCCGACACGGGCGTGTCCTAGGGCGTGTCCGAATTAAATTTTGAAATTGGCCTGTTCGAGTCAGAATAGTACACGGCCTTGAACACGGGCGTGTCAGGTGGGACACGGGCGTGTCCGATGCCGTGTTCCGACCCGTGTACTGGGTGCAGCTCGATGAAGCAGGTTTGACACGGGCCTGTCTCAGGATGACACGGGTGTGTCAGGTTCGACACGGGCGTGTCGATACCCGTGTTGTTCAGTCGGTTCAAACTGCGTGTGCCGCTTAAGGGTACACGGCCTGTGACACGGGCGTGTCACAGGCCGTGTCAGCCAAAAATTGGGTTTTTTGGGCAGATCGTGGCCGTTCAGATTCTCTCTTCAGATCCAAGGGCTCAGGTGATTCCTGGCTGGATTAAATTCATCAAGGAAGAAGTCATTCTTCATTTGTGCTTAAGGAAGAGAGAAAGGAGGAAGAAGAAGGAGGAGGAGAGCAAGCCACCGGCAGAGTTCCCGTGGTCCGATTCGTGATCCGAAGCCGGCGTTGTGAAGGCAAGGCTGCTGCGGTTCTTTCTCACAGGCTAGTTTTCGATGGCTCCGAAGAGATCGACAAGGGTAACGATCTCCCTCCTTGGACATGTGAAGTCCTTCTTTTCTGCATTGCATAGGGAAAACCCTTCCCCGCGAGTGTGCGGTGGGTTGTGGTGTCCCTTGGGGTAGATATGTGAAGTCCCCATTGTTAGAGGCTAGAATTGGAGTACGGCTCTAGGCATGCTGTGTGAAGCCCATCTGGATGTAGTCTGGATTGGTGATGCTTGTTTGCATATCGGAGAAGGCTCCGTGATTATGGCTTGTGATGCCTTGTGCCTACCTGTTGCTTGGTGCGGCAGGAAGTACTGGACGATGTCCAGGAAATGAAGAGGGTTGGATGCAACTCTTGTGGCCGTGTGTTGCCACTTTGTGTGTGGTTGAGCCGTTGGGCTGCAACTCGATGAAAAGGCAGATTGCTGAACAGGAAAGGTGAAACCGACCCGCGCCTATAAATAGCCATGGATACTTCCGTATTCGAGGTGGCATGGCGACTTGAGCAACGGGGGGTGGCTGATCCGTACCTGCGTTAGGTCCGTCCGACTTGGAAGCCTGGTTATAGGTTTTGTTGGAGCGCCTAATGAGAGTCTTAGGCCCGCGCGCCGGAAAGACTAGAATGCTCAAATACCGTGTAGACGGTGGTGTTGACCCTGGTATTCCTGTACACCAAGAATGTGCCCTGAGTGCACGGACTGTCGGGCCGTGTGGCCGATAGTTGTGATGACTTGAATGTGTCTGCGCGCACATAGTTGCTATTTGATGATGCCATGCTTGCAGGGAAAGAATGCTCATGCCCCGAGAAAGGGGTAGGATTGTTATAATTGTGTCAGCTGAATGCTGACCGTTGCATTGTTTGCCACCGGTTGGGTGGATTGTTCCCGTGCAGGTGCTGGAGAGCCAAGTGGTAAGTGATGGGCTGAAGCCCTACTGCTGTTGCTGCTGCTGCTGCGGCTAGCCCTTGAAGGCTAAGCGAATGGTTTTGTTTGTTCTCTTTTACTCATGTATGGCCGGCCTGCGCGCCGAGGTTTGTAAAACATGTTGTATGTAAAGAGGAACTGTAAGGCCTCAAGGCCAAACCTTTGTGTACATTCCTTGGTTTTATATATAAAGGTGGTTTTATATATTGGACATTCCTGATTGAGTTCAAAGTTGTAACTTAAAGCTTCCGCTAGAATGCTCTGAGTTAGGATTCGTATGGTTTGGTATTATCCTGTGACCTCACCGTCTGTTTGTGGCATATAGTGTGGGGCCCCGGCCGGACCTTCTACTATACGTCATTGAACGGATTGGGGTCGTTACATTTTGGTATCAGCTTTGTCGGTCTTCCTCTTTCGAATTCGTGGTCGAATTCTTTTGTGGGGTGGCGAGCACGTGTTTGTGCGACATGCTGTAATGCTAATGAACTCTGGAATGTCCATTAAGGAATGTACAAAATCTTGTTTGAGGAATCTGCGCGTTCCTTTTTGTGTTGTTTTGCTTGCATACATTCGCTAATGTGTGTCTTGTCCACCTATAGGTGACACGTAGTGGTGCTGGGCAGTCTAAGCCCCAACGCTCTGATGAGAGTGCGGCACCAGCTGAGGAGCCAACACCTCCTCCATCTGCGAAAACTGTTCGCTTAGTTTCTGAGGCGTTATTTGCCATGATTCAGCCGACCGGGCAAGCGCAGCCGGCAGTAGTGCCAGTTCGTGTTGATGTAAGACCCGAGCCGGTTGAGGCTGTAGATCCACGAGCAGCTGACCGACAGTTGAAGCAATTCATGAGCTTCAGTCCTCCTACGTTTGCGGGAATGGGATCCCCAACGCAGGCGGAAGATTGGTTATCGCGTGTCAAGAGGATAATGACAGCGATCAGGGCGGAGGAAACTCTAAAGGTCACCTTAGCCACCTTCATGCTTGAAGGAGAGGCGCGGTTGTGGTGGGACGAGGTTGAGGTCACCATTTGGCGGGCAGGCAATTAACACAAGTGTCGATTGAGGAGTTCTCTCGAATATTTCTGGCGAAACATGTCCCAGCGGCGCAACGCATTGCTATGGAAAATGAGTTCCAACGGTTAAAGCAAGGGGAAGATAGCGTGGATATCTACTTGCATGAGTTTACCAGGTTGGGACGGTATGCGGGAACAATCTTCGCGGATGACCAAAGGAAAACGAATCGGTTCTATGAAGGATTGCGGGATGAGTTGCGATTCCTGCTTTTGAGTTCTGTGAGCCAAGGGTTTCGGGCGTTGGTTGATACTGCGTGCGCGTTGGAGAAGGACATGAGGCGAGTGCAAGGGAACAAGGGCTTGGTTGTGTCAAAGCCAGAGTTTCAATCACCTCGTCCGAGCAAGTCGTTTTACCAGAAGAAAGGGGGCAAGAGGTCCAAGCCATCTGGGCAAGTGACTACGACCGTTGTGTCGGGAGCGACATCAAGGCCGGATTCTCGTACATGCTATAACTGTGGCCGGGTGGGGCACATAGCCCGTGACTGTCGGGTGGTTCAGCCCAAAGGGGAAAAGAAGGCGGGTGCGTCGTATGCTGAGAAGGGCAAAGCGGTGGTTGATTCCTCTGCGTCTCAGGCACAGCCCCGAATCTATCAAATTGGCCAACAGGAAGCGATTAAGCAAAGTGACATCGTCACAGGTACGAGTTGAGTTAGTTTACTTGCTGTGCTTTTGGTTTTGGTTATGTTTAGCTTGTGCATGTGTGTGTGCTGCAGGCTTTGTCCTGATTCGGAATAATCTGGCGAGAGCCCTGTTTGATACGGGTGCTTCGCATTCTTTTTTGTCTGAGGATTTCGTATCTCGAATCGGGGTACCAAGTCATGTGACTGCGGATAGTACAAGGGTGCTATTGCCGAATGGCTGTATGATGCTTGCGGATAGGGCTTGCGATGTGGATGTGCAAATAGGAAGTCGGGATTTCGGTTTGAGTGCAGCTGTGCTACCGTTATCGGAGTTTGATGTGATCTTTGGTATGGACTGGCTCTCGGAGCAGCGTGCCTTTATTAATTGCAACTCCAAAGAGATTACACTGGGCCAGAATACCGGACTTGTGACGAAGTTCGCTGGTATGCGAGGAGTGGGCGGGACTCTGTTGTCTGCACTCCAAGTCGTCAATGCTGTTCGGAAGGGCGCGGAGTTATTCTTCACGCTAATTCAGGCTTTTGAGCCAAAGGCCAGTGTCGGTGAAGTGCCAGTTGTGTCAGAGTTTGCCGACGTGTTTCCTAAAGATCTTCCGGGGTTACCACCCCAGCGGGAGATTGACTTCTCTATTGAGTTGGTGCCAGGTGCGAAACCTGTGGCCCGCTCTCCATATCGCGTCGCGCCAAAAGAGATGGCTGAGTTGAAAGTCCAATTACAAGAGTTGTTGGAGCAGGGATATATACGCCCAAGTATGTCACCTTGGAGCGCGCCTGTTCTCTTTATGAAAAAGAAAGACGGTAGCTTACGGTTGTGTATTGACTACCGCGAGTTGAATAAGCTGACGGAGAAAAACAAATATCCGATCCCACGAATTGATGACCTCTTTGATCAGCTGGCGGGATCAACGGTCTATTCCAAGTTGGATTTGAAATCGGGGTATTATCAGCTGCGGATTAGGGAAGGTGACATTCCCAAGACAGCGTTTGGAACACGCTACGGTCATTATGAGTTCACGGTAATGCCGTTTGGCCTATGTAATGCGCCTTCGGTATGTATGGACCTAATGCATCGAACGTTCCGAGAGTACTTGGATTTGTTCATCATTGTGTTTATCGATGACATCTTAGTATACTCTCAGTCGGAAGAGGATCACGCAAACCATTTGCGGTTGGTTTTGCATACCCTGCGGAGGAATAAGCTTTTTGCCAAGTTCTCAAAGTGTGAGTTCTGGCTCTCTTCAGTAGCCTTTTTAGGCCATGTGGTAAGCGGAGAGGGTATCGCGGTGGATCCGTTGAAGATAAGTGCCATCCGAGATTGGCCAGTGATGTCTTCAGTGGCCGAGGTCAGGAGCTTCCTTGGACTTGCGGGCTACTATAGACGGTTTGTGGAAAACTTCTCACGGATTGCTTTACCTCTGACCACGCTGACGAGAAAAGATCAAAAGTTCATTTGAACGCCGGAGTGCGCGCGAGCTTTTGAAGACTTGAAGAGTCGTTTGACCACAGCGCCTGTGTTGACATCGCCATGTGGTACCGATGGGTATGAAATCTATAGTGATACATCTGGGAGCGGCTTAGGCTGCGTTCTTCTGCAGTTTGGTAAAGTGATTGCTTATGGCTCGCGTCAGTTGAAAGTGCATGAGCGGAATTACCCCGTCCATGATTTGGAGTTGGCGGCGGTAATCTTTGCGCTCAAGTTGTGGCGGCACTATCTATATGGCGTTAAAGTGGATATCTATACGGATCACAAAAGCCTAAAGTATTTGTTGGATCAGAAGGATCTGAATATGCGACAACGAAGATGGATGGAGTTCCTCGGGGACTACACCTTCGAGATTCACTATACTCCCGGGAAGGGAAATGTGGTCGCGGATGCTTTGAGTCGGAAGACTCCGGTACGGGCAAGCTGGTTGCAGAGGCATGATCAGCGTTTGATCCAGGAATTGGAAGCATTGGAGATATCTTGCGTTGACAAGGGTGCGTCAACCGATGCATGCTTGAACTGGACGGAGGTGCAATATGACCTTACGGACAGAGTTCGGCGAGCAACGGAGCTTGATGAAAGTCTCCAGCGCTATGCAAAGGATGGGCCGGAGGAACAATTTTCTTGGGATAACGGTTTGTTACGAAGAAATGGTCGAGTGTGCGTCCCAAGTGTTGGTAAATTGAGGAAAGAGTTGATGTACGAAGCTCACTTTGCAAAGTACTCAGTTCACCCAGGGAGCACAAAGATGTACAGAGATATGAAAAAGCTGTTCTGGTGGCCCGGACTAAAGAAAGATGTCGCACGTTATGTGGCTGAATGCAATACTTGTGCGTTAGTGAAAGCAGAATGCCAGAAGCCTGGCAGTTTCCTGAAGTCATAACCTATTCCGGAGTGGAAGTTCGATGATATTTCGATGGATTTCGTGGACGGGTTGCCGAGATCTCAACGCGGTCATGATTCAATCTGGGTGATTGTGGACCGGTTGACGAAAGTGGCGCACTTTCTTCCAAACAGAAGAGACGATTCAGTGGAAACCTTGGCCAAGCTTTATGTGGAGCAGGTTGTTCGACTGCACGGTGTTTCTCGGAGCATCGTTAGTGACCGTGATGGGCGGTTCACATCGAATGATTGGCGGCTCGTTCATCAAATGTTGGGTACAAAGTTAGCGTTTAGTACGACCTTTCATCCCCAAACGGATGGCCAGACTGAACGGACCAACAGAACGATGGAGGACATGCTCCGTATGTGCGCCCTAGACTTTGGTAATAGATGGGAAGATTATATATTTCTTGTTGAATTTGCCTATAATAATAGCTACCAAACGAGTATTGGTATGGCACCATTTGAGGCATTGTATGGTCGGAAATGTCGTACACCGTTAGCTTGGGCAGAAGCAGGCGAATCTAAGCTGAATGGGAAAAAGGAAGTCGAAGAAGCGACCTCGCTCATACGCTCTATTCGGGAGAGGCTATTGATAGCCCAAGATCGTCAAGCAAAGTACTACAATGCCAAACATCGGAACGTGGAGTTCGCGGTGGGTGATTGGGTATATTTGAAGATCAAACCCTTCAAAGGTGTGTCCAGGATTCGGCGCTTGAAAAAGCTAAGTCCGAGGTATCTTGGTCTGTTTGAGGTGGTGGAGCGAGTTGGGGAAGCTGCCTATCGACTAGCACTTTCAGCAGACTTGGGTGGATTACATGATGTATTTCACATCTCAGTCCTTCGTAAGGCGGTAAAGGATCCAGCGCAAGTAGTGGAGAATGATCGGGTACCGGTCGAGTATGGGCTAACGACGAGGGTTAGACCCATTCGGATCGAGGATCGAGCCGAGAAACAGTTGCGGAACAAAGTGATCGGGATGGTCAAGGTCCGATGGGACAATTGTGGCCGTGAAGAGCTAACATGGGAGCGAGAGCAGACCATGCGAGCTGAGTTTCCCGAGTTATTTGTATAAACTGTAGACCGTGTACTTTTTGTTATAACATAGTTATAGCATTGCTGGTTCTTGTTTCCTTATCGTGCAAATTTCGGGACGAAATTTTGTTAAGGGGGGAGGGTTGTAACACCCCAAAAAGACCCCAAAGGACTCAAAATGATTTCTGAGGTACAGGAAATTTTACACGGCCTGGGACACGGGCATGTCCCAGGGCGTGTCGGGGGTACACGGCCTGGGACACGGGCGTGTCCCAGGGCGTGTTCAGGTTAGTCGACGATTGGGAGTCGACGATCGTCGAGCCTGGGACACGGCCTCCGACACGGGCGTGTCCCAGGGCGTGTCCGAATTAAATTTCGAAATTGGCCTGTTCGAGTCAGAATAGTACACGGCCTTGAACACGGCCGTGAACACGGCGTGTCAGGTGGGACACGGACGTGTCCGATGCCGTGTTCCGACCCGTGTACTAGGTGTAGCTCGATGAAGCAGGTTTGACACGGGCGTGTCTCAGGATGACACGGGCGTATCAGGTTCGACACGGGCGTGTCGATACCCGTGTTGTTCAGTCGGTTAAAACTGCGTGTGCCGCTTAAGGGTACACGGCCTGTGACACGGGCGTGTCACAGGCCGTGTCAGCCAAAAATTGGGTTTTTTGGGCAGATCGTGGCCGTTCAGATTCTCTCTTCAGATCCAAGGGCTCAGGTGATTCCTGGCTGGATTAAATTCGTCAAGGAAGAAGTCATTCTCCATTTGTGCTTAAGGAAGAGAGAAAGGAGGAAGAAGAAGGAGGAGGAGAGCAAGCCACCGGCGGAGTTCCCGTGGTCTGATTCGTGATCCGAAGCCGGCGTTGTGAAGGCAAGGCTGCTGCGGTTCTTTCTCACCGACTAGTTTTCGATGGCTCCGAAGAGATCGACAAGGGTAACGATCTCCCTCCTTGGACATGTGAAGTCCTTCTTTTCTGCATTGCATAGGGAAAACCCTTCCCCGCGAGTGTGCGTTGGGTTGTGGTGTCCCTTGGGGTAGATATGTGAAGTCCCCCTTGTTAGAGGCCGGAATTGGAGTACGGCTCTAGGCATGCTGTGTGAAGCCCATCTGGATGTAGTCTAGATTGGTGATGCTTGCTTGCAAATCGGAGAAGGCTCCGTGATTATGGCTTGTGATGCCTTGTGCCTACCTGTTGCTTGGTGTGGCAGGAAGTACTGGACGATATCCAGGAAATGAAGAGGGTTGGATGCAACTCTTGTGGTCGTGTGTTGCCACTTTGTGAGTGGTTGAGCTGTTGGGCTGCAACTCGATGAAAAGGCAGATTGCTGAACAGGAAAGGTGAAACCGACCCGCGCCTATAAATAGCCATGGATACTTCCGTATTCGAGGTGGCACGGCGACTTGAGCAACGGGGGGTGGCTGATCCGTACCTGCGTTAGGTCCGTCCGACTTGGAAGCCTGGTTATAGGTTTTGTTGGAGCGCCTAATGAGAGTCATAGGCCCGCGCGCCGGAAAGACTAGAATGCTCAAATACCGTGTAGACGGTGGTGTTGACCCTGGTATTCCGGTACACCAAGAATGTGCCCTGAGTGCACGGACTGTCGGGCCGTGTGGCCGATAGTTGTGATGGCTTGAATGTGCCTGCGCGCACATAGTTGCTATTTGATGATGCCATGCTTGCAGGGAAAGAATGCTCATGCCCCGAGAAAGGGGTAGGATTGTTATAATTTGGTCAGCTGAATGCTGACCGTTGCATTGTTTGCCACCGGTTGGGTGGATTGTTCCCGTGCAGGTGCTGGAGAGCCAAGTGGTAAGTGATGGGCTGAAGCCCTACTGCTGTTGCTGCTGCTGCTGCGGCTAGCCCTTGAAGGCTAAGCGAATGTTTTTGTTTGTTCTCTTTTACTCATGTATGGTCGGCCTGCGCGCCGAGATTTGTAAAACATGTTGTATGTAAAGAGGAACTGTAAGGCCTCAAGGCCAAACCTTTGTGTACATTCCATGGTTTTATATATAAAGGTGGTTTTATATATTGGACATTCCTGATTGAGTTCAAAGTTGTAACTTAAAGCTTCCGCTAGAATGCTCTGAGTTAGGATTCGTATGGTTTGGTATTATCCTGTGATCTCACCGTCTGTTTGTGGCATATAGTGTGGGGCCCCGGCCGGACCTTCTACTATACGTCATTGAACGGATGGGGTCGTTACATGGACCTACGTGTTGGCAATAGAGCAAGAGTTGTTGCTATCGTCGTTGGAGTTTACCGTCTTTATTTGCCTAGTGGGCTTGTAATAGAACTAGATAATTATTATTATGTTTCTTCCATAACTAGAAACATTATATTTATTTCATGTTTGGTCTTGATTGGATTTTCTTTTATTATTAAGAACAATTGTTGTTCTATATTTAAGAATGATGTTTGCTATAGTATAGCCCAAATGTTTAATGGTTTATATGTTTTGAACTTAGACCATCAGATCTATAATATAAAAAAATACTAAATGGCTAAAAATGAATGACTCAAATCCTATGTACCTTTGGCAATATCATTTGGGCCATATAAATGAGAAATGCATTTCAAAGCTCCATAAAGATGGATTACTGGACTCATTTGATTATGAATAATTTGAGAGTTATGAATCATGTTTATTAGGCAAGATGACAAAAGTTCCTTTCACTGGTTTCATTGAGAGGGTTGATGATCTCTTGGGTATGGTACATAGTGATGTATGTGGACCCATGAGTTCTATGGTTAGAGGTGGGTACTTCTACTTTGTTATATTTACTAATGATTCCAGTAGATACGGATATGTGTATATTATGAAGTGCAAATCCAAAACCTTTGAAAAGTTCAAAGAGTTTAAGAACGAAGTAAAGAACCAACTGGGTAAGAGGGTTAAAGCACTTCGATCTCATCGAGGTGGCAAATACTTGAGTCATGAGTTTCGTGATCATCTGAAAGATTGTGGTATTGTTTCACAGCTCACTTCACCCAGAACACCGCAGCATAAGTGTGTGTCTGAGTGGAGGAATCGTACTCTGTTAGACATGGTACGGTCGATGATGAGTCATGTAGATCTGTCTGTTTACTTTTGGGGTTTTGCTCTAGAAACTACTGCTTTTATACTAAATAATGCTCAAATGAAAATTGTTCTAAAGACACCATATAAGATATGGACTGGGAAGCGTCTTAGTATGTCTTACATTAAGATTTGGGGCTGTGAGGCATACGTGCGATGTCAAAGGCCTGATAGGATGGAACCCAAGTCAGATAAATGTTATCTTGTGGGGTATCCTAAGGAAACTAAAGGGTACTATTTCTACCTACCGTTAGAGGGCAAAGTGTTTGTCGCAAGGAATTGTGTACTTCTTGAGAAAGAGTTCTTAAGTAGAAAGACTACTATTGTAGAACTTGAAGAAGTTCAAGAACCACAAACTGTGAATGAACCAGAATTGGAACCTTAGCAAAGGTGTAAGACCCCCCACCCAGAACATAAGACACAGTCGAGGGGATTCTTATGCCCAGAACAGCCGCCTTGCGGTAGCGCCAACACATAGGTCGACCTGTACTACAAGACGCCTATCCTGCCGGTTAAAACCAATATCATCATTGCCAACCCAACAAAAGAATAAAAGAGAAGTCAAAATCCACATAAGTATAAAATGTCCAACAAGTACAGCAAATAAAAGAAGCAACCAAGGCTTCTATAATATCAGAGTACATGTGAAATGCTAAAAGGCTACAAATTGAGTCTCTCAAAAAATCACATCAGTCACTGACGATAGTAATACCATCATAACTTCAGGCCCTGTCTCCCTTGCCTGACTGTTCTCCTGCATAACCTGCTACTGCGGGGTCTCCTCCTAAAAGGAAGACGTAGCAACCATTAGTCATAAAGACTAAGTGGCTATCAGACCACTCCACCGACAACTCTTAGGCACTCGGCGGAGAAAAGAAGAGGGTACAATATATATACAAAAAGTAGTACAAGCAGGTGGTATATGGATAATCAATATCAGAGTATCCATCAATATATCAGAAATAACTACAACATTTTACACTAGCAGTTCTACCTTCAAAAGCAGTGAACAAATAAAGTACTACAACAGTAAAGTAACTTAACTTATATGAATGCTCATACAGACATATAAGTTATGGATTGGCTTAACAGTAACGTAACTCATCATATAAGAGTGCCCATAAAAACTTATATGATAAGGATCTTGTGTACGTAATGCAATGCAATGTTATGAATGACTTATGATGACTCACCTATGCTCACACACATGCACTTGCTATGTTGACACAGACTTGTAGTTCCCATATTTTGTGCAGGTTGCTAACCTCTCAGGCATCATCCGTCGTGGCCAGATGGTGATAGTGTAACGGGCATTCCACTCTTAGGCGGGCATCCACACTACCAAGCCAAGGCCTTTGTACGCCTCAACACTAAGAACACAACAATATAGCTCACATGCGTACTACGGCTCAAAGGGGTCTTGGGTAGATGTGTACAAGGAACATAGCCCAAACTAGCCTACAGGTGTGGCACAAAAAGGGCCTTGGGAATGAGCACCAAGTACATACTCAATCCATCCACTTGGCATGGAGAGGGTCTCGGGAATGAGCATCGAGGACACAGCCAAACCGTCCAAAGTCTAACTGTCAACTCCCGTCAGTGTGATAACTAACGAGTCTGTAGACCATACATGGTATCCTTAACCCAGGATTATGACACTGCATGTTAACTCACACTGCATGCAATTTCACTTTTAAGGGTTCCACAGTGAGTCCCTTTTATTTATTCACATCCCGTGCTCAACATCACGCAAGGGCTCCACACTGAGTCCCTTATCACCACATCATTCAAGTGTGGCAAGCACACACGCACTCCCAACCCTTCTACATTTCCATAACACACAAGGGATCATCGTTTATACAGGTAGCAAGCCATCTTACCCAACATACCAATCTCACACTGCTACCTAAAGGGAGACTCAACTCTATGTAGTGGATTATTATACACATTCATCTAATCATCATATCACATGGCCATGTATTAACCTCGTCCAATTTTATCTTAAAGTCAAGCATTCACAATCAACTATACTTCCATAGGAATATCATTTGTTCAATCAACGTATCAATTTATTTGTTCTCTAGCTTACCAAAACCATTTGTTTGTTGACCTCCTTCAAACCATTGTTACAATCGTGTTCCACCAAACCATTTATTTAGTTAAGGGTCTATCAACTAAATCCCATCAATCATTTGATTAGTAAAATCACCAATAGTTTAAGTTCAGCAAACCACATTAAAACCTCAACATTAATCTACAATGACTTCTCTACCAAGTTCAAATCCAGTTCTACACTGTTGGAACACCCTATTACTATTTGGATCAGGATGACTATATTTCTATAGGGATTTTGTGTTGTGACCTCCTTGTTGTTATAAAGGTCACTTAGGCTAGATAGAGTAACTCTCAGCTCAACGCAGAGTCGACTTCAGCTCGACGCAGAGTCGATCTCAGCTCGACGCAGAGTCGACCTCAGCTCGACGCAGAGTCGATCTCAGCTCGACGCAGAGTCGACCTCAGCTCGACGTGGAGTCGACCTCAGCTCGACGTTCCGTCGAACCCAGTTCTGCTTACAGAAAACACTCTCTGGCCGATGTGTTTCGTGCTCAGATCGACGTTTCACTGTGAGCTCGACGTTTTCCAGACTTCCGTCAGTTTTGAATAGGAATTCAAATTCCTTCTGTCAGACAATTAATGCTGAAGATTTATTGGCCGTTATAGCATATCTGGTGCATGGCTCAAGGAATTTTCTGAGGAATGTCTGTCTGACATTTCCTTTGAGGCATGGACATTTAAGGAAAGCATTTAATGCTGACTGCCAACGGCTATCAAAGAAAAAGGAAGAAGAAGACTCAGATATATTATTCATTCAGCTAGACAGAGACATATAGAACAACAATACAGGACTTCAGCTGCTCTCTCTCTGTGATATTGTTTTTGAAAGCTCACTCACAGGAATTCTGATTGCTTCAGACATAACCATCCAACTTTCTTGGATCATCCCTTGCTGGAGCAAATCAGATCTTTGAAGACCTGTCACCCTTGTGCAGAGCTCTTCTTCCTGAACTACTTCTTGATCTCAGGGGGAGCTTTGACAACATCTACAGATCCACTTTGCTTCTCTCTACTTGTTGATAGAGAAGACATCATCACCTCTTTTTCTTTTTCTTTCTGTACAGGGTTTTAACTCCCTTCAAAAGTTACTTTTGGTTTTGCTGAAACCTGGTCAAAATCAGCTCCTTTGGTTTGTGAGAACCTGGTCAAAAACTCTCTGGTGCTCAAGACACCTGATCAACTCTTCTTGAAGTGGATTACTATCAAGGGTGATAGAAGAGTGGACTACCCAGGATTTTGGGGACCCACTATAGCTCCTTGTGTCGTCTGGATTGCTTGTTTCTTTGTGTTTTGCTTTGTGCTGTGAATTTCTTTTTACTCTGATTATTTGCTATAGCACCATACACTAAGTAAATATAAACTTTCTCTCCACTCAAGTTTTTATTTGCAAAACTATTTTAAATAACTCTATTCACCCCCCCTCTAGAGTTAGGATTGATCTTATCCTGCACTTTCAATTGGTATCAGAGGGAGGTTGATCATTCATACAGGCTAACACCTGGATCAAAAGATCTCTGATAAGATCATTTCTTTCAAAAGGGTTATTTCTTTTAGTTTTACTTATCTTTAAAACTCATGGCACAAAACAGGGACTTTGCTAGCACCAGACCTCCTATGTGTAATCTCTCTAAGTTTGCACTATGGAAAGCAAGGATTAAACTTTACATGAATTCATTTGATGAGGACATCTTTAATTCTGTGTTGACAGATTGTCCAAGGCCTCCCACAGAAACAAGTACATCAGCTGTTCCTCCTCCTTCAGGAACTGATGCTGACATAAAGAAGTGAAAGGCAGCAGATGCTAAAGCCATGAACATCTTGGCTCAAACCATGTCAGATGACATTTTCCAGAAAGTAGCTGAATGCAATACTGCCAAAGAGATCTGGGAAAAACTTTCAGAAATTGTATCAGGTTCTGCAGATGAAAGAAAGGATAGGAGATCCTTCCTCATCACCCAGTATGAGAACTTCAAAAAGGCAGAGTCTGAGTCAGTTGCTGACATGTACAACAGACTGAGCCTAATCATCAGTGAGCTTAGATCACTAGAAAAGGACATATCTCTCACTGAGATAAATGACAAGATACTGACTTGTTTCCCTAGCTCTTGGGACTCAAGAATCTGGTCGATTAAAGATGGAAGAAATGTCTGTGAGTTATCCAGAGAAGCTCTTCTAGGAAAGCTCAAGAGTTATGAGCAATTCATTAAGAAGAGAGAAGAAGAGCAGAAGACATCCACACCAACAGAAAACGTTGAGAAAACCATTGCCTTCAAAGCACAGGAAGAAGAACCTAAAGAAAAGGGGTTGGGAAGTGAAGAGCTTATGAGCCTACTGGTCAAAAGGTTCAATAAGCTGAATAAAAGGAACTTCAGAAGATGGTCATCCAAAGACAAAGACAAGCAAAGGTATGACAGATCTACTAATAAAGATATTATCTGCTTTGGCTGCAGGAAACCAGGACACATTTTCCCCAACTGTCCTGAAAATCAAGATAAAAACAGAAGGGACAAGAAGGAAAGAAAAGATAAAAGGAAAGATAAGGAGTCAAGGAAGTACCATGACAAGCCTTCCTCCAGCAACAGCAAGCACACCAGAAAAGGATTTGTGGCTGAATCCTGGAGTGACTCTGATGAGTCTGATTCATCATCCAGCTCTAGTGATGATGAGGATGATGTAGAAGAAAAAGGATTCTGCATGATGGCCATCAGTGCATCTCAAAAGAACACTGATTCAGAGCCTGATGCTGACTACCTATCTGATCAGGAACTTACGGAGGATCAGGTAATAGATTCATTTGATTTTACCTCTGATGAATTTAAATCTGAGTTCAAATCTATGTGCATTGACTTGATTGAATCTCAAAAGTTGATTAAAAATCTCAGAGAACAATTAATTGAATGCAAATCCATTAACTCAGATAATCTTAGACTCTTAGAAGAGTTTAAGCAGTGTGGGGAGGAGATAGCTTCACTGAACCATATGTACACAATGACTTCTCTACCAAGTTCAAATCCAGTTCTACACTAACCCAAGAACCATATGTACACAAGACTTGACTGTGCAGCAACTTCGACTTGAGATTCCCGAGTCTACAGGACCCATATGAAACGGGTAACCACCCGTTAGAAAGGTCTTTCCAAGGGCTACGACTTTCTTATTTAGTCAAAAGCCCAGATCTGGCTGTATCATACCCGAAAACGGCCTTGAAGTTCGATGCGCACAGAAAATAGATTTCTGTGCGCATCTTAAAGAAAGATGAACGACATCAGTTCAACTTCTTCCTTTAGACATTTATTCAATATTAGAAACAGAACATCCTCCTCCCTTATTCACCCTCATTAGACCTTTCTCTTCACGAAACCAAGTCCACCATCTTCACAAGAAGAGAGGATAGGTTAAAGACATCAAATCTCTAGGGCACAAGCCCTAGCATGGTCTCTACTTAGGAGATCTTCATCTCAAAAGTCAAACTCTTTTGAGTTGACATCTCTCCTAAAAAATAAAAATAGATCTAGCACTAAGGGAGAGAGTAGGAAGCATACCTTGTTTTCGGCGGTTCCGACCTTGGATCTCGTCACTCTCCTTGGCGGCATATTTCTCTTATTGGTGTTGTTCTTTACAGAAGGAACAGTCTCTCCTCCAGAAAAACGACTCCGATGACTCTTGCTGTTCCTTTCGCTTCCATCAGTGATGCACAGTAATAGCTTGGCCAAGTGTCGGCCTTGCAAGTGTCTTGCCAAGTGTCAGCCTGATATTTGACCGCTCATTATTATTCAAATTAAGTCTTATCAAACAGACTCGTCCAAATAAGTTAATAGGTGCCAATCCGAAAATTCTTGTTCAGACCGGGCATGTGAAAGCAAGCAGAATGCGCCATAAAATCGATTAAGTCAAAGTCGTCGAGTAAGCAACCCAAACTCGACGAATCGTCGAGTATCATACACTTACTCGACGAATCGTCAAGATTCTTTTTGATCACTCAATGCCATGTATAAGAAAAACACTTTTAAGTTAAAATCGTCGAGTATACCTTCTTTACTAGACGAATCATCGAGTGGAGTCGAGTGCACTCAATTCACTCAATGCCTATAGCCTCAAAATAACACTAAGTGCAAAGCGCAGAGATTACTTACCTTTACTCGACGAATCGTCGAGTGGCATCGAGTGAACTCAATGCACTCGATGCCTACAATTCTCAGAATGATTCTAAGTAAAAGCGTTGAGTCCACTCAACGCCTCATTGACTTTACTCAACGCCACAACGTAATTCGTCGAATGGCATTTAGTGGTGTAGAGTCCACTCAACATCGCTGTGAATTCACTCAACGTCGCAACTTCCAGATACTTTTCTAAGTAAAATTTGTTCAGTGTCATTTAGTGCACTCAACACCTCAGCTTAATCCTTTGAATTGCGTTGAGTGGTGTTGAGTCCACTCAATGCCTCAAATCATTTGTCGAATGGCGTTGAGTGGTGTTGAGCCCACTCAACGCCTCAGCTTATTTGTCAAATGCATTGAGTGCACTCAACACACTCAATGCCCTGAGTCCTGAAAAATATTCTAAGTCATATATGTTATATTTGTCGAGTGTACAAATAATCACTAGATGCATTCGTCTGGTATTCATGAAGTTATTTGACGAATAGTATTGTTCTCTCCTTATAAGTCATACTCGACGAATTTATCAGATATATATGACGATATCCGATGAATTTTACTTATCGAGTCCGGCAAACCCAAAGCCCGAGTGAACTCTCCTGACTCAAAACACGTGCGAGAGGTCTAGCGCGAAATGGGATGTGATTTCGTCCTCGAAATTAGGTTAAGGTTGTGGGGGAGTGAAGCATAGAAAATATAATAAACTTTTAAACTTACCTTGGGAAAACAACTCTGGGTAGCGCTTTTTCATCAAGTTCACCGGTTCCCAAGTGTATTCTTCGTTCCCGTGGTTAGACCATTGGACCTTTACCAATGGTACACTTTTCCTCCTCAAGCTCCTTGTCTCAGTGTCCACTAATAGCACCGGCTCTAGTCGAACAGATCTATCAGTTGCTACCGATCCATCTATGGTAGGGACATGTTTGTCAAGCCTTAGTAGTGCCTTCCGGAGCGATGACACATGGAAGACATCGCGCAAATTCTCCAGCTCTGTTGGTATCTCCAGCCGATAGGCCAAAGGGCCTATTCTCTCCAATTAGGTTTCCACGTTAAATTCCTGTCACTTTTATTATTATTTTATTGTGGTGTGTTTGTGTATCAACATACTGCTAAGTGGTCTACAGGTACTTGCTCGAACTAATTTGCAGGTGCTCTGGTCGGGCTTGCATGCTCTCTAGTCCAACAAGTGGTATCAAAAAGAGATTCATTATCAGAGCAATTATCGGGCTGACCTGTCTGAGATTTGAGATGAGTCGATCAAATATTTAAGGTTAGTGATCGGGTGTGGTAGGTGACGACCATTGGTCCGCTCCCTATCCTTTTTGATTGCTTTATTTAAAATAGTCGGCTCAGAGAACTAAGGTCAGTCCGATCAGTGACAGAGCACGATGGAGTCTACATCAGGTTTAGGCTCCGAGTAAATGGTTAAATTGAACGGCACAAACTACCACCAGTGGCACATACAGATGGATGATCTCATCTACTTCAAGGGCTAGCATGCTCCTATCTTTGAGGATATGCCTATAGATATAGATCCAAATAAGTGGAAGGTGGAGTACCAAAAACTTTGTGGATTCAACAGGCAATTTGTAAAATCAAACATCTACTATCATGTTAAAAGTATCGTTGATGCAAAGATAATTTGGAAGACTCTTGAGACATTATATGCCAAGAGTACTTGCATCAACAAGCTATATCTACTAAGAAAGCTAGGAGAGTTTAAGTATAGAGATGATTCCCCTATCCTAGATCATGTAAATGAGTTCTAGGGTATCATTGACCATCTCACTACAATGAAGGCGACCTTTGCGGATGAGGTCAACTCACTGTGTCTATTAAAGTATCTTCAATACTCTTGGGAGATAGTAAGAGTTTCTCTAATCAACTCCTCTCCTGGGGCATCATTACAATGGAGATTGCTAAGAGTGGCATCCTAAAATAACAGGTGAGAAGGAAGTCTTAAAAATATCAGGCTCTTTTTCACAAGGTGTTATCCTCTTTACTGAGCCCAGGGGGAGAGGGAGGAGCAAGAACAGGGGAAGGAATAATTGTTAGTGTTAGCATTGTGATCTAGAAGTGGTCAAACAAGTAGTCTCACTACCAACACAATATGAGCCTATGAGGTCGCACATAAGAGTAATGGAGAAGTTGGAAAGGTATGTGTTGGCTTGCTCATATGTTATATGAGTGAAAAGGACAAGCCCGTGACTTTTTGGATTTCGAGATTTTAAGCCTTGAACCTATATTATTAATATAGATGACGAGGTAAATCACAGAGAAGTGTCTTGACACTTTATGGACTATTCTATCGGAATTCATCGAACGACTCTAAGTAAAATTCATCGAATTGTCACTTGTTATTCAAACAAATCGATCTGAATTTGTCGAAATGTCTCTAATTATCTCTATAAATTTGTCATGGATTCGTCATATATACTCTTTTTATCTCGACGAATTAGACTTGGATTCATCGAGTGTTCTCTTAATGTTTTGACGAATTAGTCTGTCTGGATTCGTCGAGTATTCACATGTTATCTCGACAAATGGATCTTTAATTATCTGTATATACATGTGTTATCTCGATGAATTCTATAAACTCTAGTTTAATTCCTTAAGTCCTCTTTCGGCCTGGTCTGTGGGTAACAGTTGTTTTTATCTCCTATGTATATAAATAGACGAGATAATTGTTATCTCAAGACACTTAACCTAATCGATCCAGATCGTGTGCAGCAATTTCTTCTTCCCCGATGAAACTATTCCGCAACCTAGGAGTCGATGCTGACGATCATTTGTCACCGACTGTTCTGATACGTTGTCGTTGCCAAAAATTGTTTCCTAAGCTTCGTTTTTATCACCGCCGCCTCTCCTTTAACGGATCTAGATATCCATGGAGATGTTGTGGGCATTCCTTCTTCCAACCTAGATCTTGTGTTACAAGAGTCTAAGGGTTCTTCTTGCTCGTGTGGATACCCATAGATTCGTGGACATACTTCTATGCTCGGAACTCCAACTACAAGTGTTCATCGAACTTCCTTGGGGAATCTTGATTGAGTAGTGAATCAATTCCGCTAAGGTATACTTTTATTCAAAGTTGTTTTACTTCTTGATCAATGATTATCGCAAGATCTATTTCTCTTTGGGTTTCTCTTGATTTATTCTGCTACGTGGATATGATGTGCATCCCACCTAGAAACCCAATAATAATGAGAGGAGCCAAAGAAGAGGGAAGTCAAGGTCACGCTACAAGAATGTGGAGTGTCACTCCTTCCACAAGAAGGGCCATATTCAGAAGTTTTGTTACACTCTGAAGAATGACCAGAAGAAGAAGGGAGAGTCCTCAAATTATAAGACAGATACGCATATGGCGGCCATTATCTCTACAGAGGAGGATGATGTCATCATTGTTTGAGATGACGTCACAACTACGCCCTCATATGATGATAGGAGTTGGATTGTGAACTCAGATTCTTATGCACATGTCTCCCACAACAGAGAGTTATTTGCTACTTACACGACTCATGACTGTGGAGTACTTAAAATGGGCAACGGTGACACGTCTGAAGTAATCGAGAGGGGAGACATGCACCTGAAGAATAGCATGAGATGTCTGCTGATTCTAAAGGATGTGTGACTTGTACCCGACATTCACTTCAACCTAGTTTTAGTTGGAAAACTAGGTGATGAGGGATACTTAAGTGTCTTTGGTGGAGATTTTTGGAAGCTTATCAAGGGGTCGTTAGTAGTAGCCAGAGGTTATAAAGATACTGTTCTATACTACATGGAGGGGAGGCTTGAAGCTACACATGATAACACTATCAGAGATTGTGTATCCACATCTCTATGGCATAGGAGGCTGAGTCACATTAGCCTAAAGGGCCTAGGATGTCTCGCTAAGGAGAAGATTATATCTGATCTATCTATGGATCAGTTAGAGAGATGCGACCACTGTATGACTGGAAAGTGGAATAAAGTATCTTTCTAGAGCAACAGTTCCACCAAGAGATTCGAGCCACTAGAGCTCATACACATTGATGTTTGCGGACCACTGAAGGTCCAGACAAGAAGAGGAGCATCTTACTTCGTGACATTCATTGATGATTATTCAAGAAAACTTTCGGTCTACGTTATTAAGATGAAAGATGAGGTCATCGATACCTTTCAAAGATTCCATGCTGAAGTAAAAAGACAATCTAGAAGGAAATTGAAGTGCATCAGGTCTGATAATGAGGGAGAGTATATTGGTCCCTTTGATGAATACTGTAAAGTGCAAGGGATTAGGCATGAAAAGACTCTACCCAAGAGGCCATAGCTAAATGTCGTAGTTGAAAGAATAAATAGAACATTAATAGAGAGGATGAGGTACTTGTTGTCTGAGTCAATACTACCTGGCATGTTTTTGGATGAGGATTTATACACAGCTACACACGTCATCAACTTATCTCCCAGTTATGCATTACAAGAGGATGTTCATGATAAGGTCAAGTATAGGAAGGGCCCTTCGTATAATCACCTGATGGTCTTTGGTTGTAGAGCTTTTGTGCACGTCTCTCGGGATGAAAGATCAAAGTTGGATTCCAAGACCATACAATCCATTTTTCTGGGATATGGATGTAGCGGAGAGTTTGGATATATGTTCTTTGATCTAGTTGAGAAGAAAATTGTATGCAGTCGTGATGCTGTGTTGTAACCCCTAGGTAATTTGGGCTAGGTTCTCTTCTTAGGTTGTGACCCATGTTGTATAAGAGGGTCAAATGTTATGTGTTTTTAGAGTCTAGGCCATGTACTTAAAGTCAACAGTAGAAAGGACCAGCCTCCAACACTTCCAGAGACTCAAGACTTAGAAGATTCAAGGCTTAATAAAAAGGAGATCTGCGTTCGTCGAACTCCGGTTGACGATCGTCGTGCTTAGCTCGACAAACCCAGAGACAATTCTTTGAGCTGAGCTCGACAAACTTAGATCTTAGCTCGATGATCTCTGAACAAAGTGATAACTCCTCTGTCAAACTTCAGTCGAAGAACTAAGAACATCAGGTCGATGAACTCTATCCTAAGTTCGACTAACACTTCAGCTATTAGAGCCAAAGATCTTTCAGCGCCAAAATTGACTCAGCGCCACAGTTCATTCAAAGCCAAAGTTTACTTAGAGCCAAAGTTCACTCAACGCACTCAACGCTATCAATGACTCAACACTTCTTATGCGACTCAACTCCAGAATGGTTATCTAACACTCAAAGCCAGAGGACATCTCACTCAATGCCAGATCAATACTTAAACACTCAACATCAAAAAATATTCTAAGTCCAGACTGCAGACTTAGCTCGACGATCTTGGATCTCAGCTCAACGAACAACCGTTCTCAGGTCGACGAACTTAGTGCACAGAATCAGTCAGTTTATGCAGTGCATTTGTTCGCAGAGCTCTGGTCGACGAAAGCTTATCAGAGGTCGACGAAATCACAGGTCGATGAAAGCTATTCTCAGGTTGACGAAAACTGTAATACATATTGGCATTTATTCTTTCCTTTTCTATCTCCTTATTTTATACTATTATATGCCATTAATTCCCTGGATAATCAATGCTCTTATATCTTTTGAATCGAGCCGTTACTGGCAACATTGATTACAAATATCCTTCATGGAATTAACTAATTATATCTCGGGACAGACATAGAATAGAATATATGACAGCATACTTGCTGTTTTCATTTCCGAGATTCCGCCTAAGCATTTATTGCAGATTTTTGAATTCGACCAAGTTGCTCTTATCATTCTAGGATCTCTTAGAGAAGATCTGAAGAGAGCTAAGAAAAACAGAGAAGAAAAGAGATACACAAAAACTCGTGTGCTATCAACAAGCAAGTAATAGGAAAAAGCATACAGACTACAAAAGTGCAGTTAAAACAGCTCTCAGAAAATCTACTCCTCTCAAGAGAAGAAGAAGGAACAACCATCACCATCAAGAGTCATTCTTACTTTCTCTCTTTGTTTTAAGGGATCTCAAGTTACAAGTTATTCAAATCAGTCAAGGATCTCTAAAGAGCTAAAAGGCCTACTCACCCTTTTGCAAAGCTTCCACTCCTGAACCAGTCAAGATCTCAGGGGGAGCTTTGGCAACAACACAAATCCACTTAGTCTTCTCATTTTGATTTGAGAAAAGAAGACTTCCATCAACCTTTCTTCCCAGCTCTGTATAGGATTTTAATTCCCTTCAAAATTATTCCTGGTTGCAAGTCTCCTAACCAAAAGACTTGAGGTTTGGTTTTTGAGAACCTGATCAAAAGCTCATTGGTGGCAGTCACCTGATCAAAACCTGTAGTGGATTCCTACCTACGGTAGTAGAAGAGTGGATATACCTAAGTTTGGGGAACCACTATAAAATTCTTGTGTTGTCTGTGTGGCTGTGTTGTTTTTTCCTTTGTGCTTTTGCTGTGATATATTTTAATTGTGTAGCTTAGTTATCTCTCTCTAGTTTATCTGATGCACTTGTGCACATATACACTTATACTATGGTAACATATTTTACTAAAGATATTTTTTTTCAGTAAAACTTAAAAAATTTCAATAACTCTATTCACCCCCACCCCCTCTAGAGTTTTTCAGAGATTACCCAATCTTTCAATTGGTATCAGAGGGTGGTTAATCACATCATACAGTCTCACACCTGGATTAATCAAGATCCTCAGGATAAACTCTGAATAAGCTTTAGTAGTCTCTCTGATTATATTTTATTTTTAGATATCATGGCACAAAACAAGGATTATGCCAGCACTAGATCTCCAGTTTGCAACTTGCAAAAGTTTGGAATCTGGAAGGCAAGAATCAAGTTGTACATGAACTCTATTGATGATGACATTTTTAATTCCATCTTGACAGGACCACCAACTCCAGTGGCCTCTACTTCAACTACAGCAAATCTCAGTACAGTGCCTCCTCCATATCAAACTGATGCACATAAGAAGGCAAAAATTGCTGATGCCAGAGCTATGAATATACTGGCCCAAACTATGTCAGATGACATATTTCCAAAGGTTGCTGAATGTACATCTACCAAAGCCATTTGGGATTCCCTCAACCAAATTGTAGCAGGCTCTGCTGATGAGAGGAAGGACAGAAGATCAAACCTCATATCCCAATATGAGAACTTTAGGAAAGATGAAGCAGAATCAGTTGAAGTAATGTACAACAGGCTGAGATCCATAATCAGTGAGCTCAGAACATTGGATAAAGAAATTACTCTGACTGTGGTCAATGAAAAGATCCTCATGTGCTTCCCTAGCACATGGGAGTCCAAGATCTGGTCCATCAGAGAAGCCAGAGGCATGGCTGAAATCTCAACAGAATCTTTACTTGGAAAGCTCAAATCCTATGAGCAACTGATCAAGTCAAGAGAAGCTGTAGTTGAACCAAAAGCTTTTACACCTACCAGGAAGGAACAAAACTTAGCACTCAAAGCTGCAGAAGAATCTCCTAGCTTATCAGCCAATGATGAACTTATGAGTCCCTTTGCTAAGAGATTCTATAAAATGGCAAGGAAGGAATTCAGGAGAAAGCCTTCAAGGAATGAAGATAAACCCAGGTATGACAAGACCCCTTCTAAAGAAGTTGTCTATTTTTGATGCAGGAAACCTGGACATTTCATCTCAGAATGTCCAAAAGTTCAAAAGAAAGAGAAAAGGCAAGAAAAGGAGTCAAGAAAACATCAGCGCAGCAAGGCCTCCTCCAGCAAGTACAAAAAGAAAGAGAAGGGCTTTATGGCTGAAACCTGGAGTGATATTGAAGAAGAAACATCCTCATCCATCTCCAGTGAAAATGATGAAGAAGAAAAGAAGGCAAGAGAAATGTGCCTTATGGCAATTGATGTTATAAGCAGCAGATCAGATTCAGAAGAATCAAGTGACGAAGAATTCCTCTCTGAAGAGGATCAGGTAATTGCTTCATATGATTTTCAGTCTAAATAATTTCAATCTTAGTTTAAACTCTTATGTTTAGACCTAATAGGATCTGAGAAGTAAATTAAACTTCTCAGGGAAAAACTGTTAGAACAAGAAAAATTCATTGCTGAAAATTAAAAATTAACTGAAGGATTAAACCTGGCTAATCAACAAATAGTATTTCTAAAATTTGAATTAAGTAAGGCTAAGGAATTAGAAGAAACCTTAAATGGTAGAAGTTTACAACTGATAGATATAACTAGCACAGTTAACATAAGATCTAATAAAAACAAACTAGGATTTGGAGCCTCATCTAGTGAACCAATCCTAATTCGAAAAAATCAACTATCAAAACCTATTAACTTCATTTCTGAAAGTGGAAAGAAAAACACTGAACAAGTAGAGAAAGTTAATGAAGTTCTGAAATAATTAGAATATAAGAAAACCAAAAAGAAGAAGAAAAATAAACAACATGACTATGTTCAGTAAATTTCGTCGAACTAAGAACGATGAAATGGGTATGGTTCGTCGAAATCAGAACGACGAACTCTGAACGCAAATAATAATGTAATTTATTCTTCAAACTGGGATCGACGAAACCAGTATGGTTCGTCGACCAGAGATCGACGTTTTTTGGGCTCTAAGAATGAATATCTCCATTCTTCGAGCAGAGATCGACGAACTCAATCCCGATCGTCGAGCTCAGGTCGACGAACATACTCGAATTTGTCCAATTCAGTTCATAACCATAGTAACTTAAAAACTGATAAACCTTTTAATCCCTTTAGTCAGTGGGTCATACCTCCTAGAAGGTATCATCCTTTAGGTTATAAGGATAACCCTGAATGTTCATTGATTTCAAGCTTTAGTTATGTCAAACAACAAGGACCCAAGGTAACCTGGTCAAAACTTGCTAATCCTCCTTGTAGGTAGAAGAGAACCCTGTCACTCAAAACAAATGGTACCTGGAAAGTGGTTGCTCTAATCATATGACAGGTTGCAAAGAATGTCTAATCAACTATAAATCCAAGATTGGACCTAAAGTAATCTTTGGGGACTCAGGCTTTGGACAGACATAAGGCTATGGTGACTTCAACTGTGGAGCTATCACATTCAAGAAAGTGACCTATGTGAATGGTCTCAAGCATAACCTGATATCAGTAAGCCAACTATGTGATACAGGTTATCATGTAAGCTTTACTAACTCCTTATGTCTTATCTCTTTAAACAACACAACTTTTTAACAGGAATTAGACAAGGCAACATCTACTTAGTAAATTTTAAATCAGCTAAATCTGAAATTTGCTTATTCAATTTTGTTAGCATTCAAACTAACTTATGACACAAAAGGCTAGGACATGTAAACCATAAAAATATAGTTAGGTTATCTAAAGACAATCTTGTTAGAGGTTTATCTTCTGGTACCTACAAGAAGGAAGGCCTCTGTAGTGCTTGTCAGCTAGGAAAGCAAACAAAATCTAGTTTTAAATCCATTAATAAAAGTGATTCACCTAGAATCTTGTACTTGCTCCATATGGACCTTTTTGGCCCTATTGCAGTACAAAGTCTAGGAGGAAAGTCTTATACATTAGTTATTGTAGATGACTTCTCTAGATTCACATGGGTTTTCTTTTTGAGAACTAAGTCAGATACTTTTAAGGTTCTCACAGATTTTCTCAAGAACATACAGATTGAGTATTATACTCAAGTTGCATTGATCAGAAGTGATCATGGTACTGAGTTTGAATCCTTTCTTATGCTAGAGTTCTGTGAGAAGAAAGGTATCAGACATTGTTTCTCAGCTCCCATAACTCCTCAACAAAATGGGGTAGTTGAAAGGAAGAATAGGACACTCATTGAAGCTGCAGGTACATTGCTTGTAGATGCTTACATGCCTCTTTCCTACTGGGCAGAAGCAGTAAGCACAACAAACTATGTCCTGAATAGAAGTTTAATACATAAACTAAAGCTTAAGACTCCCTATGAACTACTCAAAGGGAAGAAACCTATAATAACCTATTTTAAAGTATTTGGATGTATATGTTATATTCACAATAATGACAAGAAAAATCTTAGAAAATATGAAGCTAAGACTGCAATGGGAATCTTTCTAGGATATTCCCAAGTCAGCAATGCATATAGGGTGTTCAACAAATCAACATTAAAAATTGAGGAATCTATGCATTTGACATTTGATGAATTTAACATCTTTTACTAGGAGAGAGACATCTCTACCAACAATCATCTGTAGGTACAAAATTTGTGTGAGAGCTTGGATGATCTAAACCTTACCTGAAAGGTTGAGTCACATCCCTCTCCACAAGCTATATTAGAAGCTGAAAGTGAAGAAGTGAATGTGGAAGCAGTATAACTTCCTCCAATAGTTGATACAATTCCACAAGAGGAATTAAATCAAATATCTTTTGCTGAACCAACTTCTCCTAATAATCTTGTCACACTTAGGGATCACCCTAGATCTCAAGTAATTGGAGACATATCATTAGGAGTGCATACAAGACATAAACTAAACCCTGATGTGATGCTTGCCTGCTTTCTCTCTCAAATTGAGCTTTAATCCATATCTGATGCAGTGCAAGATCAAAACTTGATCACTGCAATGCAAGAGGAACTCAACCAGTTTGAGAGGTGTAAAGATTGGGACTTAGTTCCAAGGCCTAAAGGCTATCCAGTAATTGGGACTAAGTGGGTATTCAGAAACAAACTTGATGCCCAAGGTGTGATAGTGAGGATCAAGTCAAGGCTTATTGCTCAAGGATACAGGCAAGAGGAAGGAATTGATTATGATCAAACCTTTGCTCTAGTTGCCAAACTTTAAGCTATATGGATCTTCTTAGCTTATGCAACATTCAAGAAATTTAAAGTCTACCAGATGGATGTTAAAAGTGCATTCTTAAATGGAGAACGCAAAGAAGAGGTGTATGTTGAACAACCACCAGGTTTTATCTCTCCAACTCATCCCTCTTATGTCTTTAAATTTCATAAGGCTCTCTATGGTTTAGAGCAAGCTCCAAGAGCTTGGTATGAGACCTTAGCCAGCTTTCTTTTAAAGCATGGTTTTTCAAGAGGCATGGTTGATAGAACCCTTTTTACAAAATTGCATCATAATAAAATTCTATTAGTACAAATATATGTAGATGACATAATCTTTGGTTCTACTGATCCAAATCTGTGCAAAAGATTTTCTGATCTAATGCACTCAAGGTTTTAGATGAGTAGCATGGGTGAGTTATCATATTTCCTTTGTCTCCAAGTGAAACAAACCCCTGAAGGAATCTTCATCTCTCAGTCTAAATATGCTAAAGAGCATATTAAGAAGTTCGGGATGAATGATGCCTCTGTCATGAAAACTCCCATGGCTGACAATACTATTGTAGATGCTGATGAATCTGGAAAACTAGTTGATCAGACCAAGTATAGGGCCATTGTTGGATCTCTACTGTACTGAACAGCAAGCAGACCAGACATTATGTTTGCCACATGTCTTTGTGCTAGGTTCCATGTGAACCCTGAAGAATCTCACCTTATTTTCTTAAAATGGATTTTGAGATATATAAAAGGTTGTCCAGATCTAGGCCTCTGGTATCCTACAGAATCAACATTTGTGTTAACTGGATTCTCTGATGTTGATTATGCTGGATGTAGATTAGGAAGGAAAAGCTCCTCTGGAACTTGTTAGTTCCTTGGTGATAGACTTGTATCTTGGTTCTTTTGAAAGCAAACATCTGTTTCAACATCCACTACTGAAGCTGAGTATATTGTTGCAGGCAGTTGCTGCTCACAGATTTTCTGGATACAAAACAAACTACTGGATTATGGTGTCAACTTAAATAATTCAACTATACTGTGTGATAATACAAGTGTTATTTCCATTGCACAAAATCCAGTATTGCATTCTAGAATAAATCATATAGACATTAGACATCATTTCATTAGAGATTGTGTTGACAAAAAAAGATTAAGCTTGAATTTATCTCTACTGATTTGCAAAGAGAAGATATATTCACTAGCCATTGGACTCATCCAAGCATCTGTTCTTTGTCAATCAGCTTGGTATGATAAATGGTAAGGATTTAATCTAATGATCTGTCTATAGTCAAAGAATTGTCTCTGTTCGTCGACCTGAGATCAACAAACAAATAACTGTTCCTTAGAATTTTTGTCGACCAAAGATTGACAAAATCTCCTAGTATAGCTCATTCGTCGACCAAAGATCGACGAATTCTTTCTCAGAAAGTTTTCTATGAACGACGAAAACTTTCCCTCTCTTCGTCCTTAGATCGGCGAACTTTTTCCCTTTATGAAGTTTTCATCGACCTGAGATCGAAGAATCTTATGTTTTCGTCGGATTGAGATTGGCGATTCATATTCTGAAAACCTTTATTAAGGCTTTCTTCTTCGACCTCAATCCCGCGCTCTTAGAATTTCCCCTCTTGCACTTGATCTTGTGATTTCTCTTGAAGGTGCTCACTCTCTCTCATTCGATCTCAACTTCACAAATGGCCGCTACTGGATCAACCGGGATGAAGTTTGATCATGGTTTTGATATCGACTTCGACTCATTTCAACAGTGCGAACAAGTTTTCTTAGGCATTCTATAGCTATTAGAGGAACAAAAACTGAAGCAGTTTATGACTGAAAGGATCAGGATACCTATAGCTAAAATCAAGGAATGGGTTAGTTCTTCATCCTCAACTGATATTGAAATGCATGGGAATATCAGCGGAAATCAGGTAATTCTTACTCCCACCGTTCTTTCTGAACTTTTTAATCTGAATACTGGAGAAGATGATCTAGAAATAGATGATAATGAATATGAGGACATGCTGACTGTTATGGGTCACTTCGGCGAAAACCCTAACAAATTGCTTAAGAAAAATTTCTCCCCGGCATATAAATTTCTTGCAGATGCCGTTGGGAAAGTGTTGTTTGCTAAGCATACAGCACATGACTACATATCCAGGCAACAGTTCCTGGTTATGGCTGCTTTAGTCAGTAAGAAAAATGTGAACTGGGCACAGATCCTATTTGCCTTAATCAGGAAAAAGAATAGCAAAAAGGAGGTTTGCTATGGAAGAATCTTGGGCCTGTTCCTGAAAGCCAAGGCTAATGAACTGCTGGTATCTCAGACCACATTCATTAATGCCTCTAAGAGGCTCTCATCATCCCTCTTTGGTAGATGAGAGAGGACTATCACAAAGCCATCTAAGGGCAAGTCATCCTCTAAAACTTCTGAAAATACAAGGGCTACACCAGCCTCTCCACATCCCAAATGAAGGGCTTATCTCCACCCCTCCACCTCCCCCTTGCCCCTCAAGCTACATCCCAACCTCAAGACCAACCAACTCCACCCTCCACTACAATTCTAATACATACCCCAACACCTCCAGCATCTCCAATTCATTCTACACATATACCATCAAATCCTTCTTCCCCTCAGCATGACACATCAATACCAACACCTCTCCAATCTCCACTTCCATCTCATCTTGCTGATTTCCCACCTTTCAATCTATTATCATCCCCCTTAAATAATCCTTCTCCTCAACATAACTCCCCTCCAGACACTTCAATTCCACTTAATCCACCAGCACCTACCATCAACACAACTATCCACCTTCCATCATCTTCTGCCAACACCTCTGCCTCAACAACTTTGGATCCCTCAATCATCCAACCACTATTTGAAATCCTTAAACCCCTCCTCCAAACCATCATAGCAGAGGAAATTTCCCCTCTTGCTGCCTCCATCTCATCTCATTCTGCTAAAAACTCTGTCCTCACCTCTACCCTCTCTTCATCTGGGGACCTGGCTTTAGTATCTACCAAAACCAGGTAGGGGGAGATATTTGATGATGAAGCAGCAGTAGCAGTAGAACCAGCAATTGTATCAGAAGCAGCAGAACCAGCAGCAGAAGGAATAGACATTGACATGGAAACAGACTTATTGAATTTTCTTGAACATAATATGGAAACAAATCATGCAGAGATACCTGACTAAGCAGATGTATATAATCAATGTACAGATATTGTAGTATCCAATGCTCAAGAGACTATCTTGCTACAAGTTCTGCCTGGAAGGGTCTACTTTATCAAATCTAAAGTGAATCTAGCTACTTTGCTGAAAATATTTGGATCTTACATTTATTTCTGCCTCTCCTTCCCCACTCCATCATCAAGAGAAATTGTATGCTACACTTCCCCTATAAGCTCAAAAGTATTAGATACTGTAAAGAAAAGTTTGATAGTTCCTCTAGAAGTATTGTATGAACAGAGATCTAGCCCTCCTGGGCCTTCTAATATCATTGATGGTAGCCCCCTCCTTAATCTGGATGATCTAATAAATCAGGACATTGTTATGGAAGCTGAAGCAGCTCATACTGAAGTTGTTCCCACTCCAATAAGTAAAGAAATCCACAAGGATATACTAAAAAAGATTGTTGACTTGTATAACAATCCTCAAGGACATACTGATGATGATTATGAGGATGATGATGACTCTGATGTGGAACCCAAGAAAAAGAAAGTCTCAAAGAAAAGGAAAGCTCCACTTCCTCCTGCTCCAAAAAAAATCCAACAATTGGCACTCCCTATTACATTCTACACAATGTAACTCCTTATAAGGGTATGCCAGCCTTGATTTGGCTATCCAAGAATGAACAAAAGGCAAGAAATAAGAGCAGAAGCTATTCTCCTCCACCACAGAAGTTCAAAAGGGATCAACCTCCTCCTCCTCCTCCAGCTGCAGGTGCCTCAGGAACCATATCTCAAAGCTCAAGTGCTTCTTCCAAGCCTACTCTTACCAAAACCTATCAGAGGCAAGGAAGACCATCTCAATCTTCTAAAGATAGTCAGCACCAACATAGACATCAGTCATCTTCTAGACGTTCAATCAAAGCTCAGTAGTCTGCTCCCCAGCCAACATTCTCTCCTCCTCCATCTCCTAGCAAAGCTAACAGCCCTGAAGGACCTCCAATTCAAGCTTATGTTCCTAAAACTAGTCCAACCACCAGAATGGATAGATTAAAAGAATCTGTGGCTCTATCTCAGATCAGGCAAGCTAGAGAAAAAGGTCAAGATTCCTCTTAGTTCTCAACTATGTCATGCTACATGAAGGAAGAGTTTGAAAGATATCAAGTGGGAAAATTGTTCAATGCTGATGAATACATGAGTCTATATCCTGAAGCTGTTTGTTGGGTACATTGGAAAATGTGTACCTGATTTGAAGAAACCTAACTTAGCATAATGATATACATCAAGGTGTATTTGATGTTGTTTAAGTTGAATGTGTGCAGGTTAAAAGTATGGAAAAATTTCTAAGTCCATGTGTCGACACCAGAAGAAGATGTGTCGACACTTCAGGAAGATTGTGTCGACACTTGAAGAAGGCAGTGTCGACACAGAGATAATGAGTCGACATCAACTGTGTTGACACCAGGAGGCTGTATCGACACACAGAGGCAGAGTCGACAATATTTGTGTCGACACCAGAAGACTGAGTCGACACATATAGGCAGAGTTGACAAAAGCTGTGTCGACACCTGAAGGCAGTGTCAACACATACTATGTTCTGAATCTACATCAACTGTGTCTACACACAGGACTTGTGTCGACACATTGCCAAGTCTAGACCAAGTCATTTGCTGAAGAATGATGAAGTGTTTGAGTCAACACAAATACTCAGTGTCGACTCATTCTCAAGTTGTAGTATGCAGAAGCTGAGTCGACTTAAAGGCAAACTTGTCGACTTCACTAGAGGCAGTGTCGACACCGAAGTTACTTGTGTCGACACATATAGACAGATGGTCTCGACACTTTCAGACAGATAGTATCGACACTTTGCTGTCCAAGACAAAGGCACAAGATCTGTTTGAAGACTTGACAGCTGTGGGTTATAAAAGGTTAACTGAAGCTGTCAGACTTGTCAGAAGACAGTTAGAAACCTGATCAGCCTGTCATCAAAAAGAAGGTCTATAAATAGACAGATTCAGAAGTAGAATAAGAAGTTTTTTTTGTCTTTATTGAGAAGCAACACACATAAAAACTGATTAAGGAATCAAATCAAGAAAGTGCAAGGCACTGAAGAAGATCTTCATCAGAAGATCTTAGAAGACATTCTGAAGGGTTCAACCTCTCAGGATCAGTCTAAGGAGAATTCGTCCTAGAATTCTGAAGAATTTTCAAAGGGATTGGATAGGGAGGGATCCAGCCATTTGAAGATCAAGAAGGAAGCTGTTACAGGTTTCTCAAGAAGCTGTTTGGAAATCAACTCAGCTAGTTCAGATTCAAGAAGCTTTGAAGAAAGCTAAGATTCAGTTGATTTCATCCATCAGCTGATCAGGTGCTGTCTTGTCCTTTCTCTCTAAACAAGGGCAAGATTCTATAAAACTCTTTTCTAAATTCTGTAAGATCTATTAATATAGATCTGAGTTGTAAGCCTATGTTATAAAGGCTGAATGTAGGAGAGATAATCTCTGAGTTGTAGGTGTTGAATAAAGACTGAGGTAGGGCTGAATTGCCTGAGCTATAGGAGTGTGGTATTACTCTGAGTTGTAGGAATCCATTTTGGATTCTAAGCTGAAGGATCTGAGGATCTGAGTTAAGGAAGGGAGTTTGGCTGAATCTAGCACACTGCTAGATAGGCGAAGGGGGAAAGTGGATGTACCCAGATCTTGGGGAACCACTATAAATACTTGTTGCAATCTGTGATGTGTAGTTCTAGATTGTGTGATTGTGATTGCTAAAGTAGCTGCAGAACTCATAGACAATAGTCTTTAATTATTTAATCATTCTGCCTTAAGTTTGAAAAGAAAATAAGAACCTATTCACCCCCCTCTAAGTGTCTATGTAATCTTGAAAGTAAAACTCTCAAGTGGTATCAGAGGGAGGTTACTCAAAGTAAGACTTAACAGTCTGAGTTAGATCTAAAGGCAGAATCAAGAATCAAGAAAATGGGTTCCTTATTCCTTTAATGTTTGAAGGAGGTAGCAGTTTCTCTATGAAGCTTCCCATCTGTAGGAAAGAAATCTTTGGAATTTGGAAGGAAAGGGTTAGGCTGTTTATGGAGGCCTCAGACCCAAGAATTTATATCACAGTGAAAGAAGGTCCATACATTCCAATGAAGACTTCTGTGTTAGATGCAAATGAAGAAACTCCTAAGGATTTTTCAGAAATGACAAAGGAGGAAATCATCTTAGCCACTATGGACAAGAGAGCTCAAAACATCATAGTAAGTGCAACAGATGATTCCACCTTCCAAAATCTGATACATTGCAAGACTTCCAAAGAGATGTGGGACACCTTGATTGTGTATATGGAAGGATCTGAAGAAGTAATACAAGACAGAAAATCAATGCTCAACCAAGAATATGAGAGCTTCAGACAAGGAAAGTCTGATAATATAATTGAGTGTTATGAGAAATTCTATAGGATTGTGAATGAACAGATATCCTATGGAAGAGTCTTCAGTACATATGAGCTGAATGACAAGTTTCTCAGATCTTTAACAAAGGATTGGGATACCAAAATATGTGCTATTAGAGAAGTGGCCAAGTTAGCTGATATTTCTCCTCCAACCTTGTTTGGAAAATTGCTTTCATATGAAATGCAATTGATGGCTAGGAAGGAGGAAGAAAGAAGTACAAAAGGTGAGCATAGATCTGTGGCTTTCAAAGTTGAAGCCACTAGAAAGAAAGGGAGGATGTCTTCATCTCCTCTCAAGGAAGCTACAGAAGATATAACAAAAAATTCAGATAGTCAGAAATCAGGAAGCAGTGAATCAGATACTGACTTCGCTGCCTTTACAAGACAGTTTCAAAAGTTCTTGAAAAAGAAGCAGTGGAAGTCCAGGCCCTCCACATCACAGCCAGTAGATGAGTACTATCAGAAGAGAAAATCCTCAAGAAATGAGAGAAACAAAACTAAGCCTAGCAAAGCCATAACTTCTAAGATTCTTTATTATTGCTGTAATAAGACTGGACATATGGTAGCTGAATGTCCAGAAAAGAGAAAGGAGTTAGTAGACATAAAAAGGACTCAACACAAGGGCAAGAAGGAGAAATCTTTTGTTGCAAAGAAGGATAAGAGTCTTTCAGATCAGTCCTCATCAGAGTCAGAATCTGAAGTAGAAGCATACATTGGATTGTATGCAGCCAATGAAGAAGAGGAATTTTTGCAATTGATGGATTCCATTCATGATCAAGAAGACAAGGAATGCATGGGTCTGATGGATGAGTTAGATGATAACCAATGCCAGGATCAGCCTGGTCCTAGTAAGGTACAAAAGGTTTCTAGTTCTTCTGATTTTAGTACTGGTTCAGAGTCAGATTCATCTACATCAAGTGATGTGAATGGATCTGAATCTGAAGGTGATATTCATCAGTTGATGGATGAATATAGGGTCTTGTTACAGGCTCTTAAGAAAAGCAAGAATCTAGTCAAAGTTCAGGCTCTTAAGAAAAGCAAGAATCTAGTCAAATTCAGGCTCAGGAAATTGCTAATCTTAAGGTGGCTGCAATTGAGTTTGAAAAAGTAATGGATCAAAAGTTAAATGAGATTGCCAAACTGAAAAATATAACCTATATTCAGATGGGCACAATCAAATATAACAATGATCAAATTAAGAGTCTGGAGGCCAGACTAAGAATAGAGAAAGATTTAGTGGCTAGTTACTCTAAGCCAAAATCTGTCTTACCTTTAATAGATGAGTTTGTGGCTCAAAAGTGTAAGGTAGGATTAGGCTTCAAAGGTAACCCCAGGGCTGCCCAATTCAAAAGAAAAGGCAAAGCTCCTATCTAGCCTCTAAACCTTTCAGTCCCAGTTAAGTTTAGAAAGGTGCAAGTGCCTTCTAACAAATATGATCTTGAGAATATTCATGGTCATATTAAGACTAATGTTCAGATAAACAAGGGTGTAAATGCCAATAGTTCTACCCATGTTCATAAACCCCATGGTTATAAGAAATCTGTGGGTGAAGCTGCAGCAGCACCAGCACTGGACAGAAATTCTTCTGTCAAGGGTGTATCAAGACCTAGATACAACAAGTTTGAATGTTGGTGTTGTGGCAAGAGAGGCCATTTTGCCTTAGACTGCTGGCATAACACAAATGTAAGGAAGAACAATAGTCTACCAGTTAGAAGAGCTGTTGGTAGTCTTAATATGAATGGTGCTAACCTGAATAAAGGACCCAAGACTTACTTGGGTTCTAATGGAAAGTAATTCTGTATTGCAGGAAAGTCCAAGTTGTCATGCCCCTATATGGTACATGGACAGTGGATGTTCCAGGCACATCACTGGAATAAAGGGGCTGCTGAAGGAGTACACATCTGTCAAAGATGGACCTAAAGTAATCTTTGGTGGATCTGAAAGAGGAATCATCAAATGGTTTGGTAATATTTCTTCAAACCAAATTACCATCACCCAAGTGGCTTATGTAAAAGGTTTGAAACATAATCTGATTAGCATAAGTCAGCTGAGTGATCTTGGATATGACATTTCATTTGTTAAGGATGGATGTCATATCAAAAGGTCAAGTGATCAAAAGATCATATTGACTGGGTATAGAAAGAGAAATGTTTATTGTCTTAATTTTGTATGTGAGAACAAGGCTTCTCCCATCTGTCTTGTAGCTGAGGATAATGCATCTCATTGTGTCAAGTGGCACAAGAGGTTGGCTCATCTTAACTACAAGATAATTGGCCAACTCTTCAGCAAAGAGTTAGTGAGGAATGGTCCTCAAGTTAAGTGTATAAAGGAAGGGATATGTTCAGCTTGTCAAAAGGGCAAGCAGACAAAATCCTCCTTTCATAGGCTTGAAAACAAGGATTCTATGAGGTGCTTATACCTCGTACATATGGATCTTTTTGGTCCTATGCCAGTTCATAGTCTAGGTAGGAAGGTCTACACTTTTGTGGTTATAGATGACTATTCTAGATATACATGGGTGTTCTTTCTGAGACAAAAATCAGAAACCCCAAGTGTCTTACTTAGGTTTGTGAAACAAATTCAGAATGAACTAAATAGTACAGTGGTCAAAATCAGAAGTGACCATGGCACTGAATTTCAATTTGAAAGTATGACAAAATTATGTGAAGACTTTGGGATTTTCCAAGAGTTCTCCTCACCTAGAACACCTCAGCAAAATGGTATTAATGAAAGAAAGAATAGGACATTGATTGAAGCAGGTAGAACTCTATTGAGTGACACCTCTCTTCCAGAATATTTCTGGGCTGAGGCAATAAACACTGTATGTCATGTGATCAATAGGGCTTCTATCACCAAGTGCCACAAAAAGACTCCCTATGAAATTATGAAAGGTAGAAAACCAAATCTATCCTACTTTAGGATCTTTGGTTGTAACTGCTATATACTTAACAATGGCAAGTAATATCTAACTAAGTTTGTTGCCAAATCCCAAGAAGGGATATTGGTTGGGTACAACATAAATAGTAAGGCCTATAGAGTCTTCAACTTGACTACTCAAGTTGTAGAAGAATCAGTACATGTTGTGTTTGATGAATCAAGATTAATCAACTTTGAGTTGCCTTGTAGTTCATACAGTCCAACAGGTATAAGTAAAAGGATGGACAAGCTTTCCATTGCAGAAGGTACAACAACAAATGAACAGATGGAAAATGTTGACTACAGTCCAGGGGGAGTACATGATTCTATAGAAGCTGATGACTCCCAGGAAGTGCAGCATAATGAAGGTACTGGAAATAATCAACCAGAAGGAAATCAACCTCCTGCTATCAGACATCTTAAAGACCATCCAGCAAATTAAATAATAGGTGATCCAATTCAAGGAGTGCTGACTAGAAGAAGAAATCTGAGCACAGTCCTGCACTCAAGTTTCCTATCTCAATTGGAGCCTAAGAAATTTGAAGAAGCCATACAAGACCAACATTGGATTAATGCTATGCAAGAGGAGCTTAATCAATTCAGAAGGTGCAAAGTCTGGGAACTTGTTCCTAAACCAAAAGACCACAACATCATTTGAACAAAGTGGATATTTAGGAACAAGTTGGATGAGAGTGGAGTAATAGTAAAGAATAAAGCAAGACTGGTTGCTAAAGGATATAGGCAGGAAGAGGGAATAGATTTTGATCAGACATTTGCCCCAGTAGCAAGACTGGAGGCAATCAGGATGTTTCTTGCCTATGCTGCATACCAAGGATTCAAGGTATACCAAATGGATGTGAAATCAGCATTTCTGAATGGAGAACTAAAAGAAGAAGTCTATATGGAACAACCATCAGGTTTTATAGACTCTCTTAAACCTGATTATGTTTTTAGACTTAGGAAAGCTTTATATGGGTTAAAGCAAGCATTAGACCTCCAGTTTACAACTTGAATAAGTTTGCTATCTCGAAGGCAAGAATCAAACTATATATGAATTCTATTGATAAGGATATTTTCAACTCTATTTTGACAGGTCCACCAGCTCCAGTGGCAACTACTTCAATAACATCAACAAGCTTGAATGGTGTTCCTCCTCAAGATTATGCTGATGCACAAAAAAAGTCAAAGATTCTGATGCAAGGGCCATGAACATTCTGGCCCAAACTATGTTAGATGAAATCTTCCAAAAGGTTACTGAATGCAGTTCTCCCAAGGCCATCAGGGATTCCTTAAACCAGATGGTTGCTGGATCTGCAGTTGAAAGAAAAGATAGGAGAGCTCATCTTATCTCTCAGTATACAAACTTCAAGAAAGCTGAAACGGAGCCAGTAGCTGAGATGTATAATAGACTCAACATAATTGTAAATGAGCTGAAAACCTTAGACAAGGATATCTCACTAACTGAGATT
The DNA here is from genome assembly GCA_039513925.1 of Platanthera zijinensis. Classification (NCBI taxonomy): domain Eukaryota; kingdom Viridiplantae; phylum Streptophyta; class Magnoliopsida; order Asparagales; family Orchidaceae; genus Platanthera; species Platanthera zijinensis. The sequence continues at coordinate 133,653,998 of CM077079.1, read as the reverse complement.
AATGACAAGATTCTCATGTGCTTCCCCAGCTCATGGGACTCCAGAATCTGGCCAATCAAAGAAGGCAGGAGTCTAAATGAGATTTCCACTGAATCTCTATTAGGAAAGCTCAAGTCCTATGAGCAGCTCCTAAAGACAAGAGTGTCGGATGAATAGAAAACTCCTACACCAGCTAGGAAGGAACAAAGCATAGCCTTCAAAGCCTCTGAAGAATCAGAAGCAGCACCCTCAAATGAAGAACTGATGAGCCTGTTTGCCAAAAGATTCTTCAAAATGGGAAGAAAAGACTTCAAAAGGAAGTCATCCAAGAATGAAGACAAGCCAAGGTATGATAAAACTCCAAATAAAGAAATTATATGCTTTGGTTGTAGGAAGCCTGGACACATTCTACCAGAGTGTCCAGCGAAACAACACAAAGAAAGGAGAAATGAAAAGGAATCCAGGAAACACTTCGGCAAGCCATCCTCCAGCAAGCACAAGAGGAAAGAAAAGGGCTTTGTAGCCGACACCTGGAGTGATACAGAAGAAGAATCTTTTTCCTCTATCTCTAGTGAGGATGAAGAAGAAACTAAGGCCAGAGAATTATGTCTAATGGCCATCAATGCTTTAAGTCCTGAATCAGAAGCAGAAGATTCAGGAGAAGACTCAGACTATGATCAGGTAATATCATCCTTTGATTTTAATTCTGAAGATTTTAAAATAGAATTCAAATCACTATTTGATGATCTTAAAAAATATGAGAAGGAAATCAAACTTCTCAGAGATAGACAACCTGAATATGAAAACATAATATCTTAAAATTTAAAAATAAAAGATGAATTAATTGAGTATAGCAATTAAATCATTTTTCTGAAAACTGAACTAAGCAAAGCTAAACAACTTGATGAAACCCAAAATGGAAGAAGCCTACAAATGGTTGAAATTACTAGTACCCTAAATATTAGGTTAAACAAGAGTAAACTAGGTTTAGGTGCATCATCTAGTAAACCACCAATAATCAAGAAAAATATATTATCTCAACCTGTAAATTTTATTTCAGATAAAGGTAAAAAGAATACAGAGCAGGTAGAGAAAGTTAATAAGGTATTAGAACAACTTGATCAAGAAAAGAAAAAGAAACAAGCTCAGAAAAATAAGTCTAAATAGAAATCATCGAACCAAGATCGACGATCGCAGAACTATTCTTCGAACGCCGATCGACGATCCTTGAACCCAGAGTTTGGGTTTAATTAGTCAGCAAAGGGAGATCGACGATATCATCAAACATCGTCGAGCAGAGATCGACGATCGTGGAACACAGATAATAGCCATTATTATTCTGTGAACCGAGATTGACGAGATCAGTACAGGTCATCGAATGCAGATCGACGATCTCAATATAAATCGTCAACCCAGATCAATATTACCAAAACCATAACTGCAACAAAGATATTAATAATAATAACCAAAAACCAAAACATGTGTATCCATTTTCACATTGGGTAATCCCACCTAGAAAATTTCACCCCTTAGGTTATAAATTACAACCTGAATGCTCTTTCATTTCCAATTTTAGTTAAGAAAAGAGAAAAAGACCCAAGATTACCTGGGTCCAGAACAAATAATCTATTTTCTTGCAGGTGAAGAACTATCCTACCACACTGGATAAGTGGTATCTGGATACTGGGTGCTCAAAGCACATGACAGGAAGCAAGGACAAGCTAATCGATTATAAGTCCAAGCTAGGTCCAAAGGTAATCTTTGGTGATTCAAGCTTTGGTCAAACAGAAGGATATGGTGATTTCTGCATTGGAGCTGTTACATTCAGCAATGTATCTTATGTGAATGGTTTGAGACATAACCTAATATCAAAAAGCCAGTTATGTGATGCAGGCTATCAGGTTTTCTTTTTTGAATCCCAATGTATTATTTCTTTAAACAGCCAAACACTTCTAACAGGATTTAGACAAGAAAACATTTATTTAGTAAATTTTAATTCTGCTAGCTCAGAAATTTATTTATTCAATCAAATTAGCAATAATAATGTATTATAGCATAAAAGGCTAGGTCATGTAAAACTTAAAAATATTTCTAAATTATCTAGGGACAACCTTGTTAGAGGATTGTCATCTTGCCCATACAAGAAGGAAAGCCTTTGCAGGGCTTGTCACGAAGGCAAGCAAACAAAAAATAGTTTTAAATTTTTTAATAAGAGTGATTCACCTAGGATTCTATACTTGCTTCATTTGGATCTTTTTGGACCCATTATTGTACAGAGCTTAGGAGGGAAGTTCTATACTTTAGTTATTGTAGATGACTTCTCAAGGTTCACTTGGATTTTTTTCTTGAGACAAAAGTCTGATAACTTCAAGGTTCTTACAGACTTTCTTAAAGGCATAAGGATTGAATATTATACTCCAGATGTTTTGATCAGAAGTGATCATGGTACTGAGTTTGAATCTCTTCCCATGTAAAGATTTTGTTAGATGAAAGGTATCAAGCATTGTTTCTCTGCTCCTAGAACTCCTCAACAAAATGGCATAGTTGAAAGGAAGAACATAACACTCATTAAAGCTGCAGGTACATTACTTGTTGATTCTTTCATGCAGAGGCTGTGAGCATAGAAAACTATTTCCTGAACAGAAGTTTGATATACAAACTTAAGGGAAAGACACCCTATGAATTGCTCAAAGGGAAGAAATATAAAATAGATTACTTTAGAGTATTTGGTTGCATTTGTTATATTCACAACAATAACAAGAAACATCTTAGAAAGTTTGAAGCCAAAGCTGCAATGGTAATTTTTCTAGGATATTCCCAAGTCAGCAAGGCATATAGGGTATTTAATAAATCAACCTTGAAAATGGAAGAGTCAGTTCATATTTCTTTTTATGAAGCTAATATGTTTTACAAGGAGAAGGAAGCTTATACTAGTAACTCTTTGCAGGTACCCCAACTTTGTGAAAAATTGGATGATCTCAACCTTACTCAAAAGGTTATATCTCATTCCTCCTCACAAGTTGATGAAGAAAGTGAAGAAGAAAATTTGGAAGTGGCTGAACTTCCTCCAACAGCTAATACAATTCCACAAGAGGAATTATTTCCCCAAGCTATTGTTGAACCAACTCCACCAATTGACCTTGTAACACTTAGAGATCACCTTACATCTCAAGTGATTGGAGACATATCAGCTGGTGTGCAAACTAGGAATCAACTCAACCAAGACTTTATGCATGCCTGCTTCTTATCTCAAATTGAGCCCCAATCCAATAAAGATGCTGAGCAAGATCCACACTGAATTATTGCAATGCAAGAGGAGCTTAATCAATTTGAGAGATGCAGAGTTTGGGACTTAGTTCCAAGACCCAAAGACTACGCAGTCATTGGAACTAAGTGGGTATTCGAAAATAAACTTGATTCCCAAGGATCTATCATAAGGATCAAAGCATGGCTAGTAGCTCAAGGCTATAGGCAAGAGGAATGAATTAACTATGATCAGACCTTTGCTCCTGTTGCAAGGCTAGAAGCAATCAGGTTATTTCTTTCTTATGCTGCCTATAAAAAGTTCAAAGTATATGAAATGGATGTCAAAAGTGCCTTTCTCAATGGAGAGCTAAAGGAAGAGGTTTATGTTGAACAACCTCCAATTTTTATCTCTTCAACTCATCCCTCTTATGTTTTTAGATTGCATAAAGCTCTCTATGGTCTAAAGCAAGCTCCATGAGCTATGTATGAAACCTTAGCTAGCTTTCTCTTAGAGCATAAATTTTCTAGAAGCATAGTAAATAGAACATTTTTTATTAGACATCATCATGATAGAATCTTGTTAGTACAAATTTATGTAGATGATATTATTTTTGGCTCTACTGATTCCAAACTATGCAAAAGGTTCTCTGACCTGATGCATTCTAAGTTTGAAATGAGTAATATGGGTGAACTCTCTTACTTCCTTGGTCTCCAAGTGAATCCATTATCTGATGGCATCTTCATATCTCAGTCCAAGTATACTAAGGAATTAGTGAAAAGATTTGGGATGGCTGATGCCTCAGCAATGAAAACACCCATGGCTTCCAATATTGTGAATGATTCTTATGAAAAAAGGAGACCTGTTGATCAAAAAACTTATAGGGCTATTGTTGGATCCCTATTATACCTCACAACAAGTACACCAGACATCATGTTCTTTACATGTCTTTGTGCTAGGTTCCTAGTGAACCCTAAAGAATCTCATCTAATTTTGCTAAAAATAATTTTAAGATATATAAAGGGTTTCCCTGATCTAGGACTTTAGTATACAACAGAGTTAGAGTTTGAGTTAACTGGATACTCTAATGCTGACTATGCTGGATGCAGAGTAGACAGGAAAAGCACATCAGGAACATGCCAATTCCTTGGTGATAGTCTTGTGTCTTGGTTTTGTAAGAAGCAAACATCAGTGTCCACTTCAACTGTCTAGGCTGAATACATTGCAGCTGGCAGATACTGTTCACAGATAATGTGGATTCAAAACTAATTGCTAGATTATGGATACAATCTAAATAATTCCATTATATTTTGTGATAGAACTAGTGAAATTTCTATTGCTCAGAATCAAGTTCATCATTCTAGAACCAAGCATATAGAAATAAGGCATCATTTCATTAGAGATAGTGTAGACAGAAAGAAAATTAATCTTAACTTTATCTCTACTGATTTTAAAAGAGCAGATATCTTCACCAAGCCTTTGGATGAAAATAAACATATATTCTCCTAAATTAGCTTGGAATGATAAATGGAATGGATTAATTTAATTTTTGTTTAAGTTTGAAGATCTGTTCACAAATCGTTGAACGGAAATCGACAATCTGCAAACCTGAGATCGACGATAGCTCTTTGTGAAGTTAAAAATCATCGACCGGAGTTTGACGACTTTACTTCAGAAAATAAATCGTCGACCTAAGATCGACGATCTATTTTCCCCTCTTCATTCAGAGTTCGATGATAACATTTGTCTATAAATCTATCGTTGACCTAAGATCGAAGTTTTCTTTATTTTATCATAGGACAGAGCTCGCCCTTTCGCATTCCAAAAACCTATATTGAGGTTTCTCTTCGAGCTCTATCCCGCGCTCTCTAATTTCTCTTACACTTGATCGTCTTTCTCTTAAGTCTACAGAAACCATGGCGATTCAAGCGGCTATCCTTTCAGCAATGAAGTTCAATGTAGATTTTTATATTGACTTCGAATCATTCAGGAATTGCGATCAGATTTTCCAAGATATTCTTCAGCTTTGTGAAGATCAGGGTCTGAGGAATATCATGACTCAAAGGATCAAGTAACGAGTAACAGAAATCAAAGAATGGGTCTATACATCGACAACGCCTGATGACTCGTCCATCGTTTGGACAATCTCAGGACAACAGGTTCTTCTTACCCCAGCAATTATTTCTGAACTATTTTAGTTAGTATATGGAGAGAACAGTCTAGAATAGGATAGTTCTGAATATAACCGTATGCTAGTTAGGATGGGTCATCCTGAGGGAATACCATCCAAGCTGCTTAAGAAGAACTTGTCTATAGAATACAAGTACTTAGCAGATGTTGTAGGCAAGGTACTACTGGGCAAGCACTCTTCCCATGATAATATTAACATGCAGCAGTTTTCAATAATGTCTGCTTTGGTTAATAAGAAATCAGTCAACTAGGCTAAGGTAATTTTTTATTTAATCCAGAGGAAGAACTCTAAGAAGGAGGTTTGTTTTGGGAGGATTCTGGGAATCTTCCTTCAGTCTAAGGCTTCAGAACTAATGGTTTCTTAAACCATATTTACTAATATCAGTAAGAGGTTGGACTCCTCCTTGTTTGGTAAATGTGCAAGAACTATCCCAAAGCCATCTCAGGTCTCCACCTCTTCTAGACCAACTGAGGACACTAAGGCAGCCACAACCTCTCCTCACCCTGATGAAGCATTCCCTGCTCCTCCTCCTCCAACCAACCCTCCTATTGTTACATCAACCATCCACCTCAATTCCAACACCTACATCATCTCCAGCACTTCATACTACTCCTCCTGCTTCCCCCATCCATATTTCTTCATCAATTCAATCTCCAGTACTTATATCCCCTCAACATCATTCTCCAAAACATATTACTCCTCCTCAGTCCCCTCTTCCTTCTTATCTTTATGAAATTCCTCCTCATTAAAATCTATCATCCCTACCTTCATTCAATATTCTTTCATCCCCTAGTCATTCTCCATCCCCTCCAGATGAGCAAATGCTAGATTCTCATCCGTCCTCTTCCTCCTTCAATCCATCTGTATATACTAAGACCCCACCTGAATTCATGAACATTGTTTCACCCTCCATTTCATCCATTCTGTAATCCATCACACCCCTCCTCTAATAACTAAGATCAGAGGCCATTTCGCCTCTTACTTCTTCTATCACATCCTTTGCTTCCCTTCTTGTTGCCTCCTCTATCCCTTCTTCATCCAAGGGCCTAGTTCTAGTTGTCACTGAAACCAGGCAGGGGGAGATGTCCTATTAAGTTATTCTTGGTACAACAGCAGCAATAGTAATTTCAGTTCCAACCTTGACCATTCCAGAAACAACAGTAGAGATAGAGGTTGTTGATACTGAGATATCAGATGCAGATCTCACAAAGTTTTTGGATACTAATTTTGAGACAGTTGATCTAGTTTCTTCTTTGGATATTCTTTTTGAAGACAATAGTGTTTCTCCAGCAATTGAGCTAAAGTCAATTCTAAAGTCTTTTGATCTCTTATATATAAATATTCTTTTATTTGTTTCTCCCAAGTATTGCTCAGATATCATTTACTGTAAAGCTTCAGTTAGTAATGAAACTATTCAGTCTATTCAGGCAAGCTTTGTTTCTAATATTGTTGTGGAACCTGTTAGCCCAACTTATGTTATGGATGACAGTGCTATGCCAAGTCTAGATGACTTGATTGCTAAGGACATTGCTAAAGAGAATGCTCAAGATAAAGGTCAATCCAAGCTTATTGAACAGCTTGATGAAAATTATGATCATCCCCCTATATCTAATGATGATGAGGATGAAGATGAGTCTGATGATTCTTGCTCCAAGAAAAAGAAAGTATCAAAGAAGTGAAAAGCACCTCCCAAGGCTGCTCCTTTACCTAATCCCTCAAATGATACACCATACTACATTCTGAATAATATCCAACCTTACCTAGGTATGCCTCATTGGATGAAGCTGTCCAGAAATCAAGCTAAAGTATAGAAGAAGAAGAAGTCTGGATCCTCTCATGTGAAGAGATTCAGGAAAGATCCACCTCCTCCTCCTCCTGCTGCAGGAGCCTCAGGGAATGTATCTCAAAGATCAAATATCTCTCAGCCATCAAGATAAGTAGCTTCTCAGCCTCAGAAGCAACCACCCTCTCAAACACAGAGTCCATCCCCCTCTCAGTCTCTAAGGCATGTTTCTTCCTACAAGCCTAAAGGCAAGTTTAGTAAGGCTCCTCCTCCAAAGTAACTTTACTCCAGTCAAAACCAGCAGAATCCTGTTTCAACTAATTTTCAAGCTCAGTCCACTCAGTTCAGAAATCTCTCTGAGAAGATATTTTAGGATGCTAATCCAGAGAGACCTCCCTCTCCTCCTACTGATCTAGAGCTGGATCCCAATTTCAGAATGGCTAGGATAAATGAACTAATTGGATTATCTCAGATGAAGAATGCCAGAAAAGAAGGCCAAGACCCCTCATAGTTTTCTACTATGTCATCTTACAGAGAAAAGGAACTTGAAATACTGCAGGTCAGCAAGAAAGTGTTCAATACAGCATAATATATGACACTTCATCCTAAAGCAGTTGTACCTAGAGCTGCTACTCAAAAAATACTTGGTGAGCAAGACTTGAAGATGTCAAAAAGGGAAGCAGAAGACCTAATAAGGAATATTGTTTTTGCTAAAAATTCTTTTGATCCTCTTCCTGCTAATCTTTAATTTATTTTCTACACTTTACTATTTTACTGTTTTACCTAAACCATATGTGCTTTACATTGCTATATTATATCTACTGATAATTTAAATTCTATCAGATATCTATGGCCTTGTATTTTTTGTTTTATTCTTTGTTGAGTGACCTCACCCAAATAGGGGGAGATTATTGGAACCCTTATTTGGATTTAGGTAGGTGCACTATTAGATTATTGAACCACATATATAGCCAAGGTCAAGGTCTAGGTCTAAGTAAGTCACCATAGTTAAGACTTCTCAAGACAAGCATTAGATTTCTCTCAAGAACTCAGACATAGAAGAAATTTGTGAAATATATATCAGTTCGACTTTCGTCGAACTAAGCTCGACGATCGTTGATCTCCGATCGACGATCTCAGAGTTTAGTCTCTGAACTGAGCTCGACGATTCACGAGCTCAGGTCGATGATTTCATATTTGTTCACTGTATTCTCAGATCGAAGATTGCTGATCTCAGCTCGACAATCTCCCAGCTCAGATCGACGATCATATTCTGTGTCCGACTACTTATTTTCAGCAGTTGTCTTGAAGATTTAATTCCTATTTTATTTATTCTATTTTTGTCAAATAATCTCTGGTAGTTAATGCTTATATTCTCAAGGCATATAGCTGTTTCTTTGTAGCATTAACTATGGTATTCACAGAGTTATTATTTTGACTTATTTGCCAAGACAGTTGGGGAGACAATTAAATGCAAGAAATTGTAGTCGTTTCTCTCCTCGATTTCTACAGTAATTTAAGGAATGTCTTTGAATTTCAAATGAGACATTTTTTGTTCTATTCTTCAAGGACAAAAGAGACAGACATTCACACTGATCAAGACACAGAGAAATATATATATAGAAATACACACAGAGAGAACATTCCTGCTATAGCTAAAACATTTTCTCTCTCAGATTTCTCTCAGTCTTCAGAACTCTTATTGCTCTAAGGAAACAGAAGAAGATCAAAAAACCTATATCTTGAGTCTTCTTCATTTTTCATCTTCAGGAATCTACAGAGACATTTAATAAACATCAATCTATAGATTCTGAAGAGCAAGAACTTCAGTCCTCAGAAGACCTATACCCTGGACAAAGCTTTCGTCTTCCTGAACCTACTCAATATCTCAGGGGGAGCTTTGGCATCATCAAAATCCACTTAGTCTTCTCATTTTCTTTGAGAAACAAAACACTACCATCAACTTTTCTTTTATCTTTCCTGTATAGGGTTATTACTCCCTTCAAAAGTGAACTCATTGGTGATAGGGCACTTGATCAAAAACCTATTGGTTTTTAGGCACCTGATCAAAAGCCTGAAGGGTCTCTAGATCTACCTAATGAAGATCTTGTGGTAAAAGGGCACCTGATCAAAAACCAAAGTGGATTCCTACCAGGGTGGTAGAAGAGTGGATGTACCCAGATTTGGGGAACCACTATAATTTTCTTGTGTGGTCTGGTTGCTAATCTTTTTTTATTTTCTGCTGTATTGTGTTTGCTTGTGAGATAATTTTCTTCTCTTACTTATAAGTAACACTTATCTTAATTCTGCTATAAAAATTTATTAAAAGTTTTTAATACTTTATTCACCCCCCCCCCCCTCTAGAGTAAATCAAATCTATCCCCTCACTTTCAAATGGACTTCCAGAAATTTGTAAGTCTAATATCATATAAGAGGACAAATCGCATTTCTATCCACACACAAACACCCAAATGACTCGTAACATACCTAATAACCAACATTATCATCAACCTTCTTTAAGGAAAACTTTTGATGGCATCAAAGTATGCTCTTCCTCACTTGATGAATGTTGTGATTTAAAGTCAAAGAACCACAAACACCATTGCCACTTGAGACCTACTTGTGACACGTTCATATAATAATCCACAAAGTAGTCTTATGATGGATCTATCAGGTACAACTTATTCACTAACAAGTACTTATGTGATGACTTGATATCACAATATCATGACTTGTGAGAACCGATCTTCAGTCAACGCACATACTAGTCTTAATGCATCATCATCGCCCTTAACTTTTAAGTTGATACAAATTTGATACAATGACCATTAAATAATGAAGAATCTAATAAACATAGGACCTGACATTCAAGTCACACACTTAAATTCCTATGGAAATAATTATTCTAAGGGCATTTATCACGTTAATTAATCTATCATATAAAATCAAATTGTCATAATAAAAGAACTTGTCATATAAATAAAATGAAATACATAGTATTCTATTGATCATATGAATAAACAATAATGGACAAATATATAATCCACAAGAGTCCCACTAGATTTGATCATTCAGGTATCTAATACCCATTTATCTAGTATGACTATTTATGTTTTATTTTTGCAAGAGGCTTTATCAGCGGATCTGCAATATTTTCTTCAGCCAGTACTCTGCATATGTTCGTATCTCCTCGATCGACAATCTCTTGAATAATATATAACCGCTGAAGAATGTGCTTGGAGCACTGATGAGATCTAAGTTCCTTAGCTTGTGTAATAGCATCGTTGTTATCACAGTAGGGAACTATGAGATCAACAATGCTAGGAACTACATCAAGCTCGCCGATGAAGTTATAAATCCACACACCTTCCTTCGCCGCCTTTGTAGCAATGATATACTCGTTCTCAGTTGTATAATCAACAATTGCCTTTTGGTTGGAACTCTTCCATCTTACAGCTCCTCCATTCAGGAAAAACACAAACCTTGACTGTGGATTTGAGTAATCCTATTAATTTGGAAGCTAGAATCTGTGTAACCCTTTATAACAAGCTCTTCCTCTCCACCAAACACCAATAATACATCCTTAGTCTTTCTCATGTACTTTAGGATATTCTTGACCGTTGTAGTGATTATAACCGGGATTAGACTGATACCTGCTACTCATTCTCAAGTTATAGGAGACATCGGGTCGAGTATATAACATTGCATTCACAATTGATCCAATTGCCAAAGCATATAGAAACAACTTCATGCAATCCTTATCTTCCAAATATTTAGGACATTGGTCCTTAAAGAGACTCACACCATGAGACATAGAAAAGAAACCCTTCTTGGACACAAGCATACTTAATCGTTTCAACACCTTCTTAAAGTATGTACTTTGGGTCAAACCACACCAAATTATTTGATTTATCTCTATAGATCTAATACTAAGTATATAAGCCGCTTCACCTAAGTGTTTCATAGAAAACAATCCCCTATATTGTTTTTAACAGCTTGTAGGGTCGGAATATTATTCCTGATCAATAGTACGTCATCTACATACAACATCAAGAAAATAACAATGCTCCCACTAATTCTCCTATAGACACAAGGCTTATTTTCATTCTTGATGAAACTAAACTATTTGATTTTCTCATCAAAACATAGATTCTAACTTCGAGAAGCTTGTTTCAAACCATAAACGGATCTATGTAGCTTGCATATTTTAGTGGCTTCATTTGGAGATAAACAACACTCAGGTTGTGTAATATACACTTCCTCAAGGAGGTTTTTGATGCAAGCTCGTGGTTTCAACGGATTAAATACTATGCGTTCATAGGTTCTGTAATTATATTAAATATGTAGCGAGCAATATTTCTCTAAAATTAATACTAGTGATGATTCCAACAATATAGCAATGCACAACGCAAAGGGTCACTACACCTTATAGAGATTGAACAAGGGCTATATGCCAATGTTTGCTAAGGAGAAAAGGACCTACCCGATCAGGACAATTAGCAATTCAAATTAAAATTATTCGCTAGCTTTCAAAAACCCAATAAGAGAGGAATCCAGACTAAATAGGGATTTAAAATAAAGTCCAAAATAAATTCCCAAATTAATTAAAAAACAAGGTCGACCAAATCACCTGAACTCGAAGAGAAATAAACGGTAGTGAACCCGATTTCTTCTAGTGTTCACGAGATCTACCCGCTCTGATTTATTCAAAAATATTCGGAAGAAAACACGCTTAAAAAATGATTTAACTAGCACAATATTCAATATAAATCAGAACTAATTACTAGCCTTCTATTCCAGCAAATCTCACAATAATTAGAAGAAAACTCACAAGAGATGGTTTATAAAGTCGTTACCCAATCCCAAAAAATCAATCCACAAGATGAGTGGAGGAGGCGCACACGATAGTGGTTGAATCTATCTCCACATGACTCCACGGATCCGCACCGGACGATGAAGATGCTAGTCGTTTGCTTTGTAATAACCTTAGAAAAGGGAGAACCTTGAAAACCAATATATATATATATGGAAAGAGGAGAGAGGAAAGGTGCTGGCCTATTCCTTTCAAGGGGGAGGCTCGGTATTGAGGTGAGGGGGCTGCTTGGTTTTTTTTGTTTGGATAAGGGTTGGTTGGTTTTGGGTTGTGGTGTGGGTGGCCGAATTTATGGAAGGGGAAAGAAGGGGGGCGGCTAGTTGTTTGGCCGAAATTCTTGGGGGGGGGGAAAGAGGGTGCTTGGTTTGCAAGAGAGAGAGGGGGGCAGGTTTGTTAGGGAATACAAGGAGGGGTGTTGCGCGCTAGGGTTCGAAGAAAATAAACGCAACCGAACTAGCAACCCGATGAGGCAAGTATACCTATCAAATTGTAGCTAGGGGACACAAGTGTCGTATTGAAATCCGGGAACTGTTGGCTATGCTTACTCACACGAATGCTATTATACTATCGACGGAAAAACTAGGGTTTTAGAAAATCTAAGTGCAAGGGAGGAAGTAAAGCGATACTAGAAAGAGAACCACCGCAATTAAGTAAAGCAATTAAGTAAAGAGCTATGCTAGAAAGGAAACTACTACAGTTAATTAAATAGCATAAGATAGGTGATTACTACGAAGGTAGAAAATATGAAATGGAAATGCACTCGATCAAGATTCACCTCGGCTAAAGACGATTAAGAAAATGCGATAAAAATCTAAACTTAATAGGATAAAGGTCCTTGACCGTGGAGGTTCCTAAAGCTTGAACACGCTTCTCTCGAAGTCGTGCCCAACTGAGTTTAGGAAGGTCTGACCGACTCTCGTCTAAATCGGAGGCCTAAAACTCGCTTTACGCGGTGAACCCCACTATTGGATTTTACTCCAATCCGGGAGATTAGGATGTCTGCCTCTCTCGAGGGTGCATACAACTCCGTTTACTCTTGAATGCTCACTTCATTCTTTCGGCCTCTCGGCTAGCCCAAAATGAAAGCAAAGGCGGAGAGTATATATCGATAATATATCTCCAACCCGTGATTAATCAAGAGTAATTCAAGGCCCTAACCTAAAAAGAAAAGATTAATTAAAACATCATAACTTAATCACTCTAACCTCGGATCATCAAGATCGAGTACAAGGAGGATTAGTTAATCATAATGGAGTGGAGGAGGGGGGGTGAGTAGTAAAACATAAAAAAGGAGCACTAGTAAAAGAAGAGCACTTATATTAATTAAAAGGAGCAAGTTACACTATTGAAAAAGAAATTACAAGTGCATGAAAATTAAATCTTATTCTAGCCCTACAAGTAGCACTAAGCAAGAGCAAGATTACAACAAAAGCTAAAACAAACTAAGATTAAACTAGGGTTAAACAAAAATTACAAAGAGAGGGAGAGAGAGAGAGAGAAAAAAGCATGAAAACTAGAAAAGGACCCAAGAACCAAAGGGGCACCACCTCCCCCTCTCAGCCAAAACTTTCTGAAATGAAGAGGGGGGGTCTCAATTTATAGATTTTTTTCACGGGTTGTTCAGGCCCTCCGACACGCCCTAGGGGGGCGTGTCGGGGGGCGTGATAGTACTATGTTGACCTCGGGCTCTGGACTCTAGCGGGAAGGATCATTGCCTGTGTACGTCAGTGGTCACGCCCTAGGTCACGCCCGTGTAGGGGGGCGTGACAGGCATGTCATGTCCAAATCATTTGTCGGAAATTCGTCAGTCACCGAAAAAGGAGGGTGTCACGCCCATGTCACGGGCGTGACATGGGGCATGACATTACTGTTTGCGTGCTGTGGAGAAACGACAATTAATGCGGCGGCAGGCTTTGCGGCAGAGGGCGACACGCCCATGGTCACGGCTGGAGACACGCCCGGGGAGGGCGTGTCAGGGGGCGTGACAGCGGTTTTGATCATTTTTCTGTCCCTTCCAACAGGAGTTCTAGGGATCGAGTGGCACGCCCTAGGTCACGCCCAGGGAGGGCGTGACAGGGGGCGTGTCAGGTCATTTTGGCCAATTTTCTGGAAACCTGCAAAAAGACAAGAAAAAGTCAGTGGCAATAATATTTACATAAAAATGATAAAAAATAAACTAATAATAGACATGGTTTGTACAATATAAAATAGAAAATTTGATAATAGTTTAGGCTACAAAACGTATTATCAAATTCCCCCAAGCTTAAGCTTTGCTTGTCCCCAAGCAAAAATATAAAAACTAGATATTTATAAAAAGAACTAATCAAAAAGTTCTAATTATGCCTACACAAGTATGATGCGAAATTCTAAGTAGGGAAAAGGTGAAATGTAAGTCTAAAACAATTATTTAGGTATGGTAAAACTTTTATAAACTTTACTCAATAAAAAGAAATCATCCAAACTTGTAACGAGATTTTTTAAATAGACTTAAGCAAAGCAACGAAAATGAAAAACACGCATTGAGTTGTTACTAGATCCAAGCAACGCATTATAATTATATCAATTTAATTAACAAAAATCTAGGTTTAAATCCAAAACTAAAACTGATTTACTTTTTTTCTTTTCTTAGTTGTTAAATAAAAAATCAAAAAGCGTGAATCAAAAGGACTTAAATAGGACAGAAACGTTTGGTTTAGGAATATGATTAGGAGTGGAATTCAAAGATAAACGTGATGGTTCAAAATCACACTAAATCAAAGCAAAGAGTTTCAAAAACTTTCATAAAAATATATACATATTTTTTTCTTTTTCTTCTTTTTTTTCATTTTTTTTCTTTTTTCAAAACAAAGGACATAAATATGTTTATTTACCTTTTGAATTGGCCAAACCAAAATAAACATCACTTTTGAGCATACTTTTTTTTCAAAAACCTTTCTCCCACAAAATATCCTATCAAAATCGTCAAAATAATTTATGAAACTCAAAAAGGCTAGTGTGATTCGATAGGTTGGAAATTTTGGCTTTGGTGAAAGTGAAATGAAGGGAGGAGCTATCAAATGAAATCGGAAAAAGGCTCAAAAACGGCTAACTAGTGGTAAAAGTTTTTAGGTTGGCAGGAAAGCTCAAACGAAAACAAAAACGGCCTAAATCATTTTCACGCTTTTGAATTTATTTAAAACAAAGGTTTGAAAATTTTTAAAAAGCGAGTCCTAGATCATAAAAGAAGATTGATGAAATTAACTTGAAAATAGAAATAATAGGTGACTTGGATCATTCACATCTACTACGCTATTCAAAAGTTGACTTTACAAAAATTATTCAAAAACGAAAAAGAAAATAGTGGATGATGAATTTTTGAGAAATTAAAGGAAATAAAAAACAAAATACCATAATAGAAATGCGAGTTTTAGAAAAATATTTCACCTTAACATGCTACCGTGAATTAGAAACACAGCATGGCTAACATTTTACCTGTGAAACATAATAAAAAAGGACGATTAGAAATTTTATAATTAACTAAGTTGTTTATAGAAAATTTTGAGCAAAACAAAAACAAAAACTAGGGGTACTATTGAAATACCAAAATGTCTAAACTATTCAAAAACACATATTTTTTTTTATTTTGTGAAATATTCTCTTTTTTTTTAATTTGGATTTTGGAAATTTTTTCTCTTTTTTTTGGGAATTTTAAGATATTCATTTTTTTGGAAATATTTAAAATATATACAAAGAGAAAAATTTGTACACTAAGCAAAAATGAAGGAGAAAGTCCTCCCCCAAGCTTAAAATAGACATTGTCCTCAATGGATAAAGAAGGGGATTGGAGAAGGAGAGAAAAGTAAAGTACAGAATTGAAAGATAGAATTGAAAAATAGGTACTTTCCCGGATTTATTTGCTGTGAAAGCTGAGTGATGCCGCTCCTCCGAATGTCTTTTTTGGACTTCGTGATGGATTCAACAATGTTGGAGCAGGCGATCGCAGAAGCTTCAGCTTGTCGGAGCCGTCCGAGGCAAAAATTGTAAAATATAGAAAACAGAAAAAGATAACTTGGGTTGCCTCCCAAGAGTGCCCTTTGGTTAAAGCGTCGTTGAGCTCGACGCATCAAAAAATAATATTGTCCAAAAATATTGTTGTCCAGAAATAAAATTATTTTTTAACAAAAATTAAGATTTCAAAGTTAGAGTTCGTGAAGCAGAAACTTAATAATGTTTGGATTGACATCATTATCACCAAAGAAATACAGTTTAAGACGCTGACCATTCACTTTGAAATTACCCTTATCAGGGTGAGAAATTAAAACAGTTCCATAAAGAAATACTTCTAAAACAGAAAACGAGCCAGACCAGCGAGATTTTAATTTGCCCGAAAATAAACGTAAACGAGAATTATATAAAAGGACTTGGTCGCCCGACTTAAAGTTTTTAGGGTGCCTTAAGTGTTTATCGTGTAAACGCTTCGTCCGCTCTTTATAAAGTTTATTATTTTCATAAGCATAAGAGCGCCACTCATCGAGTTCATTTAGTTGAAATTTTCGAAGGTCACTGACTGAGTGGGGATCGAAGTTTAAAAATTTTAAGGCCGAAAAGGCGTGGTGTTCTAACTCTACGGGCAGATGGCGCGATTTTCCATAGACCAGCCGATACGGCGTACATCCAAGGGCGGTTTTGTATGCTGTTCGGTAGGACCATAGAGCATCGTCAAGTTTGGCTGACCAGTCTTTTCTAGAAGTTGAAATAGTCTATTCTAATATTCTTTTTATTTCTCTATTAACTACTTTGACTTGTCCGTTAGTTTGGGGGTGGTAGCCAGTGGAAAGCTTATATGTAACGCCGTATTTGGTAAGGATTTTTGAAAATTGTGCGTTACAGAAATAGGAACCCCTATCGCTAACGATTGCGCGTGGCGTACCGAATCTAGAAAATAATCTTTTTAGAAACGTGACTACAACTCGGGAGTCATTCGTAGGAAGAGCTTGGGCCTCAGCCCATCGTGAAACATAATCAACAACAACTAAAATAAATTTGTTTCCGAAGCTAGAAGGAAGGGGGCCAATAAAATCAATTCCCCAGAGGTCGAAAATTTCGCACTCTAAGAAATAATTTTGCGGCATTTCATTTTTATTAGAAATGTTGCCCGACCGTTGGCAACTATCATACCTGCTCACAAAGGCTTGCGCATCTTTAAACAGGCTAGGCCAGTAAAAACCCGCGCAAAGCACCTTGTGAGCGGTGCGAGCAGCTTGATAGTGCCCACCTGTCGGACCTTCATGCAAATGTTTTAGAATATCGATTCCTTCCTTATAAGAAACACATCTCCTTATCACTTGATCCGCACAGATTTTGAAAAGATGCGGGTCTTCCCAAAAGTAGTTCTTCAGCTCAGAAAAGAATTTCTTCTTTTGTTGAGAGGAGAACTCTTTTGGGAGCACCCGGGCCACTAGATAGTTGGCGATGTGCGCGAACCAAGGAGAAGTAGATGTGTTAACTAAAAGCAGCTTCTCATCAGGAAAATAATCATTAAAAGATATTTCATTTAATTTTTCTATAAAGGGGTTATCTAATCTGGATAAATGGTCGGCGGCCAAGTTCTCGGCTCCTAGCTTATCACGGATCTCTAAGTCAAACTCCTGGAGGAGTAAGACCCAGCGAATCAAGCGAGGCTTGGCATCCGTTTTGGCAAGAAGGTACTTGAGGGCCGAGTGGTCCGTAAAAACAATGATTTTTGAAAGTGTAATGTAAGGGCGGAATTTATCAAAAGCGAATACTACAGCTAAGAGCTCCTTCTCGATTGTGGTGTAATTTTCTTGTGCAGATGTGAGGGTTTTACTAGCGTAATAGATGGGGTGGAAGTTTTTAGATATGTGTTGACCTAATACGGCTCCCACCGCAAAACTACTCGCATCGCACATAATCTCGAAAGGAAGGTCCCACACCGGAGCTATCATAATCGGTGCGTGAATGGAGCGTCTTTTTTCTAAGAGATGGGTGAGGGGCTTAGTGATCTTGGAGAAGTCCTTTATAACACGACGGTAAAAGCCAGCGTGGCCTAGGAAACTTCTTATAGCTTTTATGTTTGTAGGCGGCGACAACTTCTCAATAACTTATATCTTGGCAACGTCTACCTCAATACCTTTAGCAGAAATTTTATGACCCAAAACTAACCCTTCCCTCACCATAAAATGGCATTTTTCCCAATTTAGGGCAAGGTTAGTTTCTTCGCATCGTTCTAAGACTTTTTCGAGGTTTTCTAAACATCTATCGAAGGAATCGCCGAACACGGAGAAATCGTCCATGAATACCTCCATAATGCTTTCTACGTAATTGTCAAATATTGCCAGCATACATCGCTAGAATGTAGCTGGCGCATTGCACAATCCAAACGGCATTCTTCGGTAAGCGAAGGTGCCGAAGGGAGAAGTAAACGTAGTTTTCTCTTGGTCCTCGGGAGAGATGGGTATTTGAAAGTACCCCGAGAGGCCATCGAGAAAACAATAAAAGCTATGGTCGGAGAGACGTTCTAAAATCTGGTCGATAAACGGCAAAGGAAAGTGGTCCTTGCGGGTGGCGTCATTCAACTTACGATAATTTATACACATACGCCAACCCATCACCGTCCGTGTCGGGATTAATTCATTATTCTCATTACTAACTACGGTTATCCCTCCCTTCTTTGGAACTACCTGAACGGGGCTAACCCACTTACTGTCCGATATAGGGTAGATAATTCCTGCGTCTAATAGTTTCATAACCTCGCCCTTAACTACTTCTTTCATATTCGGGTTTATACGGTGCTGAGGTTGGATAGAGTTACGCGAATTATCTTCCATTAAAATTTTATGGGTACAGAAAGATGGGCTTATGCCCTTGATATCAGAAATTTGCCAAGCAATAGCCCGGTGATGCTTACGTAGAACTAGAAGAAGTTTATCGTTTTGCGTATCCGTGAGGTAGGCCGAAACGATAACTGGTAACTTGGAATCTTTTTCTAAGAAAGCATACTTAAGGTGTTTGGGAAGTTCTTTAAGTTCTAGGGTAGGGGGTTCTTCATAAGAGGATTTTGAGATTCTTTCTTTTTCAAAAATAATATCTTCATAAACTTTTTTATAAGGAACGTAATAAGGGGTGGGGCTAGCAGCCAAGACGGCTTCTTGTAGCGATTCAGTGGGAAGAAAAGAGGAAGAACAAAAATCAGAAAATTCTTTTTCAAACTCAGAAAGACAATAAGAAGATTCATCACTTCCTTGCAGTGATTCAGTTGTAAGAGAAGAGGAGAAAAAAGTAGAAAATTCTTTTTCAAAGTCGGAGAGGCAGTAGGAAGAATCATCACTCACGACATCTACGAAAAAGCATGAGTCATCGTTTGCTAAGGTGTTCTTCATCAAAGGGGTGATAAAAAATGTGAATTCGTCGTCGCCTACTCGAAGAAAGAGCTTACTATTGCTTACGTTAATGATGGCTCGGGAGGTGGCAAGGAAGGGTCGGCCAAGGATCAGGGGAACCTCGACGTCTTCTTCGATGTCCAAAATGACAAAGTCCACCGGGAAGATGAACTTGTCGACTTTTACTAGAACGTCCTCCACTATTCCTAATGTGTACTTGACGGATCTATCAGCTAGCTGGATACTCATACGCGTGGGGTTAAGGCTACCAATCCCTAACTTTTTAAACAATGAAAAGGGCATCAGGTTTATACTCGCGCCTAAGTCGGCTAACGCGTGTTTAACAAAAAGATCACCGAAGGCACACGGGATAGAGAAACTACCCGGGTCACTGATTTTCTTCGGCAAACCATTTGTTAAAACAGCAGAGCACTCGACGTTTAGCGTGACGTGCGAAAGATTATCTAACTTCTTCTTGTTTGTGAGGAGGTCTTTAAGATACTTGGCGTATTTCGGCATCTGCGAAATAGCCTCGTGGAAGGGAAGATTAATGTGGATTTGCTTGAAGATCTCTAAGAAGCGGGAGTACTGATCATCTTGACGTTGTCTATTAAGTTCAGAGGGGTATGGAGGAGTTGAATTATTTTTGAAGATGGGTGGTGGAGTGAGATTATTTTCTAAAATAGGGGTGATAACTTCTTCAGCAGAGGGTGGAAGCGGAGCGGAGCTTTGATTTTTAAAAGCGGGAGCGGAGCTTTGATTTTTAAAAGCGGGAGCGGAGCTTGCCTCGGGCTCTTCACTTACCATACCGGAGACTTGCTCCCCACTCCGAAGAGTTATAGCTTTCGCTTGCTCTCTCAGGTTGGGTTCGGTATTGGAAGGAAGAGACCCTGCGGGTTGCTCAGAAATTATTTTTGCGAGCTGTCCTACCTGATTTTCTAGACTTTTTACGCTTCCGGTTAAAGTTCTTATAGTAGCGTCATTTGTGGGGATATATTTAGAAAGTAATTCCTCCAAGCTTGGAGGTTTTGGGTACGTTTGAAGAGGTGGTGGTGGTGGTGGTGCAGAAAAATCATTTTGCGGGGGTGGGCGCATCGCATTCGATGGATTACTCCATGAAAAGTTCGGATGATTTCTTAAAGCAGGGTTATAACTATTCGGAAAATTAAAAACAGGCGGATGAAAATTCGAAGCAGAAAAATTATTAAAAGCAGTTCTAGGCATATTATTAACATAATCTAAATGTTCTGGAGTAGGGGTTGTAGATTCCCATACCTGAGGGGCGGAGGCAGCAGTCATCTCCGTGATTTTTTGCTTAGGATTTCTACTTGCAGAGCGAGCTTGGAGACGTTGTCCACTTCATAGATACCTGCAGGCTTGTTCGGGCAGGACCTAGGAACATTCCACTGATAAGTGTTCATGGCCATGTCCTCAAAAAGCTCAAGAGCAGCATCCGGGGTCTTATGATTTAAAGTACCGCCAGAAGCTGCGTCTATCATTTGCTTCGTGCTTTGATTTAGCCCGTTATAGAACGTCTGCACCTGTAACCATACAGGCAGCGCGTGATGTGGGCATCGTCTTAATAATTCTTTAAATCTCTCCCAGGTTTCATATAGGGTTTCAGAGTCTATTTGTCCAAAGGCAGAGATGTCGTTCCTAAGTTTTGCAGTTTTAGCTGGCGGAAAATACTTCGCCAAAAATTTTTCAGTTAATTCATTCCAAGTGGTTATGCTATTCTTCGGAAGTGTGTTCAGCCACTGCTTAGCTTTAGTTCTTAAAGAGAAGGGGAAGAGTCTCAGCCTGATTGCATCATTTGTGACACCATTTATCTTGAAGGTGTCGCAAATTTCAAGAAAGCTAGCTATATATGCGTTCGGATCTTCATCTTAAAGTCTGTCAATTTGCACATATTGCTGCACCATTTGAATTATGCTAGGCTTTAATTCGAAGTTATTATTTGCTATGGCAGGGCGGACTATACTTGATTCTGTTCCCTCGAGGTTCGGTCATGCATAATAGGACATAGTCCTTTGCACGGCCTCATCTACGTTGGGTTCTTCCATTCTTAAAGTAGCAAATGTCTCGGAGTCCTCAACCGTCACTTGGATAGTAGGACCTTGAAATCGCAATCTTCTCCGAAGAGTACGCTCAATTTCATGGTCCAAGTCTAAAATAACCGACGGACTCCCGCGGGTCATGCACTAAAAGAACAGAAAAGAAGAAGAGCTAGAAAGGGAAAAAGGATAAACTAGAAAAAAGATAAAAAAAAAATTTCTTTTTGAAATAGATTTTTTTATAGATTAACTCCCGAACTTCCCAAGGACTACCTCGTGAAGGGTTTGGAAGGTACTAGACAAGATAGTGGCGCTTAAAGCCCTTTTCCCTTTTCGAGAGAATTAGGTGGCGTAGAAAAATTGTGAAGTTGGTTACTATTAAGAGCGGTGAAATTTTTTTTTGATTTTTTTTAAAACTTTAAAGAAAGAGGATGAGAAAGAGAAGAGATAAAATTAATAGGTTCGTGTTTTCAATATATCAACGGAAGTTGGTTCCCCGGCAATGGCGCCAAAAACTTGTTGCGCGCTAGGGTTCGAAGAAAATAAACGCAACCGAACTAGCAACCCGATGAGGGAAGTATACCTATCGAATTGTAGCTAGGGGACACAAGTGTCGTATTGAAATCCGGGAACTGTTGGCTAT
Source organism: Platanthera zijinensis (assembly GCA_039513925.1). Taxonomy (NCBI): domain Eukaryota; kingdom Viridiplantae; phylum Streptophyta; class Magnoliopsida; order Asparagales; family Orchidaceae; genus Platanthera; species Platanthera zijinensis. The sequence continues at coordinate 133,631,852 of CM077079.1, read as the reverse complement.
GCTTACTCACACGAACGATATTATCTTATCGACGAAAAAACTAGGGTTTTAAAAAATCTAAGTGCAAGGGAGGAAGTAAAGCGATACTAGAAAGAGAACCACCGCAATTAAGTAAAGCTATTAAGTAAAGAGCTATACTAGAAAGGAAACTACTGCAGTTAATTAAAGAGCACAAGATAGGTGATTACTACGAAAGATAGAAAACATGAAATGGAAATGCACTCGATCAAGATTCACCTCGGCTAAAGACGATTACGAAAATGCGATAAAAATCTAAACTTAATAGGATAAAGGTCCTTGACCGTGGAGGTTCCTAAAGCTTGAACACGCTTCTCTCAAAGTCGTGCCCAACTGAGTTTTGGAAGGTCCGATCGAATCTCGTCTAAATCGGAGGCCTAAAACTCGCTTTACGCGGTGAACCCCACTATTGGATTTTACTCCAATCCGGGAGATTTGGACGTCTGCCTCTCTCGAGGGGTGCGTACAACTCCCTTTACTCTTGAATGCTCACTTCATTATTTCGGCCTCTCGGCTAGCCCAGAATGAAAGCAAAGGCGGAGTGTATATATCGATAATATACCTCCAACCTGTGATTAATCAAGAGTAATTCAAGGCCCTAACCTAAAAAGAAAAGATTAATTAAAACATCAAAACTTAATCGCTCTAACTTCGGATCATCAAGATCGAGTACAAGGAGGATTAGTCAATCATAGTGGAGTGGAGGAGGGGGGTGAGTAGTAAAGCATAAAAAAGGAACACTAGTAAAAGAAGAGCACTTATATTAATTAAAAGGAGCAAGTTACACTATTGAAAAAGAAATTACAAGTGCATGAAAATTAAATCCTATTCTAGCCCTACAAGTAGCACTAAGCCAGAGCAAGATTACAACAAAAGCTAAAACAAACTAAGATTAAACTAGGGTTAAACAAAAATTACAAAGAGAGGGAGAGAGAGAGAGAGAAAAAAGCATGAAAACTAGAAAAGGACCCAAGAACCAAAGGGGCAGCACCTCCCCCTCTCAGCCAAAACTTTCTGAAATAAAGAGGGGGGGTCTCAATTTATAGATTTTTTTCACGGGTTGGTCACGCCCTACGACACGCCCTAGGGGGGCATGTTAGGGGGCGTGACAGTACTATGTTGACCTCGGGCTCTGGACTCTGGCGGGAAGGATCATTGCCTGTGTATGTCGGTGGTCACGCCCTAGGTCACGCCCGTATAGGGGGGGGCGTGACAGGCACGTCATGTCCAAATCATTGGTCGAAAATCCGTCAGTCACCGAAAAAGGAGGGTGTCACGCCCATGTCACGGGCGTGACATGGGGCGTGATAGTACAGTTTGCGTGTTGTGGAGAAATGGCATTTAATGCGGCAGCAGGCTTTACGGCAAAGGGCGACATGCCCATGGTCACGCCTAGAGACACGCCCGGGGAGGGCGTGTTAGGGGGCGTGATAGCAGTTTTGATCATTTTTCTGTCCCTTCCAACATGAGTCCTCGGGATCGGGTGACACGCCCTAGGTAACGCCCAGGGAGGGCATGACAGGGGGCGTGTCAGGTCATTTTGGCCAATTTTCTGGAAACCTGCAAAAAGACAAGAAAAAGTCAGTGGCAATAATATTTACATAAAAATGATAAAAAATAAACTAATAATAGACATGATTTGTACAATATAAAATAGAAAATTTGATAATTGTTTAGGCCACAAAACGTATTATCAAGGGGGGAAAGAGGTAATGTCGAGTAAAAGAGAGGGAGGGGAGAGGTGGTCAGCGGCTAAGGGGGAGGAGGAGAAAGGAGTTGGCTGAAATTGCTGATGATGCATATTTTAGCTTAATTTATTAGGGTAAAAGTATATTTATTTTCGTTTTAAATCTCTTTCTTTTTGTATTTTTAGGTTCCTTTAGTTTTTTTTTTATGTAAATAATATAACTAATATTTTCTTCTCTTTTGCAGGTTTTCACAGCTTTCAGCCAAAATGGCCTAACATGCCCCCCTGACACGCCCTCCCTGAGCGTGTCACCAGGCGTGAAACCCAATCTCTAGAAAATTTGATGCTAGAAGCCAGATCTCGAGAAAAACACCTGACACGCCCCTCTAACACGCCCTCCCTGGGCATGTCTCTAGGCGTGTCACCCTCATCCAGAAGCCTGCTACCGTATTTAAAGATTTTTTGTCGCGGCACGTCAACTGTACTGACACGCCCCCCATACACGGATGTGTCGCCGGGCGTATAGAACCTTTTCTGACAACTAACGGATTTCTGACTAATGATTTTTATATGACGTGCACTACACACCCCATACACGGGCGTGTCTTAGGGCGTGTCCACAACTATACAGAAGCAATCATCATTCCGGCCAGAATCTAGCGCCCGAGTTCAACTCTGTACTCGACACGCCCTCCCCGGGAGTGACAGGGGGCGTGACCCAGACTGAATTTTTGCCTATAAATACCAGGCCATTCCAAGCATTCCAGACAAAGTTTTGGGGAGAGGGGAGGTGGTGCTAGTTTAATTCCTAGGTTTTTGTGTTTTTTTCCTTATGTTTTTGCTCTCTCTCGCGCTCCATTTTTATTTTTATTTTTCATGCAATGTACTTTCATTACTTGTAACCTCTTTTTATTAGTGTAATATCAGTAGTTAGCTTTCTTTTTATGCACTTGTAATGTCCATTTGGTAATTGTAATCACTTTTGTTTTTAATGAATTTTAGTAAGCTTTCAATCTTTCTCTTCATTTTGTTCTTAATGCACCTTTATTATCTACCCCTCTCGTTCCCTATTACCATGAATAACTAATCCTCATTTGTACTCGATCGTGATGATTTGAGAATGAGTTGATGAAGTTAAGATGTTTTAGCTTTCTTTTTCTTCTTAAAGTAATTACCTTTGATTTAGTCTTGGTTTTTATTTAGTGGGACTATATTGCTGTTATATAGTTTCCATTTGGTTTTTCATTCTTAGTTAGCCGAAAGGCTCGCAGATTTAATTGATCACCCAAGAGTAAAGAGAGTTGCACGCACCCCCCAAGATAGTCAGACGTTAAATCTCACGGATTGGAGTGAAATCAAATAGCGGGGTTCACCACCTAAGGCGAGCCTTAGGTCTTCGATTTGGACGAGAGTTCGGTCAAGGTGTTTTACTTTATTTAGAATTAGTTTGTTATTTCATTTTGATTTTCCTATTTCAAAGTGCTTCAAGATTGAGTACTCCCCTATTTCATTAGCACAAACCTTTTTTATTTCTACAAGTAATTTAGTTTCCTTTTTAGCGTTGTAATTTACTTCCTGTTTTTGTTAAGTAAATTAATCTTAAAAATCATTTGATAAAATAATAGCGATCTCTTCGAAGTAGAAGTAATCATTACGCCTTAGGGAAATATGACCTTATATTAACCTTTAGTATCCTATACTATAATGATAAGGTACGCTTGGCTTTATCAGATATAGAATCGGAGAATATTATCAACATCCACAACATCCACCTTCTCTTCTCTTTAACCCCTCCTCTCCACCTTTGTGATTCTGAGTATCAAGTTTTTGGCGCTGTTGCCGGGGATTAGTATTGATATTTTGAAAAAAGGATAGCTATTAATTTTATTGTCTTTTTTTTATTTCTCTCTCTTACCCCTCTTTCACGGTTGATTTATTTTTTATGGATATTTTTTTGTTTTTCTTGTGGAGAGTTCGATCACTCTAGCGAGGAATGTTGGGTAGGATATCCTTCATCGACCCATGATTTTATCCCCTCCGGATCGGATCAATTTGACAAAATTGATCCGTTCACGAACTTTTTTTCATGGGGTTACGATGATTTTCAAACGCCTTCCTACCTTTAGCCTCCGAATTTTTCTGATTTTAATTTTTCCTGAGATTTCTTAAATGGACATTTTTATCCTAGCCCTACTTTTAACTACTCAGGGTGGCAACATCCTGATCATTCTTGGGGCCAAGGTGATCATCAACCCATTCCATCTCAATATTTCAACGCTTTTCTCCGCAAGTTTGCGCTCCTCCTGTTTTTGATTTTAGCGAAAATGAAATTATTTTTGATTCTGTAGTATTTGATGCACGCATCACTTTGGAAATGATTGATATTATAGTGGAGCAACCGAATCTTTTTATCCAAAAATTTTCTTGTGATCAATCGCCGCCGCTTTCTTCTTTTTCTTCTCTTCCCCCTGTAACATCCCATTTCCAACTAGACCCCTAGAAGTGGTTTTGTCATAACAGAACCCTAGGAAACCCAAGAATTGAAGTCTATCGACCAAGATTTCGAGTCACGGGTTAGTCACGCCCGTGACCGACCCGTCATGCACGTGACCTAGGGCATGACAACTTCGACGATCGTCGACCTCAAAAAGACGATCGGCGAGCTCAGAAATTTCAACATGGGCCTGGCACGCCCGTGACCGATCCATCACGCCCGTGACCTTGGAATGGCATTGAGTGAGCTGAGCTCACTCAATGACGTTGTCTGGATGGCGTTGAGTGAGCTTAAGTCACTCAACACCATAAGCTAGACGGCGTTGAGTGCACAGACTGCACTCAACGCCATCTTAAGTAGGTTGGATGGCGTTGAGTGAGCAGAGCTCACTCAACGCCATAAGCTAGAAGGCGTTGAGTGCAGAAACTGCACTCAACAACACCTTGAGTAGGCTGGATGGCGTTGAGTAAGCAGAGCTCACTCAATGCCATAATCTGGATAGCATTGAGTGAGCTGAGCTCACTCAATGCCATAGTCTGGAAAAGTTATATTTTGGATGGCGTTGAGTGAGCAGAGCTCACTCAACGCCGTATCCTGGATGGTGTTGAGTGAGCAGAGCTCACTCAACACCACAGTATGGATAGCGTTGAGTGAGCAGAGCTCACTCAATACCGTAGCTTGGATAGCGTTGAGTGAGCTGAGCTACCTCAATGCCATTTTACTTAGACTTTTTCTGGCAGTTTTAGCTTGGCTGATGGTCAGCTGAACCGGGCCGGTCTAGATAGTGGGCCCGAATTCATTATTAGACTGTTTCTCTTATTACGACCCAATTAAGTCTTATTTTAAAAATGTTGACCGGTCAATGCCACGTGGGCATCAGTTTTGAAAAAAAGAAGAGGAGCCACGACCATGGCCGGAAACCGGCGTTCACAGCCATAAATGGCACTTGATGTTGTGGCCCCTTCCCCTCCTCTTTAACGGCTGGATTTAAGTCCTCATGGGGAGAGGAGGAGTTTCCAGCCTTCCTCCAGCTATTTCGGGCCGTTTCATCTCCCCTCCACCATGGCCGAAGCATGCTCTTAAGGAAGCATTAATAGCTGGACAGCCGATACCAGCTCGCAAATAAGGTCCTCCCCTCCTCTCTTTCTACGAGTAGATCTTAGAACTCTTAAAGAATGATAATCGAACTCAACGGAGCTCGATCGGGAAGGGGTCCTCTTCCTGGTTTTTTTCCCGCAACAAATCTAGCTCTCGGGTAAACCGGATTCCGCCTCTCCGGCGGCCGCTCCACCTCCCGGCGATGGCCGCCACCTCAACGGAGGTGGTGGTGGCAGTGGCCGGCCAGGGAGGAGGCTGGATGGGCGGCGGCAGTGTTTGGAATGCGCTCCAGGTTCGGCCAATCATGGCCCTTGGCTGGAGGAAGAAGACGACCCAGCACTGTTGGATCTACTTCAAGATCTGTGCTGGATAATTATTCTTTTTCTTTTAAAAAGATTTTTTGTACTGAAATAATAGTCACTTAGTAAAATTAAGTAAATATACTTAGAGGCTTTATATGAGGAAATGTTCAACATATAATTTGTAGCCCTATGGGTCTACTTTATTTGAAAATTTATTTGGGTCAATTTGGTCAACTGGTTTGACAAGGGCACCTCTTTTGGTGGGATCAATACCTAGAGCTAAGCAGAGATTAAAATGTGTGCCCACCATTCATCCCTTGTCCAAAGGATTTTAAATTTGAGCAGGGAGTCTAACCTAGCTATAGCTAGGGCCTATCAAAAAATGGGAATTTTTGGAGAATGTTTTTGTATAGTTTTTATAAATAATTTAATAATCTTAGGATGAATTTGTTTGATGGCTTAATGACTTGCAAACCCTCCCAAATTTTGGTGAGTGGTCCCTGGGTTCTTCATAAGGTTCTGTATAATTTTTCATCTCATTTGGAGATGTTTTAAATTGGAAATGAACAAACCGAAGCTTTGCCCTATTAAGCGATTTTTAGGTCAAGAGTGTACTTTGTGATTTGAGTGGTCATATCACCTCAACAGAGGCTGAGATTTTGACCACTGACTAGGCATGATTCCTTGCACCCTCTCATGGATTTTTAGGTGGATTGGGGTACAATTGCCCTAGGTCCTAAGGCAAAACACTAAGGATGGTTTTTGGTGGTTTGTGAAGGGTAAGTGGTCAAATGACCTGGTTATGATTTGAAACATGGTAGAGAGAATTCTAGGGTAGTTAAAATCCCCTTGCAGAAATTTAAATGGATTCTAAAGTAAATAGGTCCCTCAAAACCCTAAACCTAGTTTAGGACACAAAACTTGTAGTGATAGAAAATGTCACTAAAACTCACCGAACAGTGATGAGATTTGGGAAGAGTAGTTTTTATAGTTATTAAAAGCTCTGGAAATTTTATTATGAATTTAGGATCATTATTTTGGGTACTTCATTAACAATTTAGTAATTTGTGTCATTTACTTAGGAATTTATTATCAAGTAACTACTTGCTATAAACTAATGAACTTTATCCAGAGGACTTTTTATTATGTTTGAAAGCTCTGTGAATTTATATGGGATTTTTGGAATATTATTTTTAAGGGTTTCTTCATTAAGTATTATTTCTAATAAAAACTTAATTAAATTTATTTTTTTGTCTAACAAGCTTGTAAAATTATGATTTTTGCACCATGACCCTTTTTGTACCATATTAGGATTCTGTAATTTTTATATAATTTTTTGATGAATAATTTTGGTACTTCCTTCTTTACATATGATTCATGGAATTATTTTGGACAAATTAATTTGAGGCTAAATCATTCTTGTAAAATCATGGAAATTAATATTTATTGATATCTCTCTGTTTTTTAGTGATTATTATTTTTGTGTGGCCATTACTTGAGAAAATCGTGTAGTTCATGTTTAAAATCACCCATGGCCAATCTTTTGGAAAAATTAAATAAATATTAGATTAATTAGGAAAATTATAAATTTCTGGATTTGGGCTAATTATGTCATGATAGAACTCCAGTAAATTTTATAGGAGATTTGGAAGACAGTTTTGAGAACCTCCCTTTGTATACCTCATATAGCTTAATATGGTCTGCGTTTAGTAAAAACTGCTGAAATCATAGTAAGCTACAGGATGAACTTAGAGGATTGGATATTGGGATAATGGTTTGGAAATGTGTGAATGCATCCTCAGTAGCCAAGATAAGGGTAGGTTGGTAGGTTGTCTAGTCATAAGAGGTGCTCGGGTAATGGGTAGAAATCAATATTTTTGTAACGGCCTCCCCAACACCATGCTCGCAAGGACGGTCGCCGGCACCCCCAGCACCACGCTAGAAAGGGTTCAGCCTAACAAGGTCTGTAGACCATGCACCCCAACCCCTCTCCATGCCTGTTTTTCAGCAGCGGTAGGTTGTTGCCACTAGGGATCGAACCCAGGACCTTGATTAGAGACTCTTTACCACAGCTCTCATCGCCAACTGAGTGCCTTGCGAAAGGGAGCTTTTTGCTTCAGCCCATCATAGTTCCTAGTGCCCTTTGAGGTCCCTTCACGGGGTATGCTGGGGGCAGTCCTTGGCTAATGTAAATCATAGGAATAATAAACCAAAAGAGCAACTAGTATGAGGTAGATTAGGTTGGTTTGATTGTCATTCAGTCGGTAGTTTCTGAAGGTAGATTCACAGATGGGACAGTCCGGGGAGCCGAGAGCTCGAGGGTTTAAATACATAATAAGGTGGTGGGTCTTCGATATTTGACTGTCGTTCACACCGACGTCGGTACGTAGACTCAGCGGTGTGGTACACTTAGCCAAAGAAAGTATGGTGGATACAACCAGCATTAGTACGCGGATACTCTAGGTTATGTTCTTCTAGGGGCATATGGAAGGGCTAGGCCCGGTAGTGTGGATACCCGCCTAGGAGTGGAGGGCCCGACCCACTGTCTCCGTTTGCCACTACGGAGGTTCCTTGGAGTGAAGCTAGCTGTCCAAACAGGGGGAACTAAAGGTCTGTGCGCATAGAGTCGTGTGCATGAGTTGCACTTGCATGAATCATGGCATAACATATCACTACACTCATATTTGCATACAACCGACACCCCAACGTATAAATCGGTATGGGACTTTTTATACTATGGGAGCCTTGCAGAAGACCCCTTAACTTATAAGTTTGTATGGGCATTCATATAAGTTAAGGTTACTTACTTACTTGTTTTCTGTCTGTTTTCATATAAATATTGATTTACTACATGTTTACCTTACTGCTCACTATTTTAGAACTGCTAGATGTACCTTTCATACTTAGCTGCTTATACAATATATATTTTCTATTAGACTAGTTCCGCTGTCACCCGCCTTTCTTATTCTCCACCTTTGTAGCTTCCCTTTCCTCCTCTCCGCTCGGTGCCTAGGAGACGTTGGGGGAAGGGGTAGGGGATGATAGGGCTTAGTCTTTATGACTAATGGTTTTCGAACCATAACATTACAGGAGCTCCGGATGGGAGACAGGGGCCAACAGTCCAGGGACAAGCACCAGCGGAGTACGGTGCGTATGGAGGTTGGCCAGTATAGTTTCGGAGCGCCAGTGACCAGCTCCGTGAGTGTTTAGTATTATTATAGCTTCCACGTAAGTGATTTGTAGTGAGGACTCTGATGAACCGGGCTGAGCCCGCTTATGTATTTCATCTGTACTGTTCTTTTGCAGTACTTTCTACTCTCTATATATTGATGGACTTGCTATAATTTTATTCATATATGATTATGTAGACATGTATACATTCAGTGTATTTACTTACTTCTCTCTCTTTGTGATCATAAAAGGCTGGCAGAGTTGGTATTTTGTAGTGGTGGCCTCCCCGAGTGTTGGTGCCACCGCAAAGCGACAGTTCTGGGCATAAGACCCCGATGGTTGAAAAAGAAAACAAAATGGGGTCTTACAAGTGGTATCAGAGGGGACCTCGATCGAAAGAGAAGTAGTCCACAAACCTTGTGCCACCCTTGTGCGAGCTTAGTTTGCGGACAAACTATCAACGGAAGCAGTGGTGTGCCCATAAGGGAAATCACATGTGAAAGTCCATCCTACCCCTTTCTTATATTCCGTTCATACGTTCTCTAACAAACGGAATTTTTTCCCTGTAGCCTGCAACGAACCCTACATAACAGCATGGGATACCTCAGGCTCTGAATGTGGTCCCGCCTCCGCCGGCTCCAGCTCCATTCCAGCAGACAGAGATGGGGCAAACACTGACGACCATTCTGGAGGCCTTTAGAGCTCAGCAAGCCCTGGCTCCACAACCAAACCCCGTGGCCAATTGGATGAGCGTCTTCCGGGGACTTTCCCCTCCATCCTACCTGGCGACGGAATCAGAAGTATGCACTGAGGAGTGGTTAGATACCATTAACGAGATGCTTGCAGGGATCCGATGCGCCACTAAGGAGGCAGTTGCTTTGACGGTATCCTGCCTGGAGTTATATGGAAAGAGGAGGTGGGAGTCACAGCTGGACACCACCTTTGCGGGTATAGATTGCACAGATATTACTTTGGAGGAGTTCATAGCAGCGCTCTAGGGACATTTCGTACCTCAGTCAGCGAGGGACAAGCTGGAGAATAGGTTCTTGCGGTTGAGGCAGGGGAACATGACGGTGCTGGAGTATTATCAGGAGTTTACTCACCTGGCCCGCTATGCGGATGCTTACCAGTAGGACGACACTGGCTATGCCAAAAGGTTTTAAAAGGGGCTGCAAGATGACATGAGACATGCCCTCCTCTTCATCTCAGAGGGGAGTTTGGCCAGGATTCTGGAGATGGCTAAAAAGAGAGAAGCGGATCAGCTTACATTCAAGAGCCGGAAGAGACCGGCTGATGATACAGTGATTGGAGGTCGTAGAGACCATCCTCGAGGTCAGGTTATTTGGGAGAGAAGGAATGGGGATCAACCTCTCCAGGAGATTTGGTAGGAGCAGAGGAGTCAGGGGGTATTGGCTCCCTAACCTTTACAGATGTTGGAGATGCCAAGGACAGCAGAGCAGGCACGGGTATGCTTTCAGTGCAATCAGCCTTGGCATATCAAGAGGAACTGCCCGATGAGGCGAGCACCCCCACCAGCACATCAGGGCGCCCCACCTCCCCGACAGTTTGGCGGCCGAGGATATGATCGAGGACGAGGATTTCAGGGCTGAGGCCACAGGCCAGAAAGGGAGCAAGTGTATGCTCTAGACCTGACACAGCCCCGGAACCCGGAGCAGGTTATCGCAGGTATGTCAGTACTTTTAAAGTTTTCTTCCTAGGAACTAGTTTTCTAGACATAACCTAGTTAGAAATTAAGAGAAGACAACTATAACAAAAATACTAAGACATTTAATTACCTCAGGCATAGTTTTCATTAGCAGTAAGCCCGCTCACACGCTCTTTGACACCGGTGCTTCACACTCATTTGTGTCGGAAGATTTCGTGAAAGGATTGGCAGGCGTGGAGGCGTTCACCGGAACTCTGCCCAGATTGACTGCGTGGCGAAGAGGATCACTGTGAGGCACGGGGACTCTTTCATTATTATCGAAGGTATTATACCTGCACCCCGCATATTATTATCACCTATGCAGGCCATTAAGGCCCTTCTGCAGGGGAAGAGGTTTATCAGGTCCTTTTTGAGGCGGTCGTGGCCAAGGAGTACATTTCAGATATTCTAGTAGTGCGATACTTTGCCGACATATTTGTGGAGAAGCTACCAGGGCTACCCCCGTATCGAGAGAAGGACTTCCAGATTCAGCTTGTACCGGGGGCTAAGCCAGTATCCAGAGCTCCCTATCAAATGGCCCCAAAGGAGTTGGTGGAATTTCGAAGCCAGCTTAAGGAGTTAGTGGAGGCTGGGTTCGTTCGGCCTAGCTCTTCACAATGGAGAGCTCCGGTGTTATTCATCAAGAAAAAGGACAGAACTCTTCGGCTGTGTATAGATTACTGGGCCCTGAATAGGTTGACGGTCCGGAATACTTATCCCTTGCCAAGGATAGACGAGCTATTTGATCAATTAGAGGGAGCCCATTAGTTCTCAAAGCATGATCTGAGATCGGGGTACTACCAGCTTCGCATTCGGGAGGAGGACATCCCGAAGATGGCCTTCAGCAGCAGATATGGTTTATACGAGTTTACCGTGGTGCCTTTTGGGCTCACGAATGCACCCTCCGCATTCATGACCTTGATGAACCGGGTGTTCGAACAGTATCTAGATGTCTTTGTTATCATATTCATCGACGACATCCTTATCTATTCAAGGACGGAGGAGGAGCACGCGAGGCATCTGGCCTTGACCTTGGAGAAGCTGCGGGAGCATAAGATGTATGCAGGGTAAAGCAAGTGCCAGTTCTGGCTAAAGGAGGTGGCCTTCTTGGGCCATGTCTTCAGTGGAGTAGGTTTGGCAATAGATCCGGCAAAAGTCCAGGCAGTACGGGATTTGCCACCACTGAAGTCAGCCTCGAATGTTCCAAGTTTCTTAGGACTTGCCGGTTATTAACGGATGTTCGTAAAGGGATTCTCTCAAATTGACCTCCCTCTTACGTCTCTAATGAAGAAGGAGTCTCCTTTTATTTGGACGCCACGATGCGAATCTGCTTTTCAGGAGCTGAAGGATCGTCTTACCTCGGCTCCCATCCAAGCTCTTCAGTCAAGGAAGGAAGGATTCTAGGTGTACACAGATGCTTCCTATATGGGGATGGGTGTCGTTCTGATGCAGAATGGGCACGTAATAGCCTACGCCTCCCATCAGATGAAGCAGCATGAGCAGAACTACCCCGTGCACTATTTGGAGATGGGGGCAATCGTTTTTGCTCTTAAGATTTGGAGACACTACCTCTACGGAGTTCATTGCGATATCTTCTCAGACCACAAGAACTTGAAATACGTAGATATATAGAAGGAGTTAAACATCAGGCAGAGACACTGGGTGGAGTTTCTGTCGGACTACCAGTATACCATGTACTACCATCCAGGGAAGGCAAATGTGGTCGCAAACGCTTTGAGTCGGAGAGCGAGTACGTCAGGAGTAGCCCGCAGTTGATGGCCTTGGAGTTGGTTAAATCATTCGAGGAGATAAAGATATCACTAGTGTTCGAAGATGACCCGGAGTTATACATGGAGTACCTGGGATTGATGGTTACTACTGATGATATTCGGGACCGCATCAGAGATCGGGAGAAGCTGAATGTGAGAGCTGAGCCGATATTCCGAGCCTTAGAGGAAGGCATGACAGGAGATTAATCTTTGAGGGATGGTCTCCTGTATTTCAGAGGCAGGGTCTACATACTGGTAGGAGGCCAGATCTGGGAGGACATTATGACGGAAGCTCACTATAGCCGATACTCGGTACACCCGGGGATCACCAAGATGGTAAAAGATTTGAAGAGGATGATGTACTGGCCGGCTATGAAGAAGGACATTACGTACTTTGTGACGCATTGCAAGGCCTTCTAACTCGTAAAGACAGAGTGTAGGAACCCGGAAGGCTTGCTGCAGCCACTTCCGGTGCCGGATTGAAAATTTGAGGATATAACCATGGACTTCATACATGGGCTACCTCGATCCTGTGCGGGAAATGACTCGATCTGGGTGATAGTGGACAGGCAAACGAAGGTGGCCAGATTCATTCCAGTGGCGAAAGACACCCCAGTTGGTGTATTTGTATGGAGGTTCATTGAGAAGTTTGTGTGTTATCATTGGGTGCCCAAGACTATCATTTCGGATCGAGATGGCCGGTTCACTTCTAGGGAGTGGAGATCCGTGCAGGCTTACTTAAGCACACGATTGACCTTATGCACTGCATTCCATCCCCAGACGGATGGGTAGGCGGAACGCACCAATCGGACGTTTGAGGACCTCCTGAGGCTATGTATATTAGACCGTGGGGAACCTTGGGAGAAGCTCTTACCACTGGTCGAGTTCTCTTATAACAACATCTACCAGTCCAGCATAGGCATGGCTCATATGAGGTGTTGTATGGACGAAGGTATAGGACCCCACTAACATGGGTTCAGGATGAGGATCCATAGGCACTAGGCTCGGAGTTTGTGGAGAATACGGATTCTCAGATTAGATTGATCCGGGAAAGGATGTTGGAAACCCAGAGTAGGCAGGCCAAATATTACGATGTGAGGCATCGTCAGGTGGAGTTCTAGGTGAGATACCGAGTTTTCTTGAAGATACGGCCGATGCACGGAGTCTCGCGGGTTTGCGGGCGGAAGAAGCTCAGTCTAAGATATATGGGGCCTTACAGGATCCTAGAGCGGATCGGCCTGTTGGCTTATATACTGGAGCTACCGCCGGAGTTAGCGGGATTGCATGACGTCTTCTACGTCTCCTTACTATGAAGGGCCATGCTACGCCCTGAACAGCTGATTTCCTCGGCCGACGGCCTGGTGGCCTCGGATCGGTCAGTCAACTTGGAGCCTATAAGGATAGATGATACCACAGTGCGGGTCTTGCGATGTAAGAAGGTTCCGTTAGTCAAGGTTTTGTGGAGGAACCATTGTCAGGAGGAGCATACCTGGGAACCGTAGGACCTGATGCGATAAAAGTATCCGGAGCTATTCAGTCAGGTATACCTCACAACCTCTCAAGATGTTCAATTTTCTTAAACCAGTAGGACTAAAATTTCAAGAATAGGGGCTAATATTTTGTTTATTGGGGTCTAGACTTTGCCAATTGGGCGAATCGGTCCTAGATTTGACAATGGCCTTTAAACCTCACATAGCGAACATGGCGTAGCGATGTAATCTTTCACTTCTCATGGGATGTTACAAGTTTCTTTCTCCCCGATAGGAGCCCCGTAGGCTTAACCTTGATTTCGAGGACGACATATTTGTTTTGTTTATTGGGATTTATAACATCCAATTTCCATCTAGACCCGTAGAAGTGGTTTTGTTATAACAGAACCCTAGTAAACCCAAGAATTGAAGTCAATCAACAAAGATTTCGAGTCACGGGTTGGTCACGGCTTAACCTAGGGCGTGACTCCTTCTACGATCGTCGACCTCAGAAAGACAATCGACGAGCTCATAAATTTCAACATGGGCCTGGCACGCCCGTTATCGATCTGTCACGCCCGTGACCTTGGAATGGCGTTGAGTGAGCTGACCTCACACAACGCCATAGTCTGGATGGCGTTGAGTGAGCTCAGCTCACTCAACGCCATAAGCTAGACGGTGTTGAGTGCACAAACTGCACTCAACGCCATCTTAACTAGGCTGGATGGCGTTGAGTGAGAAGAGCTCACTCAATGCCATAAGCTATACGGCGTTGAGTGCACAGACTGCACTCAACGCCACCTTGAGTAGGTTGGACGGCGTTGAGTGAGCAGAGCTCACTTAACGCGATAATCTGGATGGCGTTGAGGCCATTGTCTGGAAGGGCTTTATTTTGGATGGCGTAGAGTGAGCAGAGCTCACTTAACGCCGTATCTTGGATGGAGTTGAGTGAGCAGAGCTAAGTCAATGCCGCATTATGGATGGCGTTGAGTGAGCAGAGCTCACACAATGCCGTAGCTTGGATGGCGTTGAGTGAGACTAGGTCACTCAACACCATTTTACTTATACTTTTTCTGGCAGTTTTAGATTGGCTGATGGTCAGCTGAACCGGGCCGGTCTATATAGTGGGCCCAATAGCATTATTAGACCGTTTCTCTTATTAAGACCAAATTAAGTCTTATTTTAAAAATATTAACCGGTCAATGCCACGTGGCCGTCGATTTTGAAAAAAAGAGGAGGAGCCACGGCCATGGCCGGAAACCGGCATTCACAGCCATAAATTGCACTTAATGTCGTGGCCCCTTCCCCTCCTCTTTAACGACTGGATTCAAGTCCTCATGGGGAGAGGAGGAGTTTCCAGCCATCCTCCAGCTATTTCGGGCCATTTCATCTCCCCTCCACCATGGCCGAGGCATGCTCTTAAGGAAGCATTAATGGCTGGACAGCTTATACCAGCCCGCGAACAAGGTCCTCCCCTCCTCTCTTTCTACGGGTAGATCTTAGAACTGTTTAGGATTCATAATCAAACTCAACAGAGCTCGATCGGGAAGGGGTCCTCTTCCTAATTTTTTTCCCGCAACAAATCTAGCTCTCGGGTTCGCCGGATTCCGCCTCTCCGGCGGCCCCTCCACTTTCCGGCGATGGCCGCCACATCAACGGAGGTGGTGGTGGCGGTGGCCGGCCAAGGAGGAGGCTGGATGGCCGTCGGCAGTGTTCGGAATGCGCTCTAGGTTCTGCCAATCATGGCCCTAGGCTGGAGGAAGAAGACGACCCAACACTGTTGGATCTACTTCAGGATCTGTGCTGGATAATTATTCTTTTTCTTTTAAAAATGATTTTCTGTACTGAAATAACAGTCACGTAGAAAAATTCAGGAAAAATACTTAGAGGCTATATATAAGGAAATGGTCAACATATAATTTGTATCCCTATAGGTCTACTTTATTTTAAAATTGATTTGGGTCAATTTGGTAAACTGGTTTGACCAGGGCACCTCTTTTGGTGGGATCTATACCTATAGCTAAGCAGATATTAAAATGTGTGCCCACCCTTCATCCAATGTCCAAAGAATCTGAAATTTGGGCAGGGAGTCTAACCTTGCTATACCTAGGGCCTGTCAAAAAATGAGACTTTTTGGATAATGTTTTTCTATAGTTTTTATAAATAATTTAATAATCTTATGGTGAATTAATTAGATAGCTTAATGACTTCCAAACCCTCCCAAATTTTGGTGAGTGGTCCCTGGGTTCTTCATAAGGTTCTGTATAATTTTTCATCTCATTTGGAGATGTTTTAGATTTGAAATGAACAAACCTAAGCTTTGCCCTATTAAGCGATTTTTAGGTCAAGAGTGTACTTTGTGATTTGAGTGGTCATATCACCTCAACAGAGGCTGAGATTTTGACCACTGACTAGGAATGATTCCTAGCACCCTCTCATGGATTTTGAGGTGAATCGGGGTACAATTGCCCTAGGACCCAAGGCCAAACCCTAAGGATGGTTCTTGGTGGTTTGTGAAGGGCATGTGGTCAAATGACCTGGTTATGATTTGAAACTTGGTAGAGAGAATTCTAGGGTAGTTGGAATCCTCTTGCAAAAATTTAAATGGATTTTAAAGTAAATAGGTCCCTCAAAACCCTAACCCTAGTTTAGGACACAAAACTTGTAGTGATAGAAAATGTCACTAAAACTCACCGAATAGTGATGAGAATTGGGTAGAGTAGTTTTTATAGTTAATACAAGCTCTGGAGATTTTATTATGAATTTAGGATCATTATTTTGGGTACTTTATTAACAATTTAGTAATTTGTATCATTTACTTAGGAGTTTATTATCAAGTAACTACTTGCTGGAAACTGATGAACTTTATCGAAAGGACTTTTTATTATGTTTCAAAGCTTTGTGAATTTATATGGGATTTTTGGAAGATTATTTTTAAGGGTTGCTTCATTAAGTATTGTTTCCAATGAAAACTTAATTAAATTTATTTTGGTGTCTAACAAGCCTGTAAAATTATTATTTTTGCACCATGATCCTTTTTGTACCATATTAGTATTCTGTAATTTTTATATAATTTTCTGATGAATAATTTTTGTACTTCCTTATTTACATATGATTCATGGAATTATTTTGGAAAAATTAATTAGAGGCAAAATCATTTTTGTAAAATTATGGAAATTAATATTTATTGATATCTCTCTATTATTTAGTGATTATAATTTTTGGGTGGCCATTACTTCAGAAAATCTTGTAGTTCATGTTTAAAATCACCCACGGCTAATCTTTTGGAAAAATTAAATAAATATCAGATTATTTAGGAAAATTATAAATTTCTGGATTTGGGATAATTATGTCATGATTGACATCCATTAAAGTTTATAGGAGATTTGGAAGACAGCTTGGAGTACCTCCCTTTGTATACGTCATATAGCTTAAGATGGTCTGCGTTTAGTAAAAACTGCTGAAATCATAGTAAGCTACAGGATTAACTTAGAGGATTGGATATTGGAATAATGGTTTGGAAATGTGTGAATGCATCCTCAGTAGCCAAGATGAGGGTAGGTTGGTAGGTTTTCTAGTCATAAGAGGTGCTCAGGTAATGGGTTGAAATCAGTAATATAAAGTGCACTTTTTGTAACAGCCTCCCCAGCACCATGCTCGCAAGGACGGCCGTCGGCACCCCCAGCACCATGCTCGAAAGGGTTCAGCCAAACCAGGTCTGTAGACCATGCACCCCAGCCCCTCTCCGTGCCTTTTTTTCAGCAGCGGTAGGTTGTTGCTACTAGGGATCGAACCCAGGACCTTGATAAGAGACTCTTTACCATAGCTCTCATCACCAGCTAGGCTGCATCTCAGTTGGTGATGAGAGCTGTGGTAAAGAGTCTCTTATAAAGGTCCTAGGTTCGATACCTAGTGGCAAGAACCTACCGCTGCTGAAAAACAGGCACGGAGAGGGGTTGGGGTGCATGGTCTGCAGACCTGGTTAGGCTGAACCCTTTCGAGCGTGGTGCTGGGGGTGCCGACGGTCGTCCTTGCGAGCATGGTGCTGGGGAGGCCGTTACACCCCCTTCTTGTGAAAATTCCACTTCCTTTTCTTCTTTTATTTTTCCTTCTAATTTAGTTTCTAGTTCTTCTTCTTTTTCCCTTTCTAATAGTTTAGTTTCTTTTACTAACAAATTTTCTTTTTATAAATCCTTTTCCTTTTTTTTTAATTTAAAAAAAAATACAAATTTTTTTTATTTTCTTAAAAAATGTTTTTGCACTCGCGCCGCAACGCATATTATGCGATCGCCATTACATTTCTACTTTTATTTTCCATTTAGCTAACAAATAATGTCGAGCTCAACGACAATAACCAAAGAGCGCATTTAGGAGGCACCCCTTGCTTATCAAATTTTTTGTTGTTTTTTTATTTTGTTTTGCGCAGGAATAAGCTTTCGCGTGTTTGTGTCGCTTCTCGCCTCTCAACTTGAACTCGAGCCGATCTTTAGCTCAAGTTCGGGAGGATGCATTTTTCAAAGTCTTGGCATCAAGCGCTAGGGAAGCATCTTTTCCTTTTCTTTGCATTTCTTTTTCTTTTTTTCTCTCTTTTCCCAACTCTCTTTATACTTAACTTTAAATATTGGGGACAATGTTTAACTTTAAGTATGGGGGAGTGTTTCCTTAGTTAGTTTACTTTAGAAAAATAAAAATATATATTTAAAACTTTCGAAAAATAAAATATATATATATATATATATATATAATTTTTTAAAAAATATAAAAAAATAAAATAAAAATTTGTGAAAAAAAATCCCAAATTAAATTGAGTTAATTTTGCCCAAATCAATTAGTACCCCGCCAATTTGCATTTTATTATTTTTTTAAGCTCATGTCTACTTGCTTAGTTAAAATAAATTAGATTAATTTTCTATTTAAATATGTTAAGAGAGAAGTATGTTAACTCATGCAGTGTTCTTATTTAGGGTAGTATGCTATTTATGAAAAATTTCTTTTAATTTTTCTTCACTTTTCCCTAGCCTTTTTTTATTTCTTTTACTTTTATAAAACCTATCATCATTTTTTTTTCTTATTAAAATTATTTTAAACGTTAAATAGTATTAAGTGTAGTAGACAAAAACCGGTCTAGACGCTTATTATCATTGTTTTCATGAAAGCAAATTCTATATTTTTTATTTTTTTGCTTATCTTCTTTTGAAATTTCAAAGCTTTGCTTTGAGTAGATTTAGAAAGCATGAAAATGATTTAGGCAATTCTTTTGAAACATTTCAACCTTTGCTTTTTGTAGCCCCACTTTTTATTTCACCATAGCCAAATATCTTACCTATATGTACACTTTAAATTTGTTTTTGATCTTTAATTGCTAATGTGCATCTTTTTGAAAAACTTTCGTGGAAAATCCTTGAATTATATTTTGCTATAAAAGTGGAAATATTTAAGAATGAAAAATGAGAAAAATTAAAAATTAAAAAAAAATATTTGATGAAAAAAGTAAAAGAAAAGAAAAAAATGTGAAAAGTATTTATTTTGGCTTGCATTAGTTTGGCAAAGCTCACTTCTTTTTGTTTTAGGTGTGCAAATACCCCTCGTGTTTATCTTTTGAATATCGCATCCTTAAAAACCTAAGCCTAACTATACGCCTAATAAAAGCCCTAGTGATTCATGCTTCCTACGTTTAGTTTTTAGTATAGTAGCGAGAAACGAGATTGAGTAAGTATTTTTTGATAGAAATATTGAACTTTGTCTTGATTGACTATGGTTTTAATTTGTCCCTTAGACTTTAGTAGTGACTCAATGTGCTTCTTACCCGTTACTTTATTAAGTTTTAATTCTATAAAAATTTGGGATGATTTGTTTTTATATTTAGTAAAATTTATAAAATTTTGTATTAAGTTAAAGTATGAATTTTCAGTAATTTTTGAAAATTTCTCTACCTCTAAATTCCCGTCTTACTCGTTTATAGCATTTTTAAACTTTAAAATTAGTCCTCTTTATTTTCTCTAACTTGAAGTCTTTGCTTGAGGACAAGCAAAATAATAAGTATGGGGGAATTTGATGATATATATTTTAGCTTAATTTATTAGGGTGAAAGTATATTTATTTTCGTACTAAATCTCTTTCTTTTTGTATTTTTAAGTTCCTTTTAGTTTCTTTTTATGTAAATAATATAACTAAATTTTTCTTCTCTTTTTGCAGGTTTTCACAGATTTTTGCTAAAATGACCTAACACGCCCCCCTGACACGCCCTCCTTGGGCGTGTAACCGGGTGTGTAACCCGATCCCGATAAAATTTTAAGCCAGAAGCCAGATCACAAGAAAAACACCTTACACGCCCCTCTGACACGCACTCCCTAGGCATTTCTATAGGTGTGTCACCCTCACCCTGAAGCCTGCTGAAGCATTTAAAGATTTTCCATCGCTGCACATCAAAAGTACTAACACGCCCCCCCCCCATACACGGGAGTGTCTCCGGGCGTGTAGCACTTTTTCTGACTACTGACGGATTTATGACCAATGATTTTGACGTGACGTGCCATACACGCCCCCTACAAGGGCGTGTCCCAGGGCGTGTCCACCACTATACAGAAGCAATCATCATTCCAGCCAGAATTTAGTGCCCGAATTCAACTCCGTACTTGACACGCCCCCCTGACACGCCCCCCTGACATGCCTTCCCTGAGAGTGATAAGGGGCGTGACCCAGACAGAATTTTTGCCTATAATTACCAGGCCATTCCAAGCATTCCAGACAATGTATTGGGGAGAGGGGAGGTTGTGTTAGTTTTATTCCTAGGTTTTTGTGTTTTTTTCCTAAAGTTTTTGCTCTCTCTCTCTCTCTCTCCCTCCATTTCTAGTTTTATTTTTTATGCAATGTACTTTCATTACTTATAACCTCTTTTTATTAGTGTAATATCAGTAGTTAGCTTTCTTTTTATGCACTTGTAATGTCCATTTGGTAGTTGTAATCACATTTGTTTTTAATGAATTTTCGTTAGCTTTCTCTCTTTCTCTTCATTTTATTCTTAATGCACCTTTATTATCTACCCCTCTCTTTCCCTATTACCATGAATAACTAATCCTTATTTGTACTCGATCGCGATGATCTGAGAATGAGTTGATCAATTTATGATGTTTTTGCTTTCTTTTTCTTCTTAAAGTAATTACCTTTAATTTATTCTTGGTTTTTATTTTGTGGGACTATATTGCAAGTATATAGTTTCCATTTGGGTTTTCATTCTTAGTTAGTCGAGAGGCTCGTATATTGAATCGATTACCCAAGAGTAACGAGAGTTGCACGCGCACCTCGAGAGAGATGCAAACGTTAAATCTCCCGGATTAGAGTGAAATCTAATTGCGGGGTTCACCACTTAAGGCGAGCTTAAGGTCTTCGATTTGGATGAGAGTTCGGTCAGACCTTCCTATACTCAGTTGGGCACGACTTCGAGAGAAGCGTGTTCTTGCTTCGGGAACCTCCACGGTCATGGTGTTTTACTTTATTTAGAATTAGTTTGTTATTTCATTTTGATTTTATTATTTTGATGTGATTCAAGATTGAGTACTCCCCTTTTTATTAGCTATAACCTTTTTTATTTCTACAAGTAATTTAGTTTTCCTTTTTTGCTTAGTAATTTAGTACCTGTTTTTAGTTAAGTAAATTAATCTTAAAAATCATTTGATAAAATAATAGCGATCTCCTCAAAGTAGAAGTAATCATTACGCCCCAGGGAAATACGTCCTTGATATTAATCTAAAGTATCCTATAATATAAACGATAAGATACGCTTGCCTTTATCAGATATAGAATTGGAGAATATTATCAGCTTCCACCACATCCACCTTCAATTCTCTTTAACCCCTCTTCTCCACCTTTGCGATTCTGAAGATCATGTTTTTGGCGCCGTTGCAGGGGATGAGTTTTGATATTTTGAAAAAGGATAACTATTAATTTTATCTTCTTTTTTTATTTCTCTCCCTTACCCCTCTTTTGCGGTTTATTTATTTTCTATGGATAGTTTTTGTTTTTCTTGGGGAGAGTTCGGTCACTCTCGTGAGGAATGTTGGGTAGGATATCCTTCATCCACCCATGATTTTTTTCCCCTCCTGATCAGATCAATTTGGCCAAATTGATCCGTCCATAAGTTTTTATTCATGGGGTTACGATGATTTTCAAACGCCTTCCTACCCTTCGCATCCGAATTTTTCTGATTTTAAAATTTCCAGAGATTTCTTTAATGGACATTTTGATCTTAGCCCTACTTTGAACTACTATGGGTGGCAACACCCTGATCATTCATGGGGGCAAGGTGTTCATCAACCCATTCCATTTTAAGATTTCTCCGCTTTTTCTCCGCAAGTTTGCGCGCCTCCTGTTTTTTATTTTAGCGGAAATGAAATCATTTTTGATTCTGTAGCATTTGATGCACGCATCACTGCTCAATTCAAAGTGATTTTTGACGCTTTAGATTTTGAGGCCGCAACTTTTTCTTCTTCTCCTCCTCCTATTTATCTTTCGAATGATGAATCCTCGGATTTTCTGTAGTACCTTCAATCACTCGTGGAAGACGATTATTCAAAAATTCCATTGTGCTTTCAACCTCTCGAGGAGGAAATTTCCCCCGATAGCCGGATTGTTTTTTCAAGTTTCCGAGGAAGATGAACTTTCTTTTGTCAATCATCCGAGGAGATTGATTTTTCGGATATCACGTTGTGCTCCCAATCTACGGAAATGATTTATATTCAAGTGGAGCAACCAGATCTTTTAATCCAAAAATTTTCCTGTGATCAACCGCCGCCTTCCTCTTCTTTTTCTTCTCTTCCCCCTTCTTGCAAAAATTCCTCTTCATTTTCTTCTTTTATTTTTCCTTCTAATTTAGTTTCTAATTCTTCTTCTTTTCCCTCTTCTAATAGTTTATTTTCTTTTACTAACAAATTTTCTTTTTCTAAATCTTTATCCTTTTTGTTTTATTTAAAAAATAAAAATTACAAAAAAATATTTTAATTTTCTTAAAAAAAGTTTTTACACTCGCGCCGCAACGCATATTACGCGAGCTTTCATTACATTTCTCCTTTTATTTTCCATTTAGCTAACCAATAACGTCGAGCTCAATGACGATAACCAAAGAGCGCTCTTGGGAGGCACCCCTAGCTTATCCGTTTATTTTGTTGTTTTTTATTTTGTTTTATGCAGGAATAAGGTCCAGCGTGTTTGTGTCGCTTCTCGCCTCTCAACATGGATTCGAGTCGATCTTTAGCTCAATTTCGGGGGGGCACGTATTTTTTATCGTCTGGGCATCAAGCGCTAGGGAAGCATCTTTTCTTTTTCTTTGCATTTCTTTTTCTTTTTTCTCTCTTTTCCCAACTCTCTTTATACTTAACTTTAAACATTGGGGACAATGTTTAACAATAAGTATGGGGGAGGGTTTCCTTAGTTAGTTAACTTTAGAAAAATAAAAATATATATATAAAAACTTTAGAAAAATCAAATAATATATATAAAAATTTTGGAAAAATCCAAAAATATAAATATAATTTTTTGAAAAAAAATCCCAAATTAAATTGAGTTAATTTTTGCCAAATCAATTAGTACCCCGCCACATTGTATTTTATTATTTTTTTAAGCTCATGTCTTCTTGCTTAGTTAGAATAAATTAGATTGATTTTCCATTTAAATATGTTTAGCGAGTAGTATGTTGACTTATGAAGTGTTCCTATTTAGGGTAGTATGCTATTTTTGAAAATTTCTTTAATTTTTCTTGACTTTTCCCTAGTCTTTTTTTTATTTATTTTACTTTTATAAAACCTATCACTTTTTAATTTTTTTATTAAAATATTTTTAAACGTTAATTAGTATTAAGTGTAGTAGACAAAAATCGGTCTAGATGCTTCTTATCATTGTTTTCATGAAAGCAAATTCTCTATTTTCAATTTTTGTGTTTATCTTCTTTTGAAATTTCAAAGCTTTACTTTGAGTAGATTTAGGAAGCATGATAATGATTTAGGCTTTTCTTTTGAAACATTTGAGCCTTGCACCCCGCCTAACAATAATTGTTGTTAGCCATTTTGTGCCTTTTCCTTTCCTTTTTGTAGCCCCACTTTTTATTTCACCACGGCTAAATAGCTTACCTATATGCACACTTTAAATTTTTGTTTGAGCTTTAATCGCTAATGGGCATCTTTTTGAAAAAAATTTGTTGAAAATCCTTGCATTATCTTTTGCTACAAAAGTGAAAATATTTAAGTATGAAAAATGAGAAAAATTAAAAATGAAAAAAAAAATTGATGTAAAAAGTAAAAGAAAAGAAAATAAATGTGAAAAGTATTTATTTTGGCTAGCATTATTTTGGCAAGTATCACTTATTTTTGTTTTAAATGTGCAAATACCCCCTCATGTTTATCTTTTGAATATCGCATCCTTAAAAACCTAAGCCTTACTGTACGCCTAATTAAAGCCCTAATGATTCATGCTTCCTACGTTTACTTTTTAGTATAGTAGCGAGAAACTAGATTGAGTAAGTATTTTTTGATAAAAATATTGAACTTTCTCTTGATTGACTATGGTTTTAATTTGTCTCTTAGACTTTAGTAGTGACTCAATGCACTTTTTAATCGTTATTTTATTAAGTTTTAATTCTTTAAAAATTTGGGATGATTTATTTTTATATTTAGTAAAATTTATAAAATTTGGTGCTAAGTTAAAGTAGGAATTTTCAGTACTTTTTGAAAATTTCTCTACCTCTAAATTCCCGACTTACTCGTTTATAGAATTTTTAAAATTTTCAATTAATCCACTTTATTTTCTCTAACTTGAAGTCTTTGCTTGAGGACAAGAAAAATAATAAGTATGGGGGAATTTGATGATGTATATTTTAGCTAAATTTATTTGGGTGAAAGTTTATTTATTTTCTTATTAAATCTCTTTCTTTTTGTATTTTTAGGTTCTTTTAGTTTCTTTTTATGTAAATAATATAACTAATGTTTTCTCCTATTTTTGCAGGTTTTCATAGCTTTTGGCCAAAATGACCTGACACGCCCCCCTAACACGCCCTCCCTAGGCGTGTCACTGGGCATGTAACCCGATCCTGAGGAAATTTGATTCCAGAATCCAGATCTCGAGAAAAACACCTGGCATGCCCTCTAACACGCCCTCCCTGGGTGTTTCTCTAGGCGTGTCACCCACGTCCTGAAGCCCACTGCTGTATTTAAAGATTTTTCTTCGTTGCACATCAATAGTACTGACACGCTGCCCATACACGGGCGTTTTGCTGAGCGTGTAGCACCTTTTCTGATGACTGACGGATTTCCGACCAATAATTTTGACGTGGAATGCCTTACACTCCCTCCCTACACGGGTGTATCCCAGGTTGTGTCCACCATTGTACAAAAGAAATCATTATTGCTGCTAGAATCTAGCGCCCGAGGTCAACTCCGTACTCGACAATCCCCCCTGAAAAACCCTCCCCGAGCGTGACAGGGGTCGTGACCCAGACAAAATTTTTGCCTATAAATACCAGGCCATTCCAAGCATTACAGATAAAATTTTGGGAGAGGTGATGTGCTGCTAGTTTCATTTCTAGGTTTTTGTGTTTTTTCCTTATGTTTTTGCTCTCTCACTCTCTCCCTCCATTTCTAGTTTTATTTTTCATGCAATGTACTTTCATTACTTGTAACCTCGTTTTATTAGTGTAATATCAGTAGTTAGCTTTCTTTTTATGCACTTGTAATGTCCATTTGGTAGTTGTAATCACTTTTGTTTTTAATGAATTTTAGTTACCTTTCTCTCTTTCTCTTCATTTTATTCTTAATGCACCTTTATTATCTACCCCTCTCTTTCCCTATTACCATCAATAAACAATCCTCATTTGTACTCGATCACGATGATCTGAGAATGAGTTGATCAAGTTATGATGTTTTAGCTTTCTTTTTCTTCTTAAATTAATTAACTTTGATTTACTCTTGGTTTTTATTTAGTGTGACTATATTACTGGTATATAGTTTCCATTTGGGTTTTCATTCTTAGTTAGCCGAGAGGCACGTAGATTGAATGGATCACCCAAGAGTAAAGAGAGTTGCATGCATCCCTCGAGAGAGGCAGACGTTAAATCTCCCAGATTGGAGTGAAATCCAATTGTTGGGTTCACCACTTAAGGCGAGCTTTAGGTATTCGATTTGGATGAGAGTTCGGTCAGACCTTCCTAAACTCAGTTGGGCACGACTTCGAGAGAAGCGAGTTCATACTTCGGGAACCTCCACGTTCAAGGTATTTTACTTTATTTAGAATTAGTTTGTTATTTTATTTTTATTTTCTTATTTCAAAGTGATTCAAGATTAAGTACTCCCCTTTTTCATTAGCTCTAACCTTTTTTTTTTCTACAAGTAATTTAGTTTTCCTTTTTTGCTTAGTAATTTAGTACCTATTTTTAGTTAAGTAAATTAATCTTAAAAATCATTTGTTAAAATAATAGCGATCTCCTCGAAGTAGAAGTAATCATTACGCCCCAGGGAAATACGACCTTGATATTAATCTTAAGTATCCTATAATATAAACGATAAGGTTTGCTTGCCTTTATCGGATATAGAATCGGAGAATATTATCAGCTTTCACCACATCCACCTTCAATTCTCTTTAACCCCTCTTCTCCACCTTTGCGATTCTGAAGATCATGTTTTTGGCGTCGTTGTAGGGGATTAGTTTTGATATTTTGAAAAAAGGATAGCTATTAATTTTATCTTCTTTTTTTATTTCTCTCTCTTACCCCTCTTTTGCAGTTTATTTATTTTCTATGGATAGTTTTTGTTATTCTTGTGGAGAGTTCGGTCACTCCCGCTAAGAATGATGGGTAGGATATGCTTCATCAACCCATGATTTTATCCCCTATGGATCGGATAAATTTGGCCAAATTGATCCGTCCGCGAATTTTTTTTCATTCGATGATTTTCAAACGTCTTCCAACCCATTGCCTCTGAATTTTTCTGATTTTAATTTTTCCAAAGATTTCTTAAATGGACATTATGATCCAAACCCTACTTTGAACAACTCAGGGTGGCAACACCCTGATCATTCTTGGGGCCAAGGTGATCATCAACCCATTATATCTCAAGATTTCTCCATTTTTTCTCCGCAAGTTTGCGCGCCTCCTATTTTTAATTTTAGCGAAAATGAAATCATTTTTGATTTTGTAGAATTTGATGCACGCATCACTACTCATTTCAAAGTGATTTTTGACGCTTTAGCTTCTGAGGCCGCAATTTTTTTCTCTCCTCCTCCTATTTATCTTTCAAATGATGAATCTTTGGATTTTCCGCAGTGCCTTCAATCACTCGCAGAATACGATTATTCAAAAATTCCATTGTGCTTTCAATCTCTCGAGGAGGAAATTTCCCCTGATATCCTGATTTTTTTTCAAGTTTCCGAGGAAGACGAACTTTCTTGTGTTCGATCTTCTGAGGAGATTGATTTTTTGGATATCTTGTTTTGCTCCCAAACTACAGAAATGATTGATATTCAAGTGGAGCAACCGAATCTTTTTATCCAAAAAATTTATTGTGATCAACCGTCGCCGCCTTCTTCTTTTTCTTCTCTTCCCCTTCCTTGCAAAAATTCCTCTTCCTTTTCTTTTTTTATTTTTCCTTCTAATTTAGATTCTCATTCTTCTTCTTTTTCCCCTTCTAATAGTTAATTTTCTTTTACTAACAAATTTTCTTATTCTAAATCTTTTACCCTTTTGTTTTATTTTAAAAAAAATTACAAAAAATATTTTTATTTTCTTAAAAAATGTTTTGGCACTCATGCCGCAACGCATATTATGCGAGCTATCATTACATTTCTCTTTTTATTTTTCATTTTGCTAACCAATAACGTCGAGCTCAACGACGATAACCAAAGAGTGCTCTTGGGAGGCACCCCTTCCTTATCCGTTTTTTTTTGTTGTTTTCTTTTGTTTTGTGCAGGAATAAGCTCTCGCGTGTTTGTGTCGCTTCTCGCCTCTCAACTTGGACTCGAGCCGATCTTTAGCTCAAGTTCAGAGGGGGATGCATTTTTCAATGTCTAAGCATCAAGCGCTAGGGAAGCATCATTTGCTTTTCTATGCATTTCTTTTTCTTCTTTTCTCTCTTTTCCCAACTCTCTTTATACTTAACTTTAAACATTGGGGACAGTGTTTAACTTTAAGTATGGGGGAGTGTTTTCTTAGTTAGTTTACTTTAGAAAAATAAAAAAACATATATATAAACTTTATAAAAATAATATATATATATATATATATATATATTTTTGAAAAATCCAAAAAATATATATATAATTTTTTGAAAAAAAACCCAAATTAAATTGATTTAATTTTTGCCAAATCAATTAGTACCCCGCCACTTTGCATTTTATTATTTTTTAAGCTCATGTCTACTTGCTTAGTTAGAATAAACTAGATTAATTTTTTGTTTAAATATGTTAAGCGAGTAGTATGTTAACTCATGCAATGTTTCTATTTAGGGTAGCTTGCTATTTTTCAAAAAATTCTTGAATTTTTCTTCACTTTTCCTAACCTTTTTTTTATTTTTTTTTTACTTTTATAAAACCTATCATCCTTTATTTTTTCTTATTAAAATCTTTTTAAACATTAATTAGTATTAAGTGTAGTTGACACAAACTGGTATAGACGCTTATTAACATTGTTTACTTGAAAACAAATTCTCTATTTTCTATTTTGTGCTTATCTTCTTTTGAAATTTCAAAGCTTTACTTTGAGTAGATTTAGGAAGCATGAAAATGATTTATACATTTCTTTTGAAACGTTTGAGCTTTTGCACCCCGCCTAAAAATAATCGTTGCTAGCCATTTTGTGTCTTTTCCTTTCCTTTTTGTAGCCTCACTTTTTATTTCACCACGACCAAATAGCTTACCTATATGCGCACTTTAAATTTGTTTTTGAGCTTAAATTACTAATGCGTATCTTTTTGAAAAAATTTTGTGGAAAATCCTTGTATTATCTTTTCCTACAAAAGTGGAAATATTTAAGTATGAAAATGAGAAAAATGAATAAATTAAAAAAAAATATTTGATGAAAAAAGTAAAAGAAAAAAAAAATGTGAAAAATATTTATTTTGGCGAGCATTATTTTGGCAAAGCTTACTTCTTTTTGTTTTAAGTGTCCAAATACCCCTCGTGTTTATCTTTTGAATATCGCATCCTTAAAAACCTAAGCCTAACTGTACCCCTAATTAAAGCCCTAGTGATTCATGCTTCCTACGATTACTTTTTAGTATAGTAGTGAGAAAATAGGTTAAGAATTTTTTGATAGAAATATTGAACTTGTCTTGATTGACTATGGTTTTAATTAGTCTCTTAGACTTTAGTAGTGACTAAATGCGCTTCTTACTCGTTACTTTATTAAGTTTTCATTTTGTTAAAATTTGGGATGATTTGTTTTTATATTTAGAAAAATTTATAAAATTCTGTGCTAAGTTAAAATAGGAATTTTCAGTTTTTTTTTCAAAATTTCTCTACCTCTAAATTCCCTTCTTAATCATTTATAGCATTTTTAAACTTTTCAATTAATCCACTTTATTTTCTCTAACTTGTAGTCTTTGCTTGAGGACAAGCAAAATAATAAGTATGGGGGAATTTGATGATGCATATTTCAGCTTAATTTATTAGGGTAAAAGTATATTTATTTTTCGTTTTAAATCTCTTCCTTTTTATATTTTTAAGTTCCTTTTAGTTTATTTTTATGAAAATAAAATAACTAATGTTTTTTTCTCTTTATGCAGGTTTTCAAAGCTTTCGGCCAAAATGACCTGACACGCCCCCCTAACAGGCCCTCCCTGGGCGTGTCACCGGGCATGTAACCCGATTCTGAGGAAATTTGATGTCAGAAGCCATATCCCGAGAAAAACATCGACACACCCTCCCTAGGCGTGTCTCTGGGTGTGTCACCCTCATCCTGAAGCCTACTGCCGCATTTAGAGATTTTCCATTGCGACGCGTCAACAGTACTGACATGCCCCCCCAAACACGGGCATGTAACACTTTTTCTGACGACTGACGGATTTCCGACCAATGAATTTGACGTGACGTGCTTTACACGCCCTCCTACACGGGCGTGTCCCAGGTTGTGTCCACCATTGTATAGAAGAAATAATCATTCCTGCCAGAATCCAGCGCTCGAGGTCAACTCCGTACTTGACATGCCTCCCTGACACGCCCTCAACGGACATGACAGGGGGCGTGACACTGACAGAATTTTTGCCTATAAATAACAGGCCATTCTAAGCATTCCAGACAAAGTTTTTGGGAGAGGGGAGGTGCTGCTAGTTTCATTCCTAGGTTTTTGTGTTTTTTTCCTTATGTTTTGGCTCTCTCTCTCTCTATCCCTCCATTTCTAGTTTTATTTTTCATGCAATATACTTTCATTACTTGTAACCTCTTTTTATTAGTGTAATATCATTAGTTAGCTTTCTTTTTATGCACTTGTAATGTCCATTTGGTAGTTGTAATCACTCTTTTTTTAATGAATTTTAGTTAGCTTTCGCTCTTTCTCTTCATGTTATTCTTAATGCACCTTTATTATCTACCCCTCTCTTTCCCTATTACCATGAATAACTAATCCTCATTTTTACTCGATAGTGATGATCTGAGAATGAGTTGATCAAGTTATGATGTTTTAACTTTCTTTTTCTTTTTAAAGTAATTACCTTTTATTTACTCTTGGTTTTATTTAGTGGGACTATATTGCCGGTATATAGTTTCAATTTGGGTTTTATTCTTTGTTAGCCAAGAGGCTCGCAGATTGAATCGATCACCCAAGAGTAAAGAGAGTTGCACTCACCCCTCGAGAAAGGCAGGCGTTAAATCTCCCTGATTGGAGTGAAATCCAATAGCGGGGTTCACCACTTAAGGCGAGCTTTAGGTATTCGATTTGGACGAGAGTTCGGTCGGACCTTCCTAAACTCAGTTGGGCATGACTTTGAGAGAAGCGTGTTCATGCTTCGGGAACCTCCACGGTCATGGTGTTTTACTTTTTTTAGAATTAGTTTGTTTTTTCATTATGATTTTCTTATTTCGAAGTGATTAAATATTTAGTACTCCCCTTTTTCATTAGCTCTAACCTTTTTTATTTCTACAAGTAATTTTGTTTTCTTTTTAGCTTAGTAATTTAGTTCTTATTTTTAGTTAAGTAAATTAATCTTAAAAAACATTTGATAAAATAATAGCAATCTCCTCGAAGTAGAAGTAATCATTACGCCCCAGGGAAATATGACCTTGATATTAATCTTTAGTATCCTATACTATAAATGATAAGGTATGCTTGACTTTATCGAATATAGAATCGGAGAATATTATCAACTTCAACCACATCCACCTTATCTTCTCTTTAACCCCTCTTCTCCACCTTTGCGATTCTGAGTATCAATTGCCAAGATGAGGGGGGGGGGGGAATTCTCACAAGAATTTTTTTTAGGGTTTCAATTTTATTTCTTCGTCATTACAATTCCTTCATCAACATGGCCTTAAATTGCCTAAACCGCTCCATCTCCACCCTTCATGAATTAAAACACTCTTGATGATTATAGGCACCCATCTTATACATGAAATAAGAAATATAATATTTAAGTGCATGAAATAAAACATGAAAAATAAAATGCTTACAATATAATTCTTAAAATGAAAATTGCTTGAAATAAAATAAATTGTTAACCATATATAATTATAAATATTTAGTTTATAATTATACATTTTTATTTGATGGCGGCGGACGTCGTACAAAACATGTAGCGGCGTTGGCGATGAATGTCATGGTAGACTCCCATCCTCGAGCTTGAGACAACGTTCATCCCAATAAACGAACTCTGTATGTCTGGGATCAACGACCGCATCAACAATGTTGCCATCAATCCTCCCCCACTCAAAATTACTCATCACCGATGAGTGGCCTGTGAGGGAAGAATAGTCAAAAGCAACAGCAACAGGGGGAAAATCTAGCCCTGATATCCATGTCTTAGTAGTATGAACATCCATCAGTACGGAGAACTTGTAGGCATAGAAACAACAAGACTTTCGAGGAAACCGAAAGGGTGTCAAGTAATAGAAAAATAACTTGAATCTTACCATCCGGTTCAAGAGCCATGGAATCAACGTGGGAAATAGACACGATAGAACTAACACTCCCCAACCCAAGAGAATAGTTAGTGGGAGGAAGAAACGATGGGGAAAGCCACTCAGGTGGAATAGAGACGTACTGTAAAAAGTCCGAAAACTTGAAATAAAGTGAAACACCCTGTGCTTTATAAAAATCTGAAATAAAAGCATGAAATCCGACGTTCTTCATATCCATGGATGGGTCGGGATTCCTAAGTATTAAGTTATTAACAGAGGCTGAAGAAATCCGCTCGGGGACTGACCAGACTAAACCCAAATCACTAACTCTAGCATCGGACGGTCTTGGAAGGGAGCCAAAGTGTGTGTGACATAACATAAGATGAAATGCAAATGTCCTAGATACATGAGGAGTGAACCCATGTGTTATATGACTTGACCCAAATGCGGAGGAGAAGGGTGTTAAGTCAGGTGGCACGGGGGCCTTATAATCAAAAAAAATTTTAATGGGCTCCAACACTGTAGTTTTAATTTTAACATTAATATTCTTACGCTTGGCATGAAGATATGTCAATGTGAACCGCTCATCATGAATAATTGAATTGGACGCTCCCGGAGGGCCCAACTATAGTCACTAACGTATGGACATAAGGGACATCAAAAGGAGGTGGGTAAATGTGTGAAACCGGGTGTGGTATATAAGTATGTCTAGGAGACACAACATCCCGAGGCACAATAGCCAAGGAGTCAGGAACAGTCGAGGATAAAACCATAGTCGGACACGCAGAAAAATGAGCTGTCAAAGGTGACGCGTAGTCAGATCTATAAGGTGCGGTGAAAAGTTTAAATACTAGTTCGCTCAACTTAGTAATATCTATACGCTGAGACAATGTCAATGTAGGAACTAATAGAGTGGGCGTGGAACAAAAACTCAAACTAGGACTACCGGTTCCACATCCTAAAAAGTCATCTAAGATAGGAAAATCAATAGGGGGAATGGTCGGTAAAATCAATCCCGGGATAAAATTCAAATCAGAATAAATTTCACCCAATGTTGACGACATCAAAGATCTCTCATCCGGGTATATAACAAGATAATCGTCCAAAAGTACCCTTCCCTCAGATGGTAACTCATCCACAATATCAATAGGTAAATCCTCACTTTCAAGCTCCTCAGATAACTCAGATACAATCTCAGTGGGTGCGATCGTAGGCTCCATCACGATGGGGGTCATATCCTGGAGAGGGCACTCAATACTAGGGTGATCAGATACAACACTAGCAGAGCATGTAAGAGGCAACGTGATACTCTCACAGATCGGACTGTCACCATCCTATACTTCGTCTTCTAAATAACAAGGATATCCAAGCTCCTCAACGTCACTAAAATCGTTAGTAGAATTAGCCTCTCCCTTAGTGGCGGGCTCAGTCCGAGACACGGCCTCAGACTCAACAGGAGAGTAACCAACTAGATCAGATAGCTCAAGGGGAGACTCAATAGGGACTATGGTCATATTCTGGATAGGTCGCATAATAGAACCAAGATCAGATACGCCACTAGACTCATGTGTCATAATCATCTGTCTTCCTTACAGATAGGAATACTCTCACCCCGCGGGCTTATAGAAGTCCTAGCAGTCACTTGAATGGAACTTAGGATAGGGGACCTCACCTTCCTTTCCTCCATCGGTGGCTGCAGGTATGCTATGGGTAGCTCTACCAACCTGGGGAAAGGGTCTATCCTGAGGGAATATTTCACTCCTATAGTTAGGTGGGGATCTAGTTCCATAACTATTCTTGCTAACGGGTGTGGTGCTATTAGTAGGAAGGTAGTCGGGATCAAATTGATCCGAGAGTAAGCTTCGCATGTGCGTCCAATCATATTGAAAGCTACCAACACGACGCTCTTCGTTTAACCAAAACACGCGGGCTTGACCTACTAAGCGCTCTTGGGCGATGTTAACTTTGGTGGTCATACCATACGTGGCAATCAAAATAAATTTATATCCCGTTAAGCCAATCTCTAAAACTTTGGGGACATCCTAAACCGTCATAAGTAGGTGTGACATTCCTAGACGACCTAGAAACGTCAATTTCTCGCTTAGGGCGACGGTCCAAATGATTGTGGGGTTGCCTAGGGGGTGGGTGTGCCACTTGGTTAGCCTTCTGTTGCGCAAACAAAACCTTAATCTCATCCAATACAAGAGAATGAACTGGTTTCCTAACATTTGTCATGGAACCAAAAGATTTTAATCGAGAAACGTTACGTCATAGGCCATTTTTTAGTGGTGACGGGACAGAAAAATCTACTTGAATCGTGTGCACATGCAATGAAATAATGTCTCTGACCCTATATATTATAATAAATGGAATTATTCCCGCTAAACAACTAATGAAATAAATATATATTTTTGTATTTTCTTGCTGGAAATAAATAGGAGATTATTAAAAAAAAAATTATTTATTTGCAGAAAAATAAAAATTTTAGGCCGCTATTTGCAGACCAAAAAAAAAATTTGGTTTTGGCAATGAAACGTGCAAGTGCGTGTCGGCGTACTAATAAAAGGGGGATGTTGCCAATTAGGAAATTGACGTGAACCTCCCTCTGATACCAAATTGATGCAGGTCCGTGGTTTCGGCGGATAAAATACTACGCCTTCTTAGGTTCGATAATTATATTAAATACATAGCGAGCAATATTTCTCTAAAATTAATACTAACGATGATTCCAACAATATAGCAATGCACAACGCAAAGGGTCGCTATCCCTTATAGAGATTGAACAAGAGCTATATGCCAATGTTCGCTCAAGCGAAAAGGACCTACCCGATCCGGAAAATTAGCATTTCAAATTAAAATTATTCGCTAGCATTCATAAACCCAATAAGAAAGGAATCCGGACTAAATAGTGATTTATAATAAAGTCCAAAATCAATTCCCAAATTAATTAAAAAATAAGGTCGACCAAATCACCTGAACTCGAAGAGAAATCAAAGATAGTGAACCCGATTTCTTCTTGTAACACCCCTATCCGTCGTATAGCATATAGCAGTAGGTCCGGCCGGGGCCCGACGCCATATACTACGGACAGACCGGTTGGTTACACGTTGAAACCATACAACCAATCTCCAATGTCCTACACAGAGTCATTCTAGCGGAAGCAAATTATTAAGTTGCACAAACTCAAGAACCCTGCCAAGCAAGAATGTCCACTACAGAAGTAACAATAGGAATGAAAAATACAAAAGTACCGGCCTTATGGCCTTACAAGGTTTGCTTAACAAAAACATGTCTACATACTTCGGCTCGCAGGCCGGCCATACATGAAATAAACGGAAAGCATAAAAGGGTTAGGCCTTCGAGGGCCAGCACCGCAACATGGGCTTTAGCCCGCTATTTTCCGCTCTGCTCCGCAGCACTTGCAAGCACAAACCACCGCCCGGTGGCAAACAAAAGCAACGGTCAGCTATGCTGACCAAATTATAACGATCCCGCCCCCAAAATAGGGGAGGCGATGCTCTTTCCCTGCACTTTTTTATTATAGGCAATATATTAGTGTGAACACACATCATCACAGGCGTAGGCTCGCACGGCCACACACCTCGTGCACACAGGGCACATTCGCAGCGAACCGGCCAACCTCACGTCAATTCAAGCCATAGACGTTCCCGTTCCACCACCGCCTCTTGGACGGCCAACCATATGAGCATTTTGCCTTCCTGGCCTTGGTCACGGCAATTTAAGCCATAGACCGCCGAAGACCCTCATCCATGCCAACGGTCCTACCGAACGACATAGATCGGGTACGGTTCCGCCTGACCCGTGCTCACACCGCAACGACAATTTAAGCCATATGCGCAGGTCAAGACTCACCGAGTCCCGCTTCCACCACAACAATCACATAACCCGGTTATGTTCACGTTGGCTCCCCGGCCATCGTGTTGGCAAAACTCATTTTGCCCAGTTTTCCGGGTGCACCTTAGAGTTAATCTCTAAGGCTCCCTGATGCAATCTACCACGTAGAAAACCCGCAAACACCCAAACATCCGGAGTCTTGCCCGGTTCATATGCAATGCAACATCACCGATCCGGACCAACATGTCCGAATAGGCTTCACACACAATGCCTATATCCGTTTTCGCATACGGACTCTACACATGGGGGACTTTACATATCTACCCTAAGGAACGCTCCAACTCTTCGCTCACTCGCGAGAGAGGGCTTCCTATGCAAAGGGAAAAAGGGCTTCACATGCCCAAGGATGAGAAATTGTTACCCTTGCATTCTTCCGCGGCGCCATCGAAAACTATGCGGTTGGAAAGCACCGCAACAGCGTCACCTCCGCGGATCAGGACTCGAATCGCGATTCGGAGCCCCGAAACTCCTTCGGCGGCCGGATCTTGGACCCCTCCTTCTTCCTTGCTCTCCCTTCTCTCTAAACTCTTAGAGAGAGAATGGCTAATGGAAATGAGGATTCCCAACCCTAAATCCCGGCTAAAACCACCCAGGAGCAGCCCCCCACCGTCGGATCCAAAGCAAGGAAACGAACGGCCAGGATTAGATCTGAAATCACAAAAACTAGGCCGAACACGGGTTCACACACGGCCGTGTGCCTAGCCGTGTAGCTCATTCGCCGTCTCGACCAAAATTGAAAACCAGCAACACAGCATGTGACACGGCCTCCGACACGCCTGTGTCACCTGCGACACGCCCGTGTCGGGACCCGTGTCACGCCCCCCATGTGCAATCGATCAACACTTCGCAGTCAGAGAGGTACACGGCTTGGTGACACGGCATCAGACACACCCGTGTCCAACTAGACACGCCCGTGTTCGTGCCCGTGTCACTGCCCGTGTACCCCACTGTACAGCCCAGGTGTGACACGGCCTGGGACACGCCCGTGTCCTAGGCCGTGTTCCTCCACACGACCATCGTCGACCTAAACTGGTCAACTACACGGCCAGCTCGACGGCCCGAGCTCGACACGCCCGACACGGCCTCCGACACGCCCGTGTCGGGGCCCGTGTCACCTGCACCAAAACTTTGTCTTGGCCAAAAGTGAACCCCGTCGCTCCTACAACCTTTTGGGGTGTTACTCCAGCATAGTCTGCTCCCGTTCCCAAGAGAGCTCCTCTTGCCCGCAAAGATCCCACTGGACCTTAACCATCCGAATCTCCTAGTTACGGAGTCTCTTGACCTCAACATCTTCGATACGAATGGGCCTGACCCTAGTCGTCAACCCTTCGTCCACCGGCACTTGATCAGCCGCGATCACCTGCGAAGGCTCTTGCACCGCCTTCCGCAACACAGAAATGTGGAACACATCATGTAAACCACCTAATTCCTCTGATAGCTTCAAACGGTAAGCAGCTTTGCCGACTCGCTCCAGAACCTCACAAGGACCAAGGTATCTAGGGCTCAGCTTCTTCAAGCGTCTCACCCGCGAAACCCCCTTGAACTGCTTCACTTTCAAGTATACCCAATCGCCTACCACGAACTCCACGTTCCGGTGCTTGGCATTTTAATACTTCGCCTGCCTGTCCTGAGCGATCAACAAGCGCTCCTGATTGATCCGCACGAACGAGGTAGCACTCTCCACCTCCTGTTTCTTGTACAACCTTGCCTCACCCGTTTCAAGCCACGATAACGGCGTGCGACACTTCCTACCATACAGGGCCTCGAAGGGCGCCATTTGTATACTCGCTTGGTAGCTGTTGTTGTACACGAACTCCACCAAATACAGGTGGTCTTCCCAATGCTTACTGAAATCCAGAACACACCTGCGTAGCATGTCCTCCATCGTTCTATTGACCCTCTCGGTCTGCCCATCCGTCTGCGGATGGAAAGCTGTGCTGAACTTTAACTTTGTTCCCAGCATCTGTTGTACCAACCTCCAATCATTTGACGTGAACCGCCCATCGCGATCACTCACAATGCTACGGGGCACACCATGCAGCCTAACAATATTGTCAACATACAACTTTGCCAATTTCTCCACTGGCTCATCCTTCCTATGCGGAATGAAGTGTGACACCTTTGTTAGCCGGTCTACGATCACCCAGGTGGCGTCGTTCCCTTTCTGCGACCTTTGCAACTTGTGCATAAAGTCCATAGATATATCGTCAAATTTCCACTTCGGTATAGGCAAGGACTTCAGAAATCCTCCCGGCTTTTGGCATTCCGCCTTCACCAAGGCGCACGTTTGACATTTAGCCACGTACAACGCCACATCTTTCTTGAGCCCCGGCCACCAAAACAGCTTCTTGAGATCACGATACATCTTCGTGCTCCCTGGGTGGATTGAGTACTTGGTATGATGAGCCTCGTACATCAACTCCTCCCGGAGGTTACCCCCACTCGGGATGCACAACCGATGATCCTTCCTTAATAGACCATCTTTCACCGAGAACTGGGAATTTGACCCATCCAGAGCGGCCTCTATAAACTCCTTCATGGAGTCATCTAACTCCAAAGCCTGCCGAACCTGGTCAGCCAGGTCATACTGCACCTCTGTCCAGTTTAACATTGCTTTGGCGCTCGTCTGCTTGTCAACGCAACATATCTCAAGCTCCTCCAACTCCCGTACTAGCCGCTCATCATGCACCGACAACCAGTTGGCTTGGGTGGGAGCCCTGCGGCTCAGCGCATCCGCAGCTGCGTTGCCCTTACCGGGTACATAATGTATTTTGAAGGTGTAGTCCCCTAGGAACTCCATCCACCTCCTCTGCCTCATATTAAGGTCCTTTTGATCCAACAAGTACTTCAGGCTCTTGTGATCGGTATATATATCGACCCTTATGCCGTATAGGTAGTGCCTCCACAGCTTAAGTGCAAATATCACGGCCGCCAACTCCAAGTCGTGGACCGGATGGTTCCTTTCATGCACCTTCAACTGACGCGATCCATACGCAATCACACTTCCATGCTGCAACAACACGCAGCCCAAACCACTACCTGAAGCGTCGCTATACATCTCAAAGCCCTCGGTCCCACTCGGCGAACTAAGCACTGGCGCCGTGGTGAACCGTCTCTTCAGCTCCTCAAACGCTTGCATGCACTCCTACGTCCACAAGAATCTCTGATCTTTCCTTGTCAACTTCTTGAGAGGTAGCGCTATCCACGAGAAGTTCTCTACGAAGCGCCTGTAATATCCGGCAAGCCCGAGAAAACTACGGACTTCCGCGATAGAAGACAACGCAGGCCACTCCCGTATCGCAGCGATCTTCGCCGGATCCACCGCTATACCTTCCCCACTAACAATGTGCCCAAGGAACGCTACTGAGGGTAGCCAGAACTCGCACTTGGAGAATTTCGCATAAAGCTCATTCCTCCTCAAAGTCTCCAACACTAGATGCAAGTGCCTGAAGTGATCTTCTTCGCACTGCGATTACACTAATATATCGTCAATAAAGACGATCACAAAGCGATCCAGGAAATCTCGGAACGTCCTGTTCATCAAGTCCATAAACACTGATGGCGCATTCGTCAGTCCAAACGGCATGACCGTGAACTCGAAATGCCCATACCTTGTGCTGAACGCCGTCTTCGGGATATCACATTCCCTTATCCTCAGCTGATAGTACCCTGACTTCAAGTCCAACTTAGAATATACCGACGATCCGACTAACTGATCAAAGAGATCATTAATCCTCGGGATCGGGTACTTGTTCTTTTCCGTCAGCTTGTTCAACTCTCTATAGTCGATACACAACCGCATACTACCATCCTTCTTCTTAACGAAGAGGACCGGTGCGCTCCAAGGTGACGAGCTTGGACGCACATACCCTTTCTCCATCAGCTCCTCTAGCTGAACTTTCAACTCCGCCATCTCCTTAGGCGCCAACCTATACGGAGCACGTGACACCGGTTTGGCCCCCGGCACGAGCTCGATGGTGAAATCAATCTCCCGCTGTGGTGGGGCTCCGGGAATATTATCCGGGAACACAT
This sequence comes from Platanthera zijinensis, assembly GCA_039513925.1. Taxonomy (NCBI): domain Eukaryota; kingdom Viridiplantae; phylum Streptophyta; class Magnoliopsida; order Asparagales; family Orchidaceae; genus Platanthera; species Platanthera zijinensis. Next base: position 133,592,108 of record CM077079.1, on the reverse strand, counting down.
CGGGGTATTCGCAAACCACGGGAATGCTATCCAACTTGGAATTTGGCTCCACAGCCCCCACTATTGCGAAGAATAGCTCTGCACCAGCACGAACTGCCTTTACCACTTGAAGAGCAAACATCAGCGTCTTGCTCAACCCCTTGAGACCCTCGAATGTTGTCCCCCGCCCAACACCCAGCTTGACCTCCTTCCGGTCGCAGTCAATCCAAGCTTTCTGCTCCAAAAGCCAATCCATCCCAAAGATCACGTCGAACTCTACTAGCGGCAGCAATGACGCTAGCAAGTCGAACTCTTGGCTCCCTATGTGAACCTTTACGGCGCACACCCTGTCCGCACGCATCGAGCACCCATTCGGTAGCAGCACATCCAACTTGTCCTTCGCCATCGAAGAAGGGACTCCGATGCGTGATATGAAATTTTCGGACAAGAAGGAGTGTGAAGCTCCCGTGTCGAACAGTGCCCGTGCCGGACTATCACTAATCACAACAAGGACTATACAAACAATATTAGGCTAACAAGCAATAGACAACAGTATATAAAGTTAACTTGCTGTAAATTAACTCGTACCTGTCACCACGTCAGCTTGTTTGATGGCCTTCTGCTGGCCCAAGTTATAGACTCTAGGCTGAGTCGAAGCATAGTGGGACGCGGTTCACTCCACCGCCTTGCCCTTCTCTTCGTAAGTAGCTCCTTGCTTTCTCTCAGACTTTGGGCGTCCGCTCCAGCAATCGTGGGCAAAGCGCCCCGTCTTTCCACACGTGAAACAAGCACCTGGGGTTCGATTAGTAGTTGCCCCCGAGGTACCCGCAGAAGAAGCTGGACCTGACGTCCTAGCCTTCTTGAAGAATTTTCGATAGCCCGACTTCGACGTAGTCGGCGCTTTGAATTCCGATTTCTTCCCGCCAGAATCCTTCTTAGCTTGCACATTCTTCATGTCCTTCTCCAAGGACCGGGCCGAGTTGACCAAGGTTAGGAAACCCTGCGCCATGGGCCCTGACAGTAGCAACCTCAACTCATCTCTTAACCCTTCATAGAAGCAGTTAGTCTTTTGCTCCTCATCGGCAAAAGTAGCGCTAGCATATCTCCCCAACCGAGTAAACTCGTGGAGGTACTCTTCTATAGTGCTATCTCCTTACACTAACCTTTGGAACTCGTTCTCCAAAGCGATCCTTTGCGCTAAGGGGAGGTATCGGGCCATGAACAGTCTCGAAAACTCTGCCATAGGAACTTCGGCCAACGGCCTTCCCCTCAACTGGTGTAGCTCTAGGCCTTCCCACCATAACCTTGCGTCCCCATCCAACATGAACGTCGCTATTGTGGTCTTCTGCCACTCTTCCGTTTCTATAGCTGTCATCACCCTATTGACTCTTGAGAGCCAATCCTCAGCCTGGGTCGGGGTTCCCGTTCCCGAGAACACCGGTGGGTGGAAGCCCATCACATGCTTCAACTGTCTTTCAGTTGCTCTCCTAGGCAACTCCGGCTCCACCGCCACCTGCTCAACCCTTCTAGGCTCTGCCGCTTGGAGCGGCACATGCTCCCCCGCAGGAGCAGGCTGCTGCACCTGTCTTGCAGGTTGCGTATTAATCATAGCAAAGACAGCTTCTGCCACCAATCTAATGGTCTCTGCAGACGGAGGTGTTGCAGGCGCTTCACTTAGCGCACTGCTTTCCTCAAAACCTGGCCGTTCTGACGGCCCAGCACCACTCCTGGTCACCCATAATCGTGCAAAACACCGATAAGCGACCAAAAAATTACTGCAAATAGCAATTATAGGAACACGCAGGTTCCTCAAACATGTATATTTTCATTCCTAAGTGGACATTCATGGGTTCTTTTCATGTTATAACGATGACGCACACATGTGCTCACCACCCCTTAAAGTGAATTCGTCCACGAATTCATTTAAGTTTGACCGAAACCAGTAGTCTGATACGAATTTGTAACACCCCTATCCGTCATATAGCATATAGCAGTAGGTCCGGCCGGGGCCCGACGCCATATACTACGGACAGAACGGTTGGTTATGCGTTGAAACCATACAACCAATCACCAACGTCCTACACAGAGTCATTCTAGGGGAAGTAAATTATTAAGTTGCACAAACTCAAGAACCCTGCCAAGCAAGAATGTCCACTACAGAAGTAACAATAGGAATGAAAAATACAAAAGTACCGGCCTTATGGCCTTACAAGGTTTGCTTAACAAAAACATGTCTTACATACTTCGGCTCGTAGGCCGGCCATATATGAAATAAACGGAAAGCATAAAAGGGTTAGGCCTTCGAGGGCCAGCACCGCAACATGGGCTTTAGCCCGCTATTTTCTGCTCGCTCCGCAGCACCTGCAAGCACAAACCACCGCCGGTGGCAAACAAAAGCAACAGTCAGCTATGCTGACCAAATTATAACGATCCCGCCCCCAAAATTGGGGCGGCGATACTCTTTCCCTGCACTTTATTAGTATAGGAAATATATTAGTGTGAACACACATCATCACAGGCATAGGCTCGCACGGCCACACACCTCGTGCACACAGAGCACATTCGCAGCGAACCGGCCAACGTCACGTCAATTCAAGCCATAGACGTTCCCGTTCCACCACCTCCTCTTGGACGGCCAACCATATGAGCATTTTGCCTTCCTGGACTTGGTCACGGCAATTTAAGCCATAAACCGCCGAAGACCCTCATCCATGCCAACGGTCCTACCGAACGACATAGACCGGGTACGATTCCGCCTGACCCGTGCTCACACCGCAACGACAATTTAAGCCATATGCGCAGGTCAAGACTCACCGAGTCCCGCTTCCACCACAGCAATCACATAACCCGGTTATGTTCACATTGGCTCCCCGGCCATCGTGTTGGCAAAACTCGTTTTGCCCAGTTTTCCGAGTGCACCTTAGAGTTAATCTATAAGGCTCCCTGATGCAATCTACCACGTAGAAAACCCGCAAACACCCAAACATCCGGAGTCTTGCCCGGTTCATATGCAATGCAACATCACCGATCCGGACCAACATGTCTGAATAGGCTTCACACACAATGCCTATATCCGTTTTCGCATACGGACTCTACACAAGGGGGACTTTACATATCTACCCCAAGGAACGCTCCAACTCTTCGCTCACTCGCGAGAGAGGGCTTCCTATGCAAAGGGAAAAAGGGCTTCACATGCCCAAGGATGAGAAATTGTTACCCTTGTATTCTTCCGCGGCACCATCAAAAACTATGCGGTTGGAAAGCACCGCAATGGCGTCACCTCCGCGGATCTGGACTCGGATCGCGATTCGGAACCCCGAAACTACTCCGGCGGCCGGATCTTGGACCCCTCCTTCTTCCTTGCTCTCCTTTCTCTCTAAACTCTTAGAGAGAGAATGGCTAATGGAAATGAGGATTCCCAACCCTAAATCCCGGCTAAAACCACCCAGGAGCAGCCCCCCACCGTCGGATCCAAAGCCAAGGAAACGAACGGCCAGGATTAGATCTGAAATCACAAAAACTGGGCCGAACACGGGTTCACACACGGCCGTGTGCCTGGCCGTATAGCTCATTCGCCGTCTCGACCAAAATTGAAAACCAGCAACACGGCATGTGACACGGCCTCTGACACGCCCGTGTCACCTGCGATACGCCCGTGTCGGGACCCGTGTCACGCCCCCCGTGTGCAATCGATCAACACTTCGCAGTCAGAGAGGTACACAGCTTGGTGACACGGCATCAGACACGCCCGTGTCCAACTAGACACGCCCGTGTTCGTGCCCGTGTCACTGCCCATGTACCCCACTGTACAGCCCAGGTGTGAAACGGCCTGGGACACGCCCGTGTCCTAGGCCGTGTTCCTCTACACGACCATCGTCGACCTGAACTGGTCGACTACACGGCCAGCTCAACGGCCCGAGCTCGACACGCTCGACACAGCCTCCGACACTCCCGTGTCGGGGCCCGTGTCACCTGCACCAAAACTTTGTCTTGGCCAAAAGTGATCCCCGTCGCTCCTACAACATTTTGGGGTGTTACACTTCTAGTGTTCACGAGATCTACCCACTCCGATTTATACGAAAATATTCGGAAGAAAACACGCATAAAAAAATAGATTTTACTAAGCACAATATTCAATAAAAATCTGAACTAATTACTAGCCTTCTATTCCACCAAATCTCACAATAATTTAGAAGAAAACTCATAGGAGATGGTTTTGAATGTTGTTACCCAATCCCAAGAAATCCGTCCATAAGATGAGTGGAGGAGGCGCACATGATGGTGGTTGAATCTATCTCCACGCGACTCCACGGATCCGCACCGAACGTTGAAGATGCTAGCTGTATCCTTTGCAATAACCATAAAAGAGGGAGAACCTTGAAAACCAATATATATATGGAAAGAGGAGAGAGGAAAGGTGGTGGCCTATTCCTTTCAAGGGGGGTGGCTCGGTTTTGAGGTGATGGGGCTGCTCGATATTTTTTTTGGATATGGGTTGGTCGGTTTTGGGTGGTGAGGTGGGTGGCCGAATTTATGGAAGGGGAAAGAAGGGGGGTGGCTAGGAGTTTGGCTGAAATTCTTGGAGGGAAATAAAGAGGGTGCTCGGTTTGCAAGGGAGAGAGGGGGCCGGGTTTCTTAGGGAAGACAAGGAGGGGGAAAAGAGGGGAGGCCAAGTATAAGAGAGGGAGGGGAGAGGTGGCTGGTGGCCAAGGGGGAAGAAGAGAAAGGAATTGGCCGAAATTGCCAAGAGGAGGGGGGGGGGGGGAATTCTCACAAGAATATTTTTTAGGTTTTAAATTTTTTTCTTCTTCATTACAATTCCTTCATCAACATGGACTTAATAGCCTTTACCACTACATCTCAACCCTTCATGAAAATTAAAACAATCTTGATGGTTATAGGTACCCATATTACACATGAAATAAGAAATACAACATTTAAGTGCATGAAATAAAACATGAAAAATAAAATGCTTACAATAAAATTCTTAAAATGAAAATTGCTTGAAATAAAATAAATTGTTAACAATATATAATTATAAATATTTAGTTTATAATTATATATTTTTATTTGATGGCGGCGAGCGTCGTACAAAACATGTAGCGGTGTTGGCGATGAACGTCATGGTAGACTCTCATCCTCGAGCTTGAGGCAACGTTCGTCCCAATCAACGAACTCTTTATGCTTGGGATCAACAGCCGCATCAACAACGTTGCCATCAGTTTCCATTAAGAAAAGTCATATTGACATCCATTTGCCAGATCTTAGTCATAATAAACAGCAATAGCAAGCAGAATTCAGATTGAATTTACCATAACAAGAGGGGAAAAGGTCACATCATAGTCAACACCATGAATTTACTTGAAACCTTTATCCACTAATCGCCCTTTGAATGTGTGTACATTCCCATCCATGTCTGTCTTCTTCTTGAAGGCTTATGTGCACCCTATGGGTCGTACACCTTTAGGTGGTTCCACCAAGGTCCAAACATGGTTTGCATACATTGAGTCCATTTCAAATTTCATGGCCTCAAACCACTTCTCGGAGTCCGGTCCATACATAGCCTCTTGCTAGGTTGCAGGCTCATCATCATGTTCCTTAAGAAACACGTTACCTATTTTAGATATGAGAAATCCATATCTCCCGTGCTCAAATCTTGGTCTACCAGATCTACGTAGGACTTGCATTTCTTGAGCAGACTCTATAGCTACAACAACTTGTAATCATTTCTTAGATTCCAATTCAGGTTCATTCACATCTTGTGGTTCTTGAACTTCTTCAAGCTCGACCTTGGTTGTCTTTCTTGATAAGAACTCTCTCTCCAAGAAGACACCAGTCCTTGCGACAAACACTTTGCCCTCAGACGGTAGGTGAAAGTAGTACCCTTTGGTTTCCTTATGATACCCCACATGATAACATTTATCTAACTTAGGTTCCAACTTATTAGGCATTTGATGTCGCGCGTATGCCACACAACCCCAAATCTTCATGAAAGACATACTAGGATGCTTCTCAGTCCATATCTAATATGGTGTCTTTAGAACCAATTTTGTTAGATCATGATTTAAAGTGAAAGCAGCAGTCTCTAAAGCAAAATCCCAAAAAGAAACAAGCAAATCTGCATGACTCATCATCGATCGTACCATATCTAAGAAAGTATGATTCCTCCTCTTAGACATGCCATTATGTTGTGGTGTGCCAGATGGAGTGAGTTGTGATACAATACCACACTCTTTTAGATGATTATTAAATTCAAGACTTAGATATTCACCACCTCGATCAAATTGGAGTGCTTTTATCCTCTTTCCTAGTTGGTTCTCTACTTCGTTCTTACATTTTTGAACTTTTCAAAGGTTTCAGATTTGTTCTTCATAAGAAACATATATTCGTATCTTCTGAAATCATCAGTAAATGTAACAAAGTAGTAGAACCCACGTCTAGCCATAGAACTCATGGGTCTACATACATCACTATGTACAACACCTAAAAGATATCATCCCTCTTTGTATGACCATTGAAAGAGGCTTTATTCATCTTGCACAATAAACAAGATTGGCATTGCTCAAATTATTCACAAATGAGTATAATAATCCATCTTTATAGAGCTTGGTTATACGTTTCTCGTTTATATGGCCCAAATGATAATGTCCGAGGAACATAAGATTATAGTCATTCGTTCTTAGTCTTTTAGTATTCTCTATGTTGTAGATCGAATGGTCTATGTTCAAAATATATAAGTCATTAAATAGTTGAGCTACATTATAACAACATCATTCATAAATATAGAACAACCATTGTTCTTAATAATGAAAGAAAAATCATTTCATGTCTAAACATAAAATAGAAATAATGTTTTGATTTATAGCAAGAACATAATAACCATTATCAAGTTCCAATACAAGCCCAGTGGGCAAAGAAAGATAATAAACTCCTATGGTAATAGCAGCAACTCTTGCTCCATTTCCAATGCGTATTCCCACCTCTCCTTTACCCATCAGTCCTCTCCTTCCGAGCGTAACACCCCTATCCGTCAGATTGCATATAGCAGTAGGTCCGGCCGGGGTCCGACGCCATATACCAAAGACAAACCGAAGGGTTACTAAATGAAACCATCCTTCCAATAACACACGTCCTACACAGAGCACATTCTAGCGGAAGCATTTTAAATATTGCAAAGAAAAGAACCCAAGCAACAACATGAATGTCCATTAAAAACCCAAAGTAGGAATGAGCGTACAAATACACAAAGTACTTGGCCTTATGGCTTTACAAGAGTTTACTTTAAACAATAAGTGTCTTCGAAACATCGGCACGCAGGATGGTAACACATGAGTATAAAAGTAAACGTTCGCATTGGCCTTCGAGGGCAGGCTCAACAACGCTATTTGCCACTAGGCTCCGCAGCACCTGCAACCAACATTCCACCGCAGCGATGGAAAACAAAAGAAATGGTCAGCTAAAGCTGACCAAATTATAACAACCCCACCTCAGATTTAGGGTGGCGGTGCTCCTTCCATGCATTTTAGTAGCATAGCCAAACAATACAATGAAAGTACAACAACAGCACACTTCACCATAGGTTTAGGCACACATGGCCGCACACCCCGTGCTCTCAGGGCACATTCTCGGTGAACCAGGTGAAATCTACAGTCTCACCACCGCCCCTGGGATGGCAAACTCGTGAGCATTATAGTCTTTCCAGCCTAATCCTAAGACCCTCCATCTATGCCAACGGTAAGTACAACGTACCTTAGTTCGCTTTAACCGAACCACATAGAACGGGTATGGTTCCACCTAACCCATTGCTCACACCACCACGCCAATTTAAGCCATAGGCGCGTGTCAAGCTTCCATGTGTCCCAAATCAATCACACAAATTTTACATAACCTAATTATGTGCAAGTTGGCTCCCAGGCCACAAAGATGGCAGAATCATGCTTCTACCCAATTTTTGGGTGCACCTTAGAGTTAGTCCCCAAGGCTCCCTATTGCAATCTACCACGTAGAAAACCCGAAAAACAAACAGCACAGAGTCTTCTTCGACACTACAAGCATAATGAAAACATCACCGATCCAGACCAACTTGTCCGGGTAGGCTTCACACACTATGCCTATGTCTGTTCTTCAATTCCGGACTCTATATGCAAAACAACGGGGACTATTTATGTCCACCCGAAGGAATACCTCGCACTCACTGCTCACTCGTGGGAGGGACTTTCCTATGCAAAAAGGAAGAGGACTTCCCATGTCCAAGAAGAGAATCGTTACCCTTGTTGTTTGCTTTGGCGCCATGGAGATCTAGACGGATGAAAAGCACCACAACGGCCTCGCCGCAACAGATCTGGACTCGGCTCGAGAATCGGGGCTCTAAAGCTCCACCGGCGGCTGAATTCCTCCTTTAACTTCTTTCTTGCTCTCCCCTCTCTCTAGCACTTTAGAAAGAGAATGGGTGAAAAGAAATGAGGGTTAAACCCTCATCGATAGGCCATATACCAGCAGGGGAAAGGCTGAGCTGTCAGATCCTATTTGAAGGAAATGAACGATCATGATTTGCCCTAAAAATAACTTTCCTGGGCCGAACACGGCTTAAGACACACCCGTATCATAGGCCATGTTCCACACTCGTCGTAAACCAGTAAACATAGAACAGGACACGACCTCTGACACAGCTTGGGACATGCCGGTGTCAAACATGGACACACCTGTTTCATGGGCCGTGTGCCCCAATTGACGTTGAAACCGTCGCATCTTGAAAAGGACACGGCAATGTGATACGCATATGTCACAGGCCGTGTGCTAGACACGCCTTTGGACATGCCCATGTCCCAGGCCGTGTAACTCACTCAACATAGGTTGACAAAACATAGAGCAGGACACGGCCCTTGACACGCCCGTGTCACAGGCCGTGTGCCTGACGTGGCTTGACTCCGAGGATCGTCGACTGCATTTCGTCAAACTCAGGCACGACACGGCCCTGGACACACCCATGTCATAAGCTGTGTGAACCTTATCAAGCACCAAATTGGCCTTAGAACGCTATCCGTTCCATAATTTTTTTGTGGGGAGTTACAATTCTCCCCCCTCATAAAATAAATTCGTCCCGAAATTACAGAATGGAAGAGATACACAAAATTAAACGGAACCTGAGTAAAATAACTCGGGATACTCCTCAAGCATGGTCTGTTCTCTCTCCCACGAAAGCTTCTCACGGCCATAGTTGTCCCATCGGACTTTGACAATCCTAATGTCTTGTTATGAAGTCGTTTGACTTCAAAGTCCTCAATGCGAATGGGCTTGACCTTCGTCCATTCATCATAGTACCTGATCGACTGCAATCACATGAGAAGGCGCTTGCACCGCCTTCCACAACACCGATATATAGAATACGTTGTGTAGACCACTCAGTTCCACTGATAACTTCAGTCGATAAGCCGCTTCACCAATTCTCTCTAGAATCTCAAACGGTCTAAGGTACCCCGGGCTCAGCTTCTTCAAGCGTTGTACCCGTGAAACACCCTTGAACGACTTAATCATCAAATATACCCAGTCGCCAATAGCGAACTCAACGTTCCTATTCTTGGCATTATAATATTTAGCTTTCCTGTCTTGAGCGATCAGCAATCGTTCTCATATAGTTCGTACCAACGAGCTGGCGTCTTCTACTTCTTATCATTTGTACAGCTTCGACTCACCCGTTTCCAACCATGACAACGGCGTGCGACATTTTCTTCCATAAAGGGCCTCAAATGGCGCCATTTGAATACTCTCTTGGTAGATATTGTTATAAGCAAACTCAACCATGTACAGGTGATCTTCCCACCGCTTCCTGAAATCCAAGACGCACATACGAAGCATTTCCTCCATCATCCTGTTGACCCTCTCGGTATGACCATCCGTCTGCGTATGAAAGGCCGTGCTGAAACTCAACTTGGTTCCCAACATTTGATGCACTAACCTCCAGTCATTGGACGTGAAACATCCATCTCAGTCACTCACGATGCTGCAAGGTACAATGTGCAGTCGAACGATGTTATCTACATAGACTTTTGCTAGCTTATCCACCGAATCATCCTTCCTATTCGGAATGAAGTGTGACACTTTCGTCAATCAATCTACGATCACCCAGATGACGTCATTTCCCTTCTGCGACCTTGGCAACCCATGCACGAAATCCATCGAAATATCGTAAAACTTCCACTCTGGGATTGGTAAGGACTTCAAGAAACCTCCAGGCTTCTGGTATTCCGCCTTGACCAAAGCACACGTTTGACACTTCACCACAAAAAGTGCTACGTCCTTTTTAAGTCCTGGCCACCAGAACAACTTTTTCATATCTCTATACATCTTTGTGCTCCCCGGGTGAATCGAGTACTTAGTATGATGAGCCTCATACATCAATTCCTCCCATAGTTTACCCACACTCAGGACACACAGACGACTATCCTTCCATAGCAGTCCATCCTTAACATTAAATTGGGAATTTGACCCATCCAAAGCCTCATCCATAAACTGCATCATGTTGTTATCCCTATCCAGAGCTTGCCGAATCCTATCAGCAAGGTCATACTGCACCTCTATTCAATTCAATTATGGTTCGGCAATAGTCTTTTTGTCAACACAAGATATCTCTAATGCCTCCAAATCACGAATCAAACAATCATCATGTATCGACAACCAGTTGGCCTGCGAGGGAGCCCTGCGACTTAATGCTTCAGCAACTACATTGCATTTCCCAGTAACATAGTGTATCTTGAAGGTGTAGTCACCCAGGAACTCCATCCACCTCCGCTACTGCATGTTTAAGTCCTTTTGATCCAACAAGTACTTCAGGCTCTTGTGGTTGGTATAGATATCGACCTTCATACTGTACAGGTATTGCCTCCACAGCTTTAGGGAAAATATCACGGCCGCTAACTCCAAGTCATGGACCGGATAATTACTCTCATGTACCTTCAGCTGACGCGAGCCATATGCTATTATACTCCCATGCTGCAGTAGAACACAACCCAAACCACTTCCCTAAGCATCACAGTAATTCTTAAATCCTTCGGTCCCACTCATCGAAAATAGAATAGGCGTCGTGGTCAACCGACTTTTCAGTTCTTCGAAAGCTTGTGCACACTCAAGCATCCAAAAAAACTTCTGATCTTTCCTCATCAAAGTCGTGAGGGGTAATGCTATCCGTGAGAAGTTCTGTACGAAGCGCCTGTAATATCCGGCAAGCGCCAGAAAACTCCGGACTTCTGCTACCGAAGACAACACAGGTCATTCCTGTATAGGAACTCTCTTAGCCGGATCCACTACAATTCCCTCTCCACTAACTATGTGACCAAAGAACGCTACCGATGACAAACAAAACTCGCATTAGGAGAACTTGGCATACAGTTGGTTCCTCCTCAATGTCTCCAACACCAAATGCAGATGCTTAAAGTGATCCTCCTCACATTACAAGTACACCAATATATCGTCGATAAAGACTATCACGAAGTTGTCTAGGTACTCTCTGAACGTTCTGTTCATCAGATCCATAAATACGGGTTGTGCATTAGTCAGCCCAAATGGCATGACGATGAACTAATAATGCCCATACTGCGTGTTGAAAGTTCTCTTGGGGATGTCACTTTCTCTTATCCTCAGCTGGTAATATCCGGATTTAAGATCCAATTTCGAGTACACTGATGATGTATATTTTAGCTTAATTTATTAGGGTAAAAATATGTTATTTTCGTTTTAAATCTCTTTCTTTATGTTATTTTATGCTTTTTATGTAAATATTATAAATAATATTTATTTTCTGTTTTTTGCAGGTTTCAGCCAATTTCAGAAAAAATCCCCTGACACGCCCCCCTGTCACGCCCTCCCTGGGCGTGACCCAGGGCGTATCACCTGTTTCAGTTGATGAAAGCCGCAACAGACCGCTTCCCGCCAAAAATCCCCTGTCACGCCCATCGACACGCCCTCCGGGCGTGTCACCGGCGTGACACGGGCGTGTCGCCCTCTGCCCGAAGTCTGCCGCCTCCTTCAATGCATTCTACAACGCTGCACGCAACAGTACTGTCATGCCCCATGTCACGGGTGTGACCTAGGGTGTGACTGCCCCCATTTCGACATCTGATGGACCTGCGACTGCTGAATTTGACTTGACACGCCTGTGTCGCCCCTGTCACGGGTGTGTGACCTAGGGGTGACCACCATCGTACCGAAATAATCATCATTCCCGCCAGAATTCAGCTCCCGAGGTCAAATCCGTACTTGTCACGCCCGCGGACACGCCCCCCCCCCCCTAGGGCGTGTCGGAGGGCGTGACCGACCCGAGAAAAAAATCTATAAATAGAGCCCCCCCCCCCCCTCTTCATTTCAGCAAGCTTTAGTTGAGAGGGGAGGTGCTGCCCCTTTGGTTCTTGAGTATTTTATGCTTTCTCTCTCTCTCTCTCTCTTCCTGTAATTTTTGCTTAATCATGGTTTAATATTTAGTTGCCCTAGCTTTCTTTGTAATCTTTAGTGTTGCTTAGTGCTTAATATAGGGCTAGAATAGGATTTCAATTTCATGCACTTGTAATTTATTTTCAATAGTGTAGCTTGCCCCTTGAATTAATAAAAGTGTTTTTTTTGTTTAGCTTGTGTTCCTCTTATGCTTTACTACTCATCCCCCCCCTTCTCATTCCATAATGATTAACTAATACTCCTTGTACTCGATCTTGATGATCTGAGGTTAGAGCGATTATGTTATGATGTTTTAATTAATCATTTTCTCTCTTAGGTTAGGGCCTTGAATTACTCTTGATTAATCACGGGTTGGAGGTATATTTTCGATATATACTCTCCGCCTTTGCTTTCATTCTGGCCTAGCCGAGAGGCCGAAAGAATGAAGTGAGCATTCAAGAGTAAAGGGAGTTGTACGCACCCCTCGAGAGAGGCAGACGTCCAAATCTCCCAGATTGGAGTAAAATCTAATAGTGGGGTTCACCGCGTAAAGCGAGTTTTAGGCCTCCGATTTAGACGAGAGTCGGTCGGACCTTCCTAAACTCAGTTGGGCACGACTTCGAGAGAAGCGTGTTAAAACTTTAGGAACCTCCACGGTCAAGGACCCTTATCCTATTAAGTTTAGATTTTTATCGCATTTTCTTAATCGTCTTTAGCCGAGGTGAATCTTGATCGGGTGCATTTCCATTTCATATTTTCTTCATTTCATAGTAATCGCCTATCTTGTGCTCTTTAATTAACTGCAGTAGTTTCCTTTCTAGCATAGTTCTTTGCTGAATAGCTTTACTTAATTGCAGTGTTTCTCTTTCTAGTATAGCTTTAATTTCTCCCCTGCACTTAGATTTTCTAAAACCCTAGTTTTTTCGTCGATAAGATAATAGCGTTCGTGTGAGTAAGCTTAGCCAATATTTCCCGGATTTCAATACGACACTTGTGTCCCCTTGCTACAATTCGATAGGTATACTTGCCTCATCGGGTTGCTAGTTCGGTTGCGTTTATTTTCTTCGAACCCTAGTGCGCAACAAGTTTTTGGCGCCATTGCCGGGGAATGTTTTGATATTTTGAAAAAAGGATAGCTATTAATTTATCATTGTTTATTTTTTTTTTTTCTTTTCTTTTTTCTCTCGTCTCTTTCACACCACTCTCGCGGTTGATTAATTTTATTTTTAAATGTGTAATCTTTGTTTTAATTGTGGAGAGTTCGGTCACTCTCGTGAGGAGTGTTGGGTAAGGTATCCTTCATCCTCCCATGATTTTATCCTTTCCGGATCGAATCAATTTGGCCAAATTGATCCGTCCACGAATTTTTTTTCATGGGGTTACGATGGTTTTCAAACGCCTTCCTACCCTACTCCTCCGAATTTTTCTGATTTTAATTCTTATGGAAATTTCTTGAATGGACATTTTGATCCTAGCCCTACTTTGAACTACTCAGGGTGGCAACACCCTGATCATTCTTGGGGCCAAGGTGATCATCAATCCATTCCATCTCAAGATTTTTCCACTTTTTCTCCGCAAGTTTGCGCGCCTCCCATTTTCGATTCTAGCGAAAATGAAGTCATTTTTGATGGTGTAGCATTTGATGCACGCATCAATGCTCACTTCAAAGTGATTTTTGACGCTTTGGCTGCTGAGGCCGCATTTTTTTCTCCCCTCCTCCTCCTATTTATCTTTCGAATGATGAATCTTCGGATATTCCGCAGTGCCTTCAATCACTTGCGGAAGACGATTATTCAGAAATTCATTTGTGCCTTCAACCTCTCGAGGAGGAAATTTCCCCCGATATTCCGATTTTTTTTTCAAGTTTCCGAGGAAGGCGAACTTTCTTGTGTTCGATCTTCTGAAGAGATTGATTTTCGGATATCCCGGTTTGCTCCCAATCTACCGAAATGATTGATAATCAGGTGGAGCAACCGATTTTTCAATCCAACCATTTTCTTGTGATCAACCTTCGTCGCCTTCTTCTTCTTTTTCTTCTCTTCTTCCCCTTCTTGCGAAAATTCTGTTTTCTTTTCTTGTTTTATTTTTCCTTCTAGTTTAGTTTCTTCTTCTTTCGCCCCCTTCTAATAGTATAGTTTCTTTTTCTAGTTTTTTTTTCTTTTTCTAAATCTTCTTGTTTTTTGTTTTATTTAAAAAATAAAAATTACAAAAAAATTTTTATTTTCTTAAAAAATGTTTTGGCACTCGCGCCGAAACGCATATTGCGCGAGCTGCCATTACATTTCTTTTTTTATTTTCCATTTAGCTAACCATAATACGTCGAGCTCAACGACGTTTTAAACAAAGAGCGCTCTGGAGGCACCCCTTGCTTGTCTTTTTCTTTTTTGTTTTTGTTTTTGTTTTCTTTTTTTTTATCTTTTGTTTTGTGCAGGAATAAGCTCCCGCGTGTTTGTGCCGCTTTTCGCCTCGCAACTTGGACTGAAGCCGATCTTTAGCTCAAGTTGGGGACGCATTTTCCAACGTCTGGGCATCAATCGCTAGGGAAGCATCTCCCCCTCTCTTTGCATTTCTTTTTTCTCTTCTCTCTCTTTTCTCTCTCTTTATACTTAACATTAAACATTGGGGACAATGTTTAACTTTAAGTATGGGGGAGTGTTCCCTTAATATTTTACTTTAGAAAAATCAAAATATAAAAAAAAATTATAAAAATTAGAAAATCAAGAAAAATGTAAAATATTTGTTTTATATTAATAAATTATATATATATATATAAAATAAATATTTTTGAAAAAATCCAAATTAAATTGAGTTATTTTTGTCAAATCAATTAGTACCCGCTACTTTGCTTTTTATTGTTTTTTAAGCTCATGTCTACTTGCTTGGTTAGAATAAATTTTGTTAATTTTCTGTTTAAATATGTTTAGCGAGTAGTAGTATGTTGACTCATGCAGTGTTCCTATTTAGGGTAGTATGCTATTTTTGAAAAAATTTGAAATTTACTTTACTTTTCCATAGCTTTCTTTATTTCTTTTACTTTTATAAAGCCCATCATCCCTTATTTTTCATTATTAAAATCTTTTTTAAACGTTAATTAGTATTAAGTGTAGTAGACACAAAACGGTCTAGACGCTTATTATCATTATTTTCATGAAAGCAAATTCTCTATTTTTTATTTTTTGTGCTTATCCTCTTTTGAAATTTCAAAGCTTTACGTGGAGTAGATTTAGGAAGCATGAAAATGATTTAGGCATTTCTTTTGTAACGTTTGAGCCTTTGCACCTCGCCTAACAATAACCATTGCTAGCCATTTTTGTGCCTTTTCCTTTCGTTTTTGTAGCCCCACTTTTTATTTCACCACGTCCAAATAGCTACCTACATGCACACTTTAAAATTATTTTTGAGCTTTAATTGCTAATGTGCATCTTTTTGAAAAATTAGTGCAATCTTTGTGTTATCTTTTGCTACAAAAGTGAAAAGTTATAAGTATAAAAAAAATTGAAAATATGATGAAAATAAGTGAAAAAGAAAGGTAAGAAAAGAGAAAAAGAATTTATTGGCTAGTTTTATTTGGCAAAGCTCATTTTTTTTGTTTTAAGTGTGCAAATATCCCTCATGTTTATCTTTTTGAATATCGCACCCTTTAAACTAAGCCTAACTATACGCCTAATTAAAGCCCTAATGACTCATGCTTTCTACGTTTACTTTTTAGTATAGTAGCGAGAAACTAGATTGAGTAAGTATTTTTGATAGAAATATTGAATTTTGTCTTGATTGACTGTGGTTTTAATTTGTCTCCTAGACATTAGTAGTGACTCAATGCGCTTTTTACTCGTTACTTTATTAAGTTTTAATTCTGTAAAAATTTGGGATGATTTGTTTTTATATTTAGTAAAATTTATAAAATTCTGTGTTAAGTTAAAGTAAGACTTTTCGGTTCTTTTTAAAAAATTTCTCTACCTCTAAATTCCCGTCTTATTCGTTTATAGCATTTTTAAACTTTTCAATTAATCCTTTTTATTTCTCTAACTCGTAGTCTTTGCTTGAGGACAAGCAAAATAATAAGTATGGGGGAATTTGATGATGCATATTTTAGCTTAATTTATTAGGGTAAAAATATGTTATTTTCGTTTTAAATCTCTTTCTTTATGTTATTTTATGCTTCTTTTTATGTAAATATTTTAAATAATATTTATTTTCTGTTTTTTGCAGGTTTCAACCAATTTCCAGAAAAAATCCCCTGACACGCCCCCCTGTCACGCCCTCCCTGAGCGTGACCCAGGGCGTGTCACCTGTTCCCGTTGATGAAAGCCGCAACAGACCGCTTCCCGCCAAAAATCCCCTGTCACGCCCCATCGACACGCCCTCCCCGGGCGTGTCACCAGCGTGACACCGGGCGTGTCGCCCTCTGCCCGAAGTCTGCCGCCTCCTTCAATGCATTTTACAACGCTGCACGCAACAGTACTGTCACGCCCCATATCACGGGCGTGACCTGGGGCGTGACTGCCCCCATTTCGACGTCTGATGGACCTGCGACTGCTGAATTTGACTTGACACGCCTGTCACGCCCCCCTGTCACGGGCGTGACCACCATCGTACCGAAATAATCATCATTCCCGCCAGAATTCAGCTCCCGAGGTCAAATCCGTACTTGTCACGCCCCCGGACACGTGCCCCCTAGGGCGTGTCGGAGGGCGTGACCGACCCGAGAAAAAAATCTATAAATAGAGCCCCCCCCTTCATTTCAGCAAGCTTTGGTTGAGAGGGGGAGGTGCTGCCCCTTTGGTTCTTAAGTTTTTTATGCTTTCTCTCTCTCTCTCTCTCTCTCTCTCTTCCTTTGTAATTTTTGCTTAATCATGGTTTAATATTTAGTTGCCCTAGCTTTCTTTGTAATCTTTAGTGTTGCTTAGTGCTTAATATAGGGCTAGAATAGGATTTCAATTTCATGCACTTGTAATTTTATTTCAATAGTGTAGCTTGCCCCTTTGAATTAATAAAAGTGTTTTTTTGTTTAGCTTGTGTTCCTCTTATGCTTTACTACTCATCCCCCTTCCTTCCTCCATTCCATAATGATAACTAACTCCTTGTACTCGATCTTGATGATCCAAGGTTAGAGCGATTATGTTATGATGTTTTAATTAATAATTTTCTAGGTTAGGGCCTTGAATTACTCTTGATTAATCACGGTTGGAGGTATATTTTCGATATATACTCTCCGCCTTTGCTTTCATTTTGGGCTGAGAGGCCCGAAAGAATGAAGTGAGCATTCAAGAGTAAAGGGAGTTGTACGCACCTCTCGAGAGAGGCAGACGTCCAAATCTCCCGGATTGGAGTAAAATCCAATAGTGGGGTTCACCGCGTAAAGCGAGTTTTAGGCCTCCGATTTAGACGAGAGTCGGTCGGACCTTCCTAAACTCAGTTGGGCACGACTTCGAGAGAAGCGTGTTAAAACTTTAGGAACCTCCACGGTCAAGGACCCTTATCCAATTAAGTTTTTTTTATCGATTTTTCTTAATCGTCTTTAGCGAGGTGAATCTTGATCGGGTGCATTTCCATTTCATATTTTCTTCCTTTCATAGTAATCGCCTATTGTGCTCTTAATTAACTGCAGTAGTTTCCTTTCTAGCATAGTTCTTTGCTAAATAACTTTACTTAATTGCAGTGTTTCTCTTTCTAGTATAGCTTTACTTTCTCCCCTGCACTTAGATTTTCTAAAACCCTAGTTTTTCCGTCGATAAGATAATAGCGTTCGTGTGAGTAAGCTTAGCCAACAGTTCCCGGATTTCAATACGACACTTGTGTCCCCTTGCTACAATTCGATAGGTATACTTGCCTCATCGGGTTGCTAGTTCGGTTGCGTTTATTTTCTTCGAACCCTAGCGCGCAACATACACCGATGACCCAACTAACTAATCGAATAGATCATCAATCCTTGGGATCAGATACTTATTCTTCTCCGTTAACTTATTCAGCTCTCTGTAATCAATACCGAGTGGCAAGATTCCGTCCTTCTTCTTAATAAAGAGGACTGGTGCCCTCCAAGGCGACGAACTTGGACGCGCAAAGCCCTATTCCGACAGATCTTGAAGTTGAACTTTTAGTTCTGCCATCTCCTTATGCGCTAACCAATACTGAGAGCGTGACATAGGTTTAGCACCTGGCACTAGCTCAATAGTGAAGTCGATCTCTCGCTGAGGTGGGGCTCTAGGGAGATCGTCAGGGAACACGTCAGGATACTCGGATACAACCGGAATACTGTCCAAACTAGGCTTAGGCTTAGAAGACTCCACTAGTGTTAAGAATAGCTCTGCACCAGCATGAACTGCCTTAACCACTTCAAGAGCAGACATCAAAGTCTTTCTCGACCCTTTCAAGCCTACAAATATCGTCTCACAATCAATCCCCAATTTTACCTCCTTGCGGTTGCAATCAATGTATTCCTGCTGCTCCAAGAGCCAGTCCATTCGAAAGATCACGTCGAACTCCATTATTGGCTGTAGCGATGATTGCAATTCGAACTCTTGACTCCCAATCTATATCATTACGCAACAAACTCTATTTGCGCGCATTGAACACCCATTAGGATACAACACATCCAATTTTTCCATGTCCATCGAAGAAGGTACTCTGATGTGCGATACAAATCCTTCGGACAAGAAGGAGTGCGAAGCTCCCGTATCGAACAGTGCTCTCGCCGGATAATCGAAAATCAAAACAAAGCCTAGCATAACCAGTAATAAGCTAACATGCGCAAGGTAACAAGTATGTAAAGCTAAACTGCTATAAATAAAACCATACCTGTCACAACGTCAGCTTGCTTTATGGCCTCTTGCTTGCCAAGGTTGTACACTCTCGGTTGGGATGTAGCATAATATGATGCGGTTGACTCCACCGCCTTGCCCTTCTCCTCATAGTTTGCTCCAAGTTTCTTCTCAGACTTTGGACGTCTGCTATAACAATCTCAGGCAAAGTGTTTCGGCTTCCCACAGTTATAGAATGCGCCCGGGGTTTGGCTTGTAGTCGCCCCAAATGCATCAGAAGAAGGGGTTGGACCCAAAGTCCTAGCCTTCTTATAAAACTTACGAAAACCAGACTTTGAGGAAGTCGGCACCTTGAACTCCGTCCTCTTTTCACTAGAGTCTTTCTTCGCTTGCACATTCCTTAGATCTTTCTCCAATGACCAGGCCGTATTGATCAGGGTTAGGAAGCCCTGCGTCATTGGCCCTGAGAGTAGTAGCCTTATGTCGTCCCGCAGGCCTTCATAAAACCGGTTTGTCTTACGCTCCTCATCAGCAAACGTAGAGCTAGCATACCGACCGAACTGTGTAAATTCGTGGAGGTACTCGTCCATGCTACTGTCACCTTACGATAACCTCTAGAACTCATTCTCCATCGCGATCCTCTGAGCCGAGGGAAGGTACCTTGCCAAGAATAGTCTCGAAAATTACTCCATCGAAATGTCCGTGAGTTACCTTCCACCCAAGTGATGTAGTTATTAACCTTCCCACCACAACCTTGCCTCTCCATCCAACAGAAAATTGGTTATGGTGGTCTTTTGCCACTCCTTCGTTTCCATAGCTGTCAAAACTCTCTTTACTCGGGAGAGCCAATCCTCAGCTTGGGATGGGGTTCCAGACCTCGAGAACACAGGAGGATTAAAGCCCATAACATGTTTGAGCTGCTTTTCGGTCGCTCTTCTAGGTATCAACGTCTCCACAACCACTTATTCAACCCTTCTAGGTTCTGCCACTTGAAGCGGTACCTGCTCCCCTGCAGGGGCAGGTTGCTGCATTTGCCTTCCTAGCTGGGCATTTATCATTGCAAACACTACTTCAGCCACCAATCTTATAGTTTCTGCCGAAGGAGGGGTTGTAGGCACATCATTAGATGCGCTACTTGCCCCAGAATGTGGGTGTTCTAAAAGACCTGCACCACTCGTGGTCACCTATAGACATACAAAACACCATTAAGTTACCGAACAAAATTGCAAAAAGCAATTGTAGGAACACGCAGGTTCCATAAACATGTGTATTTTCATTCCTAAGTGGACATTCACGGATTCTTTTTATGTTATAATGATGATGCACATACATGTGCTCACCACCCGTTAAAAGAATTCGCCCACGATCTACAATAAGCAAGATTGAAACCGGTAGCCTGATACCAAATTGTAACACCCCTATCCGTCATATTGCATATAGTAGTAGGCCAGTCGGGGCCCGACGCCATATACCGCAGATAGATTGAAGGGTTACTAAATGAAACCATCCTTCCAATAACACACATCCTACACAGAGCAAATTCTAGCCGAAGCATTTTAAATGTTGCAAAGAAAAGAAGCCAAGCCACAACATGAATGTCCTCTAAAAACCTAAAGTAAGAATGAGTGTACAAATACACAAAGTATTTGGCCTTATGGCCTTACAAGAGTTTACTTTAAACAATAAGTGTCTTCCAAACATCAGCACGCAGGCCGGTCACACATGAGTATAAAAGTAAACGTTCGCATT
Organism: Platanthera zijinensis; assembly: GCA_039513925.1. Taxonomy (NCBI): domain Eukaryota; kingdom Viridiplantae; phylum Streptophyta; class Magnoliopsida; order Asparagales; family Orchidaceae; genus Platanthera; species Platanthera zijinensis. Next base: position 133,571,199 of record CM077079.1, on the reverse strand, counting down.
GTCCTTCGAGGGCCAGCTCAGCAACATGGGCTTCAGCCCGCTATTTTCCACTAGGCTCCGCAGCAGCTACAACCAACATTCCATCGCAGCGGTGGCAAACAAAAGAAACTATCAGCTAAAGTTGATCAAATTATAATGACCCCACACCGAATTCTAGGTGGCGGTTCTCCTTCCCTACATTTTAGTAGCATAGCAAAACAATATAGTGAAATTACAACAACAGCACACATCACCATAGGTGTAGGCATACACGGCCGCACACCCCGTTCTCTTAGGGCACATTCTCGGTGAACCCGGTGAAATCGCGGTCTCACCGCCGCCCCTAGGACGAAAAACCTCGTGAGCATTATAGTCATTCCAGCCTAAGCCTAAGACCCTCCATCTATGCCAACGGTAAGTACAACGTACCTTAGGTCGCTTTAACCGAACCACATATAGCGTGTACGGTTCCACCTAACCCGTTGCTCACACCGCCACGACAATTTAAGCCATAGGAACGGGTCAAGCTTCCCCGAGTGCCAAATCAATCACACAAATTTTACATAACCTAGTTATGTGCAAGTTGGCTCCTAGGACACCAAGATGGCGAAATCACGCTTCTGCCCAGTTTTCCGGGTGCACCTTGGAGTTAGTCCCCAAGGCTCCTTATTGTAATCTACCACGTAGAAAACCCGAAAAGCAAATGGCACAGAGTCTTCTCTAGCACTACATGCATAATGAAAACAACACCAATCCAGACCAACTTGTCCGGGTTGGCTTCACATACCATGCCTATGTCTTTACTTCGATTCCGGACTCTATATGCAAAACAACGAGGACTATTCATGTCCACCGGAAGGAATACCTCGCACTAACCGCTCACTCGCAGGAGGGAGTTTCCTATGCAAAAAGGAAGAGGACTTCATATGTCCAAGAAGAGAATTTTTACCCTTGCGGTTTGCTTTGGCTCCATGGAGATCTAGACAGATGAAAAGCACCGCAATGGCCTCGCCACCACAGATCTGGACTCAGCTCGAGAATCGGGGCTCTGAAGCTCCACCGGCGGCCAGATTCCTCCTTCACCTCCTTCCTTGCTCTCCCCTCTCTCTAACACTTTAGAAAGAGAATGGGTGAAAAGAAATGAGTGTTAAACCCTCATCTCCCGTAAATATACCAGCAGCGGAAAGGCTGAGCCGTCGGATCTTATTTGAAGGAAATGAATGACCATGATTCACCCTAAAAATGATTTTCCTCGAACGAACATGGCTTGTGAACTACTAGAAATTGACTTTTAGTGATGAAGTAAACGTCACAAATACTGATTATGGTCACTAAAGAAATTTAGTGGCCGAAATGAGTCCGTCACAAGGTCGCCACAAAAACCACCGCATAAATGTTTTTTGTGGCTAAAAGTATTTTGTCACTAAAGTTATTTTAGTGACCCTTTTTTTTTGGCCACTAAAACAAGTTATAGTGACCGAAGCACAACAGTCACTAAAACAACTATTAGTGATGAAGTATGCCCGACACTAACTGTCTGTGTGGCAAAAAAATTTGTCACTAAATGTGACTTTTAATGAGCAAATCTTCAATCACTAAAAGTTCTAATGAGCAAAATACATGGGTCACTAAAATGACATGTTTTAGTGACTGCATTAATTCAGTCACTAAAGAGAATTTAGTGGACACTAAAATCAAATATTTTTAGTGTCTAAACTAATTCTGCTCACTATATTTTTTTGTGTGACGGAATATTTGGTCACTAAAAATATGATATTTGTCACTAAACTTTATTCAATTTCTTACAAAATACCATAAAATTATTTCATTTGATATTCATTAATTTTTATATATGTACATTCAAATACAACATAAAAAAACACTCAATTTGCACAAGAAGATTGTTCTAACATAAGATTATTTCATTAATAGGGAAAAATGGGTGGGAGATAGCCCAAACCCCTCAATACAAAGTAATAATATTTTTTATTTCTAATTAAATTTAAATACAGTAACACAATATTTTTATAATAAAGAAAATCTATAAATATGCATTCTTTGGCACATCTGTGATAGAGAAACTATGTCTTCTGCTCTCTTCTTTAGTTAGAAAGAACTCCGGCCTGCAAGGGACAGAGTTGTAGTAGGACCTTTTAGAGGAAGAAGACTTGAAAGATGGGATATATCTTCTTCCATGCTGCAATGAAATTATAAACAATCTCATTAGTAGAGAGCTTCTAGTAATAATTTAAACTCACAAGGAATCAACGTGCAACTGTAGATAATAGAAAAAAAAAAAAATCAACACGGTGAGCTCTTAGAAGTGGAGAACAAAAAATTGTACTTCCTATGTAAATTTTAAATGACTTTATATCAATTATTTTTAAGTTTACCATTCGGATAAGACTAACCTCTATCTGCTGCCCTAATTAAACAATATAATACTCATCATTTCATCAAAGTGCTGCTTTCGGGAAAAATTGTACATAAATTCCTAAAATAATCATATTACTCAAAAAATATATTCATTATCTAATTTTTTTTTACAGCAGTTTATATTCAATATAAATCCCACTCAACTTTTTTTATACTAGACTATGATAAAATGCCAATTTCTCATTTTTATATATGTTCATAACAATTTCAATCATAACATTATGGCATATTGCTATCAAGTTTGACATAAAATTCAAAGTGATAGGCACAGGGCTCCGCCCCTACGACAATCAGACATTACACTGACCAAGACAGTACCCACCCAAGACAATACTCAGGCCCGCAAATTAATATCCGACAGACCGCAAATTACATATGCTTGACATTCTCCCTGTGCCCAACATTGCTAACTTATGGGAGAGACCGGTTTGTCCCCTATCTTAATTGCCTCCATTATGGGGACCCCTATTAAAAGCAATGATAAGGAAGATATTGGTCGTGGAGGATACATTGGTCATAGGCGGCGACATTTGTTATGGGGGGCAACTTTGGTCGTAGACGTCGACAATGGGTCGGGGCGATATTGGTTGTGGGAGCGATATGGTTGTGGGAGCGATATTTGTTTGTGGTTGGAGCGATATTGGTTGTGGGGGGGGCGGCGACATTGGTCGTGAGGGCATTAGTCGTGGGGCAACATTGGTTGTGGGCTGCGACATTGGTCTTGGGTGGCGACATGTCGTGACGGCGACATCGGTTGTAGGCGGCCGCAATGTGTTTTATACTCAAGTTTTTACACTTTACAGGATGAAATAAGGATAAATCATTGCAATCTGCATAAAATAAGCAGTCAATATAAAATTTCACTTCTATCACGGTCTTCAGATCACATAGTTTTTTTGGGGGAGGGGATATAATTAGCTACAACTCAGGTTGAGTGATCCAATGGTGATAAAGATAATTTATCTATTACAACTTTGACGATGAGATGAACAATGAATCACAATTATAATGAGATCAAAAAATAGACAAAAGTGCACTTGCTGCATTCAATTCAGTCAAATGCTATTGAATCTTGCAAGCAGGTATAGAGATGCAATTCAGTGAAGTTGTGTTCCATTAGTCAAATGCTAGTGAATCTTACATGCATGCATTAGAATGCAAATCAGTGAAGTTGGGTAGAAGAGAACCAAACAAATAATTGAGAAATCTGGATAAACAAACTGAGGAATTGCACGTTATTTAGCAAGTAATTTCAGACATGGAACATGTTTGAGCAAATCTGAAATGCAAGTAACATCAAACATGTTTCTAGTAACTTCAAACATGTTTTCCAATAACTCAAAACATGTTTCCAATAACTTCATGAAATAAAGCTACGCAAACAGGACATCAAACATATAATAATCCATTTCTTTGACAGTAAATAAAAAGCATAGTTATGCAACAATAGAAATATAGTATGCAAAGTTGCAAATATACTTGTTATAACACCAATAACTCCAAATTTTCGTAGATCGATCACAAATTCCATATGCACATATTAGTGTTTTAACACATACATGCATCAAATGAGCAAAAGTTGATAGAGAGAAAATCAAAATTTTGATTCTTTTGAAGTCGGCTAGGCCCAACGATAGAAGAATAGAACCTCATATCATAAGAAAAGAACTGAAATATAGTCAATGCATTGCAATGAGGTTCTGCAAATTCCTACCTTATAAGAAATAATTGTCTACACCGGAATCTGAAGTTAATGTATATGTTCCACAAAGCAGCAAAATAATGAACTAAAAAGTAAAAAAAAAATAGAACATGCATCCAATAATGCAGTACAATAAAATGGAATAGAAGAAAAGAATATCAATGGACAAAAGCCAGCCATGTAAGAAACCAACCAGAACAATGTAAGAATTAATCCTGAACCCAAAGGCAAATAATGTAGCCACAGGAGATTGTTGGATACAGTTAATGACTTTTATGTTTTGTTGAATGGATTTTGACAGGGAAATTCATGTGCTAAACCGTGAATGTGATGATACTGTAGAAAACGGAGCAGAGGTGTCGTTTTTTGTAGATCTGGGATGTGCGAGTAGATCTTGGGAACGGAACACAAAAATTGGAAAAAACATAAATGGGAAATTCATGTGCTAACCGTGAATGTGATGATGTTGAACACGATGGGGCCGGTCCTGGGATTTGGAAGGCTATAAGAAAAATGTTTCCTGCAGAAAAATGAGGTGAGTAGATTCTTGGGGCTAATCATTTTTTAGGGTTGTATTTGAGATACCTGCAGAGACATAGCAAGGTAGAGTTTGAGGAAGACACCTACATGAAAGGGCTCGACTGAGTAGAACTACTAAATGTGAAGATGAGTTTCTAACCTTGGTAGGCGGAGGAGGGAAGAAGACCTTCCATCTACAGGAAATGTGAAGATGAGTTTGAGGAAGGTACCTACAGGAAAATGGGTTAGAATGAAGCCTTTGCCGAAGAAAGACCAAATCCCTTTGCTGGAGTAACGAAGAATCGTTGTTTGGAGGGGGATAGACCATGTGAGTGGTGAGACTTGTTGTTCAAAAGCGGACGGAGATGTTGCCCCTGAAGGAGCATTCGATGGAGTTGTTTCTCCAGGTAGCAGTAGATTTAGCCGATGAGGTTAGAAAATAAAATGAGAGGTGGGGGATTAAGGTAAGGGAGTGAGGAGGACCGACATGGTTGAGTGATGAGACCGCCATTGTTGTGTTTCTGACATCTGCGGGAGAATCTTCGCTTTCCCTTTGCGGATGAGAAGCCCTTTTGGTGGAAGTCGCTTGGAGATGGATGGGGCGGAAGGAGGTGTATACTTGGCGTTGTGAAGTCGACGAAGGAGTGAGGAGGCAGATCGTGAGGAGGCGGATGTAGATCATGAGGCGGCGGATGCAGATCGTGGAGGAGGAGGATTGCAAAACCGTGTTCCTGCAAGGGTAAAAATTGGAGTGATCCATGTTCAAGTAACACGAAGAATTCCAGAACCGCAGAAAAAAGCAAAAAATTTCAAGTAATAATTCTTCTTCCAGTCAAGAACATAAAGTACCTGCAAAGGTGAGTTCTATTGATAGGAATTTCCATTCATTGTCGTACAGTACAATATCTTGTTGCTCGCAATGCTATTTGTATTATTAACATATATCATAAGTTGTTATCTTTTATTTTGACTCTTTTTTAGGATAAATATGTTTTGCTAATTAATAGTTGTTCTGTGCAGTGTAGTTTACAGGAAATCGGAACATACAAATTTGTGATTCACAATAAAATGTAAAAATGGTGTAACAAGTTCCGTGGAATTTGTAAAATGATGTTTTTTTGCTACGTACAGCATAAACAGTGAAAACATTACTATGAACTACAAAATTGTGGTATTCAGGAAATAATAGTTGAGGGGGTTAATGTAATAGGGCTCTCTTGTAGGCCATATATAGCCATAATTATCCCTAATAAATTATTAAGTCTTGATCCCTATTTACGCAACATGGTATTAGAGGCGGCGAAAAAAACCTAATCCGAGTTCCTCGCTCTACCTGACGTTGTCGTCTGCCTATGCAACGCCCGCGACGCTGCTCCTTCCGCATAGCGCCCCTTCCCCGCCGCAAAGGTCCTCAAAATTTTGGATGGATAATAATTGTGAAATAGAAGGATAAAAATGATGAGGAAAATTATATCAAACCTTGACAGATTGGGTAAGATGCACAGCTTATGTGGAGGAGTTTGCGAAGAGAGGAGGTCGCAGAAGAGAATTCTTGTCGTCAGGTCGATGTGGTGTGAAATTGTATGGTTAGGAGGTCCACTTCTGTAGATATCCTGCAATAAATCAATTTGCAGCATAACATAATTATCTAAATTCATGAAAAATGCATTAATATAAATAGATTGTTAGCTTGCAGAATTAGTAGTTTTAAAGCAATATAAGTAGATTTGTGAAATTTGAATAACCTTATTTAGTGAATGAGAACATGAATGCCCATTTTAAATGGCATTGCAAAACCTTGTTCCTGAACTTGTAGGTAAGCAAAAGATCTGCATTAAAGTGCACCTAAATGAGAAAGTGAATATAGAGAAATATTACAATTTATATAAATATGTATCAATATTATGCATTGTGTTAGGATGAATCACAACAACATGACAGGAGATTAAATAGTTTTCAAAAACTCTAATGATTTGTGTTGGGATGAATCACCATACCCAAAAATATACAAAAGTGATATTAATAGAGAATGGGTCTCCTCGAGCAAAATAATGAAGAGAACAATCAAAGCATGATAGAGATTTAAACAGTTTTCAAAAACTCTTACCTCATGGCATTACAATCTGTTTGGATGGATTTGGGTTTCCAAGCATTTCATGAACTTCATCTTCTAGGATTCAGAACCTGAGGAACATCATCGTTGGAAGAGCAGTATTTATCATTTACAGGATTAAAAAAATATTACCTCACACCTTTTGATTGGTAGTAGGACTAAATGTCCTCCAGATTTTTCGCATTAGTAGCAATCATAGACAGAACTCATAATGATTCATATAACATTGGCACCAAGCCAAAAAATACTACGAGATATTTTTATCTCTGTCTCAACAAACCAAAAACTTAATATGCATTTAGCCAAACATCATAAAAATAAAAGAGTTAAGAGTTCATACCATAGAAGATCCTTCCAAAGAGTCGAACAATATAAAAGTGAAAGAAAACTTGAACAAGACCGACAATTTTACAAAATATAAATTACTTGAACAGATAAAACATAAAGCAAGAAGACAATGTCAAATGCTAAATAAAATTTTAGTTTCACCCCATCTTATATGGATTAAATATCAATTAGTGCTGTCCGCTTGATCTCAGTTCTCTTTGTTTCAGAAGAGCCAATATCTTAGACTCCATTCTTTGTGCCATCTGATCTTCCATCTCTTGAATATGAGTCATTCTTTGTGTCATCTGATCTTCCATCTCTTGAATACGAATCATTCTTTGTGTCATCCGATCCTCCATCTCTTGAACACGACCAGTCATCTCCACTTCAAACTCAGCTCGAATCTCTGCTCGTAATTATTGCACATTAGTATGTACACGCTCTGAAGGTCTTGGTCCCGGCCCCATTCAAGAACATATCCTGAACGATGTCCAAGTACGATGGTGTAAGCATCTTCTAGGGTAACTTATCTTCATTCTCTCTCTTTTGAGTGTCATGAAGTTCCAATAATTTTTTATATATTTCTCTTTGTTTCATCTTGCCACTCATTCTCTTCCCCTTGTGAGTTTTCTCCCACAACCTTACATACATGGGTAACTCATCTTGTTTTTGTGGAGCTTCTCTCTACATACAAAAACAATAAAACATTAATTCAAAGTACTAGTACTATTGTTAAGTTTAGTCAACATTACAATTATTAAGAGAATACTTGCCATTTCATATATTGTTCTGCAATAGACTTTGTTCCAACATGAGACTTCATTTTTTGTTGACTCCTATTTTGTTTATTGATCTCGCTAATCCTATATATCAACAAATCAATAAGAAAAAAAAATTGTATAAACAATGTACATAATTTAGAAGCAAAGTATTTTTATACCTTGAATCGGGCACTGCCCCAGTAACTAATTATCCAATTCCAGTGAGTAGGATCGATTCTTAGGGCAATTTGCGTCGTTGTGCATCAGTATTCCATTTCAGATAATAATTAGCATGCAAATGAAAACGCCAAATATTATAGTGTCGACGGAGTGAAGATATTAGATCACCACGAACATGAGACTCGTTTGGGGAGATTGAATTCAGTCTGAAAATATAATATAAAACACCTAAAATAAGAGTTCAAAATACAAAACAACTAATTAATTTTAAAAAAAATACTAATTTAAAATGTAAACTTACATAAATGATATTAATTATTTTGTCAACAATATCAGTGGGAATATCAGACCATTTCTCCACATTCAGAGGAGCATGGTTCCTACATAGCGCGCCACTTTTTGTAATAAGCTCTTGAGCTCTATATCCAAACCAATCTTCGAAGTTTATTGGAAGTTGCACATCCACCCTCTCTGTATTATTTGTCTCTCTTCAACCACTCAAGCCCAATGGTCGGACCACATTTCTTTTTTTTGTTACATTTATACCTGTCATTAAATTTTTTTTGTGTTAACATATTTCAAAATATATCAACTAAAAAAAAACATAAAAAGTTATACCAATATCAGTATCATGCTCAAGATTTGTTGGATTTGCAGGTACAAGATCATCACCAGCCTGAACAGAAACGTGTTCAACTACACTTTCAGCATATGCATGCGGATTTTCGTTTATCAAACCTCGATCCAAATGTAATGATATTGGTGTTTCTGATTCTTTTGTTTTGATCTTTGGTGGAAGGTTCGCAATCCTGCTTGAGTCAGAGATCTAACAAGAACGAGCTCGTGTGCAGTGGATCGTGGATGTAAAGCGGAAGAGTCGGTTTTCCAATCATGCGAAATATTGTCTTGCACTTGTAGCATGTAGTGGTGAATTATTTGTAAGCCTTTCTTTCCGAGAAGATTTAGTATTACCACCAGTAATTGTTACTCCTCCTCTTTTTTTATTTAAATAACCTGAAAAAACAACAATTTCAATTATAGTAAAATTTAAAATAAAAAAATGTATTAAACTACAATAACATTTTATATTAAATATAGAGAATTTACAAACTGGGAAAAACCAGATACATTAATGTTTGCAGGTTATTATCACCCGCATCCTCAAGGTCTTCAATATCATCACCATCTTCATTTTCTTCAGTTGTAACTCTTCTTTGTATGGATTGATTTTTCTTCTCAATAGTTATAGCCGCAATATCAGTTCTTTGTAATGAAAGCACATGGTTATCATTATCTACAACATTATAATTGTTGATCCTAACCCAAAGCTTACATCATATAACTGAATTCATCTTCAGTGAATTCTTCAAATTCTTTGGTTGGGACATCATAAAAGTGGCGTGCAACTGTCTTTATGATCACTCGCCAATCTTTGTTTTTTTTATCTGGTACGTAATACACTTGTTCAACTTGGCAAGCTAGGACATAAGGTTCGTTGCCTCTTAAATTTTGTTTTATGTTAACAGAAATAACTCCGTTGTTTTCCTTTTTATAGCCTCTACCTTCATTGTATGTATCCCACCATTCACATTTAAATAAGACAATTTCTTGCCCAACATCATACTCAAACTGAAGAATGTCTTTTAGAACTCCATAATACTCTCTGCCACCTGATTGCTCATCACCTTTAACAAAAACCCCACTATTTTGAGTTTTGCGTCTAATTTCACGTTCATAAGTATGAAATCTAAATCCATTAACAATATAACCAGAAAATGTGTCGCCCCTCTTTTTGGGCCACGGGCTAACTGCAAAAAATCTTTGCTAGCTCTTGAGTCTCCCTTATAATATAACTTGGATATCTGATGAAAACAAAATATAAGAACACATTTTAAATATAATAACAAGTTGACACTTAAAAACTAGATGTTATATTTACCAGTGACTCGAACCATCTAACAAAAGTAGTCTCGTGTCTTCTATCAATATCTTTAGAATGTACAAGTTCAAGCTCCCGACGATGTTGCCTATTAATCCAATGTTTATTAAATTAATTACATTAGATAAAAATAAACAATTACAAAGAGTAATAATGTGAAACTCACTTTATAAATGGTTCTACTTCTGGACAATTCCTTAGTATATACAGTTGTGCTTGATGCTAATCTTCATAATTAAGATCTTTTCAATTCCTTTACCTAATGACCTCCCAATTTTTTGAAAAATGGGCAATCTTGAAACTTGCCCAACATTTCCTTCATCATTTCTATCTGGGCGATTAAGCTTTGTCTCAATTTTATTATATATCTCGAACAAAATGTTAAACACTCATGTACAAAGATATCCCTTCGCCATTGAGCCTTCTGGGCGTGCTTTATTTCGCACAAATGATTTGAGTGTACGTAAATATCTGTTGATTTCAAATTTTTTAGTATACATAACATGACAAAGGAACAAAAGAGTAATTAATTAATTAAATGCTTACCTCTCAATTGGATACATCCATCGATATTGTATTGGGCCAGCAATTCTTGCTTCTTGTGCAAGATGTATTGGTAAGTGCATCATGATTGTAAAAAAAGATGGAGGAAATATTCTCTCAAGTTTGCAAAGTGTGATAACAATATTTTGCTCGAGTTTATCCAAAACCACTGTATTTAGTACTTTAGAGCTCAATTCCTTAAAAAATACACTTAATTCAACTAGGGGGTCATAAACTTCTTTGTGAACAATACCACGAAAAGCAGGAGTAAGTTGATCCAACATGAAAACATGACAGTCATGAGCTTTCATTCTTGATATTTTACCCTCTTTAACATTTACACATCTCTTTATATTTGATGAATACCCATCTGGAACTTTCAAATTCTCTAGAAAACTGCATATTGCCCTTCGTTCAGCCAATGTTAATGTATAGCATGCTTGTGGCATGACATAATGATTATCTTTTTCTATCAAGTGTAATTCTGATCTCAACCCCATTTCCATAAGGTCAAGTCTAGAATTCAAATCATCTTTTGTCTTCCCCATCAATGTTCAACAAAGTACCCAATATATTATCAGTAATATTTTTTAAAATATGCATGTAATCTAGACAATGACGTATCTCAAGTGTACTCCAATACGGTAATTGAAAAAAAATGCTTAACTTCTTCCAATTGTACGGAAGAGAAGTTTCATCCCGACTTCTTTTCTTTTGAAGCTTTCCAAAAATAACATTATCATATCCTTTTGGCAGCCCTAATATGTCATCCCTGATAGGACCTTTGGAGCAAGTCGAGTTTCAATTGTTCCGTCAAAAGACTTTTTATCTTTTCGCCATCTATGATTTGAATCCAGAAAACGTCGGTTTCCCATGTAACACATCTTAGACCCATTCTTCAACCGACAATACCATGTGTCTTTATTACAACATGGACAAGCGAGCTTACCTTTTGTGCTCCAACCCGAGAGGTTGGCATAAGCTGGAAAATCATTTATTGTCCATAACACAACACAGCAGTGCATGTTAAAGTTGCACTTACTATATGCATCATAAGTGCAAACCCAACTTCCCATAAAAATTTTAACTCATCAATCAAAGGTTGCAAATATACATCTATGTCATTCCCAGGTTGTCCTGGACCAGGAATAATCAAAGATATAATAAAATTAGGAGTTTTCATGCATAACCATGGTGGCATGTTATATGGAACTAAAACAACTGGCCACACACTATAACTTGTGCTCATAAGACCAAAAGGATTAAACCCATCACTTGCTAAGCCAAGCCTAACATTTCGTGCATCAGATGAAATTCTAAATGTTTCTCATCAAATGACTTCCATGCATAGGCATCAGCTGGATGTCGCAAATTTCCATTATCGCAACGCTTTTCTTATGCCATCTCATATCCTCGGCCGTTCTAGAGCACATATACAATCTTTGAAGTCTAGGTATCAAAGGAAAGTGACGAAGAATCTTGTTTGGTATATTCTTACTCTTTCTTGACAACATGTTACTTTCTAAATTATTGTTTATCTTACTCGATTGCCACCTAGACATACCACAAGTTGGGCAACTCTTAAAATCTGCAAACTTGCCACGATAAAGAATGCAATCATTCAAGCAAGCATCAATCTTCTTACACTCCATTCCAAGCTCTTGTATGTAGTTGTTGGCTTCATAAAAGCTACTTGGTAGTTTTTCACTACAAGGAATTGCTCTTTTAAAACTTTCAGTAATTCAGTAAAAGACCGATCAGTCCATCCATAATTAGATTTAAGTGCAAGTAACGTAACCATAAATTGAAATTTTGAAAATTCTTTGCAACCAGGATATAGTTCTTGTTCAGCATCATTTAACAAATTATAAAAAAATTTAGCTGCTTCATTGGGGTCCTCATGATCATGTTCTTGTCCAATCTCATTTTTGTCATTAAAACCAGTATTTGAATCATGTAGCAGATCATGCATATCATCATGCTCTAAAATCTCTTCTTCATCCTCTTTATAACATCATCATCACTAACACCAGTTGGGTTAATGTAATAATCCTCTCCATGATTCGACCACCATTTATATGTCCTTATAATTCCATTTAAAATAAGATGCACAAAGACAATCTCTCGGTGTGAAATTTACAATTTCCACATTTATAACAAGGGCAACGAATGTTGTTTCCTCTAGCAGAATGAGTAAAGGCAAAATCAAGAAATGAATTCACTCCGTTGATGTAAGCAAGTTGTCTTCGATCGCCGAGATCCATCCAACTCTTGTCCATTGCGCTATACATGAAAAATAAAGAAAAACAATATCATCAACATAAATAAACTTCAAGAAAATTAATATAAAAATTATTACATTGGGGGTTTAGGATTTCAAGGATCGCCGGTCTTCTCTCTTTTATATTGTCGGGTGCTATAATTTTCTAAGTGTAATTAGGTTTGATTATGGATGGTAATGGAATTAGTAGAAGGGTCCATGAGTCAATGAACCTATGCTAGAGTCGGAGTGGAGGAGGTACAAATTAGTAAACTTTATATAAAAAAGTATATGTATACTTGGAATCACATTGTCGTGGGGGCGACATTTGGCGTGGGAGCGACATTGGTCGGGGAGGGGGAGGCGACATTTGTTGGGGGTAAAATTTGTCGTGGGTGACATCGGCCGGGGGGTGACATTGGTCGGGGGCGGCAACATTGGGCGGGGGGGGGGCGACATTTGGGGGGGGGAGGCGACATTGGTCGTTGGAGGCGAACGACATTGGTTGTGGGTGGCGACATCGGTCGTTGACTGCGACATCAGTTGTGTGTGGCAACATCGATTGTGTGCAAGGAAAGATTGTAGTTGATTCAAGACTTGAAAGCATAAACGCTCAACTATAGGTTGGAGTCAGGGAAGAAGATCGCAGCTGAATTGTACATTAAAATTAACCCCATGAAAACTAATTTTTTTTCAATGGACTTATAAATACACTCAAAGAAATCAAACAGAACTTATCAATTTTAACCAAAATTTTAGTAGATAACCCTATAATTAGCAATTCCAACGAAGCAATAAAAATCAATATCTGTAACAATACTATATCAATTAATATCTGTAACCCTATCTGAGTTGCTTCCTGCAACTCATGTTCAAAAGTATATGAACTTGATATTAAAAAGTGGAGGAGGTACAAATTAGTAAACTTGATATTAAAAAGTATATGAATATACTTGGAATCACATTGTCTGCAATTTATGTTTGGAAGGCATGTTGATGTATTGACATATTTAATATTGAAGTATTGACATATTTAATATTGAAGTATTGACATATTTAGCTAAAACACCTAGCAATGAACTTACTGCTTATGATATTAATAATTTTTTCCTTCTTAGCTTGTACTTCTATTAATGTACATTAATTTAGGGATAATGAAGATGACTTTTTTATTCATAAGCATTTAGAATTCTTAATGGTCATCTTTGTAACTTCTTAAATATTAGAGCTAAAGCACTCTTTTGTGTATAAACACAGAACAAAACCACGGGAATTAGTGCAACTTATAAATGATCCTGTATTACCCGTCTCAATCTCTAGTATGATTTTTGCAAAAAGGTTTTTTTCATTTAATTGTTCTGATTTTTGTTTTCCCTTCTTTCAAGTAGTGCTAGGATGTATATTTTAATTCTTTCAAAAAATTTCCTTTTTAAAGTTAATTATATAATGTGTGTTCTTATATTATCAGTTTGATTTGTTCTACTTTCTCATGAGTTTAAGCTCATGATCGAGAAAAAAATGCGAATTGAAAGCATATCATGATATACACCAACATACCGCTCCTGCTTTTAAAACAATCGTAGTGGCATTACATTTCTAGTCATTTCTTATTAATTCCTTGGTCACTATTCCTCACTTTAACTTGATGTTTATTAAAATTTAACTTTTTTATGGAAATCTCATTTTTTTATATTCCTATTCATATCTCAATCTTAAAGAAAGGCTAGGCATGGGTTCCCGGTGCACGGTGAGTGACAATCGGTGATATCGGCATCACACATTGCTCACAGGGGTTCCGCTCATTTAGCTCATACTTCAATAAAGAGACGAGCCAACATTTTTCCCACAATCCCCCGTTTAATTTGGTCGCATCTATGCGGAGCAGCCAAGCAAATTCATAAGAATGGAAAAGATGGTTATAAAAAAAATTTTATTAATAGAACTTGTCATACTTAAAGCTATTTAACAAAAAATAAATATTACTAATATCAACGCAAGACCATAAACATGACTCAATGAATCAAATACAACTATGCATATGTATGCTTGAAAAGAGGAAGCATATACCAACATCATAATCTGCTAAACACATGCTTCACATCAAAGTAACAAAATGCTCCCAGAACTACTAATGTTCTAATTTCAATAAGAACTGGATATATTCAAGTGCAACGGCAAAAGAAAGCATGTGAAAAAAATCACACCATAAATAACATGAGATATTAGCAATAAGCAGAAACCAATAGTGAATTCCATTACTCTTGTTCAGTTTCATAGAAAATGCTTTGGTTTTGGTATGGTCTCATGGCAGATCAAGATTAATAGTCCATTCTGAAGTCACCGTGTAATTAAAAAAAGTCGACACGTTAGATGTCAAATTTCCTACATATAAGGGGTTGCATTGAAAATATAGTTCCACCTTGGAAACGCATTGTAACCTTCTGCAGTTAATAGGAGGCAACATTTATCTGTCCAAATATCATATAGGTATATCATGGAGTAGATATGAGATTCTTTTTTATTACCAAGGCAGTAGGTATTGTTTGGTTGACAGAATAAACTTGCAAATTTTGGTGACTGAAATGGAGTTATAAGTTATTCTTTCGGGTAAATAGTTTAACATTTAGTTTCCCTACAAATTATGTTTATTTACATGTGAAGGGGATGACATGTGTGTTCTCAATCCTAGGTAGAAGAGATTATTTTTGAATTCAAGCTTTAGCCACAGTGGGGAAAAAACAATGGTTCCTCCTGACACATCCACTAATTTACTAAATTAAAGGTACAATTGTATATTAAAAAGACAAGGGAACGTAGAAAATATCTCTCTTAAATCTGAGTTATTCTAAATTATTTCACGGCCTATTTATATGAAAATACAAAAAAAACAAATTGGAAAGGAACACTTTATTTTGCCTCATCCACATTGATTCTCACTTGACCCTTATTTGATTATTGATGCTCTGATGCTTTAAGTTTTTATTTTGCTAAAGTTACATTGAATACATAATACATTCCAATAAAAAACAGGGAAAAGAAATTGACCTTGTAGGCTTGAAGTGGTGAAACCTGAAACCTAGTGAAGCGGAGATCTGCTATTCTGGTCTTTTGAATCTGGAAAAAAATAAAACATGAAAAGGGAATTTAGGTGAAAAATAAAAAAGGACTAAGTTACTGCTGCTCCTCAAACCGATTGTTATTGAGTAGAGATTAGGGTTATTGAACTTACTGCTGCTCGGTTGCTCCTCAACCCTCAACGAAATAGTCCAAATGGCAATAGAGATCTAGACCTCTGGAGAACCGGAGAAGCAAATTAGGTGAAAAAAAAAAAAAAAACTCAAGTGCCATGGAATAGAATAGGGCTTAGAAAAATGGAAATGGAAATATGGAATCACTGACCTAGACACCGGGAGAGAGAAGCGAAGAGGTAGACCCGGAGCAGACCGCAGACGAGATTTGGGCATGTCATTCCTTGGCAAGATTAGGGCGCGCCGTCGTCCCTTGGAAGAGATTAGGGTATGTAGTCATTGTACTTTGGAATGAAGCGGAGACACCGGTGAGAGGAGATTCGGGCGTCGAACAAGTGATCGCGAAATGAAGCGGAGACACCAGTGAGAGGAGATTAGGGCGGGCGTAGGAAATGTGATCACGATTTGGGGAAAAATTGTGCTGCTCAAAACTATTTCTGGGAGAGGGAGGTTAACGAAATGAGAGATCGTGCTGTGGAAGCGGAAGTTAATTATCTCCACTTCTCCAGTACGAGTGTTTGTGAGTGCGGACGGTTTTCCGTAAAAATTATTAAGAAATTGGGCTAAATGTCTAGCCTTTATTTAGTGAAAAGTGGGCTAACGAAAAAAATTTATTAAGCAAAATATTAATGAGTGGTGGACGGTTTAGAAATTATTATGGCGATGTATTGACTAACATTTATTTAGGTGGCTAATGATAAAAAATATATAAGAGGAAAAATAGGTGATTGTTATTTAGGTGACTAACATTTATTTCATTTTTCACCGTACGCGTACAATAATTCTAGGTCGAAACAGACCTTTTATACACGTAGCAAATAGAGCAAAGAAATCGTGGCGAGTGTCCAATACTCTCCGACGCAGTCAAGCTCCACAAAATAACACATTGTGTGAAACTAGAGGCGCAAAAGTTGCAACTTTAATTAGAATGGATGAGCAATATTCACATGACCCTAACACACTGCCTTTGAAACAGAAGAGGCTTGTAAGACTAGTGTACAACTTCGAATCGATTGGATGAACATCGTGATTCTCGGATGAGCAAGCTCTCATAATGGTAAATAAGAAGAAAAAACTAGAGAAAACTCTAGGAAATGGGAGAGGCGAGATGCTGTCATTACCTGGATGCGCTAGAAAATGGCTCGAGGGAAGCTCAGCGACATAACCTGGAGGCGTTGTTGTTGAAGGTTTTGTCGGAATCTTCCAAGCGGAAATATGAAAAGGTGGAAATGGAAGAGGTTTGATGTGGGAGTGGTTTGCCATAACCCTTTTTAGGATTAAATATTTAATAATGAGTTAATATTTTTTATTTTAAAAAAACATGATTTGCACCTAATTAAAATAGGTTTGCCCAAAACAATCACCACAAAACGAAATGAAAACAAATTTTAGAGGCCAATTTAATGATAAATGTTTAATAAAAAACGTACATGATGCGGGAGTGGTTCTGGAATTTGCAAAAAAAAAATATTTTAACTTCATCAAGATAGACTCAGTGCATAATTATTTTTAACTATTTAGAATAATAATTTTGAAAAAGAAATTAGGATTAGAAAATTT
This sequence comes from Platanthera zijinensis, assembly GCA_039513925.1. Classification (NCBI taxonomy): domain Eukaryota; kingdom Viridiplantae; phylum Streptophyta; class Magnoliopsida; order Asparagales; family Orchidaceae; genus Platanthera; species Platanthera zijinensis. The sequence continues at coordinate 133,553,632 of CM077079.1, read as the reverse complement.
TCATAATCATTTAATTTATTGTAGTTTACCAAATTACTTTTTCTAATAATTAATTAATTATGAACATATATTTATGTATAATATTATTATTCTTGCTTCGTTCTTTATGTGATTAATATCTTTTTTTAATCAATGTCATTTAGTTAAACTAATAATTAAGAAAATTATAATAAATAATGAGTGACAAAAGCATTAATTTTCGCCACTAAAAGCTTTGGTTTCTATGTACGTATTAGTGAAAAAATAATTTGATTACTAAATGTTACGGAATGAATGATCAGTCACCTAGGACGAAAGGTTTAAGCTTTTGTTTACTAGTGAAAAATAAATCAAATATTTTCTATTAGTATAAAATATTTCATGCCAATAAATAATCTTCAAGTATTTCTATTTGTGACAAAAACAAATTTGTCACTAAATAGAATCATTTAGTGAAAGAAAATATTTCTGTCACTAAAGGATGTTTTAGTGACTAAATTTTTATTCGTCACAAATGTAAGGCATTAGTCACGGGATTTTTTTTGTCACTAACAATTCGTCACTAAAGTTCTGTCTTTAGTGACTAAATATGTTTTATCACTAAAATTCAATCTTTAATGACTAAATAACTTAGTGTGGTCACTAAAGATACCTCATTAGTGACTAAACATTAAATTTTGTCATAAAATGTGCATTTAGTGACAAACTTTACTTCATCACAAAAAAGTGTCTTTAGTGACTATGGTTTTGTTTCATCACTAAATATGTGTCTTTAGTGACGAAAATATATTTTGCCACTAAATTTTCGTCACTAAAGTCAATATTCTTGTAGTGTGTGATACGCTCGTATCATAGGCCGTGTACCACACTCGTCGCAAACAAGTAAACACAGAACAGGACATGACCTATGACACGGCTTGGGACACGCCTGTGTCAAACATGGACACGCCCGTGTCATAGGCCGTATTCAACAATCGACGTTGAAACCATCATATACTGAATAGGACACGGCCATATTATACGCCTTTGTCACAAGCCGTGTGCCACACATGCCTTTGGACACGCCCGTATCCAAGGCAATGTAACTCACTCGGCACAGGATGACAAAATATAGAGCAGGACATGTCCCTTGACATGTCCGTGTCACAGGCTGTGTGCCCGACCTGGCTGGACTCTGAGGATCATCGACTTCATTTCGTCAACCTCAGGCTAGACACAGCCCTGAATACGCCCGTGTCATAGGCCGTGTGAACCTAATCAGGCACCAAATTGGCCTTAGAACGTTATCCATTCTTTAATGAGTTTTGGGGGCATTACACCCAGTTTCTTCACATTTGTACAAATGTGAGAACCATATCCCGTATCTTATACCCAAAATGAAGGAGTAGAAAGGTTTATTTCTATAGCAAAAATACCTGAAGCAGAAGTCACAATTCCTTTCTTCTTCTACAGATCTTTAATATAAAGAGGACAATTCCTCCTCCAGTGTCCATCCTTGACATAGTGGTGGCATTTTTCTTCCTTAGCCACGCCTTTCTTCTTCAGTGCTGAAGAATTTGGATAAAGATATGACTTAGCTCCCAACTTAGTCTTCTTCGATCCATTGGCCTTGCCCTTGCCATTATGAACCATCATTATGGGGCTAGCAGGCTTGGCCTTCTTCATGTTGATTTTGGCAGTTCTCAATATGCCTAGGAGATCCGGCAATGTCTTGTCTATCTTATTCATGTTGTAGTTCAAGACAAACTGCTCATAATTGTCCTACAATGATTGTAGGATCAGATTAGTAGCCAACTCTTGCCTAAAGGAAACCCCAATTTTTCAAGGTTCTCTATATACCTAATCATCTTGAGTACGTGAGCCCCAACTAGGTTTTGAGCTCCCATCTTACACTAAAACAATGCCGTGGATATGTCAAACCTCTCTTTTTGAGCTTGCTCTTAAAACATTTTCTTAAGGTGCTCGATTATCTCATAAACACACATGTTCTCATATTACTTCTGAAGCTTAGATTTCATGGTATCAAGCATGATGCATTCGACATCCAGGGGGTCATCACCATACTTCTTATAAGAATCTTTATCTGCATAAGGTGTAGTGGGGGCTGGCTCCAAAGGGGGGGTCTTCTTCCAAGACATAGAGCTTATGCTCTTGCTTGAGAATAATTCTCAGGTTCCTATACCAGTCTAGGAAATTTGTCTCGCATAGCTTATACTTCTCAAGGATAGCTCTTATGGATAGGGTGGAGTGCGATCCACTTGCCATGTAAATTCTATAAGGGATTTATGAAAAGTAAAATTTAGTATTAATTTCAAAATACATTTTATATTTTAATATGAACTTTAATTAAAAGAACTCCAACTATTTTAATCAAATTGATAACCCTCAATATCAATTTAGAGAGTTTATTCAAGCTACTCTCTAGTGGACAAGATTCGTATTTCACCAACACAATAACTCAGTTTTGGCTGATCACCCATAAAGTGGTTATTTAGGTATGTAACCTTTGCCAATTGCATCATCATGCAAATCTTGTATGGTGGGTGGATAACTCTTTATCCACATCCATCTTTTGATGCATGCCAACTCTATGCCTCTAGGCACTGAACCTTTGAGGTCACCTAGTTAAGTTATACTCGATGTTGATAGTAGGATATCATAATTATTCTCTTACACCCTTACCAAGATAGATTAATGCACCTTGCTTTGACAATCCCACACTTCATCGATAGAGGCAAGAATAGTGTCATCCATCGAAACGCATCCAAATACTTAATATTGGGTTAAATGATTTTATTATAATCGATGAACACTTAAACATGATTAACATTTAATCAATGTGCACATAAACAAAACAAAATTACACCATCCATATTCCAGATACATCCCAGATGTGTAAAATAGAAAACCATCAATGCTTGATGTAAAATGGCTAAACAAGAACATTTAGAACATTTCAAAATCTTCAAATTTACATGTATTTGACATAAGCACAAGCAATTTTCCTTATGATAGTAGATAAGCTTGTCCCTCATCATTGAATTCAAAATTCAATATAGAATTGGGTTTCACAAACCAAATGGAGAGACGGTTACTGCTAAGGGAAAATCAATTCTGAAACATGGAAATCGCAGCAAATCATAGGCATTCCTATTGGGGTTCCTAGGGGCTACACCTTTAGTGAGGTCTTAGGGGAAGAGCCCCTAACAGGGTCAAAGGGGCAGCACCGCTGGCGGTGGTTCCAGTACAATGGAGAAAATCATCAACATTTGATGTTCTAGGAATAAATCTAAACATTTAGAACAATTCTAAATCTATTGATTTGAACACATTGGATCTTAACCTAGCTCTGATACCATTGTTGGGTTTTCTATACATGAAGGGAATAGCACAACACATGTGCACATCAGATAAACAAACAAGAACCCAAATGAATAAAGGATCATGCAATCTCCATGAATCAAGAAATAAAAGTATACAACAAGACATTGTACCTGAGAGGGATCGAGTCATTACTCAACCAAGATGCTCAATGATCCAGTCCAGAAATAGGCAGTTGAGTCCACAAAAAAATAGATATGTTACTCTTCAAATATCCACATGAGGGGTAGATAACCATAATATCTTGTCCCACAAGAACTGGGTTGGTGAAGGACTGCTCTTTACGTCTCCACGAATTGCTAGTTTCGTTTCAATAAGAGGTGGAGACAAGAAGAAATCCCGACGGGATCTAGAGAAAGTGAAAACTTTAGAAACATGCACTTCAATTGTACACACACTGGAAAACTCTTTTCTAAGTCTATTTATATCTAAGGATAATAAATAGAAGCCCTCTAAGAAGTCCGTTAAAACTCGGCATGTGTCGACTTATACTCGACATACATCAATAAGAACTGAACGTAACGTCGATATGCACTCAATGACATCCGATGAAACTGCGTTGACACACAGTCGATGCACCTACATTGAGTAGAACTCGACATTGCGTCGATTTCTACTCGACATAGCGTCGATAAAGAACTTGCTTCAACATTGAGCTTGGTTGCGTCTACATCTTGTCAATGTACGTCAATATGCACTCGACATGCATCAAAACGTACTCGATGCAAGCCGTCGGTTTACTTTATGTCATAGGAGTTATTCTGTAGTCATATCCCATATGATTAGGCCAACACAATCCTTCCTCCAACTTCTCCAAGCACTCTTATGTCCGACCCTATAGGCGCAAATCGCATTGGCAGTGAGACTAAATTCTTGACTACTTCCAGATCACCGTAGGAACACCAACATTCCCTTCAACATTTCTTTAGGAACACGTCCCATTGACCTCTTGCTGACGCTGATCAAAGGTCTTCCCTTATTCGTCGTAGTAGGTTGCGATGTTGCCAGGGCCTACACCCCTCATGATCGCTAGAAGTTTGAAAGTCTTCCCTTCACTGTTCCTTCGGGGCCACGCCCCTATGACCTCCAACTTCCACTAATCAAAGGGATGCCTTTTGGTAGGTCAAATTTTGGATAAATAATATTCTCCAAATTCTACAAAGTATAGGCAAGAGCACTTATTGTTCATAGTATAAGATATTTTAGAATTAAAATATCAAGTGTCGTTTTTTTTCGGGTCTGCTGATTACTTCTATTCACGTAAATTAATATTATTTTTTTGGAATATAAAAAGGGTATTTTTTATAAAGAAATAATAAAAAATTAAAGGAGAAATAGAGCATTTGATCTGGAATCCTTTTTAAGTAAATTAAATCATAAATCATAAATTTAGAAGCAAAGATTGAGAACAATTTGACTGTGGAGATTCCCAAAACATGATAGAGCCTCTAGAGAGAGAACCGCAAACTAACCTTATATTGATCAATTAAGACCCCCTCAGCTAGTCAAAATTGCTAACTTGCTTTAGACAGTGAACCACATTATTGGATTTGACTCCAATTGGGGAGATTTATGTCATTCTCTCTCGAGGAGTGCATGCAACTCCTTCCACCAATGAGCGATCTACTCGTAATCAAGGATCACTCGATCAACTAATATACGGATCAAGAATTTATTATTATAAACTAGAAATATGAAACAAATATAATAAAATCAAAGGTGAATCATAATTTTATAAATCAAAATCTGTGAAACAGAGATTACAAAATGAAATGCTTAAGAGTTCATCTGCTACAATGATATAAATTTGCGACACATAATCTAAATGAAAATAAATAATTTATAAAAATGAAATAAAGAGTATAATTCCGTGAACGCAAAGCTAAACTAGGAATTGAAATTGCAAACCTGAAAGGTAAATTGCATAACGGAAAAGTACACTAAAAAACTGCAAAAAAAACTAAGCTAGAAATGATCTAATCGAAGTATAGACTCGATATAGATCATCTTGGCAGCAACCAAAATTTATAGGTGAAAATCTGAAAGTCACGCCCATAGGTCAGGCCCATGACCTAGGGAATGTAAGATACGAAACTGCCATCTTAAAGCCCGGGAACGTTGGGACAAACCCCGTCAAATTCTTTAAATCGGCAGTACACGCCCATAGGTCACGCCCGTGACCTAGGGCATGTCTTGACTTGGTGAATAAATGATGGGAAACGACACGATCTGGAATCAATATGGCAGTTGCGGGAGATGTCACGCCCCTTGGTCACGCCCATGACCAAGGCCATGTAAGTAGAAACGGCTCGACGACATGAATTAGTTACTTAAATGTCAACTCACGCCCATGATTGGAGCTTACTTCCCCCTATCACGCTCGTGATAGGCGGCGTGTAACTTTAAAGTGACGTAGAATCTGAACTAGATCGCTTTGGGGGAGTCACGTCCATGAATAAGGTCACCCGCCCCCCCCCCCCCCGGGGGGGGTCACTCCCGTGACCTGGGGGGTGTACTAGGGATTTTTGGAAAAATGCTCAAGTAATTCCCTTAAACATGACTAAGAGCTCCAAATTTCTACTTGCAACACCGAATTACATGAAAACACAAAATAAATTACATTAGATAATTATTAAAAAAAGTAAATAAAAAGCAATTAATTATTACTAAAATATTATAGTAAAATAACGATAAATAATGTATTATCAAATAACCCATACTTACTCGTTTGCTCGTTCCGAGCAAACAATCTTTCATAGGGGTAGGAAAAGATAGTACGAGTTAGGAAAAAGGTTTAAAAAGAGATAAATGAGAAGTCTTATGCTCGCATGCGTAAAAATCCAGGTAGAAAAACATTCTTAGCATAATAAATAATTTATGATTTTAATAAGTGCATTTTGATTTATTATTCAACTCATCATTAGAATATTGTTAATTCCTAAAGTCACCTATAAAGATAAAGTAGTGTGTTCGCTCAAGTTTAAATTACGCAAATTTGGAGATTAGAGAACCCTCTAAAGAAATCCATCAATGACCATGATTGTAAGAACCCCCCCCCCTTTTTTTTGTTTTAAAACACCGGGGTCTTAGGCCAAGAACCGCCGCTTTGCAGTGACACCTTCGCACCTGGGAAGGTCATCACTAAAAAATGCCGATCAAGCCGGCCAATTCAATCACAACTATAGCAAATAATAGAGCAAGTCCACAGAAATCACATATAGAAAATAATCTCCACGAAGGGAGTGTCCACAGATATAACAAACAAAATACTAAATCTTGGGCTTATGCCCATTACATCAAGTCCCCACAACATATCTCTCATTGCGGAAGCAAACTAAAATAACCACTAGCAATCAGGACTCACAGTCCCTGCCGTCTGAACTTCGGTACTAGACTGCCCGATCTCCAAGCATGCCGACCTCTGGGGCTGCTCCTCCATGCTAGGCTCCATGGTCCTCTAAAATGATGTTGTTCAAAAACCATTACTCTAAAAGTCTAAGTCCTATCATCCCCCGCCCCTTCCCCTATGGCTCATAGTCACAGAGCGGGGAGAAGGAAAGGGAAGGACATAATAGTGGAGAATAACAAATAAGCGATGGCGGCAGAACTAATCTAGCAGTTCTAAGGTATATATGACGGTAATAAAGGTATGAAACACAGAATAAGAAAGTAACCTTAACTTATGTGAAAATACATAATCTAAGGGATCTCTTGAGGGGCTCTTATCGTATAAAAAGTCTCATACTGATTTATACGATAGGGTGTCGGTTTTATTAGCAAGTATAAATATGTAATACTGAATAAGAACCTTAACTATAAGCATGCTCGCACGAACTTATAAAACAAGGGGTCGTTTTGCAGGGCCTAATATACAAAGCGACCAATACCACTTATACATTAGGTGTCGGGTTATATGCAATGATTTTGCTATGAAATACAATTATGCCACGACGTGAACATGCAAGTGCAACTCACCCACTCGAATCTGTATACACAGACCTTTAGTTCCCCCTTTCTAGAGCCGAACCTCCCAGGATACCTTCGTAGTGGCAAACGGAAGCGGTGGGTTGGGCCTCGCCACCCTCTAAACCCATAATAGCACTACCAGTCAGACCTATCATACGACTCAACGCTGGTGCACTAAGCAGAGCTCCTGCGTACTCTTGCCGGCTGGCGCACCGGACTTTATTTTGCCAAGTGCTATACCACACTTATCGAGTAAACGTATTGGCGTCGGTGCATCGACCCTCTAATACCGAAGACCCACCACCTTATACTTTATGCACATGCAACCTTATGTTTCAGCAACCGAGCCAAAGCTCCCCGGACCATCCCATCCGTTATAAGCAACAACCAGGACAAAGCTCGTCGGGCCATCCTGCCCATCACAAATCATTACCGAGCCAAAGCTCGTCGGGCTAACCTGCCCATCACCAAAACCACTTGGTTTATTTCCTGAGTGACCCAACCTATCTCCTCGAGACATAGAGGTGTGAGAAGGTGAAACCCTAGATTTACTAGTTACTCTTGCATTTCAGTTTTGCCTATGACTTAGTTTTAGCCCAGGACTGCCCAAGGTATTCCCCGTGAAGGGTTCTCGAGGGCACTAGGAGCTACGACGGCATGAAGCCTAGCTCCCTTCCGAAAGGCACTTATTCTTATTAGTTAATACCCAATTCCAAGTCCCTTAACTATTGCATTGGATTTAACCCTAGTATTTTGACACTTCCTCTTTACGGGTTAGACGATCTTTCGTCGATCCCGAGCTCCCTCTAACACTAACCAATCCAACCCTCTAATCATCCTATATCAAATGGTGAACTTATTATTATCTATCCAAATTAGCCAACTATTAACACCAACCCATGTGCTCAATTTATACTCCAACATGGTTTCTGCAGTTTTTACTATATGCAGATCACTTAAGCTATATGACCCGTAAAATGGGAGGTACACTAAATAATCAACCAGTACTCCTAAAATAATTATTGGAGTTCCATTATGACCTTTGAGGCCTACATCTAGAGATTCACAATTTTCCTACTTATCTGATAATTTATTTAATTATTCTAGTAGCCAAAAATTCCAAGATTGAACATGAAGTAGCAATTTCAAACAAGATAACATTCCACCAAATTTATATTATATGCAAAATAAGTATTTAACTTTCCATCCAATATATCCCAATTTTTCAGCAAGGTTTAGGCCCCAAATTTTTATTTCAATTATAACCCACAATACTTAATTTAAAGAGATAAGTAGGACAATATTACTTCCAAAAATTCAGAGAAAATTCAAGAAGGACTGTAACGTCAAATAAATGTTCTAGTTCAAGTTTCACAATTTATTAGTCAGTAAAGAGCTTTAAGCAAGTTATCTAACAATTTTCCAATTTACTAAGCTTGTGAAGTAGGTACCACAAAAATGTATCCAAAAATTCTCATAAAATTCATTCATGACTAAGAAGGTTTAAAACTCCCTTTGCCAAATTTTCATGACCTCCTAATCGGCAATGGGATCAAAATGATCAAATGATTAATTAGGGTAATCCCATGAGTTACAAAGGAAGTGCTAAGATTATTGTTCCAAAATTCCCAATTATATTATCAGAGGTCCAATATATCCTTATGACCACTCTACCCAATTTTCATCATAATTCAAGGAGTTTTACTAACCTATTCTAGCACTACAATGTTTGTGCCTCAAACTAGGGTTAAGGTTTTGTGCGGCCTACCCTTCCCCAAATCCCATAATATTTTCACCATAGGGTTTTAGCTACCCTAGCACCCTCCCTACAAGTTTTCAGGCTCATACAAGGTCTTTTGACCTTATGCCCTTCACAAGGCACAAAACCCCTTCCTTACGGTTTGGCCTTAGATCTTAGGCCAAATCTATTCCAATGCACCTCATCTTCCATGGGAAGGTGTTAAAAGCCATTCCAAGTCAGAGTCCCCAATTTCAACCTCTATTGAGGTGATTTGGCCACACAAAGCCCTAGGTACACTTTTGGACCAAAGTACCCTTTTTAAAGCAAGGCTAGGGTTTGCATGATTTCAGATCAAGCCACCTCCAAATGAAATGAAATTTTAACCAGAGCTTAATAAAGACCCCATGCACCACCCACAGAAATTTGGATGAGTTTGGAGTTCATTGGACCCCTAAATTATTTTACCATAGAGAAATTAAATTATTTACAAAACTATAGAAACATTATTCCCAAAAATTCCCTTTTTTGGGCAGGGTAGATATGGACTAGGGTGACTCCCAGCCAAAATTTCAAGTCATTTCGACCAGAGATGAGATGTGGGCACCCATTTTAATTTCTGCCCAACCATATGTATCGACCCCACCAAAATTAGTGCCCTGGTCAAACCAGGCACCCAAATTGGTTCAAACCAATTTTACAGTAAACTAGACACATCAGGCTACAATTCTATGTTGAGCATATCCTCTGAATTCTCCTCTAATTATTTTTAAAAAGTAAAAACATTAAATAAAATAAGTGTGACAAAAATGAAATAATCATACACATATCCTATAGTTTAATATTATGCTAGCACGAATCTTCGCGTGCTATTTGACGAACATCCCATCATCGTGAAGCTCCAACCGACAGCCTCGATTCCACCATCCTGGAGCCTCTTCCAGACGCTGTCGCCGGCAATCCGGCCACCTCCCCGACCGGCCACCACCACCACCACCTTCGTGGAGGTGGTGCCTACCTCCAGGCAATGGCACAGCTGCCGGAGAGCACTATTCCGGCGAACCGAGAAGTTAAAAATCACAGAAAAACCATGAAATTTTGAACTTGGATTGGGCTCAATTGAGCCCAAACCTTGGCCCTAATGAATCCTATGAACTACCTATGGAAAAAGGAGTGGAGGAGGACCTGTGTGGGTGGTTGTAGCCTTGCCGATCGCCGGATTGGCATAGTGGTGGTGGTTGTGGTCGGGTTTCTATAACAGCATAGTGAACACCCTTGGCTCCTTCTGGAAAAGTGTGGGAATCAATCTTTGGAGTCCAGTGAAGCTTTTAAGGGGGAGAATTGGGGTGTTAGGTTGTTTTAGGCTTCATTGCAATTTTTGGCCTTAGTCAAGGTTGGCGGCCATGGTAGGTAGGGGGTGAAACTTGGTTCAAACCAGTCAAAAACTAGCTGGTTGAATTGGGGCTGCCTTCCTTGTCCTAGAGGAATGAATGGGAGGTTGGGGAAGGGAAAGGAGGAGCCCAAAGTCTTCCTCCATTACTTCCTTTCACTTTCTCTCTCTTACATAGGTGGCTTTTTCTCTCTCCTACATACCAAGCTGAAATTTGGCTCCTACCAAACCCAATGGCAGCCCACATGTCTATTTCATTCACCAAAACAAGGTTTGCCCAAGTGAGTTGGGTTTGAGCTTGAGTTAGCCCATTTTGACTAGCTTGACCTAAACATTGACTAGGGTTGACCTTGGTCAATTTGGTCTTTGAGGTTGCTCCTAATGGGTCCTTGGTGACCCATTGGCCTCCCCTAAGGTCTAGGTGGGGTTGGCTTGGCCCTTGGAGGTCACTTGACCCTTAACCAGGGCACTTTGACCACTTTAGGGATGGAGTTGACTTTTGTCAACTTAGCCTTTTTGGTTGACCCCAAGGGGTCCTGGGTGAGCCATTGGCCTCTCACTAGGGTTAGGAAGGTATATGTGGGGTCCACTTGGTTAAGGGAAGGTCAATTGACCCTATGTAGGTCAGGTTGACCCATTTAGGGTTAGAGTTGACTTGGGTCAACTTAACCAATTTGACTGCCCTCCATGGGTCCTTAGTGACCCATTGACCCAATTTTAGGTCAAGGAAGGCCTTGGTAAGGTTATTTGGGCTTTACTAGGGCACACTACCCTTAGTTAGGGTCTATTGCCCAATTTAGGTCTAGAGTGGTTCTAGGTCAACTTGGCATATCCAATGGACCCTTATGGTTCCAATGGTCCTTACAATGGGTTGATGTGACTATGGTAAGGTTTTGAAGTCTTGGTGAAGCCCCATGGTCATCTTAAACTAGAATTTAGAAATTTGTTGTTTGCAGACCATATTGGTCTCACCTACATTCTTAGGTTCACTTGGCCTTCTTGGGCTTTCTTGGGTTTTGTCATGACCTAGTCATGACAAAACAACTCATAGGGGTCTTGTTGTTTGAGGGATGTTACAAATCCCAATATATAAACATAAAATTTCGTCCTCGAAATTCTAGTTAGGCCCACGAGGTTTCAATATAGAAAGTAAATTGTAACATCCCGAGAGGTTGTGAGTAATACCTGACATAAAAGCTCTGAATACCTCTGTTGCATCAAGTCCTGAGGCTCCCATGTGTGCTCCTCTCTCTCATGATTCCTCCACAGGACCTTGACCAATGGAACCTTCTTGCAGTGTAAGACTCGTATTCCCTTGTCGTAAATCCGGACCGGTTCCAGGTGAACTGACCAATCAGGTGCTACCGGCCCATCTGTGGCCGTAATTTGCTGCTCCTGGCGTAATAGAGCCCTCCTAAGAGAGGATACATGGAACACATCGTGTAGACTTGCTAGCTCCGGTGGCAGCTCCAGCCTGTATGCCAAGGGACCGATATGCTCCCGGATCCTATAAGGCCCCATATATTTTGGGTTGAGCTTCTTCTTCCGACCGCGTAGCCGTGAAACCCCATGCATTGGTCGGATCTTCAAGAACACCTGGTCCCCTACCCGGAACTCCACCTGACGGTGCCAAGCATCGTAATAATTATCCTGTCGGCTATGTTCCTCTAGCATCCTGTCCCGTATCAATCTCACCTAAGCCTCGGTGTCCTCGACAAACTCTAAACCCAAAGCCTTCAGATCCTCGTTCTGTATCCATGACAGCGGAGTCCTACACCTCCGTCCGTATAGGGCCTCATAAGGAGCCATCCTTATGCTGGACTGGTAGCTATTATTAGATGATAACTCGATCAGTGACAACAGCTTCTCCCAAGGCTCACCACGATCCAATATGCAAAGTCGCAGCAAATCTTCTAGTGTCTGATTGGTGCTTTCCGGCTGCCCATCAGTCTGGGGATGAAATACTGTAATGAATGTTAGCCTAGTGCCCAAATATGTCTGCACCGATCTCCACTCCGTAGACGTAAACCGTCCATCCCGGTCCAATACAATCGATCTGGGTACACCAAGATAACGGACGAACTGCTCCACGAACTTCCGAACTAACACACCAATTCTCCCCCTTAAAAGCTTCACTAGACTCCAAGGATTGATTCCCACACTTTTCCAGAAGGAGACAAGGGTGTTCACTGTGCTGTTGCAGAAACCTGACCACCACCACCACTATGCCAATCCGGCAATCAACAAGGCTACAGCCACCCACAGAGGTCCTCCTCCACTCCTTTTTCCATGGGTAGTTCATAAGAATAATTAGGGCCAAGGTTCAGGCTCAATTGAGCCCGATCCAAGTTTAAAATTTCATGGTTTTTCCGTGATTTTTAACTTCTCGGGTTTGTCGGAATAGTGCTCTCCGGCAGCTGTGCCGCCGCCTGGAGGTAGCCACCACCTCCACGAAGGTGGTGGTGGCGGTGGCCGGCCGGGGAGGTGGCCGGATTGCCTGCGGCAGCGTCTGGAAGAGGCTCCAGGATGGTGGAATCGGGACCGTCGGCTGGAGCTTGACGATGACGGGATGCCGTCAAATAGTGCGCCAAGATTCGTGCTAGCATAATATTAAACTATAGGATATGTGTATGATTATTTCATTTTTGTCACACTTATTATATTTAATGTTTTTAATTTTTAAAAATACTTAGAGGAGAATTCAGAGGATATGATCAACATAGAAATTGTAGTCTGATGAGTCTAGTTTACTACAAAATTCGTTTGAACTAATTTGGGTGCCTGGTTTGACCAAGGCACTCATTTTGGTGGGGTCTATACATATGGTTGGGCAGAAATTAAAATGGGTGCCCACATCTCATCTCTAGTCTAAATGACTTGAAATTTTGGCAGGGAGTCACCCTAGTTCATATCTAGACTCTGCCAAAAATGGGAATTTTTGGTAATAATGTTTCTATAGTTTTGTAAATAATTTAATTTCTCTAGGGTAAAATAATTTAGGGGTCCAATGAACTCCAAACTCATTCAAATTTTGGTGGGTGGTGCATGGGGTCTTTATTAAGCTCTGGTTAAAATTTCATTACATTTGGAGGTGGTTTGAACTTAAATCATGCAAACCCTAGCCTTGCTTTAAAAAGGGTACTTTGGTCCAAAAGTGTACCTAGGGCATTGTGTGGCCAAATAACCTCAACAGAGGTTGAAATTGGGGACTCTGACTTGGAATGGATTTTAACACCTTCCCATGGAAGATGGGGTGGATTGGAATAGATTTGGGCTAAGATCTAAGGCCAAACCCTAAGGAAGGGCTTTTGTGCCTTGTGAAGGGCATAAGGTCAAAAAACCTTGTTTGAGCTTGAAAACTTGTAGGGAGGGTCCTAAGGTAGCTAAAACCCTCTGGTGTAAATATTAGGGGATTTGGGGAAGGGTAGGCCCCACAAAACCTTAACCCTAATTTGAGGCACAGACATTTTAGTGCTAGAATAGGTTAGTAAAACTCCGTCAACTATGATGAAAATTTAGTAGAGTGGTCATAAGGATATATTGAACCTCTAGTAATTTAATTGGGAATTTTGGAACAATAATCTTAGAACTTCCTTTGTAACTCATGGGATTGCCCTAATTAATCATTTGATCATTTTGATCCCACTACCCATTGGGAGGTCATGAAAATTTGGCAGAGGGAGTTTTAAACCTTCTTAGTCATGAATGAATTTTATGAGAATTTTTGGATACATTTTAGTGGTACCTACTTCACAAGATAAGTAAATTGGAAAATTGTTCAATAACTTGCTTAAAGATCTTTACTAGCTAATAAATTATGAAACTTGAAATAAAGCATTTATATGACTTTATAGTCATTCTTGAATTTTCTCTAAATTTTTGGAAGTGATATTGTCCTACTTATCTCTTTAAATGAAGTATTGTGGGATATAATTGAAATAAAAATTTGGGGCCTAAACCTTGCTGAAAAATTGGAATATTTTTGATGGTAAGTTAAATACTTATTTTGCATATAATATAAATTCAGTGGAATGTTATCTTGTTTGAAATTGGTACTTCATGTTCAATCTTGGAATTTTTGGCTACTAGAATAATTAAATAAATTATCAGATAAATAGAAAAATTGTGAATCTCTGGATGTAGGCCTCAAAGGTCATAATGGAACTCCAATAATTATTATAGGAGTACTGGTTTATTATTTAGTGTACCTCCCATTTTACGGGTCTTATAGCTTAAGTGGTCTGCATATAGTAAAAACTGTAGAAACCATGTTTGAGTATAAATTGAGCACATGGGTTGGTGTTAATGGTTGGCTGATTTGGATAGATAAAAATAAGTTCACCATTTGATATAGGAGGAGTAGAGGGTTGGATTGGTTAGTGTTAGAGGGTGCTCGGGATCGACGAAAGATCGTCTAACCCGTAAAGAGGAAGTGTCAAAATACTAGGGTTAGATCCAATGCAATAGTTAAGGGACTTGGAATTGGGTATTAACCAATAAGAATTAGTGCCTTGCGGAATGGAGCTTTGGGATTCAGCCCATTGTAGCTCCTAGTGCCCTTGAGAGCCCTTCACGAGGAATACCTTGGGAAGTCCTGGGCTAAAACTAAGTCGTAGGGAAAACTGAAATGCAAGAATAACTAGTAAATATAGGGTTTCACCTTCTCACACCTCTATGTCTCGGGGAGATAGGTTGGGCCACTCGGGCAATCAACCTAGTGGTTTTTGTGATGGGCAGGTTAGCCCGGCGAGCTTTGGCTCGGTAATGATTTGTTATGGGTAGGATGGCCCGGCGAGCTTTGTCTCGGTTGTTGCTTATGACAGATGGGATAGTCCGGGGAGATTTGGCTCGGTGGTTGAAACATAAGGTTGCATGTGCATAAAGTATAAGGTGGTGGGTCTTCGGTATTAGAGGGTCGATACACCGACGCCAATACGTTGACTCGGCAAGTGTGGTTTAGCACTTGGCCAAATAAAGTCCGGTGCGCCAGCCGGAAAGAGTACGCAGGAGCTCTGCTTAGTGCACCAGCGTTGAGGCGTACGATATGTCTGACTGGTAGTGCTATTACCGGTTAAGAGGTGGGCGAGGCCCAACCCACCGCTTCTGTTTTCCACTACGGAGGTATCCTGGGAGGTTCGGCTCCAGAAAGGGGGAACTAAAGGTCTGTGTACACAGAGTCGAGTGGGTGAGTTGCATTTGCATGTTCATGTCATGGCATAATTGTATTCATAGCATAATCATTGCATATAACCCGACACCTAATGTATAAGTCATATGGTACGCTTTATACATTAGGCCCTGCAAAACGACCCCTTGTTTTATAAGTTCGTGCGAGTGTGCTTATAAGCTAAGGTTCTTATTCAGTATTACATATTTATACTTGCTAATAAAACCGACACCCTATCGTATAAATATGTATGGGACTTTTTATACGATAGGAGCCCTGTAAGAGATCCCTTAGCTTATGTATTTTCACATAAGTTAAGGTTACTTTCTCATTAAGTGTTTCATACCTTTATTATCGACATATATACCTTAGAACTGCTAGATTAGTTCCGCTGCCATCTGCTTATTTGTTATTCTCCACTATCATGTCCTTCCCTTTCCTTATCCCCGCTCGGTGCCAAGGAGCCATGGGGGAAGGGGCGGGGGATGATAGGACTTAGTCTTTTTAGACAAATGGTTTTCGAATCACATCATTTTAGGGGACCATGGTGTAAGACCCCCCTTTTTTTTCTTTTAAAACACCGGGGTCTTAGGCCTAGAACCGCCCCTTTGCGGTGACACCTTCACGCCCTGAAGGGTCATCACCACAAAGCGCCGATTCTGCCGGCCAATTCCATCACAGATAGGTAGCACAAAATGAAGTAAAATGAGTCCACAAGATAATCACATATATAGAAATAAAATCTTCATGAAGGGAGTGTCCACATAATAATATATCAGAGTACTAAAAAATACGGGCTTATGCCCGATACATCATGTCCTCACTACAAATCACTCATGCGGAAGCAAAAACAAAAAATCTAATCAAGGTCGAGACTCAAAGTCCCGGCTATATGAACTCCGGAGCTAGACTGCCCCATCTCCAAGCACACCGGTCTCTGGGGCTGCTCCCCCGTGCTGGGCTCCACAATTCCCTAAAATTATGCGGTCCAAAAACCGTTAGTCATAAAGACTATGCCCTATCAACCCCTACCCCTTCCCCCATGGCTCCTAGGTACCTAGTGGAGAGGAAGAAAGGGGAGGACATGAAGGTGGAGATTAAATCAAAGAAAACAGGTGGCAGCGGAACTAATCTTGCACTTCTATAATAGTAATGGCAATAATAGAAAGTAGGAAATATAACCTTAACTTATGTGCGGAAGCGCATAAGCCAAGGGATCTTCTGCAAGGCTTCCATCGTATAAAGTGTCACATACCACTTATACGTTGGGGTGTCGGTTATCAAACGGCAGCATATATATATTGAATTTAACCTTAATTTATAAACTTGCCCACACAAGCTTATAGACAATGGGGTCGTTTTGCAAGTCCTAATGTATAAGCATCCCATTCCACTTATACTTTAGGTGTCAGGGTTTAAATGAATCGATTATGCTATCACATGTAAGTGGGTATGATGAAACATGCAAGTGCAACTCACACACCCGACTATGTGCACACAGACCTTTAGTTCCCCCTTTCGAAGTCGTTACCTCCCAGGATACATCCGTAGTAGCAGACGGAAGTGGTGGGTTGGGCCTTGCCCACCTCCAAACCAGTAAGGCACTACTGGTCAGACCTATTGTACTCCTCAACGCTTGGTGCACGAAGCGGACTCCTGTGTACTCTTGCCGGCTGGCGCACCGGACTTCTATTGGCGAAGTGCTAACAACACTTGCCGAGTCAGCGTATTGGCGTCGGTGCATCGACCCTCCAATATCGAATACCCACCACCTTAATTTTTATTTCCTTTATGCACATGCAAATTTAATCGTAATCAAACAAAAACTGAGTCGAAGCTCCCCGGACCAAAACGTCTGTCTCTTAACCAATCGAGTCGAAGCACCCCGGACCATTCCGTCCGTCTCTTAACCAATCAAGCCAAATCTCCCAACAATCTTCCTGTACTAACAGTGTTTGTGAAATGTGAGATCCTAATTACTAAGTTACTCTTTTCAGTTTGTTATTACAGTTTACGTTAACCCAGGAAAACCCTTGGTATTCCCTATGAAGGGCTCTCAAAGGGCACTAGGAACAATGATGGTAGCTGAAGCCCATCGTTCCCTTTCGCAAGGCAGTTATTATTATTGGTTGATTCCCTTACCCATTCCCTTCTCATATTACGATAGACTAACCTAGGGTGAGTTTAACCTTCCTCTCTTCGGGAAAGACGATCTTTCGTCGAACCCGAGCACCTCTTAACTCTAGCCATCACCACTTCTAACTACTCTTCATATCATTCTATTTCGAAATCATCCACATCTACCCACCCAGACAAAATGAATAACTCCAACAACTATCCCAGATCATGTACTATTGCAATTTAATAATTTGCTATATGTAGACCAACCTAGACTATATGTTGAACCGGTTAAGAAATGATCCAATACTCATCCAAATGCCCTAACTTATTTACTGGAGGTATATCATGATATGATAAGACTATAATCAGAAATATATAATTTTTCTAATTTATCTAGCATTTAATTAATTTCCTCAAAATTCCTTGGGTTACCGGTTTGAACATGAACTACCCTAAGTACTCATGCAAGATGTCCAACAAAATTATTATAAATATTTTGCTATCTCAAAATGGTAAATCAAAAGCTTCACAATCTTTCTATCATCAAAAGAGCACTAAAACTATTTTAGCAATATTTTCTATCTTTCGTCATTTATGAATCAAGTACAGAGAATATCCATCCAAAAATTATAAATAAATTATATTATGCAGGTACAACCTTAGAAATAGGATTGGCCAAGTTTCATAATTTTTCAGCAACAATACCATCCATAATTAATTTTCAAAGCATAAAACTCCTTTTTAACATTTGTGAAGAAAGTACTAGATTTATTCAACTAAAAATTATACAAAAATTCAGGAGAGACCATTCTGACTTAAAACATTTACTTCCAAGATTTCCTGGGGTTTAAATGAACAGAAAGATTCAAATAATTAAAACCTCAATTAGGGCTATAACAATCATTATAAATGAAGTGCTGGAAATAGACATCATAAAATTCCAGTAAAATTGCTATACGTTCTACCCGCCCCAAAACTTACTCTACCTGTGTTTCACAGCTTTTAGATAATGTTTAGTGACAGATTTTACTTAATTGGTATTTTACTCTAAAACTAAGGTTAGGATTTTGAGGTATCTACCTATCTCCAAATCCTCCAAGATTCCATCCAGATGATTCATATCATGCTAATGTCAACTCTACTTAATTTCAAGGCAATACGAGAGCAATTGCCTCCATGTCCTTCACAACCCTCAAAATCCTCCATTTAGGGTTTGAGTTTGGATCCTAGGGTAAACCAACCCTAAACCACACCATTTACTCCAAGTGGGTTATAATAACCCCTCTAAGTTAAGTGTCAAAATATCAGCCTCTGTGGCAATTATTCGATCGTTCCAACCTCTTAGTGCACTTTTTACCCAAAACGTCTCATTAATGCCTAGTTAAGGATAGGAGATTTCCTACACAAAACTCATCAAAATGAGTTGAAATTTTGTACAGAACTAGATTTTATAGCCAGGGACAACTCACCAAAATTTGGGAGGATTTGGAGGTCATTTGACCACTTAGAAAAATTACTCTAACTTTATTAAATTAAAACAAAAACTTTAGGCAAAGTATCTCCAAAAATTACCATTTTTGGACAGCCTTTAGATATGGCTAAGGGTAACCCCCTACCCAAATTTCAGGTCATTTGAACAAGGGACGAAGAGTGGGCATTCATTTTAGTTCCTGCCCAACTCTAGGTACAGCCCCCACTAAAATAGGTGCTGCGGTCAAACCACTTACCCAAACGAGTTGAAATCTATTTTAACTTAATCTAGACTCAAAGGGCTACAACTTTTGTGACTGTCCATTTTTCCAAAATCGGCATCTAAGTGCCTCGTTTTGTAGCCTAAACATACGCCCATTTTATATATATTTTCCTTATATAATATATTCAAAACTTATACTATAAATATGTTTTACTATTCATCTTCTACAGAACCCGTGAACTGAAACCAGAAAACATATATTTCCTATAGCTCATCTGCGATCCGTCGCCGGCCGTTCGGTCACTTCCCTGGCAAGACAGCCACCACCACCACCTCCGTCGAGGCGATGGCTATCGGTTGGCGGTGGTTTGGCCGCCGGAGGTGGCGGTTTTCGGCGTACCCGAAAATATATTTTTCATGGTTTTCCATGAAAATGCGTGATAGGTCCGACCCCTTTGAGCATGAACTTCATTTCTAAGATCCTAAGATCTACCCATAAGAGAAGAAGTAGAGGAGGACCTTGTTCGCGGTTTGGAGGCGAGATGAACGTCGGATTGTGATGGCGCAGTGGTGGCGTTCCCGAACTTCTCCTACAGCAAGAACTATAATCTCAATCTGTTTGGTCAAGAGTGTAACCTTATCATCTTGCTCTAAGGGGGCTTTTATAGATCTCCAAGTGAGGAGAGGAATGGGTGAAGCATTCATGGCCATGAATGCTTTCTCTTAATAATATTTCAGTTATGGTGGAGGGAAGAGGAAAAGGTGGAAGATGAAATGGCTTATCCAGGTGGCGATTTCCTATTGGGTCAACACTTCCTCATTTTACTAAATAATTAGAGAAGGAAATGGCCCATTTAATACTCCTGGTGTAACTTTCCATACCAGAATTTATTATAACGCATGTTAGAATAATTTCGGCCTGAACCGACGTTTCGGCCTTTGTCACGGGCGTTACACGTAGGTCACGGGCATGACAGGCCCTTGTGGAAAGTTCTGAGTTTGCCGATTGTCTACCTGAGATCGACGATCATCGAAGGTGGGTCACGCCCTAGGTCACGGGCGTGACATGTCGGTTACGGGCGTGACAGGCCGAGTTGCAACTTCTTCGCTCGCCGATCGTCTTCCGGAGATCGACGATCATCGAAGGGGGTCACGCCCTAGGTCACGGGCGTGAAACGTAGGACACGGGCGTGAAAGGCCCGGGTTGCAAATTCTGCGCTCGTCGATCGTCTTCCTGAGAACGACGATCGTCAAAGGGGGTCACGCCCTAGGTCACGGGCGCGACACGTATGTCACGGGCATGACAGGCCTGAGTTGCAAATTCTGCGCTCGCCGATCATCTTCCTGAGAACGACAATCATCGAAGGGGGTCATGCCCTAGGTCACGGGCGTGACACGTAGTTCATGGGCGTGACAGGCCCGGGTTGTAAATTCTGTGCTCGACGATCGTCTTTCTGAGATCGACGATCGTCGAAGGAGTCACGCCCTAGGTCACGGACGTGACGGGTCGGTCATGGGCATGAACAGCCCGTGACCCGAAATCTTGGTCTATGTATTTCAATTATTGGGCTTCCTAAGGTTCTGTCATGACAGACCGACTCCTAGGGGTCTAGCCGGAAATGGGATGTTACAAATCCCAATAAACAAAAAAAAAATTTCGTCCCCCAAATTGAGGTTGAGCCTACGAGGATTTCTACCGAAATAAAATAAACTTGTAACATCCCATATGATTTTTCCTATTGAGTTGAAGTGAGATTACTTGTTTGATAAACGAAGGCAATCTCCCCAATAAACAAAAGATTAGCCCCTACTTTCCTGCGCATGCCTAGGTTCTCAATTTCCCTTATCTAGTCCTATCGGTTCAATCTAAGAAGATAATTTATAGTATACCGAGTGGTGGTGAGGTATACCTGACTGAACAATTCCGAGTACTTTTTCCTCATCATGTCCTACGGTTCTCAGGTGTGCTCCTCCTGACCGTGATTCCTCCACAAAACCTTGACTAAGGGGTTCTTCTTGCGGCGCAAGGTCCGTACTCCTTTGTCATCGATCCGAACCGGCTCCAAGTGAACAGACCGGTCTGAAGCTACCGACCCTTCGGTGGTAAAAATTTGTTGCTCTGGTCGTAGCAGAGCCCTCCTCAACGAAGAAATATGGAAAACATTGTGCAGAGCTGCCAGCTCTGGTGGCAACTCCAGCCTGTAAGCTAGGGCCCCGATCCTCTCCAGGATCCTGTAAGGGCCCATATACCTAGGGCTGAGCTTCTTTCTCCGACCACGCACCCGTGAAACTCCATGCATGGACCGAATCTTCAAAAACACTCGGTCCCCCACCTGAAATCCACCTGACGATGTCGGGCGTCATAGTACTTAGCATGTCTGCTCTGCGCCTCTAACATCCTGTCTCTGATCAGTCTCACCTGAGCCTCGGTGTCTTCAACAAAATCTGATCCCAACGCCTTCGGATCCTCATCCTGAATCCAAGAAAGCGGGGTCATGCATTTCCTTCCATATAAAGCTTCATAAGGCGTCATCCTGATGCTGGACTGGTAGTTGTTGTTATAGGAGAACTCGACCAGGGGTAAGAGCTTCTCTCATGGTTCCCCGCAGCCTAAAATGCACAGCCTCAAAAGATCTTCCAGCATCCGATTGTTGCGTTCCGTCTTCCCATCCATTTGGGGATGGAATGCGGTACTGAAGGTCAATCGCGTGCCTAAGTAAGCCTGCACGGATCTCCACTCCCTGGAAGTGAACCGGCCATCCCGATCCGACACGATCGTCTTGGGCACCCCGTGGTATCGAACAAACTGCTCCATAAATCTCCGCACTAGTACTCCCACGGAGTCATCCTTCCTGATCAGAATGAATCTAGCCACCTTCGTCAGCCAATCGACGATGACCCAAATCAAGTTGTTTCCCGTCCGTGATCGGGAGAGTCCATGAATAAAATCCATCGCAATGTCCTCAAATTTCCACTCCGGCACCGGGAGTGGCTGTAGCAATCCAGCGGGGTTCCTGAATTCCGCCTTCACCAACTAGCATGCCTCACAATGAGTCACGAAGTATGTAATGTCCTTCTTCATCCCTGGCCAAAACATCATCTTCTTCAAGTCCGCAGTCATCTTCGTGATCCCCGGGTGCACCGAGTATCTGCTGTGGTGGGCCTCCGCTATGATATCTTCCCGTACCTGGCCTCCTGTGGGTATATATACCCTGCCTCTAAAATATAGCAATCCATCTCTCAGTGAATAATCTCCCGTCGAACCCTCTTCCAAGGCCTGGAATATCGGCTCTGCCGATACATCTGTCCTCTGTCCGTCTCTAACTCGGTCCTGGATATCGTTTGTAGCACCTATCGCAGCCAAATACTTAATGTAAAACTCGGGGTCCTCGAACGACACCAGTGTGATGTGCATATCCTCAAATCTCCTCACCAGTTCCATAGACATAACCTGGGGCCCGGCTTCGGAAGTGGCAGCTCTCTGACTCAACGCGTCAGCCACCACATTTGCCTTTCCTGGATGGTAGTGCATATCATACTGGTAATCCGCTAAGAACTCCACCCAGCACCTCTGCCTGATATTTAGCTCCTTCTGCATGTCCACGTATTTCAGGTTATTGTGGTCAGAGTAGATGTCGCAGTGGACTCCATAAAGATAGTGGCGCCAGACCTTCAGAGTGAAAACGACCGCTCCCATCTCAAGGTGGTGCACTGGGTAGTTCTGCTCGTGCTTCTTCAACTGGCGAGACGCGTATGCAATCACATGACCCTTCTGCATCAGTACAGCTCCCATACCCTTGTAGGAAGCGTCGGTGTAGACCTGAAAATCATCTCTTCCCGAGGGGAGAGTAAGTATGGGGGCCGAGGTAAATTTGTAACATCCCATTTGTAACATCCCATTTCCGGCTAGACCCCTAGGAGTCGGTCTGTCGTGACAGAACCCTAGGAAGCCCAAGAATTGAAATACATCCATCAAGATTTCGGGTCACGGGTTGGTCACGCCCGTGACCGACCCGTCACACCCGTGACCTAGGGCATGACTCCTTCGAAGATCGTCGATCTCAGAAAGACGATCGTCGAGCGCAGAATTTGAAACCCGGGCCTGTCATACCCGTGACCTAGGGCGTGACCCCCTTCGACGATCGACGTTCTAAGGAAGACGATCGGCGAGTGCAGAATTTGCAACCCGGGCCTGTCACGCCTGTGACCTACGTGTCACGCCCGTGACCTAGGGCGTGACCCCCTTCGACGATCATCGTTCTCAGGAAGACGATCGGCGAGCGCAGAATTTGCAACTCGGGCCTGTCATGCCCGTGACCTACGTGTCACGCCCGTGACCTAGGGAGTGACCCCCTTTGACGATCGTCGATCTCCGGAAATCGCCACCTGTATCAGCCATTTCATCTTCCACCTTTTCCTCTTCCCTCCACCATAACCGAAATATTATTAAGACAAAGCATTCATGGCCATGAATGCTTCACCCTTTCCCCTCCCCACTTGGAGATCTATAAAAGCCCCCTTAGAGCAAGATGAGAAGGTTACACTCTTGACCAAACGGATTCAGATTATAGTTCTTGCTGTAGGAGAAGTTCGGGAACACCACCACCGCGCCATCACAATCCGATGTTCATCAAGCCTCCAAACCGCTAACAAGGTCCTCCTCTACTTCTTCTCTTATGGGTAGATCTTAGGATCTTAGAAATGAAGTTCGTGCTCCAAGGGGCCAGACCTATCTCGCGTTTTCATGGAAAACCATGAAAAATATATTTTCGGGTATGCCGGAAACTGCCACCTCCGGCGGCCAAACCACCGCCGACTGATAGCCATCGCCTCGACGGAGGTGGTGGTGGCTAGCCAGGGAAGTGACCGGACGGCCGGTGACGGATCGCGGATGATCTACAGGAAATATATGTTTTCTGGTTTCAGTTCACGGGTTCTGTAGAAGATGAACATTAAAACATATTTATATTATAAGTTTTGAATATATTATATAAGGAAAATATATATATAATGGGCGTATTTTGAGGCTGAAAAACGAGGCACTTAGATGTCGATTTAGGAAAAATAGCCATTCACGAAATTTGTAGCCCCTCGAGTCTAGATTAATTTAAAATTAATTTCAACTCGTTTGGGTAAGTGGTTTGACAGCAGCACCCGTTTTAGTGGGGGCTGTACCTAGAGTTGGGCAGGAACTAAAATGAATGCCCACTCTTCGTCTCTTATCAAAATGACCTGAAATTTGGGAAGGGGGTTACCCTTAGCCATATCTAGATGCTTTACAAAAATGAGAATTTTTGGAGATACTTTGCATAAAGTTTTTATTTTAATTTAATAAAGTTAGAGTAATTTATCTATTTTGTCAAATGACCTCCAAACCCTCCCAAATTTTGGTGAGTGGTCCCTGGCTATAAAACCTAGTTCTGTACAAAAATTTCAACTCATTTGGATGACTTTTGGGTAGGAAATCTCTTATCCTTAACTAGGCATTAATGAGACATTTTGGGTAAAAAGTGCACTAAGAGGTTGGAACGGTCGAATAACCTCAACAGAGGCTGATATTTTGACCACTGACTTAGAGGGGTTATTATAACCCACTTGGAGAAAATAATGTTGTTTAGGGTTGGTTTACCCTAGGATCCAAACTCAAACCATAAATGGAGGATTTTGAGGGTTGTGAAGAAGATGGGGGCAATTGCTCTCGTATTGCCTTGAAATTCAGTAGAGTTGACACTAGCATGATATGAATCATCTGGATGGAATCTTGGAATATTTGGAGATAGGTAGATACCTCAAAATCTGAACCTTAGTTTTAGAGTAAAATACCAATTAAGTAAAATCTATCACTAAACATTATCTAAAAGCTGTGAACCTCGGGTAGAGTAAGTTTTGGGGCAGGTAGAATCTATAGCAATTTTACTGAAATTTTATGATGTCTATTTCCAACACTTCATTTATAACGATTGTTATAGCCCTAATTGAGGTTTTAATTATTTGAATATTTCTGTTCACTGAAACCTCGGGAAATCTTGGAAGTAAAAGTTTTAGGTCAGAATGGTTGCTCCTGAATTTTTGTATAATTTTTAGTTGAGTAAATATAGTACTTCCTTCACAAATGTTAAAAAGGGGTTTTATGCTTTGAAAATTAATTATGGATGGTATTGCTGCTGAAAAATTATGAAACTTGGTCAATGCTATTTTTAAGGTCGTACCTGCATAATATAATTTATTTATAATTTTTGGATGGATATTCTCTGTACTTGATTCAAAAATGACGAAAGTTAGAAAATATTGCTAAAATAGTTTTAGTGCTCTTTTGATGATAGAAAGATTGTGATGCTTTTGATTTAGCATTTTGAGATAGCAAAATATTTATAATAATTTTGTTGGACATCTTGCATGAGTACTTAGGGTAGTTCATGTTCAAACCGGTAACCCAAGGAATTTTGAGGAAATTAATTAAATGCCAGATAAATTAGGAAAATTATAGATTTCTGATTATAGGCTAATCATATCATGATATACCTCAAGGAAATAAGTTAGGGAATTTGGATGAGTAGTGGATCATTTCCTAACCGGTTCGACATATAGTCTAGGTTGGTCTGCATATAGCCAATTGTTAAATTGCAATAGGACATGATCTGGGATAGTTGTTTGAGTTAGTCATTTTGTTTAGGTGGGTAGATGTGGATGATTTCGCAATAGAATTATATGAAGACTAGTGAGAAGTGGTGATGGCTAGAGTTAAGAGGTGCTCGGGTTCGACGAAAGATCGTCTTTCCCGAAGAGAGGAAGGTTAAACTCACCCTAGGTTAGTCTATCGTAATATGAGAAGGAAATGGGTAAAGGAATCAACCAATAACAATAAGTTCCTTGCGAAATGGAACGATGGGCTTCAGATACCATCATAGTTCCTAGTGCCCTTTGAAAGCCATTCACAGGGAATACCGGGGGCAGTCCTGGGTTAACGTAAACTGTAATAACAAACTGAAAAGAGTAACTTAGTAATTAGGATCTCACATTTCACAAACACTGTTAGCACAGGAAGATTGTTGGGAGCTTCGGTTTGATTGGTTAAGAGACGGACGGAATGGTCCGGGGAGCTTCGACTCGATTTATTAAGAGACGGACGTTTTTGTCTGGGGAGCTTCGACTCGGTTTTTGTTTGTGTAATATCCCATTTCCGGCTAGACCCCTGGGAGTCGGTTGGTCGTGACAGAACCCTAGGAAGCCCAAAAATTGAAATACATCGACCGAGATTTCGGGTCACGGGTTGGTCACGCCCGTGACCGACCCGTCACGCCCGTGACCTAGGGCGTGACTCTATCGACGATCGTCGATCTCAGGGAGACGATCGTCGGGCGCAGAATTTTTCAACCCGGGCCTGTCACGCCCATGAACTACGTGTCACGCCCGTGACCTAGGGCGTGACACCTTCGACGATCGCGATCTCAGCGGGACAATCGTCGAAGCGCAGAATTTGTGTCATGGCCATGTCACACCCGTGACCCAGGTGTCATGCCCGGGACCAAGGGCGTGACCCCTTCAGCGATCGTCGATCTCAGCGCGACGATCGCCGAGCGCGGATTTTGACTCATGACCATGTCACGCCCGTGACCCATATGTCACGCCCGTGACCTAGGGCGTGACCACCCTTCGACGATCGTCGATCTCAGTTCGACGGTCGTCGAACCCAGAATTGGTCACCCGGGCTTGTCACGCCCGTGACCCATGTATCACGCCCGTTACCAAGGGAGTGACCACCCTTCGACGATCGTCGATCTCAGTTCGACGATCGTCGATCCCAGAATTGGCCACCTGGGCCGTCACGCCCGTGACCTATGTGTCACGCCCGTGACCGAGGCCGAAACGTCAGCCAGACTGGAAATTTCGGTAACCGACGTTGTAATCAATTCTGATTATGGGAAGTTACACCAGGTGTATTTATGGGTCGTTTCCTACTCTGATTATTTAATAAATTAAGGGAATGTTGGTCCAATAGGAAATCGCCACCTGGCAAACACCTCTTCGTTTCCAGCATTTCAACTGCCTCTACCATAACCGAAACGTCATTAAGAGAAATATTAAGGGCCATGAACGTTTCATCCTTTTCCCTTCCCACTTGCTGATCTATAAAAGACTCCTAAGAGCAAGAGGAGAAGGTTACACGCTCAATTAAACGGATTCAGATTCCCCTCTTGCTGTTGAAGAATTTCCGGCGACGCCACCACCGCGCCAATGGCTTCCCGACGGTCTGCACGCCTCCAGCCCGCGAACAAGGTCCTCCCCTCCCTCTTCTTCTGCGGATAGATCTTAGAAGTCGTTAGGAGAGATATCGGGCTCAAAAGAGCCAGATCGGGTGAGCGTTTCCATGGTTTTTCCGAAAATTTCATGGCGGCGGGTTCGCCGGAAACCGCCTCTCCGGCGGCCGTGCCGCTGCCCGACGGTAGCCCTCACCTCAACAGAGGTGATGGTGGTGGTGGCCGGCCAGGGAGATGGCTGGGTGGCCGGGAAATAGCTTGGAAAAGCTACAGGAATAGTCATTTTCTGGTTCTGTTCGGGTTCGGGTAAAGAAGAAGATGAACAGTGTTATTGTTATTATATTATATTTTGTATAATTAGGAATTTAAATCCCTTTACTGTACACTAGGTTTAAACTGAAAATTATTGCCCGTAGGGGCTGAAACATAAAAAGTGGTCAACATAGAAAATGTGTCCCTTGAAGTCTAGTTTAATTCAAAATTGATTTCACTCGATTTGGAGTCCTGGTTAGACCACAGCACACTTTTTGATGAGGTCTATCCATAGGGCTGACTTAACCTTAGAAAAATTCCCCACTCCAATACAGTCATCAAAATAACTTGAAATTTGTGTTGTGGCCTAATCTTACCTATATCTAGGTGTTATCCAAAAATTAGTATTTTTGGGAAATATTTTTCTATAGTGTTTAGAAAAATTTAATAATCCTAGCATAAATTAATTAGATGGCCAAATGACTTCCAAACGCTCCCAAATTTTGGTGAGTTGTCCATGGGTGCAACATAGGGATCTGATAAAAATTTCATCTCATTTGGAGATGTTTTGAATAGGTTTGTGTCCAACCCTAGGATGATCCTTATAGGATAGTTTAGGATCAAACTCCCCCTTGGTATATGAGTGGCCATATCACCTCAACAGAGGCTAATACTTTGTCCAAGGGCTGTTTAGGGCATGACACACCCTCCAAGGGAGCTTGGGGTGGTTTGGTGTAGGGTATCCCTAGAACCCTAGGGAAAATCCCTTAATGGTGGTTTTTGGGGTTGTGAAGGTCATGGGGTCAAATGACCTTAGACTGACTTAAAATTTGGTGGAGAGAACCATAGGGCAAGTATAGTTCTCTGAACAAAGGTTTAGGGTATTTGGAGACATCTAGGCCACCTAAAATCCTAACCCTAGTTTAGGTCACCAACTTTAATTTGAATTATTAAGCTATATAATGAACTTAATATCAAGTAAGATTTGGGCAAAAGGATTTTCTGGTCAAATTAACCATGATATAATTTTGTTGAGATTTTTGGATTAATTTATACAGTACTTCATTTACAACTCTAATTGTGCCCTAGATATTTATTTTGATGATTATGGAATTTCTGTTCACTGGAATGTTATGAAACCATGGATTAGGGCATCTTATAACATGTTATACCTTCAATATTTTTTTTGGAAATTTTAACTAATTATTTCTGGTACATACTTCTTTAACCTACTAATTGTAATATATAGTCAAAAATACAAATACTGCCCAATAACTATCTGTAAAATTAAGAAATTGGGTCAGTGGGTGTTTCAAATTATGTTAGTGACCCTATAATTTTCTCTGGAATTTTAGATGACTAAAAACAGTACCTCCTTCATTAAAATAAAAAAATTAGTACCTTGCATTAAAATAAATTTAGAATTCAAATTTTGGTGAAAAATTATGGTACTTGGTTTATGATGGTTTTAGGTCCCTACATAGCTTCTATAATTTTATTGGAATTTTTAGATATATATTTACAGTACTTCCTTCATAATATAGTAAAAGTGGCCTAAAACGGTAAATTAGGAAATATATGCCTAAACACCTTTGGAATTTCTCAAAACTTGGAATTACTGTGTAAATGCCTTATAGGATTTTTACTGATTTTATGATAATTTATTGTTGGCTCATCAGTGCACTTCATTTTCATACTAGGGCATTTGGAATCTTAGGATAAATAAATTAAATGCCTAATAAATAGGAAAATTTGGAAACCTTGGATTTAGACTAATTATGTCATGGTAAACCTCCAGTAAATATTATAGGAGACTCGGAAGACAAATTGGAGTACCTCCCCTTATACTCCTCATGTACCTTAGAATGGTCTGCATATAGTAAAACCACGGAAACTGATCTAGAATAATAATGAACTTGGGAAATGGAATTTTGGTAGTTGCTGGTTGGTTAGGGAAAGCTAAGATTAAGTTCATTATTGCAAGTTAGGATAAGTGGAGTGTGAGGCTGGTTAAGGTTACGTGGCGTACGGGAACGACGAAAGATCGTCCACCCGGGGTAGGAATGGAAGAGTCTTAATACTCTAGGATTAGATCTAAACTAACTAAAAGGGGATCGGGTTAAGGGAGATCAACTAATAACAATAAGTGCCTTGCGAAAGGGAACTTCGGGCCGTAATGCCGCCGTCTTGGTTCCTAGTGCCCCTTGAGAGCCCTTCACGGGGTATGCCGGGGGCAGTCCTGGGCTAACGTAAACCATAGGAATAATAAATTAAAAGAGCAACTAGTATAACTAGGGTTGCACATACACGCACCTCGGTAACTAGGAAGGTAGAATAATTGGTTTGGTTGCCATTCTGACGGTAGCTCTGAAGGTAGACGCACGAACGGGACTGTCCAGGGGGCCGAGGGCTCGAGGGTTGGAGTACAGAATAAAGGTGGTAGGTCTTCGATACTTAATTGTCATTCACACCAGCATCGGTATGTTGACTCGGCGGTGTGGGACACTTAGCCAAAGAAAGTCTGGTGGGTACAGCCAGCAGTAGTACGCGGATACTCTAGGTTGTGTTCTTCTAGGGGCGTACGGAAGGGCTAGGCCTGGTAGTATGGATACCCGCCTAGGAGTGGGGGGCCCGACCCACTGTCTCCGTTTGCTACTACGGAGGTTCCTGGGAGTGAAGCTAGCTGCCCGAACAGGGGGAACTAAAGGTCTGTGCGCATAGAGTCGTGTGCGTGAGTTGCACTTGCATGAATCATGGCATAGCATATCACTACACTCATATTTGCATACAACCGACACCCTAACGTATAAATCGGTGTGGGACTTTTTATACGATGGGAGCCTTGCAGAAGACCCCTTAACTTATAAGTTTGTATGGGCATTCATATAAGTTAAGGTTACTTACTTATTTACTTGTTTGTTTACTTACTGTTCTCTAGCTGCTTTTTTATACAATTTCTACTTATTACTTCTCTTCTTTACCATTTACTACCATAGAATTGCTAGTTGTACTTTATTCTAAATAATTGTTAGATTAGCTCCCTTGTCATCTGCTTGATTATTCTCCACTTTTGAAGCTTCCCTTTCCTCCTCTCCGCCCAGTGCTTAGGAGCCGTGGGGGGAGGGGTAGGGGATGATAGGGCTTAGTCTTTATGACTAATGGTTTTCGAACCACAACATTACAGGAGCTCCGGATGGGAGACAGGGACCAGCACCAGCGGAGTACGGTGCGCATGGAGGTGGGTCAGTCTAGCACCAGTGCACCTGCGACCAGCTCCGTGAGTGATTAATATTTTTATAGCTTCCGTGATGAGTGATTTGTAGTGAGGACTCTGATGTACTGGGCTCGAGCCCATTTATTTATTTTCTATTATTATCTACTGATGGACTGGATGTGATTTCACTTTTATTTACATATTTCTGTGGACTTGTTTACATTTCATGTATAATTACTTCTCTCTCTTGTGATCGAAAAGGGCCGGCAGAATTGGCATTTTGTAGTGGTTGCCTTCCCGTGAGTCGGTGCCACCGCAAAACGGCAATTCTGGGCTAAGACCCCGGTGTTTTAAAAAGAAAAAAAAAAGGGGGTCTTACAGTTTGATTACGATTAAATTTGCATGTGCATAAAGGAAAGAAAAATGAAGGTGGTGGGTCTTCAGTATTGGAGGGTCGATTCACCGATGCCAATACGCTGACTCGGTCAGTGTGGTTAGCACTTCGCCAACAGAAGTCCGGTGCGCCAGCCGGCAAGAGTACGTAGGAGTTCGCTTCGTGCACCAAGCGTTGAGGCGTACGATAGGTCTGATCGGTAGTGCCTTACTGGTTTAGAGGTGGGCGAGGTCCAACCCACCGCTTCCGTCTGCCACTACGGAGGTATCCTAGGAGGTAACAGCTCCGAAAGGGGGAACTAGAGGTCTGTGCGCACAGAGACGGGTGTGTGAGTTGCACTTGCATGTTCCATCATACCCACTTGCATGTCATAGCATAATCGATTCATTTAAACCCTGACACCTAAAGTATAAGTGTAATGAGACGCTTATACATTAGGACTTGCAAAACGACCCCTTGGTATATAAGCTTGTGTGGGAAAGTTTATAAATTAAGGTTAAATTCAATATATATATGCTGCCGTTTGATAACCGACACCCCAACGTATAAGTGGTATGGGACACTTTATAGGATTGGAGCCTTGCAGAAGATCCCTTTGATTATGCGCTTCCGCACATAATTTAAGGTTACATTTCCTACTTTCTGTTACTATCATTACTATTATAGAATTGCTAGATTATTTTCGCTGCAACCTTTTTCTTTGATTTAATCTCCACCTTCATGTCCTCCTCTTTATTCCTCTCCGCTCGGTACCTAGGAGCCATGGGGGAAGGGGTAGGGAATGATAGGGCTTAGTCTTTATGACTAACGGTTTTCGGACCGCATCATTTTAGGGAATCGTGGAGCCCAGTACGGGGGAGCAGCCCCAGAGACCGGTGCACTTGGAGATGGGGCAGTCTAGCTCCGGAGTTCATATAGCCGAGACTGTATGTCTCGACCTTCAGTAGATGTTCTGTTTTTGCTTCTGCATGAGTGATTTCTAGTGAGGACATGATGTACCGGGCATAAGCCCATATTTTTTAGTACTCTTATATATTTTATGTGGACACTCCCTTCGTGGAGATTTTATTTCTATATATGTGATTATCTTGTGGACTCGTTTTACTTCATTTTGTGCTACCTTTCTGTGATGGAATTGGCCGGCAGAATCGGCGCTTTGTGGTGATGACCCTTCAGGGCGTGAAGGTGTCACCGCAAAGGGACGGTTTTTGGCCTAAGCCCCCGGTATTTTAAAAGAAAAAAGGGGGGGGGGGGTCTTATAAGTGGTATCAGAGGAAACATCGATCTGAAAAAGATAGCAGTCCACTAACCGTGGGTCACCCCCGCTCGAGTTTTGTTTGGGGACAAACTAAGCAGCGGAAGCAGTGGTGAGCCCATATGGGGATCACATATAAATTGTCCACTTTTAGTAAAGATTGAACATTTTCTCAGTATGGGTTTTTGTTATGCAGCCTCCAGCACAGCCTACGCCCCAAGGTGGAGTTCAACAGGCTCAGGATGTTGCACCACCTCCACCGGTCCCCACTCCTTTCCTTCAGTCAGACATGGGATAGAATCTGACAGCCATTCTGGAGGCTTTCAGGGCCCAGCAGGTTCAGGTCCCGCAGCCAAACCCGAGGGCCAACTTGTTGAGCATCTTCCGAGGACTTTCTCCGTCCATCCTACTTGGGGATAGAGTCTATAGTTCAGATGGAAGAGTGGCTGGATATTATGTACAAGATGCTGACCGGGATACGGTGCCCCTGGGAGGAGAGAGTGGCTCTGGTTGTCTCTTTCCTGGAGTCCTATGCCAAGAGGTGGTGGAAGACGCTGCTGGACACGACGTTTGCCGATAGGGAGGTTGTAGAAGTTACCTGGGAAGAGTTCAGGGCCGCGCTGCTAGAGCATTTTGTTCCGCTGTCGGCCAGGATGAGTTGGAGGAGCGGTTCTTACAGCTGAAGCAAGGCACCCAGACGGTGGTGGAGTACCATCGAGAGTTCGACCATTTGGCTTGATATGCAGATTCTTGCCAGCTGGACGAAGCAAGGTACATCAAGAGGTTCTATAAGGTCCTGCGGGAGGACTTGAGGGAGGCTTTGTTGTTTGTATCCGACAAGCCTATCTCCCGGATTTTGGAGATGACAAAGAGGAGCGAGGCTGATTGGCACACCACTCGGGGCCGGAAGCGGCAAGCGGAGGATCAGGGCCGGAGAGCCAGAAATGACAAGCGGCGAGGTGTTATACCAGAGGGGAGAAGGACAGAGGACCAGCCTCGTCAGGAAGTGACGCAGGAGCCGAGGGAGCAGGTGATATTGGCCCCTTAACCTCTTCAAATGTAGGAGATGCCGAGACCCGGGGGAATGGCGTATCCCCCACCAGAGTGCTTCCATTGTCATCAGATTGGGCACCTCCGAAGGAACTTCCCCATGAATGGGGCGCCACCTCCAACACCATAGGGTGGCCCACCTACTCAGCATTTAGGAGGCCGAGGACGCGGCCGAGGTCGTGGATACCAGGGGGGGAGATCGTAACAGGAAAGGGAGCAGGTATATGCTTTGGACCTTACGCAGCCCCGGAATCCAGAGCAAGTCATAGAAGGTACGCTGCAATGCTTCGTTATTTTCATAGAATTTCCCTCTCAATTGTTAAACCTAAGAACCGCACTAGATAGATTAACAAGTAAAGAAAACTTGTTATAGAACCCTAAGACATCTAATCACCCCAGGTATAGTTTTCATCAGCGGCAAGCCTGCCCACACACTTTTCGATACTGGAGCTACTCACTCCTTTGTGTCAGAGACGTTCGTAGAAGGACTGGAAGGTGTGGAGCAATTCACGGGCTCGAAGATGAGGGTGCAACTACCTGATGGATCTGAACTCCTTACCTCGGACCACTGCAATATGGAGGCATAAATTGGTGGAAAGGCGTTCGAGGCTCTAGCGACGCTTTTGAAGCTGACGAACTACGACCTAATCCTGGGCATGGCATGGCTACACTGGAACCATGCCCAGACTGATTGTCAAGCGAAGAGGATCACCGTGAGATATGGGGACTCTTTCATTGTCATCGAAGGTATAAGACTTGCCTCTCGTATACTCTTATCTTAGGTAAAGGCCGTTAAGGCCCATCTGCAAGGAGAGGAGGTTTATCAGATTCTATTTGAGATGGCGGAAGTCAAGGAGTCTGTGACAGACATCCCGGTGGTGCGAGATTTCGCTGACATCTTTCCAGAGAAACTGCCAGGACTACCTCCGCACCGAGAGCAGGACTTCCAGATACATCTTGTTCCGGGGGCCAAGCCGGCAACTAGGGCCCCTTACCGAATGGACCCGAAAGAATTGACAGAGTTCCGAAGTCAGTTGCAGGAACTAGTAGAGGAAGGGTTTGTCCGGCCGAGCTCATTACCATGGGGAGCTCCGATATTGTTCGTCAAAAAGAAAGACGGGACACTCAGGTTGTGCATCGACTACCGAGCACTAAACCGACTGACGGTCTGGAATACCTATCCTCTGCCAAGGATAGACGAGCAATTCGACCAGCTGGAAGGGGCGCACTTCTTTTAAAAATTTGATTTGATGTCGGGCTACTACCAGCTTCGGATTCGAGAGGAGGATATTCAGAAGACTGTTGTTAGTAGCAGATATGGATTGTTTGAGTTTACGGTGATGCCCTTCGGGCTCACGAATGCACCTTCGACGTTCATGAACCTCATGAACCAGGTTTTCAAGGAGTACCTAGATGTGTTTGTCATTGTGTTTATCGATGACATCCTCATCTACCCGAGAACGGAGGAGGAGCACACTGGCCATCTGGTACTGACCCTACAGAGACTGTGGGAGAATCACTTATATGCAAAGTTCAGCAAATGTTAGTTCTGGTTGAAGGAGGTGGGCTTCCTAGGCCATATTATCAGTGGAGTCGGGTTGGCAGTAGATCCGGCAAAGATTCAGGCAGTTCGAGATTGGCCGCAGTTGAAGACAGCCACCGATGTACGAAGTTTCCTAGGACTTGCCGGTTATTACCAGAAGTTCGTGGAAGGGTTCTCTCAAATTGCCCTCCCACTCACATCTTTGACGAAGGAGGCACCTTTCGTTTGGACCCCGCAGTGCCAGGCGCCTTTCCAGGAGTTGAAGGATCGACTGACCTCGGCCCCCATACTTACTCTCCCCTCGGGAAGAGAAGGTTTTCAAGTCTACACCGACGCTTTCTACCAGGGTATGGGAGCTGTACTGATGTAGAAGGGCAATGTGATTGCATACGCGTCTCGCCAGTTGAAGAAGCATGAGCAAAACTACCCGGTGCACGACCTTGAGATGGGAGCGATCGTGTTTGCTCTGAAGGTCTGGCACCACTATCTTTATGGAGTCCACTGCGACATCTACTCCGACAACAAGAACTTGAAATACGTGGACACGCAGAAGGAGCTAAATATCAGGTAGAGGCGCTTGGTGGAGTTCTTAGCGGATTACTAGTATGAGATGCACTACCATCCAGGGAAGGCAAACGTGGTGGCCGACGCGTTGAGTCGGAGAGCTGCCACTTCCGAAACCGGGCCCAAGGTTATGTCTAAGGAACTGGTGAGGAGATTAGAGGATATGCACATCACTCTGGTGTCGTCCGAGGACCTCGAGCTTTACATGGAGTATTTGGCTGCGATGAGTGCTACAAACGATATTCGGGACTGAGTTAGAGACAAAAAAAGGACAAATGTATGGGCAGAGCCAATATTCCAGGCCTTGGAGGAGGGTTCGACGGGAGATTATTCACTGAGAGATGGATTGTTATGTTTTAGAGGCTGGGTATATATACCCGCAGGAGGCCAAGTACGGGAAGATATCATGGTGGAGGCCCACCAAAGCAGATACTCGGTGCACTCGGGGATCACGAAGATGACTTCAGACTTGAAGAAGACGATGTTTTGGCTAGGGATGAAGAAGGACATTACATACTTCGTGACTCATTGCGAGTCATGTCAGTTGGTGAAGGTGGAATGCAGGAACCCCGCTGGATTGCTATAGCCACTCCTAGTGCCGGAGAGGAAATTTGAGGACATTGCGATGGATTTTATTCATGGACTCCCCCGATCACGGACGAGAAAGGACTCGATTTGGGTCATTGTCAATCGGTTGACGAAGGTGGCTAGATTCATTCTGATCAGGAAGGATGACTCCATGGGAGTACTAGTGCGGAGATTTGTGAAGTAGTTTGTTCGATACCACGGGGTGCCCAAGACGATCGTGTCGGATCAGGATGGTCGGTTCACTTCCAGGGAGTGGAGATCCATGCAGGCTTACTTAGGCGCGTGATTGACCTTCAGTACCGCATTCCATCCCCAGAGGGATGGGCAGACAGAACGCACCAATCAGACGCTGGAAGATCTATTGAGGCTATGCATTTTGGACCGCGGGGAACCATGTGAGAAGCTCTCCTCTTGTCGAGTTCTCTTATAACAATAGCTACCAGTCCTGCATCAGGATGACGCCTTATAAAGCCTTATGTGGAAGGAAATGCAGGACCCCTCTTTCTTGGATTCAGGACGAGGATCTGAAGGCATTGGGATCGGATTTTGTTGAAGACACTGAGGCTCAGGTGAGACTGATCAGAGACAGGATGTTAGAGGCGCAGAGCAGACAGGATAAGTACTATGACGCCCGACATCGTCAGGTGGAGTTTCAGGTGGGGGACCGAGTGTTTTTGAAGATCCGGCGCATGCATGGAGTTTCATGGGTGCGCGGTCGGAGAAAGAAGCTCAGCCCTAGGTATATGGGCCCTTACAGGATCCTGGAGCTGATCGGGGCCCTAGCTTATAGGCTGGAGTTGCCACCAGAGCTGGAAGCTCTGCACGACGTTTTCCACATTTCTTCGCTGAAGAGGGCTCTGATACGCCTGGAGCAGCAGATTTTGACCACCGAAGAACCGGTAGCTTCAGACCAGTCTGTTCACTTGGAGCCGGTTCGGATCGATGACAAAGGAGTACGTACCTTGCGCCGCAAGAAGATCCCCTTAGTCAAGGTTCTGTGGAGGAATCACGGTCAGGAGGAGCACACCTAGGAACCGCAGGATCTGATGAGGAAAAAATACTCAGAGTTGTTCAGTCAAGTATACTCACCACCTCTCGGTATACTATAAATTATCTTCGGGGATAGGTATTCCGGACTATTCTGCTCTCGGTACAAAGGAGCACCAGTCCAGCATAAGGAGAGGAGCTCTTATTCAGTGTTCCATACCTTTATTACCGTCATATATACCTTAGAACTGCTAGATTAGTTCCGCCGCCATCTGCTTATTTGTTATTCTCCACTATCATGTCCTTCCCTTTCCTTCTCCCCGCTCGGTTCCTAAGAGCCATGGGGGAAGGGGCGGAGGATGATAGGACTTAGTCTTTTTATAGTAATGGTTTTCGAACCACATCATTTTAGGGGACCATGGAGCCCAGCATGGAGGAGCTGTAAGACCCCTTTTTTTGAAATAACACCAGGGTCTAAGGCCCGTAACCGCCGCTTTGCGGTGACACCTTCACGCCCTGAAGGGTCATCACCGCGAAACGCCGAATCTGCCGGCCGATTCGATCACGGAAAGCAACCAAGTAGAGTAAACACAAGTGAAGTAAAAACTCTAACCGAATGTCCACAATAAAATCACATCAGAGTAATAAAATCTCCACAAAGGGAGAGTCCACAAAATCTAAAAGTGTTGAAAATAAGGGCTTAAGCCCGATACATCAAATCCTTACTACATAGTTACTCAAGCGGAAGCAAAATAAATCACTACTGGAATCAGGGACTCATAGTCCCAGCTGTCTGAACTCCTGAGCTAGACTGCCCTATCTCCAACTGGGCCGACCTCCGGGGCTGCTCCTCCATTCTGGGCTCCACGATCCCTTAAATGATGTGGTACGAAAACCGTTAGTCTATAAGACTAATTCCTATCATCCCCCGCCCTTCCCCCATGGCCCCTAGGCACCGAGAGGAGAGGAAGAAAGGGGAGGACTTGAAGATGGAGAGTAATCAAGAAACAGATGACAGCGGACCTATACTAGCAATTTTATAGTACATGTGGTAGTAAAGTAAAGTATGAAAAGTAACCTTAACTTATGTGCAGAAACGCATAAGCCAAGGGATCTTCTGCAGGGCTCCCATCGTATAAAGAGTCCCGTACCAATTTATACGTTGGTGTGTCGGTTAGTAACAGCAATATATATATGAAGAATTTGACCTTAATTTATAAACTTGCCCACACAAGCTTATAGACCAAGGGGTCATTTTGCAAGTCCAATTGTGTAAGCGTCCCATACCACTTACATAATAGGTGACAGAGGTTATATGCAATGATTATGTTATGACATACAAGTGGGTATGATACAATCATGCAAGTACAACTCACCCACCCGACTCCTTGTACACAGACCTTTAGTTCCCCCTTTCATGAGTCGAACCTCCCAGGATACCTTCGTAGTGGCAGACGGAAGCGGTGGGTTGGGCCTCACCCACCTATAAACCAGTAAAGCACTATCTATCAGACCTATCATACTCCTTAACGCTTGGTTCACGAAGCGGACTCCTGCGTACTCTTGCCAGCTGGCGCACCGGACTTCTATTGCCGAAGTGCTAACCACACTTGCCGAGCCAACGTATTAGCACCGGTGCATCGACCACTAACACCGAGGGCCCACCACCTTATAACTTATGCACATGCAATATTAATACGTTTCCCACCGAGCCAAAGCTCCGCGGACCAAACTGTCCGACTCAAAAACTAACCGAGTTGAAGCTCTTCAGACCAAACTGTCCATCTCAAAACTAACCAAGCCGAAGCTCCCAACAATCTTCCTATGCTAATAGTGTTTGTGAAATATGGAACCCTAATTACTAAGTTACTCTTTTTGTTTGTTAATACAGTTTACGTTAACCCAAGACTTCCCCTGGCATACCCCGTGAAGGGCTCTCAAAGGGCACTAGGAACTATGATGGTAGTTGAAGCTCATCGTTCCCTTTCGAAAGGCACTTATTGTTATTGGTTGATTCCCTTTACCCATTCCCTTCTCATATTACAGTAGGCTAATCCTAGGGTGATTTTTACTCTTCCTAGGGTCAAACCAGAGCACCTCTAAACTCTAGCCCAACCACCTCTCACTACTCTTCCTATCCTTCTATGGTGAACTCATCCACATCTATCTAACCCAGCAAAATGACTAACTCCTACACCATGTCCAATCATATCCTATCGCAATTAACCCAATTAGCCAAATGTAGACCAACCGAGGCTATATATCGAACCGGATAGGAGATAATTCAAATAATCATCCAAATGTCCTAAATTATTTACTAGAGACTTATCATGGCACAAATAAACTAAATCCAGAAAATTATAATTTTCCTAATTTATCTGACACTTAATTAATTTCCTTAAAGCTTCCAAGGGCTACCAGTTTGAACATGAACTACCCTAAGTACTCAAGCAAGATGCCTGACAAAATTATGATAAATATTAGGTTAACTTAGTAATGTAAATCTAAGGTATCATAATTCTTCTAGCATCTAAGGGGCCTTAAAACTATTTTAGAAATAATTTCTATCTTTCATTATTAATGAATCAAGTACAGAAAATTGTCTTCCAAAAATTATGAATTAATTATATTGAGCTAATACAACACTAAAAACATCATTCGACAAGTTTCATAATTTTTCAGCAGGGATTAAACTCTGAATAAAATAGTAACCAAAAATCTCAATATTTTTAACTTGTAAGGAAAGTAATGTAATCAACCGTCTTAAAATTATGAATAAATTACTACAAGCATATTTTGGCCTGAAATCATTTGTGCCTAAGTCTCATAATTTTTCAATAGATATATCATCTATGAATAATTTTATACCACTAAAACCCCTTTTTAATCGTTTGTGCATGATGTACTAGATTTGATCAATCAAAAATTATACTAAAAATTAGGGGCAACAATTTTAACCTAATACATTCACTGCCAAAGTTTCATGTGTTTCAATGAACAGAATGATTTTTAATAAATAAAACATTATTTAGGGCTAGATCATACCTAACAAATGAAGTACCAAAAATATTGCTCATAAAATTCCAGTAAAATTACTAAGGGTTCTTTCTACTCTAGAACTCAAGTTCCTTAAGTTTCACACCCTTTTGATGAGTTATATTGGCTTGTGTTATACAAAGGTTATTCTACCCAAACCCTAGGGTTGGGGTTTTGAGGTATCTACCTACCCCAAAATTCTCTAAGACTCCTTCCAGAGGGCTTAGGTTACACTACCTTCAACTCTACTGAGTTACAAGGTCATACAAGGATATCTGCCCTTATGCCCTTCACATCACCCAAAAGCCCTTCCTTAAGGTTTGAGTTTGAACCCTAGGGTAAATCAACCCTAAATCACACCATTTTATTTAAGAGGATGACATTGGTCATACTAAGTCATTGTCCAAAACTCCAGCCTCTGTTGAGGTTAGTTGACCACTCCAAACCCATGGTGCACTTTTTAATCAAAAACACCTCCTTAAGGGCAAACTAGGGTTTAGTGATTCCATAACTTAAACTCATCTAAATGAGTTGAAATTTTGTACAGAGATAGGAACTAATACCAGGGACCACTAACCAAAATTTGGGAGGGTTTGGAGATCATTAGACCACTTAATTAAAATACCCTAGTATTATTAAATAATAACAAAAACCATAGGACAAAGTATTCCCAAAAATTCCCATTTTTGGACTGACCCTAGGTATGACTAAGGTTGATCCCCTTCCCAAATTTCAGGTCATTTGGACAAGGGATGAAGTGTGGGCACCCTTTTCAATCTCAGGATAGCCCTAGGTATAGGCCTTACCAAAATGGATTCCCTGGTCCAAAAAAAGGTCCAAATTGGTTCAAATTAATTTTGGATTAAAGCAGACCCCAAGGTCTACAACTTTTATGTTTTGCACTTTTTCATTAGAGGCACCTAACTATTTTTAATATTTATTTCAAAATACTATAAATATGGTGACATAAAATCAATTAAAATAAAATATTTTCATTTGATCCAGCACGGATCTTGGCGCAAATCCAAAGGCCCGGGCTCATCGTCTACCTCCAGCCAACGGCTGAGATAGCCCGAGCCTGGAGCCACTTACAGCCGCCACCGCCGCCCTTCCCAGCCCTTCCCAGGTCGGCCACCGCCACCAACACCTCCGTCGAGGTGGCGGCTATCGACTGGCGGCGACTCGGCCACCGGAGGGGCAAATTCCGACGGTTCTACCAAGAACATTTCTCAGCCAAAACCATGAAAACCGGAAAATTGGTTTAGGCTCAATTGAGCCCAAACCTTGAATCTAGGCATTGCTATGATCTAACCATAAGACAAGGAGAGGAGGAGGACCTTGCCGGCGGCCTGAAGTCAAGAAGATTGCCGGGAAAGCATCTTTGAAGGTGGCGCCGCTCGGTTTCTACAACTGCACAGTGGGGAGGCCTGATTCTTTCAGGTGAGGGTTGGGAAATCCTTCTCTCGGCCTACTGATGGTGTTTAAAGCTTCAGTTGGGGAGAGGAGAGGCTGGATTATAGATGGCCATTAAAGCCATTAATGG
The DNA here is from genome assembly GCA_039513925.1 of Platanthera zijinensis. NCBI lineage: Eukaryota > Viridiplantae > Streptophyta > Magnoliopsida > Asparagales > Orchidaceae > Platanthera > Platanthera zijinensis. The sequence goes on along the minus strand of CM077079.1, from coordinate 133,511,513 downwards.
CTAGGCTCGGGTTAGGAGGAGGGGGGCTGAACCAGCCCCTTGGTGGCCGGGAAACGGCTGGAAATTCCTCCCCTTCACAAGGGGAGTTGAATTCAGCCATTAAAGGTAGCCTTTTTCCTCCCTTTGGCCGAGCCCCTTCACCCCCTTCCTCTACCCAATTCTCTCTCCACCATTATCATGAAATGAAGCTGCTTTCTCTCTCCTAGTCACCAAGTTGACTAGTCAACTCCATAGGATATGTGTAGCCAATTTAATTATAATAATTACGAAAAATATAGTTAGCCTAAGGGGAAAATGGTTTGAGCTTGGGTTAGCCCAATTGGGCTAATTTAATCTATTTCAAAGATTGAGTTGACCTTGGACAAATTGACCATTTGGGTTGACCCTAATGAGTCATTGGTGACCCATTGGATTCCCCTAAGGTCTAGGTAGGGTTGGGTAGGGTTGACTTGGCACCTTGGAGGTCACTTGACCCTTGGTAAGGGCACTTTGACTACTTTGGGGCTAAGGTTGACTTGGGTCAACTTGGCTTCTAGGACTGAACCCAATGTATCCTTGGTGACCCATTGATACCACTTTAGGTCTAGGAAGGCCTGGGCAGGGTTGGTTGGGCACATTTGAGGCCAACTTCCCTTAGTTAGGACCCCTTGCCCAATTTAGGCTTTGGGTGTTCCTAGGTCAAATTGGCCATTTTGGGTCGACTCTAATGGACCCTTAATAGGTTAGTGATGTTGTGGTGGAGACATGGATTCATGGTGAAGCCCTAAGGTTAATCCCTAAGTTTGGTGATGAGGTTGTGCGATAGACAGACCAAGGTGATTCTCACCTTGGCCTTTGATCAACTGGCCCTTTTTAGCTTCCTAGGGTTTTGTCATGACCTAGTCATGACCAAAACCACTCTTAGGGGTCTAGTTGGAAATGGGATGTTACAGGAGCAACCCCGGAGGTCGACATGCTTGGAGATCGGGCAGTCTAGTACCGGAGTTCAGACGGTTGGGACTGTGATTCCTGATCGCTAGTGGTTATTTTTGTTTGCTTCTGCGTAGAGAGATATGTAGTGAGGACTTGATGTACTGGGCATAAGCCCAAGATTTAGTATTTTGTTTGTTATATCTGTGGACACTCCCTTCGTGGAGATTATTTTCTATATGTGATTTATGTGGACTTGCTTTATTATTTTCTACAGTTGTGATCCAATTGGCCGGCAGGATCGGCTTTTTGTAGTGATGACCTTCCCAGGTGCGAAGGTGTCACCGCAAAGCGGCGGTTCTGGGCCTAAGACCCCAGTGTTTTAAAACAAAAAAGGGGTGTATTACAAGTGGTATCATAGGGAGGTTTCGATCGCAAAGTACACTACAACAAACTGCACCTGTTGTAAGGACTGAAATATAACTAAAACACAGTTTGTTACTAATAGCTATATTTAGTAACGAATTTTTTCTTTTGTTACCAAAAAGTACTTTGTGTAACGAATATTTTATAATTTGTTACAATAAAAATTAATTTGTTACTATAAATGTAAGTATTTGTTACAACATTAATGTTACGTTACAAATAGTAATTTTTTCTCACAATATGTTTGGCCATTTTTAGTCCCACACCGCCAGTTAAAACATCAATTTTGGGTTTATATAGCCCATTCCACAATGAATTTTTGAAATATGCTGGGCTCGTGGGCTCGCGGGCAGGTGCGCCGGCGGGCGGTGCCGGCGGGCGGCAGGCGGCGGGCGGCGGGCGGCGACGGGCGGCGCCGGCAGGCGGCGGCGGGCGGCGCCGGCGGCGGGCGGCAGAGGGCGGCGGCGGCGGGCGGCGGCGGGCGGCGGCCGGCGGGCAGCGGCCGGCGGCAGAATCTTTTTTACTATTGTAGCTAATTTATTGTAACGACACACATATATTCGTTACAAGAAGTATTAGCGTCGAGCTTTAGAGGACGACCGTTACATAAAGTTTTTTTCGTTACCAAAGAGTTTTTGTAACGATTTTTGGTACTTATTGTAACAATTTAGGTCCTTACTATAAGTGCAATTTGTTGTAGTTGTAGCAGTCCATAATCCCCGGGTCACCCCCGCACGAGTTTAGTTTAGGGACAAACTAAGCAGCGGAAGCAGTGGTGGGCCCATAGGTGGGATTACATGAAATTGTCCATTTTTAGTTACTTTGGAGCTGTAATACCCCCCTCCCAGAACACAAAACACGGCATGAGAGGGGTCTTATGCCCAAAACAGCCGCCTTGCGGTAACACTAACACTCAGGTAAGCCTGTACCACAAGACGCCTATCCTGCCGGCTATAACTAATATCAACACGTAAATGCCAACCCAACCATAATAATATAAGAAGTCAATCCACACTAAGCATGAGTCCATAAGTACAGCAAAAGAGATGCTAAACAAGCTTCTACATAATCAGAGTACGTAAATAGAATTGCCCTAAAGGGCTACAACAAAATCTCTCTCACTCACATCTGTAACCGACGGTAGAGACGGTACCGTCCCCTCAGGCCCTGTCGTCCTGGCCTGGCTATCCATCTGCATAGCCTACTGCTCCACCTGCGGGGTTTCCTCCTAAAAAGGAAGACGTAACAACCGTTAGTCATAAAAACTAAGTGGCTTCACATCCGCTCCCCTGGCGACTCCTCGGCACCGGGCGGAGAAAGGAACAGGTACAATATATAAAACAGTAGTACAAGTAGGTGAAGTAAGTATACAAGTCATAAGTAGCAATATAAGTAGTGTATAAATGAACAACCTCTTCATCTACAGTAGTAAGAGAGTATAATGTTATAACAGTAAGTAACTCAACTTATATGGATGCCCATACAAGAATATAAGTTTAGGGTCGTTCAGCAGTAAGTAACTCATCGTATAGGAGTGCTCATACAAACTTATACGATGAGGGTCTTGTGTATGTAATGAAGTGGAGTACTATGTATGCAATGCAATGACACACACATGATCAAGCACATGCAGCCGCTATGTCGACACAGACTTATAGTTCCCACTATTCGAGCAGGTAGCTAACCTCTCAGGCATCAACCGTCGTGGCAAAACAGTGATAGTAGAGCGGGCATCTCCACTACTAGGCTGGTCTCCACACTACCTAGCCTAGGCCTCCGTACGCCTCAACGCTAAGAACACAATAGCGGAGCTCACCTGCGTACTAAGGGCTCAGCGGGTTCTCTTGGGTAAATGTGCACCAAGATCCTAGCCCCGAACTGGCCTATGCGTGACACGGAAGGAGCCCCAGAAGTGAGCATGAGGACAAACCCCAACCGTTCACTTGGCACAGAAGGAGCCTCGGGACGTGAACACCGAGGACCAAGCCCAACCGTACAAGGTCTAACTGTCAACTCCCATCGGTTTGACGATTGGCGAGCCCGTAGACCTGCCACACTATCCTTAACCCGGGATTACGACACCATGTGTAGACTCACACCACATGAGATTCCCCAAAATCGTGGCATGGAAGGAGCCTCGGGACGTGAAAACCGAGGAAAAAGCCCAACCATCCATCAAATACGGAAAGAGCCTCGGGACATGAACACCGAGGGCTAAGCCCAACCGTCCAACTTTACTCATCTCAACCTCATTCCAACTAGTGACGGTCAACACCGCACTTGTTACTTCCACAATGCTACCCGTAGGGAGGCGACACTCTAAGCATTGGATTACTAATTCCCTTCTATCCATTCAACATACATCATGGCCATAGTTAAATAATTTATACATCTACCAATTTATATCTACCCATTTTATCAGCCTCTTTCCTTTAATTAAGCTTGCCCACAACTCGTTATACGAATTCAGATTTATAACCTAAACTTACCATATCACTATGATGATTATGTCAAAAGGGTTCACCCAAGCCTCGAGTTGGATCGCAATATTAAAATCCACAAAATCGCACTCCACATTACACAGCCAAGAATTTAGGTGCAGCCTTAATCCGGTCAGCAACTCCGACCAAGGATTTCCGAGGCTACAGAAATCCGGCGAGTGCATGTAACCACTCGTTGGAAAGATAATTTCAAGGGATAAAACTTTCGTGTTTAGTCGAAAGACCAGATCTAGCGAGAGCACCCCCGAAATTTGTCACAAAGATCGCTGCGTGCAGAAAAATGATTTCTGCATGCATCTTAAGATGAGATGAACGGCATCCGTTCATCTTCCTCCTTTCACCGATCTCCAAAAAACTCCTCCAGAAATTCGTCCACCCTTATTCACCCTCACGAAGCAATATTTCTCCACAAATCACACTCTCATCTTCACTTGAATGATGAGGAGGATGAAGACACCTAAACCTAGATTAACAAATCAAGTCATGGCTTTCCCTAGGAAATCATCTCCTCACCATCAAGACTCTATAGAGTCGATATCTCTCCTAGAATATAACTACAGATCTAGCACCAAGGGAGAGGGGAGGAAGCTCACCTCATTTTCAGCGGTACCACCATTTCCGGCCATGGATCTAGTCGTCCTCCTCCGCGGAATTAGTTGTTGTTATTCTTCACGATAAAGGAAGGAGAGAGAGAGAGAGAGAGAGAGAGAGAGAGAGAGAGACGCCTCCAGGAGCTCCGACGGCTTCCCTCGGCACTGTCGGTTTCGCGAGGTCCGCGATGACGGCAAGGTCGAGCGGCAAAGTGGTAAGGGTTCTGCTTTATCTTCCCTTATAAACCGATGTATTAGGTTAAATCTCTTCTGCCACGTGTCAACTCCCCATTGGACCACCCCTAATGGGTCATATTGAAGTGACCCGGTCCAAGGCAGCAAAGCCGCAGCCAGCCCGATCAGGTTCAGTCCGCACGCATAGAACAACGGAAACTAGGAAAACTGTCCAAGGAAAAATCGGCGGGTATCATCCTGATACCCGTCGATCGACGAGTATCATTCCCGATACCCATCGATCGGCGTGCATCAACTTCTATTCTCGTCGATTTTCACTTGACCTAATTCTCAATCTGCAGCTCTGAATCCGGCGGGTATCAACCACCGATACCCGTCGAATCGGCGAGTATCATTCCTGATACCCGTCGATCGGCGTGCATAGCTTCTGATACCCGACGATCGGTGAATATGGCCGGGTATTCACGACAAATTCATCAGATATCACTCAACCCATCATTCTGATCAACACACTTGACACCTTTTGCCAGTGCTCCCTAAGCCTGAGTCAAGTCTCTTGACTCAAAACTCGTGCGAGGGGCCTAGCGCGAATTGGGACGTTACAAATCCTATAAACAAAATAAAAGATTTCGTCCCCGAAATCAGGCTGAGGCTATGGGGAGTAAAGCATACAAAAATAACATATGCTTTTAAATAAAAACTACCTGAAGCATATAACTTCGGGTAGCGTTTCTGCATCAAGTCCACTGGCTCCCAAGTAAATTCTTCCTTCCCATGATTAGACCATAACACTTTTACCAGAGGCACACTTTGCGGTGCAAGGTTCTTATATCATTATTAACGATCCGTACCGGCTCCAGTCTCACAGATTTGTCAGACGCCGCCTTACCATCAGTTGTGGGGATGTATTGTTTAGGCCGCAACAGCGCCTTCTAAAGCGACGATACATGGAACACATCCTGGAGATTCTCTAGCTCAGGCAGTAGCTCCAGCCGATAGGCCAAGGGGCCAATCCTTTCCAATATGACATAAAGCCCAACATACCGTGGGCTGAGCTTCTTCACTCCCCGCACCCGTGACACTCCATGCATCGGTCGGATTTTCAAGAACACTTTATCACCCACTTGAAACTCCACCATACGGTGCCTTGCGTTATAATACTTTGCCTGTCGAATTTGAGCCTCAAGCATGCGATCCCGTATTAATCCGACTACCGCATCAGTATTGTCAATATACTCAATTCCCAATGCCTTCGGGTCTTTGTCTTGCACCCAAGATAAGGGGGTTCTACACCTCCTTCCATATAGGGCTTCATGGGGTGCCATGCCAATGCTAGCTTGATGACTGTTGTTGTAGGAGAATTCCACTTAGGGCAAGAGTCTTTCCCACGGCTCTCCACTATCTATCACACACAACCTCAACAGATCCTCCAATGTTCGGATGGTTCGCTCAGACTGCCCGTCCGTTTGAGCATGAAATGCGGTGCTGAAGGTAAGGCGCGAGCCCAAATACGCCTTTACCGCCCTCCATTCTCTTGACGTAAACCGACCATCACGGTCCGAAACTATCGTCTTAGGTATGCCGTGATACCGTACAAACTGCTCCACGAAAAGGCGTACTAAGACATACACATGAGCCTCCTTCTTCATTGGGATAAACCGGGCTACTTTGGTCAAGCGATCAACAATCACCCACACTGAATCATTTCCTGACCAACACATCGTCTTCCGTAAGCCGGCGTACATCTTGGAAATTTCCGGGTGCACTGAGTATTGAGAGCAATGTGCCTCTCTCAAGATATCCTACCAGACTTTACCTCCCTTGGGAATGTAGAGCAGGCCGCGAAAGTAAACGAGGCCGTCCTTTAGTGTGTACTCGTCGGTAGCCCCATCCTCGATCAACTTGAGTGTCGGGGCTAGAGCCGCATCCAATCCTTGCTCCACTCGGATTCGGTCCCGGATATAACAAACCATGCTCATGCTGGACAAGTACTCCGAATATTCTGCCGAAGGAGCCTTAAATATCAATGAAATACCTATCTCCTAAATCATCCGCGCCAACTCCATGCTCATCAACCGATACTCTGGGCTCGAGCCAGATACTTTCCTGCTCAACGCATCGGCTACAGAGTTTGCTTTTCTGGGGTGGTAGTTCAAGGTGAACTCATAATCGCATAGAAACTCTAACCACCGTCGTTGTCTTAGGTTCAACTCCTTCTGGGTATAAACATACTTCAAGTTTTTATGAAGACTTCGCAGCGGACGTCGTATAGATAATGCCTCCATATCTTCAAGGCGAACACCACTTCTCCTAGCTCCAAATCATGCACCGGGTAATTGATTTCATGTTTCTTAAATTGTCTTGAAGCATAAGCAATCACGTGCCCGTGTTGCATCAACGCCGCTCCCAACCCTTGATAAGACGCGTCCGTGTAAACTTGAAATCCTTCCTTCCCAAACGAAAGGGCAAGGATGGGGGCGGAGGTAAGTCTATCCTTCAATTCCTGGAATGTCGCTTCACATTGGGGTGTCCACTCAAATGGCACTCCTTTCTTTTTCAAAGAAGTAAGCGGGAGGGCAATCTTGGAGAATCCCTTTACAAACTTGCGGTAGTATCTGGCAAGTCCAAGGAAACTCCTCACATCGGCCACCGACTTCAAGGGCGACCACTTCTTCATGGCACGCACCTTGGCCGGATTCACAGCTAGTCCAGCCCCACTAATTACATGACCCAGGAAAGCCACTTCCCTAAGCCAGAATTAACACTTGCTAAACTTGGCGAACAGGGCGTGCTCTTTTAGCTTCTCTAGAACTAAAGCCAAATGCCCGGCATGCTCTTCCTCCGTCTTAGAGTAGACTAAGATGTCGTCAATAAACACAATGACGAAGACATCTAGATAGGCCTCAAATACTTTATTCATCAAGCTCATGAAAGCTGATGGGGCATTTGTGAGCCCAAACGGCATCACCGTAAACTCATATAAGTCGTACCTCGAGCTGAAAGCCGTCTTCTGGATATCATCCTCTTGTATTCTCAGCTGATAATACCCCGAGCGCAAATCCAACTTGGAGAACCAATGCGCTCCCACCAGTTGATCGAACAACTCATCGATCCGAGGTAACGGATAAGTGTTCCGTATCGTCAGTTGGTTGAGCTCCCGATAGTCTATACATAAACGTAGGGTTCCATCTTTCTTTTTAACGAATAGAATAGGGGCTCCACAAGGTGATGAGCTGGTGCGAACAAACCCCGATTCTACAAACTCCTGTAGTTGAACTCTAAACTCTGCGAGTTATTTTGGGGCCATTCGATAAGGGGTCCTGGAGACAGGCTTAGCTCCTGATACAAGCTTAATCTAAAAATCCACTTCTCTATGCGGGGGTAACCCTGGCAATTTCTCGGGAAATACCTTAGGGAAATCTCGTGCTACCCGCACATCCTTAACATCTACCCTCACCTCCTTCAGTTCGAAACATATCATGTAGACTTCATTCGCTCTCCTGTGAGCTTTCAAGGTCTGGATTTAGGATAATAATAATCATGGTGCGAACTTTATATCTTGGAAGATTACATCAGTATCTCCATGTCTCAAATAGATTATCTTCTCCGCACAGTCGATTCTTGCATGGTGCCAATCCAGCCACGCCATGCCCAGAATGAGGTCGAATTCTGGTATTCTCAAAATTGTGGCGGGTGTATCAAAGGTCTTTCCCCAAATGGTTATCTCCAACTCACACTTCGCGGTTGCCGTCATCTCAGATCCGTCTGGGAGGCATACTCTTCGAGCAATACCAGTGAAATATTGCACTCCGTGTATGTCCTTGATGAAGTCTTCAGACATGAAAGAATGTGAGGCACCGGTGTCAAATAACGTATAAGTCGGTTTCCTGCCGACCATCACGGTGCCTAAGTGTCATTAATAATACTCAAGCTAGACGTCTGGTATATCTTAAGTAACTAGAGAATATTGATGGAAGCAAAATGGCTAATTCAAATCATACCTGCAATCATCTCCTGAGGATTCTGCTCTTGAGTCATGTCCAAGGCATACATTTGATCCTGAGAGGGTCTGGGGTTTCTTCCTCTTGGTCCACGTCCTCGACCACGCACATACCCTCACTCCCTAGGGGCTGCTGGAGGGAAAGCAAAAGGCGCATCTCCAAACAGTTGCGGATAGTAGAGTCGAATGTGGCACGGTTGGTTGCATTCAAAGCACACCTGCTCTTGCCTTCCGTCGTGTTGCTGAAATTGTTGAGGTGGAGGTAATGCTGGCGGTTGCGGAACCGGGTGCTCATCTCTAAAGTTCTGGGGGAAACGCCCTCCACCCCTCTGATATCCTCTTCCTCTTCTATTGTCAAATCTCCTTCTGTTGCTGGGGTCGGCTTCCATCACGCCCTCCGCTGGCCTCTTACCACTTCCCAAGTAGTCCGCTTCAAATCTCTTCGTAATATCGATAATCTCCGCAAGACTAGAGTCCGCTATAAACAAAAGGGCTTGCCTTAGGAGATCTCGCAAGCCTTTATAGAATCATTTGGCGTACCCTCTATCATCCAACTCATAGGAGTCAGCGAATCTAGCAGGGTGCTGAAACTCCCGTTAGTACTCTGTCACCGACATGGACCCTTGCTTTAGGTTCAAAAATCTCTCTTCAAGACCATCCCGAGCGGTCAACGGGATGAAATGCTCTAAAAAGGCTTCAGAGAATTCGCTCCAACTAATGTCCGTGTATACTCTCCCACGAAAAGTGGAGCCCATGAGGGACTTCCACCACCTTTTGGCGTGCAGTTCTAAGAATGTCACCACAAGGGTCACCGCCATGTTTTTTTGACATCTTATTCCTGCCAACAATTCTTGTATAGTGTCGAGCCACTCTTCCGTACGCACCGCCGACTCTGTCCCAATATAAGAGGGAGGGGAGAGAGCTCGGAAAATGCTTAACCAACTAGATCCCGGACCCTGTTGTTGTACAGGTGCCTGCTGAGATTGGGACTTAAAGGCATCCAAAATAGCTGTGAGCGTCTGCCCCAGCTTTGATTGTTGGAATTGTGTAGGTACGGACGGGCGGGGGTGCCCCTCATTGGCTCAGCATGTACTGGGATCTGCACATAGGGTACAAACATAAGGTTAGGTTGGCAAATCTAAGGTTAAAGATGGACAAACTTAGTGTGAATTACATATGGGCACACCACTGCTTCCGCTAAGTCAGTTTGTCCCCAAATTGACGAATCAAACAAGGGTGGCACCATTGTTAAGTGACTTTCTCCTTGGAGGATCATAGCAAGCTGATACCATTTGTAAGACCCCCCTCCCGGAACACAAAACACGGCACGAGAGAGGTCTTATGCCCAGAACAGCCGCCTTGCAGTAACACTAACACTCAGGTCAGCTTGTACCACAAGACGCATATCCTGCCGGCTACAACTAATATCAACACGTAAATGCCAACCCAACCATAATAATATAAGAAGTCAATCCACACTAAGCATGAGTCCATAAGTACAGCAAAAGAGAAGCTAAACAAGCTTCTACATAATCAGAGTACGTAAATAGAATTGCCCCAAAGGGCTACAACAAAATCTCTCTCACTCACATCTGTAACCGACGGTAGCGACGGTACCGTACCCTCAGGCCCTGTCGTCCTGGACTGGCTGTCCAGCTGCATATCCTGCTGCTCCACCTGCGGGGTTTCCTCCTAAAAAGGAAGACGTAGCAACTGTTAGTCATAAAGACTAAGTGGCTTCACATCCGCTCCCCCGGCGACTCCTCGGCACCGGGCGGAGAAAGGAACATGTACTATATATAAAACAGTAGTACAAGCAGGTGAAGTAAGTATACAAGTCATAAGTAGCAATATAAGTAGTGTATAAATGAACAACCTCTTAATCTACAGCAGTAAGAGAGTATAATGTTATAATAGTAATTAACTCAACTTATATGGATGCCCATACAAGCATATAAGTTGAGGGTCGTTCAGCAGTAAGTAACTCATCGTATAGGAGTGCCTATACAAACTTATACGATGAGGGTCTTGTGTATGTAATGAAGTGCAGTGCTATGTATGCAATGCAATGACACACCCATGATCAAGCACATGCATCCGCTATGTCGACACAGACTTATAGTTCCCACCATTCGAGCAGGTAGCTAACCTCTCAGGCGTCAACCGTTGTGGCCAAACGGTGACAGTAGAGCGGGCATCTCCACTACTAGGCTGGTCTCCACACTACCTGGCCTAGGCCTCAATACGCCTCAATGCTAAGAACGCAATAGCGGAGCTCACCTGCGTCCTACGGCTCAGCGGGTTCTCTTAGGTAAATGTGCACCAAGATCCTAGCCCTGAACTGGCCTATGCATGACACGGAAGGAGCCCCGGAAGTGAGCACGAGGACCATGCACAACCGTTCACTTGGCATGGAAGGAGCCTCGAGACGTGAACACCGAGGACAAAGCCCAACCGTGTAAGGTCTAACTATCAACTCCCATTGGGGTGACGATTGGCGAGCCCATAGACCTTCCACACAATCCTTAAACCGGGATTACGACACCACGTGTCGACTCACACCACATATAATTCCACAAAATCGTGGAATGGAAGGAGCCTCGGGATGTGAACACCGAGGACCAAGCCAAACCATCCATCAAATACGGAAGGAGCCTCGGGACGTGAACACCGAGCTAAGCCCAACCGTCCAACTTTACTCATCTCAACCTCGTTCCAACTAGTGATAGTCAACACCGCACTTGTTACTTCCACAATGCTACCCGTAGGGAGGCGACAATGTAAGCATTGGATTACTAATTCCCTTCTATCCATTCAACATACATCATGGCCATAGTTAAATCATTTATACATCTACCAATTTATATCTACCCATTTTATCTGGCTCTTTCTTTCAATGAAGCTTGCCCACAACTCGTTATACGAATTCAGATTTATAACCTCAACTTACCATATCATTATGATTATTATGTCAAAATGGTTCACCCAAGCCTCGAGTTGGATCGCAACATTAAATTCCACCAAATCGCACTCCACATTACACAGCCAAGAATTTAGGTGCAGCCTTAATCCGGTCAGCAACTCCGACCAAGGATTCCCAAGGCTACATAAATCCGGAGAGTGCGTGTAACCACTCGTTAGAAAGATAATTTCAAGGGCTACAACTTTCGTGTTTAGTTGAAAGCCCAGATCTGGCCAGAACACCCTCGAAATTTGCCACGAAGATTGCTGCGTGCAGAAATCAGATTTCAGCACGCATCTTAAGGAGAGATGAACGACATCCGTTAATCTTCCTCCTTGTACTGATCTCCCAAAAACTCCTCCAGAAATTCGTCCACCCTTATTCACCCTCACGAAGCCATATTTCTCAACGAATCCCTCTCTCATCTTCACTTGAATGATGAGGAGGATGAAGACACCTAAACCTAGATTAACAAATCAAGGCATGGCTTTCCCTAGGAAATCATCTCCTCATCATCAAGACTCTATGGAGTCGATATCTCTCCTAGAATATAACTACGGATCTAGCACCAAGGGAGAGGGGAGGAAGCTCACCTCATTTCCAGCGGTACCACCATTTCTGGCCATGGATCTAGTCGTCCTCCTCCGCGGCATCAGTTGTTGTTGTTCTTCACGACAAAGGAAGGAGAGAGAGAGAGAGAGAGAGAGAGAGAGAGAGAGAGAGAGATGCCTCCAGGAGCTCCGACGGCTTCCCTCGGCTTTGTCGGTTTCGTGAGGTCCGCGATGACGGCAAGGTTGAGCGGCAAAGTGGTGAGGGTTCGACTTTATCTTCCCTTATAAACCGATGTATTAGGTTAAATCCCTTCTGCCATGTGTCAACGCCCCATTGGACCACCCCTAATGGGTCATATTGAAGTGACCCGGTCCAAGGCAGCCAAGCCACAGCCAGCCCGATCCGGTTCAGTCCGCACGCATAAAACAGCGTAAACAAGGAAAACTGTCCAAGGAAAAATCGGAAGGTATCATCCTGATACCCGTCGATCGGCGAGTATCATTCCTGATACCCGTCGATCGGCATGCATAACTTCTATTCTCGTCGATTTTCACTTTACCAAATTCTCAATCTGCAGCTCTGAATCCGGCGGGTATCGACCACCGATACCCGTCGAATCGGCGAGTATCATTCCCGATACCCGTCGATCGGCGTGCATAGCTTCCGATACCCGACAATCGGTGAATATGGCCGGGTATTCACGACAAATTCATCGGATATCACTCAACCCATCATTCTGATCAACATGCTTGACACCTTTTTCCAATGCGCCTTGAGCCCGAGTCAATTCTCTTGACTAAAAACTCGTGCGAGGGGCCTAGCGCGAATTGGGACGTTACAGGAGAGATTACTTATAATTGGCTTTTGTTATGCAGCCCCCAGCGCAGCCTACACCACAGGGGGGAGTCCAGCAGACTTTGAATGTTGCACCACCTCCCCGGTCCCCACTCCATTCCTACAGTTTGAGATGGGGCAGACTCTAACAGCTATTCTGGAAGCTTTTAGGGCCCAACAGGTTCCGGCTCTGCTGCCAAACCCGGGGGCCAATTGGCTGAGCATCTTCTGAGGACTCTCTCCCCCATCCTACTTAGGGATAGATTCAGCTGTTTGGACGGAGGAGTGGCTAGACATTATGTACAAGATGTTGATCGGGATACGGTGCCCCTGGGAGGAGAGGGTGCCTTTGGTGGTCTCTTGCTTGGAGTCTCATGCCAAGCGATGATGGAAGACGTCATTGGATACGACATTTGCTGATATGGAGGTTGCAGAAATTTATTAGGTGGAGTTTAGGGCCGTATTACTGGAGCATTTTATTCCACTATTGGCTAGGGATGAGCTGGAAGATAGGTTCCTGTAGTTTAAGCAGGGCAATCAAGACAATGGTAGAATACCACCGGGTGTTCAACCATTTAGCCCGGTTTGCGGACTCCTATAAGCTTGATGAGGCAGGATACACCAAGAGGTTCTATAAGGGCATGCGGGAGGAGTTGAGGGAGGCCCTTTTGTTTATATCTGACAGGCTTATACCTCGGATGTTAGAGATGGCCAAGAGGATTGAGGTTGATTGGCACACGACTCAGGGTCGGAAGAGGCCAACGGAGGACCAGGGCCGGGGAGCTAGGACAGATCAGCGGCGGGGCCGCATTACTTATGGAAGAGAGGGAAGAAGAGCAGAGGACCAGCCTCATCAGGAGGTGAGATAGGAGCAAAGGGAGCCGGTGTTAGTGGCTCCTCAGCCTCTTCAAATGCAGGAGGCACCGAGACCAGGGGGTTTGGCATTTCCCCCACCATAGTGCTACAACAGCCATCAGACAGGGCACATCCGGAGAAACTTCCCCATGGGGGAGCACCTCTACCAGCACCATAGGCTTCCCCGCATGCTCAGCAGTTTGGAGGTCTAGGACGTGGCCGAGGACGTGGATACCTGGGTGCAGATCGCAAGCAGGACAGGGAGCAAGTTTATGCACTGGATCTGGCTCAACCCTAGAACCCAGAGCAAGTGATCACAGGTACGCCAGAAAGTTTTAAGTTTTCTTTCCTGAACACTTAAATTTATGAATATAGAATTTATAATCTAGGAAAGAAAACCATAACTAGACTCTAAGACATTTAACTTCCCCCCCCCCAGGCATAGTTTTCATCAGTGGCAAGCTCGCTTATACGCTGTTCGATACAGGTGCTTCACACTCATTCGTATCGGAGGCCTTTGTAGAAGGGTTGGAAGACGTGGAGCGATTCACTGGTTTTATGATGAGGATATGATTACCTGACGGATCGGAGTTGTTCACCTCTGCCCACTGCAACATGGAGGCGGAGATCGGTGGAAAGATATTTGATGCACTAACGAAGATCATGAAGATGCCAGTCTTTGATTTGATCCTAGGAATGATATGGTTGCACTGGAACCATACTCAGATTGACTGCATGTCCAAGAGAATTACTGTGAGGCATGGGGATTCCTACATCTTCCTCGAAGGTATTAGATCTATTCCCCCTCTCATGCTGTAATCCGTACAGGCCGTTAAGGCCTACTTGCAAGGGGAGGAAGTCTATGAGGTACTGTTTGAAATGGCTGAGCCCAAGGGTTCCATCTTAGATATCCCGGTAGTACGAGATTTTGCCGACATATTTCCAAGGAAGCTGCCTGGGCTACCCCCTCACTGAGAGCAGGATTTCTTGATACATCTAGTGCCGGGGGCTAAGCCGGCAGCTAGAGCCCCTTACCGGATGGCCCCAAAGGATCTTACAGAGTTTCGAAGCCAGCTCCAGGAACTTGTGGAGACCAGATTTGTCCGCCAAGCTCTCCACCATGGGGAGCCCCGGTCTTGTTCGTCAAAAAGAAGGACGGGTCACTTAGATTGTGCATCGACTACCGAGCACTAAACCGACTGACAGTCCGAAATACCTATCCACTACCAAGGATAGATGAGCATTTTGACCAGCTGGAAGGCGCGCATTTCTTTTCAAAATTTGATTTGAGGTCGGGCTACTATCAACTGCGGATCCAGGAGGAAGACATACTAAAGACTGCCTTCAGTAGCAGATATGGGCTATTCGAGTTTACCGTAATGCCCTTCGGGCTCACGAATGCACCGTCGGCATTCATGAGCCTCATGAATCGGGTGTTCGAGGCATATTTGGATGTGTTTGTCATCATGTTTATTGATGACATCCTCATTTACTCGAGGACAGAGGAGGAGCACACACGACATATGACGCTGACCCTAGAGAGACTGCGGGAGCACCAGCTTTAGGCGAAGATCAGCAAGTGTCAGTTCTTGTTTAGGGAAGTGGATTTTCTAGGCCATATCATCAGTGGTGCTGTGTTGGTGGTGGACCCGGCCAAGATTCAAGCAGTTCGAGATTGGCCGCAGCTGAAGTCGGCAACAGATGTGCGGAGTTTCCTAGGACTTGCCGGTTACTACCGGAAATTCGTGGAGGGATTTTCTCGTATTGCCTTTCCACTCACATCCCTGACAAGGAAGGAGGTGCCCTTTGTCTAGACCATGCAGTGTGAGGTGGCTTTTCAGGAGCTGAACGGTCGGCTCACCTCGGCTCCTATACTTGCCCTCCCTTCTGGGAAAGAAGGATACCAGGTCTACACCGATGCTTCCTACCAGGGCATGGGTGCAGTGCTGATGCAGAATGGTCATGTGATAGCATAGGATTCTTGGCAGCTGAAGAAGCATGAGCAGAACTACCCAGTTCATGACATAGAAATAGGAGCTGTCATATTTGCTCTGAAGGTCTGGCGGCACTATCTGTACGGTGTCCACTGCGACATATACTTTGATCACAAAAATTTGAGGTATGTGGACACGCAGAAAGAGTTGACCATCAGGCATAAACGATGGGTGGAGTTTCTATCAGACTACCAATATGAGATGAACTACCACCCAGGGAAGGCGAATGTGGTGGCAGATGCGCTGAGCCGAAAGGCCGCAAACCCTGGAGCAGGAACGCAGTTGATGGCCTTGGAATTGGTCCAGATGTAAGAAAAGATGCAAATATCCTTTGTGTCCGAGGATCACCCTGAGCTGTACCGGGAGTACATATCGTCATTGATTGCCACGGATGACATTCGATACCGAGTCAGAGATTGGCAGAGGCAGGATGCCAAGCTAGAGCCGATATTTCGGACGTTAGAAGCAGGCACTGCTGGAGATTACTCGCTGAGAGATGGCCTAGTGTGTTTTAGAGGACGATTTTACGTACAAGAGGGAGGCCAGGTCCGGTAGGATATCATGATGGAGGATCATTGCAGTCGGTATTCAGTACACTCAGGATTTACAAAAATGACTGCGAACCTGAAGAAAACCATTTACTGGCTAGGCATGAAGAAGGATATAACCTACTTCGTGACCCATTGCGAGGCATGCCAGTTGGTAAAAGTAGAGTGCAAAAAACCCGTTGGATTATTGCAGCCACTCCCAGTGTCGGAGTGGAAGTTCGATGATATTGCCATGGACTTTATACATGGGCTTCCCCGATCGCGGACGGGGAACGATTCGATCTGGGTGATCGTCGACCGGCTGACAAAGGTAGCCAGATTTATTCCGATCAGGAAGGATGACTCGGTTGGTGTGTTAGTTCGGAATTTCATGGAGCAGTTTGTCCGTTATCATGGTGTACCCAGATCGATTGTATCAGACTGGGATGGATGGTTTACGTCTAGGGAGTGGAGATCAGTGCAGACTTATTGGGGCACTAAGCTAACATTCAGTACAACATTTCATCCCCAGACTGATGGGCAGACGGAATGCACCAATAAGACTCTGGAAGATTTGCTGCGACTTTGCATATTGGATTGCGGTGAGCCTTTGGAGAAGTTGTTGCCACTGATCGAGTTCTCATATAATAACAGCTACCAGTCCAACATAAGGATGGCTCCTTATGAGGCCCTATACGGACGGAGGTGTAGGAGTCCGCTGTCACTGATACAGGATGAGGATCCGAAGTCTTTGGGTTCGGAGTTTGTCGAGGACACCGAGGCTCAGGTGAGATTTATACGGGACAGGATGCTAGAGGCAAAGAGCCAACAGGCTAAGTATTACGACGCTCGACACCGTCAAGTGGAGTTCCGGGTGGGGGACCAGGTGTTCTTGAAGATCTGACCAACGCTTGGGGTTTCACGGGTATGCGGTCGGAAGAAAAAGCTCAGCCCAAAATATATGGGGCCTTATAGGATCCGGGAGCAGATCGGTCCCTTGGCATACAGGCTGGAGCTGCCACCGGAGCTGGCAAGTCTGCACGACGTATTCAACGTATCCTCTCTTAGGAGGGCTCTATTACGCCCGGAGCAGCAGATTACGGCCACAGATTGGCCGGTAGCACCTGATCGGTCAGTTCACCTAGAACCGGTCCGGATTGACGACAAGGGAATACGAGTCTTACGCCGCAAGAAGGTTCCATTTGTCAAGGTCCTATGGAGGAATCATAGGAGAGAGGAGCACACATGGGAGCCTCGGGACTTGATGCAATAGAGGTACCCGGAGCTTTTTGTTCAGGTATTACTCACAACCTCTCGGGATGTTACAATTTACTTTCTATATTGAAACACCGTGGGCCTAACTAGAATTTCGAGGACTGGGATGCGAAGTGAAAGAACTCCATAGTTAAGCGTGCTTGGGCGAGAGTAGTACTGGGATGGGTGACCTCCTGGGAATTCCCCGAGGTGCGCGCTTGACTATCGAGTTTACCTCATCAAAGGGAGGCTATGGCCACCAACAACCTGCCAGTGAGCTGGAGAGGGGTTGGGGTGCTTGGGCTGCAGCCCAGTAGCAATGCTTGAAGAACGGAGCCGCAACGCTGTTACGTATGCGCCTAGGTCGTTACAAAAAAAAAGTGCACTTTTATTGTAACGAACCTGGAGCGTACGTAACAGCGTTACGGCTCCGCTCTCCAGGCATCGCTACTGGGCTGCAGTCCAAGCACCCCAACCACTCTCCAGCCCACTAGCGGGTTGTTGGTGGCCACAGCCTCCCTTTGATGAGCGAACTCGACAGTTAAGTTGGTCCGTACGGGGACTTCCCAGGAGGTCACCCATCCCCGTACTACTCTCGCCCAAGCACGCTCAATTGGTGATGAGAAGTGAAGGAAATCCATAGTTAAGCGTGCTGGGGCGAGAGTAGTACTGGGATGGGTGACCTCCTGGGAAGTCCCCGTATGGCCCAACTGAACTGTCGAGTTCGCTCATCAAAGGGAGGTTGTGTCCACCAACAACCCGCCAGTGGGCTGGAGAGGGGTTGGGGTGCTTGGGTTGCAGCCCGGTAGCGATGCTTAGAGAGCGGAGCCGTAACGCTATTACGTACGTGCCAGGGTCGTTACAATTATCATATGCTTTCCCTTTCACACATTCTCCACGGAACTTAGTAAAATTCTAAGGCATGAATAATAGGAATTAATTTGGTTGAAATGTAGGCTTGAGATTATGGTATGGTAATCAAAGATAAAAATGATAGTTAAACACACCAAACTAAAGATGAGCTTGCAATAAATTTATAACCAAGTAAAATTTAAAGTATGTGAGTCCCCCTTATTTTTCATTTTATTCTCTTTTCATTATTTTATACTTTTTTTCATTCTTTTAATTTTTTTCCTATTTTCTTCTTTTTCCAAGCATGAAGATTTCAGCTACAAAAAATATATGTCAATGAAGTAAATTCACTAAAAGTATCTAGCGTCTACCTAAATCACATAGAGGGGGTGAATAGGTGATGTTTGTGTCTTTTTGCGGATTAAAAAATTACTCAAAAATAAAAAAGCACACAAACACAGAGATCTATAGAGATTCCCCGTATTGGGTACGTCCACTGTCCTGCCTCGCCTATCTACCACGAAGGGTTAGATTCGGCTACTTCACCTTTCTCAGATTATCAACAATCTTACAACTCGGAGATGTCGAGCCATCGGTTACGATTTTGGAAAGCCTTGTGATTTCGAAATATCAATTAGCAAGATTAGGATTTTCGAAAATCATCCTAACATATATACAGAGAGAATCAAAGCAATGGACAAAAAGGAATTCCAAAAATGGAACCCTAAAAGTTACTGTGCATGGCCGACTAAACCCGTCACTAGATTTTAAAATATCGGAAAAATGACATAAGTAAAATTCGCCGAGTATCGTCGAGTATCATAATTATACTCGTCCAATACATCTTGATATACGATAAAAATGACTTAGCCACAACATCCCATGTCGGCTATACACTCAACGCTATGACAAAAAGTCCTACTCGATGAATTCATCGAGTATCACCAGTGTTGGGTCAATTGATCCCAATGTCCTGAATTTGAAGAAGGCCTAGCAAATAAAGTATACACATGTGGTGATCTAACTTGTGCTCAAGTTTAGTTATTGTAGGATGTGCTAGTAACAATGATGGGACAGGTAGCCTAAGTGGTTAAGTCAGGTAAAACACTTACCTAAGTTGTGGATATACAGAAATATGCCTAAGTCCACGGGCGTTAAGTGAAGGTTACTCACTCAACGCTAGATGAATTATAGTGCTTAGTGGAGCCTATATAGTCAAAGCACAAGGAGTGGCATACTAAGATAGTGGCTAAGTCCACATGCGTTGAGTGAAGTCTACTAACTCAATGTCATACAGCAAAAAGCTATGAGACAGACTAAGTCAAAGAAGATAGACTAGAAAATCTGTCAAAGTCCACAAGTGTTGATTTAGGACAACTCACTCAATGCCATGTGAAAGAAGGCTATGAGACAAGCTCAGTCAGTCAAAGCCACAGAAAATATGTGCTGATATTTGACTAAGTCCACGGGCGTTGAGTGAGGCAAGCTCACTCAGCGCCATGTGATAAAGCGTTGACTGTATCTCATTTAGTTAGAACTTGTGCTTTCATACACAAAAATTTGGCTAAGTCCAAATGCGTTGAGAGGAGCTTACTCTCTCAATGCCAAGATGGAGAAAAATCTAGCTAAGGTAGAAAGCGTTGAGTGAGGCATACTCACTCAATGCTCTCAATGCCATAATTCAGAAAATCTTTCTAAAGCAAAAGGCATTGAGTGAGGCGTGCTCAATCAACGCTCTTAACGCTTAAGATGCTGAAGTAGCATGAAAATGACAAAGGCATAAGGCGTTGAGTGAGGTGTGGTCACTCAACACTCTCAACGCCTAAATTACAGAAAGCAAGCATATGGCATAAGGCATTGAGTGAGGCATGGTCACTCAATGCTCTCAATGCCAAGCATGTAGAAAATGCTAAAGAATATGCTAAGGCAAAAAGCGTATAGTGAGGCTTGCTCACTAAACGCTGTCAATGCCTAGAAAGATAGAATTCTGTCTAAGTATTTGGCATTGAGTGAAGCTCACTCACTCAACTCCTAAGCTAATGTTGCTTGATTTTTGGCTAAGTTGATAACTGGTGATGTCAGCAAGTCAACAAGTCAACATTATTCAATTTGATAGCGGGCAAGCTACAGTACAACCCAAAAGGCATCATAGAGCTAATGTATGATAGTTGGCATTAAAGAAAGGTTGTAGCTGCCCATCAATGGTGTGGGGCCCACTACTAAAAGAGTTGTTTGGTTGCAATCAATAAAAGGAGAAGCTTTTTACAAAAAAAAGTAATTGTTTATGTGGTTCTTCTTCATCACCATTATTGTTGTGACAAAAGAACATGAAGCTCAAGATAGCAAGTCTAAAAGCATAGCAAGTTAGTTGTTTGTCTTAATCATCGACTACTGCAAGATTAAAGCAGATCTCTGAAGAGGAAAAATAAAGTTATTTGGTCCCATTTTCTATCTACACCGACAAGTTCCTCACAGATCTAGCTATTCAACTCTGAAGAACATTTACTGGAGGTTGTGGAGAAGAAGTTTGGGTTGAATATCCTCAACCTTGGAAAGAAAGAAGAAATAGAATAGTTATTCTGCAAGTTACTTCCAGCACAAGTTAAAGCAAGATCTATATCCTTGTTGTTGTGAAGAAGTTGAGCTGAGAATCTTTCAGCTCAGGTAGCAGCAAGTTTTGCTGCAGTCACTTCATAGTTCCAGCAGGAAAAATCCCTAGCACTGTGAAGAAGAAGTTAGGACTGAGTATATCTCAGTTCAAGTAAAGGTAGACTTAGGAAATATATTCCAGGAGTCAAAGTTAGGCTGAGCCTATCTCAATCAAGGTAGATTGGCACAAAGAAATTTCTCTTGTGTCCAATCATTACTCACCAACCCACTTCCATCTTATAGGATCCTCTTGGATCTGAGTGGTAGGAGAAAGTTTGCTCTGAGTTAGGATCCCTAGTGGATTTGAGGTAGGGTTGTCCTCCCAGCTTGAGTGTAGGGCCTTTGGCCTGACGTAGGTGAATAGCTGATCATTGAGTTGTAGGCCCTTGTAGCTGAGTTGTATCTCTTGGAGGAGACTGAGAGATCCTGAGGGACCTGATGTATAAGCTATTTGGAGCAGAGTTTTGGAGAAATGCCTCGTCCAACAAGATAGTTGGATAGATGGGAGGGAAAGTGGATGTACCCTTGTTAGGAGAACCACTATAAATCTCTATGTGCTTTTCTATATTGTTTTCTTTGTGCAGGTTGCATATCTTGAAAGCAGAACTTAATCAACTAATACAGCATCCAACTCAAAGAAAAAAGATAGTTACTAAGGACTAAGAAACCTATTCACCCCCCCCCCCCACCCCCTCTAGGTGATTTAGCTATCCATGAAATAAAAGACTTTCAAGTGGCATCAGAGGGAGGTTACTCAAAAAGGACCTAACAGTCTGACTAGAACTCAAAGGATAGATAAAAAGGTTTAAAATTATGTGTTCAAAAGTTAACCGTAAGGTGTGGAGATCAATGGAGCTTAAAATTTGCAAAAAAAATAAGAACAACATTGGACTGTTGGAAGCTCTTGCAGAAGACAAAGTATATCCAGATACTAGAGCAACGATCAGGTCCCCTCTGACACATTCAGATAGTGACGCAGAGGTGGATGAAGCCGAGGAAGATGAATGCAGATGATATGGGCTGACAGCTACACCAGAAGAAGAATCCTGCTAGGATCAGCCTGGACAAAATGAGGTATATTCCCCATCTAGCTCATCCTTAGAGTCTGGATATGAATCCTTCTCAAACTCTGATATATCCTCATCAAGTGATGATGAGACTCCTCTGTCAGAAGTTGATATCACTCGATTGATTGAAAATCATGCCGTACTTTTGAAAGCTTTCAAGAAAAGCACGATGCTTGTTATGAAACAAGCAGAGGAAATTACCTCCCTACAGTTGGCTGCTTCCCAACAAGATGAGACTTCATCTTTGCTATATCTAAAAGAGAGGGAAGTAGCTCATCTGAAGATCATGGGAGATATCCATGTTGAGTCCTTCAAATATAAGGACTCTATCATCAAGGATCTTGAAGATAAACTTAAAAGGGAGAAGAGGGTTGTGTCTTAGATAGATGTTATTAAGAGAAAATCTGAATCTGAGTGGATTTCTAAAGTTATCCAATATCAGAGGAGAGTCCAAGATCCATTCATATAACGCCTCCATCCGTCACAAGGAATATAACAGAGGGTCGCGCCGGGGCCCCACGCCATATTTTACAGACGAACAGCGAGGTCACGTGTGAATACCAAAATACCATCTACTCGCATCCAACCTCAGAGCATTCAAGCGGAAGTTTATTACTTATAAGAACTCATCCAATGAATGTCCACTAAATATATAAATTCCCATTTATATATAACACCATGAATATATACAACTCAAACGCTCACGGCCTTAAGGCCTTACAAGTTTCTCTTTACAAAATGTGGTTTCATACATCGGCACGCAGGCCGACCACACATGAAATCCAATTCTTCGCACGGCCTTCGAGGGCCTACAAACAGTAGCAATAAGGGCTTCAGCCCGCTCAGTCAAGTGCAGCATCAACAAGGGAAGCACCTGCATATGGACGTTCACCCCATGGGTGATAAACAAAGCAACGGTCAGCATTCAGCTGGCCAATTATAACGACCCTACCCCTTACGCGGGGCAGTTGTTCCTTCACTGCATGCATTGCAATCACAATATATATCACAACAAGTGCACTCAGGAACAACAACATCACCCACGCCGACCTTCGTGTCAGACGCTCCGTGCACTCATGGCATGCTTACGGTGTACCAAATCATCCTTAGTACACCACCGATTAGAGGTTCTCCACTTGGTGGCCGAGCACTAGTCTACTATAGCATGTGTGCTGGAGACATCCTCGCCTGTCCCACTCAGAGGTGTTCACCTCACGGAAACCATTGACCATTATTGATTGACATGCTGGAAAGGCCAGCAGCCCCCCATTTGTAGTGCTACCAACAACCCTCTAACAACGATCTTACCACTGAACTTGTTGTGTGGCCTACCCACTCAGAGGTTCTTAACTTGTTGGCCAAGGGCATCAGCCGCCAAACCCCTATTGACAACTTCTCGCGCACATCCCACTCAGAGGTGCTCTCTCACAACAATCCTACAACTAAAATTTTTGGGTAGCCCACCCACTCAAAGGTTCTCGTATCCATCTCTCAACACAGGCACCTAGTGCCACTTTCCAATCAATCAAACAGCTCGTACCGAGCGTACAACCAAAGGAGCTGTGCAAAGATTCCTTACCATAATTCACAAGCACCCTCACAATCTCTGCAAACTAATTGATTTATACACAAAGTCTTCTCCGGTTCCCAGCATCACCAATCCAGAATAACCGTCCAGATGGGCTTCACACAGCATGCCTATTCCGTACTACACACTTCCGGATCTAAATGCAGACTCAACCGCTGGAATCGCTTATGCTTTCCACCTCTTGGTGGAGGATTCCATGCACATGCATAAAGTAGGACTTCACTTGTCCAAGAAGGAGATCGTTACCCTTGACGATCGCTTCGGATCCATGACAAACTAGCCAGTTGGAAATAACTGTGACAGCCTTGACTCCACAACGCTGAACTCGGCTCTCGATTCGGACCGCTAAAGCTCCCGGAAAGCTTCTCCTTCTTCCTTCCTTGCTCTCCTCTCTCTCTTCTCTTTAGAAAGAGAATGGCCAAGGCTTTAATGAGATTTTATCTTCTATTCTCATCCTTATAATAGCAAGAAGGAGCTTGGACCACAGGATCCAAATAGAAGGAAATGAACGGCCTTGATCTGCTTTGAAAAGCATCTAAATAGGACTGATATGGTTTGTGATACGCCTGTGTCACAGGCCGTGTCCCTAAAGTGGCAACTGAACTAACAAAATCTTGATCAGAAAATAGGCTAGACACGCCCGTGTCAAGCACATAACATGCCCGTTTTGAGGGGCATGTCCCTCAATCAACACAGGATCAACTCTCCCTAGAAGGACACGGCTAAGGCGCATGCCTGTGTCCTTGGTCGTGTGCCAAACATGCCCATGTGACACGCCCGTGTCACAAGCCGTGTGCCACACTCAATGCCGCCCGGTTACCAACCCAAGCAGGACACGCCTTGGGACACGCCCGTTTCCCAGGCAGTGTCGCCACTCAATGATCGTCGACATCATTTTCCTCGAGCTCTCGCGACACAACATAGTACCTAGAGCTGGACACGCCCTGGGAGACACACATGTCCTAGGTCGTGTCACCTAGCCTGAACTCAAAATTGAAATTTGGGGTGTTACAACCCTCCCCTCCTTACAGAAATTTCATCCCGAAATTTAGCGCAATTGTAATATCAAAACAACCATTCATTCGATGCATAATATACCAAAACGATCCGGATTTAGAGCTCAGAGGCCGCAGCTTGTCTCGCCCCATGACATCGCACAAACACACGTGTTTTCAACAAACACACATACATACAATATGTACATATTACAACACGACAATAGTAAAGTACACTCTTTACTTTACTTCCGCTCATCCGCTGATGCAGCGCCACCGCTAATTGATGATGACCCGGTTACCGAAGCGCTACGACTTAAAGATCTTAGACGCCGTGATGACGCTGAAGGAAGTGCACGTTACAACCTCCGCCCGCGGCGTGCTCGAACCGCCATGAAAAATTAGCTTTAATTATCTTATTTCATGAACTCTATTTTTATATTTTTAGAATATAAAATTATCCAATGTTTAAGTGATAATTTAATATTCATGGCATGTTTTTATTTCTTTAATTTAAACAATTTAATTTTTGGTGTGCACTTAGCCATTCGGGTGGATGAGATTACATCTCCATCATGAAGGTTAAGGCTTGTTGTAATCTCCTATTTAAGGAGGTGTTTATGAGGAATCAAGCATTGAAGAATTAAAACCTAAAATTTCCCCTCCAAGTGAAATTTCGGCCAAGGCTCTCATCTAGCCGCCGCCTCCTCCCATTGTGTGGTGTGAAGCCGCCGCCCCTTGCTCCCTCCATCCGCACGGTGCGACTCCGGTGTGGCTTTCTTGGTGCGACTCCGCGGAAGAAGGTTGCAAACCCTTCGGTGTGACGCCGGCGGATCCGTGGAGAGAGTGATTCTCCCACAGTTATCTTGTGTGAAACGCTTTCCAGTTGTGTAATCTCTTCCCTCTCCCTTGTGTGATTCTCTTCTTTAGTTGTGGTGGTTTCGCGCTCATTTTCTCCGGATCTTTAATTTAATCGCTATATGTTTTGAATCGAAATCGCTGTTGCAAGTCTTTTTAATTCCAGATCGGGTGGATCCTATTTGCTTGAGCTGATCTTGGCCTATAGCCTTGGTCTTGCTCTCAAAAAGGAGTGGCAACCTTTGTGTTTTCTTAGGGAATACTCCGACTCAAATTTCCGATCGTTGTTTTCGAGTCGACCATTCCTCCTTTGTTATTTGCGCTGTGTTCTTACGACGAGAACTATTGTGGGCGATAGGTGCTGTGTAGGTGCGGTAGATCTACGACGTATAGTGCGTAGGAAAGCGTTAGTTTCGTGGAGATCTCCGACTCGGGACGCACCCTACACCATCCGCGTCTCTCATAATTCATTTTACAACCTCCTGTAACCCCAGATTATGCACGTAATTAGGCCATTCGTCAAGATTCGAGCTTTGCGGCTCCTGCAACTCAAGAGTGTACATTCGAGGCTGCGCCCGAGATACAGATGACTCTGCCACAGCCTTGCCCTTTTCTTCATAGGACGCACCTGTCTTTTTCTCACCCTTCGGAGGGCCACTCCAACAATCACGGGCTAGATGCCCCTGCTTCCCACAGTTAAAACACATACGTGTATCCACACACCTTGCTCGTTCTTTGCTCCTGAAATAACATTCGACTGAGCTTGTTCAGTAGGTCTGAACCTCTTTTTGTCCCGTTTCCTCAACTCCGATTGTTCCGACTTCGGAACCTTGAACTCCGACTTTTCCACCGCCAAGTTCTTCTTACCCCGCACCTGCTTCAAATCTTTCTCTAGCGCGCAGGCTCTATCTACGAATGATTGGAAGCCTTGGTCACTGAACTCGGGAGAGCCTACCGCAGCTCATCACGAAGCCCCTTGAAAGTCTCTAGTGTCGACTAAATCCACCTATGGGGGGGGGGAATAGGTGTCGTGCAGTCTTTTGCGGAATTAAATTTACCTATACAAATTAACAAACACAGCACAGAAAATACACAAAGAGTTATAGTGGTTCCCCGATTTGGGTACGTCCACTTTCCCCCTTCGACCTATCTCCCACCAAGGGACGACTCAGTAACTTCTCCAAACGGATTGAAATCCAATCCTCACACTATGGAAGGAACCCTTCCAACAAAGGAGTCACAACTCCACCACCACGGGTTGCACCCAACCCTTACAACTAGGAATAAAAATTCCTTTACAACAAACCAAAATTGAATGTAAAAGAAAATACAAACAAAGCTTTTGGAGATTCCGATGTCCTTCTTCGTTCGATGAAGCTTTCTTGAAAGTTATGAAGAGTCCACAACCGGATTTCTCTCTTGGAGAGGATCTTGTCAAGATCGGCGGCGACAAGTGATTGCGGCGGCGATACTTTGAAGATCCAAAGTTCTTGACAAAGCAAGCAAGGTCTACCAACGATCTTAGTCGGATCAATCGTCTCAACCGATTCGGAATGGAGAACAAGTCTTGTTCTACGAATAAGAAGACAAGTGATCTCAAGAGAGATATGTGAGACGCTCTGCTCGCCTCAGTACTGTCGTCGGAAGATCAGAGAAGCACTGTGATCAACGGCGGCAACGAACTTACGAGCGGCTATAGGCGATCGGCGGTTTCCACGATCGGCTAGGGCACGACATCGGCTGCTTTCGATTTCCGAGAATGTGTATCTTTAGAAGTTCAAAATATGCGAGTATAACTACTAGAGGCCAGCCCTAAAGACCGTTGTGGGGCCCATGAGAAGAAACCCTAGCCCCGGCCTAAACAGCGCATTATGAGATGGTTCGGTCCAGTGAATGGAGGAAAATTGCCTAAGGCAAAATCGGCGGGAATCGTTGGTGATTACCGTCAAAGTCGGCGGGAATCATTCACGATTCCCATCGATTATGCCTTAGAAGAATCCTTGTCTGGAAAACTGTCAGCCGAAAGAAGTCGGCGGGAATGCAGACTGATTCTCGTCGAAGTCGGCGGGAATCACTTACGATTCCCGTCGATTCTGCCTTGGCAGAATTCTTGTTGGAAAACTGTCAGCCGGAAGAAGTCGGCGGGAATCACTAACGATTCTCGTCGAAATCAGCGAGAATCCCAAGTGACTCCCGTCGAAGTCAGCGGGAATAACTTAGTGAATCCCGTCGATTTTGACTTGGAATAATTTTCTCCTCCTTCCTTTGATGACTTGGTCTTTGACCCATCTTTGCTCCTTCTTCTGCTCTTGATCTACCTAGACCCTATACTTGAAAATAAGTACACTCCAATAGAGAGAGCACACATGAGTCCACACACTAATCTACTAACTGAGGGATTACGTTGCGCAGACCCGTGTATATTGACCCACTGTACCCTAACATTGGTGTGTACTTAGCATGGAATAGCTGCAAGCACAACTTGATAGAAGTTCGTCAAATACATTGTCATTTCAACTTAGCTTGTTCAGGGGCTTCTTCAAATCCGGTACATTGTGGATACAATACCCAACAATCTCCCCCTATTTGAAGAAGCTTAAACCCTACAAGCTAAGGTGAATAGAACCGATGGGAATGAAAATCATAAAATGAAAATTCAGTTGAGAGTGAAATTCATTACCATTTTCCTGAGAGCATGAAAGTGAGGATAGATACAACTCTAGAGGGGGGGGGGTGAATAGAGTATTCAAAAATTATGACACCCTACTCAACTCCCTTAGAGTTAATTTGCAGAAAGAGTTTATAGATATTTGAAACCCTAGAGCCTAACACAAAGTGAAGTGCACTAGAGAAAGCTAACTGTAGTTACAGTTGAGCTTTGGTCTTATCACAGTAATTAGCAATCCTAGTTATTTCTACTCACAGCCACAGTGTAATAAATTAAATAAGCAATATAGACGACATAAGAAGTTTATAGTGGTTCTCTCTAAATAGGTACGTCCACTCTTCTACCACCCTGGTAGGAATCCACTACAGGTTTTTGTTCAGGTTCCCTGCCACCAACTGATCTGCTTCAGGTAGATCAAGGAGACCCTTTGAGCTTTTGATCAGGAGCTCAAAATCCAACACAGGTTTTTGATCAGGTGTCCTGCCAACAAGGTTCACTTTTTAAGGGAGTAATAACCCTTTATACAGGAGGTTGAGAGAGTTAAAGTTTCTTCTCTATTGTTAAAACAGATTAGAGAAGCTAGTGGATTGCACAGAGCTAGAAAGCTCTAAAAAATCAAGGATACCCCTGGCTTAGAGAATATCCAGGAAGAAGTCTTGCTTCAGGGTGCAGGAACTCTTCTAAACTTGAGACAAATAACTGTCTTGAAGTTCTGAAGGAGATGCTTGAAGAAGACTCTTGAATGTAGAATGAATGTTCTTCTTCTATAGCTTTTCTTTCTTCTTCTTCTTCTTGAGGCACTGAGTGAATGTTCCTGTAAGTCGGATGGACTCAGGATTGAAGAAGAATGTTGAAGAGGGATGATCTTCTCAGTTGAATGTATCAATGACTGAGAGCTGTATCTCTTCTTGCTTTGAATCTGTATATGAAACTGTGTATTGATCTCTTGTTGTATATGGTTGTTCATCGTCTGCTGCCTTTTGAAAGCACTTTATATATTGGCCTTTCCAATGGCTCTAATCTTTGTTTGAATTTTGTCTTCTTATAAAATCTGCAATCTAGGCTGCAAAAAGCATAAAGCAAAACATATCCTGCAGGCAGACATGCTATAAGGGGATAAAGCTTTCTAAGAAGCTGCATATCCAATCTGATAATAGGAGTAGTAAAGAAAGTCACATTAGACTAAACTCTTTACGGCCAAGGAAGACTTTTTATGTCTAATGGCTATAAAGGACAGCATGGCAGATAAAGCAAACAGATATTTCAACTAATAAGACAAAAAACTTTGTCAGATAAAGCTTGACTTATGCACAAAGGATGGGGCAAAGATTGCCTTGAGATGTATGCACAAAATCAATGAAATAATCTTTAATAAAATATGCCAGATAAATAGGAATTAAATCATAGAATAGAAGGAGTATAAAATTACTAAAGACAGACAGAAGAACGTCGAACGACACTCGGAGATCGTCGACCGAAGCACAGAGATCGTCGACCTATCAGAACAGATGGTCGAACGACCCAGATAGTCGAACTATCAAAGAAGATAGTCGAACCACCTCAGCAGATAGTCGACCTATAAGAATAGATAGTCGAGCTATCAGATAGTCGACCTATCAAGACAGATAGTCGAGCTATCAAGCAAAACAGATAGTCGACCTATCAAACAGATAGTCGAACTATCAAACACAACAGATAGTCGACCTATCAAACAGATAGTTGAACTATCAAAGAAGACAAATAGTCGACCTATCAAACAGATAGTCGAGCTATCAAACAACGCAGATAGTCGACCTATCAAACAGATAGTCGAACTATCAGATAGTTGAACTATCCAAGCAGATAGTTGAACTATCAAGGAATCTGTCTGGTCAAAAGAAGTCGAGCGGGGTTCGACGATCGACGAGGCAGATACCACAGAATGTCGAGCTAACAAGAGTTGAACTAACTTAGAGATAGACGATCTGCTGACTGACGATAGTCGACCAACTGATAAACGATTGTCGAACAATTGATCGACATAGTCGAGCGGCGTTCGACCATAGTCGAACCAAAAACAACTTAACCAAATATTCATCTGGATAAGTGACAACTCTACAACTAGAGCAATCTAACTAAACAACTAACCTTTGACCATAGATAAATCTTGGGTCAAGAAACTTAAAAGAGAAGACTAAACTCAAATCCAATCTAGGGTACCAACAATCTCCCCCTATTTGGGTTAAGTCTCTCAAAACAAAACAAAACAAACAAACTACTGGAAATAAATATAGTACAGGAAAAGAAATATCTAAGCAGCAGATAACATCAATGTTGGGTAATGTATCCACAATGTACCTGATTTGAAGAAGCCCCTTAACAAGCTAAGGTAAATAGAAAATGTGTTTGATGAAATCTTTTAATTTGTGCTTGCAGTTATTCCACGCTAAGTACACACCAATGTCAGGGTGCAGTGGGTCAATATACACGGGTCTGCGCGACGTAATCCCTCGTTGAGCAGATCAGTGTGTTGGCCTACGTGTACTCTCTCTATTGGGGTGTACTTAATTTCAAGTACAGGGCTATGATAAAGCAAGAGCAGACAAGAAGCAAGGATGGGCCAAAGACCAGCTTACAGATTGAGAGTCGAGAATCGTCTAAGTGTAAATCGTCGAGAATCACTAAGTGATTCTCACCGATTCGTCGAGAATCACTAGTGATTCTCGACGAGTCGTCGAGAATCACTAGTTGATTCTCTCCGGGTTGGGTCGGCTGTCTCGACGCAGTCAGAAAACTCATCTAAGGCAAATCGTCTAGAATCACCAAGTGATTCTCGCCGATTCGTCGAGAATGACTTTGCAGTCTCGACGAGTCGGCGAGAATCCAAGGTGATTCCCACCGATTCTCCCCGGCCTCTATAACCTGTGCAGCCGAATTCTCTAAGTAGAATTCGGCGAGAATCGTAAGTGATTCTCGCCGATTCGTCGAGAATCACCCACGATTCTCGCCGAATTTGACTTGGGTATTTTTCTGACTCTGTCTAGACCGGTCCACGTTATCTGTGGGATTTTGAACCAGACTTAGGTCTTACTGCTGGTGGGGCCCACAACGGTCATCTTCATGACCTAAGGTATAAATATGCTGTATTTGTGAACAGTAAAGACACGGATTACAGATCGAAGAAAAACAAGCCGCCGTCAAGCCCTAGATCGGAAGCGAGCTCGGCCGACCTTCTCCGCCTCTCGCTAGTTACTCGCCACCGTTGATCGGGGTTTTCGTTACCTCTCCCGGCGTCAGAATCCTAGTCGGGCACAGCGTCTCACGCGTCTATCCAGAGATCTTTTGTCTCTTGATTTGTGATCGGGAAACCTTCCCCATCCGAATCGATCGAGACGATCGATCCTAGTGTGACCGTTGGAAGACCTTGTTGACTTTGCTAAGAAGATTGGATCTACATAGCATCACCGCCTCTCTTGTTGAAGCCGTCGATCTAGAGAAGATTCTCTCCAAGAAAGATCTAGGGTTGTGGACTTTTCGTTGCCTACAAGAACAAGTAGTCTAACGAAAAGGGACCCCTGGATCTTCACGTTGTTTGTATTTCTTACAAGCTATTTTCATTTTCTCTTTCATTGTAAAGGACCGATTGGTCTCTAGTTGTAGGGTTGGGTGCAACCCGTGTTGTGGGAGTGTTGACTCCTACGTGTGGAAGGGTTCCTTCCGTTAGTGCAAGGATTGGATTTCAATCCTGTTGGTGAAGTGACCGAGTCGTCCCTGGTTGGGAGATAGGTCGAAGGGGGAAAGTGGACGTACCCAAATCGGGGAACCACTATAAATTGCTTGTGTACTTTCTGTGCTGTGTTGTTTTGTTTTCTTGTGCAGGTAAAACTTTAATTTCGCAAATACGCGGCAAAGACACCTATTCCCCCCCATAGGTGTAAGTAGTTGACACTAAGTGGACTTTCAATCAATCAAACAGGCAAATAAACAACTGTCAATCAATGAAATTTAAGAAGCACCAGAATCTGGTTTAGATACAGAGGAACCAGGAAGAAAAGAAATTTTTCTAAAAGGGTCTAAAGCTTCTTTCTTTGATAACTTTAGATCTTGTTCTCCAATAATTCTAGATTCTTCTGCTCTTGGAACTACTGCATCAGGATGCTTTTCCATATATTTTAAAGGATCAAAGACCTCAGGTCTAACCTGGAATTTATCTAGCTCCTTCTTTCTGAATTTAGACATAGTCGTTAATCCTGTAATATCTTTTCCTTCTGCTTTGGCTTTTCTGATCTGGGCTAATCCAACTAGTTCAAGAAATCTAGCCATCCTGAAATCAGGATTAAGCTCTTGACTTTCATATTCATTTTCACAAGTTGGATCTAAAGGTTTTATAGCTTTAAATTTAGTAGAAAGTTCTAACAAGCTAGCAACTGGCTCTCTATTTTCTTGAATAATTAGGGAAGAAGGAGGAGCAAACTCAGCATATTTCTTACTAGAATTTTCAGAGAAAATAATCCTTTTACCTTTTGAATCAGTTTTCTTTGCATGAGCTGGCTTTGAGGAAGATATGCTTTTGGTTTCTTTGGAAGGTGAAGCTCTTCTCTTGGGAGAAGGAGGAGGAGAAAAAGTTGGTTTCTGATAAACTACCTCCTTTACTTGCTCTCTTGTATTAGTATCTTGCCTTTGATATCCAGATTGGGATCTACTTTGATATCCTGGATTGTTTTTCCTTTGATGAGATTGAGATGGAGTATATCTGGTAGAAGGGGTTGAAGGATTTGCGGATATATTACCAGAAGCTCCTGCACTGGGAGGTGGAGGAGGAGGACCTCTAGGGGTCCACTTAGGTGCTGGACTATCATATCTTTTAGATTTCTTTCTTTGCTTTTGCTGATTCTTGGAGAATCCCATCCAGTGCTGATATTCTTTGGACTTGGGATCTATTCCTTTCAAGATATAATAAGGAATGTCATGGTCAGGGTTAGGTGGAGGAGGAGCAACAGCTTTTCTTTTCCTTTTGGCAGATTTCTTTTTCTTAGATTCTTCTGAGTCATCAGAGTCATCTTCATCATCAGATTAAGATGATGGGGGATGATCATAAGGACCAAAAGCTTCTTGCACAGCTTTTTCTCTATCTTTTAAAGCTGCTTTTTCTATCTCTTCTTCCAAGGCATCCTGTGCTAGAAGAGTATCCAGATCCAGTCCTGGGGTGTCATCCCAGACTGTAGACTTTTCTTCTTGAATCTCTGAAACTTTCTCTATCTCAGCTACAACTGTCATGAGGACCAGTTCATCATTCACAGCTACCTGAGCTGGAGGGGAAGATATAGGCTCTTGATTAGCAGGTTCTTGCAGTGCTTCTTGAGCAGGTTGTTGAGCAGGTTCTTGGATAGCTTCACCTACTTCCACTAGATCTGTAGTATCAGGAATACAGATTTGCTAAAAGAAATTGAAACATCCCTTCTAGATATTCATAGACTAGCATGTCAGTTAACATGTCAAGAAAATGAGTAAATGAATTACCTTCAGGATTTTCCTCAGAATTTCCTAACTCCCATAAGTCATCTAGAAAGGAGGTAATGACTCCTTCTAAGAACAGAGCAACTAAGGGAGTAGAAGCTTCTTCAAGGCATACTTTGAACGCAAACTTTGCTTCCATTATAATATCGGAAGGCTTCTGAACTGGTGTTGGAGCTGCTGAAGATGTTGCAATGTCAACTAGAGCTTCTGCTACTTCTTGAATCTGAGCTTGGGGCTCTGCTTGATGAGAAACAAGAGGCATTCCAAAGGCATCTTCCTCGAACATCTCCCCCTGCCTGATTTCAGTAGAAACTGAAGTCAGGCCCCTAACTGAAGATGGCTCAGAAGATTTTGAGAGGGCTAAGATCGAAGATGACAAGGTAGAGATGGAAGAAACGAGAGGAGCAATTGCTTCTTCAATCATGATTTTGATTGAAGGAGTAATTAGCTCCAATATGCTTGAAATGAAGGCTGGGGTGATTTCAAATGAAGGTGGGGGAATCACAATAGATGGATGATCATCAGGGATGGTGTTCTCTTGATGAGATGGAGAGTGAACTGGTGATTGATGGGTGGATGCATGAAGATCAATATGATCAGAATGAGGAATTAGTGACTGAGGAGGAGTGGATAGCTCAGAAACCAATAAATCAAAACTAGGATGAGAAATCCTAGCAAGATGAGAAGGGAGTGGAGATGCTGGCAGTGATGCATGGAGAATTGAGGAGGAAGGGTCAAGAAGAAGAGAGGCAGAAGCTGGTACTTCAATTGAAGTAGATGGAACTGCAATTGAAGTAGATGGTAATGCAGAAGAAGTGGATGGAATGGAGAGAATGGATGAGCCTGCTTCATGTAGGAGGGGAGTGACTGAAACAGTCCTTGTGCTCTCAGACACAACTGGAGCTACCCCTGCTGTAGAAGGCTTCTGAAAGCTCCTTTTCCACTTAACAAATAGAGTTGGATCCATCTTCTTGCTGGCATTGATGGAAGTAGAGACTGTAACCAATAGATGGGGATATTTCTCTCTTAGAAATATCCCAAGTACCCTACCCAGGGTGACTTCCTTCTTGCTATTCTTCTTTCTTATCAAATCAAACATAACTCCTACCCAATTTATCTGTTTCTTGTTTACTATTGCACACATCAGGGCAAACTATTGCCTGGTTATGTTATCATGAGCAGAGTGCTTGCCCAAAAGCACTTTTCTGACTAGTTCAGCCAAGAACTTTATCCTCAACAAGAAAATTAACATTTAGCAGTTTAGAAGGAATGCCTTCTGCATGTCCTAATTTAATCAACATTCTCCCAAACTCTGGAGTATCTTGTTCATATTCCTCTTCACCATTCAGTAATCCAAAAATATCAGTTAAAACGGCGGGAGTCAGAATTACCTCTTCGCCGCCAATCGTTCCAGTCATAGATTCGTCACTAGAAGACGAAGTGAAATCCCACTCTTTAATCTCTTGGATGTTTATCTTGATCCTTATGGACATTAGCCTTTCCCATCCTTGTTCCTTGTAGAGCTGGAGGATTTTTACTATCTCAGAATCACATGCGCTGAAAGAGTCAAAATATACGCTGAAGCCGGCGTCGAACTTCATTACTGATAAAAGGGCTGGAGCAATCGCCATTGATAGGGTTGGAGAAGACGAGAGAGACGACGAAAGCGAAATGGCAAAGAGGGCGAGGCAGGGCTCAAGCAGAAATACGGAATGCGAAAAGACGATCTCCATCAACGACAAAAAGAACGATCTCTTAACCTAGGTCGACCATCGGTTTTATATTAAAACAACAATCGTCGATCTATTTTAACATATACTAGAGACGATAGTCGAACGGTCGTTCGACGATCATTTCCTGAAGCAGAGTAGTCGATCAATCGTTCGACTATTTCTATCTTCACAAACAAATAAGCTATCGTCGCTCGTAGGTCGACGATAGGCTCAACCTGTTCGACGATCTTCAAACAGATTTCAACAAAGGCATAAGTCACACTTAGTCTTTTCCATTAATCATGCCTTGTTGAACCAAAAAGAACAGATGCTTCTGTTCATCTAAGGGCTTGGTGAAAATATCACCTCTCTGAAGGTCAGTGGATATGAACTCAAGGCTTATCTTGTTCTTTTCCACACAATCTCTCAGGAAATGGTGTCTAATCTCAATGTGCTTGGTTCTAGAGTGGTGCACAGTATTTTGTGCAATGGAGATAGCACTAGTACTGTCACGCATGATTTTTGTGTTCTTGTGTGTGTACCCATAATCCAAAAGCTGGTTTTGAATCCACATGATCTGTGAACAATAACTAGCAGCTGCTATATATTCAGCCTCTGTAGTTGAATTTGAGACAGAAGCCTGCTTCTTACAGAACCAAGAGACCAATTTCTCTCCCAGGAACTGACAAGTTCCAGAGGTACTTTTCCTGTCAACTCTACAACCAGCATAGTCAGAATCAGAGTATCCAATTAACTCAAATTCTGATTCAGCTAGGTACCATAGTCCTAAATTTGGACATCCCTTCAAGTATTTCAAAATTCTCTTGAGAAGAATCAAATGAGATTCCTTGGGGTTGACCTGGAATCTAGCACATAGGAATGTAGCAAATATTATATCTGGTCTACTTGCAGTTAAATATAATAGAGAACCAACAATGGCCCTATAGTTCTTCTGATCAACTGGCTTGCCCTGATCATCAGAATCTATAACTACATTAGTAGCCATAGGTGTATGTATTGCTGAAGCATCAGCCATCCCAAACTTCTTTACCAATTCCTTGGAATATTTGGATTGGGAGATGAAGATGCCATCAACATCCTGCTTTACTTGGAGACCAAGAAAGTAAGATAGCTCACCCATACTACTCATCTCAAACTTAGAATGCATCAAGTCAGAGAACTTTTTGCACAGTTTGGGATCAGTGGAGCCAAAAATAATATCATCCACATGTTGGATCTTGTAGCCAACCTTAGAGGGGGGGGGGGTGAATAAGGTTCGACGCGTTTCTTGAAATTTAAGTTTTAATTTGTCCACAGAACCAGAGCTTAGGAAACTACTGCAGAACGTTGGGTAACCAATGTTCTGCGGTACGTTATTCACTCTTTTCCTGTACAAATTAGCTTGTGCGCACACACGTGAAACTAGACTTATCATTCACAAGTAAACATAAGAGGCAATGATATGAAGAAAATATCTCATATGAATCATTAAGTCACACACAATGTTACACTTGTAATTAGGATTGATTTAAAACATGTTTACACACAATACATACAACTTGGATCTCCATGACGCCGGAGATCAGAGGCGGTGAATAAAACTCTTGGGTTTTCTATACCGACCCAAAACCCGGACCGGTTGGCTCTTCACTTTCTCTCCGAAAGGTCTTAGAGCCGCTCTTCACCTTCACACCCGGAAGGGTCTTAGAGCCGCTCTTCACTTTCTCCCCGAAAGGTCTTAGAGCCGCTCTTCACCTCCACAACCGGAAGGGTCTTAGAGCACTGCTAGATCCCCGATCTAGACGCCCCAAATCCCGGGACGATTTTCCACGGAATCCAACCCGGATTCCGACGACCTTCCCCGGTGATTTCCCTTACCACTTACAACAATAGAAGAAGAAAAAGATACAAAAAAGAGATTACAAAATATATTCGTTAAAGTTTAGGTTCTCCCTCTTGAGAAGTTCTCCGGATAGATCTACGGCCGGTGCTTGTGATCTTCGATGGAAAGCACCCGGTCGCTAGACGTAGACGATGCGAAGCCTTGATCGCCGGAGTTCTTCGATCTCGAACGGGAGGAAGAAGCCTTGCTTTTTCTTTGACGAAGACGAGTAGAACGGACGTAGGAAGACGGCCGAACTTGGTATTCCTGGAGCACTTCGTCAATAATCTCTGGAGGCTTAGGTCTTGAGGAAACGGCGCTGCTTTTTATACGTCTTGGAGAAAATAGACTACCGTCTGCGATAACTCTATCGTCGGGCGGTAAGTTCGCGCGTAACGCCTGCCAGCTGTCTCCACACGTCTCCCGAAACGGCAACTATAACTGCTCATTAAGGAAACTGCCGTTTCAAGAGAGCTATCGCCGGGCGGTAATGGTTACCGCGCCCAGTCAGAGCGATAGCGCCATTTCGCCAAATAATTCTACCGCCTGCGATAAGACTATCGCCTGAGCGGTAGGTACCATCGTCGACGATCATCCCCTTGATGCACGTCGACCGGATACCGCCGGCGGTAGCGTCCTGTCGCCGGGCGGTAGCTTTTGATTGTCGACGATCCTTCCTTAGCTGATAATTGGGCCGTCGACCATCGAACCGATATGCGTCGATCGAGATGGTTACCGCGCTGCGATAAGGTTATCGCCGGGCGGTAGTAACCTTTTGAAGCTCTTCTCCTTTCCTTTCACCTGTCAGCCTGCACACTCTATCACACAACCAATCTCATCAAATACAAGCAGGGAGTTGATATTCTCAAACCTAAGGAGTGTGAAACTATGTTCCAACAAACTCCCCCTTTTGATAATATCAATCCTGTTCATGATAAACCAAAATCAAGTAGATAGAGTGCCAGAATAGATCTATGTAGCAACGTAGAACAGTATAAAGTAGAGTATCAGAGTAAAATGAACATAGAACAGTATAAAGTAGAGTATCAGAGTAAAATGATATTGAACAAATAAGCAATACACACCTATATCGATCCCGTTCAATCCTGTTCTATCCTACTACATACTCCCCCTATCGGTGGGACGCTCCCCCTATCTATGAGCACACACACACACCTCAATACGCTCCCCCTATCATGAACACTACCTCCAATACCTTCTCCCCCTTTGATAATATCAAAAGAATGGGCGAGGCCAACCGACCAAGGAGGAGGAAAATTGTAGGCGAGAGATAACGTAATATAGACCCACAAAGCACTTGAAATCAGAGAATTGTAAAACAGGGTCAAAATCAGGAGCAAACGCTAATCAGAGTGAAGAAATTGGACTATATGCACGAGACATAGCACACATTAAGTATGACATGAATGTTTGCAAGGTTTAGATAAATAGAGAGAAAAATAGGCAAACACAAATATCGTCATGAGAGAAAAAATGTGCCAGTACGTATTGTGCGAAAAGCATCGAATGTAGTTGAGGTCCAATTCTTATGCGCGGAAGAGTTAAATAAGATAATGACATGTGCACGTGTAGCATCAAGAGACAAAACATTCAATAGAGATATCATGCAGACATGTTTTATATCAAGCAAACTAACGATGCTAACACCAAAGAGATATAGTGAAAAATCACGTCACATGACATAGTGCGGCATAAAGAAATTAAATCAAGGGAACAAATCATAAAGTGTAGTCCATGCACAAGATCGAAACGACTTTGTAATCCAAGGTGCTCACCCTCACAACGCTTATGAAGACTTATCAGGAGGGATGAGTAGTGCTTGGGGGGTCTGTAATCGGGATTTGATGGCCATCATTTTATTTTGAGTTAGGCCATCAATTTTATACATAATCAAAGCAGAACAAGACCCCAAGTCAATCGAAATCTACCCACATAGGTAGATCCACTTTAACTTGTTTACATTGGACATATGCGTTTCTAGTTTTGGCCCAAAAATTTAATTAGCATAGACACGCGCATTTTGATTTCATGACATTGATTGTTCAAGATATATCAGATATGTTAAATTTAGTGTCACGATTTATAGCATGTCAGCTTATTATCTCAGGTTGAGTGCATGATCACGTGGTGTGTGAGTGGTGTAGTCATTATCGTAAATAAATCCTCACACATACTTAGAGGCGTAGACAACGTACACCCACATTAATTTTCGCACTCAATAGCTAGACAAAAATTTAACTTCGCTCATCATGACCGGATACCAATGTGCCGTACAAATTGACAAGAAGATTAGCAAACATTGTATATACTTGAAACTATACCACGACTCGGTCATATGAGACCCCATGAGATAAAAAAAACGCACTTTGGCCCTAAAACGACCACCACTTGTCTACTATATGGACACCCATGATTTTCGTGTGTACTTATATGCGAGTCAGAGTACTATCGCCTGCGGTAGTACTACCGCTCCGCAGTAACTCCGGAATAGATATGCTGTAGGTTATTTCTGATCCGCCCACACGCATTCTCACCTTGCATCCCTTTTGGAAAGAAGCTTCTCCAGCTCTACAGATCTCCTTTGATTCCAGGTAATGCTCTATCCTTTCTCATTTTTGCTTGATTTCTTGTTTAGGCTCCATATGAGATGTCTTTGTGGAGTAGATGTGTTCTCTCATGGCATTTTTATTTCCACTTCTTCAAGGATCTCCTCTCACATATCCCCCTTTTTGAAAAATATTGCCATTGTTTGTAAAGGATCCGAAATGCGGAGGAGTAAAAAGAGATACTTTCACATGTTTCATTTTTAGATTTTTATTGTCGGATCTCATCTCCTCTTTCAAGATCTACGAAGTTCATATATAGATCTATGAAAAACATGGAGATTGGAGTGGTTTTTACAAAAAAAAATCGATTTTTAGCTCAAAACGGCGGAAAGAGGTGAAGTGCAGTCCGTCGAGCTACCGCCGGCGATAGCTAATTATCGCCTGCGATAGCTCCCAGATTTCACTAAATTTTTGTGAATTTTCAGTTTTGGATCCCAGTTCCTGATTTGAGTTTTTGAATGTTGTTTCATGCAAGAAATGGCCTCCTCGAGCGCACACTCTGGACGTCGAAGTGTTTCAAAACGAAACCGTGGAGAGACTACGCACCCCGCTATAGACAACGCCACTGTGAGCATTCCTATGCTCATAGAAATTGATGATCGGTATACTCATATCTATGAGTATCTCGAAGAATCGGGCGTGTTGGCGGTGATATCAGATGGGTGTTCCTTTTCCTCCGCTCTCGTTCGAGAGTTCTACAACAACTTGAGGGATCCATCTCTGATGCGTCTGGGAGGAGGAGTTCAGTCTTGCATCGGGGATGAGATAGTTACTATCACCCATGCCGACCTGGAGACGAAGTACGTGTGGCCATCCAACCTTCCATACTTGGATGTTGTAGAATCCTTCAGGACAGCACGGGATTGGAGAGTGATGAACGAGGTTCTCCATGGAGCGGAGGGGCGTCCTGACTTTTTCACTTCGGTGGACACACTCACACCAGTTGCTCGGATAATTCAGGATATCCTCCGCCATTCGCTGATGTTCAAGGCAGGAGATACTCGAAAGGTCACGGCTCAGCTATCCATGGTGACCTATCATATTATAGTGCAGAAGCCATTCAGCGTTTCAGATCTCACCCTGTCTATCATGAGGTATACTTTTCGCCTCAAGTCCCCCGATCGTCAGCGGGTAAATATACACTCCCTTTGGGAGGAGTCATCCAGACCATCCTGAAGATCAAGTACCCGACCATCGATTGGACCTCCTATCCCATTGACATCGTTCCTCAGGTCTATCATGTAGGAGAGATACCGGCTGCTTCACGGGTGCGACCAAAGGTGCCACCTCCGGAGCCATCGGTACCCCGGTCGGGATCTCTTCGCGAGGCAAGTCGTGGAATTCATAGCCTCATGGAGGAGCAGGGAAAGGAGATCAAAGGCATGAAGAAGATGCTTAAGAAGATCATGAGGAAGCTCAGCATTTCTTCAACATCCTCTGATGAACAGGCGTGATCCCATTTTTCTTTGTACCTTTTCGAGTTTTTAGATTTATGAACAATTAAAAATTGATGTAATAATACAGGTACCGGCCCGAACATTTTTCTTGAATGTTTTTGGTTTCATTTTATGTGGGCGATTTAATCTCTATTTTGTTATCACTTGATTATGCGTGAAAAGTGGATTTTGATCAGTATTAATTTGCTCCTAAGCTCTTTGAGTCCCGCACAACTAAAACAGACGTACGATGTGAAGTATGAGATAGTCATGACGTGATCAAGTGTGTCATTCTACTTCACTAACGGGACATACTTAGGAGTTGAGAGGTTTGGGTATCCAGAAGGAGCCGAGAATGACTTTCCTTTTGGGAACCCAACGATGTTGTGATATAGTTGAACCCGGTGAAGGAGGGTTCGCCCGGTCTATCGGACTGGGCGTGCTACGTCGCGTGACTGGTCTCCATTCATACCTTGGTTTGATGTTTTTCTTATGTTGCAGATTCTCTTTTGGATGTCTAGGAGTCCTTACGTGAGAGATTGTGGTTGGGCACAATTGTCTTTGTGAATTAATCATGTTGAGATTACTTTCTGACATGAAATACTTCTTGTTACCATACTGACTCATAGCATAAAGACTTTTTGAAGGATATCTGCGTTCAATTTGTTTTGTAAATGGAGTAGTTGGTTTTCGCCAGTGGATATGATTTTCATATTTGAGGTTTTCACTCGCGTTGGCTTGAAGTTTACTACTCCCCTTGATTTTCCTAACTGACGTGAGTGAGCTTGTGTTCAACGTGCGTTTGGAATTTTCTTGATATTGCACGTTTATGTGTTGAGAATTTTTCTTTAAAATTTCCTTAAGCACGTTGATTTTCGTTTCCAAATCTTCATTTCTCTGTTTGAGATTTGTTCTCGCTTTGGTGTAGGCAGTTGTGCTATTCTTGAGTATTGCGACTATTGAGTTAATGTGGGCTTCATACTTATTTCTGTATTCTTCGAAGACCTCACTCATCTCAGTGATTTCAACTCTATAGTCCACGCACTTAGCACACTCCCCCTTTGACGCTAAGTTTTCTAGAAACAGTTTCTCATTTTGTTCTCTTAGAGAAATGCACTCTTTCTCTTCCTCCTCACGTTTCTCTTTTAACTTCTCACAATTTATACAAAGTGTAGAGTTGTCCTCTAAAGAGCATACAGGAGAACTAGACACGACAGTGGAAGATTCTACACTAACATTTGCTTTTAAAAGGTTATTTTCCAAGCGTAGTTTTGAATTAATATTTTTCAGTTTCTTAAGTCTACGCCTATTCATATTCAGCATATTCAGTGTATAAACAGACTTATATACACGGAGAGAGTTTGAGTTTCTTACAGCGCTCTTGGATGAGGCAAGATTTGAACACAAGGTTCCTTTATCATCTTCCCCTTGGCTCTTCTCGTCCAGTGACAGATGTTCATCTCCCCTCTTGCTTGACGTGTCTGTCTTGACTTCCTCCAAGAGTGCATCTCCATTTGACTCGTCACTTGGATCTATAAGAAACTGCTCGAAGTCATTATCTGCAGGATGAGAACTATAAGTAGATTCAAGATATTCCCATATCTCATATGCAGTGGAACACATGTGAATGCGTTTAAAAATTTCTTGACTAAGCCCACAAAACAAACTGTTCATAGCCTTGGCATTTAAATAACACTCGTGCTTATTTAGGCTATAAGGGGGCTTGGTACAAGTAATGTTCCAAACTTCTACATCCGTTAGCATAAGGAATTTTCTCATTAGAGTTCTCCATTC
This sequence comes from Platanthera zijinensis, assembly GCA_039513925.1. Taxonomy (NCBI): domain Eukaryota; kingdom Viridiplantae; phylum Streptophyta; class Magnoliopsida; order Asparagales; family Orchidaceae; genus Platanthera; species Platanthera zijinensis. The sequence goes on along the minus strand of CM077079.1, from coordinate 133,468,290 downwards.
GTTATAGTTCACTCCTATAAAGAGAGGTGGTGCAAACACATTTTCGGTGTACAATTTTTCATCCCCACTCATCAGTCCATGATGGAGGTTGGCCATTATTCCCGGTGGTGAAACCGTTTTGGAATAACCTCCCTCTGATACCACTTGTTGGATCTTGTAGCCAACCTTAGAGGGGGGGTGAATAAGGTTCGACGCGTTTCTTGAAATTTAAGTTTTAATTTGTCCACAGAACCAGAGCTTAGGAAACTACTGCAGAACGTTGGGTAACCAATGTTCTGCGGTACGTTATTCACTCTTTTCCTATACAAATTAGCTTGTGCGCACACACGTGAAACTAGACTTATCATTCACAAGTAAACATAAGAGGCAATGATATGAAGAAAATATCTCATATGAATCATTAAGTCACACACAATGTTACACTTGTAATTAGGATTGATTTAAAACATGTTTACACACAATACATACCACTTGGATCTCCATGACGCCGGAGATCAGAGGCGGTGAATAAAACTCTTGGGTTTTCTATACCGACCCAAAACCCGGACCGGTTGGCTCTTCACTTTCTCTCCGAAAGGTCTTAGAGCCGCTCTTCACCTTCACACCCGGAAGGGTCTTAGAGCCGCTCTTCACTTTCTCCCCGAAACGTCTTAGAGCCGCTCTTCACCTCCACAACCGGAAGGGTCTTAGAGCACTGCTAGATCCCCGATCTAGACGCCCCAAATCCCGGGACGATTTTCCACGGAATCCAACCCGGATTCCGACGACCTTCCCCGGTCGATTTCCCTTACCACTTACAACAATAGAAGAAGAAAAAGATACAAAAAAGAGATTACAAAATATATTCGTTAAAGTTTAGGTTCTCCCTCTTGAGAAGTTCTCCGGATAGATCTACGGCCGGTGCTTGTGATCTTCGATGAAAAGCACCCAGTCGCTAGACGTAGACGATGCGAAGCCTTGATCGCCGGAGTTCTTCGATCTCGAACGGGAGGAAGAAGCCTTGCTTTTTCTTTGACGAAGACGAGTAGAACGGACGTAGGAAGACGGCCAAACTTGGTATTCCTGGAGCACTTCGTCAATAATCTCTGGAGGCTTAGGTCTTGAGGAAACGGCGCTGCTTTTTATACGTCTTGGAGAAAATAGACTACCGCCTGCGATAACTCTATCGCCGGGCGGTAAGTTCGCGTGTAACGCCTGCCAGCTGTCTCCGCACATCTCCCGAAACGGCAACTATAACTGCTCATTAAGGAAACTGCCGTTTCAAGAGAGCTATCGCCGGGCGGTAATGGTTACCGCGCCCAGTCAGAGCGATAGCGCCATTTCGCCAAATAATTCTACCGCCTGCGATAAGACTATCGCCTGAGCGGTAGGTACCATCGTCGACGATCGTCCCCTTGATGCACGTCGACCGGATACCGCCGGCGGTAGCATCCTGTCGCTGGGCGGTAGCTTTTGATTGTCGACGATCCATCCTTAGCTGATAATTGGGCCGTCGACCATCGAACCGATATGCGTCGATCGAGATGGTTACCGCGCTGCGATAAGGTTATCGCCGGGCGGTAGTAACCTTTTGAAGCTCTTCTCCTTTCCTTTCACCTGTCAGCCTGCACACTCTATCACACAACCAATCTCATCAAATACAAGCAGGGAGTTTATATTCTCAAACCTAAGGAGTGTGAAACCATGTTCCAACACCACATACACTTGAACTAACAGGATTGTGTCCTTGTGGTGCTTAACGAAAAGGGTTCTATCAACTACTCCCCTAACAAAGTTGTGCTCTAACAGGAAACTAGCTAGAGTCTCATACCAGGCACTGGGTGCTTGTTTAAGTCCATAATGAGCTTTTTGCAACTTGTACACAAATGAGGGCTGAGTTGAAGAAACAAACCCAGGAGGTTGTTCAACAAACAGCTCTTCCTTTAGCTCACCATTTAGGAAGGCACTCTTGACATCCATCTGAAAGACCTTAAACTTCATATAGGCTGCTAGGCTAGAAAGATCCTTATTGCCTCTAGCCTTGCAACAGGAGCAAAGGTTTGGTCATAATCTATACCCTCCTCCTGTCTGTAGCCCTGAGCTACAAGCCTAGCTTTGTTCCTTACAATAATTCCATTTGCATCCAACTTGTTTCTAAACCCCCACTTGGTTCCTATTATCAGTTGGCCTTTAGGTCTTGGAACCAAAGTCCATACTTTATATCTTTCAAACTGATTTAGTTACTCTTGCATAGCAATGATCCAGTGGGGATCTAGCTCAGCATCTTTTATGGTGAGGGGCTCAACCTGTGAAAGGAAACAAGCATGCATCACATCCTGTCTTAACTGATGTCTTGTTTGTACACCAGCTGATATGTCTCCAATCACTGGAGATGTAGGATGATCTCTAAGTGTGACAAGATAAGCAGGTGGGATGTGATCATCAGCAACAGTTGGGATTAATTCCTTAGGAGGAATTGGATCAACTGTTGGTGGTACAGCAACTGCTTCTGCAGAGTCTTCATCACTGTCTGAATCAGTGATATGAAGAGTTGATAGATGGAGAATCTCTTGAGTGACATCTTTATTATATTCTGGTACCTGCAATGAAATTGAGGAAGGGGAAGTTTCCTTCTCCTTGTAAAACATCTGAGATTCATCAAAAGAAACATGTACAGATTCCTCAATTTTTGAAGTTGATTTATTAAATACCCTATAAGCTTTGCTTACTTGGGAATATCCAAGAAAAATTCTCATTGAAGCTTTTTCCTCAAACTTTCTAAGGTATTCCTTGTTATTGTTATTAATGTATACTACACAACCAAAGACTCTAAAATAATTAATTTTAGGTTTCTTTCCTTTAAGCAACTCATAAGGAGTTTTACTCTTAAGCTTGTGTATAAGACATCTGTTCAAGACATAATTAATTGTGCTAACAGCTTCTGCCAAATAAGAAAGAGGCATGTTAGCATCTGCCAATAATGTACCAGCAGCTTCAATCATGGTTCTATTCTTCATTTCCACTACCCCAATTTGTTGGGGAGTTCTAGGAGCAGAGAAACTATGTTTGATACCTTCTTTCTCACAGAATTCTTGCATGAGAAGAGAATCAAACTCAGTACCATGATCACTTCTGATCAAGGCAACATGAGTAGAATACTCAGTCTGCACACAAAGTAGAAAGTCTGTAAGAACTTTGAATAAATACAATTACTAAAGTGTAATACTTCCCTCCTAGACTCTGTACATTTATTGGGCCAAAAAGGTCCAAATGTAATAAATACAACATTCTAGGTGAATCACTTTTATTTACAGATTTAAAGGAATTTTTGGTTTGCTTGCCTAATTGACAAGCCTTGCATAGGCTCTACTTCTTGTAGGGGCAAGAAGGTAAACCTCTAACAAGGTTGTATTTAGATAACCTAGATATGTTCTTGAGGTTAACATGGCTAAGCCTCCTATGCCATAAGGTATTGTTATTTGTTACTTCATTAAATAAGCAGATTTTAAAATGGGTTGAATTAAAATCTACTAAATAAATATTACCTTGTCTAATACCTACTAACGCAACATTACTATTTAAAGTAATATTACAGAGAGTGTTAGTGAAAGATACCTGATATCCTGCATCGCATAACTGACTTACTGAGATAAGGTTGTGCTTAAGTCCAGTTATATATGCAACCCTCTTGAAAGTTACTGCTCCAATGGTAGTCCTACCATATCCTTCAGTTTGACCACAGCTAGAGTCCCCAAAGATCACCTTTGGTCCAAGCTTGGCCTTGAATCTTGACAGATTTTCTTTGTTTCCTATCATGTGTTTGGAACAGCCACTATCCAAATACCATTTATCTTTAGTAATTGGATAGGTCTTCACCTGCAAATTAAACAGTTAGACATTGTGGACCTAGACAACCTTGGGTCCATTATTCTTCACATAATGAAAACTTGAAATAAAAGAATAAGCAGGTTGGGTTTATATCCTAAAGGGTAAGATCTCCTAGGTGGGATGCTCCATGCGGTTACTAGGTCCACAAACATAGGGTTTCTATTTATATTAGGGTTTCTAAGGTTTTGGTTGTAGTTTTGAAAATCAAATTGAAATCGTCGATCAGCGTTCGTTGATAGATGCTCAGATTGTCGAGCTTCGTTCGACCATTGAGCCATCGATCGTCGAGCAGCGTTCGACGCTTTTTGTAGCTCCTTAAATTTTTGCTTTCTCTTTTCTCTCTTAGCTTTATTTAAGGCTTGATTAACTTGTTTTACTTGCTCAGTGTTCTTTATTCCATTAGCTGAAATAAAGTTCACTGGAGTTGAAAGATGATTTTTAAGAACCAATGGGGGTTCACTTGATGAGGCTCCTAAGCCTAGCTTATTATTGCCTGACCTAGTGTTTGTCATGCTAGTGATTTCTAGCAGCTTAAGGCTTCTACCATTTAAAGATTCTTCTAGTCTCTTGGACTTTGCTAGTTCATTTTTAAGAAACTTTATTTCTTCACTAGACTTAGTGAGTTCTGCTTCTAGCCTAGTGTTTTCAATGGAAATAGATTCTGATTCTGCTAACTTATTTCTAAGTTCCGTAATTTCCTTTTCTGAGCTAATTAAATCTAAACAAAGAGATTTAAATTCAGATTTAAATTCAGAAGAAGAAAAATCATATGAAGATAATACCTGATCTTCTGTAGGCATTTCTTCATCATCATCAGAACTCTCTGCAGCTGAGTGGTTGCTACAGGCATCAATTGCCATAAGGAAGATTTCCTTTGCCTTCTTCTCTTCCTCATCTTCACTGGAGCTTGAGGAGGAAGATTCCTCATCTGAATCACTCCAGGTTTCAGCAATAAATCCTTTCTCCTTCTTCTTATTTTTGTAGGAGGAGGACTTGGAGTGCTTCTTGTAATGTTCTTTTTCCTTTCTCTTTTCCTATGGACACTCTGGTAGAATGTGTCCAGGTTTCATGCAAGCATAACAAATAATTTCTTTAGCAGGAGATCTGTCATACCTTGGTTTATCTTCATATCTTGAAGATTTCTTTCTGAAGTCTTTTCTTCCCATCTTGAGAAACCTTTTGGCAAAGAGTGCCATCAGCTCCTCATTGGATTGGCTTCCTTCAAAAGCATCAGCAGCTTTGAGAGCAAGAGTTTGCTCTTTCCTTGCTGGAGTTAGATTCTTTGCTTCAGCCTCAACTTCCCTGGTCTTCAGAACATGCTCAAAAGATTTGAGCTTTCTAAGAAGGGCTTCAGTTGAGATCTCAGTTGTACTTCTGGCCTCCTTGATAGGCCAGATCCTAAGATCCCATGTGCTGGGGAAGCACATCAGTATCTTATCATTGACCTCTATCAATGTAATCTCCTTATCAAGGGTTCTCAGCTAATTGATGATTGAGCTGAGCCTTGTGTACAAGGCTTCAACTGATTCAGCTTCAGTCTTCTTGAAGTTTTCATACTGGGATATAAGGTTGGACCTTCTGTCCTTCCTCTCATCAGCTGAACTAGCTACAATCTGGTTCAGTGAGTCCTACATGGCTTTTACAGAGGTGCAATCAGCCACTTTCTGGAAGATTTCATCAGACATAGTCTGAGCCAGAATGTTCATAGCTTTGGCATCAGCTATCTTTGCCTTCTTGTAGGCATCATTGTAGTCTGGAGGAGGCACAACACTGAGATTTGTAGATGTTGTAGCAGTGGCTGCAGCAGGAGGTGTTGGAGGTCCTATCAAAATAGAAGAAAAAATGTCTTCATCAATAGAGTTCATATATAATTTTATTCTTGCCTTCCAGATGCTAAACTTTGCTAAGTTGCAAGCTGGAGGTCTGGTGCTAGAGTAATCCTTGGACTGAGCCATGAAGTGAATATCTATAAGCTTGGTATCTATCAGGATCTTGTGACTCAGGTGTTAGCATGTACAGTCAGTCAACCTCCCACTGATACCAATTGAAAGTGAGGATAGATACAACTCTAGAGGGGGGGGGGGGTGAATAGAGTATTCAAAAATTACGACACCCTACTCAACTCCCTTAGAGTTAATTTGCGGAAAGAGTTTATAGATATTTGAAACCCTAGAGCCTAACACAAAGTGAAGTGCACTAGAGAAAGCTTACTGTAATTACAGTTGAGCTTTGGTCCTATCACAGCAACTAACAATCCTAGTTATTTCTACTCATAGCCACAGTGCAATAAATTAAATAAGCAACACAGACGACACAAGAAGTTTATAGTGGTTCTCTCTAAATAGGTACGTCCACTCTTCTACCACCCTGGTAGGAATCCACTACAGGTTTTTGTTCAGGTTCCCTTCCACCAACTGATCTGCTTCAGGTAGATCAAGGAGACCCTTTGAGCTTTTGATCAGGAGCTCAAAATCCAACACAGGTTTTTGATCAGGTGCCCTGCCACCAAGGTTCACTTTTGAAGGGAGTAATAACCCTTTATACCAGAGGTTGAGAGAGTTAAAGTTTCTTTTCTATTGTTAAAACAGATTAGGGAAGCTAGTGGATTGCACAGAGCTAGAAAACTCTAAAGAATCAAGGCTCCCCCTGGCTTAGAGAATATCCAGGAAGAAGTCTTGCTTCAGGGTGCAGGAACTCTTCTGAACTTGAGACAAAGAACTGTCTTGAAGTTCTGAAGGAGAAGCTTGAAGAAGACTCTTGAATGTAGAATGAATGTTCTTCTTCTATAGCTTTTCTTTCTTCTTCTTCTTCTTCTTCTTGAGGCACTGAGTGAATGTTCCTGTAAGCAGGATGGACTCAGGATTGAAGAAGAATATTGAAGAGGGATGATCTTCTCAGTTGAATGTATCAATGACTTAGAGCTGTATCTCTTCTTGCTTTGAATCTGTATATGAAACTGTGTATTGATCTCTTGTTGTATATGGTTGTTCATCGTCTGCTACCTTTTGAAAGCACTTTATATATTGGCCTTTCCAACGACTCTAATCTTTGTTTGAATTTTGTCTTCTTCTGAAATCTGCAATCTGGGCTGCAAAAAATATAAAGCAAAACATATCCTACAGGCAGACATGCTATAAGGGGATAAAACTTTCTAAGAAGCTGCATATCCAATCTGATAACAGGAGTACTAAAGAAAGTCACATCAGACTAAACTCTTTACGGCCAAGGAAGACTTTCTGTATTTAACGGCTATAAAGGACAGCATGGCAGATAAAGCAAACAGATATTTCAACTAATAAGACAAAAAACTTTGTCAGATAAAGCTTGACTTATGCACAAAGGATGGGGCAAAGATTGCCTTGAGATGTATGCACAAAATCAATGAAATAATCTTTAATAAAATATGCCAGATAAATAGGAATTAAATCATAGAATAGAAGGAGTACAAAATTACGAAAGATAGACAGTAGAACGTCGAACGACCCTCGGAGATCGTCGACCGAAGCACAGAGATCGTCGACCTATCAGAACAGAGGGTCGAACGACACAGATAGTCGAACTATCAAAGAAGTTAGTCGAACTACCTCAGCAGATAGTCTGTTAGAGTCGAGCTATCAGATAGTCGACCTATCAAGACAGATAGTCGAGCTATCAAGCAAAACAGATAGTCGACCTATCAAACAGATAGTCGAACTATCAAACACAACAGATAGTCGACCTATAAAACAGATAGTTGAACTATCAAAGAAGACAGATAGTCGACCTATCAAACAGATAGTCGAGATATCAGATAGTTGAACTATCCAAACAGATAGTCAAACTATCAAACAGAGCAGATAGTTGACCTATCAAACAGATAGTCGAGCTATCAAACAACACAGATAGTCGACCTATCAAACAGATAGTCGAACTATCAGATAGTTGAACTATCCAAGCAGATAGTTGAACTATCAAGGAATCTGTCTGTTCAAAAGAAGTCGAGCGGGGTTCGACGATGGACGAGGCAGATACCACAGAACGTAGAGCTAACAAGAGTTGAACTAACTAAGAGATAGACGATCTGCTGACTGACGATAGTCGACCAACTGATAAACGATCATCGAATAGTTGATCGACGATAGTCGAGCGTCGTTCGACCATAGTAGAACCAAAAACAACTTAACCAAATATTCATCTGAATAAGTGACAACTCTACAACTAGAGCAATCTAACAAAAGAAATAACCTTTGACCATAGATAAATCTTGGGTCAAGAAACTTAAAAGAGAAGACTAAACTCAAATACAATCTAGGATACCAACAGAGCATACTTAACATTGGCAACAACCTTAGACTTAGCCGAGAGGGTAATCTCCCCCTTTTCGACTTTTGCAAATCTAGGACTTTACTTGGAGCATAATGCTCCCCCTCAGTTCTTGCATTCGTGCCCGATCTTAAGTTCCTCGCTGATGCTCCCCCTTGATCCAAGAGCCTTGAGCCCTTCAGTCTTCAATTTTCATAGTTCAGCATGCTGAGTTCAGTTTTGAAGAGACTGAACTTGGCCTCGTCTATGGGCTTTATGAAGATATCTGCAATCTGCTTATCCGTGGGGACATAGCAGAGAGAGATATCTTTGTTTTCCACATGCTCCCGAATGAAGTGGTAGCGCACTTCAATATGCTTTGTTCTGCTGTGCGACACAGGATTGTTCGCAATTGCTATAGCGCTCGAGGAGTCGCAATATATAGGAACTTCTCTGAACTGCAATTCATAATCTTCGAGTTGATTTTTGATCCATAGAAGTTGTGCCCAATAGCTGCTTACTGAGATGTACTCAGATTCAGCCGTGGAGGTTGCGACACAGTTCTGCTTTTTATTGTTCCATGAAATAAGCCTTCTTCCGAGGAATTGGCACGTCCCGGAAGTGCTTTTACTATCATCCCGGCTTCCTGTAAAATCAGCATCTGAAAAGCCTATCAGCTTGACATAATTGTTTCTTAAGTACCACAAGCAAATATTTGGTGTACCTTTAAGGTATCTAAGAATTCGCTTTGTAGCGACATAATGAGATTTCTTAGTGTTCACCTGATATCTGGCACAAACGCATGTGGAAAACATAATATCTGGTCTACTAGCAGTAAGGTAGAGCAGGGATCCAATTATGCTTCTGTATTTGGTTTCATCAAAAGGTTTCCCTTTTTCATCCTTGTCCAGAGACACATTGGATCCCATTGGAGTCCTCATAGAGGTTGCATTCTCCATTCCGAATTTCTTGAGGAGTTCATTTGTGAACTTCGTCTGAGAAATGAAAATTCCATCCTCAGACTGTTTCACTTGAAGTTCCAAGAAGTACTTCAGCTCACCCATGCTGCTCATTTCAAACTTCCCTTGCATAAGTTTAGAAAACTTCTTGCACAGGTTGTTGTCCGTTGAGCCGAATATTATGTCATCGACATAGATTTGCACCAGCAAAATCTTGCCTTTGACTTCCCTAAGAATCAATGTCTTATCTATTTTTCCTCTCGAGAACTTGTTCTCAAGACGAAAACAAGGCAGAGTCTCATACCAAGCTCGAGGAGCTTGTTTTAAGCCATATAATGCTTTATTAAGAAAGTAAACATGATTAGGGAATGTTGGATTAACAAAACCTGGGGGTTGCGCGACATATATTTCCTCTTTAAATTTTCCATTTAGGAACACAGATTTCACGTCCATCTGATAGACAGTGAATCCTTTGTGAGAGGCATATGCAAGGAACAACTTGATCGCCTCGAGCCTTGCAACTGGTGCAAAGGTTTGGTCGAAGTTAATCACCTCCTCTTGTCTGTAACCTTGAGCCACCAGTCTGGCCTTGTTCTTGATGATGACCTCGTGTTCATCTAGTTTGTTTCTGAAGATCCACTTAGTGCCGATCACATTCTGTTTCTTTGGTCTGGGAACAAGCGTCCAGATGTTGCATCGTTCGAATTGATGCAGTTCATCTTGCATTGCCAATATCCATGAAGCATCTTTGTTCGCTTCGTCGAACTTCTTTGGCTCAACCTGTGATAGAAAACTAGGGTGCAAAATCTCGTTAATTGTACCTTTGCGAGTTCTGACACCGTCACGAGGATCTCCTATGATTTTATCTCTAGGATGATCCCTCACGTGTCGGAGCTCTAAGAGTCTGGCATCTGGAGCTCTAACAGCTTCTCGGGCTCCTCCCTCTTCTAGAGGATTTTCTCCATCCTGATCGTCATCTTCTCCAGTTGGCGTTGAGGTGGAGACCTCGACGTACTTGGGAGTTGCATCTTTAGCAGTCTCATCGAGACTTAGCTGTTCAAGCCTTGCACCTGCATCTTCAAGAATGCCACTGGAAGAATTGTTGTGAAGCAAGCTTCCTTCATCAAATACAACATTAATGGACTCCTCTACCACTAGGGTTTTCTTATTGAAAACCCTTTATGCCTGACTGTGGCTACTATAGCCCATGAAGATGCCTTCGAAGCATTTTTCTCCGAATTTAGTACGTAGGTACTTCCCATTATTGTGTACATTGCATCTGCAGCCATTAATCCTTTAATAGAACATGGTTGATTTCTTGCCTTTCAATAGCTCATAAGGCATATTACGATGATTCTTGTTGATCAATGCTCGGTTCTGCACATGACAAACCGTATTGACAGCCTCTGCCCAGAAGTACTCTGGAAGAGAAGCGTCATTCAACATTGTCGTACATGCTTTAATGAGCGTTCTATTTCTCCTCTCCGCAACTCCGTTTTACTGAGGAGTACGTAGGGAGGAAAACTCGTGAAGATACCATGTTCTTCACAGAATTCTATCATAGCACCAGACTCGAATTCTTTTCCATGGTCACTTCTGATTTTGACCACGGATCAGTTAAGTTCGTTCTGTATCTGCTTGATAAAATTAGTGAAGATGTCAAACGTATCTGACTTTCGTTTCAAGAAGAACACCCACATAAACCGAGAGTGATCATCAACAATCACTAGTGTATACGATTTGCCTCCTAAGCTATGAACTTGCACTGGACCGAATAAGTCCATATGCAGAAGATAAAGACATCTGGAGGAGCTTTGTCTACAATGCCCTTAAAGGTAGCCCGAGTCTGTTTGCCCTTCTGGCATACAGGACAAGGGCTATCTTTGATGCACTTAATAGTAGGGGCATCCCTTACTAAATTCTTGGAAAACAACATATTAATAGTCTTGAAATTAATATGTGCTAATCTCTTGTGCCATTGTTCACAGAGAGAAGCACTGCCTTTTGCTACTAGGCACACGGGGGTAGAAGAGTCTAAGCTAAGAAAATCTAAGCAAAAGATATTTTTGCTCCTAATGCCGGTTAATACCGTCTCCGAAGAGGCACACGATATTATCAAGCACTTATCCTTGCAGAACTTAACGTCGTATCCTTTATCACACAACTGGCTTACACTGATCAGGTTATGGTTTAACCCTTTCAACATAGGCCACGTCTGTGATAGAGAATACACCGTCTGAAATCATACCATAACCCCTTGTGACTCCTCGATCAGATCTTCCAAAGATGACTTTGGGTCCATTTTCGACTGGGGAGTAATCACGCAACAGGCTTCTTGTCCCGGTCATATGCCGGGAACATCCACTGTCTAAGTACCAGATTGGCGTTTTGGTGGCCTTTGGACATACTTGCAAAACAGATTTAGTTTCCCTTAGGAACCCAATCGAACTTGGGTCCTAGATTCTTTGTTAGCACACTCCCCCTCGGTTGGTTAACCCTACGAGTGGTCGGCCTCGCATTGCTAACAAAAGGAGTCTCATTGTATCTTGGATTAAACCAGCAATCAACGGCAAAGTGACCAACTTTGCCACAGCACCAACATTCAAACCTGTTGTACCATTTCTTAGGCTCCTGCTTCACCCTTGTAACAGTGGGTCCAGCCGGGGCCTTGGATCTGGAGGTGGAGGCATCATGATGACAGTAGTCACACAACTTCTTCACTTCCTATTCCTTCAGTATGACAGGCTTGGCCTTTGGTGCCTGCTTCCTATTATGGCTGGTAGAGAAGTGGACATAATTCTCAACTTGGATTTCCTCATAAGGTGCCTTGAAGACACTCTCACCGTAGTTGCGGGGGAAGGTCCAACCATCATACCGGCTCTTGGGCTTTTCAACCGAGGGTCGGAAGAAGTGGCCATAGGTTGACTCAAAGTCCTGCTCATTGCAAGGAAAGCCAGGCTTTCTAAATGAAACAGGACCGAGTGGAGCCTTTCCCTTTTCTGCAGCAGAGGCCTTCTTAGTAGCCTTATTTTCACTCCGATTTTTGTTTCTCCTGGATGATTTACCAAACAAAGCCACATGCCCTAATCCAGCCCCATTAGCCTGAGCAGAGAATTCATCAACCATAGGAAGAATAGTCTTGGGAATAGAGAAGCTTTTGACAATCTTCCTCTCTGCCACAAGCTGTTCTTCCAGGTTGTTGATTTCTTCCTGTTTTTGGTCAAAGAGCCTTAGAGAATCTGAGTGCTCAGAAGTCAGGTCCAGGTGTTCCTGTCAGAGAGAAATTAAGTTAGTGATCTCTTCTCTTAGGGACACACCCTCAGCCTTAAGGAATTTCACTTCTTTTTTCTGAGCCCTCAACCTCTTACGGCACTCTTCGAAAGTATTGAGCAAAAGCTCATACTTTTCGAGGAGTTCAGCCTCACGGGCAGATGGACTGTCCTCGTGGTCATCTTTAGGAGACTCAGAGTCAGAGTCAGAGTCAGAGAGGGGGTGCAATCTTTTACCTTCCCAGTAAATGGGGGAAAGTCTCCATCTGAGTCGGAGCGACCCATTAGCCCGAAGTAGGCTTCCTCATCATCACTTGAGTCTGAAGAGTCAGATTCACTCAGTGTCTTTGGATTTTTAGCAATGTAGCTCCTCTCCTTCTTCTTATCTCTAGAGGACTTGTGCTCCTCTCGTTTCCCCTTATCTTTCTTGCTTTGGTGGCAGTCAGCAATGACGTGACCTGGCTTATTGCATCCAAAGAAGATAATTTCAGTAGAACGATGTTTGTTCTGTTTAGACTCATACATGTCAGAAGAGTAATTCTTCTTCTGATGTCTGGAGGAAAAGCCATCCTTTTTTCTCTGATTCCTTAACTTGAGGAACTTCTTGAACTCTCGAGTGATGAAGGAGAATTCTTCCTCAGATAGCTCTGAGCCGGATGAGCATGGCTCAGAGTCTTCTTCCTATGCCTTTCTCCAAGAGCGGGACGAGGCTGCACCCTTGCCTTTCCTTGAGTGAATAGCTTTTAGGGCCACAGTCTTTTCTTTGGCTGTGGCCTTATCGGCTTCTTCTTCAGCTTTTCTGGTGTTCAGCTGAAGCTCGTAGGACATTAGCTTTCCAAACAGAATCTGGGGATCAGTTTCTGCCAACTTGCCAAATTCTCTGATGGCGCAGATCTTGGTGTCCCATTCCTTAGTAAGGGATCTAAGGAATTTGTCATTTAGTTCACCATCGGTGAACACTCTGCCATAACCCTTCAGGGCATTGACGATCTTCAGGAAGTTCTCGAATGTCACTCTGATTTCTTCCTTGGGACCTTGCCTTAAGGCCTCATACTTCTGGTTTAGAAGGGATCTTCGATCATCCCTTACTTCATCTGTGCCTTCCATCAGAATGATCAGGAAGTGCCATATGTCCTTGGCAGTCCTTCAGTTGCTGATATTCTGCATCATGGAATCATCAACGGCGCTTACTAAGATGTTTTGAGCTTTCTTGTCTAGTCGGACAAGCACCATCTCATCTTTATCCATTTAAGAGAGCTTCTTTGGCACCATCTTGGTCGGATCAATGGTGGAGGCCTTAGTGGGGATATAAGGGCCCTCCTCCACTATCATGAAGAGTCAGGGATTGACTGCTTCCATGTAGAACCTGATCCTTTCCTTCCAGATGGGAAAGTTCAGCTTGGTGCATACTGGAATCTTTCCTTAAAACTTGAGTCTGTCCATTCCTGAGATCTTCTTTCTTCTTGATACTAGACACAGGATCTTACTCAAGGTGTTAACCTTACTGATGAGTAACCTACCTCTGATACCACTTGAAAGTCTCTAGTGTCGACTAAATCCACCTATGGGGGGGAATAGGTGTCGTGCAGTCTTTTGCGGAATTAAATTTACCTGCACAAATAAACAAACACAGCATAGAAAACACACAAAGAGTTATAGTGGATCCCCGATTTGGGTACGTCCACTTTCCCCCTTCGATCTATCTCACACCAAGGGACGACTCGGTCACTTCTCCAAACGGATTGAAATCCAATCCTCACACTACGGAAGGAACCCTTCCAACAAAGGAGTCACAACTCCACCACCACGGGTTGCACCCAACCCTTACAACTAGGAATTAAAATTCCTTTACAACAAACCAAAATTGAATGTAAAAGAAAATACAAACAAAGCTTTTGGAGATTCCGATGTCCTTCTTCGTTCGATGAAGCTTTCTTGAAAGTTACGAAGAGTCCACAACCGGATTTCTCTCTTGGAGAGGATCTTGTCAAGATCGGCGACGGCGATACTTTGTAGATCCAAACTTCTTGACAAAGCAAGCAAGGTCTACCAAAGATCTCAGTCGGATCAATCGTCTCAACCGATTAGGAATGGAGAACAAGTCTCGTTTTACGAAACAGAAGACAAGAGATCTCAAGAGAGATACGTGAGATGCTCTGCTCGCCTCAGTACTGTCGTCGGAAGATCAGAGAAGCACTGAGATCAACGACAGTGACGAACTTGCGAGCGGCTACAAGCGATCGGCGGTTTCCACGATCGGCTAGGGCACGACGTCGGCTGCTTTCGATTTCTGAGAATGTGTATCTTTAGAAGTTCAAAATATGCGAGTATAAATACTAGAGGCCAGCCCTAAAGACCGTTGTGGGGCCCACGAGAAGAAACCCTAGCCCAAGCCTAAACAGCGCATGGCGAGATGGTTCGGTCCAGCGAACGGAGGAAAATTGCCTAAGGCAAAATCGGCGGGAATCGTTGGTTATTCCTATCGAAGTCGGCGGGAATCATTCACGATTCCCGTCGATTCTGCCTTAGCAGAATCCCTGTCTGGAAAACTGTCAACCGAAAGAAGTCGGCGGGAATGCAGACTGATTCTCGTCGAATTCGGCGGGAATCACTTACGATTCCCGTCGATTCTGCCTTGGCAGAATTCCTGTTGGAAAACTGTCAGTCGGAAGAAGTCGGCGGGAATCACTAACGATTCTCGTCGAAATCGGTGAGAATCACAAGTGACTCCCGTCGAAGTCGGCGGGAATAACTTAGTGATTCCCATCGATTTTGACTTGGAATAATTTTCTCTTCCTTCCTTTGATGACTTGGTCTTTGACCCATCTTTGATCCTTCTTCTTCTCTTGATCTACCTAGACCCTGTACTTCAATATAAGTACACTCCAATAAAGAGAGCACACGTGAGTCAACACACTGATTTACTCAACGAGGGATTACGTTGCGCAGACCCGTGTATATTGACCCACTGCACCATGACATTTGTGTGTACTTAGCATGGAATAGCTGCAAGCATAACTTGATAGAAGATCGTCAAATACATTGTCAATTCAACTTAGCTTGTTCATGGGCTTCTTCAAATCAGGTACATTGTTGATACAATACCCAACACCCCTCATAGAACCTATTCGTTTTCCGTGCTTCCTCAACAAAATAGACCTTGTATAATGCCCTAGCTTGGTGAACTCATGCAGGTAATCATCAATAGTCTACTCACCCTGCACCAGGTGTTGAAACTCGTTCTCCATTGCGATTCGTCGTGACACCGGTAAGAACTTTGCCAAAAATAGTCTGGAGAATTCCTCCATCGATATCTCTCCCAGGCCTCTGCCTTCCAACTGGTGCAACTCGACCTAATCCCACCAAAGTCTCTCCTCTCCTTCCAGTAAGAAAGTGGCTAACGTAAATTTATGCCCCTCATCAATCCTGATGGCTGTCAGGATCCTCTTCGCTCTGGCGAACCAATCCTCAACTTGCATTGGGGAACCTGGCCCATCGAACGTAGGAGGATGAAACTCAATAAACCGCTTCAGTTGCTCGTCAGCTACTTTCTCATCAATACGAGCTTCAACATGCTCTTGCCTCGCACTAACCTATAATGGCTCCACTACAGGCCTTGCCTGCCCAATAGGTTCTGCTTGAAATATGGCAAATACTACCTCCGCAACTAAGCGTATGGTTTCTGCTGAAGGGGAAGGTGTTGTCACCTCAGCTGGTGCCGCACTCTCATCCGAATGCTGGGGCTCAGACTGCCCAGCACCACTCCTTATCACCTATACGTGAACAAGACATCAATAACCTCCAATCCAAAATGGCAAACATACCGAATATATGCTCACGCTCCTCAAATACAAGCATTGCATTCCTAGTGGACATTCATGAGTTCAATTATGTTATCCCGACTCAATCCTATCCTCTGATACCACTTTATAACGCCTCCATCCATCACATGGAATATAACAGAGGGTCCGGCCGGGGCCCCATGCCATATTTCACAGACAAACAGCGAGGTCACGTGTGAATAGCAAAATACCATCTACTAGCATCCGACCTCAGAGCATTCTAGCGGAAGTTTATTACTTATAAGAACTCATCCAATGAATGTCCACTAAATATATAAATACCCATTTATATACAACTCAAATGCTCACGGCCTTAAGGCCTTACAAGTTTCTCTTTACAAAAGGTGGTTTCATACATCAGCACACCGGCCGGCCACACATGAAATCCAATTCTTCGCACGGACTTCGAGGGTCTACAAACAGCAGCAGCAAGGGCTTCAGCCCGCTCAGTCCAGTTCAGCATCAACAAGGGCAACACCTGCATATGGACGTCCACCCCATGGGTGATAAACAAAGCAACAATCAGCATTCATCTGACCAATTATAACGACCCTACCCCTTACTCGGGGCAGTGGTTCCTTCCCTGCATGCATTGCAATCACAATATATATCATAACAAGTGCACTCAGGCACAACAACATCACCCACGCCGACCTTCGTGCTAGATACTCCATGCACTCATGACACGCTTACGGTGTACTGAATCATCCTTAGTATACCATCGATTAGAGATTCTCCACTTGGTTGCTGAGCACTAGTCTACTACAACACGCGTTCTAGAGACATCCTCGCCCGTCCCACTCAGAGGTGTTCACCTTATGACAACCGTTGAGAATTATCGATCGAAACGTCGGGAAGGCCAGCAGCCCCCCATTTGTAGTGCTACCAACCGACCGCTCACAATGATCTTACAACTGAACTTGTTGGGTGTCCTACCCACTCAGAGGTTCTTAACTTGCTGGACATGGGCATCAGCCGTAAAACCCCTATTGGCAACTTCTCGCGCCCATCCCACTCAGAATTTCTCGCTCATAACAATCCTACCACTGAACTTGTTGGGTGTCCCACCCACTCAGAGGTTCTTGTATCCATCTCTCAACACAGGCACCTAGTGCCACTTTCCAATCCATCACACAACTCGTACCGAGCATACAACCAAAGGAGCTATGCAAAGCTTCATTACAACAATTCACAAACGTACTCACAATCTCCGCAAGCTAATTGATTTATACACGGAGTCTTCTTCGGTTCGTAGAATCACAAATCCAGACTACCTATCAAGATGGGCTTCACACAGCATGCATATTCTGTACTACACACTTCTGGATCTAAATGCAGACTCAACCGTTGGAATCGCTTACGCTTTCCACCTCTTGGTGGAGGACTATATGCACATGCATAAAGTAGGACTTCACTTATACAAGAAGGAGATCGTTACACTTGACGATTGCTTCGGAGCCATGACAAACTAGCCGGTTGGAAATCACAGAGACGGCCTTGCCTCCACAACGCTGAACACGACTCTCGATTCGGACCGGTGAAGCTCCACCGATGGCTAGAAAGCTTCTCCTTCTTCCTTCCTTGCTCTGCTCTCTCTTCTCTTTAGATAGAGAATGGCCAAGGATTGAATGAGATTTTATCTTCTATTCTCGGCCTTATAATAGCAGGAAGGATCTTGGACCACAGGATCCAAATAGAAGGAAATGAGCGGCCTTGATCTGCTTTGAAAAGCATCAAAACAGGACTGACACGTATTGTGACACACCCGTGTCACAGGCCGTGTCCTTTAAGCGTCAACTGAACCGACTATATCCGGATCAGAACACGGCTAGGCACGCCCGTGTCAAGTACCTGACATGCCCGTATTACACAGTACTTGCCCATGTTGAGGGGAGTGTCCCTCAATCAACACAGGATCAACTCTCCCGAGAAGGGCACGGCTAAGGCACTCGCCCGTGTCCTTGGCCATGTGCCAAGCACGCCCCTGTAACACGTCAGTGTCACAGGCCGTGTGCCACACTCAATGCCGCCCGGTTAAGAACCCAAGAAGGACACGCTGGTGTCCAAGGCCGTGTCGCCTCTCAACGATCGTCGACTTCATTTTCGTCGAGCACTCGCGACATACCCGAGTACCCATAGCTAGACACGCCCTGGGACATGCCTATGTCCCAGTCCGTGTCTCCCAGCCTGAACTCCAAATTGAAATTTGGGGTGTTACATGACAGGCCTCGGTCAACCTCTCACAAGATAATTCTCCCATCTAAGAGGTATGACCAAGACTGTAAGTGTGGTCACTGGAGGTGTGGGAATCTTTCTTGTAAGATTACTAAAGTACCTTACAATGGAAGAAGAGAGGTCATGGGATTGAGTGCTCAGAAGGCTCCCCATGTTGAAGTTCAAAAGCACCATCTTGGACCTTTTCTATTTGGTTCCCCAGCACCCTCATTCAAGGATATGGCAATGGCCTATTCTAAAGTTCTTCCATCAAGAACTCAAACCAAAGGTTAGCTAGTCAGTGCGGCTACCTTGGCTATCCCTGAATCCATGAAGAACATGCCATCTACAAAGAAGGATGTTGCTAATGATGTTCAGAGTAAGCCAATTTCCTCTACTGGTAGACTTACTTTTGGTCAAGCTCTTGTTGAAAGAAACTAGAAGAAGGCCACAGTTCTCCCAAATGAATAGGTAGCCAGAAGTGGATTGCACACTTCAAGGTGTGTTCAAAAAAGGAGATACAACATCCATGAATGTTGGTGCTGTGCCAAAGTGGGCCACTTTGCCATTGATTGTTGGCACAGCTCTAGTGTGCAAAAAGCAAGGCAGTGTCTTCCTAAAAGGACTCCTGTAGGTAGACATATGCATTCTTATGCTAACAGGAACCTAGGACCCATGTTAGCTTGGGTTCCTAAGGTAAGGTAAATTTTATTTTGCAGGACAGTTCAAGTGACCATACCCATTTATGGTCCCTGGACAGAGTTGTACCAAATCTAGGTCTTGGTACAAGAATTGGATGAACTGACCAGCATGCACAAGATACCTAACACATGTGCAATTGTTGAGGATGAGCTAGGTGGATCAGTCAGATAGGGGTAGATGGAAAACTGTCGACAAAAAGGAGACTTTGCAGGATACAAGGAAGTGATTGTGAATCCAGCAATTGATCCAATACTACAGGACAAAGATAAGTAGAATTCATCCAGTTTATGACTTTACTAAATGTTCTCTTAATTGCTAAAACTATGCATTTTAGAGATAAGATAGTTGAAATTAAAAGATAAAGAAGGCGTTTGACAATCATCCAAAAACTCTTCTCAATATATAAGTTAATGGATCACATGTAAGACCCCCTTTTTTTTTCAACCACCGGGGTCTTATCCCAGAACTGCCGCTTTGCGGTGACACCGACTCACGGGAAGGTCGCCACTACAAAACGCCAATTCTACCGGCCCTTTTCGATCGCAAAATAGTAGCATAATAAAGTAAGAGCAAGTCCACAATAATCACATGTATATAAATAAATCTCCACGATGGGAGAGTCCACAATAATAATAAAAATCAGAGTACAAAAAGGAGGGCTTGTGCCCAGTACATGTAATCCTCACTACAAGTCACTCGCGGAAGCAAAACTAAAACTAAGCGTCACCGTAACTGTCACTGAACCGAGAGCACCCAAGCTGGACTGGCCCAACTCCACCGACTCTGTACTCTACTGGTATTGCATCTCTGGGTGCTTCTTCCTTTTCGACCTGCCGTCGTCGTCTCGCGATCTACGTCTGCGTCTACGTCTTCGGCCTCCTGGCTGCTGAGCTGGTGGGGTCCCACCCATCAAGGGGCATTTGACCCGTGTATGTCCTGGCTGGTGACAATGGTAATACGGTCGTGGGGCCAACTCTGTCAGGAACTGCAATACTCGTGACCCTTCCATATGGTATACCTAGAATGTTGTGGTTCGAAAACCGTTAGTCATAAAGACTAAGCCCTATCATCCCCTACCCCTTCCCCCATGGCTCCTAGGTATCGAGCGGAGAGGAAGAAAGGGAAGGACATGAAGGTGGAGATTAAATCAAATAAATAGGTGACAGCGGACCTATGCTAGCAATGCTATAGTAAACAAGATAGAAACAGAAAGTAGGAAACGTAACCTTAACTTATGCGTGGAAGCGCATAAGCCGAGGGATCTTTTGCAGGGCTCCCAACGTATAGAGTGTACCATGCCACTTATAAGTTGGGGTGTCGGTTGTCAAACAGCAAGGAATGGCAAGTAAGTGAAAGTACAAGTAATATAACCATTGATTTATAGGGATTACCCCTATAGACCAAGGGGCCGTTTTGCAAGGCCTATCGTATAAAACATCTCATACCATTTTATACGTTAGGTGGCATGTTTTTGCTATGTCACACAATTATGCAATGAAATGCACAAGCAAGTGCAACACACCCACACGACTCCATGCGCACAGACCTTTAGTTCCCCCTGTTCGGGCGGCTAGCTTCACCCCCAGGAACCTCCGTTGTGGCAAACGGAGACAGTGAGTCGGGCCCCTCACACCTAGGCGGGTAACCACACTACCAGGCCTAGCCCTTCCGTACGCCCCTAGAAGAACACAACCTAGAGTATCCGCGTACTTGTGCTGGCTGTACACACCAGGCTTTTCGCCGAGTCAACGTACCGCTGTCGGTGTGATCGATCGCCTAGTACCGATGACCCACCACTTATATGCACATGCAACCATGTCAATTATATTTGTACAAGTTCTCATATTACCGAGCCTCCAGCTCTCTAGGCTACTAAGTCTGTACCAAGTCCCCGAGCATCCCGCTCCCTGGACTTCCAAATTACCAACCAAACCATAGTCATTACTTATAGGCCCCTAGACTATGGACCTTCTCTACCCTTTCCAAGCCAATTCTTCTTCCTAAGTGTACAAGTGCAGGTGTGAGGTACAACTATTATTAGGGTTACTCTTGATCATTTTATTCCTAAGATTTAAGGTTAACCTTGGACTTCCCGAGGGTTACCCGGTGAAGGGCTCGCAGCGGTACTAGGAGCTATGATGGGGTGAATCCCAAAACTCCCTTTCCAAGGCACTTATTATACTTGATTGGTTCCCTTAACCCATTCCCTTCTCGTATTACAGTGGGCTATTCCTAGGGTGGCTTTGACTCTTCCTCTTCTCGGGGAGGACGGTCTTCCGTCGAACCCGAACGCTACCTATCGCTAGTCAATCTCACACCCTACCCATCCTGACTTCCAATAATGAACTTGATTTAACTCACCCTATCTAAACCAGCAAACTATCAAAATTCCATCTCCAAGTTCATCACCCACTCTAGCTCAGCTTCTGCAGTTTTACTACGCAAACCGTCCTAATCTTTATGAGGTATGCAAGGGGTGGTACTCCCAACTGTCTTCCAAATCCCATATAATATTTACTGGAGGTCTACCATGACCTAATTAGTCTAAATCCAGAAAATAATAATTTTCCTATTTCATTTGGCATTTAATTTATTTGTTCTAAGATCCCAAATGCCCTTGTATGAACATGAAGTGCACTAATGAGTCAATAATAAATTATCATAAAATCAGTAAAAATCATATCCAACATTTAAACAGCAATTCCAAGTTTTGAGAAATTCCAGAGATGTTTATGCCTATATTTCCTAATTTACCATTTTCTGCCACTTTTACTATATCATGAAGAAAGTACTGTAAATATTTATCCAAAAATTCCAAGAAAATTAAAAAAGCTATATAGTGACCTAAAACCATCATAAACCAGGTACCATAAATTTTCTCCATCATTTGAACTCTGAATCTATTTTAAAGTAAGATACTACTTTTATTAACTTAATGAAGGAAGTACTGTTTTTATTCATCTAAAATTCCAGAGAAAATTACCAAGTGACTATCATAATTTTAAACACTCACTGATCAAATTTCATAATTTTCCAATCAATAATTGGGCACTATTTGTATTTTTGACTGTATATCACATTTAGCGCATTAAAGAATAAAGTACCCAAAATAATCAGATAAAATTTCCAAGAAAATTACATAAGGAGTATCATACTATAATATGCACTAATCCAAGATTTCATAATATTCCAGGAAACAGAAATACCATACTCATCAAAATTAATATCCAGGGTACCATTATAGTTGTAAATGAAATACTGTATAAACTAATCCAAAAATCTCAACAAAATTATATTATATCTACTTGGACCATAAAATCACTCTACCCAAATTTTTGCTTGATTTGTAGTTCAGTTAACACCTTAATAATTCAAATTAGGGTTGGTGACTTAAACTAGGGTTAGGGTTTTAGGTGGGCTAAAGGTCTCCAAATACCCTAATATTTTTACCAGAGAACTTTACTGTCACTATGGTCCTCTCCACAAAATTTCAAGTCAGACCAAGGTCATTTGACCCCATGACCTTCACAACCCTACAAATCCCGTTAAGGGACCTACCCTAGGGTTCTAGGGCTACCCTACACCAAACCACTCCAAACTCCCTTGGAGGGTGTGTCATGCCCTAAAAAGTTAGCGACCAAAATATCAACCTCTGTTGAGGTGATATGGCCACTCAAATACCCAGGGGTGTTTGATCTTAAATTATCCTATAAGGATCAACCTAGGGTTGGACACAAACCTAACTAAAACATCTCCAAATGAGATGAAATTTTTACCAGAGCCTTATTATAAACCCAGAAACCACTCACTAAAATTTGGGAGAGTTTGGAAGTCTTTTAGCCATCTAATTAAATTAAGCTAGGATTATTGAATTTTTCTAAAAACTATAGAAAAACGTTTCCCAAAAATCTTAATTTTTGGACAGCATCTAGATATAGATACGATTAGGCCATACCCAAAATCTCAAGTCATTTTGATGACTGGATCGGGGTGGGGAATTTTTCTAAGGTCAAGACAGCCCTATGGACAGACCTCACCAAAAAGGGTGTTGTGGTCTAACCAGGACTCCAAATCGAGTGAAATCAGTTTTGAAGTAAAGTAGACTTCAAGGGCTACATTTTCTATGTTGACCATTTTTCCTGTAGAAGCCTCTAGTTATTTTTCTCAAATTATTTAATGTGATAGATATTTTTATTCAGAAATTGTTTTAAAAAAACATAGAATTTAAATCTCATGGCAATGTTCATCTTCTTCAACAGCCCGAAACCAGAAGCTTGAAAGCTTAGTTTACTGTAGCTTTTTCCAAAGCTATTTCCCGGCCATCCAGCCATCTCCCTGGTCGGCCACCACCACCACCACCTCTGTTGAGGTGAGGGCTACCGTCGGGCGGTGGCACGGCCGCCGGAGAGGCGGTTTCCGGCGAACCCGCCACCATGCAAATTTCGGAAAAGCATGGAAACGCTCACCCGATCCGGCTCTTTTGAGCCCGATATCTCTGCTAATGATTTCTAAGATATATCCATAGAAGAAAGAGTAGAGGAGGACCTTATTCATGGTTTGACGGCGAGATGGACGTTGGACTGTCATGGCGCGGTGGTGGCGTCGTCGGAATTCTTCTACAGCACAGTAGGAGACTCGAAACTTCAGGTAAGGGCTGGGAAACTTCATCCTTGAGCCTAAGGGGCCTTTTTAAAGGGAAGAGAGGAGGGAGGGGAAAGGTTGAAACGTTCATGGCCATTAATATTTCTTCTTAATAACGTTTCGGTTATGATGCTGGTAATTGAATTGCTGGAAACGAAGAGATGTTTGCCAGGTGGCGATTTCCTATTTGACTAGCATTTCCTAAATAACCAAAGTAGGAAACGGCCCATAAATACTCCTGGTGTAACTTCCCATAATCCGAATTGATTACAACGTCGGTTACCGAAATTTCTAGTCTGGCTGACGTTTCGGCCTTGGTCACGGGCGTGACACATAGGTCACGGGCGTGACAGGCCCGGATAGCCAATTCTGGGATCGACGATCATCGAACTCAGATCAACGGTCGTCGAAGGGTTGTCACGGGCGTGACACCTGGGTCACGGGCGTGACAGCCCCGGGTGGTCGATTCTGGGTCGACGACCGTCGAACTGAAATCGACGATCGTCGATCGTGGTCACGCCCTATGTCACGGGCGTGACATTGTGAGTCACGGGCGTGACAGGCCCGTGTGGCCAATTATGGGTCGACGACCGTCGAACTGAAATCGACGATCGTCGATCGTGGTCACGCCCTATGTCACGGGCGTGACATTGTGAGTCACGGGCGTGATAGGCCCGTGTGGCCAATTATGGGTCGACGACTGTCGAACTGAAATCGACGATCGTCGATCTTGGTCACGCCCTATGTCACGGGCGTGACATTGTGAGTCACGGGCGTGATAGGCCCGTGTGGCCAATTATGGGTCGACGACCGTCGAACTGAAATCGACGATCGTCGATCGTGGTCACGCCCTATGTCACGGGCGTGATGGGTCGGTCACGGGCGTGACCAACCCGTGACCTGAAATCCCGGTCGATTATTTCAATTTTTTGGGCTTCCTAGGGTTCTGTCACGACCACCCGACTCCTAGGGGTCTAGCCGGAAATGGGATGTTACAAATCCCAATAAACAAAACAAAGATTTTGTCCCCGAAATCCAGGTTAAGTCTACGGGGCTCCAATCGGGAGGGGAAGCTTGTAACATCCCATGAGAGTTGAAAGATCTACATCTCTGCGTTACGTTTGCAGTGTGCAGTTTTGATTCTAAGAACCATTCGTCCAATTGTCAAGGTATATACCCCCAATAAACAAAGGGTTAGCCCTTATTCTTGAAATTTCGGTCTTATTGGTTTAAAATAGGAACGCAGATTGATTGTCCAGAGGGGTTGTGAGGTATACCCGACCGAAAAGTTCCGGATACCTTTGTCGCATCGAGTCCTGTGGCTCCCCTGTATGCTCCTCCTGTCCATGCTTGTTCTACAGAACCTTGACTAACGGAACCTTCTTCCGACGCAAAGACCGTACTCCTCTGCCATCGATCCGAATCGGCTCCAAGTGAACTGACTAGTTGGAAGCTACCGGTCCATCTGTGGTCAAAATCTGCTGCTCCGGTCGCAGTAAAGACCTCCTAAGTGAAGAAACGTAGAATATGTCGTGCAGAGCTGCCAGTGGTGGCAACTCCAGCCTGTAAGCTAGGGCCCGATCCGCTCTAGGATCCCGTAAGGGCCCATATACCTAGGGCTGAACTTCTTCCTCCGACAACGCACCTGTGAAACTCCATGCATGGGCCGGATCTTCAAAAACACTCGGTCTCCCCACCTGAACTCCACCTGACGATGTCGGGCGTCATAATACTTAGCCTGTCTGCTCCGCGCTTCTAACATTCTGTCTCTGATTAGTCTCTGCTGAGCCTCGGCGTCTTCGACAAAATCCGATCCCAATGCCTTCGGATCTTCGTCCTGAATCCAGGGAAACACAAGCCAATACTAATTTGCCCAATAAACAAAGGTTTAGCCCCCAATAAACAAAAGATCAGCCCCTACCTATCTTGGGCTAAGTATCCTGGATATCACCCTGTTACATCTGTCCTAGCTGGGTGCACAATTTCTAGGGCATCAATCTTCGACTTGGGGTTCCACCCTGAAACTCGTTAATATACTCCATACCTTAAACTCTCTGAGTCACATTTACGACAACTTTATCCGGGTCAAAATGTTCCCAATCCCACATGGGTATCTTCCGAACTTGCATTCCTATCCGACCCTCAGTGTTTGTCTCGGTGGTTGCCTCTAGGTAATTTTGTTACTGGTGTTGAGGGTTAAGACTACTTGTATTTTACCATTCTGCTAATGTATTATTGGTCTCAATTCTCCTTAAAGTAGTCTACCGCTTCGAATAATCATTGATTGGGATAGTAGGGACACCTGAGTTTTCATCTTAGGTAGTCATTCTCGTGCTAAGCTCCCCTTTATTCTCTTTGGGTATCTCCTTACCTTAACCAAATTCATACCCAAGGTCTATTTTGAACTAGGGCACACTATAAATTGTCATGGTTAGTCACGAGTCCTAGTTGGTTGAGTCTACGTCGTAGACTAGAGAATTATGTGAAATGTTCTCTACCGCCGGAGGTGTTCCCTGCTGGGGGCAGGGTAGGCCACAGGCTATAGAGAAGGATTCCAATTAACGATGAAGTGGACTTTCACATATGATTTCCCTTATGGGCACACCACTGCTTCCGCTGCTTAGTTTGTCCCCAAACTAAACTCGAGCGGGGGTGACCCAGGGTTAGTGGACTGCTACTTTTCCGATCGAGGTTTCCCTCTGATACCACTTGTAAGACCCCCTTTTTTTCTTTTTCAACCACTAGGGTCTTAGCCCAGAACTGCCGCTTTGCGGTGACACCGACTCACGGGAAGGTCGCCACTACAAAACGCCAATTCTGCCGGCCCTTTTCGATCGCAGAATAGTAGCATAATAAATTAAGAGCAAGTCCACAATAATCACATGTATATAAATAAATCTCCACGATGGGAGAGTCCACAATAAAAATAAAAATCAGAGTACAAAAAGGAGGGCGTGTGCCCAGTACATGTAATCCTCACTACAAGTCACTCGCGGAAGCAAAACTAAAACTAAGCGTCACCGTAACTGTCACTGAACCGAGAGCACCCAAGCTAGACTGGCCCAACTCCACTGACTCTGTACTCTGCTGGTATTGCATCTCTGGGTGCTTCTTCCTTTTCGACCTGTCGTCTCCGCCTCGCGATCTACGTCTGCGTCTATGTCTTCGGCCTCCTGGCTGCTGAGCTGGTGGGGTCCCACCCATCAAGGGGCATTTGACCCGTGTATGTCCCGGCTGGTGACAATGGTAATACGATCGTGGGGCCAACTCTATCAGGAACTGCAATACTCGTGACCCTTCCATATGGTACACCTAGAATGTTGTGGTTCGAAAACCGTTAGTCATAAAGACTAAGCCCAATCATCCCCTACCCCTTCCCCCATGGCTCCTAGGTATCGAGCGGAGAGGAAGAAAGGGAAGGACATGAAGGTGGAGATTAAATCAAATAAACAGGTGACAGCAGACCTATGCTAGCAATTCTATAGTAAACAAGATAGAAACAGAAAGTAGGAAACGTAACCTTAACTTATGCGTGGAAGCGCATAAGCCGAGGGATCTTTTGCAGGGCTCCCATCGTATAGAGTGTCCCATGCCACTTATACGTTGGGGTGTCGGTTGTCAAACAACAAAGAATGGCAAGTAAGTGAAAGTACAAGTAATATAACCATTGATTTATAGGGATTACCCCTATAGACCAAGGGGTCGTTTTGCATGGCCTATCGTATAAAACGTCCCATACCATTTTATACGTTAGGTGGCATGTTTATGCTATGTCACACAATTATGCTATGAAATGCACAAGCAAGTGCAACACACCCACACGACTCCATGCGCACAGACCTTTAGTTCCCCCTGTTCGGGTGGCTAGCTTCACCCCCAGGAACCTCCGTTGTGGCAAACGGAGACAATGAGTCGGGCCCCTCACACCTAGGCGGGTAACCACACTACCAGGCCTAGCCCTTCCGTACGCCCCTAGAAGAACAAAACCTAGAGTATCCGCGTACTTGTGCTGGCTGTACACACCAGGCTTTTCGCCGAGTCAACGTACCGCTGTCGGTGTGATCGATCGCCTAGTACCGATGACCCACCACTTATATACACATGCAATCATGTCAATTATATTTGTACAAGTTCTCATATTACCGAGCCTCCAGCTCTCTAGGCTACTAAGTCTATACCAAGTCCCCGAGCATCCCGCTCCCTGGACTTCCAAATTACCAACCAAACCATAGTCATTACTTGTAGGCCCCTAGACTATGGACCTTCTCTACCCATTCCAAGCCAATTCTTCTTCCTAAGTGTACAAGTGCAGGTGTGAGGTACAACTATTATTAGGGTTACTCTTGATCATTTTATTCCTAAGATTTAAGGTTAACCTTGTACTTCCCGAGGGTTACCCGGTGAAGGGCTCGCAGCGGTACTAGGAGCTATGATGGGGTGAATCCCAAAACTCCCTTTCCAAGGCACTTATTATACTTGATTGGTTCCCTTAACCCATTCCCTTCTCGTATTACAGTGGGCTATTCCTAGGGTGGCTTTGACTCTTCCTCTTCTCGGGGAGGACGGTATTCCGTCGAACCCGAACGCTACCTATCGCTAGTCAATCTCACACCCTACCCATCCTGAATTCCAATAATGAACTTGATTTAACTCACCCTATCCAAACCAGCAAACTATCAAAATTCCATCTCCAAGTTCATCACCCACTCTAGTTCAGCTTCTGCAGTTTTACTACGCAAACCGTCCTAATCTTTATGAGGTATGCAAGGGGTGGTACTCCCAACTGTCTTCCAAATCACATATAATATTTACTGGCGGTCTACCATGACCTAATTAGTCTAAATCCAGAAAATAATAATTTTCCTATTTCATTTGGCATTTAATTTATTTGTTCTAAGATCCCAAATGCCCTTGTATGAACATGAAGTGCACTAATGAGTCAATAATAAATTATCATAAAATCAGTAAAAATCATATCCAACATTTAAACAGCAATTCTAAGTTTTGAGAAATTCCAGAGATGTTTATGCCTATATTTCCTAATTTACCATTTTCGGCCACTTTTACTATATCATGAAGAAAGTACTGTAAATATTTATCCAACAATTCCAAGAAAATTATATAAGCTATATAGTGACCTAAAACCATCATAAACCAAGTACCATAATTTTTCTCCATCATTTGAACTCTGAATCTATTTTAAAGTAAGATACTAATTTTCTTAACTTAATGAAGGAGGTACTGTTTTTATTCATCTAAAATTCTAGAGAAAATTACCAGGTGACTATCATAATTTGAAATACTCACTGATCATATTTCATAATTTTCCAATCAATAATTGGGCACTATTTGTATTTTTGACTGTATATCACATTTAGTGCCTTAAAGAATAAAGTACCCAAAATAATCAGATAAAATTTCCAAGAAAATTACATAAGGAGTATCATGCTATAATATGCACTAATCCAAGATTTCATAATATTCCAGCAAACAGAAATACCATACTCATCAAAATAAATATCCAGGGTACCATTATAGTTGAAAATGAAATACTGTATAAACTAATCCAAAAATCTCAACAAAATTATATTATATCTACTTGGACCATAAAATCACTCTACCCAAATTTTTGCTTGATTTGTAGTTCAGTTAACAGCTTAATAATTCAAATTAAGATTGGTGACCTAAACTAGGGTTAGGGTTTTATGTGGGCTAAAGGTCTCCAAATACCCTAATATTTTTACCAGAGAACTTTACTGTCCCTATGGTCCTCTCCCCCAAATTTCAAGTCAGACCAAGGTCATTTGACCCCATGACCTTCACAACCCTACAAATCCCGTTAAGGGACCTACCCTAGGGTTCTAGGGCTACCCTACACCAAACCACTCCAAACTCCCTTGGAGGGTGTGTCATGCCCTAAAAAGTTAGCGACCAAAATATCAGCATCTGTTGAGGTGATATGACCACTCAAATACCCAGGGGTGTTTGATCTTAAATTATCCTATAAGGATCAACCTAGGGTTGGACACAAACCTAACTAAAACATCTCCAAATGAGATGAAATTTTTACAAGAGCCTTATGATAAACCCAGGGACCACTCACCAAAATTTGGGAGGGTTTGGAAGTCTTTTAGCCGTCTAATTAAATTAAGCTAGGATTATTGAATTTTTTTAAAAACTATAGAAAAACATTTCCCAAAAATCTTAATTTTTGGACAGCATCTAGATATAGATTAGATTAGGCCATACCCAAAATCTCAAGTCATTTTGATGATTGGATCGGGGTGGGGAATTTTTCTAAGGTCAAGACAGCCCTATGGACAGACCTCACCAAAAAGGGTGTTGTGGTCTAACCAGGACTTCAAATCGAGTGAAATCAGTTTTGAAGTAGAGTAGACTTCAAGGGCTACATTTTCTACGTTGACCATTATTCCTGCAGAAGCCTCTAGTTATTTTTCTCAAATTATTTAATGTGACAGATATTTTTATTCAGAAATTGTTTTAAAAAAAATAGAATTTAAATCTCATGGCACTGTTCATCTTCTTCAACAGCCCGAAACCAGAAGCTTGAAAGCTTAGTTTCCTGTAGATTTTTCCAAAGCTATTTCCCGGCCATCCAGCCATCTCCCTGGCCGGCCACCACCACCACCACCTCTGTTGAGGTGAGGGCTACCGTCGGGCGGCGGCACGGCCGCCGGAGAGGCGGTTTCCGGCAAACCCGCCACCATGCAAATTTCGGAAAGCATGGAAACGCTCACCCGATCCAGCTCTTTTGAGCCCGATATCTCTCCTAATGATTTCTAAGATCTATCCATAGAAGAAAGAGTAGAGGAGGACCTTATTCATGGTTTGACGGCGAGATGGACGTTGGACTGTCATGGCGCGGTGGTGGCGTCGTCGGAATTCTTCTACAGCACAGTAGGAGACTCGAAACTTCAGGTAAGGGCTGAGAAACTTCATCCTTGAGCCTAAGGGGCCTTTTTAAAGGGAAGAGAGGAGGGAGGGGAAAGGTTGAAACGTTCATGGCCATTAATATTTCTTCTTAATAACGTTTCGGTTATGATGCTGGTAATTGAATTGCTGGAAACGAAGAGATGTTTGCCAGGTGGCGATTTCCTATTTGACTAGCATTTCCTAAATAATCAAAGTAGGAAACGGCCCATAAATACTCCTGGTGTAACTTCCCATAATCCGAATTGATTACAACGTCGGTTACCGAAATTTCCAGTCTGGCTGACGTTTCGGCCTTGGTCACGGGCGTGACACATAGGTCACGGGCGTGACAAGCCCAGATAGCCAATTCTGGGATCGACGATCGTCGAACTCAGATCAACGGTCATCGAAGGGTTGTCACGGGCGTGACACCTGGGTCACGGGTGTGACAGCCCCGGGTGGTCGATTCTGGGTCGACGACCGTCGAACTGAAATCGACGATCGTCGATCGTGGTCACGCCCTATGTCACGGGCGTGACATTGTGAGTCACGGGCGTGATAGGCCCGTGTGGCCAATTATGGGTCGACGACCATCGAACTGAAATCGACGATCGTCGATCGTGGTCACGCCCTATGTCACGGGCGTGACATTGTGAGTCACGGGCGTGACAGGCCCGTGTGGCCAATTATGGGTCGACGACCGTCGAACTGAAATCGACGATCGTCGATCGTGGTCACGCCCTATGTCACGGGCGTGACATTGTGAGTCATGGGCGTGACAGGCCCGTGTGGCCAATTATGGGTCAACGACCGTCGAACTGAAATCGACGATCGTCGATCGTGGTCACGCCCTATGTCACGGGCATGACGGGTCGGTCACGGTCATGACCAACCCGTGACCCGAAATCCCGGTCGATTATTTCAAGTTTTTGGGCTTCCTAGGGTTCTGTCACGACCACCCGACTCCTAGGGGTCTAGCCGGAAATGGGATGTTACATCACATGTTCAAAATGCCAAAAGATGTAACTAGATTCAACATCCTCAAAATTGACATGGGCATATTGAAGCTAGTTCAAATTGGACTCCACTAGGACACATATTATAATGTGTATTGCAGGTCATCTTAATCCCTGCAGAGTAGGCAAATTTAGCGATCTTAAAATTTACCACTAGATGCAACTATACTCAACATCATCAAACTTGACATAAGCATGTTGAATTTATGTCTAGTTGCACTCCACTAGCACACTCATTAAAAATATATATATTTTTTGCAAGAAAATTTTTACCTTGCAGGATTGGTCGACCCAGTACGACTTATGAGTAAATGCAAAAGTTGTCTATGGGCGGCTAAGTAAAAGTACTTAATCCATACTGTTTATCAAATTTTGATCACCAAATCGGGTAAGTGACTTTCCGCCTTCTCTTAAGAGATAACTATAAATAGTAGAGCTTGTGCATAAAGAAAAGTCATTGTTCCTTGCCCTCTACAGCCCGTATTCACTGAATTGACGGAAAACCATTCTCGCTAGGTTGCTAAATTCTCAAGCAAAATGGTGCCCAAGGGACAAGATTTCCTATTCAAGGGTTCGGAATTGGTGTGAAATGGAATAAAAGATGCTACTAAAGAGGTACAGTATGTTCTTCATCTTCTCCGAACATCTAACCTAGAATTCATCATGTCGGAACCTTATTTGCTTTGTAAACGGGAGGTTCTAGAGTTATTCTACAATGCCAAGGAAGATGCGGGAGCTGAAAAAATCAAGATGACTGTGAGTGGAACAAAAGTCAAGATAACATCAAGAAGGCTAAGAAAATCCCTAAAGCTGACAAAGTTCTCCGTGACTGATGACAAAGACGAACTGTCGCAAGATGATGTAAAGACTGCCCTGAAATGGTGTAGGTTTTCCAAGAACTCCCCCAGATCAATCCAAAGTAAGGAATTAAACCTGAAAGGAAAGTTCTTGGCAGATGTCATCAGGAAGGCTTTGTTATTCAAAATAGGCTCCCATGACAAGATCTCGAAAAAGATTTTTGAGCTAATATGCAGGGTCATATTGACCAGGAGAACTGACTGGGGAAGAATTCTCTTTGAAAGGATTACTGAGTACATGAATGTACCGAATTTAGGGAGAATTCTGTCCCTGTATTTGCGACAAACTATCCCAGTGATTCTGAACCTGAAACTGGGAGCAACAATACATCACATGAGAAGAATATACTTTAAGATGCTGGAAAGGTGGTACAGGGTTCTTCAACCCAATGGACCATTCGCTATAGAAAAGAAAGGAAAGAAGATAGTTGTTCCTGAGCCTAGCTCCAATAGTTGCTCTTCTGATGAGGAAGAACCTCATGATCTAGAATTGACAAGTTCTGAAGATCTATCCAGGAAGGATGTAGGTGATCAGAACTCAACTAAAACGTAGCAAGAATCTCTTTCTCCTCCAGTTGAAGAGGTTGACCAAGTGGCAAAGACAATAGTCAACAGGCTCTCTATAGAGATGGAAGGGAGGTCTTGGAGTTCCCAGGAGGTGGTAATGCTACCCTCTCACCACCCCAAGAACCACTAGATGGACAGAGTCATCAGAGTAATGGGGAGATAAATTTGAATTCTGGAATGGAAACTACAATGTCAGAAGATGAGCATCTTCTTCAAAAAGTAATGGAAATTTCATTTGCTGAGAACAGGACTGCAATGGCTGAGGGGGAGCAGCTTGTAGAATAAATAATGCAAGATGCATTAGTTTTAGGTGAGAAATTTTAGATCCCCTCTACAGAAATTCAGTCTATAGATGAGACTACTATTGCCTCTGTTGCTGACCTGCATGCAAATGAAGGCATGGCAGTGGATGAGGGGGAGATTCCATCTAAGCTCCCTGCTCATGAAGTTCATGATCTAGTCTCCTCTGAATCTGATAAAGAGGAATCTAGTCATGAGAAAACACACTCCTCAACACATATAGAGAATGGCCAGTCCAAGAGTGACTCTGCACAAAGAACAGGGAACAAGCCAGTACAGGAAGCTCGAGATGAAGGCATATCTTCCAGAATAGATCATTTGCCACAAATATTCCTAGCTCAGCTGAAGGGACTTCCAGATGAACAAAGGAGAACACTAGAAACATTTGAGATGATGCATTAAAAGATATCAGAAATGATCTAGCAACAGAAATCAAATCTATAAGATTTGAAGTAAACATGTTGAAAGGGGAAACTGTAAAGTTCTTTAAAAAGGCTGCTCTAGTTGTGGACTACACCATGGACAAGCTGGATGTGGCAAGCCAGAATGTTTTCACTATCATAGAAAATAAAAATATTTAGAATCAGAACATGCTGAACATTCATGATACTTATAAAGTTCTGAGGGATAAACAGAAGACAAAAATCTTTACCAAGATGGATGTCTGTACTAAGCTACTTGATGATCATATGCTGGAAGTAAAAAATCATGTTACTGCAGGAGTTAATTATCTAGAAACAGACAGAAGCAAGGCCTGCACTGCCCAGACCATTAAGATAGTTGAAGAAGTCAAAAAGGGGGAGAGTGAGGCTATAAGAACTGATACTGAAAGCATGGTCTAGGAAACCAATGTGGTGAGAGGCTCATTAGGAATGGAGGAAATTAAGTATGATAACATCCCAATGATGTCTGCTCATATACAAGATGCCATGCACAGAATATCTGTTGCTGATCAGGTATAAGATAATTAGGAGTATGTACAGTACATTGAAGAATGTGATAGTGTTGGTGCCCAGTGGGGAGAACAGTCTACTGCTGCTATGATTCCTTCCTTCAGCCCCACTATAGACCAAACATTGCTAACCAAAGAAATGACTATAACTGCTAAAACTGAAGAAGAAATCAGGATAAGGAAGAGGAAATATAGAGAAGAAATGGAGAAAAGGCCTGATTTCGAACAATAGGGCCCAGAGTCCAGATCTATCATTTTGCTTGCTTGGGATCAGGTCAAAAAAAAAGGTCAGACAGAGGAAAGTGGTACAAAAAAATGGAATGGGAAAGATATAAAATAGGGACACTGAAAGGAGAATTTACTAGAAGAATAAGAATCCTAACACTTTGCCTCCTGGTACAGTTGAACCCTCAAAGTACTTCCCCAAAACCTTCAGCTACTTTCAGAGGCAGAAAGATAAAGCTGAAACTGAAGTAGCTAAAGCAGACAAGAACAATAACAAATGAAATAAGAAGGCTGTTGTTGAAGAGAAAGCAGTTAAAAAGTCAAAGGCCAGTGGGATTGTGATAAGGGAACCTGAAACTTGAAAAGTTTCAGGTTTTGCTTATAGGGCTAAGGAATGTGACATTTTGGTTCATGCACAAACATTATAATTCCTTATATGTTAAATGAAATATCATTTATTATGATTATGTTCATTATTTTTCTTATTCATGCTCTGTTAATGTTTTTTGTAAATGTTGCATAAGTATTTTAGTGTATACATTGGCATTGGTTTTGACTTTTTCAAATAGGGGGAAATTGTTGGGTCCATTAATCCCTATGTCCTGGATTTGAAGAAGGTCTAGTAAACAATGTATACACATGTGGTGATCTAACTTGTGCTCAAGTTTAGTGATTGCAGGATGTCCTAATAACAATGATGGGATAGGTAGCCTAAGTGGCTAAGTCAGGTAAAACACTTACCTAAGTTGTGGATAGACAGAAATCTGTCTAAGTCCATACGCATTGAGTGAAGGTTACTCACTCAACGCAAGATGACTTGTTGTGCTGAGTGGATCCTATATAATCAAAGCCAAAGGAGTGGCAAGCTGAGAAAGAGTCTAAGTCTGCAAGCATTGAGTGAAGTCTACTCACTCAATGCCATACAGCAAAAAGCTGTGAGTCAGGCTAAGCCAAAGAAGATAGACTGAAAATCCGTCTAAGTCCACAAGCGTTGAGTGAGGACATCTCACTCAATGCCATGTGACAGAAGGCTATGAGACAAGCTTAGTTAGTCAAAGCCACAAAAAATCTGTACTAATATTTGACTAAGTCCACAAGCATTGAGTGAAGCAAGCTCACTCAACGTCATATGATAAAGCATTGATTGTATCTCATTTAGTCAGAACCTGTGCTTTCATACACAGAAAATGGTTAAGTCCAAATGCGCTGAGTGGAGCTTACTCTCTCAATGCCAAGGTGTAGAAAAATCTAGATAAGGTAGAAAGCATTGAGTGAGTCATGATCACTCAACGCTCTCAATGCCATAATTTAGAAAATCTGGCTAAAAAGGCGTTGAGTGAGGCGTGCTCACTCAACTCTCTCCACACTTAAGATGCTGAAGAAGCGGGAAATTTACTAAGGCATAAGGCATTGAGTGAGGAGTGGTCACTCGACGCTCTCAATGCCTAAATTATAGAAAGCATGGCTGAGGCATAAGGCGTTGAGTGAGGCATGGTCACTCAACGCTCTCAACTCCAAGCATTCAGAAAAGGCTAAAGAATAAGCTAAGGCAAAAAGTGTTGAGTAAGGCTTGCTCACTCAACGCTGTTAATGCCTAAGAAGACAGAATTATGTCTAAGTATTTTGGTGTTGAGTGAAGCTCACTCACTCAACGCCTATGCTAATGTTGCTTGATTTTTGGCTAAGTCCACAGCTGGTGACGTCAGCAAGTCAACACGTCAACATTATTCAAATTGATAGCGAGAAAGATACAATACAAGCCAAAAGGCATCGTAGAGCAACTGTATGATAGTTGGCGTTAAAGCAAGGTTGTAGCGGCCCATCAATGGTGTGGGGCCCACTTCTAAAAGAGTCGTTGGGTTGCAATCAATAAAAGGAGAAGCTTTTTACAAGAAAAGTAGTTGTTGATGTGGTTCTTCTTCATTACCATTGTTGTTGTGACTGAAGAACAGGAAGCTTAAGATAGCTTGTCTAAAGGCTTAACAAGTTAGTTGTTTTTCTTCATCATCGACTACAGTAAGATTGGAGCAGATCTGTGGAATGGAAAAAGAAAGTTAGCTGGTGCCATTTTCTATCTGCACCAGCAAGTTCCTCATAAATCCAGCTATTCAACTCTAAAGAACATTTACTGGAGGCTATAGAGAAGAAGTTAGGGTTGAATATCCTCAACCCAGGAAAGAAAGAAGAAACAGAATAGTAATTCTGCAAGTTACTTCCAGCATAAGTCAAAGTAAGATCTTTATCCTTATTGGTGTGAAGAAGTTGAGTGTAGAATCTTTCAGCTCAGGTAGCCGCAAGTTTTGCTGCAGTCACTTCACATTTCCAGCAGGAAAAAACCTTGATGTTATGAAGGAGAAGTTAGGACTGAGTATATCTCAGTTCAAGTAAAGGTAGACTCTGGAAATATATTCCTGGAGACAAAGTTGGGTTGAGTCTATCTCAGTCAAGGTAGATTGGCACGGATAAATTTCTCTTGTTTCCAATCAAGACTCACAAACCCACTTCCATCTTGTAGGATCCTCTTGGATCTGAGTGGTAGGAGCAAGTTTTCTCTAAGGTAGGATCCCTAGTGGATTTGAGGTAGGGCTGTCCTCCTAGCCTGAGTGTTAGGGCCTTTAGCCTGAGGTAGGTGATCAACTTATCACTGAGTTGTAGGCCCTTGTGGCTGAATTTTAAGTCTTGGAGGAGACTGAGAGATCCTGAGGGATCTGAGGTGTAAGCTCTTTGGAGCAGAGTTTTGGAGAAGTGCCTAGTCTAACAAGATAGATGGATAGGTGGGAGGGAAAGTGGATGTACCCTTATTAGGGGAACCACTAAAAATCTGTATGTGCTTTTCTGTGTTGTTTTCTTTGTGCAGGTTGCATGTATTGAAAGCAGAACTTAATCAACTAATAAAGCAACCAACTCAAAGAAAATCAAAAATAGTTATTAAGGACTAAAAAACCAATTCACCCCCTAGGTAATTTAGCTATCCTTATATTCAAAGACTTTCAACCAGGCATACTCGACGAATTCATCGAGTATCGGTAGACAGACTCGACACACTCAATGCCTTATATTCGATGAATTAGACTTGGAAAAATACTTGACAAATTCGTCGACTGGACTCGACGAATTCGGCGTGTATCACTTAGCATATTTGACGGATTCGGTGAGTATCGTAAGATACATTCGACGAGTATGCACAATGATACTCGGTGAATTTTACTTAACACATTTTTCACTTCTCCAATTAATTTTACCCTAAGTATATACGACGAATTTGACGGGTATTGGTAAGTATACTCGATGAATTCGGCGTGTATCAATGATGATACTCGATGAATTTGACGTGTATGGTAAACTATACTCGCCGAACTTACTTAGGTAAAATTCCGGTTTTTCCTAGGTCTAACCCTTGACCATCCTTGAGTCTTCTCTTGTACTTGGGATAAAAGTGCACCCCAATAGAGAGATTACACGTGAGTCAACACATTGGCCTACAAAATGAGGAATTACATTGTATAGTCCTGTGTTTACTTACCCATTGTAACCTGACAGTGGTGTGTACTTGGAATTATAGACATGCAAGTACATAACTAAACAGTGGCATCAAATACCATTACAATTCATCTTAGCTTAACTGGGCCCTTCTTCAAATCTAGGTTATTGTGGATAAAATACCCAACAATCTCCCCCTATTTGAAGAAGTCAAAACCCTATAAGTTAAGGTGAATTACATATGATAAATAATAAAATATGAAAACATGAAAAGATAAATGATATAAACAAAAACACGCATTCCAAAATAATTTTGCAAATCATATATATATATATATATATCAAATTGTCCATAGTTTTTAACAAGGGGAGGGTAACCCACAACTCAACATAAAAAAAACTAAAGTCCCTACTGGATCTGATTCTTCTACCTCTGCCTATCAAAATAAGCTTTTGGCTCTGGAAAGTACTTTGGTGGAGGTGCAGGCATCGGATCAGCGTCTTTGTGATTTCTGAAGTGAATTCTCCTTTTGGTGCATTATAGCTTGTACTTGTTCCATTCTTCCTGATAATAGTAGTGCTGATGTTTTTCACCATCATTGTCAACCAAGGAGAATGTGTCCATTATAATACCTCTAGAGATGGTACTCCACACTTCTTCGATTTCTCTATTTGGTTCTGACCAGAAAGCATATGGTCCTTCACCATACTTTCTCTTCTCTTGGACTAGAACAGAAGGGATCTCTTCAACATCAGCAGCAGAAGAAGTATCAGCCTGATAAAAATATTGTGGGTCTGACCAAAACTGAGAGAAATCCTGGGCAGGATGAGTCTCATCATGTGCTGGTACAGGCACAAAAGGTACTTGAGGTCTTGTCAACTAACTTTGCATCCACATGCAATTATCATAGCTGTAGTCAATAGACTTTTGGAAGTTTTCTATTATGGTAGCTTCAATAGTAATCATCTTAGCTTTCATACCTTCCTCCCCCTTTCTGACTTTTGTAGCCATAGACTTTGTATACGCTTACAAGCTATCATCATAATGAACCATAGAAGTATTATGCGCTGCAATCATAGTCTTGGCATTTTTGTCCACATAATCCATAATTTACTTTGTATATTGTAGTCCATCCATATTTAGCTTTATTACTTTTCCACCCTCAACCAATAATAAACCAACCTTTATATCAAGAGCTTCAATTTGAATCTTAACTTTAGCAAGGCCTCTGTTGATATCTTGCTCTATCTCTTTTACCTTTTCCAGGACTTTCTTTATTTTTGCTTCAAATTGTGCTTGCTGTCTTGCCAACATGACCTTTATTGTCTTGAGAATTGAACTATCAGCACTGGAGGTGGTAACTGTCTCAGAAACAATAGGTGGGAGAGAGGGTAGATCTTCATTGAGAGACTCATCAATCGGGGATAATCGAGCTTTAGAATTCAGTAGAGGCACATCAGCAGCTAGGACAGGAGGATGCTCCTCTGCATCTCCTTCCTTATCACAAATCTCAACTACCTGCTCAGGAATTATTGGAGGTTTACCCATTCCCTTGGCAACTCTTTTCTCAAGGTTTTGGATAAACCTGTCAACCTTAGTACATACTGATATCAAAGTATTAGTCACCTCCCCCTCAGAAGATGCAGTAGGAACAATCTCTGGGAGAAGGACAATCAGATTCTCTGTAGAAACTAGCTCAGAACCATCATTATCATTATCAGTATCATGTGGCTCATCAGCAATAATCATTTCCTCATCAGTATCGATCTTATAGTTATCCACATTCAAATCAGCATCATCAGCAACACTATCCTCAACCTCATCAGGTACTAATTCCTCAATAGCAATCTGAGCAATCTAAGAAATCTGAGTAACCTCTATCTGCAGATTCTCTGGCTCTGGGAATGGAATAACTTACTCCCCCGCTATTCCTACCCTCGAATTCGCAAGAATGTCACTAGGGTATGGAGAGGTAATACTGACCTCAGGAGAATGATCTTCCTCCTCCCCAGCTACATCTGGGGCTCTCCCTTGCCTCAAGATCCTCCTATACTACCTTGTGAAGATGGTAGAGTCTATCTTCTTAAGGTGATGGATAGGTACACCTTTGGTAAAATCAAACTTATTACCATCAAGCTGATTCAGGTACAAGGTGATAATCCTTCCAAAGTTGGGTGTGCGGAGACTATCCTTGATTTTATAAAATAGCATTGCACCTAGTACAACCTCTTCTTGTAGATAATTGCCACTAGCACCGTGAACATTTATATAGAAAGGTAGTCATTTGAACTAGTCTTGCAAAGCAGCACTTTGCCAATGATGTCTGATAGCTGTTTCCCTTCCTCGTTCATCCCTTTTCCTCTTAACAGCCTTGGAACCTCTGGGTAGTCCACAAAATAACATGGCTTTAGAGAAGTCATCTTCATCTGGGTGATCGGCCTCTGCACATA
Organism: Platanthera zijinensis; assembly: GCA_039513925.1. Taxonomy (NCBI): domain Eukaryota; kingdom Viridiplantae; phylum Streptophyta; class Magnoliopsida; order Asparagales; family Orchidaceae; genus Platanthera; species Platanthera zijinensis. The sequence continues at coordinate 133,427,734 of CM077079.1, read as the reverse complement.
CTTGAAGTCACAAATACTTGGACAGAAGAGAGGCTTTCACCTTTACCTTATACTTCTGAATCTTTCTCTTAATAACGCGGTCCTCATGGTAGAGTTTTGCATTATGGACAAACTTTACAATTTACTTGTCTAGCACCTTGCAGGGGTGTTCGAGGACAAAGGAGAGTCCATCTATCTCCAATATGAGAATGACGTTTCTGAATTCATCTGAAGCATGATAATACCCTGTCCGGACCAATTCACTTCCCCTAGCAAGCCACTAGTGGTTCTAAGAGCCATAAGAAAATAGAAATCTGGACTTCAAAAACTAGGAATCTGATATCACTGGAAAACTGGTATCTGATATCACTGGAAAACTGGAATCTGATGCAACTGAAGAACTGGACTCGTCAGAAATTGTGGCTTTCGCTTCCGGGAACCCACCATAGTTCGAAATCGGCGGAAGAACCTTGTATCACTATCGCCTAGGGATTGGAATGAGTTGACAACCCTAGTAGAGGGAGTAGAAGCACGCACTGCAAAAATGTTTCGACAGGAATGACGACTATATCGCGGGAATCGAAACTTTGGGTTTCTGTATTCGGCGAATCGGTGGAAGGTTTTGACGATATATATATATATATATATATATATATATATATATATATATATATTCAAAATTGACTTAAAAGGCGCGTACCTTATTTGTTGTCGGTTCTTCGGATCCAATATACTAAGAAAGAATTTTCCTTGCAAGTAAAATTCGGCGAGATCCACCGGATATAGAGGTTGATTTGACCAGTATCCATGATATAGCATGAATTAGCGAGATTTCCGTCCGATTTCCGTCGAGTTTTCCTTTGGAAAATTTTCAGCTTTTCTGAAGTAGTTCCCGAGAGATCTTCTGCTTGCTTGGATTTCTTTAGAGTCAATTTTTAGCATGTCTAGTTCTATTTTGAAAAACAAGAACTTTGCCTCATCCAGCGGCTTTATAAAAATATCTGCAACCTATTTGTCCATCGTGACATAGCTGAGGGCTATGTCCTTGTTCTCCACATGTTCCCGGATGAAGTAATAGCGCACCTCGATTTGCTTTGTCCAGCTGTGGGAGAATAGATTGTTTGTGATTGCTATTGCACTTGATGAGTCGCAATACATTGGAATTTCTCTAAACTTTAAATTATAGTCTTCTAGTTGATTCCGGATCCAACGAAGTTGTGCGCAACAACTGCCCGCAGAGATATACTCTGACTCGGCAGAAGAAGTTTTCACACAATTCTTCTTCTTACTGCTACATGAGATAAGCCATCTTCCGAGGAATTGACATGTGATAATACGTTTTGTAGCCTAAACTATTATCGTTTTTTATATTTTATATTGTACAAATTATGTCTATTATTAGTTTATTTTTATCCTTTTTATGTAAATTTTATTGCCACTAACTTTTTCCTGTCTTTTTGCAGGTTTTCAGAAAAATTGCCAAAATGGCCTGTCACGCCCCCCTGTCACGCCCTCCCTGGGCGTGACCTAGGGCGTGTCACCCGATCCCGAGGACACCTGCTGGAAGGGACAGAAAACGGTCAAAACCGCTGTCACGCCCCACTGTCACGCCCTCCCTTGGCGTGTCACCGGGCGTGACAAGGGGCGTGTCGCCCTCTGCCGCAAAGCTGCCGCCACATTAAATGCCCTTCCGCCTCAGCACGCAAATAGTACTGTCACGCCCCATGTCACGCCCGTGACATGGGCGTGAAACCTTCCTTTTTCGGTGACTGACGGATTTCCGACCAATGATTTGGACATGACATGCCTGTCACGCCCCCCTGTCACGGGCGTGACCTAGGGCGTGACCACCGACGTACCGAAGCAATCATCCCTCCCGCCAGAATCCAGAGCCCGAGGTCAAATCCGTACCTGTCACGCCCCCTGACACGCCCCCCCTAGGGCGTGTCGGAGGGCGTGACCGACCCGAGAAAAAATCTATAAATTGAGCCCCCCTCCTCCCCATTTCAGCAAGCTTTGGTTGAGTGGGGGAGGTGCTGCCCCTTTGTTTCTTGATCCTTTTTCATGCTTTCTCTCTCTCTCTCTCCCCCTCTCTTTGTAGTTTTTGGTTAACCCTAGTTTAATCTTAGTTTGTGCTAGCTTTTAATGTAATTTTCTTCTTGCTTAGTGCTTAATGTAGGGCTAGAATAGGGTTTAATTTTCATGCACTTGTAACTTTAATTTTCAATAGTGTAACTTGCCCTTTTTATTAATAAAATTGTTCTTCCCTTAGCTTGTGTTCTTCTTATGTTTTTCTACTCATCTTCCCCCCCCCCTCCACTCCATTATGATTAACTAATCCTCCTTGTACTCGATCTTGATGATCCGAGGTTAGAGCGATTATGTTATGATGTTTTAATTAATCTTTTCTTTTTAGGTTAGGGCCTTGAATTACTCTTGATTTATCATGGGTCGGAGGTATATTTTCGATATATACTCTCTGCCTTTGCTTTCATTCTGGGCTAGCCGAGAGGCCGAAAGAATGAAGTGAGCATTCAAGAGTAAAGGGAGTTGTACGCACCCCTCGAGAGAGGCAGACGTCCAAATCTCCCGGATTGGAGTAAAATCCAATAGTGGGGTTCACCGCGTAAAGCGAGTTTTAGGCCTCCGATTTAGACGAGAGTCGGTCGGACCTTCCTAAACTCAGTTGGGCACGACTTCGAGAGAAGCGTGTTCAAGCTTTAGGAACCTCCACGGTCAAGGACCTTTATCCTATTAAGTTTAGATTTTTATCGCCTTTTCTTAATCGTCTTTAGCCGAGGTGAATCTCGATCGGGTGCATTTCCATTTCATATTATTCTACCTTTTTGTAGTAATCTCATATATTATGCTCTTTTATTAACTGCGGTAATTTCCTTTCTAGCTTAGTTGTTTGCTTAATAGCGTAACTTAATTGCGGTAGTTCTCTTTTTAGTTTGCTTTAATTTCTCCATTGCGCTTAGATTTTCTAAAACCCTAGTTTTTCCGTCGATAAGATAATAGCGTTCGTGTGAGTAAGCTTAGCCAACAGTTCCCGGATCTTAATACGACACTTGTGTCCCCTTGCTACAATTCGATAGGTATACTTGCCTCATCGGGTTGCTAGTTTGGTTGCGTTTATTTTCTTCGAACCCTAGCGCGCAACAAGTTTTTGGCGCCGTTGCCGGGGACCCAACTTCCGTTGATATTTTGAAAACACGAACCTATTAATTTTATCTCTTCTCTTTCTCATCCCCTTTTCTTTAAAGTTTTAAAAAAAAAAAATCAAAAAAAATTATCACCGCTCTTAATAGAAACCAACCTCACAATTTTTCTACGCCACCTAATTCTCTCGAAAAGGGCAAAGGGCTTTAAGCGCCACTGTCTTGTCTAGTACCTTGCGAACCCTTCACGGGGTAGTCCTTGGGAAGTTCGGGAGTTAATTTATAAAAAAAAATCTATTTCAAAAAGAAAAAAAAAATTTTAATTTAATTTTCTAAATCTAGTTTTTCTTTCTAGTTTATCCTTTTTCTCTTTCTCTTCTTCTTTTCTGTTCTTTTAGTGCATGACCCGCGGGAGTCCGTCGGTTATTTTGGACTTGGACCACGAAATTGAGCGTACTCTTCGGAGAAGATCGCGATTTCAAGGTCCTACTATCCAAGTACCGGTTGAGGACTCCGAGTCATTTAATACTTTAAGAATGGAAGAACCCAACGTAGATGAGGCCGTTCAAAGGACTATGTCCTATTATGCACGACCGAACCTCGAGGGAACAGAATCGAGTATAGTCCGCCCTACTATAGCAAATAATAACTTTGAACTAAAGCCTAGCATAATTCAAATGGTGCAGCAATATGTGCAATTTGACGGACTTCAAGATGAAGATCCGAACGCACTTATAGCTAGCTTTCTTGAAATTTGCGACACCTTCAAGATAAATGGTGTCACAAATGATGCGATCAGGCTAAGACTCTTCCCCTTCTCTCTAAGAACTAAAGCTAAGCAGTGGCTTAACACACTTCCGAAAAATAGCATAACCACTTGGAATGAATTAACTGAAAAATTTTTGGCGAAGTATTTTCCGCCCGCTAAAACTGCAAAACTTAGGAACGACATCTCTGCCTTCGGACAAATAGACTCTGAAACCCTTTACGAAACCTGGGAGAGATTTAAAGAATTATTAAGATGATGCCCACATCACGCGCTGCCTGTATGGTTACAAGTGCAGACGTTTTATAACGGGCTAAATCAAAGCACGAAGCAAATGATAGACGCAGCTTCTGGCGGTACTTTAAATCATAAGACCCCGGAAGCCGCTCTTGAGTTTTTTGAGGACATGGCCATGAACACTTATCAGTGGAATGTGCCTAGGTCCCGCCCAAACAAGCCTGCAGGTATCTATGAAGTGGACAACGTCTCCCAGCTCGCTCTGCAAGTAGAAATCCTAAGCAAAAAAATCACGGAGATGACTGCTGCCTCCGCCCCTCAGGTATGGGAATCTGCAACCCCTACTCCAGAACATTTAGATTATGTTAATAATTTGCCTAGAACTGCTTTTAATAATTTTTCTGCTGTGAATTTTCATCCGCCTGGTTTTAATTTTCCGAATAGTTATAACCCCGCTTTAAGAAATCACCCGAACTTTTCATGGAGTAATCCATCGAATGCGATGCGCCCACCTCCGCAAAATGATTTTTCTGCACAACCACCACCACCACCACCACTTCTTCAAAATTACCCAAAACCTCCAAGCTTGGAGGAATTACTTTCTAAATATATCACCACAAATGACGCCACTATAAGAACGTTAACCGGAAGCGTAAAAAGTCTAGAAAACCAGGTAGGACAGCTCGCGAAAATAATTTCTGAGCGACCCGCAGGGTCTCTTCCTTCCAATACCGAACCCAACCCGAGAGAGCAAGCGAAAGCTATAACTCTTCGGAGTGGGAAGCAAGTCTCCGGTATGGTAAGTGAAGAGCCCGAGGCAAGCTCCGCTCCTACTTTTAAAAGTCAAAGCTCCGCTCCCGCTTTTAAAAATCAAAGCTCTGCACCGCTTCCACCCTCTGCTGAAGAAGTAATCACCCCCACTTTAGAAAATAATCTCACTCCACCACCCATCTTCAAAAATAATTCAACTCCTCCATACCCCTCTGAACTTAATAGACAACGTCAAGATGATCAGTACTCCCGCTTCTTAGAAATCTTCAAACAAATCCACATTAATCTTCCCTTCCACGAGGCTATTTCGCAAATGCCGAAATACGCCAAATATCTTAAAGACCTCCTCACAAACAAGAAGAAGTTAGAGAATCTTTCGCACGTCACGCTTAACGCCGAGTGCTCCGCCGTTTTAACAAACGGTTTGCCGAAGAAAATCAGTGACCCGGGTAGTTTCTCTATCCCGTGTGTCTTCGGTGATCTCTTTGTTAAACACGCGTTAGCCGACTTAGGTGCAAGTATAAACCTGATGCCCTTTTTGTTGTTCAAAAAGTTAGGGATTGGTAGCCTTAACCCCACGCGTATGAGTATCCAGCTAGCCGATAGATCCGTCAAGTACCCGTTAGGAATAGTGGAGGACGTTCTAGTGAAAGTCGACAAGTTCATCTTCCCGGTGGACTTTGTCATTTTGGACATCGAAGAAGACGTCGAGGTTCCCCTGATCCTTGGCCGACCCTTCCTTGCCACCTCCCGAGCCATCATTGACGTAAGCAATGGTAAGCTCTTTCTTCGAGTAGGCGACGACGAAGTCACATTTCCGATCACCCCTTCGATGAAGAACACCTTAGCGAACGATGACTCATGTTTTTTCATAGACGCCGTGAGTGATGATTCTTCCTACTGCCTCTCCGACTTTGAAAAAGAATTTTCTACTTTTTGCTCCTCTTCTCTTACAACAGAATCACTGCAAGGAAGTGATGAATCTTCTTATTGTCTTTCTGAGTTTGAAAAAGAGTTTTCTGATTTTTGTTCTTCCTCTTTCCTTACCACTGAATCTGTACAAGAAGCCGTCTTGGCTGCTAGCCCCACCCCTTATTACGTTCCTTATAAAAAAGTTTATGAAGATATTATTTTTGAAAAAGAAAGAATCTCAAAATCCTCTTATGAAGAACCCCCTACCCTAGAACTTAAAGAACTTCCCGAACACCTTAAGTATGCTTTCTTAGAAAAAGACTCCAAGTTACCAGTTATCGTTTCGGCCTACCTCATGGATACGCAGAACGATAAACTTCTTCTAGTTCTACGTAAGCATCGCCGGGCTATTGCTTGGCAAATTTCTGATATCAAGGGCATAAGCCCATCTTTCTGTACACATAAAATCCTAATGGAAAATAATTCACGTAACTCTATTCAACCTCAACGCCGTATAAACCCGAATATGAAAGAAGTAGTTAAGGGCGAGGTTATGAAACTATTAGACGCAGGAATTATCTACCCGATATCGGACAGTAAGTGGGTTAGCCCCGTTCAAGTAGTTCCAAAAAAGGGAGGGATAACCGTAATTAGTAATGAGAATAATGAATTAATCCCGACACGGACGGTGACGGGTTGGCGTATGTGCATAGATTACCGTAAGTTAAATGACGCCACCCGTAAGGACCACTTTCCTCTACCGTTTATCGACCAGATTTTAGAACGTCTCTCCGGCCATAGCTTTTATTGTTTTCTCGATGGCCTCTCGGGGTACTTTCAAATACCCATCTCTCCCGAGGACCAAGAGAAAACTACGTTTACTTGTCCCTTCGGCACCTTCGCGTACCGAAGAATGCCGTTTGGATTATGCAATGCGCCGGCTACATTTCAACGATGTATGCTCGCAATATTTGACAAGTACGTAGAAAGCATTATGGAGGTATTCATGGACGATTTCTCCGTGTTCGGCGATACCTTCGATAGATGTTTAGAAAACCTCGAAAAAGTCTTAGAACGATGCGAAGAAACTAACCTTGCCCTAAATTGGGAAAAATGCCATTTTATGGTGAGGGAAGGGTTAGTTTTGGGTCATAAAATTTCTGCTAAAGGTATTGAGGTAGACGTTGCCAAGATAGAAGTTATTGAGAAGTTGCCGCCACCTACAAACATAAAAGCTATAAGAAGTTTCCTAGGCCACGCTGGTTTTTATCGTCGTTTTATAAAGGACTTCTCCAAGATCACTAAGCCCCTCACCCATCTCTTAGAAAAAGACGCTCCATTCATTTTTGATGACTCTTGTATTTCTGCCTTTGAATTAATTAAAGAAAAGTTAATTAACGCGCCGATTATGATAGCTCTGGTGTGGGACCTTCCTTTCGAGATTATGTGCGATGCGAGTAGTTTTGCGGTGGGAGCCGTATTAGGTCAACGCATATCTAAGAACTTCCACCCCATCTATTACGCTAGTAAAACCCTCACATCTGCACAAGAAAATTACACCACAACCGAGAAGGAGCTCTTAGCCGTAGTATTTGCGTTTGATAAATTTCGCCCTTACATTACACTTTCAAAAATCATTGTTTTTACGGACCACTCGGCCCTCAAGTACCTTCTTGCCAAAACGGATGCCAAGCCTCGCTTGATTCGCTGGGTCTTGCTCCTCCAGGAGTTTGACTTAGAGATCCGTGATAAGCGAGGAGCCGAGAACTTGGCCGCCGACCATTTATCAAGATTAGATAACCCCTTTATAGAAAAATTAAATGAAAAATCTTTTAATGACTATTTTCCTGATGAGAAGCTGCTTTTAGTTAATACATCTACTTCTCCTTGGTTCGCGCACATCGCCAACTATCTAGTGGCCCGGGTGCTCCCAAAAGAGTTCTCCTCTCAGCAGAAGAAGAAATTCTTTTCTGAGCTGAAGAACTACTTTTGGGAAGACCCGCATCTTTTCAAAATTTGTGCGGATCAAGTGATAAGGAGATGTGTTTCTTTTGATGAAGGAATTAATATTCTAAAACATTTGCATGAAGGTCCGACAGGTGGGCACTATCAAGCTGCTCGCACCGCTCATAAAGTGCTTTGCGCGGGTTTTTACTGGCCTAGCCTGTTTAAAGACGCGCAAGCCTTTGTGAGCAGGTGTGATAGTTGCCAACGGTCGGGCAATATTTCTAATAAAAATGAAATGCCGCAAAATTATTTCTTAGAGTGCGAAATTTTCGACCTCTGGGGAATTGATTTTGTTGGCCCCCTTCCTTCTAGCTTCGGAAACAAATATATTTTAGTTGCTGTTGATTATGTTTCACGATGGGCTGAGGCCCAAGCTCTTCCTACGAACGACTCCCGAGTTGTAGTCACGTTTTTAAAAAAATTATTTTCTAGATTCGGTACGCCACGCGCAATCGTTAGCGATAGGGGTTCCCATTTCTGTAACGCGCAATTTTCAAAAATCCTTACTAAATACGGCGTTACGCATAAACTGTCCACTGCCTACCACCCCCAAACTAACGGTCAAGTCGAAGTAGTAAATAGAGAAATAAAAAGAATATTAGAAAAGACTGTTTCAACTTCTAGAAAAGACTGGTCAGCCAAACTTGACGATGCTCTATGGGCCTACCGAACAGCGTACAAAACCGCCCTCGGATGTACGCCGTATCGGCTGGTCTATGGAAAATCGTGCCATCTGCCCGTAGAGTTAGAACACCGCGCCTTTTGGGCCTTAAAATTTTTAAACTTCGATCCTCACTCAGTCGGTGACCTTCGAAAATTTCAACTAAATGAACTCGATGAGTGGCGCTCTTATGCTTATGAAAATAATAAACTTTATAAAGAGCGGACGAAGCGTTTACACGATAAACACTTAAGGCACCCTAAAAACTTTAAGCCGGGCGACCAAGTCCTATTATATAACAGTCGTTTACGTTTATTTCCGGGCAAATTAAAATCTCGCTGGTCTGGTCCGTTTTCTGTTTTAGAAGTATTTCCTTATGGAACTGTTTTAATTTCTCACCCTGATAAGGGTAATTTCAAAGTGAATGGTCAGCGTCTTAAACTGTATTTTTCTGGTGATGATGATGTCAGTCCAAACACTATTAAGTTTCTGCTTCACGAACTTTAATCTTGAAATTTTTATTTTTTTTGCTAAAAACAATTTTATTTTGGGACAACAATATTTTTTTGGACAATATTATTTTTGATGCGTCGAGCTCAACGACGCTTTAACCAAAGGGCGCTCTTGGGAGGCAACCCAAGTTATCTTTTTCTGTTTTCTTTATTTTACAATTTTTGCCTCGGACGGCTCCGACAAGCTGAAGCTTCTGCGATCGCCCGCTCCAACATTGCTGAATCCATCACGAAGTCCAAAGAAGACATTCGGGGAGCGGCATCACTCAGTTTTCGCAGCAAATAAATCCGGGGAAGTACCTGTATTTCAATTCTGTCTTTTCAATTCTGCACTTTATTTTTCTCTCCTTCTCCAATCCCTTCTTTAGCCATTGAGGACAATGTCTGTTTTAAGCTTGGGGGAGGATTTCCTCCTTCATTTTTGCTTAGTGTAAATAATTTCCTTTTTTGTAAATAGTTCTATAAAAAAAAAATGAATATCTTAAAATTCCAAAAAAGAGAAAAATTTTCCAAAATCCAAAAAAAAAAGAGAATATTCCTCAAAATAAAAAAAATATTTGTGTGTTTTTGAATAGTTTAGACATTTTGGTATTTCAATAGTACCCCTAGTTTTTAGTTTTGTTTTACTCAAAATCTCCTATAAACAACTTAGTTAATTATAATATTTCTAATCGTCCTTTTTAATTATGTTTCACAAGTAAAATGTTGGTCATGCTGTGTTTCTAATTCGCGGTAGCATGTTAAGGTGAAATATTTTTCTAAAACTCGCATTTCTATTATGGTTTTTTGTTTTTTTTTATTTCCTTTACTTTCTCAAAAATTCATCATCCACTATTTTCTTTTTCGTTTTTGAATAATTTTTGTAAAGTCAACTTTTGAATAACGTAGTAGATGTGAACGATCCAAGTCACCTATTATTTCTATTTTCGAGTTAATTTCATCAATCTTCTTTTATTATCTAGGACTCGCTTTTTGAAATTTTTCAAACCTTTGTTTTAAATAAATTCAAAAGCGTGAAAATGATTTAGGCCGTTTTTGTTTTCGTTTGAGCTTTCCTGCCAACCTAAAAACTTTTACCACTAGTTAGCCGTTTTTGAGCCTTTTTCCGATTTCATTTGATAGCTCCTCCTTTCATTTCAGTTTCACCAAAGCCAAAATTTCCAACCTATCGAATCACACTAGCCTTTTTGAGTTTCATAAATTATTTTGACGATTTTGATAGGGTATTTTGTGATTTTTGTGGAGAAAGGTTTTCGAAAAAAAAAAGAAGTATGTTCAAAAGTGATGTTTATTTTTGTTTGGCCAACTCAAAAAGGAAAATAAAAATATTTATGGCCTTTGTTTTGAAAAAAAAGAAAAAAAAAATGAAAAAAAAAATGAAAAAGAAGGAAAAAAATGTGTATATATTTTTATGAAAATTTTTGAAACTCTTGCTTTGGTTTAGTGTGATTTTAAACCTTCACGTTTATCTTTGAATTCCACTCCTAATCATTTTTCCTAAACCAAACGTTTCTGTCCTATTTAAGTCCTTTTGATTCACGCTTTTTGTTTTTTATTTAACAACTAAGAAAAGAAAAATAGTAAATCAGTTTTAGTTTTAGATTTAAACCTAGATTTTTGATAATTAAATTGATATAATTATAATACGTTGCTTGGATCTAGTAACAACTCAATGCGTGTTTTTCATTTTCGTTGCTTTACTTAAGTCCATTTAAAAAAATCTCGTTAAAATTTTGGATGATTTGTTTTTATTAAGTAAAGTTTATAAAAGTTTTACCATACCTAAATAATTGTTTTAGACTTACATTTCACCTTTTCCCTACTAAGAATTTCGCATAGTACTTGTGTAGGCATAATTAGAACTTTTTGATTAGTCATTTTTATAAATATCTAGTTTTTATATTTTTGCTTGGGGACAAGCAAGGCTTAAGCTTGGGGGAATTTGATAATACGTTTTGTAGCCTAAACTATTATCGTTTTTTATATTTTATATTGTACAAATTATGTCTATTATTAGTTTATTTTTATCCTTTTTATGTAAATTTTATTGCCACTAACTTTTTCCTGTCTTTTTGCAGGTTTTCAGAAAAATTGCCAAAATGGCCTGTCACGCCCCCCTGTCACGCCCTCCCTGGGCGTGACCTAGGGCGTGTCACCCGATCCCGAGGACACCTGCTGGAAGGGACAGAAAACGGTCAAAACCGCTGTCACGCCCCACTGTCACGCCCTCCCTTGGCGTGTCACCGGGCGTGACAAGGGGCGTGTCGCCCTCTGCCGCAAAGCTGCCGCCACATTAAATACCCTTCCGCCTCAGCACGCAAATAGTACTGTCACGCCCCATGTCACGCCCGTGACATGGGCGTGACACCTTCCTTTTTCGGTGACTGACGGATTTCCGACCAATGATTTGGACATGACATGCCTGTCACGCCCCCCTGTCACGGGCGTGACCACCGACGTACCGAAGCAATCATCCCTCCCGCCAGAATCCAGAGCCCGAGGTCAAATCCGTACCTGTCACGCCCCCTGACACGCCCCCCCTAGGGCGTGTCGGAGGGCGTGACCGACCCGAGAAAAAATCTATAAATTGAGCCCCCCTCCTCCCCATTTCAGCAAGCTTTGGTTGAGTGGGGGAGGTGCTGCCCCTTTGTTTCTTGATCCTTTTTCATGCTTTCTCTCTCTCTCTCTCCCCCTCTCTTTGTAGTTTTTGGTTAACCCTAGTTTAATCTTAGTTTGTGCTAGCTTTTAATGTAATTTTCTTCTTGCTTAGTGCTTAATGTAGGGCTAGAATAGGGTTTAATTTTCATGCACTTGTAACTTTAATTTTCAATAGTGTAACTTGCCCTTTTTATTAATAAAATTGTTCTTCCCTTAGCTTGTGTTCTTCTTATGTTTTTCTACTCATCTTCCCCCCCCCCCCTCCACTCCATTATGATTAACTAATCCTCCTTGTACTCGATCTTGATGATCCGAGGTTAGAGCGATTATGTTATGATGTTTTAATTAATCTTTTCTTTTTAGGTTAGGGCCTTGAATTACTCTTGATTTATCACGGGTCGGAGGTATATTTTCGATATATACTCTCCGCCTTTGCTTTCATTCTGGGCTAGCCGAGAGGCCAAAAGAATGAAGTGAGCATTCAAGAGTAAAGGGAGTTGTACGCACCCCTCGAGAGAGGCAGACGTCCAAATCTCCCGGATTGGAGTAAAATCCAATAGTGGGGTTCACCGCGTAAAGCGAGTTTTAGGCCTCCGATTTAGACGAGAGTCGGTCGGACCTTCCTAAACTCAGTTGGGCATGACTTCGAGAGAAGCGTGTTTAAGATTTAGGAACCTCCACGGTCAAGGACCTTTATCCTATTAAGTTTAGATTTTTATCGCCTTTTCTTAATCGTCTTTAGCCGAGGTGAATCTCGATCGGGTGCATTTCCATTTCATATTGTTCTACCTTTTTGTAGTAATCTCATATATTGTGCTCTTTTATTAACTGCGGTAATTTCCTTTCTAGCTTAGTTGTTTGCTTAATAGCGTAACTTAATTGCGGTAGTTCTCTTTTTAGTTTGCTTTAATTTCTCCATTGCGCTTAGATTTTCTAAAACCCTAGTTTTTCCGTCGATAAGATAATAGCGTTCGTGTGAGTAAGCTTAGCCAACAGTTCCCGGATCTTAATACGACACTTGTGTCCCCTTGCTACAATTCGATAGGTATACTTGCCCCATCGGGTTGCTAGTTTGGTTGCGTTTATTTTCTTCGAACCCTAGCGCGCAACAACATGTCCCGGAAGTGCTTTTCCTATCATCCCTACTTCCTACAAAATCGTCATCTGAAAAACTAATTAGCTTGAGATCATTTTTTTCTCGGGTACCATAAGCCAAGATTGGGTGTACCCTTAAGGTATCTTAAAATCCACTTTGCAACAACGTAATGAGATTCCTTAGAGTTTACCTAGAATATAGCACAGATGTATGTTGAAAACAGTATATCTGGTCTACTGGCAGTACGGTAGAGTAAGGATCCAATTATGCTTCTGTACTTTGGTTTCATCAAAAGGTTTCCCTTTATCATCCTTGTCCAGAAACACAGTTGAATCCATTGGAGTCCACATAGAGGTTGCATTTTGATGCAGGCCAGTGTTTCCGATGGGATATATACACTACCAATGAACTCAACCAATAAGTGGCACAAACTTTAACAATGCACAACGCAAAGGGTCGCTACCCCTTTTAGAGATTAAACAAGGGCTATATGCCAATGTTTGCTCAAGCGAATAGGACTTACATGATTCGGACAATTAACTAATCAAATAAATAATATACGCAAGCATTCACAATCCCAATAAGAGAAGATCCAAATTAAAATAGAGATTTTAACAAAGTCCAAAATCAATCCCAAATTAATTAATATGAGGTAGGACAAATATCTTGAACTCAAGGAGGAATCAAGGGTAATGAACCCGATCTCTACTAGCGTTCATGAAATCTACCTAATCCAAGTTATACGAAAATATCCAGAAAAATAAACGCTTGCAATTCCGATTTTATTAACACACTAATTTCAATATAAATTCGGACTAAACACTAGCCTTCTAATCCACCAAATCTCACAATAATATAGAAGAATTACATAAGAGGTGGTTTAGAATTCATTACCCAATCCCAAGAAATCTGTCCATAAAGATGAGTGGAGGAAGCACACGACGACCGTGGTTGGATCTATTTCCACGCAAATCCACGGATCCGCACTGGATGATGGAGACTCAAGCCGCTTTTCCTTTGTAAAATCCCTAGGAGTGGGAGTACCTTGATGGCCAATATTTCAAGGAGGAGAGAGAAAATGTGGTTGGAATATTACCAAGGTAGAAGGAGGGGGCTGGCCAAAATTATTCAAAGGTGGAGGAGAGGGGCGGCGGCTTGAAGTTAGCCAAAACCTTAAGGGAGATGAGGGAGGCCGACGGTTTGGAGAGACGGGGAGAGAGGAGGATGGCCGGCAGTTTTTGAGGAGAGGGCTGCTCAGTTTTTGGAGGGAGAGAGGGTGGCCAATTTTGGAGGGAGAGAGGGTGGCCGGTTTTGGGGGGAGAGAGGGTGGCCGGGTTTGTTTTGGAGAGGGAGGGTTTGGGTGAAGGTCTTGAGGGGAGAAGAGGAGTAGGAGAGGGTGGTCAACGGTTTTGGAGAGAGAGAAGATATGAGGGGTCGATGGCTTGGAGAGAGGGAAAGAGGGAGGGGGCCGAAATTAATAGAGGAGGAGGAGGAAAGTTCTCAAAGAGTTTAGGGTTTTCAATTTTATCATCAATCTTACTAAATTCTTCAATACCAAGGCCTTATATAGGCTACACCTCTCAATCTCCACCATTCAAAATTAAATAAACATTAGATGGTTATAAGCACTCATCAAAAACATGAAATAATAGTAGTACAATACATAAATAAAATGCTTAAAAATAAAATGCTAAAATAAAAATGATTAGAAATAAAAAATGCTTATATATATATATATAATTACAAATATTTAATTTATAATCATATATTTTTATATGAGGGTAATGGCGACGGCGGACGACATGCATAACATATAGTGGGCGCGGCGTTGGTGATGAATGTCACGGTAGAATCCCATCTTCAAGCTTGCGGCAACGATCGTCTCAATCAATAAACTCTCTTTGTCGGAGATCAACGACCGCAACAGCAACATCATCATGAACTATTGGTGGGACTGCGTGATGGAGACGATGGCCCTCAACATGTTGAAAATGATTATGGGGTGGTTACGGAAGTTCTTTCTCCGCCTCCAAATAAATACTTGCGGTGCCATAATGACGGCGTGCTTACGGAAGATCTTTCTCCGCCTCCAAATAAAGACTTGCGGCTCCATGATGACCATGTGGAGCGACGCCATAATATCAGCCCTCGGCACAAACCAATCTAATATTAATTATTTGAAGCGTTTCTTTTTATTGCAATGTTTATTTCATTTTCATATAATGTTTTAAGTTAATGTGTGTGTTACATTTTAATTTTGGGCTACATATAGCCATAACATTGATGTAAGCCTATAAATAGGCATGTATGGTCCTCATATTGATTAGTGAAAAATGAAATGAATTGAACCCTAATTTTCCCCTCTTGAGAATTCTCCTCCTCCTCCTCTTAATTTTGGCCAAGACCTAGCCTTCCTCATCCTAGCCGCCACCTCTCCTCCTCCCTTCTCCCTCTCTCTCTCGGCCAAGCCCTAGCCTTCCTCTTCCTAGCTGCCAACTCTCCTCCTCCCTTCTCCTTCTCTCTCTCGACCAAGCCCTAGCCCTCCTCTTCCTAGCCACCATCTCTCCATCTACCCTCTCCTTTCATCTCTAAAGGAAAACCGACCCCCCTCCTTGCCCTTTCAAGTTCGGCCATAGCCTTTCCCCCACTCCAAGCCGAGCCACCTCTTCTCAAGTCAAAAACCGACCCCCATCATCCTCACCCAAAACCGAGCCACCTCTTCTCAAGACAAAACTGATTCCCATCATCCTCACCCAAACCTGACCACCCATAAGAAAACCATTCATCCCTCATCCTTGAAGAAATCGGCCAAGGTATAAGGTTGCCTCCTTGTGGATTTCCAACTCCGGCGTGAAGCGAAGAAGGCGGACTAGTTTCTCTCCAACCGGCGTGACTCCGTCAAAGCCGTTGAATAGCAATCTAAGTAGAGAAATCAGAATCATCCATTCCGGTTGGGTAATGATAATTTCCTACTTCTTGTGTGTTCTTCTCTTAGATTAATTCCTGTGGTGGTTTACGTAGCGTAATTTTTGGAAGTATTGAATTTTCTTGGTTTTCTCTCGATTGAATTTTGTGGTTCATCTAATTTTCATTTAAGTTCAAGAGGGTTTTGGCGAGCTCCGTTTTCTTTTGTTGGGAGAGATCTACCGTTACTGAATCATTATTTTTGGTAGATCTGTTTTTGTAAACCCTTCGCTTGATCGAACTGGGTTGGTCCTTTTAGCTCGAAAGAATATTGGTTTTTATAGCTCTTGTTCGATCCTAATAGGTTTGGTTACCCATATGCTAGCATCTAATTTCTAGAATTATATAACGTGTGCGCTGCGTTGAACGATTGTACGAGTGTAGGATTTGATCATAGAGAGACATACGTGTTCGTCCGTAGATATATCCGGTGTCAACGTGTGAGCCTGCATCAATTTGGTATCATAGGGAGGTTCACGTCAATTTCCTAATTGGCCCCCTCCCCCTTTTACTTTGAACACTGACATGCACTTGCCCGTTTCATTGCACAATATATAAATTAATTTTTAAATTTTTGGTCTGCAAATAACGGCTTAAAATTTTCAGTTGTTCTCAAAATTTAAAAAATTAAAATTCTGGAATTTCTCCATCATTTTATTAGTAAGAAATAAAAAAAAATTATTTTTATTAAGCCATTATTCCTATTAAATCATTATAAATTTTAATTTTGGTCTACAAATAGCGGCCTATATTTTTATTATTTTAGCAAAAAAAAATTTTTTTTAATAATCTTCATATTATTTAAAGTAAGAAAATAAAAAATATATATATCCATTACCTTAAGTAATTAGCGGGAACAATTACATCTTTGAAAATTAAATAGGGTCAAGTTATTTATTCATTGCATGTGCACCAGTTCCGGGTGAGATAGCCTCTCCGATTCTCACTAAAATGGCATATGACGTTAATTTTTCCCGATTAAAATCCTCGGATTCCATGACAAATGTTAGGAAACCAGTTTATTTACCCATAGTGAATGAGATTCTAGACTTGATTAGGCAACTAACGCCTACCCCAGCCTTGTCATCATACCCTAAGAATTCTAATCTTCCCCAGACTTATCTGCACACTAAGAGTGAGATATTCACCTATGATGGTTATGGGGATCCCAAAATTTTTAGAGATTGGCTTAAATGGTTAGAAATCTATTTTGATTGTCATGAATGGGATGACCACCAAAAAGTTAACATCGTCCAAGAGCAGTTAATAGGTCGAGCCCGTGTTTTTTGGTTAAACGAAGAACGTCGTGTTGGTAGCTGTAAAATTGCTTGGACGTACATGCGTAGCCTACTCTCAGATCAATTTGATCCCGACTACCTACGTACTAATAGCACCACACCCGCTAGTAAGAATAGTTACGGAACTAGACCCGTAACTGCTTATAAGACTGACCCTACGCCTCAGGATAGATCCTATCCCCAGAGAGGTAGTAATACCCAAAGTATGACTATCCCCACCTCAATGGAACATAAGCCAATTAGACCCCAAAATTTGAATTTGAAAGAGGTTACTACTAGGGTGTCTGCTCCTTTAGTGTTGATGAATAAGCCCATTGAGAAAGTGATTGATACCTCTAAGGATTCTGATGTGAATATTGAATCTCTGGATGCTGAAGTTGGCAAGCTAGGTAACAGTATTCCCTCTTGTACGATAGTGCCTGACGAATCTGATGATTCAGACATTGAAGGCATACCTAGTGATCTAGAAGACGATGTTTAGGATGATTATGATAGTCCAATCTATGAAAGTATCTCTTTGCCTATTACGTGCCCTACTAGCATTGTGTCTGTTCATCCTAGTATTGAGTGCCCTCTCCAGGATACGATCCCCATCATGTTAGAGCCTATGATTACACCCACTGAGACTTTATCTGACTTACTCGTGGAGCGTGAGAGTGAGGATTTCTCTATTGTCATTGATGACCCTGATTTAATGGATGTCCCGAATGATTGGGAAGTCTCACCTTATGTGAGAAGGTTATGTTTGGATGATTTTAGCGATGCGAACCCGAACGATAGTTCTTTGATTTTACCACCATTGTTTGAAGCTCAATCTGAACTAAAATTTTCGTCGGTTTCGATTTTGCCCATTTCTGAGACCTTTACTAATTCTGAATTAAATTACTTGTGTAGTGTGTTGGAAAAAAATACAAGCGAGGAAGTGGTATTTTGGACGATTCTTTTGTTTTACCCCCGACTGAGAGTTCTTTGATGTTATCACCTATAGGTGAAATTAATTCTGATTTGGATTTTATCCCGGATTTGATTTTACCGACCCTTCCTCCTGTTTTTGTGCCCACATTAGTTAGCATTTTAGGACGAGAAATCGATAGTCCTAGACTGAGTTGTTGTGATGCGCCCACTTTATTAGTGCCTAAATTGGCATTGTCTCAGCATATAGACATTACTAAGTTGAGCGCGCTATTTTTTGGTCTGTTCACCGCACCACGTAGATCTGACTATGCGTCACTTTTGACTATTCCTTTCTCTGCATGTCTAGCTGGGGTTCTATCCCCGTCTGTTTTTGTTTCTTTGGCTATTATGCCTCTAGATGTGGTGTCTCCTTCACATAGTTATATACCACGCCCGATCGCACGCATTTATCCACTGCCTTATGATGACCCTCTCTGCCACACGTAAGTGACAACGGTTAGGCCCCATGAGTTGTATCGCTCGCACATCTTTTCACACCTGGTAGCGTCCAACTCTAATATTTATGATGAGTGTTTCCCCTTGGCATATCTTAATGTCAAGCTTGAAAATGTTAAATATAAAGCTAGAACTGCAAATTTGGAGCCAATGAAAGTCATCTTTGATTACAAGGCTCCCGTGCCCCCTGACTTAACCCCTTTATCCTCCATATTTTGGTTGAGTCACGTAGCACATTGGTTCACACCTCATGGTAGTAATATACTTAGGCGCACTTTTAAAAAATTACTAAATCAAGTTGCGTCTTATTATTATTCGCATGCTAGTTGCTCGCCAAATGAGATCATGCACGGATATAAAGCACATGTGCCTTTTGACTTGAATTCATTACCACTGTCTTATAAGACAAGTCAACTCGCACAAGTTTATTCCTCTCATGTTCATAATTATATAAGCACATTAGTGAAACGCTAACCATACAAATGACATTTTAACAATTTCATGCTAGCTTACATAAAAGAGCGTCTCAATATGAGGTTGGCGATTTAGTTTTGGTGCGTCTTGTCCCTAAACGGTTGACTTTGGGCACTATAGAAAGTTGGTGAGTTGGCGAGCTGGACCTTTTTTGGATATTAAAGAAATTAGGAGAATACGCATATCATTTGAAGTTATCCACTGATTGGGGTATTACACCTATTTTTAATGTTTTTGATTTAACGTCATATGTTTCTCCACCACTTGAATAATCTGCTTGTCCGTTTGGGTCCACTATGTTTTCTTATGGTTTAGGTAGTGAGCTTGTGAATGGGTCTCTCTTTTTATCGGTGTTCACTAGAGGTACGTTGGTTGTTGATGTAGAAACTTTTTATCCTTTATTGCCTAATTCTTTTCCAAGGTTCCCCAGGACCACCTTTTTGCATGACAGGATACTCAAAGATGAAGTGCTCTCCTCGCTAAGTGGTGTTTTTTGCTGCTACATGGTTCTTTTTGATGATGCTCTCCTACACCAGTACTTTCAGGCCAACTCATCAGTGATGAGTACTTTTGAACGGGGGAGGATTGATGGAGACGACGGTCCTCAACATGTTGAAAATGATGACGGCGTGCTTACGGAAGTTCTTTCTCCACCTCCAAATAAAGACTTGTGGCTCCATGATGACGGTGTGCTTACAGAAGATCTTTCTCTGCCTCTAAATAAAGACTTGCGGCGCCATGATGACCATGTGGAGCGACACCATAATATCCGCCCTCGGCGCAAACCAATCTAATAATAATTATTTGAAGCGTTTCTTTTTATTGCAATGTTTATTTCATTTTCATGTAATGTTTTAAGTTAATGTGTGTGTTGCCTTTTAATTTTGGGCTACATATAGCAATAATATTGATGTAAGCCTATATATAGGCATGTATGGTTCTCATATTGATTAGTGAAGAATGAAATTGAATTGAACCCTAATTTTCCCCTCTTGAGAATTCTCCTCCACCTCCTCCTCCTCTTAATTTCGGCCAAGCCCAAGCCTTCCTCTTCCTAGCAGCCACCTCTCCTCCTCCCTTCTCCCTCTCTCTCTCGGCCAAGCCCTAGCCTTCCTCTTTCTAGCCGCAACCTATCCTCCTCCCTTCTCCCTCTCTCTCTCTCTCGGCCAAGCCCTAACCCTCCTCTTACTAGCCGTCACCTCTCCCTCCTCCCTCTCCTTTCATCTCTAAAAGAAAACTGACCCCCTCCTTGCCCTTTCAAGTTCATCAATAGCCTTTCCCCCACTCCAAGCCGAGCCACCTCTTCTCAAGTCAAAAACCGACCCCCATCATCCTCACCCAAAACCGAGCAACCTCTTCTCAAGACAAAACGGATTCCCATCATCCTCACCCAAACCCGACCACCCACAAGAAAACCATTCAGCCCTCATCCTTGAAGAATTGGCCAAGGTATAAGGTTGCCTCCTTGTGGATTTCCAACTCTGGCATGAAGCGAAGAAGGTGGAATAGTTTCTATCCAACCGGCGTGACTCCGGCGGAGCCATTGAAGAGCGATCTAAGTAGAGAAATTGGAATCATCCATTCCGGTTGGGTAACGATAATTTTCTACCTTCTTGTGTGTTCTTCTCTAAGATTAATTCTTGTTGTGTTTTATGTTAGCGTAATTTTTGTAAGCATTGAATTTTCTTGGTTTTCTCTTAATTGAATTTTGTGGTTCATCTAATTTTCATTTAGGTTCGAGAGGGTTTTGGCGAGCCCCATTTTCTTTTGTTGGGAGAGATCTATCATTACCGAATCGTTATTTTTGGTAGATCTCATTTGGTATAACCTTCGCTCAATCGGACTGGGTTGGTCCTTTTAGCCGGAAAGAATATTGGTTTTTATAGCTCTTGTTCGATCCTAATCGGTTTGGCTACCCGTACGCTAGCATCTAATTGATAGAATTATATAACGTGTGCACTGAGTTGAACGATTGTGCGAGTGTAGGATTGGATCATAGAGAGGCATACGTGTTCGTCTGTAGATATATCCAGTGTCAATGTGTGAGCCTGCATCACGACGTCTCCATCACATTCTCCATTCTAAATTTCTTAAGAAGCTCCTTAGTGAACTTCGTCTGAGAGATGAAATTCAATCTTCAGATTGTTTCACCTGAAGTCCTAAGAAATACTTCCGCTCTCCCATACTACTCATTTCAAACTTCCCTTGTATAAGTTTATAAAACATTTTGCAAAGGTTGTCTTCCTTAGAGCCAAAAATAATGTTGATAACATAGATTTGCACTAGCAGAATCTTGCCTTTAACTTCCCTAAGAAATAATGTCTTGTCTATCTTTCCCCTTGTGAACTTTTCTCAAGAAGAAAGCTAGACGACGTCTCATACCAAGCTCGGGGAGCTTGCTTTAATCCATATAATGCTTTATTCAAAAAAAAATACGTAATCAGTGAATTGATAATATACAAAATCTTGGGGTTGTGCTACATATACTTCCTCTTTCAGATTCCCATTGAGGAATGCTGACTTCACGTCCATTTGGTAGATGCTGAAGCCTTTTAGGGCAGCATACGCAAGAAACAACCTGATCGCCACGAGCCAAGCAACTTGAGCAAAGGTCTGGTCAAAGTCGATTCCCTCTTCTTATTTGTATCCTTGTACTACAAGTCTGGCCATGTTCTTGATGATTACTCTGTGTTCATCCAGCTTGTTTCTGAATATCAACTTGGTGTCGATCACGCTCTGTCCTTTTGGCTAGGGTACCAGCTCCCAAACTTTGCATCGTTCAAATTGATTGAGCTCCTCTTGCATTGCAAAAATCCAAGAAGCATCCTTGTTTGCCTCTTCGAATTTCTTTGGCTCAACCTATGATGGAAAACTTAGATGCATAACCATATTAGTCGTACATCTTCTGGTTCTCACGCCGTCTCCTGGCTCTCCTATTATCTGATCAGTTGGTTGATCTCTTAGGTGTCTGAACCCTATATTTCTTGCTCTCCCTCCAGCAGGCTCTGCAACATCTAGTGCATCCTCTATAGGTTATATCAATTCTTCCTCTAGCAGTTCTTTATCCACCAAGCCTGGATCGACGATCTTGATTGATCTAGGAGCTTCTTTCCTGACAGCTTTGTCCAAGCTTAGCTCCTTGAACCTGGTACCTGCATCTGCACTAATAACACTAGACGAGCTGCTTTGAAGCATGCTTGTCTCATCCATTACAACATTTATTGACTCCCCTACTACCAGAGTTTTCTTATTGAAAATCCTATATGCCTTACTATGTCTACTATAACTTATAAAAACACCTTCAAAACATTTTTCACTAAACTTTGTGCGGTAATACTTCCATTATTAAGTACGAAGCATTTGCTTCCAAAGATTCTAAAATATGACATAGTCGGTTTTCTGCCCTTCAATAGCTCATAGGGGGTCTTACGATAGCTTTTGTTGATAAGTGCTCTGTTTTGCACGTGACAAGCCGTGTTGCCTGCTTCAGCCCAGAAGTACTCTGGAAGTGAAGCGTCATTCAACATAGTTGTACATGCTTCAATTATGGTTCTATTCCTTCTCTCGGCAACTCCATTTTGCTTTGGAGTATGCGGGGATGAAAACCCAAGAAAGATATCTTGACTTTCACAGAATTTTGTTATGCCACTAGAATCAAACTCTGCTCCATGGTCACTTCTGATTTTGACCACTGAGCAGTTCAGTTCGTTCTGAATTTGCCGAACAAAATTGGTGAAAGACTCGAAGGATTGAAAGTGAGGCTAAGATCTATCTCAACTCTAGAGGGGGGGTGAATAGAGTATTTTAAAATAATTTTTCACAGTTGAAATGAACAGCACATATAAAATTTAATTTATGATATAGTGTAGAGTGCTAGTAAAATGTTAAAAGCTAAGAAGTAAAAAGCACAGCACACCGCAAACAAATTACACAAACAAAACAGAAGACACAAGGAATTATAGCGGTTCCCCAAAAACCTGGGTACATCCACTCTTCTACCACCCTTGGTAGGAATCCACTCAGGATGAGTTGATCAGGTGTCCTGACACCAATGAGCTTTTGATAAGGTGCCCAAAAACCAAAACTAGATTTTTTGATAAGGTGTCTTGCCACCACTAAGTTTTGACAAGGCTCTCAGAACCAGACAGAACTTTTGAAGGGAGTTCAAGAACCCTTTTACAGCAGGAAAAGAAAAATAAGAATGAAGGGAGTCTTCTCTGTTCTCAATCAAATGAGAGAAGCACAAGTGGATTGATGATGTCAAAGCTCCCCCTGAGATGTAGAAAGGTTCAGGAAAAGAAGCTTTGCTCTAGGGTGATAGGTCTTCAAAACTATGATCTCCAGCACAAGATGGTTTCAGCAAGAAGGCTGAAGGTGAGGTGTCTGGAGTGATGAGATTGTGAACACTTTTCAGTCAGCAAGAAGATTTTTGAGTCACAGTTCTTCTGTTGTTCTTCTGCTATCAGTATATTCTATTCTGTGTGTTCACTTCTGTGTGTTTTCTAAAAACTTAATAACACAGAAGAAAGGAATAATAAATTTTCTGACGATTCCTTGTCCAAAATTAGCCATTGGGAGTCATAAATGTCTTCCAAAAATAGTCTTGTCTTCTAGAGGAAAGTCCAGCAAACATTCTCTGAATAATTCCTTGAAACTTGCTCCAGAATTAAAGACAAACGGCTGGGAGATCTTCTGACATAAATGCTGATAATATTCAAAAACATTCCAAAGAACAGCAGCATTTGAATTCCTGAAAGCGTCGATCTCTCCAAAGAAAACGTCGATCTGAGCTCTACGATCGTCGAACTGAGCTCAGAGATTAAATGGACAAGCAGACAGAAAACGTCGATCTGAGCTCTACGATCGTCGAACTGAGCTCAGAGATCTGAGAAATAACTTTAGGGAGTGATCGTCGAACTGAGCTAGAAGATAGTCGAGGGGAGTTCGACGACTCAGCAGAAGCTAGACAAAAGCAGATAGTCGATCTGAGCTCGACGATCGTCGACCGGAGTACGACGATTTATTGAAGATGAGCTCAGAGAGCGTCGAACGGAGTTCGACGATTCGTCGACCTGAGCTCGACGAAAATTGCCTTAGACTAAGCTCTTCAACCTTGATCTTGGAATGATCCTGGGGGCAGCTTCAAACCTAAGTTCTAAGCCCTAGACTCATTCTAATGTTGACCTTTTCAACTATACAACTAGGTCAACTGGGATTCCTAAGACAAGCATAATGATCCTTACCCAAATTAGTAATAGGGTGTTCCAACAGTCTCCCCCTATTTGGGTTAGGATTACTATTTACAGACAATCATAGGAAATAAAAAGCATACAACAATACATAAGCTAATACAAAATGCAGAGAAGATATATAGCAGTAAAGCAGATCACAGATAAATATCAGCAGATGTCCAAAGGTGGATGAAATGTTTAGCTTACACAGTTCACTTCCTTTCAGATCCCTTTTTAAATAAAATTTCTCTATTTGGATTCTGACTTTCTTTCTTTGACCTTCTGTCATCCTCTGCACCTAGAGAAGTTTGAGATTTGGGCCTTGGAACAACAGCCTCTGGGTGCAGCTTCATATAATCTTCTGGATTGAAGAATTTCCTTGATGCATATCTTTCCAGTTCTTTCTTTCTCTGCTCTGATAAGGTAGTTATGTTTGAAGTATCCTTTCCTTGTTCTCTGGCCTTTTTTATTTGATCAAGGGCAGCCAATTCTTTCATTCTGGCTGTCCAGGATACAGGGTTGTTCTCAGGGTCTTCAAAAGGAATAGGAGGTTCATATCTGTTGATGATTTCAGAAATAGTAGAAGGAGTCCTGGAAACAATAGTGTCTTTCAGCTTGTAAGGAAAAGGACCTGAAGAAGGGTCAGGGAGACCTTATCCTTCCCTTTGATAGAATCTTTGTTCTCTTTGATTTCCTCTGTAATTACCCCTTCTGGGTTGATATCCTTTTTGATGCTGTCCCCTTTGATATGATCTTTGATAATGCTGGGAAGAGCTGTGTCTGGAGACTGGAGCTTGAGGGGCTGAACCTGAGCCTGAATCTGGAGGAGGAGGAGGAGGAGGCTGATATTGAGAAGATCCTTTTTCATATTTGTCAAGCTTCCTCTTCTTCTTCATAGCTTTCAGTTGATTTTTGGAATATTGCATCCAAGGCTCAGAGATTGGGCAGTCATGCAGGATGTAGTATGGAATATCATTTGAGTCTTTGGCTTTGGCAGGAGGGACTGACATCATTGCTTTACTTCTGGCTTTTCTCTTCTTGGCAATAGTTCTAGCAGAATCATCAGAATCAGTCCTGTATTGGTCACTCTCAGAACTTTGATGTTGATCATACAGATCATCAATTCTTCTGATAAGCTCTTCTTGAGCTTTAAGTTTTGCAGAAACATCAGGAGCAGGAGGAGAGGGAGCAACAGCAGAGCAGGCAGAAGCAGGAGCAGACTTTGGAGCAGGAGCAGCAATTTCATCAGCATCAGTTGCTGGAATCATTTCTATGTCAGCAGTAGCATCAGCAGCAATTTCAACAAAAGGAGGCACAGTGGCCTTAGTAACAATTGAAAGAGGCACAGTGGCCTTAGTATCAGTATCAGAGATATCCACAGCCTTCAAGGATTTGATGTAGGAATCAATATGGCTTGGATCACAGGTAGCTATAGGCACAATGGCCTTAAACAAATCTTCAGCAGGAGTTGCAGGCAGACAACTGAAATGGACTGTATCAAATATAGGTAGCAGCCTCTGCAGATTCAGTGCAAAAGCACATCCAAGAGCTGGAGCTGGAGCAGACATAATATCAGCAGCTGGCACAACCACTTCTTCATAAGGCATCTCCCCCTGCCTTGGTTCAGAGAAAGATGAATCAAGGCACACAGAAGATGGGATAGCCAGGGAGGAGGAAAGGAAGGCAATCTTGGTAGACAGCTCTTGTACTTGCTTTAGGAGTGGAGCCAGGGAAGACTCCAGTAGAGATGTCAGCTTGGGAGCTAGCAACTCATACAGCCTGTCTGCCAAAATAGGAAGATCTACATGCTCAAGTGGGGCTTGAGCAGAGGTAGAGGCAAAAGTAGATGGAAGGATGGTGGCTGAAACTGAAATTGTGGAGAAAGGTGGAGAGGGAATGGTTGGTTCAGAAGATGGAATAATGGAGATAGAGGAGGTTGAGGTGGAGATAGGGGAAGTAAGAGATGGTGTGAAGGAGGGTTGAGAGAGAATATTATGGAGCAGTTGTTGAAAGGAGGAAGTGGAGGGTGGCTCAAGAGGAGTAGAGGGTGAATCATCCATGAAGGAGTCATCTGTAAGTGAGAAGGATGGAATGGTGAAGGTTGAATAGGAAAAGAGAGGATGGAATTCCTCTGAGGTGGATAGAGGAGGGGATGGCATAGGTGAGGAAATGGTAATTGGGGATGAGATGATTATGGTGGAGACTGGTGGTGAGGAGGTGACAATTTGGGTGGTTAGGGTGGTTATGGCTGGAAGAGGGGAGGAAGCAGGCAGCTCTTCTGCTGAAGGAGTGACTAAAATAGTCCTTGTGCCTGAATGAAGTGTTGCAGCAGCCCTGGAGGGGTTTATAATCTGCCTGTCCCATTTACTAAAGAGGGCACAGGAAAGCCTCTTGGATGCATTGATAAACATGCCAGAGGAGGTTAATAGGTCAGGGCACCTGTTGTGCAGAAAGACCCCTAAGATTCTTCCATAACTAACTGCATTCTTGTTGATCTTCTTCTTAATCAAAGTGAAGAAGATGGAGCCCCAGTCCAGGTGTTTCTTATCTAATAAGGCTCCCATCAGGCAGAACTGATATCTGAAAATGGTGTCATGGGCTGAATGCTTGGCCAACAGCACCTTCCCAACTACATCAGCCAAGAATTGAAATTTGATTGCCAGATTTTTCTTCAGCAGCTTATTAGGGTTTACTGCATTGTGACCCATCCTATCCAGCATGGTGTCAAACTCCTCTCCAGACAGTTCAATGGAGTCTTCTCCAGTGCTGAGTTGAAAGACTTCTGTTAAAAGAGTCGGGGATAGAGATACCTGAGTCCCCTTAATGGTGCCGACAACAGAATTCTCAGACTCGTCTGTTGCGGTAAAACACCACTCTTTTATTTCTTCTGAGGCGATCTTCATCCTTGTAGTCATTATTGGAGTCAGCTGTTGTTCTCGGAATAAGTTTAGGATGTCCTTGAAGCGCTGGTCGCTTCCGTCGAAGGAGTTTATGTCGATGTCAAAACCTGTGTCGAACTTCATCTTAGCAATAGCAGCACTCGATTCAGCCATATTCACCTGCAACAGAAAACCAAAAACGATCAAGCGTAGAGAATTTGGAGGGAAAAGAAAGAGAGTTGCAGAGTATGAAAGCGCAAAGGGAGTACGACGGCTGAAAGAAAGATTTTATATTAGGGTTCGACGCGAAAAAGGAAAATCGTTAAGCTCAGTTCGACGAAACGTCGAGCTTAGCTCGACAATTTGGGCTACAGAGGGAATCTGAAGAGTCTTCAAAATCGGTGATCTTCGTTCGACGATGTTGAAAAACGTCGAGCTCAGCTCGACGGCCTCTGATCAGAAGGAGAGAAAGCCTAGCTCTAGCGAGGGCTCTGAACTCAGATCGACGACTGCAAAAGCGTCGATCTCTGGTCGACGATTTTTGGAAAATCGTCGATCTCTGTTCGACGATTTTGGGGAAAACGTCGAGCGCAGTTCAGAGTCTAAACTCATTCTACAGACACAAAAAGAGGGAAATTTTTGACCTAGTCTTGGTCTGTTTTAGCTTTTCAAAATCTTGTAATTTAATTAAGGCTTCCTCCATCTAACATACCTAACTGATTTAGGAAGAAACTGTGTTTCTTTTCATCCAAGGGTTTGGTGAAAATATCTCCCCTTTGCAAATCAGTAGGAATATATTGAATTTCAATTTTATTTTTCTCTACATTATCTCTTAGAAAATGATGCCTAATTTCTATGTGTTTTGTCCTACTATGGAGGACTGGATTTTGTGCTATAGAGATAGCACTAGTATTGTCACAGAAAATTTTAGACTTCTCTAAGTTGTAGCCATAGTCTAAGAGCTGATTCTGTATCCACAATATTTGTGAACAGCAACTGCCTGCAGCCATATACTCAGCTTCAGCAGTTGAAGTTGACACAGATGTTTGTTTCTTACAGAACCAAGAGACAAGTCTATCACCAAGGAACTGACAGGTTCCACTGGTGCTTTTCCTGTCTATTCTGCATCCAGCATAATCAGCATCTGAGAATCCAGTTAAATCAAATGCTAAATCTTTTGGATACCAGAGACCTAGATTTGGACAACTTTTAACATACCTAAGAATTCTCTTAACTAAGATTAAGTGTGACTCTCTAGGGCTAACTTGGAATCTAGCACAAATACATGTGGCAAACATTATATCAGGCCTACTAGCTGTAAGGTACAATAAAGAGCCAATTATTTCTCTATATGTTGTCTGATCAACAGGTTTCCCATGTTCATCAGCATCTATTACAGCATTTGAGGGCATGGGTGTTTTCATACATGATGCATCAGACATACCAAATTTCTTAACCAGCTCTTTTGCATACTTGGTTTGAGAAATAAATATGCCTTCAGCATGTTGCTTGACTTGCAGTCCTAAGAAGAAGGATAGCTCACCCATGCTACTCATTTCAAATTTAGAGTGCATAAGCTTGGAAAACTTTTTGCACAATTTTGAATCAGTAGAACCAAAAATAATGTCATCTACATAAATTTGCACTAACAGGGTATGAGACTTATGGGTTCTAATAAAAAGAGTTTGGTCTACTCTCCCCCTAACAAAATCATTTTCCAGAAGAAAGCATGCTAGGGTCTCATACCATGCTCTAGGGGCTTGCTTGAGACCATATAATGCTTTATGCAATTTGTAAACATAATCAGGGTGAGTTAGAGAGATAAAACCTGGAGGTTGTCTAACATAGACTTCCTCTTTGATGTCCCCATTGAGAAATGCACTTTTTACATCCATTTGATACACTTTGAAACCTTTGTGGGCAGCATAGGCTAGGAATATCCTGATGGCTTCCAGCCTTGCAACTGGTGCAAATGTCTGATCATAGTCTATTCCTTCTTGTTGAGAGTACCCTTGAGCAACTAGCCTTGCCTTGTTTCTGACTATAACTCCTTGATCATCCAGCTTGTTCCTGAATACCCACTTTGTTCCAACAATGGGATGATCCTTTGGCTTAGGTACTAGTTCCCAAACCTTGTTCCTTTCAAATTGATGCAACTCCTCTTGCATTGCAATGATCCAGTGTGGATCTTGCTCTGCATCTTGAATGGATTGAGGCTCAATTTTAGATAGGAAGCAAGTGTGCATCAGGTTTTGGTTGACCTGACTTCTAGTTTGCACACCAGCTGAGATCTCTCCAATTACTTGGGTGATTGGATGATCTCTTGTTGTTACTAAGTCAACAGGGAGTGTTGATTGTTCACCAGCCTGTGTTGTTGTCTCCTCTAGTGGAGCAGCAACTGGCTCTTCAGGATGATTTTCTTCAAGATATTGAACTTCTTCTTCATCATCACTGCTCTCATTCTTTTCAGCAACTTGCAGTTTGTTCAAGTCTTCAGCTAGAGAATGTACCTGCAGAGGTTCTATGGTAGAAGCATTCTTCTCCTTGAAAGACATGTTAGCTTCATCAAAAATAATATGAACAGATTCTTCAATTTTGCAGGAAGATTTATTATAAACCCTATAGGCCTTGCTGATCATGGAGTATCCCAGAAACACTCCTTCATCAGCTTTAGCTTGGAATTTTGCTAGGTATTTCTTGTCATTATTATGAATAAAACAAGTGCGACCAAAAACTTTGAAATAGCCTATTTTAGGTTTCTTCCCTTTGAGCAATTCATAAGGAGTCTTGCCCTTCAGCTTGTGTATCAGGCTTCTGTTCAACACATAGTTGGAGGTGTTCACTGCCTCAGCCCAAAAGGAGAGAGGTAAGTGAGCATCTGCCAATAATGTAGTTGCAGATTCAATGAGTGTTCTATTTTTCCTTTCAGCTACCCCATTTTGTTGAGGAGTTCTAGGAGCTGAGAAAGTGTGTCTGATCCCTTCACTCTGACAGAACTCTTGCATGAGAAGAGAATCAAACTCTGTCCCATGATCACTTCTGATCAGGGCAATGTGAGTGTTGAACTCAATCTGAATGCATTTGAGAAAATCTGTCAAACACTTGAAGTTATCAGACTTCTTCCTCAGAAAGAATACCCAAGTGAATCTTGAGAAGTCATCTACAACCACTAAAGTATAGGACTTCCCTCCTAGGCTTTGCACAGATATGGGTCCAAAGAGATCCATGTGCAACAGGTACAAAATCCTAGGTGAATCACTCTTATTAATTGATTTAAAACTACTTTTAGTTTGCTTGCCTAATTGACAAGCCTTGCAAAGTCCTTCCTTCTTGTAGGGACCAGAAGGTAGTCCTTTAACAAGGTTGTCTTTAGATAGCTTAGCAATGGTTCTAAGGTTAATATGTCCTAGTCTCTTATGCCATAAAACATTAGATTTTGAAATGGAATTAAACAGGCAAATATCTACCACTGGTGAATGAAAATCCACTAAGTAAATGTTACCTCTTCTGTTACCTGTCAACACAGTTGTGTTGTCCACAGACTTGACTTTGCATATGGCTTTGTTGAAGGTTACTTGATATCCTTCATCACACAATTGACTGATACTTATCAAGTTGTGCTTGAGTCCTTCAACATATGCCACCTTCTTGAATGTGACTGGGCCAATTTTGACTGCACCATATCCTTTTGTAGTTCCAAAGCTTGAGTCTCCAAAAATTACTTTGGGTCCAAGCTTGGCTTTGAAGGAAGTGAAGTTGTCCTTGTCCCCTGTCATGTGCTTTGAGCAACCACTATCCAGATACCACTGATGGTTTGATGCTGGATAGGTCTTCACCTACACAAAAACAACTTATTTGTTTTTGACCCAGTTGACCTTGGGCCTAGGTTGATATCCCTTGAATTCTGAAATAAAGGACATCCCAGGTTGATCCTTATAACCTTCAGGATGGTATCTCCTAGGAGGTACTATCCATTCAGTATAGGGATTAAAGCCTTGGGATGTGGAGCTTCTAGGATTGAATCTGAATGTGCCATTGAAGGTGTGTTCACAAGCCTGAACTCTGTTCGACGATCGTCGAACTGAGGTCGACGATCTTGGGTCAGATCGTTGATCTCCGTTCGAAGATCGATTATGCTGAGATTCAGAGTTTGGATATCGTCGAGCTGAGGTCGACGATCTGTAGTTAGATCGTCGAGCTCTGTTCGACGATCGTCGAGCTCTGCTCGACGCCATCTGTTGAACTGAGTTCTTCTCTGACAAATCTGCATTCTTCCTAGGTACCTCTATTACTCCCTTTCCTTTGTCAGAGACAAACTTGATTGGAGTTGTCAGAATTATAGGTTGGCTGGATGAAGCACCCAAGCCCAGTGTGCTATTAAATCTAGAGTTCACTATGCTTGTGATGTCCATCAGTCTGATACTTCTCCCATTTAGGGATTCTTCAAACTTTTTGGCCTTTGATAGTTCATTCTTCAATGAAGCTATCTCCTCCCTACAGCATTCTAACTCCTCAGAGAGTTTGAGGTTCTTTGAGTTTAGGACATTATGCTCAGATAATTGATTCCTGAGAGAGATTATCTCCTTCTCAGATTTTAATAGATCTAGACACAGTGTCTTAAATTCATCTTTGAAGTCTTCAGAATCAAAATCAAAAGAGTTGATTACCTGATCCTCATCTGGTTGACTTTCTGAATCTGAATCTGATTCTTCATCAGAGTTTTGCTGTGATGCATTGATAGCCATCATGCAAAATTCTTTTTCATCTGCATCATCCTCATCATCACTGGAGCTGGATGAGGCTTCAGATTCCTCTTCAGTCTCACTCCATGTTTCAGCAACAAAGCCCTTCCTTGTATGTTTGTTCTTGCTGGAGGAGGCTTTATCTGAGCTATTCTTCTTGTAATCCTTTTCTTTTCTTCTTTCTCTTCTTTCCCTTTTGTCCTTATTCTTGTTTTCTGGACAGCCAGGCATAATATGGCCTGGTTTCCTGCAACCAAAGCATATGATTTCTTTAGTGTTATTTGATTTATCATACCTTGGTTTATCATGACCCTTGTATGGTTTCTTTCTGAAGTCTTTTCTGGCCATCTTGTAGAATCTTTTGGCCAGTAAACTTATGAGCTCATCATTTCCTGTAGCTTTATCTTCAGGCTCCTCTTCTACAGCTTTGAAAGCTATGGTCTTTTCTTTCCTTGTGGCTGGAGAGATGGCCTTTTGTTCTTCTTCTCTATTTTTAATGAGCAGCTCATAGGATTTGAGCTTGCCCAGGAGAGCTTCAGTAGTAATCTCATTTAAACTTCTGGCATCCTTAATTGGCCAGATTCTTGAATCCCAAGTGCTGGGGAAGCACATCAGGATTTTGTCATTCAGCTCAGTCAGTGAGATTTCTTTGTCTAGGGTTTTTAGCTCATTGACAATTAGACTTAGTCTATTGTACATGTCAGCCACTGATTCAGCTTCTCCCTTTTTGAAGTTCTCATATTGGCTTATCAGATGAGATCTTCTATCTTTCCTTTCATCAGCAGATCTTGAGACAATTTCAGAGAGTTTGTCCCAGATTTCTTTGGCTGAGTGGCATTCAGCTACCTTCTGAAAGATTTCATCAGACATTGTTTGGGCTAAGATGTTCATAGCCTTAGCATCTGCAGCCTTCCACTTCTTTATATCTGCATCTGTTCTAGAAGGAGGTGGGACAGCATTTGAACTTGAGCTTGCTGGTGGAGTTGGACAAACTGTCAAGACAGAATTGAAAATGTCTTCATCAATAGAATTCATGTATAATCTAATCCTTGCCTTCCAGAGTGCAAACTTAGAAAGGTTGCACACTGGTGGTCTGGTGCTTGCATAATCTTTGTTCTGTGCCATGTCTTTAAATAAAAAGAAGATGTAGAGAAAATAATCCCCTTAAGAGATTGATCTTATCAAGGATCTTTTGGTTCAGGTGTTAGCCTGTATGAGCAACCAACCTGCCTCTGATACCAATTGAAAGTGAGGCTAAGATCTATCTCAACTCTAGAGGGGGGGTGAATAGAGTATTTTAAAATAATTTTTCACAGTTGAAATGAACAGCACATATAAAATTTAATTTATGATATAGTGTAGAGTGCTAGTAAAATGTTAAAAGCTAAGAAGTAAAAAAGCACAGCACACAGCAAACAAATTACACAAACAAAACAGAAGACACAAGGAATTATAGTGGTTCCCCAAAAACCTGGGTACATCCACTCTTCTACCACCCTTGGTAGGAATCCACTCAGGATGAGTTGATCAGGTGTCCTGACACCAATGAGCTTTTGATAAGGTGCCCAAAAACCAAAACTAGATTTTTTGATAAGGTGTCTTGCCACCACTGAGTTTTGACAAGGCTCTCAGAACCAGACAGAACTTTTGAAGGGAGTTCAAGAACCCTTTTACAGCAGGAAAAGAAAAATAAGAATGAAGGGAGTCTTCTCTGTTCTCAATCAAATGAGAGAAGCACAAGTGGATTGATGATGTCAAAGCTCCCCCTGAGATGTAGAAAGGTTCAGGAAAAGAAGCTTTGCTCTAGGGTGATAGGTCTTCAAAACTTTGATCTCCAGCACAAGATGGTTTCAGCAAGAAGGCTGAAGGTGAGGTGTCTGGAGTGATGAGATTGTGAACACTTTTCAGTCAGCAAGAAGATTTTTGAGTCACAGTTCTTCTGTTGTTCTTCTGCTATCAGTATATTCTATTCTGTTTGTTCACTACTGTGTGTTTTCTAAAAACTTAATAACACAGAAGAAAGGAATAATAAATTTTCTGACGATTCCTTGTCCAAAATTAGCCGTTGGGAGTCATAAATGTCTTCCAAAAATAGTCTTGTCTTCTAGAGGAAAGTCCAGCAAACATTCTCTGAATAATTCCTTGAAACTTGCTCCAGAATTAAAGACAAACGGCTGGGAGATCTTCTGACATAAATGCTGATAATATTCAAAAACATTCCAAAGAACAGCAGCATTTGAATTCCTGAAAGCGTCGATCTCTCCAAAGAAAACGTTGATCTGAGCTCTACGATCGTCGAACTGAGCTCAGAGATTAAATGGACAAGCAGACAGAAAACGTCGATCTGAGCTCTACGATCATCGAACTGAGCTCAGAGATCTGAGAAATAACTTTAGGGAGTGATCGTCGAACTGAGCTAGAAGATAGTCGAGGGGAGTTCGACGACTCAGCAGAAGCTAGACAAAAGTAGATAGTCGATCTGAGCTCGACGATCGTCGACCGGAGTACGACGATTTATTGAAGATGAGCTCAGAGAGCGTCGAACGGAGTTCGACGATTCGTCGACCTGAGCTCGACGAAAATTGCCTTAGACTAAGCTCTTCAACCTTGATCTTGGAATGATCCTGGGGGCAGCTTCAAACCTAAGTTCTAAGCCCTAGACTCATTCTAATGTTGACCTTTTCAACTATACAACTAGGTCAACTGGGATTCCTAAGACAAGCATAGTGATCCTTACCCAAATTAGTAATAGGGTGTTCCAACAGTGTCTGACATTTGTTTTAGAAAGAACACCCATGTAAAATGCGAGTAGTCATCAACAATTACTAAAGTATAGACCTTACCTCCTAAGCTGTGATCTGGCATAGGATCGAATAAGTCATATGAAGTAAGTATAAACTTCTTGAAGAATCCTTTTTTGCAATACCCTTGAAGGTAGCCCGTGTCTGCTTACCCATTTTAAAAGAGTGACATGGACTCTCTTTAAGGCACTTAATTCTTGGGTCATCACGCACTAAGTTATGAGAAAATTGCATATTTATTGTTTTGAAATTAAAATGTGCTAATCTCTTGCGTCATTGGTATCAGAGAGACTCACTACTTTTAGCCATAAAATACATTGGGGTAGAATTGTCTAAACAAAGAAATTTTAAACAGAAAATATTTCTACTCCAAGTGCCTGTTAAGACCGTATCCAAATTTGCAGATGACTTTATCAAGCACTTGTCTTTGCAGAACTCAACGATGTAGCCTTTATCACATAGCTTACTTATGCTTATATAATTATGGTGTAATCCTTCAACCTAAGTTACGTATGTGAAATAGACTACGCCATTGTAAATCATACCATAGCCTTTTGTATTTCCCCGGTCTGACCCTCCAAAGATCACTTTTGTTCCGTCTTCGACTGGGGTATACTCAAGAAGAAGGCTTCTTGTCCCAGTAATGTGCCGAGAGCATCTACTGTCCAAATACCAGATCGGATTTTGGTGGCCTTTGGACATACTTGCAAAAACAAATCATTTTACCTTAGGAACCCAAATGTATTTGGGTTCTTGGTTCCTAGTCAGCTGAA
The DNA here is from genome assembly GCA_039513925.1 of Platanthera zijinensis. Taxonomy (NCBI): domain Eukaryota; kingdom Viridiplantae; phylum Streptophyta; class Magnoliopsida; order Asparagales; family Orchidaceae; genus Platanthera; species Platanthera zijinensis. The sequence continues at coordinate 133,392,402 of CM077079.1, read as the reverse complement.
CACCACTAGGAACATTAACCTTACGACTGGTCGGTCTCACATTGCTAACTCATGGGGTTACATAATTAGTAGGATTATAGCAACAATCTGTGCCAAAATGACCAATCTTGCCGCAACACCAACAGTCAAACCTATTGTACCTTTTCTTGTACTCCTACTATACCTTTTGGAGCTGAGGTCTTGCAGGGGAAGTATTATTAGAGGTGGAGGCCTCCTGGTTGCAGCATACACAGGAGCTCCCCATCTCTTTAGCCTTAGGCACAACAGATTTAGCTTTTGGTGCCTTCTTATTGTGATGGCCATGTGCATACAGACCATAACTCTTCATCTAAATTTCTTCATAAGGTGCTTTGAACACGCTGTCACTAATGTCACGGGGATGGGTCCATCCCTGGTATCTATTCTTGGGCTCTACTTAAGTAGGCCTAGCATAATGACCATAGAATGACTCCAGGTCACACTTGTTTATCGGGAAGATTGCCTTCCTAAATGAGGGTTGACCCATGGGTGCCTTCCCCTTTTCCTTTGCACTAGCCTTCATGGCATCCTTACCCTTCCCATCGACGTTGCCAAGACCACTACCCTTCTTCTGAGCTGAAAACTCATCAATGAGAGGGAGAACAGTCTTCGACTTGGAGTAACTCTCAACGAGTTTCTCTCCACTGCAAGCTTTTCTTCCAGCTCATCAAGATATTTTTCCTTCAGACTCAATGTCTCAGTGGAGCCCTTGAGTTATTTTTCAAGGAGTGGACTTCATCTCTTAGAGGAAGTAATTTTGTAATTTCATCCTTCAGATTAGTTTCCACTGCCTTGAGGGAGGCAATCTCCTTTAACTGCTTTCAGACTACCTTACAACATTTGTCGAAAGCCTTTAATAGGTGCTTATGCTGAGCCACCAATTCTGATTCATCCTCATCAGAAGAATAGCCTTCACAAATTTTGGTGGATGTTTCAGACTCAGAGAGTATTGTGTGCAAATTTACCTTCCTGTGTTACTCGGAGTCGCACACTTCCTTTAATAGGTGCCATAAGCCCAAAATAAGATTCCTCATTTTCTGAGCTCGACTCACTCGAGTCACTGTCACAGAGAGTCTTCGACTTCTTGGCGACGAAGCTCTTTTCTTCTTTTTTCACTTGAAGGATCTCTTTTCCTCCTTCTTGGAACCATCCTTCAGGGCCACAGACTTTTCTCCTTCAGGGCCACAAACTTTTCTTTTCTAGAAGTTCTGTTGCTTTGCTCCTCCTTAATTCTGGTATTCATCTAGAGTTCGTAGAAGAGAAACTTGCCAAACAGGTTCTGGGGGTCGATTTCCAATAGCTTCCCAAATTCCCTAATGGAAAAAACTTTGGTATCCCATGTTGGTTCGTGCGGCGCCCTTAGAGGGGGGGGTGAATAGGGATTCTTTAAATTTTTCTTAATTCAGACAAATTTTGCTTGATGAATAAAAAAAATATAATTAAGGAATGAAAATGTATACTAGCAAAAACAACAATGATATATTTCAAATGTGATAAATTTGAATACAAGGTATCTCTATTGAGCTAGAGATAAAGGCTCATGAAACAAATAATTTACTTGTTTCTTCGTTGGTCCTTCTACCAAGAACCGGCAGGCTAAAGCGTATCTCACCCTAGATCTTGCTACTAGCCTCCCCCTAGATCTAACCACGATGTAGATGCTGCACATAAGGCAATGATTTCTCCCTAAGCCACACAATAACTCGATGCCACTCACAAGGCGGCGATTTTCCCTAAGTCACACTAGGACTTAGACGCCACGCACAAGGCAGCGATTTTCCCTCTCGATTACAATAAGAAAATAATAGAAATAAGAACAAAACAAATTGAACACTTTAGGCTAGAAACTCCCTTCAAACAATGCATGTAAGATGCCGACGAATCCTTATTAGAGTTGCTTAGAATGTTGCAAACGTGCCGTCAATCTTTCGCGCTTTGGCCTTCTTGAGAGTATTGAGTAAATCACAGATCTAGAGCTCTCTATATCGTCTAAACAGGAAGGTACACTCCAGGTAATAAAATTTGTGGTCCATACAAGAAATTAAACTACTTTTATACTTCGACGATATCGCCTGGCGACAGTAGGTATCGCCACTTGGCGATATCGGTAACTACTGCCACGTGTACCACAAACTCCTCATTTTTTCATCGCAGAACCATCGATCGTCGAACGTGCATTATCGCCTAGCAATAATGGGTATCATCACCTAGCGATAGCGACGTAACAGATGCCACGTGGCCCACAAGCTTTGTCAAGCGTCGAACGAAGATGTGTCGAGTGGCGTTATCGCCTGTCGGCGATACTCAATATCGCCTGGCGATATCTCCTGAGCTAAGTTCTGATCTGATTCATCACCCAAAAAATATTAGAGATAGACATGTGATATCTGCACATCAAAAACACCCAAAGATCAAATACAAACAAGATTAGTTATTAGCAAAGCAGGAAGCGTGGAATGCATGCTCCAACAATCTCCCCCTTTTGATAATAAAAATCCACTGAGAAAGAAATCATGAATGTTATAGTAGCCACCCGACTTGTGTATCAAGACGAAGCATGTGTACGTGCACAAATTTCTCTTGGATAAAACACTCCACCTACATGTGTAGCTTTTGGATAAAACACACCCCCAACATGTGTACTCCACCAAAATTGAAACACAGTGAACATTGTAGCATTTTAGTTTTGGTTAGCGTAAGGATCATGAGTATATGAATGATTTCCTTTGAAAATTCTCCCCCTTTGGTATTGTCAATAGATAGATCAGAGTGGTGCGGAAGCTAAAGAAGGAAAAACACAAAGGAGAAATCAATGATAGTACATGTGAGCAATGTATAGTAAAGAAAGAAATGAGTAAACACTAACATTGGCAATGCCCATCCAGTTATATCATAAATACATAAACTAGTGAATAATATTTTTGGAAAAAGTTTCAGTCCAATTCTCATAAGAAGAACTTTTAGAGAAGATAATGTTGTGTACAAGTGATATGTTATCGGAAAACACTTATGCAAACCCTTACAAATACATGAACATGGGGAATGATAAAAAACAACATAACTTTGAGTTGGACATGAGGAGCTATACTTGTACCCAAGAATGCAGAGCACAAAAAAAATTATCCAGTTAAAGGCTTTCACAAGACACTTTTAATTCTTTCCAAGGTACTCAACCTTACAATGCTTATGAAGACTTATCAGGAGGGTAAGTAGTGCTTGGTGGAGGTTCCTTATCAGCCCTTTATTATTTTTGGTGTGCATTCTTTGTGACCATATAATAAAATTTTTTTGTTGAATCTTTGTTTTTTTATTAGCCTAGACAAAGGAGTCTGAATTCACTTGTAAGAGCATACAGGATAACCAAATATTAGTGGTGCAATGTAGAAACCAGGATAAAGCATCAGCAGGAACATACAATTCTAGAGGTTATGGTAGAACATTAACCATTCATATATGCAGTAAGGTGAACGCATATGAAGATTTGCACAACCGTGAGTGAAAGAACATTATCATAACTAAAAGATTTCTCATACTTAGAGGCATGCGAAAACAATTTCACGAATGTAAAGGCACTAGTATGTAAGTATGTAGAAAGGATATATGAAGGTTGAACTATGGAACCAAGTTATTGGGAACCCAAATGTAACCAATACACATTAAACCAGGCCTAATACTGAGTAAGGAAGAAAAATTGGTGGAATAGTGAATTTTCACTATCGCCTGGCGATAACGGGTATCGCCGAACGATGATAGTGCCAAAAATATAAAAACGGTGTAATCAGGTCAAAGGCATCAAATCTATGAGTTTTTCCTTAAGGCTGGTCGCGGAAGTCGAAGTGGATGACGGCGAAAACCTAGGACCAAGGTAAGGAACTTGGATTTTTGCTTTAATGCTTTAGATTTTTTGGATCTAAGTGTTTGTAAAGTTTATCAATGAACCCTTGATGAGAAATTTTCCAAGTTTTGAAGGAAGATTGACCATGATAAGGGTTTGGTGAAAATATGCATATTTTGAGGGAATAGTCTGGAGATCTAAGTCATATGTTGTAGTTAAAAAAAACATAAACTTAGATCTAATGTTCATTAGGAACAGTGTAGTGTTAGAGAGGAAGATGATGAATAGTGTAGATGATGAATTTTGTAGATAAGGAATTTGTTTGTTTGTTTTTTTGTTTAAGTAATCATGATAAATATAAAACAAATTATAAAAACTTCAGATCTGGTAGTTCAAGTGAGGTAAAACCAAGATCTGGAGTCGGAAATGGAGCAAGAGCAATTTCTGCTATCTCCTGGCGACCGTGGGTGTCGTCGGATGGCGATACCAAAAAAACCGTGATTCCGTTTGTTTGTTAAAAATATTCCTTTTATCTACAGCAATGGCTTCCCATTCCAAAGACCGTAGAAGCACAGGCAGTGATTCATATTCCTCCTATCAAACATTTCCTGGAATAAAAAATGCTAACAAAGGGATCGGACGGGTGATCGAATTCGACCCTGCCCGACATGCACACATCCACGACCTGTTAGCAATGGCTGGAATAATGTCTATGATTCTTCCAGATGCATTTTCCTCCGTACTAATTAGAGAGTTCTATAACAATCTCAAAGATCTGTGGTTAACGGAACTGAATGGTGGAGAATGATAAAAGCTACAAGGACAGACAGTAGAGATAACCCATTACGACCTAAGAGAACAATTTGGGTTAATAGAGCATGAAAATACCTTAGATGTAGTGGAGAACTATCAAAAGGATAGAGATTGGACACTCTTGAATTTGGTTTTGCATGGAAATTCCACCAAAATGCTTAATCAATCGACGGCCACGCTCACAGAGGATGCACGACTAGTGGAAGATATATTGACGCACACTGTCTTACTCAAGTCTAGTGATACATGGAAGATAACGGCTCAACTGAGTTATGTTACATACAGACTTTATCCTATCGATAATTCGCTATGTATTAAGGCTAAAAAGTCCTACTTGGAAGAAATTAAACAAACTACAACTTGGAGCCGTCATCCAACGTATTTTATATAAGAAATACACTTGGATAGACCCGGATTTGTACTTCAACGATTGTATTCCCACTATATTTTCGACGAGTGGAGCACCTTCCATCGGCCGATCAACACGAGGAGGGTCATCTAGGAGTACTGAACCTGTGTCCACTATCTATAACCCGCCAATTCCAAGAAGTGGATTGTTGCGAGATGGGTTGGACAACTTGCGAGAGTCATTCGAAGAACATAAGAGTGAAGTGAAGAAGAACTTTTTGGGAGTTCAGAAATTTTTTAAGTTTCTGACCAAAAGCCTCAAATTGAAGCCCACTCCATCAGAAACGGCAGAATGGGAGAATCTGTTCATGGAGCCTCCCCGTACATCTACTTGTCGAGCATGTCGGATGAGGAGCAGTGAGCACAGTTCATCTGATGATCAAGGGGAGATAAGTGCAAGTGATAGCAGAAATTTCTGAAGGTTTTCGGGATGACTAGACAAGTTAACGTTATCGCCCAGCGATAGTGACTGTCGCCGACGACAGTGAAGTTTCTTAATTTTCCAAAAATTGTGTGTTGTAATATTTTATGGGACTTAGTATGTGATGTTGCACTGCTGTAATAGTATTTGATATTTACACTTATGGTTTATGTATTTTTATTTTAGTTTAATATTCATGTTCTTAGCAACTTAAAGAGTGTTTCTTGTTTTGCTTACTTGGCGATTCATTAGTTTGAAATGTCTAGGATTCCTAGTTCTAATCTTAACAATGAAAAACGGGAAACTGGAAGTGGTTTTGTGAAAATATCGGCAGGCTGTGAATCAGTGCTTATAAAATTGACTTTGATCGTATTCTATTTTATGTGGTCTCTAATGAAATGATGATGTACGTCAATGTGTTTGTACCTAGAATGATGAACTGGATTATATGTTAAGTCAATTGTACTTTTATTATCACACTTTAATTCAATTGTTTCATGAACAATGCCAAAGTCTTTTAAAGTTTGCTTCATCCAAAGAGCTTGTGCACAACAACTGCCTAGTGCAATGTACTCAGCCTCAGTGGTGGACAAGGCAACAAAATTTTGTTTCCTACTCGACCATGAAATCAGTGAAGGGCCAAGTAAGTGACAGGTGCCATTGGTGCTTTTACAATCTAATGAACAGCCAGCATAATCAAAATAAGAAAAGCCATGTAAAATAAAGGCATCGTTGTGAGGATACCACAAATCTAACTTAGATGTGCCAATAAGATATCTAAAAATATGTTTAACCGCTTTTAAATGAGAATATTTGGGATTACCTTGAAATCTAGCACATAAACATACATCGAACATAATGTCAGGTCTAGAAGAAGTCAAATACAACTGTGATCCTATCATCCCTCTATATAGTGTTTGATCTATGGATATTCCACTTTCATCCTTTCCTTACTTTAATGAGATACTCATGGGGGTATTTGCTTGTTTTAGATTTTCAAACCCAAATCTTTTTAAAACATCATGAATATATTTAGATTGACAAATAAAAATTCCATCATGCTTTTGAGTAATTTGAAAACCAAGAAAATAAGTGATTTCGCCTACCAAGCTCATTTCAAATTCATTTTCATAATTTCTATAACACTATCTCATAATTTTTCATTTGTGGAACCAAAAATAATATCATCAACATATATTTGTAAAACTATAAGATCATCATGAATATGTTTATTAAAGAGAGTACAATCAGCACTGACCATTTTGAAATCATTCTTTAATAAATAAATAGTCAATCTATCATACCATGCTTGGGGTGCTTGTTTCAAACCATAAAGGCTTTTTCTAATTTAAAAACATGATCAGGAAATTTAACATCAACAAAGACTGGAGGTTGTTCTACATAAACCTCTTCCTAGATATACCCGTTAAGAAAAGTCATTTTAACATCCATTTGAAATAGTTTAAACCTTTAAAGCTAACAAATGCAAGAAATATTCTAACTACTTCTAAACATACTACGGGCACAAAGGTTTCATCAAAATCTATTCCTTCTATTTGTGAGTAACCTTTTGCTATGAGTCTAGCTTTGTTCCTAGTGACCCTAGAATCACTATCTAGTTTATTCTTAAAGATCCACTTAACACTTACAACAGGATGATTTGATGGTCTTTCTACTAATTTCAAAACCTTATTGCGTTCAAATTGGTTAAGCTTGTCATTCATAGCTAAAAACCAAGAATTATCATTTAAAGAGGCTTCAATATTTTTAGGTTCTATATCAAAAATAAAGCACATATTAGAGAATAAATCATGTACTGATGAACAAGTGCTTACCCCTCCTTATATTTCTCCAATAACAAAATCTTGGGGATGATCTTTTAAGAATTTTAGTTGCTTGGAGGCACATAATCTTGCTCTTCTCCTTCTTCTAGTTTGTCTCCTTTTTCTTCTTCTTTGTCTCCAAGGATTTCGTTATCATCCAACCTTTATAGATGGGAGGGCTCTTCATCTTTACCTATATTATTAGCTTCTACAGAAGGGAAAACTCATCAAATTTAACATGAACAGATTCTTCAACCACTTTAGTCCTTTTGTTGTAAACTCTATAAGCTTTACTTATTAAAGAATAGCCAATAAAAATGCCTTCACCACACTTTTCATCAAATTTGCCTAAATTATCTTTGGTGTTAAAAACAAAGCATTTACAACAAAAAACTTTAAAATAAGACACATTTGGTTTCTTTTGGAAATATAACTCATAAGGCGTTAATTTCAATAGAGGTCGAAGCATAACACGATTAATAACATAACAAGCAGTACCTACAGCTTCAACCCAAAATGATCTGGGTAATTTGTATTCAGATAGCATAGTGCGAGCTTGTTCTTGCAAAGTTCTATTTTTCCTCTCTACCACACCATTCTATTGAGATGTGCGAGGACTGAAAAAATCATGTTTAATTCCTAACTCATTGCAAAATGATACAAACATTTCATTATCAATTCACCTCCATGATCTGAACGAATGCGTTTTATTTTTAACTCCATTTCATTTTGAACACGTATACATGATTTGGAAAATTCTAAAAACGCATCAGATTTAGACGTTAAGAAAATTGTCCAATATAAATGAGGATAATCATCAATCAATACAAAAGTGTATTTTCTATCACCTAGACTTAGTGTATTAATAGGACCAAACAAATCCATATGAACCAATTGTAAAGGCCTAGTGGTGGAAATAACATTTTTGCTCTTGAATGAAGACTTTGAAAATTTTCCTTTTTGACATGGTGAACATAAAGACGATAAATTTCCATGCAAAATAGGTAAACCTTTGACTAGTTTATTTTGAGGATAATTTTATAATAAGCTTAGAACTAGAATGTCCAAGACGCCTATGCCACAAATCTAACTCATCATTTTTAGACATAAAACATTTTAGTGAAGAATGTGACAAATCATTAAATCTAATCATGTAAACATTTTGAAAACAAGGAGCAGTTACAATAGTATCATTTGTTTTGGAGTTAATAATTTTGCATAAGTTTGAAGACGAGTCAAATAAGACGTATAGACATTTAAGCAAACATCACATAATTGTCTTATAGATATTAAATTATGCTTCAAACCTTTAACATACAAAACATTTGAGATAGTAAATGATTTGTTACCTACTACTCCAATGTCGATGATCTTTCATTTTCTATTATCACCAAATGTAACTACTCCTCCTTTCTTCATCTCTAGGCTAAGGAACTTTGATTTATTACCCGTCATGTGCTTGGAACACCCTGAGTCCATATACCACATGTCTTCTTTGTCCTTAGCCTACCAACACACCTAGAAAGAGGATGAGAGTAAAGATCTGGTTACCCAAGTGGTTCCTCCTATAGAATAGGTGGAAGCCTTAAGCACCCAAATTTGTTTAGCAGAACAGTGCCCCTTCTTCTTACAAGTGTGTGTTGAGTGACCAAACTTATTACATCTGGCATACTTGATGAAAGAAGTCGATGGGTTTTTAAAAATAAATCTTGACCTTTTGCTGGGAGCTACAGTGATAGTGGGTTTATTATTTTTAATTTGAAAAAGTGATTTTCTGGATTTTTTTTCTTATCGCCGGCGACAGTGGATGTCGCCGAGCAATAGTGTTTAGGTCTGTATCCAAGTCCGAATTTTGCAGAACCATAATACTGGTTTGACAAAATTATATTTAGTGATTTTTGGCCCACTCCAAACTTGTTAGTGGCCATTTCTAAATCACTGACTTGTCCTCTTAATGCAGTATTTTCGGCAACAATGGTGCCGCATCGGTTTGCGAAGGACTTTTTACTGCCTTCCACTTGAGATTGAGAAAACTTTAGATATCTCTCTAAGGCCTCTTTCTCTCTTGCAAGAGATTCAACCCGAGCCTGAGTCTTAGAGAGATCTTTCTCAAGCTCTATTATCTTGGTCAAAGAGGGACAATCCTCTTGACACGTTGCTTTCTCCTTTCCAAGCACTTTTACTTCATTTTTTTATTTTCTATTTTCTTTTACTAAAAGTTTATTTTCATATTTAATTAACTAAATTTCATCCAGTTTTTTATCTAAATATTTGCAGGTTCTTAATAATTCAGAATATAAATCATCATAAGTTTCAGGAGTTACCTTAGTGTCGCTCTAGACACTGCTCTCGTCATCATGTGACGAAATGCTCTTTCCCATCAAGCACGTGTTGGCCTCCTCTTCAGTTTCTTACCCTGAACTGCTTGACTCCTCAGAAGTGGCTTCATCCCACATTTCTGCCTTCAGAACTTTCTACTTATCTTTCTTTCTGTGCCGCTTCTCCTTCAGCTCTTTTAGATACTTTGGGCACTTGCTCTTTATGTGGTCAATTCTCCTTCAATGATAGCACTCAGGTGGTGGTCTATTGATGGCCGCAGAATAGATACCGACTGTGGGTGGTTTGATATGGTCAGATTCTGCGGGCCGAGTTAGATGATCGAGTTTTCTAACGAGAGGAGGCAAGTGCACCTATCGAGTAGTACTCGGTATTCGGGAGAATACCGAGGTCGTATTGTTCTCGGGGGCGCGTTGATTATATTTACTCTTCCAGGAAGACTATTATCTTACTGTCAGTAAGGGGGATTTTTAGTTTAATTAAAACGGAAATAAAGAGAGCAGAATATTACTAAGTTAGTTCGATGACGGGTTAACGCTCGGCATCGAATCGGATTAAGACTAAAATAATTCTTAACAATTATTGAACTTAGTTTTTAAATTAATAAAAGGAACTTGGCCGAGGAGGTTCCATAAATATGAGCGCACTTATCTCTAGGAATATTGCTCACCTTAACATTAAGACTATTTGACCGATCGTTAGACCGACGAAGGATTCCTCTTAATGCCCGCTTTACGCTAAGAACCCCGCTATTGGGTGGGGAACCCAATTCGGTAGAACTACGCTCATCCTCTTTCGAGGGTATGTACGCAATTCTATTTACCCAAGGGGGATCGGTCCATATATGCAGCCTCTCTGCGTTGCGTATGGATAACGGAAATAGAGCCCACACATCGATTATGTGGTCCTATGCATCGTTAACCCGAGGCAAACCTTAAGTACTAAAATTAAAATAAAATTGAAGTTCTTTAATTATTTCAATTCATTTTATATGTCCCAATGCTCTTCGATGTCAAAGGCTAATAGAGATTAGCCACTCATCGGTATGGGGACGGCTTTATGGTTTTTAGTGAAACGTGAGTTTGAAATTAAGCACTAAATAATTATAAGAGAAAACATAGAAAAAAACAGGACTTTAGATAAATTGAAGGAAAGCTAATTGATGCAGGCACTCACGCACACTTTAAAACCATAAAGAAATTAAATAAAGCAAGTCCTACTCGAATGAGTAGGGGAAAATAAATGCAAGTACAAGTCCTACTCAAAACTAAGTAGGCGGTAAATTAAAGCAATGCGCCATTTAACTCTTAACGAGTAGGCGAAAATAAATGCATAAATAAAAAGAAACTAAGTTACAAAAAATGAAATTACAAGTCCCACTCGAATGAGTGGCGGAAAATTAAATCAAAGCGTTGTTTAACTCTTAACGAGTAGGCGGAAATAAATGCGCACACGCACACACTCTACATAATTGAAAAAAGCATAAACTAAAGCATGAAAAGTTAGTCTCATACACTCACAAACTCTACATGATTGAATAAAGCAATAAAATTGTGAGTCCCAACTCAAATGAGTGGGTGGGAGAATGGAAGCAATAAAACTATCCTCATACACTCACACACACATAAAAACAACACAAAATGAAAGTTACCTAAAAATTAAAACTACAACTTTTCTACCATTAAAACTTGTCAAAAATAAATAAAAAGATGAAATAAAAATTAAAGAAGCAAAAGTTTTTGAAAACAAAGTTGAAATCAAAGTTGTTGAAAAATTAAAACGTTTACATTTTCATCCATAGGATTTCATAAAAGTGATGAAAAAGTGAAAAGAAAAATTAAAGGAACAAAAAAGGTTTTACAATCCTAAAACAAAGCCAAGTAAAAAAAACACCAAACACTTTAAAACCTCTTTTACGATTTCATAGGAATGAAAATATAAGCTTTTAAAAGGTTTTCAATACAACTTTGATTTCTTTAAAAGAAGACTTAAACTAAATTTTATCCATTATAACGGCTCATTTTTTTTGATAAAACCCTAGAATAAAACCTATCATGATAACTAAAGAGAATATGAGAATGAACAAAGCATAGAAAAATAACATTTTCATTCTAACCTAGCATAAAGACTACATGAACAAAGATGAACATGACAACCACTTAAAAGCATGAAAAATTATAATTTACACTAATTTATGAAGAGGTAGACTAAGTAAAACAAGAGGATAAAAAGGAGAAAGAAAGCGAGTCACCCAAATCTATTTTCATTCCATGTAGAGAGACAGAAAAAAACAACATTTTTATTTCCAAAATTTAAGCTATTACAAACTATTACAAAGCTAATGAAAAAGCTAAAACAAACATAAGAAGGGAGGGGGGAGAAAATTCTCCTTACATTGGATTGGAAACACCAAGGGCAGCCCACAAGAAGACACACTAAAGTTTGCTCAAAAAAGTGAACCCTTGGGCATTACAGAAAAATTTTATTTATAGGAAAAATTTTGGGTGTGACACGCCCTGGTCACGGGCATGACAGGGGGCGTGTCACAGCTGCCGTGTTTGACTTGCCATCTTCTGGCGAGTTGGCGCCATTCTAGAAGGTTCGGGAAGGGCCACGTGGCGGTTACGGGCATGACATGCTTGTCACGGGCATGTCAAGCAGTGGTCGACGATCTTCGAGCGCCGATCGACGATCAGGAAGCTTTTGGAAGGAACACGTGGTGGTCACGGGCATGTCGGGGGGGGGGGGGGGGCGTGACTTGGACAACTGGCAGTCTGACGTCGGCAGTATTGAGTGTGAAAAATCGTTGAGTGTCGACATCGACACGGGCGTGACGAGGCTTGGATACGGGTGTGACATGATGGCGTTGAGTGTCGAATGGCCAAAGGCGTTGAGTGTCGACTGGCCGAAGGCGTTGAGTGCCTGATACGGGCGTATCAAGTCAATGACACGAGCGTGTCAAGTCAATTACACGGGCGTGTCAAGTCAATGACACGGGCGTGTCAAGTCAAATTTTTACTTTTTTCTAAATTTTTTTGGAATATAAAAATAACTAAGTTAGAATTAAAATTTACAAAATATGAACAATTTATTGAACAAAACAAACAAAAAAAGGAAAAATAAAGTAAAATATCATAATAACAATACTATAAAAGTAGGTGTAATTACAACTTATCATCTATCTTCGTCATCCTCTCCATCAACTTGGGCTTTTCCTTTCCTATACCCAGATTCTTGATTCTTGAAAAATTTCCTGAAATAATTTCTTCTTTCAGGATTTCTCATGAACTTCCTGAATTTCTTCACAAACAGGCTTTCATCATCTCCATCGTCACTCTCATCGGACTCACTTTCCTCTTCCTTCTTGGACTTCAATGCCAAAGCTTTCTTTCTTGGCTCCAGGCTATACTCTTGTGTTGAATCCTCAACTCCACTTCATGGGTTTTTAAGTTGCCTATTAGATTCTCAATTTGGAGAGACTTTAGATCGTGTGACTCCGAGATGGCAGTCGCCTTTGGATTAAACTTCGGGGGAAGCGATCTAAGTATTTTTCTCACCAAATCTCCATTTGAGAACTCTTTCCTAGAATCCTTGAGTCGTTCACTATCTTACTGAACCTTGTGTACATAGAGTCTACATCCTCATCAACCTCCATCTTGAAATTCTCAAACTCTGATTCTAACTGTAAAAGCTTCGAGTCCTTTACCTGCGATGTACCTTCATGAGTAACTTCAAGATGACTCCATATATCATATGCAATATCACATGCACAAACATGATTAAATTCATTCATATCTAACGCACAAAATAAGGTGTTTGTTGCCTTAGCATAATTTTTACAGTGAAGCTTATCAGCTTCATCCGATTTATCATTGGATTTTTCCATTGAGACACTTCCTACTACAGTTATAGGAGTAGTGTAGCTTGTTTCTACCATGCCCCAAACATCGATGCCTAATGCTATTAGAAAGCATCGCATTCGAGCTTTCCAATAGTTGTAGTCAGTGCTCGTGAATAAGGGAGGTCTACTTATACCTTGCTCCTAAGAAAACGCGTGAGTGTTTTGTGCCATTACTCTCGGTGGTGAAACCGATTTCGGAGTAACCAGCTCTAATACCAAGTGTTGGATCGTGCAGCGCCCTTAGAGGGGGGTAAATAAGGATTTTTTAAATTTTTCTTAATTCAGACAAATTTTGCTTGATGAATAAAAATAATATAATTAAGGAATGAAAATGTATACCAGCAAAAACATCAATGATATATTTCAAATGTGATAAATTTGAATACAAGGTATCTCTATAGAGCTAGAGACAAAGGTTCATGAAATAAATAATTTACTTGTGTTTTCTCCGGTCCTTCTACCAAGAACCGGAAGGCTAAAATATATCTCACCCTAGATCTTTCTACTAGCCTCCCCTAGATCTAACCACAATCTAGACGCTGCACACAAGGCAACAATTTATCCCTAAGCCGCATAAGGACTCGGACGCCACTCACAAAACGGAAATTCTCCCTAAGTTACACAAAAACTTAGACGCCACGCACATGGCAACGATTTTCTCTCTCGATTACAATAAGAAAATAATAGAAACAATAACAAAACAAATTGAACATTTTAGGCTTGAAACTCCCATCAAACAATGCGCTGAAGATGTTGATGAATCCTTATCAGAGTTGCTTAGAATGCTGTGAACGTGTCGTCAATCTTACATGCTTTGGCATTCTTGAGAGTTTCGAGTAAATCTCAGATCTGGAGCTCTCTGAATCATCTAAACAGGAAGGTACACTCTGTAACGACCCCATCCGTTAAATGACGTATAGTAGAAGGTCCGGCCGGGGCCCCACACTATATGCCACAAACAGACGGTGAGGTCACAGGATAATACCAAACCATACGAATCCTAACTCAGAGCATTCTAGCGGAAGCTTTAAGTTACAACTTTGAACACTCAACCGGAATGTCCAATATATAAACCACCTTTATATATAACCATGGAATGTACAACAAAGGTTTGGCCTTAAGGCCTTACAGTTCCTCTTTACATACAACATGTTTTACAAACCTCGGCGCGCAGGCCGGCCATACATGAGTAAAAGAGAACGACCAAAAACATTCGCTTAGCCTTCAAGGGCTAGCCGCAGCAGCAGCAGCAACAGCAGTAGGGCTTCAGCCCATGACTTACCACTTGGCTCTCCAGTACCTGCACGGGAACAATCCACCCAACCAGTGGCAAACAATGCAACGGTCAGCATTCAGCTGACCCAATTATAACAATCCTACCCCTTTCTCGGGGCATGAGCATTCTTTCCCTGCAAGCATGGCATCATCAAATAGCAACTATGTGCGCGCAGGCACATTCAAGCCATCACAACTATCGGCCACACGGCCCGACAGTCCGTGGACTCAGGGCACATTCTTGATGTACCGGAATACCAGGGTCAACACCACCGTCTACATGGTATTTGAGCATTCTAGTCTTTCCGGCGCACGGGCCTAAGACTCTCATTAGGCGCTCCAACAAAACCTATAACCAAGCTTCCAAGTCGGACGGACCTAACGCAGGTACGGATCAGCCACCCCCCGTTGCTCAAGTCGCCGTGCCACCTCGAATACGGAAGTATCCATGGCTATTTATAGGCGCGGGTCGGTTTCACCTTTCCTGTTCGGCAATCTGCCTTTTCATCGAGTTGCAGCCCAACGGCTCAACCACTCACAAAGTGGCAACACACGGCCACAAGATTTGCATCCAACCCTCTTCATTTCCTGGACATCGTCCAGTACTTCCTGCCTTACCAAGCAACAGGTAGGCACAAGGCATCACAAGCCATAATCACGGAGCCTTCTCCGATATGCAAACAAGCATCACCAATCCGGAACATATCCAGATGGGCTTCACACAGCATGCCTAGAGCCGTACTCCAATTCCGGCCTCTAACAAGGGGGACTTCACATATCTACCCCAAGGGACACCACAACCCACCGCACACTCGCGGGGAAGGGTTTTCCCTATGCAATGCAGAAAAGAAGGACTTCACATGTCCAAGGAGGGAGATCGTTACCCTTGTCGATCTCTTCGGAGCCATCGAAAACTAGCCGGTGAGAAAGAACCGCAGCAGCCTTGCCTTCACAACGCCGGCTTCGGATCACGAATCGGACCACGGGAACTTCGCCGGTGGCTTGCTCTCCTCCTCCTTCTTCTTCCTCCTTTCTCTCTTCCTTAAGCACAAATGAAGAATGACTTCTTCCTTGACGAATTTAATCCAGCCAGGAATCACCTGAGCCCTTGGATCTAAAGAGAGAATCTGAACGGCCACGATCTGCCCAAAAAACCCAATTTTTGGCTGACACGGCCTGTAACACGCCCGTGTCACAGGCCGTGTACCCTTAAGCGGCACACGCAGTTTGAACCGACTGCAAAACACGGGCATCGACACGCCCGTGTCGAACCTGACATGCCCGTGTCAAACCTGAGACACGCCCGTGTCAAACCTGCTTCATCGAGCTGCACCCAGTACACGGGTCAGAACACGGCATCTGACACGCCCGTGTCCAACCTGACACGCCCGTGTTCACGGCCGTGTTCAAGGCCGTGTACTATTCTGACTCGAACAGGCCAAACTCGAAATTTAATTCGGACACGCCCTGGGACACGCCCGTGTCGGAGGCCGTGTCCCAGGCTCGACGATCGTCGACTCCCAATCGTCGACTAACCTGAACACGCCCTGGGACACGCCCGTGTCCCAGGCCGTGTAAAATTTCCTGTACCTCAAAAATCATTTTGAGTCCTTTGGGGTCTTTTTGGGGTGTTACAACCCTCCCCCCCTTAACAAAATTTCGTCCCGAAATTTGCACGGTAAGGAAACAAGAACCAGCAATGCTATAACTATGTTATAACAAAAAGTACACGGTCTACAGTTTATACAAATAACTCGGGAAACTCAGCTCGCATGGTCTGCTCTCGCTCCCATGTTAGCTCTTCACGGCCACAATTGTCCCATCGGACCTTGACCATCCCGATCACTTTGTTCCGCAACTGTTTCTCGGCTCGATCCTCGATCCGAATGGGTCTAACCCTCGTCGTTAGCCCATACTCGACCGGTACCCGATCATTCTCCACTACTTGAGCTGGATCCTTCACCGCCTTACGAAGGACTGAGATGTGAAATACATCATGTAATCCACCCAAGTCTGCTGAAAGTGCTAGTCGATAAGCAGCTTCCCCAACTCGCTCCACCACCTCAAATGGACCAAGATACCTCGGACTTAGCTTTTTCAAACGCCGAATCCTGGACACGCCTTTGAAGGGTTTGATCTTCAAATATACCCAATCACCCACCGCGAACTCCACGTTCCGATGTTTGGCATTGTAGTACTTTGCTTGACGATCTTGGGCTATCAATAGCCTCTCCCGAATAGAGCGTATGAGCGAGGTCGCTTCTTCGACTTCCTTTTTCCCATTCAGCTTAGATTCGCCTGCTTCTGCCCAAGCTAACGGTGTACGGCATTTACGACCATACAACACCTCAAATGGTGCCATACCAATACTCGCTTGGTAGCTATTATTATAGGCAAATTCAACGAGAAATATATAATCTTCCCATCTCTTACCAAAGTCTAGTGCGCACATGCGGAGCATATCCTCCATCGTCCTGTTGGTTCGTTCAGTCTGGCCATCCGTTTGGGGATGAAAGGCCGTACTAAACGCTAACTTTGTACCCAACATTTGATGAACGAGCCGCCAATTATTCGATGTGAACCGCCCATCACGGTCACTAACGATGCTCCGAGGAACACCGTGCAGTCGAACAACCTGCTCCACATAAAGCTTGGCCAAGGTTTCCACTGAATCGTCTCTTCTATTTGGAAGGAAGTGCGCCACTTTCGTCAACCAGTCCACAATCACCCAGATTGAATCATGACCGCGTTGAGATCTCGGCAACCCGTGCACGAAATCCATCGAAATATCATCGAACTTCCACTCCGGAATAGGTAACAACTTTAGGAAACCGCCAGGATTCTGTCATTCTGCTTTCACTAACGCACAGGTATTGCATTCAGCCACATAACGTGCGACATCTTTCTTTAGTCCGGGCCACCAGAACAACTTTTTCAGATCTCTGTACATCTTTGTGCTCCCTGGGTGAACTGAGTACTTTGCAAAGTGAGCTTCGTACATCAACTCTTCCCTCAATTTACCCACACTTGGGACGCACACTCGACCATTTCTTCGTAACAAACCGTTATCCCAAGAGAATTGGTCCTCCGGCCCATCCTTTGCATAGCGCTGGAGACTTTCATCAAGCTCCGTTGCTCGCCGAACTCTGTCCGTCAGGTCATATTGTACCTCCGTCCAGTTCAAACACGCATCGGTTGACGAACCCTTGTCAACACACGATATCTCCATTGCTTCCAATTCCTGGATCAAACACTGATCATGCCTCTGCAACCAGCTTGCCCGTACCGGAGTCTTTCGACTCAAAGCATCAGCGACCACATTTCCCTTCCCGGGAGTATAGTGAATCTCGAAGGTGTAGTCCCCGAGGAACTCCATCCATCTTCGTTGTCGCATATTCAGATCCTTCTGATCCAACAATTACTTTACCAAACTGTAGAAGAACGCAGCCTAACCCGCTCCCAGATGCATCACTATAGATCTCATACCCATCGGTACCACATGGCGATGTCAACACAGGCGTCGTGGTCAAACGACTCTTCAAGTCTTCAAAAGCTCGCGCGCACTCCGGCGTCCAAATGAACTTTTGATCTTTTCTCATCAGCGTGGTCAGAGGTAAAGCAATCCGTGAGAAGTTTTCCACAAACCGTCTATAGTAGCCCGCAAGTCCAAGGAAGCTCCTGACCACGGCCACTGAAGACATCACTGGCCAATCACGAATGGCACTTATCTTCAACGGATCCACCGCGATACCTTCTCCGCTTACCACATGGCCTAAAAAGGCTACTGAAGGGAGCCAGAACTCACACTTTGAGAACTTGTCAAAAAGCTTATTTCTCCGTAGGGTATGCAAGACCAACCGCAAATGGTTTGCGTGATCCTCTTTCGACTGAGAGTATACTAAGATGTCATCGATAAACACAATAACAAACAAATCCAAGTACTCTCGGAACGTTCGATGCATTAGGGCCATAAATACCGAAGGCGCATTACATAGGCCAAACGGCATTACTGTGAACTCATAATGACCGTAGCGTGTTCCAAACGCCGTCTTGGGAATGTCACCTTCCCGAATCCTTAGCTGATAATATCCCGATTTCAAATCCAATTTAGAATAGACCGTTGATCCTGCCAGCTGATCAAAGAGGTCATCAATCCGCGGAATCGGATATTTGTTTTTCTCCGTCAGCTTATTCAACTCGCGGTAGTCAATACACAACTGTAAGCTACCGTCTTTCTTTTTCACAAAGAGAACAGGCGCGCTCCAAGGTGACATACTTGGGCGTATATATCCCTGCTCCAACAACTCTTGCAATTGGACTTTCAACTCAGCCATCTCTTTTGGCGCGACGCGATATGGTGAGCGGGCCATAGGTTTCGCACCTGGCACCAACTCAATAGAGAAGTCAATCTCCCGCTGGGGTGGTAACCCCGGAAGATATTTAGGAAACACGTCGGCAAACTCTGACACAACTGGCACTTCACCGACACTGGCCTTTGGCTCAACAGCCTGAATTAGCATGAAGAATAACTCCGCGCCCTTCCGAACAGCATTGACGAGTTGGAGTGCAGACAACAGAGTCCCGCCAACTCCTCGCATACCAGCGAACTTCGTCACAAGCCCGGTATTCTGGCCCAGTGTAATCTCTTTGGGGTTGCAATCAATAAAGGCACGCTGCTCCGAGAGCCAGTCCATACCAAAGATCACATCAAACTCCGATAACGGTAGCACAGCTGCACTCAAACCGAAATCTCGACTTCCTATTTGCACATCCACATCGCAAGCCCAATCCGCAAGCATCATACAGCCATTCGGCAACAGCACCCTTGTACTATCCACCGTCACATGACTTGGTACCCCGATTCGAGATACAAAATCCTCAGACAGGAAAGAATGCGAAGCACCCGTATCAAACAGGGCTCTCGCCAAATTATTCCGAATCAGGACAAAGCCTGCAGCACACACACATGCACAAGCTATACATAACCAAAACCAATAGCACAACAAGTAAACTAAATCAACTCGTACCTGTGACGACGTCACTTTGCTTAATCGCTTCCTGTTGGCCAAGTTGATAGATTCGGGGCTGCGCTTGAGACGCAGAGGAATCAACCACTGCTTTGCCCTTCTCAGCATATGACGCACCCGTCTTCTTTTCCCCTTTGGGCTGCACAACCTGACAGTCACGAGCAATATGCCCCACCCGGCCACAGTTATAGCATATACGAGAATCCGGCCTTGATGTCGCTCCCGACACAACGGTCGTAGTCACTTGCCCAGATGGTTTGGACCTCTTGCCCCCTTTCTTCTGGTAAAACGACTTGCTCGGGGTAGGTGCTTGAAACTCTGGCTTCGACACCACCAAGCCCTTATTCCCTTGCACTCGCCGCATGTCCTTCTCCAATGCGCACGCAGTATCAACCAACGCCTGAAACCCTTGGCTCACTGAACTCGAAAGCAGGAATCGCAACTCATCCCGCAATCCTTCATAGAACCGATTCGTTTTCCTTTGGTCATCCGCGAAGATTGTTCCCGCATATCGTCCCAACCTGGTAAACTCATGCAAGTAGATATCCACGCTATCTTCCCCTTGCTTTAACCGTTGGAACTCATTTTCCATCGCAATGCGTTGCGCCGCTGGGACATGTTTCGCCAGAAATATTCGAGAGAACTCCTCAATCGACACTTGCGTTAATTGCCTACCCGCCAAATGGTGTACCTCAACCTCGTCCCACCACAACCGCGCCTCTCCTTCAAGCATGAAGGTGGCCAAGGTGACCTTTAGAGTTTCCTCCGCCCTGATCGCTGTCATTATCCTCTTGACACGCGATAACCAATCTTCCGCCTGCGTTGGGGATCCCATTCCTGCAAACGTAGGAGGACTGAAGCTCATGAATTGCTTCAACTGTCGGTCAGCTGCTCGTGGATCTACGGCCTCAACCGGCTCGGGTCTTACATCAACACGAACTGGCACTACTGCCGGCTGCGCTTGCCCGGTCGGCTGAATCATGGCAAATAGCGCCTCAGCAACTAAGCGAACAGTTTCCGCAGATGGAGGAGGTGTTGGCACCTCAGCTGGTGCCGCACTCTCATCAGAGCACTGGGGCTCAGACTGCCCAGCACCACTACGTGTCACATATAGGTGGACAAGACACACATGAGCGAACGTATGCAAGCAAAACAACACAAAAAGGAACGCGCAGATTCCTCAAATAAGATTTTGTACATTCCTTAATGGACATTCCAGAGTTCATTAGCGTTATAGCAGGTCGCACAAACACGTGCTCGCCACCCCACAAAAGAATTCGACCACGATACCAAAATGTAACGACCCCATCCGTTAAATGACGTATAGTAGAAGGTCCGGCCGGGGCCCCACACTATATGCCACAAACAGACGGTGAGGTCACAGGATAATACCAAACCATACGAATCCTAACTCAGAGCATTCTAGCGGAAGCTTTAAGTTACAACTTTGAACTCTCAACCGGAATGTCCAATATATAAACCACCTTTATATATAACCATGGAATGTACAACAAAGGTTTGGCCTTAAGGCCTTACAGTTCCTCTTTACATACAACATGTTTTACAAACCTCGGCGCGCAGGCCGGCCATACATGAGTAAAAGAGAACGACCAAAAACATTCGCTTAGCCTTCAAGGGCTAGCCGCAGCAGCAGCAGCAACAGCAGTAGGGCTTCAGCCCATCACTTACCACTTGGCTCTCCAGCACCTGCACGGGAACAATCCACCCAACCGATGGCAAACAATACAACGGTCAGCATTCAGCTGACCCAATTATAACAATCCTACCCCTTTCTCGGGGCATGAGCATTCTTTCCCTGCAAGCATGGCATCATCAAATAGCAACTATGTGCGCGCAGGCACATTCAAGCCATCACAACTATCGGCCACACAGCCCGACAGTCCGTGCACTCAGGGCACATTCTTGGTGTACCGGAATACCAGGGTCAACACCACCGTCTATACGGTATTTGAGCATTCTAGTCTTTCCGGCGCGCGGGCCTAAGACTCTCATTAGGCGCTCCATCAAAACCTATAACCAGGATTCCAAGTCGGACGGACCTAACACAGGTACGGATCAGCCACCCCCCCCGTTGCTCAAGTCGCCGTGCCACCTCGAATACGGAAGTATCCATGGCTATTTATAGGCGCGGGTCGGTTTCACCTTTCCTGTTCGGCAATCTGCCTTTTCATCGAGTTGCAGCCCAATGGCTCAACCACTCACAAAGTGGCAACACACGGCCACAAGAGTTGCATCCAACCCCCTTCATTTCCTGGACATCGTCCAGTACTTCCTGCCGCACCAAGCAACAGGTAGGCACAAGGCATCACAAGCCATAATCACGGAGCCTTCTCCGATATGCAAACAAGCATCACCAATCCGGAACATATCCAGATGGGCTTCACACAGCATGCCTAGAGCCGTACTCCAATTCCGGCCTCTAACAAGGGGGACTTCACATATCTACCCCAAGGGACACCACAACCCACCGCACACTCGCGGGGAAGGGTTTTCCCTATGCAATGTAGAAAAGAAGGACTTCACATGTCCAAGGAGGGAGATCGTTACCCTTGTCGATCTCTTCGGAGCCATCAAAAACTAGCCGGTGAGAAAGAACCGCAGCAGCCTTGCCTTCACAACGCCGGCTTTGGATCACGAATCGGACCACGGGAACTCCGCCGGTGGCTTGCTCTCCTCCTCCTTCTTCTTCCTCCTTTCTCTCTTCCTTAAGCACAAATGAAGAATGACTTCTTCCTTGACGAATTTAATCCAGCCAGGAATCACCTGAGCCCTTGGATCTAAAGAGAGAATCTGAATGGCCACGATCTGCCCAAAAAACCCAATTTTTGGCTGACACGGCCTGTGACACGCCCGTGTCACAGGCCGTGTACCCTTAAGCGGCACACGCAGTTTGAACCGACTGCAAAACACGGGCATCGACACGCCCGTGTCGAACCTGACACGCCCGTGTCAAACCTGAGACACGCCCGTGTCAAACCTGCTTCATTGAGCTGCACCCAGTACACGGGTCGGAACACGGCATCTGACACGCCCGTGTCCAACCTGACACGCCCGTGTTCACGGCCGTATTCAAGGCCGTGTACTATTTTGACTCGAACAGGCCAAACTCGAAATTTAATTCGGACACGCCCTGGGACACGCCCCTGTCGGAGGCCGTGTCCCAGGCTCGACGATCGTCGACTCCCAATCGTCGACTAACCTGAACACGCCCTGGGACACGCCCGTGTCCCAGGCCGTGTACCCCCGACACGCCCTGGGACACGCCCGTGTCCCAGGCCGTGTAAAATTTCCTGTACCTCAAAAATCATTTTGAGTCCTTTGGGGTCTTTTTGGGGTGTTACACACTCTAGGTAATAAAATTTGTGTTCCCCACATGAAATTGAATGGCTTTTATACTTTGGCGATATCGCCTGACGACACTAGGTATCGCCACCTGGCAATATCGGTATCTGCTGCCACATATCCAACAAACTCCTCATTTTTCGCATCGCAGATCCGTAGATCATCGAACGTGCACTATCGCCTGGCATACTGGGTATCTCCACCTGGCGATAGCGATGTTACAGATGCCACGTGGCACACGAGCTTTGTCAAGCGTCGAACGAAGACGCATCCAGTGGCACTATCGCCTATCGGCGATATTCAATATTGCCTGGCAATATCTCCTGAGCTCAGTTCTAATCTGATTAATCACCCAAAAGACAGTAGAGATTATCCTGTGATATATGCACATCAAAAACACCCAAAGATCAAATACAAACAAGATTTGTTATTAGCAAACCAAGAAGCATGGAATGCATGCTCCAGCATCCCAGTCCTTAGTCAGGGATCTTAGAAATTTATCGTTGAGCTCACCATTAGTGAATGTACGACCATAGTTCCTGAGTCCGTTGATGATTTGAAAAATTTCTCGAAGATGTCAGCGATAGTATCACTTGATCCTTGCTTAAACACTTCGTACTCTAGATTTAGTAAAGATCTCGGATCGTCTCGAACTTTCTGAGTCCCTTCCATCAGAACTACTAAACAGTCCCACATTTCCTTGGCAGACTTGTAGTGGAATAAATTTTGGAGCATTGAATCGTCCACTGCACTTTTTATGAAGTTCTTCGCTTTCTTATCCTAGGAGACCAAGGCGATTTCATCCTTGGTTAGATCCATCATTTTCTTGGGGATCATAATCACCGAATTTAGAGCTGAAGCTTGAGTAGGTATATGTGGTCCTTCTTCCACTATTTGAAAGATTCTTGGATTAGCAGCTTCCATGAAGAACCTGACACTTTCTTTCCATATGGGAAAATTCTCTTTAGTGCATATAGGCAGCTTCATAGATGATATGTCCTTGCTTTTGTCCATGGCTACTAAGCGGAATCTCTAAACTCTAGATAAGGGATCTTGTTCAAGATGTTTGCCTTATCGAACAAAATGCCCCTCTGATATAAATTGAAAGTATTTAGCATCTACCTAA
The DNA here is from genome assembly GCA_039513925.1 of Platanthera zijinensis. Lineage (NCBI taxonomy): Eukaryota > Viridiplantae > Streptophyta > Magnoliopsida > Asparagales > Orchidaceae > Platanthera > Platanthera zijinensis. The sequence continues at coordinate 133,368,055 of CM077079.1, read as the reverse complement.
ATCACTTAGAGGGGGTGAATATGTGATGTTTGTGTCTTTTAACGGATTAAAAAATTAATCAAAAATAAACAAGCACACAAACACAGAGATCTATAGTGGTTCCTTGTATTGGGTACGTCCACTGTCCTGCCTCGCCTATCTACCATGAAGGATTAGATTCGGCTACTTCACCTTTCTCATATTATCAACAATCTTACAACTCGGAGCAACGCTCCTACACCTAGGAGAACAAACTCTCCTACAACTCGATCCACACAGAGATCTATAAACTTGATCCACAAACGGATCTACAAACACGATCCACAAATGGATCTACAAACTTAGAGGAATAATCTCCTATAATAGTTATGATTATTACAATACAACAACGATGATAATTCTTCGCTCCGACGTTCTTCGAAATAGTAGATTTTGATATTTGGAGAACTCGGAAAGTGGAAAGCTTTGAAGACTTTGAATTGTGAACCTTCAATCTTCAAACGACTAGATCTAGAGGAGTATAGATCTTGAGAGAAGAAGCAATCCAGTTGTGAAAGTTGAATATGATGAATCTTGCAATTCGCCGGCGGCCGAACGGGAAGAATCGCGAAATTGGAGATGTCGAGTCGTCAGTTATGATTTTGGAAGTCCTTGTGATTTTGAAATAGCAATTAGCAAGATTAGGATTTTCGAAAATCATCCTAACATATATATAGAGAGAATCAAAGCAATGGCTAAAAAGGAATTCCAAAAATGGAACCCCAAAGTTACCGTGTGTAAGACCTTCTTTTTTTTGCTATGCTACCGGGTCTTATGCTAAAATCGTCGTTTTGCGATGACACTGACACTCGAGAAGGTCTCCACAACAAATAGCCGATCCTGCCAGCTTTAACGATCACCAAAGAGAGAGAGAAGCAAGTAGATATGTCAGATATATCCAAGTCCACATGTCACACACAAAATATATAAAGGAAATCACATCAATGTCTACATGATAACAAAAGTATTGAAATAGAACAGTACATAAAAATAAAGATGGGCTTAAGCCCAGTACATCAAATCCTCACTACAAACTCTCGCGAAAGCTAAGTAAACTAATCACTCACGAAACCAGCAGCCAGTGCTCCTATACTAGACTGGCCCACTTCCATGTGCACCATACTCCGCTGGTGCTGTATCTTCTGCTGCTGCTCCCTTTCCCCCATCCGGAGCCCTTGAAATGTTTGGTCTACCGACCGTTAGTCAAAAATACTAAGCCTGATTTCCCCCACCCCTCCCCCAATGGCTTCTAGGCACCGAGCGGGAAGAATGATAAGGAAAGCTCTAAAGGTGGAGAGTGGTCAAGCAGATGAAGGTGGACCTATTCTAGCAGGCATATAGTAAATCTACAGAGTTATAAAGGTAAGGCAAGCTAATTGTTCTATAATAAGAAAACAGTAGAGTAAATAAGTAAAACAGAGACGCAGTATATGAAAAGTAAACTAAGAAGTAAGTAATCTTAACTTATTTGAATGCCCATACAAACATATATGTTAAGGGTCTTTTGCAAGGCTCTCATCGTATAAAAAGTCTTATACAAACTTATACGATGGGGTGACAAGGTTATATGCAAGTATGAGCGTAGTGATATGTTATTCCATAGATCATGCAAGTGCAACACACGCACACAACTCTATGCACACAGACCTTTAGTTCCCCTCATTAGGAAGCTAGCATCACTCCACAGAGCCTCCGTAGTTGCAAACAGAGACAGTGGGTCAGGACCCCACTCCTATGAGGGTATTCACACTACCAGGCCTTGCCCTTACGTACGCCTCTAGAAGGACACACCCAGAGTCACCACGTACTAATGTTGGACATATCCACCAGTCTTCCTTTGGCTAAGTGTCAACCACACCCGCCGAGTTAGCATATCGATGTCGGTGTGAACAACCATCCAATACCGATGACCCAAAAAATTTTTCTCATGTATCCAAGAATTCCCGAACCATCGGCTCCTCGGACTAACCTATCTGTTATAACTACCTTGCAAGCCCTCTGCTCGCCTGGCCAACCGGCCCACTTTCACAACCACCGAGCCTACCGCTCGGATAACCCAAATAAACTAACCCCCCGAGTTACCGGGGTATGTGAAAGTGAATCACTAGTTATACTAGTTGCTCATAAAATATTAAATATTCTTACGGTTTAGGTTAGCCCGGGACTGCCCAAGGTATTCCCGGTGAAGGGCTCTAATTGGGCACTAGGAACTATGATGGTAGATGAATCCCATCGTTCCCTTTCGCAAGCCACTTACTATTATTTGTTATTACCCAATTCCCAATCCCATTTAATGTTATACTAAATCTAACCCTAGTTTATTTTGACTCCTTCTCTCTCTAGAGGAAAGACAATCTTTCGTTAATCCCGAGCACCACTTACACTAGTCAACCCATCACTTCTCCCCATGATGACTCCTAATGAAGCTCACTTTTTCATCTTACCAAATCAGCATACCATTACTCCCAACTTCCTATGACCATTCCACATGTTATCACAAATCTGCTGATTTACTATGTGCAGATCAACCTAAGCTACATGATGGGTATGAAAGGTGATCCCTTCAAATATTCTTCCAAATGTCCTAGAATTATTATTGGGGCTCTATCATGACATAGTTAGACTAAATCAAGAAACTTGTAATTTTTAATTAATTTGGCATTTATTTAATTTTCCCAAAAATTAGGCCATGGGTGATTTTGAACATGAAGTACTTGATTTCCTTACGTTATGACTATCCAAAATTTATGATCACTATATGATGTCAAAATATCAGAGAATACCAAGTTACACAAACTTTCATAAATATATTAGCCCCTATTTAATTAATTCAAGATATTTGTAGTAATTAATGTTAAAGAAGGAAGTACCACCAACCATAATCCAAAAATTACACAAAAATTACGAGAGCTTAAACAATATCATAAAACATTACTGGTTGAGTTTCATACAATTCAGAGTTTATTTAACCATGCATTTATCAAAATCATCATTAGGGGCAACAAAAAAGTTATAACTACAAGTATGAGCTACTGTCTTCCAAACACTATACAATAAATTTTAGAGACTCATAATGATATAAAAACTCATCTACCAAAATTTCTTAAAAATCCAAGATGATATGCCCTTCAATATTTCCATAAAAGGTATAAGCCTAAACAATCCCTAAAAGATTTAAGTTGTGTGCCTAAGTTTAAATGTCACCAAATTCTTTCCTAGGGCTATTTACCATCCTAGGATTACATGGACTAAACCCCAAGTCCATACAAGGACATATCACACCATGTCCTTCACCAACCCCCATAGTTCAACCTTAGGGTTTGAATAAGGGTCCTAGGGAAAATCCACCCCAATACATCTCTAACTCCATAAGGGGGTGCTTAAACTAACCTTGGGGCTCTGGCCAAAGTCTAAACTCCTTTGGGTGAGAATTGGCCCCTCCATTCCCCAAGCTCACTCTTGCCCTATTTATCCCTTAAAGGGACACACTTTGGTCCCACCAACACCTATTCATACCAAACCCAATTGGGCTAAGATTTTTATCATAGTCATAATATAACCCTAAGAGACAGTCACCAAAATTTTGGTGGCTTTAGAGGTCTTTAGACCCCTTAAATAATTCATACATGGATCATTAAATTTCTACAAAAAATTTAGGAATTTTTTCTAAAAATTTCCCATTTTTGGATATGTTATAGGAATAAATAGGAGTGACCCCCATCCAAAATATCAGGTCATTTTGATGACTGGTTTGATGAGGGTACTCATTTTAAGTTCTGACTAGCCCTATGTATAGGCTGCACCATTTGGTGTGTTGTGGTCAGACCACTGACCTAAATTGGTTGAGATCAATTTTAAATTAAGGTAGACTTCAAGGGCTATGATTTTGATTCAAACCACTTTTCCTGAATATTAACCTAACTATTTTTAATATTTAAAACAAAACACCAAAAGAATTGTGACAGAATTCAAAGTAAACATAATATTTATATTTAGGCCATCACGAATCTTGATGCAAGAATGGACGAGATCTATTCATCGTCCCCGTGAAACCGATGGCTCACAGCAGCCCATCCTTGGCAGTTTTTGTAGGTGATTTCCTGGCCACCTGAGCGCCTCCCCGACCGGCCAATTCCACCACCACCTTTGTTGATGTGGTGGCTGACGACAGGTGGTGGTAGACCAGCAAGAGGTGGCCGGAATTGGGATTTAAAATTGGAATAAAAAGCTACAAAACTGGATTTTCGGCTTAGTCGATTTGGGCTCAATTGATCCCAAATCGTGCGGCCAATGGATAGAGATCTATCCACGAAGAAAGAGGAGAGGGACATGACCTTAGTGGAGGGATGGAGTTGGGCCGATCGCTGGGTTGCCATGGATGGTTGTGGCACCGTCAGGTGATCTGCAACAATACAGTAGAAGGCCTCAATTTATTCAGGCGAAGAGTGGAAATGGCTCCTCTCTGCCCTATGAATCTTTTAAAATAACTAAATAGGGAAGAGGGGGGTGTATCACCAGTGGCCATTAATGGTCATCAAGGTGAAATTTCGGCCATTGCAATTCTCCTCCCCTAGTCACTGCCATGGCCGGGAAAACCCTTGGCCTTCTCCTAACTAACTAGGGGATATAATTCTAACAAGAGGAGAGGGGCCCTTGGCCTTCCAAGCCATGAATGGCCATTACTCCCCCACTTTCTCTCTGCTCCATTAAGGGAAATTGGAGCTTTTCTCTCTCCTAGTCATCAAGGCTGAATTTGATGACTAATTCAGCCTAAAGGAACCCCACTAACCCATATTATTAGTTGAAATAAGGTTAGCCCAAGTGGATTGGGCTTGAGCTTGAGTTAGCTCATTTGAGCTAGTTTGACTTAAAATTAGGGGAGAGTTGACCTTGGTCATATTGACCTTTTTGGTTGACCCCTATGGGTCCTTGGTGACCCATTGGCCTCCCTTTAGGGTTAGGAAGGTGTGGGTGGGGTCCATTTAGCTAAGGGAGGGTCAATTGGCCCTATATAGGTCAGTTTGACCCATTTAGGGTTAGGGTGGACTTTGGTAAACTTGACCTCCTTGATTGCCCCCAATGGGTCCTTAGTGACCCTATGGACCACACAAGGGATTAAGGGTGTTGTGGTGGGGTCATAGAGTCAAGTTGAAGCCCTAATGTCAAACCCTAGGTCTGATGGTGAGGTTGTGTTATAGGCAGACCAAGGTGATCTTCACCTTGTGCCTTTTCTCACTTGGTCTTTTGAGCTTCTTAGGGTTTTGTCATGACCTAGTCATGACAAAACCACTCCTATGGGTCTAGTTGTTTGAGGGATGTTACAAATCCCATTATATAAAAATAATATTTTTGTCCCTGAAATTAAGGTTAAGCCTACGGGGTTTCTACTGAAGTAAAAGTATATAACATCCCTAGGGATTGAAGGTAAACCTGACTCGAAGAGGTCTTATTACCTTTTCTGCATCAAATCCTTTGGCTCCCAAGTATGCTCCTCCTACCCCTGGTTCCTCCATAAGACCTTGACTTGCGAAACCCTCTTACGCCGCAAGAACCGCACCGATGTATCATCGATCCTGATCGGTCCACGCTGACTGATCGATCTGAGGCCACTGGGACATCTGTAGTGGAAATCAGCTGCTCAGGACGTAGTAGAGCCCTCTGAATTGAAGAGATGTGGAAGACGTCATGCAATCCCGTTAACTCTGGCAATAGCCCCAGTCTGTAAGCCAAGGGGCCGATCCGCTCTAGGATCCTTGATAAGTATAAAAATATACAATTTTGTATAGTATTAATTTTGCATATTTATAAATAAAACATTAGTTTACATATATAAATAATTATTTTTTTATATTAAATTTTTTATGTTTTTCTAAGTTTTTCTGAAATTTTGCAATTTTTTATTAGGTCACGCCCATAGTCACGCCCGTGACCTAGGGCGTGACAGCCCTTTTTAATCCCTTTTTTTTAGTTTCTGTTTTTACCCAAGGAAATCGAGAAATTGACAAACACGCCCGTGACAGATGAACATGCCCATGAAAAAATCGACACGCCCGTGTCCTATTGAAGTTCTATCCAGAATGCCAGCAAGCTTCCGCGTTGTAGCCACGCCCCGTGCCGCCTGATGAATCAGCTACAAGTTTCGCCCGTTGCATCATCAGTCACGCCCGTGACCTGCTCAAATTCTATCCGAAGTTCCAACCAGCTCGACACCTGTCCCAACACGCTGGAAGTCACGCCCGTGACCCTGTCACGCCCTACCAAACACGCCCGTGGCAGGGGGCATTTCACTTGAAATATTTTCGCTATAAATAGGAGGGCAGAGCTGAGTAGAATTATTCGAACACCAGCAGCTTCCTTAAGAACTGTTAGGACTCCCCAGCTCTCTAACAAGGAACTGGTAGTAGCTTTCAAGTATTCTAAAGTTCTGTAAGTTGTAATATTTTAGCTTTCTTTTCAGCTTTTTAGAAAGTTGTAATAATTTTTCGGACTTTATAAAATAGACTCTTTCAATTTCAATTCTGAGTACTTTACTGCTTTATTTTCAGTTTTACTTTCCTTTTTTTCATACTATCCCTAATGAAAGGCGAAGCTCTCCTTATGTCCTGGATTAAGATTGTGTGAAACTGCTTTCAAAAGTATTTTCAAAAACCTTATTATTTCATACTATCCCGAATGAAGGGCGAGGCGAAAGCCTATGACCTGGATTAAGATAGTGTGAAAGCTCTACAAAATTTTAGATTTTACTACCCTATCCCAATTGAAAGGTGAAGCAAAAGCTTAAGTCCTAAATTAAGATAGATAGGTAGATATTATTTTCTGAACTTTATATTGCCCCCATCCTGAGAAGAGGCTAAGAACCTTTAGCACTTGGTCAGGATGAGCTCTGGGCTGGATATTATTTTCAACTATTTCAAGTCTACTTTCAAGTTATCCTTACAAGGGTTTTTTATTAATTAATCATATACAAGGTAAAGAGACACTACGTTTATGTTAGCCCATTTTAAACGCAAGCCTCCCCGGTCGTACTTTCGAGTCAGTGATGCTACCAAAGGGGCCCTCTTGTTAAGTTAGGTAATAAAGAAATAAAGTTGTTCTTTAATAGCTGAATAAAAATTCTCTCAAAGTAATTCTTAAATCGAGGACTACCTTCTAAGTCCCTATCTTAATAAAATCACGTGTATTTTTTTCTATCTTTTATTTTTAAATATAAACTCCACTCCATTTGTTCGACAAAATAATAGTCTGTTCTAAAAAGTAGAATAATTAACACTGATCCCAGGAAAATTAAGACCTTGATATTTTCTACAAAATACTATACTCCTATACGATAGGTACTCTTGCCTTAATCCACAGGATATAAGTAAGTTAAAAAGAGATAGACTTATATACGTAAAAGATTATATAAAAACCAAATCTATCTTCTTTAAAACAAAATTTACTTATCAAGCTTTTTGGCGCCATTGCCGGGAATTTGTTTATATGTGTTAATATTTGAAAATAAAAGAACGCTATTAATTTTACCTTTTTTTTTCTTGTTATTTAAAAACCTTAGTTTTTATAAAAATAAAACAAACATAAAATTCCCTGAATTTAAAACTTTATTTTTATAAAACCTAATTTTTTATTAACAAGTTTATTAACCACTAACGAATTCTAACAAAAAAACCTAACCTACTATTTTAACGTATTTTATATAAAACTTTTCTTCTAAAAAGAAAAACAAGTTTATAATAAAATCTGCTTTTTATTATAAAACCTGTTTAATAGAAAACCTGTTTTATATAAAAAAAACCTGTTTTTAGTTATTTTCCATTTTATGTCTTTTCGTGTGTTTGTATTTATGTGTTTTCTTTGTAACTAAGTTTTTTTTCCTTATTTTTTTTATATTTGTTTTATTTATATATTTATCAAAAGTTTTTTTTAGTGTATGACCCGCAGAACTCCATCTGATTTAACTCTTGAACTTGATCCTGAAATCGATCGCACCTTTCGCAGGCGCCTCCGATCTCTGAATCAAGAGCTCATATTAAATCTGGAAGAGTTCGTAGGCACCGCACAGGTACAAGAAATGGTAGCAGAGCAACAACAAACGCCAGAGGTGGTCCCCCAAAGGACCATGTCTTATTATGCACGACCCAATTTAGATGACACCGGGTCTAGTATCGTTCGTCCAACTATTGCTAATAATAACTTCGAGATTAAATTGAGTATAATCAAAATGATTCAAAATTCTGTTCAATTCGATGGATTGCCCGACGAAGATCAAAACACGCACTTATGCAACTTCTTAGAAATATGCAACACATTTAAGATAAACAGCATCACTGATGATGCCATCCGTCTTCGCTTATTTCCTTTTTCACTATGAATGAAAGCCAAACAGTGGCCAGGTTCTCTCCCCAGAGGATCTATTACCACTTGGGCTGAAATGACCGAAAAATTCCTTACAAAGTATTTTCCACCTACAAAAACCCCACGTCTGCGTGCGGATATTTCTTCCTTTGTGCAAGGCGAGTTCGAGTCTCTATGAGACTTGGGAATGTTTTAAGGAATATCTACGTCGGTGTCCACATCATGCACTGCCAACTTGGCTCCAGGTACAAATATTATATAATGGTTTGAATATTCAAACCAGACAAGCCATTGATGCTGCCACTAGGGGCACGCTCAATAACAAAACCCCCGAGGCCACTCAAACCCCCTTTGAGAAAATGGCCATGAACGCGTACTAGTGGAATGTGCCAAGGTCACTCCCTAAACAAGCTGGGATTTATGAGCTCGACACTTCTTCTACTTTAGAACTCCAAGTAGAAAATTTAACTAAACAATAGGCAGGAATATCTGCTTCCTCCTCCACAACTACTTGGAATCTGAATATTAATGTAATTGAAGAAATCGATTATATGGGAAACACTTATAGACCTTCCTATAATCCTAATATTAACTTAAATAATAATTCTTATAATCCAGGATATAGGAACCATCCTAATTTTTCATGGAGCAACCCCAATAATGCTCAACGCACTCTGATTGCAAATCCGAGTGGATTTACACCGCAACCCCCACAACCACAAACACCACCACCACAACCGCACCAATTTAGGCCAACCCCGATAGAAGACATATTCATGAAATATATAAGTATCAATGAGTCCAATATCCAGAACCTGACCGGATCAATTAAAAACTTAGAAGCACAAATTGGACAATTATCAAAAAATCTATCGGAACGCCAACCTGGTAATTTGCCAGGAAATACGGAACCAAATCCGTGGGATACTTGCCATTCCAGTAACCCACCAAGTTGACAAGCCGTCAAACTACGAGGTGGCAGGGAGCTACCACCACCCGTTAGGGTAGAAAAAGAAGTTAAGGTTAGCCTCCCTAGACCACTTCCCGTTACGTCTCTGCCTCCTCAACCCCCGTGAATTTCTTCCCCACATGTTGTGTTAACTTATCCATCTAAATTAAAAGATGTGCGAGAAGATGAACAATATAAAAATTTTCTAAAAATGCTAAAACAAATTCAAATCAATATACCTTTCTGCGAGGCAATTGCACAGATGCCTAAATATGCAAAATATTTAAAAGCGTTATTTTAAAATAAAAAGAAACTCGAAGATATTTCGAGAGTTTTCCTTAACGCCGAATGTTCAGCCATTTTATTACATAAATTACCCCCAAAATTAAACAATCCGGGACAATTTTACATCCCGTGTCTCTTCATTAATCTATTAATAAAAGATGCGTTAGCAGATTTAGGTGCTAGCATAAATTTAATGCCCTACTCGCTCTTTCAAAAACTAGGATTAGGTAACCCCAGCCCAACTAAAATGAGCATCCAGTTAGCAGATCGTTCTATTAAATATCTAATAGGGATAGTAGAGGATGTTCTTGTCAAAATAAACAAGTTTATCTTCCTGGTAGACGTTGTTATTCTTGGCATAGAGGAAGACGCTGATGTTCCAATAATTCTCGGTCGTCCTTTTCTCACAACCTCTGGCACGATAATAGAAGTAAGTAACGGTAGACTTCTCTTACGAGTAGGAGATGACGAGGTTACTATCGATATAGATCCCTCTATGAAAGTTTCTTTAATAAATGATGATTCCTGCAATCTTGCGGAAGCCTCTTTTGAGGAAAATTGTTTTCCCTATTTTGATTTACTTTCAATAACTGTAGAAGAATCGGACTTGGCAGACCTACATCTTTCACAAGAAATGCCTACCTCTTTCACAAGAAATGCCTACCGATGACCCTTTAGAACCTTTTATATCTTTAACTTCTACAACTCTAAAAACTCTAACTTCATATGAAAAACCACCAACCCTCGAGCTTAAAACACTTCCTGCACATTTAAAATACGTTTTCCTTGAAGACGAATCTAAACTTCCTGTTATCATTTCTGCCGAATTAAATGATAAGAAAACGTCTAAATTAATAGAAGTGTTAAAATATTATCGACATGCATTAGCATGGCAAATTTCTGATATCCAAGGACTCAACCCATCGTTTTGTACGCATAAAATATTTTGGAAGATAACCCTTGTAAATCTATCCATCCCCAATGACGTTTAAATCCTAATATGAAGGATGTCGTAAAAGCTGAAGTAATGAAATTATTTGACGCAGGAATTATCTATCCAATCTCAGATAGAACATGGGTTAGTCCCATACAAGTCGTCCCTAAGAAGGGCGGTATAACGGTAGTTCCAAACGCTAATAATGAACTAATTCCAACACGTACTGTTATGGGTTGGAGGATGTGCATCGACTATCAAAAATTAAATGATGTCACCCGTAAAGATCACTTTCCACTACCGTTTATAGATCAAATATTAGAGCGACTCTCGGGTCACTCATAATTTTGTTTTCTCGATGGTTATTCAGGGTATTTACAAATTTCTATAGCCCCTGAAGATCAAGAGAAAACAATGTTCACTTGCCCCTTTGGTACTTTCGCCTATAGGCGAATGCCGTTTGGACTTTGTAATGCGCCAGCTACATTTCAAAGATGTATGCTAGCTATTTTCGGCAAGTTAGTAAAGGATGTTATGGAAGTGTTTATGGATGATTTCTCCGTATTTGGAGAGTCATTCCATACGTGTTTAGATAACCTCGCTCATGTTCTTCAACGCTGTGAAGACACGAATTTAGTGTTGAACTGAGAGAAATGCCATTTTATGGTCCGCGAATGTTTAGTTCTCGGTCATAAAATTTCTTCCCAGGGAATCGAGGTAGATAAAGCCAAAATAGAAATAATTGAAAAACTTTCTCCTCCAATAAATGTAAAATCTATTCGAAGTTTCTTAGGCCATGCAGGTTTCTATAGACGGTTCATTCAAAATTTCTCTAAAATAACAAAACCGTTAACTCATTTATTAGAAAAATAAGCCCCATTTATATTTGATAGTGAATGCTTAGTAGCATTCAATATTATTAAGGACAAACTTATCAACTCTCCTATTTTAGTAGCCACAGACTGGTCCTTTCCTTTTGAGATCATGTGTGATGCGAGTGATTATGCGGTAGGAGCTGTCTTAGGACAATTAGTAGACAAATATTTTCATCCTATCTATTATGCAAGTAAAACTCTCACATCCACACAAACCAATTACACGACCACGGAAAAGGAACTAATGGCGATTGCATTTGCATTTGATAAGTTTAGATCTTATATAATGCTATCAAAAGTTATAGTTTTTTACGGATCATTCTCCTTTAAAATATTTACTAACCAAGGCAGATGCAAAACCCCGTTTATTACGTTGGATTCTCTTATTACAAGAATTTGATTTAGAGATCCGAGATAAGAAAGGCGCAGAGAATTTGGCAGCCGATCATCTTTCTCGACTAGAGAATGCTGCAACAGATACACTCGTGGAAGCCGACATCGAAGATAAATTCCCTGAAGAAAGTATCCTCGCTCTCGAAAAGGTAACAAACTCTTCTACTCCTTGGTTCGCAGACTTGGCTAACTATTTAGTAGCCCGAGTCCTTCCAAAAGCTTTTATAATTCAAGAAAAGAGGAAATTCTTTTTTGACTTGAAAAACTACTTTTGGGAAGACCCGTATTTATTCTGAGTCTGTGCCGACAAAATAATTAGAAGATGTATTTCGAACGAGGAAGGACTAAAAGTACTACGGCACTGCCACGAAGGACCAACCGGCGGTCATTATCAATCCAACCGGACTGCACATAAAGCCCTTGAAGCAGGATTCTTTTGGCCTACTTATTCAAGGACGCTCAAAAATTGGTAAGCATTTTCAACCGCTGCAAACGGTCAGGTAACATTTCCCGTCGGGACGAAATGCCCCAAAACTTTTACTTAGAATGTGAAATTTTTGATCTGTGGGGCATAGATTTTGTAGGCCCTTTACCTCCTTCTTTTAAAAATCATTATATCTTAGTAGCGGTCGATTACGTTTCATGGTGGGCTGAAGCACAAGCTTTTCCCACCGCTGACTCGAGAGTCATTGTTAAATTTCTGAAAACCTTATTTTCACGTTTTGGCATGCCTAGGGATATAGTTAGCGATCGAGGTACTCATTTTTGTAACACCCAGATGGCTAAAGTGTTAGCCAAATATGGAGTTACTCATAAACTCGCTACCGCTTATCACCCCCAAACAAGCAGCCAAGTGGAGGTAGTCAATAGAGAACTAAAGCGCATATTAGAAAAGACTGTAGGTACCAATCGAAAAGATTGGTCCCTCAAATTAATTGATGCACTTTGGGCCTACCGTACAGCATTCAAAACTGCGATCGGTTGTACACCTTATCATTTCTTATATGGAAAGGCATGTCACCTACCTGTAGAATTAGAACATCGCGCATACTGGGCGCTAAAATTTCTTAACTTAGATACAAACTTAGCCTCCGAACAACGTAACTTTCAACTCAATGAACTTGAGGAATTGCGTGCAAATGCCTATGAAAATAATAAATTTTTTAAAGAGCGATCTAAGTTTTATCATGATAGGAAAATTAAATTTCCAAAAATTTTTTTCACCAAGTGATCTTGTCCTACTATATAACTCATGCCTTAAATTATTTCCAGGAAAATTAAAATCTCGTTGGACCGGACCCTTTACTGTTAAACAAATTTGGCCATATGGGACCATTCTTATTTCTAACCCTGAACTCGGAACTTTTAAAGTAAACGGGCACCGTTTAATATTATATTTTACTGGGGACCCTTGTAAAAAAGAACCTGAAACCCTAACACTACTCCATAACCTCGAAATATAAATTCACTTATATATTTCCATCTTTTATGCTTTTGTATATTCTGTACATATTTTTCACTTCATACATATGCCTAACATAAGTATGGTGGTGCTTTTAGCTGCAATTGTTTTTATCACTTATATGTTTTCAATAAAAGCATTGTTTATTTTAGTACTCATCCCAAAACAAGTAAAAATTTTCAAAACCATACTATAGAAATATATTCCAAAAATCTGAGTTGATCAAAAATGCAATTTATTCAATTTTAAAATTTACTACTCCTTCTCATAACTAAATAGATATAAATATCCGGAATAAACTTGTAAAACCCTACCTTATAAAAATTTCATTACAATCAGAGTTATTATTTTAGCAAGCCTGCTTTAACATATCAAAAATACATATATATACAATAGAAGCAAAATATATTATGTTCACCAAACAATTTTAGACTGTAATTATCATTACTCCAATCTTGTTAAAATATAGAAAATATCAAGCTATAACTATTGCTCTCAAAATCTTTTATCAAAATTAATTTTACAACCCCCTACCTACTATTTCGCTTGGTATGTTTTTTTACGTACACAAGCATCTAGGAGTATGTGCTCCTAGAAAAGAAAAGATCTTATGTCCATGGGAATAAAAAAAAATTACGTAAACATAGGCATCCAATAAATGTTAAAAGACCATATGAAATGGAGTATATGCTCATAAACATATGTATTGGATTAATTCAAAGTTCAATTCTGCAAAGGTTTTTTTTTTCTATTTTGGAAAATACTTTCCTAAAATAGTTGTAACAATGCATGAATATGAAAAAAGGGTGAGAGGATAAAATTCATCACCTCCTACATTCAAAGCCTCTGTATGAGCAAAACCACCAAGTTGATATCCCCTAAAACAACTACAAAATTAAATTAATTTTGCTTAAAATTTTGAGAGAGCATAATTAATAGGTTGTATTTTTTCAACATATCTCATGCAAGATATAGTAGTCATAAAGCCAATCTATCTTTATTATAGCTAATTTTAATATATGCTTACTATTTATTTTCAAAAACTTTTTATGGCTATAAATTCTAACTCTGGTATCAATGATATATATGATAGCATTTAACTCTTTATCCACCGGATGTTTATACCTGTTTTATCTTAAAGAAATAAATTGATAGTAAATAGAAAATTCCATAACTTATAAATATACTCAACTCTATATTTGCTCTGGAATAGCAAAATCTAAGTATGGGGGTATTTGATGAGTATAAAAATATAAAATTTTGTATAGTATTAATTTTGCATATTTATAAATAAAACCTTAGTTTATATTTATATAAATAAAAATTTTTGTTATATTTCATTTTTTATGTTTTTCTAAGTTTTTCGGAAATTTTGCAATTTTTTCTTAAGTCACGCCCATAGTCACGCCCGTGACCTAGGGCGTGACAGCCCTTTTTAATCCCTTTTTTTAGTTTCTGTTTTTACCCAGGGAAATCGGGAAATTGACGAACACGCCTGTGACAGATGAACACGCCCGTGACAAAATCGACACGCCTGTGTCCTATTGAAGTTCTATCCAGAATACCAGCAAGCTACCGCGCTGTAGCAACGCCCCGTGCCGCCTGATGAATCAGCTGTCAGTCACGCCCGTTGCATCATCAGTCATGCCCGTGTCCTGCACAAATTCTATCTGAAGTTCCAACAAGCTCGACACCTGTCCCAACATGCTGGAAGTCACGCCCGTGACCCTGTCACGCCCTACCCGACATGCCCGTGGTAGGGGGCGTGTCACTTGAAATTTTTTTTCTATAAATAGGAGGGTAGGGCTGAGTAGAATTATTCGAACACCAGCAGCTTCCTTTAGAACTGTTAGGACTCCCCAGCTCTCTAACAAGGAACTGGTAGTAGCTTTCAAGTATTCTAAAGTTCTGTAAGTTGTAAAATTTTAGCTTTCTTTTTAGCTTTTTAGAAAGTTGTAATAATTTTTCGGATTTTATAAAATAGACTCTTTCAATTTCAATTCTGAGTACTTTACAGCTTTATTTTCAGTTTTACTTTCCTTTTTTTCATACTATCCCGAATGAAAGGCGAAGCTCTGCTTATGTCCTGGATTAAGATAGTGTGAAACTGCTTTCAAAAGTATTTTCAAAAACCTTTTTATTTCATACTATCCCGAATGAAGGGCGAGGCGAAAGCCTATGACCTGGATTAAGATAGTGCGAAAGCTCTGCAAAATTTTAGATTTTACTACCCTATCCCAAATGAAAGGCGAAGCGAAAGATTAAGTCCTAAATTAAGATAGATAGGTAGATATTATTTTCTATACTTTATACCGCCCCCATCCTGAGAAGAGGCTAAGAACCTTTAGCACTTGGTCAAGATGAGCTCTGGGCTGGATATTATTTTCAACTATTTCAACTCTACTTTCTAGTTATCTTAACATGCGTTTTCTGTTAATTGATCATATACCAGGTGAAGAGACACTGCGTTTACGTTAACCATTTTAAACACAAGCCTCCCCGATCGTACTTTCGAGTCAGTGATGCTACCAAAGGGGCCCTCTCGTTAAGTTAGGTAATAAAGAAATAAAGTTGTTCTTTAATAGCTGAATTAATATTCTCTCAAAGTATTTCTGAAATCGAGGACTACCTTCTATGTCCCTATCTTAATAAAATCACGTATATATATTTTTTTTATCTTTTATTTTTAAATATAAACTCCACTCCGTTCGTTCGATAAAATAATAATCCGTTTTAAAAAGTAGAATAATTAACACTGATCCCAGGAATAATACGACCTTGATATTTTCTAAAAAATACAATACTCCTATGCGATAGGTACTCTTGCCTTAATCCACAGGATATAAGTAAGTAAAAAAGAGATAGACTTATATACGTAAAAAATTAAATAAAACCAAATCTATCTTCTTTAAAACAAAATTTACTTATCAATCCTGTAAGGCCCTATATAGCTCGGACTGAGCTTATTCTGCCCGCAAACTAGCGAGACTCCATGCATCAGCCGTAACTTCAAGAAAACCTGGTCTCCCACCTGAAACTCTACCTGACGATGTCATGCACCGTAGTATTTGGCATGCCTGCTCTAGGCTTCAAGATTCCTATCCCGGATAAATCTTACCTGAGCATTTCTGTCCTCCACGAACTCTGAGCCGGGAGCCTTTGTATCCTCATCCTGGATCCAAGATAGTTGGGTCCTGCACCTCAGTCTATATAATGCCTCGTATAGGGACATTCCTATGCTGGACTGATGGTTGTTATTATATGAGAACTCGATCAGCGGCAGCAGTCTCTCCCAGGGCTCGCCGCGATCCAAAATGCATAGGAGTAGAAGATTCTTCAGTATCTGGTTGGTGCGCTCCGTCTGCCTGTCTGTCTGAGGGTGTAAGGTAGTGTTGAACGTCAATCGAGAACCCAGATAAGCCTGAACTGACCTCCATTCCTTGTACGTAAACCATCCATACGGATCTGACACGATCGTCCTAGGCACTCCATGGTAATGAACGAACTTCTTGACGAATCTATGCACTAGAACATTGACCGGGGCATCCTTCCTAACTGGAATAAACCTGGTCACCTTCATCAATCTATCGATGATAACCCAACTTGCATCATTCCCCGCATGAGATCGGGGTAGCCAATGTATAAAATCCATGGCTATGTCCTCAAACTTCCACTCCGGCACAGGAAGTTGCTGTAATAATTCGGTCTGACTCTTACACTCTGCCTTTATGAGCTGACAAGCCTCGCAATGCATCACAAAGTATGTAATATCCTTCTTCATGCCTGGCCAATACATCATCCTCTTTAGATCCGCTGCCATCTTCGTGATCCCTGGGTACGCTGAATATCTGTTGCAGTATGCCTCTGTCATGATATCCTCCCGAATTTGGACTCCTGCTGGTATATAAATCCTTACTCTAAGGCATAACAGCCCATCTCTCAAAGAGTAATCCCCTGACACGCCTTCCTTCAAAGCCCTGAATATCGGCTCTGCTCTTGTATCCAGCCTCTGCCCGTCCTTGATGCGATCCCGAATGTCGTCGGTGGTAAACATTGATGCCAGGTACTCCTTATATATCTCTGGATCATCCTCGGATACCAGAGATATGTGCATCTCCTCCAATATTTGCACCAACTCCATAGCCATTAGCTGAGGTCCTGCTCCTGGTATAATGGCTCTCCGACTCAAAGCGTCTGCCACCATATTGGCCTTCCCGGGATGATAGTGCATGGTATACTGGTAGTCTGATAAGAACTCTACCCAGCATCTCTGTCTGATATTCAGCTCCTTCTATGTGTCTACGTACTTCAATCTTTTGTGATTCGAGAAAATATAACAATGGACTCTGTAAAGATAGTGCCGCCAGATCTTTTGAGTGAAAATAACCGCTCCCATATCTAAGTCGTGCACCAGGTAGTTTTGCTCATGTTTCTTCAGTTGTCTGGAGGCATAAGCTATCACGTGCCCATTTTGCATCAGAATGGCACCCATCCCCTGATATGAGGCATCTGTATAGACCTGAAATCCTTCCTTACCAGATGGAAGGGCGAGGATAAGGGCTGAGGTGAGCCGACCCTTCAACTCCAGAAAGGCAGCCTCGCACCATGGTGTCCAAACAAATGAAGTCTCCTTCTTCGTCAAAGATGTGAGAGGGAGAGCAATCTGAGAAAATCCCTCCACAAACTTCTGGTAGTATCCAGTAAGCCCTAGAAAACTCCTCACAACAGTGTTCTTCTTCAGCGGTGGCCAATACCGTACTGCCTGAACCTTCTCTAGATCTACTACAAACCTTGCCCCGCTGATGATATGGCCTAAGAAGGCCACCTCCTTCAGCCAAAACTGGCACTTGCTGAACTTAGCATTCCGCTTGTGCTCTCAGAGCTTTTCCAGATTCAATGCCAAGTGACGTGCATGCTCCTCCTCCGTTCTCAAATAGATAAGGATGTCGTCAATAAACACTATGATGGAGACATCCAGGTAGGCCTCAAACACCCGGTTCATCAAACTCATGAATGCGGATGGTGCATTCATGAGCCTGAAGGGCATCACAGTGAACTCATACAACTCATATCTACTACTGAACTACTGAAGCGGTCTTCGGGATGTCTTCCTCCTGAATCCGCAGCAGGTAGTACCCTGACTTCAGATCCAGCTTTGAAAACCAATGCGCTCCCTCTAAATGATAAAACATCTCTTAGATCCTCGGTAAGGAATATGTGTTTCGGACTGTCAGTCTGTTCAGTGCCCTGTAGTCAAGGAACAGTCGGAGTGTCCCATCCTTCTTCTTCATGAAAAAGCATTGGAGCTCCCTGAGGCGAAGAACTCGGCTTGACAAACCCAGCTTATACTAACTCCTAAAGCTGGCTTCGAAACTCCACTAATTCATTTGGGGCCTTCCGATAAGGAGCTCTTGATATCGGCTTAGCCTCCAGCATGAGCTGTATCTAAAATTCCTTCTCTCGATGCAGTGGTGGCCCTGACAACTTCTCCAGAAATACATCTTCAAATTCCCGTGCCATCGGAATGCTAGCCACAGGGTCCTGGGCCTCGGTCATCTCGAATAACACCCAGTAGACCTTTTCTCCCTATATATGGGCCTTGACGGCCTTAATAGCGGAAAGTAGAAGACAAGAAGCTGAGGCAATACCTTCGAAGGTCATGTAGGTGTCGCCATGTATCAACATGACCCTTCTTGCTAGGCAATCAATTTGCGCTTGGTTCTAGGTGAGCCATGCCATGCCTAGGATGAGGTCAAAATCTGGCATCTTCAAGATCGTTGTCAGGGCCTCGAAGATTACACCACCAATGGTCATTCCCAGAATGCACTCGGTCGTAGACTTGATCTATGTCCTATTGGGGAGGCGTACCCTCCTAAAGACTCCCTTAAAGTTCTTGATATAGTCCAAGTCTCTAACGAACTCCTCCGAGACAAAATTTTTTGATGCTCTAGTGTCGAAGAAGGTGTGGGCAGGCTTGCCGCATACCATGACTACCCTTAAGTTAGTTAAATGTATTAGAAATCTAGTTATAGTTTTTCCGTCATATTTCTAGCAATTCTATATCCCTGTAACCTAGATTCTAGTAAAGAAAAGAAAATTTGAGTCATCGGCATACCTGCTATCACCCATTCTGGGTTCCGGGCCTGAGCCAAATCAAAGGCATAGACCTGCCCTCTATCATGTCTGCGGTCTCCGTTCTGAAATCCACGTCATCAGCCACATCCATGGCCACCAAACTACCGAACAGGTGGGGCATCCAGAAGTGCTTGTATGGGTGCTTCGCTCATGGGGTAGTTCCTCTTGAAGTGCCCTGGCTAGTTGCACTTGTAGCATGTCGGTGCCCCCTCCACTGGTCTTGGCATCTCCTAAATCTGTAAAGGCTGAGGAGCCAACACCACCAGGTTCCTCTACTCCTGCCTATCCTCCCAGCGGGGTTGATCCTCATTCCTCCTTTCCCCAATGAGATGACCCCTAAGCTGGTCTCTCCTGCCACCAATCACTACATCGTTAGCCGGTCTCTTCCGGCCCCTGACTATAAGCTGATCAGCCTCTCGTTTCTTGGCCATCTCCAAGATCTTGGTCAAGCTTCAATCAGAGACGAAGAGTAGGGCATGTCTCATGTTATCATGAAGGCCATTGTAGAACCTCTTCGCATAGCCTGCGTCATCTAGCTGATTTGAGTCTGCATAGTGGGCTAGATCTGTGAACTCCTGGTAGTACTCCAACACTGTCCTATTGCACTTCCTCAACTGTAGGAACCTGTCCTCCAACTCATCCCTTGCTGACTGAGGTATAAAATGCTCCATTAGAGCCGCTCTAAACTCCTCCTAAGAGATGTCTGCGCAATCCACTCCAGCAAAGGTCGTGTTTAGCAGTGACTTCCACCATCTCTTCGTATGCGACTCTAAATAAGAGACTACCAAAGATACTGCCTCCTCTGTCGGGAATCGAATTCAAGCCAACATCTCATAGATGATTTCCAACCACTCCTCTGTATGGACTATTTACTCCGTCCTGAGGTAGGATTGAGGAGAAAGACCCCAAAAGACTCATCCAGTTAGCCCCGGGATTTGGCTGTGGAGCCGAAGCTTGCTGAGTCCTAAAGGCTTCCAAAATAGTCGTCAGTGTCTTCCCCATCTCCGTCTGCTGGAACGGAGTCGGAGCCGGCAGGGGTGGAACCACATTCTGTGTCTGAGGTATACCGTATTGTGGAGTAGGGTTTGTCGCAGGCTACAAAGTAAATAAAAATTCCAATTATTAGATGATGTACAAGTAGAACTAATGAAAAAGTGGACTTTTACATGTGATCCCCCTTATGGGCACACCATTGCTTTCGATGCTAGTTTGTCCACAAACTAAGCTCGTGCGGGGTGGCCTAGGGTTTTTTGTTGACATCTTCTCTTGGATCGATGTTTGCTATGATACCAGTTTGTAATACCCTCTTTTTTGCTACACTACCGGGTCTTATGCCCAGAATTGCCATTTTGCGGTGACAGTGACACTCGGGAAGATCGCCACTACAAAACGTTGATCCTGCCAGCCTTAATGATCACCAAAGAGAGAGAAGCAAGTAGATATGTCAGATATATCCAAGTCCACATGTCACACACAAAATATATAAAGGAAATCACATCAATGTCCACATGATAACAAAAGTACTGAAATAGAACAGTTCATATAAATAAAGACGGGCTTAAGCCCAGTACATCAAATCCTCACTACAAACTCTCGTGGAAGCTAAGTAAACAAATCACTCACGGAATAAGCAGCCGGTGCTCCTATGTTATACTGGCCCACCTCCATGTGCACCGTACTCCATTGGTGTTGTATCTCCTATTGTTGCTCCCTGTCCCCCATCCTGAGCCCCTGAAATGTTTGGTCCACTGACCATTAGTCAAAAATACTAAGCCTTATTTCCCCCACCACTCCCCTAATGGCTCCTAGGCACCGAGCAGGAGGAATGATAGGAAAGCTATGAAGGTTGAGAGCGGTCAAGCAGATGAAGGTGGACCTATTCTAGCAGGCATATAATAAATCTACAGAGCTGTAAAGGAAAGGCAAGCTAATAGTTCTATAATAATAAAACGGTAGAGTAAACAAGTAAAACAGAGCAGCAATATATAAAAAGTAAACTAAGAAGTAAGTAACCTTAAATTATATGAATGCTCATATAAACATATAAGTTAAAGGGTCTTTTGCAAGGCTCCCATCGTATAAAAAGTCTCATACCAACTTATACGATGGGGTGATAGGGTTATATGCAAGTATGAGTGTGGTGATATGTTATGTCATGGATCATACAAGTGCAACACACTCACATGACTCTATGCGCACAGACCTTTAGTTCCCCCTGTTAGGAAGCTAGCATCACTCCCAAGAGCCTCCGTAGTAGCAAATGGAGATAGTGGGTTGGGCCACCCACTCCTAGGCGAGTATCCACACTACTAGGCCAAGGCCTTATGTACTCCTCTTGAAGGACACACCCAGAGTCACCACATACTAATGTTGGCTATATCCACCAGTCTTCCTTTAGCTAAGTATAAACCACACCCGCCGAGTCAGCGTATTGACGTCGGTGTGAATGACCGTCCAATACTGAATACCCACCACCTTTTGCTCATTTATCTAGGAATTCCCGATCCATCGGCTCCTCTGACTAACCTATCTGTTATAACTACCTTCCGAGCCCTCGGCTCGCCGGGCCAACCGGGCCACTTTCACAACCACTGAGCCTACCGCTCGGATAACCCAAACAAACTAACCTCCCAAGTTACCTGGTTATGTGAAAGTGAATCATTAGTTATACTAGTTGCTCTTAAAATATTAATTATTCTTACAATTTAGGTTAGCCCAGGACTGCCCAAGGTATTCCCGGTGAAGGGCTCTCATAGGGCACTAGGAACTATGATGGTAGATGAAGCCCATCATTCCCTTTCGGAAGGCACTTACTATTATTAGTTATTACCAGATTCCCAATCCCATTTAATGTTATACTAAATCTAACCCTAGTGTATTTTGACTCTTTCTCTCTCCCCAGGAAAGACGATCTTTTGTTGATCCCGAGCACCACTAACACTAGTCAACCCATCACTTCTCCCCATGATGACTCCTAATGAAGCTCACTTTTTAATCATACCAAATTAGCATACCATTACTCCCAACTTCTTATGACCATTCCACATGTTATCACAAATCTGCTGACTTACTATGTGTAGACCAACCTAAGTTACATGATGGGTATGAAAGATGACCCTTTCAAATATTCTTCCAAATGTCCTAGAATTATTATTGGGGGTCTATAATGACATAATTAGACTAAATTCCGAAATTTGCAATTTTCCTAATTAATTTTGTATTTATTTAATTTTTCCAAAAATTAGGACATGGGTGATTTTGAACATGAAGTACTAGATTTCCTTAAGTTATGACTATCCAAAAATAATGATCACTATATGATGTCAAAATATCAGAGAATACAAAGTTACGAAAACTTTCATAAATATATTAGCCCCTATTTAATTAATTCAAGATATTTGTAGTAATTAATGTTAAAAAAGGAAGTACCACCAACCAAAATCCAAAATTACACAAAAATTACCATAGCTTAAACAATATCATAAAACATTACTGGCTGAGTATCATACAATTCCAAGTTAGTTTAACCATGCATTTATCAAAATCATCATTAGGGGCAACAAAAAGGTTATAACTACAAGTATGGGCTACTCTCTTCCAAACACCATACAATAAATTTCAGAAACTCAAAATGATATTAAAACTCATCTACCAAAATTTTTTTAAGATCCAAGATCATATGGCCATTCAATATTTCCATAAAAGGTATAGGCCTAAATAATCCCTAAATGATTTAAGTTGTGTGCCTAAGTTTAAATGTCACCAAATTCCTTCCTAGGGCTATTTACCATCCTAGGATTACGTAGACTAAACCCCAAGTCCATACAAGGATATATCACACCATGTCCTTCACCAACCCCCATAGTTCAACCTTAGAGTTTGAACAAGGGTCCTAGGTCAAATCCACCCCAATACATCTCTAACTCTATGATGGGGTGATTAAACTAAGCTTGGGGCTCTGTCCTAAGTCCCAACCCCTTTGGGTGAGAATTGGCCCCTCCATGCCCCAAGCTCACTCTTGCCTTAATTAACCCTTAAAGGGCCACACTTTGGTCCCACCAACACCTATTCATACCAAACCCAATTGGGTTGAGAATTTTATCAGAGTCATAATATAACCCTAAGAGACAGTCACCAAAATTTTGGTGGGTTTAGAGGCATTTAGACCCCTTAAATAATTCATACATGGATCATTAAATTTCTACAAAAACTTTAGGAAAATATTTCCCAAAATTCGCATTTTTGGATATGTTTTAGGAATAGATAGGAGTGACACCCATCCAAAATCTCAGGTCATTTGGATGACTGGTTTGATGGAAGCACTCATTTTAAGTTCTGAGTAGCCTTATGTATAGGCTGCACCATTTTGTGTGTTATGGTTAGACCACTGACCTAAATTGGTTAAGAACAATTTTAAATTAAAGTAGACTTCAAGGTCTATGATTTTTATTCAGACCACGTTTCCTGAATATTAACCTAAGTATTTTTAATATTTAAAACAAAACACCACAAGAATTGTGACAGAAATGAAATTAAACATAATATTAATATTTAGGCTAGCAGGAATGTTGATGCAAGAATGGACAGGATCTGTTCATCGTACCCGTAAAACCAACGGCTCACAGAAGCCCGTCCTGGGCAAT
Organism: Platanthera zijinensis; assembly: GCA_039513925.1. Taxonomy (NCBI): domain Eukaryota; kingdom Viridiplantae; phylum Streptophyta; class Magnoliopsida; order Asparagales; family Orchidaceae; genus Platanthera; species Platanthera zijinensis. The sequence goes on along the minus strand of CM077079.1, from coordinate 133,344,009 downwards.
TTTTGGAGGTGATTTCCCGGGCACCTGAGCACCTCCCCAGACGGCCAATGCCACCACAACCTTCGTTGAGGTGGTGGCCGGCAATAGGTGGTGGTAGGCTGATCGGAGGTGGCCGGAATCAGGATTTAAGCTAGGAATAAAAAGTTCCAAAACTAGAGTTTAGGCTTAGCCAATTTGAGCTCAATTGATCCCAAATCGTGCGGCTAATGGATAGAGATCTATCAACGGAGAGAGAGGAGAGGGACATGACCTTAGTGGAGGGCTGGAGTCGGGCCGATCGTCGGATTGCCATGGACGGTGGTTGCGTCGTTGGGTGTTCTTCAACAACACAGCATAAGGCCTCGATTTCTTCAAGGGAAGAGTGGAAACAGATCCTCTCTGCCCTGTGAAGCTTTTAAAATAACTAAATGGGGAAGGGGGTGTATCACCATTGGCCATTAATGGTCATCAAGGTGAAATTTCGGCCATTGCAATTCTCCTCCCCTAGTCCCTGCCATGGCCGGGAAAACCCTTAGCCTTCTCCAAACTGACCAGGGGAGATGATTCCAGAAAGGGGAGAGGGGCCCTTGGCCTTCCAAGCAAAGAATGGTCTTTACTCCCCCACTTTCTCTCTCCTCCATTATGGGAAATTGGAGCTTTTCTCTCTCCTAGTCATCAAGGCTAAATTTGATGAATAATTAAGCCTAAAGGCACCCCACTAACCCATATTATTAGTTGAAATAAGGTTATCCCAAGTTGATTGGGCTTGAGCTTGAGTTAGCCCATTTGAGCTAGTTTGACTTAAAACTAGGCTAGAGTTGACCTTGGTCAAATTGACCTTTTGGGTTGACCCCTGTGTGGTCCTTGGTGACCCATTGGCCTCCCTTTAGGGCTAGGAAGGTATGAGTGGGGTAAATTTAGCTAAGGGAGGGTCAATTGGCCCTATATAGGTCAGTTTAACCCATTTAGGGTAAGGGTGGACTTAGGTCAACTTGACCTCCTTGATTGCCCCCAATGGGTCCTTAGTGACCCTATGGACCACCCAAGGGGTTAGGGGTTTTGTTGTGGGGTCATGGAGTCAAGTTGAAACCCTAAGGTCAAACCCTAGGTCTGGTGGTGAGGTTGTGTTATAGGCAAACAAAGGTGATTTTCGCCATGTGCCTTTGCTCACTTGGTCTTTTGAGCTTCTTAGGGTTTTATCATGACCTAGTCATGACAAAACCACTTCTTGAGGGATGTTACACCATGCATGGTCGACTGAACTAGTCGATGGATTTGAAAATATCGGAAAAATGACCTAAGTCAAATTCGTTGAGTATCGTCGAGTATCGTATTGATACTCGTCGAATTCATCTTGATATATGACGAAAATGACTTAGCCAAAACATCCCAGGCCTATTGTACACTCAACACCATGGCGACAAGTCATACTCGATGAATTCGTCAAGTATTACCAGGCATACTCGACGAATTCGTCAAGTATCGGTAAATAGACTCGATGCACTCAACGCCTTATATTCGACGAATTAGACTTGGAAAAATCTAGAGAAGTAGTGTCGATTGGACTCAACGAATTCATCGTGTATCACTTAGCATATTTGACGAATTCGGCGAGTATCGTTAGATACATTCGACGAATTCGATGAGTATGCACAATGATATTCGACGAATTTTACTTAACAGATTTTTTACTTCTCCAATGAAATTACCCTAAGTATATATGACGAATTCGATTGGTATTGGTAAGTATACTCGACAAATTTGGCATGTATCAATGATGATACTCGATGAATTCGACGTGTATTCTTAACCATACTTGCCGAATTTTACTTAGGTAAAATTCCTGTTTTTCCTGGGTCTAACCCTTGACCATCCCTGAGCCTTCTCTTGTACTTGGGATAGAAGTACACCCCAATAGAGAGAATACACGTGAGTCAGCACATTGGCCTATAAAATGAGCAATTATATTGTATAATCCTATGTTTACTGACTCATTGTAACCGGACATTGGTGTGTACTTGGAATTATAGACCATCAAGTACATAACTAAACAGTGGCATCAAATACAGTCACAATTCATCTTATCTTAACTGGGCCCTTCTTCAAATCCGAGTTATTGTGGATACAATACCCAACATTCACCTTATTTGTAAACATACAAATCACAATAAAATATTAAGCTCTTTTTAAGGTATGTGATTAGGATGTTTAAGTCCTTGGTTAATTATTTTGTAAAGATGAATCAAAAGGTAAGGTAAGGCTCAAAATTGTGTGTACAAGGATATAACATATAGGCATAGTGCAAAGGCTCAAACTTGCCAAAAGGCGGCCTATATCATGTTCATGCCAATGATTTAACTTATGCAAATGTTTTGAAGTTCGCTAGGGGCAAGTTCTAGCCATTGATAAAGGATACCCTTCCATCTGACTCGAGTAATAAATCTCTAGCAATCTTCCACACACTCTTATAATACCTTCAGACACTAACGAATTCAAATTAAGATTTGAATAAACTATCTTTACGTAATTAGAAAATTGTAAATTAAAAAACATGAAAAGAAATTATTTCTACTCGAAAATTTACAGAATACGTGCTCTCGACTTGAAGCACTATATGAGTCAACAATCTACCACCAAAAACAAAAACTAATACAAGCACAAAAATTTCTTGATCTACATGAACAATTGAAAATACTTTGAACTTGCAAATGAACAAATAAGAGGGAATTTAAAATTTCAAAATTTATAATAAAAATTGACTTTTTTAATTTTATAAGTTTGTCTATTTTTGGATTTTAAATAAAATAAAAACATAAATATTTTTTTAAAATTATTGAACTTCTCAAGGGCCATCCAATGAAGGGTTTGCAGGGTAATAGGCGGTTTTGTGGGATGAAAGCTCAACATGGCCCTTTCACAAGAAATTAGATTTATAATTTTTTAATAATTTTTTAATTTTTGATTAAAATAAAAAGGAAAATAAGAGTAAATTTTGAAACAACAAATAAATTTTTTTTCTAAATTTCTTAAAACAAACAGTGTTAATAAAAAAAATTTTAAATGTTTATATATATTTTTGGATTTTTTTATAAAAACAACAATAAGAGGTCTCACCACCATACTTAAAAATAAACATGTTATAAGTCAAGTAGGAGGGGGGGAAAGAGTAAAATAATGCAGAAAAAATATATTTCTAAGAAAAATAAGATAACCAAGGGGTGCCTCCAATGTGCGCTTTCTTTTTCTCATATTTAACCTAGACAGTTATTGTTAGCTAAATGGGAAATAAAAAATGTACAGGCAACTCCCTTAATTCACGCTTAGGTGAATGTGTCGAAGTCAGACGCCCAGGTACTCCTCTGCTTAAATGTTTGAAAGTCTTTAGTTTCAAGGATAGCTAAACACCTAGGGGTGAATAGGTTTTATGTCCCTTTAGACTTTTTCCTAACTTTGGGTGTGTTGTGAGTTAGTTATATGTTAGCTTTCAAGAAATCACAAAGCACACACCGGATTTATAGTGGTTCCCCAGATTATGGCTAGATCCACTATCCCTCCCACCTGTCTAATAGTGTGTTAGATAAGGCACTTCTCCAAAACTCATCTCCTAAGAGCTTACAACACATATCCCTCAGGATCTCTCAGTCTCCTCCAAGACTTACCTCAGGCACAAAGCCATACCTCAGAGAAAGCTTGCTCCTACAACTCAGTGATCCAAAGATCACCTATCTTAGACTAAATTAATAGTACTACAGCTCAGGATAGGAGGTTAGCCCTACAACTCAGAGAGGATGACTCTCCTACAGCTCGGGCACAAGGCCCTACTTTATATCCAAAGCTGGATCCTACAACTAAAGCACACAGGCCCTACACTCAGAGAGAATGACTATCCTACCTCAGGCAAACAGACCTACCTCAAGCACACATGCCCTACACTCAAATCAACAAATGATCCTATAGCTCAGATCTAAGACTGGATCCTACCTCAGCCTTTATAAAATAGGCCTACAACTCAAATCCAATGGATCCTACAGAAAGAAAGAGTTTGTGTTGATTTAACGCAAGAGAAATTTCTCTGAGCCTACTTCTTCCTGAGCTGGGAAAATCTCATCCCTTACTTCTTCACATCAACAAGTATAATGATCATCATAAAGGTGTTGCTTGTGCTGGAAGAAACTCAAAAACTCAAGTTTCTGATCTTATTGATGAAGATAGATGAGTAGACAGTTCTTGTTGTTGTTCAATCAGATAACCTTGATTGCATAAATAAGAATGATCTACTTCTTCTTTCTCAAAAATCTTTTCTGAACTTGTTGTAGTAGGTGAAGATCTCTACAGCTAACTGGGTGAATTTTAGATCAGCGTGTCTGAACTTCAGCATCAAGATCTACAATAATTTTGAGGAGGAAGACGATGAAGTTCCACCTCTTTGAAAAATGTTAAACCCTAAAATTTGTCTTTGCTTCTTCCAATCTTATCGCTTTTATCTTTCACCGTCCAACTGTTATTTGACCTATGGGCCCCACTTAAGTTGTTGGTTGCAACTTTACTATTACAGTAGAAGTCGTACAGTAGGCTTTCGGCGCACTTTGTCATATACTGTAGCTTTCCCGCAATAGTTTGAAACTTTGCTGACTCATGTTAATGTCAGCATCTATGGACTTACCCAAATTCGCAGTTTCATCCTAAGCGTTGAGTGCGTTGAGTGAATGGCCTTCACTCAGCGCAAAAAACCCTTAGTCAAATAATTTGCACTTCTAGGAATTGAGAGTATTGAGTGAACCTTCATCACTCAATGCTTCTATACTTAGCCAATTCCTTCTACACCGCTAGGCATTGAATGCATTGAGTGATCGTTCATCACTCAACGCTTTTGTCCTTGGACAATCTTTCTGTTGATTAGGCGTTGAGTGCATTGAGTGAACTGGCTTCACTCAACTAATTTGGACTTCGCCAATTTCTTGTGAAATGTCATACGTTGAGTGCATTGAGTGAATAGCCTTCACTCAATTCTTCTAGACATAACCGCTTCATTGACTGTCTGCCTTCTTGCTGAGGTGTTGAGTGAATTGGCTTCACTCAACGCTTCAGTACTTAGCCGATTTTCTTGATGGGCTTGCGTTGAGTGAGCTGTCCTCACTCAAAGCATCTGGACTTAGACAGTTTTTTCTGTCTATCTTTACTTAAGTTTTCACTGATCATCGCTCTATCAACGCTTGCTTCTTTGGGCGTTAGGTGAGCTGTCCTCACTCAACGCTTCTGTACTTAGTAATAATTCTTGATAGATTCTTCAAATGCTTTGACTGCTTGAGCTTGACTCAATTCTTCTTTCTTTAGGCGTTGAGTGAGATATCCTCACTCAATTATTATGGACATAGTTGAATTTCTCCCTTGCCAATGCTGAAGCTTTGACAGACTGAGCTGTACTTGATTCCTCATGTTATATGGCGTTGAGTGAACTGCCTTCACTCAATTCTTCTGTACTTAGCCGCAAATCTACTTTGCAAACTGTTGGGCTATGACTATCCATCATTTACTAAATGCTTCTTGGCATCTTGCATTGAATAAACTGGCTTCAGTCTACGCATGTGGACTTAGACAGTTTTTAGTCTTTCCAGCATCCTTCATTGACATCTGGCATTGAGTGAACTTGCTTCACTCAATGCATGTGGACTTAGACAGATTTCTATCTCTCCACATTTCTACCCTGTGACAACTTGTCCCAAAAACTCAGATAACCTATCTAAACTTGTTCCAAGGAACATCCTACACATAATAAACTTGAACAACATCAATTACAATTATGATCTTAGTATTGTTTGTGATGCCTCTTTAAATCTAGGGAACACTGAGTGCAATATTCCCAACAATCTCCCCCTATTTGGAGAAGGAAAAACACTCAGTAATACTAAGAAGCATTAACACATAGAGCATATAAGTTCAAAGTGGTTGTAAGCTTTCTCATACCACTTGAAAATTCAAAGAAATGGAAAGCTAGCAGATGAGGCATTCTTATGCCACTTGAATTACCAGCATAATAATTCAATGTCCTCCATTTAAATGCATTGACTCAACATATCAAGTCATTTCTTTCTCATACCACTTTGGCATTTGCTCAAGTAATATGCACATTCCTTATACCACTTAACACTTAAATGGAGAACTTTCTTTCTCGCACTAGAGGGTGGGAAAGTAATATGCAATGTCCTATTATGCATTCATTGCACTCCTCATACTGCTTGAATTTTTTTCAAGTAATATGTACTTACTTATCATCTTATCATGATCTGGTCATGTCAAGTATTGCTCCCACATCTCCCCCTATCCAAGTATTGCTTCCACATTAATACCATCTCCCCATTTCTAGCTTCTTCAAAAATAATAGTTATCTAATGAGGAAGGTGATAGGATCATGGGAGAAAGTATCTCTTCATCCTAGCCAAAATCTTGTGTTGATATCACTTGAGAATTTATCCTAGTGATCAAACTACTTGACTAGATGTCATACCTCTTATATTGATAACACTAATACAACACATCACTGCAGCCACTTGACACTTGAGTCATTCATTGATCCACTTGAGCTAGGTTTTATTAGTTATCCACTTGAGCTAAAGTTACTCATACCACTGAAAACTCTACAGAATGCAGTAGCAGTAAGGGAGGTGCTGGCTTTTCCTCTTCTCCTACAGTAGCATTGTGTTTTCAACAATAGCAGTGACTTCACAACAACATCCATCCACTAGGTTTGATCTCTCCCTCAGTCTGTGCATCATCCTGAGGACATGCTAATCTTTAATCCATGGTTGTAGCTACTGGACTTGCTCTCTCTCAACAGGAGCATCTATGGTCACTCTCTTTACTTAACACTTGAGTCCATCTAAGTCTTGATATCATTAGAAAGACTTAATAGTCTTGATGCCTATTGAAAGACATAACTTCCTGCAAGAAAAGCGAGTCCTGCAACAGAAATATAACATGGAGCAACTGAAGTTATACTAAGTTAAACATACCCAACTCAAACTTGAAGGTGTTGAACTTGACTTCATCTAGTGGCTCAGTAAAGATGTCAGGCACTTGCTTGTCTGTGGGGACAAACTAAAGGCTTATGTATTTCTTCTCCACATGCTCCCTAATAAAATAATACCTAATATCAATATGATTAGTCCTGCTATGAAAGACAGGATTCCTAGCAATTGAGATTGCACTAATTGAATCACAGTACATGGGAGTGTTACTTATCCGCATGTTATAGTCCTTGAGCTGATGCGTGATCCAAAACAATTGTGCACACCAGCTACCTGCTGAGATATACTCTGACTCAGCTGTTGAAATTACAACATTGGTCTGCTTCTTGCTGCTCGAAGATACAAGACTTCCTCCCAAGAACTGACAGGTGTCTGATGTTCTCTTCCTGTCCTCTTTGCAGCCTGCAAAATCTGTATCTGAAAAGACTGTTAGTTCAAAATCTCTATTTCTAGGGTACCATAGGCCAAGATCTGGTGTGCCCTTAAGATACTTCAAAATCCTCTTAGAGGTAGAGTAGTGAGATTCTTTAGGGCTAGCCTGATACCTAGCATAAAAACATATAGTATATATGATGTTTGGCCTACTTGTAGTAAGATATAGAATGGAGGTAATTATCCCTCTATATAAAGTTTCATCAATAGGTTTTCCTGCCTCATCTTTGTTTATTGGCATACTTGACACCATGGGAGTTTTCATGGTGGTGGCATTCTCCATTCCAAACTATTTAATCAACTCCCTGGTGAACTTAGACTGTGAAATGGATAATCTATCTTAAGTATTTCTTACTTGGAGGCCCAAGAAGAACTTAAGCTCACCCATACTGTTCATCTTAAACTTCCCTTACATAAGTTTGGCAAACTTACTGCAAAGGTTGTCATCAGTAGACCCAAAAATTATGACATCTACATAAATTTGGACTAGGATGATCTTGCCCTGAGATTACCATAGGAATAGGGTCCTTCATATCTTCCCCCCTTGAGAATTTGTTCTCAATGAGGAAGCTATACAATGTCTCATACTATGCTCTTGGGGCTTGCTTCAACCCATATAGAGCTTTACGAAGTTTATAAACAAAGTCAAGAGAATAAGAATCAACAAAACCTGAAGGCTGTTCTACATAGACTTCTTCCTTTAAGTTAACATTCAGGAAGTTTGACTTCACATCCATCTGGTAGACTTTAAATCCTTTGTGTGCAGCATATGAAAGGAAAATTCTGATGGCTTCCAATCTTGCTACATGTGCAAAGGTTTGATCAAAGTCAATACCTTCTTGTTGTTTGTACCCCTTAGCTACCAGTCTAACGTTGTTCTTGATTATAATGACATTTTCATCAAGTTTATTCCTATAAATCCACTTGACTACAATGACATTATGTCCTTATGGTCTGGGAACCAGCTTACAGACCTTACACCTCTTAAACTAGTTCAGTTCATCTTGCATTGCTACAATCTAGAATTGATCTATATCGGCCTCTTCAAATCTCTTAGGCTTAACTTATGACAGGAAACTTCAAGACATTGTTATATTAAGACTTCTGCTCCTTATCACCACTCCTTGGTTGGCATCACCAAAAATCTGGTACCTTGGATGATCCCTTAGATACCTGACAGCTAGAGGCAATCTTCCTTCAACATCTTGAGCTTCAGTGGTTGTATCTTAGTTATCTTCATCTACTTAAAGTGTGGCTTGTACTTCTCCTAGAATGTCCACTCCATCTTAGACTATTGTACGAGCTTCCTTGATGGTTAGCTAATCCATCATCAGCTCTGTACCTACAGGTTTAGAAGAGGAGCTTGGCAGCTCACTATTAATCATAGTTGACTCATCAAATACTACATTAACTAACTCTTTTATTACTTGAATTTCCAAGTTATAGATCATATAAGCCTTACTATGATTGGTGTACCCAACAAAAATCTCATCATAGGACTTGGAAGCAAACTTAGTCACATAGGACTTCCCATTATTCAGCACATAGCACATGCAACCAAAGATTCTGAGATAGGCTAGTTTTGTTTTCTGCCCTTCATAATCTAATAGGGAGTCTTCTTGTGGCTTTTGGTGATAGAAGCTCTATTAAGGACATAACATGCAGTATTTACTACCTCAGTCCAGAAATATTCTGGGAGAGATTTGTGACTTAGCAAGGTCCTACCAGCTTCTATGAGAGTTCTATTCTATCTCTCAACAATCCCATTTTGTTGGGGTGTTCTTGGAGAAGAAAATTCTTGATGAATCCCTTGCTCTTCACAGAAACTTGTCATGCTTTCAGGCTGAAATTTAGTCCCATGGTCACTTCTGATTTTGACCACAGTGTTGTATAGCTCATTCTGAATTTGCTTGACAAAATTCTTAAAGACATCGAGGGTTTCAGACTTTTTCTTAAGAAAGAAAACCCAAGCATACCTTGAATAGTCATCAACCACCACAAGATATAGACTTTCCTACATAAACTGGCATAGGATCAAACGAGTCCATATGTAGGAGGTATAAATACCTCACAGAGTCTTTGGTCCCAATGCTTTTGAAGGAATCTTTAGTCTGCTTGCCCTTTTGGCAAGCTGAGCAAATTCCTTCCTTAGTGCATTTCATCTTGGGATCATTCCTAACTAGCTCTCCACTAAAGAGCTTGCCAATAGTCTTATAATTCAAATGAGCTAGTCTCTTGTGCCATTTTACACAATATGAGACTTTATCATTTTCAACTAGACATATAGGAGAGTCCTTATTAAGACATAGAAAGTTTAAGCAATAAACATTTCCACTCCTAGTTCCTGTCAAGATGACCTTTTGGTCACTTGACCTCTTGATTTGGCACTCTTCCTTGTGGAATTCAATGATATAGCCAAGATCACAGAGTTGGCTTATGCTTATTAGGTTGTGTTGCAACCCTTCAACATAAGCCTCTTATGAGATGGTGACTATGTCATTAGTAATCTTACCATAGACTCTTATTACTCCTCTATTTGAACCACCAAAGATTACTTGGGTCCATCCTTCACAGCACCAGCACTCATGAATATTATATCTTCTTTCCTAAGCAGGTCCTGCAGTTTGGTTAACTTCTGACTGTACAGAAGGAAGAGGAGCAACAGCCTTCTTCAAGTTCCTTTCAACAAGGATCTGACTGAAGATGATTCTTTTAGCATACATTCTTGGCTTACTCTGAATGCGATTTACAAAAGTCTTCTTTGCAGAGGACAGGCTATTTACAGCATTAGAGACAGCCAGATCTGGTTTACTGATAGACTTACCCTTATTCTGAGTCTTTGTTGGAAGGTCTTGAATGTAGGCCACTGCCTTATTCTTGAGTGAGGGTGTTTGTGTACTAAAGATAAATGGTCCATGATGGGCCATTTGAATTTCCTCATGGGGAGCCTTAAAGGCACTCATTCCCCTACTATATCATCCACCATGGCTGTGAACATCTTTGTTCACACCAGTGGATCTACCATTCATTCAGTGACCATAGATGATTTCTTGGTCATACCTGTTTAAAGGCAACTGAACTTTCCTAACAGGAATGAGAGGCTTGGATTTCAGAGGCTGAACATGAGCTTTGCCTTTCCCTTTGGAATAAGCAACTCATGTGCTTCACTTGAATCCCAACCCCTTCTTACCCTTCTTAGAGGAGAAGGAGTCTATCATGGGCAACATAGTACTTGGCTTAGAGTAACTAGCCACTATCCTTTTCTCTCTCTGGAGTTTCTCTTCAAGATCTATAATGAGATTATTCTTGAACTTGAGGGTGACAATCTGAATGAGTGAAATGGTTTTTAGTTGCCTGACTTCCCTATCCTTCTGATCCCGTAAGGATGTTGTCTCAGCCTATTGGGAGGTAGCTAGCTGAAGGGAGATAATCTCCTCAGCATGATTCTTAGCAAGCATCTTGCATCTTCTGAAGGCATCCAAAAGGGCATCATACTTTTCAATCAATTGATTGACATCTTTTTCATATTCTGGCCCATCTTCATCATTGGATGATGATTCCTCAGAATTTGGACTAGTCTCATAATCTGAGTCAGAAGATTAGCTGGATAGAGAGAATAACTTTTCTAGACTAGGCTGACCCTAGCTGGATTCTTCATCAGATCTGGTCATCAGCCCATAGCAATTGTTACCATCTTCTTCATCTTCATCCTCCTATGAGTCGCTATCTGAATGTGACAGACGGGCCCTGATCCCTATCCTGACAGCAAGATAGATTTCAGCTTCTTCTCCAGCATCTTCTTCAACAGCAAAGAGCCTTATATAGGCTTCTTCTTCTTCAGACTATGAATATGTTATGTTAGACTGACTCCAGCTCTTCTCCTTCTTTGTAATGAAGTACTTTTCCTTCTTACCCTTGTACTGGTGGACCTTTTTTTCACCAGCCTCTCTTCTCTTGACTGGGCAGTCAGCTATCACCTTCCTAAGCTTGCTGCAACAATAGCAGACAACTTTAGAGGAAACATGTTTACTAGGTTTAGTGTCATACCTGTCTCTCTTGGTGTGGTTCTTCCTGTGATGAGAGGAGGAGGATGGCCTGCTCCTCTGCTGCTTCCTCTTCATCAGCTTCTGAAAATTCTTGTAGAAGGAAACAAATTCTTCATTAGAGTTGTTGTAGTATGATGAGTTAGGCCATGTCTTGTCTGAATCAGTAGGCCTCCTTAGAGGAGAGGCAATCCTCTCCTTGCTCCACTTGGTGTTGTCAGCCCTAAAGCACAAAGACTTTTCCTTATCCTGGGATTTGATGATGCCTCCTCCTCTTTCCTGGAAGTTAGCTACATCTCATAAGAGAGCAACTTTCCAAACAGAGTATGAGGTGGAGTATCAGCCAGCTTTGCTACCTCTCATATGGCGCAAAGCTTGGTGTCCCAGTCTCTTGTTAGAGACCAAAAAAACTTGTCATTCAACTCATAATGGCTGAATACCCTCCCAAAGGTTCTCAGCTCATTCACTATTCTAAAAAATCTTTCATAGCATCCATCTATGCTCTCATTCTTAGACTGCCTGAAAGCCTCATACTCTTGGTTGAGCATGGACTTCCTGTTATCTCTGACCTCCTATGTGCCCTTTATATAGATCACTAAAGTGCCCCACATCTCCTTGGATGTTTGGAAGTGAACTAAGTTTTGGAAGGTTGAGTCATCTATGGTACTGACAATGATTTTTTATGCCCTCTTATCCATGGTTGCCAAGATGACTTCATCCTTGGTCATCTCTGAATATTTCTTTAGTATTTAGATTGTTGTATCCATAACTGAGACCTTCATAGGGATGAATACCTCTTTGACTATAATAAAGATTCTTGGGTCCAATGTTTCCATGAACAATCTGACCCTCTCCTTCCAGATTTCAAAGCTCCCCTTCCTGCACATAGGAAGCTTCATGGAACCCATCTCCTTATGGTTCTCTCCTGAACCCATAAGTATACTTCTTTTGGCTATCTTTTGAGATCTACTCAGACTGTTAAGTCCTTCTTGAGCATCCTCCCTCTGATATAACTTGAAAGTCTTTAGTTTCAAAGATAGCTAAACACCTAGAGGAGGTGAATAGGTTTTTGGTCTCTTTAGACTTTTTCCTAACTTTGGGTGTGTTGTGATTTAGATATTTGTTAGCTTTCAAGAAATCATAAAGCACACACCAGATTTATAGTGGTTCTCCAGATTATGGGTACATCCATTATCCCTCCCACCTTTTTAATAGTGCGTTAGATAAGGAACTTCTCCAAACCTCAACTCCGAAGAGCTTACAACAAAGATCCCTCAGGATCTCTCAGTCTCCTCCAAGACTTACCTCACGCACAAAGCCCCACCTCAGAGCAAGGTTGCTCCTACAACTGAGTGATCCAAAGATCACCTACCTCAGACTAAATTAATAGTCCTATAGCTCAGGCTAGGAAGTTAGCCCTACAACTCAAAGAGGATGACTCTCCTACAGCTCAGGCATAAGGCTCTACCTCAGGTCCAAAGATGGATCCTATAACTCAGGCACACGGACCCTACACTCAGAGAGAATGACTCTCCTACCTCAGGAACACAGGCCCTACCTCAGATCCACACAAGATCCTACCTCAGATCAACAAATGATCCTACACTCAACCGTTATAATTAGGCCTTCACTCAGATCCAAAGGATACTACAGAAAGAAAAGAGTTTTGTTGATGTTGATTTGACTCTAGAGAAATATTCTTTGAGCCTTCTTATTCCTGAGCTGAGATGAACTCAGCCCTAACTTCTTTACAGCTACAAGAAAGATGATCTTCTGGAAACTGCTGCTTGTGCTAGAAGTTACTCAGAAACACAAGTTCCTGAACTTGCTGATGAAGACAAATGAGTTGACTGTTCTTTGTGTTCTTCACTCATCTAACCTTGACTGTAGAAATCAGATAGCTCTGCTTCTTATTCTTTCTCAGAATATTTTTCTAAACTTGATGTTGTAGGTGAAAATCACAACAACTAACTTCTTGAACATTTGGATCAGCGGGTTGAACTTTAGCTTCAGGCTCTGCAACAATGGCAAGAGGAAGAAGATGAAGTTCTGCCTCTTTGCGAAAAGATAAAACACTAAAAGTTGATTTGCTTCTATGGATCTCATCTCTTTTATCTTTCGCCATCCAACGGCTCTTTGAGCCTCGGTACCACCAATAGTTGTTGGCTGCAACTTAGCTTTTACAGGAAAAGTCATATAGTAGGCTTGTAGCGCCATTTGTCGTGTACTATAGATTTCCCACAACAATTCGAAATTTTGCTAACTTTTGCTGACGTTAGCATTTTTGGACTTAGCCAAATTGATAGTTTCATCCCAAGAGTTGAGTGAGTGGTCTTCACTCAGCGTTAAAAACCCTTAGCCAAATAATCTGCACTTCCAGGCGTTGAGAGCGTTGAGTGAACCTTCATCACTCAACACTTCTGTGCTTAGTCAATTCCTTCTGCACTGCTAGGTATTGAGTGCGTTTAGTGATCCTTCATCACTCAATGCTTTTGTACTTGGACAATCTTTCTACTAATTAGGCGTTGAGTGAAATGGCTTCACTCAACGAATTTGGACTTAGACAATTTCTAGTGCAATGTTAGGCGTTGAGTGCGTTGAGTGAATAGCATTCACTCAACGCATATGGACTTAGCCTCTTCACTGACTATTTGTCTTCGTGTTGAGGCGTTGAGTGAACTAGCTTCACTCAATGCTTCTGTACTTAGCTGATTTTCTTGATGGGCTTGCGTTGAGTGAGCTGCCCTCACTCAACACATCTGGACTTAGATAGATTTTTCTCTCTAACTTTACTTAAGCTTTGACTGATCATCACTCTATCAACACTTGCTTCTTTGGGCATTGGGTGAGCTGTCATCACTCAACGCTTCTTGACTTAACCAGAATTCTTGACAGATTCTTCAAATTCTTTGACTGCTTGAGTTTCACTCAACACTTCTTTCTTCAGGCGTTGAGTGAGCTGTCATCACTCAACGATTCTGGACTTAGTCGAATTTCTCCCTTGCCAATGTTAAAGCTTTGACAGACTGAGCTTTACTCGATGCCTCATGTTATATGGTTTTGAGTGAACTGCCATCACTCATTGCTTCTGTACTTAGCCACAAATCTGCTTTGCAAAACTATTGGACTTTGACTGTCCATCCTTTCCTCTACGCTTCTTTGCATCTGGCGTCGAGTCAACTGGCTTCACTCGATACCGATGGACTTGGACAATTTTTCAGTCTTTACAGCATCCTTCCTTGACATCTAGCGTTGAGTGAACTGGCTTCACTAAACGCCTGTGGACTTAGACAGATTTCTATCTCTCTACATTTCTACCTCATGACCACCTGTCACAAGCACTTAGGTAACCTGTCTAAACTTGTTCCAAGGAACATCTTGCACATATTGAACCTATACAACATCAATTACAATTATACTCTTAGTATTGATTGTGATGCCTCTTCAAATCTCGGGAACATTGAGTTCAATATTCCCAACAATGTTGTTTCTTCTTCTGATTTTTGTTCGCTTGAGAATACAAATCCAAATCGCCAATACATACCTAAGATGATTTGGATTTTTAAAAATGAGCGACAAATGGATTGTCAAAGAGGTTTGGTTGCAACGGCTCACCTTCTACAAGAAAATTGTAAGAATTAAAAGAATCAAAATTTAGCTAATCAAAAAAAATTCACGTTGAGTTTCCTGTGAAAATATATGATTAGGCTCTTATTGTTTATTTTCTAAAAATAAATTCATTTGAAAATTCTTGTGAATTACCATGTGAAATAAATTCTTCGGACACAAAATATTCTTGAATTTCATTTTCAACATATATAGGAATATTTTGTGAAAATTCAGGACATATAAAAGAAGAGTCGGGTGGAGGAGAAGAAAATACTTTTTATTCCTCTATTTTGTCTGGCCCCTGAACATTAATAAATTTTTTGTAAAACATAATTTCTTGATCTTCAAAATAAGAAACTATGAGATTACATGAAAAATCATATTTCTTCATAACTAAATTATTTGAATATAGAGAAATAAGGCTAGAATAAAAATTGCTAAGATCTAATTAAGTTTATTAAAAATTCCCAAAATTATGTAAAGATACTTGTGTAGCAAAAGAAAACGAATACAAATTCAGATCTAAAGAATTATCTTCATTGCTCAGAAAACTATCCAGGTGATTTTGCCACCAATCATAATCCACATCGGAGTTAGACGAAAAAGAATATTAAAATCAAAAAAATATTCTCATAAAAACTAGAAAAAAAAATTCATCAAAGTTGAAAAAATTATTTTCAATAGAAGTGAAAACATTATTATCATAATAATTATCAAAATGATTTTTATAAGAATGAGAAAAATCATTTACATAATATAAATTTTGATTAAGAATAATAACATTCCTCACCTTGATGAGGTGCACCAAAAAAATTGCAAATAATTTGACGTTTTCTTGCAGGTTGCAAAACATCAAATTTATTTTGAAGCTCGATAATTTTTGCGGCCAAATGAGATAATATTTTTGAGAAAGAAAAAATCAACTGTCATGTAATAAAAGGGAATTCAAAAAGATAAATGAAATGGAGAATTGGAGTGGGGAAAAAGAGAATGATAAAATTAATAAAATTTATGTTTTAAAAATGTCAACAATAATAACTCTCCTACAATGGCGCAAAAAAACTTGATAGGCAAAATTTCAGATAAATAATATTCTCCAAATTCTACAAACTATAGGCAAGAGCACTTATCGTTCATAGTATATGATATTTTAGAATTAAAATATCAAATGTTGTATTTTTTTCGGATTTTTTGATTACTTCTAATCACACAAATTAATATTATTTTATCCGAATATAAAAAGAGTAATTTTTATAAAGAAATAATAAAAGAGAAAAAGGAGAAATAGAGAATTTGATTGGTAATCCTTCTTAAGTAAATTAAATCATAAATCACAAATTCAGAAGCAAAGATTGAGAACAATTCGACTGTGGAGGTTCCCAAATCATGATAGAGCCTCTCTCGAGGGAACTACCAACTAAACTTAGGTTGTTCGATTAAGACCCCTCGGCCAGTCGAAACCCCTAAGCTTACTTAAGGCGGTGAACCCCACTATTAGATATTGTGGGTTATTACATCCTTAATAACTCCGATTTGAAGAAGGCACCAGTCAAGCTAAGACAAATTGAGTTTGTATTTTATGTTGTTATTCTAGTTTTGTACTTACAGTTTTACTTTCCTAAGTACGCACCAATGTCAGGTTACAGTAGGTCAGTAAACTCAAGACTACACAATGTAATCCTTAATTGTGTAGGCCAATGTGTTGACTCACGTGTAATCTCTCTATTATGGTGTGCTTCTATCTCATGTACAGGAGAAGGACCAAGGAAGGCCAAAGACATGGACTCATAAAAATTGGAATTTTACCTAAGTAAAATTCGACGAGTATGGTAAGGCATACACGTCAAATTCGTCGAGTATCATCTTGATACTCGTCAAATTCTTCGTGTATACTTTCTGATACCCGTCGAATTCATAGTATATTGATGCGTCTTCAAGTGCATCGGTCGCTATCAAGTAATAATTTTGGGAATAGCTTCCCCGAATGTCGATCTCGAGGGAATGCAGGTTGGGTATCGTGATAGCGTCGTAGAAAGATCGTTACTAAGAGTTAAACAAAACACAATAGGGTTGGGTTTTGATTCCTAATGCTATCAAAAAAAACTAATGTGGGTCGTAAGCACCGCTTCGCTTGGTAGATGGAATTAGTGC
The DNA here is from genome assembly GCA_039513925.1 of Platanthera zijinensis. Taxonomy (NCBI): domain Eukaryota; kingdom Viridiplantae; phylum Streptophyta; class Magnoliopsida; order Asparagales; family Orchidaceae; genus Platanthera; species Platanthera zijinensis. The sequence goes on along the minus strand of CM077079.1, from coordinate 133,326,770 downwards.
AGGCCACTATGCCGTGCTTCGTTAGGCAGATGGACGGAGAGCAAGCGGATGGAATGATCACAAGTGCGGAAAGTGAGGGTCGCAATCACCTCTTCAGCTACCAACACTAGCCTTTGCTAGTATGGTTCTAGTGCATGAGTGGAGTGGATGTGGATGGAGGCGAGTGCAATACATTTAACAATAAAGAATTCCTCTATCCAAAACAAACTTCATTCATAGACAGATAAAGTATGTTTAGGTTCATTACAAGCTTAAGAATACACTTCACTATAAGAAATAGGTAGAATAAACCGATAGGAGGAAAGAATAGTCATGGTTCTTGGCCGGAGCAGTGGGTTGTCAATCCACTTCTCGACTCAAACCGTTGGTTGCTTCCAGAGGTAAAAGGGTTGTCAGTCCACTTGTCTCCCTCCGTCTTCTTTCCTTTCCTTCAATCTTTTCTCCCGTTTGCCCAAATGAGTTGTACCGAAAGAGTCTTGTTGCAAGCTGTTGGTGGCCGGAAACTCTTCGAAGAGTTGAATATGGCTTCGGATCGCCAGAGAAAGCTTCCCGGAGGATGGAGATGAGTGGAGGACCTGTGGGGGTGAAAAACGGCGCTTTGTGCGCAGCAGCAGGGCAGAAAAATGAAAGGCGTTGACCTAAATTGCGGAGCACGGGCTTAAATACAACAGCAGAAAATCAGAATGCACAATCAGTGACGCACGACCAGTGGTGGCGCACGACTAGTGGTCATGCGCACGGATGGTTGATGATAAAATAATATATATATGCACGATCAATGGAACACGACCGGTGGTCGTGCGCACTGGATCTCATGATCGTGCGATTATTAAAGACAGAACTTAAGAAAAATTTGGATAACACGCACGAGCAATGGCGCATGACTGGTGGTCGTGCGCACTATGTCCAATGGTCGTGCGATTGCCCCAGACCGAACTTAGAAAAGTGGAGAATAGTGTGCACGATTAGTGGCTCATGACCAGTGGTCGTGCGCTATAGGTTCAATGATCATGCGCAGTATTCCTTGACTGTTTGGGATTTCGATGAACAGACCGTGCACGACCAGTGGTCGTGTGCTAAGGAGTCCACTGACCGTGCGCATGTAAAAACACACGACCAGTGGCCCTTAGGCGGAAAACTTTATGTTGGAGAAATTTGCAAGCAGGACACGTGTGTGTGGGACCGACCTTGTGGCTTTTCCCATCGCGTTCCTGGTCTGGGTGTTGACCTCGGTGGGCCCCGTGTGGCGGAATATCCCCGCGTTCCTGTGGTTGGGATTAGTCCCACATCGCTCGCAGCGCTTGGTCCTCGGTGTTTATGTACCCTGCCACCCTTCATCTCAACACCTGGGTTTTGAGATGCGATATGGGTGGGCGGGTTCTCACATGGTATCAGAGGATGGTTGTCCTGCTGCAGGGGTGTGTTGGATTAATTTTCCAGCAGGACACGTGTGTGTGGGACCGACCCTGCGGCTTTCCCCATCGCGTTCCTGGTCTGGGTGTTGACCCCGATGGGCCCCCTATGGCGGAATATCCCCGCGGTCTTGTTGTTGGGACTAGTCCCACATCGCTCGCAGCGCTTGGTCCTCGGTGTTTATGTACCCTGCCACCCTTCATCTCAACACCTGGGTTTTGAGATGCGATATGGGTGGGCGGGTTCTCACATGGTATCAGAGGACTTGATTTTCTCCTCCTGATTCTGTGCCCCTCTCTGTCCGCGCGACCTGTCCGCTGACTTGTTTCTTCTTCTCGCGACCTGTTTTCGCGGCCTGTTTCATCCTGTTTGTTTGCTTGCACCCTGTTCGCGCGGCTTGGTTTGTTTGCTTGTGCCCTATTCCCGCGACCTGTTTTCGCGGCCGGTTTGCTTGCATCTTTCTCGCAACCTGTTCTAGTCACCGCGCCATATCGACGCGACCTGTTTTTGGCCTTCTCCTCCTAGCAAACCTCACTTCTGTTCGCGCGGTTTGTCTTCTAGTCGCCCGACTTCTTTCCCTCTGCTTGGTTCTGTGGTTTGGTCGTGGCTTTCCTGGCCGCTGGTGTCTGACATCGTGACCACTGCAGATCTTCTTATTCCTATCCGTGCAGTTTGTTTTCTAACCGCGCGGCCTCTAATTCTATCTGCAATGTTTCCGCGGTTTCTCTACCTCTGTTTTTCCCGTGATCTCCTTGATTCGCGCGGCTCCTTCTCTGTTCGTGCGGCCTTCTCTCTAACCGCACGGCCTTCTCCCTACGTTGGTCTGCTTCTTGGTTGTGTCCTTTGCGGTTTCCTTTTTTTGTCCGCTGAGGTCTTCTGGTTCTCACGAACTTCTTGTGTTCATGCTGTGTTCGTTGATTGTCTGTTCGCGCGACCCGTTCTCTTTGTTCGCGCGACCTATTTCTGCTCCTATGGCTCTCTTCGATATCTCTACTTTCTCCTCTTCTTCGAAGCTTTCTGCCTCAGTAGTCACGTCTTCTGGTAGTGCTCACTTTGTTACTCAAGGAAAATGGCTGATCGACTCAGGTGCTACCAATCATATGACCGGCTCTCCCCAGTGTTTTTCTCTCCTAGAAACACATGATCGGTTGCCCCCAATTATTCTCGCTGACGGCTCTCCATCCCCGATCCATGGGACGGGAGTGGTTCAAGTTACTCTGTCTCTTCAATTGGCGAATACTCTCTACGTTCCCAAATTCCTGTGCAACTTAATATCTGTTACCTCTATATGCAAGCAATTATGGTGTTCCATCACATTTACTTCTACTTCTTGTTCTTTTCAGGATCCAGACTCCCAGCGGATGATTGCTACTAGGACTGAGAGTGGCGACTTATTCTTCCTCGACAACGTTTCCGCTCTATCCGCCTTCTCCACCACCTCCACGGATCTACTCCAATGGCATCTTCGCCTTGGTCATGCTCCTCTGCATCTTCTTCGTCAGCTTCTGCCCCATCTTCCTTCACATAGTCCTCCTCTCAATTTTGAGTCATGTTAGCTTGGCAAGCATCACTGCTCCTCCTTCCCACCAAAGCCAGTTCGTGGATCTTCCCGACCATTTGATCTCATCCACTCTGATGTTTGGGGTCCTTCTCCTACCCTTACCGTTGGTCGGGGAAGTTCATATTTTGTCACGTTTATTGATGATTTCTCTCGTTGTACGTGGGTGTATCTTTTAAAAGATCGCTCCGAATTATTCTATGTATGGACATCTTTCGATCTCATGATCAAAACTCAGTTTAACGTTTCTATAAAAGTTTTTCGATCTTATAACGCCCAAGAATATCTCAGTCATGTTTTTTCGTCTTTCTATATACAATATGGGATTATTCATCAAACTAGTTGTGTCTATACTTCCCAGCAAAATAGTGTAGCGGAACGTAAAAACCGTCACCTCCTTGATGTCGCTCGCACTCTGATGACACAGATGCAAGTTCCTCGTTCCTATTGGGGCTATGTCGTTCTCATCTCCTGTTTCCTCATCAATCGCATTCCATCCACCGTTCTCTAGGGTCAAACCCCACTCTCCATTCTCCATCTTGGCAAGGAATCCTTCCCCCTTCCTCTACGTATATTTGGATGTACGGCCTTCGTACATGCTCCCTCCATTACCCACTAACGTTACCTTCTTCGAGAATGCCTCCTACTTATTGGACGACTCCTCTTCTCTTCCCAAGCTTCCCCTTCTCTTACCATAATCTATGATTCTCTTGTTATTCCCTTCGTTCCCTTGCCTCCTACTGCGATATCCACCCCTACTCCGTCTCCACCTCCGTCTTCCTCATATCCGCTGCCGTCGCTCTCTCCTCCTGGGCCAGCTCTCTCTACCACGGATGCTCTGGATGCCGAGGAACCCGCTGACCTGGATCTTCCTATAGCTCTTCGTAAAGGGGTGCGGACATGTACCCTACACCCCCTTACTGCTGTTGTTTCATATGATCGTCTTACCTCTTCTCACAGAGCCTTAACGATGGCTATCTCTGCCACTGCCACACCTCGTTCCTACCAGGAAGCCCTTACTATTCCTCACTAGAAGATGGACATGGATGAGGAAATGGCGGCCCTAACAGAGCGGGGTACCTAGACTCTTATTCCTCCTCCCTTCGGTACTGATGTTTTTGGCTGTCGCTGGGTCTTTGTGGTCAAATTTGGCCCGGATGGCACTGTGGACCGTTATAAGGCTCGTCTTGTTGCAAAGGGATTTACTCAGACCTATGGGGTTGATTATTTTGACACCTTCTTTCTCGTGGCTCATCTCAGTATTATACGGGTCCTTCTCTCTATGGCGGTCAATAAAGATGGGTCAATTTCTCAGCTGGATGTAAAGAATGCATTCCTGTATGGTGATCTTCAGGAAGTCGTCTACATGGAGCAACCTCCTGGGTATGTTGCTCAGGGGGAGACACAAGTATGCCGACTGCAAAAGGCAATCTATAGCCTCAAGCAGAGCCCTCGAGCTTGGTTTGACAAGTTCAGCGGCATCGTGGCGGCCGTTGGTTTTGAGCGCAGCTCTGTCGATCACTCTCTATTTATTCGCAAAACCACCTCGGGACTGGTGGTTCTTGCTGTGTATGTTGATGATATTCTTCTCACTAGCGATGACCAGGAAGGGGTAGCCCTGACAAAGCGGCATCTTCGTCAACATCTGGTCACGAAAGATATGGGCTCTCCGAAGTACTTTTTGGGGATCGAGATATCTCGGAAGCCCAACTACTTGGTCCTCTCCCAGCGTAAGTATGCCCTTGATCTTCTAAAAGAAGTAGGATTGACTGGAGCAAAACCTGCCTGATTCCCTATGGCTATTGGAGAAGACAAAACCTGGACAGATGATTCGCCTCTTCTTTCAAATACTACGTGATACAGGAGTCTAGTTGGTAAGCTCTTATATCTCACAGTGACAAGGCCCGACATTTCCTATGATGTGGGCAAGGTAAGTCAATTCATGCAAGCACCAAGGGAGTGCCATCTACAGTCCGCCTTGCAGATCTTGGAGTATGTCAAAGCAGCCCCTGTGAAAGGATTATTATTTCAGAAGAATGGCCATCTGAAGGTTGAAGCATACTCCGATGCGAGTTACGCTGATGACAAAGGGGATCGCAAGTCTACCTCCAGTTTCTGCATCGGTGTTGGGGGAAATCTGGTAAGCTGGAAGAGCAAGAAGTAGTCTGTTGTTTTCAGGTCTAGTGCTGAAGTAGAGTATCGAAGTATGGCATCGACCACTTGTGAGTTAAAATGGCTACGGGATCTCATGCTGGATTTGGGAGAGGTCTACAACCATCCTCTACCTATGTTCTGTGACAACAAGGCTGCGATATACATCTCCAAAAATCCAGTCTTCCATGAAAGAACCAAGCACATTGAGGTCGACTATCATTTCATTCGTGAAGAGATTTTGAAGGAACAAATTTGCACTCCCTTCGTCACTTCTGATAAAGAGTTGGCTGACATCTTCACCAAGCCAGTATCCGCCTCGTTTTCTCATATTTGTGACAAGCTGGGCATGATCAATATATATGCTCCAGCTTGAGGGGGAGTGTTGAAGTGGTGACCGGGCGGTCTGGCGGTCTGGATTGGCGAGTTGATGGCTGGGTGGTCTGGCGTTTTCCCTTCAGCGAGTTGATTGTTATGTGCTTCTGTTTGAGGTCCAAGCGGTCTAGCGGCTTATCACTGGCGACTTAGAGACCGGGCGGTCTGGCAGTCTCACTTGGCGATCTCTCTCTCTCTGGAAGTTGCCGAGCGGTTAGCCCCCTGTCTAACCACGCGGCTTGTGCGGTTTGTGTCTGTACAGTCCGAATGTGTCATGTAATTTTTTAGTCCCACATCTCTTATTTGTATTCTCTCTTTTCTCCTCCATTCTATATAAGGGAGGTCATACCTTTGTAATAGATACCTTTGTAAGGAGTCCACTAACCGTGCGCGTATAAAAACACACGACCAGTGCCCCTTAGGCGGAAAACTTTCCAAAACAATCCGGAACACGCTCACCACCTTTATACCTGTAGTAAAAACAGCAGAGCCACCGAGATGGGCATACCATAGTCTCCATACACAGCAAAACACCAAGTAGGGAAAAAGAATAATAACTATGAAATCACACTGAAAGCAGACCAAAAATGCACTTAACATGGAATGGACATAATAACAAATATGAACAAATATGGCTCTAAAGTGTAGTGCATCAACAAGAAAACTGGCCCAGATGAGTCCAAAAATATGTATATAACTTGGACTCATCACACCCATAGACTTAAACATTTGCTCGTCCCGATCAAATCATCACTCCATTGACTAGAAAATAGTTAGTTAGCTTAGTAATTTCCAAATGAAGTAATGAGAGAAATCAAATATATCATGGGTATAAAAAATAGAATAGATAAACTTTTTAATTATACTACAGAATTTATACTTTTTGACAGGTGTAAATAAATATTGTATCTACTCAAAATTAGAATTCTGGAGAATCGTTCGGTCATATGTAGGAAGAAAGTAGGCAGGTCAGTAAGGTGAGCTTTGCCAAAGACCGGGGCTCGAGATCACCTCCAAAGAAATCCATCAATGTCAGGGACCATATGCTTGCACATTCATCATCTCAAGCGTGAATCTGTAGGGCTTTAGGATAATCATGGGGCATAGGCTAAGGTTTGGTGGTCAAAGATAAACATGGAGGCTACACGCAACCCAAGCGAGCAAACAACGAGCTAAACCAATACAGCCCCTCAGAATTGCACGTGTGCCACACCCCCAGACTTAGCTTGAAAACCGGGTGTGTACACGGCCTAACCCGACCAATTTCATGATAACCTGATGGGGATTCCATTTCTCATTGTAATTCTTATAAAAAAAATTTTGTTCTATTCTCTACTTTTTCTTTTTTTTCCTTCTTTTTTTTCCTATTGAAATCCCCAACTTTAGCACGTAGAAATTCTTGAATTCATCCACCATATCACTTGAATTCCACACATCACACCTCATCAAAATATTAAATTCACTAGAGCTCATGGATTTGATTGCGATAGGGGGATTGGCTTTAGGCTTTGGTGAATGAAGGTGGAGCTGAATCAAAGGATGGGTAGGCACAAACTTGGCTTGCAACGGTTAGCAGTTCGGACATGGTACACAAGGCTCAAACTAGCCAAATTGATGGCCTACGTCACGCTCACGCTTGACTAACCATGCACCAATGCTTCGAAAGTAGCTTGGGGCAAGTTCTTAGCCACCGAGAAAGATTATCCTTCCTCCTGACTCGAGCAAAACGAGCCTAGTGACGGCTATACACATACCTACACTACCGTTCAATTTCACCAGATTCACATTTTTGAGTAGTACAAACAATATTTACATCTACAGAAAAAAGTATAAATCTACGAGCATAAAGAAAAATTAAATCTATACTATTTCTACACAGACCATGAGTACTTTATTAGGAGCACTGCACGAGTTTCGCACTACTCTATCCTAAAATCCTAAGCTAGCACCACTATTTTAAAGTTTTTACAAAAGTAATAAATTTGACTCGAGTCGAGCGCGTGTTTAAGATCACGCTCATGTTGGTGTAGGTGCACAATGCGAACAAGAAATCATGAAAATATAAAAATAAAAATACTTATGGTATGAAAGTGATAGCAGTGCATGTGCACAGGTAACTCGCATAACTCTCCCCCACCAGACTTAAATTAAGCAACCTAACCAAGATTTGCAATAAAACCAAATAAATAAGAGTTGGGGGAGAGGTAACCCATGCTCAGCAAATGAGCATACCAGAAGATTGACGTTAAATTCAGCATAAAGTCCACGGCCCAAGCAAGCACCACCTACAAAAGAGAACATCTCCAAGCACAAAAACTACAAACATGTAATCACAAAAAGCTTAATTGAAAGCAGAGAAATTAGGTTGTCTCCCATAAGCCACTTTTATTTACTGTCCTTAAGGTGGACCAAATACTTGTATTAATAGTTATATAATGTTCAGAGCATAAGTTTAATACACAACGAAAAATTCTGAAGTTACACACATCATTATGCAAAAAAAATAAAACTAGAAATGGCAGAAAAGGGGCCCCGGAAATCCATCACTTCTCAGCTGAATGCTGACTTGTGATAGATCTCCCCAGTAATGCGAGATGAGGGAGAGACGAAAGATTTAGGGCCCAGGGAAGATGAATCTCCCCTCCACTAACCTCTTCATTCTCGCGCTGGCGGGCAAAATTCTGTGCCTTGCGCATGAGCAGTTCTATTCTTTTTAAATCCACGGATGGGGATCGTCAGGGATGTATAACCACTCCATCCAAATCAGCAGCAGGTCCAGGCTTTCCATCCGCGGGCACCATTTCCTCACCCGCTGCGGGTGATGGATCAGCCCAAGTGACCTGTTTTAAAGTCTTACAAAATTTGTTCGGATCAATAAAAGTTTTTAATTATATCTTCTGCACGCTCTCTACAGCCGTGCTTCGCTCACATTCCTTCTTATCCGTGTCTTGTTTCACTTCAAGCAACTCCGTCTTCATCTCTCCTTCAGCTAACATCAACAGTTCTGCCACTTTCTTAACCTTATCTTCCTCAATCAGCAGAACACATGTCTCAGCAGCACTAAATAAATCATCAGATAACAAAACATTCAACTCCGGCAATTTCTGGGTTTAATCGGAGGAATAGGGGGAAGGGATGGCGTTGAAGGAAAATAAACCTTGGGATCCAAGGTGATGATGCTCGCATTAAATTGCAATGTAGCCTCAATAGCTTTAGGAATGGGACCCCCAAGATGGGTTTCGATGCATTTCCCATTGGTCCCAACACCTTTAAGTCAATAACTATAATAGCCCCATTCAGTTTCACTTCCACCTCCTTAATTTCCCCATCGGTCTTTACTACCGACCCATCGGCTAACACTAATGACTTCGGGACATTTGATTCGATATTTAAATTCAGTTTCTTGACATCTTGCAAAGCAATAATGTTGCACGATGATCCGGAATCACATAAAGCTACTGTCCCCACTGCATTAATCTTACAGCTCACGGCCACTTCATTTCTATTGCACTCATCCACCTCTCCAACAGTCTTCCCTTACTCAAGGGGATTTTTCTCTGTGTCTCTTGGGAGGGTGTCATGAGTACGCTCAGAGAACACCTAGGCCAGTTGCCCTAGCTGAGTCTCCAAGTTCCTCATGGAAGGGGTTTGAGTGGCCATATTAGATTGAGCCATATCCAAAAAAAATTCCATCATTTCCTCCAACGCACTCTTACGCGTCCCTTGCATGTTCTGATTATAACCCGAATGCAAAGGTCGTGGCTGGCTGTTAGGGGCTTGTGTATCAAATTGATGCTGGCCTACCTGCCACCTTTGACTGAGAGCATTTTGATTCCACGAGAAATTAAGATGATTTCTCACATTGGGGTTATACACATTATTATAGGGAGCGGCGTGGTTCTGATTATTTATAAAATTAACGCTCTCGTCAGAAGTAATACCTAACGGATCAACAAATGTTTCTCTAGAAGGGCACTCATAAGCATGATGGTCGGGGTTTCCACAACCCTGACAAGAAATGTCCATAACCCGAGATGGAGGAGGGGTCGATCTAGTCAGCATCATCCTTTCATCCATCGTAGGATAGCTCCCCTCAGCTTGTTGCACCACCACATTCACTTCTAACAGATTTCTCACCCCTCTAGGGGTATTTCTTCCGGCGGTCCAGTATGTGCTATAGTAGGCGGTATCACGAAGGAGCCTTAATGCCTCGTTAGGAGATAGGTTCATTATAGTGCCACAGGCTGCCGCGTCAATCATAGCCCTGTAATTTGGCTCAATAACAAAATAGAATACTTAGACTAAATTCCACGGCTCACAACTGTACTGGGGGCATCGATGCTGCAGGTCAGCAAACCTCTCCCATACTTCAGATAAAGTTTCCTGGTCCAGCTATGGGAAGATAGTTATTTCCCTCCAGGCGTTCACAATTTTATCCACCGGGTGGAATTTAGCTAAAACCTTAGAGGAAAGAGCCTCCCAAGTAGTAGCAGTCCTGGGTGTAATGGTATGGAGCCAGGTTTTGGCCTTGTCCCTCAGTGAAAATAGGAACAGCCTCAGCTTTACTACATCATCAGTAATTCGGCATAGCGAAAGGTTTCGCAAATTTCTGAGAACTCCGCCAGATGGAGCTGCGGATCCTCACTCGGCAGGCCTGAATATTACGTATAATTTTGGTTCATGTTTAGAATGACGGGCTTTATCTCGAAATGGTTTTTTATAATGTCCGATCCGAAGCCAGGGTAAACACTTCCCGCAGTAGGGGTCGTGAAATCACGCATTGTCCTAATGCGCGGTTGGACCACCTCTTGGCCCTCAACAACCCGTTCACCATGGCCATTTCCACCTCGACCTAAATCGTCCATCCTTTCTTCAGCAGCAGCAACACACACGCAAGCTCTCCTCGCTCGTGCAGTTTCATGTTCAACTCCCAAATCTTCGACTATATCACTGGGGTTGGGATCTGACATACAACACAAAAAAACTATCAAAAATACCAAAAATACTTACAAAATTTTCAAAAAGAAAAATTCACACAACGGTTACACTCCCCGGGAGGGACTACTCGTACACAACGACCGCATACACAACACAAATCAACAATACGCATGCATTCCCCAGCAATGGTGCCAAAAACATGATGTGTCGGCAAGTGCACCGGTCACTGTCAAGTAATAATTTTGGGAATAGCTTCCAGGAATTTCGATCTCGAGGGAATGTAGGTTGGGTATCGTGATAGTGTCGTAGAAAGATCGTTACTAAGAGTTAAACGAAACACAAGGGGGTTGTGTTTTGATTCCTAATGCTATCAAAACAAAAAAAAACTAATACAGTTCGTAAGCACCGCTTCGCTTGGTTGATGGAATTAGTACAGGCCGCTATGCCCTGCTTCGTTAGGCGGATGGACGGAGATCAAGCGGATGGAATGATCACAAGTGCGGAAAGTGAGGGTCGCAATCACCTCTTCAACTACCAACACTAGCCTTTGCTAGTTTGGTTCTAGTGTACGAGTTGAGTGGATGTGGATGAAGGCGAGTGCAACACAGCTAACAACAAAGAATGCAACTAGCCAAAAAAAACTTCATTCATAGACAAATAAAGTAAGTTTAAGTTCATTACAAGCTTAAAAGTACACTTCACTATGAGAAAAGGTAGAATAAACTGATAGGAGGAAAGCCTAGTCGTGGTCCTTGGCCGGAGCGGTGGGTTGTCAATCCACTTCTCGACTCGGACCGTCGGTTGCTTCTGGAGGTAAATGGGTTGTCAGTCCACTTGTCTCCCTCCGTCTTCTTTCCTTTACTTCAATCTTTTCTCCCGTTTGCCCAAATGAGTTGTACAGAAAGAGTCTTGTTGCGAGCTGCAGGTGGCCGAAAACTCTTCGAAGAGTTGAAGATGGCTTTGGATCGCCGAAGAAAGCTTCTCAGAGGATGGAGATGAGTGGAGGACATATGGGGGTGAAAAATAGCACTTTGCGCGTAGTAGCGGGGCGGAAAAAATAAAGGCGTTGACCTAAATCACGGAGCACGGGATTAAATACAATAGCAAAAAATCAAAGTGCATGATCAGTGGCGCACGACCAGTGGTTGTGCACACTGACGGTTGATGATCGTGCGCTCTGCTTCAGAGAAACATGCAGCAGACAGAAAAAATAATATATATGCGCACGATCAGTGGCGCATGACCGGTAATCGTGCGCACTGGATCCCACGATCGTACGATTAGCAAACACAGAACTCAAGAAAAATTGGGATAACACGCACGAGCAGTGGTGCATGACCGGTGGTCGTGCGCACTATGCCTAATGGTCGTGCGATTGCCCCAGACAGAACTTGGAAAAGTGGAGAATAGTGCGCACGATCAGTGGCTCGCGACTAGTGGTCGTGCGATATAGGTCCAATGATCATGTGCAGTGTTCCTGGACTGTTTGGGAATTTGATGAATAGACCGTGCATGACTAGTGGTCGTGGGCTAAAGAGTCCACTGACTGTGCACGTTTAAAAATGCACGACCACGGGCCCTTTGGAGGAAAACTTTCCAAAACAATCTGGAACACGCTCACTACCTTTGTACCTACAGCAAAAACAGTAGAGCCACCGAGAAGGGCATACCACAGTCTCCATACACGGCAAAACACCAAGTAGGGAAAAAGAATAATAACTATGAAATCACACTGAAAGCGGGCCAAAAGTGCACTTAACATGGAATGGACATAGTAACAAATATGAACAAATATGGCTCTAAAGTGTAGTGCATCAACGAGAAAACTATCCCAGATGAGTCCAAAAATATGTATATAACTTGGACTCATGATATATACTTAGGGAAAATTCACTGAAAGTCGAAAAATTTTCCAATGAATATTCGATGAGTATTACGGGGGATACTCGCCGAATTCGTCGAGTATACCAGGTGATACTCATCGAATTTGTCAAGTAACCGAGGCCATACTCGCCGAATTAGTTGAGTCAAATTTTGACTCCTTCTAGATTTTCTTCCAAGTCCAATTCAACGTATATAACATATACATTCGACGAGTATCATAATCGATATTCAATGAATTCTGCCGAATTTTACTTACGTCGTTTTCTGAAAATTTTCTCTAGTTCGGATTTCGATTGGCCATGCATAGTAACTTCTAAGTTACATTTTTGGAATTATTTTATAGCCATTATTTTGAATCTCTCTATATATATGTTAGGTTGATTTTCGAAATGACTAACCTTGCCCTAATTACCTTTCAATTTCAAAAGATTCCCAAAAACAAAAACCGTCAGCCGACTCTTGTGATTCGTGATTTCTTCTGTTCAACTGTCGGGTACGTGCATGATTGTTTGTCTTCAACTTACGTGACTGGATTGTTTCTTCTCTCAATATCTATTCTACTCAAGTCCTAGTTGTTCGAAGATCGAAGGCTCAAGATTTAAGTTCTCAAAGATTTTAAGTTTCTGAGTTCTCCAAGATTCAAGATCAACTTCTACGAAGAACGTCAGAGCGAAGACTTGTAATTGTTTGTGTTTTGTAATATTCCTTTCCATATTATAGGAGATTATTCTCCGAGTTTGTAGATCCATTTGTGGATCGAGTTTGTTGATCCGTTTGTGGATCGAGTTTGTAGATCCGTTTGTGGACCGAGTTTGTAGATCCGTTTGTGGACCGAGTTTGTAGATCCGTGTGTGGATCGAGTTGTAGAACCTATTGTGGATTGAGGTGTAGGAGAGTTTGTTCCCCGAGGTGTAGGAGCGTTGCTCCGAGTTTTAAGATTGTTGATAATCTCAGAAAGGTGAGGTAGCCGAATCTAACCCTTCGTGGTAGATAGGCGAGGCGGGATAGTGGACGTACCCAATACGGGGAACCACTATATATCTCTGTATTTTTGTGCTTGTTTATTTTTGAGTAATTTGTAATCCGCAAAAAGACACAAACATCATCTATTCACCCCCTCTAGGTGAGTTAGGTAGACGCTAGAAACATTCAATTGGTATCAAAGGGGCATTTTGTTCGATATGGCTAACACCTTGAACAAGATCCCTGATCGTTCAGAGATTCTGTATATTCACCATGGACAGAAGCAAGGACATGTCATCCATGAAGCTGCTTGTATGCACTTAAGAAAATTTTCCCATATGGAAAGAAAGAGTTAGGTTCTTCATGGAAGCTGCGTGACGCCCCGAAACTTAAAAGTGAAACGGGCGGTGTTCGAACCAAGTTTGGGTCTAGGTAGGGTGAACACGGCCTGTGACACGGGCATATCACATGGCTGTGTCATGCTCGGGTACTCGAGTTGAGGTGAATGAGCATTTAGTGCTCGAACACGGCCTGTGACACGGGCGTGTCACAGGGCGTGTCATGCACACGGCATGTGACACAGGCGTGTCACATGGCCGTGTACTCCTCTGGATGTTTGATCCTGTGTTGACTGAAGGACACGGCCCGGATCATGGGGGTGTACTATATGATACGGGCGTGTCATATTCGGTACGGGCGTGTGGCCACCTGTGTCCACCAAGGGTCGTGATGGTTGGCGTGGCAGTTATTCGTGACATGCCACTGGTCACAGGCGTGTCGATGACTCGACACGGGCGTGTCAGGTTAGGATACGGGAATGTCCTAACCCGTGTGCTTTTCTGTACTCAACAATCGTGTATGAATCGAGGCACATGTCCTGGGACACATCCATATGCATAGCCGTGTTCGGCCCAGGATTAAGAGATTTTAGTCGAATCTGAGCCGTTCATTTTTTTAAACAAGATCTGACTGCCCAGATGAGTTCCTGCTTTCTAAGGATTTAGAGAGAGGAGAGAACAAGGAAGAAGGAAGGGGAGGAATCCGACCACAGGCGGAGCATCGGAGCACCAAATTGAGAACCGAGACCGGATCAGCGGAGAGAATTCCCTTGCAAAGCCATTCATACGGATAGTTTTTCATGGCGCCAAAGTAGACTTCAAGGGTAATGATTCTCAACTTGAGCATGTGAAGCTCTTCTTCCTTTGCATAGGAAAACCCTCTCACGCGAGTGTGCGATGAGTTTGTGGTGTTCCTTGGGGTAGATATGTGAAGTCCCCCTTGTTTAGAGTCTGGAATCGTAGTACGGACATAGGCATTGTGTTTGAAGCCTACCCGGATGTGTTTGTCTGGATCGGTGATGTTGCATTGCATGAGTGGCCGGAGAAGACTCCGTGCCTATGATTGTTTTCGGGTTTCTATGCGGTAGATTGCAGCAGGGATCCTTGGGGATAAACTCCAAGGCGCACCCGAAAAACTGGGCGGAATCGTAATACTGCTAACTTGGCGGCCGGGGAGCCAGCCTTGAACATAACTGGGTTATGTGATGATTGGGGATGTTTTAGTATCCGGGTGAAGCTTGTCCTGCGTATACGTCTTAAAGTGACTAGGCGGCATGAGCAATGGGCGGGTGGAAACGGACTTGGGCTTTGCAGTTTGGTGCTAGAGGCCCTAAAGTGGAACTGGTCGTTGGCATAGTCAGGAGTCTTGGACTGCTGTCGGAAAGTCTCAAAAATGCTCACAATGTTTGTCATCCCGAGGATGGTAGTGAAGCCATGGAATTGACCGGATTCACTGAGAATGTTCCCTGAGTGCACGGGGTGTTTGGACGAGCGAGCCTACACCTGTGGCGAAATATACTTATGCACTTAAATGTTTAGCTGGGCTAATGAAATGCAGGGAAGGAGCACCGTCGTCCCGAGTAAGGGGCGGGGTCGTTATAATTTGGTCAGCTTTAGATGACCGTTGCTTTGTTTTCCACCGTGTGGTGGAATGTTACTTGCAGGTGCTGCGGAACCAAGCGCCAAGTAGTGGGCTGAAGCCCAAGTTGTTGAGCTTGCCCTCGAAGGCCAAAGCGAACTGTTGTTTTACTTTTGTCAAGTGTGGCCGTCCTGTGAGCTGATGTATGTAAAACATTATATTGTCAAGTGAACATTTGTAAGGCCTTAAGGCCAAGTACTCTTCTTTGTATTTGTTGTATTTCATTCCTGTGGTGTATAATGGACATTCATGTCGTTGTTGTGCAAATTCTGGGTTCTCTTAAACTGTTTAAGAGCTTTCGCTAGAATGCTCTATGTTAGGATGAGTAGTTGAGTATTTTTGGTATTATTATGTAACCCTTCCGACTGTCCGTGGTATATGGTGTATGGTTCCAGCTGGACCTTCGGTTATATGCCATACGATGGTTGGAAGTGTTATAATTTGGTATCAGACTAGGGTGTCGGTCATCTGTATTTGAATTCATGGCCGAATTCTTTTAAGGGGTGGTGAGCACATGTATGTGTGTCATCTTTATAATATAAAAGAACCCATGAATGTCCACTTAGGAATGGAAAAAATACACTTGTTTTGAGGAACCTAAGCATTCCAATGATTGCTTTTAGCAATTTATATGTCATCTAATCAAGGGTTTATGCTATATTAGGTACCTAG
The DNA here is from genome assembly GCA_039513925.1 of Platanthera zijinensis. NCBI lineage: Eukaryota > Viridiplantae > Streptophyta > Magnoliopsida > Asparagales > Orchidaceae > Platanthera > Platanthera zijinensis. The sequence goes on along the minus strand of CM077079.1, from coordinate 133,310,839 downwards.
GAGTAGTGTTGGGCAATCGGAACGTCCGCAATCGGCGGAAAGTAGTGCACCGAGTGACGTGCCTACAACACCTCCTTCAGCAGAAACCATCAGATTGGTGGCTGAAGCAGTCTTTGCTATGATCAATGCCCAACAAGTGCAGCCCGTACCACCTGCTAATGAGCAAGAACCGATTAGAGTGACAGAGCTAGGAGTGGTTGAGCGTGGGGCAGTTGACCCGGTAATTCCAAGGAGAGCCATGGAGAAACAGCTCAAGCATGTGATGAGCTTTAATCCTCCGGTATTCGACGGGATGAGAATGCCAACTCAAGATGAGGATTGTCTCTCTACTATAAAGAGGGTTATGACCACCACAAAAACTATGGAGTGACAGAAGACCACAATAGCAACCTTCCAATTGGCTGGTGAGGCAAGGATGTGGTGGGACGAGTTGGAGGTTCATCTCTTAGTGGGAAGGCAACTTGCTGAAGTACCGTTGGAGGAATTGTCAAGGTTGTTCTTGGCCAGATACCTACATTCTGCCCAGAAGCTTGAGATGGAGAATAGGTACCTTGGTTTGACTTAGGGAGAAAGTAGCATTGATGAGTATCTCCACGAGTTTACTCGGTTAGGTCATTATGCTGGTGCTATGTTTACTGAAGAGGAGCGGAAGATCAACCGATTTTATGAGGGCCTACGGGGCGACCTACAGCTACTCCTCATTGGGCCTCAGGTGCAGGGCTTCCTAGCCTTGGTAAATTCGGCTCGGTCATTGGAAAGGGTAATGAAGAAAGTTCAAGGGAAGAAGAACCCAGGGGAAAAGAGGTCAGAGTTCAAAATGCCAAATTAAAAGTCTGGTTTCTGCAGATGGAACAAGAAGCAGAAGACTTTGAGTTCAGCCCCTTCGTCTGGTAAGACGGAGGTGAACACAAGTCGAGTCCCAGGAGCATGCTACAACTGTGGAAAGGTGGGGAATTTTGATCGTGAGTGTTGGAGCGGACGTGCAATGTCTGAGAAGAGGCCTGGAGCAACTTATAAGGAAAAGGGGAAGGTGGCGGAGTCGATCGCATCCCACCATGCTCCAGCCCAGCCTAGAGTATACAACCTTGGTCTGCAAGGGGCCATTAAGCAAGCTGACGTGGTGACAGGTATGAGTTAAATTATTACTGTTTAGCTTTGTAGCCGTTACCTTTTTACATGTTAGCTTATGAATCTCGGTGTTAGGATTTGTGTTAGTTTTCGATAGTCCGGTGAGAGCCCTGTTTGATACGGGAGCTTCGCATTCCTTCTTGTCCGAAAGATTTGTATCGCACATCAGAGTTCCTTACATGATGGCAGAAGACAAGTTGGATGTGTAGTTGCCCAATGGGCTCTCAATGCACGCGGATAGAGTCTGTGTGGTAAATATTTGGATCAGGGATCAGGAGTTCGTTTTACAAGAATCGGTGCTACTGTTAGTGGAGTTCAATGTAATCTTTGGAATGGACTGGCTCTCAGAGCAGTGAGCATGCATTTATTGCAACCGAAAGGAGGTATAGTTGGGACTGAATACTGATCAGGAGACTACGTTTGCGGGCATGAAAGGGTCGAGCAAGATTATGATGACAGCTCTTCAGGTGATTAAGGTAGTTCGGTCTGGGGCTGAGCTATTTGTCATTTCAATACAGGCTTCAACGCCTAATCCTTGTCTGGACAGTATTGCAGTGGTGTCCAAGTATCCTGATGTATTCCTAGACGATCTCCCGAGAGCCCCTCCTCAACAGGAGATTGATTTTACAATTGAGCTGGTGCCGGGTGCCAAATCGGTGTCACGCTCTCCGTATCAGATAGGGCCCTAGGAGATGGCAGATTTGAAAGTACAACTGTAAGAATTGTTAGAGCAAGGGTATGTGCGTCCAAGTTCGTCGCCTTAGAGCACACCGGTCCTCTTCCTTAAGAAGAAAGATGGGTGCTTGCGACTCTTTTTTGACTATCGAGAGTTGAACAAGCTTACAGAAAAGAATAAGTATCTCATCCCATGGATTGACGATCTATTGTATCAGTTGGTTGGGTCAATGGTATATTCGAAGCTAGATCTAAAATCCGGATACTACCAGTTAAGGATAGGGAAAGTCACATCCCAAAGACAACATTCAGCACGCGGTTTGGACATTACGAGTTTACGGTCATGTCGTTTGGGCTGACCAATACGCCATCTGTGTTTATGGATCTAATGAACAAGACGTTCAGAGAGTACCTTGACCATTTCGTGATAGTACTTATCGATGACATCTTGGTGTACTCGCAGTGTGAGGATGATCACTACAAGCATTTGCATATGGTATTGGAGACGTTGAGGAAGAATCGGTTGTATGCTAAGTTCTCCAAGTGTGAGTTATGTTATCCTCAATCGCGTTCCTTGGTCATATTGTTAGTGGTGAAGGCATAACGGTGGATCAGGCGAAGATAGCGGCGATTCAGGAGTGGCAAGTGTTGACTACGGTGGCGGAAGTCCGAAACTTTCTGGGGCTTGCCAGCTACTATAGGCACTTCGTAGAGAACTCGCGGATAGCGCTACCACTCACAACGCTGACAAGTAAGGATCAAAAGTTTGTTTGGATGTTGGAGTGCGCGCAGGCTTTTGAAGAATTGAAGAGACGGTTGGTCACGACGCCTATTTTTCGTTCGCAGAGTGGGTCTGAAGGGTTTGAAATTTATAGTGATGCTTCGGGCAGTGGTTTGGGTTGTGTTCTGCTATAGCATGGGAGCGTGATAGCCTATTGATCATGACAGTTGATGGTTCATGAGAGAAATTATCCAGTCCATGACTCGGAGTTAGCGGTCGTGATATTTGCTCTAAAGCTGTGGAGGCACAATCTGTACGGTGTGAAGGTCAATATCTACACCGATCATAAGAGCCTGAAGTATTTGCTAGATCAGAAGGACCTGAACATGAGGTAGCGGAGGTGGATGGAGTTCCTGGGGGACTAGACTTTTGAAATTCATTATGTGCCCGGGAAAAGAAATGTAGTGGAGGATGCGTTGAGTCGTAGGGCACCTGCGCAAGCCAATTGGTTGGCGGGGCATGATGAGAGTTTGGTCCGTGATTTGGAGGTATTGGGGATCTCCTGCGTTGACAAGCAGGCTAGTGCCGAGACAATATTATGTTGGAAGGATGTGCAGTATGACCTAGCTGATAGGATTCGGCAGGCTTTGGTTCAGGATAGCAGTATGAAGCAGATCTTGGATGAATCATTGGATGGGTCAAATTCCCAATTTGCAATTGAAGATGGACTTCTAAGGAAGTATGGTCGCCTATGCATCCCTAGTGCGGATAACCTTCGAGAGGATATAATGTACGAGGCTCATCATACCAAGTACTCAATCCATCCGGAGAGCACAAAGATGTATAGGGACATGAAGAAGTTGTTTTGGTGGCTAGAGCTGAAAAAGGATGTAGCACTTTATGTGGCGAAGTGCCAAACTTGTGCCTTGGTGAAGGCGGAATGCCAGAAGCTCGGAGGTTTCTTGAAGTCCTTGCCTATCCCGGAATGGAAGTTCGACGAAATTTCCATGGATTTTGTGCACAGTTTGCCAATGTCGCAGAGGGGATACTACACCATCAGGGTGGTCGTAGATAGATTGACAAAGGTGTCGCACTTCATCCCGAATAGGAAGTAAGATCGGTGGAAAAGTTATCCAAGCTCTATGTGGATAATATTTTACGATTGCATGGTGTGCCACGTAGTATTGTTAGTGACCGAGATGGACGCTTCACGTCAAATGACTGGAGGCTGGTGCATAAGTTGTTGGGAACTAAGCTGAGTTTCAGCACAGCCTTTCATCCGTAGACGGAGGGGCAGACTGAAAGGGTCAACAGGACGATGGAGGACATGCTTCGCATATGCGTCTTGGATTTCGGAAAATAGTGGGAAGATCATCTGTACATGGTAGAGTTTGCATACAATAACAATTTTCAAGCGAGTATTGGAATGGCGCCTTTCGAGGCACTGTATGGGAGAAGGTGTCGCACGCCATTGTCTTGGTTGGAGACAGGCGAGTCGAAGCTATAAAAACGTTAGGCAGTGGAAGACGTCACTTCAATGGTATGTACGATTCAGGAACGGTTAAAGATCGCTCAGGACAGGCAGGCAAAATACTATAATGCCAAGTATAGGAATGTGGAGTTCAGTGTTAGCGAATGGGTGTATTTAAAAATAAAGCCGTTCAAGGGTGTCTCGCGGATTCGATGCTTGAAGAAGCTGAGTCCGAGGTACCTTGGACCGTTTGAGATCCAGGAGCAGATTGGCGAATCAGCGTATCGATTGAAGCAGTCGGTGGAATTGAGTGGGCTACACGATGTATTCCATGTTTCGGTATTGCGGAAGGTGGTACAAGAGCCTTCTCAAGTTGTTGCGGTCGATCAAGTGTCGATTGATAATGGGTTGACGACCAAGGTCAAGCAAGTTCGCATTGAATACTTTGAAGTCTAACGGCTCCGCAACACGGGAATTCGAATGGTTAAAGTCTGATGGGATAACTGCGGACGTGAGGAGCTTTCTTGGGAGCGAGAGCAGACTATGTTGGAAGCATACCCTGAATTATTCCACGCAGGTAATATTTAAATTATTTTTTGTACCTTTACATAATTTTGTGGACGAAATTCTTAAAGGGGGGAGATTTGTAATGCCCCAAAACTACTGAAACGGGCGGTGTTCGAACCAAGTTCGGCTCTTGGTAGGGTGAACACTGCCTGTGACACGGGCGTGTCACATGGCCGTGTCGTGCTCAGGTAGTCGAGTCGAGGTCGACGAGCGTTTAGTGCTCGAACATGGCCTGTGACACGGGCTTGTCACAGGACGTGTCAGGCACACGACATATGACACGGGCGTGTCACATGGCCATATACTCCTCTGGATGTTTGGTCCTGTGTCGACTGAGGGACACAGCTCGGAACACGAGCGTGTCAGATTTGGCACGGGCGTGTGGCCACCCGTGTCTACCAAGGGTCATGACAGTTGGCGTGGTGGTTATTCATGACACGCCACTAGTCACGGGCGTGTGGATGACTCGATACGGGCGTGTTAGGTTGGGACACGGGCGTGTCAGGTTGGGACACGAGCGTGTCAGGTTGGGACACTGGCGTGTCCTAACCCGTGTGCTTTTTTGTACTCGACAATCGTGTCTGGATCGAGGCACACGGCCTGGGACACAGCCATGTGCAAAGCCGTGTTCGGCCCAGGATTAAGAGATTTTAGTCAAATCTGAGCGGTTCGTTTTTTTAAGCAAGATCTGACGGCCCAGATGAGTTCCTGCTTTCTTAAGTCTGAGAATAGAGGATTAATTCCTCATTTCCTCTTAAGTTTTCTCTTTCTAAGGAGTTAGAGAGAGGAGAGAGCAAGAAAGAAGGAAGGGGAGGAATCCAGCCACCGACGGAGCGTTGGAGCACCAAATTGAGAACCGAGACCGAATCCGCAGAGAGAATTCCCTTGTGAAGCCTTTCATCCGGCTAGTTTTTCATGGCGCCAAAGCAGACTTCAAGGGTAACGATTCTCAACTTGAGCATGTGAAGCTCTTCTTTCTTTGCATATGAAAACCCTCTCACGAGAGTGTGGGTGAGTTTGCGGTGTTCCTTGGGGTAGATATGTGAAGTCCCCCCTTGTTTAGAGTTCGGAATCGTAGTACGGACATAGGCATTGTGTGTGAAGCCTACCCGTACATGATTGTCTGGATCGGTGATGTTGCATTGCATGAGTGGTCGGATAAGACTTCGTGCCTTGGATTATTTTCGGGTTTCTACGCGGTAGATTGCAGCAGGGATCCTTGGGGATTAACTCCAAGGCGCACCCGAAAAATTGGGCGGAATCGTAATTCTGCTAACTTGGTGGTCGAGGAGCCAGCCTTGAACATAACTGGGTTATGTGATGATTGGGGATGTTTTTTGATTCAGCTAAAGCCTTGCTCGCGCGTACATCTTAAAGTGACTAGGCGGCGTGAGCAACGGGCGGATGGAAACACACCTGGGTTTTGTGGTTCGGTGCTAGAGGCCCTAAAATGGAACTGGTCGTTGGCATAGTCGGGAGTCTTGGACTGCGGTTGGAAAGACTCAAAAATGCTCACAATGTTTTCCATCCCGAGGATGGTAGTAAAGCCACGGAATTGACCGGATTCACTGAGAATGTGCCCTGAGTGCACGGGGTGTTTGGCCGAGCGAGCCTACACCTATGGCAAAATATACTTATGCACTTAAATGTTTAGCTGGGCTAATGAAATGCAGGGAAGGAGCACCGCCGTCCCGAGTAAGGGGCGGGGTCGTTATAATTTGGTCAGCTTTAGCTGATTGTTGCTTTGTTTGCCACCGTGCGGTGGAATGTTGCTTGCAGGTGCTGCGGAACCAAGCGCCAAGTAGCGGGCTGAAGCCCAAGTTTTTAAGCTGGCCCTCGAAGGCCAAAGTGAACTGTTGTTTTTCTTTTGTAAAGTGTGGTCGGACTGTGAGCCGATGTATGTAAAACATTATATTATCAAGTGAACATTTGTAAGGCCTTAAGGCCAAGTACTCTTCTGTGTATTTGTTGTATTTCATTCCTGTGGTGTATAGTGGACATTCATGACGTTGTTGTGCAAATTCTTGGTTCTCTTAAACTGTTTAAAAGCTTTTGCAAGAATGCTCTGTGTTAGGGCAAGTAGTTGAGTATTTTTGGTATTATTATGTAACCCTTCCGACCGTCCGTGGAATATGGCATCGGGTTCCAGCTGCACCTTCTGTTATATATCATACGACAGATGGGGGTATTACAAGCTGATGATCCAAGAATCTTTCAGATAGTGGAAGAAGGGCCACATATCCCAACTCAATCTTCAGCTCTGAATCCGGCGATTATGATCCCTAAGAAAATGATGGATTTAACTAAGAATAAGATTGCCTTGGTATCCTTCGATAAGAATGCGAAGAACATCATTGCAAATGCAGTGGATGATTCAATACTCCAAAATTTATTCCACTGCAAGTCTGCCAAGGAGATGTGGGATTGTTTTGTAGTTCTGATGGAAGGGACAGAGGAAGTTCGAGACGATCGAAGATCTTTATTAAATCAAAAGTACGAAGCGTTTAAGAAAGATCAAGTGACTCTATTGCTGACAGCTTCGAGAAATTTTTCAAGATCGTCAACATCCTCAGGAACTATTGTCGTACATTCACTCATGGCGAGCTCAAAGACAAATTTCTAAGATCCCTGACTAAGGACTGGGACACCAAAGTTGTTGCTATTAGGGAATTTGTGAAACTGCCGGAAATCGACTCCCAGAACCTGTTTGGCAAATTTCTCTCCTACGAACTCCAGATGAACACCCGGAAGAAGGAGAACCAAAGCAACAGAACTTCCAGTAGAGAGAAGTCAGCGGCTCTAAAGGCTGAAGGGCCAAGAAAGTCTAAAGTTGTGTCACCCGTAAGGACACAAGCCTCCGATACTCCAGAAGACTCTGAGTCAAGCACGTCAGGCTCCGAGCTATCAGATGGAGAATTTTCTCTTGTCTCCAAACAATTCAAGAAACTGTTGAGCAAGAGGAGACAGATTAAAAATCGTTCATTATCTTCAGACTACAGGAGATCATGTTGTGACGGTGATTGAACGATGAAAAGCTACACTATGGAGGATAGGTATAAATCAAAACCGAACAAACAGTTTTCCTATGACATTATTTGTTATTGTTGTAATAAGACAGGAAATGTGAGTGCGGAGTGTCCCTATAAGAAGAAGGATAGTTCCAAGAAGGAAGAAAAGAGATCCTTCAAGGGAAAGAGAAAGCAGAAAAGAGCTTCGTATCCAAGAAGTCGAATACTCTCAATGACAGTGACTCGAGTGAGTCAAGTTCAGAAAATGAGGAAGCCTACTTTGGGCATATAGCACAATCAGACAAGGAAGTGGGTGACTCTGAGTATTATGGGAAGGTAAATTCGCACACAATACTCTCTTAGTCTGAAATGTCCACCAATGGTCGTGAAGGCTATTCTTTTGATGAGGATGAATCTAAATTGATGGCTCAGCACGAGCACCTATTAAAGGCCTTCGACAAATGTAGTAAGGTAGTCCGAAAGTAGTTAAAAGAGATTGCCTCCCTTAAGGCAGTGGAAGCTAATCTGAAGGAATAAATTGCACAATTACTTCCTCTCAGAGATGAAGTCCACACCTTGAAAGAGGAACTCAAGGGCTCCGCCGAGACATTAAGTCTGAAGGAAAAATATCTTGATGAGCTGGAAGAAAAGCTCTCAGTGGAGATAAAACTCATTGAGAGTTACTCCAAGTCGAAGAATGTTCTCCCTCTCATTGATGAGTTTTTATCTCAGAAGAAGGGTAGAGGTCTTGGCCACGTCAATGGAAAGGGTAAGGCTTCCAGGAAGGCTAGCGCTAAGGAAAAGGGGAAGGCACCCATGGGTCAACCCTCGTTTAGGAAGTTAATATTCCCAATGAATAAGTTTGACCTTGAGTCATCTTATGGTCATCATGCTAGGCCTACTTATGTAGAGCGCAAGAATAGATACCAGGGATAGACCCATCCCCATGAGTTTGGTGTCATCGTGTTCAAAGAACCTTTTGAAGAGATTCAGATGAATAGTTTTGGTACATATGTCCATGGCCATAACAATAAGAAACATCCGTACGAATAATTCGTACAACGGATTAGCAATCCGACGCTTTAGTCCACTCTGCCATCTCTCCCCATTCCAAATTGGAAATTTCTCATGTGATATGACACGCGAAGTCAAGATTGAAAACAATTTTTATTTATTTTTTGATAATGATTCGAAACGGATTTATCCAATAGAAAGAATACCTTACTTATTTTATTTTGTGCAAAAGGTTCATTTTCCCGGCCTGGTTAAGTACTGGCCGGGCCGGTACTTCTTTTGTTCCAACGAATCAAACAATAACAATTTTGAGATCAAATAAAAATTATTATTGAAACAAGAAGAACAATTTTCATTGCCATTCCTAATTCTTAGAAAGAATATGAGATTATATATTTATATATATATATTAATATCTATTATTCTATATAGAAAGATAGATAGAGTAAGATTATATATCTATTCTTAGTCCATTATAGTAAATCAGAGTATTTATTCTTTATAGTATTTAGAGTAATAGTGTTCTAAAAAGAATATTCTAGTATCTAAATTTCGACAAATTTTACTTTTTTATTTCAAACTAGTTCAAAATTTAAACTCTCCTTTTATATTTTATATATATTATATAAAATATATTATTTATATTTATATATATATGAATTTTCTAATAATATTTATATTGATCATATATTTTTGATGATATATTTACAAAGGTTGTCTAACTTATTGATTGTAACTAACCCTAGATAATTCTCCCGATAAATTAATAAATCAGTTCTCTGGTGGAAATACATGGATCTTCCATAAAGGAGCTGAATGAGACCAAAATCTCATGTTCGGTTTTGAATTAGAGATGTTTAAAATGATCAACCAACGTTGACTATAACCCCTAGCCTTCCAAGCTAACGATGCGGGTTCGATTCCCGCTACCCGCTATATATATATTTCTTAACTTAATATAATATGCAGATGTATTATTCATTTTAACATGAATCTTTTTTTTATTGTATCCTTTTTAATGCGAAAATAGGAATGAAAAGCGTCCATTGTCTAATGGATAGGACAGAGGTCTTCTAAACCTTTTTTTAAGGCTAAAGAGATGGGGAGCTCCTGTGTATGCTGCAACCAGGAGGCCTCCACCTCAAAGAATACTGCCCTTGCTAGACCTCAAATCCAAAAGGTAAAGCAAGAGGACAAAAGGAGGAACAACAGATTTGACTGTTGGTGCTGCAGCAAAATTGGTCATTTTGGCACAGATTTTTGGTACAATCCTACTAATTTTATAACCCCACGAGTTAGCAATACGAGACCGACCACTCGCAAGGTTAATGTTCCTAGTTGTGTTCAGCTGACCAAAAACCAAGGACCAAAATACGTTTGGTTCCTAAGGTAAAATTATTTATTTTTGCAGGTATGCCCAAAGGCCACCAAAAATCTTATTTGGTTTTTGGACAGTGGATGCTCTCGGCACATGACCGGGACAAGAAGCCTTTTACTTGAGTATACCCTAGTCGAAGATGGATCAAAAGTAATCTTTGGAGGGTCAGATAGTGGAACAACAAAAGGTTATGGTATGATTTCCAACGGCATAGTCTCTTTCTCAAACGTAGCTTATGTTGAAGAATTACACCATAATCTTATAAGCATAAGTCAACTGGGCGAAAGAAAGTAGTCAACTCTTCATTATTAAGGATGTGTCTTTCCGGTGAATGTGTGAAGCTTAAAATGAGATTCTTCTTGAATTTCTCTAAACCAGATGAATATGAAGAGAAATGGGGGGGTAAGATCTTCATGCTAGTTAGAACATTTTCATTTATCAACATTCCACGTTCCCGAAGTGGATCTTCTCAAATCTTTCACATTTTCGATGATCATTCTCTCTGACGAGATTCGGTGGAATGACATTCCGATGAGAAGTAGTAAAAGATGCACCATAATCAAAGGCAAACTCCCAACAGCCAAATTTTATTCCTTCGTCAGGTGCTTTTTTTCTTGTTTTTGGGAAGCCCCCTATTGGAGAGATTGATTCTCTCTCTCTTTCGATAGTGTCTCTATTCTAATCGAGATGAAAACCTCAACACTTTCGGTTTCTTGTTCAATAGCAGCTCCGCTTTCTGACCAAAATGCAAAGATCTCTTTCTATAACTGTTCGGTAGATTCCCACGCATTAGTTCAAAAGCTGAGTACCATTTAGAGGCTCGTTCCTTTATTGGATATCGAGAAATCCAAAAACCGTCTCAACGGCTCTTCATAATCACCCTCACGATAAGCCATCATATATGAACTAGATTCAGTAAATCAGGAAAGAGCATACGCCATTGCACCTTCCTTCCTCTATGACTACCTCGGGAGAAAAAAGAGATATAGATTCTGCTCGGCAGTCACCCGCTTTGCTTTGATCTAGCCAGCCTTCTTAGTCATTCATCTGTTGCGCTGAGAGCTAAAGGGACTTCAATACGCCCACACCGGGAAGTCACTATATATCAACTATACCGGACCAGACACTGAGCCTTACCCCTCTGTACGAACCCATATCTTCCGACCCAGTTTACTGGGGCTTTCCTTGCCTGAATTTCATTCTCAATACTCTTCGTCAAGGGTGATTTTCTTGGTTAAGAAAGTAGACTTGGAGTCAATGTCCGCTAGGCCAGTCGCCCTAAGAGAAAGATCAATTGGAACTAGTTCTTCAATTCTACATCGTGGAGTTCTGCAAGGACAAGTGTTTGTTAAAATCGTCTTCAAATTTGGAGACAGTCTTAACAGGCACTCGGAGCACAAATATTTTCTGTTTGAATTTTCTTTGTTTAGACAATTCTACCCCAGTGTGCTTTATGGTCAAAAGTAGTGCGTCTCTCTGTGACCAATGACACAAGAGATTAGCACATATTAATTTCAAAACTATAAATATGCTATTTTCTCACAACTTAGTGTGTGATGCCCCCAGCATTAAGTGCCTTAAAGAGAGTCCATGTCACTCCTGTCAAATGGATAAGAAGACACTGGCTATCTTCAAGGGTATTACTGAAAAGGATTCGTCACTAAGCTTATGCTTGCTTCATATGGACTTATTCGGTCGTATGCATATTCACAGCTTAGGAGGTAAGATCTATACATTAGTAATTGTTAATGACTACTCGCATTTTACTTACGTGTTCTTTCTGAAACACAAGTCAGACACCTTTGATTCTTTCACTAATTTTGTCCGGCAAATTCAAAACGAATTGGACTGCTCAGTGGTCAAAATCAGAAGTGACCATGGAACAGATTTTAAGTCTGGTGCCATGACAAAATTTTGTGAAAGTCAAGGTATCTTTCATGAGTTTTCCTCCCCACGCACTCCACAGTAAAATGGAGTTCCTGAGAGAAGGAACAGAACCCTAATTGAAGCATGTAAAACTTTGTTGAACGACGCTTCACTTCCGGAGTACTTTTGGGATGAAGCAGTCAACATAGCGTGTCACGTGCAAAACAGAGCACTTATCAACAAAAGCTATCGTAAGACCCCCTATGAGCTACTGAACGGTAGAAAACTGACTGTGTCCTACTTTAGAATATTTGGAAGTAAATGCTTCGTACTTAATAATGGGAAGTATTATCGCACAAAGTTTAGTGATAAGTGTTTTGAAGATATCTTTGTAGGATATAGTAGCCATAGTAAAGCATACAGGATTTTCAATAAAAAAAACTCTTATGGTAGAAAAGTCGATAAATGTTGTATTTGATGAGACTAGTATGCTCCACAGCAGCTCGTCTAGTGTTATTAGTACAGATACATGTACTAGGTTCAAGGAGCTAAGCTTGGATAAAGCTGTCAAGGAAGAAGCTCCGAGCTTAGTCAAGATCGTCGATCCAGGCTTGGTGATTGATGAACCCCTAGAGGAAGAATTTTCACAACCTACAGAGGATGCACCGGATATTGCGGATCCTACTAAAGGGAGAGCATGGAATCTTGGGCTCCGACACCTAAGAGATCACCCAGCTGATCAGATCATTGGAGAGCCAGGCTACGGTGTTAGAACTAGAAGAGGTATAACTAATGAGATTATGCATCTCAGTTTTTCTTCTCAGGTTGACCTGAAGAAGTTCGAGGAAGCAAATAAAGATGCTTTTTGGATATTGGCAATGCAAGAGGAGCTCAATCAGTTTGAACGATGCAAAGTTTGGGAGTTGGTACCCAGGCCAAAGGAATAGAACGTGATCGTCACCAAGTGGATATTCAGAAACAAGTTGGACGAACACGGAGTAATCATCAAGAATAAGGCCAGACTTGTAGCACAAGAATATCAATAAGAAGAGGGGATCGACTTCGACCAGACCTTTGCTCTAGTTGCTCGACTCAAGGCGATCAGGTTTTTTCATGCATATACTGCCCTCAATGGCTTCACAGTCTACCAAATGGATTTGAAGTCAGCATTTCTCAATGGAAATCTAAAAGAGTGAGTATACATAGCGCGACCCCCAGGTTTTGTCAATTCCAATTTCCCTGATTCCGTTTATTTTTTGAATAAAGCATTATACGGCTTAAAACAAGCTCCCCGAGCTTGGTATGAGATGTTGTCTAGCTTTCTTCTTTAGAACAAGTTTATAAGGGGAAAGATAGACATGACATTATTTCTTAGGGAAGTTAAAGGCAAGATTCTACGAGTGCAAATCTATGTCGATGATATTATTTTTGGCTCTACGAAAGACAACCTTTGCAAGAATTTTTCTAAACTTATGCAAGGGAAGTTTGAAATGAGCAGTATGGGCGAGCAGAAGTATTTCTTAGGAATTCAAGTGAAGCAATCTGAAGATGGAATTTTCATCTCTCAGGAGAAGTTCGCCAAGGAGCTTCTTAAGAAATTCGGAATGGAGAGTGCATCCTCTATGAGGACTCCAATGGGTTCAACTATGTCTCTAGACAAGGATGAGAAAGGGAAACCTTTTGATGAAACCAAGTACAGAAGCATAATTGGATCCTTGCTCTAGCTGACTTCCAGTAGACCAGATATAATGTTTTAAACATGTGTTTGCACTAGATATCAGGTGATCACTAAGGAATCTCATTAAGTCGCTGCAAAGTGGATTTTAAGATACCTTAATGGTACAACCAATCCTGGCTTATGGTACCAAAGAAATAATGATGTCGAGCTAATTGATTTTTCAGATGCCGACTTTGCTGGTAGCAGTGATGATAGTAAAAGAACTTCTGGGACGTGCCAGTTCCTTGGAAGACAGCTTATTTCATAAAGCAGTAAGAAGTAGAATTGTGTGGCAACATCTACTACCGAGACAGAGTATATCTCTGCGGGTAGTTGTTGCTCATAGCTTTTTTGGATAAGGAATCAACTAGAAGACTATAATTTGAAGTTCAGAGAGATTTTGATGTATTTCGACTCATCCAACGCAATATCAATCACGAACAATCCAATTTCCCATAGCCAGACCAAGCACATCGAGGTGCGATATCACTTCATCCGGGAGCATATGGAGAATAAGGATATAGCCCTCGGCTATGTCCCGACGGATAAGCAGGTCGCGGATATTTTTACAAAGCCACTGGACGAGACCAAGTTCTCGTTTTTCAAAACGGAACTAGGTATGCTGAAAATTGACTCCTGAAGAAGTCCAAGCAAGCAGAAAATCTCTCGGGAACAACTTCAGCAAAGCAAGAAATTTTGCACAAGGTAAATTTGGCGTATATCAGCCAATTCATGTCATTAACGCCGAATCGGACTCCTCCTCCAACGTATCTCGACGAACTCATTGTTGAACAAATTTTCACACTTTATATTGGATTCGTCAGTTCGATTTTTAAGGTATGCGCCTATTCTAAGTCAATTTAAATAATCATATATCTATATCTTTATGTATATTTTTCAAAAGGGAGGTCAACCGCACAAAACTCGTTGAATCACCATATCTGCCGTGCGACTCTTCGGCTCCCGCATTTGTTCCGATAGTGCGTCATCTTCCTTATCGGGGATAGCTCTTACTTCGGACTCATCCTTCATTAATTAGGGTTTGACCTACCTTCAAGCCCTAGCCAACAGTCGTTCCAGGCTCCCCCTGACGACTCTTTATAGTGGTGCATTTCCGACAACTCTGTCTCGTCGATCCGACATCAGTACACTGTAGTGAGATTTCAGTACAATAGAGAACAATTCTGACAATTCCATATTTCCAGCAATAGTTTTCAAGATTTTCAGTTTTCTCCTTGGCTACCAGAAATACGAGTGGATTGCTAGGAGGAGACGAACTTGTTCACACTAGGTTTGATCATTACTCGTATGAGTTTCGCAACGTGATTCTCATGTTTGAGACTGCAGGACTATCCTTTGTCCTATAACACCCATGCAAAGTTTTGGACAAGGAAGTTCTTGAGTTCTTCCAGAACGCCAATCTCAGACACAAAGACACAGTAATTAAGAGCAAGATTCAGAAATTCAAAGTGAAAGTGAAAGCCTCTCTTCTGTCTAAGTACTTGCGGATTCTAGTGTGTGATCAAGCCGATTACCTTGATGTGATTGATTTCTCCAGAGCTCTGTCTTTCTGTGGACTGCCCAGAGTCACCAAGGCCATCAAGCGCAAAGGAATGAATGAGGAAGGCAAGCTTCTCTCAGACATCATCGGCAAGGTGTTGATTTGCAAGACGGGCTCTCATAATTACCTGTCTTCAGAGATGTTCAAAATTTTGGTTGGTATCATCTGCAGGAAGAAGGTAAACTGGGGTGCTTTGCTATTTGACAAGATCAAGGATAGCCTACGCATACCCAACTTTGGAAGGATTATCACCATATACTTGAATTAAATTGATGGTGATAGGTTCGATATGACCAAAGGAGTACATATCCATCACTTAAAGAAGATTGACTCATCTATCTTCTCTCGATGGGATAGGAGGATAGTCAAGCAAGGGGGAGCCCAAGCATTGCTAGTGGAGGAGGAAGAACAAGTACCTAATAATAGGATTCCTACTCCACCCCCTAGTGAGACTCCTGCTAGCATGAGTGCAGGAATTGAGGGGGAGACAGTTGCTCTATCAGATTCAGTTCCAGTGGTTCCAGATTCAGTTCCTGATTCAGTGGCCCAAGATACAGTGCTTCCCAACTCAAAGTTAGTTGATCTCCTAGCAGAGGTTATTGCTATTAGTACTACTACTGCAGCTGATGTTCTGCCAGTTGAGGATGCAGAAGTGACTCCAGAGGAAGAGGATAGCTCCTTCTGAGCATGAGGAGGATGCTGAGGAATTTGATATTGAGGATGTTGTTGATGATGATCTGACAGTTGCTAAGTATGAGATAGAGATTTCTGCTGAAGATAATATTGTTGATTATGACAAGGTTATTGTTACTAATATTGCTGAGACTGAGGGTGCATGTATTGTTATTGCTGCTGAGCCATTGTATGTGGATAGCCTACTAGTTCCTCTCCCACAGATGACTCCCATTACAGTTTATGAGGGGGAGGCAACTCAGTCCCAGATCTCTGTCTCCACTGATGCTGACAGGTTAATCCGCAACCTGGAGAAGAGACTTGGCAAGAGTCCAACTGTGCCCGAAGGCGTAATCAATCTTTCTGATGAGGAAGGATATGTTGCGGAGCATTCTCCTGTCCAAACTGTTGTTGATTATGTTCTTGCTGATTAAGCTCATCTTTCTCCGATCAAAGAATCCCCCAGTGATTCTGACATCCCAGTAGATGTTCAAGTGCCTGAGGATGCTAATATTTCATCTTCCAGTACAAATGAATCCATTCTACAAGCAGTTGAAGTGATGTTGGCAAAGCAATAAGCTAAGTTCGAGTCTTTGTTGCAAAAGGTAGTGAAAAGAGTTAAGGATTCTGAAAAGGTTATGCTGAATGGACTTGCAGAGGTAAAGGTTCAGATTGGCAAGCTAGAAAAGAGACTTTATGAGTGGAGCAAAGTAGGTGGTACAGCAATTGCCTTGACTTTGAATGCTCTAAAGAAAAATATTCATGTTATGAAAAATGTTGATCACAACGCTTTATCCTTGATCAAAGCTCACAACCGGTCAATTCCTCACTTCAATACAAGTACGGTACATTATGCTAATGCCATCGCCACCGAAGCAAAAAATGGGGAGGATGCCTGTACAGCTAAGGTGGATGCTAAAGTGGATTGGCTGGGAACTTCAATGGAATAAAACTTCAAGGCTACAAATTACTACATATATGACAATACTGAGTGGCTCTGTGATCAGCTTACCAGAAAATAAGTTCTTATTGTTCCTATACCAGCATCTGATGAGGTTCATCCTTTCCAGGATTACTCTCAGTACTGGTCAGATACTCAGAATCTATAGAACCTTGATCAGGATACTGTTGCTACTACTGCCCTATTTCTAGAAGCTCAGAGGACTAAAGTTCCTGCTCCCCCAGTTCACAAGAGAAGAAGATATGGGGAAGGCACATCTGAAGTCAGGACAGATCCAGTAAGGCCAGGACTAGCTAGAGTAGAGCCAAATAGAGAGATGGAATAGGTATGGAGCCCTATGTACAAAAGAATCATTTTGGATACTTTTTCTTTGGTCAAGCTCGGAGTTGAGAAACATCAGGACCACTACAGTCAAGAAGAATAGAACAAATACAAGGAAGCGTGCACCAGAAGTAAGATACACTTTAGGAACAACCATGGTGTTGATCCGATGCCTCCAACCCCTCCTAAGTACTATTCCAAGCATAGAGAATATTTTGAGAGGCAGCGATTAAAGAATCAGAACAAGCAAAAATTACTATCATATATCAATTGTTGAGTGTTGTGGGCTGCCCTCCCAAAACTAAAAATTTTTGGTATATATATATGATTTCTATAATTGTCTTGAAATGTGTGCTATTATCCTTTTAATTTCATTCATCTTTTCAAGTCTTAATTTTGTTATTTGGTATGTGCAATTCACCTAGCTTGTAGGATTTTGGCTTCTTCAAATAGGGGGGAGATTGTTGGTATTGCATCCACAATAACCTTGATTTAAAGAAGGGACCAGTCAAGCTAAGACGAATTGAGTTTGTACTTGATGCTGCTTTTCTAATTTTGTACTTGCAGGTTTATTTTGCTAAGTACACACCAATGTCAGGTTACAGTGGGTCAGTAAACACAGGACTACACAATGTAATCCTTCATTATGTGGGCCAATGTGTTGACTCACGTGTAATCTCTTTATTGGGGTATACTTCTATCCCAAGTACAGGAGAAGGACCAAGGAAGGCCAAAGACATGGACTCATAAAAATTGGAATTTTACCTAAGTAAAATTCAGTGAGTATGGTTAGGCATACACGTCGAATTCGGCGAATATCATCTTGATACTCGCCAAATTCATCGTGTATACTTTCTGATACCCGTCGAATTAGTAGAATATACTTAGGGAAAATTCACTGAAAGTCGAAAAATTCTCCAAGGAATATTCGTCGAGTATCACTGGGGATACTCGCCGAATTCGTCGAGTATATCAGGCGATACTCGTCAAATTCATCGAGTATCCTAGGCGATCTCGCCGAATTCGTCGAGTCAAATTTTGAATCCTTCTAGATTTTCTTCCAAGTCCAATTCTACGTATATCACATATACATTCGGCGAGTATCATAATTGGTATTCGACGAATTTCGCTGAATTTGACTTGGGTCGTTTTCCGAAAAATTTCTCTGGTTCGGATTTTGGTCAGCCATGCACAGTAACTTCTAGGTTACGTTTTTGGGATTCTTTTATAGCTGTTATTTTGAATCTCTCTATATATATGTTAGGTTGATTTTCGAAATGACTAATCTTGCCCTAATTACATTTCGATTTCAAAAGATTCCTGAAAACAGAAACCGTCAGCCGACTCTTGCGATTCGCGATTTCTTCCGTTCGACCGCCAGCTACGTGCACGATCGTTCATCTTCAACTTACGTGACTAGATTGTTTCTTCTCTTAAGATATATTCTACTCCAGTCCTAGTTGTTCGAAGATCCAAGGCTCAAGATTCAAGTTCTCCAAGATTTCAAGTTTCTGAGTTATCCAAGTTTCAAGATCTACTTCTACGAAGAATGTCGAAGCTATGACTTGTAATTGATTGTGTTTTGTAATATTCCTTTACATATTGTAGGAGATTATTCTCTGAGTTTGTAGATCCATTTGTGGATCGAGTTTGTAGATCCGTTTGTGTATTGAGTTTGTAGATCCGTGTGTGGATCGAGTTGTAGATCTGGTTGTGGATCGAGGTGTAGGAGAGTTTGTTCTCCGAGGTGTAGGAGAGTTTGTTCTCTTAGGTGTAGGAGTGTTGCTCTGAGTTGTAAGATTGTTGATTATCTGAGAAAGGTGAAGTAGCGGAATCTAACCCTTCGTGGTAGATAGGCAAGGAGGGACAGTGGATGTACACAATACAGAGAACCACTATTGATCTCTGGGTTTGTGTGCTTGTTTATTTTTAAGTAGTTTTTAATCCGCCAAAAGACACAAACATCACTTATTTACACCCTTCAGGTGAGTTAGGTAGACAGTAGATACTTTCAGATTTGACTCCAATCCGTAATATTTATGTCATCCTCTCTCAAGGAGTGTATGCAATACCTTCCACAAATGAGCGATCTACTCGTAATCACGGATCTCTCGATCAACTGATATACAGATCAAGACTCTATTTTCATACACCAGAAATATGAAACTTATATAATAAAATCAAAGGTGAATCGTAATTTTCTAAATCAAATCCTATGAAAGAGAGATTATAAAATGAAATACTTAAGAGTTCATCTGATCAAATGATATAAAATTAGCTACGCATAATTGAAATGAAAATGACATGAATGGTAAATTGCATAAAAGAAAAGTACACTAAAAACTGCCGAAAACTAAACTATAAATGATCCAATCGAAACATAGACTAGAAATTGATCATCTTGAAAGCAGCTGGAATTTATTGGAGAAAAATTTGGAAGTCATTCCCATAATTCATGACCGTGACCTAGGGCGTATATGGTACGAAACCACCATCTTGAAAGCACGAGAATGTTGGGAGAAAAATCGTCAAATTCTGTAAATCGGCGGTACATGCCCCTAGGTCACGACCGTTGAAAGTATCTAGCGTCTACCTAAATCACCTAGAGTGGGGTGAATAGGTGATGTTTGTGTCTTTTTGCGGAATAAAAATTATCTCAAAATTTAAGCACACAAACACAAAGATTTATAGTGGTTCCCCGTATTGGGTACATCCACTATCCCGCCTCGCTTATCTACCATGAAGGGATAGATTCGGCTACTTCACCTTTCACAGATTATCACAATCTTACACCTCGGAGCAATGCTCCTACACCTCAATCCACAATCAGATATACACCTCAATCCACAAACCGGATCTACAAACTCGATCCACACACGGATCTACAATCTCGATCCACTAACAGATTTATACTCGGAAAAACAAACTTCTTACAATCTCTGAGACAAAGCTCCTACAAATGTTAAAATAATTTTACAACAATAATAAAAGTTTTACTCTTCCAGATCTGAAATCTTAAGGAATCTTCCTTCTTGAAAACTGAAAATCTCGGTGAAGAAGGTTGAGGAAGAAAACTCGAGAAAGTTTGATCTGAAAACTTAGAATCCGACACGATCAAATAGATGTTGGTGAATCTTTGAATCTTGGATCTATCGAATCTTTTCTTCTCTCAAATCGCTGGATCAAGAGCGAGAGCGGCAGAGATGAATGACGATGAAGACGGCAGCTTCTCCCGAATTTGGAAAGTGCGAATGCGAATTGATTGTTGTAATTATTCTCTTGTTAGGGTTAGCGAATCCTTAGAAAGGAAGATATATAGATCATCGTCTAACGGTCATAAGTCATTAAGGAAAGATCCACGTGGATCAATCATGAGGAACTTATAATAAAATTTGAAATCCGTCAGACATATTCAGAACGAAAAATTTGTAACTTCATTTCTCGAGAAGAATTGGATTTCTCGAGAAATCATTTGCTTTCTCGAGAAAAACTTAACGAAATTTATTTGAAGTGAAAACCCGATTTCTCGAAAAGGATATAATTTCTCGAGAAAAGTACTTGGCGTAAATTTAGAACTGAAGACAGATTTCTCGAGAAGGATATGATTTCTTGAGAAATAAATTGCTTTCTCGAGAAATTGCCTGACCTTCTTGAGAAATTTACTTAGAGAAAATTCTATGGACTGAAGGATTGATTTCTCGAGAAAGATTTGGTTTCTAGAGAAAAGGACTTAGCTTCTCGAGAAATATATTCGACTTCTCGAGAACTACTTGCCTTTCTCGATAAATGAACTTGGTTTCTTGAGAAATCTTCAGGGCTTTTCTCGAGAAAAGGATTTAGGTAGTTTTTGAGAGTTTCCAAGAAATCTTAAGCTTTCTCGAGAACAACATTACTTTCTCGAGAAATATACTCCGACTTCTCGAGAAATACAGTTCATTTCTCGAGAAATGGACTTAAAGATTTTTTTTTCATAAAAAATTTCGTTTATCTTCTCATAGAAAGCCAGCAACCCTTACTTTCTTCCATTGACTTAGAACTTGAAAATGAAGTGCATCCCAATAGAGAGGTTATACATGAGTCAATACCATGGATCACACAATGAGGGATTACATTGCAAGGTCCTGTGTTTAGTGACTCATTATAAACATATATTGGTCTACACTTAGCAATAATGACCTGCAAGCACTCAACTACAGAATAGTGTTCGGTATTATATCCACAATAACCTAGATTTGTATGAAGTCACCCTTAAACTAAGATGAATTAAGTTGTATTTGATGTCTTGTTTGAGTTATGTGTTTATAGGACTTAATTGCCAAACTGTAGACCAATGTCAGTCTACAATGAGTCACCAAACACAAGATCATACAATGTAATCCATCATTATGTGATCCATGGTGTTGACTCATGTGTAGCAACTCTATTGGGATACACATCATTTTCAAGCACTAAACCTGTAGGAGAAAGACTGCTTGCCGATTTCCTTGAAGTAAGAAAATTTTCAGAAAGCAGAATTTTTCTAAGTGTTTCACTCGAGTAGTAACTTAAGTACTCAAGTAGAATTATAGTCAGTTCTTGAGTAAGCTAAGTCTAGCACTCGAGTAACTGAAGTAGTTCTCGAGATGATTTAAAGTTAGTTCTCGAGAAACTGCTTAGTACTCGAGTACATCTCTACTTAATCTCGAGTCATCTGGAATATCTAACTCAGAAATTTTTCTAAGTGTAGTACTTGAGTAGCTAAGGCCATTACTTGAGTAATGCAAGACTCTGTCTTGAGTAACAGAAGTCGAGTACTCGAGAAGTACATCTAGTTCTCGAGTAGTGAAGTATTGGTACTCGAGAAGTCCAGCTACTTCTCGAGAAGTCAATTCTATTACTCGAGTAGCCAGAAGTTATTTCCAAATTTTTTTATCTAAGGATTGTTCTCGAGAACTTTACATCCACTTCTCGAGAAGTCAAAGTGATTACTCGAGTAGTCATATTCCACTCGAGTAATGCATATAATGTTTTTCTGAAATTTCGTTAAGTCTGACGGGACCCGATTTCAAATTAATCTCCATGATTATTAGTCCACGTGTTATCTCATTTATGATTAAGACCGTTAGACTATTCCTATAAAAGGTCTTATCATATTTGACTAACCCTAAGAAGACTAACAGAGAGATAAAGTTTTTCTGAATCGATTTTTTTCATTCCAAATCGGGAAGCCACCGCCGCTCTTCATCGACGATATTGCTGCCGCTCCTTCTCTGATTCCAGTGATTCAGAGCAAGATTAGATCAACTGATCAAGGCATTCTTATTCTCCCAGATCCTCTTCTTGGTCGTGCTGATTTAGGTTTTTCAGTTCCAGAATAGTTTTCGGCATTCTTATTTCTGAGAAAGCTTCAAAGATTCAAGAAAGAAGAAAGGCTGAAGATTCAAACCTGAGATATTCTGTTTGTATAATTTTATTTACAAAATCTTTATCTTGTAGGAGATTTTGTCTCCGAGTGTTGTAGGAAGTATTTCTTCCGAGTGTAGATCCATTTTGTGGATCGAGGTTTAGGGGCATTGCTCTGAGTTGTAGGATTGGTTTTCAATCCGAGGTAATAGTGAAGTAGTCGAGTCTAGCGTGTTGCTAGATCAGTGAGGTGGAGAGTGGACGTACCCAAGATTGGGGAACCACTATAGATCTGGTGTTCTCTGTGTTGTGTGTGCTTATTTTCTGCGCATCATTCATTAAATTTTTATTCCGCAAAAATATGCAGACATCACATATTCACCCCCCTCTAGGTGATTTAGGTAGACAACTAAAAACATTAATTGGTATCATAGCCAGGTTGTTCATCAAAAAGGTTAACACCTTGAACAAATATCCTCCTAGTTGTCTTTAGAGGATTCAAGCATGGACAGAGTTAAGGATTTTGCAAAGCTTCCTCTATGCACAAAGAACAATTTTGCTATGTGGAAATAAAGAATAAAGTTCTTCATGGAAGCTGTGGATCCTAGAACTTTAATGATAGTGGAAGAAGGACCTTATGTTCCTATGACCACCTCAACCATTGACACAACAAAGAAAGTTCCTAAGAAACTGATAGATCTTGATAAGGATGAGATTGCACTTGTCTCTTTAAACAAGAAAGCAAAAAATATCATCGCAAGTACAGTCGATGATTTTATGCTGCAAAATTTGATTCACTGCCAGTCTGCCAAGGAAATGTGGCAGTCTCTTATCATCTTGATGGAAGGCACTAAATAAGTTAGGGATGACAGTAGATCCCTTCTGAACCAGAAATATGAAGCATTCCGACAAGTTTCCAAGGATTCCATTGCATATACCTTTGATAATTTCTTCAAGATTGTCAAAGGCCTAAGATTCTATGGTCGGGTCTTCACAAATGGGGAACTGAATGATAAGTTCCTGAGATCCCTGACGAAGGAATGGGATAACAAGGTTTGTGATATCCGGGAATTTGGAAAGCTAGCAGAGACAGACCCTCAAAATCTCTTTGGAAAGCTTATGTCATATGAGCTACAAATAAATTCAAGAAAAGCTGAAGAAGAGAAAAACAGGTCTTCATCCAAGGAGAAGTCTATCGCTCTAAAGGCAAACACCTCAAGGAAGTCTAAGGTTGCCTCTCCTGCCAAAGCACAAGAAGAAAGTGAAGAAGAATCTTCAGATCCAAGCACCTCAGGCTTAGAATTATCTGAAGGAGAGTTTTCTCTTCTCTCACGGCAGTTAAGGACATTCTTGAACAAGAAGAAGCAATGGAAAGGCAAGGATGCCTCATTCAGAAAATCACGTCATGATGGTGATCATCACAAGAAGGGATCAAGTTGCCAAGACAGGTATCACCCTAAATAGAACAAACACTTTTCTACTAACATTGTTTGTTATTGTTGTAACAAACCAGGACACGTCATAGCTGACTTCCATCACAAGAAGAAGGAGGGTGGAAGAAGAGAGGAAAAGAAAACTTCTTACAATAAGAAGAAGACTGAAAGAAGCCTGATAGCCAAGAAAGGCAAGACCCTCAGTGACACAAACTCATCTGAGTCTAGTGATGAGGAGGAAGCCTACTTTGGGCTCATGACACAGACAGATAAAGAAGAAGAACCCCAATTCACTAGGAAGGTAAACTCTCATACCCCTCTTTCTGAATCTGATGATTCTAACCATGATCATGAGGAATGTTCTTCTGATGAGGAGTCTGAACTCATGTCTCAATATTAAGAGCTGATCAAAGCCTACGACAAATGTCGTAGAGTTGCAAGAGCTCAAGCCAAGGAGATCAAATGTCTTAAGGCTGAAGAGACCAATCTGTGGGAGGAAATTGAAATGATGGACTCACTCAGGAAAGACTTCCATAATGCAATGGAAGAATATAATAAGGCTCTCAAGCACCTACTGAAGGAGAAAATCATCAAGGAATTGGAAGAACAACTTGAAGCTAAAAAGAAACTTGTTGAAAGTTTCTCCAAGCCCAAGACAGTCCTTCCGCTTGTTGCTGAATTCTCTACTTAGGCCAAAGGTGCTAGCATAGGCCATGTGACATCCCCTAGTAAATCTTTTAGGAGAAACGAGGCCAAAAGGAGAAATAAGGTCGCTAAGAAAGCTCTAGCCAAGGAGAAGGGGAAAGCTCCTCAAGAACAAACTTCGTTCAAAAAGGTTATCTTTCCAACGAACAAGTTTGACCTTGACTTGGCCTATGGTCACTTTGTTAGGCCTACTCATATAGATCCCAAGTCTCGGTACCAAGGATGGACTCATCCTCGGAACTTGGGTGAGAGTGTCCTCAAGGCACCTTATGAGGAGATCACTCTTCAGAGCAACAGACCTTATAATCATGGTCACAACATCAAGAATGATTCAAAAGCCAAACCTGTTGTAAAAAAGCCTATTATGGAGAAGAATACATGTGAGTGCCATCACCACGAAGCTTCTACTTCCAAATCTAATGCCCCTGCTAGACCATAATCTCAAAAGGTCAAGCAGGAGATCATTAGGCAAAGATACAACAGATTTTACTGTTATTGTGGCAAGGTTGGTCACTTCGCCATAGATTGCTGATTTAATCCCAGATATTATGAAACTCCTCGAGTTAATAATGTGAGGAAGACCACTCACAATGTTAATACTCGTAGGGGGAGTGTGCTAACTAGAGACCAAGGGCCTAAACAAGTTTGGGTTCCTAAGGCAACTTGATTCTACTTTTGCAGGAATGTCCAAAGGCCACCAGAAATCCTATTTGGTATTTGGACAGTGGATGCTCTCGGCATATGACCGGGACTAGAAGCCTTCTCCAAAATTATTCTCTAGTCATGAACGGGCCAAAGGTCATCTTTGGAGGTTCTGACAGAGGGATTACCAAAGGCTACGGTATGATCACTAATGGTATTGTATCCTTTTCCGATGTGGCTTATGTTGAAGGATTGGAACACAATCTTATAAGCATAAGCCAACTCTGCGATAAAGGATACATCGTAGAATTTCATGCAGACAACTGTTTGATAAAATCGGTTGATAATTTGGAAACGATTTTATCAAGCACTTGTAGTAGGAATATCATTTGTTTAAATTTTATTTACATAGACTCTTCTACACCTGTGTACTTTTTTGCAAAAGATAGTGCATCTCTTGGTGACCAATGGCACGTGAGATTAGCACATATAAATTTCAAAACTATTAATAAATTATTTTCTCTGAATTTAGTACGTGATTCCCCAAATGTCAAGTGCGTTAAAGATAGACATTGTCACGCATGTGTAAAAGGCAAGCAAATAAGGGCTACCTTTAAAAGCATTATTGGCAAAGATTCTAATAAGTGTTTACACCTACTTCATATGGACTTGTTCGGTCCACTGCAAATTAGAAGTTTGGGAAGTAAGGATTATACATTGGTTATTGTTGATGATTACTCTCGCTTTGCGTGGGTGTTCTTTCTAAAACACAAGTCAGATACCTTTAATATCTTTACAAATTTTGTCAAGCAAGTCCATAATGAATACAACTGCTCCGTTGTCAAAATCAGAAATGACAATGGAACAGAGTTCAAGTCTGGGGCCATGACAGAATTCTTTGAAAGCCTTAGTATCTTTCATGAGTTTTCCTCTCCTCATACTCCTCAACAGAATGGAGTTACTGAGAGAAGGAATAGAACACTCATAGAGGCTTGCAGGACCATGTTGAGTGATGCCTCACTACCAGAATATTTTTGGGCTGAAGTTGTCAACACTGCATGCCACGTGCAAAATCGAGCACTCATAAACAAAAATTATAATAAGACACCTTACGAATAACTAAAGGGCAGGAAACCGACTATCTCATATTTTAGAATCTTTGGTAGTAAATGCTTTGTCCTTAACAATGGCAAGTATCACACCACTAAATTTAGTGAAAAGAGCTTTGAAGGTATTTTCATATGTTATAGTAGCCATAGCAAGGCATATAGGATTTTCAACAAGAAAACCCTGGTAGTAGAAGAATCTATTCATGTTGTATTTGATGAGACAAGCTTGCCGCAAGGCAATTCTTCTAGTGTGTTCATTGAAGATGCAGGTTCATGACTGAAGGAATTGAGCTTGGATGAGCAAGTTAAGGAAAAAGATCATGAGTTCATCACGATAACCACTCCAACCCCTATTGGAGAAGATGATCACCATGATGAAGACGTCATCCAAGTTAATGAAGTCACTCAAGGGATAGAAGAACTCCAGATGCAAGGAACCAGGACTGAGACACTTGAAGGATCACCCAATTGATCAAATCATCGGAGATCCCCGAGACGGTCTCAGAACTAATAGAGGTACAACTAATAAAAATTTATATTTGAGTTTCCTCTCGCAGGTTGAACCAAAGAAGTTTGAGGAAGTAAACCAAGACGCGTCTTAGATAATGGCAATGGAAGAAGAATCGATCCAATTCAAGCATTGCCAAGTCTAGAAGCTTGTTCCAAGACCCAAAGGTAAGACGTTATCGGAACCAAGTGGGTCTACAGAAACAAGATGGACGAAGATGGAATCATCATGAAGAACAAAGCCAAACTCATTGCCAAAGGATACAGACAAGAAGAAGGAATCGACTTAAACTAGACGTATGCTCCAGTGGAAAGATTGGAGGCAATCAGGTTATTCCTAGCTTATGTTGCACTTATGGGCTTCATTGTCTATCAGATGGATGTGAAGTCGGCCTTCCTTAATGGTGACATAAAGGAAGAAGTGTATGTTGAACAACCTCCAGTTTTCGTTGATTCTAACTTTCTTGATCATGTTTATCTTTTGTTTAAAGCATTATATGGTTTGAAACAAGCTTCTCAAGCTTGGTATAAGAATATGTCTAGCTTTCTTCTTGAGAACAAGTTCACAAGGGGAAAGATAGATAAGACATTATTTCTTAGGGAAATAAAAGGCAAGATTCTGCTAGTGAAAATCTATGTTGATGACATAATTTTTGGCTCTATAGACGACAACCTTTGCAAGAAGTTTTCAAAACTTATGCAAGGGAAGTTTGAAATGAGCAGTATGGGAGAGCTGAAGTATTTCTTAGGACTTCAGGTGAAACTATCTTAAGATGGAATTTTCATTTCTCAGACGAAGTTCACCAAGGAGTTAATTGAGAAATTCAAAATGAAGAACTCAACCTCTATGAGGACTCTAATGGGTTCAGCCATGTCTTTGAACAAGGATGAGAAAGGGAAACCTTTTGATGAAACCAAGTACAGAAGCATAATTGGATCCTTGCTCTATCTTATTGCTAGTAGACCTCACATAATGTTTTTAACATGTGTGTGTGCTAGATTTCAAGTGAACTGTAAGGAATCACACTAGGCTGCTGCAAAGCGGATTTTGAGATACCTTAAAGGTACACAAAATCTTGGCTTATGGTACCCAAGAAGTAATGATAGCGAAATAATTGGTTTCTTAGATGCAGATTTTGTAGGTAGCAAAGATGATAGGAAAAGAACCTCCGGGACTTGTCAATTCCTAGGAAGAAGGCTCGTATCCTGGAGTAGTAAGAAGAAGAACTGTGTCGCATTTTCAACAGCCGAGTTAGAGTATATCTCTGCAGGCAGTTGTTTTGCACAGCTGCTATGGATAAAGAATCAGTTTGAAGATTATAACATGAAGTTCCAAAATATTAAAAAAAATTGCGACTCTTCTAGTGCAATTGCAATCACCAACAACCCAGTCTCTCACAACAGTACAAAGCAAATGGAGCAAAGGTATCACTTCATTAGGGAGCATGTGGAGCATGGAGACATCAACCTCCAGTATATCCCAACTGACAGGCAGGTTGCAGACAACTTCACGAAGCTGTTGGATGAGGCCAAGTTCTCGTTCTTCAAAATAGAACTTGGCATGCTCAACAAAGAAGAATAAAGAAGGAGAACTCACAATAAAGCTCAAGGATCAGGAAGCACTTCAAAAATTCAGAAATTCCTAAGACTGAACTTCATTTCTCGAGTAAGACTATTACTACTCGAGTACTAATTTAGACCACTCGAGAAATAAGTCTGCCTCTCGAGAAATGCTTCTCGAGTAATAAGATACTTCTCGAGAACTTCCAGTTATTACTCGAGAAATAGAGTCTATTCACACGAGTAATGCTTGTCCACTCGATAAATCAGAAGCAACTTTTAGACTTCAAGTTAAAATTTTGATATTCTCACTCAGATGTTATGCTGTCATATTCTCAGGTATGATACTTACATTATTTCCATAATCATCACAAATTAAGACATATAAATAGAAAAGTCCAGAAATTCCAAATCACACGATCTCTAAACACTATCTCGAGAGAATAGAAGGAACTTTTTGCCTTTCGCCGTCGTGGCAGAACTTGCCGCTGTTTCTCTCCCCGCAGTAATTTCTCATTCTTCTCTGGATCGATGGCTCCTACTTCCAAAATTAGGATTGGAAGCAAACTTATTTCGACTGGGATTGCAGAGATTTCAGACGACTTTCAGAATCTTCTTCTTCTTTTGGAAACCGCCGGATTATCCTTCATTTTAGAGCAACCGTGCAAGATTCTATTTCCAGAGGTTGAAGAGTTCTTTCAGAATGCAAAGGTAAGGAGAAATGGAAAGATTCTTAAGATAAGAGTTCATGGGATCAAAATAAAACTTTCTAAGATAGTTGTTTCTAAGCTTCTTTGACTTCCTGTGATTGAAGAAGAAGACGACCTTACTGCTGAGGACTATGACAGAGCCTATAGTTTCTATGGAATTTCTGTTGTTATAAACAACATTCGTCGACCTGACCAAAATACAGAGGGCAAACTTCTAGTTGATATTCTTGGCAAAGTACTTCTGTGTAAGACTACTTCTATAAGCTTCATCACTGCCTACTTCTTTTATATGATGGTAGCAATTATATGTAGGAAGAAATTTCAGTTTGGGATGATGATTTTTGATAAGATAATAGAAAGCATCAAAGAACCTAACTATGCAAGGATTATTTCTTTACTCCTGCATGAGTTCAAGCCAGAGATTTTTGACTTATCCAAAGGTACAACCATTCACCACATAAAGAAAGTCTCTATATCTTCTATACAAAGATGGGAGCTTAAACTCAAGAATCTTTCCCAAGCTGCTAAGGCACAAGATCTTCCAGAGAATGAGGATAGGACTCCATCTACTGCTCTACCTCAAGTAGCTGGCACATCTAGTGCAGCTACAAAGGGGGAGCCTGCTCCTTCAACTTCAGTAAAAAGAGTTTCTACCACTTCTCTAGCTGATACACTCCATCCTGCTACCCAAGAAGAGCCACTCTTAGATGCCCAGGTCCAAGAGAACATTTTATCTACAGAGGAAGACATAAACAAAATGATAGAGAAATTATCTTCCAAAGAGCCTCATTCCCCTTTTCATACAGAGAAGTCTCCATCTCCAAGGCCATATCCCTCTCACCATCTCTCTGAATAAGAATCTACTCATCAATAACCTGCTGCAGACATTCAAGAGGAAGAAACAGTTATTATTTCTGATGAGAAAAAAGCCACCCTAGATCCAGCTGAGGCTCCTCTCAAGACCTTGGACTTTTCTCTTCCCACCTTTCTTAATGAGGAAGGTGATATTTTGATTTCAACTACAAGAGCCAAGAGCACTGTTATCATTGAAGAAATTGCTCCATGGACTTCTCCTCCTCCTCCAGCTCCTCAAGTTCAAACTCCTTCTGCTGAAGATATTTTGGGTAAGATTGAATTAATGCTAGCACAAAAGAGAAAGTATTTTGATGAATCTCTAAAGGTTGTGACTGATAAAGTAACAGCTCTGGAAAAAGAGATGAGCAGAGGATTTGTAGAGATCCAGCATAACAATGATGAGCTGAAACATCTATTCCAAATAGGTGGGAAAGCTCTGGACCACACCATAATAAGCATTGGTTAGGTGATCGACCAGTCAGTAACTCTTGCTATTTATCAAATCCAGTTAGAAAAGAAAGCTCAAGAACATAACTTCAAAACTTGTGAAGAAGTTAGTACCTTCAAGGAAGCTGTTATTACCACCCTATCTATAGAAGTCAGAAAGGGGGAGAGCTTAGTAAAAGAATACTTAGAAAAATTAGATGCAAACATGAATACTCTCTGGGAAGAAAAGTTGAAGGAAATTCATGTTTATGTCCAAAATCAAATAGATGTTGTAAAGTTTCATACTTATAACACAGCTGTGTGGATGCATAATCAAATATTCAATAATTTCAAAGATGATCCAAATGTGATTCCTCATCATCTTAACCCTCTTGCTCAGCATCCTCCAGTTCAACAGCCAACTTTCACTCCCAGACCTGAAGATCAAGAACGACCTCCCGATAGTTATGCTCAAGCATGGTCAGACTCTAAAATGCCTCAAGATCCTCCTCCATAAATCCCAGGGCACAAGAAAAGAAAGTATGGTGATGGAGAATCTACAAGCAAGTCCATCCCAAACCCAGAAGCTGAAAAGAGGAGAGCACAAGAATTTGCTAAAATTTGGAGCCTTACTTCTAAGTCTTTAATCCTTGATACTCTCAAACTAGTTATGGATTATAATGAGAATAGACATGATCATTACAGCTCCCATAAGTGGGACTTGTATGAGAAATCTATTACTAAGAGAAGAATTTATGATAAAGAGTATGGAAGGAACAATCCAAATGCTCCTCCTAGACCCCCAAAGTATTATCCTAAACCCTTCAACTATCAGAGGAGACAGTAAGAGAAAAAAGAAAGACAACAATTATAATAGCAACAACAGCACAGCAAGGAATGAAAAATGATATAGACTGTGTTATGAGATTGTGTTGAAATGGATTTCATGGACAATTCTATATAAATAAAAAACTTTAATTTTGATGATCTGTTTTTCTTCTCATTACTTGGCATTTTATTCTCTATTATCACTGTGGTAGCTAGTCACTTTATTTGTTTATCTTGATATAATTCACCTTAGTATAGAGGGTTCTGACTTCTACAAATAGGGGAGATTGTTGGGTATTGTATCCATAATAACCTAGATTTGTATGAAGTCACCCTTAAACTAAGATTAATTAAAGTTGTATTTGATGTCTTGTTTGAGTTATATGTTTGCGGGACATAATTGCCAAAGTGTAGACTAATGTCAATCAACAATGAGTCACCAAACACGAGACTATACAATATAATCCCTCATTATGTGATCCATGGTATTGACTTATCCACAGCCTCTCTTTTGGGATACACTTCATTTTCAAGCACTAAACCTGTAGGAGAAAGACGGGTTGCATATTTCCTTGAAGAAAGAAAATTTTCAGAAAGCAGAATTTTTCTAAGTGTTTCACTCGAGTAGTAACTTAAGTACTCGAGTAGAATTATAGTCAGTTCTCAAGTAAGCTAAGTCTAGCAATCGAGTAACTGAAGTAGTTCTCGAGATGATTTAAAGTTAGTTCTCGAGAAACTGCTTAGTACTCGAGTACATCTCTACTTGTTCTCGAGTCATCTGGAATATCTAACTCAGAAAATTTTCTAAGTGTAGTACTCGAGTAGCTAATGTAAGACCCCATTTTTTTTCTTTTTCAACCACCGGGGTCTTAGGCCCAGAACCGCCGCTTTGCGGTGACTCCTTCACGTCCTGAAGGGTCATCACCACAAGGCGCCGATTCTGCCGGCCAATTCGATCACAGAAAAGTAGCATAATTATTAAAGTAAGAACAATGCAGTCCACAATAATACATCACATGTAAATAAGATAAAATCTCCACGAAGGGAGTGTCCACAGAAATCATCAGAGTACTATAAATACGGGCTTATGCCCGGTACAATATGTCCTCACTACAAGTCTCTCATGCGGAAGCGAAAACAGAAACTACTCAAGGTCGAGACTCACGGTCCCGGCTGTGTGAACTCCAGAGCTAGACTGCCCCATCTCTAGGCGCACCGATCTCTGGGGCTGCTCCTCCATGCTGGGCTCCACGATCCCCTAAATGATGCGGTTCGAAAACCGTTAGTCATAAAGACTAAGCCCTATCATCCCCTACCCCTTCCCCCATGGCTCCTAGGTACCGAGCGGGGAGGAAGAAAGGGAAGGACATGATGGTAGAGATAAATCAAGAAACAGGTGACTATGGACTTAATCTAGCAAGATGTATTCGGTGAGCAGTTAATATGATTGTTATAATAGGTCTAGCAATAAGAAAAGCAAATATATGAATTTAAACCTTCACTTATGCGGGAACACATAAGCAAAAGGGATCTTTTGCAAGGCTCCCATTGTATAGAGTGTCCCATACCACTTATACGTTGGGGTGTCGGTTATCAAACAGCAATGGTTGTTATATATTGAAATTAACCTTTGATTTATAAACTTGCCCACACAAGCTTATAGACCAAGGGGTCGTTTTGCAGGTCCTAATGTATAAGAGTCCCATACCACTTATACTTTAGGTGTCAGGGTTAAATGAATCGATTATGCTATGACATGCTAGTGGGTATGATGAAACATGCAAGTGCAACTCACACACCCGACTCTGTGCACACAGACCTTTAGTTCCCCCTTTCGGAGCCGTTACCTCCCAAGATACCTCCGTAGTGGCAGACGGAAGCGGTGGGTTGGGCCTCGCCCACCTCAAAACCAGTAAAAGCACCACTGGTCTGACCTATCGTACGCCTCAACGCTTGGTGCACTAAGCGGACGCCTGCGTACTCTTGCCGGCTGACGCACCGGACTTCTGTTGGTGAAGTGCTAACCACCTCGCCGAGTCAACGATATCGGTGTCGGTGCAATCGAACTCGCCGATATCGTAAAACCCACCACCTTAACTTTTCCTATCTTATGCACATGCAAGTTTAATCGCAAACACACAAAAACCGAGCCGAAGCTCCCCGTACCAAAACGTCCGTCTCCAAAACAACCGAGCCGAAGCTCCCCGGACCATCCTGTCCGTCTCCAAACCGACCGAGCCGAAGCTCCCCGGACCATCCCGTCCGTCTCTTAACCAACCGAGCCGAAGCTCTCATCAATCTTCCTGTGCCAACAGTGTTTGTGAAAAGTGCAGCCCTAGTTACCTAGTTACTCTTGTCGATTTGTTATTACAGTTTACGTTAGCCCAGGACTGCCCCCGGTATACCCCGTGAAGGGCTCTCAAGGGGCACTAGGAACCAAGACGGCGGCATTACGGCCCGAAGTTCCCTTTCGCAAGGCACTTAATATTATTGGTTTATTTCCCTTAGCCCGATTCCCTTCTCATATTACAATAGACTATCCTAGGATAATTTTTAACCTTCCTCTCTTCGGGAAAAGCGATCTTTCGCCCAACCCGAGCACCTCTTAACTCTAGCTATCACCACTTCTCGCCATTCTTTATATCTTCCTATAGTGATTTCCTCCACCATTTCCCATCCAGACATTATGATTAGCTCCAGTGCCTTCCTCAGATCATGTCCTATTGCATTTCACAAATTGCTATATGCAGACCGACCTAGGCTACATGTCGAACCGGTTATGCAATGATCCATTACTCATCCAAATGCCCTAAATTATTTACTGAAGACTTACCATGATATAAATGACCTAAGTCCAGAAAATGGAAATTTTCCTAATTTATTTGGCATTTAATTAAATTCCTCGAAAATCCCAAGGAATACCGGTTTGAACATGAACTACCCTAAGTTCTCATGTAAGATGTCCAGCAAATTTATGATAAATACTAGGTTATCTCAATAGGTTAAATCCTAAGTATCATAATTTTTCTATCATTAGAAGGGCATGAAAACTATTTTAGAAATAATCTCTAACTTCTATTGTTTATGAATCAAGTACAGAAAATATTCTTCCAAAAATTATAAATAATTTATGTCATGCAGATAAAGGCCTAAAATTAGCACTGGCCAAGTTTCACAATTTTCCAGCAAGTATTTTATCCATAATTAATTTTTAAACTTAAAAGCCCTTCCTATCATCTGTGAACAAAGTACTAGATTTACTCAACATAAAAATTCTATAAAAATCCAGGGATCAATGTTCTACTGGTCAAGATCTAAATCCAGAATTTTAACTGATTATAAATAATTTAAAACCTCCAAATATTTGAAACAACAAATCGGGCTAATAATCCTTTAACACATGAAGTATGATATTTATTAATCATAAAATTCCAGGAAGATTACCATAAGTCTAAAACATCCTAAAACCCTTTCCTCCCGAGTTTCATAATTTTTGGATTAGATTTAGTGCTTAAAATAACTAAATTACATTTCTATCCTAATTCAAACTCTCAACTTCCGAGGTACCCAATTACCTCCAATTCCTTCACTATTTCAACCAGATGGTTTTCAGCATATCATGCCACTCTCCTCCAAATTTCAAGGGCATACAAGAGCTTTTGCTCCTATGTCCTTCACAAACCTCAAAACCCTTCATTTAAGATTTGAGTTTGGATCCTAGGGTAAACCAACCCTAAACCACTCCATTTTTCTCCACGCAGGTTATAACACCATTCTAAGTCAGAGATCAGAAAATCAGCCTCTGTTGAGGCGATTTGACCTTTCCAAATTCTCAGTGCACTTTTTATTAAAAGGTGTCTCACTAACGCCTAGTTAAGGGTAGAAGATTTCTCACCCAAAACTCCTCCAAATCAATTGGAATTTTACACAGACCTAGGTTTTATAGCCAGGGACCACTCACCAAAATTTGGGAGGGTTTGGAGGTCATTTGACCATCAAAATAAATTCCTCTAAGTTTATTAAATTAAAACAAAAACTTTAGGCAAAGTATCTCCAAAAATTCCCATTTTTGGACGGCCTCTTGATATATATATTATAGACCTCCAGCCCAAATTTCAAGTCATTTGGACATGTTATGAACCGTGGGCAACCATTTCAATTTCTGGTTAGCCTAGGTCTTGATCCCACCAAAATGAGCGCTGTGGTCAAACCACTCACCCAAATTGAATAAAATCAATTTTAAATTAAATTAGACCCAGAGGGCTACAACTTTTGTGACTGGTCATTTTTCCTAATTCGGCCTCTAAGTGCCTCGTTTTGCAGCCTCAAAATATATTCAAATAATCCATTTTTCCATTATGTAATATATAATAATCTATGTATTATAATATTAATTCTACTGTTCATCTTCTTCATGAACCCGAAAACAGACAGAAAACCATTTTTTTCCTGTAAGCGTTCCTTGATCCGTCGCCGGCCGTTCGGTCACTTCCCTGGCCAGCCACCACCACCACCATCTCCGTTGAGGCGATGGCTATCGGTCGGCGGTGGTTTGGCCGCCGGAGGTGGCGGTTTCCGGCGAACTCAAAAATACCTTTTACATGGTTTTCTCATGAAAACGAGAGACGGGTCCGGCTCCATTGAGCGCGAACCTCCTTTCTAAGAATCCTAAGATCTACCCATGAAAGAGAAGGAGCAGAGGAGGACCTTGTTCGTGGTTTGAAGGCGAGAAGAACGACGGGGTGCCATGGCGCGGTGGTGGCATTGCTGAATTTCCCCTACAGCAAGAACAAGGATCTGATCCGATTACTTGAGCGTGTAACCTTCTCCTCTTGCCTCAAGTGGGCTTTTATAAATCAGAAAGTGGGAAGATGAATGGGTAAAGCCTTAATGGCCATGAAGGTTCTCCCCTTAACGTTTCGGTTACAGTGAAGGGATAAGAAACGGTGGAAACTGAACAGGTGTGTCCAGCTGGCGGCTTCCTATTGGACCATATCTTCCTCATTTATTATATAATTACAGAAGGAACACGGCCTGAAATTACTCCTGGTGTAACTTCCCACACCAGCATTTATTACCACGCGTGTTAGAATAATTTCGGGCCTGAACCGTCGTTTCGGCCAATGTCACGGGCGTGACACATAGGTCACGGGCGTGACAGGCCCGAATTGCCAATTCTGGGTTCGACGATCGTCGAACTGAGATCGACGATCGTCGATGGATGGTCACGGGCGTGACACCTTGGGTCACGGGTGTGACAGGCCCGAACGGCAGATTTTGGGGTCGACGATCGTCGAATTGAGATCGACGATCGTCGAAGGCTGGTCACGCCCTAGGTCACGGGCGTGACCTCTAGGTCATGGCGTGACATGCCCGAACGGCAAATTTCGAGGCCGACGATCGTCGAATTGAGATCGACGATCGTCGAAGGCTGGTCATGCCCTAGGTCATGGGCGTGACACTCATGTCACGGGCGTGACATGCCCGGGCCGCAAGGTCGACGATCGTCTCACGGCGATCGACGATCGTCGATGGGGTCACGCCCATAGTCACGGGCGTGACACCTTGGTCACGGGCGTGACATGCCCAGACAGCACGTTCGACGATCGTCTCGTGGAGATCGACGATCGTCGAAGTAGTCACGCCCATGTCACGGGCGTGACGGGTCGGTCACGGGCGTGACTTACCCGTGACCCGAAAATATTGATCGCTTTATTTCAAATTTTGGGCTTCCTAGGGTTTTGTCACAACCAACCGACTCCTAGGGGTCTAGCCGGAAATGGAATGTTACAAATCCCAATAAACAAAATAAGTATTTCGTCCCCGAAATTGAGGTTGAGCCTACGGGGATTTCTATCGGAATAAATTAAACTTGTAACATCCCATACGATCTTTCTATTGGGTTCAGGCGACTGTTCGTTTGATAACGAAGACAATCTCCCCAATAAACAAAAGATTAGCCCCTACCTTTCTGATTAAGTGCGCATGCCTAGGTCCTGGATTTTCCTTATCTAGTCTTAACATTCCAAAACAAGAAGGCAGTCTATAGTATACCGAGAGGTGGTGAGATGTACCTGACTGAACAATGTTGGGTCCGGCGTTCCTTCACTTGACCCGTGGCACTCTGCTACTTATATAAAAAATTAAGTAGCGCCCTCTCCAACAGTCCGGTCTTTTGGTGCAGTTGGGTATGCGCTTGATCCATCAATTGGTATCAAAGGAGGTCACGAGTTCAAGACCGGGGGAGCGCTATTAAATCCCGATTTTTCCCTTCTACCTGTGTGGGTCCGGTGGGTCAGGCAACCATGGACATGTGGTAACCCCACCTCTGAGCCGTGTGGGCCATGTGGTAACCCCACCTCTGAGCCGACGGGTTGTGCTGGACGCCGGGGGGGGATTGTTGGGTCCGGCGTTCCTTCACTTGACCCGTGGCGCTCTGCTACTTATATAAAAAATTAAGTAGCGCCCTCTCCAATAGTCCGGGCTTTTGGTGCAGTTGGGTATGCGCTTGATCCTTCAAACAACTCCGGGTATCTTTACCTCATCAGATCCTGCGGTTCCCAGGTGTGCTCCTCCTGACCGTGGTTTCTCCACAGAACCTTGACTAAGGGGATCTTCTTGCGACGCAAGATCCGCACTCCTTTGTCGTCGATCCGAACGGGCTCCAAGTGAATAGATCAGTCTGAAGCTACCGGCCCTTCGGTGGTCAAAATCCGCTGCTCCGGGCGTAGTAGAGCCCTTCTCAGCAAAGAGATGTGGAAGACGTCGTGTAGAGCTGCCAGCTCTGGTGGCAACTCTAGCCTGTAGGCTAGGGGTCCGATCTGCTCCAGGATCCGGTAAGGGCCCATATACCTAGGGCTGAGTTTCTTCCTCCGACCGCGCACCCGTGAGACTCCGTGCATGGGCCGGATCTTCAAGAACACTCGATCCCCTACCCGAAACTCCACCTGACGATGCCGGGCGTCATAGTATTAAGCCTGTCTGCTCTGCGCCTCCAACATCCTATCTCTGATCAGTCTCACCTGAGCCTCGGTGTCTTCAACAAAATCCGATCCCAACAGCTTCGGATCCTCGTCTTGAACCCAAGAAAGCGGGGTCCTACATTTCCTTCCATACAAGGCTTCGTAAGGTGCCATCCTGATGCTGGACTGGTAGCTATTATTATAGGAGAACTCGACCAATGGTAACATCTTTTCCCACGGCTCCCCTCGGTCCAGTATACACAGCCGTAGTAAATCCTCCAAGGTCCGGTTGGTGCGCTCGGTCTGCCCGTCCGTCTGAGGGTGGAAGGCCGTGCTAAAAGTCAACCGGGTGCCCAAATATGCCTGCACTGACCGCCACTCCCTGGATGTAAACCGTCCATCGCAGTCCGACACTATCGTCCGGGGCACGCCATGATATCGGACATACTGCTCCACAAACTTCCGTACCAGCACTCCCACCGAGTCATCCTTCCTGATCGGTACAAAGCGGGCCACCTTCGTCAACCGATCGACAATCACCCAAATCGAGTCGTTCCCTGTCCGAGACCGGGGAAGACCATGTATAAAATCCATCGCTATATCGTCAAACTTCCACTCCGGCACCGGGAGTGGCTGTAACAATCCTGCGGGGTTCCTGCACTCCGCCTTCACCAACTGACACGCCTCGCAATGGGTCACGAAGTACGTAATGTCCTTCTTCATGCCCGGCCAAAACATCGTCCTCTTCAAATCAGCGGTCATCTTTGTGATCCCCGGGTGTACCGAGTACCGGCTGCAATGCGCCTCCATCATAATATCCTCTCGGATCTGGCCTCCTGCTGGTATATATACTCTGCCTCTGAAGTGGAGCAAACCATCTCTCAGGGAATAATCTCCTGTCGAACCTTCCTCCAAAGCTCGGAACATCGGCTCCGCCCACGCATCTGTCCTCTGTCCGTCCCGAATGCGATCCCGAATATCGTCTATGGCCACCATCGATGCCAGATACTCCCTATACAGAACTGGGTCATCCTCGGACACTAGGGATATCTGTATATCTCTGAATGACTGGACTAGCTCCATGGACATAACCTGGGGCCCAGCTTCGGAAGTGGCAGCTCTCCGGCTCAACGCGTCGGCCACCACGTTTGCCTTCCCTGGATGGTAGTGCATCTCATACTGATAATCTGCTAAGAACTCCACCCAACGCCTCTGCCTGATATTCAGCTCCTTCTGCGTGTCCACGTATTTCAGGTTCTTGTGATCGGAGAAGATATCGCAGTGGACTCCATAAAGATAATGGCGCCAGACCTTCAGAGCAAAAACGACCGCTCCCATCTCGAGGTCGTGCACCGGGTAGTTCCTCTCATGGGTCTTCAGCTGGCAGGAGGCATATGCTATGACATGTCCGTTCTACATCAGCACCGCTCCCATCCCTTGGTATGATGTGTCGGTATACACCTGGAATCCTTCCTTTCCGGATGGAAGGGCCAGAATAGGGGCCGAGATGAGTCAGTCCTTCAGCTCCTGGAAAGCCGCCTGGCACTGCGGGGTCCAAACAAAAGGTGCCTCCTTCTTTGTCAAAGATGTGAGGGGGAGGGCAATCCGAGAGAACCCCTCCACGAACTTCCGGTAGTAACCGGCAATTCCCAAGAAACTGCGTACATCGATGGCTGTCCTCAGCTGCGGCCAATCGCGAACTGCCCGAATCTTTGCTAGATCTACTGCTAACCCGGCTCCGCTGATGATGTGGCCTAGGAAGGCCACCTCCTTCAACCAGAACTGACACTTGCTGAATTTTGCATAAAGGCGATGCTCCCGCAACCTCTCCAAGGTCAGTGCCAGATGCCGAGTGTGCTCCTCCTCCGTCCTAGAGTAGATCAGGATATCGTCTATGAATACTATGACGAACACATCCAAGTAGGCCTCGAAAACCCGGTTCATGAGACTCATGAACGCCGACGGAGCATTCGTGAGCCCAAAGGGCATCACGGTGAACTCATACAGGCCATATCTGCTACTAAAGGCCGTCTTCGGGATATCCTCCTCCTGGATCCGCAGCTGGTAGTATCCTGATCTCAAGTCCAGCTTCGAGAAATAATGGGCCCCCTCCAGCTGGTCGAATAATTCGTCTATCTGTGGGAGCGGATAGGTATTCCGGACGGTCAGCCTGTTTAGTGCTCGATAATCGATGCACAAGCGGAGTGTCCCATCCTTCTTCTTCACGAACAGGACCGGTGCTCCCCATGGCGAGGAACTCGGTCTAACAAAACCTGCCTCAACTAATTCCTGCAACTGAGTCCGAAACTCTACCCACTCCTTTGGGGCCATCCGATAAGGGGCCCTAGACGCCGGCTTGGCTCCCGGCACAAGCTGTATCTGAAAATCCTGCTCTCGGTGTGGAGGTAGTCCTGGCAGTTTCTCCGGAAAGATGTCAGCGAAATCTCGCACCACCGGGATGTCTGTCACCGACTCCTTAACCTCCGCCATCTCAAATAGAATCTGATAGACCTCCTCTCCCTGCAGATGGGCCTTAACGGCCTGTACTGAAGATAAGTGTATACGAGAGACAGGTCTTATACCTTCGATGGTAATGAAAGAGTCCCCGTGTCTCACGGTGATCCTCTTTGCCTGGCAGTCAATCTGGGCATAGTTCCAGTGCAGCCATACCATGCCCAGGATCAGGTCGTAGTCCGTCAGCTTCAAAATCGTCGCTGGAGCCTCGAACGCTTTTCCACCAATTTCTGCCTCCATATTGCAGTGATCCGTGGTAAGGAGCTCAGATCCATCTGGTAGTCGCACCCTCATCCTCGAGCCTGTGAACCGCTCCACACCCTCCAGTCCTTCTACGAACGTCTCCGACACAAAGGAGTGAGTAGCTCCAGTATCGAACAGCGTGCGGGCCGGCTTGCCGCTGATGAAGACTATACCTGGGGTGATTAAACATCTTAGGGTTCTATAAAGAATTTTCTTTCCTTGTTAACCTATCTAGTGCGGTTCTGAGTTTTAACAACTAAAAGGGAAATTCTATGAAAATAAAGAAGCATTGCTGCGTACTTGCTATGACCTGCTCCGGATTTCGAGGCTGCGCAAGGTCCAAAGCATATACCTGCTCTCTTTCCTGTCTACGATCTCCCCACTGGTATCCACGACCACGGCCGCGTCCTCGGCCTTCGTAATGCTGAGCTGGTGGGCCGCCCTGATGTGCTGGAGGTGGTGCCCCCCTCATGGGGCAGTTCCTCCGAATGTGCCCAATCTGATGACAAAGAAAACACTCTGGTGGGGGATACGCCATTCCCCCGGGTCTCGGCATCTCCTGCATCCGAAGAGGGGGAGGGGCTAATACCACCTGTTCCCTCGTGAGAGGTCTAAGTTGTTAGCCTAAATCACCTAGAGGGGGGTGAATAAGTGAAATGCGTGTCAAATGCGGAATTAAAAACTAACACAGCAAATATCAAGTAATCACAGACGACAAAAGATTTATAGTGGTTCCCCAATTTTGGGTACGTCCACTTTCCTCACCGATCTAGCAAATCACTATACTCGGCTACTCCACTATCTCGGATTGAAAACAATCCTACACCTCGGAACCACGTTCCTACAAAGCTCGATCCAAACTGGATCTACAAAAACTCGGAAGACAAAACTTCCTACAAATCTCGGAGAATTAAAACTCCTACAAAAATATTGGTTGTGATTACAAACAAACACACTATCAGATCTGGATCTGTATCCGTCTTCTTCTTTAGGAACTTCGGCTTGATCAGAAAATGTAGAA
This sequence comes from Platanthera zijinensis, assembly GCA_039513925.1. Lineage (NCBI taxonomy): Eukaryota > Viridiplantae > Streptophyta > Magnoliopsida > Asparagales > Orchidaceae > Platanthera > Platanthera zijinensis. Next base: position 133,268,882 of record CM077079.1, on the reverse strand, counting down.
GACGACTAGAGAAAGATCCACGAATCTGAGATCTAGAACCACCTCGATCGAGAAAGTAGATCTGGAATCTTCAAGGCTCGGCAAGATCGAGTGATTCTCTTTCTTCTGGATCGCTGGAGAAAAGATCGATGAAAACGAAGGTCGCGATCCAAACTTTTCTTCTTCTTCCGTGAACGGCAATGGCGGCGGCGTGAAATTAGGGTTCACGGAATTTCTCTTTCTTAAAAAGAATATTTCTGTAATAACGCTTAAAAGTCATTTCTGAAAAGACCTATTTATAGGTGGGTTCCAACGGTCATAATATTGATTAATGATGACACGTGGACCAATCAGAATTGACAGATTCAAAATACTTATGATGAAAATGGACTTAGAAAAATTCTGGAGAAGTTGACTGCGATACTCGAGTAATGGAGGATATACACGAGTATGGAGAGATGGATTACTCGAGTAGCAAGAAGCAGTATACTCGAGTATAGAAAGAGAGAAATACAGGAGAGAAGAATGAATTACTCGAGTATCAAAAATGGTATACTCGAGTATCAGAATTGTATACTCGAGTAATAGAAAAGTATACTCGAGTATCAAGACGATATACTCGAGTATCAAAAGGCTAAACTCGAGTATCAGAAAATATACCTGAGAAACGTTTACATACACGAGTATCAGAGTCAATTACTCGAGTATGGAAGAATTTACTCGAGTATCAAAGATCAATTACTCGAGTATGAACATACTTACTCGAGTATCAGAAGATATACTCGAGTATAGAGAAAACTTACTCGAGTATCAGAAGTTATACTCGAGTATCAGAAAACACTTACTCGAGTATCAGGGTATTTACTCGAGTATCAGTACTTTGAACTTGCAGAGAAGAGAAGAAAAGGATCTACTCGAGTATCAAACATGATTTACTCGAGTATCAAGTTACTTACTCGAGTATGAAAAGAACTTACTCGAGTGACTAACTTAACTACTCGAGTATAGATATATCTACACGAGTATTCAGACCCTACTCGAGTAAGCCAAACTGATTACTCGAGTATCTCACTAACTACTCGAGTATGGGACACAGACTACTCGAGTATTAAGACCTTACTCGAGTAAGTCTAACTGACTACTCGAGTATCTCTAACTACTCGAGTATGTCTTACTAACTACTCGAGTATTAAGCCTGATACTCGAGTATCATAAGGGGTTACTCGAGTATTAGGGACTTAGAAAAATTCTATGAGGAAATTTGCTCCAAAGCTTCTGTCCATCAATCCAAGTGCATGAAGGAAGTGTATCCTAATAGAGAGGCTATACATGGGCCAACACTTTGGATCACACAATGAGGGATTACATTGTATGGTCCTGTGTTTGGTGACCCATTATAGACTGACATTGGTCTACACTTGGCATTAAGGACCTGCACACTTACAACTTAAACACAGCATCAAATACACCTTAATTCATCTTAGTTCAAGGTCTGACCTCCTACAAATCTGAGGCATTGTGGAGACAAACCCCAACACCTCGGCTCCTGCCTCACGTACCTGACGAGGCTGGTCCTCTGTCCTCCTCCCCTCTGGCACAGCACCCCGCCGCTGGTCATTCCTACCTCTCCGTCCCTGATCCTCTGCTGGCCGCTTCCGGCCCCGGGTGGTGTGCCAGTCAGCCTCAATCCTTTTGGCCATCTCCAAGATCCGGGAGATGGGCCCGTCAGATACAAACAACAGAGCCTCCCTCAAGTCCTCCCGCAGGCCCTTATAGAACCTCCTGATATACCCTGCCTCGTCCAGCTGGTAGGAATCTGCGTATCGATCCAGATGGTCAAACTCTCGATGGTACTCCACCACGGTCCGGGTACCCTGCTTCAGCTGTAAGAACCGCTCCTCCAAATCATCCCTAGCCGACTGCGGAACGAAATGCTCCAGCAGTGCGGCCCTGATCTCCTCCCAAGTAACCTCCGCAACCTCCCTATCAGCAAATGTCGTGTCCAACAGCGTCTTCCACCACCTCTTTGCATGGGACTCCAGGCAGGAGACAACTAGAGCCACCCTCTCCTCCCAGGGACATCGTATCCCGGTCAGCATCTCGTACATGATATCTAGCCACTCTTCCGTCCGAACCGCCGACTCTGTCCCCAAATAGGACGGGGGAGAAAGACCCCGGAAGATGCTGAGCCAGTTGGCCCCCGGATTTGGCTGCGGGGCCGGAACCTGCTGAGCCCTGAAGGCCTCCAGGATGGCAGTCAGGGTCTGTCCCATGTCCGACTGAAGGAAAGGAGTGGGGGCCGGTGGGGGTGGTGCAATATCCTGAGCCTGTTGAGCTCCATCTTGTGGCGTAGTCCGTGCTGGAGGCTACGTAATAAAAACACGCGCTGAGAAAACGTTCAAATATTACATAAAGGTGGACAATTTATATGTGATCCCCATATGGGCATACCACTGCTTCCGCTGCTTAGTTTGTCCCCAAACTAAACTCGAGCGGGGGTGACCCAGGGTTTGTGGACTGCTACTTCCTTCTGATCGATGTTCCCTCTGATACCACTTGTAAGACCCCATTTTTTTTCTTTTTCAACCACCGGGGTCTTAGGCCCAGAACCGCCGCTTTGCGGTGACTCCTTCACGTCCTGAAGGGTCATCACCACAAGGCGCCGATTCTGCCGGCCAATTCGATCACAGAAAAGTAGCATAATTATTGAAGTAAGAACAATGCAGTCCACAATAATACATCACATGTAAATAAGATAAAATCTCCACGAAGGGAGTGTCCACAGAAATCATCAGAGTACTATAAATACGGGCTTATGTCCGGTACAATATGTCCTCACTACAAGTCTCTCATGCGGAAGCGAAAACAGAAACTACTCAAGGTCGAGACTCACGGTCCCGGCTGTGTGAACTCCGGAGCTAGACTGCCCCATCTCTAGGCGCACCGATCTCTGGGGCTGCTCCTCCATGCTGGGCTCCACGATCCCCTAAATGATGCGGTTCGAAAACCGTTAGTCATAAAGACTAAGCCCTATCATCCCCTACCCCTTCCCCCATGGATCCTAGGTACCGAGCGGGGAGGAAGAAAGGGAAGGACATGATGGTAGAGATAAATCAAGAAACAGGTGACTATGGACTTAATCTAGCAAGATGTATTCGGTGAGCAGTTAATATGATTGTTATAATAGGTCTAGCAATAAGAAAAGCAAATATATGAATTTAAACCTTCACTTATGCGGGAACACATAAGCAAAAGGGATCTTTTGCAAGGCTCCCATCGTATAGAGTGTCCCATACCACTTATACGTTGGGGTGTCGGTTATCAAACAACAGCATGTATATATATTGAAATTAACCTTTGATTTATAAACTTGCCCACACAAGCTTATAGACCAAGGGGTCGTTTTGCAGGTCCTAATGTATAAGCGTCCCATACCACTTATACTTTAGGTGTCAGGGTTAAATGAATCGATTATGCTATGACATGCTAGTGGGTATGATGAAACATGCAAGTGCAACTCACACACCCGACTCTGTGCACACAGACCTTTAGTTCCCCCTTTCGGAGCCGTTACCTCCCAGGATACCTCCGTAGTGGCAGACGGAAGCGGTGGGTTGGGCCTCACCCACCTCAAAACCAGTAAAAGCACCACTAGTCTGACCTATCGTACGCCTCAACGCTTGGTGCACTAAGCGGACGCCTGCGTACTCTTGCCGGCTGGCGCACCGGACTTCTGTTGGCGAAGTGCTAACCACCTCGCCGAGTCAACGATATCGGTGTCGGTGCAATCGAACTCCGCGATATCGTAAAACCCACCACCTTAACTTTTCCTATCTTATGCACATGCAAGTTTAATCGCAAACACACAAAAACCGAGCCGAAGCTCCCCGGACCAAAACGTCCGTCTCCAAAACAACCGAGCCGAAGCTCCCCGGACCATCCCGTCCGTCTCCAAACCGACCGAGCCGAAGCTCCCCGGACCATCCCGTCCGTCTCTTAACCAACCGAGCCGAAGCTCTCATCAATCTTCCTGTGCCAACAGTGTTTGTGAAAAGTGCAGCCCTAGTTACCTAGTTACTCTTGTCGATTTGTTATTACAGTTTACGTTAGCCCAGGACTGCCCCCGGTATACCCCGTGAAGGGCTCTCAAGGGGCACTAGGAACCAAGACGGCGGCATTACGGCCCGAAGTTCCCTTTCGCAAGGCACTTAATATTATTGGTTTATTTCCCTTAGCCCGATTCCCTTCTCATATTACAATAGACTATCCTAGGGTAATTTTTAACCTTCCTCTCTTCGGGAAAAGCGATCTTTCGCCCAACCCGAGCACCTCTTAACTCTAGCTATCACCACTTCTCGCCATTCTTTATATCTTCCTATAGTGATTTCCTCCACCATTGCCCACCCAGACATTATGATTAGCTCCAGTGCCTTCCTCAGATCATGTCCTATTGCATTTCACAAATTGCTATATGCAGACCGACCTAGGCTACATGTCGAACCGGTTATGCAATGATCCATTACTCATCCAAATGCCCTAAATTATTTACAGAAGACTTACCATGATATAAATGACCTAAGTCCAGAAAATGGAAATTTTCCTAATTTATTTGGCATTTAATTAAATTCCTCGAAAATCCCAAGGATTACCGGTTTGAACATGAACTACCCTAAGTTCTCATGCAAGATGTCCAGCAAATTTATGATAAATACTAGGTTATCTCAATAGGTTAAATCCTAAGTATCATAATTTTTCTATCATTAGAAGGGCATGAAAACTATTTTAGAAATAATCTCTAACTTCTGTTGTTTATGAATCAAGTACAGAAAATATTCTTCCAAAATTATAAATAATTTATGTCATGCAGATAAAGGCCTAAAATTAGCACTGGCCAAGTTTCACAATTTTCCAGCAAGTATTTTATCCATAATTAATTTTTAAACTTAAAAGCCCTTCCTATCATCTGTGAACAAAGTACTAGATTTACTCAACATAAAAATTCTATAAAAATCCAGGGATCAATGTTCTACTGGTCAAGATCTAAATCCAGAATTTTAACTGATTATAATTAATTTAAAACCTCCAAATATTTGAAACGACAAATCGGGCTAATAATCCTTTAACACATGAAGTATGATATTTATTAATCATAAAATTCCAGGAAGATTACCATAAGTCTAAAACATCCTAAAACCCCCTCCTCCCGAGTTTCATAATTTTTGGATTAGATTTAGTGCTTAAAATAACTAAATTACATTTCTATCCTAATTCAAACTCTCAACTTCCGAGGTACCCAATTACCTCCAATTCCTTCACTATTTCAACCAGAGGTTTTCAGCATATCATGCCACTCTCCTCCAAATTTCAAGGGCATACAAGAGCTTTTGCTCCTATGTCCTTCACAAACCTCAAAACCCTTCATTTAAGATTTGAGTTTGGATCCTAGGGTAAACCAACCCTAAACCACTCCATTTTTTTCCACGCAGGTTATAACACCATTCTAAGTCAGAGATCAGAAAATCAGCCTCTGTTGAGGCGATTTGACCTTTCCAAATTCTCAGTACACTTTTTATTAAAAGGTATATCACTAACGCCTAGTTAATGGTAGAAGATTTCTCACCCAAAACTCCTCCAAATCAATTGGAATTTTACACAGACCTAGGTTTTATAGCCAGGGACCACTCACCAAAATTTGGGAGGGTTTGGAGGTCATTTGACCATCAAAATAAATTCCTCTAAGTTTATTAAATTAAAACAAAAACTTTAGTCAAAGTATCTCCAAAAATTCCCATTTTTGGACGGTCTCTCGATATACATATTATAGACCTCCAGCCCAAATTTCAAGTCATTTGGACATGTTATGAACCGTGGGCAACCATTTCAATTTCTAGTTAGCCTAGGTCTTGATCCCACCAAAATGAGCGTTGTGGTCAAACCACTCACCCAAATTGAATAAAATCAATTTTAAATTAAAGTAGACCCAGAGGGCTACAACTTTTGTGACTGGTCATTTTTCCTAATTCGCCCTCTAAGTGCCTCGTTTTGCAGCCTCAAAATATATTCAAATAATCCATTTTTCCATTATGTAATATATAATAATCTATGTATTATAATATTAATTCTACTGTTCATCTTCTTCATGAACCCGAAAACAGACAGAAAACCATTTTTTTCCTGTAAGCGTTCCGTGATCCGTCGCCGGCCGTTCGGTCACTTCCCTGGCCAGCCACCACCACCACCACCTCCGTTGAGGCGATGGCTATCGGTCGGCGGTGGTTTGGCCGCTGGAGGTGGCGGTTTCCGGCGAACTCAAAAATACCTTTTACATGGTTTTCTCATGAAAAAGAGAGACGGGTCCGGCTCCGTTGAGCGCGAACCTCCTTTCTAAGAATCCTAAGATCTACCCATGAAAGAGAAGGAGCAGAGGAGGACCTTGTTCGCGGTTTGAAGGCGAGACGAACGACGGGGTGCCATGGCGCGGTGGTGGCGTTGCTGAATTTCCCCTACAGCAAGAACAAGGATCTGATCCGATTACTTGAGCGTGTAACCTTCTCCTCTTGCCTCAAGTGGGCTTTTATAAATTAGAAAGTGGGAAGATGAATGGGTAAAGCCTTAATGGCCATGAAGGTTTTCCCCTTAACGTTTCGGTTACAGTGAAGGGATAAGAAACGGTGGAAACTGAACAGGTGTGTCCAACTGGCGGCTTCCTATTGGACCATATCTTCCTCATTTATTATATAATTACAGAAGGAACACGGCCTTAAATTACTCCTGGTGTAACTTCCCACACCAGCATTTATTACCACGCGTGTTAGAATAATTTCGGGCCTGAACCGTCGTTTCGGCCAATGTCACGGGCGTGACACATAGGTCACGGGCGTGACATGCCCGAATAGCCAATTCTGGGTTCGACGATCGTCGAACTGAGATCGACGATCGTCGATGGATGGTCACGGGCGTGACACCTTGGGTCACGGGCGTGACAGGCCCGAACGGCAGATTTTGGGGTCGACAATCGTCGAATTGAGATCGACGATCGTCGAAGGCTGGTCACGCCCTAGGTCACGGGCGTGACCTCTAGGTCACGGCGTGACATGCCCGAACGGCAAATTTCGAGGCCGACGATCGTCGAATTGAGATCGACGATCATCGAAGGCTAGTCACGCCCTAGGTCACGGGCGTGACACTAATGTCACGGGCGTGACATGCCCGGGCCGCAAGGTCGACGATCGTCTCACGGCGATCGACGATCGTCGATGGGGTCACGCCCATAGTCACGGGCGTGACACCTTGTTCACGGGCGTGACATGCCCAGACAGCACGTTCGACGATCGTCTCGTGGAGATCGACGATCGTCGAAGTAGTCACGCCCATGTCACGGGCGTGACGGGTCGGTCACGGGCGTGACTTACCCATGACCCGAAAATATTGATCGCTTTATTTCAAATTTTGGGCTTCCTAGGGTTTTGTCACAACCAACCGACACCTAGGGGTCTAGCCGGAAATGGGATGTTACAGCTAAGGCCATTACTCGAGTAATACAAGACTCTATCTCGAGTAACAGAAGTCGAGTACTCGAGAAGTACATCTAGTTCTCGAGTAGTGAAGCATTAATACTAGAGAAGTCTAGCTACTTCTCGAGAAGTCAATTTTATTACTCGAGTGGCCATAAGTTATTTCCAGATTTTTTTCTCTGAGGATTGTTCTCGAGAACTTTATATCCTCTTCTCGAGAAGTCAAAGTGATTACTCGAGTAGTCATATTCCACTCGAGTAATGCAGACAATTTTTTTCTGAAATTTTGTTAAGTCTGACGGGACCCGATTTCAAATTAATCTTCATGATTATTGGTCCACGTCTTATGTCATTTATGATTAAGACCGTTAGACTATTCTCATAAAAGGTATTATCATATTTAACTAACCCTAAGAAGACTAACAGAGAGATAAAGTTTTTCTGAATCAATTTTCTTCATTCCAAATCGGGAAGCCGCTGCCGCTCTTCATCGACGATCACGTTGCCGCTCCTTCTCTGAATCTAGTGATTCAGAGCAAGATTATATCAATATATCAAGGCATTTTTATTCTCATAAATCCTCTTCTTGATCGTGTTTATCTAGGTGTTTCAGATCCATAATAGTTTTCGGCTTGTCTTCTTCAACCTATTTCTGAGAAAGCTTCAAAGATTCAAGAAAGAAGAAAGGCTGAAGATTCAGATCTGAGATATTCTATTTGTATAATTTTATTTACAAAATCTTTATCTTGTAGGAGATTTTGACTCTGAGTGTTGTAGGTAGTATTTCTTCTGAGTGTAGATCTTTTTTGTGGATCGAGTTGTAGGGGCGTTGCTCCAAGTTGTAGGATTGGTTTTCAATCCGAGGTAATAGTGAAGTAGCCGAGTCTAGCATGTTGATAGATCGATGAGGTGGAGAGTGGACATACCCAAGATTGGGGAACCAGTATAGATCTTATGTTATCTGTGTTGTGTGTGCTTATTTTCTGCACTTCATTCGTAAAATTTTTATTCCGTAAAAAGACGCAGACCTCACATATTCACCCCCTCTAGGTGATTTAGGTAGACAACTAAAAATATCAAATAGCATCAAATACAAACTTAATTCATCTTAGTTCAAGGGTGATTTTTCACAAATCTAGGTTATTATGGATACAATACTCAACAATCTCCCCCTATTTGTAGAAGTGAGAACCCTCTACTCTAAGGTGAATTATATCAAGATAATCAAATAATTAACTAACAAGTAAAACAATTTATGCAATGAGAAATAAGAAATAATAAGATCAACAAAATTCAAAATTATATATAGAGAGAGAGAGAGTTTGTCCATAGGAATATCATGGCCCACAAAATTCTATACAACTGACAATCATAAAATTATTTGAACTGTTGTTGGTGCTATCTTTCCTTCTTTTCTTGTTGTCTCTTCTAATAACTGAAAGGCTTGGGATAATACTTTAATGTTCGAGGAGGAGCAATAGGATTATTATGACCATATTCACGATCATAAATCCTTCTTTTTGTTAAAGATTTTTCATATAGCTCCCACTCTTTGTGACTGTAATGATCATCTTTATTTTCATTGTAACCCCTTAATCTGTTTTTCAACACTTGTATTGATCTCTTGCAGTTGTTCACCCCACTGATTTTTCATCTCCTGAACTTTCTTGTCTAGAATTTCTTTTACTTTATCTTCCCCCTTTCTGACTTCTACAGTTAGGGTTTCTATGGCATCTTCTTTGAATTTTCCAACTTCTTCACAAGTTTGAAGTTTTGTGCTTCAGTTTTCTTCAGCAATAAGATCTGATTGTTTGCCACTATAACTGCGTGTTCCATGACTTGACCAATACTAGTGATAGTGTGGTCTAGAGCCTTGCCACCAATGTTTAGTAGTCTTTTGAATTCATCTGTATTATGCTGAATTTCAGCAAATCCTCTGCTCATTTTTTTTCATGACCAGTTACTTTATCAGTCACTTCTTTGAGAGGCCTGTCAAAGTACTCTCTTTGCATACTTAACATTAACTCAATTTTACCCAATAGGGTATCATCGGGAATAATTGGAGCTAGAGGAGATGGTGGAGGTAATGCTGGAACTGTCCATACTGCAATTTCTTCAATTACAACTGCACTTTTGCCTTTTGGGGCAGAAGTCATTACATCCCCTTCCTCTCCAAGAATGATTAATATAGAGAAATCTAAGTTCTTGAGAGGAGGGTCTGTGGGTTCTGGAGTAATTGCATCCTCATCATAAAGTAACAGCACATTCTCCCCCTCACTGTGTGTCTGGGGCTGAGAATCTTCTCGAGTGTCTTCAGGAGTCTCTTCAGGGGACTCTTAAGGAATCTTTTCAGGAGTCTTTTCAGGAGAGATGAATAGGGGAGCATCTGAAGTTAGATTTTTTTATCATTCTGACAATGTCAGCTGTAGTAGTATCCATTTGAGCATCATCAAGATTTTCTTGATCAGAGTAGTAGTCAGTGTCCATACCTAAGCCACCCTCATGCACAGAGGTGCTCTTCTCAACATCAGACTGAGCTTGACTTTCTTCTTCCACTACCACATCATCATCAGTAACTTTCTCTGCAACCTGAGCTGCAGTAACATCTGACTGAACCTATATTTCTGGAACCTCATCTTGTTGAACTTCGTCATGAACTGAAGGAGCAGGCTCCCCCTCAGCAGCTGCACCAGATGTGTCAGCTGTATCAGTATGAGAAGGATATGGGGTCCTGTCCTCATCAACTACTACCCTAGGAACTGCAGGACCCTGGCCTTGCCATAGAATTCTGATCTCCTATCACTGGATGGAGGATAGAGAGATTTTATTCAAGTGGTGAATTGCCACACCTTTGGATATGCCAAAGATTTCAGGGTATGCCTGATTCAGATATAAGGAGATGATTCTTCCAAAGTTTGGTGCTTTCAAGTTTTCCTTGATCTTATCAAATATTAGGTATCCCCACTAAAACTTCTTTCGATACACAACAACAGTCATCATGTCAAATAAATCTAAGGAGATGTATCCAATGGAGCCCATTTTGTAGAGTATGACCTTTCCTAGAATGTCAGCCAGAAGTTTGCTTTCATCTGACATTTTCTATGTTCTAATAGAAGTGGTGGATTGGGGAAGACCATAGAAGGAGAAGGTTCTTGAGTAATTAGCTTCTTCCAAATATTCTTCCTCATCAATGGAGGGCAATCTTAGACACTCTGTTAAAGAGGATGGCTTGAGGAATCAGAAACTTGAACGGATGCTCCAAGATGAAGGTGAGGTAGGCGGACTCAAGAAGTAGAATAACATTCTTGAAATCATCTGAAATTTCTTCGATTCCTGATCGAACAAACTCACTGCCCATGTTAATCTTTGTAGAAGGAACCATCGATGGAGAAGAATGAAAAATTTCTGATCTTTTGGAGAAGAATCGATGAAGTTCGTGAAGAATGACGGCGACCTTCGCGGAACTGAAACGTCTTTCTCGGGAAAGCCTTTTTCGAATTTGTGGATTTGGGTATTTCTATGGATTTATCTTCTATTTATATAAAATTAAAAATTTAGAAGTATAACAAAAGGCGTACCTAGAATGGTGGTTCGAATTCTTCAAAAATTTAGGCTAGCGGAATTGGGCATTTCTCGAGAAAGATAAGGCTTCTCGAGAAATCCATTAGACTTTCCGAGAAATATAAGCCATTTCTGGAGAAATATATCTAGTGTTCCGAGAAATCCAGTAGTTTTTCTCGAGAAATTCAAAAGCTTTCGACAAATTCATAAGGTTTTCCTGAGAAATCTATTAGGTTTTCCCATGAAATGATAAGCTTTCGAGAAATCCACTTTAAGTTCTCGAGAAATTCAGTAAGTTTTAGAGAAATATAATAAGTTTCCGAGAAATTCATATCTGATCTTGAGATTTTTCTTAGTTTGAATTCTCTTGGAATTTTCTTAGTGGCTAATGCTGAAACTTCTCTTGACTTCAAAAATGAACTTTTCAGAATTCCATGTTGAGCATACCAAGTTCTGTCTTGAATAAGGAGAACTTGGCCTCATCCAGCGGCTTCGTGAAGATATTTGCAACCTGCTTATCTGTCGGGACATAGCTGAGGGCTATGTCCTTATTCTCCACATGCTCCCGGAGTAAATGGTAGCGCACCTTGATGTGCTTGGTCTGATTGTGGGTGAAAGTTTTAAGTGTCAACTAATTCCACCTATGGGAAGGAGTGGTGAATTGCAGTCTTTTGCGGAATTTAAATAACCTGCACAATTAAACAAACACGGCACAGAAAAGCACACAAGCAATTATAGTGGTTCCACGATTTGGGTACATCCACTCTCCCCCTTCGACCTATCTCCCGCCATGGTACGACTCGATCACTTCACCAAACGGATTGAAATCCAATCCTCACACTACGGAAGGCACCCTTCCAACCGAAGGAGTCACTACTCCTCCACCACGGGTTGCACCGAACCCTTACAACTAGGAATCACTATTCCTTTACAACAAAACAAAAATAGAATGTACAAGAGATACAAACTACACGTGTGGAGAACTTGATGTCCCTCTTCGTTCGTTGAAGCGTTCTTGATGAAGACGAAGAGTCCATGACAGGAGTACTCTCTTGGAGAGGATCTTGACAAGATCGGCGGAGGCAAGTGAATGCGGTGGTGATGCTCTATAGATCCAAACTTCTTGACGAAGCAAGTAAGGTCTGCCAACGATCTCAATCGGATCGGTCGTCTCAATTGATTCGGAATGAAGAACTAACATCTTTCAACAAATTGAGAGACAAGGGATCTCGAGAGAGAAGCGTGAGACGCTATACTTAGCCTCGGTTCTGTCGTCGGGAGATCAAAGAAGATCTAAGATCTACGGCGGCGACAACTTGCGAGCGGCAACGGCGATGGGAGGTTTTCCGCGATCAGCTAGGTCACACTCGGCGGCTTTTGATTTCTCGTGAATCGCTCTTTTTAAGTTAAAAATACGTGGGTATATATACTGTAGATCAACCCTAAATGACTGTTGTGGGCCCCACACGAAGAAGCCCTAGTTCCGGTCAAAACAGCGCCCAGCATCTTGGTTCGGTCCAGCGAATAGAGCAAATTTACCTAAGGTAAATTCGGCGAGAATCATTGGTGATTCTCGACGAAGTCGGCGGGAATCACTCATGATTCCCATTGAATTTGCCTTGGCAGAATTCCAGTTGAAATACTTGTCATTCGGAGGAAATCGGCGAGAATCAAGATCATTCTCGACGAATCGGCGGGAATCAAGATCATTCTCGACGAATCGCCGGGAATCACTAACAATTCCCGTCGAAGTCAGTGAGAATCAGTAAGTGATTCCCGTCGATTTTGCCTTAGCAGATTTCTTGAAGGAGGACAGTCAGCCAGATGAAATCGGCGGGAATCACTGAGTGATTCTCGACGATTCGGCAAGAATCACTAATGATTCCCGTCGAATCGGCGAGAATCACTTAGTGATTCTCGTCGATTTTGACTTGTACGATTTTTCGTTTCCTTCCCCTGAACTTGGTCTTTGACCCATCTTTGCTCCGCTTCTGCTCTTAATCTATCTCGACCCTGTACTTGAAAATAAGTACACTCAATTAGAGAGAGTACACGTGAGTCAACACACTGATCTGCTTAACGAGGGATTACGTTGCGCAGACCCGTGTATATTGACTCACTGCACCCTGATATTGGTGTGTACTTAGCATAGAATAATTGCAAGCCTAACTTGACAAAAGATTGTCAAATACATTGTGAATTCATCTTAGCTCGACAGGAGGCTTCTTCAAATCCAGGTAATTGTGGATACAATACCCAATAATCTCCCCCTATTTGAAGAAGCCAAAATCCTACTAGCTAAGATGAATTACACCAAATAGAGGAATATACAAACCAAATTAGCGTGACAAGACACAGAATAATAAATGCATTCAGAACAACAATTGAGTCAACATGTGATCATATATATATATATCAAAAAGTTGTTCATATAAATACATGAAAAGATATACATGCATAAAGAAGATGACAAGTCTAGATCCCAAGACTATTTCTCCTTAGCCTGATCATCCTTAAGTTGTTTAGCCAAGAACTTCTTGCTTTGTCTCTCAAAGTACTCCTTTGGCTTCGGGTGCTATCTGGGGGGAGGAGCTTTATGTTCCACAGTGTTAGTCCTGAAAAATATGTTTCTTTTAACTTCATACACTTTGTGCATCTCCCACTCATACTGACTATACAGTTCATTTCTATTAAGTTCCCCCTACTGTTGTAACATAAATGTGTCCAGTATGATGCTCCTTGATGTAGGGCTCCATCGTTCATTCTTCACTTCACTTTCCTTCAATCTTACTTTCCTCTCAGCTGGAGTCTCTTTGGAAGTCCCTTCTTGAAGTTTTCTTTTGCCTTTTTCAATGGCCTCTTGATCAAACATAGCCCTGAGAGTAGCATTGGCAGCGGCCCTAGCAGCCTTTCTGGCATCAGCTTCACTCAAGGGAACCTCCTCAGCACTTGCAACCTCATCATCAACAGTGGTAACCTCATCAGGAGGAGGAACCGGAATTGGAATTTGTATACCGGATGCTTGCTGAACTAGCTAAAGACAGCTTTCAAAAACATACTTATTTGACTGCATGAAGTTGTCGACCATGATTTGTTCTAGCCCTGCCATCTTAGCTGTATATTCATTCTCCCCCTTTTTGGCTTCTAGGTCAATGGAGTTTGCATAGGTATGCAGTGACTCATCTATATGCTTGACAGTCTTAGTGAACTCGTTTAGCAGGGATGTCTGATTTGCGTTGAGTGTCACCATGTTGGCATCGATCAACTTGATGTTGTTTGCCACAACATGTGCATTTTGGTTTACCACTGCAAGATCAGCTGTGTTCTTCTAAAGCCCTTGCATTAAGAGATTGACGGCAGTGCCAGCCTCTGCATACTTAGCGTGAAACTTTTGTGCCATCATATCCAACTTATGATTTATCTCCACAACATTTTTAAGCATCAGATCCTCAGATTGCTTAATTCGTTTCAGCACCTTGTTGTGAGATTGTTCAAAAGAGGCTTTCAGTTCATCCACTATACCTTGAATGATATTTACCGTATGATTTGCCAGGTTAGGTCTTAGTGGATGAACCTGATGCATGTCCTGGTCGTGCTCTTCTGCAGATACACTGGGAGAGCTTGATAGGTTCACAATCTCCAGTGGGGGGATTTTGGCAGCCTCTGTTGTTTTTCCCTGTATACTTATCATCCTCTGCCGGGAGGTCTCCCCCTCCATTGCTACACCAGATTCATCAGGAACTTTCAATAGAACTTGTTCCTCAGAGGGGACGTTAACATCACTCTCCCTCAACCTGTTAAGGCCATCAGTGGCGACATGCTCCACATCATTATCATCATCAGTATCATTCTCCATGTCCTCCACTTCCTCTTCTTCAGCCGGATCAGAAGCGAGGGTATCTACTGCATCCTTTGCAATCTGGGTAATAACAGTAACTGTATCTCCATGATCAGAACCTGAGACTTCCGTTCTGAGGGAATCAGAAGGAATGGGTGACGACTCCCCCTCAGTTCCTGCATGCAGCAAATCAGGAACGTCACTGGGTTCATCCAAGGGATTTCTGTACTCCGGAGCTCTATCATCTTCATCACCCTGATCTTCAGCCGCACCTCCTAGGCCAATTCTCCATTCCCATCTATCAAAAACGTTGGAGTCCATCTTCTTTAAGTAGTGAAGAGGAACTCCCTTACTCATATCAAACCTGTCTCCGTCCATCTGATTGAGGTACAGGCTGATGATTCTCCCAAATTTGGGAGTTTGTAGGGTATCTTTAATCTTTTCAAACAACATGGCCCCCCAGTTGTATCTTTTTTTACATACCACAACCATCAAGATTTTGAACATATCCCCTGAAATATGATCATGGGAGCCCGGTTTGCAGATCAGGACCTTCCCAATGATATCAGAGAGGAGCTTTCCTTCCTCATTCATGTCCTTGCATTTGAAGGACTTTGTCCCTCGAGCGAGTCAACAGAACAGTAGAGTCCTTGCACGATCATCTTCATCCAGGTCATCCTCTTGTGCTGAGCTGGTGAGCTGCAGATGATGTGATAGTCTTGTAGCATTCATCTTGATTCTTTGTCCAGCAATCTTACTCTTTATCAGGGTGTCCTCATGACGTAGCTTCGCGGTTGCATAGAATTCAAGAACTTCTTTATCTATAATTTTGCACGGGTGCTATAGGATAAAGGAGAGCCCAGCTTCCTCAAGCATCAGGATGATGTTCCTGAATTCATCAGAGGCATGGGAGAAGCCGGTTCATAACCAACTCACACCCGGTGAGAAGCCCAACCGTGGTTCGAGGAGCCATTGCAAACCTAAAAAAATAACATTCAAGGGACTTAACTCTATCTAAATCTCTAGTTTAGGAACTATACTAGACAAGTTACAAACTAGTAGGAACTGAACTAGTAAAAACTAGAGAAGTTAAAAACAAGCTCGATTCAAGGAGGAACGGTCGTTTCCCTTGCGCTGGGCAGAGAGAATCCCTAATCGGCTTGCGTCGGTACCGCTGGCGACGGGAGAGGGAATGCTGAAATGGCAGGCACCTTGAGTCAAATGGATGCCGGAGATGGAAGCACCGAGCCGACGGAGAGAGGACAGCGGCGGACTATACTGGACGGAGCTGGAGTCGATGGGAGGCAAGGGGAAGTCGAAGAGAATACCGAGCGACTAAATCACGGGAGAAGGTTCCGCACAACCGACGAGATTTGGTGAGGTTTCCGCAGAATCGACGGGATTTCTGCAGAGTCCAGAATGCGAAGGGTCGGGATTCCGTGGTTTACGTAATTTATTTCCTCTGAAAGCTGGGGTAGCTGATATTTCCATTGTTAAAAGCAAGTTTCTGCTGATCGATTTTATATCGAAGGATTTAAACTTGTATAATTGAATTTCGAACCTTTGCCCTTTTTATTTCCTGGTCAGAATAACTAGGCCGAGTCGAAGGGATGTCAACCCTAGAAATAAGCACTAGGTATTTCTTGGTGAGTCAAAAAAAATATAAATTTTTATTACAACTACTGGCCCACGTCCCTTGAGTTTCATCGGACCTATTGACACCCACTGTCACCCATTATCAATGATATATATATATATATAATTTATCAGATTCCAACCTAAGGATCCTACAGTTTTTAGCATCTGTGTCCTTCCATCAGGTGTGAGTGTGTATATATATATATATATATATATATATATATATCTTGAACGAGAATCTATATATTTGTTTGGATATATATATATAACCATCAATATAATGCGAATCAATGTTCGAAACTGAATGCGCATACCTGGGATCATTGGGTTGATCATTCGGACTCACTATTAGAAGTACACCAGGTATCCAGTTCAAGTGGAACATTGTAGTTAGCATTATCTCTTATCCCATATGCTTGTTCTATAGCATTCCTGGAACATCTCTTGTCTAGGTCCCATCATGTTCACAGGTACCTAGACTATCCTGCGAAAACGAATTACCTTACCTTAGGAACCAAATATGTATTGGGTCCTAGGTTCCTGTCAGCATAAAATACCGAATGCCTTCCTACCGGATTTCTGTCAGGAAAGCTATCTCTAGCCAAAGGAAGAGGACATACCCTTGCCTTTGGCACAGAAGGATTGTGCCAACAATCTATGGGAAAGTGACCCACTTTGCCACAGCACCAACACTCATGAATGTTGTATCTCCTTTTCTGACCTGATCTACTGACTTAGTTATTCATGATCTTAGGTCTGACAGGGGCAGAGCAGGTTCTGCTCACAGATTTTCCCTTTCCACTGAGACACGAGGGAGGGTGGATAGATAACATGTGGTGAGTGTCATGAGGCATGGGAGGTGGTGCCTTCTTTTCAGCCAGCACACATCCGGGGGCCCCATGGGTACTTGCTACATGTTTCCCAACCCCCTTTCCCTGTGTCCTAGGGTGGTGAGAGTTACTGTGAGAGATGGTTCCTGTACTTTCATGAAGTGTTGAGGCTGAGGCAGAGAATACAAAAGGTTCATGATGAGCCAAATGTATTTTTTCATGGGTAGCCATAACAGCACTTGCACTATGGGTATTTCCACATGAGGGGTTATCATTCTTGCAGTGACCATAGTTGTTCTTATGGTCATACCTGAAGGCATGATGTGTGCCCTTCCTACTCAGTGTGGGGGGTCTGAAAATAGTTTCCCCATTTCTCCATGATTTTATAATTCACGAGATCAACCCGTTTTCTCCCTTTCTCTAAATAGCATCTATCTTGGAAAAGTTAGATATTATTCTCTTCTCGGTCTCTAGTGAAAACTCTAGATCCGAGATTTTTGAGTCCTTCACCTTGATGGATTCCAATTGGAGATCCATCATGGTCCTCAACTGAGCAATTTCCATAGCTTGTTTCTCCACAAGCAAGTTGCTCTTCTGAAGGGCACTATGAAGGGAATCAAGAGTTTCAATCCTTTGATTGAGGCTGTCCATCCCCCTTGCATCACTTGATGTACAACCCTCTGAACTACTCCTATCTTCAGGAGATTCAAGAGGAAAGGAGCATGATAAGGAAGATACCTGATCCTGATTGTGCTGATCAGGGTTTGCGTTAACGTCTGCAGAGACAGATGTGTCAGCTTCATCAGAACTGCATTCCTCAATCTCTTCTTCAGTCTCAGAAAGAGATACGGGAGCCCGGATATTTAGAGATTGGTCTTGACTTTCATCTTCAAGTATGAGGACCCCCACATATGCTTCATCCTCTTGCAGGCATCCAGTCCCAGCAGTCTCTGATCCCTCCATGAGGTCAGAGATAGTTTGCCATATAGACTTTGCAGTCCTACACTTTTCCAATCTTGAATAAGATGATCAGGACCAGACGTTAGTGATGATCTGACGAATCAGCTTGTCCAGGTTGAAAAGTGAGAGCTCAGTCTCAGACATCTCTTCAGGACTCTTGGGGATTTGGAGATCTTTTCCAGATCCGGAAGCCTTCATGGGAATGAAGGGACCCTCTTCCATAATGAATGATGCGCGAGGGTCAATGGCCTCCAGATGAAACATAACTCTCATCTTCTAGATGGGATAATACTCCGTTGTGCAGGCAGGGAGTCTCAGAGGAGAGACATCAGAGTATAGCTCCATGCTTGAGTCTTGTTTTCTTCTTGACACTAGAGGAGAAATCTTACTCAAGGTGTTAACCTTTTTGACGAGCAACCTCCCTCTGATACCACTTGAAAGTTTTTAGTGTCAACTAATTCCACCTATAGGGGGGATAGGTGAATTGCAGTCTTTTGCGGAATTTAAATAACCTGCATAATTAAACAAACACGGCACAGAAAAGCACACAAGAAATTATAGTGGTTCCCCGATTTGGGTACGTCCACTCTCCCCCTTCGACCTATCTCCCACCAAGGGACGACTCGGTCACTTCACCAAATGGATTGAAATCCAATCCTCACACTACGGAAGGCACCCTTCCAACTGAAGGAGTCACTACTCCTCCACCACGGGTTGCACCAAGCCCTTACAACTAGGAATCACTATTCCTTTACAACAAAACAAAAATAGAATGTACAAGAGATACAAACTACACGTGTGGAGAACCCGATGTCCCTCTTCGTTCGTTGAAGCGTTCTTGATGAAGACGAAGAGTCCACGACCGGAGTACTCTCTTGGAGAGGATCTTGACAAGATCGGCGGCGGCAAGTGAATGCGGCGACGATGCTCTGTAGATCCAAACTTCTTGACGAAGCAAGCAAGATCTGCCAATGATCTCAATCGGATCGGTCGTCTCAATCGATTTGGAATGAAGAACTAACATCGTTCAACAAATCGAGAGACAAGGGATCTTGAGAGAGAAGCATGAGACGCTATACTTAGCCTCAGTTCTGTTGTCGGGAGATCAAAGAGGATCTAAGATCTGCAGCGGCAACAACTTGCGAGCGGCGACGGCGACGGTAGGTTTTCCGCGATAGGCTAGGTCACGCTCGACGGCTTTTGATTTCTCGTGAATCGCTCTTTTTAAGTTCAAAATACGTGGATATATATATTGTAGATCAACCCTAAATGACCATTGTAGGCCCCACACGAAGAAGCCCTAGTTCTGGTCAAAACAGCGCCCAGCATCTTGGTTCGGTCCAGCGAACAGAGAAAATTTTCCTAAGGCAAATTCGGCGAGAATCATTGGTGATTCTCGACGAAGTCGGCGGGAATCACTCATGATTCCCGTCGAATTTGCCTTGGCAGAATTTCAGTTGAAATACTTGTCATTCGGAGGAAATCGGCGAGAATCAAGATCATTCTCGACGAATCGGCGGGAATCAAGATCATTCTCGACGAATCGGCGGGAATCACTAATGAAAGAAAAGGGATAGATATTACTCTAGAGGGGGGTGAATAGAGTAATCAAAAATTGCACTAGCAAAGTTGACTGTCTACTCAACTCCCTTGGAGTTAATTATGGAATGAAGGTTATAGATATTTGAGAAGTAACCCTAAAGCCTAACACAAGTGTTGTGCACAAAAGGCAGCCAACTATAATTATAGTTAAGGCTTGGAATCCTAAACAGCAACTAGCAAACCTAGTTAAAACTAATCACAGCCAATAGCACAAGTAATAAATCAAATAACCAGACGACATAAGGAAATTTATAGTGGTTCCCCAAACAACTTGGGTACGTCCACTCTTCTACCAACAAGGTAGGAATCCACTCAGGTTTTTGATCAGGTGCCCTTCCACCAACAAGATCTGCTTCAGGTAGATCTAGAAACCCTTTAGACTTTTGATCAGGTGTCTAAAAACCAACATAGGTTTTTGATCAGGTGCCCTGCCACCAAGGTATACTTTTGAAGGGAGTAATAACCCTTTACAGGAGGGGGAAAGGAGGTTTAGATTGTCTTCTCTATTTTAAATAAGATTAGAGAAGCACAAGATCTCTTCAGAACTTCTGACAGCAAGCTGTCTTGAAGTTCTGAAGGATAAAGCTTTGAAGAAGACTAGAGATCTGGAATAGATGTTCTTCTTCAGCTTCCTTCTTCTTCTTCTTCTTCTTCAATATCTCTGAGTGTAAAATCTTCCTTGAACAGGAGCACTCAGGTTGAAGAAGAGCAGAAGAGATATCTTCTCAGTTGAATATGAAATGGCTGAGAGCAGCTCTATTGCTGTACTGTATTTCTTTCTTCTGCTACAGCTTGTTCTTTTCAAAAGAACTCTTTTAAATAAGAGCAACAGTAATGGCTCTAATATTTGAGTTGAACTTTGTCTTTATCTGGAATCTGCAAACTAGGCTGCATTTGACATAAAGACAAAACAAGTCTTGCAGATATATATATTCTATATAAAGAATAAAGCTATAGCAGCTGCAATATCAAACTGATAAATAATGAGATAAAGTCACATCAGAAAATACTCTTTAAAGCCATAGAGGACATTTGAGTCCAACGGCTATAAAGGACAGCTGCAGAATAAAGTCAGATAATAAGACAAAATACATGTCAGAAGAAATTGACTTAGCATAAAGATAGAAGCAAGGATTGCTTTGAGATATATCCAGTAAATCAATCTAATATATATTAATAATAATAATTAGATAGCAGAATTATAACGAATATAATATTATCTAAAGGCAGACAAAAGATAGTCGAACGATCTTCGGAGATCGTCGACCGACCTACTGAGATCGTCGACCTATCAGACAGATAGTCGACCGACTCAGAGCCAGACAGAAAGTGTCGACCTAAGAATACAGACAGATAGTCGAACTATCAATGGATAGTCGACCGGCAAACAGACAGCTAGACTATCAACAAGATAGTAGAGCTATCAGATAGTTGAACGATCAAGGAAGATAGTTGAACTATCAAGACAATCTGTCTTAATGAAAGAAGTTGAGCCGAGGTCGACGATCGTCGAGACAGAAACAGCAGAACGTCGAGCTGTCAAGAGACAAAGCTAGACGATCTGGAGATAGACGATAGTCGACCAATAGGAAGACGATCGTCGATCGACTGATCAATGATAGTCGAGCGGCGTTCGACTATAGTCGAACCAAAACTAACTTAGCCAGATTTCACTAGATAAGTGACTACACTAAAACTAACCTTTGACCATAGATAATTCTTGGGTCAAGAGACTAAAAGGAAAGACTTAACTCAAATCCAAACTAGGGTACCAACAACTAACAATTCCCGTTGAAGTCGGCGAGAATCAGTTAGTGATTCCCATCGATTCTACCTTAGCAGATTTCTTGAAGGAGGACAGTCAGCCAGATGAAATCGGCGGGAATCACTGAGTGATTCTCGACGATTCGGCAAGAATCACTAATGATTCCCGTCGAATCGTCGAGAATCACTTAGTGATTCTCGTCAATTTTGACTTGGATGATTTTTCTTTTCCTTCCCATGAACTTGGTCTTTGACCCATCTTTGCTCCGCTTCTGCTCTTGATCTATCTCGACCCTGTACTTGAAAATAAGTACACTCCAATAAAGAGAGTACACGTGAGTCAACACACTGATCTGCTCAACGAGGGATTACGTTGCGCAGACCTGTGTATATTGACCCACTGCACCCTAACATTGGTGTGTACTTAGCATGGAAAAACTGCAAGCATAACTTGACAGAAGATTGTCAAATACATTGTGAATTCATCTTAGCTCGACAGGAGGCTTCTTCAAATCCAGGTAATTGTGGATACAATACCCAACAGTGGAAAACTAGATTGTTTGCAAGAGCTATTGCGCTGGATGAGCCGCAATACAACGGAATTTCTCTGAACTTAAAATTATAATCTTCGAGTTGAATTCTTATCCATAGTAGCTGTGTGCAGCAACTACCTGCAGAGATATACTCCGACTCGGCAGTAGATGTTACCACACAATTCTGCTTCTTACTGCTCCAAGAAATGAGCCGCCTTCCGAGTAATTGGCACGTCTAGGAAGTGCTTTTTCTATCATCCCTGCAACTTGCAAAATCAGCATCTGAAAAGCCAATTTGCTCGACATCATTACTTCTTGGGTACCATAAGCCAAGATTGGGTGTACCCTTAAGGTATCTTAAAATCAACTTTGTAGTGACGTAATGAGATTCCATAGCATTCACCTGATATCTAGCGCAGACACATGTTGAGAAATTATATCTAGTCTATTTACAGTCAGGTAGAGCAAGGATCTAATTATGCTTCTGTACTTGGTTTCATCAAAAGTTTTCCCTTTCTCATCCTTGTCTAAAGACACAGTTGAACCCATTGGAGTCCTCCTAGAGGTTGCGCTCTCTATTCCGAATTTCTTAAGAAGCTCCTTGGTGAACTTCGTCTGAGAGATGAAAATTCCATCTTCAGATTGCTTCACCTGAATTCCTAAGAAATGCTTCAGCTCTCTCATACTACTCATTTCAAACTTACCTTGCATAAGTTTGGAAAACTTTTTGCAAAGGTTGTCTTCTGTAGAGCAAAATATGATGTCGTCGATATAGATTTGCACAAGTAGAATCTTGCCTTTAACTTCCCTAAGAAATAATGTCTTGTCTATATTTCCCCTTGTGAACTTGTTCTCAATAAGAAAGCTATACAATGTCTCATAACAAGCTCGCGGAGCTTGCTTTTACCTTTTTAAGGATTTATTTAAAAAATAAATAAAATTGAGAATTGATAAAACCTGTAGACAGTGAAGCCTTTGAGGAAAACTGACTTCACATCCATTCTGTAGACAATGAAGCCTTTGAGGGTAGCATACGCAAGAAAAAACCTGATCGCCTCGATCCGAACCACTGGAGCAAATGTCTGGTCGAAGTCGATCCCCTCTTCTTATTTATAACCTTGCGCTACAAGCCTGGTTTGTTCTTGATAATTACTCCGTGTTCATCCAGCTTGTTTTTGAATATCCACTTGGTGCCTATCACGTTCTGTCCCTTTGGCATTGGCACTAGCTCCCAGACTTTGCATCGTTCAAACTGATTGAGTTCCTCTTGTATTGTCATGATCCAAGAGGCATCTTTGTTTGCCTCTTCGAATTTCTTTAGCTCAACCTATGATAGAAAACTAAGATGCAAAACCTCATTATTTGTACCTCTTCTGGTTCTAATGTCGTCGCCTGGCTCTCCAATGTTCTGATCAGCTGGGTGATCTCTTAGGTGTTTGATCCCTAGGTTCCTTGCCCTCCCTCCAGCAGGATCTGCAGCATCTTTTGTAGCCTATATGGGTTGAGGCAATTCTTCCTCTATGGGTTCTTCATCCACCAAGCCTGGATCTATGAGCTTGACTGAGCTTGGAGCTTCTTCATTAAAGGCTTCTTCCAAGCTTAGCTCCTTGAACCTGGTACATGCATCTGCACCAATAACACTAGACGAGCTGATATGAAGTATGCTAGTCTCATCAAATACAACATTTATGACTCTTCTACCACCAGATTTTTCTTATTGAAAATCCTATATGCCTTACTATGGCTACTATATACTACAAAAATACCTATGAAACACTTTTCACTAAACTTTGTGTTGTAATACTTCCTATTATTAAGTACGAAGCATTTACTTTCAAAGATTCTAAAGTAGGACACAGTCAGTTTTCTGCCTTTCAATAGCTCATAAGGGGTCTTACGATAGTTGTTGTTGATGAGTGCTCTGTTTTGTACATGACAAGCTGTGTTGACTACTTCAGTTTAGAAGTAATTTGGAAGTGAAGCATCGTTCAACATGGTTCTACATGCTTCAATCAGGGTTATATTCCTTCTCTCAGCAACTCTATTTTATTGAGGGTAAAACTCATGAAAGATACCTTGGCTTTCACAAAAAATTTTCATGGCACCAGACTCAAACTCTATTCCGTGGTCACTTCTAATTTTGACCACTGGGCAGTCCAATTAGTTCTGAATTTGCCGTACAAAATTAGTGAAAGAATCGAAGGTGTCTGACTTGTGTTTCAGAATTAACACCCAAGTAAAACGCGAGTAATCATCAACAATGACTAATGTATATACCTTACCTCCTAAGTTGTGAATAGTCATAGTACCGAATAAGTCATTATGAAGCACGTATAAGCTTCGTGAAGAATCCTTTTAAGCAATACCCTTGAAGGTAGCCTGTGTGTGCTTACCCATTTGACAGGAGTGACATATACTCTCTTTAAGGCACTTAATGTTGGGGGCATCACGCACTAAGTTGTGAGAAAATAGCATGTTTAAGGTTTTGAAATTAATATGTGCTAATCTCTTGTGTAATTGGTCATAAAGAGACGCACTATCTTTTGCAATAAAACATACTGGGGTAGAATTGTCTAAGCAAAGAAAATTTAAGCAGAAAATATTTCTGCTCCGAGTGCCTGTTAAAACCATCTCCAAATTTGCAGATGACTTTATCAAACACATGTCCTTGCAGAACTCAACGATGTAGCCTTTGTCACATAGTTGACTTATATTAATGTAATTATGGTGTAATCCTTCAACATAAGCCACGTCTGTGAAAGAGACTACGCCATTGGAAATCATACCATAACCTTTTGTTGTTTCCCTGTCTGAACCTCCAAAGATGACTTTTGGTTCGTATTTGACTTGGGTATAATAACGCAAAAGGATTCTTGTCCCGGTCATGTGCCGAGAGCATCCACTGTCCAAATACCAGATCGGAGTTCTATTGGCCTTTGGACATACCTGCAACAACAAATCATTTTACCTTAGGAACCTCAATGTATTTGGGTCCTTAGTTCTTAGTCAGCTGAACACCACTAGGAACATTAACCTTGTGAGTGGTCAGTATCGCATAGCTAACTCGTGGAGTTACAAAATTGGCGGGGTTGTACCAGCAATCTACGCCAAAATGACCAACTTTGTCGCAACACGTACTGTAAAATCTATTATACCTCCTTTTGTACTCCAGCTTTACCTTTTGGAGCTGAGGTCTAGGGTGGGCAGCATTCTTTGAGGTGGAGGCCTCCTGGTTACATCATATACAGGAGCTCTCTATCTCTTTAGCCTTAGGAACATCAGTTTTGGCTTTTGGTGCCTTCTTATTGTTATGTCTATGTACATATGGACCATAACTCTTCATTTGAATCTCCTCAAAAGGTGCTTTGAACACGCTGGCACCAAATTCACGGGGATGGGTCCATCCCTGGTATCTATTCCTGGGCTTCACATGAGTAGGCCTGGCATGATGGTCATAGGAGCACTCAAGGTCAAACTTGTTCATCGAGAAGATTACTTTCCTGAATGAAGGTTGACTCATGGGTGCCTTCCCCTTTTCTTTGGCACTAGCCTTCTTGGCAGCCTACCCTTTCCACCGACGTGGCCAAGACCACTACCCTTCTTCTGAGTTGAAAACTCATTGATGAGAGGGAGAACAGTCTTCGGCTTGGAGAAACTCTCAACAAGTTTTCTCTCCACTGCGAGCTTTTCTTCCAGCTCATCAAGATATTTTTCTTTTATACAATGTCTCAGCAGAGCCTTTGAGTTCCTCTTTCAATGAGTGGACTTCATATCTGAGAGGAAGCAATTTTGCAATTTCCTCCTTTAGATTTGTTTCCACTGCCTTGAGGGAGACAATCTCTTTTAATTGCTTTTTGACTATCTTACGGCATTTGTCAAAAGCCTTTAAAAGATTCTCGTGCTGAACCATCAACTCAGAATCACCTTCCTCTTCAGAAGAGTTGTCATCATGACCATTCGAGGACATTTCAGATTCAGAGAGTATCGTGTGCGAGTTTAATTTCACGTGATACTCAGATTCGCCAACTTCCTCGTCTATATGAGCCATGAGCCAAAAGTAGGCTTCTTTATTCTCAGAGCTCGACTCACTTGAGTCACTATCACTGAGAGTCTTCGACTTCTTGGCAATAAAACTCTTTTCTTCCTTCTTCTTCCCTTTGAAGGATCTCTTCTCGTCCTTCCTGGAGCTATCCTTCTTCTTATATGGACACTCCGTAATCATTTGACCTGATTTATTATAGCAGTAGCAAACAATGACAGAGGAATACTATTTGTTCGGTTTGGATTTATACCTATCCTCTTTGTTGTAGCTTTTCTTGGTACGATCACCATCACGATGTGATCTCCTGAAATCTGAAGATAATGACTTATTTTTCATTTTCCTCCTTTTGCTGAGCAGCTTCTTCAACTGCTTGGAGGTGAGGGAAAATTCTCCATCTGATAGCTCGGAGCCTAACGTGCTTGGCTTTGAGTCTTCTGGTGTATCTGGAGCACGTGTCCTTAAGTGTTACACAACTTTAGATTTCCTCGAACCTTCTTCCTTCAGATCCACAGACTTTTCTCTGCTAGACATTCTGTTTCTTTGCTCCTCCTTCTTCCTGGTATTCATTTGAATCTCATAGGAGAGAAGCTTTCCGAACAGGTTCTAAGGTTCTATTTATGGCAGCTTCCCGAATTCTTTAATGGAAATAACTGTTGTGACCTAGTCCTTATTCAGGGATCTTAGAAACTTGTCGTTGAGCTCGCAATTAGTGAATGCACAGCCATAGTTCCTGAGGCCGTTTACTATCTTGAAGAACTTCTCAAAGCTGTCAGCTATGAAGTCATTGGCACCTAGCTTGAAGGCTTCATACTCCTTATTCAACAATGATCTACGATCGTCTCTCACTTCTTCAGTACCTTCCATTAGTACAATAAGACAGTCCCACATCTCTTTGGCATATTTGCAGTGGAATAAGTTCTGCAACATTGAATCGTCCACTGCACTTGCTATGATATTCTTTGTCTTATTATCTAGGGAGACTAAGGAAATCTCATCTTTAGTGAGATCCATCATCTTCTTAGGGATCATAATCGAGGGATTTATCGTTGAGGCCTGTGTAGGGATGTGTGGTCCTTCTTCCACTATCTAAAAAATCCTCGGATCAGCAGCTTCCATGTAGAACCGTACTCGTTCTTTCCACATGGGAAAGTTTTCCTTGGTGCACACCGGTAACTTCATGGATGACATGTCTTTGCTTCGATCCATGGTGAATATATGGAATATCTGGACACTAGGTCAGGGATCTTGTTCAAGGTGTTAGCCTTATCGAACAAAACGCCCCTCTGATACCAATTGAAAGTATCTAGTGTCTACCTAAATCACATAGAGGGGGTGAATAGGTGATGTTTGTGTCTTTTTGCGGAATAAAAATTATCTCAAAAATTCAAGCACAAAAACACAGAGATTTATAGTAGATCCCTATATTGGGTACGTCCACTGTCCCGCCTCGCCTATCTACCACGAAGGGATAGATTTGGCTACTTCACCTTTCTCAGATTATCACAATCTTACACCTCAGAGCAACGCTCCTACACCTCAATCCACAACCGGATCTACACCTCGATCCACAAACCGGATCTACAAACTCAATCCACGCACGGATCTACAATCTCGATCCACTAACGGATCTACACTCGGAAGAACAAACTTCCTATAATCTCGGAGACAAAGCTCCAACAAATGTTAAAACAATTTTACAACAATATTAAAAGTTTTACTCTTCCAAATCTGAAATCTTCAGGAATCTTCCTTCTTGAAAACTGAAAATCTCGGTGAAGAAGGTTTCTAGAGAAAAGGACTTAGCTTCTCGATAAATAGATTCGACTTCTCGAGAACTACTTGCCTTTCTCGATAAATGAACTTGGTTTCTCGAGAAATCTTCAATGGTTTCTCGAAAAAAGGACTTAGGTAGTTTTTGAGAGTTTCCGAGAAATCTTAGGATTTCTCGAGAACAACTTTGCGTTCTCAAGAAATATACTCAGACTTCTCAAGAAATACAGTTCATTTCTCGAGAAATGGACTTAGAGATTTTTTTTCAGAAAAATTTTCGTTTCTTCTTATAGAAAGCCAACAACCCTTCCTTTTTTCCATTGCCTTAGTACTTGAAAATGAAGTTAATCCCAATAGATAGGTTACACATGAGTCAACACCATGGATCACACAATGAGGGATTACATTGCATAGTCATGTGTTTATTGACTCATTGTAAACTAACATTGGTATACACTTAGCAATAATGACTTGTAAGCACTCAACTACAGAATAGCAATAAATACAAATTTAATTCATCTTAGTTCAAGGGTGACTTTTCACAAATCTAAGTTATTGTGGATACAATATCCAACACCCGTGACCTAGGGTGTGTCTTGACTTGGTCAAAAAATAACGGGAAATTACACAATCAGGAATTAATTTGGCAGTTGTGGAAGAGGCCACACCCCTTGGTCACGGGTGTGACCAAGGGCATGAATGCTGAAAAGGCTCGGTGGCATGAACTGGTTACTTGAATGGTGACTCATACCCATGATTGGAGTTCACGCCCCCCTATCACGCCCATAATAGGGGGCGTGTAACCTTAAAGTGATGTGGAAACTTATTTGGATCACTTTGGGGGAGTCACAACCACGATTGAGGTCACGCTCCCAGGTCATGCCCGTGACCTAGGGTCGTGTACTAGGAATATTTGCAGAAATGCTCCAATAATTCCCCTAAAAACGATTGTGAGCTCCAAATTATTACTTGCAGCACTGAATTACCTGAAAACACAAAAGAAAGTAAATTAGACAATTATTAAAACAAAAGTAAATAAAAAGAAATTGATCATTACTATAATATTATAGTTAACGATAAAAAATTTATTATTACCCCTCTCCGTCCCAGTAGGCCACGACACCGTCAGGGCCTCCCCCCCCCCCCCCCACCCCCACCCGGTGGGGCCTCACTCTCGTTTGACTGAATCTGATTGAAATTCATTTAAATATATTTTAAAATAAAAAATTTGATCTCCCATCTCTTTTTTTCCCGAGCCCACGACCACCTACTTTCTCATCTTACTCACTGGCCCGCGACCTCCTGCGTGTCGCTTCTTTACTCTACATCCCTTTAGAAAATCAGTAACAAACTCCTGATCTCCCCTACCTCTTCCTTATCATCGGTGATTGAAGGTAGTCAAAGTCTTCTTAGTCGTCGTCGAGAGGCAGAAGGAGTCGACCTGCTCCATGTTGAGCTCTTGCTAGGGACTTCACTTAAATCTGCATGGGGAGTTATTGACCTAACCACCCCTTTTTGTTGAGCATGTCCATGGTCCTATCAGTATGCTTGCCTTGGAAGAAGAAGGAAGGAGGGCCTTTGCCAACCAAACCCTTTTACCGAGAACCTCCCAGTTAGGGCTAAAGTTCAAGCTTCCTCTACAAAAAAATTACAAGAGTTTTGATGGCCTATGGTGCTTGGTCGAACTGGAGTTCCATCTCACTACAGGAATCACTACTGAAAACACTACTGATAGTTAACTAGGTAGTAGTCTAAATCACCTAGAGGGGGGTGAATAGGTTGTTTGTATTATTATTCTTTTTACTATATTGTTTAGTCTCAATTAAACATCACAGAAAGCACACAGAAATTTTATAGTGGTTCCCCAAGGTCTGGCTACATCCACTTTCTCTTACCACTTTTCTAATAGTGTGTTAGACAAGGCAGCCTTCTCCAAACTCAGCTCAAAGAGCTTACAACACAGATCCCTCAAGATCTCAGAGGTTTCTTCCAAACCCTACCTCAGCTCATTTCCCTATAACTCAAAGTAAGTTATACTCCTTGAAAGTCTTTAATTCCAAGTTAGATAAACACCTAGAGGGGGTGAATAGGTTTTCTAGTCTTTTAAGATTTTCCCTCCACCTAGTGTGTTGTGATTTAGTTTCTTTTGCGTCTAATACAATCAAATAGATGACACAGTAGTTTTATAGTGGTTCCCCAGATTATGGGTACGTCCACTATCCCTCCCACCTTTCTAACAGTGTGTTAGACAAGGAACTTCACCAAAAAATCGGCTCCTAAGAACTTATAACATGATCTCATAGGACCACTCAGTCTCCTCCAAGACCTACAGCTGGGGCACAAAGCCCTACAACTCAGTGATCAAAGGATCACCCACCTCAGGCCAAAAGGCCCTACCACTCAGGCTAGGAGGATAGCCCTACCTCAGATCCAAAGGATCCTACACCTCAGGCACAAGTGCCCTACCACTAAGGCCAAAGCCCTACACTCAGATTCTTAACAGAATCCTACCACTCAGATCTATACAAGATCCTACACTCGGCCTTTATAAATTGGCTTACAACTCATCTAGAAAGATCTTAAAGAAAATTAGATTTTTTGATGTTGAATAGAAAATAGAGAAATGATCTATGTGACTTCCTCCTTCTGTCCTGAGAAAACTCAGTCCAGATTCCTTCTTCACAGCTCTAGAAAATAGTCTTTGGGATAAGCTCTGCTTGGGCTGTGAAGTGACTCTAGTATGGGTTGGCCTTGGCTGCTTTTCTCTCAGAGAAATGTCTCTGACCTTGCTATTGTAAGTGTCGATTGTAGCAGCTAACTTGATGACCTTTTTGTTTCAGTCGATTTTTAACTTCTTCTTCGAGCTCTACAATAATGGCAAGGAAGAAGAAGTTGCGCGCTTTTGCGAAAAGACAAACCCTAGAAAAAACATTCTCTGTCGGTCTCATTCCTTTTATTATCCATCGTACAACGACTCTTTTGACCCGTGGGCCCAGCTTTAATTACAGATATATAGCCTTCCTTTTACAGAATAAATCTTACAGTTTACTGTCGGTGCCATTAGTTGTGGTTTGTAGCTTTTTCACAATGAATTTGAATTCTGTTGACTTGCATTGACTTTTGTTGACGTCAGCATCCGTGGACTTCGCCAAATTTTCAGATTCAATCCAGGCATTGAGTGTGTTGAGTGAATGTCCTTCACTCAACGCCTCTAGACTTAAACAATTTTTCATCCTTGCTTAGGCATTAAGTGCGTTGAGTGAATCTTCATCACTCAATGCCCTTAAACTTAGCTAAAACTTTCTTTATCTGTTAGGCATTGAGAGCATTGAGTGAAGCTCCATCACTCAACGCTTTTGTACTTAGCCACTTCTTTGAACACTGCCATCTTGCTGATGCGTTGAGTGTGTTGAGTGTGTTGAGTGAGCTTTCCTCACTCAACGCATCAAGACTAAGATAGATTTTTCTGTCTATCTTCATTAAGCTTTAAGTGACCATAACTCTGTCGACACTTTCCTCTTTGGGCATTGAGTGAGCTGGCCACTATTCTTGTTGAATCCCATTTTGCTGGGGTGTTCTAGGAGAAGAGAATTCTTGATGAATCTCATGCTCTTCACAGAACATTGTCATGTTATAAGACTGGAATTGTGTCTCATGGTCACTTCTGATTTTGACCACAGAACAGCC
This sequence comes from Platanthera zijinensis, assembly GCA_039513925.1. Classification (NCBI taxonomy): domain Eukaryota; kingdom Viridiplantae; phylum Streptophyta; class Magnoliopsida; order Asparagales; family Orchidaceae; genus Platanthera; species Platanthera zijinensis. Next base: position 133,237,164 of record CM077079.1, on the reverse strand, counting down.
AAGCTCATTCTGAATTTACTTGACAAACCTCATGAAGACATCAAGGGTTTCATCCTTCTTCTTAAGAAAGAACACCCAAGTAAACTTTGAATAGTCATCAACTACCACAAGGGTGTAGACTTTCCTACCAAGACTGTTAATTGGCATTGGACCGAATAGGTCCAAGTGCAAGAGGTATAAGAACTTCATAGAGTTTTTGGTCCCAATACCCTTGAAGGAGACTTTTGTCTGCTTACCCTTTTGGCAAGCATAACAAATTCCCTCCTTAAAGCACTTCATATTGGGGTCATTCCTAACTAGCCCTTGACTGAAGAGATTTCCAATATTCTTGTAATTCAAATGGGCCAGTCTCTTGTGCCACTAAACACAGTAGGAGACTTTCTCATTTTCCACCAAACAGATAGGAGAATCTATGTCTAGACAAAGAAAACTCAAGCAATAAACATTTCCACTCCTAGTGCCTGTCAAGATGACCTCTTGGTCACTTGACCTCCTAATTAGGCACTCATCCTTGTGGAAGACAATTATATAGCCAAGATCAGAAAGCTGGCTTATGCTTATAAGGTTGTGTTATAACCCTTCAACATAAGCCACCTTTATGATGGTGACTATGCCATTGGTGATCTTACCATACCCTCTGGTTACACCTCTATCTAAACCTCCAAAGATGACTTTGGGTCCATCTTTTATTGGAGTAAACTCCTTCAAGGTTCTCATTGTTCCAGTTATGTGTCTGGAACAGGCACTGTCCAAGTACCATATATGGGTATGGTACCTTGAAATATCCTACAATATACAAATTACTTAACCTTAGGACCCCAATATCTATTGGGTCCTAGGTGCATGTTAGCATGAAACTTAACATGTCCACCAGCAGAATTTCTAACTGGTGGACTGAACCTAGCTCTGCCCAAATTGGGATTGTGTCAGCATTCAACAGCAAAGTGCCCTATCTTACCACATCCCCAACACTCATGTATGTTATATCTTCTTTTCTGTTAAGGCCCTGCAGCTTGATGAGTTTCAACCTTGATAGGAGGAAGATGTGTTGCAGCCTTTTTCTTATTTCTTTCAGCCAGAATATGACTGAAGGTAAGTCTTATAGCTGGTTGATTTGGTCTACCCTGAGTGTTAGCAGCAGCTAGCTTCTTTTCAGAAAGCATGCTTCTGATGGCTTCAGATATGCCCAGATCAACCTTATTCTTAGACTTGCCCTTAGTCAGAACCTTTCTTGTCAGATTCTAAGCCTTCGCTGCAGCAACATTCTAGAGAGTTGGTGCAGAAGCACCAAAGACAAATGGTCTAGATTGGGCCATTTGAAATTTCTCATTGGCAGCCTTGACTGCACACACCCTGCCAAAACTTTCATCATGACAGTGAACATCTTTGTTCACTCTAGATGAACAACCCCTCTCCAAGTGACCATAAGAACTTTCTTGGTCATACCTGTTAGAAGGTATCAAGACTTTTCTGAAAAGAATGGGAGGCTTATAAGAAATAGGCTGAGGTGGAACTGGAGCTTTGCCCTTCCTTTTGGAAGGAGCAACTCTTGTGCTTCCCTTGAATCTCAACCCCTTCTTGCCCTTTTGAGAGGAGAAGGAGTCTATCAAGGGGAGGACAGTACTTTGCTTAGAATAGCTAGCCACTATTCTTTTCTCCTTCTCAAGCTTATATTCAAGATCCCTGATGAGACAGTTCTTGTGCTTGATGGAGGCAACCTGAATGTCAAAGAGGGACTTTAGTTGGATAATTTCCCTAGCATTCTAGACCAGCATATTTGCTGTTACAATCTGCTGGGCAACTGCAAGCTTAAGAGATGAGATCTCTTTAGCTTGCTTCTTAGATAACTTCTTGACCTTCTTGAAGGAATTCAGAAGTTCTCCATACTTGTCAATCAGTTGATTGACATCTCCTTCAGATCCTGAATCTTCTTCACCACAGGGTGAAGAGGCTTCTGAGCAAGGACTAGTCTCAAACTCAGACAGATAAGCAGAGTCCGGTGATAGATGTTTCTTGATCTGACAAGGCTGATCCTAGTTTATTTCCTCATCAGTCATTTCCATCAGCCCTCTGTAGCCGTGGGCATCTTCATCCACCTCTGAATCACTATCTGATAGTGTTAGAGGGGCTCTGATTCCTATAATCCCTGGAGGATTGACTTCTCCTACTGCAATAGCTTCATATTTAACAGTAGCAACAATTAGCCTAATATAGGCTTCCTCTTCTTCAGACTCAGAAGATGATGAGTCTGTCAAACTCTTTTCCTTCTTGGCAATGAAGGACTTTTCCTTCGTTCCTTTATGTTGGTGCTGCTTCTTCTCCTCAGTCTCCTTCCTCTTATCTAGGAAGTCAGCTATCACATGCCTAGGCTTGCTACAGTAGTAGCAAATTACTTTAGAGGAGTTATATTTATTATGTTTAGAACCATACCTGTCAGTCTTGGACAGGTTCTTTTTGTGATGGGTAGAATTGGAAGTCCTTTTCTTCCAATACTTCTTCCTCATTATCCTCTGGAGTTGTCGGGAAAAGGCTGTAAAATCTTTATCAGACATGCTGTTGTCTGATGCCTCTAAGTCAGAGCTGTCTGACTCAGCTGGTTTCCTTGGTGGAGAAGGAATCCTTTCCTTGCCTTTCCTTGAGATTTCAGCTTTGAAGGCCAAGGACTTTTCTTTGACCAGTGATTTGTTGGAGGCATCCTCCTCCTTCCTAGCTTGCATCTCATAGGAGAGCAGCTTCCCAAACAATAATTGGGGAGAAGCGTCAGAAAGCTTGGTAATCTCTCTTATGGCACAGATCTTTGTATTCTAGTCTCTAGTGAGAGATCTGAGAAACTTGTTATTAATTTCATAATTATTGAAGACCCTTCCATAGGTCTTCAACTCATTTATGATCCTAAAGAATCTTTCATAACAGGTAGTTATGTTCTCCTTCAGAATTTGCCTAAAAGCCTCATACTCTTGGTTGAGCAGAGATTTCTTATCATCTCTCACCTCATCATTACCCTCCATATAGACTGTAAGGGTGTCCCACATCTCCTTGGAGGTCTGGCAGTGAACCAAGTTCAGGAAGGTTGAGTCATCTACAGTACTGGCTATGATGTTCTGTGCTCTCTTGTCCAGACCAGCTAGTATGCCCTCATATTTGGTCATTTCAGAGAGTGTCTTTGGTGTCTATATGTTGGCATCCAGAATAAAGACCTTCATTGGAATGACAGGTCCCTCCCTAATAGTTGCAAAATTCTTGGATCATAGGCTTCCATTAATAGCCTCACCCTATCCTTCCATATTCTAAACTTCTCCTTTCTGTAGATGGGGAGTTTCATTGAACTCAGCTCTCTCTGGCTCTCTCCTGATCCCATGACCACTTAGAAGTGGCTACCTTGGAGGATCACTCAGATTGTTAAATCTTTTTTGAGGAACCTCCCTCTGATACCACTTGAATGTCTTTAATTTCAAGGTAGCTAGCAACCTAGGGGGTGAATAGGTCTTCTTAGGTCTTTTTAGAGTTGTTGGGTACATTGGAAAATGTGTACTAGATTTGGAGAAGCCACAACTTAGTCAATGTATGCATCAATGTGTATTTGATAGAATTTTGAGTTTCATTGTGCAGGTTTAAAAAATTTTGAAGGAAAATATTCTAATTACAAGTGTCGACACTTGTGAAGAAACTGTGTCGACATTCAGGAAACTTGTGTCGACACTCAGGCAAGCTGTGTCGACACACAGGCAAATTGTGTCGACACTCAGGCAAATTGTGTCGACACCCAGAATTTGTGTCGAAGCTTATGAACAAGCTATGTCGACACTCAGGAAAGCTGTGTCGACACACTGGCAATATGTATCGACACTTATAAAAAAATTGTGTCGACACTCAAAGCTATGTCGACACCTAAAGAAGGACTTGTGTCGACATCCAGAATTTTGTCGACAACTTAATCCAGAATTGTGTCGACAACTTAAAATAGAAGATGAGTCGACACTCGGGAGCTATGTCGACACCTGAAGCAATTGTGTCGACACACAGGACTTGTGTCGACACACCAACTCTCAAGAGGATGTGTCGAGTTCAGAAGTAATTGTGTCGACACATAGGACTTGTGTCGACACACACTCAACGCTATTTGACAAACACTCAATGCCATCTGTCTGCAACAGAAATGTCGAGACAAGAAGCTGCTGTGTCGACACACAGGACTTGTGTCGACACATACAACAAAAAGCAGTGTCGAGAAGCAGAAGTATGACTGTGTCGACACTTGGAGTATTTGTGTCAACACCTTGAAGACTTGTGTCGACACTTAGCCTATATGTGTCGACACATATAAAGCAGTCTGCTGAGTGTTGTATGCTGAGTTGGACAGATATATAAGAATCTCGTGATGTGACTGGTGACTTGACAGCTGTCATAACTAACCGGTCTGACATCACTGTCAGAAGTCCGTTATGAACCGGATCAGCCGGTAACCATGGAGAAGGATCTATATAAGAGCCAGATCGAAAACGATTAAAAAAAGAACGTGAAAAGATCTCTAGATCATAAAGAAGAATTCTGACAGATCAAGGGCTGTCTGCAAGAAAGATTCAGAGTTCAATCTGAATCTAAGGAAGAAGCTGAATGAAGATCAACTTCAACTTCAAGAGAAGATCCACCTTATTTATCCTAATCAATAAGCTTTGAAAAGCTAAGTTAGGTTGGATCAGAAGGATCAGTTTATACAAGAACTGATCAAGAAGACAACATCAACAAAGAAATCTAGCTGGTGAAGTTTTCTGAAACTTATTACTCACAAATTCTTGTAGGATCTATTGTTCGATCTGAGATTATAAGCCTAAAATTATAAAGGCTGAGGTAGGGCAGTGTGCCTGAGGTAGGACTTATGGAAAGTCTGAGTTGTAAGCCTAATTATAAAGGTTGAGGTAGGGCTGAGGCCTGAGTTAGGATTCAGGGAAGAATCTGAGGTAGGACTTGTGTAAAGTCTGAGGTGTAGGAACCATTTTGGGTTCTGAGTTTGTAAGATCTGCGGATCCGAGCCAGTGGAAGGAAGTTAGGCTGAATCCAGTTACTTGCTGGATAGGCGAAGGGGGAAAGTGGATGTACCCATATCTTGGGGAACCCCTATAGATCTGGTGTTTGCTTTGTTGCTTTTAATTTCTGTAGATAGAATTATTCTATGCTAAAAGAAGTTACAAATATCTATTTTCCTTAAAATCAAAAAGACTCCAAAAGATTAGAACCTATTCACCCCCCCCCCCCTCTTGGTGTTTAGGCTCTTGAATCAAAGTCTTTCAAGTGGTATCAGAGGGAGGTTCCTCAAAATTTGACCTAACAATCAGAGGATTTCTACAAGGCAAATAATAGATATCAAAAATGGGTTCAAGTGAAAATCAAAAGGAATTTGGATCTATGAAATTGCCCATATGCAGGAAAGAATCTTTTGGCATTTGGAAAGAAAGGGTCAGGCTATTCATGGAAGCATTTGATCCAAAGATCTATATCACAGTACAGGAAGGCCCCTTCATCCCAATGAAGATTTCAGTTCTTGATGCAAATATTTAAAATCCAAAGAGTTATTCAGAGATGACTAAGGATGAAATCATCTTGGCTACTTTAGATAAAAGAGCTCAAAATATAGTTGTAAGTGACATAGATGATGCAACATTCCAGAATCTTATGCATTATAAAACTTCCAAAGAAATGTGGGATGCATTGAATGTCTATATGGAAGTCACAGAAGAAGTCAGAGAAGACAGAAAGTCTATGCTAAATCAGGAATATGAGAGCTTCAGGCAGAATAAAACTGACAGCATAGTTTAATGATATAAAAAGTTTTTCAGGATAGTGAATGAACTTATGACATATGGAAGAGTCTTCAGTACTTATGAATTGAATTACAAGTTTCTTAGGTCCCTAACAAAGGATTGGGACACTAAGATATGTGCCGTCAGGGAAGTGGCCAAACTTGCTAACACACCACCACCTAAACTTTTTGGAAAACTGCTTTCATATAAAATGCAGCTGACTGCTAGGAAAGAGGAAGAGAAGGGCAGCAGATCTGAACATAAAGAAAAGTCAGTAGCCTTCAAGGCTGAGGGATCAAGGAAGGGTAGGATAAAATCTCCTTCTCCACCTAGAAGGAGTATTGAAGCAGAAGAAGGTGTTCCTGAAATAAGTACATCAGATAGTCATACATCTGATGAAGACTTTGCTGCTTTCACAAGACAATTCCAAAGGTTCATGAAGAAAAAGAATTGGAGAACCAGGCCTTCATCTACATCCTATTCCAAGGATGAATACTACTGGAAGAAGAAAACACCTAAGGAGGACAGGTATGCTTCTAAAACTGGTAAACAATCTAATTCTAAGATTATGTGTTATTGTTACAACAGGTCTGGGCATGTCATAGCTGACTATCCTGACAAAAGAAAGGAGTCAAAGGACAAGAAGAAGCAGCTGGTCAAAGGCAAGAAGGAGAAGTCTCTAGTGGCTCAAAAGGAGAAGAGTTGGACAGACTCTTCATCTTCAGAATCTGAAGAAGAAGAGGCAGAAGCATATGTTGGACTCTTCTCAACAGAAGAGGATTCTAGGGAACTAGAATTCCTACAGATGCTGGACTCCATAAATGGAGTGGAAGAATATTTTTGTAAAGGGCTGATGGCTCAATCTGAAGAAGACAAGTGCCAGGATCAGCCTGGACCAAGTAAGGTAAATAATTCACCCCTAGTCTCAGATTACTTTACCGGATCAGAATCTGAAGCATCTTCTTCAAAAGAAGTGGATGGATCTGAGTCTGAGGGGGATGTTCACAACTCATAAATGAGTATGGTGGGTTGTTGCATGCTCTAAAGAAGAGTAAGTTTCTTGTTAAAGAGCAAGCCAAAGAGATTGAGTCTCTTAAGCTGGCTGCAGCAGTTTCAGCAAAACTACTGGATAAAAACTGAATGAGGTTGCCAAATTGAAAAACATTACAGTTATTCAGATGGGCACAATCTCATTCAAAAAGAATCATATCAAGATACTGGAGGGAAAACTTCAGCAAGAGAGAGAGCTAGTGGCAAAATTCTCTGAGCCAAAATCAGTCTTACCTTTGATAGATAATTTTGGTTCATAAAAAGGAAAGACTGGTCTAGGCTCTAAGGGAAGAACTAGGGCTACCAATTCTCATAGAAAAGGTAAAGCCACAGTTAAGCCTCTAGCTGTTAATCCCCCTATTTTCTTTAAGAAGGTAGTGAATCCTACTAACAGGTATGATCATGACATTACATATGGTCACTGTGAGCATGAAAATTTCATGAGCAAGGGTGTTAATGCTAATAGACCAATCTATAGGCATGCACATCATATTCAAGAGGAGTTTTTGAAGAATATTGTTCCAGCACCAACACATAACAAGTCTACTGACAATAAAGTAAGAAGGCATGTACCTAAGAATAGGTATAATAGGTTTGAGTGTTGGTATTGTGGCAAGGTGGGCCACTTTGCCATGGATTGCTGGTTTAACTTAAGTGTTAAAACCAAAAGTAGGATTCCTGTTAGATCAGTCACAGGGTTTCAAACTAACAAGGACCTAGGACCCACTAGCAAGTTGGGTTCTAAGGGTAAGTGATTCTTTATTTGTTGCAGGTAAATCCAAGTGACCATACCCCTATATGGTACTTAGATAGTGGTTGTTACAGACATAAGACTGGAACAAGGAGCATTTTGAGGGACTATGTGCCCATAAAGAATGGACCAAAAGTTATCTTTGGTGGATCAGAAAAGGGAATCATCAAAGGATTTGGTAACATATCTTGTGATTCAATTACAATCACTAAAGTGGCTTATGTAAAGGGTTTAAAACATAACCTGATTAGCATAAGTCAACTTAGTGACCTAGGTTATGATATTTCTTTCCTCAAAGGGGAGTGCCTAGTAAAAAGGTCAAGTGATCAAGAGATCATTTTGACTGGCACTAGGAAAGGAAATGTGTATTGCCTTAACCTATTGTGTGAGTCTAACAACTCACCTATTTGTTTGGTTGCAGGAGAGAAAGCTTCTCTATGTGTCAAATGGCATAAGAGGCTAGCTCATCTGAACTATAAGTCAATTGGACTGCTGTTCAGCATGGGATTAGTGAGGAATGGTCTTCAAGTTCAGTGCGTAAAAGAGGGTGTGTGCTCAGCTTGCCAAAAAGGCAAGCTGACTAAGTCCTCTTTTCAGTCACTTGACATCAAAGATTCAAAGAGATGTTTGAATCTCATGTATATGGATTTATTTGGTCTTATGCCAGTCCATAGTCTTGGTAGGAAAGCATACACACTTGTTGTTGTGGATGACTATTCTAGATTTACATGGGTTTTCTTCTTGAGGCAGAAATCTGAAACCCCATCTATTTTCCAGACTTTTGTCAGACAAATACAGAATGAATACAATAGCTCAGTGGTCAAAATCAGAAGTGACCATGGAACTAAATTTCAGTCTCAATGTATGACAAAATTTTGTGAAGAACTTGGGATTCATCAGGAATTCTCTTCACCTAGAACTCCTCAGCAAAATGGTATTGCTAAAAGAAAGAATAGGACTCTAATTGAAGCCAGTAGAACACTATTGAATGACACTACTCTCCCTGAATACTTCTGGGCTGAGGCAGTAAATACTGCATGTCATGTGCTAAATAGGGCCTCCATCAACAAGAAACACAAGATGACTCCCTACCAGATTTTAAAAGGCAGAAAACCAAACATATCTTATTTCAGAATCTTTGGTAGTAATTATTTTGTATTAGTCAATGGTAAACACTATCAAACTAAGTTTGCTGCCAAATCCCTAGAAGGGATATTTGTTGGGTACAGCAACCATAGTAGAGCTTACAGGATCTACAACTTGACTACTCAAGTTGTAGAAGAATCTGTGCATGTTGTATTGGATGAGTCAATGTTTATTAACAGTGAATTGTCTAGTTCTTCAGTTAGTTCTACAGGTCTAACATATAAGCTGGACAAGATAACCATCAATGAAGATGTTTTTGCTAAACTTGATGAGGATAAAGATGCCAGCTATCCAGGGGGATATCTAGACCCTCTGGGTGAAGAAGAAAATATGGAGCATCAAGATGAGTATAATGGAGATAGCCATAATGGTGACAGATTTCCTCCAGCAAGAAGACACCTGAAGGATCATCCAGCTCACCAGATCATTGGTGATGTAAGTCAGGGTGTTTTAACAAGGTGCAGGAGCATGAACATAGTTTTGTGTTCTAGCTTCCTGTCTCAGATAGAACCAAGGAAGATTACAGAGGCCATGCAAGACACCAACTGGATTGATGCAATGCAAGAACAACTCAGTCAGTTCAAAAGGTGTAAGGTCTGGGAACTGGTGCCAAAACCTAAGGATCACAACATAATACAAACTAAGTGGATATACAGGAACAAGCTTAATTAGAATGTCACTATAGTCAATAACAAGGCTAGACTAGTAGAAAAAGGCTACAGGCAAGAGGAAGGTATTGATTTTGATCAAACCTTTGCTCCAGTGGCAAGGCTGGAGGCAATAAGGCTGTTCTTAGCCTATGCTTCCTATCAAGGGTTCAAAGTATATTAAATGGATGTGAATCAGCATTTCTGAATGATGATTTAAAAGAAGAAGTCTATGTAGAACAACCCTCAGGTTTTGTAGACTCTCACTTTCCTAATTATGTATATAGGCTTAGGAAAGCTCTATATGGTTTGAAACAAGCTCCAAGGACTTGGTATGAAACCTTGTCTGCCTTCCTCATTGAGAATAAATTCTCTAGAGGAAAGATAGACAAAACTCTATTCTATAGGAAATCAAAAGGCAAGATAATACTAGTCCAGATATATGTGGATGACATTATCTTTGGTTCTACTGAAAACAGCCTTTGTAGGGAGTTTGCCAAACTTATGCAAGTGAAGTTTGAGATGAGCAGTATAGATGAGCTGAAGTTCTTCTTGGGACTTCAAGTTAGACAGACTGAGAGTGGGTTGTCCATATCCCAGTCTAAGTTCACTAATGAGTTGATTAAGAAGTATGGTTTGGACTCAGCTTTTATAATGAAAACTCCAATGGGAACAAGTATGCCTATATGTAAAGATGACGCAGGGAAACCTGTTGATGAGTCTTTGTATATAGGGATAATTGGCTCCCTACTATATTTGACTTCTAGTAGACCTGACATCATGTATGCAACATGTTTCTGTGTTAGGTATCAAGCATGCCCTAAGGAATCTCATTATACTGCAGCTAAAAGAATTTTGAGATATCTTAAGGGCACACCTAATCTTGGACTTTGATACCCTAAGAATAGAGATTTTCTATTAACAGGTTTATCAGATGCAGTTTTTGCTGGATGCAAAGAAGACAGAAAAAGTACCACAGGAACCTGTCAGTTCCTTGGTGGGAGGCTGGTGTCATGGAGCAGTAAGAAGAAAACAAGTGTAGCAATATCAACAGCTGAATCAGAGTATATAGCTGCAGGTAGCTGCTGTGCACAATTGATGTGGATGAAAAATCAACTAGAAGATTATGACATCCAGGTAAGTAGAATACCACTATTTTGTGATTCCACAAGTGCTATTTCTATTGCTAAGAATCCTTTATCACACAGTAAGACCAAGCATATAGAAATAAAGTTTCATTTTATCAGAGAACATGTTGAAACGGAAAATATTAGTCTAGAGTTTGTAAAAACAGATAATCAAATAGCTGATATTTTCACAAATCCACTAGATGAAACTAAATTCAATAATTTTAAAATTGAATTAGGTATGTTGAACCTAGAATAGGTTAACATAAGTTTCCATGAGTAGCATCAGTAAGCACCAAATTTCTCTTGAAATTTGTCTAAGTACAAAGTTTGTGTCGACACAAACAAGTTGTGTCAACACACTTAGTATATTGTGTTGACATAGGAAAAGGATGTGTCGACACAGAAATAGTATCTGTGTCGACAGGAGAATATGTGTTGACACAACCTTGTCGAGACTATAAATCGTAAGGATATTTGTGTCGACACAAACAGTTGGTGTCGACACAACTCTGTCGAGACTTAAGTTGTCAGTGTCGACACAGACGCAGGTATGTTGACACAGACTCAAGTATGTCAACACATAAACGTGTCGACTTAAAATATGTTTTGTCGACTTAGATATTAGTATGTCGACACATAGTTGTGTTGACTCAGCTTAAGTTCTGTCAAGACCTAGGTCATTTGAATGTCGACACGAAAACTGACCTGCCGACTTAGGCCCATCTTTTGACCTGCCCTTGACACAAGTACTATAAAAAGGTGAATCCAAAATCTGGTCGACTACGCTATCAGAATTTCTGACTCTACACCTTCTGTCGACATAGGCCTTCTCTTCTCTTCTCCTCTAGCACTTACGTCAATGGAGCCAACCCAAGAAGACAAGGTTAATGAAGGTTACGAACTAGTTCCCGAAGGTTTCACAACTTCTTCTGACGAAATTCAGGGAGTTATTGCCCTAATTTCTGAAAATGGACTAGAATTTTTGGTCTCAGAACCGACCAAAATTTTGAAGAAGGAAGTTATGGAGTTCTACACAACCGCTTCATTGGACACTAAAGGAAAGAAAATCAAGGCATCTATTCAAGGTACTCAAGTGAAGCTCACTTTGAAATCAATCAGGAAAGCACTACATCTACCATTGATTAAGGATACAGACGAAATTAATCCATCCCAAATAACTGAAGCATTAAGATGGTGTGGAATGAATCTCATCATTAAGATTTGTTCATCTATCAATAGAAAAGGGATGAATTCCCAAGGAAAATTTCTTTCATAAGTAGTGGGCAAAGTGATTATCTGCAAAACAGGTGGACATGATCGGATTTTTGCCAACATGTTCAATCTGATGGTGACAATCATATTCAAGATAAACACTGACTTGGCAGCAGTAGTGTTTGATAAACTACAAGAAGGAATAAAGAAACCTAACTTGGGAAGGATCCTTTGCCTATGCTTAACATCAGTAATTCCAGATGTTCTGAAACAAGCAAATGGCTCTAAGATAAATCATATGAGAAAGATGGATGTAAGGATACTTTCAAGGTGGGACATAGTTCTAACCAAGAAAGTCCCTGCTCCTAAGGAGAAAACTAACAAAGACAAGAAGAAAAATAAGGTGGTTATACATGCTGACTCCTCCAATGATTCTGAAGAGGAAGTGGTCTTCAGTTCTGATGAAGACCAGCAATAACAAGATATTCATGCTCAAGCAAAGGACTGTGAGCCCCAAGTGCAACAAATTGACTCTACTCAAGGGGGAGAAAACCTAGAAAAAGAAACTGAGTTGCCTGCCCAAGGGGGAGGTATTGATGTTGCTGTCCTGGATAGTGACCTAGCTGCAGACACAATAATGGATGTTGTATCTGAAATCAACACTGCAGCTGAAGTAACTGATAAGAATGATGCTCAAAAAGAGCCAGTAAGTATCTTCTCCACAGACTAGTGATGTATTATAGTATTCTCCTCAAAAATGGTTCGAAGGGACACTTTTGTTTACACAACAAAAGAGGTCTTTCAAGTGGTATTAGTCTTTTAAGTAGTTTTTTTTTTAAGTAATCTTATTCCTTCTGAACAGATACAGCAGGAATTTACAATGGAAGAATTGTTTCCTGATCCTCTTACTGATAGGACTGAGGGGGAGGAAATTGAAAAAGAAAAGGAAATTCCAAGGACTGAGGGGGAGTTATCCAAGGATACTCTAGCTGAAAAGGACACTGTTGATATTGAAAGTACATCTGAATCTTCTAAAGATGAAGAAGCAATATTGTCTAAGAAAAGAAAGTTGTCTGTATTAAAGAAGAAGAGTTCTAGATATAAGAAAGCTTTACAAGTGGGAACATCACCATCTACATCAACTGTGGACTTCAGTTCTTTACTGGTCCAGATGCAGATAAAATTAGATAATCAAAGGCAGACTATCGAAAAATATGTGGATGAAACACATAAGGAGTTACAGTTTCAGTTGGCCCAGGACATCAAATCCATTAGATTTGAAGTAAATCAAAATAAGAAGGAGATGACAGATTGCTTCCATAAAGGAGGTAATGTTGTGGTCTTCCTGGCCAAGCAACAAAAAGATATACAAGCTAAAGTGGATGAGATTGAAGTAAAGCAGGGACATGTACTAGAGAATCAGATTAGAATGAATGAAAATCTCAAGGATTCACATCATGAAATATTGACAAAGCTCATCTATTCTAGCACTACTCTGAAGGCTGAAATCTCCAAGCAAATCCAGGAAGATATATCTGCAGTCAAAGCCACATTTCAAGAATCTCAGGAGAAAATAAAAATCTTCCTAACAAAATTCAGAGCTTATTTTAAAGAGGGAACTGAATATATAGCTGATCAAGTTAGATTCCAGTAAGAAGACTTAAGAGATCATATTATAAGAGAAGTCATCAAGGAAGAGAGATTACTAGTCAAAGCCGGCTCTGACCATGCTAAATGAACTACCAATAGCATCAGAGCTACTCTTGGATATCCTCCTCTTTGTGATGATGCTAATATAGCTGAGTCTGGGATACAACCTGAATATTTTGAAAGAGATCAGCCTGAAGTTGCTCAGGTAATCTACCCCCCAGCTGGTTTTGAGATGGTTCAAGAAGAAGTACTGAAAATATATAGTCCTCCACCAGAGGTACAAAATGTAATTCTGGAAAAGGTTGAAATGTCAGAAGCTGCATTGGAAGCTCAGAAGGAAGCTCAACATTCCAAGAAGAGATTCAGAGAGCAGGCTGAGCTAAAGCCAGATTTTGAGCAGTGGATCCCAACTTTTAGAAATATCATACTTACTAACTGGAAAGTTGTTAAGGATAAAACCCATGACAGGGGTAAGTGGTATTCTGAGCAAGAGTGTAATAAATATCAAGCTGGACAAGAAGCAATTCTGCAGCATAGAAGAAGTGCTAAGGCTGGGAAGCTACCTGCTAATGCTCAAGAGCCAAGCAAGTACTTCCCCAAACCTTTCCACTATTTTGAGAGACAAAAGATCAAGGTTGAAGCATTAAAGAAGAAATCTCTCAAAGGGAAAAAGCCAGCTGAAGATGTTGAACCTTCTATGCAGGCTAAAATCAAGTCTGGTAAAGGAATAGTTATTAAGGAGCCTAGTCAGTAATAGGATTGCTAGGTTTATGTAATAGAACAATGTATTAATTTGCTTATTTTGTTCTATAAGAAATTCTTATAAACCGTGATTTTACTGATTAATGAAATCTATTTCAGTATTAAGTATTTGCTGTTTACAATGATTATGTAATAACCTGCTCTGGAATGTTTTTAATTCTATTACAATTTTGTTTTATCTTAAGAGATGTATATCTTTGACTAAGGGTTATGATTTCTCCAAATATGGGGAGATTGTTGGGTACATTGGAAAATGTGTACTAGATTTGGAGAAGCCACAACTTAGTCATTGATATGCATCAATGTGTATTTGATAGAAGTTTGAGTTTCATTGTGTAGGTTTAAAAAAATTTGAAGGAAAATTTTCTAAGTATAAGTGTCGACACTTGTGAAGAAACTGTGTCGACACTCAGGAAACTTGTGTCGACACTCAGGCAAGCTGTGTCGACACACAGGCAAATTGTGTCGACACTAAGGCAAATTGTGTCGACACCCAGAATTTGTGTCGACACTTATGAAGAAGCTATATCGACACTCAAGAAAGCTGTGTCGACACACTGGCAATATGTTTCGACACTTATAAAGAAGTTGTGTCGACACTCAAAGCTATGTTGACACCTAAAGAAGGACTTGTGTCGACATCCAGAATTATGTCGACAACTTAATCCAGAATTGTGTCGACAACTAAAAATAGAAGATGAGTCGACACTCAGGAGCTATGTCAACACCTAAAGCAATTGTGTCGACACACAGGCTTGTGTCGACATACCAACTCTCAAGAGGTTGTGTCGAGTTCAGAAGTAATTGTGTCGACACACAGGACTTGTGTCGACACACACTCAATGCTATTTGACAAAACTCAATGCCATCTGTCTGCAATAGAAATGTCGAGACAAGAAGCTGTTGTGTCGACACACAGGACTTGTTTCGACACATACAACAAAAAATAGTGTCGAGAAGCAGAAGTATGACTGTGTCGACACTTGGAGTATTTGTGTCGACACCTTGAAGACTTGCGTCGATACTTAGCCTATATATGTCAACACATGTAAAGCAGTCTGTTAAGTGTTGTATGCTGAGTTGGAAAGATATTGAAGAACCTGGTGATGTGACTGGTGACTTGATAGCTGTCATAACTAACCGGACTGACATCACTATCAGAACTGTCAAAAGTCTGTTATGAACCGGATCAGCCGGTAACCATGGAGCAAGCTCTATATAAGAGCCAGATCGGAAACGATTAAAAAAACAAGAACGTGAAAGATCTCTAGATCATAAAGAAGAATTCTGACAGATCAAGGGCTGTCTGCAAGAAAGATTCAGAGTTCAATCTGAATCTAAGGAAGAAGCTGACTGAAGATCAACTTCAAGAGAAGATCCACCTTATTTGTCCTAATCAAGAAGCTTTGAAAAGCTAAGTTAGGTTGGATCAGAAGGATCAGTTTATACAAGAACTGATCAAGAAGACAACATCAATAGAGAAATCTAGTTGGTGAAGTTTTCTGAAACTTATTACTCACAAATTCTTGTAGGATCTATTGTTAGATCTGAGATTGTAAGCCTAAAATTATAAAGGCTGAGGTAGGGCAGTGTGCCTGAGGTAGGACTTGTGGAAAGTCTGAGTTGTAAGCCTAATTATAAAGGCTGAGGTAGGGCTGAGCCCTGAGGTAGGATTCAGGGAAGAATCTGAGGTAGGACTTGTGTAAAGTCTGAGGTGTAGGAACCATTTTGGGTTCTGAGTTTGTAAGATCTACGGATCCGAGCCAGTGGAAGGAAGTTAGGCTGAATCCAGTTATCTGCTGGATAGGAGAAGGGGGAAAGTGGATGTACCCATATCTTGGGGAACCACTATAGATCTGGTGTTTGCTGTGTTGCTTTTAATTTTTGTAGATAGAATTATTATGTGCTAAAAGAAGTTAAAAATTTCTGTTTGCCTTAAAATCAAAAAGACACAAAAAGATTAGAACCTATTCACCCCCCCCCCCCTCTAGGTGTTTAGGCACTTGAATCAAAGTCCTTTAAGAGTCATTTTAAATCACTCGATTGTTTCTTTAAGCTTTCAGCTTCTAGTGATCTTGAGTTTGTCCTTAGCACCTGTAATAAAGAAAATAAAAGCAAACACAGAAAAGCACACAAGTATTTTATAGTGGTTCCCAAAAATTATGGGTACATCCACTCTCCTCCCACCTTGCTAACTTCCTGTTAGTCAAGGCACTTCTCCAAACCAATGCTTCAAGGAGCTTATACCTCAAATCCCTCAGGATCTCTCAGTCTCCTACAAGACTTACACCTCAGCCATAAAGGCCTACACTCAGTGATACAAGTATCACCTACCTCAGGCACTTAAGCCCTACCACTCAGGCGATGGAGGATAGCCCTACCTCAGAGAAAGCTTGATCCTACACCTTAGAGAGATACACTCTCCTACAGTTCAGGCAATACTTCCCTACTTCTCAGTGAGTAACACTCACCTACCTCAAGGAGATACACTCTCCTACAGCTCAGGCAAATTTGCCCTACCTCAGACCCAAAGGTCTTACAGATTAGATCAAGAAGGATCCTACAAAGAGAAATAGTTTAATTAACTTTGACACAGAGAAATTTCTCTATGTCAACCACTTGAATAGAAAACTTTCTGCTCCTACTCTCCTCATAGCAGGGAAAGGATTTGTTGGAGGAACTCAGAAGAAAACTTCTGAACTTGCTGCTGAAGGCTAAAGATCTTTTGATCTTGAGTCTTCAAACATCCCACTGAACCTGCCAAAAGATGAAGGTTCTTCTTTCTTCATAACAGATTCTTAATCTGCTATAGCAGTTGGAGGCTTGCACAGCTAACTAAACTTTTTTTGCTGGAGAGCTTCAAGCTTTTTCACTTGCAGCAATGGCGAGGAAGATGAAGATGGCTGCTCTCCTTTTTTTTTGAATAAAGTATGCCCTAAAAGTTAAGTTTGTCTTGTCCTTATCTCTTCATTTTTGTAGTTTGCCGATCAACGGCTCTTAGAGATCGGTGGGCCCACCTACAGCTTCCAGCTGTGCCTTGCTTTAACGGAAGAAGACGTACAGTAGCTTCACGGCAAGTTTTGTCGTGTAGGGTAGCTTCCCCGTGTCTGATTTGACCTTAATTGACTTTGTCGATTTTTCTAACGTCAGCACTTGTGGACTTAGCCAAAATCGAGCATCAGAGAATAGGCGTTGAGTGAGTAAGCATCACTCAATAACAAAACACTTAGACAGATTAACGGTCTCTTGGCATTGAGTGAGTAACCTTCACTCAACGCCAAATTACTTAGAAAATAAATCTAATTCTAGGTGTTGAGTGATTCAGCTCCACTCAACGCCAATCTTTCTTTATCAGCTTTCAACTATTTAGCGTTGAGTGATTAAGCATCACTCAATGCCAAACACCTTAGACAAAATTCTGTCTTCACAAGGCGTTGACAGTGTTGAGTCAGTAACTTCCACTCAACGCTTTTTGCCTTAACCAAATTTCTGCTTATTCAGCAACATAAGCGTTGAGAGCGTTCAGTGGACACGCCTCACTCAACACTTTATCCCTTAGCCAATTTTTTGTATTTAGTAGCATGTCATTGAGTGAGTTGACTTCACTCAATGCCAGTGGACTTAGCCACATTTTAGCTCATTCCAACTTCAGGCTTTTACTGCTTTAGCCTATCTCACAGCCTTTTGTTGTATGGCGTTGAGTGAGTTGACTTCACTCAATGCCTGTGGACTTGGCCATTTTCTAAGTGTTCCACTGCCTTGGCTTTGACTGTATAGGCTTCACTCAGCACTATAAGCCATCTAGCATTGAGTAACTGATCTTCACTCAATTCCTGTGGACTCAGACAGTTTTTTGTCAACACACACCTTAGGTAAGTGTTTACCTGACTTAGCCACTTAGGCTACCTGACCTATCAAAGTCATCTACATACATGTGTATATCATTAATAATATTGAATTCACCCAAATCCAGGACATTATAGACAATGGACCCAACACACGTGTCCCACAAACTCCTCATTTTCGTATCGCAGATCCGTCGATCGTCAAACATGCACTGTCGCCTGGCGACACTGGGTATCGCCACCTGGCGATAGCGATAACAGATTCCATGTGGCCCATGAACTCCTGATTCTCGCTTTGTAGTTTAGTCAAATGTGATTTGTCGAGCATCGAACGCAGATTCGTCGAGTGAGTCTTCGATCGTCGAACGCAGAGTCATCGAGTGCGATTCATTGATCATCGCTATCGCCTGTCAGCGATACTCAATATCGCCTGGCGATATCTCCTAAGCTCATTTCTGACCCGATTCATCACCCAAAAGACATTAGAGCTAGACCTGTGATATCTGCACATCAAAAACACCCAAAGATCAAATACAAACAAGATTTGTTATTAGCAAACAAGGAAGCGTGGAATGCATGCTCCAACAATCTCCCCCTTTTGATAATAACAAATCCACTAAGAAAGAAATCATGAATATTATATGAAGTGTTGGAAAATATGAGTATCAAGACTAAGCATTTGTACGTGCACAAATTTCTCTTGGATGAAACACTCCCCCTACAGGTGTACTCCCCCTAAATATAAGCATATTGAAAGCTTTTGCTTGGTGTTAAGATTTTGCTTTTTGTTAATTTTGAATGATTTCCTTCGAAAATTCTCACCCTTTGGTATTTTCAAAAGAGAGAGCAGAGTGGTGTGGAAGCTAAAGGAAAAAAACACAAAGTAGTATCAAAGATAGTACATGGGAGCAATGTATAATAAAGAAAGAAATGAGTAAACACTAACATTGGCAATGTTCATCCAGTTATATCACAGATACATACACTAGTGAAGAATATGTTGAAAAAGATTCAGTCCAATTCTCATAAGAAGAACTTTTAGGGAAGATAATGTTGTGTACATGTGATATGTTGATGGAAAACACATATGCAAACCCTTACAAATACATGAACATGGAGAATGTAAAAAAACAACATAACATAGAGTTGGACATGATTAGCGGTGCTTGAACCCAAGAATGCAGAGCACATACAAAAAAATTTAATCCAGATAGATAATTTCACAAGACACTTTACAATTCTTTCCAAGGTGCTCAACCTCACAATGCTTATTAAGACAAATCAGGAGGGTAAGTATTGCTTGGTGGAGGTTCCTTGTCAGCCCTTTTTTTTATTTGTATTTTGAAACTCATCACTAAAGGTGTGCACTTTTGGTGACCATTTTGTATTTTTTTGTTTTTGTATGTTTTGCTTGACAAAGGAGTCTGAATTCACTTGTGAGAGCATTAGCAAGAGCATACAGGATAATCAAATATGAGCGGTGCAATGTAGAAATAAGGATAAAGCATTAGTAAGAGCATGCAATTCTAGCGGTTATGGTAGAACATTCACAATTCATATATGCAGTAAGGTGAACCCATATAAAGATTTTCACAACTATGGGTTAAAGAAACATTATCATAACTAAAAGATTTATCATACTTAGAGTCATGCAAAAACAATTTCACGAATTTAAAAGCACTGGCACGTAATTATGTAAAAAGGATATACGAAGGTTGAACCACATAACTATGCTATTGTGAACCCAAAAGTAAACAATACACATTAAACCATGCCTAATCCTGAGAAATGGAGGAAAATTGGCGTAATAATGAATTTTCACTGTCGCCTAGCGATACTGGATATCGCCGATCGGCGAAAGTGCGAAAATATAAAAAAAGGTCGCATTAGGTCAAAGGCATCAATTCCAGCAGATTTTCTTGAAGATTGGTCGCGGAAGTCAAAGTGGACGACAGCGACAACCTTGGATCAAGGTAAGGGTCTTGGATTTTTGTTTTGATTCTTAAAAATTTTGGGATCTAAATGTTTGTAGAGTTTGTCACTAAACTCTTGATGAGAAATTTTTCAAGTTGTGAAGGAGGATTGATCATGGTTAGGGTTTGGTGAAAGACTTGCAATTTATGATGGCATAGACTAGAGATCTAAGAGTGTAGGGAAATGTTTGCATATGTTTAGGTATTTGTAAATCCAAAACTTAGATCTAATGTGCATGAGGTATGGTTTTGAGAAGAAGGGTTAGAGAGGAAGATGATGAATAGTGTGGTTAAGTAAAAAGAATTTTAAGTAATCATTAGAGAATTTTGTTTAAAAACATTGTAAAAAATTCAGATCTGGTATCGGAAGTAAGGTAAAACCCAGATCTGTAGTCGGAAATTGATCTAGGCCAATTTACTCTATCGCCTGGTGATAGTGGGTGTCGCCGACTGGCGATACAAAAAAACATGGTTCCTTTTTGTTAAAAAAATTTCTTTTATCTACAACAATGGCTTCCAGTTCTAAAGCCCGTAGAAACACAGGCAGTGACTTATATTCCTCCTATCAAATGTTTCCTGGGATAGAAAATGCTAACATAGGGATTGGAAGGGTAATCAAATTCGATCATGCCCGTCATGCACACATCTATGACCTGTTAACAATGGCTGGAATAATGTCTATCATTATCCCAGATGCATTTTCATCTGTATTAATTAGGGAGTTCTATAATTATCTCAAATATTCGTGGTTCACGAAACTAAATGGTGGAGTACGATCAAGGATACAAGGACAGACAGTAGTGATAACCCACTATGATCTTAGAGAGGAATTTGGGTTAATAGATCATTAAAATACCATAGATGTAGTAGAGAATTATCAGAAGGATAGAGATTGGACACTCCTGAATTTGGTTTTGCATGGAAATTCCACCAAAATGCTTATTCAATTTATGGCCACTCTCACAGAGGATGCATGACTAGTGCAAGATATATTGAGGCACACTATCTAACTCAAGTCCGGTGATATACAGAAGATAACGGCTCAATTGAGTTATGTCACATACATAATTTTGGAGCGGGAGCCATTTTACATGGCGTACTTTATCCTACCGATAATAAGCTATGCATTTAGGCTAAAGAGTCCCACTTGGAAGAAATTAAACACATTACCACTTGGAGCTATCATCCAACATATTTAATATAAGAAATGCACTTGGATAGACCCGGATTTATACTTCAACGATTGTATGCCCTCTATATTTTCTTCGAGTGGAACACCTTCCATCGGCTGATCAACATGAGGAGGGTCAACAAGGAGTAGTGAACCTGTGTCCACTATCCGTAACCTGCCAATTCCAAGAGGTGGATCGTTGCGAGAAGGGTTGGACCACTTACGAGAGTCGTTCGAAGAACATAAGAGAGAGGTGAAGAAAAGCTTTTTGGGAGTTCAAAAATTCTTTAAATTTCTGACTAAAAGCCTCAAATTGAAGCCCACTCCAGCAGAAACGCTGGAATGGGAGAATCTGGTCATGGACCCTCCCTGAACATCTACTCGCGGAGCACGCCGGACGAGGAGCAGTGAGCATAGTTCAGCTGATGATCAAGGGGACACAAGTGTAGGTGACAGCAGGAATTTCTGAAGTTTTTGGGGTGATTAGAAAAGATTACGCTATCGCCCGGCGACAGTCACTATCGCCGGCTACAGTGAAGTTTTTAAATTTCCAAAATATTGTCTAAAAATTATGTGTTGTAATATGTGATGTAGCGCTGCTGTAATATTATGACTGACTCATAATACTTATAGTTTATGTAATTTTTATTTTAATTATCATGTTCTAGTAACTTAAAGTGTTATTCTTGTTTTTCTTATTATGTCAATTCATTAGCTTGAAATGTCCAGGATTCCTAGTTCTAATCTTAATAATGAAAAACAGGAATCTGGAAGTGGTTTTGTGAAAATATCAGCAAGCTGTGAATTAGTTCTTATAAAACTGACTTTGATTGTATTCTGCTTTATATGGTCTCGAATGAAGTGATGACATACGTCAATGTGTTTTGACCTAGAATGATGAACTGGATTATATGTTAAGTCAATTGCACTCTTATTATCACATTTTAATTCAATTCTTTCATGAAAAATTCCAAAGTCTTCTAAAGTGTGCTTCATCCAAAGAGCTTGTGCACAACAACAACCTAGTGCAATGTACTCGACCTCGTTGGTGGATAAGGTAACATAATTCTGTTTCCTACAGGACCATGATATTAGTGAAGGGCCCAAAAAGTGATAGGTGTCACTCATGCTTTTACGTTCTAATGAACAACCAACATAATCAGAATCAAAAAAACCATGTAGAATAAAGGTACCATTGTGAGGATACCACAAACCAAACTTAGATGTGCCAATAAGATATCAAAAAATACGTTTAACCGCTTTTAAATGAGATTCTTGTGGATTAGCTTGAAATCTAGTACATAAACATACAACAAACATAATATCTGGTCTTGATACAGTCAAATATAGCAGTGAACCTATCATTCCTCTATATAATGTTTGATCTATAGAAATACCACTTTCATCTTTTCCTAATTTCAATGAGACACTCATGGGGGTATTTTCTTGTTTTAGATTTTCAAATCCAAATCTTTGTAACACATCTTGAATATATTTAATTTGACATATAAATATTCCATCAAGCTTTTGAGTAATTTGAAAACCAAGAAAATAAGTGAGTTCGCCAACCATGCTCATTTCAAATTAATTTTTCATAATTTCTATAATATTATCACATAACTTTTCATTAGTGGGTCCAAAAATAATATCATCAATGTATATTTGCAAAACTATAATGTCATCATGAACATGTTTAATAAATAGAGTACAATCAGCACTACCCATTTTGTAATCATTCTTTAATAAATAAACAGTCAATCTATCATACCATGCTCGGGGTGCTTGTTTCAAACCATAAAGGGCTTTTTCTAATTTAAAAACATGATCAGGAAATTTAACATCAACAAAGTCTTGAGGTTGTTCTACATAAACCTCTTCCTTAATATACTCGTTAAGAAAAGCAGTTTTAACATCCATTTGAAATAGTTTAAACCTTTTAAAGCTAGCAAAGGCAAGAAATATTCTAACTGCTTCTAAACGTGCTACAGGTGCAAAGGTTTCATCAAAATCTATTCCTTCAATTTGTGAATAACCTTTTGCTACGAGTCTAGCTTTGTTCCCAGTGACCCTTGATTCACTATCTAGTTTATTCTTAAAGATCCACTTGACACCTACAACAGGATGATTTGATGGTCTTTCTACTAATTTTCAAACCTTATTACATTCAAATTGTTTAAGCTCATCATTCATAGATAAAAAACAAGAATTATCATTTAGGGAAGTTTCAACACTTTTAGGTTCTATATCAGAAATAAAGCACATATTAAAGAATAAATCATGTATTGATGAACGAGTACTTACCCCTCTTGACGGTTCTCCAATAACTAAATCTTGTGGATGATCTTTTGAGAATCTTAGTTCACTTGGAGGCACATATTCTTGTACTTCTTCTTCTTATTATTATTATTCTCCTTTCTCTTCTTATTTGTCTCCAAGGATTTCGTCATCATCCGACCTTTGTAGAGGGAAGGGCTCTTCATCTTGAGCTATATTATTAGCTTCTACACAAGGGAAAAAATTCATCAAATTTAACATGAACAGATTCTTCAACCATTTTAGTCCTTTTATTGTAAACTCTATAAGCATTACTAGTTGAAGAATAGCCAATAAAAATACCTTCATCACACTTTTCATCAAATTTGCCTAAATTATCCTTAGTGTTCAAAATAAAACATTTACAACCAAAAACTTTAAAATAAGACACATTCGGTTTCTTTTGAAAATATTACTCATAAGGTGTTAATTTCAAGAAGGGTTGAAGCATAACACGATTAATAATATAACAAGCAGTACTAACTGCTTCGGCCCAAAATGATCTAGGTAATTTGTATTCAGATAGCATAGTGCGAGCTAGTTCTTGCAAAGTTCTATTTTTCTTCTCTACCACACCATTTTGTTGCGGTGTGCGAGGAGTGGAAAATTCATGTTTAATACCTAACTCATTGCAAAAAGATACAAATTTTTTATTATCAAACTCAACTCCATGATCTGTAATGCATTTTATTATTAACTCTAGTTCATTTTGAACACGTATACATAATTTGGAAAATTCTAAAAATGTATCAGATTTAGATGTTAAGAAAATTGTCCAACATAAACGAGAATAATCATCAATCAAAATAAAACTGTATTTTCTACCACCTAGACTTAGTGTATTAACGGGACCAAACAAATCCATATGAATCAATTATAAAGGCCTAATGGTCGAAACAACATTTTTGCTCTTAAATGAAGATTTTGAAAATTTTCCTTTTTGACATGGTGAACATAAAGACGATAGATTTCCATGCAAAATAGGTAAACCTTTAACTAGTTTATTTTGAGACAATTTTACAATTAGCTTGGAACTAGAATGTCCAAGTTGCGTATGCCACAAATCTAATTCATTATTTAAATAAAACATTTTAGAGAAGAATGTGACAAATCATTAAATTTAATCATGAAAACATTTTGAAATCTAGGAGCAGTAAGAACAGTATCATTTATTTTGGAATCAATAATTTTGCATAAGTTTGAAGACGAGTCAAATAAGATATTTAAGCAACATCACATAATTGACTTATAGAGATTAGATTATGCTTCAAACCTTTAACATACAAAACATTTGAGATAGTAAACGATCTGTTACCTACTGCTCCAATGTCGATGATCTTTCCTTTTCCATTATCACCAAACATAACTACTCCTCCTTTCTTCATCTCTAGGCTAAGGAACTTTGATTTATTGCCCGTCATGTGCTTGGAACACCCTGAGTTCAAGTACCACATGTCTTCTTTGTCCTTAGCCTGCCAACACATGTAGAAAGAGGATGAGAGTAAAGATCTGGTTACCGAAGTGGTTCCTCCCATAGTATAGGTGGAAGCCGTAGGTACCCAGATTTGTTTAACAGAATAATGTCCCCTCTTCTTACAAGTGTGTGTTGTGTGACCAAATTTATCACATTTGGCACACTTGATGAAAGAAGTTGATGGGTTTTTCAAAATAAATTTTGACCTTTTGTTAGGAGCTACAGTGATAGTAGATTTATTATTTTTAATTTGAAAAAATGATTTTCTGGACTTTTTCTTATCGCTGGCGATAGTGGATGTCGTCAAGCGATAGTGTTCTTGTGAGTACCCAAGTCCAAATTTTGCAGAACCATAGTACTGGTTTGCCAAAATCATATTTAATGATTTTTGGCCCACTCCAAACATGTTAGTGGTCATTTATAAATCACGGACTGTCCACTCAATGCAGTGTTTTCAGCGATAATGGTGCCGCATCAGTTTGCGAAGTACTTTCTGTTGCCTTATACTTGATATTTAGAAAACTTTAGTGATCTCTCTAAGGACTCTTTCTCTCTTGTAAGAGATTCAACCCGAGCCTGAGTCTTAGAGAGATATTTCTCAAGCTCTAGTATCCTTGTCAAAGGGAGACAATCCTCTTGACAAGTTGCTTTCTCCTGGCCAAGCACTTTTACTTCATTTTTTAATTTTGTATTTTCTTTAACTAAAAGTTTATTTTAAGATTTGATTAACTGAATTTCATCCGATTTTTTTTCTAGATATTTGAAGGTTTTTAAAAATTCAAAATATAAATCATCATAAGTTTCAGGAGTTACCTCAGTGTCGCTCTGGACACTGCTCTCGTCATCATGTGATGAAATGCTCTTTCGCATCAAGCACATGTTGGCCTCCTCTTTAGTTTCTGAACCTAAACTTCTTGACTCGTCAGAAGTGGCGTCATCCCACATTTCCGCCTTCAAAACTTTCTTCCTATCTTTCTTTCTGTGCTGCTTCTCCTTTAGCTCTTTCAAATACTTTGGGCACTTGCTCTTTATGTGGGCAATTCTCCTGCAGTGATAGCACTCGGGTTGTGGTCTCTCTTCATCATCCTCTCCATCATCTTGGGCTTTTCCTTTCCTATACCCAAATTCTTGCTTCTTGAAAAATTTCCTGAAAGAATTTCTTCTTTCAGGATTTCTCATGAACTTCCTAAATTTCTTCACAAATAGGCTCTCTTCATCTCCATCTTCACTCTCATCGGACTCACTTTCCTCTTCCTTCTTGGACTTCAATGCAAAAGCTTTCTTTCTTGGCTCCAGGCTATACTCTTGTTGTTGAGTCCTCAACTCCACTTCATGGGTTTTCAAATTACCTATCAGATTCTCAATTTGGAGTGACTTTAGATCGTGTGACTCTAAGATGGCAGTCATCTTTGGATTGAACTTTGGGGGAAGTGATCTAGGTATTTTTCTCACGAAATCTCCATTTGAGAAAATCTTTCCTAGAATCCTTGAGTCGTTCACTATCTTACTGAACCTTGTGTACATGGAGTCTAAATCCTCATCAACCTCCATCTTGAACTTCTCAAACTCTTATTCTAATTGGAAAAGCTTCGAGCCCTTTACCTGCGATGTACCTTCATGAGTAACTTTAAGGATATTCCATATATCATACGCAGTATCACATGTACAAACACGATTAAATTCCCTCCTATCTAACGCATAGAATAAGGCGTTCATTGCCTTAGCGTTATTCTTACAGCGAAGCTTATCAGCTTCATCCCATTTATCCTTGGGTTTTTCCTTTGTGAAACTTCCTACAATAGTTATGGGAGCAGTGTAGCATGTTTCTACCATGCCCCAAACATCGATATCTAGTGCTATTAGAAAGCATCGCATTCGAGCTTTCCAATAGTTATAGTCAGTTCCCGTGAATAAGGGAGGTCTACTTATACCTTGCCCCTCAAAAAACACGTGAGTGTTTTGCGCCATTACTCCCAATGGTGAAACCGATTTCGGAGTAAACTCCTCTGATACGAAGTGTTGGATCGTGTGGTGCCCTTAGAGGGGGGTGAATAAGGGTTCGCTAATTTTCTTTAAACCAGACAAACTTTACTTGATGAATAAAACAATGCACTTAAGAAACGAAGACTAGTTTTTCATAAGCAAACTTAACTACTCAGAAATGTATACCAACAAAAAGAATAATGATATATTTCAAATGTGATAAATCTGAATACAAAGTATCTCTATAGAGCTATAGACAAAGGCTTATGAAACAAATAACTTACTTATGTTTTTGTCGGTCATTCTACCAAGAACCGGCAGGCTAAAGCATATCTCTTCCTAGACCTTGCTTCTAGCCTCCCCAAGATCTATCACAATCTAAACACTGCACACAAGGCAACGATTTCTCCCTAAGCCGCATAAGGACTTGGAGGCTACTCACAAGGTGACGATTTTCCCCTAAGCCACACAAGGACTTAAACGCCACACACAAGACGGTGATTTCCCCTCTCGATTACAATAAGAAAACAATATAAATAAGAACAAAACAAATTGAAAACTTTATACTTGAAACTCCCTTCAAAAAAAGTGCTGAAGATGCCGACGAATCCTTGCCAAGGTTACTTTGAATGCTGCTAATGTGTCGTCAATCATTTGCGCTTTGGCCTTCTTGAGAGTAAGGAGTAAATCTGAAATCTGGAGCTCTCTGAATTGTCTAAATAAGAAGGTGCACTCCAGGTAATAAAATTCGTGTTCCCCACAGAAAATGAACATGATTTTATACTTTGTCAATATCGCCTGGCGACACTGGGTATCGCCGCCTGGAGATATCGGTAACTGCTGCCATGTATCCTACGAACTCCTCATTTTTGCATCACAGATCCGTCAATCATCGAACGTGCACTATCACCTGGAGACACTGGGTATCGCCACCTGGCGATAGCGATAACGGATGTCAAATGGCCTATGAACTCCTGATTCTCACTTTGCAGATTAGTCGAACGTGATTCGTCGAGCGTCGAACGTGATTCGTCGAGCGTCGAACGCAGATTCATCGAGCGAGTCGTCGATCGTCGAACGCAGAGTCATCGAGCGTGATTCATCAATCGTCGCTATCGTCTGTCAGCAATACTAAATATTTCCTGGCGATATCTCCTAAGCTCAGTTCTGACCTGATTCATCACCCAAAAGACATTAGAGCTAGACCTGTGATATAAGCACATCAAAAACACCCAAAGATCAAATACAAACAAGATTTGTTATTAGCAAACCAGGAAGCGTGGAATGCATGCTCCAACACTTCTCACCTTTCTTATCACCTGTTTCTTTTATTTTGATTGGGAAGTCAGCAATGACATGCCTAGGCTTACTACAACATAACATATTTGTTGGGTACATTGCCATAATGTCCCAGATTTGAAGAAGTCAAACATGTCAATGATATACACATTATTGTATTTAATGTATGTTCAAGTTCATGCATGCAGGTTAGTCCTTGTAATATTGATAGGACAGGTAATCCAAGTGATGTGACAGGTGGTCACAAAGTAAAGATGTTGAGAGATAGAAATCTGTCTAAGTCATCAGGCATTGAGTGAAGTCAGTTCACTCAACGCCAGATGCAAGGGAGGATGTTGGATAGACTAAAAATTGCCTAAGTCCATTGGAATTGAGTGAAGCCAGTTCACTCAATGCTAGATGCCATAAAGCGTTGAGTTAGTTGTGGACATTCAAAGCCATGAAGTCCTCAAAGCAATTCTGAGGCCAAGTCCACAGACGTTGAGTGAGGGCAGTTCACTCAACGCCATCATCGAGTATAGCTGAATCTGTCAAAGCTTCAATATTGGCATACTGAATATTCAACTAAGTCCAGAAGCATTGAGTGAACACAGCTCACTTGATGCCAAAGCATAAGGCATCGTGTTATGATTAAGCCTAATATTATAGAAAGCGACCAAGTACAAAAGCGTTGAGTGATGAAGCTTCACTCAACGCTCTCAACGCCAGACATAAAAAAGCATTGTGGCATACTGTTGCAGTCAAATCCTAAGAAGAAGACAAGAATTGACTAAGTCCAGAAGCATTGAGTTAAGCTAGTTCACTTAATGCCTAATAAATAAGACAGGCAAAGGCAGAAAGCGTTGAGTGAAGCCAGCTCACTCAATGCCTTCAGACAGGTGAAGAATTGACAAAGTCCAGAGGCGTTGAGTGAGGAAGGCTCACTCAACGCTCTCAACTCCTAATATACATAATGGTTCAGAAAGTTGACTAAGGGTTTTGGTGTTGAGTGAAGCTAATTCACTCAACGCGCTCAACGCCTGAGGAAGCAAAAGATTGTCTATGTCCAGAATCATTAAGTGAAGCTTGTTCACTCAACGCACTCAATGCCTGGAGTGGATCTGAGAAATTGGCTAAGTCCATAACTGATGATTTCAGCCAAAGTCAACAGAGTTCAAATAAGTTGCGGGAAAGATACAAAACACAACAAATAGCGCCAGCACTCTACTGTACGTCTTATTCCATTAAATCAAGTTGTAACTGTCAACTGTAGGTGGTCCCCACTACTTCTTGGAGCCGTTAATTGGCGGAAGATAAAAGGGACAGCTTGACAAAGTATAGCTGAACTTCATCTTCCTCGTCATTGCTTCTGAGCTAAAAGCTTGAAGTCGATCAGGCTGAACTAAAAGTTCATTACAGATAGCTGTAGCAATTTCTTCTACTATAACAAGTTTAGATTAGCTTCTGATAAAGAAAGAGAAGAAGAGCCTTCAAATTTCTGTAGGTTCAGGTTAGCTGTTTGAAGAACTCAAGATCAGTCAAGTCTGCAGTCTTCTACAAAAAGTTCAGAAATATATTTCTGAGATACTTCCAGCAGAGACAACTATTTACTGAAGATAATCTTTTTGTTACTGTAAAAATAGTTAGGGCTGAGATAACTCAGCTCAGGAAGCTGACACAGAGAAATATATTTTTGTCAAATTAACACAAATCAATTTCATTTTTATAGGATCCTTTTGGATCTGAGCTATACGGCTTTTGAGCCTGAGGTAGGGCAGTTTTTCCTAAGTGCATGATCTAGTGTTTGGATCTGAGTGTAGAACCTTTGGTTCTGAGGTAGGATCCTTTTGTATCTGAGTTGTAGGGCTTTTGAGCCTATGGTAGGGAATTTTGCCTGAGCTGTAGGAGAGTCATACTCTCTGAGTGTAGGACCTTTGGGTCTGGGTGTAGGATCCATATTTGGATCTGAGGTGGGGCCTTATGCCTGAGCTGTAGGAGAGTCATTCTCTCTGTGGTAGGTATATCCTCTATAGCCTGGGCTGTAGGACTTGAGTTCAATTCTAAGGTAGGTGATCATTTGATCACTAAGTTGTAGGAGCAAGTTTGCTCTGAGAGTGGGCTTTGTGCCTGAGTTATAAGTCTTGGAGGAGACTGAGAGATCCTGTGGGATCTGAGATGTAATCTCTTTAGAGCTGAGTTTTTGGAGAAGTTTCTTGTCTAACTGGAAGTTAGAAAGGTGGAAGGAGACTGGATGTACCCATAATATGGGGAACCACTATAAATTTTGTGTGTGCTTGTATGGTTTGCCTTGAAAGCTTTAATCTACTAACTAACTATACACTAAGTTAACATTACTAATAAAAAACCAGAAAACCTATTCATCCCACCCCCCCCCCCCCCTCTAGGTTGTTAGCTACCTTAAAAACAAGACTTTAAAGTGGTATCAGAGGGAGGTTGCTCAAAAAAGAACCATAAGGAGCTAGGTTCCACGAAACTCTTCATCTGCAGGAATAAGAGTTTTAGAAACTGGAAAGAGAGGGTCAGGCTATTTATGGAAGCCTATAACCCAATGATCTTTGTGATAGTTAAGGAGGGACCCTTCATACCTATGAAGATCTCAGTTTTGGATGCCAATGTCTAGACACCAAAGACATATTCAGAGATGACTAAGGATGAAGTCATCTTAGCTATATTGGACAAGAAGGCACAAAACATCATTGTCAGTGTCATAGATTATTCAACCTTTCAGAATTTGGTTCACTGCTAGACCTCCAAAGAGATGTGGGGCACTCTTGTGGTCTACATGGAGGGTACTGAAGAGGTAAGAGATGATAGGAAGTCCATGCTCAACCAGGAGTATGAAGCTTTCAGGCAATCCCAGAAAGAGAACATAACTACTTGCTATGAAAGATTTTTCAAGATTATAAATAAACCGAGGACCTATAGGAGGGTCTTAAATCATTATGAGATTAATGACAAGTTCCTAAGGTCTCTCACTAGAGAATGGGATACTAAGATATGTGTCATAAGAGAGGTGGCTAAGCTTGCTGATACTCCTCCCCAAACATTGTTTGGAAAGTTGCTCTCTTATGAGATGCAGCTGGCTGCCAGGAAAGATGAGGAGGCCTCCAACAGATCCCAAGCCAAGGAAAAGTCCTTGGCCTTCAGAGCAGACTGCACCAAGAAGAGTAAGAAGAGGATTCCCTCTCCTCCAAGGAGGCCAGCTAAGTCATACAGCTAAGAATTAGATACATCAGACTGTGGTATGTCTGATGAAGACTTTGCTGCCTTCTCCAGGCATTTTCAGAAGCTGATGAAGAAGAAACATTGGAAGAGCAGACCTTACACCTCTTCTCATCACAGGAAGAATCACTCCATGGCTGACAGGTATTATTCTAAAACTAGTAAATATAATTCCTCTAAATTTGTCTGTTATTGTTGCAGCAAACTAGGGCACGTGATAGATGACTGCTCAGTAAAGAGAAAGGAGGCTGGTGAGAAGAAATAACACCAGCTCAAGGGGAAGAAGGAGAATTCCTTCAAGTGTAAGAAAGATAAGAGTGGACTGACTCATCTTCATCTGAGTATGAAGAAGAGGAAGCCTACATAGGGCTCTATGTGTTTAAGAAGAAGCTTTCCTTAGGATGCTTGCTACTATTATAGATGAAGTTGAAGACTGTCTTGATGCTGGGACAAGTAACAGGGCTCCTCTGTCACACTCAGACAGTGATTCAGAGGTGGATGATGAAGATGAAGGAGATTCCTACAACTGTTATGGGCTGATGGAAATGACTGATGAGGAATCCAGCCAGGATCAGCCTGGTCAAAGCAAGGTACATACTTTTTCTAGTTCTTCTTCTGAGACTGGGTATGAGACTAGTCCTTGTACAGAAGCTTATTCATTCAGTAGTGAAGATGATTCTAAATCTGAAGGAGATGTCAATCAATTGATTGACAGGTATGGAGAACTTCTGGATGCCTTTAAGAAGTGCAAGAAGTTGTCTAAAAAGCAAGATGTGGAGATTTTCTCTCTATAGTTAGCTGCTTCCTAGCATGCCAAAACCGCATCTTTGCAGGATCAGAAGGATAGGAAAGTTAGCCAACTTAAGGTGTTGAATCTCATCTAGATAGGCTCCATAAAGTTCAAGAATAGTCTCATTATGGACCTTGAAGAGAAGCTCCAGAGGGAGAAGAGAATTGTGGCTAGTTTTTCTAAGCCCAATACAGTGTTGTTCTTACTAGACTCCTTCTCCTATCAGAAGGGTAAGAAGGGGTTTGGATTCAAGGGAAGCACAAGAGCTACCCCTTCCAAAGGGAAGGGCAAAGCTCCAAATCCATCTCTGCCTCTGGCTTCTAAGCCTCCCATTCCTTTTAGGAAAGTTCAGTTACCTTCAAACAAGTATGACCAAGAGAGCATCTATGGTAATTGGATGAATGGTAGATCCACTAGTGTGAATAAGGAGGTTTATAGCTATGGTGGAAGGTATAGTAGGGAAGTGAGAGCATTTAAGGCTGCCCATGAGGAAATTCAAATGGCCCATCATGGACCATTTGTCTTTGGTGCTCCAGCCCCCACTCACAAGAATGTGGTTGTGGCTAAGGTTCAGAACCATTCAGTAGACTCAGACCAAGGGTCAGTCTATCAATAAGCATGGTTTGGGAATTTCTTATGCTATCAAGAGCATGTCTTCTGCAAAAATGATTGCTGCTGATAGAACTCAGAGCAGGCCAAATAAGTCGGTTAGAAGACTTACCTTCAGTCAGATCCTTGCCCACAATGTCCCAAATTTGAAGAAGTCAAACATGTCAATGATATATGGATTATTGTATTTAATGTATGTTCAAGTTCATGCATGCAGGTTAGTCCTTATAACAGTGATAGCACATGTATTCGAAGTGATGCGATAGGTGGTCACAAAGTAAAGATATGGAGAGACAAAAATCTGTCTAAGACGACCGGTAATGAGTGAAGCCAGTTCACTCAACGCAAGATGCAAGGGAGGATGTTGGATAGGCTGAAAATCACTTAAGTACACAGGCATTAAGTGAAGCCAGTTCATTCAATGTCAGATGCCATAAAGCACTGAGTTAATTATGGACAGTCAAATCCATGAAGTTTGTAAAGCAATTTTGCGGCCAAGTCCACAAGCATTGAGTGAGTACAGTTCACTCAACGTCATCATTGAGTATAGCTGAATCTGTCAAAGCTTCAGTATTGGCGTGCTAAATATTCAACTAAGTCTAGAAGCGTCGAGTGAACACAGCTCACTTGACACCGAAGCAGAAGGCATCGTGTTATGATAAAGCCTAAGATGACAAAAAGCGACCAAGTACAAAAGCGTTGAGTGATGAAGCTTCACTCGACGCTCTGAATGTCAACAGCAAATGCATTGAGTCATGCTGCTACAGTCAAAGCCTGAGAAGAAGAGAGGAATTGACTAAGTCCAGAAGCATTGAGTGAAGCCAGTTCACTCAATGCCTAATAAAAAAGGCAGTCAATAGCAGAAAGCGTTGAGTGAGGCTAGCTAACTTAACGCCTTCAGACAGGTGAAGAATTGACTAAGTCCAGAGGCGTTGACTAAGGAAGGCTCACTCAACACTCTAAACACCTAAGATGCAGAACGGTTCAGAAAGTTGACTAAGGGTTTTGGTATTGAGTGAAGCTTGTTCACTCAACGCACTCAACGCCTGATTAAGCAAAAGATTGGCTAAGTCCAGAATTGTTGAATAAAGCTTATTCACTCAACGCACTCAATGCCTAGAGTGGATATGAGAAATTGACCAAGTATATAATTGATGACGTTATCCAAAGTCAACAAAAGTGAATAGAGTTCAAATAAGTTGCGGGAAAGCTATAGAACACGACAAATAGCGCCAGCACTCTACTATACGTCTTCTTCCATTAAAGCAAGTTGCAGCTATCAACTGCAAGTGGTCCCCACTGCTTCTTGGAGCCGTTAATCGTTGGAAGATAAACGGGACAGCTTTAAAAGGAAGAACTTAACTTTTAGGGTTTCATTCTTTTCACAAAGTGCGATTGGACTTCATCTTCCTTGACATTGTTGGAGAGCTAAAAGCTTGAAGTCGATCCAGCTAAACTAAAAGTTCATTACAGATAGTTGTAGCAATTTCTTCTACTACAACAAGTTCAAACTAACATCTGATAAAGAAAGAGAAGAAGAGCCTTCAGTTTTCTGCAGGTTCAAGTTAGTTGTTTGAAGAACTCAAGATCATTCAAGTCTTCAGTCTTCTGCAGCAAATTCAAAAACATATTTCTGAGATACTTCCAGTAAAGACAGCTATTTACTGAAGATCATCTTTCTACTACTGAGAAGAAAGTTAGGACTAAGATAACTCAGCTCACGAAGCTGACACAGAGAAATATCTTTGTGTCAAATTAACACAAATCAATTTCATTTCTGTAGAATCCTTTTAGATCTGAGTTGTAGGGCTTTTGAGCTTGAGGTATGGTAGATTTTCCATAGTGTATGATTTAGTGTTTGGATCTGAGTGTAGGACCTTTGGGTCTAAGGTAGGATCCTTTTGGATCTGAGCTGTAGGGCTTTTGATTCTGAGATAGGGAAGTTTGCCTGAGTTGTAGGAGAGTCATACTCTCTGAGTGTAGGACCTTTGGGTCTAAGTGTAGGATCCAAATTTGGATTTGAGGTAGGGCCTTATACCTGAGCTATAAGAGAGTCATTCTCTCTGAGGTAGGGCAATCCTCCATAGCCTGAGATGTAGGACTTGATTTCAAGTCTGAGGTAGTGATCATTTGATCATTGAGTTATAGGAGCAAGTTTGCTCTGAGGTAGGGTTTTGTGCTTGAGTTGTAAGTCTTGGAGGAGACTTAGAGATCCTGTAGGATCTGAGGTGTAAGCTCTTTGGAGCTAAGTTTTTTGAGAAGTGACTTGTCTAACCGGAAGTTAGAAAGGTGGGAGGAGAGTGGATGTACCCATAATCTAGGGAACCACTATAAATTCTATGTGTGCTTGTGTGGTTTGTCCTGAAAGCTTTAATCTACTAACAAACTACACACTAAGTTAATAATACTAATAAAAAACCCGAAAACCTATTCACCCCGCCCCCTCTAGGTTATTAGCTACTTTGAAAATAAAGACTTTTAATACTATATTAGAAGAAATATGTTTACTAGGTTTAGAATCATACACTTCTCCTTTAGAGAACTTTTTCCCAAATTTTCTACAACTTTTCATGTAGTATGAAGAGGAGGAAGGTTTTCTCTTCCATTGCTTCCTCTTCTTCATCTTTTGGAATTGACTTGAGAAGGCAGCAAACTCCCCATCTGACATGTTGCTATTAGATGTGCTAGAATCAGTGATCTCCGAATCAGTTGGCCTCTTGGGGAGAGGCAATTCTCTTCTTACTCTTCTTAGAGCTCTTAGACTTGATATCCACTATCCCCTCCTTGGCATTGGACCTGATGGTGGTCTCTTCCTCCTTCCTAGCAGATAGCTGCATCTCATAGGAGAGCGGCTTTCCAAATAATGTGTGAGGAGGATTTTCAGCAAGCTTGGCCACTTCCCTGATGATACATATTATTGTGTCCAAATCTATAGTTAGAGACCATAGGAACTTATCATTCAGCTCATAATTGTTGAAGACCCTTCCATAGATCCTCAGCTCATTCACTACCCTGAAAAACCTTTTATAGCACTCAACTATGATGTCCTTGTTGTTCTGTCTAAAAAATTCAGACTGTTGATTGAGCAGAGATTTTATATCATCCCCAACTTCTTTGGTGCCCTCCAAGTACACTATTAATGTCTCCCATATATCCTTGGCAGTCTCACAATGCACCAAGTTCTGGAAAGTAGAATCATCAATAATACTTACTATGATATTTTTTGCTCTTCTATCCATAGTAGCAAGTGTTACTTCATCCCTGGCCATTTCAGTATAGTTCTTGGGCACTCTTAGGTTTGGGTCAATGATGGAGGCCTTTTAGGGGATAGAAGGTCCCTCTTAAACTATAATATAAATCCTAGGTTCAAAGGCTTCCATAAATAGCCTGGCCCTTTACTTCCAAATGCCAAAGGTCTCCTTTCTACATTTAGGCAACTACATAGAGCTCATCTCCTTATGAGCCTCTGTAGTAGAGATATTTAAATTTTATTTGACTACCCCTTATAGGATTTGGTCAGACTGTTAAGTCCTTTTTGACCAACTTGCCTCTGATGCCACTTGATAGTTAACTGGGTAGTAGTTTAAATCACCTAGAGGGGGTGAATAAGTTATTTGTATTATTATTCTTTTTACTCTACTATTTAGTCTCAATTAAACATCATAGAAAGCACAGAAATTTTATAGTGGTTCTCCAAGGTCTGGGTACATCCACTTTCCCTCACCACCTTTCTAATAGTGTGTTAAACAAGGCAACCTTCTCCAAACTCAACTCAAATAGCTTATAACACGGATCCCTCGGGATCTCATAGGTTTCCTCCAAAGTCTACCTTAGTCCACTGCCCTACAACTGAGTATTCTATGCTCTTACACCTTCGTGACCCTCCAGGTCGATCACCTGCCCTAGGCCTATCGAGAAGCCCTACAACTCAGGCATACAGGCCCTACACTCAGGCATACAAGCCCTACACTCAGGCACACTGGCCTTACACTTAGAACAAAAAGTTCTTACAATATTATTTGTTTGGATTACAACAAAAGACAGTAAAAGATATACACCTTCAGATTTGGTCTTCTGTTCAAATAGAATAGCTTAGAACTATCATGGAGCTGGGCTTAATGTATTGTTCTTCAGCTTGTGCCTTAGCTCCTTCTTGATCTCCAGTCTCCTTGTAGAAAGAAGAAGATCAACCACTGATCCTTGATGGACCCAACCTATTATCCTTAGATCTGAGAACAACTTCTGGAAGCACAAGGTCGTTGGAACTCTCAGCACTTCCAGTATATTATAGCAGCACTTAGTAGCGGCAACAACAACTTGGTACTAGCACGCACACGATCCTTTTATTCTTGACCTAGAAGATGCTTAATATAGGCTCCATCAATCTACAATGACTCATGGATTGATTTGATCTTATATGGCCAAGAATGGATAAAGTTATTTTGCTTTATTTGTCTTCCGTCAAAAATGGGTCGCTCCATCTCAATGGCTATTTTCAAAATTGTCTCAGCGGTTTAGATGAGACTAGCTTCTGTCTCAGCGGCAGATTCACTACGTCTCAGTGGTTTCGCTGAGAGCACACTGCATCACAGTAGGGCTGGGACAGGTTGCTATATTAGCGACTATTAGCTTAGTCTCAGTGGTTCCGCTGAGACCAGACAGTCTTCTCGATAAATTTATCCAGAACAGCTGAGACAAATACGGCAATGTCCAAATCTATTCTAAACATGTTTTTAGAACAACTTAAACCTATACAATGAGTAAAGTAGAAGGTCCATCAAATACATTATGCGCTTAGCATTGAATGTGATGCCTCTTCAAATCCAAGTAACATTGAAGGGTAATATTCCCAACAACTACCCCCTTCACCATCAAGGTACCATCTCTTGCCGCCCTAATTCTTTTCTTATTTCAGGTTTAGGGGTTTTCCTCTCGAAAATTCTTCTTGCATAAATCCATGGATATGCTAAATCAATTGTAACTCAGTAGCTTGTCGAGAAGACATGCGTTAGTAGCATGTGGAGAAGACATGCTGGAGGAAAAAATGCTTGTTTTCTCGGCACAGATCAAAACTTCCTATAATTTTGGCTTCCCTATAAGAACATTATATACACTTTTTAGTTGTAAGTCAATAAACTTGATTATTTGTTATAGGCTCCAATTTACTGGGATTTATCTGAGTGTCTTGCCTTATCTCCTCTGTCTATGTCATATTTATATTACGCTAACATTTTTGTATTGAAATATTGACAACATTTTTTGTCCTCATGATATTGTTTTTGGATTCAAGAGTTTAGCACGTTCGATAATTGCTTGCACCAGGTGTGATGTGGTGAAGTTTCCATGGTAGATGCGGAGAAGAGACTCTTAGCAAATGCACTTCAAGATACTGAACATAAGTTAATTGAGATTGAGAAGAAAGATTAGATAATAATTTCACGTGTGAGCTAAATATTTTTTTCTTAACTTTTTGCAATCTGTAGTGCATATATTTTAGTAGATTGATGTTTAAGCTTGATGTTTAATTGTTTAGCATGAATGAGTTTGTTGTTTGCATAAATCTAGATTCTGAATGCGAGTTTCATGTTCTAGAAACTCAAAATTATAACAACTTAAATACAAATTGACTTCTTCTTGCTAAATTTGGGGTGGAATATGCATGAACAAGCTATGACCGGTAACTAAGTGTTTAGAATCCATTGTGATAAACCAATATAAAATTTTAAA
The DNA here is from genome assembly GCA_039513925.1 of Platanthera zijinensis. NCBI lineage: Eukaryota > Viridiplantae > Streptophyta > Magnoliopsida > Asparagales > Orchidaceae > Platanthera > Platanthera zijinensis. The sequence goes on along the minus strand of CM077079.1, from coordinate 133,198,612 downwards.
CAAGTTGTTTAGCATGAAAACATGAACAAAACAATGTTTTGTTTAAGTTTAACAAAATATTGTTCTTTTTTCAATCCTTAGGTTGGGTATTTTTTGTTGTTTGTATTAGCTCACTTGTACAAACATGAGTTGTGACTTGAACAACTTGTTTGAAATTTTATATTGGTTTATCCATGTCTTCATTCAGCAGTTTTTACTATTATTTGTCGTTTGAATTGTATTTTATTTACATGATTGTTCTTGTTATGTACAACATTGATTTGATAATTATTTTTGTCATTGTGGTGTATATTAATTAGCTTGGTTAATATACTAATAAAAGCTTGTTTAGTTTCAATTATGTTGAAGCCTTGTTTGTATGATGTAAAGGTATTATACCAATTTATATCCACTTATTTCTTTGCGAGTTGTTCAAGAAATATGTGTTATGCATGTTTTTTCATATTTTAGAACATGAAGGATCTTCCTTCCACATACAAAGCCTTCCAAAAGATGAAATTTCATGTGTCAAATCCAATTGTTTGCCCTTCCTTACCCATGTTAAACACAAGATTGGAAAAAGGTAGATTTCCAAGTTTTATATTGAGATTCTCAACAATAAAAGGAGAAATAGTGATTGCTATAGTTATTCTTGCTACTATCAATGATTTATAATTATTTTCTACATTCCATTAGAAAAAATTAAGTACTGATTAATTTAATTGTTTATTATCTATAATTATATCTCGTGGTGCATACCAAAGTTCATATATGGTGGCCAATGAAGTTTCCTCTCTCATTTTTATAGGTGATCTACCCACCATTGATGAAGTAAAAAAGTTACCTTAATGATCAAAGTTGGAGTTATATATATAACATGGAAGAAGCGAATTTCTATAATAATAAATTTGCACTTTTATCCCTTATGCAAATTGCTATTGTTATATTCATTGTAAATATCAATTATCATCATCATCAGCTATATATCCCTACAATAAGGCCTAAACAATTATCTAAAAGCAATGATCCTGACTGTTTATGCAGATTGAACTGGTCAAATTAATCAGCCAGGGGTTGATCTCTACAACAAATTGATAGATGTGTTGCTTGCTAAAGGTATGTGGGAGAAAAAAAATCAATATTTTGCTGGAATGAAGAATTTGTTAGACATTTAAGAATTAAACTTTTCGGAGTTTACTACTTACACAATTTATGACTTTTGCAGGCATCAAACCATATATCACGATTTTCCATTGGGGCCTTCCTCACGCTTTAGAAAACTGATATGAAGGATGGCTTAGTCATGGAATAATGTAATTATATTATCTCTTAAGGCTCATTTGATAACTTGTAGGGAACTTGTTTTTAAAAAATAACGAGTTCATTAGACCCCTGATTGGATATTGCTAGTAATCAATATGGTTTTTTTAATATTCAACCACTTTCAAGATTATTTGAAAGTGAGGTTTTTATTTTCACATTCAAAGTGGGTAAAAAATGAAATCACCATTTCAGATATATATATATATAATCTATAATTGACGAAGTTAGCTCTTACTGATATTGATTATTTTGAAAACTTATTAATTTGACCTTCTCCTTTTCAAAAGCACATTTGTTTCTTATATATAGAGTATAGAAATCAATCAGCATGCTTTAGAAAATGATGATTTGATTTCCATTTGTTTCAGTTGTGAAAAGTGAAATCATCATTTTTGAGAGATTTATAAGTTGTTTCTAATGTTTCAAATAATATTGATTTCTAACCACATCTAAATCAAGTGGCTGAGTTCAATAAATTAATTATTATTTAAAAAAATTGTGTTCTATGTTCAAGCAATCAAATAAGGTATTCGACTTCTTCCTCTTTGATTTAATCGTAACACAGTGGAAGGTCTATGAAAGTCTTATTTTCAAGGTTAGCAAAACACTTAGAGGGGGTGAATAGGTTTATGTCTTTATTTTACCTTTCTAATTTGTTATCAGATTTATGTGCATGTGATTAGGTTAGTTATCCGCTTTCAAGAACATTCACAGATGACACCGCAATTTTATAGTGGTTCCCCAATCTTGGGTACATCCACTGTCCCTCTGCGCCTATCTAACAGTGTGTTAGATTCGGCTCTCCCTCCAAAACATAGCTACTTAATAGCTTACAACACTGATCCCGCAAGACCACATAGGTCACACAGACCTAACAATTAGGAACTAAGCCAACCCTCAGGTCACAACGACCTTTAACTCGACACAAAGCCAAACACAGGTCACAAAGACCTTAGCCTTTATAAAACAGGCTTACAACTCCAAATTCACCAAGAATCTTTACATAAGAAAAAAATTGAGAAAGATTATATGATTAAACACCAGATCAAGAACTCTGTGTCATCTTCTTCCTGGACTGAGCATATATCAGCCCAACCTTTTGCTGTTGAAGACAATGATGTAGGCAGTAGATTCTTTCTTCAAACAGCTAACCTTCCTTCTGTAAAACTTGTAGATCTGCTCTCTCATAATGAATTCTGATCCTGCTGTTATGAATGGTAATTTCTCCATCTATCTCCTTTATCACAACCCGCATTTTTCCCAACAATTTAATTATATCAGAGCAAGAGGAAAATACGCGTCGTGATGCCACGCCGTGTAGGGGATAACTGCAGACGTTTAGGCAAGACTCCAAACTCTACAATTTTAATAGAAAACATAAATGGTTATGAATAAAATCCAGTTTAAGTTAAGATGGTAGCTGTATCCCTCGGCTTAGTGAATCATCTAGTTCACGATTTAAAATATAAATTATACGCTTGCGGAAAATACTTATTTAAATTGACTCTAATATCCTACATGAGTATAAATGTCCCCGAGGAACAACTCATACAATGCAAACCCTAGATTTATAATAAGTGTAGGAAAGTCTTTACACTAAATAAAAAGTAGTGGCTTAGTTTTGAAAGAGATGACAAGTATGCTTTACTAATAGTAGAGTTTTATAGGTTAAAAATATCTAACATGCAATCCTAGCAATAAATCATCCCAGAGAGCAAGTAATATAAACCAAACATAAGGAAACCACAACAGCTAGCAAGTGTCCAAAAAGGTCAACAAACCTGTGGGCATCAACAACCTGACACGAACCCACAGTATGAATATGTCTGAAACTGGGCAAAGAAAACTAAAACAACAAACTACCTCGCTACGGCGAGGGGGAAAACTACAGCCAAACTGCTACTGCTAAGGCTCCAAAACCGGCTCCGCTACCTGCTAATGCTCCGAATCTGAGGCATTCCAAAGACAGAACACCTCAGCAAGAGGGTACAAATGGTGGCAGAAAAATAAACAAAATAAAACAAAGGTCAGACGGGGTACCAACCCAAGACCAACAGTACTGAAGTAAGGTGTCGAATAGGAAAAGAAAGAAATATCTACGTGAATCGTCACGTACTCCCACAAATACACCAGATTTCTCAAGGCAAAAAGGGAACAATAAAAGTAAAAACATAAAGAAGAAATTTAACTAGCTTTACTAAGCACCTGTGGTCGACCCTACCTCAAAAACACGGGCGAGGTGGTCACTCAACTGGACACACCCCTCACGAATAATTTATCCGCTTAACTGCGAGGGAGTCTCATACTCTCCACCATACACCGCAGATGCCCAAAAAAAACCTGGTAGGCTTCCACAAGGTACCATAAAGGAATCAGACCATGCGGAGGTGGTTTTATCCACTAACTCCCGCAAATTTTAGAAACCCAAAGAAACCACAACACAAATATATCTCAAGATTTGGCTCATCAGATTCTACTTGACACTTCTAGTTTCAAGACATGGTTGATCAACCCCTATGAACGATTTACAATCCTAGACAAACTCTAATACGATCAATAACAATAGGTAATGCATTTAAAGGCATTAATAAAACACATCAAGAGCGATTAAATATATCATGACAAGATCAAGTTCACCAAGACAAAATCTTACAATCTCGAGAGATCATCCAAAAAGGTTAATCGTAGCAATAACTTGGAAAACAAAGTGAAGAAAATTTTAAAGAACATTAAAACTGAACCGTTACCATCAAATCGGACAAGGAGAAATGAGGGGAAACCACCACTTGCCTTGGTTTTACCGGAAAAGTTCTCCAAATTAGTCCACATCACAGATCGGGGCAAAAGAGGATGGAGGAAGTTGAAATCTAGACAAAAATGGTCGAAAAGGGGGTTAGGGCCGAAAAACCCTAACGAGAAAACTCAAAGAAAGGGGAAAAAATTACCACGATAGCACAGCTCTCGGTGAGAGCTTTCCAAATATACGCTCGGTTGAAGATTTCGAGCACCGGAGCTCCGTCGGCGGCCACCGGAAGATTCACGAAATATTCTCTCTCTCGCTCACGCCGCTCTGGTTCAGGAGAAAGAATCGGAGAAGATGAAGTATTCCTATTTTTCTAAATAACCTAAGTATAAGAATATCTATATATATAAGTAGTTATAAAAAGTTTTGTCAAAAAATATAAAAAAAACGGTTTAAGTACGAGCAGTTTGCGGAAAACAAAATTAGAGGTCTAGAATGGCTTCAAATCGAAAAGTGCCCAACATAAATGTTGTAGATCGCGTCGAGACGAACAAATTTTATGTTAGCTATTTTTTCATACAACACTGTTTTGACCCTCAAAAAGGCTCCCGAACACAAACTATTACGAACTACACGAGAAAGACAGCAGACTATTCGAGTATACAGAAGGCTACTCGAGTAAGCAGAAACAGACTACTCGAGTATGCAGGAACAGACTACTCGAGTATACAGAAGGCTACTCGAGTATATAGAAACAGACTACTCGAGTATACAGAAACAGACTACTCGAGTATACAGAAACAGACTACTCGAGTATACAGAAGGCTACTCGAGTATACATAAACAGACTACTCGAGTATACAGAAACAGACTACTCGAGTATACAGAAGGCTACTCGAGTATACATAAACAGACTACTTGAGTATACAGAAACAGACTACTCGAGTATACAGAAGGCTACTCGAGTATACATAAACAGACTACTCGAGTATACATAAACAGACTACTCGAGTATACAGAAACAGACTACTCGAGTATACATAAACAGACTACTCGAGTATACATAAACAGACTACTCGAGTATACATAAACAGACTACTCGAGTATACAGAATTGGAGGAACAGAAGATTTACATAATAAGCAGAAACTTCACACGAGTCAAGGTTGCAGGAAAAACAATTTCTTGGCAAATCTAACCTTTTGATCAAACTATAAGAATGAATAGTACTTTTCATTTTTGAATAGTAATTTAATATTAAAATAATCGTATTTATATATATTTGAATAAGGAAACGCGAGATCAAAACGGAGGCCCAAACGAGCGCCGAATTGAACGAAACTCACGCCGTAGGCGAACACAGACGCTACGAACACAACGGCGAAGTCAAAACCAAGATCAGACGAGCCATTCTCGAGATATAAGTTTTCAAAGTTTACGACGAACATAAATTCCACAAAACTTTGGAAAAACGCCGAGGCCCAAATATCGCTCGGATCGCGACGAAACTTGACGAGTAAGTCAAAAATTACTCAACTTAAATTCCAAATGCAAAATTTTCTCATAACAACAAGAATTCGGCCGACTTGACTGCATGGACGCGAAAATGCCTTTATGGCATTACGTCGTCATCTTGACGTTAAAGGTAACGCCATGACGTCATAAATATGATGTTTCCCATTTAAATAAATCATCGAAAAATCGGGGGCGTTATAGTCACTCCCCCTAAAAAGAAGTTTCGTCCCGAAACTTAACACAACTCCAAAACCAAATCAAAATGATAAAATCAAACGTGACTGAAAACATATCGACGTACCCGAAACTAGGAGAAGAGGTGCGGATGAGATTCTCTCATTGCTGACTCCAATTCCCACGTCGCACTCTCGACGTCTTGATTTCTCCAAAGAATCTTAACCATGGGGATAGTCTTCCTTCGCAAGACACGCTCTTGAGATTCCAAAACGCGGACAGGCTCTTCCAAATACGACAGATTGGGCTGAATTTGGGGCACCGAGTCAAGAATTTGACGATCACTACGAACACACTTCCGCAACTGGCTCACATGGAACACATCGTGGACACCAGGGAAGCTAGCAGGTAATTCTAGTCGATAAGCTGACACTCCGATGCGCTCCAGAATCTGAAAAGGTCCCACATACCGGGGGTCTAACTTGTGGTTCCTTCCAAATCTTTTTACTCCTGGCATCGGAGAAACTTTCAGGAAAACCAAGTCCCCAAAGACAAACTCCAAATCGACCCTTCGTCGATTAGCATATTTCTCATAACGCTCTTGTGTTACACGTAGCTTCTCTCGAATATGAGCCACCGCACAATTCATCTCCTCAAGGACTTCCGGACCTAGCAATGGTCTCTCACCATCCTCAGCCCAAAATAAGGGAGTCCTACAACGCCTCACATACAAGGCCTCAAACGGGGCCATCTGCAAGCTCTCTTGATAACTATTATTGTAAGCAAACTCCATAAGTCTGAGACGCTCATCCCAAGCACCACCATGATCCAAAATATAACATCTAATCATGTCCTCCACGATCTGATTTACTCTTTCTGTTTGCCCATTCGTCTGTGGATGATAGGCAGTGGAGTACCTCAAGTCGGTACCCAACCCCTCTTGCAGGCTCTTCCAAAAGCGAGACGTAAATCTGGAGTCCCGATCTGATACAATGCTAACAGGCACTCCATGTAACCTGATGACCTCTTCAAGATATAGCTCAGCTATCTTCTTCATCGAATACCCAATATTAAACAGAACAAAGTGGGCACACTTTGTCAGTCTGTCGACTATCACCCAAACTGAGTCATTCCCACGGGGAGATTTTGGTAGACCGGTGATAAAATCCATTGAAATACTTTCCCATTTCCAACTTGGAATATCAAGAGGTGTCAATTTACCACCATGCCTTCTATGATCAGCCTTGACACGCTGACACGTATAACATTCTGATACAAACTTTGTGATATTGCCCTTCATCCCTGCCCGCCAAACAATTTGCTTTAGATCTTTATACATTTTGGTGGAACCAGGATGATAGGAAACACTGGAACCATGAGCTTCTTCACAAATTTTAGCCCGAATGTCACCCATGTCAGGAATACAGAATCTACCCCGATATTTCAGAGTACCTAGCTCATCCAAAGAAAAATCAGGTAACTCTCCTTTCTCAGTCCTATTCCAGAGGTGCAACAATTCCGGATCATCCTTTTGGTGTACCCTAGTAAGGGAAATCCAAGAGGGCGCTTCTGCTTCCAAACTAGCAGGTGTAGAACTACTCCCAATCTCGATGTTCATCAACAAGAATTCTTCTACCAAGGACTGTACCGATAGATTAAAAATTTTAGCGGTCTTCCTACTCAAGGCATCAGCTACTACATTAGCCTTTCCCGGATGATAAAGAATTTCTACTTCATAATCCGCCACATATTCTAACCACTGACGCTGGCGTAGATTTAGTTCCTTCTGAGTGAATACATACTTCAAACTCTTATGGTCCGTATAGATCTTGCACAACGCGCCATACAATAAGTGTCGCCACAGCTTCAGCGCATAAATTACGGCAGCAAGCTCCAAATCGTGTGTAGGATAGTTTCTCTCGTGAATCTTTAGTTGCCTCGATCCATACGCGATCACCTTACCATCTTGCATTAAATCACAACCAAGTCCGATGTGTGACGCATCGACGTACACAGCATACTCGACTCCTTCAGTAGGTAAGGTTAAAATTGGGGCAGTACACAGTCTCTTCTTTAACTCTTGGAAAGCCTCTTCACACTTATCACTCCAAATGAATACAGTATTCTTCTGAGTAAGTCTGGTTAAAGGAGCAGACAACAACGAAAATCCTTCCACAAATCTTCTATAGTAGCCAGCGAGGCCTAAGAAGCTCCTAATCTCCTTAGGTGTAGAAGGTCTTTCCCATTCCATCACGGCAGAAATCTTGGTCGGGTCTACAGAAATACCATCCTTGCCTACCACATGACCCAGAAAGGACACCTGAGGTAGCCAGAACTCACATTTGCTCAACTTCGCATATAGCTTATGCTCCCTCAAGGTCGACAAAACCAAATGCAAATGCTGAGTATGCTCCTCAACATTGCGGGAATACACTAGGACATCATCTATGAACACAATAATGAATCGGTCCAAGAAATCCTTAAACACCTTATTCATCAAATCCATGAAAGAAGAGGGTGCATTGGTTAAACCGAAAGACATCACCAAAAACTCATAATGTCCATGCCGTGAACGGAATGCGGTTCGTGGAATATCTTCCTCGCGAATCCTCAACTGGTGGTAGCCTGAGCGAAGATCGATTTTTGAAAATACCGAGCTACCACGCAACTGATCGAACAAATCATCGATCCTTGGCAGGGGATATCTATTCTTAACAATCACCTTATTTAATTCCCTATAATTGATGCAAAGCCTCATCGATCCGTCCTTCTTCCTTACGAACAAAACCGGAGCACCCCACGGAGAAGAACTTGGTCTAATAAAACCACACCTCAGCAACTCATCGAGCTGAGTATGCAACTCATCCAACTCACGCGGAGCCATACGGTACGGTGCTTTGGCGATGGGAAGAGTGCCTGGCTCGAGGTCAATCACGAACTCAATCTCCTCTCAGGAGGAAGTCCTGGAAGACTATCAGGAAAGACATCTGGAAACTCTCGCACCACCGAGACATCCTCGAGACGTGGTGTAACAGAAGCTGTTTCCAGAGCAGAAATAGAAACTAAAAACGCCTCGCAACCAGACTATATAGCACGTACTGCAGAAATGACAGGGGAAACTCTGTCCTGAAATCCATAGACGCTCATAGGTTGGCCATTGTCCATCCTGAAGTCCAGTCTTTTTGCCTTGCACTGGATGACTGCATCATACTTGGACAGCCAGTCCATGCCCAAAATCACATGAAAATCAGTCAGGTCTAAAATTAACAGATCCGCAAGGGCCAGAAAATTGCCAAGATGAATAGGGCATCTAGAAACTCCTTGATTGGATATCACCGAATCACCAGAGGGAAGCTTGACAATGAAGGAGTCTCTCAATTGATCAACATCCAGGCGATGTTTATCAACAAACCTCCTGGCCACAAAGGAATGGGTGGCACCCGAATCGAACAGAATGCGCGCCCACCTATTCTGCACCTTAAACTCCCCTAAAACCATAACATACATAACTAAACGAACGATAACCATGGCAACAATGATAAATAATAGGGATAAAATAGACTGGGGCTAACCTGAAATAACTTGCGTAGAGTTTTGAGCTTCCTCGCTAGTCATCACGTTCAGCTTTCCTTTTCCTTTATCTAGGGTTGGTGGTGGCGGTAGAGCTCGAAGCGGGGCAGGCTGCAGTGGGGTTTGAGCCTGGGGGCACGAAGATTTCTGGTGTCCCTTCTGCCCGCACTAGAAGCAGGTCCTTTCTTTCATCCAGCACCGACTCACATCATGACCCTTCCTTGCACAGAACGAGCACACGAGCTCTCCCTTAGGTGCACCTTGGATGGCGTGCACTTGCTGCTGCTTCAGGGTGGCTGTTCTCTTGAAACATCTTTCGTAAGGGTGGCTAGAACGACCACAGAAACTACACACTTCCTTACCTTTCTTCTTCGAAGAAGGGCCAGATGCCCTGGAGCTACCATCCTCAACACCCTTCCTTTTCTCTTTCCTCGCCGCAGCACCGCGGTTCTTGGCATTTTCAATCGCTTTAACTTTTAGTGCGGCTTCCACTGCCATAGCATAACTGTCAGCTCCATAAGTGCATGCCCACTGCTGGACATAACTTCTTAGTCCTCCCAGGAAATGTTTCACTCTTCCCTCCTCCGAAGCTACCAAATCGGGAGCAAATCTACTCAACTTGCTAAACTCAATCTCATATTCGCTCACCATGAGCTGTCTCTGCTTCAAATGCAGGAAGTTATTCATGAGACGGTCCTGCTCGACCGAGGGCAGAAACTTCTTCGGCAACATCTTCTTGAAAGAGTCCTAGGTACAGCCTTCCTTCAGACTCTCCTTTTCACAAATCCACCAACTCTTTGCTAGGCCTTTTAGCTGATAGGCTGCAATCATAACCTTCTGGGCTTCTAGAATCCCGGAATACGAAAACAACTCCTCGATTGAGATGATCCAATCATCCAAAATCATAAAGTCGGCACTCCCGTCGTAGGTGGGAGGTCCCAATCGCTAGAAATGCGATATGAAATTCATTTCTGGTGGTATTGCCACCGGGCCACCAGAGGAGCAGGGGTATTGGGCACGACTTGACCCAAGGCAGGCTCTTGCACTGAAGGTTTCCGCGCTAGAGCGGTACACAACAATGACTGAATTTGCGTTTGCATCGCAACTACTTGCCTTGATAGAGCCTCGTTGCTCTGGCGCAAACTCTCAATCAATGCATCACTCTGCGCATCTGACGACTCACCCTCCGATTGGGGAGTCGATCTCGTCGTAATACGCTTTGGAGGCATTTCTAAAATGGCAAACGAACAACCCAATTAAAATCCTAGATTACGACTAGGGCAAACAAAACTAGTTCAGACCATACTTGAAAGACACTTGCTAAAGCTGTCACTTGCTCTGGGATTATATGATGATGATATGTCCTACTCAGGATGATATCTTATCATCCTATTGACTCATGTACCTATGATATGAATGCATGAATTCTTTACTCTTATTTAAAATCATGTGTGTACATATGTCATCAAGTAAATCTTTAGCTTGGCATGTTGTGCTTATGTTATGTTATGATATGCATGTGGTGCTATGAATTCTATAAAAGGCCTTAATGCATGTTATGAGCGGCGTACACATGCAATGTTATGCATCCCATACTACATAATATTGCATGCAACGAAAAGAAAACGTGCTAATGGGCATTCATGTGGTGAGGTTATGCATCCCATACTACATAACCCTCACATGTTGCCACCTATGGTGGATCCATATACAAACACATATTATGCATCCCATACTACATAATATGCCACGTATACTTCTAATCATGCTTATGAGTGTAGTGTTCATGCTTCAGCCAAGACATATTGATGACACATCAGTGTGTATGACAGGACACTAAGCAACTAACACTAACAAGGGAAGGTTGCCCGACCAATTGTCAAGCAACCTCCCTCTGATACCAACTGTCACAACCCGCATTTTTTCCAACAATTTAATTATATCATAGCAAGAGGAAAATATGCGTCGTGATGCCACGCCGTGTAGGGGATAACTGCAGACGTTCAGGCAAGACTCCAAACTCTACAATTTTAATAGAAAACATAAATGGTTATGAATAAAATCCAGTTTAAGTTAAGATGGTAGCCGTATCCCTCGGCTTAGTGAATCATCTAGTTCACGATTTAAAATATAAATTATACGCTTGCGGAAAATACTTATTTAAATTGACTCTAATATCCTACATGAGTATAAATGTCCCCGAGGAACAACTCATACAATGCAAACCCTAGATTTATAATAAGTGTAGGAAAGTCTTTACGCTAAATAAAAAGTAGTGGCTTAGTTTTGAAAGAGATGACAAGTATGCTTTACTAATAGTAGGGTTTTATAGGTTAAAAATATCTAACATGCAATCGTAGCAATAAATCATCCTAGAGAGCAAGTAATGTAAACCAAACATAAGGAAACCACAACAGCTAGCAAGTGTCCAAAAAGGTCAACAAACCTGTGGGTGTCAACAACCTAACACGAACCCACAGTATGAATATGTCTGAAACTGGGCAAAGAAAACTAAAATAACAAACTACCTCGCTACGGCAAGGGGGAAAACTACAGCCAAACTGCTGCTGCTAAGGCTCCAAAACCGACTCTGCTACCTGCTAATGCTCCGAACCTGAGGCATTCCAAAGACAGAACACCTCATCAAGAGGGTACAAATGGTGGCAGAAAAATAAACAAAATAAAACAAAGGTCAGACGGGGTACCAACCCAAGACCAACAGTACTGAAGTAAGGTGTCGAACAGGAAAAGAAAGAAATACCTACGTGAATCGTCACGTACTCCCACAAATACACCAGATTTCTCAAGGCAAAAAGGGAACAACAAAAGTAAAAACATAAAGAAGAAATTTAACTAGCTTTACTAAGCACATGTGGTCGACCCTACCTCAAAAACACAGGCAAGGTGGTCACTCAACTGGACACACCCCTCACAAATAATTTATCTGCTTAACTGCGAGGGAGTCTCATACTCTCCACCATACACCGCAGATGCCCAAAAAAAACCTGGTAGGCTTCCACAAGGTACCATAAAGGAGTCAGATCATGCGGAGGTGGTTTTATCCACTAACTCCCGCAAATTTTAGAAATCCAAAGAAACCACAACACAAATATATCTCGAGATTTGGCTCATCAGATTCTACTTGACACTTCTAGTTTCAAGACATGGTTGATCAACACCTATGAACGATTTACAATCCTAGACAAACTCTAATACGATCAATAACGATAGGTAATGCATTTAAAAGCATTAATAAGACACATCAAGAGCGATTGAATATATCATGACAAGATCAAGTTCACCAAGACAAAATCTTACAATCTCAAGAGATCATCCAAAAAGGTTAATCGTAGCAATAACTTGGAAAACAAAGTGAAGAAAATTTTAAAGAACATAAAAACTGAACCGTTACCATCAAATCGAACAAGGAGAAATGAGGGGAAATCACCACTTGCCTTAGTTTTACCGAAAAAGTTCTACAAATTAGTCCACGTCAAAGATCGGGGCAAAAGAGGATGGAGGAAGTTGAAATCTAGACAAAAATGGTCGAAAAGGGGTTAGGGCCGAAAAACCCTAACGAGAAAACTCAAAGAAATGGGAAAAATTTACCACGATAGCGCAGCTCTCGGTGAGAGCTTTCCAAATCTACGCTCGGTTGAAGATTTCGAGCACCGGAGCTCCGTCGGCGGCCACCGGAAGATTCACGAAATATTCTCTCTCTCGCTCACGCCGCTCTGGTTCGGGAGAAAGAATCGGAGAAGATGAAGTATTCCTATTTTTTTAAATAACCTAAGTATAAGAATATATATATATATATATATATATATATAAGTAGTTATAAAAAGTTTTGTCTAAATATATAAAAAAAACGGTTTAAGTACGAGCAGTTCGCGGAAAACAAAATTAGAGATCTAGAATGGCTTCAAATCGAAAAGTGCCCAACATAAAAGTTGTAGATCTCGTTGAGACGAACAAATTTTATGTTAGCCATTTTTTCATACGGCACTGTTTTGACCCTCAAAAAGGCTCTCGAACACAAACTATGACGAACTACACGAGAAAGACAGCAGACTACTCGAGTATACAGAAGGCTACTCGAGTAAGCAGAAACAGACTACTCGAGTATGCAGGAACAGACTACTCGAGTATACAGAAGGCTACTCGAGTATACAGAAACAGACTACTCGAGTATACAGAAACAGACTACTCGAGTATACAGAAACAGACTACTCGAGTATACAGAAGGCTACTCGAGTATACATAAACAGACTACTCGAGTATACAGAAACGGACTACTCGAGTATATAGAAGGCTACTCGAGTATACATAAACAGACTACTCGAGTATACAGAAATAGACTACTCGAGTATACAGAAGGCTACTCGAGTATACATAAACAGACTACTCGAGTATACATAAACAGACTACTCGAGTATACAGAAACAGACTACTCGAGTATACAGAAACAGACTACTCGAGTATACATAAACAGACTACTCGAGTATACATAAACAGACTACTCGAGTATACATAAACAGACTACTCGAGTATACAGAATTGGAGGAACAGAAGATTTACATAATAAGCAGAAACTTCACACGAGTCAAGGTTGCAGGAAAAACAATTTCTTGGCAAATCTAACCTTTTGATCAAACTATAAAAATGAATAGTACTTTTCATTTTTGAATAGTAATTTAATATTAAAATAATCGTATTTATATATATTTGAATAAGGAAACGCGAGATCAAAACGGAGGCCCAAACGAGCGCCGAATTGAAACGAAACTCACGCCGTAAGCGAACACAGACGCTACGAACACAAAGGCGAAGTCAAAACCAAGATCAGACGAGCCATTCTCGAGATATAAGTTTTCAAAGTTTACGACGAACATAAATTCCACAAAACTTTGGAAAAACGTCGAGGCCCAAATATCGCTCGGATCGCGACGAAACTTGACGAGTAAGTCAAAAATTACTCAACTTAAATTCCAAATGCAAAATTTTCTCCTAACAACAAGAATTCGGCCGACTTGACCGCATGGACGTGAAAATGCCTTTATGGCATTACGTCGTCATCTTGACGTTAAAGGTAATGCCATGACGTCATAAATATGATGTTTCCCATTTAAATAAATCGTCGAAAAATCGGGGGCGTTACATCCTTCCCAGCAAGGTTCTCTGTGCAGAACCCCTTCTTCTGGCTCGATGAAAATGGCGAGGAAGAAGATGATTTTCTCCCGCCCTTCTTCTCGTTTTAAGAAAACCTAGCTGAGGAATCGATTGTTCTCTTGGTTATGTCGGTTCTTCTTTTTTGCTCTGGTCGATTGCTTCCTTTAATACTCTGAAGGCCAATCGAGCAGTGGGCCCCACTACCAGGATTGATGGCTGAGATTAAGCCATCCAGCGCATCCCTTCCATTTAAATTTGATTTAAAGGATCCATGCTGTGTGTGGGCCTCAGCACTTTATGATGGAAATATTCCTTGGAAAGTGCAGAAGATGATTACAGCTGGCCGCTAATGTCTCTGACAGTAATTCCGCACCATTTGAATTTTGGTTGACAATTTAACTTTGCTGATGTCAGCATGACCCAGTATCTCTCTGGACTTAGACAAAATTCAATCATCATAACCAAAGGCATTGAGTGAGTAGGTATCACTCAACGCCACAACACTTAGACAAAATTCTATCTGTCTAAGTATTGAGCTCGACGAAAACTGAGCTTCGTTCGACGAACTTCGAGCTCAGCTCGACAAATGCTAAAGTTCAGTTCGAACTACAAACTTAGATCGATGAAAGGCTAAACTGAGTTCGATGAACTCCAGGCTAAACTGAGTAATCTGGCTCAGCTCGACGATCGCTGAGCTAAGTTTGACGAAGCTAAGCTCAACTAAAGTCAAGCAGTCCATGCTTTTGGACTTAGACAAATTTCTGCTCCAAGGCGTTGAGAGCATCAAGAGCGTGGAATGAGCTTACCTCACTCAACGTTATTTGCCTTTGAAAATATTTTTGTGCCTTAGCATTGAGAGAGTAAGCTCCACTCAATGCCAAACTACTTAACAAAATTTTCTGTTATCTGGCGTTGAGTGAGTAAGCTACACTCAACGCCTGTGGACTTAGTGAAATTTTGCCCAACTTTTCTGTGGAGTTGACTGGCACGGCAGCACTCAATGCTAAAAAAATGTATGGCGTTGAGTGAGTAGACCACACTCAACGCTTGTGGACTTGGCCACATTTTCAGCCAATTTCTAAGCTTAGACTGACTTAGCCTGACTCACTGACTTTTTGCTATATGGCGTTGAGTGAGCAGACTGCACTCAATGCTTGTGGACTTAGCCACATTTTTGGCTATCTTCCAGTTAGGCTAAGATAGACTCAACGCTATATGTTATATGGAATTGAGTGAGTAGACTACACTCAACGCTTTTGTACTTAGCCAAATTTTTAGTAGATATTATTGAGTCCATACCTCTAGCGTTGAGTGAGCTTGCTCCACTCAACGCCTGTGGACTTAGGAGATTTTTGGTATGTCCAGCAACCACTTTGTGTTTCCATATGTCCAATCAATATGATATGGACTACGTGCACTCAAGACCTCAAATGCACATCAAATACAGTTGATGTGTGTGTCATTGACCTATTTGACTTCTCACAAATCAGGGACATTGGGAACAATGGACCCAACAATCTCCCCCTATTTAAAGAAGTCAAAACCCTTATCAACCCTTATCAAAAAGGTTTTATTTCCTTGGTCAATGATACACACAACCTATATAACAAAATCAAAATCAAAATTCTGATAAGCTATAAGTAAATGTACCTCACTTACTCCCCCTATTTTACTACAAGGTTGATGTCCTTACTTGAGTTCCACATGTCTTTCTTTCCCCTTTGCCATCTCCTGCCTGTATGGCTATGTCACCCACTTTCTCTGATATGTCTCCCCCTTGCTAGGACCTTCTCTCTTCTCTCCCCCTTTTTGACTTCTACATAATAGGCATATGGGGGATGGCCCTTCAATTGGCTGACCTTTTCTCTTCTCTCTAGAGGAACATACTCCCCCTCAGTAGAAGCATCAGTGAACTGATACTACTTGGGAGTCTGTATGTCCAGCAAGAGGAACAATACCTGCACCAAAAAATGCAAAAGGAAGTGCCTGAAGCTATGTCAAGTTCAACATACCTAACTCAAATTTGAGGGTGTTGAACTTTGCTTCATCTAATTGGTTAGTGAAGATATCAGCCACTTGCTTGTCTGTGTGGACAAACTCAAGACTGATGTCTTCCTTCTCCACATGCTCCCTAATAAAATGATATCTTATTTCTATATGCTTAGTCCTGCTATGTGAGATAGGATTCCTAGCAATAGAAATAGCACTTGTAGAATAAAAGTAGAGAGGATTTCTACTTACCTGAAGGTTATAATCCTGGAGCTGATGTTGGATCCACAGCAGCTGATCACAGCAGCTATCTTCAAATATATATTCTGACTCAGCAGTTGATATAGCCACACTAGTTTGCTTCTTGTTGCTCCAAGAAACTAGCCTTCTACCTAAGAACTGACAGGTTCCAGTAGTGCTTTTCCTGTCTTCTTTGCAACCTGCAAAGTATGCATCTGAAAATCCAATTAGATCAAAATTCCTATTTCTAGGGTACCATAGGCCAAGATCTAGTGTGCCCTTAAGATACCTCAAGATTCTCTTTGTTGCAGAGTAATGAGATTCTATAGGGCAGGCTAGATACCTTGCATAGACACATGTGGCATACATGATGTCGGGCCTACTAGTAGTCAGGTATAGAAGGGAGCCAATTATCCCTCTATACAAAGACTCATCAACAAGTTTCTCTATCTCATCTTTGCTTATTGGCATACTCGATCCCATGGGAGTTCTCATGGTGGAGGCATTCTCCATACCATATTTTTTTATTTGCTCCCTAGTGAACTTGGACTGGGATATAGACAAGCCATCATCAGTCTATCTTACTTGGAGACCCAAGAAGAACTTTAGCTCACCCATGCTGCTCATTTCAAACTTCCCTTGCATAAGTTTAGCAAACTTCCTATAAAGGTTGTCATCAGTAGATCCAAAGATAATGTCATCAATATATATCTGGACTAGGATAAGCTTGCCCTTTGATTCCCTTAGGAATAGGGTCTTGTCTATCTTCCCCCTTGAGAATTTGTTCTCAATTAGGAAGCTGGACAAGGTTTCATACAAAGCCCTAGGAGCTTGCTTTAGACCATATAGAGCTTTCCTAAGCTTATAAACAAAATTAGGAGAGTTAGGATCTACAAAACCTGGTGGCAGATTCACATATACTTCCTCTTTTAGGTCTCCATTCAGGAATGCTGACTTTACATCCATCTGGTAGACTCTGAATCCCTGATGGGTTGCAAATGCAAGGAAGATCCTTATAGCTTCCAGCCTGGCTACTAGGGCAAAGGTCTAGTCAAAGTCTATGCCCTCTTCTAGTCTGTAGCCTTTAGCCACCAGTCTAGCCTTATTTTTGAAAATAATTCCATCTTGATCCAACTTGTTCATGTAGATCAACTTAGTCCCTATGAAATTTTGTCCTTGTGGTCTGGGGACCAACTTATAGACCTTACATCTCTTAAATTGGTCCAGTTCTTCTTACATTGCTCCAATCCAGAACTAGTCCTTAATTGCTTCTTCAAACTTCTTTGGCTCTACTTGAGACAGGAAGCTTAAGTAGAGAGTTGTATTCATGCTCCTGCTTCTAGTCTAGACTCCATGATTTGCATCACTAATAATTTGGTATACTGAATGGTCCCTTAGATGCCTGGTAGCTGGAGGCAATCTAGATGAAGCTTGCTGATCTTCAGGGTTTTTAGCTAGCTGGTCTTAATGTTCTTCAGGTATGTTGTCTCCTTATCTTGGAGTAGGCAGTCCAACATCATTTTCTTGGACTATTGGGGTAGCTTCCTTGATGGTCAGCTTGTCCATCAACTGCTCTATACCTACAATATTATAAGAGGAGGAGCTTGGCAGATCACAGTTAACCATGTTGGATTCATCAAATACAACATGCATTGACTCTTCTATAACTTGGGTAGTTAAGTTGTAGACTTTATATGTCTTACTATGAGTGTTGTACCCAACAAAGATCCCTTCATGGGACTTTGAATAAAACTTAGTTAAATGGATTTTTCCATTGATGGGCACTTACACTTGCAACCAAAGATCCTTAAATAGCTCTCAGGTTTGTTTTTCTGCCCTTCAAGATCTCATAGGGAGTCTTCTTGTGGCTCTTGGTGATAGAATCCCTATTAAGGACATAGCATGCAGAGTTAACTTCCTTAGCCCAGAAGTATTCTGGGAGGGAAGAGTCACTTAGTAAGGTTCTACCAGCCTCTATGAGAGTCCTATTTTTCCTCTCAGCAATTCCATTTTGCTGGGGTGTTCTAGGAGAGGAAAACTCTTGACGAATCCCTAGCTCTTCACAAAACCTTGTCAAGTACTCAGACTAAAACTTAGTGTCATGGTCACTTTTGATTTTGACCACAGTGTTGTTGAATTCATTCTGAATTTGCTTGACAAATGTCTGAAAGACATCAGGGGTTTCAGATTTCTTCCTTAGAAAGAACACCCAGGCAAATCTGGAAAAGTCATCAACAACCACAAGGGTATAGACTTTCCTACCTAGACTTTGAATTGGCATAGGACCAAACAGATCCATATGTAAGAGGTATAAGCACCTCACTAAGTCTTTGGTGTCAATGCTCTTGAAGGAGGTCTTAGTCTATTTGCCCTTTTGTCATGCAGAACAGATACCCTCCTAAGTACATATAGACTTGGGCCCATTCCTAACCAGCTCATTGCTGAACAGCTTGACTATGGTCCTATAATTTAGATGGGCTAGCCTCTTGTGCCACTGGACACAGGAAGAGGCTTTCTTATCTACAACAAGGTATACAGGTGAGTCTTTGCTAGAACATAGGAAATCTAAACAGTAGACATTTCCACTCCTAGTGCCTGTTAAGATGACCTCTTGGTCACTTAACCTCCTAATCTGGCACTCATCCTTGTGGAATACTATGTCATAACCAAGATAACATAGTTGGCTAATGCTTATTAGGTTGTGTTGCAACCCTTCCACATAGGCTACTCTGGTGATAGTGACTATGCCATTAGAGATCTTACCATAACCTCTAGTCACACCTTTTTCAGATCCACCAAAGATAACCTTTGGTCCATTCCTTACTAGAGCATAATCCTTCAGCATGCTCCTTATTCCAGTCATGTTCCTGGAATAACCACTGTCCAAGTACTATATAGGGGTATGAGCACTTGGACTATCCTACAAAACACACATCGATTAACCTTAGGACCCCAATTTTTATTGGGTCCTTGGTGCCTGTTATACTGAAAATAATTCTGCCTGCCTGCAGCTTTTCTGACAGGCAAGCTGACTTTTGTTTTTTGCATACTATGATTGTGCCAGCAATCAACAGCAAAGTGGCCTACTTTGTCACAGCACCAACACTCATGGATATTGTACCTTCTTTTTGGAGCAGGTCTAGTGGTTGTGTTAATAACAACTTTAGGTCTAGAAGGAGTAGCAGCAGTCCTGTTCCATAATTTTCCAGCCCCGGTCTAATAAGTGGTGGGTCTGGCAGTAGAAGTGCTTGGGATATCTTGAGCCCTTCTAGCAGCAGCTTTTTTTCAGAAAGCATACCCTTGATGGCCTCAGAGATGCCCAGGTCAGGTCTACTGATAGCAATCCACTTTGTCTTAGAGTGGGCTGGAGGAATTTGAGAACAGTCAGCATCTTGACCCTTGACTGAAGGAGTTATTGTGTAACACCCCCCTCCCGGAACACAAAACACGGCACGAGGGGAGTCTTATGCCCAGAACAGTCGTCTTGTAGTAGCGCTAGCACTCGGGCTACCCTGAACCACAAGACACTTATCCTGCCGGCTCTAACCAATATAAACCAATGCCAACCCAACCAAGAATATAAAACAGAAGTCAATCCACACATAAGTAATAATAGTCCAAAAGTACAACAAATAAAGAAGCTATAACAAGCTTCTAAAATATCAAAGTACGGGTAAAAACTTTCCCAAAGGGGCTACATCATGAGTTTCTCAAACTCACATCGGTCACTGACGGTAGCGAGGACACCGTCCCTTCAGGCCCTGTCGTCCTGGCCTGGCTGTCCTGCTACAAAATCTGTGGCTTCTCTGACTGTCGGGTTTCCTCCTAAAAAGGAAGACATAGCAACTGTTTGTCACAAAGACTAAGTGACTTTCACATCCACTCCCCCGGCGACTCCTCGGCACTGGGCGGAGAAAGGAACAAGGGTACAATATATTTATAGAAGCAGTAGTACAAATATGTGGTATAGAGTGAGCAATATAAAGTTTATCAGCAGTATAATGAACGAGTAAACATTCTACTCTAGCAGTTCTACCATCTACAGCAGTATATGAAAAATGTAAAGCTACGACAAAAAGTAACTCAACTTATATGAATGCCCATACAGACATATAAGTTAAGGATCGGCTCAACAGTAAAGTAACTCATTGTATAAGAGTGCCCATACAAACTTATACGATGAGGATCTTGTGTATGCAATGTAATGCAATGCCATGAATGTTATGCAATGACACACCCATGATCACGCGCATGCGATTTCTATGTAGACACAGACTTGTAGTTCCCATTTTTCGAGCATGTTGTTAACCTCTCAGGCGTCATCTGTCATGGCCAGACGGTGATAGTAGAGCGGGCATCTCCACTACTAGGAGGGCATCCACACTACCTGGCCTAGGCCTTTGTATGCCTCAATGCTAAGAACACAACATCAGAGCTCACATGCGTAATACGGCTCAGTAGGAGTCTCGGGTAGATGTGCACCGAGAACCAAGCACTGAACTGGCCTATGTTGTGACCCGGAAGGAGCCTCGGAAAAAGCACGAGGAACAAGCCCAACCGTCCACTTGGCACGAAAGGAGCCTCGGGAATGAACACTGAGGACCAAGCCCAACCGCCCAAAGTCTATCAGTCAAATCCCATCGGTGTGACGACTGGCGAGCACGTAGACCTGCCACACTATCCTTAACATAGGATTACGACACCGCGTGTCGACTCACACCACATGTAATTTCACCTCAATGTGGCACGGAAGGAGCCTCGGGAATGAACACCGAGGACCAAGCCCAACCGTCCACTTTCGTCTCTTCTCAACATTACCCAACCAGTACGGTAAAACCCCGCACTTACACCGTTTCACAATCTACTGCCACAGGCACTTAAGGGTTCTTCGTCGACATAAAGGTACCTCACATATTCATCAACCATACAACCATTTGTTTATACTAGTCGTTACCAATTATTTACAGTATCTTCAAGCCAAACTCATCGTTATTCAATGCATTACCCTTGCCAAGTACATCCTTATTGATTCACATATTGTAAACATTCCTACCATCCCAACTCGTCAATCCATTCATTCTCCAACCTTCATCAAATCACGTTGATCAAGTACATTTTACCACATCATTTGTTCATTAAGGGTCTATCCAATTAATTTCATAAACATGTTTTATCGCAAATGCTTATAGACTCCATTCAACAAAACATTAATATTAATGTATTACAATCTCTCTACCAGCCCAAGGCCGATACAAAACAAACACGAGATCTACATGTGCAGGAATGATTACTGTACAGCAACTTCAAACTGGGATTCCCGAACCTACAGGAATCCAGTAAAGATGTTTAACCCCTCGTTGGAAAGGCATTTCCATGGGCTGCGACTTTTGTGTTTAGTCGAAAGCCATGATCTGACCGCACCTTGTCCGAAAATGGCCTCGAAGGCTGCTGCGTGGAGAAAATAGATTTTTGCACGCATCTTAAAGCAAGATGAACGAAATCGGTTCATCTTCTTCATCAAGCCATATGATCAAACCATGTCCAGAAATTCCTCCACCCTTATTCACCCTCATGAGACCATTTCCTCTTCACGAACCAAGTCCACCATCTACTCAAGGAGAGGGAAAAGGTTGAAGACATCAATATCCTTAGGGCACAAGCCCTAGAATGGTCTTTTCCTGGGAAATCTTCATCTCGCAAGTCAAAACTCTCTTGATTCGACATCTCTCCTAGAAATAACTACAGATCTAGCACCAAGGGAGTGGGTAGGAAGATCACCTCGTTTCCGGCATTTCCACCATTTCCAGCCATAGATCTTGTCATCCTTCTTGGCAGCATCTTCTTCTCCTCGGTTGGTGTTAGTTCTTCATGGGAAGAAGATCGGCTCAAGCTCCTTCCTCTCCAGCAGTTTTATACAGCAATGGCTTGGAAGGAAGAGTAGAAATGGCTAGGGTTTTCTCCCCTTTTCATGTGGGAAGTTGGTGGGCCAAAACCCGAACAGGCAAGTGTACCTATCGAATTGTAGTACCAAGGTCATATTTAAAAATGGGGTTGTCAAGTACTACTACTCACGCTTTAACTATTATCCTACCAAAAGATTGATGATGGGGGATTTGAAAAATAAATTAAAATTAAACTGAAACGAAATTAAGACAAAACTATAGATTAAGAGATAGCACTTGATCAATGATTAACCATGAAAAGAGATGAGAGAAATAAAAATGTAATTTTATAGTTGCAAAATAACTCGACCGTGACAGATCCGAAAATAAGACAAAATCTCGCTAGAGCATTAGGTCTCCTAACTTATAGACTCTTTGATCGAAATCTCTTTACAAATCAAAGAAGCCTAAAGTTGCATTATCGAGGTGATTCGCACTATTGGATTTGACTCCAATCCGGAGGATTTACGTCGTCCTATCTCTAGGATTGCGTGCAACTCCTTCCTTCTTTTATTGGTCTTTCAAATCACGAGTCTCTCGACTACTATGAAATTAGAACCAAGGCCAACTACCGTATACCGGAAATACGGAGTCGACACAAAATAAATCAAAGAAGGCTCGAGCAAAATTTTAGCAAAAATAGAATACGTAGTAAGAAAGATTATCATCTCAATCCATGGATCCTCATGATCAAATGCTACAAGTAAATTAGCTACGCATATTGGAAAAGAGAACGAAAATAATAAGAGAAGAAAATTTCATTTTCATTGCTTGATAAAAAGTGAGTACATAATACTTAAATAAGAAAAGATTGCAATTAAAGGAAGAACTATTACAACAATAAGAAATCTAAAGAAGAAAATTTGCACTTGAACTCTCTTGCTCTCTCCAAAATCCAACTTCCAATACATGAGACCATGGGCTCCTTTTATAAGAGATGGAGAAGCTTCTAGATTAGGGGGAGACAAAGGGGTGGCCGGCCATATCAAGGGGAGAAGGTTCATGCATGCATTAAATGAGGGGAGAGAGGAGGTATGCATGCATTGTATTGTATTGAAGGGAAGTGAAAATAAAAATATAAAATAAAGATGGGGGATGAATGGAAGTCTGTAGAAGGGGAAAAAGGGAGGGGGCCGGCCACATGCATGGGAATATTCATGCATGTAATAAATGGAAGGAAAGAGAATGGGAGATTCAATGCATGCATGCAAAAAATGATGAGGGAAGAGAGAGGGGCTGCTCCAAATGAAGGGGCTCGGGTAGGAGGAAAAGGAGGGCTTTGTGGGCTGCTTGCTTGTTGTGGAGGGCCGGCTGCATGGAAAAGGGCTGCTCCAAGTGGGATGCATGCTTGGGCTCGGGTAGAGGGCTAGGTGCTGCTACAAGAGGTGGGCTGGATATGAGCTGCTCCAAATGTAGAGGCTCGGGTAGGCTGTACCAAAGAAGGGTCGGCCATAGCATGTTGAAGTCGGGCTGCATGTGAGCTGCCCCATATCTTGACTTGAGGGCTCGGGCTTGGGCAAGGTGGCTGCTCCAAGTTGAGGGCAGCACTTGGTCTTGTGTGGGCTTGATCCTACAACAAAAAAAAGATACAAAACATAGATTAGTTAAACAAAGTTAAAACAATAAAACATCAAGTAAAAAAACAACATATCAATAACATTCAAACATTAAAATAAAATAACAAAACATAAATAAACATAACATAATATATAGTAACATAATACATATAATAAGACTATATAGATTTTAATATCAAAACATAAAATGACATCATAATAAGCATACAAAACACAAAATTATAATAAAACTTAAGGATTTTAACTACTTAATTACCCCCAAAAAGGATGACTAAAACTAGTCATCAAACTCCCCCATATTTAGACATTGGCTTGCCCTCAAGCAAATAGAAATAAAGAACTTGGAAAAAGCAAAAGATATTTTTTTAGATTCCATAGTTAAGAAAACCAAACATGAAAAATTAAACTATCTTATTTCCATGTTATCAACTAGTGGGGTGAGAAATGCACAATAGAAAACTTGAAAGTGGAGACCTAAAAATCTCATTAAAACATAAGAAAAGTTTACACATTTCTAAATCTTAAAACAAGGCATCCAAAATAAATGAAAATAAGGAAAACAAAAGTAGAGGTTCTAAATAAACGGCGCATTAACGAACACTAGGTTGCTAGATAAAAATTAACCCTAAAACACCTCAAGGTAACCTCCAAAGAAATCCATCAATGATGGTGGCCATAGGCTTGTACGTTCACACTTTCTCCACTACGCGAATTTACGTTCTAAAGATCAATAGGACTTCTAATAGGCGTTAAGACTTGGCTTAGGTAAATAATTAGGAAGTGAAAAGAAGGATAAACATGAGGGCTTAAACACTAAACCAAGGTGAGCTCAAAAATATAAAAAAACATGATAACAAAATGAGAAATGACAAGCAAGTCATTTCTCCAATTCAAACTACAAAACAAGGTCATGAAATTTTTCTTTTATAAATTTGGCCAAACATAAACCCTTTTTTTCATTTTTTTTTGATGATTTTTTTTGATTTTTTTTCCTTTTTTTTGAAACATTTTGATAATAACATTCTTTCATAAAGGAAAGCTCCAAAAATAGGCTTGAAAATTTCCTATTCATTTCAAAGGTAAAAAACCTTTCACAAATATGATTTTTAAGCTCAAAGTTAGTGTGAAAAATAGGAAAGGCATTTTGGCTTTGGTGAAAATAGTGAAATGAGAGGTGGAGCTAAAAACAAAGAAAACATGGAAAAGGCCCAAAAATTGTTTTGCAATGGTAATGTTTTTGGTGGGCAAGAAAAGCTCAAACTAGTCAAAGGGTGGTCTAAATCATTTCTAAAGAACGTAAAAACGACGCAAATGCTTCGAGAGTAGCTTGGGACAAGTTCTAATCACCAAGAAAGACTACCCCATGTTGCGCGCTAGGGTTCGAAGAAAATAAACACAACCGCACTAGCAACCCGATGAGGCAAGTATACCTATCGAATTGTAGCTAGGGGACACAAGTGTCGTATTGAAATCCGGGAACTGTTGGCTATGCTTACTCACACGAACGCTATTATCTTATCGACGGAAAAACTAGGGCTTAGAGAAAAACTAAGTGCAGAGGAGAAAGTAAAGCTATACTAGAAAGAGAAACACCGCAATTAAGTAAAGCTATTAAGTAAAACGATTACTACGAAGGGTAGAAAATATGAAATGGAAATGCACTCGATCAAGATTCACCTCGGCTAAAGACGATTAAGAAAATGCGATAAAAATCTAAACTTAATAGGATAAAGGTCCTTGACCGTGGAGGTTCCTAAAGCTTGAACACGCTTCTCTCGAAGTCGTGCCCAACTGAGTTTAGGAAGGTCCGACCGACTCTCGTCTAAATCGGAGGCCTAAAACTCGCTTTACGCGGTGAACCTCACTATTGGATTTTACTCCAATCCGGGAGATTTGGACGTCTGCCTCTCTCGAGGGGTGCGTATAACTCCCTTTACTCTTGAATGCTCACTTCATTCTTTCGGCCTCTCGGCTAGCCCAGAATGAAAGCAAAGGCGGAGAGTATATATCGAAAATATACCTCCAGCCCGTGATTAATCAAGAGTAATTCAAGGCCCTAACCTAAAAAGAAAAGATTAATTAAAACATCATAACATAATCGCTCTAACCTCGGATCATCAAGATCGAGTACAAGAAGGATTAGTTAATCATAATGGAGTGGAGGAGGGGAGATGAGTAGAAAAGCATATAAAGGAACACAAGTAAAGGAAGAACACTTTTATTAATGAAAAAAAGGGCAAGTTACACTATTGAAATTGAAATTACAAGTGCATGAAAATTAAATCCTATTCTAGCCCTACAATTAGCACTAAGCAAGAGCAAAGATTACAAAGAAAGCTAAAGCAACTAAATATTAAACCATGATTAAGCAAAAATTACAAAGGAAGAGAGAGAGAGAGAGAGAGAGAGAGAAAGCATAAAAAAACTCAAGAACCAAAGGGGCAGCACCTCCCCCTCTCCACCAAAGCTTACTGAAATGGAGAGGGGGGTCTCAATTTATAGAATTTTTCTCGGGTTGGTCACGCCCTCCGACACGCCCTAGGGGGGGCGTGTCAGGGGGCGTGACAGTACTATGTTGACCTCGGGCTCTGGATTCTGGCGGGAGGGATGATTGCTTCGGTACGTCGGTGGTCACGCCCTAGGTCACGCCCGTATAGGGGGCGTGACAGGTACGTCATGTCCAAATCATTGGTCGGAAATCCGTCAGTCACCGAAAAAGGAGGGTGTCACGCCCATGTCACGGGCGTGACATGGGGCGTGAAAGTACATTTTGCATGCTGTGGAGAAATGGCATTTAATGCGGCGGCAGGCTTTGCGGCAGAGGGCGACACGCCCCTAGTCACGCCTGGTGACACGCCCAGGGAGGGCGTGTCAGGGGGGCGTGACAGCGGTTTTGTCCGTTTTCCTGTCCCTTCCAGCAGAAGTCCTCGGGATCGGGTGACACGCCCTAGGTCACGCCCAGGTAGGGCGTGACAGGGGGGCGTGTCAGGTCATTTTGGCCAATTTTCTGGAAACCTGCAAAAAGACAAGAAAAAGTCAGCGGCAATAATATTTACATAAAATGATACAAATAAACTAATAATAGACATGATTTGTACACTATAAAATAGAAAATACGATAATAGTTTAGGCTACAAAACGTATTATCAAATTCCCCCAAGCTTAAGCTTTGCTTGTCCCCAAGCAAAAATATAAAAACTAGATATTTATAAAAAAGACTAACCAAAATGTTCTGATTATGCTTACACAAGTACTATGCGAAATTCTTAGTAGGGAAAAGGTGAAATGTAAGTCTAAAACAATTATTTAGGTATGGTAAAACTTTTATAAACTTTACTCAATAAAAACAAATCATCCAAAATTTTAACGAGATTTTTTTAAATAGACTTAAGCAAAGCAACGAAAATGAAAAACACGCATTGAGTTGTTACTGGATCCAAGTAATGCATTATAATTATATCAATTTAATTAACAAAAATCTAGATTTAAATCTAAAACTAAAACTGATTTACTTTTTTTTTCTTTTCTTAGTTGTTAAATAAAAAATCAAAAAGCATGAATCAAAAGGACTTAAATAGGACAGAAACATTTGGTTTAGGAAAATGATTAGGAGTGGAATTCAAAGATAAACATGAAGGTTTTAAAATCACACTAAACCAAAGCAAAGAGTTTCAAAAACTTTCATAAAAATATATACACATTTTTTTTCTTTTTCTTCTTTTTTTTTCTTTTTTCAAAACAAAGGCCATAAATATTTTTATTTTCCTTTTTGAATTGGCCAAACAAAAATAAATATCACTTTTGAACATACTTCTTTTTTTTTCGAAAACCTTTCTCCCACAAAAATCACAAAATACCCTATCAAAATCGTCAAAATAATTTATGAAACTCAAAAAGGCTAGTGCGATTCGATAGGTTGGAAATTTTTGGCTTTGGTGAAACTGAAATGAAGGGAGGAGCTATCAAATGAAATCGGAAAAAGGCTCAAAAATGGCTAACTAGCGGTAAAAGTTTTTTAGGTTGGCAGGAAAGCTCAAACGAAAACAAAAACGGCCTAAATCATTTTCACGCTTTTGAATTTATTTTAAACAAAGGTTTGAAAATGTTCAAAAAGCGAGTCCTAGATAATAAAAGAAGATTGATGAAATTAACTTGAAAATAGATATAATAGGTGACTTGGATCGTTCACATCTACTACGTTATTCAAAAGTTGACTTTACAAAAATTATTCAAAAACAAAAAAGAAAATAGTGGATGATGAATTTTTGAGAAAGTAAAGGAAATAAAAAATAAAAAACCATAATAGAAATGCGAGTTTTAGAAAAAATATTTCACCTTAACATGCTACCGTGAATTAGAAACAAGCATGACCAACATTTTACTTGTGAAACATAATTAAAAAGGACGATTAGAAATATTATAATTAACTAAGTTGTTTATAGGAGATTTTAAGTAAAACAAAAACAAAAACTAGGGGTACTATTGAAATACCAAAATGTCTAAACTATTCAAAAACACATATATTTATTTTTTTATTATTATTATTATTATTATTATTTGGATTTTGGAAATTCTTCTCTTTTTTTTTGGAAATATTTAAAATATATACAAAAAGAAAAATATTTACACTAAGCAAAAATGAAGGAGGAAGTCCTCCCCCAAGCTTAAAATAGACATTGCCCTCAATGGCTAAAGAAGGGGATTGGAGAAGGAGAGAAAAATAAAGTACAGAATTGAAAGACAGAATTGAAATACAGGTACTTCCCCGGATTTATTTGCTGCGAAAGCTGAGTGATGCCTCTCCTCCGAATGTCTTCTTTGGACTTCGTGATGGATTCAGCAATGTTGGAGCAGGAGATCGCAGAAGCTTCAGCTTGTCGGAGCCGTTCGAGGCAAAAATTGTAAAATAAAGAAAACAGAAAAAGATAACTTGGGTTGCCTCCCAAGAGCGCCCTTTGGTTAGAGCGTCGTTGAGCTCGACGCATCAAAAAAATAATGTTGTCCAAAAATATTGTTGTCCCGAAATAAAATTGTTTTTTTTAATAAAAATTAAGAGTTCAAAGTTAGAGTTCGTGAAGCAGAAACTTAATAATGTTTGGACTAACATCATCATCACCAAAAAAGTAGAGTTTAAGACGCTGACCATTCACTTTGAAATTTCCCTTATCAGGGTGAGAAATTAAAACAGTTCCATAAGGAAATACTTCTAAAACAGAAAACGGGCCAGACCAGCGAGATTTTAATTTGCCCAGAAATAAACGTAAACGAGAATTATATAAAAGGACTTGGTCGCCCGGCTTAAAGTTTTTAGGGTGCCTTAAGTGTTTATCGTGTAAACGCTTCGTCCGCTCTTTATAAAGTTTATTATTTTCATAAGCATAAGAGCGCCACTCGTCGAGTTCATTTAGTTGAAATTTTCAAAGGTCACCGACTGAGTGGGGATCGAAGTTTAAAAATTTTAAGGCCCAAAAGGCGCGGTGTTCTAACTCTACGGGCAGATGACACGATTTTCCATAGACCAGCCGATATGGCGTACATCCGAGGGCGGTTTTGTACGCTGTTCGGTAGGCCCATAAGGCATCGTCAAGTTTGGCTGACCAGTCTTTTCTAGAAGTTGAAACAGTCTTTTCTAAAATTCTTTTTATTTCTCTATTAACTACTTCGACTTGTCCGTTAGTTTGGGGGTGGTAGGCAGTGGAAAGCTTATACGTAACGCCGTATTTGGTAAGGATTTTTGAAAATTGTGCGTTACAGAAATGGGAACCCCTATCGCTAACGATTGTGCGAGGCGTGCCGAATCTAGAAAATAATTTTTTTAAAAACGTGACTACAACTCGGGAGTCGTTCGTAGGAAGAGCTTGGGCCTCAGCCCATCGTGAAACATAATCAACAACAACTAAAATAAATTTGTTTTCGAAGCTAGAAGGAAGGGGGCCAACAAAATCAATTCCCCAGAGGTCGAAAATTTCGCACTCTAAGAAATAATTTTGCGGCATTTCATTTTTATTAGAGATGTTGCCCGACCGTTGGCAACTATCACACCTACTCACAAAGGCTTGCACGTCCTTAAATAGGCTAGGCCAGTAAAAACCCGCACAAAGCACCTTATGAGCGGTGCGAGCAGCTTGATAGTGCCCACCTGTCAGACCTTCATGCAAATGTTTTAGAATATCAATTCCTTCATCAAAAGAAACACATCTCCTTATCACTTGATCCGCACAAATTCTAAAAAGATGCGGGTCTTCCCAAAAGTAGTTCTTCAGCTCAGAAAAGTATTTCTTCTTTTGCTGAGAGGAGAACTCTCTTGGGAGCACCCGGGCCACTAGATAGTTGGCGATGTGCGCGAACCAAGGAGAAGTAGATGTATTAACTAAAAGCAGCTTCTCATCAGGAAAATAGTCATTAAAAGATTTTTCATTTAATTTTTCTATAAAGGGGTTATCTAATCTGGATAGATGGTCGGCGGCCAAGTTCTCGGCTCCTCGCTTATCACGGATCTCTAAGTCAAACTCCTGGAGGAGTAAGACCCAGCGAATCAAGCGAGGCTTGGCATCCGTTTTGGCAAGAAGGTACTTGAGGGCCGAGTGGTCTGTAAAAATAATGATTTTTGAAAGTGTACTATAAGGGCGGAATTTATCAAACGCAAATACTACAGCTAAGAGCTCGTTCTCGGTTGTGGTGTAATTTTCTTGTGCAGATGTGAGGGTTTTACTAGCGTAATAGATGGGGTGGAAGTTTTTAGATATGCGTTGACCTAATACGGCCCCCACCGCAAAACTACTCGCATCGCACATAATCTCGAATGGAAGGTCCCACACCGGAGCTATCATAATCGGTGCGTTAATTAGCTTTTCTTTAATTGATTCAAAGGCAGAAATACAAGAGTCATCAAAAATGAATGGAGCGTCTTTTTCTAAGAGATGGGTGAGGGGCTTTGTGATCTTGGAGAAGTCCTTTATAAAATGACGATAAAAACCAGCGTGGCCTAGGAAACTTCTTATAGCTTTTATGTTTGTAGGCGGCGGCAACTTCTCAATAACTTCTATCTTGGCAAAGTCTACCTCAATACCTTTAGCAGAAATTTTATGACCCAAAACTAACCCTTCCCTCACCATAAAATGGCATTTTTCCCAATTTAGGGCAAGGTTAGTTTCTTCGCATCGTTCTAAGACTTTTTCGAGGTTTTCTAAACATCTATCGAAGGAATCGCAGAACACGGAGAAATCGTCCATGAATACCTCCATAATGCTTTCTACGTACTTGTCAAATATTGTGAGCATACATCGCTGGAATGTAGCTGGCGCATTGCATAATCCAAACGGCATTCTTCGGTACGCGAAGGTGCCGAAGGGACAAGTAAACGTAGTTTTCTCCTGGTCCTCGGGAGAGATGGGTATTTGAAAGTACCCCGAGAGGCCATCGAGAAAACAATAAAAGCTATGGCCGGAGAGACGTTCTAAAATCTGGTCGATAAACGGTAAAGGAAAGTGGTCCTTGTGGGTGGCGTCATTTAACTTACGGTAATCTATGCACATACGCCAACCCGTCACCGTCCGTGTCGGGATTAATTCATTATTCTCATTACTAACTACGGTTATCCCTCCCTTCTTTGGAACTACCTGAACGGGGCTAACCCACTTACTGTCCGAAATAGGGTAGATAATTCCTGCGTCTAATAGTTTCATAACCTCGCCCTTAACTACTTCTTTCATGTTCGGGTTTATACGGCGCTGAGGTTGGATAGAGTTACGCGACTTATCTTCCATTAAAATTTTATGGGTACAGAAAGATGGGCTTATACCCTTGATATCAGAAATTTGCCAAGCAATAGCCCGGCGATGCTTACGTAGAACTAGAAGAAGTTTATCGTTTTGCGTATCCGTGAGGTAGGCCGAAACGATAACTGGTAACTTGGAATCTTTTTCTAAGAAAGCATACTTAAGGTGTTCGGGAAGTTCTTTAAGTTCTAGGGTAGGGGGTTCTTCATAAGAGGATTTTGAGATTCTTTCTTTTTCAAAAATAATATCTTCATAAACTTTTTTATAAGGAACGTAATAAGGGGTGGGGCTAGCAGCCAAGACGGCTTCTTGTAGCGATTCAGTGGGAAGAACAGAGGAAGAACAAAAATCAGAAAATTCTTTTTCAAACTCAGAAAGACAATAAGAAGATTAATCACTTCCTTGCAGTGATTCCATTGTAAGAGAAGAGGAGCAAAAAGTAGAAAATTCTTTTTCAAAGTCGGAGAGGCAGTAGGAAGAATCATCACTCACGGCGTCTATGAAAAAGCATGAGTCATCGTTTGCCAAGGTGTTCTTCATCGAAGGGGTGATAGAAAATGTGACTTCGTCGTCGCCTACTCGAAGAAAGAGCTTACCATTGCTTACATCAATGATGGCTCGGGAGGTGGCAAGGAAGGGTCGGCCATGGATCAGGGGGACCTCGACGTCTTCTTCGATGTCCAAAATGACAAAGTCCACCGGGAAGATGAACTTGTCGACTTTCACTAGAACGTCCTCCACTATTCCTAACGGGTACTTGACGGATCTATCGGCTAGCTGGATACTCATATGCGTGGGGTTAAGGCTACCAATCCCTAACTTTTTGAACAACGAAAAGGGCATCAGGTTTATACTCGCGCCTAAGTCGGCTAACGCGTGTTTAACAAAAAGATCACCGAAGACACACGGGATAGAGAAACTACCCGGGTCACTGATTTTCTTCGGCAAACCATTTGTTAAAACGGCGGAGCACTCGGCGTTTAGCGTGACGTGCGAAAGATTCTCTAACTTCTTCTTGTTTGTGAGGAGGTCTTTAAGATATTTGGCGTATTTCGGCATCTGCGAAATAGCCTCGTGGAAGGGAAGATTAATGTGGATTTGTTTGAAGATTTCTAAGAAGCGGGAGTACTGATCATCTTGACGTTGTCTATTAAGTTCAGAGGGGTATGGAGGAGTTGAATTATTTTTGAAGATGGGTGGTGGAGTGAGATTATTTTCTAAAGCGGGGGTGATTACTTCTTCAGCAGAGGGTGGAATTTTTAAAACGGGAGCGGAGCTTTGATTTTTAGAGGTGAGAGCGGAGCTTGCCTCGGGCTCTTCACTTACCATACCGGATACTTGCTTCCCACTCCGAAGAGTTATAGCTTTTGCTTGCTCTCTCGGGTTGGGTTCGGTATTGGAAGGAAGAGACCCTGCGGGTCGCTCAGAAATTATTTTCGCGAGCTGTCCTACCTGATTTTCTAGACTTTTTACGCTTCCGGTTAAAGTTCTTATAGTGGCGTCATTTGTGGTGATATATTTGGAAAGTAATTCCTCCAAGCTTGGAGGTTTTGGGTAATTTTGAAGAGGTGGTGGTGGTGGTGCAGAAAAATCATTTTGTGGGGGTGGGCGCATCGCATTCGATGGATTACTCCATGAAAAGTTCAGGTGATTCCTTAAAGCGGGGTTATAACTATTCGAAAAATTAAAACCAGGCGGATGAAAATTCACAGCAGAAAAATTATTAAAAGCAGTTCTAGGCGTATTATTAACATAATCTAAATGTTCTGGAGTAGGGGTTGCAGATTCCCATACCTGAGGGGCGGAGGCAGTAGTCATCTCCGTTATCTTTTTGCTTAGGATTTCTACTTGCAGAGCGAGCTGGGAGACGTTGTCCACTTCATAGATACCTGCAGGCATGTTCGGGCGGGACCTAGGCACATTCCACTGATAAGTGTTCATGGCCATGTCCTCAAAAAACTCAAGAGCGGCTTCCGGGGTCTTATGATTTAAAGTACCGCCAGAAGCTGCGTCTATCATTTGCTTCGTGCTTTGATTTAGCCCGTTATAAAACGTCTGCACTTGTAACCATATAGGCAGCGCGTGATGTGGGCATCGTCTTAATAATTCTTTAAATCTCTCCCAGGTTTCATATAGGGTTTCAGAGTCTATTTGTCCGAAGGCAGAGATGTCGTTCCTAAGTTTTGCTATTTTAGCTGGCGGGAAATACTTCTCCAAAAATTTTTCAGTTAATTCATTCCAAGTGGTTATGCTATTTTTGGGAAGTGTGTTAAGCCACTGCTTAGCTTTAGTTCTTAGAGAGAAGGAGAAGAGTCTCAGCCTGATTGCATCATTTGTGACACCATTTATCTTGAAGGTGTCGCAAATTTCAAGAAAGCTAGCTATATGTGCGTTCGGATCTTCATCTTGAAGTCCGTCAAATTGCACATATTGCTGCACCATTTGAATTATGCTAGGCTTTAGTTCGAAGTTATTATTTGCTATAGCAGGGCGGACTATACTTGATTCTGATCCCTCGAGGTTCGGTCGTGCATAATAGGACATAGTCCTTTGCACGGCCTCATCTACGTTGGGTTCTTCCATTCTTAAAGTAGCAAATGACTCGGAGTCCTCAACCGGCACTTGGATAGTAGGACCTTGAAATCGCGATCTTCTCTGAAGAGTACGCTCAATTTCGTGGTCCAAGTCCAAAATAACCGACGGACTCCCGCGGGTCATGCACTAAAAGAACAGAAAAGAAGAAGAGGAAGAGAAAAAGGATAAACTAGAAAAAAGATTAGAAAATTTTTTTTTCTTTTTGAAATAGATTTTTTTTTATAGATTAACTCCCGAACTTCCCAAGGACTACCCCGTGAAGGGTTCGCAAGGTACTAGATAAGACAGTGGCGCTTAAAGCCCTTTGCCCTTTTCGAGATAATTAGGTGGCGTAGAAAAATTGTGAGGTTGGTTTCTATTAAGAGCGGTGATAAAATTTTTTTATTTTTAAAATTTAAAGAAGGAGGATGAGAAAGAGAAGATAAAATTAATAGGTTCGTGTTTTCAATATATCAACGGAAATTGGTTCCCCGGCAACGGCGCCAAAAACTTGTTGCGCGCTAGGGTTCGAAGAAAATAAACGCAACCGCACTAGCAACCCGATGAGGCAAGTATACCTATCGAATTGTAGCTAGGGGACACAAGTGTCGTATTGAAATCCGGGAACTGTTGGCTATGCTTACTCACACGAACGCTATTATCTTATCGACGGAAAAACTAGGGCTTAGAGAAAAACTAAGTGCAGGGGAGAAAGTAAAGCTATACTAGAAAGAGAAACACCGCAATTAAGTAAAACTATTAAGTAAAATGATTACTACGAAGGGTAGAAAATATGAAATGGAAATGCACTCGATCAAGATTCTCCTCGGCTAAAGACGATTAAGAAAATGCGATAAAAATCTAAACTTAATAGGATAAAGGTCCTTGACCGTGGAGGTTCCTAAAGCTTGAACACGCTTCTCTCGAAGTCGTGCCCAACTGAGTTTAGGAAGGTCCGACCGACTCTCGTCTAAATCGGAGGCCTAAAACTCGCTTTACACGGTGAACCCCACTATTGGATTTTACTCCAATCTGGGAGATTTGGACGTCTGCCTCTATCGAGGGGTGCGTACAACTCCCTTTACTCTTGAATGCTCACTTCATTCTATCGGCCTCTCGGCTAGCCCAGAATGAAAGCAAAGGCGGAGAGTATATATCGAAAATATACCTCCAACCCGTGATTAATCAAGAGTAATTCAAGGCCCTGACCTAAAAAGAAAAGAATAATTAAAACATCATAACATAATCGCTCTAACCTCGGATCATCAAGATCGAGTACAAGGAGGATTAGTTAATCATAATGGAGTGGAGGAGGGGAGATGAGTAGAAAAGCATATAAAGGAACACAAGTAAAGGAAGAACACTTTTATTAATGAAAAAAAGGGCAAGTTACACTATTGAAATTGAAATTACAAGTGCATGAAAATTAAATCCTATTCTAGCCCTACAATTAGCACTAAGCAAGAGCAAAGATTGCAAAGAAAGCTAAAGCAACTAAATATTAAACCATGATTAAGCAAAAATTACAAAGGAAGAGAGAGAGAGAGAGAGAAAGCATAAAAAAACTCAAGAACCAAAGGGGCAGCACCTCCCCCTCTCCACCAAAGCTTACTGAAATGGAGAGGGGGGTCTCAATTTATAGAATTTTTCTCGGGTTGGTCACGCCCTCCGACACGCCCTAGGGGGGGCGTGTCAGGGGGCGTGACAGTACTATGTTGACCTCGGGCTCTGGATTCTGGTGGGAGGGATGATTGCTTCGGTACGTCGGTGGTCACGCCCTAGGTCACGTCCATGTAGGGGGGGCGTGACAGGCACGTCATGTCCAAATCATTGGTCGGAAATCCGTCAGTCACCGAAAAAGTAGGGTGTCACGCCCATGTCACGGGCGTGACATGGGGCGTGACAGTACATTTTGCGTGCTGTGGAGAAACGGCATTTAATGCGGCGGCAGGCTTTGCGACAGATGGCGACACGCCCCTAGTCACGCCTGGTGACACGCCCAGGGAGGGCGTGTCAGGGGGGCGTGACAGTGGTTTTGTCCGTTTTCCTGTCCCTTCCAGCAGAAGTCCTCGGGATCGGGTGACACACCCTAGGTCACGCCCAGGTAGGGCGTGACAAGGGGGCGTGTCAAGTCATTTTGGCCAATTTTCTGGAAACCTGCAAAAAGACAAGAAAAAGTCAGCGGCAATAATATTTACATAAAAAAGATACAAATAAACTAAAAATAGACATGATTTGTACACTATAAAATAGAAAATACGATAATAGTTTAGGCTACAAAACGTATTATCACCCCATAAATGAAAAAGAGCTAATATTACCTAGCAACCATTCATAAGCAATTAACCAAATAAAAAGACATAACTACAAATTGCTAACTTATAACGTAAAAGACGGATGCCTATATTTAAGAAGAAGAAACTAGTAAAACTAAGCTATGTTAAAAGGATAAGTTTCGTAAACCGTTTCAAAGAAATCTAAATAGAACTAAGAAACTGCACGGGCCTACACATCACTAGAAGCAACATAAAAATGATGATAGAAAATAATTTTAGGTTTTGTTTTTCAAATAGATTTTAGCACAATTTTTTTTATTTTTGTTTTTTCTAATTTTTTTTGGTTTTGTATTTTATAATTTTTTTATTATTATTTTTAATGCAGTTAAAATAAAAAGCAATACTATAACTATACTAAATTTAAAACACATTTTTTTGATAGAAAGGAAATAAGAAAGAAACTAGACCCTCCCCCATACTTAAATTTTTCATTGCCCTCAATGAAGGAAACAAAAAGAAAAAGAGAAGGAGACTGAGAAGAAGAGAAAAATGCAGAAAGTAAATGAAATAAATAAAAAAACAGGACTTCCCCGGGTTTGTGAGATGAAGGCAGATGTCGCTCCCCCATGCTTGCTTTTTAGTGCACTTGATCGTCAGCAGGTTTGACTTGATCCATCTTGATATCAGCAGCGTTGGAGCGGCGATCACGAACTTGGACTTGAGCCACCGGGAGGAAGAGCAGCAGAAAAAAAAATAGATAGAGTCCGTGGGCAGGTGCTCAAAATTGTTCTTTATTTATTACAATAATTTAAAGTCCGAATAAAAGTTCTATGATAATAATAAGTCCAAAAATAAAAAATGTTCCATAACAAGATAAAAATTTAAGGGTCCAAGACGAGATCCCTCGTTGCAGGAGACACAAAATCATCAGAAAAATATAATTTAAGTCTATGACCATGCGCTTGAAAATCACCCTTATCCGGGTGAGAGAGTAACACAGTTCCATCAGAAAAGACCTCCTTGACCGTAAACGGTCCAGACCAACGAGATTTAGATTTCCCAAAGAAAATACGTAGACGGGAATTTAAAAGAAGAACTTGATCGTCTGGCTTAAAATTTTTATTGTGGCGAAAGTTCTTATCGCGATAATTTTTTTATTCAGGGTCGGGTGGTTTTTCAAAATAATTTGTCAAATTTGTATCATTTTCAAAAATAAGATTCTTGTGTCGAAAATCAGAGTCATGTTCGAATGTTGTTTGTATGGGCATAACAGTATTTTCAAAAACATTTGATGAGAGTTCAGAAAAGGAAGGAGGAAAATCATTTGGAGAAATATAGGAGTCTTCTTTTAAGTCTTCGATGAAAAAGCAAGAATCATCATTTTGTAAAGAGTTTTTCATAGATTTGTTAATATCAAATGTAACTTCCTCATCTCCCACATGCAGAAAAAGTTTTCCTTCACTCACATTTATGATTGCGTGAGCGGTGGCTAGGAAGGGACGACCAAGGATAAGAGGGACCTCGATGTCCTCTTCAATATCAAGAATGACAAAATCCACCGGGAAGATGAATTTGTCGACCTTCACTAGCACATCCTCAACGATACCTAACGGATACTTAATCGATCGATCAGCTAACTGTATACTCATTCTTGTAGGGCTAAGAGTGCCCAATCCTAGCTTCTTAAACAATGAAAAAGGCATCAAATTGATGCTCGCTCCAAGATCCGCTAATGCTTGTTTAAAGAATAGATCACCGAAAATGCAGGGAATAGAAAAACTACCCGAATCGTTTATCTTTTTAGGAAGAGTAGAGTTTTTTACGATCGCCGAGCACTCTTCATTTAACGTCATGTGAAAAAGATTTTCCAATTTTGTTTTGTTTGTTAATAAATCTTTAAGATATTGTGCGTACTTAGGAATTTGACTAATCGCTTCATGAAACGGCAAATTAATATGAATTTGTTTAAATATTTCAAGAAAGCGTTGATATTGATTATCTAGTTTTTCTTTCCTAAGTCGAGCCGGATAAGGAGGTGGCGGAAATTCTTTTATTATAACCGGGGCATCATTTTCAACGTCATCTTTTTCTTTTTCAAAAGTAGATTTTTCATTTTCCAAAGGGATAATTGTTTCCGCAATAGGAGAGATAGTCACCTTTGGCTCTTCTATTATGGTGGGCTCATTAACAACCTTACCGCTCCTAAGGGAAATCGCATTTGCGTGCTCCCTTGGGTTAGGTTCAGTGTTCGAGGGAAGAGTTCTAGGTGGTCTCTCGAAAAAAGACTTGGCAATTTTCCCAACCTGGTTTTCTAAATTTTTCATCGACCCTGTTAAGTTTCTATTAGTAGCATCGTTCGAGCTTATATATCTAGATAAAATTTCTTCCAAAGAGAGAGTTTTTTGAAGATTTTGGTTTTGTTGTGGTGGTGGTGGTGGTGGTGGTGTGAAATCGTGTGGTGTACGTACGACGTTAGTATTACTACTCCAAGAAAAGTTAGGATGGTTACACCATCCAGGGTGATAAGAATTCGTAGCAGCATTAAAACCAGAGGAGAAGAAAAATTCGAAAAAGCAGAAAAATTCGAAAAAGCAGAAAAATTGTTTGCAAAATTATTTTGAGCAGGCCTGGGTATGTTCCCCAGATAATCCACCTGCTCGGCAGCAGCAGCAGCATTCACATTTTTAAATACCTTAGCAGCGGAGGCAGCAGTCATCTCCGAAATCTTCTTGTTCAGCATTTCCACTTGCATCGCCAGTTGCGTCACCGAATCCACTTCATAGATACCTGCAGGTTGAGATGGGCGAGACCTAGACGAATTCCACTGATAAGTGTTCATCGTCATGTCATCGATAAGCTCAAGAGCAGCTTCCGGGGTTTTGCGGTCCAAAGAACCAGCGGAAGCGGCATCTATCATTTGCTTAGTTTCTTGATTTAGCCCATTGTAAAATGTCTGGACCTGTAACCATACAAGCAGAGCATGATGTGGGCATCTTCTCAAAAGTTCTTTGAACCTCTCCCAAGTGTCATAGAGGGTCTCAGAAGCAATTTGAGAATATGAAGTAATATCATTTCTTAATTTAGCAGTTTTGGCGGGGGGGAGTATCGAGAAAGAAATTTTTCAGTTAATATGTTTCAAGTAGTGATTGATCCTCTTGGAAGAGAACTCAACCACTGTTTGGCTTTGGTCCTTAAGGAGAATGGGAAGAGTCTTAGACATATAGCATCGTCTGAAACACCATTAATTTTAAAGTTGTCACAGATTTCAAGAAAATTGGCAATATGCAAGTTCGGATCTTTATCTTGTAATCCGTCGAACTGTACATATTACTGCACCATTTGTATGATGCTAGGCTTAAGCTCGAAGTTATTGTTCGCAATTGCAGGTCGAACAATACTTGTTTCAGTCCCTTCCAAGTTGGGTCGAGCATAATCGGACATGGTCCTTTGCTGAGCCATTCCTGGGTTAGGGTCTCCCATTGCAGAATTAAAATTACAATCCCCGTATGAATCCTCAACTGCTGTTTGAGAAGTGGAAGCCCCGAATCGCAGTTGTCTCCGAAAGGAGCGTTCGATTTCTGGGTCCAAATCAACAAGTAGCGACGGATTCGTGCGGGTCATGCACTAGAAAATAAAACGAAGTAGAATGGAAATAAAAACTTGAAAAAAAAAGAAAGGATTTTTTTTTTTTAAAATAGATTTTTTTACGGATTGGCTCTCGAACTTCCCAAGGGCTACCCGGTGAAGGGTTCGCAAGGTACTAGGTAAAATCGTGGCGCCTAAAGCCCCTTACCCTTTTCGAGAGAATTTAGGTTGGGTAGAAATAAGATGATGTGAGTTATTATAATAATAAAAGAAAATATAAATTTATTTTTATTTTTTTGATTTTTGTAGAAGTAATAGCGAAAGCGTTTTCAAAATATTGACAAAGAAAATCCCCGGCAACGGCGCCAAAAACTTGGTGGGCCAAAACCCGAACAGGAAAGTGTACCTGTCAAATTGTAGTACCAAGGTCGTATTTAAACACGGGGTTGTCAAGTACTTCTACTCACGCTTTAACTATTATCCTACCAAAAGATTGATGATGGGGGATTTGAAAAATAAATTAAAATTAAACTGAAACGAAATTAAGACGAAACTATAGATTAAGAGATAGCACTTGATCGATGATTCACCATGAAAAGAGATGAGAGAAATAAAAATGTAATTTTATAATTGCAAAATAACTCGACCGTGACAGATCCGAAAATAAGACAAAATCTCGCTAGAGCATTAGGTCTCCTAACTTATAGACTCTTTGATCGAAATCTCTTTACAAATCAAAGAAGCCTAAAGTTGCATTATCGAGGTGATCCGCACTATTGGATTTGACTCCAATCCGGAGGATTTACATCGTCCTATCTCTAGGATTGTGTGCAACTCCTTCCTTCTTTGAGTGGTCTTTCAAATCACGAGTCTCTCGACTACTATGAAATGAGAACAAGGCCTACTGCCGTATACCGGAAATACGAAGTCGACACAAAATAAATCAAAGAAGGCTCGAGCAAAATTTTAGCAAAAATAGAATACGTAGTAAGAAAGATTATCATCTCAATCCATGGATCCTCATGATCAAATGCTACAAGTAAATTAGCTACGCATATTGGAAAAGAGAACGAAAATAATAAGAGAAGAAAATTTCATTTTCATTGATTGATTAAAAGTGAGTACACAATACTTAAATAAGAAAAGATTGCAATTAAAGGAAGAACTATTACAACAATAAGAAATCTAAAGAAGAAAATTTGCACTTGAACTCTCTTGCTCTCTCCAAAATACAACTTCCAAAACATGAAACCATGGGCTCCTTTTATAAGAGATGGAGAAGCTTCTAGATTAGGGGGAGACAAAGGGGTGGCCGGCCATATCAAGGGGAGAAGGTTCATGCATGCATTAAATGAGGGGAGAGAGGAGGTATGCATGCATTGTATTGTATTGAAGGGAAGTGAAAATAAAAATATAAAATAAAGATGGGGGATGAATGGAAGTCTGTAGAAGGGGAAAAAGGGAGGGGGCCGGCCACATGCATGGGAATATTCATGCATGTAATAAATGGAAGGAAAGAGAATGGGAGATTCAATGCATGCATGCAAAAAATGATGAGGGAAGAGAGAGGGGCTGCTCCAAATGAAGGGGCTCAGGTAGGAGGAAAAGGAGGGCTTTGTGGGCTGCTTGCTTGTTATGGAGGGTCGGCTGCATGGAAAAGGGCTGCTCCAAGTGGGATGCATGCATGGGCTCGGGTAGAGGGCTAGGTGCTGCTATAAGAGGTTGGCTGGACATGAGCTGCTCCAAATGTAGAGGCTCGGGTAGGCTGTACCAAAGAAGGGTCGGCCACAGCATGTTGAAGTCGGGCTGCATGTGAGCTGCCCCATATCTTGACTTGAGGGCTCGGGCTTGGGAAAGGTGGCTGCTCCAAGTTGAGGGCAGCACTTGGTCTTGTGTGGGCTTGATCCTACAACAAAAAAAAGATACAAAACATAGATTAGTTAAACAAAGTTAAAACAATAAAACATCAAGTAAAAAAAACAACATATCAATAACATTCAAACATTAAAATAAAATAACAAAACATAAATAAACATAACATAATATATAGTAACATAATATATATAATAAGACTATATAGATTTTAATATCAAAACATAAAATGACATCATAACAAGCATACAAAACACAAAATTATAATAAAACTTAAGGATTTTAACTACTTAATTACCCCAAAAAAGGATGACTAAAACTAGTCATCAGAAGTGGGTAACTACATAGCCACGTTTCGACCTCTCATTGGACCTCCAATCGCTTAGTAAATGAGTCCCTTCAAAACGACGTGGCCGGAAAAATTTGCCAAAACCTAAAATTGAACGACACGGGTAGGGACACGCCCGTGTTACTACTCGTGTCCTGCTCGGGAAAACGTGGTCGACGATTCATTAGTCGAGCTCTGCTCAAAGAATACTCATACACGGGTAGGGACACGCCTGTATCTCTACCCGTGTCCTGCTCGGGAAACACGGTCGACGATATTAGTCGATCTCTGCTCGATGAACACACACACACACACACACACACACACACGGGTAGGTACACGCTCGTGTCACTACCCGTTTCCTTATCCGGAAACACAACAAGGAATCTACAACGTTTCCAGAGAGCCACACGGGTATGAACACGCCCGTGTCACAAACATATGGGTAGGGACACGCCCGTGTCACTACCCGTATCCTTCTTTGGAAATTTCACAAAGAAAACCCAAAGACACCAGAGTACCACACGGGTATGGACACGCCCGTGTCACTACCCGTGTCCTACTCTGGACCAACTTCTCCTCTCTTACACAAGTGTAAGCCTAGCTGCCAGCACTCCCTGAGCCCAAGTCAGCTCTCCTGACTTAAAAATGCGCACGAGGGGCCTAGCGCGAATTGGGATGTTATATGTTGCACCAAACACAAATGGTCCAGGATGGGCCATTTGTATTTTCTCATAGGTACTTGCACCTTTACTGTAACTGCCACCATATTGTGAAACATCTTTGTTCACACGAGATGGTCTAGCATGATTCCAGTGACCATAAATACTCTCATGGTCATGGCTGTTGGAAGGAAATTGCACTCTAACAAATTTTACAGGAGGCTTAGAGGCTAGTGTCTCCACTTGAGCTTTGCCCTTTCCCTTGGGATTTGCAGCTCTTGTCCTTCCCTTGAATCCCACCCTTTCTTTCCATTTGGGAGGAGAATGAGTCTATCAAGGGCAACACTGTGCTAGGCTTGGAGTAGCTAGCCACTTGTTCCCTCTCCTTTTGGAGCTTTCCTTCAAGATTCCTGATATAGTTATTCTTGAAGGTTATGGTGCTCATCTGAATGATTGTCACATTCTTCAGTTTGCTAACTTCATGCATCTTTAGATCCAGCAATTTTGATGATTCTGAAGCAGCATGCTTTAAAGAGACAATTTCCTTAGCCTGTTGTTTGGCCAGGAGCTTGCTCTTCTTTAGAGCATGCAGAAGTTCAACATATTTATCAATCAATTGATTGATGTCTCCCTCAGATTCTAAGTCATCATCATCACTTGATGTAGAGGTATAAGAATCTGGAACTGATTCATAATCTGAAAATGCAGAGCTGGTAACAAAATTTACCTTGCTTAGACCAGGCTGATCCTGGCTGATTTCTTAATCTGACTTAGCCATCAGCCCAAGGTAGCAGCTGTCATCTTCAGAATCCGCCTCTAAATCACTATCAGATTGTGATAGAGGGGCCCTGTCTTCAATCCTGGCAGCAGGATGAACCTTCTCAGCTTCTTCTTCTAAAGCAGTTAGCATTTTGATGCAGTCTGCTTC
The DNA here is from genome assembly GCA_039513925.1 of Platanthera zijinensis. Lineage (NCBI taxonomy): Eukaryota > Viridiplantae > Streptophyta > Magnoliopsida > Asparagales > Orchidaceae > Platanthera > Platanthera zijinensis. Next base: position 133,154,389 of record CM077079.1, on the reverse strand, counting down.
TACAGCTCCTTCTTCAATAGAGTACATCCCAATGTAGGCTTCTTCTTCTTCTGACTCTGATGTGGAGGAGTCTGTCCAGCTTCTTTGCTTTTTGGCAATGAGAGATTTGTCCTTCTTGCTTTTTTGTTGGTGGTCCTTTTTCTCATTATGTTCCTTCCTTTTGACTGGGCAGTCAGCTATCAAATGCCCAGATTTTCTGCAATGATAATATGTTATGTTAAAGGAAACCTATTTACCAGCTTTGGAACCATACATGTCCTCCTTAGAGGACTTTCTTCTGCCTTTGTAGTAGCCATCCTTGGGATGAGAGGAGGTGGAAGGCCTTCCTCTCCAGTGCTTCTGTAAGACCCCCTTTTTTTTCTTTTTAAAACCCGGGGTCTTAGGCCCAGAGTCGCCGCTTTGCGGTGACATCTTCACGTCCTGAAGGGTCATCACCACAAGGCGCCGATTCTGCCGTCCAATTCGATCATAGAAAGGTAGCACAATAATTGAAGTAAGAGCAAGTCCACAGAAAGTAAATCACATATATAAAATAAAATCTCCACGAAGGGAGTGTCCACAGAATAACAATAATCAGAGTACTATAAATGCGGGCTTATGCCCGATACATCATGTCCTCACTACAATCTCTCATGCGGAAGCTAAAACAGAAACTACTCAGGGTCGAGACTCACGGTCCCGGCTATATGGACTCCGGAGCTAGACTGCCCCATCTCCAAGCACACCGGTCTCTGGGGCCGCTCCTCCATGCTGGGCTCCACGATCCCCTAAATGATGCGGTTCGAAAACCGTTAGTCATAAAGACTAAGCCCTATCATCCCCTACCCCTTCCCCCATGGCTCCTAAGTACCGAGCGAAGAGGAAGAAAGGGAAGGACATGAAGGTGGAGATTTAATCAAGAAACAAATGGCAGCGGAACTAATCTAGCAATTCTATAATAATTTGACAGAAACAGAAAGTAAGAAAGGTAACCTTAACTTATGTGCGAAAGCGCATAAGCCAAGGGATCTTCTGCAAGGCTCCCATCGTATAGAGTGTCCCATACCACTTATACGTTGGGGTGTCGGTTATCAAACAACAGCATGTATATATATTGAAATTAACCTTTGATTTATAAACTTGCCCACACAAGCTTATAGACCAAGGGGTCGTTTTGCAGGTCCTAACGTATAAGCGTCTCATACCACTTATACTTTAGGTGTCAGCTTTAAATGAATCGATTATGCTATGACATGCAAGTGGGTATGATGAAACATGCAAGTGTAACTCACACACCTTACTCTGTGCACACAGACCTTTAGTTCCCCCTTTTGGAGCCGTTACCTCCCAGGATACCTCCGTAGTGGCAGACGGAAGCGGTGGGTTGGGCCTCGCCCACCTCTAAACCAGTAAAGCACTACCGGTCAGACCTATCGTACGCCTCAACGCTTGGTGCACTAAGCGGACGCCTGCGTACTCTTGCCGGCTGGCGCACCGGACTTCTGTTGGCAAAGTGCTAACCACACTTGCCGAGTCAGCGTATTGGCGTCGGTGCATTGACCCTCCAATATCGAAGACCGACCACCTTAATTTTCATTCCTTTTTATGCACATGCAAGTTTAATCATAAACACACAAAAGCCGAGCCGAAGCTCCCCGGACCAAAACGTCTGTCTCCAAACCAACCGAGCCGAAGCTCCCCGGACCATCCCGTTCGTCTCTTAACCAACCGAGCCGAAGCTCTCATCAATCTTCCTGTGCCAACAGTGTTTGTGAAGGGTGCATCCCTAGTTACTAAGTTACTCTTGTCGGTTTGTTATTACAGTTTACGTTAGCCCAGGACTGCCCCCGGCATACCCTGTGAAGGGCTCTCAAGGGGCACTAGGAACCAAGACGACGGCATTACGGCCCGAAGTTCCCTTTCGCAAGGCACTTATTGTTATTGGTTGATCTCCCTTAACCCGATCCCCTTTTAGTTACTTTAGATCTAACCCTAGAGTATTAAGACTCTTCCATTCCCACCGGGGTGGACGATCTTTCGTCGTACCCGAGCACCTCTTATCTCTAGCTACCACTACTTCTCTCTACTCTTCACATCTTCCTATTGTGATTTCCTCCACAATTGTCTACCCAGACAAAATGATTAACTCCAATGACTTTCTCGGATCATGCTCTATTGCAATTCACAAATTTGCTATATGCAGACCGACCTAGACTATATAACGAACTGGTTATGCAACGATCCCAAACTTATCCAAATGCCCTTAATTATTTACTGGAGACTTATCAGGATATAAATGGCCTAACTCCAGAATGTGGTAATTTTCCTAATTTATCTGACATTTAATTAATTTTCCCAAAAATCCCAAGGGCTACCAGTTTGAACATGAACTACCTTAAGTTCTCATGCAAGATGTCCAGCAAATTTTATAATAATTAGTAGGTTATCTCAATAGGGTAAATCCAAAGTATCATAATTTTTCTATCATTAAAAGGGCACTAAAACTATTTTAGCAATAATTACTATCTCCCATTATTTATGAACCAAGTATAGGGAATATTCTTCCAAAAATTATAAATAATTTATGACATGCAGATAAAGACCTAAAATTAGCACTGGCCCAGTTTCATAATTTTTCAGTAATAAAATCATCCCTAAATAATTTTTCAAGCATAGAACCCCTTTTTAACTTTTGTGAAGGAAGTACTGGATGTACTCGACTAAAAATTATATAAAAATTCAAGGGTAATCATTCTGTCCTAAAATATATATTTCCAAAATTTCATGAGATTCTCTTGAACAGAAAGGTACAAATAATCAAAACATCAATAGGGGTTAAAGTCAACTTTACAAACGAAGTGATGGAAATAAACATCATAAAATTCTAGTAAAATTTTTATAAACTCTACCCACTTTAAAACTAACTCTACCCGAGTTTCACAGCCTTTAGATAATTATTAGTGATGGAAGGTGCTTAATTAGTATTTTAACCTAAAGCTAAGATTAAGGTTTTGAGGCATCTACTTGTCTCCAAATTCTCCAAGGTTCCATCCAGACGATTATTATCGTGCTAATATCAACTCTACAGAGTTTCAAGGTAATACAAGAGCAATTGCCCCCATATCCTTCACAACCCTCAAAACCCTCCATCTAGGGTTTGAGTTTGGATCCTAGGGTAAACCAACCCTAAACCACACCATTTTCTCCAAGTGGGTTATAATAACCCTTACAAGTCAGTGGTCAAGATATCAGCCTCAGTAGAGGTGATATGACCATTCTAACCTCTCGTGCACTTTTTACTCAAAAATGCCTCACTTTGCCTAGTTAAGAATAGGTGACTCCCTATCCAAAACTCATCCAAATAAGCTGAAAATTTGTACAGAGTAAAGTTTTATAGCCAAAGACCACCTCCCCAAAATTTGGGAGGGTTTGGAGGTCATTTAACTACTTAAATAAATTCCTCTAAGTTTATTAAATTAAAACAAAAACTTTAGGCAAAGTATCTCCAAAAATTCTCATTTTTGGTCTGCCTTTAGGTATAGCTAAGGTTAACTCCCTGCCCAAATTTCAGGTCATTTGGATAAGGGACGAAGAGTGGGCATCCATTTTAATTTCTACCCAACTCTAGGTACAGCCTCCACTAAAACGGGTTCTGCGGTCAAACCGCTTATCCAAACGAGTTGAAATCAATTTTAAATTAAACTAGACTCAAAGGGCTAAAACTTTTGTGACTGGTCATTTTTCCTAAAACGGCCTCTAAGTGCCTCGTTTTGCAGCATCAAAATGTGCTCATCTAAGTATATTTTCCTTATAAATTATTTACATAATTTATATATTATAAACAGCTTTTACTGTTCATCTTCTACAGAACCCGAAAACCAGAACACAGAAACTCTTATTTCCTGTAGCTCTTTCGCGATCCGTCACCGGTCGCCCGATCACTTCCCTGGCCAGCCACCACCACCACCTCCGTTGAGGCGATGGCTAGCGGTCGGCGGTGGTTTGGCCGCCAGAGGTGGCGGTTTCCGGCGAACTCGAAAATACATTTTTCATGGTTTTCCATGAAAACGAGAGATAGGTCCGGCTCCGTTGAGCACGAACTTCCTTTCTAAGAATCCTAAGATCTACCCATGAAAGAAGAAGCATAGGAGGACCTTGTTCGCGGTTTGGAGGCGAGATGAACGACGGGGTGCCATGGCGCGGTGGTGGCGTTGCTGAACTTCTCCTGCAGCAAGGTACAAAGATCTGAGTCCGTTTGGTCAAGAGTGTAACCTTCTCATCTTGCTCTAAGGGGTCTTTTATAAGTCAGCAAGTGGGGAGGTGAAAGGGTAAAGCCTTAATGGTCATGAAGGCTCCTCTTAATAACCTTTCGGTTACAGTGAAGGGATAAGAAACGGTGGAAGATGAATAGGTGTTTGCCAGGTGGCGATTCCTATTGGACCAACACTTCCTCCTTTATTATATAATTATAGAAGGAAAAATGACCCGTAATTACTCCTGGTGTAACTTCCCACACCAGCATTTATTACCACGCGTGTTAGAATAATTTCGGGCCTGAACCGTCGTTTCGGTCAATGTCACGGGCGTGACACATAGGTCACGGGCGTGACAGGCCCGGGTGGCCAATTCTGGGGTCGACGATCGTCAAACTGAGATCGACGGTCGTCGAAGGGTGGTCACGCCCTAGGTCACGGGCGTGACACCTTGGTCACGGGCGTGACATGCCCGAATGGCAAATTCTGAGGTCGACGATCGTCGAACTGAGATCGACGGTCGTCGAAGGGTGGTCACGCCCTAGGTCACGGGCGTGACACCTTGGTCACGGGCGTGACATGCCCGAATGGCAAATTCTGAGGTCGACGATCGTCGAACTGAGATCGACGGTAGTCGAAGGGTGGTCACGCCCTAGGTCACGGGCGTGACACCTTGGTCACGGGCGTGACAGGGCCGGGTTAAAAATTCTTCGCCCGACGATCGTCTCCCTGAGATCGACGATCATCGAAGGAGTCACGCCCTAGGTCAAGGGCGTGACGGGTCGGTCACGGGCGTGACCAACCCGTGACCCAAAATCTCGGTCGATTTATTTCAATTTTTGGGCTTCCTAGGGTTCTGTCACGACCAACCGACTCCTAGGGGTCTAGCCGAAAAGTGGATGTTATAGCTTCTTCCTTAAGAACTTCTGTAATTGCCTACTGAAGGCAGCAAAATCTTCATCATACCATTGGCAGTCTGATCACTTCCCTCTAATCTTCCAGAATCAGATTCAACATCTCTCCTTAGTATAGAGGGAGACTTTCTTCTGCTTTTGCTGGTGCCTTCAGCTTTAAAAGCTACATTTTTTTCTCTTGCCTGAGACTTGTTGTTGTTCTCCTCTTCTTTCCTTGCTACCAGCTGCATCTCATATGACAGCATCTTCCCAAAGAGTGTGTGAGGAGCAGTGTCACCCAGCTTTGCCACTTCTCTAATGGCACAGATTTTTGTGTCATACTCTCTAAAGAGAGATCTAAGGAACTTGTCGTTCAGTTCATAGTGACTGAACACTCTTCCATAAGTTTTTAGCTCATTCACAATCCTAAAGAACATTTCATAATAGGTGGTTATGTTGTCCCCCTTGGATTTTCTAAAAGCCTCATACTCTTGGTTGAGCATGGACTTCCTATCATCTCTAACCTCATTTATCCCCTCCATGTAAATCACAAGTGTTTCCCACATTTCCTTTGTTATTGTGCAATGGATCAGATTTTGAAGTATAGAATCATCAACAGTACCCATGATGATATTCTTTGCCCTCTTGTCTATTGAGGCTAGGGCCAACTCATCCTTGGTCATCTCATCATATGTCTTGGAAGTTTTATATTAGCATCCAGTGTAGAGACCTTCATTGGGATGAATGGTCCTTCAACTATAGTGTACATTCTAAGGTCAACAGCTTCCATGAACTACCTCACCCTTGCTTTCCAGATGCCAAAATCTTCCTTCCTAAATATTGGAAGTCTCACAGCACTCAGCTCCCTATTGGTCATTCCTAAACCCATGGAGTAGACTTCTTGTTAACCTTGGAGGTCTACTCAAACTGTTAAGTCCTTTAAAGAGTAACCTCCCTCTAATACCACTTGAAAGTCTTGTTTTCAAGGTTAGCTAAATACCTAGAGGGGGTGAATAGGTTTTTATCTTTATTTTATCTTTTTTAATTTGTTATCAGATTTCTGTGTCTGTGATTAAGTTAGTTATCAGCTTTCAAGAACATTCACAAACGACACAGCAATTTTATAGTGGTTCCCCAATCTTGGGTACATCCATTATCCCTCTGCGCATATCTAATAGTGTGTTAGATTCGGCTCTCCCTCCAAAACTCAGCTACTTAATAGCTTACAGCACAGATCCCATAGGCACTAAGCCAACCCCCAGGTCACAAGGACTTTTCTCCAGACACAAAGCCAAACACAGGTCACAAAGACCTTAGACTTTATAAAATAGACTTAGAACTCCAGATTCACTAAGAATCTTACACAAGAAAGAAATAGAGAAAGATTATATGATTAAACACCAAATCAAGAACTCTGTGTCATCTTCTTCCTAGACTGAGCAAATATCAGCCCAACCTTTTGATGTTGAAGACAATGATGTAGGAGGTAGATTCTTTCTTCAAACAGCTAACCTTCCTTCTGCAGAACTTATATATCTGCTCTCTCAGAATGAATTCTGATCCTGCTATTGCGAATCGTAATTGCTCCAGCTATCTCCTTCCCATCAAGGTTCTCTATGCAGAACTCCTTCTTCAGGCTTGATGAAAATGGCGAGGAAGAAGATGATGTTCTCCCGCCCTTCTTCTAATTTTCAAAAAACCTAGCCGAGGAATCGATTGTTCTCTTTGTTGTGTTGGTTCTTCTTTTTTGCTCTGGACAATTGCTTCCTTTTATACTCTGAAGGCCAATCGAACAGTGAGCCCCACCACCAGGATTGATGGTTGAGATTAAGTCATCCAGCGCATCCCTTCCGTTTAAATTTGATTTAATGGATCCTTGTTGTGTGTGGGCCCCAGCACTTTATGATGGAAATATTCCTTAGAAAGTGTAGAAGATAATGACAACTGGCCGCCAATGTCTCTGTCAGCAATTCCGCACCATTTGAATTTTGGTTGACAATTTGACTTTGTTGACGTCAGCATGACCCAGCATCTCTCTAGACTTAGACAAAATTCAATCATCATAACCAAAGGCATTGAGTGAGTAGGTTCACTCAATGCCATAACACTTAGACAAAATTCTGTCTGTCTAAGTATTGAGCTCGGCGAAAACTGAGCTTTGTTCAATGAACGTCGAGCTCAGCTCGACGAATGCAAAAGTTCAGTTCGAACTGCAAACTTAGATCGATGAAAGGTTGAACTGAGTTTGACGAACTCCAGGCTAAACTGAGTAATTTGGCTCAGCTCGACGTTCGTTGAGCTCAGTTTGACGAAGCTGAGCTCGATGACAGTCAAGTAGTCCACGCTTTTGGACTTAGCCAAATTTCTGCTCCAAGGCGTTGAGAGTGTCGAGAACATTGAGAGCGTTGAGATCGTTGAGTGAGCTTACCTCACTCAACGCTATTTGCCTTAGCAAATATTTCTGCGCCTTGGCGTTGAGAGAGTAAGCTCCACTCAACGCCAAACTACTTAACAGAATTTTCTGTTATCTATCGTTGAGTGAGTAAGCTACACTCAACGCCTGTGGACTTAGTGAAAATTTTGCCAAACTTTTCTGTGGAGTTGACTGGCACAGCAACACTCAACTCTAAAAGCTATATGGCGTTGAGTGAGTAGACCACACTCAACGCTTGTGGACTTGGCATAATTTTCAGCCAAATTCTAGGCTTAGACTGACCTGACTCACAGCCTTTTTGTTGTATGTCGTTAAGTGAGCAAACTACACTCAACACTTGTAGACTTAGCCACATTTTTAGCTATCTTCCAGTTAGGCTGAGACGGACTCAATGCTATATGTTATAAGTGCGTTGAGTGAGTAGACTACACTCAATGCCTTTGTACTTAGCTAAATTTCTAGTATATATTATTGAGTTCATACCTCTGGTGTTGAGTGAGCTTGCTCCACTCAACGCCTATGGACTTATGAGATTTTTGGTATGTCCAACAACCACTTAGTGTGTCCACATGTCCAATCAATATGATATGGAATACCTGCACTCAAGACCTCAAATGCACATCAAATACAGTTGATGTGTGTGTCATTGACTTGTTTGACTTCTCACAAATCAGGGACATTGGGAACAATGGACCCAACAGTCTATTTTTCCATTGGGTGGGATTTTCCATTATGTTTTAAGTGCATGACTTTTTTAAAATGTTATGATTTTCAATTGGGAGGGATTTTCCATTGTGTTCTATGTTCGAGCAATCAAACAGGTATCAAGTGAGTCGAATAACTAAAAGCAACTTCTTCTACTTTGATTCAATCGTAACGTTTTAAGCATTGTGGAAGGCTTAAAAAACCATTGCAGGAGACCTATTAAGAAGTGTTGTTGCAGTAATTGATGTTTTTATTGCACTCATGATCTTTCTGTTGTCTTACTTTATCTCTCCCTCCCTTCCTTTTTTTTCTTTTTTCCCACTTCTCTCTTTCTCCCTCTCTCCCCCTTTCCTTCTTCTCCCCCTCTTTTTCTTTCCCTTCCCTCCCCCTTCTTTCTCCCTCTTAACAGAGAGGAGTGGTTTGAAGGCTCCTTATTAAGTAGGTCTTAGATTCGATCCCCAGTCTCAACAACCCTATGTCATTGAGAAACATGTGTGGAGAGGGGTTGAGGTGCATGGTCTGCAGACTGGTTGAGGTTGAACCCTTTTAAGCTGGGTGTTGGGGGTTCTGATGGTCATCCTTTTGAGTCGTATGATAAGGAGGTTGTTATAAAAAAATGCATTTTTTTGTAACGTCCTCCCCAACACACAGCTCGAAAGGACGACCGCCAACACCTCCAGAATCTAGCAAAAATGGGTCCAGCCTCAATAGGCCTACAGATCATGCACTCAACCCCATTTCATGCCCACTGGCAGGTTATTGGAGGTCGCAGCCTCCCTTCGATGAGAAGTGATCCAGTTAAGCGCCCCTACGGGGACTTCCTAGGAGGTCACCCATCCCGGAACTACTCTCATCTGAGCATGCTTAACTATAAAGTTATTTTACTTCTCAACACCAATTAGGCCCACGAACGCCCCAGTTAGAAGGTTCTCCCTTCACCACCAAAACACAACAACATCCCCCATCTTATTTGTCGGGATCTCTCACTATCTGGCTAGAAGTGTCCGCCCTTCGTTATGGTAGTAGGTTGCAGAACTGTTTGGGTCTTGAACTCCAGCCACAAACTTTGAAGAAGAAAGTCAAAGTAGTTCACTTAGAGTGACAGCGAAAATACCACAAATGTCACAAGCACATTCTTAAAGCTATAACCATCAGAAAACCATGAAGGGAAGCAAATCATGCAAATGAACTATAAAAGTAGAAAGTGCAAATACAAATACATCACAAAAGGCAACAAAGATATAATCAATACAAAGCACAACAAAGAAGGAGTCTGCTCCTCATTAGCAAACTCAACACACTCATCCTCAAAAAGGTCGTCGAATATGAGATTAGCAACATTACATTAGCGCTTGCAAGCTATCATTCGGAGGGTCTTCTCTATCCCGTGCCAGAACGCCACCTCATGCACATCAACTAACTCAGGCTCCACCTCCCTCGTTCAAAATTCTTTACAGATTTCCTCAGAAAGAGAACAACGATCATGCAATAAATCTATAGTGCTCTTGTACTCGTCCACCCCATTCATCGTGTAACATCCCATTTCCAACTAGACCCCTAAGAGTGGTTTTGTCATGACAAAACCCTAGGAAGCCCAAGGAAGAGTCAAGTGGACCTGGTGGTGTGGATAGGGCCACTATGGTCTGCACTTAGCAGATTTCTAAACCTTGGTTAAAGATGATCATGGGGCTTCACCAAGACTCCAAGACCCCACCTATACCCTTATAACCCTAGAAGGGGGTCAATGGGTCACTAAGGACCCATGGAGAGCAATCAAAGGACCTAAGTTGACCAAAGTCAACTATAACCCTAGTTAGGTCAAATTGACCTACACAAGGGTCCATTGCAGTCTATTAGCCAAATATACCCCACCCATACCTCCATAACCCTAGGTAGGGGTCAATGGGTCACTAAGGACCCATGGAGGGTAGTCAAGGGAGCTAAGTTGACCAAAGTCAACTCTAACCCTAAATAGGTCAAATTGACCTACACAAGGGTCAATTGCAGTCCCTTAGCCAAATGGACCCCACCCCTACCCTCATAGGCCTAGGGAGAGGCCAATAGGTCACCAAGGACTCATTGGGACCAATCATAAAGACTAGGTTGACCAAAGTCAACTCTTGACCTAAAATGGTCAAAGTGCCCTAGTTAAGGGCCAAGTGACCTCCAAGGGCCAATCCAACCCCACCTTGACCCTAGGGGAGGCTAATGGGTCACCAAGGACCCATTAAAGAAATCTCAAGGACCAAATTGACCTAGGTGGGCCCTAGTCCAACTTTGGGTCAAGTTAGCCCAAATGGGCTAACTCAAGCTCAAGCCCATTTCAATTGGGCTAACCATGACTTAAGTGACCAAATGGACTTGTGGGCTGCCATGGGACATGTAGGAGCCAAAAATTCAGGCTTGGTGACTAGGAGAGAGAAAGTCACCCATGGAGGAGAGAGAAAGAGAAGAAAGAAGAAGGAAGGAGGACTTTGTACTCCTCCTTCCCCCTCCCCAACCTCCCCATTCATTTCAGAAGGACAAGGGGGAGTGCAGCAGCCATTGTGGACTGGTTAGAGCAAGCTCCACCCCCCTACCAACCTAGCCGTCAAGATTGACCATGGCCAAAAAATGGCACATGGCAATTCAGCCACCTAACACCCTCCTCTCCCTCTTTAAAAGTTTCAGTGAGGTCCAAGGAGTATTTCCCACTCTTTTCCTGAAGAAGCCGAGCTCTTTCCTCCATTTCTGAACAAGCCGACCACCACCGACCACCACCATGCCAATCCGGCGATCAGCACGGCTACAGCCGCCACCACAGGTCCTCCTCCATTCCTTCTCTCATGGGTAGATCGTAGGAATCAGTAGAACCAAGATTGGAGCTCATTTGAGCCCAATCAAAAATTCAAAACCATGGATTTTCCATTGTTTTTCCGCTTGCTGGGATCGCCGGAATAGTGCATTCCGGCGTCCTAGCCGCCGTCTGGAGATAGCCCCGACCACCACGAAGGTGTCGGCGGCGGTGGCAGGCCGGGGAGGTGGCCGGAGCGACGGCGGCAGCCGCTGGAAGTTGGCCCAGGCAGGATGAATCCAGGCCGTCAGCGGGAGGAAGACAATGATGGGATTCCGTCCATCTTGCGCCAAGATTCGTGTGGTTGATGATATTAAACTATGGATTAAAGGATTTGATTTATTTCATTTTGTCACAGATTTTGTATTTATTGGTTTTAATTATTAAAAATAGTTAGAGCCTTTTTCAGAGAATATGGTCAACACAAGAAATGTAGCCTTATGGGTCTACTGTCAAACAAAATTGGTTTGAACCAATTTGGGTGACTGGTTTGACCAGGGCACTCATTTTGGTGGGGTCTATACAAATGACTATGCAGTAATTAAACTAAGTGCCCACACTTCATCCTTGGTCAAAATGAGCTGAAATTTTGGCAGGGAGTCACCCTACACTATAGCTAGACCCTGCCCAAAAATGGGAATTTTTGGGAATAATTTTCCTATAGTTTTGTAAATAATTTAATTATACTAGGGTAAATTAATTTGTGGGTCAAATGAATCCCAAATTCATCCAAATTTTGGTGGGAGGTATATGAGGTTATTATAGACCTCTGGTTAAAATTTCATTAAGTTTGGAGGAGATTTGAATGGGAATCAAGCAAACCCTAACCTTGCCCTAAGAAGGGCATTTTGGTCCAAAATGTAATTTTGGCTTATAGTGTCCAATTCACTTCAACATAGGTTCAAATTTGGTACACTGGTTTTGCATGACATTATACACCTTCCAAAGAAAAATTGGGGGCATTGGATTTGGTTTGGCCCAAGATCCTAGGTCAAACCCTAAGGAAGGGCTTTTGTACCTTGTGAAGGGCATATGGCCAAAACACCTTGTATGGCTATGAAATTTTGTAGGGATGGTATTATGGTAACTATAACCCTCTGGTGAAAATATTAGGGTATTTTGGAAGGTTTAGGACTCTCAAAACCCTAACCCTAGTTTAGGGCACAAATGTGGTGGGATAGGAATGGGTTAGCTAAACCCCTTAAAATGATATGAAATTTTGGTATGATGGTCATAAGGATATTAAGAAGCTTTGGTGATTTATTTAGAAATTTTGGAGTAGTATTTATAGCACTTCATTTTTAACACAAGGAATGCCTCAATTTAGTAAATTAATTACTATGCTCCCTCTGACCCTTGGGAGGTCATGAAATTTTGGAAGAGGATGTTTTGAATCATTATGAGATTACATAAATTTTATAAAAATTCTTGGACACTTATTTGAGGTAGTTACTTCACAAGCTTGTTAAATGATGGAATTATGCAATAATTTAATTAAGTTCATTTACTGATAAATAAATTATGAAATTTATCCCAAACCATATACATGCCATTAGAATCATACTTGAATTTTCTCTGAATTTTTGAAAGTAATATAGTATTTTATATTTCTTAAATGAATTTTCAAGGATTAAAATGAAATATTGATTTAAGGATAAAACCTTACTGAAAAGAATTAGATATTTTGGAAGATGATGTATATCCTTATTTTGAGTAACATATAAAATTTGTAGAATGATATCTTGACTGAAAATGGTACTTCATGTTCATTATTGGAAATTTTAGACATTAAAATAATTAAATAAATTATTAAATAAGTAAGGAAAATTTTGGAACTCTGGATTTAGGATTTAAAGGTCATAATGAACCTTCATTAATTATTATAGGCGTATTGGATGATTATTTGATATACTTCCCATTTTACATGAAGTTTAACCTTGGTGGTCTGCATTTAGCAATTTTTGGAAAAATTGTTTATTGATTTGTTTAAAGCTTATCACTCCTTAATCACTTATGATATTTGTCCCAGAGCATTTATATGCTCTTTTTATCATGTTAGAGGTTTCCTTGAAATTTTAGGAGTAATATTACCCTATTTACTTACTTTAATGAAATATTGTGAGATAATTTAAAAATAGAATCAGTGGCCTAAATTTTGCTGAAAAATCAAGAGATCTTGGAAATTAGGCTAATTGTTTATATTGAGTATAACATAAATCTAAGGGAATTTTATCTTTTCCAAATTTGGTACCTCATGTTCAATCTTGGAAACTCTGGCCACTATGAATATTTGATAAATTCCTAGATAAATAAGAAAATTATAAAACTCTGGATTTGGGCAATAAAGGTCATAATGGACCTCTATTAATTATTATAGGAGTATTGGATGATTACTTGATATACTACCCATTTTACATAACATTAAACCTTGGTGGTCTGCATATAATAAATCTTCAGAAATAATCTGGAGTCAAAATTAGTGGAATGAGTTCATCACTCAGGGTTGGATGAGCTAGGAATGAGTTTGACTAAAGGTTAGGTGGTGTTGGGATCGATGAAAGATCGTCTTACCCATAGAGTGGAAGGTCAAAATCACCTTAGGTTTAGTTTACTGTAATATGGGAATGAAATGGGTAAAACCTAAGTCGTGGGCATAAAGTAAATTGAGGAGTAAATAGTAAACTTAGGGTTTCACACTCTCACACCCCAGTGTCCCGGGAGATAGTTTGGGTTACTCGGGAAATAAGCCCAGTGGTTATGGTATTGGGTATGATAGTCTAGCGAGCTTCGGCCCGGTTGTTGATTATGACGGACGGGATAGTCCGGGGAGCGTTGGCTCGGTTGTAGATTATGACGGACGGGATTGTCTGGTGAGCTTTGGCTCGGTTGAGGGTTATGACGGACGGGATAGTCCGGGGAGCTTCGGCTCGGTTGTAGATTATGACGGACTGGATAGTCCGGGGAACTTCAGCTCGGTTGTTTGTTTGACTCATAACTATTGCATGTGCATAAAAGGTTTAAGGTGGTGGGTCTTTGATATTGGGGAGTTCGATGCACCGACACCAATATTGTTGGCTCGGCAAGTGTGGTTAGCACTTCGCCAACAGAAGTCCGGTGCGCCAGCCGGCAAGAGTACGCAGGCGTCCGCTTAGTGCACCAAGCGTTGAGGCGTACGATAGGTCTGACCGGTAGTGCTTTACTGGTTTAGAGGTGGACGAGGCCCAACCCACCGCTTCCGTCTGCCACTACGGAGGTATCCTGGGAGGTAACGGCTCCGAAAGGGGGAACTAAAGGTCTGTGTACACAGAGTCGAGTGGGTGTGTTGCACTTGCATGTTCACATCATAGCATATTTGCATTTCATAGCATAACCATTGCATATAACCTGACACCTAATGTATAAGCGGTATGGGACGCTCTATACATTAGGCCTTGCAAAACGACCCCTTGGCCTATAAGTTCGTGCGAGCGTGCTTATAAGTCAAGGTCCTCTTTCAGTATTATTTATATGTTATGCCTGCTAGTAAAACCAACACCCTATCGTATAAATCGGTATGGGACTTTTTATACGATAGGAGCCCTGCAGGAGATCCCTTAGCTTATGTGTTTTCACATAAGTTAAGGTTACTTATTTAGATTTTGTATAATTATTATCATACTTAACACTGTTAGTTTAGTCCGCTGCCATCTGCAATTTGATATTCTCCACCTTCATGTCCTTTCCATTCCTTCTCCCCGCTTTGTGCTTAGGAGCCATGGGGGAAGGGGTGGGGGACGATAGGACTTAGTCTTTTAGACTAACGGTTTTCGAACCACATCATTTAGGGGACCACGGAGCCCAGCATGGAGGGGCAGCCCCGGAGGTCGGCACACTTGGAGATCGGACAGTCTAGCACTGGAGTCCAGACAGCAGGGACTGTGAGTCCCGAACACCAGTAGTTGTATTAGTTTGCTTCCGCGATGAGTGATTTGTAGTGAGGACTTGATGTACCGGGCATAATCCCGAGATTTTCATTATATGTACTATCTGTGGACACTCCCTTCGTGGAGTTTATTTTCTATATATGTGATTTCTGTGGACTTGCTTTTATATTTATGCTACAGTAGAGATCAATTTGGCCGGCAGAATCGGCGTCTTGTAGTGACGACCTTCCCGGGTGAGAAGGTATCACCGCAAGGCGGCGGTTCTGGGCCTAAGACCCCAGTGTCGAAAGAGAAAAAAAATGGGGGTCTTACACATCGTCAGCTCGACAAGTCGCTCCAGAAGTCGTGTTGTCCTCTCCACCAAAGACTTCTCTATCTGAAGCTCCTCCCGCAGTCGTGCCACCTCAGCCTTCAACTCTAACTCAATCTGTCGAAAGCAAGATATGTCGTGATCTCGCCTCCCTCTCAAATCAGAAAGAGAACTCTCCACTCCCCACAACTTCTCCTAGAGTGATAGATACTTGTCCTTCAACCTGATGTAATAATCATTTTATGTCATAGCAATCTAAGTCTGTGTGCCAATATACAGCAAAAGGAGCAAGATAAGACAGGTAAAAAAACAACCAAATAAATTAAAGCCAAAAAATTATACTCATCGTGTTGTTCATCGCCGCAAAATAAGAGGACACGTGCTTTTCCTTCGATAGAGGCGGAGTATGAGCATCCTCATGAGGTACCTGGGGGCAGAGGAGCCCAAGACCTCAATGTCTGGATCATCTGGTGGAACTTCGTCAACTCTAGAGTTGCAAGGAGCCAACCCTTCTGGACGCCACTTCGGTTGAGTAGAGGGGTGACGCGCTAGAGTCGAGTCGCCACAACCTTTAAATACCAATTTCCTCTTTTGATCACAGCCCAATGGAATGACCGCGGAACGCTCCAGGTCAACAAAAAGATCACACAACAACAAACGCTTCTCCTCCACAAATAGAGGGATGCTGAAAAGAGGATTCGCCAATTTATGAGGCTCAATAAATACCAACATCGTCGTAAACTCGTGTTCACACCTTTTCACTCGACGACATCGATCTGGGAGGGCGTTCCAAAGCTCCGGCAACTCCTTACAATTCTGAACATATTCGTACATTGTATTTTCATGGAGCTTGTCTGTCTGGCTCTCGAACACCAACCAATGCTTGTTGTTGTGGACTTCAATGCGACTGTCGCTATCAGCACGAACCTTGCACAAGTATCTAAAAAGATCCAATGTGAATCTCGAACTGTGCTCCCGAAAGAACACCATCAACCCCATGATATGTGTCATCGCAAGAGGGTTAAACTGCAATGTTGGCATGCTATAATGCTTCAAGATCTCTGTTACCTCCTTGCACGGTGGCAACCAGAGCCCGACTATCAATGATGATTCGCACAACGTCATCCACCTCATTGGAGGATTTTGCACCCATTGCTCGGCATGTGGAATTCTTATCTCAAGAACAGAAGGAATATTGTATCGCCCCTCCAAGTGGCAATTTGCTCCATTGTAAGTGACGAACGCATCTGCATCAGACGACCTTGTACAACACACTTACGAGCCTGAACAAAGAATGCTCGTCAAGACGATAAAAAAGAGAGTCGGAAAATTTGCACAGGACAACGCAAAGCCCCGTCAAATTCCGTGCACATAGGCAAAGGAGGAAGACTCGTATGCACGCACACAACACGCGTAAATAGGCTCACCACGCAGCTGCGCACTAGAGATCCCCACGCACAATCGGGCAATGCGTATGGGTGTGCGCCCCGCATGCACTCGCACGATGCATGTGCATCGTATGTGGGCGCACAACCCACGCGTCGTGCACTAGCGCAAAACCTGCGTGTGCGGGCACTCCGCACGGGCGCGCAACCCGCGCACTGTGCGCGGGTGCGCAACCCATGTGAGCACGTAGGGTTCCAATGTGTAGGCGTGCATCCCACGCACTTCATGCGGGCGCACAACCCATGTGCGCGTCAAGCACGCATCCCACACATATGTCCTACGCGCGCCCGTGCTCGCATATACAGGCGTACTCCCTCGTGTGAACCCTCATCCGAGTAACCCCCCTACACACCACACACCTTCTTTCTTGGCGTTCCTTCTCAGCTTCGCCCACTTCTTCTCGGGCTCCCTCATTCTCTCCCGCCATGGAATCCAAAATCTGCCTTAGGATGCAATCCTCGTACTCCGCTCGCTCTAGTTCTTGACTTTGAGGGCTTTGGGGGCAAATGATGAGGTCAACACCAATTTATAAGCATTTCGGGCTGTAAATAGAGAGAATTACAACTCCCCCACTAACGAAATGAGGAGTTACGGGACGAAACTATCGCATACCGGATTCACTCACTCGATCTGTGTAGTAACCACAGCGCATGGGATCCCATCCGCGGCATGGGATCCTATGCGCAGGCCCCCCGATTGGCCACCCGCCAGCTTCGCCTGGCCATCGTGGCTCGGCCGGCCACCGAGGGCTAGCTACCCTTGGCCACCAGTCAATTAGGCGGCCGACGGCCGAGCAACAAGGCCCGATCGTTCCCTCTGCCTCTTATTTCCTGGTCGGCTGAGGGTTCGACTGACCTCCAAGGGCCGACCGTCCCTCCCTTGACCGCCCAGCGCTTGGGTGGCCAAGGGCTCGGCCAGCCTTCCAGGGTCGGCTGCCCAGCGTACGGGCAACCGAGGGATTCGGTCGGCCTTCAATGGGCGGTCGCCCGATGTACGGGCGACCGGGGGATTCGACCAGCCTCTCCCCCATGCGGGCAGCTGGGGTGTTCAACCGGCCCCCAAGGGCCAGCCGCTCCTTTTGTCGGGCGCCCGACGAGGGGTTGTGGGGCGGTCGCAGCTTTGGCCGCCGAGCTCGTCGGGTCGCCCACTCCACCAGGCAGGACGTTTCTTGGCACGGGATAGGATCATCATTTCTCTCAAATTGGCGATCTGTGTGCTCAAACTCGGGCATTTCTATTCGCCTGTCTGGTAGTTATTGAGTATAATTATCGGGCCGCACTTTTAAAAATCTATAAATAGCCCCTTATACTCTTCATTTGGATCCTTTTCGGAACTCTGGACTTTCACTCTCTTATTTCTTCTCTCTCCCCATTCTCCTTCTCTCTCTGCAGGATCTCCACCAAGCCTCCCTCGAACTTTGTCAAGCACCTGGAGGGTCGTAGGAACTCTGACGGTTGCTCTTTGCGTCTGGTCGTCCACGTAGCAAAAAAGCGAACCGCACACCTTCTCAACATCAGCAAATCAAGCCTGCCAACAGGCTCAAGACTACACGCTCCCCTTCACACGGAGAAGCAAGACCATTGGCAAAATTGCATAGCCTTGTCGGGCTCTGAACATCCTCGCTCTCTCATCTCAAGTTATAACAAGGAGCGGCATGTCGCCCTCGCCTTCTTCCAGAAGCCTTGTACAAAAACTCTATCTAGTGGAAATTAAGTCGGCACCGAATCGACCGCGTGATTTTTCACCTGGATTACAGGTTTTCACGTCAAAAAGACTAACTATTTTGTACATTTCTAACTATTTGCGCGCTCGGCCGCTTGACGGGCTAAGACAGTTCAGCGAGCACTGTCTACCAAAAGACTCGAGCAGAACGCAACAAACGTTTTTGACCACTCACCGAAGCAAATAAGCCGCCCCAAACAACACCGAAATCTAAGCTTCATTTGTTTATACAGGAGTACAAATTACTCATAGAGTTTACAAATTAATGACAGAAAAAAGTCACTTTTCTCTAGATCAATTTCAAAATAACAATAATTAATTATACTTATCATAAATCAAGATATGATATTTCGTTAATTTTGAGCATAACAGCATCTGTCAAAGTTAGAAGTTCGAGGTTTCACGAATGTATTTATTTTTTAGCGACAATTTATTATAATAAAATTTCAAGTGCACAACAAAGAAAAAAACATCCGAACATAGTCTTGTTCTACATGTTTGCACCACACAATGAGCTCCAAGAGAAATTTTTTGGTCCTTGCTCCACTTCGAAACCAGGGTTCGGGATTCATGAATTTTTGACATGCGGCGCTGCATTGTAAACAAAATATGTATTCATAGACATCTAAGTTACCCTACTCCAGAACATCCAGACGACATCTAAGCTATCCCACGCCAAAATTTTACAATTTTTGGGCAACTTTGCAGCCTCCTATAGGTTACAGCCTCATGGTAGATAAAAGCAAGAGTGAAAAACACACATTGGCATTCACCTTGATTGCAGCTGCAACATGGAAGCAACAACAATGAGAAATAGGAACGACCACAACAAAATCAAGAGTGAAGTTTTTGACTTTTTTTAGAGAAAGGGACAAACTATGTTGCTTCTTCAAAAAAGATGTCTTTTGAGACATCTGTGATGTTTTTTGAAACATCGGAGATAATATCTTTTGAGATATATGAGATGTCATTTTAAACATCTAAGATATTACTAGACACCTTAAACCACTTGAGACTTGAGACATCTGAGATGTTTCAATTGATATTTGAGGAACTTGTTGAAAGAACCCACTTAAATAAATGCCAAGGGTAGTGGTCAGTTTCTTCATCCATGATATGCTCGCACATCACCGCCTCAACAACCCAACTTCAATTTCAGAGACGCCAGAAAAGAAAAGCAAAGGGGGAGGGAGGATGATGAAAAAGTTGCTCGTAGGAGGAAGAAGAAATGACTAGAAAAAATACATATTTTATTTAGGGCACTATTACGTGCACACCACTTTTGTCTATGTGCACACCAAACTCTTAAAATAAAGGGCAAATTACGTGCACATCACTTTTGACCATGTACACGCCAAACTCTTTAAATAAACAATATCACTATTTTTTTCAATTCCACCTATATTAAACCTAAGTGCACACCCCGCTCATATTTTCTCCCGAAAGTCGAAACCCTACCCTCACCCCAGCTTCAGCCTCGCTTCACATGACATACAAATAGAGTTGGATGGAAAACTCAAAAAATATAATACATCATCGGCTATTCAAAAAAATGTATTGAAAAGAAAACTACAGGATTTATTGGATCCTACAGCAAACCAAACTGTAGAACATTTAGTTCCGGATCGCTTAAAGCAGAGATCAAAAGGAAACTTAAACAAGCAAAATGACCATGCAAGTATTAATATTCAATTTTAAGTAACTTGCAAATTTTTTATTTATTTAAGAACTAAAATTCATATCTTTATATTCGTGCATGTCTACATGAACTTAAAAATGGACCGTGTAAATTTATAGTTATATCGTTGGAAATGACATGAGATTATTGTTTTTTATTTTGTTTGTTTTTTGTTTATTTGAAATATAAAAGAGAAAAAATCTTTAGTATTTGAAGTAAAAAAAACTCAAACTTTATTTTGTTATTTTTTTAACAAATTGTCAGGCAAATAAAATTTATGGTATTTACTTGATATTTTGACCTGCAAATAAAATTTATGGTGTGCACATATCAATGGTGTGCACATAGCCAAAGGTGATTGCACGTAACAGCACCCTTTTATTTAACCCCAACACCACACGACAAAAATCTGTGAATCCTGAACTCTAATATCCAACCGGAGTGCAGATCCAAAAATTTCCATTCCAGAGAGCATGCCACAAGATCTGTTCTACTTAAATGGGGCCTAAAAATTTAAAAAGTTCGGGATTACAAGTTAAATGACAATCAAGCATGCATATATGCCAAAAATGAAGAGCGAATTATTCCTTGCACCTTTCAGACCTTTTTTGCACCAATATTTGATTGAGATCGCAAATAAGGGATTATAAGAACCATCAAAAATGGATGATCATAGTAAACAACAACAAAAATACAAAAATACAAAAATAGATCGTTTTTTAATTCACATTTAGGGCTGAGCACATTATTCGAAACTCAAAAATCGCTCGAAAATCATTCGAAAATTGAGCTGAATCGGAATCGGTTAAAATTGATTCGACTCAATTTGAGTCGATTAATTTTGACTCGAATCTGATTTCGAGTCGATTTCGAGTCAGCCCTGAATCGCTCGAAATATGATTCGAATCAACTCGAATTAATTAAAAAAATTATGTATTTATTAATATATTCTTATTTTAAGATTAAAAATAACAAAACTTAAAGCAAAATAAAAAGAATGAAGACTTTAAATGTTTCATTTGCTAAATTTATAGGTTACCCAATTTTATTTTGAGCAAATTAGGATTAAAATGAAAAATTGTTAAATTTCGACCCGACTTGATTCGATTTCGAGTCGACTCGATTCGATTTTGAGCTGACTCGTTTCGATTTCGAGCCGACTCGATACGATTTCGAGCCGACTCGGAATCGAGCCATTTTGAGTCGAGCCGACTCGACTCAAAATCAATTTTGATTTCGAGTCGATTTCGAGCCGAGTTCGAGTCGAAAATTTCGATTTCGAGCCGAGCCAACGCTCGAACTCGACTCGATATCAGCCCTACTCACATTGATCATGAAAACCCACCCACTTTGAGCTTTCCGAGCCAATTGCTTTTTATCCAAACAGAGCTGTTTAAATGGACAATTAGGTTTCCAGGTAATGCATCCTCCAGTTAGAAATTCAAATTCTAGCGCTGCAAAATCATATAGCCGTTATTTCTTCTAAATAATAATTAAAGGAAACAATAAGTCTTCCTCAAACAAAAGGCAGAAAAGATTAGACTACCTGAAAGGGAAAAAAAACATCCCTACAGAAATCATGCATCAATCCTCCACCTTGCCATCAACTGGCATCGATCTCCAAATCCCAGCTAACACGCTTCCATACACCGAATGACAGATGCTCGAAACCGCACACGGAACAGCGGTGAGAGGGTTGCTAAAATGCTGCCCCGCAAGCACAACACCCAGAACTGAGTTCTGCAGAATATCCACCGAACAAAATCATCTTCGTAGCATTGGTGAACCATTAATTACCCCTATCTTAGGAAATTACCACAAATTTCCCAATAAGTTTACATTTCACAAAATGCATGCACAAAAATATCCCCTAGTACTTTCCTTCAAGGGTATTTTTATGCATGCATCTTATTAAATATAAATTTTCAAGGCATGTTTTTGTAAATTCAAAAGATAGAGGGTTACAACCTGTAATTTTGTAAACTTACAGGGGAGGTCCTGGTACATGACCCCATTCGGGAACAAAATGAATCACATCTATGCGAGAACTATATCGATGGTTGAATCACCTGCATGCCGACTTCAATTGAGATGGTCCGTGCTGATGAATCGTCGATGCCCAGCATTTTGGAGAGCAGGTAACCGAAAAAGAAACCTGAAGCATGAAGGGCTAACACAGCGAGCACTACCTGCGAGCCGGAAGAAAGGATGGACGAAGCATTCTGAGCGATGGCGCTGCCGCAGAGGATGGCAACAGTGGTGACCGCGATAAATGGCATTACCGGAGAAACGAATCCGACCAACTTGTTGCAGTATTGATTAAGAAGGGCGCCGAGGAGAACGGGAGCAAGAACAACCTGCTTCGAAAAATTTGAAGTTTTGACTGATTGAGGAAAGCAGGAAGAATAAATATCCACAGCATAAGATTACAGAGAAACATGCCTATGTTCAGTAATCATATAGTTTGACCGTAATATATTTTAGAAGTAGGGCTGTTTTATATGATGTAGGCTCAGTTTGATATCAATTTAAGATATGCATGTTAAATTAGAGCAAAAATATTCATCAGATTTTCATTACTTTCATATATGCCTATAACTATGTATAAAAAATGTAGCCATTTATGCTAATATTATAAAAATTCATTGGGAGCTGTCCAATAAATAATATGTTTTAGTTAATCATTTATATTAAATGTATGATAAAATAAAGTAAAAAGTAAATAAATATAAAAATATATATAAATATAATACAGTAGGGTAAATTGAAATAAAATAAAGCAACATAAGAATAAATAAAAATATATAAAGAAAAGAGAAAATAAAATTAAAAAAATTATAAATATAAATAATATAATAATGTAAACTATTAAAATAGAGAGAAAATATCATGCAGCAGAAAATTATTTGGTTATTAAACATGTTGCAGACACTACGAATCCGTTTTTGATACGTATACATACCTATTTTCAGATGTGTGTGAGCAGATCTGGCAGTAGGATCGCAGATTTCAACGGCACGGATCATTCCCGCGAATACGGTTGTATTTCTCGAATGCAGTTGTATCGAAAAGTGACTGTAGTACGGTCACTTCAAATCTGCGTCATTGATCTTGGGGAGTATACGGTCGAAAAATGACCTATTTTCGGAGGGGGCTCGATAAAGACATGGACTGGTGACAGGGAAAAGTGGACGTGGGGAATGAGGGTGTGCTGCTCGAGGAGAGTGAAAGGGGGGCGTTGGTCAGGGGGAGGGGGGCATAGGGAGAATCAAATGAGAGAGCCACTAGGTGTCGAGGACGACAAGCCGGAGGACCCGCGGAAGAACTGGCAGGATGTGATGACTCACCGTAGGGCGGGGAGGATCGCATGTGCTACGATGGGGGGTTTTCGAAGATCCTGATGCTTGAGATCCTATAGTGCGTCGTCCAGCTGCAGAGGAAGCTTCATGAGCAGAGCTGACATTTGATGGGGGTTACTGTAGCTTGGTTGTCGAAGCTAGTGGTTAAAATCCGTGTTAGAACTCGTGATCTTGGCGGATTGGCGGTCTACTTGTGGTGGACTAGCGGTCTGATCTTGGCCGAGTGGCGCTCTGGTCTCGGCGAACTAGAAGGTCTGGTCTGGGAGGTCTGCCCTGACGGTCTAGACTTGGCGGTCTAGCTCTGGCTGTTTGGCTGACAGCTCTGGCGGACTGGTATGGCAGTCTAGCCGTCTTGAGCACCACTAAGACCGCATCTTTAATAGAGCAAGAGAAGTTTGGTGATCTAACTGATGTTGCGGTATGGCGGTCAGGAGGTTGAAGCCGATGTGGACTGGCGATCAGGAGGCTGGAGCCGTAGCGGACTGGCGGTCAGGAGGCTGAAGTCATTGAAGTCTGGTGGTTAGAGCCGTCTAACCGCATATGTTGCTTCTGGTGGTCAACTGCAGTCAATGGATTAGAGACCGGCGGATACTGAGTCACTGGGTGGTTAGCTTGTCTAACTGCACAGCTCACTGCAGTCTGTAAATATCTGTCCGTCTGTTGAAATTTAGTCTCACATCGTCTGTTGTATTCTTTCTCTATCTCCTCTCCCCTATAAATAGGGGGTCATACCCGTATAAAATTAAGTTTTGGGAAATGAAAATCATGTTATTTAGATTTTTCTCACATGGTATCAGTGGATAACTCGATCCTTGTGGACTCATATTTTTAACCGCCTACTGAGCTCTTCTGCGGTCTCTGCGGACTCCGGTTTTCTAACCGCTCGCTGAGCCATTTGATCTTTCGTCCGCTGATCCTTGCGGACTCTTTCTATTCGCTTCCTGCGAACTCCGCGGTCTCTGCCCTTGTGGTGCGACCTCTTTCTAACCGTTCAGTTAGAGGTTTGTTTTGTGCTCTTCGGGGGTCTTCTTTCCTCAGTCTGCATGGCTTGTCTTTCTGTCCAATTTCTCTATGGAGACTCCGACTCTTTTGTCTTCTTCTACCATCTTCGTGCCTCCTTTTCAAACTGCTACCTCTGTTTCCACTCCTTCCGGTAATCTTGGAACTGCTTCCAAGCTAAATGACCCAAATTATCCGGATTGGAGTGTTTCCTTCATATTCTTGCTATGATCTCAACGCAAGCGTCATCATCTTACTAATGATTCTCCTACTCGAGGGTCTGCTGTCTTTGATGACTGGGATGTCAATGATGTTTTGGTTAGAACGTTGCTTGCTAATAGTCTTTCGGATGAGTGTCTATCTGTCATTTGTCATGATGAGATGGTTAAGGTTGTTTGGGCTCATCTTACTTCTCTGTACTCCAAGGGAGCTCAAACTTCGAGCATATACACATTATATGCTGATCTGTTTGCCCACCCCACTTTGACTCCTGCTGCTACTTACCAGGAGATGCAAACTCTTGGCGCCGAATTTTTTCAACATCGCCCCTCTCCGTTGATCTTGCTGAACAACACAAACACTTTCAAGAACTTTTTGTTGTGTGTTATCTTCTTCGCCTTCCAGAATCTTATGATATGTGTACAACCCAGTGTTCGTCGAGTGGGTGACATAGAAGAGGCCAAAGAGTAAAAAGGGGTCTCGGACCCAGGCGAGTCGAGTAGGCAAGTAAGGCAATAAGCACACACTCGCCCAGTGCGGCAGGCGCTAGATTGGCGAGGCGAGCCGAGTGGTAAGGCCGCACTTGCCCCAGACTGCGAATAGGAGATGGGCGAGTGCCAGCTTCATCAGGCACTCGCCACTTCGAGCGGAGCGAGTCGGCTGTAGAACAGCATTCGCCCTAGGCAAGGAAAAGGGGGCAGGCGAGTGTCTATTTTAATAGGCACTCACCGGGTAAGACGAGGCGCGTCTAGAGACAAGTCCTTGCTTACCCCAAGAGAAGAGCCAGAGGTAGGCGAGTGTTAGCTCCATCGAGCACTCGCCACCCTCGGAGGCTGAGGTTTCGTCATTGATATGCTTCAAAGAGATTTTCCATAGAATTTTATATTTATTTGTTTGTCAATAGTCTTTCCAAACAGCGAAGTTTGGTTGTTGGCAGACCAATTTGGGGGTGCGTTTAGTAAGACGAAAAGACGGGACTCCGCTATGTGCATACCAGACTTGGAAAACTATAAATAGACTCTAAAGGGCACCTTTGGAGGGGATCCGATTCTTTGGGTTCTTCCTCCTCTGGTCAGTTTTAGTTGGCTTCAAGTGCCCTCCAAGGTGCCCAGCTTCAGCATTGGTTTAGGGGGCGAAGCGCTCTAAGAAATTTTGAGTGTGTGGTGGGACCTCGACGCTATAGCCCAGGGTCTGTGCTCAGTTCTAAATCTTCAGCCAAACACTCTTCCTCGGGAGAAGTAGGAGCAGTCTGCCCCTTTTGGGTCTGAACTCCTCGTTGGGCCGAATTTCGGTTCCAACAATATGATTAGGCATCAAATTCACCCTCCAGCTTGCATTCACCGTAGGGTTCCGGCAGGGATTCTTCAAGATGAGCTTGAACTGGAAGCCCCCTTGTCCTTTGAAGAGTTGATGGAAAGGGCGGCGAAGAAGATTGAAGGAGAAGCAGCGAACTCGGCGTTCACAAAAAAGTAGGCAAAGCTAAGTGACTCGGAATCGAGGGAGCAAGGAGGTTTCAGGAAGCATGAGGGAAGGAGGAGAGAGGAGCCAAGGGCGCAGAGGTATCAAGAGCCAGGGTGGAGACAGTAAGGAGGTTTCAGCAAGGAAGAGGGTTTGCCCAAGGAGGGGGGAACTTCCAAGAGGGCTGGGGAGGTTCAACCTCAAGGGATAGAGACAAGGCCCTAGGCCACTCCTACCCACGCTGCAGCAAGCAATTGCAATCGATCGAGGAAGAGGCGGAGGAATAGGAGCAGGAGGATGGAGGAATCAGCCCGTGGAGGGGCGAAGAGAGGAGGTGGCGTTGCCATACTGTGACTACCATCAGAAGGAAGGTCACACAACGGCCACCTATCCGGAGTTTCTGGAAGTCAGGAGGGTGAGAGGCCCGAGAGAGCAACAGCCGCCCGTGCAAATTGAAGAGGTGATGGAAGGAGTGGAGAAAGAGGACCGATGCGTGGACAGGACTGACATGGGGACCCGAGGAGGGATCAGGGTGATCCACGGAGGAGTGGGGATCAAGGATACCCGTAAGGCGAGCCTCCATACCATGTATCGTTGGAGCGTTGCTTCGACATCTCAAACTCATCCCCCGAAGGAGAAGATCACCTTCTCCCGGAAGAATATGACAGATCACGAGGATCCGTTCTGCGATGCGCTAGTGATCCAGACAACCATCGAGAACTTCACCGTCTCGCGGATCCTCGTCGACAACGGGAGCTCGGTCAACGTTATCTTCAAGAAGGCATTTGACGAAATGAAGGTGGAGTCGATGGGGCCGTTGTTTGGGTTATCCTTGGGGGGTCAGTCCCGCAACTGTTGGTTCTTCATCGTCGACGCTCCGAGCAGCTACAACGCTATTTTTGGACGACCCCTCATCAGCGCGTTCTGATGGGTCCCCTCCTCATTCCACCAGTGCTTGAAGTTCAGTGTGGGAGGAGTCCAGATCAGGGTGCGGGGAGACCCGAAGATGGCAAGGCAATGCTACATTACAACCATCAACACCATCTCCTGAAAGGCGGAAGCTGAGGAAGTGGAGAGGGCAACGGAGGAAAAGGCAAGGAAGGAAGGTGTAATGGAAGTGGTCGAGGGGGAGGAGATAGAGGATCAGTTGGGAATGGAGGAGGTGATGGAGACGGATGAGGGAAGAGAAGAAGAGGAGATACCAGCTCGGGGAAGGGGGATGAAAAGTGAGCACAGGGAACAATCTCGGTTGGAGATAACTGAGGAGGTAGTGGAGAAGGAGGTCCTCGCCCAGGGGGTAGTATGGAGAAGGTGAAGTTCAGTGGGGAGCTCAGCCCGAAGGACCAGGAGAGGATCCTAACCTGCGTCCAGCAGAACGTGGACATCTTCGCCTGGAGCACGGCAGGCATGTCAGGGATCAACGCAGACGTGATGTGTCACCGTCTCAACCTCGACCCAAATGCCCGCCCCATTCGACAGAAGAAAAGGTTTGTTGCCGACAAGCTGGTCAAGCCCATCCGGGAGGAGGTGGGTAAGTTACTCAAGGTCGGGTTTGTATTGGAGATCCAGTATTCAGGCTGAGTCTCAATTGTAGAGATGGTTAAAAAAGGTGACGGAAGGTGGAGGATGTGTGTGGACTTCTCTTTACTTAATAAAGCATGCCCCAAGGATTATTATCTCTTGCCCCGAATCGACGCGCTGGTAGACTCAGCCGTCGATTTTTCTCTAATGAGTTTCTTATATGCTTTTTCAGGTTACAATCAGATCCACGTGCACCCGCCTGACATAAAGGATGTCTCCTTCATCACAGGGGATGGGTGCTACTGCTACAAGATGATGTCCTTCGAGCTAAAGAATGCAGGGGCCACGTATCAAAGGATGATGGACTGGGTCTTCCGGGAGCAGAAGGGAAGGAACCTGAAGGTATATGTTGATGACCTCATGGTCAAAAGCATGAACATCGGGTCTCACCTCCAGGACTTGGCAGAAACTTTTAGCACTTTAAGAAAATATAAGATGAGGCGCAACCCCCAGAAGTGTGTCTTCGGGGCTAGCAGAGGAAAGTTCTTAAGCCATCTGCTCACCCCCGTGGGAGTAGAACCCAACCCCGACAAAGTGAAAGCAATATTGGAACTGGAGTCACCAAAGAACGTGAATGAGTTCCAGGGCCTTATGGGGAAGCTGGCGGGACTAAGTAGGTTTCTCTTCCTGGCGGGGGAGAAGTGTTCACCCTTCTTCTGGGTGTTGCGCGAGAACAGGAAATTTGAATGGACCCCCGAGTGTGAGGGGTCTTTCCAAGCTCTGAAAAGGCAACTCACCCAAGCTCAACTGCTCCAAGGTCCGAAGGAGGGAGAGGAATTAGCCCTGTACCAGGGAGTGAGCAGAGGCAGTGAGCTCCGTTTTGGTGCGGGAGGAAGGGAGAAGACATCTCCTGGTTTACTATGTCAGCAGGGTCCTAAGGAAGTCAGAGCTCAAGTATCCTATCCTTGATAAGCTAGGTTTGTCGTGGTTGTTTTGGCAATGAAACTCTGGCCTTACTTTCTGGCGCACTCAATCCGGGTTGTGTCCGACCATCCTCTTCGCAACATCATGAAAGGGGTGGAACACTCGGGAAGGTTGGCGAAGTGGTCGGTAGAGCTGAGCGAGTTCGACATCTCATTTCTCCCCAGGTTGTCAATGAATGCGCAGACGGTGGCAGATTTCTTGGCAGATTTCTTGGCAGAAGTTGAAGAGCCCGAGTCTATCCACACGGCAGCTTGGGAGATGTTGGTTGACGGAGCGTCGGGGAAGCATTCCTTTGGAGGAGGGGTGATCCTGGTAAGCCCCCAGGGGACGAGGATCAAACAAGCGATAGACATCCACTTCCCACTCACCAATGACCAAGTCGAGTATGAGTCAGTGATCGCGGGACTCCGCCTGGCCAAAGAATTAAGAATACAAGATGTAAAGGTCTCGACGAACTCAATGGTGGTTGCTTGTCAGATCAAAGGGGAGTTCGAGGCGAGAGAGCCAACTCTCCAACGCTACCTAGTGAAGGTCAAGAGCCTCATAGGCCAGTTCCGCACTTTCTCGATTCAACATGTCAAGGGAGGAGAGTGCCCCGGAAGACCATTTGGCAAAGTTTGGCCTTCAGGCAGGGGGCACGGTGACAGAACTCTTCAGGCCGTCTATTGAGGAGGGGGAGTCGATGAAGGTGGACCAGCGAGCGCCATGGATGATCCCTTCATCACCTTCTTAACTTCGGGCAAGTTCCCAGAGGGAGACTTGGACAAGAGGCGGTTTAGGGACAAATCGGCGTATTACTTATTGCATGAGGGAGGGTTGTATCGGAAAACTCTCTTGGCTCCTGACCCTGAAAGTGTTAAGTTGTCAACCAAAATCACCTAGAGAGGGGTGAATAAGTGAATTGTGCGTCTATTTGCGGAATAAAAATTTTAAAGAACTTGCACAAATAATCAAGCAATCACAGACGACAAGAAGATTTATAGTGATTCCCCAACCTTGGGTACGTCCACTTTCCCTCACCGATCTAGTAAATCACTAGACTGGGCTACTCCACTATCTCGGATTGAAAACCAATCCTACGCCTCGGAACCAAGTTCCTACAATCTCGATCCAAAAAGATCTACACTCGGAAGATGAAAACTTCCTACAAGTCGGAGAACAACGCTCCTACACTCGGAGAATAATCTCCTACAAAATTACAAAGAGATTTGAAAATACAAACAAAGATTTGTCTCAGATCTGGGAAAAATTCAACTCTATGTCTTCTTCTTGAACTTGCGGCTTTTTCAGAATTTGTTGAAGAAAAACCTCTGTAAATCTGATTTGAGAAACTGAGGACCTACTCGATCAAGGAGAAGATGAAGATTCCTTGAACAACAAGTCTAACTTGATCGAAAACAGTCGTGTAGATCTTCTTTCTGAGCGGCCTCGGCGGCTTCTTGAAATTCGTTCTTGGAGAGAGACGGTCGATTCAGAAATAATAGACAGTACGGATTTCCGCTTAGGGTTGGTCTTGTTGACAAGACCTTATATAGGATTTCCCCTAACGGTTAGAAATAACATTAATTAGGACATGTGGACCAATCACGATGTGTCACTTTAAAATCCTGTCGATCTGGACTTAAATAGATTTTCTAAAAAATTGGACAGCAGTTCTCGAGAAGTATGAATGAGTTCTCGAGAACAGGCTGACTTCTCGAGAACTAGACTGTCTGGACTAAAGTTAGTACTCGAGAACAAAAGGGCTGAAGCTTCTCGAGAACTAACTAAACTTCTGGAGAACCATTACTCGAAAGTCAAACCGTATACTCGAGAACTATGTTGACTTCTCGAGAACTAGAGACTAAGTTCTCGAGAACTATGATGGACTTCTCGAGAGAGGGAGTTAGAATAAATTTTGCGGCTGTCTCTGATTACTCGAGAAATATAGGCTGGGACTTCTCGAGAACCTAGACTGACCTTCTCGAGAACTATAAGAATGTTTCTCGAGAACTAGTCTCGGCTTCTTGAGAACAAGGTGAACTTCTCGAGTTCTACTAACTCTACTTCTCGAGAACTATCATAGACTTCTCGAGAAGTGGACTTAGAGAAATTTTGGACTTTTTCAATTTTCTCTTCTCTTCAAGAATCTAATCTTCATTCCATGATCCAAGTGTTTGAATCTGAAGTGTATCTCAATTGAGAGGCTACACATGAGTCAACACCTTGAATCACACAGTGAGGGATTACACTGTGTGGTCCTGTGTTCATGACCCACTGTAGACTGACATTGGTCTACACTTAGCAATGGTGATCTGCAAACACACAACTAAACAAGGATATCAAATACAACTTAATTCATCTTAGTTCAAGGGGGACTTCATGCAAATTTGGGTTATTGTGGATGCAATACCCAACAATCTCCTCCTATTTGTAGAAGTCAGAATCTTCTACACTAAGGTGAATTATACCAATAAAGAAAGAACTGTAAATGAAGAATAGAATTCAAGTGCAAGAAGGAAAAATTAAACACACAATTAGCAAAACTAGAAATTGTATATATATAATGTTTTAGATTTCCAATTCAACATTCATTTCATCCTTAGTCTCAAAAACAAATATCCACAAAAAATCATTCCTAGCTCTGATGCTGCCTGTCTTGCTTCTCTTGCTGTCTCCTCTGATAGCTGAGAGGCTTTGGGTAGTATCTTGGAGGTTTTGGAGGAGCCTTAGGATTATTCTTGTCATACTCTCTGTCATATATCCTTCTTTTTGTCATGGACTTCTCATAAAGTTCCCACTCAGAGAAGCTGTAGTGGAGATTCCTCTTTTCATTATAGTTCATTACTAACTTGAGAGTATCAAGAATCAATGTTTTGGAGGTAGGACTCCAGACTTCAGCAAATTCTTGTGCTTTCCTTTTCTCTGAATCTGTCTTGGGAACACTTTTGCTAGCAGAGGGGCCTTCCCCATACTTCCTTTTCTTAGCAGTGTGGATTTCAGGCAAATTCTGAGGAATCACATCATCATCCCATACATGTTCATAAGAAGCAGGAGGAGGATCCTGATCTTCTGGCCTTGGAGAGAAGCAGGGCATCTGAGGTTGTTGCATCTGACTGGACTGTCCTTCAGCAAGAGGGTTCATGTTATGAGGAATGACATTAGGATCAACTTGAAATTCAGGGAATATTTGGTTGTGCATCCAGACTGAGGTGTCATAAGTATGAAATTTCATAGATTGAATTTGCTCTAAAACATTCTTATTGATTTCACTTATTTTGTCAGACCAAGCTGTGTTTGCAGCAGCAGTAAACTTATCCACAAGTTTCTCCACATGTTCTTTCACCAGGCTCTCCCCTCTTTTGAATTCTACACATAGCTTTCCTATGGCATCTTCCTTGAAGGTTCTCACTTCTTCACAGATTTTCATAACATGTTCTTGGGCTTTCTTCTCTAACTGGATCTGGTTGTTGACAAGAGTTACAGATTGTTCCATTACCTGACCAACACTAGTAATGGTGTGGTCTATAGCTTTTCCACCAATCTGAAATAGTTCTTTGAGGGAGTCTATGTTGTGCTGGATTTCTGCAAATCCTCTGCTCATCTCTTTTTCTAGAGCAGTGACTTTGTCTTGGACCACTTTCAGAGAATCATCAAAATATTTTCTCTGGTCAGCCAACATAACTTCAATCTTACTTAGTATATCTGAATTGATAGGGGCAGCAGCAACAGTAATAGCAGGAGGAGGTGCAGACCATGGGGGAATCTCATCAATCACTACAGAACTTTTGGCTCTGACAGTATGAGTGACTACATCTCCTTCTTCATCAAGGAAGGTGGGCATGGAGAAGTCAAGTCTCCTTAGAGGAGCTTCAACGGGCTCTAGAGAAATTCTATCTTCATCAGAAAGAAGAATAGTATCTGGTAGATCTTTCTTAGCAGATGGGGATTGAGCAGTTTGAGACTTGGGTGATGGTATTGGAGATGGAGTATGTGCTGGTGATGGAGATGGAACAGGAGATGGAGAAGGAACTGGAGTTCTGATAGGACTTCTGACTGGAGATGCAGCTGGAGTTCTGACTGGAGATTGAGCTGGAGGAGGAGAGGGGATTCTATCAACTAGAATAGAGGAAGCAGGCTCCCCCTCAGGTGCTGCACCAGATGGTTTAGCAACTTGATGAGAGGAGGGAGATGGGGTCCTGCCCTCTGAAGAAGGGGTTGCATGCTCTTTAGCAATCTGCTTGGGGTTCTTCAGCTTCAACTCCCACCTTTGAATGGAGGCTAAGGAAATCTTCTTCAGGTGATGAATTGGTGTACCTCTAGAAGTCTTGAAGACAACTGGATCAATCTCATGCAACATTAAAGAGATTATCCTAGCAAATTTTGGTTCTCTTATGCTTTCTCTGATCATGTCAAAAATTATCAACCCATAGGGAAATCTCTTCCTGCAGACTATGACAGTCATTACATCAAATAGAACATTAGTAATGAATCCAACAGACCCTGTTCTGCTCCATAGGATCTTTCCAATAATATCTACCAAGAGTTTGCTAACATCATTCAAGGCTGTCCTCCTGAGTGAGGTGATGTCTACTGGTACTCCACAAAAGTGATAT
Organism: Platanthera zijinensis; assembly: GCA_039513925.1. NCBI lineage: Eukaryota > Viridiplantae > Streptophyta > Magnoliopsida > Asparagales > Orchidaceae > Platanthera > Platanthera zijinensis. The sequence goes on along the minus strand of CM077079.1, from coordinate 133,121,078 downwards.
GTTCTGTCAGTATCTTCCCTTGTAATTTCATCTTCATCATCTCCAATCGGCAATCTTAGAAGTTTTGACACAATGGTCGGGCTTAGCTTGATCTTAACTCCCTTTACCTTTGATTTCAAAAATAGTATTATTCCTCCTGACTTTGGCATTCTAATAGAATTCTTCTACATCTGGGAAGAGGATTTTACATGGTTCTTGGAGAACAAAGTTGAGACCTGCGCTGTCGAGAAGAAGTAGAAGATTCTTGAAGTCATCTGAAAGATCGGCAATCTCGGCTACCACAAGCTTACTTCCAACTCCTATCCTGGATTGCTGCGCCATTGATTCTGAAGACGGCGACGAACGAAGCGCGAGAGAACGGCGGTGTCGAAGCTCTGAGTCGGTGGAAGACGAAGAGTTTTCAAGAGCATGGAATTTGAAATGTCGGTTGAAATGTGATTTCTAATGTTTTATATATATAACTCTAGTTATGATAATTAAGTGTCTAATCAATCTAAGTTAATCCTTTTAATAAAGCGAAAATAAGTCGGTCTGCGAAAAGAAATGAACAGAATTCGAAAAGAGACGGGGCATTTCTCGAGAGGTAGGGTTAGTTCTCGAGAAGTATAATAATAGTTCTTGAGAAGTATATGTCTTGTTCTCGAGAACTTTCAGTACTTCTCGAGAGACAGATTTGCAGTTCTCGAGAAGTAGTCTTGAAGTTTTCGAGAACTAGTTCTATACTTTTCGAGAAGTGATAATAGTTCTCGAGAACTGCCTTCCACTTTAGAAATTTCTGATCTTTTTGAAGTATCCTCGATTCTTGAGCTTTGAGGTGATTCACTTTGGTCTATCCTTCTATGTTCAGCAACCCAAGTTCAGTTTTGAAGAAATTGAACTTGGTCTCGTCCAACAGCTTTGTGAAAATGTCTGCAACTTGTCGATCTGTTAGCACGTACTGCAGATCCACATCCCCTTGCTCCACATGCTCCCGGATGAAGTGATATCCGAGCTCGATGTGCTTTGTCCGGCTGTGCGAGACTGGGTTGTTTGCAATTGCTATTGCGCTGGAAAAGTCGCAAAACAACAGAATGTCTTTAACCTTCATATTGTAATCTTCTAGCTGGTTCTTTAGCCAAAATAATTGTGCACAACAACTGCCGGCAAAAATATATTCTGACTCGGCCGTTGAGATTGCGACACAATTTTGCTTTTTGCTGCCCCATGAGATAAGCCTTCTTCCAAGGAACTGACACGTCCCGGAAGTGCTTTTTCTGTCATCTTTGCTACCTGCAAAGTCTGCATCTGAAAAACCAATTAGTTCGTTGTCATTACTTCTTGGGTACCATAAGCCAAGATTTGGTGTACCTTTAAGGTATCTCAAGATCCGCTTTGCAGCAGCATAGTGAGATTCCTTACAGTTCACTTGAAATCTAGCACAGACACTTGTAAAGAACATTATGTCTGGTCTACTGACAGTTAGGTAGAGCAAGGATCCAACTATGCTTCTGTATTTGGTTTCATCAAAAGATTTCTCTTTCTCATCCTTGTCAAGAGACATAGCTGAGGTCATTGGAGTCCTCATAGAGGATGCACTCTCCATTCCGAATTTCTTAATCAACTCTTTGGTGAACTTCGGCTGTGAGATGAAAATTCCATCTTCAGATTGTTTCACCTGAAGTCCTAAGAAATACTTCAGCTCTCTCATACTACTCATTTAAAACTTCCCTTGCATAAGTTTAGAAAACTTTTTGCAGATGTTGTCGTCTGTAGAACCAAAAATAATGTCGTCGACATAGATTTGCACTAGCAAAATCTTGCCTTTAATTTCCCTAAGAAATAATGTCGTATCTATCTTTCCCCTTGTGAACTTGTTCTCCAGGAGAAAGGTAGATAGCGTTTCGTACCAAACTCGAGGAGCTTGTTTCAAACCATACAACGCTTTCGATAATAAATAAACATACTCAGGAAAGTTAGGATCAACAAAATCTGGGGGCTGTTCCGCGTACACTTCTTCCTTTATGTCACCATTCAGGAAGGCGGATTTCACGTCCATTTGGTAAACAGTGAATCCCTTCAGTGCAGCATAAGCTAGGAACAATCTGATGACCTCTAGCCTTGTCACTGGAGCGTATGTTTGGTCGAAGTCGATCCCTTCTTCTTGACGATATCCTTTGGCGACGAGTCTGGCCTTGTTCTTTATAATTGTTCCATTCTCGTCCAACTTGTTCCGGTAGACCCACATTGTTCCGATGACATTCTTACCTTTGGGTCTAGGAACTAGCTTCCAAACTTTGCAGCGCTTGAATTGGTTCAGTTCTTCTTCCATGGCCAAGATCCATGATGCGTCTGAGTTTGCTTCCTCAAACTTCTTTGGTTCAACCTGTGAGAGAAAATTTAAATATAAATTCTCGTTAGTTGTACCTCGACGAGTTCTGACACCATCCCGGGGATCTCCTATGATTTGGTACATTGGATGATCCTTCATATGTCTGAGCTCTAGGTTTCTAGCATCTGGAACTTCTTCAGCCACTGGAGTGACTTCATCAACTTGGATGTTTTCTTCATCTTGATCATCTGCCTCTCCAATGGGGGTTGGAGTAGTGATCTTGAAGAACTTTTCCCTTTCACCTTCAGTCGGTTCATCCAAGCTGATCTCTTTAAACCCTGTACCTGCATCTTCAACAAGCACACTAGACGATTTGCTTTGCAACAAGCTCGTCTCATCAAATACAACATGTATGGATTCATCTACAACCAGAGTTTTTCTATTGAAAATCTTGTATGTCTTACTATGGCTACTATAACCTACAAAAATACCTTCAAAACTTTTCTCACTAAACTTGGTAGTGTGATACTTACCATTGTTAAGCACGAAGCATTTACAGCCAAAAATTCTAAAATATGAAACAGTTGGTTTGCCTTTTAGAAGTTCGTAAGGTGTTTTATCATGATTCTTATTGATGAGTGCTCGATTTTGCACGTAGCATGCAGTATTGACGGCTTCCGCCCAGAAGTACTCTGGTAGTGAAGCATCACACAACATAGTCCTGCAAGCCTATATGAGTGTTCTGTTCCTTCTCTCAGCTACTCCATTTTGTTGTGGGGTGCGAGGAGATGAAAACTCATGAAAAATACCTAGGCTTTCACAGAATTCTGTCATGGCCCCAGATTTGAATTTTGTTCCATTATCACTTCTGATTTTGACTACGAAACAGTTGTACTCATTCTGGACTTGCCTGACAAAATTTGAAAAGATATCGAAGGTATCTGACTTGTGTTTCAAAAAGAACACTCATGCAAATCACGAGTAGTCATCAACAATTACCAACGTATAATCCTTACCTCCCAAATTTCTAACTTGCAGTGGACCGAACAAGTCCATATGCAGTAGATGTAGACATCTATTAGAATCTTTGTCAATAACGCTTTTAAAGATAACCCTTGTTTGCTTGCCTTTAGCACATGCATGACAAGGTCTATATTTGACGTACTTGACATTCGGGGCATCACGTGCTAAGTTCTGGGAGAATAATTTATTAATAGTTTTGAAATTAATATGTGCTAACCTCTTGTGTCATTGGTCACCAAGAGACGCACTATCTTTTGCCAAAAGACACACTGGTGTAGAAGAATCTATACAAATGAAATTTAAACAAAATATATTCCTGCTTCGAGTGCCAGAAAGAATCGTTTCCATATTGTCAACATACTTAATTAGACACTTGTCAGCGTGGAATTCAACTATGTATCCTTTGTCGCATAGTTGGCTTATGCTTATAAGATTGTGTTCAAATCCCTCAACATAAGCTACATCCGAAAAGGATACACTACCGTTAGTGATCATACCGTAGCCTTTAGTTATCCTGCGGTCTGAACCTCCAAAGATGATCTTTGGTCCGTTCAACACTGGAGAATAATTTCGAAGTAGGCTTCTTGTCCCGGTCATGTGCCGAGAGCATCCACTGTCCAAATATCAGATTAGCGTTTTGGTGGCCTTTGGACATCTCTGCAATCATAATCAGTTTGCCTTAAGAACCCAAACATGTTTGGGTCCTTGGTCTCGTGTTAGAACACTCCCCCTACGAGGATTAGCATGATGAGTGGTCATTCTCATGTTGCCAACTTGAGGAGTTGCAAAATTTCTTGGACTAAACCAACAATCGATGGCAAAATGACCAATTCTGCCACAGCACCAACAGTCGAACCTGTTGTATCTTTGTCTTTGGAACTCCTGCTTGACCTTCTGGGATACTGGTCCAGCAGGGGTAGCATTCTTGGAGGAAGAAGCTTCATGATGATGGCAATCACATGATTTCTTCTCCATCACAGGCTTTTCTACAATGGTTTTTTACTTTTGGTGCTTTCTTGAAGTTATGACCATGATCATAAGGGTCATAGTCCTGAAGAATGACTTCTTCATAAGGTGCCTTGAAGACACTCTCACTAAAGTTTCTGGGGCGAGTCCATCCTTGGTAACGAGACTTTGGCTCTACATAAGTAGGTCTAGTCAAGTGACCGTAGGATGAGTCAAGATCAAACTCATTTGTTGGAAATATGACTTTCTTAAAGACAGTCTGATCTTGAGGGGCTTTCCCCTTTGCTTTGGCCAAGGCCTTCTTGGCGGTTTTATTCCTTCTCTAAGCCTTATTCCTCCTAAAAGATTTACTAGGAGATCCTACATGGCCTAGCCCAACACCCTTGGCCTGAGCAGAGAACTCAGCAACAAGAGGAAGAACTACCTTTGGCTTAGAGAAACCCTCAACAAGTTTCTTTTCGACTTCTAGTAGGTCTTCCAATCCCTTGATGAGTTCATCCTTCAAATCAAGGTGCTTGATAGCCTTGTTGAACTCGTCAATAGCATTATCTAAGTCTTCTCTGAGTGAATCCATCTTAACGACTTCTTCTCTCAGAGAGCTTTCTATGGCCTTTAGAGACTTAATCTCTTTTGCCTGAGTTTTCACGACCTTTCGACATTTGTCGTAAGCCATGATCAACTCCTTATATTGGGTCATGAGTTCAGACTCATCGTCAGAGGAGCTGTCCTCGTGATCATGCTCAGAAACTTCAGATTCTGAAAGAGGGGTGTGAGATTTTACCTCCCCAGTGAACTGGAGCTCTTGTTCATCAACTGATTGAGCCATAAGTTCAAAGTAAGCTTCCTCTTCTTCACTTGACTCATATGAGTAAGAGTCACTAAGAGTCTTGCCCTTCTTGGCTATCAGGCTCTTCTCTGTCCTCTTCTTGTTGTACGAGGGCTTCTTTTCTTCTCTCCTGCCACCCTCCTTCTTCTTGTGGGGGCAGTCAGCTATGACGTGACCTGGTTTGTTACAACAGTAGCAAACTATGTCAGTCGAAATATATTTGTTCGGTTTGGAACCATACCTGTCGTAGCTGCTTGAGCCTTTTCTGTGTCGATCACCGTCATGTCGTGATCTTCTGTGAGAGGCATCCTTGCCCTTCCATTGCTTTTTCTTGTTCAAGAATTTCTTGAACTGCCGTGAGAGTAAGGAGAACTCTCCTTCAGATAGCTCAGATCCCGAGGTACTTGGCTCCGAGTTTTCTTCTTCACTCACTTCTTGTGCTGGGGCTGGAGAGGTAGCCTTTGACTTCCTGGAGGTGTCTGCCTTTAAAAGAACAGACTTCTCTTTGGATGCAGACCTGCTCTTCTCTTCTTCAGCTTTTCTCGTGTTGAGTTAAAGCTCATACGACATCAGCTTCCCGAAGAGATTCTGAGGGTCTGTCTCAGTTAGCTTTCCAAATTCCCTGATGGCACATACCTTATTGTCTCATTCCTTGGTTAAGGATCTTAGGAACTTGTCGTTCAATTCTCCGTTGGTGAAGACTCTGTCATATACTTTGAGACCGTTGACTATCTTGAAAAAGTTCTCAAATGTATCTGCAATGGTATTCTTTGGCCCTTGCCTGAAGGCTTCGTACTTTTGGTTTAATAGGGATCTTCTATCATCTCTCACTTCTTCTGTACCTTCCATCAGAGTGACGAGAGACTGTTATATCTCCTTAGCAGATTGGCAGTGAATCATATTCTGCAGCATAGAGTCATCGACTGCACTCGCTATTATATTTTTAGCTTTCTTATCCAGAGAGACAAGTGCAATCTCGTCCTTATCCAGATCCATCAACTTCTTTGGAACCTTCTTGGTTAGATCTATAGTGGAGATGGTCATGGGCACGTAAAGACCTTCTTCAACAATCATGAAGATCCGGGGATCCACAGCTTCCATGAAAAATTTAATTCTCTTTCCACATGGGAAAGTTGTTCTTTGTGCACAGGGGAAGCTTGGCAAAATCTTTAGCCTTGTCCATTGCTTGAAAATTCTCAAGAGACAACTTAGAGAGGAAATTGATCAAGGTGTTAACCTTTTAACGACCAACCTCTCTCTAATACAAATTGAAAGTGTTAAGTTGTCAACCTAAATCACCTAGAGGGGGGTGAATAGGTGAATTGTGCGTCTATTTGCGGAATAAAAATTTTAAAGAACTTGCACAAATAATCAAGCAATCACAGACGACAAGAAGATTTATAGTGGTTTCCCAACCTTGGGTACGTCCACTTTCCCTCACCGATCTAGTAAATCACTAGACTCGGCTACTCCACTACCTCGGATTGAAAATCAATCCTACGCCTCGGAACAAAGTTCCTACAATCTCGATCCAAAAGGATCTACACTCGGAAAATGAAAACTTCCTAAACCTCGGAGAACAACGCTCCTACACTCAGAGAATAATCTCCAACAAAATTACAAAGAGATTTGAAAATACAAACAAAGATTTGTCTCAGATCTGGGAAAAATTCAACTCTAGGTCTTCTTGAAATTGCGGCTTTTTCAGAATTTGTTGAAGAAGAACCTCTGTAAATCTGATATGAGAAACTGAGGACCTACTCGATCAAGGGGAAAATGAAGATTCCTTGAACAACAAGTCTAACTTGATCGAAAACAGTCGTGTAGATCTTCTTTCTGAGCGGCGTCGGCGGCTTCTGGAAATTCGTTCTTGGAGAGAGACGGCCGATTCAGAAATAATAGACAGTACGGATTTCCGCTTAGGGTTGGTCTTATTGACAAGACCTTATATAGGATTTCCCCTAACGGTTAGAAATAACATTAATTAGGACAAGTGGACCAATCACGATGTGTCACTTTAAAATCCTGTCGATCTGGACTTAAATAGATTTTCTGAAAAATTGGACAGTAGTTCTCGAGAAGTATGAATGAGTTCTCGAGAACAGGCTGACTTCTCGAGAACTACACTGTCTGGACTAAAGTTAGTACTCGAGAACAAAAGGGCTGAAGCATCTCAAGAACTAACTAGACTTCTCGAGAACCATTACTCGAAAGCCAAACCGTATACTCGAGAACTATGCTGACTTCTCGAGAACTAGAGACTAAGTTCTCGAGAGCTATGATGGACTTCTCGAGAGAGGAACTTAGAATAATTTTTGCGGCTGTCTCTGATTACTCGAGAAATATAGGCTGGGACTTCTCGAGAACCTAGACTGACCTTCTCGAGAACTATAAGAATGTTTCTTGAGAACTAGTCTCGTCTTCTCGAGAACTAGGTGAACTTCTCGAGTTCTGCTAACTCTACTTCTCGAGAACTATCACAGACTTCTCGAGAAGTGGACTTAGAGAAATTTTGGACTTTTTCAATTTTCTCTTCTCTTCAAGAATCCAATCTTCATTACATGATCCAAGTGTTTGAATCTGAAGTGTATCCCAATTGAGAGGCTACACATGAGTCAACACCTTGGATCATACAGTGAGGGATTACACTGTGTGGTCCTGTGTTCATGACCCACTGTAGACTGACATTGGTCTACACTTAGCAATGGTGATCTGCAAACACACAACTAAACAAGGATATCAAATACAACTTAATTCATCTTAGTTCAAGGGTGACTTCATGCAAATCTGGGTTATTGTGAATGCAATACCCAACAGGCCCGATGTATGTCGGAAGAGGAGGTTACAAAGTTCCTAGAGGAGATCCACTCTGGGGAATGTGGCAGCCACTCCGGGAGCAGGACCCTGGAAGGAAGGGTCTTAAGGAAAAGCTACTTCTGGCCAAGCATCAGTAAGGATGCGGCAGAGTTTGCAAGGAAGTGTCAAAAGTGTCAAATATTTGCTCCCCTCCAACTCCAACCAGCCCAGAGGCTCAAAACCATCACAGCCGCATGGCCCTTTGCAATATGGAGAATGGATATGGGTGGTCCTTTTCCCCAGGCCAGCGGTCAAAGGAAGTTCCCGCTGGTCATGACCAATTACTTCTCGAAGTGGCTGGAGGTAAAGGCGCTAGCTAAGCTAACTTCTCAAGTTATCAAAAAAATTGTGTGAGGGGGAGATAGTCTGTCGGCATGGGCTATCTCTATCCATAGTCACGGACAATGGGCCGCAGTTCGCTAGAGAGTTATTCAGCTTCTGCGGCCAGTTGGGCATAGATCTCCGCTTCGCGTCGGTCCACCACCCTAGAAGTAATTGGCAGGTAGAGGCGGCGAACAAGATAATCGTGAATCAGCTGAAAAAGAAGGTCGAGAACCTGAGCGGCAACTGAGTGGAGCAACTCGCCTCGGTCCTTTAGGCCTTGAGAACCACACCAAATACAGCCACGGGCAAAACCCCCTTTAAACTTTCTCATGATTCTGAAGTTGTGCTGCCAGTTGAGTTCGAGGTGAAGTCCCCACGAGTGGTCGCCGCAGGAGATGGGGATGAGGAATGGAGGGTGGAAAATGAAGAAGAGCAGAGACTCTCACTTGACCTAGTGGAAGAACTCCGAGACTTGGCAACTATCAGGAAAGAAGAGGTTAAGCGTCGAATGGCAAAATACTTTGACAAACACATCCAGGTCAAACAATTTGCAAAAGGGGATCTTGTTCTCAAGAAGGTTGATGCGGCCGGGAGGGGGTGACGGTTGGGAAGCTCAATCTCAACTGGGAGGGCCCCTACATAGTAGAAGAAGCTTTAAAGTCGGGAGGGTACCACCTCCGGGATGTGGAAGGGGTATCCCTTAGCTGCGCTTGGAGCAGCAATGATTTGAAATGTTTCTATCTCTGACTAATCAATTTCAATGTTGTTGATTTCTCTCGTGGCCTCATCTTTCACATGTTTATATGATGTGCATGGTGAATGTGAACACCCCCGATTAGATCACGTTGACCGGGCTCTCACTAGTCGGCAGGGCAGGCAGGTCGCTCGGGTGGTGTATGAGAAAGAAAGATTGTTTGTGAATACCCCCGATTGGATCCCGCTGACCAGGCTCTCACTAGGAGGCAGGGAAGGCAGGTCGCTCGGGTGGTGGATGGGAAAGAAATATTGTTTGTGAGCACCCCCAATTGGATCCCGCTGACTGGGCTCTCACTAGCCGGCAGGGCAAACAGGTCGCTCGGGTGGTGGATGGGAAAGAAAGATTGTTTGTGAGCACCCCCGATTGGATCCCGTTGATCGGTCTCTCACTAGCCGGCAGGGTAGACAGGTCGCTCAGGAGATGGATGAAAAAGATTGTTTGTGAACAGCCCCGATTGGATCCCGCTAACCGGGCTCACTAGCCGGCAAGGCAGGCAGGTCGCTCGGCTGGTGGATGGGAAAGAAAGATTGTTTGTGAGCATCCCCGATTGGATCCCGCTGACCGGGCTCTCAAAAGCCAGTAGGGCAGGCAGGTCGCTCGGGTGGTGGATGAGAAAGAAAGATTTTGTATCCTCCCCAGATTGGATCCCGCTGACCGTGCTCTCATTAGCCGGCAGGGCAGGCAAGTCGTTCGGGTGGCAGGAAATAACAAAAAGGGAGAGTCGTGAAAGAACCTTGGGCAGTCTAGCGGATTGAGCACTCGCTGGATAGAGAAGGGGGCAAAATGCCCCCACAACCTAAAAGGCAAGGCAAAGAGGTTGACGGCTGCAGGATCACACTTGCCCCGATCAAGGGGCAAGGGGTCGGTGAGTGCCAGTTTCATTGGACACTCACGAGCCGACGGAGGAAGCGAGGCTTCCCCGCGGCATGAAAGCAAAGCGAGAAGTGGGACTAATACTCCTGATTCCGCTCGCATGTACCTTGCACTCGCACCTCGAGAATAGGTCGGGTACCCGAGCTTGGAGGAATCGGAAGCGCGGGTACGAAGGAAATCGAAATAAACAATGTTGCCAAAGTGGTTTGCTACTCGCAAAATGACCTATATGGAGTTATGTTCTTATTCCTACCAATGTGTTGAGAGCGTGCGGCATGCGAGTTCATGGCGTGGGCGCGACTGCTAATTAAAAGGAAAGGTTATGAGAAAACACAGAAGAGCGAGCAAAAAATTATAATAAGGGCCTCGCCCAGAAATACAAAATGTACAAAATAATCAAAGATACAACGGAGGTCGCACCTCAGAGAAGAATAAAAAGAGAATACAAGGCAAGTGCAAAAATAAAAACAAACAGCGATAACGCCTCAGACAGGTCCCCCTGACTTCTCGCTCTCGCGGAGGGCCGAATCGGCGTCATCCTTGGATTCATCGATGGGGAGGAATAGCTCTGGGACTACGTCTCTCACGGTGACCTTCTCGCTTTCACTCGACATGAGGTCGGACCGATGCATCACACGAAGCATGTGTTCCGCCACCTTGATGGCATTCAGCTGCATCATCTCCACGATCTCGTGGTTGAAGTACTGCTTGAATTTACTCCTGTCGAGAGCCAGCGGGAGGACGACCTCGAGCAACTAGTTATTTTGGGCCTGAAGCCCCTTGTTCTCCTTCTCTAGAGCGGCGATCCTAGCATGAAGTTGCTCGGCGGTCGCGGCATCCCGCAAGAAGTATAAGAAGATGAGGATCAACGTGAGATGAAGGTAGGAGCGAGAGGGAACGGGAGAACTATTACTTCACTCTGCCAGAGTGGCTGGCGAGAAGCCCTTCAAAGGTCTCTAGTTTTTTCTTGAGACCCGCGATCTCCTCCGATGCGAGTTCGCGCAATTCATTGACCTCAGCAAGAGTCTGATCGAGGTAGTTGCCACGACGCGCCATTATATGGGAGAGCTCAAGAGCACAAAGCTGAGCTCGCATGCTCACATGCGTGATCATCCCCGTGTTCGCATCATCAAAGAATGTGGCACCTCCCGCCCGTAGAGTCCGAAGGCGAGGGCGTATGCCTTGCCGCTGGTAGTCTCTTGCTCTTCCAAGGTTCCCGCAACTTGTATTCCCTTGGCAAGGACCCTGGGTTTCGGTTTCTTGAGAGCCGGCTGGGAAGGGTGCGAGTCGCGATCCGTGGGACTGACCCGTTTCTTGCAGATGTGCCCGGAGGAGGTGCCCGGTTCGTCTCTGCATGCAGCCGTAGCAGCCTCAATGCGAGCGAGGTCGGTGGGGGCGACCCTAGCACTCGCGTACGGCGAATGCCAGGGAAGATCTCGGTCTCCTGCGATTGCTTCAATATTAGATGCAAAATAACTAAAGGGGGAAGAAGTGAAGTCTAGAGGAAGGGTGAGCCGAAGGTACCTATGTTGGGGAGGACGGGGAGGTGCGAGTCGACGTTCCTCCTCAGGTAGGTGACCTCGAAGTTCTTGCCGACGAAGAATTTGAAGAGATTGGCCTCATGGCCTCCTACTGAGGGGGGACGATAATTCGCCTCGTCCTGTTGAATTGGCGAGAAGGGGACGTTGCCGAAATCTCCCTTGACGAACACGAACTTCTGGAGTCAATTGTGGTTCTTGTTGGCTGTCTCGCGAACCTTTACATGTTGACTTGAAAAGAAAGCGGTTCCATCCTTGTTGGCCCAGAAGGCGAAAATCTTGCGGAAGGCGACGAGGTTGAACTCGATCCGCTTCTCGCGCATGTAGCACGTGAATGTCATAAGCATGGCGATGGAGTTTGGGTTCAGCTGGCCCAGGACCACACCTAGGTACCCGAGGACTTGGCGCACCTCTGGCAAGAGCGGCAGTCGCAACCCCACCTCGAAGTGTGAGATGGCGATCGCGAGTTCATCGGGGAAGAAGTTTTTGATTGATTCAAACTCTCCCGGGCAGCGAGCGACAAACCCGGGCGAGATGTATTCCGCCACAACCGGGAGGTACTCGCCCTTCGTCAGGTTGCAGTGGAGAAAGGGATAGTCTGCGAAAGCCCAAGCACACTTTGATCTACCATCAGTATCACCACCGTCATCGCTCATTGTGTGAATGTTTGCGCGAGAACCAGAGGGCAGGTGCTCGGGGACGAAGACGGCTGGAGAGCGGGCGATAATAAATGCGGCAGGTGAAGGAAGAAGGGTGGGGGCCTAGTTATAGAAATCGGATTGGCCATGAGGAATTCAAGGCGGGAGGTGTGCGGATAGCAAATCATCATTCCATGCCTCGAACCTCGGGCCGGCCCCACGCTCCCTTCCACTTGCCAGCGATTTGAGACTAACATTGCATTCTAAATCCCAAGGGAAAAACGAGAAGAAAACAAAGCATCACAAGACACAAGCAGAACATAATTTTACATCGAGCGAGAGCTCTACAGGTCTAGTTACGAATACCTCAGACGAGTCCAGAGTTAAATATTACAAAATTATAAATTTAAAATTAATAAAGTAGGGTTCGAGGGGAGAGCGAGTGTTGGTATGCTCAGTATTGGAGTCAATTTCCATCTTCCCCGGCCTTGCACTCCCGACCTCGCACTCCCGACCTCGGTGGTTGGCGGGGATAGTGATACTCGCGGACGGCGCTGAGCTCCTGTTGCACCAAGCGTAACTGATCTTCGGCTCGCGAAATGTGGACCCCTGGGGAGGTCTCCTCGCCACCAGCTCCCCGCCGCATCTCGTCTAGGAGATGCGCGTAGTCCCATTCGAGACAACATAGTCGTTGCTCGGTGGCGTCTCTATTCTCTTGGACCTGGATGTAGATCTCGCGCAGCGTAAGGCTGTGTTTCCTAAACAGCTCAGTCATCTGCCTCTTCAGCACCACAACATCCTTCGGATCTCCCAGAAAGTCGGCAATCGCATAAGGGGAGGGGGCGAAAACTCCTCTATCTCGAGATCAGTAGATAAGACCTCTCGATGACCTGCAAAACAAGGGTTTAGCCAAACGAAACTAGGACTTGTGAAGGAGGAAAATACCCCTGCTAACTTGGCGAGGACACAACCCCTTTGTCAGGGCGTTGGCGAGATGGGCCAGGTCTCCCTTGGAAGGGCTCGTCGAAAACTAGTGTGAGTGATTTCCCCAGTCCAGGTCGAGGTGGTGCAGGGTAAGCAATCCGATGGGTGGCAGGAGTCGGGTGGCTGAGAGCCCCTTCGGTCGGTGGCCCTGAACCCGAGGTAATGACAAGGGTGGTCGAGTGAACTGGTGATTTCGGCAGCGGGACTGGCAGGCCAGTGTTCCCGAAAGTGGCAGCTGCCAGAAGTAAAGCAAGATGAAAACCGAAGGACAAGGAAGAGGGACGGCGGGAAGGTGACAAGTGACTCACCAAGTGCGAGTGGAGGATCGCCGTGGACGGTCTAGAGGTCAGTCTCCATGGCCACCATCTCGCTCCCTCCTTCGTGCGAGTGCGGGTCGACATTTGCTGGGTATTCTCTCGCAATTTCCTTTTCGGGAAATGTTTCCTGCGAATAGCCAAGCCGTTTTTGTCAATACGCCTTGGCGGCTGGCGAGCTAAGCGGCAAGCAAACATACCGAAGGAGCGAGTTCAACGGTGAGTGGAAGAGTCAGAAGGGTGGACTCACCCTCTGTTTGATCGCGCCTGACCATCTTCGTCTTCTTTAGCTTAAAGGGCGGGCTCGAGGTCCGCCGAGGAAGCCAAGGCGCGAACTCTACTGTAAAGGATTTGCTTTCCTCCCTCGTGGCGTCGGTGCAAGCATGGATTTCTTTTGGGAGCAGCATCGTGCAGCCAAAGTAGAAAGGATTGGGGGAAAGGGAAGAAGATACGAAGCCCCCCACCATTTTTGTTTGTCAGTATTTATAGTGCAGGGGAGGGATCCACCAAAAAGATTCCCTCCAGGTCAGCAGGCACTCACCGAACACTGGGGGTTGGACTTTTCTTTCCGATCTTGAGACAATCTCGCAAAGAGAGGGGATTGTGTATAACTCCGTGTTTGTCGAGTGGGTGACCTAAAAGAGCCCAAAGAGTAAAAAGGCGCCTCAGACCCAGGCGAGTTAAGTAGGCGAGTAAAGCAGTAAGCACGCACTCGCCCAATGCGGCAGGCGCTTGATTGGTGTGGCAAGCCGAGTGGTAAGGCCGCACTCGCCCCAGACTGCGAATAGGAGATGGGTGAGTGTCAGCTTCATCAGGCACTCGCCACTCCGAGCGGAGCGAGTCGGGTGTAGAATAACATTCTCCCCAGACAAGGAATAGGGGGTAGGCGAGTATCAATTATAATAGGCACTCGTCGGATAAGACGAGGCGAATCTAGAGACAAGTCCTCGATTGTCTAGAGACAAGTCCTCGATTGTCTAGAGACAAGTCCTCGATTGTCTAGAGACAAGTCCTCGATTGTCTAGAGACAAGTCCTCGATTGTCTAGAGACAAGTCCTCGATTGTCTAGAGACAAGTCCTCGATTGCGCCAAGAAATGAGCCAGAGGTAGGCGAGTGCCAGCTTTATCGGGCACTCGCCACCCTCGGAAGCTGAGGTTTCATCATTTATATGTTTCAGAGAGATTTTCATAGAATTTTATATCTATTTGTCTGCCAATAGCCTTTCCAAACAGTGAAGTTTGGTTGTTGGCAGACCAATTTGGGGTGTGTTTAGTAAAACGAAAAGGCGGGATTCCACTATGTGCAAACCAGACTTGGAAAACTATAAATAGACACTGAAGGGCACCTTTGGAGGGGATCCGATTCTTTGGCTTCTTCCTCCTCTGGTCAGTTTTGGTCGATTTCAAGTGCCCTCCAAGATGCCCAGCTTCAACATTGGTTTAGGAGGGGAAGGGCTCTAAGAAAAGAAATTCTATGTGTGTGGTGGGACCTCGGGGCTGTAGCCCAGGGTCTGTGCTCAGTTCTAAATCTCCAGCCAAATGCTCTTCCTCGGGAGAAGTAGGTGCAGGCTGCCCCTTTTGAGTCTGAACTCCTCGTTTGGCCGAATCTCGGTTCCAACAATATGATTAGGCATCAAATTCTAGGAGAGACTGACTCTCCCACTCTTGATGTTACTGCTGCTCGTATCGTTGTTGTTACTACTCTTCTTCAGCATCCTCTGCTTGCCTCCCCACCCCATCTTGACACCATTGCTCATCCAGTTCGTTCTGGCAATCCTAGTGGTCGAGGAGGTCACGCTGGTGGGCGTGGTCAATCTCGCCATCTCTGCTCTCATTGTGGCAAGACAGGACATCTTGTAGATCGACACTGGGTCAAGTATTCTCATCTTCGCCCTTCAGCGGGTGACACCACAAGAAAATCCACATCCCTTGCCTCCTTTACAGGAAGTGCTAATATGATCACTTAGGGTAAGCGGCTTATTGACTCTGGGGCTACTAATCACATGACAGACAATCCTCGTTTATTATCTCATTTGGACAAGCATAATTGGTAACCTTCTGTTTTTGTTGCAGATAGTACTCCGTCTCCTGTGTACGAGACTAGTACAGTCCACGTCACTCCATCTCTAAGGCTTGAGGACACTCTACGTCCCAACTTTTCAGTGCAGTTTGCTATTGTTCCTGCTCTCTGTAAACAACAAAAATGCACAGTTACCTTTACATCCAATACTTGTTCTTTTCAGGATCCTCACTCAAAGAAGAAGATTGCTACTGGGACTGAAAGTGACGCATCTTCTTCCTAGACAATGTCACTGTTTTCTTCGCTTTTGTTTCTCTTCTACAATGACATCTTCTTCTTGGCCATCCTCCTCGACTTGGCCATCCTCCTCGCCTTGGCCATCCTCCTCCTCGCCTTGGTCATCCTCCTCCTCGCCTTGGTCATCCTCCTCCTCGCCTCATTTACCAACTCCTACCGGATCTACCTCAGGGGAACTCTTCTCTGAACTGTGATGTCTGCCAACTTAACAAACACCATCGCTCCTCATATCCAACAAGACAAGCATGTAGTTCTTCTCGTCCCTATAATCTTGTCCACTCAGATATTTGGGACCCCTCTCCTACTAAGTCTGTTGGTAGGGTAGTTTATATTTTGTTACTTTTATTGATGATTTTTCACGATATATGTGGTTGTATCTCTTAAAAGAATGTTCTAAACTATGTTTGTGTTCACTAACTTTTATAATGAGATACATACTCAGTTTGGTGTGTCTATTGAAATTCTTCGCACAGATAATGTCAAAGAGTATCTTAGTCATCAATTTTTGGATTTTTGCATGCATTGTGTCATTATTCATCAAACTAGTTGTCCATACACTTCTCAACAAAATGGTGTTGCCGAACACAAAAAACATCATCTCCTGGATATTGCTCGCACCCTTCTCACACAAATGAATGTTCCCTGATCATATTGGCATCATGTCGTCTTTCTCTCTTGTTATCTCATCAACCGTATTCCCTCTTTGGTTCTTCACGGCAAAACCCCGTTCTCAATCCTGTATCCAGGAGCCACATCATTTTCTTTACCTCTACGTGTCTTTGGTTGTACGGCGGTTGTCCACTCTCCTTCTCCTGGTTGTGACTAACTTTCTCCTCGCTCTATTAAGTGCATCTTTCTTGGATACTGTCCGATTCGAAGGGGGCATCAGTGTTTTGATCCTCTTCTCCGAAAATAGTATGTTTTTGATGATGTCATGTTCATTGAAGATACACCTTACTTTCCTCGAGCCTTTATTCTCTCACCACCTGGTGATTCCTCTTCTATACATGTTATCTCTGCACCTCTACCTGAGCCTACTCTTTCTCTTACGCCTCTTCCGCCTCTTCCTCCTCTTCCTCCTCTTTCTATGTAAGTTTCTGTTTCTCAACCTCTATCTCCTGATACTACTTTGCCTTTGGACCCGTTGTTGACAGTTCCCGGGACAGCAATCTCTCAGACGGATGGATCTAATACAGAAGACAGGTCGGATCTTGATTCTCTCATCGCTCTACGGAAAGGGGTTCGGACGTGCACTAAGCATTCCATTCATGATGTTGTCTCTTATGCTCGTCTTTCCCCAAATGGAAGGAATTTTGCTCTCGCTCTCTCAGCTACTGTCACCTCGGCTATATATCAAGAATCTCTAGTTATTCCTCCTTGAAAAGCTGCTATGGACGAAGAAATGAATACTTTCACCAAAAGGGATACTTGGACTCTTGTCCATACCCCTCCAGGGGCAGATATGGTTGGTTGTCGATGGGTCTTTGTTATCAAGTTTCACCCTGATGGAACTATTGATCGCTATAAGGCTAGGCTAGTTGTCAAAGGTTTTACACAGACATATAGTGTGGACTTCTTTGACATCTTCTCCCCGGTTGCTCGCATTACCACAATCCGCGTCATTTTCTCTGTGGCTGTTAACAGAGATTGGGAGATGTATCAGTTAAATCTAAAAAATACCTTCCTTTATGGCGATCTACAAGAAGCGGTATATATGAAGCAACCTCCCGGGTATGTTGCTCAGGGGGAGTCTTAGGTGCGCAAGTTGCAGAAGGAAATATATGGTCTAAAGCAAAGCCCACGGGCCTGTTTCGACAAGTTCAACAAAATTATCTCAGTTATTGACTTTATTCGAAGTTCTGCGAATCATTCACTTTTCATACGCAAGACTTCTAAAGAGTTAGTTATTCTTGTTGTCTATGTGGATAACAGCCTCCTTACTAGTGATGATAAGGAGGAAATTGATCTAGCAAAAAAACTTCTTCTGCAATATTTTGTTACAAAGGTATGGGGACTCCTAAACACTTTCGGGAAATAGAAATCTCGTGAAAACCCAACTCAGTAGTGCTCTCACAACGTAAATATGCGTTGGACCTTTTGAAAGAGACTAGTCTTCTTGGGGCAAGACCCGTTCAATGTCTGATGGTCATTGGTGATGATAAGTATTGGACTAAGGATTCACCTCTTCTTCCAGATAGTACTTGGTGCAGACGACTAGTGGGAACACACATCTATCTGACTATCACAAGACCAGATATTTGTTATGCAGTAGGTAGGTTCAGTCAGTTTATGCAAGCCCCCAGGGAGTGTCATCTTCGTTTAGCCTTGAAAATTCTGGAATATGTGAAATGATCTCCAGGAAAGGGGTTACTATTTCAGAAGCGTAACCATTTGAGGATTGAAGTCTACTATGATGTCAGTTATGCTGACAATAAAGATGATAAAAATTCTACGTCTGATTTATGCACCTTTGTGGAGGAAATCTGGTTAGCTAGAAAAGAAAGAAACAATCGGTTGTGTCCAGATAAGGTGTTGAAGCTGAATACAGAAGCATGACATCGATAACTTGCAAGTTGAAATGGTTACGTGCGCTTATGTTTGACTTAGGGGAGGTCTATGATCATTTCTTGTCAATGTTCTGTGATAACAAATTTGCTATATACATATCAAAAAATCAAGTTTTTCATGAAAGGACAAAACACATAGAAGTTGACTGCCACTTTATTAGAGAAGAAAAATATTAAAGAATCAAATTTGTACTCTATTGGTCACTTCTGACAAAGAAATTGCAGATATATTTACCAAACCAGTTTTCACTTCTCTTTCGGATGCATATTACAAGCAGGGCATAGTTGGCATATATGCTCAAGCTTGTGGGGGAGTGTTAGAACTCGTGATCTTGACAGACTGAAGGTCTGGTCTTGGCGGACTAGCAGGTCTGGTCTTGGAGGTCTCCCCTGACGGTCTGGACTTGGCGGTCTAGATCTGGCAATTTGGCTGACAGCTCTGGCGGACTGGTCTGGCAGTCTCGTTGTCTTGCGGACCACTGAGACCGCGTCTTTAATATAGCAAGGGAAGTTTGGTGATCTAACCACTGTTGCGGTATGGCGGTCAGGAGGCTGAAGCCGCTATGGACTGGCGGTCAGGAGGCTGAAGCTGCTGCGGACTGGCAGTCAGGAGGCTGAAGTTGCTGTGGACTGGCGGTCAGGAGGCTGATGCAATTGCGGTCTGGCGATTAGAGTTATTTAACCGCATCTGTTGCTTATGGTGGTCAACTGCGGTCTGTGGATTAGAGACCGGCGGATACCGAGTCACTGGACAGCTTGTCTAACTGGACAGTTCGTTGCGGTCTGTAAATATCTGTCCGTCAGTGGTACATACCCATGTGAGTGTCTTGCATTGTCGGGAATTGACTCGAGCTAGGTAGAAGCCATAAGACTTTGAAGTGGTGAAGATTGAGTCATGGTCAACATGAATTTATGGGGAAAATTTGGGAAATTTAAACTGGGGAGGAAGCCCAAAGTCAAGGGTGTGACCTTCACAAGTCACGGGTGTGACCTTCACAAGTCACGGACGTGACCTTCACAAGTTATGGGCGTGACCTTGTAAATCGCGGGCGTGACTTAGCTGATGTCGTCGTGTCAATGTAAAAATAGAGCCGTGACAACTATGGGAACGTTTTGACAAGTCACGGGCGTGAACTTATGTCATGACCGTGACTTAACTGATGTTTTCGTGTCAATGTAAAATAGCGTCGTGACAACTAAGGGAACATTTTGACAAATCACGGGCGTGACCATATAAGCCGCGACTGTGACTTAGCAAATGTCGTCTTGTTAATGTAAATTAGCATCGTGATAACTATGGGAGCGTTTTGATAAAATACACGAGCATGACATTCACAAGTCACGGGCGTGACTTGGAGAAAATCGTCGTGTCAATGTAAAATAGTGTCGTGATCATCGTAATGATCTTTGGATGAAGTCATGAGCATGACCTTAAAGGTCACACACGTGAATTGGAGAAAATCGTCGTGTCATGAATATTATCGTTGTGTCATGCCCTGGATTGCGGGATTAGGCTGATACGCCCTTGGTCACGGGCGTGATTAAGGACGTGTACTATGGAAATTTATTAAAATTTCCAGAACGGCACATCATGGCCCCCACACCTTCCAAAATTTATTTTCTGCGAGTTCCAAGACAAATAAGGAGTATTAAAGGAGAGAAGGTTGAGCTTATCCCTTTCGACGGCCGGAAGAAGAAGACGAACAGCTTCCCTTAGATCTACTTCAAGATCTGTGCAGATTTATTATCTGCAAACCAAACTGGATCTATTTTTATGTATACAGTTGGGTTCAAGCCACTTTTTAGGCATGTTCCAATCAGATCCATGCATCGGGCTCAACATGAAAGTTGTAGCTCTCGGAAAGGTATTTTCGAAAAAATGGTTGAACGTTTTTTGGGAGCCTTATAGCTCCCTAGATTTGAAATCAAAATTGATGTGTCATGGATAACTATAACTTAAGTACCAAAGAGATTATGTCCAGTTTTACACAGCCGGATTTAAACCCAATTTTAGCCATTAAAGTTATAGCATTTGGAAAGACCTTTCCAGATTGGGGTAGCACATTATTTTTGGTGGTCTGTAACTCTCAAAAATCTTGTTTTAGTAAGTAACAGCGCACACGTAAATATTTTAATGTTTTATGAAATTCTCTCAAAATATTTATTAGATGCATATGAAATTGGTAAATATATGTTTGATGATAATATGGACACGCCTGTTAAGTTCCATAATTTTTGAATATATATTTGTTGTGATTTTGTCAAACTATCATATAAATTTAATGTGCCGTAAATAATTATTGTGACCCCCGATCATGCTAAAATTTAGAGATGTTCAAAATGCTAGTCATGAACTATGGAAGAAATTTCATTCTGAAATGATCCCTTAATAAATTATTTTATTTATGGCTCTCTAGGAGAATCCAAGTGGGTTGGTTGAAGTGGAGAGGCGCATCCGAGATCTTATGTGATCGTAAAGTACCATTAAAACATAAGAGCATGTTTTACTATACTGCAATTAGACCAGCAATGCTCTATGGTTCTGAGTGTTGAGTAGTGAATTGCGTACATTAGCAAAAAATGGGAGTTGCGGAGATGAGAATGCTTAGATAGATGTGTGAACACACGAGACTGGATAAAATTTGGAATGAATGTATCATGGATAAGACAGGAGTAGCACCAATTGCAGAGAAGATGCGAGAAGCTCGACTAAGATGGTTTGGACACTTACAAAGGAGACCATTAGAGACACCTGTTAAGCGTTGTGAGAGTCTAGTCACTGGGCATGTTAAACGAGGGAGGGGTAGATCAATAAAGATTTTGAATGAAACTATAAGGAAAGACATGATGTACTTAGGCATTAGTGAGATTATAACAAAAGATAGGGCACAATGGAGACAAAGGATCAATATAGCCGACCACACTATAGTGGGATAAAAGCTTGAGTGTTGTTGTTGTTGATGGCTCTCTAGGAGAATGAGCATGTGATTAGTGATGACTGTTATTAATAAAGTATGAAATAATTACAGTTCCTAATTTCAATTATGACCAAGGATTATTATGATTTAGTTTGATATCGAAGATGGCTGATTGGATTACCGGGGCATATTATATTAGTGAACTCATCATATTGTTAGACACACAAGTAGTCTTATAAGATCATAGGGAGTATTCATATACACATTCCACCGCACAAGAGTTAGGACAACTCAATATGGATAGCAATGATGACTTGGTGTAGATTATAGGATATGATATATCCTAAAGTGTTATGTGAAGGATTCAGTTGGTAGTCCTTGGGTGCTGGTTGGCACCAGTTTGTACTTGGTAAATGTTGAACTGTATTAAGGACTTGGTTGGGAATCTTTGATCGCTTGATAGCACTGATTTAATCATGGGAATCACATGGGTGTGTATGCTTTACACAGTGTTGCATACTGTCCTGGGAGAGAGGATAACTTGTGGCGGGTCTACGGGCTTACCGGTCGTCACACCGACGGAAGCTGGCGGACAGACTCTGGCTGGTTGGGCTGGGCTCTTTAGTGTTTTCTTCCTAAACACCCATTCCGTGCCATTTAAGACTCAGATGACCGAGCAAGTACGTTGGTTCTTCGTTGTTGGTTCTTAATGTCGAGGCATACATAGGCCTAGGTCCGATAGTGTGCATACCCGCCTAGTAGTGGAGAGACCCTCTCCACTATCTCCGTCTGTCCACGACGGGAGGTGCATGAGTGATTCGTTACCCTAAAAAATTGGGAACTAAAGGTCTATGTCGACATAGCAAGTTGGAGTGCGTAGGTAATCATGGGTGAGTACTCATATATTCATTGTATTGCATTGCATCATACTGCATAAGATGTTCAACATATAAATTAGTATGTACTTTTTTATATGATGAGTTATTATTTACTTTTTGTGTCAGATCCTTAACTTATAAATTATATGAACATTTTTATAAGTTAAGTTCAACTCAATTTCTTATATACTCTGCTCCTTAATACCCCGTTAGTATATATGTGCTCTTATATACTTGTTGGTACCTCATGATGCTCACTTGTCTTTTTTGATACTATTAATATACATAGCTGCTAGATTAGAAAATTGTCATCTGATTTTATACATATATACTGCTTATATTGTAGCTTTCCTTTTCCCTCATTCCTCACAGTGTCTAAGAGTCGTCAGGGGAGAGGATGTGAGTCCACTTAGTCTTTATGACTAACGGTTATTGAACCACACATTTTAGGAGCACTCCTAACAGGAGCAGCAGCAGTCGCAGCACTCCGCACAGGAGGACAGCCAGGCCAGGGAGAAAGGGCCTGACACAACTTTACCATCGCTACCTTATGTGATAGATGTTAGATTTTGAGTGTTTGATGTAGCTTACGAGCATTTTTATACTCTGCTATTTTCAGGAGCTCATATAGCTTCCTGCTTCATTTATTTATGTATTTTGCACTCTCTATGCTTATTGTTAATCATGGACACTTTGTTTATTTTACAGATAGGTTAGCAAAGCGATGCGTAATAGCCAGTAGAATGGGCATTTTGTGGTACAGGTTAGTCTATATAATGACACTACCGCAAGGCGACTGTTATAGGCATAAGTCTCCCCTCGTCCGTGTTCTGTGTTCCGGGAGGGGGTCTTACATATACAGTTGCTCAAAGGCACAGTGGAGGTACCATGTCGGTGAGGTTCCTAGATTCGATCCAACCTCTCATCATGCTGAGCTGAAAGCGGCTGGGAGCATGGAGCGACGCCATCGGATCGGAACAAGGCTGCGGTGGACACCGGTGCAGCAGGCGTGGGATGTACATGGATTTCCCGACTGGACTTGATGATGTGAAGGAGGGCTAGGATGTTATGAAGTTGGGCGGTGGTCCGATCAAAGTGGTCGTGGAAGGAGGTCCTGGTATCAGGCGGCTAAAAGGGCAGCGGGGGAAGTCCAGCAAGTCGGATCATCGTCACGAATAGTGAAGATGCACGAACAAGAAAAACACAATATTGATTGATTGAAACGAACGCATGATACAATTCGGAGCAAGACCAGGACAAGAACAAGGAGGTTGGGTCCTTAATCCTTCTCACCAAAGAGAGCCCAAAATAATTCCAACACTCAAGATACCTAAACACCTAAATCTCTCCCCCTTATATAGATGAGGGAGGATAACCATACAAAGAAATACCAAATCATAGAAGTAACTAATGAACCTAATTAATATTAAATAATTAATAGTAATCAATTAATTAATACAAGTTAATTACAAGAACTAATTACGACGATTTCTAAATGCGCGCTCTGATAGTTCCTACGAGTGGCTCCTTCGACAAATGTGCGAGGGTAAAAGTTTGTGTGTGTGTGCGTGTCTATATATATATATATATATTTAAGGCAATATAGCTATTTTGTGTTAATACCATCAAATTCGCTCTAAGTTGTTCAATAAATTTCATATTTTAATTAATCAATTTTTTAATGAAATAAAGATAAAATACACTAATATAAAGTAAAATAAAGATAATAATAATAAAATATAATAAAAAGGAGAAAAATAAAATAAATAAATTAGAGCAATATGAATAGAAGTGAAAATAAGGTTTAATATTATAGAAAATTATGTGGTGGTTGAACTTATTGGTCAGTGAAGCAGGCATCGTGGATGGAGAACACAAGATGACTTGAGGTACTTACATTGTTGGCGGAATATTATGCAGGGGAACAATTCCCATTAAATTTGTAACATTGGTAATTATTAAAAACAAAAATAATCGTAAATTTTAAGGACCGACCATGAGCGAAATGGAGCGAGCAGACTTCTTGTCGAGGTTTGAAATATTGTGAGTAGTTGGTACGTGTTAATTAGTAATTTTAATTGAAGTTAATAAATTTATTATTGTGCGAGTTAGAGGCTCGCGGGAACTTGAACCTCATAATATTCAAATATTAGCGGGGCAATGGCGAACTAGTAAATATGAAGGAATTTTCATCTTGTTTCTAAATTATATGGAAGCATTAATCGATTGAGCGCCCCTTCCATTTGAGTCTCAGCAGCCGGCAGTTTTAAAAACCGCAACTCTCCCACGTGTAAATCCTATTTCTCACCCCAGTCGAGCGAAAGAAGAGAACCGCCGCTTTTCTTCCCCCTCGTAGACGTCGCGCCCGTCTTCAGCGGTTCTTCCGTTTTCCTCGCCTCTCCGTTGAGGGTCGAAGCATCCACTCCCCTCTTTCCCCGCAGGCGACGACGCACTTCTTTTCCCCGCTCTTTCTCGTTGTCGATAGCAAGTGCAGGCTTCAGTTCTCCCTCTAGAAATCCTCGTCGATGTTTCCTCCCTTGCTGGACATCTTCGCCGACTACCACTTGCAGTGAGATGGTTCGGCAGTAGACCTCTAGGGTTTTCAGAGGATTTCCTCCTTCGATCAAGCAGCAATTGGTTTTCAATGTTGGAAAAAGCAACAGCAAGCCTCAGAGGCATCTCCTTCTGTGCCCTAGTTCAACCAGCGAGCCTAGGATCTCTGGTTGTCCCCTCCCTCGAGTCCAAGAAGCAAGTTTTTGCCCTCCTCCCTCCAAATCCAACAAGAGTGAGACCCCCCTTCAGTCTTAGTCCGTGAATCTTGCCATCATCAGTAAGCCCTGTGAAGTTTTGGTACCATATGACCTACTAATTTTAGTCTCCTTATACTTCCTACATTTTCAATTTCAGGAGTCGAAACTCCTAATCCCTTCCATTCAGAAATTGGTTAGGTTGCTTTGTGGATTTCCACTGTTTTGGAGCAAGGTACCACCCTTTTTGGATGCTTTCTTAATTTCAGTCTCAATCAATCCTTAGTGTGGTAAATCACTCTTAGTGTAGTCAACTAATTGATTGAAGTATATGGTGAATTACAGAATACAAATGATCGTTGCTACACGACACTAAACCGGAAAAGAAATTTTAGGAGTTTCAGAGTACATTGATGAAATTGCATTGCCTAGTGCTTAAAATAATTTTAGATCTTAAATGTATTGCAAGTGTGGGTCAGGGTGAACATCGTACCATACCTCATTTTAGACCTCACTCAAAGGAAGTTATGCCTCCACATCTTGTGTGTGAATGCCACAATTCCACGATAAGAAATTTGACTCATTTCAGTTAGATCATTTTGTATAAGTTATGAATTTACTTATGAGTATACGTACATGAAAATAAAAGTTCTTTCTATTACAAATCGGTCCACTAAGGAATAAGTAACATTTATATGTTGATTATGTATTAGATCACGTTTAATCAAAAATGACGAATCAGTTGTCAATCTAGTCTAAATAGCAGGATTTACAGTCAGATCATGAAAGTGCTCAGTTTAACTTGTTGGAGACATTTTGGCTAAAGTGCAAGGTTAAAACATATATAAAACTTTAATCTAGTGTACTCAAGTTGTGCGTTACTTCATGAGTGTCTCACTAACCACTAGACTAGATCAATCAAGAAAAATGAAATGAGGGGTTTGCCCTCATATTTTTGGTGGAGGCACAACACCGTGCTCACGGGGCCAGCAACCCACCTTATGAGATTCAGACTAGGGTCGATGACCCTTGATTCCACATATAGAACTCCTCAGACAGGAGTCAGTGTTCCTCTCAAGGACATTCAGTTCAGGGCACCATCAAGTTTGCCACCCAGACTCCAAGTTTAAGTTTGTGCGAACGCCCTAAATAAAAAGGTTTATAAGACAAATAATGAAATCTACCTTAGTTCAGGTACCATAAGGTTTGCCACCCAGACTCCAGGTTTCAGTTTGTGCGCAGTCGCCAATAAAAATAAAGTTTAATAAGACAATCATGAAATCTACTATAACTTACAACAGACACAATTCAGAAACGCCAGAAATCATTTACCAGCAGAAACCAGGAAATGAGACAGAACTCATAATAAGTCAATTACATGAACAGAACAAGAATACAAAATGACAAGATTAACAGTATTCAATGTTACGTATTTTATATACAAGAAAAAGTTTATATTTAATTTTTTGGGGGTTACTGGGAGCAGTAGTCTTTCTTACTCTCCGTGGGTCTGACTCAATTGGAACTTGTTCTTACTCTCCGAGGGCTAGGGGATTCGCATAAGATAGGCGATTCAGTCTTCATCGTCGTTAGTTCCCTTCAGTTGTACCTCCCTTTTGTTGTACTTCTTTGATTTCAAACATTATATATATTTGTACTTCATTCATATTTGATGTACCAGACTATTTCAGTATTTCACTTTCATGACGTATTCTCAGTTCTAGTTGGCTCTGTGAATTCAGCATTAGAGGTACATTTTTACTCTTAGTTTTCTTACTTTACTTCCGCTGTAAGTTTTCTTTTAGCACTATTATTCATGTCTGCTATGTACCAGTTTTAATAACGTTGTTTAGTTTACTTCTTATCATGGGACCCAGATGGACTACTGATTTGTTGTTAAACTAGGTTGGGATGTTTCAAAATTAATATAATATACATACATATATATAGAAACTGGAAAGAGAAAGAGAACATGCAGAAATAGTGCTCACACCTGCACTGTTGAGATGAAAAGACCAAGTGGATCAACTGCTACAAACTGACCAGCAAGTTTGGAAGTAAGATAGGGAGTCATGACCTAAAAATAAACCAAAAATCTCATATTAAGATTTATAGTAACAACAAAAATAGGTTAAAAGACCAAAAGGAAACATTATACAGCTGCAGTGAAGGTGCTTGTTGCCGTCATAAGCACGGACAAAGCCACATTTCCCCTACAAAGCAAGGAAATTATATCAATAACTTAGTTCCGGCATACTAAATTACTCAGCGCATGTTTGGGGCGGCTTTCGGAGTGTAATGGGACGCCTTCTGACCGACAACATGGGATCTGCTTTGCGTGGGCCGCGGGACAGTTGCCTCTACCTGGGTTTCTCAAATGTTTCCTTCCACAAATTCGATCCCATGTTCGGGTAGTGATGGCAGGGGTGGTGGGCACATTTCGCAGAATTAGTGCCAAACCGAGCCCAAGTTAACAATGATACCATAACCTACCCTGCAAGATATGTGACTATATTACTTGCAGTTCCTGCAGTGAAACAATGATCTAGGTTTAGCCAAATTGACTGATGAAGTAGGAATATATATATATATAATAGAGAAGGAAAATGACTTGGACAAACCTCCAGGGCAGCATGCCACAAGTATCAAACCAGCAGCATAATATGAAGGCAACTTCAGGAGCTTGCTAAATAAGTATCCTGACATTGGCATTACCTGCACCAAACTTAATCCTTCGAAATTAAAGGATAAATATACACACACACACACATGCAAGTGAGAGACACGGGACTCCGTCCCTACGGCCAAGCACGATAGTACCTTGACTGTGAAAGGTTTGGGGCTCCGCCCCTATCAATTATTCAATACAGCTTAAATAAATACAATATTAATTAATTAATGCAAAAAACAGTTATACAATATTTTTTGATATTTGTTAAAAAAAATCCTCATTCTAATGCATCAATCATCTTGCATTTCAAATCAACTTTAATAAAATTTATTAGTTTAATGATAGCTCCTCGAAAATACCATTAATATGTCTAATGACAACCTTTCTCAAATAGACCGCTATCATGCCTAATGATAGCCTATCATAGTAGGTGTAAGAGCAAAACATTTTGAATTTTATGGATTTTCATCATTACTTTACATTTTGAGATAATATAATTACTTGAATGGACATTATATTTTAAATTTTTTGAAATAGATTATATTATATGTTAAGGCACTAAATTATAAAAATAAGGGCATAATTGACAATTTTGAATGTTTCACCAAAGATAACTTTTCCCTTTTAATAAAAATGAATACAAGTTGAACCTAAAGATAACTTTTCCCTGATAATTTTGAAAATTAGAGGGGTGCAAGCTGTAATTATACAAACTTCGAGGGGAGGTCCTGGTAAATAACTGATGGGAATCCATCGGATCGTGCACATGATGGAGCGGGACCCACGTTCATTTATTCCCGCCGGAAGACATGATCGGATCGCCGATCCGACCCCGCGGTTGCGTCCAGCACGTCGCCGCGAATCTAAATCATATATTTATGTATTTTTTTTGGACACGTATTTGGTTTATTTATGGGTAAACCCACCGGCCAATCATAGCCGTTCGTTGGGATGCCCTAGTGATTTGTTTCTTATAAATAGGTTTAGAGGGGCTGGTATTAGGGTTATTGCTGAAGTTGGAGAGTGTCATCCCTACTTCCGGTGGTCATCCCGCGGTGCCGACGCCGTGGACCCTTGGTGCCGACGCCTTGGGGTAAGTTCTCTTCCTCCCCTCTCCCCTCTTCCCCCATCCTCCCTACCGTCCGCCCACAGTCCGCCTACAGCCCCGTGGCCTTCTCCGCCCAGGTTCGGCCACCGAACCACAGCCCGTCGGCTGTCTTCCCGCCAGCCCCTTCCCCGCCGCCTGAAACCACCCCGCCGCTGCTTCCCCCCCGGCCGACTCCAGCCCTCCCCGCCTGCCCCCTTCCCGGCCGTCTGAAACCGCCCCACTGCAGCCCCCCTCCGTCCGATTCCAGCCCTCCCCGCGCCTCCTCAAGCCACCAAACCCCCTCCTCTCCCCTACCCGTGGATCCACCGCACCTTAAACCCCCATCACCGCTAATCTTCCACAACCCGGGCGCAAGTTGGCCCGATCTACCCACCCGTCACCCGATCTACCTTCCCCAACCCGGATCCGGTCATCCATCACCGGATCCGCCCTCCCGAGCCCGGATCTACGCGTTTCCCTCCGGATCCGCCCGTTTCCACTCTGATCCCGTTGTTCACCACCAAAACAGCCCCAACCGTTGTCTCCTTCCCCGGTTCCACCGCTCGGCGCTCGATCTACACCACCCGAACCCTCCACTTCCCTTGCCCGAAATCAGCCCCCAGTTATGAGTTATTTTGTGATCTGGTTGTACTAATTTTTGATATTATTATTGGATAATCTTGTGCTTGCTTGGAGCGTGTTTGTATTGCTTTGGCTATCGATTGATTAACAACTTGCAGGAGGATCTCTTCGCCGCGCGCTTAGCTTTTGGCCCTCCGAGCGGAGGAAAGCCAACTAAGAATTTCGCCAATATTAAAATTAATTCTTGTGGTAATTATGTGCTTGTGGCGTTACTAATTTTCATTGCTCTGCTAGTTTGTCGCGTTACCCGCTTGTGGGGTTGCATATAGAGTCTAGGTGTGCACGTCATAGCCTACCCTACATCAGTTGGTATCAGAGCCCAAGGTTGGGCCATTGTGCATGCTCCGTAGTGGTAGGACATTTAGAAGCATGGTAGATCCGCAGGTCACCCACGAGCGAGCGGTCGGCTCGAATTCGAGCGCCGCCACCACGGATTTTGAGCGCCTTATCTTAGATCGCTTTGATGCCCTAGGCACCCAGTTGGAGACCGTGCGACACGATATCACTGCGGTGAATCACCGCCTAGATCGGCTAGAGCACGCTAGGGATGCTCCTTCCCTACATGACGATGAGATCGCAGATGACCCAGACGACTCTCCCCGTCGCGGCCAACAAGTCAGAGATGACCCGCCGCCGGCAGACCGCTATCGTCGTGAGATTCCTGCGAGAGCCCCCACCCCGCCTGCGAGGCGGAACCCAGAGCCAGCACGTGGCCGACCACCGCCCCCGCGGGAAGATTACCGCATCCCACGTCAGTCGGGCCCTAGGAACCGTGTACCTCCCCACGATCGCTATGACCAGCGTCGAGACGAGTATTATCCACCGGGTCGACGCGAGCGCGGACCCCCACCCGCTCGGCACGATTATGACCGCGACGACGATCCTGACGATTATCCTGACCCGCGGAGAGGCGACCACAGCCTGAAGAGGATGTTGAGTGCATGATCGAACACCTTTCCGAAGAGCAATCGGAAGATCTAGGTCTGTCCGGTCTACAGTGTCAGTTTCATCTGAAGAAGGGACAACTGGCCCAGGAGCTGTTGGCAGCGGCTCAGTAGAAGAATCAGAGACAGCAGGAGAATCAGGAAAAGAAGGAGAAGAAAGAAGGACAGGCTCTGGAAGAGGTGCGGACACAAAAAGAAAAGAAGCAGAATCATGAGAAGAAGGAAGAACAGAGGGAGGAGAAAAGAACGAAACATCCTCAAAGAATATGACATTTGCAGAAATATACTGTCTCCGGAGAACATGATCAAAATACCTATATCCTTTTTGTGTCGGGCAATAACCCAGAAAAATGCACTTAACAGAACGATGAGAGAGTTTGTCACGACCAGAAGAAGGAGAGTAAACAAACGTTGTGCGTTCAAAGACACGAGGAGGTAAAGGAAATAGAGTTACATCCGGATACAGGATAGAAAATAGAGTCTTGTTATGGAGAACCGAAAAGGGAACTCGATTTATGAGAAAACAAGAGAGAAGAACAGCATGATCCCAATAAGACCGGAGAACATGCATATGAGTGAGATGGCTACAAGCCACATCCAGAAGATGGCGATTTTTACGTTCAGCAACGTCATTCTGTTGAGAAGTGTAAGGACAAGTAGTTTGATGGACAATATCATGATCCAAACAAAATGTCGTGAACTGATGACTAAGATACTCCTTAGCATTATCAGTGCGAAAAATTTTAATAGGGGTATCAAATTGTGTACGAATTTTATTATAAAACGCAATAAAAACAAAAAATATTTCAGAGCGGTCGTGTAACAAATACAACCACATACACCGAGAGAAATCGTCAATAAAAGTAACAAAATACATGCTACCCCTACCAACAGTCAGAAGAGGAGCAGAACCCCAAACATCCGAATGAACAAGATTAAAAGGACGAGAAGAACTGCATTCATGCTTTGCGGGAAAAGTAGATCGGTGATG
This sequence comes from Platanthera zijinensis, assembly GCA_039513925.1. NCBI lineage: Eukaryota > Viridiplantae > Streptophyta > Magnoliopsida > Asparagales > Orchidaceae > Platanthera > Platanthera zijinensis. The sequence goes on along the minus strand of CM077079.1, from coordinate 133,089,909 downwards.
TTTGCCAAATTGAAAAGCCTCACAATTAAGAGAATAATCCTCTCGAGGTAAATCAGGCAGAACCTGATAAAGAATTCGGGGAGGAGGATGCCCAAGGCGAAGATGTCATTGAAGTAAAGAAGAGGATGAAAAAGCAAAAGAGACATCAAGGTAGAACAAACCACCACTTGCAGTCCCAGTAGCAATCGACTCCTTGGAGTGAGGGACCCGAAAAACACAAGTAGAAGCAGTAAAAATAGCTTCACAGTTCAAGTGTTTGCAAAGAGCAGTGACAAAAAAAAATTGCACGGAAAACTCAGAACATAAAGAGTGTCCTGAAGCTCAAGAGAATGAGTAACATGCACCGTGCCAGGCCCACAAACCGGAGACGGAGAACCATTCGCAATAAGAACCGGAGGCAACCGATTACTCTTGTCAAGAGAAGAGAAAAGACGAGAATTCCTGTAGTAGTCAACTGAGCCACCTTCCTGTAGTAGTCAACTGAGCAGCAACAGAAATAGCAAGAGAAGAGGAAGGAGTGGTCATAGAAAACAACAGCAAACTGCACAGTTTAACAGAACAAACCGCGCGAACAAAGGGCAACGAACAGGCAACCAAGAAGAGCTCAAGCTGAAAAAGAACAGGTCGCAAAAAAGCAGATCGGCAAACAAGTCGCAGAAAGAATGCGAACACTAAAAGAAAGCCGACAGAGAGACTCAAACCGCACAGTTGAGTAAGAAGGCGGAAGAACAGGCCGCAGAAAGAGGAGAGACCGCGCGAGTGGAGAAAACAACCCGCGCTAGAAGAGAAGAGAAAAGGAGAGGAAGAGACCGCGCGAGTAGAGAAAACAACCCGAGCGAGAAGAATCAAGCCGCAGGAAGAAACAAATTGGAGCAAAAGATCGATTAGCTCTGATAGCATGTGAAAAAAATCTAAATAAAGGCAAATTGTATTGCTCCAAAAGATAAACAATACATAGGTATGCCCCATTATTTATAGAAACTGGGGGAGATGAGAGAATACAACAAGAAATGAAGGACTAAATACATAAACCGCGCGGTTTATGCGGTTTGACACTGTCAAACCGCAACACCGTACAAAGCTGCTGATCGCTAGCGACAACAGAGGTAAGCCGTCAAACCGCCACTGAAGACCGCTAGACCGCCGCTGCTAGCTGTCAGACCGCAAATACGGGTTGCCACCAGACTGCAGTTGCGGACTCCCACCACTGCTGCTGCAGTCAGCCTCAAGGCCACTGCTGCAGCAAGTCTCTAGGACGCTGTTGCGGCTAACTATCAGGCCGCTGCTGTGGCAAGTATCCAGACCGCTGCTGCGGCTAACCTTCAGACCGCTGTTGTAGCAAGTCTCCAAACCACTGCTGCGACTAACCTTCAACCGCAGCTGCGGCTAACCTCCAGTCCGCAGTTGCGAGAAGACCTCCAATACTGGAAAGCCCCGCGAGAAGCCGACTACCAAACCGCAACACTGCTACACAGTCAGACCGCCAATCCTGTCAAGATAGCAGTCCGACATAACCGTTGTCACTAACTAGCAGACCGCTGAGCCAAACCGCCAGATCGGGGAGACAAGCCGACCGCTGCGACTAGATATTAATCCATCTGATCTCCTCAAGCTTCAACAACCGTGAAAGAGGCTAGTCCCGTAGTACGAGTGCATCATCCTGTGGAAAAGAGAGGAGCCTGATTGATACAATTCCTAAGGAAACTGAGCCTGATGCGGGCCTTGTCATGCAATATCTTCACTCCGCAAGCTCCATCCGGATTGTCTGCAAGCTCTCTGTTTGCACGATCTCTGCATCTGTGCTCTTTGCAAGCGAGCTCTCGCTGACTCCTTACTCACAGAACTCGCAAGTCTACGAGTTCCTAACGTAGGACTTGCCACCTTGAGAACTTCCACGCCAAACTCGTCGTCTGGAGATCTCCAATGCCAAACTCGTCACCTGGAGAACTGAAGTATTCTCGGATTTCAAAATTGAATTTAAAGACAAATTTTGAGAACAGATTAATATTGGGGCCGCTAGCGGGAGTTTTACGGGTGTTTGCAATCGATAACCATCCAAGCTTTCTCACACATAGAAATTGTCCAACGCTCGCACGCATTCGTTGATTGACTAATTTTTCCACATGCATTAGTAAGAAGGGAAAACAAGCTCAATTTTTGAATTGACGACAAACAAAGGTAAAGTTAATTTAAGCAAGCAATTTCTGTTTTGAAACTGATCAAATATGAATGAGGCATAAAATTATTCTAACAGTGAAGGGGAGATGAGTTTGGGAAGCGGTATACCAAATCCATACGCCAGTCAGAGGATCGATTGAATATCTGGAGAGGAAAATAGGGGCTCTTTGCCGCCACTGGCAGGGATCGGGAGGGGCGGCAGGCTGGAAATGGAATGACTGCGCCGAGACGAGGAAGGGCCATTCGATCCCGTCGGTGGATGCCTGGATCTGGAACGTCGCACGACGGCGGAGCTTTAAGAGGAGGCGGCGATCCGTGGAGTAGTGAGTCGAGAGGACTGCGGGACTGGGTTAATAGGCCGACGCCAAAAACGAGCCAGGGCTGCTCGTTCCCGTCGGAGGCGGCCTGTCACTGGGTCGACAGAGTTCGCCAGGGTAGGGGAAGGCAAAACCGGGCCAAGGAGGTGCGAGGAAAACGAGGGATACACCGGGTAATCGCGTCGGGTGAGGAAAACGACGAAGTCTATAGTGACTCGTCGTTTTCTTCTTTCCCAGGCTGCTGTAATCAGGGGGAGGGCTGGGTTTAAAAAGATTTATTTCTTTTTAATTCTCATTAATAAGGGATATAAAGTTTGGGGGGGTTACAATAGTGGTCGGTTTTATTTTTTAGGGGGGTTATAACATGGTTGGTTGTACCATTCAAAGAGATAATGATATGATTGAATTGGGGGTTTCAAAGGTTTAAATGTTTTGGAATCTTAAAGGGTGGTGGAAACTCATAAGGTAAATACTAGGTTTCACCCTTCAAAATATTAATTTCAGGATATATTTTGTATTTTAAATTATTTGCTTGCTTAATTTAACACTACCCCTAATTTGACGGACCTATTCATTCATGATCTTATTGGTCGGTCACTCCAATAAGTCCAACAACAGTGCGCGAATAACAAGCGCGATACAACTTGCATGAAAATAAAACATAAAAATGCGCGAAACAGTGTGCTACAAAAATACAAAAATAACTATAATAAAGATGCCAACAAGGGTTGCATCAAGAACTCTGGCACCAAACTCCCTGCGTGGAGAACCCCTTCCTCGCAAAATTTCATGCGACTACACCTTTCCTATGTGCTTTTGCGAGCTTTCCCGGTGAACTCGTCATCACTTCTGTCGTGCTCACCGAACCTGCTTGTTTTGAACAATGACCAAATGTTGTCAGGATCGCGATCCGGATCATAGGATCGCATGATCCTACGATTCGGGTTACACTTTTTGATCCGGATCTTAATCTGGATCAGAATTAAGGCACGTCCATGCGGGATCCCGATCCGGATCGAAGAATCGTTAGGATCGTGATCCCTACACGATTCCACGATCATGTCTGTCGTATTAAAGAGACGCGGAAGCAACCCCCCCCCCCCCATTTCGTTTCCTCTCCCGAGTCCCGACAGCAATTCCGCTCCCGACGGAAACCCTATTCCGCTCCCAGGTCTGTTGTTGCTGCTTCTTCTCGGAAACCCTATTCCGCTCTCATTTCTTCTTCTTCTTCTTCTTAGAAACCCTATTCCGCTCCCATTTCTTCTACTTCTTCTTGGAAACCTCTTCTTCTTGGAAACCTCTTCTTCTCAGAAACCCTATTCCGCTCTCATTTTTTCTTCTTCTTCATGATTTATTCTGTTGATTGCTGATTTCTCGCAATCCTGCTCCAGATCTGCGTCAGCGGTAGCCACCTTCGTCTGGAATCCGAACTGTGTGGCCCTATTCAGGACCTCCAGGTATGTACTCCGGCAGCCACCATTTTTTTAACAAATTTCCTATTTTAAGCAACTAAACGTGTCATAATGTTGATTTATATTTCCTTCAGAAATATAAGTTAGATCAACGTTTTAACTTATTGCATGAAATTCAGTGCTTCAGCTTTTGGAATTTTGATATTCATTAGTTCTCTTTTTGATAATTAATGCACAATGTTCCTAATTGAAGAGTATTTGTTTACTACTTCCTAATTTTATTAGGTTTATCAGTGCATTAACAACTTGAAAAGTGTATTTGTTTTATTTCCATTTTGGTTAAATTATTTTATTATCTAAATGTTTGTTTCGGGTTTTGTACCTTCTGGTTCAAATCTCATTAGTAAAAAGTGCCGAAAAAATGCAATCGGTTCTAGAAGTGATCCAGGTTGGGAACATGGGATCAAAATTGACAGTACAATCAAAAAAGTACACTGCAAATAATGTCTAGTCATTAGATCTAGTGGAATATACAGGTTGAAACATCATTTAGCAGGGACTAATTTTAACGTGGAAGCTTGCACAAAAGTACCCGAAAATGTGATAAATCAATTTTTGAGAATTCTTCAAGCTCATGGAGAGGAGGCTATGAAGAAGAAAAGAGATATTGAGGAATCCACAGTTGCCTCTGATGATGACTTGGGTGAGTTGGGTCTAGTAAAAAAAATCAAAGGGAAAAAGTCAATGGATGCTTTTGTGAGAAAGACAAGTCAATCAACAATCAGTCATATATTCAAAAAAGAGGTGCATGAAAGAGCATGTCAACAAATTACTCGTTTCTTCTATACAAGTGCAATTCCCTCCAATTGTGTGAAGAACCCGGAATTCATAAGTATGGTCGAAGCAATCGGCCAACATGGCCCTAGAATGAAACCTTCTTATAACGACATCAGAGTTAAATACCTGAAACAAGAGGTGGACAGAACTCTACAATTACTAGAGGAGTACAAGGCGGAATGGAGAAAAGTTGGTTGCACTATTATGTCTGATGGATAGTCAGATAGGAAAAGAAGATTTATATGCAACTTTTTGGCGAATAGCCCAAAAGGTACTATGTTCTTGTCGTCTATAGATACTTCTGATATTGCTAAATCATCCGAAAAAAAATTTCAAATGTTTTATGAGATTGCGGAGAAGGTTGGGGAGGAAAACGTTGTGCAAGTGGTAACTGATAATGCATCAAACTATAAGGCGGCCGGTCATATGTTGATGGAGAAGAGGAAAAACTTATATTGGACATCATGTGTTGCCCACTGTATTGACTTGAATTTAGAAGATTTTGAAAAAAAATTGAGCTGCATAAGTTAACAATAGCAAAGGGTAGGAAAATAACAACCTACATCTATTCTAGAACTTTGTTTCATACTTGGTTGCTTGATTTTACAAAGGGAACAGAATTGATCTAACCTGCAGTCACCAGATTTGCAACAGCTTACTTGACTTTGGGATGTCTTTCGGAGAACAAAGGTGGTTTGATGACAATGTTTACTTCCTCCAGGTGGAAGTCTACTATATTTGCTGGTTCAAGGAGAGAAAATCGATTCAGAAAATTGTTTTGAACACTGAACGATTTTGGTCTCATATCACAATATGTTTAAATCAGTTTTTCCACTAATCAATGTGCTGAAAATGGTTGATTCGGAGGGTCCTATGCTGGGATTTATATATGAGCAGATGGATAAAGCAAAGGAAAAGATTCAACTAAATTTTGATAACATCAAAAAAAAGTCAGTAATTTAATTGTTTTGAATTCAAGCGTTTATAATTTTATATGCAATGATTATTTTCCTTTATTTGTTGTGATAATATGCAATGATTATTTTCTTATATTTTTTGTGATAATATGCAATATTATTTTTTGTAGATATGAGTCAATATGGGTCATCATTGATGAGAGATGGGCAAGCCAACTTCATAGACCATTATATATCGCAGCTTATTATTTGAATCTTCATTATCACTTTAGCCCAACTTTTAGAGCTGATGTAGAAGTCAAAATTGGCTTTTACAGTTGTCTCCAACGAATGATTCCAAACGAAGATGAGAGGACAAAAATAGATATTCAGAGGTATGACTTCAAACATGCAAGAGGCTTATTTGGCTTAGACTCTGCAAAGGCAACTAGAAGTAAAAGAGCTACAGGTTAAATAATTTTAGATTATAAATCATTATGCATATTAATATCATTTTACACAATTACAATATTGTATTTTATAGCTGATTGGTGGGATTCCTATGGCGATAATTGTCCGAAATTGAAAAAATTTGCAATTCGCGTTCTAAGTTTTGACATGTTGCTCTTTCGGGTATGAACACAATTGGAGCGCATTTGAGATGGTGAGCTCAATTGCACTAAAATATCCTCACACATAACTTACATGTAAGATTAATTCTTGTATTAGTATTCTTACTGTTTTTTATTGTCATGATATTTAATAGGTACACTCCAAAAAAAAGAAATCGTTTACATCAAAAAAAAGAATGATCTAATTTTTGTGATGTACAATATGAGGTTAATGGAACGACAAGATAGAAGGAAAAGTTCTATAATTTCGAGGATATCCCTTCGGATGATGAATGGATCATGGAGAGAGAAGATCCAGTTCTTCCACGTAAGGGCAATTGGTTGAGGATGCTTCGAAATACACATGAAACTTATAGTGACGAGAGTACTGAAAGGAATGATGAAGAATCCGCTAAAGAAGTTAATGAAGAAGGTAAGTCTTATAATAAATGAAGAATATTCTCAAAATTCAAGTTTTCACTTTTTAGTATCAACTATCAAGTATCAAAAACTCATTTAATTAAATTCCTGTATTGTAGGTGGAGTCGAAGATCTCACCCTAAGGCGCAGTGATCTCGATATTACTGAGTATATTAGTGAGGGTGAATGGGATTACGATGAGGATGTAAGTGGTGGTGATGAGGATGCCAGTGGTGGTGATAAGGAAGTCAGTGGTGGTGATGAGAAAGATGTGATTATTGGTGATGAAGATATGGTTGATGTGTCTGTTAATGATTTATATTGATGATTTTATGATAGACCTACTCAGCAGTCTCACCTACCTACTCTTGGATTTGTTATTTTATTTTATACATTATTTTTGTATTTCCTATTTGATGTGTTGGATGACTCCGATTTGATGTGCCTATTAATGATTTGTGTGAGTTCAAAGTTAAAGTTCATTTTACTTGTTTAACTGGTAAACAGCCAAATTATTGTTAACATTTTCTCATCTACTGTTAGTATGTTACTTGATATTGTTTTACTCATACTGAATTTGTCTTTTGTTGTAACAATTTTTATGTTTTATTAGATGAACAATGTTGCATAACAAATCAGATCATGCTCTTGTTGAGATGGACGATTGTTTTCAAGCTGAATTAGCTGGGCACTTTCTGAAGGTTAGTGTAATATTTTTCTTAACACATTATGTAATTATATACAATTCATCATTCATGCTATCAATTTATATTGTGTTGATTTTGTGGGAGTGCTATGTTAATAAACTTTGATATATCATTTCTTGGACAAGTGCAAGTAGGTCTTTCTTAAATTAAGCTGAAACTTCTCATATGTGATTAAGGTTCATTATTTTGCTTTAATACTCCGCTTTAAAAGTTGAACTTTATAATTATATTTTTGTGTATGTGTGGCTGATTAGGTAATATAACTCAAGACTTTCTATGATATTGCTTATTTTAAGTCTTACTTTATGAATGTAGTAGGATCTTATGATTCTCGATCCGATCCTCCGTGGAAGCCACACTCCTTCGGTAGACTGCGTGCAAACTCCCCTTTCGAGTTGCTTCTACCCTCACCCCTCTGTGGATCTCCCTGATCCCGCCGCGAGCTCCCTGATCAACTCAATCCTCGCACCCTCTTGGTGTTTTCCCTCCGGCTACATCATTTCTTCCTGCCTCCGTTGTTGTTGGTTCTCTTCACCCCTCTCAGGCTCCTTCCTCTGCTCCTCTCCTCAATTCCAAGAATTCCGGGCAAGTTGCAGCGACGCGGCCCTTGGACTGGTGAAAATCACAATGGAGAGCCGCCCTCCGATCTTCTCCTCTCCTCTGTTGTTGGGGTCTTCCTCCTCGCCCACTGCCCCTCCCGACTGCGTAGGCCTCCTGTCGGGGCATCTGATCATGCCTCCATCGTCCTTGTCCCCTCTCAGGAGAATATCATTGTTCTCGCCTCTCGGGCGAGAACCTCTTTCCCAAACGTCCGTGGTGCCCTCCCCCGGCCATCCTATGTGGTGGTCCGGCGGAAGGCCCCTGGAATCTCGTCTTTGGGCCTCTCTGGTCCCCTCTTTCCCGCGCCCTCTTTCCCTCTCGCTTCCTCGGCTCCCCCTTCCTCTTCGCTCCTCCACATCCATTCGTTGCCTCTTTATCCCCTTCTCCCATCAATTACGTCAGCTTGGTCACGAATCCTTGACTTGACGATTCTCCTTCGATGTAGCGTCCCGCCCGGTCGATCAAATCCTCGAATGACACTGGGGGATTCGCTTCAGCTCCATCTTGAACAGCCCGCCTTGCAGGCCTATAACGAAGGCAATCATCAAAGTGTGCCCGGGTACCTCTTGAACATGAAGAATTTCCTCCTGAAAGTGATGGACATATGACCACCCCAACGGCCCCTGCTTAATGAGAAAAAGCGCCTCCGGCTCCTTACTTTTTTTTGACGTGAAGAAACGGAGCAGGAACCCCCTGTCGAGGTCTTCAAAACTGTAGATCAAATTGTCAGCAACGATGAAACCAGTCCCTCGCTTTTCCCTTAAAGATGATAGCGAATAGCCGGCACTTGAAGGGGTTGGACATCGGCTGAATCGATACCATATCCTCGAACCATTGCAGGGGGTCATCCCTCCTGGAATAGAAGTTCATGGGCGGCTCCACAAAGCTGGCTGGAACGGGCGCTGTCAGCACCAACTCACAGAATGGGGTCGCAGGTGTAAGCTGGTGACCTGCGTGAGCTTGCCCGGGTTCGTCCTTCGCACCGCGGGTCATAGGGGGACTCTCAAAGAGGACCCGCGGCCGCAACACCTGATCTTCACTTTCTTGGGCCACTTCCTTGCCAGGTCGCTGACCGCGACTCACCTCGTCCTACGAGGTGTCTCCTTGGGCTGGTGTCGCCACCTCGCTGCGTTGCGCGAGCAGACCTCGCACCATCCCTTTCATTGACTTCATCATCCCAACGAGCTCAGCGAACTGGCTCTGCGTCACGAACTCGCTAGCAGAGTATGAGTTCCCCTAGCTGTCTCCTTGCTCTCTCTGCCCTACCATGGAACTGTCGGAAAAGTTTTTTCTTCAAGAACAACCAACTCACGCTCACCACACCAAAAATGTTGAAACCCGGATACCGGTTCAACTGAGTTCAGACTAGAAGAGAGCAGTTCAAGTTACTTAGTCTGTCGTCGGGTGCGCAAAGCAGGTTAGTTCAAGCTCGGATTCAGCCCTTACTAGTTAGTGGTTGATTGCCTACACTCAGACCCGGTGAGCTGCAGCGAGGAGGTCCCGTCACTCACCTGAAAGCGTGTATCGCGTCTTCCCCTCCCAAAGCCAAAGGCTGAGCTCGGCACCTTGGATGGCACAGAGCAAAAGCTCTCCAAAAATCCGGAGCTCAAGGAGGCTGGGTCTGCCTCTCCAAGGTGTTTTGAGGGTCTATTTATAGGCTGAGGCTGACCTCGCCGCGTTGCGCGAGCACACCTCGCACCATCCCTTCCATTGACTTCATCATCCCTGCGAGCTCGACGAACTGGCTCTGCATCACGAACTCGCTAGCAGGGTGCGAGTTCTCCTGGCTGCCTCCTTGCTCTCTCTGCCCTACCATGCCACCGTCAGACAAGTTTTTTCTTCAAGAACTGTCAGTCCACGCGCACCGCACCAAAAATGTTGAAACCCAGATACTGGTTCAACAAAGTTCGGACAGGGATAGAGCAGTTTAAGTTACTTAGCCCATCGTTGGGTGCGCAAGGCAGGTTAGTTCAAGATCGAATTCATCCCTTACTAGTTAGTGGTTAGTTGCCTACACTCAGACCTGGTGAGCTGTAACGAGCAGGTCCTGCCACTCACCCGGAAGCGCGTATCGCGTCTTCCCCACCCAAAGCCAAAGGCTGAGCTCGGCACCTTGGATGGCATGGATCAAGAGCTCTCCAAAAATCCGAAGCTCAAGGAGGCTGGGTCTGCCTCTCTAAGGTGTTTAAGGGTCTATTTATAGGCAAACCCCGAACCAAGTGTAAAATTGTCTTTTTGGCATGCTAATAGCGGCCTCCGCCTTTTGATTTTTGCTATCGGCACCCCCGATTGGTCTGCAGATAGTGGAATCCCGCTGTTTGTGATGGCTATGGGAAGACTAGGTTGGTCTGCGAGTAGACGAAAGGGTGATCTACTGGTTTTCTTGTTAAGGCGAGCTCAAGAAGAAGGCGGGGCTCGAGGGGCGAGAGCTCGCCGGGTATGGCTCAATTGGCCTGTATGCACTTCGGTGTGAGGGCGCGCTTGCCCGGGACTCGTCGGGCGAGTTGGCGCCTGGATGGCGAGGCCGTCTCGCGGTCTCCTATTATTGGCGAGAGGCGTGGTCGCCTCACCAGATTCGGCTTGCCTAACTAAATTTTCCTAGGCGGGCTCGTCCCGCCTCCTTCTGGCGTGGGTTGGACTGGGGTCGCAAAATTGGGGTTGGACACTGACGATCCGAGCAGAAAATAGCGGGCAAAGACCTCAAGCTGACCTAGACCTTGAAGGCAAGCATTGTTCATAACTTTTTCATGTATTATTGGTTAGCATGCCGAAATATGTAAATCAAGTTGGAGTTTATTACATTTGGTTAATGTAGGGCCTTAAATCCAAGACACTTATTGAACACTATTTCGAGTGATGTGGACATTCATGTTTAAACGTATAAAATGTTTCTGCTAGTTTTTAATGCTTTGATGTGCGTATTGTATTTTTTGGTTATCACCTTCATAACACCTACCTTGTGTGTTCGATATGGCGTTGGGTCTCGGCCGGACCTATAGTTATATTGTTTATACAGGCAGGGTGTTATAATTTGGTGTAGGATTTTTGGGCGTCGATCTGTTGTCTTCCGAATTTGCGGACGAACATTTTGAGGGTGGAGACCACGTGTAGTGCGTCACTTTAAAACGACTGAACATACAATGAATGTCCACTTAGGAATGAAAAACAAGTTTGTTTGCGGAATATGAGCGTTCCATGATCGTTTTTGCTATGTTTACAGTCACTAAATTGTGTGCGGAAGGATTATAGGTGACTATGAGTGTTGCGGGGCAGTCTCAAACCCGTCACTCGACTGAAAGTAGTGGATCTGCTGAGGTGCCAACAACCCCTCCTTTTGTGGAAAAGATACGGTTAGTCGCAGAGGTGGTATTTATAATGATTAATGCATAGCCATGACGGCTTATATAGCCTCCTACCTCTATGGTGGCCCAGGAGCCGGTTGTAGTTGAGCCGGTAACTGTGAGACGAGTGTTTGATGAGCCGACGATAGCTGCGAAATGCGCGTCGGACCAATAGTTGAAGCACTTTCTGAGCTTCAATCCTCCATCCTTCTCGGGGACGGAATCCGCAACTGAAGTTGATGACCAAATATCAAGGATGAAGAGAACCTTGACGGCAACGGAAACGAAGGAAGAGAAGAAAGTCACCTTAGCTACTTTTCTTCTGAACGAAGAATAAAGCTTTTCTGGGAAGAGGTAGAGGTACATAAATTTGCGGGAAAGGAAATTACTGAAATCTCATGGGGAGATTTCTCGAAGGTATTCCTCCAGCAATACTGTACAACCCCACCCCGGTCCAATCCACGCCCGAAGGAGGCAGGACAAGCCCGCCTAGAAAAATCAAGTTAGGCGATCTGAATCTGGTGAGGCGACCCCGTGTCTCGCCAATAATGGGCGACCGCGAGACGGCCTCGCCATCCAGGCGCCAACTAGCCCGGCGAGTCCCGGGCAAGCACGCCCTCGCGTGGAGGCGCATACAAGCCAATCGAGTCCTACTCGGCGATTTCTCTCCCCTCGAGCCTCGCCTTCTTCTTGAGCTCGTCACGACAGGAAAACCAGTAGATCACACTTTCATCTACTCGCAGACCGGCCTGGTCTGCCCATAGCCATCACAAATAGTGGGATTCCGCTATCTGCAGACCAATCAGGGGTACTGATGGCAAAAACCAAAAGGCGGAGACCGTTATTAGCAGGCCAAAAAGACGATTTTATCCCTGGTTCAGGGTTTGCCTATAAATAGACCCTAAAAGCACCTTGGAGAGACAGACCCAGCCTCCTTGAGCTCCGGATTTTTGGGGAGCTCGTGCTTCGTGTCATCCAAGGTGTCGAGCTCAGCCTTTGGCTTTGGGAGGGGAAGACGCGATACGCGCTTCCGGGTGAGTGGCAGGACCTCCTCGCTGCAGCTCACCGGGTCTGAGTGAAGGCAACCAACCACAAACTAGTAAGGGTCGAATCCGAGATTGAACTAACCTGTCTTGCGCACCCGACGACGGGCTAAGTAACTTGAACTGTTCCCTCCCAGTCCGAACTCTGTTGAACCGGTATCCGGGTTTCAACATTTTTGGTGTGGTGAGCGTGGACTGGCGGTTCTTGAAGAAAAAACTTGTCTGACGGTGTCATGGTAGGGAAGAGAGAGAAAGGAGACAGCCAGGTGAACTCGCACCCTGCCAGTGAGTTAGTGACGCAGAGCCAGTTCGCTGAGCTCGTCGTGATGATGAACTCAATGGAAGGGATTGTGCAAGGTATGCCCGCGCAACGCGGCGAGGTAGCCACACCAGCCCAAGGAGACGCCTCGCAGGACGAGGAGAGTCGCGGTCAGCGACCTGGCAAGGAAGTGGGCCAAGAAAGTAAAGACCATGTGTTGCGGTCGCAGGTCCTCTTTGAGAGTCCCCCGATGACCCGCGGTGCGGAGGACGAACCCGGGCGAGCTCGCCCAGGTCACCAGCTCGCACCTGTGATCCCATTTGCGAGTTATTACTGACGGCGCCCGTTCCAGCCAGCTTTGTGGAGCCTCCCATGAACTTCTATTCTGGGAGGTATGACTCCCTGCAACATCTGTAGTGGTTCGAGGATATGGTATCGATTCGGCCAATGTATGACCCCTTCAAGTATTGGTTGTTCGCTATCACCTTTAGGGGAAAAGCGAGGGCTGGTTTCATCAGTTGCAGACATGTTCGATCTACAGTTTTAAAGACCTCAGCAGGGGGTTCCTGCTCCATTTATCCATGTCGAAAAAGGAGTCTGAGGCGCTTTTCCTCAAAAAGCAGGGGCCGCAGGATCCGTTGGGGTCATATGTCGATCGCTTTCAGAAGGAAATTCTTCATGTTCAAGAGGTACCTAGGCACACTTTGATGATGGCTTTCGTTCTAGGCCTGCAAGGAGGGAAGTTCAAGATGACGCTGAAGCGAATCCCCCCGGTGTCATTCGAGGATCTGATTGATCGTGCGGGAAGCTAAATCGAAGGAGAATCGTCAAGTCAAGGATTTGTGGCCAAGCTGGCGAAATTGACGGGAGAAGGGGATGAACAGGCAGCGAATGGAGGTGGAGGAACGAAAAGGAAGGAGGAGCCAAGGAAGAGAGTGGAAAAGAGGGCGCGGGAGAGCAGGGACCAGAGAGGCCCGGAGAGGAGATTCCAGGGGCCACCCACCGGACCACCACGGAGGATGGCCAGGGGAGGGCACCGCGGACGTTGGGGAAGGAGGTTCTCGCCCAAGAGGCGAGAACGACGATATTCTCCCGAGAGGGGACAAGGACGATGAAGGCATGATCAGATGCCCCGACAGGAGGCCTACGCAGTCAAGAGGGGCAAAGGGCGAGGAGGAAGACCCCAACAGCAGAGGAGAGGAGAAGATCGGAGAGCGCCCCTCTATTGTGATTTTCACCAGTCCGAGGGCCACACCACCGCAACTTGCCCGGAATTCTTGGAATTCAGGAGAGGAGCAGAGGAAGGAGCCCGGGAGGGGCGACTAGAACGAGCAGCAACGGAGGCAGAGAGAAATGAGGTAGTCGGAGGGAGAGCACCAAGAAGGTGCTAGGATCGAGTTTATCAAGGAGCTCGCGACGGGATCGGGGTGATCCACAGAGGGGCGGGGGAAGAATTAACCCGAAAGGGGAGTTTGCACGCAGTCTACCGAAGGAATGTGGCTTCCACCTCGCAGACTCCACCCCCGATCGGAGAAATTACATTCTCGGCGGAAGACATGTTTAGGAACGAAAACCCCTTCCAGGATGCCTTAGTGATCCAAGCAGCGGTGGAGAACTTCACAGTTTCCCGCATCCTCGTCGATAATGGAAGTTCTGTCAATGTGGTGTTCAAGAAGCCGTTTGAGACTATGGCGATGGAGGAGAAGAGGGTTACTTCGACTGACGGCCCACTCTTTGGTTTTGCAAGAAAAAGAAAGGAGGTCAAAGGAGGAGTGGAGCTCCTCGTCACCCTAGGGGGAACAACGAAGGCATGTCGTTCCGTGATCGTGGACGCACCCACTAGCTACAACGTCATATTCGGAAGGCCCCTCATTAATACCTTCCAGTGCGTGCCCTCGTCGTTCTACCTATGTATAAAGTACAATATTGGAGGGCTGCAGATCCGGATCAAGAGCGACCAAAAGGTGGCAAGGGAATGCTACTTCAGCGCGGTGATTACAATCAGCTGGGAGAAGGAGGCCGAGATGGTCAAGTGATGCAACCCGCGTCGCCTCGTCTTTATTATTTTTATCGCATATGTCGTTTATTATTGTAGCGCACGTTTTTGCGCATTGTTTGGATTTTTGTGTAGCGTAGAGTTGTATCGCGCATGTTATTCGCGTATTTTTGGTTTGGCGCGTTGGTGTGACCGGCCAACGTGACCCTAAATGCATAGGTCCGGTAATTTAGGCGATAGATTAGTTTAGGGCAAGCTTGATTTAATTAACTATTTTATTTAAAATCCTTCTCTAAGCCTACAGTCGGCCCCACCGTAGAATTTCCCCTCCCCTTCTTCCTTTAAAAATCTGCCCTTGTATGTGTTTGCCATTAGCCATTTTATAACCCTAAAATTGGGTAATAAAAGCCCCCACCCCCCCTGTTAAAGGGCGGCTGGAAATGAATTGAACGAAACCAGTTTGGTTTTCGTTCGATTCTTCCAGCGCCGTCAGCCCGACAGAACTCCATCCCGACGAAACTCTCAACGCCACCGCCTCCTTCAGCGAGCAACACCTCTGACGGAACCACCTCCAGCCGATCCTCCCCCGGCGTCCTTCTTCCCTGTCGGAAGACCTCCTGGGGCCTGCACCCGACCCCTTTCTTCCCCGACGAACTTCCTGCAACGTCGCTGCAACTTCCAGGCCCCCTCTTCATCGTCGACGCCACCTGCAGAGCCATTCCCTACCACCGTCGAGCTCTCCTGAGCCCTCCTAGGTCACTGTCGACGGCCCCGGTTCCCTCCTCCGGCGAATTCAGTGCACCTCCGGCATATTCTCCTTGCGTTCAGCCGGCGCTTCCTGTTTCCAGTCAGCAGCGGCGCCTCCCCTGCTCGAGCTATTTCCTCCAGCAAACCCATCAAGCTTCCAGCCACCATCCCCTCTCCAGCCACTGCCTCTGCCCTTGGTATACCTCTCATCTCCTCGCTTGCGAACACTAGTAATTTTTATGCTTACATGTTAAATGAATAGTAATTAAAAGAGCTTGCCCTAGTTAATCTTTATCTCCTAATTACCGTTTAATTTCACATCTGAAACTTCTGCCTTCTAATGTCTGTGGAATTGTAGCTTGTGATGTAGATACGTTCGCGCGGTAGAATTGCGTTCGCAAGTGACGCTTAGGTCGTTTATTTCGTTAGAGAATAGCCCGCTAATGTTTCCCCCGCCACAAATATTTGAAAGATCGTTATTTTCTATTTTAAAACTACAGCCCTAGGTTTAGGTTCACATCATCAAGAAGGTGATGGAGGAAATAGCAAGGCTAGAGGCCGCAGAGGAAGTGGAGGAGAAGGAGATCGAGGCTAAGAGAGGGAGGCCCGAAAAGGTTAAGGTCAGCGGCGAGCTGACGTAGGAATACAAAGAGAAGATCCTAGAATGCATCCAGGCGAACGTGAACACCTTCGCGTGGAGCGCGGAAGACATGTCGGGGTCGACGCGGACGTCGCATGCCACCATCTCAATCTGGATCAGGGGACCCGCCCCATTCGCAAGAAGAAGAGAAAGACGACAACTAGTTTGGTTGAGCCCATTCGGGTGGAGATGCAGAAGTTGTTGGATGCATGGATTGTTGAGGAGATCCATTACCCAGGCTGGGTCTCTAACATTGTAATGGTGAAGAAGGGAAACGGGAAGTGGAGAATGTGTATCGATTTTTCTATGCTTAATAAACACTGCCCCAAGGATTGATTTCTAACCTCTGCCTAGAATCGACGCGCTCGTAGATTCAGTAGTCGGATTCCCAGTTATCAGTTTTTAGACGCCTTTTCTGGTTACCATCAAATCCGCATGCACCCTCCCGACATAAAACATGTTTCTTTCATTACAATCGACGGATGTTATTACTATAAAATGATGTCATTCGGGCTTAAAACGCATGGGCAACCTACCAGCATATGATGGACAGAGTATTTAAAGAACAAAAGTGGCAAAAACCTCTAAGTATACATAGATGATCTCTTGGTAAAAAGCACGAGCATGGAGGATCATCTCGGAGACTCGGTAGAAACCTTTGTGCACTCCGAAAACACAAGATGAGCCTCAAGCCTGCCAAATGTGTTTTCGGAGCGAGGAAGGGAAATTTTTGGGGCATCTCCTGACCCCGGAAGGAGTGGAACCAAACTCGGATAAAGTGAAAGCGATTATGGAGATGGAGTCCCCAAAGAGTGTAAAGGAGATTCAACGCTTAATAGGTCAGCTCGTGGGTTTAAGCAGGTTCCTCTCAAGGGTCGGAGAGAAATGCCCACGTTTCTTTCGAGCATTGTGCCATCAGATTGATAACAAGAGTTTCGAGTGGTTGGCCGAGTGCGAAGAAGCGTTCCAGAAGTTGAAGCTGCAGCTAACGCAAGTCCCCCCTGCTGCAAGGGCCCAGGGAGGGGGAGGACCATTATCTTTACTTGGGAGTAGGAGCCGAGGCAGTGAGTTCGGTTCTGTTTCAAGAGGAAGGCAAGAAGCAGCTTCCCATTTATTATGTGAGTCGGGTTCAATCAAGGTAGTGACAGACCATCCGCTTCGAGGCATCCTGGATAGGGTCGAACATTTGGAAAGACTTGCAAAGTGGTCAGTGGAGCTCGGCGAATATGATCTCTCCTTTGTCCCTCGGGTGGTGTTGAAGGCTTAAGTGGTGGCTGATTTCCTGGCCGACTACAAGTCAGAGGTAGAAGGTTTAAAGCCGCAAGGGTGGAAGGCTTGGGAGATGTTTGTGGATAGAGCGTCCGGTAAATACTCAGTTGGGGGCGGGGTAATCCTAACGAGCCCCCAAGGAGCCAAGATAGAACAGACGGTAGACATTCGTTTCCCTGTCACAAACAACCAAGCAGAATATGAGGCTCTAATTGCCGGCCTCCGCCTTGCTCCGAGTTGGGAATCCAAGGTCTCAAGGTTTATTTCGACTTTTTAGTGATGGCCTCACAGATCCGGGGGGAATTCGAAACTCGAGAGTCGGTGTTGCAGCGATATCTATTGAAGGTAAAAGAGTTGGTGAGCGCCTTTCGGTCATTCATCATCCAGCATATTCCAAGGGAGGAGAATGCGGTCGCGGACTATTTGGCCAAGTATGGCCATCCGGTGGGAGGGGTGAAGACTGAGTTGTTTCGACCTTCCATCAAGGAGGGAGAACTCATGGAGATTGACCAGCACCCATCGTGGATTGACTCGTTTATGGAATTCTTGACCACGGGAGAGTTTCCCCCTGGATTCTAGGATAAGAGGCGGTTCAGGTACAAATTGTCTTACTACCTTCTCCACGGGGGAAGCCTTTCCAGAAGAACTTTATCAGGCCCTTTAGTGTGATGCGTCTCTGAAGCAGAAGTTCCTCGGGTGTTGGATGAAGTTCATTTAGGAGAGTGCGGAAGTCATTCCGGTTGGAGAACCCTAGAGAAGAGGGTACTGAGGCAAGAGTACTTCTGGCCGACTATGCGGAAGGACGCGGAGCGATTCGCAAAGAGGTGCTCCAGATGCCAACTTCACGCACCCCTCTAGCTATAAACAGCTCAACGGCTCAGGTCAATCACGGCTCCGCGGCCCTTCGGAATCTGGGGAATGGACCTCGTCGGACCGTTCCCCCAAGCAAGTGGACAAAGAAGGTTTATTCTCGTAATGATTGATTATTTCACCAAAAAGGTCGAGGTGAAGGCGCTGGCGAAGGCTATCTCCCAAGTCATGAGGAATTTCATATGGGGGGAGATCATCTACAGGCACGGACTGCCACACGCGATTGTCACGGACAACGTGTCGCGCTTTGCAAGCGTAGAGCTCATCAAGTTTTGCAGGGAGTTAGGAATTGATCTCCGCTTCGCAACCGTCCATCATCCTCGAAGCAACGGCCAGGTCGAGGCCGCCAACAAGGTCATCATCAACTTGCTGAGAAGGAAGGTAGAAATATTGAAGGGAAATTGGATCGAGTAACTTCCCTCCATCCTTTGGGCCCTCAGAACTACCCCGAACACCTCCACAAGAGAGACTCTGTTCAAACTATCTCATGGCTCGGAAGCAGTGATCCCAGTGGAATTCAAAGTCAGGAGTCCGAGGATGGTGGCCGCAGAGGAGGGAGGGGAGGCGCGGAGGGAGGAGAATAATGAGGAGCAAAGACTCTCTCGACTTGGAAGAGGAGTTCTGAGACCTCACGTCAATCCGACAAGAGGAGATCAAGCGCAGGATGGCGAAATACTTCAACAAGCACATAAGGGTCAAGCAGTTCGCCAAAGGGGACCTGGTTCTCAAAAAGGTGGATGTTGATGGAAGGGGTGCGGCAGTAAGTAAACTTCAACCCAATTGGGAGGGACCTTTTGTGGTGGCGGAAGCATTGGCATACGGAGGATACCGACTCCACGATTGTGAGGGGGAGCTCCTTAGAAACACATGGAGTGACGACGACCTGAAGAGCTTCTCCCCCCCCCCTCTCGGCCAGCCATGGCATTGTATTAAGCTTTATTTCTTTTATATCGATGTAACAACTTTATGAATATGTTTATAAACAACTCTTTTTGGAATGAAAAAGGTCCCGCAAAGTGCATGACCGACAAACGCCCCCTGAGCAGGATCACTGGCAAAAAAAAGAACGTGAGAAAAAGTTCTCGAGTTGTGATGTTGTCGTAGTCCGGGTCCCTGAGCGAACTCATCTCCCGCATACCGGCTACTTGCTCCAACGAGTAAGTCCAAGTCCTCGAGTTGTGACGTTGTCGTAGTCTGGGTCCCTGCGCGAGCTCCTATCCCGCATACCGACTACTTGCCCACTCGAGTAAGCCTAAGTACTCGAGTTGTGATGTTGTCGTAGTTCGGGTCCCTGCGCGAGCTCCTCTCCCGCATACCGGCTACTTGCCCCCTCGAGTTGTGATGTTGTTGTAGTGTGAATCCCTGCGCGAGCTCCTCTCCCGCATACCAGCTACTTGCCCCCTCGAGTGAGTCTAAGTCCTCAAGTTGTGATGTTGCGGTAATCCGGGTCCCTGTGCGAGCTCGTCTCCCGCATACCTGCTGCTTTCCCCCTGGAGTGAGTCAAAGTCCTCTAGTTGTGATGTTGTCGTAGTTTGGGCCCCTGCGCGAGCTCCTCTCCTGCATAACGGCTACTTGCCTCCTCGAGTGAGTCCAAATCCTCGAGTTGTGATGTTGTCATAGTCCGGGTCCCTGTGCGAGCTCCTCTCCCGCATACTGGATACTTGCCCCTCGAGTGAGTCCAAGTCCTCGAGTTGTGATGTTGTCGTAGTCCGGATCCCTGTGTGAGCTCCTCTCCCGCATACCGGCTACTTACCCCCTCGAGTGAGTCCAAGTCCTAGAGTTGTGATGTTGACATAGTCTGGGTCCCTGCGCGAGCTCCTCTCCCGCATACCGGCTACTTGCCCCCTCGAGTGAGTCCAAGTCTTCGAATTGTGATGCTGTCGCTGTCTGGATCCCTACGCGAGCTCTTCTCCCGCATACCGGCTACTTACCCCGTCGAGTGAGTCAAAGTCCTCGAGTTGTGATGTTGTCAAAGTCCGGGTCCCTGAGAGAGCTTCTCTCCCGCATACCGACTATATGACCCCTCGGGCGAGAAAAAGCTTGTTCGCGAGGCGTGGGGAACGATGGTTCCTGGTGCCGATTCGAGATGAAAAAGGCTTGTTTTCGGGCGAGAAAAAGCGGAATGAAAAACGAGATCCTAGCTACGATCG
Organism: Platanthera zijinensis; assembly: GCA_039513925.1. NCBI lineage: Eukaryota > Viridiplantae > Streptophyta > Magnoliopsida > Asparagales > Orchidaceae > Platanthera > Platanthera zijinensis. The sequence continues at coordinate 133,069,616 of CM077079.1, read as the reverse complement.
CACGAGCGGAGAAAAGTAACTCGCGTCGAAAATAAACAGCGAGCTCAGCAAGGAAAAAATTAAAAGCACATAAAAGGGAATATATACATGTCAGGCGCGGGTGCACTCGCGCGGGCTTAAATGTTGTTACATCAAATAAAGGATTGCATGAGTTATTAAATAAACTGAAACTGGAGGAACGCGCAGCGCCGTTGGTTTCATCACTTCTCCTCGCCACCGTGCGTGCTCGAGGGAGGTGAACTCGGCCGAGAGGGGAAGAGCTCCGGGACCAGTAATTCTGGGGTAAGGGCTAGGCCAACGTCTTTCAGGACGCCCCGCAACCAGAAGCGCTTCAAGGCGAGTCGAGTGGCGGCCACAGCGAGGGCGAGGCGTACTTCAGCCTCCACGGTAATGGGCCCCGGTGCAGCTTCAACGGGTTTCTCAGCGGCTTGCCGCTAGCACTCCAATAGGTTTGACTCCGCTTTGTCGAGGCAGTTAGCGAGGTAATCATTGTTGGAGCGGGATTCCCTCAGTACCTCCTCCAGTTTAAAGATTCGCCAAGCCCACACGAGTTCGGTGGCCTGCAAAGAAGTATTGGTCTAAGTAAAAGGCCAATGGAAGGTCGAGATAGGAACGTGTACCTCTTTTGGAGCATGCGAGGCGACACTGTAGGTAGTGGTGAGCTCGGCTTTGGTTGTCGTGAGCTCCTTTCGGGTGGTATCAAGAGTGGTCATACTCTCCGCCAACTTGCGATTCAAGCCGAGAGCCCGCCTCGCCGTCTGATGGAAGAGTTCAGCAGCGCGCAAAACAGATCGGCTCCCGTGGTTCGCCAGCTCGCGGATGGAAGTCCCCGCTAGCACTGCCGCATTTTCTCTCTCGTAGAGGCCAAATAGAATGTTGAACGCGTCGTCGTCGGCGTCTTCATCCTTCATCCAGGAAGGGAGCCACAAGCTCAGGCTTTTACCCTGTGCTCGCCCTCATACCACTGGAGGAGGGCGTCGCCTTCCAGATCCTTAGCACGCATCCCCAAGCCAAAGTTGGCACGGGTGCGGGGGGCTTCCTCCGGCGTATTCTTCTTTGCTGAAGCTTTCAGGCCTGCCTGGCGTCGGGGGTTGGCAGTCTCTCTTGGCCGCTTCTCGACGGATGTGGAGCCCACCTCGCCGGTTTAGAGCTTCTTGGTCTTGGGCTCAGCGGAGGGAGCATCAGTGAGGGGCTCCTTGCCTTTATCCTTCAAAGGGGTCGAGGAGGAGATATCAGCTGGCCTTGATGTTGTCCCGCAGGGTTGCGAGGCGGGATGGTGACCGGGCTGCGACCTGGCGACCGCAGAGGACATGTTCAGGGGGAGTGTTCGCGAACCTGCAAGGACAAGTCAAACAGCGTGCAACGCAAGTTCGCTCAAAAAGCCAATAAGAGAGTACGTACTAGCCCCAAGCATGACGTAGGCGAATCGATCCTGGTGTCGCCGCAGGTACAGAACGTCAAACTCGTGGCCCTTCGGCATCTCATAAAGAGAGAGTGTGTCGCCTCCTACTTTAGGCGGCTTGAACGTGCTCTCACTTCGTTGCATTGGAGCCAACGGAAACGATCAGAACGCGCCTTGCACGAACACGAACTTGTCAGTCCAATGATGGACTTTGTTCAGCATCTCCACCAGCTTGACGCGGGCACTGGAAAATAAGACGACGTTGTCGATGGTCGCCTTCAACTTCAGGATCTTCCGGAAGGCGGTGAGGTCGAACTCAATCCCCTCCTCGCGCATATAGCACGCGAAGACGACCAGCGCGTTGATGTCATTGGACTTCATCTCCGCGGGAACTAGCCCAAAGTACTTTAGTACCTGAACCAGTTCGGGCCACAGGGGAAGCCGCAGTCCCGCCTCGACGTAGGCAAGGAGAAACGCGAGTTCGTCATCGAAGAACGTATTGATTCCTTTATCCGGCACAGATCGCCTCACTGTGAAGCCCTCGGGAAGGTATTGCGCCTTGAAGCTATCGAGCTCGGTGGAGGTGGTTTTGGCCTTCGGGAAGTAGTGGTCGGCAAAGTTCGTGATGCAGTGCGCGCGACTTTCCTCACCCTTTACTCGAACCATGTTGTCAGCGAGGCGAGTAGGGGTTCCTGAAAAATGATGAAGGGAGCTTGAGAGGGGGAAGCGAACACTCCGTCCCACCCCCCACCCCCACCCCCCGAATATTTATAGTTTTTCCCCAACGAAGCAGGTCCCCCCCCCCAGTTCGCGAGTTCCACGCACCACTCACGAAAATATGAACTCGTTGATTGACATACTCGCGCTATCATCTACACCGAAGAAACGAAACTACAATCAGCAAGCATCAGAAAAAACATCCTTTCCATATACATGAAATCCCTTTACTTGGCAATTATGCGTGAGTACAAAACTCAATCGCAACGAAGGCGACACAACGCAACTCAGTGTGAGTACAAAAATAGGCAAAAGAGAGCAAACTCTACAAAATGGGTTAGGAAGGGGAAGCAAAAAAGAGTTCATAGTGATAGTTATCTTAGTAGTAGTTTAAATCACCTAGATGGGGGGTGAATATTGTTTGAATTTTTCTTCTTATACTTAGCCATTTTTTGTTGTTAAGCTCAATCAAAACACACACACAAAGCACACTATAATTTATAGTGGTTCTTCAAGGTATGGGTACATCCACTCTCCCTCTCCACCATTCTAACAGTGTGTTAGACAAGGCACCTCCTCCAAAACTCAGCTCAAACAGCTTACAACAAAAATCTCTCATGATCTCTCAGGTCTCCTTCAAGACCCTACCTCAGGCCACAGCCCCACAAACTCAGAGTACACTCTACTCCTACAGCTCAGTGACCCCCCGGTCACTTACCTCAGGCCTATCAAGAAGCCTCATCACTCAGGCTAGGAGGATAGCCCTACCTCGGGCACACAGGCCCTACACTCAGGCTCAACAACCCTACACTCAGGCTCAACATCCCTACACTCAGGTCCAAGACCTTACACTCAGAACAATAATGTTCTTACAGAGAATAATTATAAATTGAATACAACAGGAGACCATAGAAAATAAACCTCCAGCTTTTGGCTTTGGTTGAACTTGCACAGCAGTTAGCTGACTTGGAGCAGGACTGGAGAATGGTTCTGCAGCTTAAGTCTTTGCTCCACCTTGATCTCCTGACTTCAGTAGAAGGAAGAAGATCAATCCCCTGAGTCCAGAGTGACTCAACTTGTTCTTTCGAACCTGTTCAGCAAGAACATACTATCTTTTTGAAATTGAAGTGCACAGCTATCAGAAAGATTGACGTTTCCCAATTCACGGTCGGGAAAACTTTCTGCCAGGTCAGATCTCAGAACTTCAAACTTCTTTTTCATTGATCTAAATGTTGCTTCTATATGCTTTAACTCAGCAACGGCTCTTTGAATATGTACTGACACGACATGGCTAGGAATAGATAAAGTTATCTTACTTTATCTTCTTTCCGTCAAAAATAGGTCGCGTCACGGCACTATTTGAAAACATCTCAGCGGTTTAGCTGAGACTGGCTTCTATCTCAGCGGCAAATCAACTGTTTCTCAATGGTTCCGCTGAGACCAGGTTGCCTTCTCAGCGGATTTTCCCTTAAGCTGTTGAGCCATAGCAGAATATCCAGAGATGTTCTTATCAAGATTTAGAACAACTTAAACCTGTAATAATATGAAAGAAAAGGCTTATCAAAAACAATATGCACTTAGTATTATAGGTGATGCATCTTCAAATTCAAAGAAGATTGAAGGGCATTATTCTCAACAATCTCCTCATATTTGAAAAAGTCGGAACACACAACAATGCTAAGATGCATTAACAAATAAAACATATCATGATAAATTTGAAATCTTGATTAATCATAGTCATGACATCATAACAAAAAAGATAATTAACAAATATAAGCACTTAAATTCTATTACAGCCAAATAAAATAAAAAATATAAGGTCCAATCCTCCTCTTCTTTGATGTTGAGCTTGAACCTTTATCTTTGGCAGCACCAATCAGCTTTGCACTTTGGGCTTTGTTCTTCTGTGTCTTGAAATATAGAAATGGTTTGGGTAAGTACTTGGAGGGCATCCTTCTAAGATTGTTTCTCCTAACTAAGTTTTCTTTGAATATCCTTTCCCTTTGGGAATCCCTCTCTAGGTGCTTCATCCATTCTTCACAGGGATACATGATGTCTAAGTTCTTTAACAGCTGATTATGACTTAACCACGCATTGATGATAATCTTCTCTAAATCATCACTCAAATATTCATAATCAGGGTCTTCAGATTTATCAGTCCTTCTCTTTTCCATAAATTCCTCTGTCAACATTGTTCCTTCTCTCTTTCTTATGGCTGCAAGTTGTGCATCATGTGCAATTTTTGCTTGAGCATAGAAGTCAAAATCTTTTGGCCTATACTTATCCAGTAGAGGAAGGTTTAGAGTTATCCTTGTTCCTTGAAGTACTTTGAGAGCTTTCTCAGCAATGTTCTTAGCATTGTTCTCCTCCCCCTTTCTGGCTATTTCAAATATCTTGTTTTCCAACTGTTTGGTATTAGCTTCAAACCTGCTTGACAGAATTTGAAAGATATTTTCAGAGTTTGCTTTAAGCTCCTCTTTAAGCAGAAAGGCTTCTTCCATGGATCTAAAGGTTGTAGAGATAATATGATTGTTTATGTGTTAGCAGCTTGTCCTATGATCTCATCGGTTTGACTCACAAAATTCTTGACATATCCAATATCTGTAGCTGAGAATTTAAGACTTGTATCCATTGATCTGAGGATAGCAGATTGAGCCTTGACTGTGTTTGTTGCCTGATCAAACCATCTGATCATCTGATTGTTTAGGTGATCAGTCTCACCTTTCAGTAGTTTTATTTCAGATAAAAATTCAGTTTTCACTCCTGAGATAGATTGATCTAGTAGGTTTTGAGTGAAGAGGCTTGCTCATCCAACAGAGACTTTATTGAGGTGAGAATGAAGTTGTCTGTTGATGTTGTGGGTAAAGAATGGTGGTGCACAATTGGTGAACATCTCCCCTGGTCCTCTTGAACACCAAACCCATATAAGCTTTGAGTGGATGTATCAATCACCAGGGAGGATGGAATTACCTCATCCTGAGCAGGGACACTTGGAGGCTCCCCCTCAACATCAGTATCATCATCTGAAGAAGCATTATCAGAAGATTGCTCTTCTATCCACACATACTCCCCCTCAGAAGGTGCATTCACCTTTTCTGGAATAGATGACTCCCAATTCCCCTGAAGATCATCAGCTAGTTCCATTTGCTCCTTCTCAGCAGATTCACCTAATGCTTCAGGCACATCTAGCGCAGCATTATCTGCTGGTACATCTTTAGAAATAAGAGCAACATGGACTTCTTCAACATGCTCTCCTCCAACTTGACTTTTGTCTGATTCAATAATGACTTGAAGACTGTTAGAGGACAGACTTTGTTCTACATTAACCTGAACACCAACATCTGCTTGGGTTGCAGACTCAGAATCAGAATCAGAACTAACAGTCCCAATATTATTTTTCCCTTTGTCCTTGGACTTCTCTTTCATCTCAGTAGATTGACTCATTGGAAGAACCCTGGTAAACCTTTCCAATATTTTTATATCCATCCTCTTCAGGTAGTGAATCATGGCACCTTGCCTCTTATTAAATTGATCTGGATAGGCATTGATGAGATAAAAAGATAATATTCCTCCCAAGTTGGGAGCCTGCAGACAGTCAATAATTCTCTGGAATATGACATTTGTCTAGTAAGTCTTCTTTTGCATAATTCCTTGTAATTAACTCAAACATTGGCTTGGAGATTGTGTCATGAGATCCAGTTTGCATAATATTGCTTTTCCTACAATATCAGCTAGCAGCTTTCCTCTTTGGTTGAAGTTCTTTCTCCTTAGTGATCCATTCTTGGCATCACTATACTCACATCATTCCGGGGCATGGTCTCTGTCCTTGTTAGAAATCTCATCCTCTTCATTACTGTGAGATGAAGGCAACTGAAGGGCTTTGGCTAACCTCTTTGGAGTAATCTTAATCCTTGTACCTCCAACTTTGGATTTTAGTGAAGTTTTGGAGGGAGAGGGCTTTATATTGGTATAAAACTCCAGAACTTGTCTTAAGAATAGGAGATGGTTCAGAGAGAAGATATTCTAACCCTAGGGCATCAAGCATTCTAATAACTTTTTAATCTCTTCTGAAGCATAAAGGAAGCCATTCCTAACAATCTCATATCCTTCCTGCAGATCTTTGGTAAATTTTGGCGACATTCCCTCTGAAAGACTTGATGCTGAGATGGTGGAAAGAAAGTGTCGGTCTCGGTGGCCGGAAGGGATTGAGTTTAATGACTTTGAATTGACTTTAGCTTTATTTATAGGGAGAGTTTTGGAAATAAGGGGTCAGCCTAAATGATTATTTTGACTGATTTTGACAACTAAAATTAATTGATTTCAATTAAACAGCTCATCTTAGCAGTTGCGCTGAGACAGATTGATAATCTGCTGGGACAGGGTAAAATATATACATATATATATACCGCTGAGACTGTCTCAGCGGTCCCAGCAGTTCAGTTGAAACTTTCTCAGCAGCTGACCTGACTGTCTAACAGTGTACTTATGTCAAACCAATTTGATAGACAACTATAATTAAAAAGGGGTCATTTTGATTCATGAATATTGTTGAAACCAGAAAGAACTAGTTTCTCCTAAAAGCTCGGATCTAAGGCTGCAAACCACGCTTACTTTCTTTGAACCACGCTCCCAACAAGACACCTAAAGGAACAGACCGGGAGCTTCAGCTCGGAGGTCCCACCGCTCACCCGGAAGGACTAGAATCCTTCCCCTCCCTAGCCAATGCTGAGCTAGGTGCCTGAGTGAGAAGGAAAAAGAAGGTTCCACATGCCCCCTTCTCAGACACCTTACCGGTCTATTTATAGGCTTCAGGATTTGAACTGCAAATAACCAAAACAAGCATCTGTGAAATTACCTGAATACCCTGGGTTGGGTCTGCCAACAGCCAAACTCCGCTGTTCTGAAGGGCTATGAGCAGACCACCGAGGGTAAAAGAGTAAAAAGGCCAAAAAGGATGAACCGCTTGCTAAGTGAGCCGGTCCCCACCCAATTGCTGAACCGGCCTTATCTCTTCCTGCCGACCCGATGCTTGGCGAGAGGACCACCTTGCGGCTGAAAAGGATTACCTCGCGGGCGAGACCCTCAGACGACATATAGACAATCTTCCTTTGACCCCCACCCGCCAGGCGAATGGACTCATGTTTTGGCTCCTCTCGCCTATTGCGAGTAGACCCTCTTTTGGGCTCCTCTCGCCTATTGCGAGTGGACCCAGCTTTTAGGCCCCTCTCGCTTAGTGCGAGTGGTCTTTGCGTCGGGCCCCTCTCGCCTAGGGCCTTGTCTCCTTTTGAGGATTCTTCTAATTCCCTCTCTGCTGGGTTCCCTCCTGTGAGCCCGAGGTTGTACACAATCCCCGCTCTTTTCGGGGTTGTCTAAGCCCGAAAAGAAAAGTCCAACCGAGGCTCACGTCACCTCAGCGACTTTAAAGCGGAATCTTTTTCGGGTGAGATTCCCCCCCACGAGTCTATAAATATTGGGATCCTTCCCAAGTGCAGCAGGCCTCCTTTCTTTGTTACCGCTACATCTACCCTGCTGCCATGTCTCTTAGCAAAAGCTTTCGCGATCGTATCGCGTTGGTGCGCCAGCGGAACAAGGCGAGTGCGGCTGCCTTGAACCTAATTCCCGCTCGCACTTTTTCTTCACCTCCGCCCTCGTCTTCTCGCCCAAAGAAGGCGAGAACAACCGATCTGGCTCCCCCGTCGGGAGGACTCTTACCGGATCCCCCGGAAAGACGCATCCCTCCTACACCGTCGCTTCCCCAAGAAAAGGAGGTAAGGTCCTTGTATACCTCATCTGTTCGTTATCTATCTTTCATTGCTCCTTTTGCTGTTGGTTTTCAGAAAAGTCACGCACCCCTCGGTCAGTCTGGTAGCACACAAACTCATCTCGCCAGCCATCATCTAAACCCTGTCTCGCCTCCTCCTTCTACTCCTCCTTCTACTCTTGGTGGGAAGAATGGTGAGCCTTCCCATGTCGCTGGGACCTCTCGCCACTCTGGTTAGGAATCCCCTACCCTTGGCTCTAGCCTTCTCTGGCCGTCCACCTTTTATTATGTCTTTCCTTCTGTTTTTGCCTTTGCAGATGTGCGAGTAGACTCATCTGCCGAAGACTCGCCTGCTGAGGAGCGCCCGAGGCGAGCGGTCTCCTCGCCTCCTCCTCCCATGGACGAGATAGAAGATTACCTTGGCGACCCTATGGATCCGCTGGCGATGAAGCGCAGGGTGGCCGAGTTGTTCCGAAAACACGCGATCATGATTCAAGAGTTGGAGAAAGATAAGCAAACGGCCGACCGGCAGATTGATTGGCTAGAGGTGGAGGTTGCCCGCTTGACCTCCGAAGTTGATGCTGATATTGAGATAGACGAGACCGATCCCCAGGCGATTCTGAACGAGGTCGATCAACAACTCCGTCTCGCGCGTCGCGGCGTGGATGCGGCTCGTGCTTTTCACCTCCCCCACCGTCCTCCCTGCGCGAGGTCTCGCGGTGGGGGGCGCTGGCGGTGGCATAAGGATTGAATCCCTCGCGCCACCCTACGCCTTTATTCTCTTTGTACCGCTCTTTGTTTTGTAATAACATTTCCTCTCGCGGCTACCGCCCGAACTCTTTGGATCTACTGAATGGGTCGGCTTAATAACTTCTTTTAGTAGTTCCTTTGATAATTTTACTTCTAGTACCGCGCTTTTCTACTCTGTGACTCGCGCGTTGTATCTGTGCTTAAATCACTACTCTCTTTTTATTTTTATTGTATTTTTTATGATATTGCCTCGTCCCCGGCTTGGGGCTTACGTTAGGCTACACCAATCGAGACTAGGAGAGAGAGAAGGACGGCCGACTCTTCCCCTTCCTTTACACTATATATTTTTTCCACCTCTTCGTATTTTTCTCTTTATTCAACGGGCTATAAATACCCCCCTATCCCTGGGGCCCGGATCATGCTCTTGATTTGTCTCGGCGCCCTAAACCTCACCTCTCTCTCCCTTCTCTCGCGAACTGATCCTGCTGGTGCCTCGTCTCGCCTGTTCTTCTCGCATCCTCCTTTTCGCTCTCTCTGTCCAGAATGGGGAAAAGGAAGGCTGAAGAAGGCGAGGGGCGAAGCCGATGCGGGAGGCGGTTTGGTGACCATGATTTTCCTCCCGGCCGGATTTCCGAGGAGGACTACAACGCCTTTACTCGCGATTTCTTGCCGGAAGGTTTTGAGTCCCGCCCTCCAAAAGTGGGCGAGTCAATCAACACTTTCTATCCCGGTGAACTCGCCTTCCCCGTCCCGCATTTCGAAGCGGGGCTGAGGTTGCCCCTCTGGCCAGAAGTGAAACAGGTTCTCAAATACTTCGGGACTGTTCCTGCGCAGCTGAACCCAAACGCCATCTCTGTACTCGTTGCCTTCGCCTGCTACATGCGCCGGGAGCGAATCGAGTTCAGCCTGAACTCCTTCCGCAAGCTTTTTGTCTACCATGCCAATGCCGACGGCGTTTCCTATTTCACGGGGCAGGGTCTCAAGGTTTGCGAGACGCCTAACAAGAATCATCATTGGATTACTCGCTTCGTCTTCATCCGCGGCAACATGGGTGGCATTCCGCTGGCGCCTGTGTCGCCAGCCGAGGTGTTCTATACCACTCCCCAGGTTAGTGGCACGGACAAGCTTCTTTGTGACTTCTTCATCGGCAAGAACTTCGAGGTTCAGTTCCTGAGGCGCGGCCTCGACTCCCTCCTTCCTGTGCTTCCAGGCGAAGGTAAATGCTGGGGCCCTTTATTTTCGTCTAGGTCTAACGAATAGCTTTTATAAACGCATCGTCTCGCCGTTTCCAGGAGAAAGAAATGTTCCCGTTCGCCCGCCTTATAAAAGCAGCATCAAACCTTCCAAAGACGTCGCCTTCGCCACGATGGCAGCTGAGGCGGCGAGAGAAAACCTACCCCTCTCCCTGAAGAAAAGGCCTGCAGGAGGCTCCGCCCCGTCTCGCCAGAGTCCTTCGAAGAAAGCAAAGGTCAAGAAAGGAGCGCCTCTTCCCTCTGGAAAGGCGAAGCAAGTTCCTGCCGAGATGGTAGATGTGTCGGGATCCTTATCCCCCATCTCTCTGGGTTCTCAATCTCCCCAATCCCCTTCTCGGCTTCTTGATCAGCGGACCGTCTCGCCGATTGGCGGGGCGGGTCAACCTGATTCTCTTGCTGACAACATCCCCCCGAAATCTCCTACTCGCGAGGTGGGCTCTTCCAGCCGCCCGGCTCCCTCCACTCATCTGAACTTCAATATGGGCCCAGCGATCCCGGATGCTGCCGGTGAGCCAACCCTGATATGGGACAAGGAGGCGAACCGGGTCTCTAACTCTACCCTCCTTCCTCCCTGGATGGAGCGAGACCAACCTACGGCTCATGCATTCTCTCTGGGCTTTGGCCTTTATGGAGGTGCAGAGCGAGAAGCTGCCGCTGAGCCCCCCTCGCGGGATTTGATCCTAAGGGCCGCGCAATCCCAGATGCGCTCGCTAGAGCTATCGCACCAGGTCTCACGCCGTCTGATTTACAATAATAAGAGCTGGAGGGATTCAGAGGCGAGCCTGGCGGCAGAGCGCGAGAAGTCTACGGATCTTGAGAAACGGTTGGCCGTGGCCGAAAACCTTCTCGCCAAAGCTCGGGGTGGTGTGGTGAGTTTCCCCATTCTCAATTCCTTCCCTTTCTTTGTTCACCTTCAACTTCCCCTAATGAATAAACCTCTCGCAGGATGCCGAGACGGCCGACAGGATGCACTCGCGCATAGCTACTCTGGAAGGGGAGGTTAAAAGCATGGAGTCCGAGATCACTCGACTTCAGGAGGCTGCCCTCTCGCCTTCTCGCGTGGTGATTCCTCAACCTCCTCCCTCTTATTACTCTCATGCCGAGGTCATGGGGCTCTGCAAAGACGCCAATATCCGGACCGCCGAACTAATCGTGAAGATGATGAAGGAGATGGAAGTTATCAGGGAAGGCTGCGAGGAAGTCACTGCCCGCGACCTGGTACCCGAGATTTATGGCGAGGAGGAAGACGGCCCGTCCTCCAGCGCGGAAGGATAGAGGATTTATTTTACAGTGTTTTTCTTTTTGTGTATACTCCTCTTCTCCCCCCCTTTTTCTCTTTTGGATACTTGTCGCTGAGGCATTTTTGTATTACGGCCTCTCTTTGTGAATGACACATATATATTTTATTTTTAAGGCCCTTCTTTTCATCTCTCCTGTATGCCTACCCTCTCTTCACTTTGCGGAACAAGATCACGACTTGTCTCGCCTATCGATGGAGGGGTTAGCTTTACTTGTGGCGCGAGTGGGCGGGCCCTCAGTGCTCTTGCGCGGGGACGTATCACTCCCTCTCGCCTTATCTCTGGACACCCCAGGCGCGAGTGGGTCTCGAATCGTTATTATGCTTGATTTCGCTTGCGAGACGAAGGTACTCCTCTTCTCGCCCTTTGGCCGAAGAGCAGACCCCTTACTCTAGGTGCGAATAGCCATGTACCCTTCCACCCGCCTTGCCCCTGGGCACCCTTGGCGCGAGAGGATCTTGAGGGACCGACTCCTTCCTCCTCTTCTTCCTTTGGGACAAGGATCTTGCTTTTGATCAAATTATGAGACTTTCATCCATATGCTGCCCCTTTACCTAACCTCTGAGTGAGCCTACCGACCTGTCAGCTCGATGATAGCCCGGGTAGCGGGTCTTCTCGGGGTCTCCTCTCCAAAACCAACTCCAACCGCCGAGTGAGCCTACAGACCTGCCAGCTCGATGGTAGCCTGGACAGCGGGTCTTCTCGGGGTCTCCTCTCCAAAACCAACTCCAACCACCGAGTGAGCCTACAGACCTGCCAGCTCGATGGTAGCCTGGACAGCGGGTCTTCTCGGGGTCTCCTCTCCAAAACCAACTCCAACCGCCGAGTGAGCCTACAGACCTGCCAGCTCGATGGTAGCCTGGACAGCGGGTCTTCTCGGGGTCTCCTCTCCAAAACCAACTCCAACCACCGAGTGAGCCTACAGACCTGCCAGCTCGATGGTAGCCTGGACAGCGGGTCTTCTCGGGGTCTCCTCTCCAAAACCAACTCCAACCACCGAGTGAGCCTACAGACCTGCCAGCTCGATGGTAGCCTGGACAGCGGGTCTTCTCGGGGTCTCCTCTCCAAAACCAACTCCAACCGCCGAGTGAGCCTACAGACCTGCCAGCTCGATGGTAGCCTGGACAGCGGGTCTTCTCGGGGTCTCCTCTCCAAAACCAACTCCAACCACCGAGTGAGCCTACAGACCTGCCAGCTCGATGGTAGCCTGGACAGCGGGTCTTCTCGGGGTCTCCTCTCCAAAACCAACTCCAACCACCGAGTGAGCCTACAAACCTGCCAGCTCGATGGTAGCCTGGACAGCGGGTCTTCTCGGGGTCTCCTCTCCAAAACCAACTCCAACCACCGAGTGAGCCTACAGACCTGCCAGCTCGATGGTAGCCTGGACAGCGGGTCTTCTCGGGGTCTCCTCTCCAAAACCAACTCCAACCACCGAGTGAGCCTACAGACCTGCCAGCTCGATGGTAGCCTGGACAGCGGGTCTTCTCGGGGTCTCCTCTCCAAAATAAAATCTTCCTGCTTTGAGGAGACAGCTATTTGAAACTGCATGGCGGTACCAGAAGGCCTTGCCAGGTTGGCTAACATTGAAAAGTGAGAGAGAAAAACAAAGGAAACCACACCTCATTCCGCATAGATAATGAACATGAACAAAAGTATTAAGGATAGAAACGCTTTAGGTCGTCGCCGCTTCGGGCGCGATCTAGGGGTGTCCCGTCCACATCTTGGAGGTGATACCCTCCTGATTTCAAGACCTCTTTTACAATAAAAGGACCTTCCCAGTTGGGGTTGAGCTTCCCTACCGAAGCCCCTCTCCCTGCTGCATCCACTTTCTTGAGGACCAAGTCTCCCTTCTCAAACTGCTTGACTCTGACGTGCTTATCAAAATATCTTGACATCCGGCGCTTGACCTCCTCCTGTCGGATAGATGCCAGCTCTCTAAGCTCCTCCACCAAGTCGAGGGAGAGCCTTTGCTCTTCGTCATTATCTACCAGCCACTTCTCATCTCCCTTCCTTGCCGCGGCTACTCTAGGTGACTCAACCTCGAACTCAACAGGTATGACGGCCTCAGAGCCATGGGAAAGTTTGAACGGTGTCTCCCCCGTGGCGGAACTTGGCGTGGTCCTTAAGGCCCAGAGGACGGAGGGGAGCTGCTCCACCCAACTTCCCCTCAAGTTTTCCACCTTTTTCTTTAAGAGGTTCACGATGACCTTATTCGCGGCTTCCACCTGCCCATTGCTTCGAGGATGATGCACTGAAGCAAACCGTAGGTCTATACCTAGTTGTATACAGAAATCTACGAACTCTCTGCTGGCAAACTGCGGTCCGTTATCCGTGACAATGGCCAGAGGGAGCCCATGCCTACAGATGATTTCCCCCCATACGAAGCTTTTGACCACTTGAGACGTTACCTTCGCCAAAGCCTTCACCTCCAGCCATTTTGAGAAATAGTCTACCATGACCAGCAGGAACCTCCTCTGGCCACTGGCTTGAGGGAATGGACCCACCAGATCTAGCCCCCATATGGCGAAGGGCCATGGAGCTGTGATCGTGCGCAACCTTTGGGCCGGGAGGAGCTGAAGAGGGGCAAACTCCTGGCACTTTCCGCACTTCCTTGCGAATTCCTCGGCATCCTTCCTGAGGGCGGGCCAGAAATAGCCTTGCCTCAACACCCTTCCTTCCAAGGTCCGACTCCCGGAATGCCTGCCGCATTCTCCAGAGTGAATTTCTTCCAGCACCCTCGCAACCTCCTTCTCGGATACGCACCGAGCCAACAGCCCCGACAACGTCTTACGGTACAAGATCCCTTCTTTCAGCAGGTAGTACGCCGACTTGTATCTGACTTGCTTCTTCTCGAGCTCTCCCTCGGGCAGACGTCCCGTCGTCAAGTAGGTGGTAAATGGATCCATCCAGGACCTCTGCTGATCTACTTCCATCAATTCTCCCTCCTCGATGGAGGGTCTAAAGAGCTCTGTCATGGTTCCTCCGGCCCGAGGACCGTGCTTGGCGAGCAGGTCTGCCCGAATATTTTCTTCCCTTGGGACGTGTTGAACTGAGAAACTGCGGAACTGCCCAATGATTCTTTTTACCTTTGTTAAGTACAACTGGAGGGTGGGCTCTCTTACCTCAAATTCTCCTTTTATATGCCTTGCCACTATCATGGAATCCGTGGAGACCTTAATATCTTGTATACCGAGCTCACGAGCCAACTTCAGCCCTGCTATAATGGCCTCGTACTCCGCTTGATTGTTAGTGAGGATGAAATGAACCTTCAGGGCCTGTTCGATCCGTGTTCCCTCCGGACTTATCAAAACCATCCCTCCTCCAAAAGAATTCTTACCCGAGGCCCCATCTACTAGCATCTCCCAAGCTACTATGGGAGACGTCTCGGCCTCCTTGACCTCCACCGTGTAATCCACCAAGAAATCTGCTACAGCTTGCGCCTTGATAGCTAACCGAGGAATATAAGAAAGGTCAAACTCACTGAGTTCTATTGACCATTTAGCTAATCTCCCAGAGTGCTCTACCCCTTCCAAAATACGGCGGAGAGGGTGGTCCGTCACGATCTGGATGGAATGGGCCTGAAAATATGGCCTGAGCTTTCGGGCTGAGGTAACGAGGGCGAAGGCTAGCTTCTCTAGGATAGGATACTTTAGTTCTGCCTTTTTGAGGACTCTACTTACATAGTAAATCGGGAATTGCTTTTTACCTTCTTCCCGCACGAGGACCGAACTCACTGCCCCTGCCCCTACCCCTAGGTACAAGAATAGAATCTCTCCTTCTCTCGGACCTTGGAGTAGCGGTGCCTTGGTGAGCTGCTGCTTCAAGGCTAGAAAGGCATTCTCGCACTCGGAGGTCCACTCGAATTTCTTTCCCCCCCTCAATGTCCGAAAGAAAGGTGAGCACCTCTCTCCTGCCCTGGAAAGGAATCTGCTGAGCCCCGCCAACTTGCCGGTAAGACGCTGGACCTCTTTGGTATTCGTTGGAGACTCTAGTTCTAGGATAGCCCTTACCTTATCCGGGTTAGGCTCTACTCCTGATGGGGTGAGGAGATGTCCTAAAAACTTTCCCCTACTGGCCCCGAATACGCACTTCAGCGGATTAAGCCTCATCTTGTACTTCCTTACCGTTGCAAACGTTTCTTCCAGATCCGCAATATGAGACTTGAGATCTTGGCTCTTGATCATCAAGTCGTCTACGTAGACTTCGAGGTTCCGTCCCTTTTGTTCTCGGAAGATCCGGTCCATCATCCGTTGGTAGGTCGCCCCCGCATTTTTCAACCCAAAAGGCATCATGTTATAGCTGAAGCATCCATCCTCGGTGATAAAGGTGACATCCTTGATGTCTGGTGGGTGCATGCGTATTTGATGGTATCCTGAAAAGGCATCTAAAAAACTCATTAGTGAAAAACCGACGGCTGAATCAACCAGCGCGTCGATTCGAGGCAAAGGGTAACAATCCTTGGGACATGCTTTATTCAAAAGAGAGAAGTCAATACACATTCTCCACTTCCCTTCCCCCTTCTTTACCATCACAACATTGCTCACCCACCCCGGATACTTGTTTGCGGATATGAACCCCGCCTGGAGCAGCTTTTCCACTTCCTCCCTGATAGGCTTGGCCATCCTGGAAGCGATGGCCCTTTTCTTCTGCTGGACGGGACGAACCGTGGGGTCAAGGTTGAGACGATGGCATGCCACATCTGCGTCAATCCCTGGCATGTCAGCCGCGCTCCAAGCAAAGATATCAATGTTTTCCTGTACGCACTTTCGGATCTCCTCCTGATCCTCAAGGCCAAGCTCTCCGCTGATTTTGATCTTTTCTTTTCTTCCTTCTTTTGTTCGGATGACCACCTCCTGTAGCTCGACTGCAGCCCTCAGCCTCGAGGGCTCTTCTTCTTCCTCCTGATCTTTTGGAATCTCCTCTTCCTCTCCCAGCCCTTCCTCCTGGTTTCCGAGCTCTTGCTCTCCACCCTCTTTTTTCTCTACTGCCATGCCTACTTTCTCTACGAACCTCTCCTCCACCCGCACCGGGCCTCCTCCTAGCACTGACTCTTCCATCTCTCCTATTTTTCTTTTTCTTCCTCTCTCCTCTTTCCCTTCTCTTCCGACCCTTGACTCCCCTGCCATGACTGGCTCCTCCGCAATGCCACCTCCCAGCTCCTCAACTCTACTCTCCTCTTCCCCTTCTCTTCCGACCCTTGACTCCCCTGCCATGACTGGCTCCTTCGCAATGCCACCTCCCAGCTCCTCAACTCTACTCTCCTCTTCCCCTTCTCTTCCGACCCTTGACTCCCCTGCCATGACTGGCTCCTCCGCAATGCCACCTCCCAGCTCCTCAACTCTACTCTCCTCTTCCCCTTCTCTTCCGACCCTTGACTCCCCTGCCATGACTGGCTCCTTCGCAATGCCACCTCCCAGCTCCTCAACTCTACTCTCCTCTTCCCCTTCTCTTCCGACCCTTGACTCCCCTGCCATGACTGGCTCCTCCGCAATGCCACCTCCCAGCTCCTCAACTCTACTCTCCTCTTCCCCTTCTCTTCCGACCCTTGACTCCCCTGCCATGACTGGCTCCTCCGCAATGCCACCTCCCAGCTCCTCAACTCTACTCTACTCTTCCCCTTCTCTTCCGACCCTTGACTCCCCTGCCATGACTGGCTCCTCCGCAATGCCACCTCCCAGCTCCTCAACTCTACTCTCCTCTTCCCCTTCTCTTCCGACCCTTGACCCCCCTGCCATGACTGGCTCCTCCGCAGTGCCACCTCCCAGCTCCTCAACTCTACTCTCCTCTTGTTCCACCCGTTCCAGTCTTCTTTCTAACTCTTCCGCATCCCCCCTCCATGAGATAGTGTTTACTGCTGTCACATAACATTCCCGGGCCGCCTTCGGATCTCCTCTCACCCTGATCTGGGTCCCTCCTGAATTGAGTTTCAAACATTGATGAAATGATGATGGTACGCACCTAAAGGCACTAATCAAAGGGCGCCCGAAGATGGCGTTGTAACTGCTGGGAGCGTCCACTATCACAAAGCGGCAGTTCCTGGACAGCCCTCCCATGGTTACCTGGAGACCGACTCCCCCCTCTACTTCTTTCCTTTCTCCTGAGAATCCGAACAGCGGTCCATCCGCTGCTAACACCCTCCTGGCTTCCACCCTCATCTCATTGAATGCCTTTTTGAAGATAACATTAACCGAGCTTCCAATGTCCACCAAGATCCTTGATACCGTGAAACCTTCGATAGCCGTCCGAATCACCAGCGCATCGCAGAACGGGTCTTCGTGATCCGGCAAGTCTTTCCTGGAGAAGGTGATCTTCTCGTCCGGAGGCGGGGCTTGCGACGTTGAGGCGACACCTCGACGGTACATTGTATGAAGGCTGGCCTTTCGGGTAGCCTCGATTCCCACCCCACCATGAATCACCCCGATTCCCCCTCTATCCCCCACATCTGACCTATCTACACATCTATCCTCCTCCCCTACTCCGGTCATTTCTACTATCCGCGCCGGTGGCTGCTGCTCTCCCGCTCCTCTTCTCCCCTTCAGCTCTAGAAATTCCGGACAAGTGGCTGTCGCGTGACCTTCCTCCTCATGGAAGTCACAGAATGGTATAGTTACTCCCTCCTCCTGCCTTCCTTCTTGGTGATTCCTCCTCCTCCCTGCTCCTGCTCCTCCCCTTCCTCGCTCTCTTCCTCTTCCTCTTCCCCGGCCTATAGCCATAGCCTGCTGGGGCGGGGGTGGGAGTGGCCTAGGTCCCTGTCTCCACCCCAGCTGTGGCAATCTTCCTGCTCCTCCATGGTAGTAGTTCCTTCCCCCCGGGGGAATACCTCTCCATTGCCCTTGAACTGGGCCTTCCGGTTGCCTCCAGCCCAACTCCTGCTGTGCCGGCCCCCTTGGCTCCTCCCTTCTCCTTGCTTCTTGATGCCTCCCCCCTCCTGGTTCTCTGGACTCTACCTCCGTCAGCCTTGCTAGTTTCTTGGCAAAAGCCGGGTTTGCTGCCTCCATCGCTATCTCCTTGGCTGCCTTCTCCATCAACCCTTCAAATGATAAAGGTGCCTTCCTGGTGAGGCTCATTTTGAAGAAGCCTTCCCTGAGACCCACAGTAAAGGCCATTTGGAGAGCAAATCCCGGCACCTCCTGAATGTCCAGGATTTCCTCTTGGAAGCGATCCACGTACTGGGCTAGGGACTCGTCTGCCTTCTGCTTGATCAGGAAGATGGACTCCGGATTTTTCTTCCTCTTCTTCGAGGTCGAGAAGCGCAACTGGAAGCTCCTACTCAAATCTTCAAAACCATATATCGACCCTGCTGGGAGTTGATGAAACCAGTCCCGAGCCTTGTCCTTCAAGGTGATCGCGAAAAGGCGGCACTTGAATGCATCCGTCATCGGCCTGATGGAGACCGCATCTTCGAACCATTGCAAGTGTTGGAGGGGATCATCCTTCCCCACATAATAAACCATCTCAGGCTCGCGGAACCCCTCCGGGACGGGAGCCGAAAGAACCAGTTCGCAAAAGGGGGACCCTCTCGCCAGGGGTCTCGCCGTCTCTACTCGCGCCACGAGATCTACCGGCGAGACGGCGCTCGCCGGGCTGGGGAACAACTCCCTTCCTGCCAGATCTCGCCTGCTTCCCTTCACCACCTTCTCCTTTCCAGGCCGCCCTCCTGGCGCATCCTCGCCTATCCTTGCCGAGACGGCTCCTTCCGGAGGTAAGAGGCTCGGCCCCTGTGATAGAGGGGTCACGCACTCGCCTCGCTGCGAGATCTGCTGCAACATCCCCATGATGCCCCCGATGGACGCCATGAATTCTTCTCTCCCAACGTATCCTCCTGGGTTCTGGGACCCGCCCTCGTTTCCTCCACCCTCATCTCCTCCTCCCAGATCTCCTGCCATGAGATGATCCAAAGTTCTTCGACGCAGGCTGCGATCCACGCTCACCGCACCAAAAATGTTGAAACCAGAAAGAACTAGTTTCTCCTAAAAGCTCGGATCTAAGGCTGCAAACCACGCTTACTTTCTTTGAACCACGCTCCCAACAAGACACCTAAAGGAACAGACCGGGAGCTTCAGCTCGGAGGTCCCACCGCTCACCCGGAAGGACTAGAATCCTTCCCCTCCCTAGCCAATGCTGAGCTAGGTGCCTGAGTGAGAAGGAAAAAGAAGGTTCCACATGCCCCCTTCTCAGACACCTTACCGGTCTATTTATAGGCTTCAGGATTTGAACTGCAAATAACCAAAACAAGCATCTGTGAAATTACCTGAATACCCTGGGTTGGGTCTGCCAACAGCCAAACTCCGCTGTTCTGAAGGGCTATGAGCAGACCACCGAGGGTAAAAGAGTAAAAAGGCCAAAAAGGATGAACCGCTTGCTAAGTGAGCCGGTCCCCACCCAATTGCTGAACCGGCCTTATCTCTTCCTGCCGACCCGATGCTTGGCGAGAGGACCACCTTGCGGCCGAAAAGGATTACCTCGCGGGCGAGACCCTCAGACGACATATAGACAATCTTCCTTTGACCCCCACCCGCCAGGCGAATGGACCCACGTTTTGGCTCCTCTCGCCTATTGCGAGTAGACCCTCTTTTGGGCTCCTCTCGCCTATTGCGAGTGGACCCAGCTTTTAGGCCCCTCTCGCTTAGTGCGAGTGGTCTTTGCGTCGGGCCCCTCTCGCCTAGGGCCTTGTCTCCTTTTGAGGATTCTTCTAATTCCCTCTCTGCTGGGTTCCCTCCTGTGAGCCCGAGGTTGTACAAATATTAATTAAGGTTGTTAACCTAACATGCCACTAAGTGTTTTCTAGCAGCAAACAAATCCTAACAAAGTTATTATTTATTCCATCTGGTTAAGATGATTAATTAATGATATTCTAACATCATAACTAATTTTTAGCATGATTTGCAAACTATGATGAGATGACATCTAAAATATAGAGAAATTATTCTACAACTGGAATGCACATGATGTAAATGACAATTGAAAAAAAATAACAATTGGAATGTAAATGATTTATTCTACATTAAGTATTCCTAACTCAATTTTAAAGCAATTGAACTTAGTCTCATCCAATGACTTAGTGAAGATATCAGCAACTTGATTGTCAGTGAAGACAAATTCAAGATAAATATCTTCATTCTCTAATAAAATGATATCTAATTTCTATATGATTAGTCCTGCTATGAGAGACGAGATTGTTAGCAATGGAAATTGCATTGGATGAGTCACAATATAAAGGAGAATGGCTTACCTTGAGGTTGTAATCCTCTAGCTGATGTTGTATCCACAAGAGTTGTGCACAACAGCTCCCTGCAGAGATGTATTCAGACTTAGCAGTGGATATTGTCACACTAGTCTGCTTCTTACTGCTCCACGAGATCAGTCTCCTTCCTAGGAATCGACAAGTACCACATGTACTCTTCCTATCTTTCTTGAAATCTGCAAAATCTGCATCTGAATAGCCAATTATCTTAAAATCCTCTTTGCAGTTGAGTGGTGAGATTCCTTAGGGCATGTTTGATACCTAGCACAAACACATGTTTTATACAAGATATCTGCTCTACTAGCAGTCAGATACAACAATGATCCAATGATACATTTGTACATGGAATCATCAAAGAGTTTTCCCTTCATATCCTTGTCTAGGGAAGTGTTGGACCCCATGGGAGTTTTCATGGTAGAAGCTGATTTCATCCCAAACTTCGTAATAAGCTCCCTAGTGTACTTAGTCTGAGAGATAAAAATCTCTTCATCAGACTGTTTCACTTGGAGGCCTAAAAAATACTTGAGCTCTTCCATACTACTCATCTCAAACTCCCCCTGCATAAGGTTAGCAAACTTTTTGCAAAGATTGTCATCAGTAGACCCAAATATTATGGCATCCACATAAATTTGGACTATGAGACATTTGTCATTTGTTTCCCTAAGAAACAACGTAATATTTATCGTTCCCCTCTAGAAGTTATTTTTGATGAGAAATATAGATAAGGTTTCATATCAAGCTCTTGGGGTTTACTTTAAACCATATAAAGCTTTCTTAAGTTTATAAATATGATTAATGAGGATTTGATGTACAAAACCTAAGGGCTACTCCACATATACCTCTTCCTTGAGGTTACCATTTAAGAAAGCTGACTTGACATCCATCTGATAGACATTGAATTTCTTATGTGCAGCATAGGCAAGGAATATCCTGATGGTCTCTAACCTTGCAATTGGGGCAAAGATTTGGTTAAAGTCTATTCATTTTTATTGTCTATAACTTTTGGCTAGCAGCCTTGCCTTGTTCTTGATGATTACATCATTCTCATCTAGCTTGTTCCTGTAAATCCACTTGGTGTCAATGATGTTGTATCCTTGGGTTTTGGCACCAACTTTCATAACTTGCATCTCTTGAATTGTTGTAATTCCTCTTGCATGGTACTGATCCAGAAGGTGTCTTTGTTTGCTTCTTCAAACCTCTTGGCTCAACTTGAGACGGGAAGCTCAGGAATAACGTCTCATTGTGAACCCTGCTTCTTGTGGTCACACCTTGATTTTCATTCTCAATAATGAGATTCCTTGGCTGATCTCTCAGAAGCCTGGTTGTAGCAGGCAATCTGTCAGCTCCTTGCTGGATTTCTTCTACAGTATCTGCTTCTTCAGTAATCTGATCACCTTCAGCTGGATTTGCTTCATCGTTGAGTGCTTCAATTTCTGAAGTAACCCAGTTAGAGATGGGTATGTCTTGAATAGACAGCTCTTGCATTTTCTGATCATTACCTGCAAGGATAGGAGTGTTGGACCAGCCCTTATAAAGCAAGCTAGTCTCATCAAAGACAACATGCATAGATTCTTCAACTACCCAACAAGAACACTTATATTGTATAGGTGTTCTTGTTGAATATTCTATAGGCTCTACTATGTGAGTTATACCCAACAAGAACACCTATATTGCATTTTTCAACAAACTTAGTAAGTTGAGCTTTTCCATTATTTAAAATGTAGCATTTGCAACCAAAAATTTAAAAATATGAAATTATTGGTTGTTTGCCCTTCAAAATTTCATAGAAGGTTTTCCCTTGGGTCTTATTAATGGATGCTCTATTCAGAATATAACACGCAGTATTGACTGCCTCAACCAAGAAATATTCTGGGAGTGAGGAGTCACTAAGCAGTGTTCTGCCAGTCTCTATCAAGGTCTCATTTCTTCTCTCAGCCACTCCATTTTGTTGGGAAGTTCTAGGAGAGGAAAACTTTTGGATGATACCATATTCTTGACAGAATTTTGTCATGGCCTCAGATTGAAACTTTGTACCATGGTCAGTTCTTGTTTTGACCACAGTACATTGCAACTCATTCTGAATTGCCTTGACATAGTTCATAAAGATATCTAGGGTATCTGACTTCTTCTTAAGGAAGAATACTCATGTATATTTTGAGTGATCATCAACAATCACTAGGGTATACAACTTCCCAAATAGGCTCTGAATGGGCAAAGAACCAAATAAGTCCATATATAACAGATAAAGACATCTTTCAGTATCTTTGGAGCCAATACTCTTAAAGGTGGTCCTAGTTTGCTTGCCCATTTGGCATGCATGACATGAACCACTTTTAACATATTTTATATTTGGACTATTTCTAATTAGATTTTCAGAAAATAGTTTGTTCATTGTTTTATAGTTAATGTGGGCAAGTCTCTTATGTTATTGAACACAAAGAGACTCTTTCTCATTAGCTAGAGTTAAAGAATTATTGCAAATAAAATCTAAGCAATATACATTCTCACTCCTAGTGCCTGAGAGAATGACCTCTAAGTCAACTGACTTTTTGATCAAGCACTTGTCATTATGGAATTTAATAACATAGTCCAAGTCACATAGTTGACTTATGCTTACAAGGTTTTGTTGTAACCCTTCCACATAAGCTACCATTGTTATTGAAACTATTTCATTGGTAATCATACCATAGCCTCTGGTGATACCCTTGTCAGAGCCACCAAAGATGACCTTTGGTCCATTCTTTATAGGAGAATAGTCTTTTAATAAGCTTCTTGTTTCAGTCATGTGTCTGGAATAACCATTGTACAAGTACCATATCTGATTTAGGAGGGTACTTGAACTAACCTGCAAAATATAATTCACTTATTCTCAGGTACCTAATTTATCTTGGGTCCTGGGTACTTGTTAGCAGCATTAGATGAAGTTCTTTTAAAATTTTGCATGGCAGGAATGTCTCTCTTTGCATTTAGCACATTGGGGTTATGTCAACAGTCTATGGCAAAGTGTCTCACTTTGCCACAACACCAACACTCATGAATATTGTATCTTCTTTTCTGAACAGATTTAGAAGTGAAAGCTTCACCTTTTTGTTCATTAAAGAAGACAGCAGCATTCTTCAAGTTCTTGTCAACAATCTCTTGGCATTTTACCTGTCTATAGCTTGTCTTAGCAGTCATTATCTGATTGATATCAGCAGGTCTCAGTTTGGAGGCTGAGCATGAGTTGATAACATCAGATATTGCCCTGTAAGAGTAATCTATAGGCTTGACAACAGTCATCTGTTTTGTTGGAAGGAACTTGGAAGAAGCAGCTTTCTTCTCCTTGAGTGAGGGGGCTAAGGCATCAAACACAAATAGTCAAGGATGGGTCATCTGTATTTCCTCATATGGGGTCTTTAAGGCACTCAAGTTCATCCCCTTTCTTCAAATTATAGCTGTGGGCATTTTTGCTCATGTTATTGGATCTATCATTCAACAAGTGACCATACATTCTCTCTTGGTCATACTTGTTGGATGGAAACAATACCTTCTCAAAAGAAATCATAAGCTTCATTGGAGCTTTGCCCTTACTCTTATTCATTCTGGCATTCCTCTCATTGAACCCAACCCCTTCTTACAAGTTTGGGAGGTGAAGGAGACAATGAGTGACAATACAGATTTCGATTTAGAGTATTGGGCCACTAGCTTCCTCTCTTTGAGGAGCTTTTCTTCTAGATCTTTAATTAATATATTTTTATTACTTATACTTGTGTCTTGTATCACTATGATTGTTTTAAGTTTGGATATTTCCTTGCTCAGTTGATTTAGCTGTGAAGCATACTCAGTGTGCAAAGAAATATCTTTTCTTAGGGAATCAATCTTCTTAGCTTGTCTTTTGACAAGCAGTTTGCTCTTCTTTAGAGCTTCCAAGATCAAATCATAATTATCAATCAGTTGATTGACATCTCCCTCAGATTCTGAGCCACCTTTACCACAAGATGAAGGTGCTTCAGAATGTGGACTAGTTTCATATTTAGATTCAGATTCAGAGGAGGAGATAGAGTGTATTAATACCTCATCAGGATCAAAATTGTCCTGATTGTTTTCTCCTTCAGTCATGGCCATCAATCCATAGCAGTCATTGACTTCTTCTTCATCCTCATTATCACTGTCTGAATGTGACAGAGGGGCCCTGATGCCTATCCTTGCAGCTGGATAGTCATCATCTTCTTCAGCAGCAGCAAACAGCCCAATATAAGCTTCATATTCTTCTTCAAAATCTGAAGATACTGAGTCAGATTAACTTCAGCTCTTCTCCTTCTTGGCAAGGAAAGTTTTTTCAGCTTTCTTGCCCTTGTGGTGATGGTGCTTCTTCTCACCTATTTCTTTCCTTTTGACTGGCAGTCAGCAATGACATGTCCAGGCTTGTTGCAGCAATAACATATAACATTTGTAAAAATATGTTTACTAGGATTAGTTTCATACATGTTTCCTTTGGAGTAGTTCTTTCCAGATCTATTGTTGTCCTTCTTGTAGTTTGAAGATGAGGAAGGTTTGATCTTCCATTGCTTCCTCTTCATCATCTTCTTGAATTGCCTTGAGAAGGTAGTAAATTCCTCATCAGACATGTTGTTGTCAGATGTGTTGGACTCAGAACTCTCTGAGCCAGCTGGCCTTCTTGGAGGAGAGGGAATTCTCTCCTTGCTCTTCTTAGAGCTCTCAGCTTTGAGAGTAACAGACCTCTCCTTGACATGGGACCTGATGGTGGTTCTTCTTCCTTCCTTGCAGATAGCTATATCTCATAAGAGAGCAGCTTTCCAAATAGAGTATGTGGAGGATTATCAGCTAGCTTGGTCACCTCCCTTATGGCTTAGAGACCTCAGAAACTTATCATTCACCTCATATAGTTGTTGAAGACCCTTCCATAAGTCCTCAGCTCATTGACCACCCTGAAGAACCTTTCATAGCATTCAGCTATGTTATCTTTGTTATTCTGGTGGAAGGCTTCATATTCCTAATTTAGCAGGGATTTCTTATCAGCACTTACTATGATATTTTAAGCTTTCTTGCCCATAATAGCAAGATTTACTTCATCCCGAGTAATCTCAGTATATAACTCGGGCACTCTCACATTTGGATCAATAGTGGAGACTTTTGGGGGGATAAAAGGTCCCTCCCTAATAGTGATATAAATCCTAGGGTCTGAGGTTTCCATGAATAGCTTCACCCTTTGCTTCCATATGACAAAGGACTCTTTTCTGCATATAGGCAACTTCATAGAGCTCATCTCCTCATGAGCCTCTGCAACAGACATATTTGGAATAGTAGACTACCTCTTATAGGATCTGGTCAGACTGCTAAGTCCTTTTTGACCAACCTCCCTCTGATACCACTTGATAGCAAACTTAGTAGTAGTCTAAATCACCTAAAGGGCGGTGAATAGGTTGTTTGAATTTTTATTCTTTTACTTAGCCTTTTTTGGTTGTTAAGCTCAATCAAAACACACACAGAAAGCACACTATGATTTATAGTGGTTCCCCAAGATATGGGTACATCCACTCTCCCTCTCCACATTTCTAACAGTGTGTTAGACAAGGCAACCTCCTCCAAACCTCAACTCAAAGAGCTTACAACACAGATCTCTCAGGATCTCTCAGGTCTCCTCCAAGACCCTACCTCAGGTCACAGCCCCACAAACTCAGAGTACACTCTACTCCTACAGCTCAGTGACCCCCCTGATCACTTACCTCAGGCCTATAAATAAGCCTTACCACTAAGGCTAGGAGGACAACCCTACCACCAGCACGCAGGACTTACACTCAGGCTCAACAGCCCTACACTCAAGCTTAATAGCCCTACACTCGGTTCAAGACCTTACAGAAAGTCTTTGTTTTCAAGGGTAGCAAAACCACCTAGAGGGAGGGTGAATAAGTTTATAGGTCTTTAGTATATCTTTTAACTTTAATAAGTTTAGGTTGTGAGTGGTGATTTACTTCCTATTGCTTTCAAGACATTCACCCAGACGACACAGCAATTTATAGTGGTTCCAAGATTATGGGTACGTTCACTGTCCCTCTCACATTTCTAACAGTGTGTTAGACAAGGCACTTCTCCAAAATCTCGGCTCTTAAGAGCTTACAACACGATCCCGCAGGACCACTCAGTCTCCTCCAAGACTTAAAACTTGGGCGCAAAGCCCTACAACTCAGTGATCAGAAGATCACCTACCTCAGGCCAAAGGCCCTACCACTAAGGCTGGGAGGACAGCCATACCTCAGATCCAAAGGATCCAACAATTCAGGCCAAAGTCCTACACTAAGATTCTTAACATAATCCTACCATTCAGATTCACTCTTGAATCCTACCTCAGATCTATAACAGATCCTGCAATATCAGCCTTTATAACACAGGCTTACAGCTCAGATCCAAAATAATCTTACAGAGAGAATAAGGTTTGATGTTGATTTGACACCAGAAAAATTATCTATGTGTCTATATCTCCTTCTGTCCTGAGAAAGATCAGTTCAGATTTCTTCTTCACAGCTCCAGAAAATAGTCTTCAAGATTTGCTCAGCTTGGGTTGTGAAGTGGCCGCAGCTAGGGTTAGCTCTTGTTGCTCCTTCTTTCTTGTTATTGATGATGAAGACGACAAACAGGAAGAGCTTTCAGGTTGATTGATTTGAACTTATGCTTCTTGTCTCAGCAATAATGGCGATGAAGATCTGCCGCTTTTCGAAAAGACAAAGCCTTAAAAGTTAATTCGATTCCGCCAATCTCATTCCTTTTATCTTTCGTCGTACAACGGCTTTCTTGACCTGTGGGCCCAGCTTTAATTGTTGGTATATAGCCTTCCTTTTACAGAATATATTATACAGCTGGTTATCAGCGCCATCAGTGGTGGATTCCAGCTTTCCCGCAACGAGTTTGAATTCCGTTGACTTTTGTTGACTTAGCCAAATTCTCAGTTCCATCTCAGGCGTTGAGTGCGTTGAGAGAACTGACTTCACTCAGCGTATCTGGACTTAGCCAAATTCTCTACACAATCAGGCGTTGAGTGCGTTGAGTGAATTGGCTTCACTCAACGCCTCTGAACTTAGACAATTCTTCTGCCTTGCATAGGCGTTGAGAACGTTGAGTGAATGGCCTTCACTCAATGCTTTTTGACTTGGCCAAACTTTCTGCACTATCAGGCATTAAGTGTGTTGAGTGCGTTGAGTGAACCTTCATCACTCAACGCCCTTGGACTTAGCCGCTTCACCGATTGTCTGTCTTCATGCTGAGTGGTTGAGTGAACTGGCTTCACTCAATACTTCTATACTTAGCCGTAATTCTGAAATCTGTCAGCTTGTTGAGGCGTTGAGTGAACTGGCTTCACTCAACGCCTGTTAACTTAGCCGCAATATTGTCTTTGCAACCTGTTGGGCTTTGACTGTCCTGTCTTTACTCAGCGTTTTTGCTCTCTGGCGTTGAGTGAACTGGCTTCACTCAACGCCTATGGACTTAGCCGTAGAATTACTTTGCAGACTGCTGGGCTTTGACTATCCATACCTTACTCAGCATTTTTTGATATCTGGCATTGAATGAAGTGGCTTCACTCAACGCCTGTGGACTTAGGCGATTTTCAACATTTTCAGCATCCTTCTTTGACATCTGGCGTTGAGTGAACTGGCTTCACTCAACGCATGTGGACTTAGATAGATTTTTGTCTCTTCACTCATCTACCTTGTGACCGGTTGTCACAACCACTTGGAATACCTGTCCAACCTGCATGCATGAACTTAAACATACATCAAATACAATTATGTGTATATCATTGACTTGTTTGACTTCTACAAATCTGGGACGTTGTGAGCAATGGACCCAACAATCTCCCTCTATTTGAAGAAGTCAAAACTCTCAAACAGAATTCTTAGTCAATGATGTACACTAACATATGCAGCAGATAAAACAGTAAATTTGCAAACTTAACACCATATAATAAGATTGTCAAATTATAGGTTGTCACACTTCCTTTGCCTGCAAGGTGATGATGATCACTTGCAGCTCCCTCATTTTTGCTACATGATGCTTAATCATTACCTTCTTCCCAACAATCTCCTCATTTACCTTGCCTACAGGGTGATCATTACTACTCTCTGCTCTCTGCTCCTCTTATTTTGCTACATAGCTTTGATCATTTCCTTGATCCCTTCCTTCTTCCCCTCTTTGACTTCTGTAAAATAGTCAGGGGGGTGCTGGCCTCTAAATAACTTCTCTCCTTTTTTAATTTCAGATAATCAACTATTGCATCTTCTTGTTCTCTACAATAAGCTGAACTTGCCCCCCCCCCCCTCAACTGGAGCATCTTCTATCATCTTTTCTGATAGACTCTTGAACCATTTGGAGAGCTTGATACCATTGAATGTATTTTCAACCTGCAAGAAGTTGTACAACCTGCAACAAAAACAATAAGAGGAGCATCTGAAGCTAGACCGAGTTCAACATACCCAACTCAAACTTGAAGGTGTTGAACTTTGCTTCATATAGTGGCTTAGTGAAGATATCAGTCACCTGCTTGTCTGTAAGGACAAACTCAAAACTGATATCTAATCTCTATGTGTTTAGTCCTGTTGTGTGAGACAGGATTCCTAGCTATAGAGATTGCACTAGTAGAATCACAAAAGAAAGGACTTCTACTTATCTGGAGGTTATAGTCCTGGAGCTGATGTTGGATCCACAGCAACTATGCACAGCAGCCCCCAACAGCTATATATTCTGACTCTGCAGTTGAAATTGCAACACTTGTTTGCTTCTTGCTGCTCCATGACACTAGTCTTCCTCCCAAGAGCCGACAGGTGCCTGAAATGCTTTTCATATCATCTTTGCAGCCTGCAAAATTTGCATCTGAATAACCTGTTAGTTCAAAATCCCTATTTCTAGGGTATCATAGGCCAAAATCTGGTGTGCTCTTAAGATACCTCAAAATCCTCTTAGCATCAGAGTAGTGAGATTCTTTAGGGCAGGCCTGATACCTAGCACAAACACATGTAGCATACATGATGTCTGGCCTACTTGCAGTAAGGTATAAAAGGGAGTCAATTATCCTTCTATACAAAGTTTCATCAACAGGTTTCTCTACCTCATCATTGTTTATAGGCATACTTGATCCCATGAGAGTTTTCATGGTGGAGGCATTCTCCATACCAAACTTTTTGATCAACTCTCTGGTGAACTTAGACTGGAATATGGACAAGTCATCATCAGTCTGTCTTACTTGGAGGCCCAAGAAAAACTTGAGCTCACTCATACTGCTCATCTCAAACTTTTCTTGTATAAATTTAGCAAACTTTTGCAAAGGTTGTCATCAGTAGATCCAAATATTATGTCATCTACATAAATCTGGACTATGATGATCTTGCCCTTAGATTCCCTTAGGAATAGGATCTTGTCTATCATCCCCCTTGAGAATTTGTTCTCAATGAAAAAGTTAGACAATGTCACATACCATGCTCTAGGTGTTTGCTTCAACACATATAGAGCTTTCCTAAGTCTATAAACAAATTCAGGTGAGTTAGAGTCAATAAAACCTAGAGGTTGTTCAACATAAATCTCTTCCTTTAAGTCACCATTCAGAAAGACTGACTACACATCCATCTGGTAGACTTTGAATCCCTTGTGTGCAGCATATGCAAGGAACAGTCTGATGGTTTCCAATGTGGCTACTGAGGCAAAGGTTTGATCAAAATCAATGCATTCTCCTTACATGTATCCTTTAGCCACCAGCCTAGCCTTATTCTTGATTATAATGTCATTTTCATCAAGCTTATTCCTATAAATCCACATGACTCCAAAGACATTATGTCCTTGTGGTCTGGGAACCAGCTTCCAGACCTTACACCTCTTAAACTGGTTCAGTTTCTTTTGCATTATTACAATCCAGAATTGATCTATGTTGGCTTCTTCAAATCTCTTGGGCTCAAACTGTGACAGGAAACTATAATACAGAGTTGTATTCAGACTTTTACTCCTTATCACTACTCCTTGGCTGGCATCACCATTGATCTGGTGTCTTAGATGATCCCTTAGATGTCTGACTGCTGGAGGCAATCTTGCTTCAGCCTCTTGATCTTCATTGTCTTCACTTTGTTGATCATCATCCACAAGTTGTGTGTCATGTGCTTCCTCTGGAATGAACACTCTGTCAGATTCATCTTAAACTAATGGAGCAGCCTCCTTGATAGTCAGCTTGTCCATCATCAGCTCAGTACCTACAGGACTAGAAGAGGAGCTTGGCAGATCACTGTTAATCATTGTGGACTCATCAAAAACTACATGAATAGACTCTTCTACAACTTGATTTTTCAAGTTGTAGATCTTATAAGCCTTGTTATAATTGTTGTACCCAACAAAAATCCCTTCATAGGACTTGGCAACAAACTTAGTCGTATAGGACTTTTCATTGTTTAGCACATAGCACTTACTACCAAAGATCCTAAAATAGCTTAAGTTTGGTTTTCTGCCTTTTAAGATCTCATAGGGAGTCTTCTTGTGGCTCTTGGTGATAGAAGCCTTGTTAAGGACATAACGTGCAGTATTAACTGGCTCAGCCCAGAAGTATTCTGTGAGAAATGTGTCACTCAACAAGGTCCTTCCAGCCTCTATGAGAGACTTATTATTTCTCTCAGCAATCCCATTTTTCTGGGGTGTTCTAGGAGAGAAGAATTCTTGGTGAATCTCGTGCTCTTCACAGAACCTTGTCATGCATTTAGACTAAAATTCAGTCTCATGGTCACTTCTGATTTTGACCACAGTACTGTCAAATTCATTCTGAATTTGCTTGATAAATGTCTTGAAGACATCAGGGGTTTTAGATTTCTTCCTAAGAAAGAAAACTCAAGCAAATCTGGAAAAGTCATCAACAACCATAAGGATATAGACTTTCCTACCTTATTGAGTCTTTGTTCTCAATGCCCTTGAAGGAGTTCTTGGTCTGTTTGCCCTTTTGACATGAAGAGCAGATACCATCCTTAGTGCACTTCATCTTAGGATCATTCCTAACTAGCTCTTCACTAAAGAGCTTGTCTATGGTTTATAATTCAGATGAGCTAGCCTCTTGTGTCACTGGACACAGTATGTGATTTTCTCATCTGCAACTAGGCATACAGGGGAGTCTATATCTAAACATAGAAAATTTAAACAATAGATGTTCCCACTCCTAGTGCATGTCAAGATGACCTCTTGGTCACTTAGGCTCCATTTGGTTTGGCGGTGGCGGGTCGATCCGGCGGGTGGAAACGGAGTGTTCGAACCGGAGGGGGGAGGTGGCTGCTCCAAACGGAGCTTTTTGGGGCTTTTTTCAAGGCGGGCGGGTGGAAACGGAGCAAACGCCGCCGGAGGTTCATTTGTTTACCCTCCTTCCGACGGCGTTTGCCCAAAACGGAGCAACGAAACGCTCAAACAAACAGAGCCTTAACCTCTTAATCTGGCACTCATTCTTGTGGAATGAGGTGACATAGCCTAGATCACATAACTGGTTTATGCTTATTAGGTTATGTTGCAAACTTTCCACATAAGCCACTTTGGTAATAGTAACTATGTCATTAGTGATCTTACCATACCCTCTGGTGACTCCTCTGTTTGAACCACCAAAGATAACTTTGGGTTCATCCTTCGCTGGAGTATACTCCTTCATATTACTCCTTGTTCCAGTCATGTGCCTGGAACAACCACTGTCCAAGTACCGTATAGGAGTATAAGCACTTGGACAAACCTACAAAGCATATTTACATTACCTTAGGACCCCAATATTTATAGGTCTTTGGTGCATGTTAGTCTGAAAATGAAAATGTCCACCATCAGTTTTTCTAACTGGTAGACAGACTTTAGTTCTGGCCACACTTAGATTATGTCAGCAATCTATGTCATAGTGGCCCACTTTGTCACAGCACCAGCACTTAGGAATGTTATACCTTCTTTTCTGAGATGTTCTGCTAGCTGTGCTGACAGCAGCTCACTGTCCAGAAGGGACATCAGCAGCCTTTTTCAGGTTCCTTTCAGATAGGATCTGGCTGAAGGTAAGTCTTCCAATAGACTTATTTGGTCTACTCTGAATGTCATCACCAGCAGTCTTCTTTGCAAAATACATGCCCTTGACAGCATCAGAAATAGCCAAATCAGGCTTGTTGATAGACTAATCCTTGGTCAGAGTCTTTGCTAGATGGCCCTGAACTTTGGTTGCAGTCACATTCTTAAGAGTGAGGCCTGGAGCACCAAATACAAATGGTCCATGATGGGTCATTTGAATTTCTTCATGGGCTGTCTTGAAGGCACTCATCCTCATTCCTCTTCTCATTCCAATGGTAGGTACACTTGTATCCTTCTAGGAAGAATTATAATTCTTCCAGTGACCCTACATGGAGTCCTGATCATACCTGTTAGAAGGGAGTATTACCCTTTTAAAGGCAATGGGTGGCTGAACTGGAGCTTTTCCCTTTCCTTTGAAAGGAGCAGCCCTTGATGATTACCTGCATGAGTTCACCAAGCTGGGGCGTTATGCGGGGTCTACTTTTGCGGAGGAAGCGCGGAAGACGAATAGGTTCTATGAGGGTCTTCGTGATGAGCTGCGGTTGGCTCTCCCGAGTTCAGTGAACCAAGGCTTCCAAGCATTGGTAGATACAGCCTGCGCGCTGGAGAAGGATTTGAAACGAGTATACGACAAGAAGAACTTGGCGGCGGAAAAGTCGGAGTTCAAGGTTCCGTAGTCGGAACAGTCGGAGTTGAGGAAACGAGACAAAAAGAGGTTCAGACCTGCTGAACAAGCTCAGTCGAATGTTACTTCGGGAGCAACGTACAGGCAAGGACGTGTGGAGACACGTACGTGTTTTAACTGTAGGAAGCAGGGGCATCTAACCCGTGATTGTTGGAGTGGCCCTCCGAAGGGTGAGAAAAAGACAGGTGCGTCCTATGAAGAGAAGTGCAAGGCCGGGGTAGAGTCATCTGCATCTCGGGCGCAGCCTCGATTGTATACTCTCGAGTTGCAGGAGCCGCAAAGCTCGAATCGTGAAGAGCAGCCTAATCGCGTGCATAATCTGGGGTTACAGGAGGCTGTAAAACGGATTATGAGAGACGCGGATAAGCGGAAGTGAAGTAAAGAATGTACTTTACTATTGTCGTGTTGTAATATGTACATATTGTATGTATGTGTGTTTGTTGAAAAACACTTGTGTTTGTGCGATGCCATGGGCCGAAACAAGCTGCGGCCTCGGAGCTCTAAACCTGGATCGTTTTGGTATATTGTGCATCGAATGAATGGTTGTGTTGATATTACAGTTGCGCTAAATTTCGGGACAAATTTTTTATAAGGAGGGGAGGGTTATAACACCCCAAATTTCAATTTGGAGTTCAGGCTGGGTGACACGGCCTGGGACACGGGCGTGTCCCAGGGCGTGTCCAGCTCTGGGTACTCGGGTGTGTCGCGAGAGCTCGACGAAAATGAAGTCGACGATCGTTGAGAGGCGGGCTTGGGACACGGGCGTGTCCAAGGGCGTGTCCTGCTCGGGTTGGTAACCGAGCGGCATTGAGTGTGGCACACGGCCTGTGACACGGGCGTGCCACAGGGGCGTGTTTGGTACACGGCCAAGGACACGGGCGTGTGCCTTAGTCGTGTTCTTCTCGGGAGAGTTGATCCAGTGTTGATTGAGGGACACGCCCCTCAACACGGGCGTGTACCTGGTGACACGGGCGTGTACCTGGTGACACGGGCGTGTCAGGAGTTTGACACGGGCGTGCCCAACCCGTGTTCTGATCCGGATTTAGTCGGTTCAGTTGTCGCTTAAGGGACACGGCCTGTGACACGGGCGTGTCACAGGCAGTGTCAGACCTGTTTAGATGCTTTTCAATGCAGATCAAGGCCGTTCATTTCCTTCTATTTGGATCCTGTGGTCCAATCTCCTTCCTGCTAATATAAGGCCGAGAATAAAGGATAGAATCTCATTCAAGCTTTGGCCATTCTCTTTCTAAAGAGAAGAGAGAGAGGAGAGCAAGGAAGGAAGAAGGAGAAGCTTTCCGACCGCCGGTGGAGCTTCAGCGGTCCGAATCAAGAGCCGAGTTCAGCGTTGTGGAGGAAAGGCCGTCGCTGTGATTTCCAACCGGCCAGTTTGTCATGGCTCCGAAGCGATCGTCAAGGGTAACGATCTCCTTTTTGGACAAGTGAAGTCCTACTTTATGTATGTGCATGGGATCATCCACCAAGAGGTGGAAAGCGTAAGCGATTCCGGTGGTTGAGTCTGCATTTAGATCCGGAAGTGTGTAGTACGGAATAGGCATGCAGTGTGAAGCTCATCTGGACGGGTAGTCTAGATTGGTGATGTTGCGAACCGAAGAAGACTCTGTGTATATAACGAATAACTTGCGGAGAGTGTGAGGACGCTTGTGAATTTTGGTAAGGAAGCTTTGCATAGCTCCTTTGGTTGTACGCTCGATACGAGCTGTGTGATGGATTGGAAAGTGGCACTAGGTGCCTGTGTTGAGAGATGGATACGAGAACCTCTGAGTGGGTAGGCCACCCAACAAGTTCAGTGGTAGGATTGTTGTGAGCGAGCATCTCTGAGTGGGATGGGCGCGAGAAGTCGCCAATAGGGGTTTGGCGGCTGATGCCCATGGCCAACAAGTTAAGAACCTCTGAGTGGGTAGGCCACCCAACAAGTTCAGTGGTAAGATCGTTGTGAGCGGTCGTTTGGTAGCACTGCAAATGGGGGGCTGCTGGCCTTCCCGGCGTGTCGATCGATAATGTTCAAGTGTTGCGGTGAGGTTACCATCTCTGAATTGGATGGGTGAGAGGGTCTCCAGTCTGCGCGCTGTAGTAGACTATGCTCCATCGCCAACAAGTTAAGAACCTCTGATCGGTGGTGGAACCAAAGGAATGATCCGATCCACCGTAAGCGTGCCATGAGTGCATGGAGCGTCTGGCACGAAGGCCGGCGTGGGTGATGTTGTTATGCCGGAGTGCACTTGTTGTGATATATATATTGTGATTGCAATGCATGTAGGGAAGGAACCACTGCTCTGGATAAGGGGTAGGGTCGTTATAATTGCTCAGTTGAATGCTGATCGTTGCTTTGTTTATCACCCGTGGGATGGACGTCCATATGCAGGTGTTGCGAGCTGAACTGGACTGAGCGGGCTGAAGCCCTTGCTGCTACTGTTTGTAGTCCCTCGAAGGTCGTGCGAAGAATTGGATTTCATGTGTGGCCGGCCTGCGTGCCGATGTATGAAACCACCTTTTGTAAAGAGAAACTTGTAAGGCCTTAAGGCCGTGAGCGTTTGAGTTGTATACATTCCTGGTGTTATATATAAATGGGTATTTATATATTTAGTAGACATTCGTTGGATGAGTTCTTATAAGTAATAAACTTCCGCTAGAATGCTCTGAGGTAGGATGCGAGTAGATGGTATTTTGGTATTCACACGTGACCTCGCTGTTCGTCTGTGAAATATGGCATGGGGCCCCGACCGGACCCTCTGTTATATTCCATGTGACGGATGGAGGCGTTACAAAGTGGTATCAGAGGTTCGGGTTTGGTAGTGATCACATAATTGAACTCAAGAATGTCCACTAGGAATGTGAGCGTGTATATTCGGTATGTTTGCCGTTTTGGAATGGACGTTAACGATGTCTTGTTCACGTATAGATGACAAGGAGTGGAGTTGGGCAGTCTGAACCCCAGCGTTCGGATAAGAGTGCGGCACCAGCTGAGGTGCCCACACCTCCCCCTTCAGCAGAAACCATACGCTTAGTTGCGGATGCGCTTTTTGCCATGTATCAAGCACAACCTGTTGGGCAGACAACGCCTGTAGTGGAACAAGTAAGGGTTGATGTGAGGCAAGAGCGTGTTGAGGCTCGGATTGACGAGAAAGCAGCTAATGAGCAGCTAAAGCGTTTTATGGAGTTTCATCCACCTACGTTTGATGGGGCGGGTTCCACAACACAAGTCGAGGATTGATTCGCCAGAGTGAAGTGAATCCTGACAGCAATCAAGACTGATGAGAGACAAAAGGTTACTTTAGCCACTTTCCTGCTGGAAGGAGAGGCGAGGCTTTGGTGGGATGAAGTTGAGTTGCACCAAATAGCGGGCAGAGGCTTACAGGAGATATCGATGGAGGAATTCTCTAGACTATTTTGGGAAAAGTTCTTGTCGGTGTCACGGCGAATCGCAATGGAGAACAAGTTCCAACGTCTGGTGCAGGGTGATCGTACTGTGGATGATTACCTGCATGAGTTTACCATGCTAGGGTGTTATGCGGGGTCGACTTTTGCGGAAGAAGAGCGGAAGACGAATAGGTTTTGTGAGGGACTTCGTGATGAGCTGCGGTTGGCTCTCCCGAGTTCAGTGAACGAAGGCTTCCAAGCATAGGTAGATACAGCTTGCGCGCTGGAGAAGGATTTGAAACGAGTATACGACAAGAAAAACTTGGCGGCGGAAAAGTCGGAGTGCAAGGTTCCGCAGTCGGAACAGTCGGAGTTGAGGAAACGGGACAAAAAAGGGTTCAGACCTACTGAACAAGCTCAGTCGAATGTTACTTCGGGAGCAACGTACGGGCAAGGACGTGTGGAGACACATACGTGTTTTAACTGTGGGAAGCAGGGGCATCTAGCCAGTGATTGTTGGAGTGGCCCTCCGAAGGGTGAGAAAAAGACAGGTGCGTCCTATGAAGAGAAGGGCAAGGTCGTGGCATAGTCATCTGCATCTCGGGCGCAGCCTCGATTGTATACTCTCGAGTTGCAGGAGCAGCAAAGCTCGAATCGTGAAGAGCAGCCTAATCGCGTGCATAATCTGGGGTTACAAGAGGCTGTAAAACGGACTATGAGAGACGCGGATGAGCGGAAGTAAAGTAAAGAGTGTACTTTACTATTTTCGTGTTGTAATATGTACATATTGTATGTATGTGTGTTTGTTGAAAAACACGTGTGTTTGTGCGATGTTGTGGTGCGAGACAAGCTGCGGCTTATGAGCTCTAAACCCGAATCGTTTTGAAATATTGTGCATCGAATGAATGGTTGTGTTGATATTACAGTTGCGCGAAATTTCGGGACGAAATTTCTATAAGGAGGGGAGGGTTGTAACACCCCAAATTTCAATTTGGAGTTCAGGCTGGGTGATACGGCCTGGGACACGGGCGTGTCCCAGGGCGTGTCCAGCTCTGGGTACTCGGGTGTGTCGCGAGAGCTCGACGAAAATGAAGTCGACGATCGTTGAGAGGCGACACGGCCTGGGACACGGACGTGTCCCAGGGCGTGTCCTGCTCGGGTTGGTAATCGGGCGGTGTTGAGTGTGGCACACGGCCTGTGACACGGGTGTGTCACAGGGGCGTGTTTGGCACACAGCCAAGGACACGGGCGTGTCACAGGGGCGTGTTTGGCACACGGTCAAGGACATGGGCGTGTGCCGTAGCCGTGTTCTTCTCGGGAGAGTTGATCCTGTGTTGATTGAGGGATACGCCCCTCAACACGGGCGTGTACCTGGTGACACGGGAGTGTTAGGAGTTTGACACGGGCGTGTCCAACCCGTGTTCTGATCCGGATGGAGTCGGTTCAGTTGTCGCTTAAGGGACACGGCCTGTGACACGGGCGTGTCACAGGCCGTGTCAGACCTGTTTAGATGCTTTTCAAAGCAGATCAAGACCGTTCATTTCCTTCTATTTGGATCATGTGGTCCAATCTCCTTCCTGCTAATATAAGGCTGAGAATAGAGGATAGAATCTCACTCAAGCTTTGACCATTCTCTTTATAAAGAGAAGAGAGAGAGGAGAGCAAGGAAGGAAGAAGGAGAAGCTTTCCGGCCGCCGGTGGAGCTTCAGCGGTCCGAATCGAGAGCCGAGTTCAGCGTTGTGGAGGCAAGACCGTCGCGGTGATTTCCAACTGGCCAGTTTGTCATGGCTCTGAAGCGATCGTCAAGGGTAACGATCTCCTTCTTGGATAAGTGAAGTCCTACTTTATGCATGTGCATGGGATCCTCCACCAAGAGGTGGAAAGCGTAAGCGATTCCAGTGGTTGAGTCTGCATTTAGATCCGGAAGTTTGTAGTACGGAATAGGCATGCAGTGTGAAGCCCATCTGGACGGGTAGTCTAGATTGGTGATGCTGTGAACCGGAGAATACCCCATGTATATAACGAATAACTTGCGGAGAGTGTGAGAACACTTGTGAATTGTGGTAAGGAAGCTTTGCATAGCTCCTTTGGTTGTACGCTCGATATGAGCTGTGTGATGGATTGGAAAGTGGCACTAGGTGCCTGTGTTGAGAGATGGATACGAGAACCTCTGAGTGGGTAGGCCACCCAACAAGTTCAGTGGTAGGATTGTTGTGAGCGAGCACCTCTGAGTGGGATGGGCGCGAGAAGTCGTCAATAGGGGTTTGGCGGCTGATGGCCATGGCCAACAAGCTAAGAACCTCTGAGTGGGTAGGTCACCCAACAAGTTCATTGGTAAGATCGTTGTAAGCGGTCGATTGGTAGCACTGCAATTGGGGGGATGCTGGCCTTCCCGGCGTGTCGATCGATAATGCTCAAGTGTTGTCGTGAGGTTACCATCTCTGAATGGGATGGGTGAGAGGGTCTCCAGTCTGCGCGTTGTAGTAGACTATGCTTCATCGCCAACAAGTTAAGAACCTCTGATCGGTGGTGGAACCAAGGGAATGATCCGGTCCACCGTAAGCGTGTCATGAGTGCACGGAGCGTCTGGCACGAAGGCTGGCGTGGGTGATGTTGGTGTGCCTGAGTGCACTTGTTGTGATATATATATTGTGATTGCAATGTATGCAGGGAAGGAACCACTGCCCCGGGTAAGGGGTAGGGTCGTTATAATTGGTCAGCTGAATGCTGACCATTGCTTTGTTTATCACCCGTGGGGTGGACGTACATATGCAGGTGTTGTGGGCTGAACTGGACTGAGCGGGCTGAAGCCCTTGCTGCTGCTATTTGTAGGCCCTCGAAGGCCGTGCGAAGAATTGGATTTCATGTGTGGCCGGCCTGCGTGCCGATGTATGAAACCACATTTTGTAAAGAGAAACTTGTAAGGCCTTAAGGCCGTGAGCGTTTGAGTTGTATACATTCCTGGTGTTATATATAAATGAGTATTTATATATTTAGTGGACATTCGTTGGATGAGTTCTTATAAGTAATAAACTTCGGCTAGAATGCTCTGAGGTAGGATGCGAGTAGATGGTATTTTGGTATTCACACGTGACCTCGTTGTTCGTCTGTGAAATATGGCGTGGGGCCCCGGCCGGACCCTCTGTTATATTCAATGTGACGGATGGAGGTGTTACAGGTTCTCTCTTGAACCCAAAAGTATACTTTGAATGTTATCCTTGGAGATCTACTTAAACTGTTAAGCCTTTCTTGAATAATCCTCATCTGATACTACTTGAAAGTCTTTGTTTTCAAGGGTAGCAAAAAAACCTAGAGGGGGGGTGAATAGGTTTTTAGGTCTTTAGTATATCTTTTAACTTTAATAAGTTTAGGTTGTGAGTGGTGATCTACTTTCTATTGCTTTCAAGACATTCACCCATACGACACAGCAATTTATAGTGGTTCCCCAGATTATGGGTACGTTAATTGTCCCTCCCGCCTTTCTAACAGTGTGTTAGACAAGGCATTTCTCCAATATTTTGGCTCCTAAGAGCTTACAAAACGATCTCGCAGGACCACTCAGTCTCCTCCAAGACTTACAACTCTGGCACAAAGCCCTACAACTCAGTGATCAGAAGATTACCTACCTCAGGCCAAAGGCCCTACCACTCAGGCTGGGAGGAAAGTACTACCTCAGATTCAAAGGATCCTACAACTCAGGCCAAAACCCTACACTCAGATTATTAACAGACTCCTACCACTCAGATTCACTCTTGAATCCTACCTCAGATCTATAACAGATCCTACAATCTCAGCATTTATAACACAGGCTTACAGCTCAGATTCAAAAAGATCTTACAGAGAGAATAAGGTTTGATGTTGATTTGACACCAGATAAATTATCTCTGTCTTTCTCCTTCTGCCCTGAGAAAGATCAGTCCAGATTTCTTCTTCACAGCTCCAGAAAATAGTCTTCAGGATTTGCTCAGCTTGAGCTGTGAAGTGGTCGCAGCTAGGGTTAGCCCTTGCTGCTCCTTCTTTCTTGTTGTTGATGATGAAGACGACAACAGCTAATAGAAAGAGCTTTTAGGTCGATTAATTTTAACTTCTGTTTTTTGTCTCAGCAACAATGGCGAGGAAGACGATGAAGATCTACCGCTTTTCGAAAAGACAAAGCCTTAAAAGTTAATTCGATTCTGCAGATCTCATTCCTTTTATCTTCCGCCGTGCAACGACTTTCTTGACCTATGGGCCCAGCTTTATTTGCTGGTATATAGCCTACCTTTTACATAATATATTATACAGCTGG
Source organism: Platanthera zijinensis (assembly GCA_039513925.1). NCBI lineage: Eukaryota > Viridiplantae > Streptophyta > Magnoliopsida > Asparagales > Orchidaceae > Platanthera > Platanthera zijinensis. Next base: position 133,028,798 of record CM077079.1, on the reverse strand, counting down.
CTATCGGCGTCATCAGTGGTGGATTCTAGCTTTCTGGCAACGAGTTTGAATTCCGTTGACTTTTGTTGACTTTTGCTGACGTCAGCATCTGTGGACTTAGCCAAATTTTCAGTTCCATCTCAGGCGTTGAGTGCGTTGAGTGAACTGGCTTCACTCAGCGCATCTGGACTTAGCCAAATTCTATGCACCATCAGGCGTTGAGTGTGTTGAGTGAACTGGCTTCACTCAACGCCTCTGGACTTAGACAATTCCTCTTCCTTGCTTAGGCGTTGAGAGCGTTGAGTGAATGGCCTTCACTCAACGCTTTTTGAGTTGGCCAAACTTTCTGCGCTGCCAGGCATTGAGTGCGTTGAGTGAACCTTCATCACTCAACGCCCCTGGACTTAGCCGCTTCACTAATTGTTTGTCTTCATGTTGAGACGTTGAGTGAACTAGCTTCACTCAACGCTTCTGTACTTAGCCGTAATTCTGAAATCTGCCAGCTTGTTGAGGCGTTGAGTGAACTGGCTTCACTCAACGCCTCTGGACTTAGTCGATTTTTATGTTCTTTCTTCTTAGGCTTTGACAGCAGCATGACTCAATGCTTCTGTTAAACTGGCGTTGAGTGAACTGGCTTCACTCAACGCCTGTGAACTTAACCGCAATATTATCTCTGTAACCTACTGCGCTTTGACTGTCCTATCTTTACTCAGCGCTTTTGCTGTCTGGCGTTGAGTGAACTGGCTTCACTCAACGCCTGTGGACTTAGCCGCAATATTCTCTCTGCAACCTGCTGGGCTTTGACTGCCCTATCTTTACTCAGCGCTTTTGTTGTCTAGTGTTGAGAGAGTTGGCTTCACTCAACGCCTGTGAACTTAGCCGTAGAATTACTTTGCAGACTGCTGGGCTTTGACTGTTCACACCTTACTCAGCGCTTTTTGGTATCTGGCGTTGAGTGAATTGGCTTCACTCAACGTCTGTGGACTTAGACGATTTTCAGTCTTTCCAGCATCCTTCTTTGACATTTGGCGTTGAGTGAACTGGCTTCACTCAACGCATGTGGACTTAGACAGATTTTTGTCTCTCCACTCATCAACCTTGTGACCACCTGTCACAACCACTTAGAATACCTATTCAACCTGCATGCATAAACTTAAACATACATCAAATACAACTATGTGTATATCATTGACTTGTTTGACTTCTACAAATCTGGGACATTGTGAGCAATGGACCCAACAATCTCTCCCTATTTGAAGAAGTCAAAACTCTCAAATAGAATTCTTAGTCAATGATATACACTAACATATGCAGCAGATAAAACAGTAAATTTGCAAACTTAACACCATAAAATAAGATTGTCAGGTTTTAGGTTACCACACTTCCTTTGCCTACAAGGTGATGATGATCACTTATAGCTCCCCCTGTTTTGCTGTCTGATGCTTGATCATTACCTTCTTCCCAACAATCTCCTCATTTAACTTGCCTGCAGGGTGATCATTACTACTCCCTGCTCCTTGCTCCCCCTATTTTGCTCCATAGCCTTGATCATTTCCTTGATCTCTTCTCCCCATTTTTGACTTCTGTAAAATAGTCAGGGGGGTGCTGGCCTCTGAATAACTTCTATCCCTTTTTGATTTCAGATAATCAACTGTTGCATCTTCTTGTTCTCTACAGAAAGCTGAACTTGATCCCCCTCAACTGGAGCATCTTCAATCATCCTTTCTGATAGACTCTTGAACTATTTGGAGAGCTTGATACCACTGAATGTATTTTCAACCTGCAAGAAGTTGTACAACCTGCAACAAAAACAATAAGAGGAGCATCTGAAGCTAGACCAAGTTCAACATACCCAACTCAAACTTGAACGTGTTAAACTTGAATTCATCTAGTGGCTTAGTGAAGATGTCAGCCACCTGCTTGTCTGTAGGGACAAACTCAAGACTGATATCTTCACATTCCACATGCTCTCTTATAAAGTGATATCTAATCTCTATGTGTTTAGTCCTGCTGTATGAGACGGGATTCCTAGCTATAGAGATTGCACTAGTAGAATAACAAAATAAAAGACTTCTACTTATCTGGAGGTTATAGTCCTGGAACTGATGTTGCATCCACAGCAACTGTACACAGCAGCTCCCAACAGCTATATATTCTCACTCTGCAGTTGAAATTGCAATATTTGTTTGCTTCTTGCTGTTCCATTACACTAGTCTTCCTCCCAAGAGCTGACAAGTGTCTGAAGTGCTTTTCATGTCCTCTTTGCAGCCTGAAAAATCTGCATCTGAATAACCTGTTAGTTCAAAATCCCTATTTCTAGGGTACCATAGGCCAAGATCTGGTGTGCTCTTAAGATACCTTAAAATCCTCTTAAGCAGCAGAGTAGTGAGATTCTTTAGGGCAGGTCTGATATCTAGCACAAATACATGTAGCATACATGATATCTGGCCTACTTGCAATAAGATATAGAAGGGAGCCAATTATCCCTTTATACAAAGTTTCATCAACAGGTTTTTCTGTCTCATCTTTGTCTATAGGCATACTTGATCCCATAAGAGTTTCATGGTGGAGACATTCCTCATACCAAACTTTTTGATCAACTCCCTGGTGAACTTAGACTGGAATATGGACAAGTCATCATCAGTCTGTCTTACTTGGAGGCTCAAGAAAAACTTGAGCTCACTCATAATGCTCATCTCAAACTTCCCTTGCATAAGTTTAGCAAACTTCCTGCAAAGGTTGTCATCAGTAGATCCAAAAATTATGTCATCTACATAAATCTGGACTAGGATGATCTTTCTCTTAAATTCCCTTAGGAATAGGGTCTTGTCTATCATCCCCCTTGAGAATTTGTTCTCAATGAGCAAGCTAGACAATGTCTCTTACCATTTTCCAGGGGCTTGCTTCAACTCATATAGAGCTTTCCTAAGTCTATAAACAAATTCAGGTGAGTTAGAGTCAACAAAACCTGGAGGATGTTCAACATAAACCTCTTTCTTTAAGTCACCATTCAGAAAGGCTAACTTCACATCCATCTGTTAGACTTTGAATCCCTTATGTGCAGCATATGCAAGGAACAGTTTGATGGCATTCAATCTGACTACTGGGGCAAAGGTTTGATCAAAATCAATACATTCTTCTTGTTTGTATCATTTAACCACCATTCTAACCTTGTTCATTATTATAATGTTATTTTCATCAAGCTTATTCCTATAAATCCACTTGACTCCAAAGACATTATGTCCTTGTAGTCTGGGAACCAGCTTCCAAACCTTACACCTGTTAAACTGGTTCAGTTCCTCTTACATTGCTACCATCCAGAACTGATCTATGTTGACCTCTTCAAATCTCTTGGACTCAACCTGTGACAGGAAACTATAATACAGAGCTGTATTCAGACTTTTACTCTTTGTCACTACTCCTTGGTTAGCATCACCAATGATCTGATGTCTTGGAATATCCCTTAAATGTCTGACTGCTGGAGGCAATCTTGTTTCAGCTTCCTGATCTTCATTGTCTTCACTTTGTTGATCATCATCCACAACCTGTGTGTCTTGTGCTTCCTCTCGAATGCACACTCTGTCAGATTCATCTTGAACTAATGGAGCAGTCTCCTTGAAAGTCAGCTTGTCCATCATCAGCTCAGTACCTACAGGACTAGAAGAGGAGCTTAGCAACTCACTGTTAATCATTGTGGACTCGTCAAAAACTAAATGAGTAGACTCTTCTACAACTTGATTTTTCAAGTTGTAGATCCAATAGGCCTTGCTATAATTGTGGACCCAACAAAAAATCCCTTCATAGGACTTGGCAGCAAACTTAGTCGCATAAGACTTTTCATTGTTTAGTACATAGCACTTACTACCAAAGATCCAGAAATAGCTCAGGTTTGGTTTTCTGCTCTTCAAGATCTCATAGGGAGTCTTCTTGTGGCTCTTGGTGATAAAAGCCCTGTTAAGGACATGACATGCAGTATTAACTGCCTCAGCCCAGAAGTATTCTGGGAGAGATGTATCACTTAACAAGGTTCTTCCAGCCTCTATGAGAGTCCTATTCTTTCTCTCAGCAATCCCATTTTGCTGGGGTGTTCTAGAAGAGGAGAATTCTTGGTGAATCTCGTGTTATTCACAGAACCTTGTCATACATTCAGATTGAAATTAAGTCTTATAGTCACTTTTGATTTTGACCACAGTACTGTCAAATTCATTCTGAATTTGCTTGACAAATGTTTTGAAGACATCAGGGGTTTCAGACTTCTTCCTAAGAAAGAAAACTCAAGAAAATCTGGAAAAGTCATCAACAACCACAAGGGTGTAGACTTTCCTACATATACTATGAACCGGCATAGGACCAAACAAGTCCATATGCAGGAGGTATAATCACCTTACTGAGTCTTTGCTCTCAATGCCCTTGAAAGAGGTCTTGGTGATGCAGTGGCCCAGAGCCGCCCCGCTCTGTCGGAGTCACACCGAGCCAGAGGAACACGAATGGCACCCACTGCCGGGCTGCAGCCCAAGCACCCCACCCATGACCGCACCTATTCTCAGCGCGGCGGGATGTTGAGGCGAGGTCTCGAACCCAGCCCCCTTGATAAAGAGCTTTCCTAACAGCTCAGTTGGTGATGAGAGCTGTTAGGAAAGCTCTTTATCAAGGGGGCTGGGTTCGAGACCTCGCCTCAACATCCCGCCGCGCTGAGAATAGGTGCGGTCATGGGTGGGGTGCTTAGGCTGCAGCCCGGCAATGGGTGTCATTCGTGTTCCTCTGGCTCGGTGTGACTCCGACAGAGCGGGGCGGCTCTGGGCCACTGCATCACTTGGTCTGTTTGCCATTTTGGCATGCAGAGCAGATACCCTCCTTAGTGCACTTCATCTTAGGATCATTCCTAACTAGCTCTTCACTAAAGAACTTGTCTATGGTTTTATAATAAAGATGAGTTAGCATCTTGTGTCACTGGACACAGTATGAGGTTTTCTCATCTGCAACTAGGCATACCGGGGAGTCTATATCTAAGCATAGAAAATTTAAACAATAGATGTTCTCACTCCTAGTGTCTGTCAAGATGACCTCTTAGTCACTTGACCTCTTAAACTGGCACTCATTCTTGTGGAATGAGGTGACATAGCCTAGATCACATAACTGGCTTATGCTTATTAGGTTATGTTGCAAACTTTCCACATAAGCCACTTTGGTGATAGTAAATATGTCATTAGTGATCTTACCATATCATCTGGTGACTCCTCTGTCTGAACCACCAAAGATAACTTTGGGTCCATCCTTCACTGGAGTATACTCCTTCAAATTACTCTTTGTCCAGTCATGTGCCTGGAACAACCAGTGTCCAAGTACCATATAGGGGTATGGGGACTTGGACTAACCTGCAAAGCATATTTACTTACCTTAGGACCCCAATATTTATAGGGTCCTTGGTGCATGTCAGTCTGAAAATGAACATGTCCACCAGCAGTTTTTCTGACTGATAGACTGACTGTTCTGGCCACACTTGGATTATGCCAACAATCTATGGCATAGTGGCCCACTTTGCCACATCACCAGCACTCATGAATGTTGTACCTTCTTTTCTGAGCTGCTCTGCTAGCTGCGCTGACAGCAGCTCACTGTCCAAAAAGAACATCAGCAGCCTTTTTCTGGTTCCTTTCAGATAGGATCTGGCTGAAGGTAAGTCTTCCAGTAGACTTATTTGGTCTGTTCTGAATGTCATCACTAGCAGTCTTCTTTGCAAAAGACATACTCTTGACAGCATCAGAAATAGCCAAATCAGGCTTGCTGATAGACTGATCCTTGGTCAGAGTCTTTGTTGGATGGCCCTGAACTTTGGCTGGAGACATATTCTTGAGAGTGGGGCTGGAGCACCAAATACAAATGGTCTATTATGGGCCATTTGAATTTCTTCATGGGCTACCTTAAAGGCACTCATCCTCATTCCTCTTCTCCTTCCATTGGTAGGTACACTTGTACCCTTCCAGGAAGAATTCTCATTCTTCCAGTAATCATAAATGGAGTCCTGGTCATACCTGTTAGAAGGGAGTATTACCCTTTTAAAGGCAATGGGTGGCTGAACTGGAGCTTTTCCCTTTCCTTTGAAAGGGGCAGCCCTTGTGTTTCCCTTGAATCCTAAGCCCCTCTTGTTCTTCTGAGAGGAGAAGGAGTCAATGATGGGCAACACAGAATTGGGCTTAGAGTAGCTAGCCACAATTCTCTTCTCCCTTTGGAGTTTTTCTTCTAGATCCCTAATAAGGGCATTCTTGTATTTTATGGTGTCTATCTGCATGATAGTAATGTTTTTCAGTTTGTTAACTTCTCTGATTTTCTGATCCAGTAAGATTGCTGACTCAGAATGCTGGGAAGCAGCAAGCTGTAGAGATGCAATTTCCTGAGCCTGCTTTTTAGGCAGCAGCTTACTTCTTTTTAATGTCTGCAGAAGTTCATCATACTTATCAATCAATTGATTGATATCTTCCTCAGATTCTGAGTCTTCTTCATCACTTGATGAAGAGGCACTAGAATTGGGACTTGTCTCATAATCTTTCTCAGAAGAAGAACTAGATAGAGATTGCACCTTTTTTGGACCAGGTTGATCTTGCCAGGATTCTTCCTCAGACATTGCCATCAGCACAATGTAGGCTTCTTCATCTTCAGATTCTGATGAGAAAGAGTCAGTCCTGCTCTTCTCCTTCTTTGTCATGAAGGACTTCTCCTTCTTGCTCTTTTCATGATGGTATTTCTTCTCACCATCCTCCTTTCTTTTGACTGGGCAGTCAGCTATTACATGTCCAGCTTTGCTGCAAAAATAGCAAACCACTTTAGTAAAAATCTGTTTACCAGGTTTAGAACCATATCTGTCCTCCTTAGAGGATTTCTTCTTTCCCCTGTAGTAGTCCTTCTTGTGATGAGAGGAGGAGGAGGGTCTGCTCCTTCACTAGTTCCTCTTCATTAGCTTCATAAACTGACTAAAGAAGGCAGCAAACTCCTCATCAGACATGTGGCAGTCTGATATGCATGTCTCTGAACTTTCTGAGTCAGACTCAGCAGCCCTCCTTCGTGGAGAAGGAGTCTTTCCCCTGTTTCTTCTTGTGGCTTCAGTTTTGAAGGCCACAGTTTTTTCTCTGGCCTGGGACTTGTTGTTTTTCTCCTCCTCCTTCCTGGCAGTCAGCTGCATTTCATAAGACAATAGTTTCTCAAACAGAGTTGGTGGAGGAGTATCTGTCATCTTTGCCACTTCCCTGATGGCACAAATCATGGTGTCTCAGTCTCTAGTTAGAGACCTTAGAAACTTATCATTAAACTCATAATTACTGAAGACTCGTCCATAGGTCCTTAGCTCATTAACTATTCTAAAGAATCTTTCATAATAGCTGACTATGCTCTCTTCCTTGGACTGCCTGAAAGCTTCATACTCTTGATTGAGCATGGACTTCCTGTCATCTCTGACCTCTTTTGTGCCCTCCATGTAGACTACCAAAGTGTCCCACATCTCTTTGGCTATCTTGCAGTGCACCAGATTCTGAAATGTGGAGTCATCTATGGCACTAACAATTATGTTTTGTGTCATCTTGTCCAGTGTAGCCAAGATGACTGCATCCTTAGTCATTTCTGAATATGTCTTAGGTGTCTGGACTGTTGCATCCAGAGCTGAGACTTTCATAGGGATGAAAGGTCCATCTTTGACTGTGACAAAGATCATTGGGTCAGATGCCTCCATGAAGAGTATGACTCTTTCCTTTCAAATTCCAAAGCTTTCCTTTCTGCAGATAGGAAGCTTCATGGAACCAAGCTCCTTATGATTCTCTCCTGAATCCATAAGTATACTATGACTGCTACCCTTGGAGATCTACGCAGACTGTTAAGCTTTTCTTAAGTAACCTCCCCCTGATACCACTTGAAAGTCTTTGTTTTCAAGGATAGCAAAACCACCTAGAGGGGGGGTGAATATGTTTCTAGGTCTTTAGTATAACTTTTAACTTTTATAATTTTACGCTGTGAGTGGTGATTTACTTCATATTGCTTTCAAGATATTCACTCAGACGACACAGCAATTTATAGTGGTTCCCCAGATTATGGGTACGTCCACTGTCCCTCCCGTCTTTCTAACAGTGTGTTAGACAAGGCACCTCTCCAATATCTCAGCTCCTAAAAGCTTATAGCACGATCCCGCAGGACCACTCAGTCTCCTCCAAGACTTACAACTCGGTCACAAAGCCCTACAACTCAGTGATCAGAAGATCACCTACCTCGAGCCAAAGGCCCTACCACTCAGGCTGGGAGGACAGCCCTACCTCAGATCCAAAAGATCCTACAACTCAGTCCAAAGCCCTACACTCAGATTCTTAACAGAATCCTACCACTCAGATTCACTCTTGAATCCCACCTCAGATCTATAACAGACCTTACAATCTCAACATTTATAACACAGGCTTACAGCTCAGATCCAAAAAGATCTTACAGAGAGAATAAGGTTTGATGTTGATTTGACACCAGAAAAATTATCTGTGTCTTTCTCCTTCTGTCCTGAGAAAAATCAGTCCAGTTTTCTTCTTCACAACTCCAGAAAATAGTCTTCAGGATTTGCTCAGCTTGGGCTGTGAAGTGGCCGCAGCTAGGGTTAGCCCTTGCTGCTCCTTCTTTCTTGTTGTTGATGATGAAGACGACAACAGCTAACAGGAAGAGCTTTCAGGTCGATTGATTTGAACTTCTGCTTCTTGTCTCAGCAACAATGGCGAGGAAGACGATGAAGATCTGCCGCTTTTCGAAAAGACAAAGCCCTAAAAGTTAATTCGATTTCGCCGATCTCATTCTTTTTATCTTCCGTCGTGCAACGGTTTTCTTGACTTGTGGGCCCAGCTTTAATTGCTAGTATATAGCTTTCCTTTTACAGAATATACTATACAGCTGGCTATCGGCGCCATCAGTGGTGGATTCCAGCTTTCCCGCAACGAGTTTGAATTCCGTTGACTTTTGTTGACTTTTGCTGAAGTCAACATCTGTGGACTTAGCCAAATTCTCAGTTCCATCGCAGACGTTGAGTGTGTTGAGTGAACTGGTTTCACTCAGTGCATCTGGACTTAGCCAAATTCTCTGCACCATCATGCGTTGAGTGTGTTGAGTGAACTGGCTTCACTCAACGCCTCTGGACTTAGACATTCACTCTGCCTTACTTAGGCGTTGAGTGAATGGCCTTCACTCAACGTTTTTTGACTTGGCAAAACTTTCTGCGTTGTCAGGCGTTGAGTGCGTTAAGTGAACCTTCATCACTCAACGCCCTTGAACTTAGTCGCTTCACTGATTGCATGTCTTCATGCTGAGGCGTTGAGTGAACTGGTTTCACTCAACGCTTCTGTACTTAGCCGCAATTCTGAAATTTGCCAGCTTGCTGAGGTGTTAAGTGAACTGGCTTCACTCAACGCCTCTGGACTTAGTCGATTTCTGTATTCTTTTGACTGCAGCAGCATGACTCAACGCTTCTGCTCAACTGGTGTTGAGTGAACTGGCTTCACTCAGCGCCTGTGGACTTAGCTGTAATATTGTCTCTACAACCTGTTGGGTTTTGACTGCCCTGTCTTTACTCAGCACTTTTGCTATCTGGCGTTGAGTGAACTGGCTTCACTCAACGTCTGTGGACTTAGCCGCAATATTATCTCTGCAACTTGCTCGGCTTTGACTGTTCTGTCTTTACTCAGCGATTTTGTTGTCTGGCGTTGAGTGAACTGGCTTCATTCAACGTCTGTGGACTTAGCCGCAGAATTACTTTGTAGACTGTCGGGCTTTAATTGTCCACACCTTACTCAGCGCTTTTTGGTATCTGGCGTTGAGTGAACTGGCTTCACTCAACGCCTGTGGACTTAGGCAATTTTCAGTCTTTCCAGCATCCTTCTTTGACATCTGGCGTTGAGTAAACTGGCTTCACTCAACGCTTGTGGACTTAGACAGATTTCTGTCTCTCCACTCCTCTACCTTGTGACCACCTGTCACAACCACTTGGAATACCTGTCCAACCTGCATGCATGAACTTAAACATACATCAAATACAACTATGTGTATACCATTGACTTGTTTGACTTCTACAAATCTGGGACATTGTGAGCAATAGACCCAACACTTACACTCAGAACGATAATGTTCTTACAGAGAATAATTATAAATTGATTACAACAGAAGACCTTAAAAAAAAACTTTCAGCCTTTCTCTTCTGTTGAACTTGCATAGCAGTTAGCTGACTTGGAGCTGGACTGGAGAATGGTTCTGCAGCTTAAGCACTTGCTCCACCTTGATCTCATGTCTTCGGTAGAAGGAAGAAGATCAACCCCCTGAGTCCAGAGTGACTCAACTTGTTCTTCTGAACCTGTTCAGCAAGAACATACTAACTTCCTGAAATTGAAGTGCACGGCTATCAGAAAGATTGTCTTTTCCCGATTCACGGCCAGGAAGAACTTTTTGCTAGGTCAAATCTCAGAACTTAGAACTTCAAACTTCTTTTTCAATGACCTAAATGTTGTTTTTATATGCTTCAACTCAGCAACGGCTCTTTGAATTTATACTAACACGGCATTACCAGGAATAGATAAAATTATTTTGTTTTGTCTTCTTTCTGCCAAAAATAGGTCGCGTCTTCTTAACAGCACTATTGGAAAACATCTCAACGGTTTAGCTGAGACTGGCTTCTGTCTCAGCAGCAAATCAGCTGCTTCTCAGTGATTCCACTGAGAACAGACTGTCTTCTCAGCGGATTTTCCCTTACACTGCTAAGACATAGCAGAATATCCAGAGATGTTCTTATCAAGATTTAGAACAACTTAAACTTGTAATGATATGAAAGAAAAGGCTTATCAAATACAATATGCACTTAGCATTGTAGGTGATGCATCTTCAAATCCAAGGAACATTGAAGGACAATATTTCCAACACATAGTGAAGCATAACTTTAACCTCCTACTCGTGTTGCAGCACGCCTTGACCCCTCACGTGCGGGTGGGCAGGATGGCGTTCTGTCCAAGCGATGTCTTTGGCCTCGTGGAAGTGATCTATTTGCCTCGCCAACAGTGTCTGCGACCTGGCCGAATTTGTATAGGTGATCTTCAGTGGCGTTCTGGCTAGTCTCCAGTTCGTATAGCCTCTCCTCAGCATCCAGCATTCGCAGAAAGAGCCCGTCGTTGCACTCCAACTGCGCTTTGTAATCTTTCAGCGCCTCCACGCGAACTCGGAGCTCGTCGAGTCCCTGTCTAGTCTCCTGCCGATGCCCGGTGGCGAAGGCCGAATCGTAAGATGAAAGCACCCTGATCAGGTGCGAGTTGTCCACTACTAGGTCAGTAATCAACTCGCGAAGAGGGCTAGATATCCGGGGAGGAGTTGGCTCGGGGGGATTCCCAACGACAAGAACTCGCGTGAAAGGGGAGAATCAGTACCTACAAAAGAGGAGTTGGAGTAAATACCGGAAAAGAACGGGGGAATTCAGGGGTTACCGTGGGGAGATTCAGCATCACCCTCGGCGAGGCGGGGCGGCTTTATCTTCAATGACTTCCCAACAAGTATGAGGGCGACTCGACTCATCTGCCTCGAGATGGCAAGGCGATATCATGGCCCCAACGTTAGGCAACAGAGGTAGTGACGACTGAGCCCCATTGTGTACATGGTCGGCACGATGGCCCGTAGTGGGCTTGCTCAATGAGCCCCTGCGAGAAGGCTTCGCGGAAGGGGGAGGATCGCTTTCAGGGCCCCCTGGAACCGGGGGGAGAGAAGCCTGCACCCGGCACGGGTGGGCGAGACCGCTTCTTCCCTTTGGAAAGCTATATCTTCTCCATCTTCGCACCATCACCATCCTTCGAAGTCGCCAAAGCCACCACGACGGTGTCGTTGTCGTCAATGTTGTGAAGATCGAGATCTTAACTAAGATCGGGAGGCATCCCTAAGATCGTAAAACGTATGATCGACACGGATCGCAAGATCGTATTTTAATAAAAATTAAATCAAAAGCATGAGAAATATGTATTAATCTACATACCATCAAATAAAAATATAATATTCCATACCATACCAAATTACCAATGATACAATCACATCAAAATATTAATATAAAAGACATAGATGCATAGTCACATACTCGCATACCATACCATCACATTAAAATATTACATTCCAAAAAGTCAATAGTGTTCAATCCTACTTTAAAGAAAATCACCCAAGTCAAAATTTAAATTTTCCCCAAAAGCATTTTCATCTCTTTCAACCTTCAGTTGCTCTGCCTCTTTGTCCTCTTCTGCAGCGCCATCAAGTTCTCCAATGAAATCAGGAGTATCTTACGATCGGGAAGAAATAGGGATGCGCGGGATTGCGCTGGATCGAAAATGATCGTAGGATCGCACGATCCTACGATCTTAAACGCCGATCCTGGCGATTTTGCAGGGAACCCGATACAGCCTAACTCGTGACTCGTTTTCTCCGTAAAACTCGTAAGATCGTGAGATCGTCTGATCTAAATCGAGATCTTAACAACATTGGTTGTCGTAGATCTGTGGAATCAGAGGAAGGCATGATCAAGGACATATCAACGAACCAGGGTACAACAGAGCCGCGTACCATGATGGTGGAGGGTCGACTATCCAGGGGAAGTTGACCCGCGTCATCGGCCGGTACCACCATTCCCAGGGACGACGTGTGCCACGAGGACGTCGCGGAAGAGGCTAAGTCGGTTGCGACCGGCAACTTCGCGTCGGCTTGGTGTTCGCGAACTTGACCGGATTCATCAACCTGAGTATCACGTCGAGCAACCCCCGCCAATCAGGCCGAACAGGGCAGCTACCTCGGCGTCGTCCCGGTCAGGCGAGTCCATGAGGATCAGGGGAGCAGCAGGTCGATCGAGAAATGTCATGGGGAAAGTCATACCCTCCCCCCCCCCCCCCGTATTTATAGAACCAGGAAGGGGTCGCGATGCGGCCAGACAGGAAGCGTCCTAGGCTCGCCAAATCGGGGTTAGATATATGATTTCTTTCCGACCTCTGGCGAGCTCGAAAATAAGCGGGGATTGTGTAAAACCCCAATTTAGCGACCTTAGTCCAAACTACGCCCGAAGGAGGCAGGACGAGCCCTCCTAGGAAAATCAAGTCAGGCGAGCCGAATTTGGTGAGGCGACCCCGCGTCTCGCCAACAATGGGCGACAGCGAGATGGCCTCGCCATCCAGGCCCCAGCTCGCCCGACGAATCTCGGTCAAGCGCGCACTCGCGTCGAGGCGCATACAAGCCATTCGAGCCCTACCCGGCGAGCTCTCGCCCCTCGAGCCTCGCCTTCTTTATGAGCTCACCTCGAGAAGAAAACCAGTAGATCACCCTTTCTTCTACTCGCAGAGCAACCTGGTCTGCTCATAGCCATCACAAACAGCGGGATTCCACTATCTGCAAACCAATCGGGGGTGCTGATAACAAAAACCAAAAGACGGAGGCCGCTATTAGCAGGCCAAAGAGACGATTTTACCCCTGGTTCGGGGTTTGCCTATAAATAGACCCCCAAAGCACCTTGGAGAGGCAGATCCATCCTCTTTGAGCTCCGGATTTTTGGAGAGCTCTTGCTTCGTTCCATCCAAGGTGTCGAGCTCAGCCTTTGGCTTTGGGCGGGGAAGACGCGACACGCGCTTCCCGGTGAGTGATGGGACCTGCTCACTGCAGCTCACCGGATCTGAGTGTAGGCAACCAACCACTAACTAGTAAGGGCTGAATCTGAGCTTGAACTAACTTGCTTTGCACACCCGACAACGGGCTAAGTAACTTGAACGGTTCCTTCCCAGTCCGAACTCCGTTGAACCGGTATCCGGGTTTCAACAGATACATTCCCCTGCTCAACGCATCGCGTTGCAAAACCAGTTTCTACAGTTAACTCAGGGTGATAGTTCGGTGGATGATTACTTCCATGAGTTCACCAGACTTAGCTGTTATGATGGGTCTATACTAGAGGATGAGGAGAGGACACGAATAAAACTTATGAAGGGTTGCAAGATGACCTAAGGTTGTTACTCGCAGGTCCAATGACTTTTGGGTTTCACGTCTTAGTGCAAACCGCTAATTCTTTAGAAATGGATATGCAATGAGTCCAAAGCTAGAAGGGCTTAAGTGCGAAGAAGTCTGACTTCAAAGTGCCGACCTCTGCAAAGTCAAAGTGTCGAAGGCACAGAAAGAAATTCAGGTGTTTGGAGCCAGCTCCCTCAGCTGTTTTGGGAGCAATGACTGGGCGGGGTCCGATGATTTGCTACACTTGCGGCAAAGTAGGATACATGGCCCGAGAGTGCCGATCTGGTCCTCCGAAGGCGGACAACCGAGCGTTGGAGTACGCCAAAAAGGTGGGTGCTTCTTATGCAGAGAAAGGGAAGGCGATGGAGTCTTTTGTGTCCAAATATCCTCCAACTCAACAAAGGGTTTACTCTCTTGGTCAACAAGAAGGCATCCGTCAGAGTGATGTCGTGACAGGTATGAGTTAGTGTCGTGACAGGTATGAGTTAGTATGTAGCTTTCATTGCTTATTGTACTTTATATCTTGTGTACGATTGGATGTCTTACATGTTTGTAATTAGGCTTTGTCCTAATACTTACCTATCCGACAAGAGCTCTCTTTGAAACCACTCTCTATCTGAGGACTTTGTATTGCGTATCGGAATGATTTTTTCATAGCAAAAGATAGATTGGATGTAGTGCTACCAAATGGGTGCAGGATGAGTACGGATAGGAGTTGTTGAGTGAATGTGCGGATAAGAAACCAAGATTTTGAGTTGGAAGCATCAATGCTGCGGATATCTGAATTCGATGTGGTCTTTGGTATGCACTGACTCTCGAAGCAGTGTGCATACATCAATTGCAATATGATTAAAGTAACTAGGAAAAACACTAAACGCGAGACTGCGTTTTCTGGTATGTGAGGATTAGAGCTGTCACTTAAAACCGAAAACTGTAAACCGAACCGGAACCGAACCAGAACCGCAAAGAACCGGACCAAACCGTTCGCTAATTATCCGGGTTCCGGTTTGAATTTTGGAACTGTGAACAACATTGGTCCGGGTATGGTTTCATCATTTTATTATCCGGACCGGAAACAGAACCGGAACCGCAACATGCAAGTCTCGAACAGTTTCAAAATTTTTAGACCCGATACGGATCGAACCGACACAGAACTGAACCGCAACCCGTTTATTATTATTATTTTAATATAAAAAAATTATTTATCATACAAATATACTATTAGTATTTATTTTATATTTTGATAATACCCTAAAAAATATACAAAGATATTGATCATTTTAAACGCTGTGTGTATAGATATTTTGCACATATTTTATATTTAAGTAAAAAAAGATGTTCTGCACTATTTAATAAATATCATAGCTTTTTTATCTTTATCATTTTAAACATTGTGTATAAATGTTCTGCACTATTTATTAGTATTACTATTATTATTTTTGTATTATTACAGTATTTATTTTATATTTTGATAATATCCTACAATTGAGTGTCTGTTTTTCTTGTTCAACACATTTATTTTTTCTTGGCTACAGTGCTGCACATCTCCTCTCCCACAGGGTTCTGGGCTGTAGTGTTGCACATTAGCACATCTCCTCTCCTGCTATCCCAAAGTACCCGCTTTTTTCTGAGATCGCTGTCGGGCTGGTTTCATTGAACTCTATCCCTCTCCCGCTCTCTGCTCAGGTACCACTGTACCAAATCCATCGTCGATCTTCTTTTCCTTCTATTGTTTTGTGTTCTATTTGATTCTGTTTTTACAAAGGGTTTAGGGTTCACGGGCGGCTCCTCCACGAAACGGAAGTCGACATTCCGGCGACAGAGGAGAGATTTTGTTTGTCGGCCGCCCCTCACCGCCGATCGGAAAGAGCTTGAGGCGACGCATCACTCATTTGTGGATCTGCTCTCTGAATCAGTGTACTCTGCAAGCGATCATAGTACATCGTTGTAATCCCTTCAGAAACCGATACATTTTTCTCACATGACCTGCAATGTTTTGTTCCTGCGCATCTCTTTATTTATTTTTCCATGATCTGCAATGTTTAATTATTTTCTTCATACGCAACTCTTTCATATTTGTAATATTTTATTCAAATATTTTATAAATATCTGAACTTTTTTGTTCTCCATCACAATATTTTGTTCATGCGTCTCTTGCAAAAAAGACATGCAAAGAAGGGTGTAATTGCTTACTATGATGGTTTTTTACCACTTTGATTTGCAACATTATATAGTTGTCACGACCCGTCTTGACAAGATCAGAGTGCGCTTCGGGCGGGTCGTGATGCCACAGGCATGCAGAGAAGAACCATGTCTACTAAGGCGAAACCGGAAATCCTACAAACTAGTTTAAATTTTCATATTTTTAAAACAATGGTTTACTTGATTTTTAAAATGATGCGGAAGCCGCAAATTGGTGAATAAAACATTTTTTATGCATGCATTTACTTTTATAAAAATAAAACTGCAGGAGTTGTACTGAAATTTACAAATGCATATAGTTACCAAAATTTCATAAGTAAAAATGTTCTAATACAATGTTTTACCCTAAAAGATGTCCACAATACGAGAGAAAATGTCTGATGATAACTAATACATGAATAATACAGTCCAATAGTAACTGAAGCAAATACATAGAACCTGCCGGTACATCAAGCAAAATGAAACCTCCAAACAAAAGTTGAAGCTGGGTGGAGGAAACTCAGGAACTGGATGGCGCAGTCACGAACCCTAAGGCAAAATCCAAACAGAAGGAAAAATACCTAAGAATATGAAGTTACATAATGATTCAAGCTAATAACTTACGCAAAAAATAAGTAAAGAAAATGAGAGCTCAGTGAGCTAGTCTTACATGTAGCAACCAGATAAGTAACCATGTCTAACAAGATTCTTTTACGTTAATAGCCTACTCCGGAGTTTAGCCTAGCTGCAATACCATAAGCAATCTATATTGAAGGGTGAATGTGTTGTCATTTGGTGCACAGGATTCCAGTGTATAAATTGATGCAAGGCTTATCAACGACGGTGCTTGCAATGGTCGACTAATGGTTTCTGTTACCAGCTAGTCGGGAGCTCGATTCAAGGCGTCACACCAAAACAACACTCTTACCTCAATATTTGCATATAGTAGTATGTGATTTCAGGGATTCAAGATTTAATAATGGCAAATTATTATTTTGACGATTGCAACAAGTCAAGTAATATAAATTTCATGTTTGCATGCGAGAGAGATTTCTCTACTTGCGTCAAGGTCACGTCGAAAAACTAACGACAGCTAAGTGGCGCGAGCAAGGTTAGGAGTTCGAGCTAAACCTGTTCAGGATCCACAAACGCATTTTAAATTTAATTAACAAGAGTTTTATACTTGCACATGCGTTGTATATTCGCATCACACCACAGGAGGGGGGTTGTAGAAATTTAACTCCCTCGAGAGTGAGGGGATAAGTGGCTACCGCGAGAGATCGGGAATTTTGGCGGCGATTTGGAGGCGAAAATCCCAAGATTAGAGCGATCCCACCACCTAGATTGGACAAGCGGCACCGGAAACGTAAACATAAATGAAATTAGTCGAATTCACGACAAACCTAAGGGGGACCGACGAAATTACGTTGATCGGAGGCGGAAATCCATGCAAAATAAATTAGGGCAAAAAAATGAAAACGAGGGATCGATGAAATTCCTTACCCAAGGAGACCCGATCTGGGCTCAGAAATCCACGAGGAGGGGTTTCGAGCAAAACCCTAGAAGTCTTCCACGAAATCCACCGGCCGGAACGAGTAGGAGCTACGGTTGCCGGAGAAGTGAGAAAAAGTTTCTGCCGGCCCCCTCTTGGAAGCAGTCGGCCAAGAAGGGTTGTGCGGGAGTTGTCGGCCAAGGGGAGCTCCGGAGACGTCGGGGAAACAAAAGGAATAGGCGCCCGGCCAGGAGGAAGCGTTTTCCGGCCACAGGGAGGCGTCTTGGGGGCGGCCGGAGGCGTTGGCGGCGGGTTCCGGGGCCGTCGGGTGCGCAGGAGGCGGAAGCGGGATTTTCTTGCGGGTTGCGGTATGCAGGATTGCGGGTTTGGACTGGGGGGGCGGCTCGGGATTTTATTAAGGGAGCGGGGTAGGTTTAGACCGGGGGTTAGTTTAGGTCTTTTTTTATTGTTTTTATTATTATTATTATTATCTATGGGTTGTTACATTCTCCCCCACTTAGGAAGTTTCGTCCCGAAACTTTCCTGAGTACTCTCTGAA
Source organism: Platanthera zijinensis (assembly GCA_039513925.1). Classification (NCBI taxonomy): domain Eukaryota; kingdom Viridiplantae; phylum Streptophyta; class Magnoliopsida; order Asparagales; family Orchidaceae; genus Platanthera; species Platanthera zijinensis. The sequence continues at coordinate 133,010,577 of CM077079.1, read as the reverse complement.
TGAGACTAAACAATGAAGTTTCAGATGACATATACTTCAAACAGGAGTTTGCAGATTAACGCATGACAGCTAACCATGAACGATACTGAAATAACAAGGAAGTCAGATTTAGAGACGTACCAAGAATCAAGAGAAGAGTTGTGGATACTTGTTGCGCATGTCAGATTCAAGTTCCCAGGTGTACTCATCAGACTTGTCGTGCACCCAAAGTACCTTCACCATCGGAATGGTTCTCGTGCGAAGCTTGCGTTCTTGATATTCGACGATCTTCGAAGGCTCGATCGGATAAGACAGATTGGCTTCAGGAATCACTGGAACCTCTTCAAGAACACGATGAGGATCGTGGATATATTTCCGGAGCTGACAAAAATGAAAGACATTATGGACACCGGCCAAAGAATCAGGTAGCTCCAGACGATAGGCAGATCCTCCAACACGCTCTGAGATGACATACGGTCCCACGAACCTCGGGCTGAGCTTATGGTGGCGACCGAACCGTTTCACCCCAGGAGTAGGAGAAACCTTCAGAAACACCTGATCACCTACGACAAACTCCAACGGACGGCGGCGTTGATTGGCATACTTTCTCTGTCTCTCAATGGCACGACTGAACTGAAGATGAGTTTTCTTGGTGGCTTCTTCCATTTCCTGAAGCAACTCAGGACCCAAAATCACCTTTTCACTGACTTCTGACCAGTAGAGCGGGGTCCTACAGCGTCGCCCGTACAGTGCTTCGAAGGGGGCCATCTTGAGGCTCTCCTGATAGCTGTTGTTGTAGGCGAATTAAACCAAGGGTGGATGCTCATCCCAAGCTCCCTTGTAGTCCAGAATATAACACTGAAGCATGTCTTCAAGGATCTGATTGACCCTCTCAGTCTGGCCATCAGTCGTCGGATGGTAAGCGGTGCTTAGGTTGAGATCAGTGCCCATAGCTTGTTGAAATCCCTTTCAGAAGTGCGATACAAATCTCGAGTCACGATCAGAAACAATTCGCAAAGGAATCCCATGGAGTCTAACAATCTCTGAAACATAAATCCGGGTCATCTTCTCGGTGGAATGACCTTCCTTGTACGGGATGAAATGAGCCACTTTAGTCAAACGGTCCACAATAACCCAAATCGCATCATGCCCTCTCGGAGTACGAGGCAATCCAGTGATGAAGTCCATAGAGATATCTTCCCACTTCCATTCAGGGATAGGCAGGGGCTGCAAAAGTCCACCAGGACGCTGGCACTGAGCCTTCACCTTCTGGCACGTCAGACATCGAGAGATGAAGCGTGCAATATAATTCTTCATGCCAGGCCACCACACGATCTGCTTCAGGTCATGATACATCTTGTTGTTTCCAGGATGACCAGATGTGCGGGACTCGTGAGCTTCTCGGCAAATACTATCCAGCAACTCAGGGACATCTGGAATACAGAGTCGACCTCGGAAATGCAGAACATCATCAGGGATGGAGAAATCCGGAAGAGTCCCAAGTTCAACTTGTCGGCGAATGCGCTGAAGTGCGGGATCAGATGGCTGTAAATCTTTCACCTGCTCTACCCATAACGAACCAGAAACCCCTTCATGACCCTCGGGTGCGATGGATATGTCCATCCGGTCGAGGTCATCAATCAGGGCTGCAAGAATAGCTGACATGGGTGCACAAGCGGCGACAGAAGCCTGCCGACTCAACGCATCTGCCACAGAATTGGCCTTACCAGGAACATATGTGAGTTGCAAGTCATAGTCCGAAACAAACTCGAGTCAACGTCTCTGACGAAGATTGAGGTCTTTCTGAACAAAAATGTACTTCAGGCTCTGATGGTCGGTGTAAAAGTAGCACTTCACACCATAGAGATAATGACGCCACAGCTTCAAGGCAAACACCACTGCAGCGAATTCCAGATCATGGGTGGGATAATTGCGCTCATGAATTTTCAGCTGCCTCGACCCATAGACAATAACACGATCATCCTGCATCAGAACGCAGCCTAAACCAACTCCAGAAGCATCACTGTAGACTGAAAAGTCCAACCCATCTGACGGAAGAGCTAGCACTTGCGCGGAACATAGCCGCTACTTCAGCTCAGAAAAGGCCTGCTCACACTGATCTGTCCACTCAAATCTCGCATGCTTTTGAGTTAGCCTTGTCAGAGGAGCGGCAAGGGAGGAGAAACCCTTGACGAAGCGCCGGTAATAACAAGCTAACCCAAGGAAACTGCGGATCTCGGTGAGAGTAGTGGGTTGCTTCCAGTCCATCACTGCGGAGACTTTGGCGGGGTCAACAGATAGTCCATCCCCTGAAATGACATGTCCCAAGAAGGCAACACGATCCAGCACAAACTCGCACTTCGCCAACTTGGCATAGAGTTGATGTTGACGTAGGGTGGAGAGAACATGTCTAAGATGAACTGCATGTTCTTCACGAGTCTTAGAGTAGACCAAGATATCAGCTATGAAGACAATGACGAACTTGTCTAGAAACTCACTGAATGCACGGTTCATCATATCCATGAAACCAGATGGGGCGTTAATTAACCCAAAGGACATCACCAAGAATTCAAAGTGTCCATATCGAGTCCGAAAGGCTGTCCTGGGGATGTCAGATTCCTTGATCTTTAGCTGATGGTAACCCATTCTGAGATCTATCTTGGAAAACACAGAGCTACCATTGAGCTGATCAAAGAGGTCATCCACGCGCGGGAGGGGATACTTATTCTTAATGGTAACCTTATTCAGCTCCCGATAGTCGATACAAAGCTTCAAGGAACCATCCTTCTTCTTCACGAAGAGAACGGGGGCTCCCCAAGGAGACGAGCTGGGACGGATGTATCCACGCTCAAGCATCTCATCCAGCTGCAATCTGAGCTCTTCCAACTCGCGAGGTGTCATACGGTAAGGAGCTTTAGATATGGGGCGCGTTCCAGGCTCCACATCAATAGAAAACTCTACATCACGATCGGGAGGCATTCCAGGCAACTCGGCAGGGAACACGTCAGGGAACACGGAAACAATCGGGATAGACTCAATTGGAGGGGTGACAGCGTCAGAAAGTGAAGCAAACACGAAACAAGCAGGACAACCCTGACTGATAAGACGAGTGGCGCGCACAGCATGTATTACCTTCAGGTGGCTGCGGGTGGTCTGAACATGAACGTTATAGTCCGTGTCGCCAATGCTGAGATTGACCCTCTTTGCCACGCAGTCCAGCTTTGCTCGATACGCGACCAACCAATTCATTCCCAGGATTACGTCGAATTCTGACATCTCAAGAACTATGAGATCGGCAAAAACTTGCAGTTCTCCAAGCAGGATCGGGCAATTGAGAATGCCTCTAGTTGAGATATGTAGATGTCCGTGTACAGAAATCTCGAATGGGACATCAAGTGCTGACGTAGGCCAACTATGAAGGTCTACGATGTGACGAGCAATAAAAGAGTGGGATGCCCCAGAATCGAATAGGATTTGCATCCACTTGTTCTTGACCCTAAACCTCCCTATAAATGAACATTACGGGCACGTTCAAGATTATTTGACACTAAGGCAGGTAATGAAAAGATGCAGGAAATTTAAAACTTTACATAAAACATACCAGAGATGATGGAGGTAGATGCGAGCGCCTCGCCTTGAGTCGTGACGTTCAGCACAGCCTTGCCCTTTTCTTGGGCACCAGAAATAGCCTGCAGAGGCTGAGCGGGAATCGGGCTTTCCCTCATGGGGCAGTCTAGCTTGAGGTGTCCAACCTGCCCGCACTTGAAACAAGCCTTTTGCCTACGACGGCAGTCCTTCAGCTGGTGGCCCGGCTTCTTACAGTATGTACAAACGGTGGTGGTAGAGGCAAGCGTCATCTGAGGCGGCGGGGCATGGATGTCCTTCTTTTGCTTCTTAAGGAGAGAACGACATACTTGGGCAGCATGGCCTACCTTGTGACAGAAGGCACACACCTCCTTAGATCCGGAACCTTGCTCCTGAGATGGAGCACTCTTACGCTTGGGGTCTGATGTTGCGGCATTGCTGGTGCCATGCTGGACCTTCTTGGCAGAATGATTCAACTCGATTGCTTCCACCTTCAAGGCGGCTCCCACGGTCTCCGCGTAGGTGGTGGCGTCATGGGCTACCACATGCTGCTGGAGGTCATAACGGAGTCCCTTCACGAAACGGCTGATCCTTTTGGCTTCATCCGGCACGAACTCTATTGCAAGGAGGGATAGGCGGGAGAACTCTCTCGCATACTCGGTCACCGTCCTGCCGAACTGCTAAAGGGACAGGAACTTCTCAGCTAGCTTGTCCCGTTCCACAGAAGAGAGGAAGTTCTCCATAAGAGCATCCTTGAATTGTCCCCAAGTCAAGATGGTAGAATCGGAGAGGCTGCGGCGCTGAAGCCACCAAGTGTAAGCATCCTCGGTCAGCTGATAGACCGCAAGGAGAACCTTTTGGGTCTCGGGAACTCCAGCATACTCAAAATGTTTCTCCATCTAGGAGATCCACTCAGTGACCACGAAGTAATCACGGTCGCCGTTGAAGGTAGGCGGATTCAATCTTTTGAAAGCCAATGTATCTGCCATCGCTATAGGAGAAGCAATCAAACTTGGCACGAGCGGGGCCACCGAGGTGCCAGCAGACAAGTCGGCTCCAGATCCAGGTGCAGGAGTGGTGGTGGTAACAGCTCCTCCAATCGTCCATGCGCTGCCGAAACCAGAGCCTGGGTCAGGAGTTTGGCGTTCCCCCTCAAGACGAGTGACACGCTCCAGAAGCTGCCTCAAAAGCTGGGCAGTATCTTCTTTAGGGGCCTCCCTCGCAGCAGGGATAGCTTTCTTCCTCTGTGATCGTTTAGGAGCCATCTAAAAGAAGCATAAAAGAATTGAGTAAGAGAAACAGTCAGGCTAAGCATGACGGATCGATACTACAGGTTCTAGCATTCTATCACTATTGAACACATAAATCATGTAATAGTTACAGCATTTTCAGTGGACAACTTTAGGTGATAGCCATGCAAATGCAGATGTGACGATAGAATTGTGTGCGATAGAACTATGATTGTAAAATTCATGTGTGTACAATCGTCATCTGTTGCTCTTAGCTTAACACCTGTGCAATGAGTTATGATATGCATGCAATGTAATTATACCAATAATGCATTCCTAAAAATGTCCATGAATGTATACACATGTCATGTTAGCGTCCATATCACTTAACATGTCATGCGTATTATGATTCTAATGTCACGCACTTGAAAATATTAAACTGTCCATACAATTTAATATTTGCAAGCGGTGTTTATCCTAGTGGAAATTCATATGCATATAAATGTTAAGTTTGCCCATACTCCCTTAACATTTGCATGCATACTACTCATGCTTATGAGTGAGTGTGTGCGTGTCTCAGCCTCGAACAACAGGCAATGATAAAGTGAGTGAAGTAATGATGCATGTATAAAAAAAAAAAAAATTTACATAGTAAAATTCAAAAATATGTAATGTTTTCAAAATACTTTTTTTTGTTAACCTAGCTCTGATACCAACTGTCACGACCCGTCTTGACAAGATCAGAGTGCGCTTCGGGTGGGTCGTGATGTCACAAGCATGCAGAGAAGAACCATGTCTACTAAGGCGAAACCGGAAATCCTACAAACTAGTTTAAAATTTCATATTTTTAAAACAATGGTTTACTTGATTTTTAAAATGATGCGAAAGCCGCCAATTTGTGAATAAAACATTTTTTTATGCATGCATTTACTTTTATAAAAATGAAACTGCAGGAGTTGTACTGAAATTTACGAATGCATATAGTTACCAAAATTTCATAAGTAAAAATGTTCTAATACAATGCTTTACCCTAAAAGAAGCCCACAATACGAGAGAAAATGTCTGATAATAACTAATACATGAATAATACAGTCCAATAGTAACTGAAGCAAATACATAGAACCTGCTGGTACATCAAGCAAAATGAAACCTCCAAACAAAAGCTGAAGCTGGGTGGAGGAAACTCAGGAACTGGATGGCGCAGTCACGAACCCTAAGGCAAAATCCAAAAAGAAGGAAAAATGCCTCAGAACATGAAGTTACATAATGATTCAAGCTAATAACTTACGCAAAAAGTAAGTAAAGAAAACTAGAGCTCAGTGAGCTAGTCTTACATGTAGCAACCAGACAAGTAACCATGTCTAACAAGATTCTTTTACGTTAATAGCCTACTCCGGAGTTTAGCCTACCTGCAATATCATAAGCGATCTATATTGAAGGATGAATGTATTGTCATTTGGTGCACAGGATTCCAGTGTATAAATTGAAGCAAGGCTTATCAACGACGGTGCTTGCAATGGTCGACAAATGGTTTCTGTTACCAGTTAGTCGGGAGCTCGATTCAAGGCGTCACACCAAAACAACACTCTTACCTCAATATTTGCATATGGTAGTATGTGATTTCAGGGATTCAAGATTTAATAATGGCAAATTATTATTTTGACGATTGCAACAAGTCCAGTAATACAAATTTCATGTTTGCAAGCGAGAGAGATTTTTCTACTTGCCTCAAGGTCACGTCGAAAAACTAGCGACAGCTAAGTGGCGCGAGCAAGGTTAGGAGCTCGAGCTAAACCTGTTCAGGATCCACAAACGCATTTTAAATTGAATTAACAAGAGTTTTATACTTGTACATGCGTTGGATATTCGCATCACACCACAGAGGGGGGTTGTAGAAATTTACCTCCCTCGAGAGTGAGGGGATAAGTGGCTACCGCGAGAGATCGGGAATTTTGGCGGCGATTTGGAGGCGAAAATCCCAAGATTGGAGCGATCCCACCACCTAGATTGGACGAGCGGCACCGGAAACGTAAACATAAATGAAATTAGTCGAATTCACGACAAACCTAAGGGGGACCGACAAAATTACGTCGATCGGAGGCGGAAATCCATGCAAAATAAATTAGGGCAAAAAAAATGAAAACGATGGATCGATGAAATTTCTTACCCAAGGAGACCCGATCTGGGCTCAGAAATCCACGAGGAGGGGTTTCAAGCGAAACCCTAGGAGTCCCTCACGAAATCCACTGGCCGGAACGAGTAGGAGCTAGGGTTACCGAAGAAGTGAGAAAAAGTTTCTGTCGGCCCCCTCTTGGAAGCAGTCGGCCAAGAAGGGTTGTGCGGGAGTTGCCGGCCAAGGGGAGCTCCGGAGACGTCGGGGAAACGAAAGGAATAAGCGCCCGGCCAGGAGGAAGCGTTTTCCGGCCACGGGGAGGCGTCTCGGGGGCGGACGGAGGCGTTGGCGGCGGGTTCCGGGGTCGTCGGGTGCGCAGGAGGCGGAAGCGGGATTTTCCTGCGGGTTGCGGTATGCAGGATTACGGGTTTGGACTGGGGGGGGGGGGGCGGCTCGGGATTTTATTAAGGGAGCGGGGTAGGTTTAGACCGGGGGTTAGTTTAGGTCTTTTTTTATTGTTTCTATTATTATTATTATTATCTATGGGTTGTTACAATAGTTTTTACTGCTGTAAATTTCTTCAGATTCATTCTTCTTTATGGATTGCTCCGAAACTTCAATATTTATGTGGCTGAGGGTAAATTAGAAGTTATGCATAAATCATATTGTATTTTTTCATGAAAAAATGATAATATGGAGAGTGAATTTGTATATGTTTGCTTATTTATATGAATGTGTATGTATATGACTATATGAGGAGTGAACATTTTTCATAGAATGGTTGTTTTTCATAGAAACATTTTTTATAGGCGACGCATCACTCATTCTGTGAGAATGGTTGTTTTTATTTTAAGTTGAGTGATAATTTATGTAGCAACTTTATGCATAAAAGTGACTGTACTTTCATAATAGATATCACATGCTAGTCTACAATATATATATATATATATGCCCATTTATTGGGACCTCCCCTTTAAGTTTGCTAAATTACAAGTTGCACCCCTCCTACTTTCAAAATTACAAAAACATATTTGAAGTTTACATTTCATAAAATTAACATCCCTTAAACCAGAACCGAACCGGAACCGCATATAATCGGACCGAATCGCAAGTAAATAATTTGGTTTTGGTTCTTAGCGAACCGACCGTAGGACCTACGGTTTCTAAAAATTATGTTAGAACCGGATCCGGTCAAACCAAATAAGGTTTTGGTTCTAACTTGAAGAACTGTTACCTTAATGGTTAGGTTCACGTTTTAGTAGAACCGGAACCAAACCGGAACCGTGACAACTCTAGCGAGGATCGAGCAAGATACTGATATCTGCTCTCCATGTGGTCAAGGCGATTTGGAAAGACGCGGAGTTGTTCTTTACTTTGTTGGAAGCTTCGGAGCCCAAGCCCGGTTTGAGTGATGTTCTGATAGTATCAGAGTATGTGGATGTATTTTCAAAAGATCTCCCTGGAGCTCCACATCAGCGAGAGATCGATTTCTCTATTGAGTTGGTGTCGGGTGTCAAACCTGTGTCACCCTTACCGTACCGAATAGCGTCAAAGGAGATGGTAAAATTGAAGTTCAGTTGCATGAGCTACTAGAGCAATGATATGTATGTCAAAGTTCATCCCCTTGGAGTGCACCAGTCATCTTTGTGAAAAAGAATGATGACAACTTGTGTCTATATATATCTACCGCAAATTAAATAAGCTGACAGAGAAGAATAAATATCTGATTTCGAAAATCGACGACTTGTTCGATCAGCTTGTTGGATCAACTGTGCATTCAAAACTAAATTTGAAGTCTGGTTGCTATCAGTTGAGGATAAAGGAATGTGATATACCCAAAATAGCATTCAGTACTTGATACAGGTACTAGTTCACGGCGATGTCATTTGGTCTATCAAATGCGTCATCGGTATTCATGGACTTGATGAACAGAACGTTATGAGAATATCTAAACCGATTTGTGATTGTCTTCATCGACGATATATTGGTTTACTCTTAATCGAAAGAGTAGCATGCGGATCACCTACGCACAATTCTGAACACCCTGAGGAAGAGTCAATTGTACGTCAAGTTCTCTAAATGTGAGTTTGAGCTACCGTCGGTGACATTCCTAGGTCATGTGGTAAGTGGAGAGGGTAACAATGGATTCATCGAAGATAATTGCAATACGAGAGTGATCTATGTTGAAATATATGGCGGAAGTACGAAGCTTTTGGAGACTTGTCAGCTATTATAGGCACTTTGTGAAGAACTATTCGAGGATAGTTCTACCTCTCACTATATTTACTAGGAAGAAACAGAAGTTTGTATGGTCGTCAGTGTGCGCGCAAGCTTTTGAGGAACTAAAGAGCCGTCTGACAGCGGTGTCAATTTTATGTTTGTCATGTGGTACGAAAGGCTATGAAGTCTATAATGACGCCTCAAGGAGTGGCTTAGTTTGAGTTCTTTAATTCGGGAAGTGATTGTTTATGGCTTTCGCCAGTTGAAAGTGCATGAGAGGAATTACCAGGTACACGACTTGGAGTTAGTGGTCATGGTATTTGCGCTTAAGCTATGACGGCATTATTTATATGTCGAAAGATTAACATTTTTACAAACCACAAGAGTCTAAAATATTTGTTAAATCGGAAAGAGTTGGCTATGCGACGAAGGAGGTAGATGGAGTTAAGTGGGGACTACACCTTCGATATTCATTATACTTCGAGGACGGAAAATGTTGTCGCAGATGCGTTAAGTCGGAGGGCTCTCGAGCAAGCAAACAGGATTGAGATGTATGATGAACGTCTAAACAGTGACTTGGAGTCTCTTGTGATTACTTGTATCGTTAGGAGGGCAACGACTAAAACATGTTTGGCCTGAACCGAGGTTCAATTCGACCTTGCCGATCGAATTCGATAGACTTTAGAACTTCATGGAAGTATGAAGCGTTATATGGTAGAGATCGTGGATGGGTCAAATGTCGATTTCAGCTTCGACGATGGTCTTCTTTGGAAAGATAGTTGATTGTGCATCCCAAACTTTGGAAAATTGTAGGATGAGTTGATGTATGAAGCTCACTTTACCAAGTAAATGGACCTGGGGAGCACATAGATGTAAATGGAGATGGAGAAACTTTTTTGATGGTCAGGTTTGAAAAAAACAGCCCTCTACGCAACTAAGTGTCATACTTACGTATTTGTGAATGCTGAATGTCAAAGATCTGGTGGGTTTCTGAAGTCTTTGTTGATTCTGGAATGCAATTTCAATGATATATCAATGGATTCCATGCATGGATTGTCGAGATCACAGTATGAAAACAACGTCATCTGGCTGATCGTCGATCGTTTAACAAAGGTATCTCACTTCATTCTGAATCAGAAGGACGACCCTGTGGAAAAGTTGGCCAAAATGTTCGCTGATAACATTGTACGATTACACGACATTCCCCGTAACATCGTAAGTGATCGAGATGGGGGTTTACATTGAACAATTTGAGGCTAATCCACCAACTATTGGGTGGCAAGCTGAAACTTAGCACGACCTTCCACCCGCAAACAGATGGGCAAACCGAAAGGACCAATAGAACTATGGAGGATATGTTCTGAATGTGCACCTTGGATTTTAAAAAAAGATGGAATAGTCATCTTTATATGATCGAATTCGCTTACAACAATAGCTACCAAACAAGCATTCAAATGACGCCCTCCAAGGCCCTATATGGTTAAAAATGATGTACGCCTTGTGCATGGGCAGAAACAAGAGGCACGAAGTTGTTGAGCAAAAAGACGTCGATGAGGCAAATTTGAACGATAAGAGAGCAATTGTTAATTGCTCCGGATAACCATGCAAAGTACTACAGCACCAAGCACTGAAATATCGAGTTCGTCATTGGCCACTGGGTTTGCTTAAAGATAAAACCATTGAAAAGTGTATCGAGGATTCGACGCTTGAAAAAATTAAGTCTGAGATACCTTGGACCGTTTGAGATATTGGAGAGTGTTGGTGAAGCTGCATGTCGGCTTGCTCTCTCTACAGAGTTAAGCGATTTACATGATGTATTCCATATATCGGTATTGAGGAAGATGGTGCAAGAGCCTACTCATGTTGTTCTGGAAAAAATAGTGTCGGTCGATGGTGGACTGACGACGAAAGTTAAGCTCATTCGCATCGAAGACACTAAAGTCTGACAGTTGCAGAACAAAGCGATCAAAATGGTCAAAGTTCGCTAGTCAATTATGGACGAGAGGAGCTTTCATGGGAGAGAGAGCAAATCGTGTGTGAAGAGTTCCCCAAGCTATTCCGATGTGGTACAATTTACATTTTTATATCTTTTGATGATTTCTTATTCAAGGAATTTCGGGACGAAATTTTTTTATGGAGAGGGGAGTTGTAACACTCCAGCACCCAATAATAAGGAATCAATTGGCAAAGTGGTTGATAGCAAAAAGCTAAAGTCACGTGGTAGGGACATCGCCAGCAGTAGTTCGCTTATCAACTAGAAGCTTCAGTCTGTCGACATGAAACTCCAATTTGTTGACGTGAGCACAAGTCTACGAGACACTAATGCTGAGCAGTAGGTGTTACTATTGGCGGTAGGCCTTCTAGTTGATAACGCTAAAATGTCGATGAGAGTGCAGATCGACTAGACGACTTGTCTGTGTTGGCGAGAAGGATAACACCACGCGGTAGAGGATACTACTGACGGTAGTTCCTTCAGTAGATAGGTATCGAAGGGAGTTCAGGTCGATACGCTGACTATTCAGGATAGGCCACCCTTGTGATTGTCAGGTCGATACGCTGATGGAAACAAATTCCCAAATATACATCCTCACCGTTAAATCCTTTATGGAATTTGATCAAACGATTCAGAACAGGCCACCCTTGTTGACAATCCTTCTTCATTTCCTTATCATTTTGAAAAGCTTTTGATAAGTTGATTTGGGAGAGAAAGAAGGAGAAGTGATTCCGCCATTGTTAGAGCTCCAAATCGCAAGCCGAGTTCAGATCTACGGAAGTCAGTCTGTTGTGGTCCTTTCCATCCAGCTAGATTTATTCTATGGCGTCCAAGCAATCGTCAAGGGTAACCTATGTTGTCAAAGGCGCAAGGCGCACCGAGGCGCAAAGGGCACCTGGAACCAAGGCGCAGGCGCGCGCCTGAGGCATGTGAGGTGCAAAAATGGGGGGAAAAGAAAATTGAGCGAATTGGGCGCTCAATTCGCTCAATTTTAGCGAATTGGGCGCCCAAATGCGCCTAGAGGTGCCTCGGGTGCGTCTGAGAACATGTTTTTGCCCATCTCAGAAAAACAATTTTGAAAAAAACACCTTAAAAGGCCCAGGCGCACCTGGGGTGCGCCTGGGCGCACCTGGGGTGCGGTTGGGCGCGCCTGGGGTGAGGTTGGGCGCGCCTGGGCACACCCTCAGTCGTGCTAAGGCGGGGCGGGTTGCGCTCGGCGCCTTAGGAGAGCCTAGGCGCGCGCCTTGACAACACAGAGGGTAACGATTCTTCTCTTCATTCTTAGGACGTGCTTGTCATTTATTGTTGATATGCTTGCATATGGAGTCTCTTCTGCTAACTAGCGGAGGGCATGACCTCCTCCTGACCGATTATGTCCGTCCCCGACATTTATTGCATATAGTAATCTGATAGACGTGCGAATTTAGGCATGTTGTGTGAATTCTATCTGTGATTGTTGGTTCGGATCGGTGATGCTTAATTTCGCAATTTACGTGCCGAAGAATTACTCTGATAAATGTGCCATCGCGTTGCGAGAGGTGGGACTAAGAAAGCTCGTGAAGCACTTAGTGAAAACCCCGTTGCTTTGGTGGTAGAATCCAAACATTCTCCACATGTCCTTTGTGATAGTGAAGCATATGTCCTTTCGAGTGGACTAGGTGTGTAGCATGATATTGGTTAAATGAGATCGGGCCGAGGTAAAGCAGTTCTTGCATCACGTTTGTCTAGACAGGGTGATTTGAACACGGACAGTGGCTAAACCAAACCCACACCATGTTGTATGCCACGAGGGAAATCATCATGGATGTTGTTAGCATGGGAGAGACTAAGTCAGGCTTGATTGCTAGACTAGTAAATGTTCAAATGGAATCTGAGTTGGCAATACTTAGATTTGTGGTAATACTCATGCGAGTGTACACATAAACATGTCTTGAGAGGATGAAACATGTGGTTGTGCGTACCAATGTTTGTGATAATATGTTAGCCTCATGCGTAATTGCATAGACGGTTGAAGGAACCTTCGGGTAAATCAACAAACACTATGTGCATACCTAGGTTCATCTTACTTTGATGATCAACCTAAAAGATTAATTGTGCTTGAAACCTCACTCTGTTTAGAGTAGTCGCACTTTCACTTTTGATATACATGTTTTTTTGCTACAACTTACTTGCAGGAGTGCGGTACAACCGCCCTGAAGTCAGCTAGAATTGGTCGGGAGTGAGATCGTTACAGGGTTTGTGGTCAGCTCATAGCTGACCCTCGTTTATCGCTTATCTGTGGATGGTACAGGTACTGGTGAGCCGAACAGAAAGTAGTGAGCAAAGACCCCAAGCTGAGCTGGCCCTCGAAGGCCAATATTGTTTATAGCTTTTTCATGTATTGCAGGTCTACGCGCCGATGTATGTAAATCATGCATGTTAGAGTTTATTATATTTGGTTAACGTAAGGCCTTAAGGCCAAGACTTGTTGAATACTATTCCTAATGATGTGGACATTCATGTTTAAATATATAGAATATTTCTGTTAGCGCTTAAAGCTTTCATTTGCGTAGTTGTATTTTCTGGTTATCACCTTTATAACGCCTAGCTTGTGTTCAATATGGAGTGATGTCCTGACCGGACCTACTATTATATTGTTTGTACGAGCGGGGTGTTATATGATATTTGTGAACTTTTTAAGCATGTTTGAAATCATATTTTTCATGTTTCTTCTCCTAGTTTACTTCCAATTGCTGAAATACATTCTGATGGTTTGGATTCCTTCCCTCGTTCTATCTTTTAATGGTTTCCTTGGTTTCACATTTATTGATTATTTTTCTCGTATCACATAGGTTTATTTTCTAAAAAGAAAATGTGAAGTTCTTGAGTGTTTTCAAGTGTTTAACAAGATGGTGGTGAACCAGTTCAAAGCATCCTCTGTAGTGATAGAGAGGGGAATATGATTATTGTGGAGTGTTTAGGTCCAACCTCAATAATCATGGTATCATTCATTGGGCTACATGCGTACACATTCCACTCAATATAGCATTGTTGAATGAAAAAAAAAACACATCCTTGAGGTTTCTCGATGCATTCTTACTATCATGCTCCTCTCAAAGCTTTATTAGGGTGATGTCGTGTTGATTGTTGGTGTGCCTTATCAATCACCTTCCATATAGAGTTCTTGGCTATGCTACTTCGATAGCTTGCATCCACTCACTGAATAGTTCATATGACACATCTTCCTCCACGTATTTTTAGGCGTGTTTATTTAGTCCACATATATCAACCTCATATAGGCAAACTTGATCATCAGGCTCGAAGATGTGTCTTTATTGGATACTCCACCACGAAGGAATACTGAAAGTCTTTAATTTCAAAGATAGCTAAATCACCTAGAGGAGGATGAATAGGTTATTGGTCTCTTTATGAGTTCTTTTCTTTTCTTTTAGTTTGTTGTTTTAATGGTTGGTTAATTTCTGCTTTCAAGATGAGTTACCCTGCACAAAGAAAATAACACAGCAAAGCACACAGATATTTATAGTGGTTCCCCAACTGGGTACATCCACTTTCTCTCTCACCTATCCAATTGTCTTGTTGGACTAGGCACTTCTCCAAAATACTTCAAAGAGCTTACACCTCAGGCCCTCAGCCTTACACTCAGGTTCTCTTCAGAACCCTACCTCAGAATCACAAAGGTTCCTACCTCAGAGCCCTGCAGTGCTCCTACAGCTCAGTGGTCCTTAAACCACCTACCTCAGTCTTATCTCTAAGGCCTACAGCTCAGGTTTTTCAGCCCTACAAATCAGGCACAAGGCCCTACTCTCAGAGTGTTGCAGCACTCCTACAACTCAGATCCAGAAGGATCCTACAAGATGGAAATGGGTTGATGAGGTTCTTGATTGAACACAAGAGGAATTCCTCTGTGACAATCAACCATGGGTGAGTTAGACTCAGCCCCCCACTATGACACCAAGAAAGTTTTCCTGTGTCAACTTTACTGGACTAAGAGCACCTTAGTCCTAACTACTTCACAGCAACAAGTTTATCCACTTGAGCTGGAAGAGACTTGCGGAATACTATTCTGTCCCTTTCTGAACTGACCCAAAGGTTCAGCTCTCTCCTCTTCACAGCAACAATGATGTAGAAGCTTTGGCTTATGCTGGAAGCAACTGGCAGATCAGCTACTCTGCTCTTTTCTAAACTGAGCTAACTGCTCAGCTCTAACTTCTTCTTCACAGCTCCTCAAGAGAATGTTCTTTGGAATGTATTGGCTTGATCTGTGAAGCTTCTGCAGCAAGGGTTGGCCCTTGCTGCTATCTCTTTCTCAGAGAATCACCCTGAGCTTGCTAGCTGATGCAGATGAAGATGGCACCAGCAATCTTGTCGTTGAAGATGTCGATCTCAACAGCTAACTTGCTCTTTTTCTTGCTGACTTGAGCTTCCTGTTCTTCAACTCCACAACAATAGCGGAGAAGGACTTCTGTCACAGTTGTCTCTTCCTGTAAAGAGCATTTCCTTTTATTTATTTAAACCCAACGGCTCTTTTAGCAATGGGTCCTACACTTTTAATGCTGGCTGCATTTTTGCTTTAACGCCAACTGTCGTACAGTAGGTCTGCGGCAACATTTGTCGCGTACTGTAGCCATCCCGCCACTTATTTGAAATATGTTGACTTGTTAACTTGCTGACGTCACTAGCTGTGGACTTAGCCAAAAATCAAGCACCATTAGCATAGATGTTGAGTGAGTAAGCATCACTCAACGCCAAAACACTTAGATAGATTTACTGTCTCTTGGCATTGAGTGAGTAACCTTCACTCAACGCCAAACTACTTAGAATATAAATATGTTTCTAGGCGTTGATAGCATTGAGTGAACATCCCTCACTCAACGTCATCTGTCTTAGCCATATTTCTGCTTCTTCAACAACTTAAGCGTTGAGAGCATTGAGTGAGCATGCCTCACTCAACGCTATTTGCTGGAACTCATTTTTGCATAAGGGCGTTGAGAGCGTTGAGTGAGCACGCCTCACTCAACGATTTTTGTCATAGCCAGAATCATGAACTTCGTTCGACAAACTGAACTGAGTTCGTCGAATGGCGAGCTCAGCTTGACGAATGGCCAAAATCTTTCTGCAACTAAAGCGTTGAGAGCGTTGAGTGAGCAAGCCTCACTCAACGCTTTTTGCCTTAGCCAGAATCCTGAACTTAGTTCGACGAACTGAACTGAGTTCGACAAAAGGCGAGCTCAGCTCGACGAACTCTGACCTTAGTTCGACTAGTTCAATTTACAGCCTTTTTGTTGTATGGCGTTGAGTTAGTTGACTTTATTCAACACCTGTGGACTTAGACAAATTTCTGTCAACCCGCACCTTAGATAAGTGTTTACATGACTTAGCCACTTAGGCTACCTGTCTCATCATTGCTTATCAGGACAATCTGCAATCATTAATCTTGAACACAAGTTAGATCGAAACATGTGTATACATTGTTTGTCGGTCCTTCTTCAAATTCAGGATATTGGGATCAATAGACCCAACAATCTCCCCTTATTTGAAGAAGTCAAAACCTAAGCTAATGTATACACTAACATATTTATGTTATAAATATATAAAACACATCATCTCAGCATAATTCAGATAAATCATAGACATAGCAAATGATGTAACAGATAAGTCAAAAATCATAGCAATTGATGAGTTGGACAGATTATAATTATAGCAAATGATTGTACTATTTAATCATATAGGGAATAAATGTTTGTGCAATCTACAAAAAGTGTTACATCCCTAGCCCAGTGAGCAGAACCTGAAACATTTTAAGTTTCAGGTTCCCTTATCGTAATCTCATTGCTTCTGGATTTCTTTGTCGGCTTGTCTTCAGCATCAGCTATCTTCTTTCCCTTCTTATCAGCATCATCAGCAGCCTTAGCCTTAGTAGCTCCAGCTCCAGCTTCAGCTTCAGCTTTATCCTTTTGTCTCTCAAAATAGTTGAAGGGCTTGGGGAAGTATTTGAATGGTTCCACAGCATCAGGAGTGAGAAGATTTGTCTTTTTGTTCCTCACGAAAATCCTTCTTTCTGTGTCTCCCTTTTCCATCTTATCTCATTCAGTCTTGCTATACCATTTACCTCTGTCTGATTTATTATTTTTGACCTGATCCCAAGCAAGTAAGATGATGGATCTGGACTCCGGGCTCCATTGCTCGAAAACAGGTCGTTTTTCCATTTCTTCTCTGTATTTTCTCTTTCTCATCACGACTTCTTCTGTTTCAGCAGTTTCATCAGTCATTTCTTTTGCCTGGTCAACAGTGGGGCTGAAAGAGGGAATTTCAGCAGTAGTGGGCTGCACTCCCCACTGATTACCAGCACTATCATGATCTTCCATATACATCACATACTCTTGATTATCTTGAGCAGGCTCTCTGTTTAAGGTTTCTAATACTTGAGTAGGCATCATTGGGATATTGTCATATTGCACTGGCTGTAATCCCAATGAGCCTCTCACAACATTTGTTTCCCAAATCATGTTTTCAGTATTGGTCCTTATGGCTTCTCTCTCCCCTTTTTTGGCTTCTTCAATTAATTTAGTGGTCTACGAGCTGCTTGTCTTGCTTCTTTCCACTTCCAGGTAGTTTACTCCAGCAGTGACTTGATTCTTAACTTCCAACATGTGGTCATCAAGCATCTCGGTGCAGGCATCCATCTTTGTGAAGATTTCAGTGTTCTGTTCACTTCTCAGAATGTTATCATTTTCATGAATTGTCACACTATTCTTGGTCTGAATCTTTTGATTTTCTTTGATGACAGCAATGTTCTGGCCTGACAGATCCAGCTTCTCCATTGTAAAGTCTACAGCTCCAGCAGCTCTTGTGAAGAATTTTACTATTTCTCCTTTCAGCAGATTCAGTTCAAACCTTAAAGATTTGATCTCAGTTGCAAGCTCATTTCTAACATCTTTGAGGGCATCATCCACATAATTTTGCAGTGCCCTCCTTTGCTCATCCAGCAAACCCTTTAGCTGGGCCAAGAAAGTTGGTGGCAGCTGATCAACTTTGGTAGATGTGCCCTCATCCAGAGCTTATTGTACAGGCATGCTCCCATTTTCTTGAGCTGTGTCATTTTCAGGATGGGGTGAGGAGTTAGCTTTCTCATGACTGTATTCCTCTTTCTCAGATTCTGAGGAAACTAAATCATGTACTTCATGAGCAGGGAGATCAGATGGTATCTCCCCCTCAACCTCTGTCATGCTTTCATTAGCATACAGATCAGCAACAGTAGCAGCAACCTCTATTGGAGGAACCTTCAGTTGCTCCCCTACAAATAATGCATCATGCATTATATCTTGTATCAGTTGCTCCCCCTCAATTTGAGCATTCTTTCCCTCAACACTTGGAATTTCCAAGACTTTATCCTGTAGTTCCTCATCTTCAGACATAGGCATATGCCTATCTGTATCTTCCAATCTGAAGGCATCTTACTTCATTTCTGCAGATATTTTGTTAACAATTTCCTTTGTTATTTTCTCAGCATCTTTGGCTGAAGGCAAAGCATCTACTTCCTCTCCAGCAGATCCAGCTAACTCAGCAGCAGTCTCATTCACTTCAGGAACAGTATCTGACTCTAGTCTGCTCTCACGACTAAGAGGGGTAAGATCAGAAGAGGCAGATACCTGAATATGTATGTCCCTCCTGGACTCTTCAGCAGATGATGATAGATCAGGGTTATGAGGCTCTTTTTCCTCAGATGAGCTGCTAGAGGAGCTGGGCTCAATAGCAGCAATTCTCTTTCCTTTCCTTTCCCCAGTTTCTGGACAACAGGGTTGAAGGACCCTGTCCCATCTCTCAAGCATTCTGATATCCATTTTTCTCATGTGGTGTATTTTTGCACCGAGCTTCTGATTCAGAATTTCTGGGGCTATTTCTCGCAGATACAGTGAAAGGATTCTCCCCAAATTAGGTTCAGCCATGCAGTCCACTATCCTTTCAAACACCACATTTCCCCATCAGTTCTCTTGGACAGTATGACCCTAGCCATTAGTTCAAACATCATTTTTAAGATTTTGTCATGGGAGCCTGTTTTGCATATCAGAACTTTCCCGATGACATCAGCTAGAAATTTACCTCTCAGGTTAAGTTCTTTCCTTAGAATTGATCTGGTGGTGTGCTTGGAAAGTCCACACCATTTCATTGCCGATTTTACATTGTCCAGTAATAGCTCTTCTTCGTTCTCAGTTGCAGAGAGCTTTGTCAACTGCAGAGCCTTCTGAGAGTTATCTTGATCTTCTTTCCGCTTACTATGGTCTTAATTTTACCAGCTGAAGCATCCGCTTTGGCGTTGACGGACAACTCCAGCACTTCCCTCTTCCACAGAAGACAGGGTTCCATCAGGACGAAGGCTAGGTCAGATTTATGTAGAAGATTAAGCACCTGCTGAACTTCTTTCGGAGCATCAATGAATCCATTTCGAACCACCTCTGCTCCTTCGAAGAGAAAATCCGGTCCCTTGGGCGTCATTTCTCCGGAGAATTTGAGAATGCTAGCGAAAGCGGCTTCCCGTCGATTTAGCGAATGCGGACGGGAGAGGGTAAGGAACAGTGACTTGGCTTATTGCACAAGCACTTCTATTTATAGGTATTCCTAAAAAGAAGGCGGAAAGTCACTAATCCATATTTATTGTTTAATCTTGATCAATGGCCAGGATTGAACCCCGACACATATTCGCAGTCCGTCTTTTCTCCAATATTGGATGAGTAAGCTTATTTAGCTTAATATTAGTTTTTTTAGTAATTAAATTTTCAACTAGCTCCTAACTGTGTTGGCCTAACTTGCAGGGGTAATATAGACATGCAGCAGACATTCTAAAATGTGTTCTATTGGGGTGCAATTAGACATAATTTCAATATCTTTACATTAATTTCAACTGAGAGTGTATTAGCCCCCAACCTCAATTGACTCAACCAAATTTTAATACTTATTTAGTGTACAACCCCAAATTCGCTGGGTGGGACCCAGAGGGATTAATGGTTGGGGTTGGACAAGCCATAAGTTAGCTCGGGCCTGAAGGCAATAAGAGCTCTCGCGCCGGAAGAGCTCCCGCTTAGGAGCAGGCAAGATCCCCGCCATAACCAGAAGCAGGCGAGAATGCATGGAGCTGAGTGAGCTCCACTCTCTCAGCGCCGCGATCAGCAAGAGCGCTGAGTGAGCTTCACTCACTCAGCGCCGCGGTCAGCGGCAAGGGCGTTGAGTGAGCTTCACTCACTCAACGCCGCGTCTAGCGGAAAGGGCGTTGAGTGAGCTCCACTCACTCAACGTCGCGGTCAGCAGCAAGGGCGTTGAGTGAGCTTCACTCACTCAATGTCGCGCCCAGCGGAAAGGGCATTGAGTGAGCTCCACTCACTCAACGCCGTGGTCAGCAGCAAGGGCGTTGAGTGAGCTCCGCTCACTCAACGCCGGGGTCAGCGGCAAGGGCGTTGAGTGGGCTCCACCCCCCCCCCCCCCACAACGCCGCGTCCAGCAACAGCGCCAGGGTTAGATGAGCTCCCGCCTGGGGAGGGGCGAAAGTGTTCACCTTCGATAGCTGTGACCCGCTCTCGGCAGAGCCGGCGAGAAGGTGGGGGCTGGCTCAGTGTAGGAAGGCGAGAGGGTTCTCGGCACAGAGCTCTCGCCGAGTGGGGCCCGGGGTCAGGGTAAAATGTCTTAATTGCCCCCGGGTAAAATTACCCTTATACCCTCAGGGGCTGTATTTAACACTTTTCAGACAGCGAGATTTGGCTATTGGCAGACCAGCCAGGAGTATTTCAGTAACTTCAGATCAGCAAGAGGCTATAAATAGACCCATAAGGGCTCTTTAGAAGGCAGACTCTCATTTTTCTCCAAATCCACAGTGCCTTCTGAGGAGCTCCTAGCCCAGCTTTTGGCTTTGGAAGGGAAGCTCTCAGAGATCTTCCGGGTGTGAGGAAGGACCTCCCAGCTGAGGCTTTGGGTCAGTCCTTGGACCTTAGCAGCCAGTCGAGGGTCGAGGCTTGAGGGAAGTAAGTGTTGGCTGCACCCTGGTTTTTGAACTCCCGTTGAGGCCAATTTTGGCTCCAACAGTTCTGGTGCGGTGAGCGTGGAAGGCAGCCGGTGCAAGAAAGCCTTGAGTTTGGTCTCATGACTGGAGGTGAAGGTGAAGGATCTGGCTCGGGGGGTATCCCCACCCCGGGGGAGGAAGCGACGAGGAAGATGTTGGAGGACTTTAGGCGAGAAGTCCTACAGACCATCAGCCTAGCCTTCTCGGCAAGGAGTGAGTGGGAGACGCCTCAGGTTCCGGTGGAGGCGGTCCCGCTTCTGGGCGAGAACGCCCCTGGACAGTGCCCCGGGAAGGAGGTCCCAATGGAAGGTGGCGCGAGAGACGTGGCAGCGCGGGAACTCTTCCCAGGACAACGCCTTGGAAAGGAGGTTCCGGTATAAGTGGGCGAGAGGGAAGCGGCGGTACGGGAACTGTTCCCTGGGCCCGGTCTCGCGGATCGTTCCAGCCAGCCGAGATCGCGAGACGTGCCTTCTCGCCAGGCAGGGGGCGAGACCCCCTTCAGTGAGCTCATTGTCCCAGCCCCGGTGCCAGAGGGGTTCAGGGAGCCGGACATGTCCTACTACTCGGGAAAGGATGACCCAGTACAACATGTACAGTGGTTCGAGGATGTGGTGTCGATTAGACAGATGTCTGATTCCTTCAAGTGTCGGTTGTTTGCCATCACATTGAAGGAGAAGGTCAGGGACTGGTTCCACCAGTTGTCAGCAAGCTCAATCTACAGCTTCGAGGATCTGCGTCGGGGTTTCTTGTTGAGGTTCTCGACATCGAAGAAGAGGAAGAAGGAGGCGAAGTGCCTATTTGCGGTATGCAGAAGCAGGACGAGACGTTGGGTCATTATGTTGACCGGTTCAAAGAGGAGATTCTCCTAGTCCAAGAGGTCCCGGGGTACGCATTGATGCTTGCCTTTACCCTGGTGCTGAGGCCAGGGTTTTTTAGCATGGAGCTGAAGAGAGTGCCCCCCCTCTCCTTTGAGGAGCTCATGGAGAGGGCGGCAAAAGATATAGACTTCGAGAGGGCGAACCCGGCGTTTGCCAGGAAGCTGACCCGGTTGGCAGAAGATGATAAAGAACCAGCAGCAGGAAAGCAGAGGGAGCAAAGGGAAGAAAGATGGAGAGAAGAGCCCTGAGGGCAGGGGCAGCAGCAGGGATGGGGAGCCCGGGAGCCGAACAACCGTTTGGGTTGGAGGCCTCAGGAGGGTCGCCCCCAGGGCCAAGGAGGAGGTGTTCAGGGAAGAGATAATCTTCGGAAACCGAGAAGGTTTGACCAGCAGGCGTGGAGACAGGGCCGAGAGGTCACTTCCCACCACCGCAAGAAGCGATGGAGGTCGGTAGAGGAAGAGGAGGAAGAAGAATCCGGGGAGCTGGGAGAAGAGGAGGAGGAGAAGGAAGGGAGGGCAGGGTGGCGTTACCCTTTTGTGACTTCCATCAGGAGGAAGGTCACGCGACGGCCACCTGCCCGGAGTTCTTGGAGATGCGGGAAGCCAGAGGAATGGGGAGACAGGATCCGCCGGTAAGGATTGAGGAAGTACAGCAGGGAGGGGAGGAAGATAGATGCGAGGACCGGGTAGACGTGGGGACCCGAGGAGGGATCAGAGTTATCCACGGAGGGGTAGGGATTGAGGCAACCCGCAAGGGGAGCCTTCAAACCATGTTCCGCAGGGGGGTCGCCTCGACCTCCTTGGCTCCCCCTCCGGAAGAAAAAATCATCTTTTCATCCGCGGATATGCCAGACTACGAAGACCCGTTCTGCGACGCCCTGGTGATCCAGACGGCGGTGGAGAACTTCACGGTCTCCAGGATACTTGTGGACAATGGGAGCTCGGTGAACGTCATCTTCAAGAAAGCTTTTGATGAGATGAAGGTCGAAGGGAAGAGGGTCCTAGCCTCAGATGGACCGTTATTCGGGTTTTCTGGAGAGAGGAAGTAGATGTTGGAGTTACAATGGTGATCTAGAAGTGGTCAAACATGTAATCTCACTGCCAACGCGATATGAGCCTGCAGGGTCGCACATAAGAGCATGTAGAGAAGTTGGAAGATTGACTGTGTTGGTAAGGATTACCAATCACCACACAGAATGGGGTAGGGCAAACGTTGTCAAAGGAATTTCGTCGAGAGTCGTCGAGTATGACTCGTCGACTAAGGCAAAGTCGTCGAGAGTCGACGGGAGTCGTCGACTATGACTCGCCGACTAAGGCAAAGTCGTCGAGAGTCAACGGGAGTCATCGAGTATGTCTCGCCGACTAATGCAAAGTCATCGAGAATCAATCTGCTGATTCGTCGAGAATCGAGGACAGAGTCGTCGAGACTGTTTGCTGATTCTCGCCGAATCTGGCTGCTGATTCTCGCTGAATCTGTCTGTTGATTCTCGCCGAATCTGTCTTCTGGATCACGCCGACTGATTCTCGCCGAACCTGTGCTGATTCTCGGCGAATGATTCTGAAACCCTATTTTGAGTGGTTTACGGATAGCGATACTCTTAGGTCTGTTTATGCCTTTGGTATAAATAGAGACTTAGGGTTTTGGAAAAATAAGATCGGGTATTTTTCCTGTGGATCAAATCAAGCCCGACGGAAAGCGTTCCGCCGTTCTGCCGATCCGCCGATTCCCGAACCCCGCCGGACGGAAGCGTTCCGCCGCCCGTTCGCTCCGCCGACCTCCTCTCCGGCGACGGTCGCCGGTGTTGCTCTTCCTGGAGCGGACCTAGCAGTCCGTGGAAGTGCAAGGTGCATTCGATCTCCTTCCCGATCTTTCGTGCGACGCAAAGCTCGGTGTTCTCCCGCTCGTGTGGATTTCTGCAGAGACGTAGACGTTATTCTACGTAGAACTCGCCACCGACAAGGACTCAAAGCTTGGAGCATCTCCGTTGAGTTGTGACTCAACGCCACTAAGGTAATTTTTGTCTAGTTGTTTGTTAACTTCTTGATTCAATATTCATGGCCTAATCCCATCTCTTTTGGGTTGTTCTTGATTTTTATTACTTTCGCTGCGTGCACAAGCGTTGTGTCATCCTCATAGAGAAACCCAACAGTGGTATCAGAGGGAGATTGCGGCCATGATTGTTGTTTTGGAAGTTAGGTTATTCAAGTACGTGTAAACCTAGGGATTTAGAAGCGTTCTAAATGTCTAGATTTAATCCTGGAACATCAATTGTTGATGGTTTTTCCAAGGGAAATCGGTGGGCCCATAACCCACAGGTTAGGGGCTCTGCCCCTTGGAACCCCGTCAGGAACGTCTGGGATTTAGTGGTAATTTCTAATTGTTAGAAATTGTTGTCTCCTTAGCAGTAATCGTCCCTCGAGTGGTTAATGAACCAGTGCATTGTTTTGGATTTTGAATCCAACAATGAGAGACGAGCTTGTCTACTGCTTTAAGTTGAGTTGCATTTGTTTTTGTCCAATGCATGTAAATCTGAAGATTTGGAAGAGTCCGGATGTTCAGACTTAGCCCTTTCTTCTATCAAATGTTGATAGTACCATGTTGTGCACATAAGGGATGCATGTTGTTTTTAGAGATTGTTTTTCTGTGGATGTGCACATTGATCAAATATTGATCATGGTTAATTGTTAACCAATAATCAAAAAATCCATTCCTCTAATATTAAGTGTTCGGATGCCTTCCGATGGATGACACTCTTCCTGCCTCGATCGATGAAGTGTGGGTTTGCCAAAGCAAGGTACATTAATCTATCTTGGTAAGGGTGCGAGCGGATAATTGTGATATCCCACTGTCGACATCGGGTCTAACTTAACTAGGTGACCTCAAATGTTGAGTGCCTAGAGGCATAAGGTTGGCATGCACCATATGATGGATGCAAATAAGGAGTTATTCATCAACCATACAAGAATTGCATGAGGATGCAATTGGCAAGCGTTGCCTACCTAAATAACCACATCGTGAGAGGAAAGCCAAAGCTGATTCATTGTGTTGGTGAAATACGGATCTTGTCCACTAAGAGAGTAGCTCGCATGAACTCTCCGAATTGATAGTGAGGGCTATCATTTCGAATAAAATAGTGGGAGTTTTAATTGAAGTCCAAATTAAAATAAATTGTATTTTGAAATTTTGGTACTGATATTATTCTGCATGAATTCTTGTAGAATTCCATGGCAAGTGGTTCACACTCCACTCTGTCTCTGAGAGCCATCCTTGAGAAGGATAAGCTCAATGGGACTAACTACATGGACTGGTACAGGAACCTGAGAATTGTTCTCAGGCAAGAGCGAAAGCTCTATGTCTTGGAAGAAGAAGCCCTCGAGGTGCCGACCGGGAATTCTTCCCGTGCTGATAAGGATACTTATAAGAAGTATACTGATGACGCCTTAGACATCGAATGCCTTATGTTTGCCACCATGAACTCTGAGCTTCAGAAACAACATGAGAACATGGGGTGCAAGGAGATTGACGAGCATCTCAAGAAAATGTTTCAAGGGCAAGCTCGTCAAGAGAGGTTTGACGTCACAAAAGCGTTGTTTCAGTGCAAGATGGAGTTCGAGACTCAGTAGGGACTCACGTACTCAAGATGATTGGGTATATAGAGAACCTTGAAAGGCTGGGTTTTCCTCTAGGTCAAGAGTTGGCCACAGATCTGATCCTGCAATCGTTGCCGGACAGTTATGAGCAGTTTGTCTTGAACTACAATATGAATGAAATAGACAAGACACTGCCCGAGCTCCTAGGCATGTTAAGAACTGTCGAGATCAACATAAAGAAGGTCAAGCCTGCCAGCCCCATACTGATGGTGCATAAGGGCAAGGCCAAGGCCAAGGGCTCTATGAAGACGAAGGTGGGACCTAAGTCACATCTTGAGCCCAAGTCTTCTGCACTGAAGAAAAAGAAGAGCACGGTGAAGGAAGGGAAATGCCACCACTGTGGCAAGGCTGGTCATTGGAGGAGGAACTGTCCTTCTTACATTGAGGGTCTGCAGAAAATGAAGGGAGGTATGACTTCCGCTTCAAATATTTATGTTATAGAAATAAACCTCTCTGCTCCTTCATCTTGGGTATTGGATACCGGATGTGGTTCACACATTTGTACAAATGTGCAGGAACTGGAAAGGAGAAGATTGTTGAGTAAAGGGGAGATGGACCTGCGCGTCGGCAATGGAGCAAGAGTTGCTGCTGTAGCCGTAGGGGTTTACCGTCTTTCTTTGCCCAGTGGGCTTGTAATAGAACTAGATAATTGTTATTTTATTCCGGCCATAACTAGAAACATTATATCAATTTCATGTTTGGACATGATTGGATTTTCTTTTATAATTAAGAACAACTGTTGTTCTATATTTTAGAATGATGTTTGTTATGCTGTAGCTCAATTGTTTAATGGTCCTTATGTTTTGAACTTGGACCATCAGATATATAATGTAGAAAATAATAAAAGACTAAGAACAAATGACTCAAACCCTACATATCTATGGCACTGTCGTTTGGGTCATATAAACGAGAAGCGCATATCCAAGCTCCACAAAGATGGACTTTTGAACTCATTTGATTATGAATCATTTGAGCGATGTGAATCTTGTTTGTTAGGCAAGATGACTAAAGCCCCTTTCACTGGTTTTACTGAGAGGGCTGAGGATCTCTTGGGTGTTGTACATAGTGATGTATGCGGACCCATGAGCTTCATGGCTAGAGGTGGGTATTTCTACTTCGTTACATTTACTGATGATTTCAGTAGATACGGATATGTGTATCTTATGAAGTGCAAATCCGAGACCTTTGAAAAGTTCAAAGAGTTCAAAAATGAAGTAGAAAACCAGTTGGGTAAAAGGGTTAAAGCACTCCGATCTGATCGAGGTGACGAATACCTGAGTCATGAGTTCCGTGATCATCTGAAAGAGTATGGTATTGTATCACAGCTCACTCCACCTAGAACACCACAACATAATGGTGTGTCTGAGAGGAGAAATCGTACTCTGTTAGACATGGTACGTTCGATGATGAGTCATGCAGACTTGCCTGTTTCTTTTTGGGGTTTTGCTTTAGAGACTGCTGCTATGACACTGAATCGCGCTCCAACGAAAACAGTTCTGAAGACACCATATGAAATATGGACTGGGAAGCGTCCTAGTATGTCGTTCATTGAAATTTGGGGTTGTGAGGCATACGTGCGACGTCAAATGCCTGACAAGCTGGAACCAAAATCGGATAAATGTAATCTGGTGGGATATTCTAAGGAAACGAAAGGGTATTACTTTTACCTACCTTCCGAGGGCAAAGTGTTTGTCGCAAGGACTGGCGTCTTCTTGGAAAGAGAATTCTTATCAAGAAAGACTGAAAAGGTAGAACTTGAAGAAGTTCAAGAACCACAAGTAGTGAATGAACTGGAATTGGATTCTGAGACAGTACTACAAGATGTTGTAGCTAGAGAACCTGCTCAAGAAACACAAGTCCTACGTAGATCTGGTAGACCTAGATTTGAGCCTGAGAGATATGGATTTCTTGTGTCTCAAATAGGTAATGTGTTGTTTATGGATCATGATGATGAACCAGCAACCTACCAAGAGGCTATGAATGGACCGGACTCCGACAAATGGCTTGAGGCTATGAAATCCGAAATGGACTCCATGTATACAAACAAAGTTTGGAACTTGGTGGAACCACCTGAAGGGGTACGACCCATAGGGTGCAAATGGGTCTTCAAGAAGAAGACCGACATGGATGGCAATGTACAGACATTCAAAGGGCGACTGGTGGCTAAGGGTTTCAAGCAAATTCATGGTATTGACTATGATGAGACCTTTTCCCCTGTTGCCATGATAAAGTCCATAAGGATATTGCTTGCTATTGCTGCGTATTATGACTACGAGATCTGGCAGATGGATGTCAAAACGGCTTTCCTTAATGGAAACCTCCTTGAGGAAGTGTACATGACACAACCCGAGGGTTTTGTATCCCCAAATGAAGCCACTAAAGTATGCAAGCTGAATAGGTCCATTTATAGACTGAAGCAGGCCTCTCGAAGTTGGAATCTTCGTTTTGATGAGAAAATCAAAGAGTTTGGTTTCATCAAGAATGAAGATGAGCCTTGTGTTTACAAGCGAATCAGTGGGAGCATTGTTGTCTTCCTGATATTGTATGTAGATGACATACTGTTGATTGGGAATGACATTCCTGCCCTGAAAGTTGTTAAGAACAACCTAGGGAACTGCTTTTCTATGAAGGACTTGGGTGGAGCGACTTATATACTTGTTATTAAGATCTATAGAGATAGATCGAAGAAGTTGCTGGGTTTGACCCAGAGTACATACATCGAGAAGGTGTTGAAGCGATTCAACATGCTTGAGTCCAAGAAAGGATTTTTACCCATGTCTCATGGTGTGAATCTCTCTAAGGACCAGTGTCCAAAATCTTGTGAAGATAAGGACCGCATGAAGTTGATTCCATATGCTTCGGCAATTGGATCAATCATGTATGCAATGTTATGTACTCGACCCGATGTCTCCTTTGCTTTGAGCATGACTAGCAGGTATCAGTCAGACCCCGGTGAGTGTCACTGGATCTCAGTCAAGAATATCCTGAAGTACTTGAGAAGGACAAAGGATGTGTTCTTTGTGTATGGTGGAGAGGAAGAGCTCGTTGTAAATGGTTACACGGATGCTAGCTTCCAAACTGATAGGGACGATTCAAAGTCTCAGTCAGGGTTTGTGTTTTGCCTTAATGGAGTGAGCTGGAAGAGTTCCAAGCAAGAGACAGTTGTTGATTCTACAACAGAGGCCGAGTATATCGATGCAGCTAACGCAGCGAAGGAGGCTGTATGGATTAGGAAATTCATCGGCGAGCTTGATGTAGTTCCTAGCATTGTTGGTCCTGTAGTTCTCTACTGTGATAACAATGGTGCAATTGCACAATCTAAGGAACCTAGATCTCATCAGCGCTCCAAGCACATACTTCGGCGGTTCCATCTTATTCGTGAGATTGTCGAACTAGGAGATGTGAACATTTGCAGAGTGTCGACTGAGGAGAATATTGCAGATCCACTGACAAAGCCTCTCGCGCAGAGAAAGCATGATGGTCATACTAGATCAATGGGTATACGATACCTAAATGATCAACTCTAGTGAGAGTCTTGTGGGTTACATGTAAACATATATTCTGTTGGCTGTTTATTATTTATTCATATGATGAATCTTGTACATAGATTTTTCTTTTTACAATTAATGGCATGTTCTTTTATTATAGTTTCTCTATGCGATAGTTAAAGGTTAACATAATAAATACCCTTAGAATGTTTGCTTCCATAGGACATCAAGTACGTGACTTAAATATGAGAGCCTATGATTTATTTGAAGCTTAATTCTTAAAAGGTCCCTGGTCGTTGTATCATCATAGAAACTAAGGGTGATGATGATACATTAAGACTAGCACGTGTGTTGACTGATGACCAGTTCTCATAGGTCATGATATTGTGATATCAAGTCATCACGTGGGTACTTGTTAATGAACAAGTTGTACTGGACAGACCCAACCTGAGACTACTCTGTGGATTGTTATCTTAACGTGTCACGAGTAAGTCTCAATTGACAATGGTGTTGTGGTCCTTTGACCTGAAGTCACAACATTCATCAAGTGAGGAAGAGCGTGTTTTGATGCTATCTAAAGTCTTCCTTGAGAAAGGTTGATGATAAGGGTGGTTGTTGGGCACGTTACGAATCATTTGGGTGTTTGTGTGTGAGCAGATATGGGATTTGTCCTCCTATATAACAGGAGTTACATCCATGGGCCCCTTGATGGAACTGGACTGAGAAATGCATGGCCATGCTTGGTTGAGTAAATATGTGAAATTAGACTCACCATTCTCTGGAAGTCCGTTGTAGATCAAGAAACTTGGATTGAGCTATTATAAGGGTGACACGGTTCATGCATCTAGTTCTTTCCGGATGTAAGGGACAAAGACAACGCTAGGACATTGTTCATAAAGGCTTATGAGTTATGAACTCTTATTGCTTGGGGAGCAATGATGCATTGCTAGATGTCGCTCATTGTTTGTGAGGTTTTTGGTTTGATACTTTCAAGATCAAGTGGGAGACTGTTGGAGTTACCATGGTGATCTAGAAGTGGTCAAACATGTAATCTCACTGCCAACGCGATATGAGCCTGCAGGGTCGTACATAAGGGCATGTGGAGAAGTTGGAAGATTGACTGTGTTGGTAAGGATTACCAATCACCACACAGAATGGGTAGGGCAAACGTTGCCAAAGGAATTTCGTCGAGAGTCGTCAAGTATGACTCGCCGACTAAGGCAAAGTCGTCGAGAGTCGACGGGAGTCGTCGAGTATGACTCGCCGACTAAGGCAAAGTCGTCGAGAGTCGACGGGATTCATCGAGTATGTCTCGCCGACTAAGGCAAAGTCGTCGAGAATAAATCTGCTGATTCGTCGAGAATCGAGGACAGAGTCGTCGAGACTGTCTGCTGATTCTCGCTGAATCTGGCTGCTGATTCTCGCCGAATCTGTCTGTTGATTCTCGCCGAATCTGTCTTCTGGATCCCGCCGACTGATTCTCGCCGAACCTGTGCTGATTCTCGGCGAATGATTCTGAAACCCTATTTTGGGTGGTCTGCGGATAGCGATACTCTTAGGTCTGTTTATGCCTTTGGTATAAATAGAGACTTAGGGTTTTGGAAAAATAAATCGGTTATTTCTCCTGTGGATCAAATCGAGCCCGACGGAAAGCGTTCTGTCGTTCTGTCGATCCGCCGATTCCCGAACCCCGCCGGACGGAAGCGTTCCGCCGCCCGTTCGTTCCGCCGACCTCCTCTCCGGCGACGGTCGCCGGTATTGCTCTTCCTGGAGCGGACCTAGCAGTCCGTGGAAGTGCAAGGTGCATTCGATCTCCTTCCCGATCTTTCGTGCGACGCAAAGCTCGGTGTTCTCCCGCTCGTGTGGATTTCTGCAGAGACGTAGACGTTATTCTACGTAGAACTCATCACCGACAAGGACTCAAAGCTTGGAGCATCTCCGTTGAGTTGTGACTCAACGCCACTAAGGTAATTTTTGCCTAGTTGTTTGTTAACTTCTTGATTCAATATTCATGCTCCGATCCCATCTCTTTTGGGTTGTTCTTGATTTTTATTACTTCCGCTGTGTGCACAAGCGTTGTGTCATCCTCATAGAGAAACCCAACAGTAGAAGGGGGAGTAGGACTGCACGTAAAGCTGGGGAGTGTGTCACGAAACTGTAGGTTCGTGATAGTGGACGCCCCAAGCAGTTACAACGCCATCTTTGGGCGTCCCCTCATCAGCGCCTTTCGTTGTGTCCTCTCCTCGTTTCACCAGTGTCTCAAGTTCAACAACGGAGGGGTGCAGGTCAGGATCAGAGGGGATCCAAAGGCGGCAAGACAATGCTATGTGACGGCGATTAACGTTGTGTCTTGGATGGCGGAGGCAGAAGAGCTGGAGAGGGAGCTAGCAGAGTAGGAGAAGGTGAGCCCGGAGGTGGAGGAGCAAGTGGTAGGAGAAGCTGAGAAGGAGGCCCAGAGGGGGGGGAAGTTGAGCCACAACAGGAAGAGAGCCTGGAGGAGGCGATGGAAATAGAGGAGCTAGCTGTTGGAGTTGATCAAGAGGGTCTGGAGGAAGGGATGGATGAAGAAGAGGAGGGCCAAGTTGCGAGAGTTGGGCAGGGGGCCCCAGGGAGCGTGGAGATCCATCAGCTCCAAGAGGAGAGGCCGGAGGAGGCAATGGAAGCTGTAGGAGGGGAAGAGTTGGAGTTCAAGGAAGAAGCAAGGGACGGCTGGGAGCAGTCGCGGTTGGAGCCGGCCGAGGAAGTGGTGGAGATGGAGGTCTCCACCAAGGCAGGGCAGGTGCAGAGGGTACGGATCAGCGGGGGCCTGAGCCTCGAGGACCAGGAGCGGATGAGAGCTTGCATCCAGAGCAACGTCGACATCTTCGCTTGGAGCGCGGCGGACATGTCAGGCATTGACGCGGATGTGGCCTGTCATCGCCTGAACCTGGACCCCCGGACTCGCCCCATACGCCAAAAGATGAGGGCCACTGCCACCAAGATGGAGGAGCCCATCCGCGAGGAGGTCAAAAAGCTCTTGGAGGCAGGCTTCATCTCGGAGGTCCAGTACCCAGGCTGGATCTCCAACGTGGTAATAGTTAAGAAAGGGGGAGGGAAGTGGCGCATGTGTATTGACTTCTCTTTATTAAATAAATCGTGCCCCAAGGATTGCTACCCTCTGCCTCGAATCGACGCGCTGGTTGAATCAGCCGTCGGTTTTTCTGTTATGAGTTTTCTTGATGCTTCACATGCACCCCCCCCCCCCCCGACGTCAAAGACGTCTCCTTCATCACTAGGGAAGGATGCTTCAGCTATAAGATGATGCCCTTTGGGCTGAAAAATGCAGGAGCCACATACCAGCGCATGATGGATCGAGTCTTCCAGGGGCAAAGGGGGAGAAACTTGGAAGTCTATGTCGATGACCTGATGGTGAAAAGCAAGTGTGTGAGCTCACACCTGCGGGACCTCGAAGAGACCTTCGCCACCCTCTGAAGGTTCAAGATGAGGTTGAACCCCTTGAAGTGTGTCTTTGGGGCCAGCCGCGGGAAGTTCCTCGGACATCTCTTGACTCCGGCGGGGGTGGAACCTAACCCGGATAAGGTAAAGGTCATCCTAGACCTGGAATCACCTCGCAATGCCAAGGAGGTCCAGCGCTTGGCAGGCAAGATGGCGGGACTAAGCAGGTTCCTGTCTCGGTCTGGTGACAAGTGTTAATCGTTCTTCAAAGTGTTAAGAGGTAACCAGAGATTCGAGTGGACAGCCGAGTGTGAGGAAGCCTTCCAAGGGCTGAAGAGGCAGCTCTCCCAGGCTCCCCTACTCCAGAGCCCAAAAGAAGGGGAGGACTTAGCCCTATACCTCGGGGTGGAAGCGGAAGCCGTGAGCTCTGTTCTAGTCAGGGAGGAGGGGAAGAAGCAGCTACCCATCTATTACGTAAGCCGGATCTTGAGAAAGGCGGAGCTCTGTTACCCCATCCTCGAAAAACTAGCGTTCGCTCTGATCATTTCGGCAAGGAAGCTTCGGTCGTATTTCCAAGCGCACACGATTAGGGTGGTAACCGATCATCCTCTCCGTAAGATCTTTGAAGGGGTGGAGCACTCGGGGAGGCTGGACAAGTGGTCCATTGAGCTGAGCGAGTTCAACATCTCTTGTCACAAGGCTCTCAATTAAGGCGCAAGCGGTGGCGGACTTTCTTGCGGACTATGTTGTTGAAGTCGGGGAAGAGGAGCCGCAGCAGCAGGGGGCGTGGAAGGTGATGGTTGACGGGGCCTCGGGAAAGCATTCCATGGGGGGAGGAGTGGTGTTGGTAAGCCCCCAGGGGGTAGCAATAGAACAGGCGGTGGCCTATCACTTTCCGGTGACCAACAATCAGGCAGAGTACGAAGCCGTGATAGCCGGTCTCCGTTTGGCAAAGGAGCTTGGGATCCGGGATGTGGAGGTCTTCACGGACTCGATGGTGGTGGCGTCGCAGATTCGAGGAGAGTTTGAAGCTCGGGAACCTACACTCATAAAGTACCTATCCAAGGTAAGGACAATCATCGGAGGCTTCCGATCATTCTCAATCCAACATGTTCCTCGAGAGGAGAGTGTGGTTGCCGACCGATTGGCGAAGTTCGGGCCTCGGGGAGGAGGGACCTTAACCGAACTATTTCGACCAGCGATCGAAGAAGGGGAGCTGATGGAGGTAGGTCGGCGACCCTCGTGGGTGGACCCATTGGTGACCTTCCTATCAACCGGCGAACTGACGAATGAAGTAAGGGATGCAAGGAGTTTCAAGCGTAAGGCAGCTCACTACCTGATGTTAGAAGGGGGGTTACATCGCAAGATGTCGTCGGGACTCCTGGCCCGGTGTGCGGCCGAGGAAGAAGTTCCGAAGATACTTGGGGAGATACATTCAGGCGAGTGCGGCAGTCACTCGGGGGGAAGGGCTCTAGAGGAAAAGGTGGTCAGGCAAGGGTACTTCTGGCAGACCCTGAGGAAGGATGCGGTAGAGTTCGCGAGGAGATGCAAAAAGTGCCAGCTGAATGCCCCCCTCCAGCTCTTGCCCACTCAAAGACTAAGGAGCATAACGTCACCATGGCCTTTCGCCATTTGGGGGATAGACTTGGTCGGGTCTTTCCCCCCGGCCAGTTGACAGAGGAGGTTCCTCTTGGTCATGATCGATTACTTCTCCAAGTGGCTGGAGATCAAGGCTCTAGCTAAGGTCACTTTCCAGGTCATCAGGAACTTTGTTTAGGGAGAAATCATATGCAGGCACGGGCTACCCTGAGCGATAGTGACAGATAACGGTCCTCAGTTTGCTAGTGAGGAGTTCATCACCTTCTGCACCCAGCAGGGGATAGACCTCAGGTTTGCCTCTGTCCATCACCCCCAGAGCAATGGTCAGGTGGAAGAGGCAAATAAGATTATTGTGAGCCTGCTCAAGAATAAGGTGGAGAACCTGAGGGGGAACTGGGTAGAGCAGCTCCCCTCCGTCCTGTGGGCCTTGCGAACAACCCCGAACACGGCCACCGGTGAGACCCCCTTCAAGCTCTCCCATGGGTGCGAGGCTGTCCTCCCTGTAGAGTTCGAGGTTCGGTCCCCGCGGGTCGCAACCGCCAGCGAAGAGGATGAGGCTTGGAGATTGGGAAATGAAGAAGAGTTGCGCCTCTCGCTAGACATGGCAGAGGAGCTGCGGGACGTTGCAGTCATCAGGCAGGAGGAGATCAAGCGGCGAACGGCCAAGTACTTCGATAAGCATGTTAGAATCAAACAATTCTTCGAGGGGGATCTAGTGCTGAAAAAGGTCGACGCGGCAGGGAGGTCGGCCCCAGTGGGCAAGCTCAACCCCAGCTAGGAAGGACCTTACATAATAAGGAGGTTCTGGCAAACGGAGGTTACTACATCCAGGATGTGGAGGGGAGGACCTTGAGCCACACCTGGAGCGGCGACGATCTAAAGCGCTTTTACCCGTAGGGGAAAAAGGGGATTGTACGGTTGTAATCAAACAGAGTCATTTCGAAACATTGTAATACTAAAATGCTATCAAGGTCTTCTTCTTGCTTTGATCTGACACCTGCTTTCTCATTTTAATGATAGAATAGGCCTTATGTCTAGAAATCTTCATCAACACCCCGAGCTCGACTCGGCCCCAGGTATACCCGCTGCGCAGGCTCTCATCTAGCTGGCAGGTCCGAAGGCTCGCCTGTAGGGGAGAGGTTTGGTTTGAGATATCTTCATCAACACCCCGAGCTCGGCTCGGCCCCAGGTAGACCCGCTGCGCAGGCTCTCATCTAGCTGGCAGGTCCGAAGGCTCGCCTGTGGGGGAGAGGTTTGGTTTGAGAAATCTTCATCAACACCCCGAGCTCGGCTCGGCCCCAGGTAGACCCGCTGCGCAGGCTCTCATCTAGCTGGCAGGTCTGAAGGCTCGCCTGTGGGGGAGAGGTTTGGTTTAAGAAATCTTCATCAACACCCCGAGCTCGGCTCGGCCCCAGGTAGACCCGCTGCGCAGGCTCTCATCTAGCTGGCAGGTCTGAAGGCTCGCCTGTGGGGGAGAGGTTTGGTTTGAGAAATCTTCATCAACACCCCGAGCTCGGCTCGGCCCCAAGTAGACCCGCTGCGCAGGCTCTCATCTAGCTGGCAGGTCCGAAGGCTCGCCTGTGGGGGAGAGGTTTGGTTTGAGAAATCTGCATCAACACCCCGAGCTCGGCTCGGCCCCAGGTAGACCCGCTGCGCAGGCTCTCATCTAGCTGGCAGGTCCGAAGGCTCGCCTGTGGGGGAGAGATTTGGTTTGAGAAATCTTCATCAACACCCCGAGCTCGGCTCGGCCCTAGGTAGACCCGCTGCGCAGGCTCTCATCTAGCTGGCAGGTCTGAAGGCTCGCCTGTGGGGGAGAGGTTTGGTTTGAGAAATCTTCATCAACCCCCCGAGCTCGGCTCGGCCCCAGGTAGACCCGCTGCGCAGGCTCTCATCTAGCTGGCAGGTCTGAAGGCTCGCCTGTGAGGTTCTAGGCTAGACAAAAGGCATCCTAAGGACAGACCCAAAAATGGTCTCGGCCAGGAGCGGTTTCGGTCAGGGAAGGTCTCGGCCAGGAGATCCCTGTTGAGGGACCTGGCCAAGCGAAGTCCCCGGCGGGCCTAGGTAAGGAGGCCAATCGTTCGCGCAAAGGGAGGAGGGGCGGTCTTCCCTCAACTTATGAATGACACTCATCGTAAATGGTTCTCGGCATAAGGCGGGAGCGACGTGTCGGAGCTTCGGGTTCTCGGCAGATTCTCACCTATCGGCTGCTAAGAGAGACTAACCTAGAGGGGGTCGGGGGCCCCGGGCGAAAGCAATCTTGAACAGCATTCGTTTTTTAAACAGGAGAGAAAAAGGGAGACGGGAGCAAAATTACACTTATATTATAAACCGAAGTCTTACAAAAATTGGAGCATCTCGCTCATTACAGAGAGGAAAAAGAAACCCCTCAGGAGGGAGCGTTATATCCGCTCGAGCTCCCGCTGGAGTCCTCACTTGGGGTTCCGCCGGAGCTCCCGCTAGAGCTCTCCCCTGAGGTCTCGCCAGCAGCCGTGGTGAACTTCGGGACGTCCGAGGGCGGAGAGTCGGGCGCGCCTGGAGGCCTCGGGATAGGCGCGAAGAGCCAGGGGACGAGCTGGGTAGCGGTCAGGGTCTCGCCACCCTCGTCCAAGCATCCCACGTTCCGCAAGGTCTCGATCATCAACTTGGTCGTCGCCTGAGCGTTGCCTGCAAGAGCTTGTCGATGTCGTACTCGGAATAATCTCGGTGCTTCAGCCTTTCATCGAGCGTGGGAGGGGGCGGGATCGCAGCTATCGCCCTCTCTTGGCGCTTGACTTGGCCCTTCAGCATGTCATTCTCGCACTCCACCCCGGCCAATCGCGCGCGAAGCACCACGACTTGCGGAGAGTCCTGCGTAAGAACGTTCTATCAGCAGCGAGAACGGTAGTATGAATCTCATAGGCGAGAACTAAGGTTGGAAAGGGTCTCGCTTACCTCCTCCGGCGGGCGCATGGACAGCTGGCGCTGGGCGTCCTCCAGCTCGGTCTTCAGGGCCGCCACCTGAGCCACTGCCTCCTCTCTCGCCTTGTACATGTCAAGTAAATTCCGATCGATGGTGATGCTTCGGCGAGCACACATGTGCGCGAGCTCGAACCCACGCATCAGAGCCCGAATGGAATCGAACGCGAGGAGGCGAGTGGACATTTGGTCGTACAGGCCCGCAAACTCCCGGCTATAGAGGTCGTAGCCCAGCGCGAAGGCTTCGTCGGTGACCTCGTCGCCCTCCGCCTAGCTCGGGAGCAGCGTCGAGAGGGAAACTCGGTTGGCCTCCGGGTCCCATTGCAGCAAGGGCTTCCCTTCGGCGTCTAGGCTTTTCACGCCCATGCCAAAGTTCTTGTGCCCCTTTGGTACAGGCCTGGGCGGAGGCTGGGCAGGGCTTGCGGCAGCCACTATCTCGGTGCCCACTCGCCACCCGCCTCGGCCGAGACCAGAGGGTTCTCGGCAGGGACCCCACCACTACTCCTGGGGATGTCCCTCATCTCGCTGACCGCCGCTAGGATCTCGGCGAAAGACCTGCCCGACGGAGGGGTCGGGCGGGCGAAGGTATCTTAGACTTCCCCTTCTTGACGGCGGATGGCTTCGGCCTCTTCACCCGCTGAGACGAGAAGCCACTGAGTTTCCGCTTCGCGGCACGAGGTGGCGGTGGCGGTGGCGGAGCTGGCTCTTCTCGGCAAGCGCGGGCCGCAGACCTCGCGAGAGCCAACGGATCTCCCGCAGTCTAGCCTTCGGCAGTTGGCGCCTCGGGGAAGGGTTGGCGCAAGGGGATCTCCCGGTTTCCTACGAAGGCAACGAAAGACACTCAGCATCGAGGGACGCGCAAACACCGAGTAAAAGAAAAAAAGAAGCGAGATCTCACCTTCACCGGGAGGAACGGGGGGAAGGGAGTCGACGTCCCGCCTAAGGAAGGGGACGTCAAACTCCTTAGTCCCGAAGAACTCGAGGAGCGCACCCTCACGGGACCCTAAGGAGGGTGGCTTGTAAGCGGCATCCTCGTATTGAACCGGTGCGAGCGGGACGTTCCCGAAATCGCCGGAGACGAAAACGAATTTCTCACCCCAATGATGGTGCTTGTTGGCGAGACCGGTTGTTTTGAGAAGCTTCCCGGAGAAGAAGACAACTCCCCCCTTCGCGCGGAAGGTAAACAGCTTCCAAAAGATCGAGAGGTTGAACTCTACCCTTTCGGATCGCATGTAGCAGATGAACGCTACAAGGATGGCGACCGAATTCGGGTTCAGCTGCGCGGGAATGACTCCATAGTAGCGGAGGGCGAGGCGCATCTCTGGCCAAAGAGGGAGGCGAAAGCCCACCTCGAAGTGTTCAAGGGGGATCGCGAGCTCTCCCTCTCGCGCAGTGTTCACCCTATCGTTGTTGTCCGGGTTTCTCGCGGAGAAGTTGGCGGGAACGTATCGGGACGTGATCAGCTGGTACTCGTCCAAGGTCAGACGGCACGACGGGAATCGGTGCCTCCGGAAAGCTTCCGCACAATGAGAACGTCCCTCGTTCTCGCCAGGCATCGTGACTGAAGTGTTCGAAGGCGAAATACCAAGGAAAAGGGGGCGAGAGCAAGACGTGCTCAGCAGAACGCGAAAGCGAAAGAGAGAGAGAGGAAGGTTCCGGATCGGAGAAATAAATGTGGTGGGTGAATCCACCTATTTATAGAGCGTTGTGATGAATGATGATTTTTCCGGAAATGGGCAGCGGAGGTACAGCTGTCACGCCCTAAGTCAACGGCGCCTCCGTTCCCCGCCCGAATTGACAGTGACTGATCGACAGCCCTAGTCCGGGCAAGGGTCGAACGGTATGGCGAAAGCGAAAGCGAAGAATGTTCTCGCTAAGCGAAACTTAAGATAACAGCGATAACAGCGGTTAACCAGTAAAAGCAGCCCACAATATCGCAAGCGGTCCACAGTCCAAAACAATTAAGAAAAACATAATTAGAAGACATGGTACATGGCGAGAAGGGAAGGCTAGAGGTAAAGAGAGGCGAGATAGCAAGAATCAATAAGGCTCCCAGCGCCAGCGTCCTCGCTCTCGCTGACGGGTCCTCGGGGGCGCCAGCGGGTTGAAGTAGGAGGAGAGCACGGTGCACCCTAGATTGATCCGGCGAGCTTGGTCTCGTATCCGCGCGAGGCACCTCCCGGGGGAAGATCCCGCAGTAGGGCAGCCCGGCCGCTCCGCCTCGCTTAGAAAGTAGTCTCACTCCAGGGCCTCCAACCTTTGCTCCACCGATCTGCGGAACTCCCTCGCAGCGTAGTCCTGGACCCGCTCCCGCCGCGCAAGTTTAGAGAGGATGGCCGCGACCCTATTCCCTCGCCTTCTCGCGCTTCCCGCGCCAACCAGCATTTCTTCCATCTCGTCAGAGGAGGGGAAGGGAGAGTTGTCGCCATCCTCCTCTTGATCCCCGTCATCGTCCTCGTCCTCTTCAGCCCCCGATCGCAGGTCCGGATCTCCTGAGAAGGCAATCGGGCGGTCAGTGCGAGAACAGGGTAGGGGCAGCAGCAGTGTGTGGCATACCAGAACCATGGCGAGAGCCGTCGGCCGAGGGAAGGCGAGAAGGCCTGGGTTCTCCCTCGACATCCCTCCCAAACAGAAGATGGAGGGGCTTTCCACGGCCCGGACGGAAGGTCTCGCGCGTCGTGACCTCCGCAGGGCCCGAAGTCTGGGGAGGGTCGCGCTCCCTCTCGGAACGGTCTACCTCCGGCGTCACGGACGGGTCGGCAGGCGCGTCACCCACGGAAGGGTGAGGATTGATTGCAGGATCGTCACAGGGGGCAATCTTTGCGACAGTCTCCTGCAAGGTAAGATCCGGGCAAGCGGAAGCAGGCGCGCTGCGAGAGTCCCGCCCAAGGGTTAGAATAACCAAAAGAAAAGCGGACGAAGAGGAGGGGCTACCTGGAGGTCCCGAACCATTGGCGGGAGCTCTTTTCGGAGCCTGCGGTTGGTCCTCAGGCGGGCGAGACGTCAATGGGTCCGGGGGCACCGGCGGAAGCCCAGCACCACCTTCTGGGACCACCTGCCAAGAAAGGTTTAGTGACCAATTCTTAAGAACAGTAATCCGCTAGTCGGCGAGACATACCCTCTGCGGCAGAAGGGGATTGGTCGCGCGGCTAGGGGATGAAGTTGGAGAGGCCCAGTGCTCTCGCGTGGGGTCCTGAGGGGTCTTCTTCTTCTTCTCTTGCTGTGGCGGCGGAGGCTCCACGGTGGGCGCTCCTCTCGCCAGCCAAGGAGCCACTAGGGCGCTACTGGCAAGGGCCTGCGCTTGCGCCGCCTTTATACGTTCCTGAAGACTCTGCGAGAGTGGCTTACCAACCTGTTTGGGGCGCATCGCGAGGTCGCGCGAGATATCAGAGGAGCGATAAAGGTCAGGGGCAAATTTTCGGCCGTCAATCAACGCATATATATAGCCGTGGTATGGCCCACCAAAAGATTCTCTTTTGAAGTGACACGTGCCCAGCGAATATTGCTGGGTTGGACGTGTCTTTTCGAGCGCAGGGCTAGCTCAAAAAGAGCGGGGATTGTGTACAACCCCAAATTCGCTGGGTGGGACCCAGAGGCATTAATGGTTGGGGTTGGACCAGCCATAAGTTAGCTCGGGCCTGAAGGCCATAAGAGCTCTCGCGCCGGAGGAGCTCCCGCTTAGGAGAAGGCGAGATCCCCTCCATAACCAGAAGCAGGCGAGAAGGCATGGCGCTGAGTGAGCTCCACTCTCTCAGCGCCGCGATCAGCAAGAGCGCTGAGTGAGCTTCACTCACTCAGCGTCACGGTCAGCGGCAAGGGCGTTGAGTGAGCTTCACTCACTCAACGCCGCGTCCAGCGGAAAGGGCTTTGAGTGAGCTCCACTCACTCAACGCCGCGGTCAACAGCAAGGGCGTTGAGTGAGCTTCACTCACTCAATGCCACGCCCAGCGGAAAGGGCGTTGAGTGAGCTCCACTCACTCAACGCCGTGGTCAGCAGCAAGGGCGTTGAGTGAGCTCCGCTCACTCAACGTCGGGGTCAGCAGCAAGGGCGTTGAGTGGGCTCCACCCCCCAACGCCGCGTCCAGCAACAGCGCCAGGGTTAGATGAGCTCCCGCCTGGGGAGGGGCGAAAGCGTTCACCTTCGATCAGCCGTGACCCGCTCTCGGCAGAGCCGGCGAGAAGGTGGGGGCTGGCTCAGCGTAGGAAGGCGAGAGGGTTCTCGGCACAGAGCTCTCGTCGAGTGGGGCCCGGGGTCAGGGTAAAATGTCTTAATTGCCCCCGGGTAAAATTACCCTTATACCCTCAGGGGCTGTATTTAACACTTTTTCAGACAGCGGGATTTGGCTATTGGCAGACCAGCCAGGGGTATTTCAGTAACTTCAGATCAGCAAGAGACTATAAATAGACCCATAAAGGCTCTTTAGAAGGCAGACTCTCATTTTTATCCAAATCCACAGTGCCTTCTGAGGAGCTCCTAGCCCAGCTTTTGGCTTTGGAGGGGAAGCTCTCAGAGATCCTCCGGGTGTGAGGAGGGACCTCCCAGCTGAGGCTTTGGGTCAGTCCTTGGACCTTAGCAGCCAGTCGAGGGTCGAGGCTTGAGGGAAGTAGGTGTTGGCTGCACCCTGGTTTTTGAACTCCCGTTGAGGCCAATTTTGGCTTCAACATTTAGCTTAGTATTCCAAATGCAATATGTCTTTGGGTATGTTGAGACAAGTTACATCTTGTGACATGGTGAACATATAAGCCACTAACATATTTATTAAGAAGAGTTATTTAGATTATTATTTTTATATTTTCTTAGTCATTTGTTTCAATTACTCTATCTCATACATGTGTAATCAATTTTGAAATTAAGTAGTAGAATTAAATAAAGGTGAATTCTACTTATCTCTGCTTTGTAGACTTGAAGTCCATGTTGGATTCACAGTTTCTGAGCATACCAGCAACCTTGCTTCTGAGATTTAGCCTTTGATGTTCATCTGGCTTTCCTTTGTAAGCCCCCCCTTAATAATTGCACTTGTCATTGACATCCAGTGCATGATGATAAGTTGAATCATCTCTTGTATCCAGACTTGGGTCTGGTACAACTCTGTCCAAGGACCATAAATGGTTATGGCCACTTGGACTATCCTGCAAGACAGAATTACTTTGCCTTAGGAACCCAAGCTGACTTGGGTCCTAGGTTCTTGTTAGCTTAAAAAAGCAAATGTCTACCTGCAGGAGCCCTGTCAGGAAGACTTTCTCTTGCCCTTGGCACACTAAGGTTGTGCCAACAATCTATGGCAAAGTGGCTCACTTTGCCACAGCACCAGCACTCATGAATATTGTATCTTCTTTTCTGAGCAGGTCTGGCAGCATGGTTGACTGCAGACTGAACAGAAGGAAGAGCAGCTTCCTTGTTCAAAATTCTCTTAGCCACAGTCTGACTGAGAGTGGGTCTGACATGAGAAGAGCTTGGTTTTTCACAAGGTCTATCAGCAGCAGTTCTCTTTGCAGACGACATGTTGTTGGTGCCCTTGGAAGATTCCAAGTCTTGCATCCTGGCAGATTTACCCTTGGTCAGAGTGTGAGCAGAGAGATTTTGAGAAGAGACCACTATCTTGCTCAAGAGAGATGGAGCTGGTGCATTAAATACAAAAGGTCCAGGATGGGCCTTTTGCACTTCTTCATGGAGAGTCTTCTGAGCACTCAGACTCATGTCCTTTCTTCTTCCATTGTAAGAGACATTTGTAGTCTTACAAGGAAGATTCTCATTCCTCCAGTGACCATCCCTGGGGTCTTGGCCATACCTATTGGAAGAGAGAATTACCTTGTGAAGGGTAGGCTAAGGCCTGACAGGAACTTGGCCTCTTTTTTGAGATTAGATCACTTTAGAAATCCACTCAGATTCAAATCTTCTCTGGATAGAATCTATTTTAGAGAAGTTAGGCACAATTCTCCTCTCCCTATCAAGTTTCTCTTCAAGATTCTTGATAATAGAGTCCTCGTATTTTAAGGACTCAACATGGATATCTATCATGATCTTCAGATGGGCTGCTTCCCTCTCTTTTAGACATAGCAAGGATGAAGCTTCATCTTGCTGGGAAGCAGTCTTCTGTAGGGAGGCTATTTCCTCTGCTTGTTTCTTGACAAGCAGCTTGCTTTCCTTGAAAGCTTTCAGAAGAGCAGCATGATTGTCAATCAATTGATTGATATCATAATCTGTCAAAGGACCCACATCATCACTTGATGAGGAGACATCAGAGTCTGTACAGGATTCATATCCAGACTTTGAGGATGAGCTAGATGGGGAATATACCTTATTTTGACCAGGCTGATCCTGGCAAGATTCTTCTTCTAGTGTAGCTATTGGTTCATGGCATCTGCATTCCTCTTCTTCAGCTTCATCCACCTCTGTGTCACTCTCTGAATGTGACAGAGGGGTCATGATTCTTGCTCTTGCATCTGGAAGAACTTTGACTTCACCAAGAGCAACCAACAGCCCAATGTTGTTCTTGTCCTCTCTGCAGATTTGATGCTCCATAGAGTACCACATCTTATGGTTCATCTTTGAACACATAAGTTTAACTTTTTAGCAATCCTTGGAGGTCAACTCAGACTGTAAGGTCCTTTTTGAGTAACCTCGTTCTGATACCACTTGAAAGTCTTTAATTTCAAGAATAGCTAAATCACCTAGAGGGGGTGAATAGGTTATTGGTCTCTTTATGAGTTCTTTTCTTTTAGTTTGTTGCTTTAGTGGTTAGTTAATTTCTGCTTTCAAGATGAGTTACCATACACAAAGAAAACAACACAGCAAAGCACACATATATTTATAGTGGTTCCCCAACTGGGTACATTCATTTTCCCTCCCACCTATCCAACTGTCTTGTTGGACTAGGCACTTCTCTAAAATGTTACAAAGAGCTTACACCTCAGGGCCTCAGCCTTACACTCAGGTTCTCTTCAGAACCCTACCTCAGAACCACAGAGGTTCCTACCTCAGAGCCCTGCAGTGCTCACTCAATGCTATTTGCTGGAACTCATTTATGCATAAGGGCGTTGAGAGTGTTGAGTGAGCACGCCTCACTCAACGTTTTTTGCCTTAGCCAGAATCTTGAACTTAGTTCGACGAACTGAACTGAGTTCGTCGAATGGCGAGCTCAGCTTGACGAATGGCCAAAATCTTTCCACAACTAAGGCGTTGAGAGCGTTGAGTGAGCAAGCCTCACTCAACGCTTTTTGCCTTAGCCAGAATCCTGAACTTAGTTCGACGAACTGAACTGAGTTCGACGAAAGGCGAGCTTAGCTCGATGAACTCTGACCTTAGTTCGACTAGTTCAATTTACAGCCTTTTTGCTGTATGGCGTTGAGTGAGTTGACTTCACTCAACGCCTGTGGAATTAGTCATTTTCTCAGCCTGCCACTATATGGCTTTGACTGTATAGGCTTCACTCAGTACTATAAGTCATCTGGCGTTGAGTGATTTACCTTCACTCAACGTCTGTGGACTTAAA
The DNA here is from genome assembly GCA_039513925.1 of Platanthera zijinensis. Lineage (NCBI taxonomy): Eukaryota > Viridiplantae > Streptophyta > Magnoliopsida > Asparagales > Orchidaceae > Platanthera > Platanthera zijinensis. Next base: position 132,965,912 of record CM077079.1, on the reverse strand, counting down.
TAGATTTTTGTCAGCCTACACCTTAGGTAAGTGTTTACTTGACTTAGCCACTTAGACTACCTGTCTCATCATTGCTTAACAGGACAATCTACAATCATTAATCTTGAACACAAGTTAGATCACAACATATGTATACATTGTTTGCTGGTACTTCTTCAAATTCAGGACATTGGGATCAATGGACCCAACAGATACTGGTGTTATCATCTTCAACGCATCGTGTTTTTGTACTATGGATGTTACCTTCCGTGAAGGAGAGTTCAACATTCCTGATCTGACTCAACTATTCGTCTGGGGGAGACAAGTGATACATATGACTATAGCAAGGTGCGAGAATACATTCATGTAGGTGACATTCCCCGACCTATTACTCATCTCATTTATGTTATATCTCTTTTTCCTCAAACTTTGACCAAGTTTACTCTTCAGTCTCTGATCTCTCCTCTTCCCATAATCTATCATTGCAGTCATACAGGGTCACTTCAAATACGAGTTCATATGGCTCTATTGCTACCAATATCTGTCTTAGAGTCAGATTCTGAGATGATCTTTATTTCCTTATTATGCTTCTGAAAAGTAAAATGCCTTGTACAAATCTTACCCAATCTTACCCAATCTTACCCAAGCTTTCATTATCTCCATGTCCTTGATTCTTATACCTAAGATAGAATACCCTGGGGATCTCTAAATGGAAGAAAGCTATGGAGAAAGAAATGATGGCACTTCATAACAACCATACAAGAGATATTTCTCAATTTCCTCTGGGAAAGAGTGTGGATAAATCAAGTGGGCACTCTCAGTGAAACAAAATCAAGATGGAATTGTAGGGCACTATAAAGGTTAGCGATTCAAGGCTACACTCAAACCCAAGAAGTTGACTATCAAGAGATATTTGATCCGGTGGCAAAAATGGACTCCGCGCAATTCTTATTATCCTATGTAGCTTGTCTGAGTTATGAGCCACACCAATTTGATGTAAAGAAGGCTTTTGATGCAGGACAGGCATCAGCACCTTACTGCCACCCTGGAGCCAGGAGTCAGCACCTGCCCAGGTCCCACCTAGAGTCCGCCCGATGGGTCTTATCAGGCCCGCGGATCAGTTGGTGATAGAAGCTTGCCTGAGAGCTTCTTATCCAGGAGGTCGGATGATCGAATCCCGGCCTCAACAACCTATCGGCCCTGTGGTGGGGTCGGGGATGGGTTGGGGTGTACGGTCTGTGGGCCTGATAAGGCCCATCGGGTGGACTCCCGGTGGGACCCATGGGCAGGTGCTGACTCTTGGCGCCAGGGTGGCAGGCAGGTGCTGATGTCTGTCCTGCATCATAAAAGTGCACTTTTATGATGCGGCACAGGCGTCACACCTGCCCGCCACCCTGAAGTCCCACCAGGGGGCCAACCTGGAGTCAGCACGAGACGGCTTTCATCAGGGTCGTACACCCCAACCAGCTCTCCGTCATGGAATCACCACCATGCGGCAGGTTGTTGAGGTCGGGGCTCGATCCCCAGACCTCCTAGATAAGAGGTCTTCACCAGCACTCTCATCACCAACTGATCCGCGGATCAGTTGGTGATAGAAGCTTGCATGAGAGCTTCTTATCCAGTAGGTCGGGTGATCGAATCTCGGCCTCAACAACCTAACGGCCATGTGGTGGGGTCGGGGATGGGTTGGGGTGTACGGTCCGCGGGCCTGATAAGGCCCATCGGGTGGAATCCCGGTGGGACCCCTGGGCAGGTGCTGACTCCTGGCGCCAGGGTGGCAGGCAGGTGCTGATGCCTGTCCTGCATCAGCTTTCCTCCATGGGGAATTGTAGGAAGACGTGTAAATGAAATTCCCTCCTGCGTTTACAAAAAAGAACAAGAAGGGATGGTGTGTCGTTTAAGAAAATTATTATACAGCTCGAAACAATCTAAAAGGGCTTGGTTTGGAAGATTTCGCAAGGCGATAATCCAGTTTGGCTAAAAACAGGGACAATCAGATCATACTATGTTTGTAAAGAGACTGATGTAAACCGAAATTAGGGTTTTGAAATTTGATATCTTATACGTTCGATTGGGCCAAACCGGTTTCTCGAAACGATATTAAATAACTAAACTCGGAGGCGACTAGGAGAAATTCAATTTGAGGTTCACAATGTGTCCTTTATTAACTCAAACATCGATTGTTGTAAAACTATTAACCAAAATTTAAGAATGAAATTCGTTGCGATTGAGATTTGAACCAAGACACGCATCAAATATTCCGCAGATGAAATGCATAAAAATATTTATGAAGAAAAATAAGGATGATTGCTGATAACAAAGGAGATTAGGGCAAGCTTATCAATATTTAAGAGAACCAATAAAATTTAGCCAAAACTTTAGAGCTGCGAGATTGAGCGGATTTACACCCACACGAACTCGCTGCAACAGGGATGGTTCGGATCACGCGAGCCAAGGCCAAACCAAGAACAGGGAAGGTCGGGATGGCCACTGGATTAGGAGAGTGTTGTCTTTAGTGGCGCAATGAGGAGAAACCCTGGAAGAAGTTGTCGGTGTCGACAGGGGTTCGCCAGGCTAAGGGGGTGATACAGGACAAAGGGCACTAGGGTTCGCGCGACCAAAATCCTCTCTTTTTTTATCAAGTAAAGACAATGTGCATCCTTTTCTCACAAAACTTTCAAAATCAAAATTTTAAGATCAGGGGGCTTCTGGATTGACGGTGATGAAGGAAACGCGAGTATTGACTGGCGTCGGTGGGTGGCACGGTGGAGGCAGGGGTTGATGGCGCGACGGTGGAAGTCCCGACGTGGAAAAGCTGATGGAGCGAGGAACTCACGGCAAGAACGGCGCAGGAGGGAAACAAACAGTGGATGGTGAGGGCAACGTTGGCGGGTTTCGGCCATCAGAGGGAACAGAACCGAGAAGTTTTTGTTCCTCTGATAAATTAGATCCACCTTTTCTTCTCATTTGAAACTTTTATGAACGTTTCAAACAGATCAAATCTTTATTTCTCAAATATTTTGCAGATACCTTTCCTATGATGTTTTGCTTTAACTCTTTCCTCTTAATCACTTTCCTTCCATCACTTGTTCTCTTTTATAAGTACTAATGCACTTACTTTTTTTAATTTTATTTGTTACTTAAATAATATAAGCTTGTCAAATTATCCTAAATTATCAGACCTCTTTATTCAGGGTCTTACTAGTCGGTCAAACTAGTAAGCGGTCTTCAAAAACATGTATCTGCGAAATAAAAACATACAAAATAATATTGTGTGATGAAAGAAAATGAAAATACTAGAGTATTTTGTCGGATGCGACATAGGTTGCATCAGAGACGAGGTCAAAAATCCCTGTTCTCATTGTTTAGTGGATAAGATTATGGTTACAGGAGATGACAATGACGAGATTGTGACTCTCAAAGCTTGGTTGTCAAAGACCTAGGGAAGCTAGGCACTTCCTCGAGATTGAAGTTGCTAGATCCAATAAGGACACCTTTATTTCTCAGAGAAAATATGTTTTGGATCTTCTTAAGGAAACATGGATGTTTGGTTGCGCTCCTCTGTACACTCCCATTGAAGAAAGACACAAGATTAGTGATGATAGAGATGGTGATATGATTGACGTGTCTAGCAATCAAAGACTAGTAATAAACTTATATATTTTTCACACACTTGTTCAGATATCACTTGAGCAGACACGTGCATGCTCCATGATCTTGTTGCCGAGAGGTTGCAAATCATGTTTTGAGATATCTTAAGAAATCCCCTGGTCAAGGACTACTATTTTCCTGAAACAACCACTTGAGAGTGAATATCCAGCATAAAATATTAGGGTTCATTCGTTTGCACCATTTCATTGAAAGGTTTTCGTTTTGGTCCAAAACAAAAAAAAAATCATACGTTTTTGTTTTGGGTCAAAACAAAAACTTATATTCGTTTGCAGCATATTTTCAGTTTCGTTTTGGGCCAAAATAAAAACTTATGTTCAGTTGCATTATATTTTTCAGATCTGTTTTACAAGTAGGGCAGCTGATATGGAAGAAGATCTAATTTACATTTTTATAGCCAGAAAAATAAGGTTTATCAGTCACATTCTAGGGGGGGTGTTTGGAGTAAATAGGATTTAATAAATCATATGAGAGTTAGATCTTAAAATGGATATTCCTACAGTAAAAAACCGGAAATTCTTCTAATTCCTTTGCTCAGTATCAAATAAATAAACAAAACACTTTTCTTAATCATCTAATGAAGAGATTGAAGGGGAGAAAAATCAAGAGAACCAAAACAAAAAAGCTTTTCTTCATCAGTTAGCATAGCAAATGGATTCATGGCTGCACCTTCAAACGCAAAGCACATTGGAACAAAGAAACATTCACAAATCAAAGCATAAACAATGAAAATCCACTGGCGTAGGATTCATAGCATTCCTGAAGTAAAACCTATTAGAAACGCAACCGTCTACAGACGAAAAGAAGGCACCAGTTACACTCCATCTATGCACTTCTTCACTCCGACCGGCGACCTCCGTCAGCTGAAGAAGATTCGCTGCGCGGGAGGGGTTTCGCGTGAGCCATCAGGAAGAAGAAGAAGAACAACACACTTGTCCAAAACGCATGAAAATGACCTCCTTAGGTATATTTTGAGGGGGGGTTGTTTTATGAAGGAGTGAAAACAGTTCAGCTTTTGGGTCAAAACAAAAACAGAGCCAAAAGAACAGCTATATTTCGAATTCGAAAACTCAAAATGAAAACTAAGCTGTCAAAACATTGCAAACGAACAGACCCTTATATATTTGGAGGAGGTAATATGTTGAAATGAATGAGCAGGAAGCAAAATGTAGTGGCCAAATCTAGTACGGAGACTGAATATTGGGCTATGTCACATGACTTTTATGAAGGATTGTGGTTGACATCTAGCCTACAGGACATAAGGATCCTTGAACCCAAACCTTTCCCATTGTATTGCAATAATAAGTTTGGCATTGGCATAACTCACAACTCTGTTCAACGTGATAGGACCAAGTATATGGAAGTGGACAGACATTATATCAAAGATCATCTTGACAAAGAAAACATCGTTACTTCTTTTGTTTATTCCAAAGATCAGCTGACAAATGTCGTCACCAAAGATCTAAGTTGCAATGTGTTTACTAGGGGTATACTTAAATTATGAATGATAGATATTTTTGATCCAACTTGAGGGGGGAGTTGAAATATTGAGCAAGCCAACAATTATTAGTTTGACTAATTATGTAATGACACTTCTGTAATATTATAGGTTCACGTATCCCATGTATATGTATGGCTAGGAGCCTATGGTAATATTAATGTGATTTTATTTCTTCACTAGTATTAGGGAGGATAAATACAAACAAATTAATATGGCTAGACTGCAAAAGAACTTGCCAAAATAATATACACCTCAAGTAGAACCCAAAAAGAAATAAATGAATAACAAGAATTTCAAATTTTTAATTCCAAATAGGTGATATAAAGCTGTCCCTACGACCTGTTTTTGGTTCTTTGATATTTATTATGTTGTGTTATAGTATTAGCAGAATCAAATTGCATGATTCATTAAATATTTTAATAACAACATAAATGAAATTTAAGTCTTACTTTGATGATATCTACATATCCAAAAAAAATGATCATAATCAGTAGTTTGCTGTCTCAATAATATTGCACAAAAAAAAAGTATTGTCGTGGTCGCGTATTGCGTATGGGGGACACCATGCGCTGTGGCTCTTACTTTCAACAGGAAAACCAAAGGAAAAAAGACAGTGATTCTCTTATCCGAAGGAAGAGTATAGCAAACTGAACAATTTAGGCAATGCAAAAAAAAAAAACCAGCAATCGAATTGAGAAAACATTTACATACTAAAACATGTAATTCTCCACAATGCATTGCTCAAATAATCAAATAAGAAAGATGGAAATACAAGACCGTGTACTGGAGCACAAAACCAGCAGCCAGCTCTCTGGGCATCAAGAGTGCAGTTCTGAGATCATCCAGCGTCAGGGTCATCCCCATTCCTGGGGAAAAAAATTAATCAAAGCAAACCCAGCTCAGTTCGTAAATCAAGAAAAATCATTCGAATCGTCAAAGACCGAGGTAATGGTAACATTAGACCTAGCATTGTTAGGGTTAAGCCAACGATCTGCCAGGTCCGGCCAACCCAGAGGAATGTGGGCGGCTTCCAGAGCGCGAGAAGGCAGGCCAAGCTCACCCACAGAGGAAACGCCATCGATAGAGCCTCCCCCACCCGGACAACAAGGCGTCGAAGTTCACCGGCATCCTCCATACTGTCATGGTCTCCGGCGACCAGAGGTTCGCTGCCGGATTGGAGAGGATTCGGTAGTAGTCTTGATCTCCATTTCCTTCTAGTTCTGATAGTGACATTTGCCACCAACGGGAAACTGACATCGGACAGTGATGTAGTGATGGGGATAGTGGCGTCACGGGGATTCGAGAACGAGGGAAAAAGGAGGGGACTGGGACGAGTTGGGTAGGAGTTTACTTCGAGGAAGGGCAGTCGATCTCTTGGTTTTGGTAATTTAAGTCCAGCGAGGAGAGGAGAGGCCGCCGGCAGCCTGAGGAGATTCGTTCCCGGCATGGAAAATTGGAATTGAAGGGGTTGGTGCGACTAATGGAAAATAGGAACGGGCTACCGAATGATGATTATAGTTGAACTACCATAGAAGTTCGGCCATCATCATCGCAGAGAAACAAATTGGTGCGGGTAACTGACATTTTTTTATGTGATATGTAAATAGCCTTCTCTTGATAGGATCCAATCCCAAATGTAAGATATTTGCAGCATAAATGGAAAAAAAATTTGATACTATGATATAGTCGTGCGCAAATAGTCCGGGCCCGGAAAGCCTGCCCGGGCCAAGGCCAGGCTTGGGGTCCTTACCGAGCCCCTATTTTTGTCGGTTGTCCGGCCCGACAAAGTCCGGGCGTCGGGCTAGCCTGAGCCCGGCACCGGGCTAAGAAAAATCTCGCCTATGATTAGGTGGGATTATCATTGGTGGGATTTAATCCCGCCTAATCATTGGTGGGATTTAATCCCGCCTAATCATAGGCGGGATTAAAATCCTGTCATTTGAGTTCAGGTCGGCTCGGGGCCGGCCCAGCTTGAAGGGCCTAACTGGGCTCCCCCTTTGAGAGGGAGCCCGAGCCCAGCCCGACCTGGTTCAAACTGGGCCCGGGTCGAGCCCGGTTAATAAAAAGCCTGGGCCCGACCTGGTCGGGCCATGCCCAGCCCGGTCGGCTTTTTCACCACAACTACTATGTTATCGTGTGAGTATAAATAGCGGGATTTACACTTAGACTCATGCCATTTCGTTTTTTTTCTCGTATTATTTTGCTTCTTTCATCAAAATCAGTTCTCTAATCCTCCACCTTTCCGCGAGAGCTGCCGCGCAGTCCCAGTTTTCTCTTTGCGTGAATTTCACCCTACTTCGAGTTGGTGCACTACCCGAGCTTCCTCTAAGCTTCCTCATGGCCTTTTTAATGGAGCGAGCTTCATCGAAAAGGAAGACCTGATGGACTCCCTGAGCTGCTTGCTCTAAGCTTCCTCCTAGCCTTCCTTCTACTAGTGTGAGCTTTGAAAAAAAAAATTTTGCGACCTTCCTCCAACTCTGATAGCTTCTTCCTAGTTCGAGGTTCCTGGTAGGCAGCATTCCGAGCTTGCTCGAACCTTCTTTCTACTAGAGTGAGCTCCATGCTGGAATACAGTGCGCCTGATCTGTTGTTGTCAGCAAAAATTTGTAGGTATCTTCTTGTGTGTATTTAGGCTCTTATCGGCTCTTTTTGCTCATCTAATCTTGTCCATTGATAGCTTCCACCTCCACGACGATCTTAGAACAACAACTCCCAATGTCGTCCGAGAAAGTCGATAAAACTGGTGGCATTGTAAGTCAATCAAACTGTAATTTAGAATGAAAATCCAACTGTATTCCTTCTAGTTAACTGTTGTCATATTACAGTAATACATTTCGATTGTATTTTAGGTTGAAATTCCAGTTACATCATGTTCTAAAATTCCAGTTGTCTTACATCAATTTTTTCTCTTCAGGTGCAGGACACTGTTGTTTTCCTCATTGTGCACTCGAAGGCTGAGACGTACGCTATGTATTGTAATTATACGCACACAACAGAATTTAGTGTTTGTAAACAACACTTGACATTTTGGGCCCATACACTAATTAGTAAAATGTGAGAATATATCTGCTCCAAAGCGGATGTTAAGAATATAAGGTCTTCACCAAAGAAGTACCGCAAATTAGAAACGCGCACTGGATTTCAAGCTTGCATTTCCTTTCACGCTGATGTAGATGCTAAGAATTGGATAGTAACGATGTTCGTTGGGGAGCATAATCACTCACTAGCAACGGAGAACGATGTTCAGGGGGTATTTACTACCAGTTGTCATCATCGGTGTCAATGGCACATCTCGAAGAATGTACCTTTTAAAGTCTCGTGCTTCAACCAAAATAAAATTGTTCGGTCATTTTTCTATCAATGCATGAGCAAGTGTGATGATAAAGTTGAGTTTGAAAAATTTTAGATTGAAATGCTGGCGAGAGGAAATCGATAAGAGAACAAATGGTTGGGGATTTATATATGGTCAAGAAGAAGTGGTCTACTTTCTTTAACAAAAACATTTTGGATCTCGGTAGTTTGTCCCCGCATCAAAGTAAATCAGTTAATAATGGTTTGCAAGCCAGTTCGATGACTACTAGTACACTCGTTGAATGGTTTTTGTGTTTAGATAAGTTGGTTTCATCCGTGCTGAGGAGTGAGCATGACGAAGATTTTAAGTACAAGCACGGTGTTGTCAGCTTGAGATACAAAAATTATTCTCTATTGAAACATTTGTCGAAGTTGCACACTCATAAGATTCTTTTTCATTTTTTGAAAAATCCTTCATGAAAGGAGCTGTTGTGGTTTGTATCATTGAGGAATCGGGATGTGATGACCAACATATATTATATGTGTTAGGTCCATTGATCACAAAGTTCCATATTTGAAGAAGGCTCACAGGTCAAGGGTATACACATGTTTGTATCTGATATACATGTTCAAGTACATTGTATGCAGTTATATACTGTTACATTGATTAGACAGGTTGTCTGGGTTACAATGATAGTAGGACTCAAGACAGGATGCTGGATAAGCAGAAAATAGGCTAAGTCCAGAAGCGTTGAGTGAACTCTCTTCACTCAACGCCAGAAGGTTAAAAGCGTTGACAAAACACCATGCAGTCAAAGCCTCAGTGTTGCTGACTTGAAATTTGTCTAAAGATAGAAACGTTGAGTGAAAATAGTTCACTCAATGCCTACTCAAAAGAAATTCTGGTTAAGTACAGAAGCGTTGAGTGATGAAGGATCACTCAATACCACATCAAGAAAATCAACAAAGTCAGAAAGCGTTGAGTGTAGAAGCTTCACTTAACGTCTTCATATAGGAAAATTCTTCTAAGTCCAAATGCGTTGAGTGATGAAGACTCACTCGACGCTTTATCAGTTGGGTTATAAAAGTCAAATGCGTTGAGTGTTGAATGTTCACTCAAGCCTCAAGATACATATTTTCTGCTAATTATTTCTGCATTGAGTGACAAGGCCGCACTCAACGTCTATGCAGATTGACTGAAAATTGCTAAGTCCTTAAGCACTGAGTCATGTTGACGTCATTCAAAATTCAAATGTCGTGGGACTAGCATGCTGGATGACAAAAGGTGTCGCATGCCTTTAGTATAGCAAATAAAGCTAAAGGTGTCTTGCAGTTACCAGTTTTGGCTTACCTATACTAAGGAAAGAGCCATTGGACGAGGAGACATAAAGTAAACTTTATAGAGATATTAAAAACAAGTTTTTTCTCGGGACAAATACGTTTTTCATCTTCAAAATAAGAGAGAAAATCCTTGTCACTGGAAATCACAGAAGGTCTGAAAAATACAGACAAAGCTGACTGTTTGAAGAACACAAAAAACTATGAAATCAAAAAGTCTTCAACAGGAAGAACATAAAACTCATTTTTCTGTGAGAGAAGAAGCAAAGTAAACTCAAGTTGTTGTTCATCTTCAAGTCCACAATACTCAACTCTACTACATCAAAGGCTTAAAGAAACAATGCTCTGCAGTGGTCTTCTCAGCACAAGCAGAAATTTTCTGAAGATCTACCATTTTGGTGCTGTAAAGAAGTTAGGACTGAGTTTACTCAATTCGGAAAGAAGACTCAGAGGACATTCTCTCTAGAGTCAATCATCATCAACAATTTACTCTTTCTGTAAGATCATTATTGATCTGAGTTGTAAGCCTATAATATAAAGGCTGAGTAGTAGGATCCTAGTGTTGATCTGAGATAGGGCATGGGTGCTTGAGGTAGGATCTTGGTCAAGATCTGAGGTAGGAGATTAATTCTATCTGAGTGTAGGGTTATCCTTCTAGCCTGAGTTATAGGGCTTCTTGATAAGCCTAAGGTAAGTGATCTGGAGGATCACTGAGATGTAGGAGTAAAGATTACTCTGAGTGTGTAAGGCTATTGCCTGAGGTAGGGCTTGGAGGAAGTCTAAGCAATCTTGAGTGATCTGTGTTGTAAGATCTTTGAGCCGAGTTTGGAGAATATTATCTTGTCTAACACACTGTTAGAAAGGTGAGAGGGAAAGTGGATGTACCCATACCTTTGGGAACCATTATAAAATCTGGTGCACTATTATTGTTCTTAAAAGCTAACATAATAATCAAACACACAACTCACCAAAGTCAAAGAAAATTCAAAAAGACTAGAAGATCTATTCACCCCCCCCCCTCTCGGTATATAACTACTCTTGAAATAAAGACTTTCAAGTAGTATTAAAGGGAGGTTGTTCAAAAAGAACTCAATAGTCTGAACAAATCTCCAAGAGTAGCTGAAGATTATCCCTATGGGTTCAGGTGAGAATCATAAGGATTTGAGCTCCATTAAACTCCCTATTTACAGGAAAAAGAACTTTAGGATTTGGGAAGAAAGTGTTAGACTATTCACGGAAGCCTCAGACCCAAGGATATTCATTACAAGTTCAATAGGTACCATTCATTACCATAAAGGTCTCTGTCATTGATGCCAATATCCAAACTCCAAAGAAGTACACTGAGATGACCAAAGATGAAGTCATTCTGGAAACTATGGATAAAAGAGCTCAAAACATCATTGTTAGTGACATAGATGACTCCACGTTCCAGAACCTGGTCCACTGCAAAACTGCTAAAGAGATGTGAGATTCTCTTATAGTTTATATGGAAGGGACAGAGAAAGTGAGGGATGATAGGAAATCCATCCTGAATCAGCAATATGAGGCATTCAAATATGGCAAGAAAGATTTCATAGCTTAATGCTATGAAAAGTTCTTCATAATAGTGAACAGTCTGATCACTTATGACATATAGTTCACAAACTATGAGCTGAATGACAAGTTCTTGAGATCCCTAAATAAAGAATGTGATATCAAGATCTGTGCCCTGAGAGAGCTTAGCAACTTGGCCAACACATTACCTCAAAATTTATTTGGGAAGCTCCTATCTCGTGAGATGTAACTAAACTTCAAGAAGGCAGAATAAGATACTACCAGAACTCTCAACAAAGAGAAGATTGTGGCCTTCAGAGCTGAAGCCATAAGGATTAGGGAAAAGACTCCTTCTCCTCCAAGGAGAGCTGTAGAGTCAGAGAGCTCAGATCCCAGCTCATCAGGAAATGAGTTGTCAGATGGAGAACTGACATTGTTCTCAAAACAGTTCAAGAAGATACTGAGCAGGAGAAGACAGTGGAAAAATAAGAGCTCTTCAAGATCCACATCAAGGAAACCCTACTCCAACAAAGATAAATCTAGAAAAGACCTCTCTGGAGAAAGGTATGAATCTAATCAGAACAAACATATTAAGACTAATATTGTCTGTTATTATTACAATATGAGTGGACGTATCATTGTTGATTGTTCAGTTAAGAGGAAGGAGCACATGAAGTATGAAGACAAAAAACATCACAAGGACAAGAAGGTTGAAAAGAGTTTCTTGGCCAAGAAGAAAATCACACTATCAGACAGTGATTCTGATTCTTTAGAGTCAGATAAAGAGGAGGCTTATATTGGTATTGTGTCCATTGAAGTAGAGGGTTGATCATCCAGTTACCCTATCTGGTATAAGGGCATCACTGTCCTCTATTGACAGTGACTTTGAAGAGGATGATGAGTTCAATCTCACGACTCTAACTTAAGATAATCAGGACATTTCTATTCCTAATGAGGTACACTTGATCCCTAGCTCTCCCTCTGTCTATGAGTTTGGCTCAGACTTTAAAGCATCAACTTCCTCTAGTGGGGATGATGGATCAGAATCTGAAGATAATGTCAATCAATTGATTGACAAGTATGGTGCAATTCTGGAGGCTCTGAAGAAGAGCAAAAGGCTTATTAAGAGACAAGCTGAGGAGATTGCCTCTCTTCAGCAAGCTGTTTCCCTGCAGTCTGAGTCAGCACCTTTGCTAGCTCAAATGAGGAGAGAAGTCAGCCAACTGAAGACAATCGCAATTATCCAAGTTGGCACCATTAGCCAGAAGAACAAGATCATCATGGATCTTGAAGAGAAGCTCCTCAAGGAGAGGAAGCTTATGGAGGAATTCTCTAAGCCAAGAATAGTTTTGTCACTAATTGACTCCTTCACCTCTCAAAAGGATAAGAGAGATTTAGGGTTCAAGTAGAACTCTAGAGCCTCCTATTCTAAAGGGAAAAGCAAGGCTCCTAGTGTGCCTTAGACCACCTTTCAAAAGGTAATACTCCCTTCCAATAGGTATGACTAGGACAACATGTATGGTTACTAGAAAAATGAGAACTCTTCTTATAAGAATACAAGGATATTTTATAATGGAAGGAGAAAAGACATGAGTTTGAGTGCATTGAAGGCTCCTCGTGAGGAAATCCAAATGACCCATTATGGATAATTTGTGTTTGGAGCTCTAGCCCCCACTCTCAAGAATAAGGCAGTGACTTATTCTCAAGTTTCTCCAGAAAAAACCTTGACTAAGGGTAAATCAGTTAGTAAACCTCGCTTGGTTGTCTTTGATGCCATCAATAGCATGTCAAATACAAAGAAGACTTATGTTGGTGAAACTCAGAGTGAGTCAAGTACATCTACTGACAGACTTATCTTCAGTCAAATTCTTACTGAAAGAAATATGAAGAAGGCTACTCCTCTCCCCTCTAAATAGATAACTGTTGATAGCTTGCACACTCCAAAGGATGTTCAGAAGAGGAGATACAACATTCATGAGTATTGATGTTGTGGCAAGGTAGGTTACTTTGTCATAGACTGTTGGCACCACCCAAGTGTGCCAAGGGCAAGGATGAGTCTTCCTGTCAGGGATGTTGTTGGTAGACATGTTCATTTTCAAGCTAACATGAACCAAGGACCCAATCCCTTTTGGGTTCCTAAGGTAAACTAATATGTTTTTGCAGGATAGTCCAAGTACCCATACAATGCCAATATGGTACTTGGACAGTGGATGTTCCATACATATGACTGGAATAAGGAGCAATCTTAAGAATTATACTCTAGTGAGGAATGAACCTAAAGTGATTTTTGGAGGTTCATACAGAGGAGTTACCAAGGGCAATAATATGATCACCAATGGCATAGTCTCCATCACAAATGTAGCTTATATGGAAGGATTGCAACACAATCTGATTAGCATAAGTCTGTTGTGTGATATTGGCTATGTTATTGTCTTCCACACGGATGAGTGTCTGATCAAAAGGTCAAGTGACCAAGAGGTCTGATGAATAATAATTTATACCTATTTTAGTATAGATTTTAGTTGTATTCCTAAGCACAAATTATAATAATTCATATAAATTAATGAATAAATGACTTGTTTTAAATATATATAAATAAATATATATATATAAATATATATATATATAAATATATATAATATAAAACTATACAAATAAGAACTATAATATATATAAGTGTATTAAGTTAATTATTTTATAATTAAGTTAAGTATATGTTGTTATTTATTAATTCTATAACAAATATAATATATATATATATATATATAGTTCTTGTCTTTATAGATATGTCCAATTGGCCTAGTGGAGTGGAAGCTTTGATGAGTTTCATAAGATCACGGGTTCGAATCCGGGTGCTGGAGTTTTTGCGCAAATTTAATCCCGACCCGCCAGCTCGACCCGCTACCCAACCTGGTACCTGTGACCCGCTACCCAACCTGCTAGTCGTGACCCGCCAGCTCAACCCGCTACCCAGCCCGCCAGCCTCCTTATTCAGCCACCACAAAATCAGTTGCCCTTATCCAGCCACCAAATCAATTGCCAGTTCATCATCATCCTCCACGTGTCCCTTCTCAAATCGCCAGCTGTCCCATAAGCTGATTTTTAGTTTTTCCAAAATCTGATTTTCAGTTTTTCCAAAAGCTGTTTGTCAACTTTTCCAAAAACACTTTTCCAAAAACACTTATTTTTTTCTCTATAAATAGATGGCGAAGGCTGATGGTTAGAGAGAACTGGTAGAGTTCCACATAGTTCTTCTTAGTGTTTATGAGTAGCTTTTGAGTGATATTTTCCAAATCCTATTTTTGGGTTTTGTGTGTAACACTTTTTATGTCTAATAAATTTCAGTTTTCAAGTTATTGTTCAAGTATTATTTCATTTTTGTCTTTCAATTTCTACTACCACCCTCATTCCGGATGAGAGGTTAAGAACTTTTTAGCGCTTGATTAAGATGGTTGGGACGGATATTATTTCTGCACTTTTATATATCATTTTAATTTCTACTACCACCCATATCCCGGATGAGAGGCTAAGAATTTTTAAGCGCTTGATTAAGATAGTGGGACGAATATTCTTTCTGCACCTTTATATATAATTTCAATTTCTACTACCGCCCCTATCTCGATTGATAGGCTAAGTACTTTTTAGCGGTTTACCGAGATACGTTGGGAAGGATATATATTTTTGTAATTCCAACTATATTTTAAAAATACGGCATTGTAGCGCTCGTTTGAAATAAATGTTGGACATAATATTATTTGAAACCCTAAATTTCTACATAATAAATTTAAAACTTAAAAATTACCTAAGAATGAAGTTGAGTGGAACCATGCAAATCGATATATGGTTTTCACTTCTGAATTTCATAACTAGTAGCCAAAAGGTTCGTGTCTACAAATTGATCACTCTCAGGTAAAGAGAAACTACGCATTGTACTCGAAAGAGATGAATGTAAGCCTCTCGAGTTGAACCTTCGAATATCAGTAGGAGGTCAATAACGAGGTTCACAATGTAAAGCGTGTGTTAAGATATTTTTGGAGGACGAAAGTTCGATCAATTTATCTTAATCTCAGGTGGGTGTATCCTCGATAGAAGCGCATTCATATCTAGGGAACCCCCATGGTCAAGTATTTTATTTAATAATGACTTCGAATGTTTCTTAAATATCTTTCAAAATAATCAAAATCGAGGGCTCTCTCCTTTATCAATTTTCAAAACCTAAGTATATAAATTTTAATTTCACTTTAAAAACAAACATAAACCTCTACTCTTTTCGATAAAATTATAGCTCTATTCCTTTAAGTAGAGTACTCGACACAGATCCATGGAAAAATACGACCTTGATATTTGAAAAAAATACTATACTATTACTCGATAGGTATGTTTGCCTTAATCGCAGTATATAAGTAAAGAGATAAAACACAATGCATAAATTGAATTATCCAATCACCATTAAAATAAAATAAGAAACACAATTTTTTACTTATCAAGTTTTTGGCGCCGTTGTCGGGGATTATTTTGTGTTGATATTTGAAATAAAAAGAAATTACTATTACTTTTATCTTAGTTGTTATTAAAAGATTACTGTTTTTATAAAAATAAACAAAATTACAAATTCTCTGTTAAATACAAAATCTTTATTTTTATAAAACCTATATTTTTATTAACAACACTTTTATTTTTGTCTTTTTAAAAAAAAACCCCAAAAAAAATTAAACAAAAACAAAAAATATATATAAGTTTTTATATAATAGTGTTTTTTAGTACATGACCCGACGAAACTCTCCAATTGATCATAATCTCAATTTTGATCATGAAATCGACCGCACCTATTACAGGCGCCTTCGATCTCGTGACTAAGACCAAGCTTTAAATCTGGAAGAGTCTATCGAAACCACGCACGTTGAAGCTATGACAGAACAAATTCCAGTCGCGGCCCCGTAAAGGACTATGTCTTATTATGCGAGGCCGAACTTGGACGACACCGGGTCAAGTATAGTTCGTCCCACAATTTCTAATAATAACTTTGAAATCAAATCTAGCATAATCCAAATGATTCAAAACTCCATACAATTCGATGGATTGCCAGATGAAGATCTTAATACTCATGTGTCTAATTTCTTAGAAATATGCTATACATTTAAAATAAATGGCGTCACTGATGATGTCATTCATTTGCATTTATTTCCATTTTCATTACGGACAAAAGCCAAGCAGTGGTTAGGTTCTCTACCTAGAGGATTTATTACTACTTGGGCTGATATGACCGAAATTTTTTTAACAAAGTATTTTTCGCCTGCTAAAACTGCTAAATTACGTGCGAATATTTCTTCCTTTGTTCAGGGCCAGTCTGAGTCTCTCTATGAGACTTGGGAATGTTTTAAAGAATTTTTACGTAGGTGTCCACATCACGCACTGTCAGCTTGGCTCCAAGTGTAGACATTCTATAATGGTTTGAATTTCCAAACCAGACAAATGATTGATGCTGCCGCCGGGGGAACATTAAATAATAAAACCCCCAAGGCCGCTCAAGCTTTGTTTGAGGAAATTACCATGAATGCCTACCAATGGAACGTGCCTAGGTCACGCCCTAATAAACCCGCTGGGCTTTATGAGCTCGACGCTTCTTCAAATTTAGCACTCCAAGTAGAATTTCTAACTAGGCAAGTAGCAGGGATGTATGCTCCCTCCGCCACTCCTCCTTGGAATTCAACTAATAATAATATAATTGAAGAAAAAGTCGATTATATGGGGAATCCATATCGACCTCCTTCCTATAACAAAAATATTAATTCGTATAATAATACTTATAATACAGGGTTTAGGAATCATCCAAATCTGTCATTGAGCAACCCCAATAATGCTTAACGTCCGCCTAATGCAAATCCAAATGGATTTGCACCACAACCACCACCACCACAATCACAGCCACTACGACCCACCTCGATAGAAGACATTTTTTACTAAATATGTCGTCACAAATGAGTCAAATATCTGGAACCTGACCGGATCAATTAAAAATTTGGAAACTCAAATTGGACAGATTTCAAAGATGTTGTCAGAGCACCAACCTGGAACTTTACCAGGAAATACAGAGATAAATCCGCGGGACAATGCCCACGCCATCACACTTTGAAGTGGAAAGGAGGTACAGTTACCTGATAAAACTAAATCTGAGGTTAGAATTTCTACCCCACCTCCTGTTACTTCTTCTTCTTCTCCTTCTTTTATTTCATCTCATATTTCTCCAACGTCTTTACCCTATCCTTCTAAACTAATTAATAAGCGACAGATGAGCATTATAATTTTTTTTTACAAATTTTAAAACAAATACAAATTAACGTTCCTTTTTGCGAGGCAATCGCACAGATGCCAAAATACTCAAAATATCTTAAAGCGTTACTTTCTAATAAAAAGAAACTCGAAGATATATCTCGAGTTTCCCTTAACGCTGAATGTTCGGCAGTTTTATTAAACAAATTACCTCAAAAATTAAACGATCTGGGACGATTTTCAATCCCATGCCTTTTCGGTAATTTATTAATAAAAGACGCCTTAGCAGATTTGGGCGCTAGTATTAACTTAATGTCGTACTCGCTTTTTCAAAAACTAGGATTGGGTATTCCAAGCCCAACCAAAATGAGCATCCAACTAGCAGATCGTTCTATAAAATATCCGATAGGGATAGTGGAGGATGTTTTAGTTAAGGTTGATAAGTTTATCTTCCCGGTAGACTTTGTTATCCTCGGCATCAAGGAGGACGCCGATGTACCCATTATACTTGGTCGGCCCTTTATCGACACCTCCCACGCTTTAATTGATGTAAGTAACGGTAGACTCCACCTTCGGGTTGGAGATGACGAGGTTACTATTAATATAAGTCCCTTTATGCGGAATTCACTTTCAAACGACGATTCCTGCTTTCAAATGGAAGCCTTTTTTGAGGAAAATGGTTTTCTTTTTCTAATGAATTTTCTAAAACTTTAGAAGAAAAGAACTTGGCAAACTTACCTATTTCATATAAAAAATCTAATAATTTGCCTTTTGAAACTATTACTTCTAAAATTTTCAAAATAAAAAATTCCTATGAAGAACTACCAACCCTCGAGCTTAAACCACTTCCCGATCATTTAAAATACGTTTTTCTCGAAGAAAATTCAAAACTCCATGTTATCTTTTCTTCAAAGTTAAACGATTTGGAAACCTCCGATTTAGTGGAGTGTTAAAAAAACATCGTCATGCATTGCATGATAGATTACTGTTATTCAGGGGATTAACCCCTCGTTCTGTACACATAAAATTTTTCTCAAAGACAATCCTCGCAGATCCATCCAGCCTTAATGACGACTAAATCCTAATATGAAGGATGTCGTTAAGACTGAGGTAATGAAACTTCTGGATGCGGAAGGTTATCTACCCAATTTCAGACAGTACGTGGGTTAGTCCTGTGCACGTCGTCCCGAAAAAGGGAGGCATAACGGTAGTGCCAAACAATAATAACAAATTAATTCCAACTCGTACTGTTACGGGTTGGAGGATGTGTATCGACTATAGAAAATTTAATGATGCCACCCGAAAAGATCACTTTTCACTACCGTTTATCGATCAAATTTTGGAGCGGCTCTTTGACCACTCATATTATTATTTTCTTGATGGTCTGTCGGGGTATTTACAAATACCAATTGCCCCCGAAGATCGAGAGAAAATCACGTTTACTTGCCCCTTCGACACCTTCGCATATAGAAGAATACTGTTTGACCTTTGCAATGCGCTGGCTACATTTCAAAGATGTATGCTAGCCATTTTTGGCAAGTTAGTAGAGGATATTATGTAGGTGTTTATGGATGATTTCTTTGTATTCGGAGACTCGTTCCATATTTGCTTAGATAACCTCGCTCGTGTTCTTCAACGTTGTGAAGACACGAATTTAGCACTAAACTTAAACAAATGTCACTTTATGGTCTGAGAAGGCTTAGTTCTCGGTCATAAAATTTCTATCCAAGGAATCGAGGTCGATAAGACCAAAATAGAAATTATCGAAAAACTTCCCCTACCTACTAACGTAAAAGCCATACGAAGTTTTTTAGGGCATGCAGGTTTTTACAGACGGTTTGTAAAATTTTTTTACCAAAATTTCAAAATCGCTAACTCACCTCCTAGAAAAAGAATCTCCCTTAATTTTTGATAGCGAATGCTTATACACATTCAATTTTATAAAAGAAAAACTTATCAATTCTCCTATTCTAATAGCACCAGACTGGTCCTTTCCATTTAAAATAATGTGTGATGCGAGTGATTATGCAGTATGAGCTGTATTAGGACAGCACGTAAACAAGTATTTTCATCCTATTTATTACGCAAGTAAAATGCTCATATCTACACAAGCCAACCACACCATTACGGAAAATGAACGACTGGCGATTGTATTAACTTTTGATAAGTTTCGATCATATATAACGCTATCTAAAGTTATAGTTTTTACCGATCATTCTGCTTTGAAATACTTATTAAGTAAAGCAGAAGCAAAACCCCGTTTACTATGATGAATTCTCCTCCTATAAGAATTTGACTTGGAGATCCGAGATAAAAAAGGCACAGAGAACTTGACAGCTGATCATCTTTCTCGACTAGAGAATGCTGCTACAGATACGCTAGTGGAGGCCGACATTGAGGATAAATTCCCTGAAGAACGCCTCCTCGCCATCAAAATAATAACGAATTCCTCTACTCCTTGGTTTGCAGACCTAGCCAATTATTTAGTTGCTCGAGTCCTTCTGAAAAATTTTTCAAGTCAGCAAAATAAGAAATTATTTTCTGGCCTTAAAAATTATTTTTGGGAAGACCCGTTTGTATTCCGAGTCTGTGCGGACCAAGTGATTAGGAGATGTATTTCAGGCGAGAAAGGCGTCAAAATATTGCGACACTGCCAAGAAGGACAAACTGACGGACATTATTAAGCAAACCGGACTGCGCGGAAAGTGCTTGAAGCAGGCTTCTTCTGGCCCACTTTATTCAAAGATGCTTAGAAATTGGTAAGCACTTGCAATAGCTGCCAACGGTTAGGTAATATTTCTCGTCGGGACGAAATGCCCCAGAACTTATTTATCGAATATGAAATATTTGATCTGCGGGGTATCAAATTTATAGGCCCTTTTCCTCTATCTTTTAAAAATCGTTATATTTTTAGTAGCGGTTGACTAAGTGTTAAGGTGGGCAGAAGCGCAAGCTCTCCCCACCAATGATGCGAGAGTTGCCATGAAATTTTTGAAAAACTTATCTTCTCATTTTGGCATGCCTCATGCAATCGTTAGTGATCGTGATACACATTTTTGTGACACCCAGTTAGCTAAAGTTTTAGTTAAGTATGGAGTTACTCACAAACTAGCCACCACTTATCACCCACAAACGAGCAGCCAAGTTGAGGTAGTCAATAGGGAACTGAAGCGTATTCTTGAAAAAACTATAGCCATCAATCGAAAAGATTGGTCGCTTAAACTTGACGACGCACTTTGGGCTTATCGGACGGCATACAAGACCGCTATCGGTTGTACGCCTTATTGGTTAGTCTACGGAAAATCGTGTCACCTTATGGTAAAATTAGAACATTGCGCCTGCTGGGTGCTAAATTTTTTAAACTTAGATATGAACTTAGCTGCCGAACAAAGAAAATTTCAACTCAATGAACTTGATGAATGGCGTGCCAACGCCTACAAATGCAATAAATTTTATAAGGAGCGTTCTAAGTTTTATCATGATAGAAAAATAAAATTTCCAAAATCTTTTCACCGGGCGATCTCGTTCTTCTTTATAACTCAAGCCTTAGACTTTTTCCAGAGAAATTAAAATCCCGATGGTCCGGTCCCTTTACTGTTAAAGAGGTTTGGCCATATGGGACTATTCTTATTTCTCACCCCGAACTAGGCTCTTTTAAAGTAAATGGGCACCGCTTAAAACTTTATATTGCGGGGGACTCTTCAAATACACAAATGGAATCCTACACTCTCCCTAACATATAAATAATCCCACTAAATAAGTCAAGCTATGCGACAAATAAACAAAGCGCTAGTGGAAGGCACCCCATAATTATCTGCTTTATCTATTTTGTTTTACTAAATATGCAGATTTTTGCTTATAACCTCCCCGATCTCCAATCAGGAAGACCTCTTTATCTTATTGTACTTTATAGTTTTGTATATATATAGTTTTTCTTTTATCTCCATTCTTATGCAAAATATTTTCTAAAGTTTATATATATATATAGTCTTATACAAAATATTTTCTTTTCAATAGTCATGTATATATATTCGCTTAAAAAAACAAAACATCTACCTAAAATATATATTTTTGCTTTGTCAATCATTCGAAAATAAAATTAAAACCCCTGCTTCATTTATCTCTTTTCCAAAAAAATGAGTTGATATATATGCAGTTATCTAGTTTTTCAATTTGCTAGTCGTTTATTAATCATAACTAGATAGATCTAAATTATTGGGGTTAAGTTTTTAAGAATATCTTGTGCATTTTATTTTTAAAGGATTTGTTTTGAGCACTACTTCTAGTTTACGATAAATAGAGACATGTTTATTATGTTAGCCAAACATATGTAGACTGTGATTATCTTTACTTCACTCTTACTGAAATATAGAAATTTTCATGCTATTATAGTTGCTCTCAAAATCTTTTATCACAATTAGAATTTCTGTTAAAAACCCCTACCTACTTACTTTTTGCTTGGCATGTTTTCTTACGCAAGCAAGCATCTAGGAGTATGCGATCCTAGAAAAGAAAGATCTTATGTTAATGAGAATAAGATTTTGTTCTGTAAACAAAGACATCCAATAAGTGTTAAAAGACTATATGAAATGGAGTATGTGCTCCTAAACATATTCATTGGATTAAAATAAAGTTTAAATCTGCTATGTTTTTTTTTTCCTGTCTTGGAAAATATTTTCCTAAGTAGTTGTAACAAAGCAAGAAAAAGGTGAGGATAAAATTCATCACCTTCTGCATCACAGCCTGCTTTATAGGCGAACGCCAAGTTTGTACCCCATAAAATCACTACAATTTGATCTAATTTTGCTTAAAATTTTGAGAGTGCATATTTAATAAGTTGTCTATTTTCCATCATGTCTCTTCTAAAAGTACGGTTTTGATAATGTCAATCTAACTTATTACTAATGATTGCAATATTGCTTGTTATTTGGTTTTCTCGAGAAGTATTTTGGCTACGAATAATTATCTCTTGTTAAATCATTTGCATAATGTAGGACTTAACGCTTTATACTCCAGATCTCTGTGTCTATCTTCCCTTGATTAAATAGATTGATAGTTGAATTAGAAATTTTATAACTGATCGTATAGACAACTCATACTTTTGCTCTCAAATAGCAAAACTCAAGTATGGAGGTATTTGATGAATAATAATTTATACATATTTTAGTATAGATTTTTGTTGTATTCCTAAGCACAAATTATAATAATTCATATAAATTAATGAATAAATGACTTGTTATATATATATATATATATGTAAATATATATAATATAAAACTATACAAATAAGAACTATAATATATGTAAGTGTATTAAGTTAATTATTTTATAATTAAGTTAAGTATATGTTGTTATTTATTAATTCTGTAACAAATATAATATATATATTATAGTTCTTATCTTTATAGATATATGTCCAATTGGCCTAGTGGAGTGGAAGCTTTGATGAGTTTCATAAGATCACGGGTTCGAATCCGGGTGCTGGAGTTTTGCGCCAATTTAATCCGGACCCGCCAGCTCGACCTGCCACCAAACCTACTACCTGCGACCCTCTACCCAACCTGCTAGCCGCGACCTGCCAGCTCAACCCCCTACCCAGCCCGCTAGCCCGACCCGCCAGCCTCCTTATCCAGCCAGCTCAAAATCAGTTGCCCTTATCCAGCCACCAAATCAGCTACAACCTCATCATCATTCGCCATGTGTCCGCTTCTCAAATCGCCAGCTATCCCATAAGCTGATTTTCAGCTTTTCCAAAAGCTGATTTTCAGCTTTTCCAAAAGTTGTTTGACAACTTTTCCAAAAACGCTTATTTTTTTCTCTATAACTAGATGGCCAAGGCTGATGGTTAGAGAGAACTAGTAGAGTTCCACATAGTTCTTCTTAGTGTTTATGAGTAGCTTTTGAGTGATATTTTCCAAATCCTATTTTGGGTTCTATGTGTAACACTTTTTAAGTCTAATAAAATTTAGTATTCAAGTTATTGTTCAAGTATTATTTCATTTCTGTCTTTCAATTTCTACTACCACCCCCATCTCGGATGAGAGACTAAGAACTTATTAGCGCTTGATTAAGATGGTTGGGACGGATATTATTTCTGCACTTGTATATGTCATTTCAATTTCTACTACCACCCCTATCCCAGATGAGAGGCTAAGAACTTTTTAGCGTTTGATTAAGATAGTGAGACGGATATTATTTCTGCACCTTTATATGTCATTTCATTTTCTACTACCGCTCCTATCCCGATTGAAAGGCTTAGTACTTTTTAGAGATCCACCGAGATACGTTGAGAAGGATATATATTTTGTAATTCCAACTATATATTGAAAATACATTATTGTAGCGCTCGTTTGAAATAAATGTTGTACATAATATTATTTGAAACCCTAAATTTCTACATAATAAATTTAAAACTTAAGAATTACCTAAGAACGAAGTTGAGTGGAACCATGCAAATCGATATATGGTTTTCACTTCTAAATTTTGTAACTAGTAGCCGAAAGGTTTGTGTCTACGAATTGATCACTCTCAGGTAAAGAGAAACTACGCACCGTACTCGAAAGAGATGAACGTAAGACTCCCGAGTTGAACCTTCAAATATCAGTAGGAGGTCAATAACAGATTCACAACGTAAAGAGTGTGTTAAGATATTTTTGGAAGACGAAAATTCGATCAATTTATCTTAATCTCAGGTTGGTGTATCCTCGATAGAGGTGTATTCATATCTAGGGAACCTCCACGTTCAAGTATTTTAATTAATAACAACTTCAAATGTTTCTTAAATATCTTCCAAAATAATCAAAATTGAGGGCTCTCTCCTTTATCTATTTTCAAAACCTAAGCATATAAATTTTATTTTCACTTTAAAAACAAACATAAACCTCTACTCTTTTTGATAAAATAATAGCTTCATTCCTTCAAGTAGAGTACTCGACACAGATCCATGGAAAAATACGACCTTGATATTTGAAAAAAATACTATACTATTACTCGATAGGTACGCTTGCCTTAATCACAATATATAAGCAAAGAGATAAAACTCAACGCATAAATTGAATTATCCAATCACCGTTAAAATAAAATAAGAAACACAACTTTTTTACTTATCAAGGTCATTTTGACAGACACTAGGAGTGGAAATATTTATTATTTAAACTTCTTTTGTTTAAGTACAGACTCACCAGTATGTCTGGTAGCAAATGAGGAAGTCACTTATTATGTGCAATGACACAAGAGACTTGCTCAATTGAACTACAAGACAATTAGCAAGCTCTTCAGTGATGGGCTAGTCAAAAATAGACTCAATCTAAGATGCACCAAAGAGGGCAATTACTCTGCATGCCAAATGGGCAAGTAGACAAAACCATCCTTTAAGAGCATTGGGGCCAAGGATTCTGAGAGGTGTTTGTACCTCTTGTATATAGACTTGTTTTGTCCTATGACAGTTCATAATCTAGGTAGGAAAGTCTACACACTTGTGATAGTTGATGACTATTCCAAATTTGTTTGAGTTTTCTTTCTTAAGAAAAAGTCTGAAACCCTTGACATCCTTATGACCTTTGTTAGGCAAGTTCAGAATGAAAAGGACAGCTCTATGGTCAAAATCAGAAGTGATTATGGTACTGAATTTCAGTCTGAAGGCATGAAAAAGTTCTGTGGAGAGTAAGGGATTCATTAGGAGTTTTCTTCTACAAGAACACCCCAGTAAAATGGGATTGCTGAGAGAAAGAACAAGACTCTCATAAAGGCTGACAGGACATTATTCAGTGACACTTCTCTCCTAGAGTACTTCTGGGTTGAGGAAGTAAACACTACTTGTCATGTCCTGAATAGAGCTTCTATCAACAAGTATCACAAGAAGACTCTCTATGAGATTATGAAAGATAGAAAACCAAATCTTATCTATCTTAGAATCTTTGGAAGCAAGTGCTTTGTGCTGAATTATGGGAAGTCCTACTTTACTAAATTTGCTACCAAATCCTATTAAGGAATTTTTATTGGGTACAACAATCACAACAAAGCCTATAGAGTCTACAACTTGAAGAACCAAGTTGTAGAAGAGTTTATCAATGTAGTGTTTGATCAATCATCTATGATTAATAGTGAGCTGTCAAGCTCCTCTAGATCTGCAGGTGTAGAAGTAAAGATGGATAATCTGACTAACAAGGATACTCCTTCTACTGCCCAAGAGGAAGATGATGATGTGCTCATTCCTGAAGAAGATCCTAATATACAGGACATGGGTAAAGACCAACAAGATCCAGCCATTGAAGTTCATGATGCTAAAGATAGATTGCCAGCAGCTGTCTGTTATTTTAGGGATCATCCCCGAGATCAAATCATAGGTAATGCAAGCCAAGATGTTACAACAAGGAGTAGAAGCCTCAACATTGCCATGTATTCAAGCTTCCTGTCTCATGTTGAACCAAAGAGGTTTGAAGATGCCAACATAAACCTATTGTGAATTGTGGATATGTAAGAAGAACTGAACCAGTTCAAGAGATGCAAGGTCTAGAAGCTGGTTCCCAGACCACATGGACATAACATCATTGGAACCAAGTGGATTTATAGGAATAAACTTGATGAGAATGGTGTTATCATCGAAAATAAAGCTAGACTGGTTTCCAAGGGATACAAATAAGAATAAGGTATTTACTTTGATCAAACCTTTGCATCTGTTGCTAGATTGGAAGCAATAAGACTATTCCTTGCATATGATACACATAAAGGTTTTAAGGTTTACCAAATGGATGTTAAGTCAGCTTTCTTTAATGGTGACCTAAAAGAGGAGGTCTATGTTGATCAACCCTCAATTTTTGTTAATTCTAACTTTCCTGATTATGTGTTTAAGCTAAGAAAAGCTTTGTATGGGTTGAAGCAAGCCTCTAGGGCTTGGTAGGAAATACTGTCTAGATATCTCATTGAGAACAAATTCTCAAGGGGAAGGATAGACAAGACATTATTCATTAGGTAAGTCAAGGGTAAGATCAACTAGTCCAAATTTATGTATATGACATAATTTTTGGGTCTACTAATGATGGCCTCTGCAATAAGTTTGTTAAACTTATGCAAGGGAAGTTTGAGATGAGTAGTATGGGTGAACTCAAGTACTTCTTGGGCCTCCAAGTTAGACAGTCTGAGGATGGTCTACTCATCTCTCAGTCTAAGTTCACCAAGGAGCTAATGAAGAAGTTTAGAATGGAGAGTTCCTCCATAATCAAAACTCCTATGGGGTCAAGTGTGTCAATAAACAAGGATGAGACTAGGAAACCTATTGATGAAACCTTGCATAGAGGAACAATTGGCTCCCTCCTCTATCTGACTTCAAGTAGGCCAGACATCATGTATGTTATATGTGTTTGTGCTAGATACCAGACTAGCCCTAATGAGTCTCATTATTCTGTAGCAAAAAGGATTATGAGATATCTTAAGGGCACACCTGATCTTGGTCTATGGTACCCAAGGAATAATGATTTTGAACTAATTGGGTATTCAGATGCAGAATTTGCAGGTTGTAGAGACAGGAAAAGCACATCAGGAACCTATCAATGTCTAGGAAGAAGACTTATATCTTGGAGCAGTAAGAAGCAAACAAGTGTTTCCATCTCAACAGCTGAATCAGAGTATATCTCAGCTAAAAGTTACTGTGCAGAGCTACTTTGGATCCAACATTAGCTCCAATACTATAATCTCCAGCTAAGTAGAACTCCAATGTTTTGTGATTCTTCTAGTGCAATCTCTATTGCTAGGAATCTTGATGCAACGTATATCACCATGAGAATTTAAACAGGGAAAGCTCTAATCCGCCTACAACTCACTCTTGATCGATCGCACCTACTCAAGCATCTATCGCTCACAACATGTTTCCTTTCCGCATACAACCAAAACAAATCGGAGGCGTGCCAACTCTAAAACAATGATCAAAATAAGAGTCGACTTGTTCCCTAAGAAAATGCAAAGGTTGCCAATCCTTTTCAAGAACAAGACCAAGGCGACAAGCCAAGATCTGCTCAAGCAAAATGGATCTACCCGATTCGGAAAAAGAAACATGATCAATAACAATTTAATCAGAGATTTGAAAGCATTTGAGATTTTAAAATCACGGAGAACACGATGGTTCTTCCTCCACAAACCTCACAAGAAGAAAACACAAGAGAAAGAGAAGAGTTTACCCAACCAAGAAGATCAAGCACATAAGATAAGTGGGAGAATCACTCTCTCCACGGAACCACCGGCTTCACACCGAATGGGGCTACAACCTTATTCCTTGGAGTGGCACTGAAGGAAGCCACGCCGGAGTCACACCGAACGGGATAGAGGTAGCAAAGGGAGCGGCTTCACACCACAAGGGAGGGGGCGGCTTCTCACAAGATTGGCCGAAATTTCCTTTTGCAAGGGGAGGGTTTTAGGTTTTCCAAATCTTCTTCATCTCATAAAAAGCCTCCTTTAAATAGGAGTTACAAATGAAATCCAACCATCCAAGATTTAAGATGAAGATCTCATCAATCCGGATAGTTAATAGCACACCAAATGTCTAATAACACACCAACATTAAAATAAAAATATTACAAGTTATATTTTAAAGCAAATAGATTTAAACTAATTAAAACTATTTAAAACTTCTTCAATTAGGCTTTGTGTGCCGCGGACGGAGGTTGTAACGCAGCTTTCCATTAGCGCCCACTGCGTTGTCATAATGCCTAAAATCTTTAAGTTGTTGCGCCGCGACAACCGGGTCGTCATCAAGAAGTGTTGGAGGAGCCGCACCATCAATCCTCCCCCACTCAAAATCGCGTATCTCCGATGCGTGGTCCGAGAGATAGCGGCGGAGAAGCTCGACATCCAAACGTTGAAGCTCTATCGTGAGTACCCAAGAGTCGTCAGAAGGGGGGCGGTCACGCCAACAGATGAGGAAGTGGTAGGTAGCACCATCAGGAGTAGTAAGTGGATCAGCAGCGAGAATCACATCTGGAATGAGAAATTTCTTCGGGAACCTGGGAAACATGTCAGCAGTAGGAATAAAAGAAGACAACTTACCATTCGATGTTATACCTGTGGGGACCATAAGAGAGAGATCATTCGTACTACCACTCCCCAACCCATTAGAAATTTTAGTGGAGGGAGAAGACGACAAAGAAGTAAGCTCTTGTGGAGGCGAAACAAACATCATTAAATCTGATACATTAAAAATGGGCGAAACACCCCAATCAGCAGGCAAATCTAAGACAAAAGCGTTATCGCCTAGTCTCTTTATAATCCGGAAAGGGCCGGCTCGCTTTGGCGCTAACTTTTTAACGGCGCCGGTTGGCATTCATTCGGGAACTAAGCGGACTAAGACCTGATCGCCGACTTGAAAGTGCGACACCCTCCTATGTTGATTAGTATGTGCTTGATAGGATTCATATTCGGAGGTCAAGGTTGCTCGGATATGTGCGTGTAAATCATGAATGTGTTGGGCGAAGGATTGTGCAAATTGACTTGTTTTATAAGTTGGGGGCAACAGAACCAAGTCAAGAGGCACATGTGCCTTGTACCCGTGAACAATCTCGTTTGGAGACATACCCATAGACCTATTTTTAGAATTATTGTAGTCCAATTGGGCATGTGGAAGAAGTAAATCCCAAGTGCCTTTGTGATCGCTCACCAGACATCTAAGAAGATTTCCTAGGATCCTATTGACTACCTCTGTCTGCCCATCAGTTTGCGGATGATAAGCCGCGGAGAATAGTAATTTTGTTCCCATAAGAATCCACAAGGTTTTCCAAAAGTAGCTAGTGAATTTTACGTCCCTATCCGAGACAATAGTCTTCGGCACTCCGCGGTGACTAACGATGTCCTTAAAATACAGCTTCGCTATGTGAGAAGCGTCGTCGGTCTTACTACAAGGAAGAAAATATGCCATTTTGGAGAACCTATTCACAATGACGAGAATAGAGTCGTGACGTCGAAGGGTGTGGGTAAGGCCTAATTTGAAGTCCATGCTCACGTCTTCCCATGGTACAGACGGGATAGGTAGCGGGGTGTACAAAACTACATTGGACTTGGTACCCTTAGAAACTTGACAGGTACGACAACTACTCACTCCCCTCCCAACCATCGACTTTAGTTTAGGCCAATAGAATTTCTCCTCTACGAGCGTAATCGTTTTGTCCCTCCCAAAGTGTCCACCCAATCCACCGCTATGTAACTCCCAAATGATGTAGACTCGCAAAGAGGAGCGAGGGATACTTAATTTCCCGTGCTTGAACAGATAACCGTCCCTAAGTGAAAAGGCCGTGATGGTCGTGGGGGAGCTATCCTGGGCAGATAAATATGGCTCCTGAAAATTAGGGCATGTGGTGTATTCATCCTTTATGCGCTCGAATCCTACCACGTGGACTTGTATGGAGGTAAGCAAGAGGGTGAGGCGACTGAGTGCGTCGGCGACCCGATTTTCGGACCCCTTAAGGTGCTTAAGATTAAATGTGTATTCCTACAAGAAGGATACCCATTTAGCGTGGCGCGGGCTGATTTTGTGCTGACCGTTGATGAATCATAACGCTTCATGATCAGAGAGGATGACAAACTCCTTAGAAAGGAGATAGTGCCTCCAATGATGTAAACACCTAACGATCACATAAAACTCCCTATCATAATTGGAATAATTTAACTTGGCGCCCGCTAATTTCTCACTAAAATAGCTAATCGGGTGACCCTCTTGACTCAAGACACCTTCAATTCCTACGCCAGATGCATCACATGTAAGCTCGAAGACCTTGGTGAAGTCAGGGAGACGCAACACCGGGGCTTCGGTCATAAGCTCTTTAATACGACGGAATGCAAACGTGGCAGATTTCATCCATGTGAATTCGCCCTTCTTCATGCAGTCAGTAATGGGTGCCATAATGCTACTAAAATAGCATATGAAACGACGATATAAAGTAGCTAATCCGTGGAAACTACGCACCTCCCGAAGGCTAGTGGGTTCGGGCCAGTCCCTAATCGCTTGAACCTTTCCTGGGTCAACACGAATACCATCAGAACCAACAATGTAACCCAAGAATTCGACCTCTGAAACATAAAATGTGCATTTCTTAAGGTTTAGGAATAAGGTCTGCTTCTTTAAGGTGCTGAGGATCACTTTGATGTGGGAGATGTGTTCAGCGGGGGAGGAGCTAAAAACTAGGATGTCGTCGGAATACACCACAACAAACTTCCCCATATACGGCCTAAAGACGTGCGTCATCATCCGGGAGAAGGTGCTGGGGGCATTGGATAACCCAAAGGGCATCACCAGCCATTCATACAACCCGTCCTTAGATTTGAACGCTGTCTTCCACTCATCCCCCTCTCAGATCCTAATCTGGTGGTAACCACTTCGTAACTCTAACTTTGAGAAGATAGTGGCACCCGAAAGGACATCCAAGAGGTCATCTAGTCGCGGGATTGGAAACCTATATTTTATAGTAATTTTGTTGAGAGCCCGACTATCAACACACATGCGCCAGGTGCCATCCTTCTTAGGGGCAAGAAGGGATGGGACATCACATGGGCTCATGCTCGTCCTAATGAATCCCTTACTCAGCAAATCCTCTATCTGGGTTTGTAACTCTTTGTGGGCGGCGGGATTAAGCCTATAGTGAGGTTGGTTGGGTAGGAATGATCCGGGGATAAGGTCTATGGCATGTTGTATGTCTCTAAGAGGTGGCAACGATACAGGCAGCTCGTCCGGGTAAACGCCCCTAAACTCATCCAATAATACCCGAAGCTCTCGAGGTAAATCATCCAACACCCCACTGTCACTCTTTGCACTCAGGAGAATGAGAGCGTACATCATACCATCAATGAAGGGATCCTTCACAAATTCTTTCCTACCAACTAAACTCAATGCCTTCCTCTCTACAGGGACGGTGGTATCCTTAGTCAATACTACCGGCTCTTTTGGCACAGTCGGTCTCAAGGTGATGGTCTTGCCGTTGAATTTGAACTCATATGTGTTGGCACGACCATAGTTCGTCACGTCACGGTCCTAGAGCCAGGGGCGGCCTAACAACACATGACAAGCGTCCATTGGCAGGACGTCACACCAAACCTCATCCTGTAGGATTTGAATGCCAGGGGGACTAAGCATCGTTGGGTTACTTTAATAGTAACCTTACTGATCTAAGCAACCTGATAGAGGGTCGGATGTGGTTCAGCAGTCAAAGACATACGCTTAACGACGTTCTCAGAAACGGCGTTCACGCAACTACCACCATCGATCACTAGTTTGCAAAGCTTCTCGCCACTCTTAAATATCAAGGTAAATATACTCGACCTCTTCCAGTCATCTACGAGACGAGGTGTGGTCAAAATACAACGCATCACCATGAGGTGGTGATCGTCCTCCAAGTCACTAGGGACTCCTTCTGGGTCGCTCTCCTCTACGGCCTTGTATACATAATCGTCAGGGTCGGTAGCTGGATCTAATAAGGCTAGTGTTTTTGTCTTTATTGGGCATTCGTAGGCATAGTGGCCTTGAACGCCGCAAGAGTAACAAGTGGTGTTAGCCTTGCTAACCTTCCCTATAGGGATACGCTCACTCGCAGGGTTCTTGGTGTTCCTAGTGGTGATCACGACTAACTTCGACTCGAGGGATTTGAACTTTACTTTATCAGGATATGTGGAAGAATATTACCCAGTGGTGGACTTGTTCTTCGCATGAGCGTAACGGGAGTGAGCCTTAGAGGCTAGGTGCTTTTCAATGTCGAGGGCGGCATTGAATGTCGTGTTCAGATCCATGTGACCATATCGTAAGAGCTTCCACTGAATATCGGGATGAAGCCCCTTTCGAAATCTAGATAAAGTGACTTCGGGGATCTCCCTCAGGTCACATTGCACCATACGGTCCTTAAGTTCACCCATATATTCAGCTACCGAGTTTGAGCCCTGCCGCAGAGTGGCAAGCTCGTCGAACATCTTTGTCCGATGGTACGCGGGAACGTACTGATCGGTCAATAGGTTTTTCATCACTGGCCAACCTATAAGGGGGGCTCCGTGTCTGGTTCCTAACCTTCGCTCCTCATTCAGCCAAAACGTCTTCGCACGACCTGCTAACTTCATCCGGGCAACTTGGACCTTTTGGGGATCCATCAGGTTGTGCCACTCAAAGTTACACTCCATGTCCACAGTCCAGTTAAGGAAGGTTTGGGGTTCTCCCATGCCATCATAAGTGGGGGCATTTATCTTAATGGCCCTAGTAATATAAACGTCTCGCTCGGGGCGGTGTCCTCTAGGGGGCACCCGTGGGGAGTCCCCATCAGAATCCGAATCTGAATTTTGTTGGTGCCGGTTGGGCCGGTCAACATTAGCGGGAGGCGGGGGTGGCCTTTCCTAATTTTGAAGGATCTGTGCTAAAATGTTCCTAAGCTCAGTCATTTCGATATGTAGACCTGCTATAGCCTGGGTGTTGGGATAATCATGCTCTCTCGCAGACATCCTAGACGTAGACGGTGTCGTATATTCCGATCCTAGCCTAGTGCGCATTCAGGTTTATAAAAATCTTGGAAAGATGATTTTTCCTAGGGCTGTAGATATACTGAAAATAAGATATTTTTATAGATTCCCAACGTGAAAAACACGTAGATTGTTTAAATTTTTTTTTGAAATTTCGCTGAAAAATAAGGATTTTAGCCCGCTATTGGCAGGCCACAGAAAATATTTTTTTTGATTTTCTAAAGATCCGAACGACCAACAAGGAACGCAGAGAGGATGTTTGCAACGTGGAAGTTGAAACGAACGCCTCTGATACCAAATTGATGCAGCGTATATCACCGTGAGAATTTAAACATGGAAAGCTCTAATCTGCCTACAACGCACTCTTGATCGATCGCACCTACTCAAGCATCTATCGCTCACAACACGTTTCCTTTCCACATACAACCAAAACAAATCGGAGGCGTGCCAACTCTAAAATAGCGATCAAAATAAGAGTCGACTTGTTCCCCAAGACAATGCAAAGGTTGTCAATCCTTTTCAAGAACAAGACCAAGGCGACAAGCCAAGATCCGCTCAAGCAAAATGGATCTACCCGATCAGGAAAAAGAAACACGATCAATAACAATTTAATCAGAGATTTGAAAGCGTTTGAGATTTTAAAATCACGGAGAACACGATGGTTCTTCCTCCACAAACCTCACAAGAAGAAAATACAAGAGAAAGAGAAGAGTTTACCCAACCAAGAAGATCAAGCACACAAGATAAGTGGGAGAATCACTCTCTCCACGGAACCACCGGCTTCACACCGAATGGGGCTGCAACCTTCTTCCTTGGAGTCGCACCGAAGGAAGCCACGCCGGAGTCACACTGAACGGGATGGAGGTAGCAAAGGGAGCGGCTTCACACCACAAGGGAGGGGGGCAGCTTCTCACAAGCTTGGCCGAAATTTCCTTTTGCAAGGGGAGGGTTTTAGGTTTTCCAAATCTTCTTCATCTCATAAAAAGCCTCCTTTAAATAGGAATTACAAATGAAATCCAACCATCCAAGATTTGAGATGAAGATCTCATCAATCTGGATGGTTAATAGCACACCAAATGTCTAATAACACACCAACATTAAAATAAAAATATTACAAGTTATATTTTAAAGCAAATAGATTTAAACTAATTAAAACAATTTAAAACTTCTTCAAGTAGGCTTTGCACGCCGCGGACGGAGGTTGTAACGCAGCTTTCCGTTAGCGCCCGTGGCGTTGTCATGATGCCTAAAATCTTTAATTTGTTGCGCCACGACAACCGGGTCATCATCAAGAAGTGTTTGAGGAGCCACGTCATCAAATCTGGTGTCTCATAGCAGGACTAAGTACATAGAGATTAGATATCATTTTTTTAGAGAACATGTAGAAAGGGAGGACATCAGTCTAAAGTTTGTCCTCACAGACCGACAAGTGGCTGATATTTTCACTAAGCCATAAGATGAAGCCAAGTTCAACACATTCAAATTTAAGTTGGGCATGTTGAATTTAGTATAGCTTCATTGTCTCTTCATGCGTATATATTGCAGACAGTATTGATCCTTGTAGGATAACCAAAATATATGGACAAAGTGTCCAAGTATTGAATGCACTGTGTCTAAGTGTCCAGGCGTCGAGTGCGCCGAGATAACTTTAGGCATTGAGTGCATCAGGACCACTCAACGATCTTACTCAGGCAGTTCTGATTACGACTATCTTCCGGGATTAATCTCAGTCATTGATCAACTCATTTCAAACACGACAGGTACGCGCCTCTCCACATTCTCAAATAGGGGTAAGTATAAATAGAAGTGTGTGTGCTTAAAATAAAATACACTATTCTTAGCTCTTTTCGACTTCCTGCCTCCCTATAACAAAAGCTCGTGCAAA
Organism: Platanthera zijinensis; assembly: GCA_039513925.1. Taxonomy (NCBI): domain Eukaryota; kingdom Viridiplantae; phylum Streptophyta; class Magnoliopsida; order Asparagales; family Orchidaceae; genus Platanthera; species Platanthera zijinensis. The sequence goes on along the minus strand of CM077079.1, from coordinate 132,930,972 downwards.
ACTCCAGAAATTCAAAGGCTCCTTGGTGCCAAAAGGAATGGATTTACTTTTCGAATGTCCAGAATTAGTGATAAATGGATGAGAAATGGATTCAAGGATGCTCTAGAGGAAATACAATTGGTTTTCCACTAACTGCAGGTCCCTGACCTATAATTCATCCTGTCAGAGCCAAGCTCGATATGGAAGAGAGAAGTGTTTGAACTTTATTCGAATGCAACTATCGACTCATCCCCAATAAAATCAAATAATCCATAAGTGGGCATAAGATCAAGATCACTCCCAGAAGACTGAGCAAAGCCTAGAATCTACCCAAGTTCAGACCAACATATGAAGAGGATGAGCTTTATCGAGATGATGTGAAATCCACCCTCAAGTGGTGTGGGATTTCAAAGCACACCATTAGGTCAGTTTTAAGAAAAGAAATGAATCTCAAAGGAAAATTTCTAGCTGATGTGATTGGCAAAGCACTGATTTGCAAAACATGGTCACATGATAAGATCTCCAAAAAAATATTTGAGCTTATGATAAGGGTAATTCTTACCAAGAGAACTGAATGGGGAAAGGTGTTGTTTTATAAGGTTGTAGAATGTGTTCCAGAGCCTAACCTGAGAAGAATCTTATCCATGTATTTGCATGTTACTATTTCAGGGATCCTCAATGTGAGGCTAGGAACAAAGATCTATCATATGAGGAGGATGTACTAAAAAATGTTTGACAGATGAGATAGGATATTACAACCACATCAACAAAAATCTGAGAAGAAGAAAAAGAAAGTTGTACTCATCACTGAGAAAAGCACATGAAGTAGCTCTTTTGAGAGCAGAGAGGAAGAGCCACATGATACTCAGCTGTCTGACTCTTCTGATGAAACTAGAAGAGATATGAGTGCTCAGGTTTCTATATCCTCTGAACCTGCAAAAAGGATTCAACTTAGTGGGTCTCAGTCTGAAGAGACTCTAGCAGAAACAGTTGAAAGACTGACTAGAAACATGGTGGAAAAGATCTGTGCAGACATTGAGGGGGAGACTACCCAGATGGATACAGCTGCTGTGGTGGAGAAAGTTCAATCAATTCAAGACCAACTTGATTCCTTTATTGAAAATTTGCAGAACAGGATTGATTAAACTCCAGATGGTCCTAAGGTGATACACTTATGTCCTCAAGTTGAGGGGGATCAAGTTCCTAATACAATGATTGAAGATGCTCCAGTCACAGTTGATATAGAGCAGCAAATTCCTATGGGAAATACAGAGGTTGAGGGGGAGATTCCAACAGAGCTCCCTACTCAAGAAACTAAAGATATTATAGACATATCTAAAGATGGTGTACTTGAGGCTGATGTGCCAAAGACTGATGTTGTTGAATACTCATCTGATTTTAGGATGGCTGACTCAAAATCCAGAGAAGTTATAGGGGAGAAGGATGATGATGCCTGCTTCCAAGGGTCATCTCATCAGACTGATCTAATGTCCTCAACATTTCTGGCATAACTTAAAGGTTTGCTAGATGACCAAAGGAGACAACTAGAATATTTTGTTGATTAGTCCATCAAAGAACTAAGAAAAGATCTATCTACACAAGTAAAGTCTATCAGATTTGAAGTAAACCCGCTTAAGGACAACACAGTTTCATTCTTCATGAGAGCTGCCCCTACTGTAACCAATACTAAAAACAAGCTTGAGGAAATCTAGAAGAAGCAGATTGATATCATGGAAGAGTAGAACATCAGTGCTAACAATAAGGAAATGGTCTATAATGTGCAGAAGACACTAATAGAAGCACACACGACAACTCTGGTGAGAAGGATGGATGCATGCACTCAGTATCTGGATGATCACATACTGGAAGTTAAGAATCATGTGACCAAGGGGGTCCATTTTCTGGATGAAAGACTCTCTCTAGCTAAGAACTCCCTATCTGTTACTGTATCTGAAGAAGTCATAAAGGGTGAGAAGGCAATGATCAAAGCAAACACTGAGAATGTTGTTTGGGTAACCAATATGATCAGGGGATCAGTAGGACTTGAATAATATTCATATGATGATATTGTTCCTGCTCCTCTTTCAAAAGGTTAGACTGATGGTGATCAGTATGATAATGGTATGATGATCAGTATGGTGATCAAGATGGTTCTTAGTGGGTTGAACCCTCTACTATTGATGATATTCCTACCTCCATCCCCACTGCAGAATATATTTCAAGAGCCAAAGGCCAGTCCATTGCTGAAGAAGAGGAAGAGGTCAGGCTCAACAAAAAGAGGTATAGAGAAGAGATGGAAACTAGGCCAGACTTTGAAAAATGGAATCCTCAATCAAGGACTATCATCTTATCTATTTGTGATCAAATAAAAGAAAATAAGACTGATAGGAGCAAGTTGTATAGCTCCATGGAATGTGCTAAGCTTGAAATGAATGAAGAGGCTAGGAGGAAATTCAGAAGAGACAAGAAGACAGGTGAAGTACCACCAGATGCTCTAGAGCTAAGCAATTACTTCCCAAAGCCTTATAGTTATTTTGAAAGATAGAAGCAAAAGAAGACTGATGCTGATGAAAAGGATGCTAAGAAACCCAGCAGATGCATAGTTATCAAGGAACATAAAACTTAAAATGTTTATGTATTCCTTAAGGGCTTTAGGATTATGAACATTATTATAAGCACACTATCTATTTATAATTATCACTTTAAAAGTTAATCACATTTCCGATTATGTGTCAATTAATGCTCTTATTTGTTGTGAATGTTTTTTTTATTCAAATGGTAGTGTACATCATTGTCTAGGGTTCTGACTTCTTCAAATAGGGGAAGATTATATGGTCCATTCATCATAAAGTCCCAAATTTGAAGAAAGCTCACAGGTCAATGATATACACATGTTTGTATCTGATATACATGTTCAAATTCATTGTATGTAGGTTATATTGATTAAAAGCGTTGACAGAACACCATGCAGTCAAAGTCTCGGTGTTGCTGACCTTAAATATGTCTAAGGATAGAAGCGTTAAGTGAAGACAGTTCACTCAATGCCTACTCAAAAGGAATTCTTGTTAAGTATAGAAGCATTGAGTGATGAAGGATCACTCAACACCACATCAAGAAATTCAACAAAGTCAGAAAGCATTGAGTGTACATCAAGAAATTCAACAAAGTCAGAAAACGTTGAGTGTAGAAGCTTCACTCAACGCCTTCATACTAGAAAATTTTTCTAAGTCAAAATGCGTTGAGTGATGAAGGCTTACTCAATGCCTTATAAGTTGGGCTGTAAAAGTCAAATGCATTGAGTGTTGAAGGTTCACTCAATACCACAAGATACAGATTTTCTGCTAAGTATTTCTACATTGAGTGATAAGGACTCACTCAATGCCTATGCAGATTGACTGAAAATTGCTAAGTCCCCAAGCACTGAGTCATGCTGCCGTCATCCAAAATTCAAATGTCGTAGGACTTGCACGCTAGATGATAAGGTGTTGCATGCCTTTAGTACAACAATTAAAGCTAAAGGTGTCTTGTAGTTATAAATTTTGGCTTGCCCATAATGAGGAAAGAGCCGTTGGACGGGGAGACATAAAGTAAACTTTACAGAGATATTAAAAACAAGTTTTTTCTTGGGACAAAGACGTCCTTCATCTCCAGAATAAGAGATAAAATCCTTGTACTGGAAATCACAGAAGGTCTGAGAAATACAGACAAAGCTGACTGTTTGAAGAACATAAAGAATTGTGAAATCAAAAAGTATTCAATAACAAGAACACATAACTCATTTTTCAGTGAGAGAAGAAGAAGCATAGCAAACTCAAGTTGTTGTTCATATTCAAGGCTACTGCACTCAATTCTACTACATCAAAGGCTTGAAGAAGAAGTGCTCTGCAGTGGTCTTCTCAGCACAAGCAGAAATTTCCTGAAGATCTACTATCTTGGTGCTGTGAAAAGTTAGGACTGAGTTTACTCAGTTCGGAAAGAAGACTCAGAATACATTCTCTCTGGAGTCAATCATCATCAACAATTTACTCTTTCTGTAGGATCATTATTAATCTGAATTATAAGCCTAAAATATAAAGGCTTAGTAGTAGGATCTTGATGTGGATCTTAGGTAGGGCCTGAGTGCCTAAGGTAGGATCTTGGTCAAGATCTGAGGTAGGAGATTAATTCTCTCTGAGTGTAGGTCTATCCTCCTAGCCTGAGTTATAGGGCTTCGTGATAAGCCTAAGGTAGGTGATCTGGAGGATGACTGAGCTATAAGAGTAAAGATTACTTTGATTATGCAGGGTTGTGGCCTGAGGTAGGGCTTGAAGGAAGTCTGAGAGATCCCGAGGGATCTGTGTTGTAAGACCTTTGAGCCGAGTTTGGAGTAGATTGCCTTGTCTAACACACTATTAGAAAGGTGGGAGGAAAAGTGGATGTACACATACCTTGGGGAACTATAAAATCTGGTGTGTATTCTTGTTCTTGAAAGCTAACATAATAATCAAACACACAACTCACTAAAGTCAAAGAAAATAAAAAAAGACTAGAAGACTTATTCACCCCCCCTCTAGGTGTATCGCTACTCTTGAAATAAAAATTTTCAATATGTGACAAGCAAAGTGATGGAGGTGAAGAAGATAAGAGATGGTTTGTGATCTTTAACTCTACAACTATGGATGCGGACTGTTCGAGCAAAGGTTTTGAAATTAAAGGTATATTATGTCAACATATTTGAGGGTATACAATATGTGAAATATAAGGTAGATCAAACCCAAATATGTATTTAAAAGTTTTCTCTTAATGCAAAGAAGGGTATATAACTATTCAATACCCCAGCTAGGACTGAATATGAGTCAAATATGGTATTTAGAAACTACTTAATACGCTTTAGCTACGATTTAGCGAGCCATATTGAGAACTGCAAAATAGCAAAGGAACATGTATTAAGCATCATGAATGATTTATCGAAGAAAATAGATGATATGGTGGACTGGGATGAGAAACATAAGAAAGGTTTCTTGGAGGAGAACGATAAGAGTACAACTTGTGTAAGAGATCCGTCAGTGAAGAGGCCTAAAAGTGCTCTTTGCATGTGTATGAAGGACCATTGGATGAGAGGAATCATAAAATCACCTAATATTTTGTGTCTGTATTTACTACAATTATGTAAGTTTTTGATATACGAAGACCAATTCCAAATTTCCTATTTAAACAAGACATAGAGCATACGCTAAGAAAAAGACACTAATTGTAGATGACAAACCTTTTAAAATCGAAGGAGTTAAACTTCATCGATAGTGTTACATAGGAATCATCACCCATAACAAAGGAGTCCAACTTCATCAGTGTATCGACTAAATATCAACTTTTTTCTCAAAGGAACACTCCAACTGCTTTTGTTTAACTGATGGTTTTGTCTAGCTGTATCATTTAATGTTTTAGTATATGGAAGTTAGGGATAGATCTAACTTTACTCTAGAGGGGGTGAATAGAGTATTTTAAAAACTTTAATTTATTTTTATAGCGGATTTAAAATTAGTTATATATATAGATGATAAACACAACACACAAAATAGAAAGCAACAATCACAAATGACACAAGAATTTTATAGTAGTTCCCAATAAATCTAGGTACATCTACTCTTCTACCACCCTGGTAGGTATCCACTACAGGTTTTTGCTCAGGTGCCCTGTCACTAGAAGATCTATTTTCTAAAGGAGATTTAGCAACTCTTTGGTCTTATGATCAGGTACCCAAAAACCAAACTTAAGTCTTTTGATCAGGTGACTTATGAACCAATTGTTAACTTTTGAAGGGAGTTAGAACCCTGTACACAGTTTGGGAATAAACTAAAAGAGTTAGATGTTATCTTCTCTTTCAAGAATCTCTGAGAAGACTTAGTGGATGATTTTGCAAAAAGCTCCCTTTGAAAGAATTTGTGATCAAGGGAGGGGACTTTTCTTCAGGGTGTAGGCCTTCTTGTATGTTGTTCCTCTCCAGCAGATGTTTGAGACAGATGTGTATTTAGATGTCTCAAGGAGAGTTTGAAGTAGAATGAAAGTATATCTCTGTATCTCTATGTCTCTAACTCCTTATCTCTGGTGAAGCAGCAATCTTGTATATATATGGACTGTTACGGAAGATTTCAATGTTTGAAATAAAATGATTCTGAAACATTTGAATCCCTTGAGAATTTGTAACTGCCTTGGAATTAATTAGATCTTAAACTCTGTGATAAATCCATATTTAATGCTGCCTTAAACGGCTATATTCAATAGAATATTTAGCATTAAATATCAGAGTTTTAGTTACCAAATATTTTTGAAATTATTCTGCCTTCTATTGATAGAGAAACTGTCAGATTCGTCGAACTCAGCAAGGATTTCGTCGAATTGAGCTTGGCTTTCGTCGAACTGATCTTTTACAAACTGAGTTCATACTTTCATCGAGCTGAGCTCTACGTCCGTCGAATTGAGATCAGAGTTCGTCGAACTTAGCTCAGATTTTGAGTTCTTAGTTAGTCGAACTGAGTTTAGAGTTCGTCGAACTGAGTTAAGAGTTCGTCAAATTGAGCTTCTCTGGAATTCCTTCTGAAATACTTCTGGAAATAAAATATGACCCTTAGTACAAGTTGGGACAAAATAAAATCCTAATAGTAATCCTATCCCAAATCAGTAATAGGATGTTCCAACAGTATACCTGATGTATTTAAACCTTGATGTTTTTTCATTCTAGATTGGCAATTTGTAACTTTTATTTCTTTACATGGTTGAAATTGCATGCAATCTGAACCATTTATCTTTCATTGCAATCTTAACCTTATTTATTTATTTCTTATTCTCTGTAGCATTTCGGGCAAACTTTTGCGTATATATGAACTACATAAGTATCATTATGCAGAGAATTAATAGCTGATGAGATTATGGCAAAGCTAAGAGCCAAGGTGTGTGCCGTCTCAACACCATATTTTGTATGAGCCACATAAGGTGTGCATGCTTGTTATTGTAACTGAGAGATCAACATATTAAGTATTCTCAACATACATGAAGGAAATAGGTAATAATGCAGTAACTAGAAACTAGCAACATGAAAGCATTCCAATAACTACCCTTGTCTGGTTATCCAAGTAATACCACTGTCTCACAAAATCATTAAATACTTAACAAGAACAGTACCAAAGCTCATGTTATAATTTGACTAGCATGAGCATCCCTATTGGTTGAGCCCCTATTTATATGTTTAGTTAAAAATTCAAACCAAAACAAAAATCCAAAGCAACATTCAACAGATTTATTACAATGTTCACATCATTCTAAGAAATGTTTTCTGAAATTAAAGAAAATTTTCTAAGATATCGATCGCAATTTTAGCCTAAAATTTTGGCATCTTAGCATGCCACTTCTGGCAACCATCCCATGAGATCATTTTGATGGATAGAACAGCCTCCATGAACTTGATTATGAAAACCCCGCAATTGCTCCCATTCTCTTGCATTGGTAGACTGGGAACATCATTTATTAGCCAGCTTGGAAACCCTAGTGGCATGACATCACTAATATCCTTATATAATATGTTTACCTGCAAAAATGGACGGTCAACAATAAGAACTTAGATAAATAAAAATGTAGAAATATAGAGCAATGAAAATCTGCATACCAAAGCGGGTAGGGCTGCACGATGTCAGCTAGTAAGGAAAGAGTTATAGTACTCTCACCGAACCTCTTTGAAATGGCATATCAGCAAAGCACAATGACACTCAATGTGACACAACATTATTATTATTATTATTATTATTTATGAGGACTTAATGTTGGCGAAAATTATATGACTTACATGGGTTTGGAAGATTTGGAAAAGACACTTCTTATAGTTATGCAATCGGTTAGGATAACTGGGTTAAAAACAATGCAAACAAATTAGTATTTGTATGGAAAAGTACTTACAGCATAATCCATAAACACATAAAAATTCTTCATTTTCTTCAATGCCTTCTTCCTCATCACGCAAAGGATGTGTGCATAAGAATTCAGATGCGTGACCTCTAGCCATCCCTCACCCAAAAGAACATCGACCAATCCTCTTGTTAATAATATGTTTCCACTTTGGAAGATTGTACTATTATTGAACAAATAATCCACATTAGTAAACATACAAACATAAAAAAGTAAGCATGGCACCATAAATACTTGTCCAAAAATAAGTGAGAAAAAATTCTATAACATCACGTAGTATGAATTTTATATACAAATTTTTCTGGGTAGTCCTTGCTTCTTGGTTGGGGTACCTAATGTCTTCTTCTTGCAACCTTTTTGTTGGGAAAAAATTGCTCACAATGTTCCTGATTTGAAAAAGTCTCACAATATAAATGAACACACTTGTATTTGATGTGTATGCTTTTATTGTGATGCTTCTAGGAACATGATAATACAAGCCCAACAAAGGGTTAGACTTAGTGTCATCAGACATAGTCTTGCCAATGTAATCCTTCATTATGTAAGACAGAATGTCGACCTATGATCTAGACTATGGCTCCATTTGAGAGGACTTATTTTCACCGGTCAAGCGGTCACGACCGCATGAACTGGGCCTTAATTAAGGTCCGGTTCATAGAGTTGTGACCGCTTGACCGGTGAAAATAAGTCCCCCCAAACGGAGCCTATGTTGGACATGATACTCACTCTTAAAAGACAAATAAGCAAAGTTTAAAAGTTTGGGCAGCACAGAGGATTTAAGTATAAAAAGATAAAATTTGTTTAAGTCGAAATTTGACTAGATATTTAGTCAAATGATTAGATAATCTAACTAAACATGTAGAAGAATTAGGGTGAATCGTGTAGATATTAATAGAGTGCAAGAATTCTATTAAGGCACTGATTCGATTAGATATTCAAACCAAATGTGCAATATAATCAAGATGAATCATGTGTAAATTTTCAAAAAGATGTCTAACAATAGATTCGACTAGATGATCTAGTTATTTGTGCAGAAGAGTCAAAACCAGTCGAGTAGATATCTCATAAAGGAAAAATATGATTAAGTACAAATTCAAATAAACATCAAACCGACCGTGCAGAAGAATTTAAATGATTCGGGTTGATGTGCTCAGAATGCAAAGAGTGTGTAAATTTGACCTTACAGTCTAATTGTTCGTGCAGATGAATCAAATAGATTATAAGAATGCATAAAACTGTTAAGTGAAAATTCTTTTAGATCATCTACACGATCGTGCAGAAGGATCAAGGTTGTTTGAACCCCTAGATGGATTAGGGCTAGGTTCACTGAGTTAGGATATGACCCAACATGTATAGATCAGGGTCATAGTTGTGTCCTAGAGTCTAGGTTAATTTCTTAAAGTCAATAGTAGAATGGACCAGCCTCCAACACTTCCAGAGACTCAAGACTTAATAAAAAGGAGATCTGCGTTTGTCGAACTCCGGTCGATAATTGTCGTGCTCAGCTCGACTAACCCAGAGACAATTCTCTGAGCTGAGCTCGACAAACTTAGATCTCAGCTCGATGATATCTAAACAAAGTGATAACTCCTCTGTCAAACTTCAGTCGACGAACTAAGAACATCAGGTCGACGAACTCTATCCTCAGTTCGACTAACACTTCAGCTCTCAGAGCTAAAGATCTCTCAGCGCCAAAATTGACTCAGCGTCATAGTTCATTCAAAGCCAAAGTTTACTCAGAGCAGAAGTTCACTCAACGCTCTCAACTCTATCAATGACTCAACACTCTTAAACGACTTAACTCCAGAATGGTGATCAAACACTCAAAGACAGAGGACATCTCACTCAACGCCAGATCAATACTTAAACACTCAACATCAGAAAATATTCTAAGTCCAGACTACAGACTCAGCTCGACGATCTTGGATCTAAGCTCGATGAACATCCGTTCTCAGGTCGACGAACTTAGTGCACAGAATCAGTCAGTGTATGCAGTGCAGTTGTTCGCAGAGCTCAGGTCGACGAAAGCTGATCAGAGGTCGACGAAATCACAGGTCGACGAAAGCTGTTCTCAGGTCGATGAAAACTGCAAAACATATTGTCATTTATTCTTTCCTTTTCTGTCTCCTTATTTTATACTATTATAGGCCGTTAATTCCCTGAATAATCAATGCTCTTATATCCTTTGAATCGAGCCATTACTGGCAGCATTGATTACAAATATCCTTCATGGAATTAACTACTTATATCTCGGGACAGACATAGAATATAATATATAACAGCATATTTGTCATTTTCATTTCCGAGATTCCGGCTAAGCATTTATTGCAGGTTTTTGAATTCGACCAAGTTGAAGTTATTATTAGAGGATCTCTTAGCGAAGATCTCAGAGATAAGAAAAATAGAGAAGAAAAGAGATACATAGAAACTTGTGTGCTATCAACAAGCAAGTCATATGAAAAAGCATACAGACAAGAAAAGTGCAGTGAAAACAGCTCTTAGAAAATTTACTGCTCTCAAGAGAAGAAGAAGGAACAACCATCACCATCAAGAGTCCTTCTTCCTTTCTCTCTTTGTTTTCATAGATCTCAAGTGATAAGTTATTCAAATCAGTCAAGGATCTCTGAAGAGCTAAAAGGCCTACTCACCCTTTTGCAAAGCTTCCACTCCTGAACCAGTCAAGATCTAAGGGGGAGCTTTGACAACAACACAAATCCACTTAGTCTTCTCATTTTGATTTGAGAAAAGAAGACTTCCATGAACCTCTCTTCCCACCTCTGTACAGGGTTTTAATTCCCTTCAAAATTATTCCTGGTTGCAAGTCTCCTAACCAAAAGACTTGAGGTTTGGTTTTTGAGCACCTGATCAAAAGCTCACTAGTGGCAGTCACCTGATCAAAACCTATAGTGGATTCCTACATAGGGTGGTAGAAGAGTGGATATACCCAAGTTTGGGGAACCACTATAAAATTCTTGTGTTGTTTGTGTGTCTGTGTTGTTTTTCCTTTGTGCTTGTGCTGTGATATATTTTTATTGTGTAGCTTAGTTATCTCTCTCTAGTTTATCTGCTGCACTTGTGCACCTATACACTTATACTATAGTAACATATTTTATTAAAGATCTTTTATTTCAGTAAAACTTAAAAGATTTCAATAACTATATTCACCCCCCCCCCTCTAGAGTTTTTCAGAGCTTATCCTATCTTTAAATTTGTATCAGAGGTTGGTTAATCACATCATACATGCTCACACCTGGATTAATCAAGATCCTCAGGATAAACTATGAATAAGCTTTAGTAGTCTCTCTGATTATATTTTATTTTCTGATATCATGGCACAAAAAAAGGATTATGCCAGCACCAGACCTCCAATTTGCAACTTGCAAAAGTTTGGAATCTGGAAGGCAAAAATCAAGCTATACATGAACTCTATTGATGAAGACATTTTTAATTCCATCTTGACAGGACCACCAGCTCCAGTGGCCTCTACTTCAACTCCAGCAAATCTTAGTGCAATGCCTCCTCCAGATCAAACTGATGTACATAAGAAGGCAAAAATTGCTGATGCCAGAGCTATGAATATACTGGCCCAAACTATGTCAGATGACATATTTCAGAAGGTTGCTGAATGTACATCTGCCAAAGCCATTTGGGATTCCCTCAACCAAATGGTAGTAGGCTCTACTTATGAGAGGAAGGATAGAAGATCAAACCTCATATCACAATATGAGAACTTTAGGAAAGATGAAGCTGAATCAGTAGAAGTAATGTACAACAGGCTGAGCTCCATCATCAGTGAGCTCAGAACATTGGATAAAGAAATTACTCTGACTGAGATCAATAATAAGATTCTCATGCGCTTCCCTAGCATATGAGACTCCAGAATCTGACCCATCATAGAAGCCAGAAGCATGGCAGAAATCTCAACAGAATCTTTACTTGGAAAGCTCAAATCCTATGAGCAACTGATCAAGTCAAGAGAAGTTGTAGTTGAACCAAAAGCTTCAACACCTACCAGGAAGGAACAAAACTTAGCACTCAAAGTTGCAGAAGAATCTCCCTGCTTATCAGCCAATGAAGAACTTGTGAGTCTCTTTGCTAAGAGATTCTATAAAATGGCAAGGAAGGACTTCAGGAGAAAGCCTTCAAGGAATGAAGATAAACTCAGGTATGATAAGACCCCTTCTAAAGAAGTTGTCTGTTTTGGATGCAGGAAACCTGGACATTTCATCTTAGAATGTCCAGAAGTTCAAAAGAAAGACAAAAGGCAAGAAAAGGAGTCAAGAAGACATCAACACAGCAAGGCCTCCTCGCACAAGTACAAAAAGAAGGAGAAGGGCTTTGTGGCTGAAACTTGGAGTGATACTGAAGATGAAACATCCTCCTCCAGCTCCAGTGAGGATGATACAGAGGAAAAGAAGGCAAGAGATGTTTTCCTTATGGCAATAGATGCTGGAAGCAATAGATTACATTCAGATGAATCAGAAGATGAAGAATTCCTCTCTGAAGAGGATCAGGTAATTGCTTCATATGATTTTCAATCTAAAGAATTCCAATCTGAGTTTAAACTCTTATGTTTAGACCTAATAGGATCTGAGACGGAAATCAAACTTCTCAGGGAAAAACTGTTAGAACAAGAAAAATTCATTGCTGAAAATGAAAAATTAACTGAAGAATTAAATCTTGCTAATCAACAAATAGTATTTCTAAAATCTTAATTAAGTAAGGCTAAGGAATTAGAAGAAACCTTAAATGGTAGAAGTTTACAACTGATAGATATAACAAGCACAGTTAACACAAGATCTAATAATAATAAACTAGGATTAGGAGCCTCATCTAGTGAACCAATCCTAATTTAGAAAAATCAACTATCAAAACCTATTAACTTCATTTCTGAAAGTAGAAAGAAAAACACTGAACAAGTAGAGAAAGTTAATGAAGTTCTTAAATAATTAGAACTTAAGAAAACCAATAAGAAGAAGAAAAACAAATAACATAACTATGTTCAACAAATTTCGTCGAACTCAGAACAACAAAATGGGTATGGTTCGTCGAACTCAGAACGACGAACTCTGAACGCAAATAATAATGTAATTTATTCTTCGAACTGGGATTGACGAAACTAGTATGGTTCGTCGACCAGAGATCGACGTTTTTGTGGCTCTGAGAATGGATATCTCAATTCTTCGAGCAGAGATCGACGAACTCAATCCCGATCATCGAGCTCAGGTCGACGAACATACTCGAATATTTCCAATTCAGTTCATAACCAGAGTAACCTAAAAACTGATAAACCTTTTAATCCCTTTAGTCAATGGGTCATACCTCCCAGAAGGTATCATCCTTTAGGTTATAAGGATCAACCTGAATGTTCATTCATTTCAAGCTTTAGATATGTCAAACAACAAGGACCCAAGGTAACCTGGGTCAAAAACTGCTAATCCTCCTTGCAGGTAGAAGAGAACCCTGCCACTCAAAACAAGTGGTACCTGGACAGTGGTTGCTCTAAATATATGATAGGAAACAAGGTATGCCTAATCAACTATAAAGCCAAGATTGGACCTAAAGTAATCTTTGGGGACTCAGGCTTTGGACTGATAGACGGCTATGGAGATTTCAAATGTGGAGCTATTACATCAAGAAAGTGACTTATGTAAATGGTCTTAAGCATAACCTGATATCAGTAAGCCAACTATGTGATACAGGTTATCAAGTAAGCTTTACTAAATCCTTATGTCTTATTTCTTTAAACAACACAACTGTTTTAACAAGAATTAGACAAGGTAACATTTACTTAGTAAATTTTGAATCAGCTAAATCTGAAATCTATCTATTCAATTCTGTCAGCATACAAACTAGATTATGGCACAATAGACTAGGATATGTAAACCATAAAAATATAACTAGGTTATCTAAAGACAATCTTGTTAGAGGCTTACCTTCTGGTCCCTACAAGAAGGAAGGCCTTTGCAGGATTTGTCAACTAGGCAAGAAAACTAAATCTAGTTTCAAATCCATTAATAAGAGTGATTCACCTAGAATCCTGTACTTACTTTATATGGACCTCTTTGGCCCTATTGTAGTACACAGTCTTGGAGGAAAGTCTTATACATTAGTTATTGTAGATGACTTCTCCAGATTCACATGGGTTTTCTTCTTGAGAACTAAGTCAGATACTTTTAAAGTTCTCACAGATTTTCTCAAGAACATACAGATTGAGTACTCTACTCAAGTTGCATTGATCAGAAGTGATCATGTCACTGAGTTTGACTCTCTTCTTATGCTAGAGTTCTGTGAGAAGGAAGGTATCAGACATTGTTTCTCAGCTCCAAGAACTCCTCAACAAAATGGGGTAGTTGAAAGGAAGAATAAAACACTTATTGAAGCTGTAGGTACATTACTTGTAGATGCCTACATGCCCCTATCCTATTGGGCAGAGATTGTAAGCACAACAAACTATGTCCTGAATAGAAGTTTAATACATAAACTAAAGCTTAAGACTCCCTATGAACTACTCAAAGAGAAGAAATCTATAATAAACTATTTTAAAGTATTTGGATGTATATGTTATATTCACAATAATGATAAGAAACATCTTAGAAAGTTTGAAGCTAAGGCTGCAATGAGATTTTTTTTAGGATATTCTCAAGTCAGCAAGGCATATAGGATGTTCAACAAATCAACATTAAAAATTGAGGAATCTATGCATGTGACATTTGATAAATCTAACATGTTTTACAAGGAGAGAGATATCTCTACCAACAACAATCTGCAGGTACAGAATTTGTGTGAGAGCTTAGATGATCTAAACCTTACCAAAAAGGTTGAATCACACTCCTCTCCACAAGCTATATCAGAAGCTGGAAGTGAAGAAGAGAATGTAGAAGAAATTAATTCCCCTCCAACAATTGATACAATTCCACAAGAGGAATTAAATCAAATAACTGTCACTGAACCAACTCCACCTAATGATCTTGTCACACTTAGGGATCACCCAAGATCTCAAGTAATTGGAGACATATCACTAGGAGTGCAAACAAGACATCAACTCAACCCTGATGTGATGCTTGCCTGCTTTCTCTCTCAAATTGAGCCTCAATCCATATCTGATGCAGAGCAAGATCCAAACTGGATCACTGCAATGCAAGAGGAACTCAACCAGTTTGAGAGGTTTAAAGTTTGGGACTTAGTTCCAAGGCCTAAAAGCTATCCAGTAATTGGGACTAAGTGGGTATTCAGAAACAAACTTGATGCCCAAGGTGTGATAGTGAGGAACAAGGCAAGACTTGTTGCTCAAGGATACAGGCAAGAGGAAGGAATTGATTATGATCAAACCTTTGCTCCAGTTGCCAGACTTGAAGCTATAAGGATCTTCTTAGCTTATGCAGCATTCAAGAAGTTTAAAGTCTACCAGATGGATGTAAAAAGTGCATTCTTAAATGGAGAACTCAAAGAAGAGGTGTATGTTAAACTACCACCAGGTTTTATCTCTCCAACTCATCCCTCTTATGTCTTTAAATTGCATAAGGCTCTCTATTGTTTAAAGCAAGCTCCAAGAGCTTGGTATGAGACCTTAGTCAGCTTTCTTTTAGAGATGGTTTTTCAAGAGGCATGGTTGATAGAACCCTTTTTACAAAATTGCATTATGATAAAATTCTATTAGTACAAATATATGTAGATGACATAATCTTTGATTCTACTGATCCAAATCTGTGCAAAAGATTTTCTAATCTAATGCACTCAAGGTTTGAGATGAGTAGCATGGGTGAGTTATCATATTTCCTTGGTCTCCAAGTGAAACAAACCCCTACAGGAATCTTCATCTTTCTGTCTAAATATGTTAAAGAGCTTATTAAGAAGTTTTGGATGAATGATGCCTCTGTCATGAAAACTCCCATGGCTGCCAATGCTATTGTAGATGCTGATGAATCTGTAAAACCAGTTGATCAGACCAAGTATAGGGCCATTATTGGATCCCTACTGTACTTAACAGCAAGAAAACCAGACATTATGTTTGCCATATGTCTTTGTGCTAGGTTCCAGGTGAACCCTAAAGAATATCACCTTATTTTCTTAAAAAGGATTTTGAGATATATAAAAGGTTGTCCAGATCTAGGCCTCTGGTATCCAACAGAATCAGCATTTATGTTAATTGGATTTTCTGATGCTGATTATGCTGGATGTAGAGTAGACAGGAAAAACACCTCTAGAACTTGTCAGTTCCTTGGTGACAGACTTGTATCTTGGTTCTGTAGAAAACAAACATCTGTTTCAACATCCACTGCTGAAGTTTAGTATATGGCTGCAGACAGTTGCTGTTCACAGATTTTGTGGATACAAAACAAACTACTGGATTATGGTGTCAACTTAAATAATTCAATTATACTGTGTGATAATACAAGTGATATTTCCATTGCACAAAATCCAGTATTGCATTCTAGAACTAAGCATATAGACATTAGACATCATTTCATTAGAGATTGTGTTGACAAACATTAGATTAAACTTGAATTTATCTCTACTGATTTGCAAAGAGCAGATATATTCACTAAGCCAATAGACTCATCCAAGCATCTGTTCTTTGTCAATCAGCTTGGTATGATAAATTGTCAGGATTTAATCTAATGTTCTGTCTATAGTCAAAGAATTGTCTCTGTTCGTCGACCTGAGATCGACGAACTGATAACTGTTCTTGAGAATTTTCGTCGACCTAAGATTGACAAAATCTCCTAGTATAGCTCATTCGTCGACCAAAGATCGACGAATTCTGTCTCAGAAAGTTTTCTACGAACGACGAAAACTTTCCGTCTCTTCGTCCTTAGATCGACGAACTTTTTGCCTTTATGAAGTTTTCGTCGACCTGAGATCGAAGAATCTTATGTTTCCGTCAGATTGAGATTGGCGATTCATATTCCGAAAACCTTTATTAAGGCTTTCTTCTTTGACCTCAATCCAGCGCTCTCAGAATTTCCCCTCCTGCACTTGATCTTGTGATTTCTCTTGCAGGTGCTCACTCTCTCTCATTCGATCTCAACTTCGCAAATGGCCGCTACTGGATCAACCGGCATGAAGTTCGATCATGGTTTTGATATCGACTTCGAATCATTTCAATAGTCCGATCAAGTTTTCCTAGATATTCTATAGCTATTCGAGGAACAAAAACTGAAGCAGTTTATGATTGAAAGGATCGGGATACCTATAACTGAAATCAAGGAATGGGTTAGTTCTTCATCCTCAACTGATACTGAAATGACTGGGACTATCAGCGGAAGTCAGGTGATTCTTACTCCCATCGTTCTCTCTGAACTTTTTAATCTGAATACTTGAAAAGATGATCTAGAAATAGATGATAAGGAATATGAGGACATGCTGACTGTTATGGGTCACTTCGGCAAAAGCCCTAACAAATTGCTTAAGAAAAATTTCTCCCCGACATATAATTTTCTTGCAGATGTCGTTGGGAAGGTGCTGTTTGCTAAGCATACAGCACATGACTACATATCCAGGTAACAGTTCCTGGTTATGGCTGCTTTGGTCAGTAAGAAAAATGTGAACTGGGCACAGATCCTGTTTGACTTAATCAGAAAAAAGTATAGCAAAAAGGAGGTTTGCTATGGAAGAATCTTGGGCTTGTTACTGAAAGCCAAGGCTAATGAACTGCTGGTATCTCAGACCACATTCATTAGTGCCTCTAAGAGGCTCTCATCTGCCCTCTTTGGCAGATGGGAGAGGACTATCACAAAGCCATCTAAGGGCAAGTCCTCCTCTAAAACTTCTGAAAATACAAGGGCTGCACCAGCCTCTCCACACCCCACTAAAGGGCTTATCTCCACCCCTCAACAAACTCCACCCTCCACTACAATTCTAATACATACCCCAACACCTCCAGCATCTCCAATTCATTCTACACATATACCATCAAATCCTTCTTCCCCTCAGCATGACACATCAATACCAACACCTCCCCAATCTCCACTTCCATCTCATCTTGCTGATCTCCCATCTTTCAATCTGTTATCATCCCCCCTAAAAACTCCTTCTCCTCAACATAACTCCCCTCCAGAAACTTCAATTCCACTTACTCCACCAACACCTACCATCAATACAACTATCCACCTTCTATCATCTTCTACCAACACCTCTGTCTCAACAACTTTGGATCCCTCAATCATCCAACCACTATTTGAACTCCTTAAACCCCTCCTCCAAACCATCATAGCAGAGGCAATTTCCCCTCTTGCTGTCTCCATCTCATCTCTTTCTGCTCAAATATCTTCCCTCACCTCTACCCTCTCTTCATCTGGGGGCCTGGCTTCAGTATCTACTGAAACCAGGAAGGGGGAGATATTTGATGATGAAGCAGCAGCAGCAGCAGCAGAACCAGCAATTGTATCAGAAGCAGCAGAACCATCAACAGCAGCAGGAACAGACATTGACATGGAAATAGACTTCTTGAATTTTCTTGAACATGATATGGAAACAAATGATGCAGAGATACCTGACTCAGTAGCAGATGTATATAATCAATGTACAAATATTGTAGTATCCAATGCTCAAGAGACTATCTTGCCAGAAGTTCTGCCTGGAAGGGTCTACTTTATCAAATCTAAAGTGAATCTAGGTACTTTGCTGAAAATCTTTGGATCTTACATTCATTTCTGCCTCTCCTTCCCCACTCCATCATCAAGAGAAATTGTATGCTACACTTCCCCTGTAAGCTTAGAAGTATTAGATACTGTATAGAAAAGTTTGATAGTTCCTCCAGAAGTATTGTATGAACAGAGATCTAGCCCTCCTGGACCATCCTATATCATGGATGATAGCCCCCTCCTTAATCTGGATGATCTAATAAATCAGGACATTACTATGGAAGCTGAAGCAGCTCATACTGAAGTTATTCCCACTCCAATAAGTAAAGAAATCCCCAAGGATATACTAAAAGAGATAGATGACTTGTATAACAATCCTCAAGGATAGTCTGATGATGATGATGACTCTGATGAGGAACCCAAAAAAAGAAAGTCTCAAAGAAAAGGAAAGCTCTACCTCCTCCTGCTCCCAAACCTGGAAACACTAATGAAACACCCTACTATATTCTACAAAACATAACTCCATACAAGGGTATGCCAGCCTGGATTGGGCTATCCAAGAATGAACAAAAGGCAAGAAATAAGAGCAGAAGGTATTCTCCTCACCCACAGAAATTCAGAAGACCCTCCTCCTCCTCCTCCACCAGCTGCTGGTGCTTCTGGAACTAGTTCTCAAAAGTCAGATGCACCTTCGAAGCCCTCATACACCAGAACATATCAGAGGCATGAAAGATCATCAAGACAGTAGTACCATGGAAGCAGTCAGCAGAGAAATACTAGCTGTACAGAACAAATAAAAGAGATAGTGTATCAAAAACCAAAGTTATCTCCTCCTCAACCACGGGCTGAACAAAGAAGACACTCTGTACCTAAAGGAAAATACAGTGAGGCAGTACCTCCCAAATCCTTATACACTCAAAGTACTGAAAGCCAAGCTGAGACAAATTTTCAAGCACAGTCTACAAATTTCAAGCCTGTTGCACTGCTATCCTCACAGGAAGATCAATCATCTATCAGTCAGGATGATGATCCAAACTTCAGGATGGCCAGGCTTCAAGAATTAATTGCTCTATCACAGATGAAAAAGGCCAGAGAAGAAGGACATGATCCAACAAAATTCTCTACAATGTCCACATACAGAGAAAAAGAACTTGAAAGGCTTCAGGTAAGAAAGAAGCTGTTTGACCCTACTGAATATATGACTAGACATCCAGAAGCAATTTTTCCCAGAACTTCAACTCTGACAATGATTGGAGCAGCTGATTTATATATGTCAAAAAGAGAAGTTGTCAATCCTAATAGGGAAATTATATTTACAAACCCTGGAGAAAAGAAGAAGGAAGAAAAATCCAAGAAGTAAAAGCAGACAATCCTAAAGAAAAATTGCTACTTGTGGTATACTTTGTTAAATTTATGTTGTTTTTCTGTTACAAAGCTATGTACATATATCTGCTGCACTTGTTATTATTATCTGCCAGATATATATTGTGTTTCTGCTTTTGTATTGAGTCTGTTATTAGTGAACTCACCCAAATAGGGGGA
Source organism: Platanthera zijinensis (assembly GCA_039513925.1). Taxonomy (NCBI): domain Eukaryota; kingdom Viridiplantae; phylum Streptophyta; class Magnoliopsida; order Asparagales; family Orchidaceae; genus Platanthera; species Platanthera zijinensis. The sequence continues at coordinate 132,910,930 of CM077079.1, read as the reverse complement.
GATTGTTGGAACCCCTAGTTGGATTTGGGCTAGGTTCACTGAGTTAGGATATGACCAAACATGTATAGATCAGGGTCATAGTTGTGTCCTAGAGTCTAGGTCAATTTCTTAAAGTCAACAGTAGAAAGGACTAGCCTCCAACACTGCCAGAGACTCAAGACTTAGAAAAATTCAAGACTTAATAAAAAGGAGATCTGCGTTTGTCGAACTTCGGTCGACGATCATCGTGCTCAGCTCGACTAACCCAGAGAAAATTCTCTGAGCTGAGCTCGACGAACTTAGATCTCAGCTCGACGATCTCTAAACAAAGTGATAACTCCTCTGTCAAACTTCAATCGACGAACTAAGAACATCAGGTCGACGAACTCTGTCCTCAGTTCGACTAACACTTCAGCTCTCAGAGCCAAAGATCTCTCAGCGCCAAAATTGACTTAGCGCCACAGTTCATTCAAAGCCAAAGTTTACTCAGAGCCAAAGTTCACTCAATGCTCTTAACGCTATCAATGACTCAACACTATTAAACGACTCAACTCCAGAATGGTGATCTAACACTCAAAGCCAGAGGACATCTCACTCAACGCCAGATCAATACTTCAACACTCAATATCAGAAAATATTCTAAGTCCAGACTGCAGACTCAGCTCGACAATATTTGATCTCAGCTCGACGAACAGCCGTTCTCAGGTCGACAAACTTAGTGCACAGAATCAGTTAGTTTATGCAGTGCAGTTGTTCGCAGAGCTCAGGTCGACGAAAGTTTATTAGAGGTCGACTAAATCACAGGTCGACGAAAGCTATTCTCAGGTCGACGAAAACTGTTAGGCATATTGTCATTTATTCTTTTTTTTTCTGTCTCCTTATTTTATACTATTATAGGCAGTTAATTCCCTTGATAATCAATGCTCTTATATCCTTTGAATCGAGCCGTTACTGGCAGCATTGATTACAAATATCCTTCATGGAATTAACTACTTATATCTCGGGACAGACATAGAATAGAATATATGACAGCATACTTGCCGTTTTCATTTACGAGATTCTGACTAAGCATTTATTGCAGGTTTTTGAATTCGACCAAGTTGCAGTTATCATTAGAGGATCTTTTAGCGAAGATCTCAGAGCTAAGAAAAATAGAGAAGAAAAGAGATATATAGAAACTTGTGTGCTATTAACAAGCAAGTCACAAAAAAAGCATACATACAAGAAAAGTGTAGTGAAAATAGCTTTTAGAAAATTTACCGCTCTCAAGAGAAGAAGAAGGAACAACCATCACCATCAAGAGTCCTTCTTCCTTTCTCTCTTTATTTTCAGGGATCTCAAGTGACAAGTTATTCAAATCAGTCAAGGATCTCTGAAGAGCTAAAAGGCCTACTCACCCTTTTACAAAGCTTCCACTCCTAAACCAGTCAAGATCTAAGGGGGAGCTTTGACAACAACACAAATCCACTTAGTCTTCTCATTTTGATTTGATAAAAGAAGACTTCCATCAACCTCTCTTCCCATCTCTGTACAGGGTTTTAATTCCCTTAAAAATTATTCCTGGTTGCAAGTCTCCTAACCAAAAGACTTGAGGTTTGGTTTTTGAGCACCTGATCAAAAGCTCATTGGTGGCAGTCACCTGATCAAAACCTGTAGTGGATTCCTACATAGGGTGGTAGAAGAGTGGATGTACCCAAGTTTGGGGAACCACTATAAAATTCTTGTGTTGTCTGTGTGACTGTGTTGTTTTTTCCTTTGTGTTTGTGCTATGATATATTTTTATTGTGTAGATTAGTTATCTCTCTCTAGTTTATCTGCTGCACTTGTGCACCTATACACTTATACTATAGTAAAATATTTTATTAAAGATCTTTTATTTCAGTAAAACTTAAAAGATTTCAATAACTCTATTCACCCCCCCTCTAGAGTTTTTCAGAGCTTACCCTATCTTTCAAAAGTTATTCAACCAGATGTTTCTTGAAGCTCAAAGTTGTCTTAAAGTCTTGAAAAAAGAAGCTTATATCTTAAGCTATAATTCGACTGGATATCTATCAATTCGACTAGAACCATTCGACCAGATATGAAGAAGAAGAGGTACTCATAGAAAACTATTCTAAGTCCTGATTCAACCAGATGTTAGTTATTCGACTAGAAGATGCTCAGAGAAACAATTCGACTACAAACTTCTAGAAGAATATGCACTAAAAAGAATTCGACATGATATTAAACCGTTCAACTAAACATGAAGCAGATTTGACTAGATTACACTATCTAAAGGATTGAACAGAAAGATTCGACTGGATGGTTCATTCGACCAGAAGAAGCAGTGAAGAAGAAATTTGATTGAACATGATGAAATTTGATTAGATATCTAGTCAAATTTATCAGACAATCTTGTATTCAAATTGACACGCTATATTGTCAAGGCTCCAGTTGTGCCTCAGGCTAGATTTTGCAGTGGCCGTCGCCCTCAAATCATGCAAAAACAGCGATCATGAGTTGTGATTATTTCTCACGATTATAAATTGTAGAAAGTCACGATTCCACTGCCGGCTGCCCTAACCTGCGCCTCTGCCGATCACCCTCTCTTTCAGCGCCTCCATTTTCGGCGAGAAAACCCATCGATCTCCCTCTCTTCCAGTACATGTTCTCTGCCGATCTCCCTCTCTTTTAGCAATTAGTCTTTCTACCGATCGCACTCTCATTTCCAGCGGCTTGCTGGATTCCCGACTGGACTTCTCCCTTCTCCACTCCGGCGAGCGTCCAACTTATCCTATACGACGATGGATTTTAGTTTCTCCTCCTCCAGAGTCGGCAAGGTGGCTCTCTTCTCCTTGCTCAGTTTTGGCTGAGCGTGACAGTTGATATTCGATGATCGAAAGCGTCGGTTCATGCTCGAGGCAGATCACACATACAAGTTTTGTTTGGGAAAAAACATATTAATTAGTGTATTTTATTTTATAATAAGATATCAGATTGCTTAATATGCACACTAAGTTATTTTATTTTAATTATCTCTAATTTTTAAAAAATGATATTCAAAACACATAGTTGTTTTGCCAAACAACTTAATAGCTTCTTTGTTTGAAACAACACTACAACAACTATTCTTCCAAACAGATTCACAGATTTTGTCACTACTCTACAAAATACCTGATTATTCCACCACTACTTCCCACTACTACTTCTCCAGTCGTTACAGCCGGGCCGAACAGAGCCTGAATCTCTACAGTATCACTTTCTGATTCATCTAGCTGAGAAGCAGATGAGCATAAGATCAGACAACCGCTGAATAATCTTCGATGTTACTATTGTACATGGGTTGGCTCCTGGATGCTATCTTAGCTTCAAAAGGGGTTTTAAATGCCATTTTGGCAGCATGGGAAGTCGATTCCTCTGCAGTAATTTCACTGCAAAATCATTAAAATGGTATGAAGAGAAATCTTGAAAGCTAGTTGCTCCTTGAAACCATCAAAGCTCTTGTCATTGTGAGACTCGTTCTTGAACTAACTTAAACACCTTCTTCCCAAGAGGTGGAAGGATGAAGGAATCAAACTCCAGAAGTTTCTACTTTCTCGTTGGAAGGGTGCACGCTCGGTCATGGTCTATGCATTGTCATCGGCCCAAATGGAAGTGATTCCCCTCTTCCCCTTCCTGCTCCACTAGCGTATCCCTAGATTGAAGAGAAGTTTAGGCAAATCGGCGGAAGGCAGGGTGGGATTCACGATGAGCGCCGTTGGAGTCCTTGTTTCTCCTCGTTTTCATCGGGAGAATAAGTGCCCGTCTAGAATGCCCCCTCGACGCAAGTGAATAAGAGATTGAAATTCTTACAGTCGGGCGGAGTGTGGGTGTAGCACGAAGAACATAGAAATTAGAAGATTTTAAAAAATTTAAACTTTTTTTAGATGTGCAAGTAATCATTAATGGTGTGCTTATAACATCGCTTTACAATAAAACTATTCACCTAAGAGCCAAGCACTAAATAGTGACTCCAATCAGCAGAGGAAGACAACCTTCTGATGCTCAGTATTAGAAACACACAGGATAAAACATGCATACCAAACCCTACTACAGTCAGCTATGTATGCACAACTATCAAAATACATTTCTACCAACAGTTATAAAGCAGAAAAACCAAAGGGCCAAGATAAAAAAAAGACATTCTGCTATAGGCAACAAAAATTGGAGGACGCTATTGGAGATACCAAATATCCTCTCCTGTTTCCTTAATGATGTTGCCATGTGAAATAAAATATAATCTCTTGAGAAGTATTCTAGAAGAGGGGGGGGGGGGGTTGAGTACATCATTGTTTTCATAAAATCTCTATGCAATGATCGATTTTAAATTAACAGCTTATTCATCATCATAAGTTTTCCCAAACAGAGACTCAATTTCACTGTTTTCACAGATCCACACAGTAGTGAAGGTTATATCACAACCTCAATATAATCACAACAATCACAAGTAATAAATAACACAAGTAAAAAAAGTATTGAGAAAATGCACAACACATAAGTCACAAAAGTTTATAGTGGTTCCTCAAATGTCTCGTACATCCACTATTCTGTCTTAGCAGGAATCTACTATCACTAGTGGCGAATCTTTTGATATGGAGACTCTCAGAACTAGGACTTTTGATAAAGTGTCTGAAAACCATTAATTCTTTAGATAAAATGACTCTTACAACTATTAATTGTGTTAAGGTGTCCAATAACCACTGAGTCTTTAATAAGGAGGCTCTTAGAACCACTGAATCTCCTTCAAATAGAGTTTTGGAGATGTAGTCTTAATAACACAATGTGGATTCAGGAGGAACAACATCAACTTCTTTATTGAAGAGGAGAGAGTGGATTCTCAAGAAAAAAGAGAATCTTCTTTTTATCTTCTAAGAATAGAAGATTTCTAATTGTTTTCTTGCTTGTTGTAGTTGTACTTCAAAGTTGAAGAATGTTGGTGAAAAATGTCACCTAGTTCTTCGATACTCAACTGTCAACTGGGGAGTTTGGCGGAGAGATCTGAGACTAAATCGACCGGTTACTCTTCCCTGCGAGCTCGACGAACAGGAAAACTAGCACATAGAAGAGGGTGTCGCTGGCAACATCGAACACAATACTAACCCGCTACGACGAATACCTCACTTACGGCAGGCTTTTGGATTATACTGAAAAGGATTACAGGGAGGAATACGGGTACCCGAGGGCACAAAGGAGAGAATCTTGATGTCAACCATTACATCCTGCTGTTCCCTTATCTAAAAGGTGTCCAAGCTGAGGACAGTAAGTACTGATGCGTAAAAATTGTCTCACGGACTACAATCTGAATAGGCAAGTGTACCTATCGTTTTATAGTATAATGATAAAAATATATCAAGGTAATATAAAAACTCGGGGCAGGCAAGTACTATTACTCACAACGATTCTATTATCCTACAGAACGATTGATGGGTTTGAAAATTAAAATTAACTAAGCTTAATTAAAAGAGAAATAAAATATTGCGAAAGAGTGCTCGATCGACGATTCACTTTGAAATAAAATAACAAAATAAATTAGTTTAGTATTTGCAATTCTATTAAGACCGTGACGGACCTGATATTAGGAAGTAATCTCGCTAGAGCATTAAATCCCCTAACTTATAGACGTTTTGACCAAAATCTCTTTACAAGTCAAAATGGCCTAAAGTCGCATTACCGAAGTGACCCGCACTATTGGATTTGACTCCAATCCGGAGGATTTACGTCATCATATCTCTAGGGTTGCGTTCAACTCCTTCCTTCTTTGAGTGATCTTTCAAATCAATGAGTCTCTCGACTTCTATGAAATGAGATCAATTGCCTACTACCGTATACCGGAATACGGAGTCGACGCGATAAAAATCAAAGAAGGATCAAAAATAGGAAAAATACAAATGCAAACATAAAATTAAAGATGCGTTATTTTATCGCAAAGCTCATCGCGATCGGGCACAAAATATAATTAGCTAAGCATAATAGAGGAAGAAAACAAAATAGAAGAAAGAGAAATCATTTGCATTGCTTAATATAAAAAGGGGTACACAAAATAAGAATAAGACAAAATTATTCTACAAAAGCAAAAATTACAATAAAAGGAACTTGACAAAAAAGTAACACTCTTGAACTAGCACTCTACTTTCTACCACAAAAACTTCTTCTTCCAAAGCATGAGGCAAGGGGTTCCTTTTATAGGAGAGGGAGAAGGTTCTAGAATGAAATTAAGAGGAGGAGACAAGGGGGTGGCCGGCCATGTAAAGAGGGGAGGGTTCATGCATGATATTTAATGAGGGAGAGAGAGAAGGGACTAAATGCATGCATTTCTTTTTGGAAAATACAAAGAAATAAAATAAATATAAGAGGGGGGATGGATGGGTTTAAATGAGAATGAAAGAGGGGAAAAGAGGGATGAATGAGAAATAAATAAGGGAGAGAGGAGTGCCCGACCATGCAAGGGTGGCAAGGTGCATGCATGTGAAAGTTATGGAGGAGGAGAGAGAGAGAGGGGTGGTCATCCATGTATGGAATTTGTGGGCTGCTTGGTGAGCTCGTGTAGCTTGATGAGAAGGGCTGCTCCATGGGCTTGAACTAGAGGGGGCTTGGGCTGCTTCTTCAAGGGATCGGGTAGCTAGGTGGGCTGCATGTAGGACTCGGGTAGCCTTATGAGAAGGGGTCGGGCTGCACCTAAAAAAATAAAACATGCATTAGTTAATTCTTTAAGATAAAATGACACAACAACAAACATAAAATATCATATAAAATAACAAATAACAAAAACATAAAATTTCAAAACATAAATAATAAAAACATAACACACAATTACAACATAACAAAAAATTAAAATATTAAAACATAGCATACATAAGATAACATAACATAATACATAAAATAATAATAATAAAAACATATAATAAAACTATAGATTTTTATATCATAACACAAATGACTTTAAATAATAAATAAAACCTAACAAGCATAAAAATACTTAAAACATATAATTAAACTAGGAATTTTTTCATACTAAACTACCCAAAAACCGATGACTAAAAGTAGTCATCAAGTACCAATACGACCTGACTTGAATTTGTTTGCCGCACGACTTACAAACTAACTTGTTGCCGTACAGATATAAGAGTAGAAAGGGAAGAAGAGCAAGAGACTTAGTGTCCGCACATACAACAAGGTAGACTTTGTGTTAAGTATGATGTCCCTATTTGAGCACCCCTGGTCCCTATTTATACTTGAGGGTAGTGTTGGGTCCATTGACTACAATGTACTTGATTTGAAGAAGGCCATATGTTAATAATATACAAAAAAATATATTTGATATGTCTTCAAGTTCATATATGCAGGAAGTATACAATTCAATGATTAGACATGTTATATATGTCAGAGGTTTGGCTGGACATAAGACAGAACACTTTGGAGAGTCAGAAATTTGACTAAGTACAGATGTGTTGAGTGATCACACATCACTAAACTCCAAAGGCCAAAAAGCATCGACAGATATTAAGTCACTCAAAGCCTCAGTGGAGCAGGACTTAAATTCAGCTAAGTACAAATGTGTTGAGTGAAGAAGGTTCACTCAACGTCTGCTCAAAGAATTCAGCTAAGTTCAAAAGCATTGAGTGAAGGCAGTTCACACAACGCCTACTCAGGAAATTTTTTCCAAGTGGAAGTGCATTGAGTGAAGGAATTCTATTAAGTGCAAATAGAATTGAGTGAAGGCAATTCACTCAATGCCTACTCAGAAATTCTATTAAGTGCAAATACGTTTAATGAAGGCAACTCAATGCCTACTCAGAAATTTTGCTAAGTGCAAATGTGTTGAGTGAAGGTCGTTCACTCAACGCCTGTAGAAAGAGAAGCTGTCAAAGTGCCAATACGTTGAGTGAAGACAGTTCACTCAATGCTTGCTTTAGAAAGGAGTTGAAGTCAAAAGCGTTGAGTGATCAATAGTCACTCAACGCCTCTTCAGTAAGGCAGAATTCTGCTAAGTATAAATGCATCATGTGAAGGCTATTCACCCAACGCTTACGGACTTAACCGTTTATAACTAATTCGTTGAGTCATACAATTACACTCAAAGCATGTACCAGTTATCAGGAAGATTTTTTCTAAGTCCATAGGAGGAGCATCAAATATGTTGACATCATTCTTAAATTAAAATTAAAGCAGATATTGCACTAAAATACAGAATGACGTACTTCTCCGACAATGTTATCGAGGATAAAACAAAAATTAAAGCTACATATGCCGCATTCTAAAAGAAGCATAAAGTCATTGTCATGGCCGTCATATAAAAGCAGAGTAAGGTCAATCTTTACAATAACTTTTTGGAGCAAGAACTTTTGACTACTTCTCAAAATCCTAATTCTTTCTACAAAAGTCAGCCATCAGAGCTCAATAAATTTAACTATCCAACTTCAAGCCTACTACACAAAACTCAAATTTTCTCAAGCTTGAAGGAGTAGAGCTCTACAGAAAATCTTCACTGCACTAGCTGATATAATATTGAAGATATACTTTCTTATTACTGTGAAGAAGTACTGTTTTCTACACAATCCAGGAAGAAGACTCAGAGATTTTTCTCTAGAGTCAATTTCATCAAACCTTTACTTAAACCTATAGGATCTCTATGAGATCTGAGTTGTAAGCCTGAATTATTAAGGCTGAGTTGTAGGACTGTGAAGCAGTCTGAGATAGGAGTTGTTGAACTCTGAGGTAGGGTCTTGAAGTGGATCTTAGGTAGGGTCCTTGAGTGGATATGAGGTAGGATCTTGGTTAAGATCTAAGTTGTAGAAGTTGTTGAACTCTGAGTTGTAAGATCCTGAAGGATCTGAGGTGTAAGCTCAAGGAGCCAAGTATAAAGGAGGAGTTAGCTGAATCTAGCACACTACTAGATAGGTGAAGGGGGAAAGTGGATTTACCCTAGATAGAGAAACCACTATAAATCGTGTGTGTTGTTTTGTGATCTTGAAAGCTAACTACTAACTCAAACACACACCAAGCTTAAAGTTAAAAAGATTTAAAACAAACCTATTCACCCTCACTCTAGGTGTTTAGTTACCCTTAGAAAAGACTTTCAAGTGGAGAGTGGAGCTATGGTGGCTTGGGTGGAGCTGCGGTTGCTCTTTAGCAGTCGGAGCCCGCAAACACGATATCTAAAAGATAAGGAGGGAGTATAGGAGGAAGGTTCCATGTACTGGAGGGGTCTTTTGGACGTCCCTGGTTGGTCGACCATAAAAAGGGTAGTTGGAGAGGGTGGTGACACTCAGGTAGGGGTTTTCTAGCAAGTTGGGTGCCGACATGGGGGTGGCTAGGGTTGGCCTGAAGTTGGTTCTTTCTAGTAAGGCAGGGGTGTCCTTATATAAAGTTGAAGGAAGATCATCCCCTCTCTTCTTTCTTCCTGAACAAGTAACCCATGATGGGTTAGGGTTTGCATAACCCTAATGGGGTAAGGGGTAGCTGACAGTTATCTAGATGGGTGGTTGTACCTTCTAAAGTTAAGGGCAAGGGTGTAGGAGGTTAGGTTAGGTTATGTTAAGCTTGGAGAGGAGAGAAAGAGAGAGGGAGACAAGGGATTGGTTTTAGCCTAGGAGCCTTGTGTCCCCTAGCCATATAGGCTAGCTGGAAAACAAAATATTAGAGCTTATTTTGGGATAAAAGTGGTCCATAATGATGTTTTTGTGAGTTGGGTCTCATTATGAAAATTTCATTTTTAAAGGATTTTGACCAAAGTCAATCCTTAGGCTGGATCCTCTATGTAGGTCAAGGTCAACATGGGTCCAAATCATCAAGTGATGAGCCAATGCTAGTGTGTCAAAATTATATTGGTGCGTGCACACTTTTTAACGCACAACATAACTTAATGAGATTTGTTTTGGTCAAATTGACGAAACGATGTCGAATTTAAAGACAATGAATTTTGTCGCTCTCGTATTAACCATACAAGTTTAATGTAATTGACTGATGTCAATTCTGAGCTTGTTTAGTCAAAAAGTAATTTTGGTGTCATGACGACACACAACATTACTCAACACGATCATCTCCACCACATGACCTTAGATCATAGCGAAACGAGTTCCATTGCAATCATATTGACTACATGAGTTTAATACAACTGAAAAAAGTCGATTCCAAGCCCGTTTGCTCAATATGCTACTTCAGAGTGGTTGTGTAACACAACCTCACTAAAAATGGTTATTTCTCTAAATGATCTCGAATTGGAGCGAAACGAGTTCTGTTACACTCGTATTCACTATACGAGTCTACTGCAATTGACGGAAGTCGATTAAGAGCTCGTTTACTCAATATAATATCACGGTGTTGTGTCAGCACACAACACTACTCAAAATGATCTTTTTTTCTAAATGACCTTGGATTGTAGTAAAATGAGTTATGTTGTGCCTGTATTGATTATACGAGTATAATGCAACTGACAAAAGTTAATTCAGAGCACCTTTGCTCAATATGCTATCACGATATTATATCGATGCACAACGTTACTTAAAATAGTCATCTCCATCAAATGTACTCAGATCGGAGCGAAACAAGTTCTGTTGCACTCATATTGACCTCACAAGTCTAATACAACTAACAGAAGTCAATTCAAAGCTCGTTTGCTAAATATATTATCACGGCATTGTGTCAACGCACAACACTGCTCAAAATGATCATTTTCTCTAAATGACATCGGATCGGAATGAAACAAGTTCTGTTGCACTTACGAGTCCAATGCAACTGACAAAAGTCAAATTCAGAGTTCATTCTTTGTATATACTCATGTCCTAGCTTGAGTGCAATTGCCATAGAGTGCATAGCCTCATTAATTGCATCTTCCTCATTTGATTCATCTTCCTCGTCAATTGTGTTTAAAATATCAAAATGATTTCTAAGGTCACTTGTCTCAAATCCAAGAGAACTAGCAATATTATATATTAAGATTACCAACATCAGATGGGACTTAAGTTCTGTCAAGGGGCATTTTCAAAGGGAGAATTTAACAATGTCGTCAATATGTCTTAGTTGGAATAATAGGAGGATTTTGCAGCATGGAGGGACCCTTCCTCATGCAATTTTATGGCGCATGCCCCTACTTCAAGCATAAGGCACAATATTACAATTTTTTCTCAAAGTGACGGGGAAAGAAAGAACCGAGTCAACCGATTTTGTTTTGTGAATGCCTATATGTAGAAATATAAGGGTCTGTCAACAATAGCAGGAAGACTTTGTAGCTCAAAAGAAGTAAAAGATGATATTATGCTAGCATATGACAGAGGGTGAGGCTGGGGTGCCAGTTCTAGTTATGACGGATCTGCTATCCGAAAACACGACCAACCTCATCGAAAAGAAATATGGTAGAGCTAGTAATAATGCATGTTGGAACCCTTGTTTGGATTTGGGCTAGGTCCACTCTTAGGTTGTTGACCCTCATGTATAGTCAGGGTCAAGGTCTAGTCTAAGTTAGTCTCTATAGGTCAGACTTCTCAAGACCAGCATTGGATTTCATTCAAGAACTCAGAATTAGAATAAATCTGTGAAATACATATCAGTTCGACTTTCGTCGAACTCAGCTCGACGATCGTTGATCTCCGATCGACAATCTCAGAGTTTAGTCTCTGAACTGAGCTTGACGATCTACGAGCTCAGGTCGACGATTTCATATTTGTTCACAGTATTCTCAGATCGAAGATAGCTGATCTCAGCTCAACGATCTCCTAGCTCAGATCGACGATTATTTTTTGCGTCCGACTACTTATTTTCAGCAGCTGTCTTGAAGATTTAATTCCTAGTTTATTGATTCTATTTTTGTCAAATAATCTCTGGTAGTTAATGCTGATATTCTCAAGGCATATAGCCGTTTCTTTGCTGCATTAACTATGGTATTCACAGAGTTATTATTTTGACTTATTTTCTAAGATACTTGGGGAGACAATTAAATGCCAGAAATTGTAGCCGTTTCTCTCCTCGATTTCTGCAGTAATTTTAGGAATGTTTTTGAATTTCAAAAGAGATGGTTTTTATTCTATTCTTCAAGGACAAAAGAGACAACCATTCAGACTGATAAAGACACAGAGAAAAACATATAGAGACATATACAGAGAGAACATTCCTACAACAGCCAAAAAAATTCTCTTACAGATTTCTCTCAGCTCTAAGAATTCTCATTGCTCTCAGGAAACAGAAGAAGAACAACAAACCTCTATCTTGAGTCTTCTTCAGTTTTCATCTTCAGGAATCTATAGAGACAGTTATCTAACATCAATCTACAGATTCTGAATAGCAAGATCTTCAGTCCTTTGAAGACCCACACCCCGGACAAAGCTTCCATCTTCCTGAACCTACTCAATATCTCAGGGGGAGCTTTGTCATCATCAAAATCCACTTAGTCTTCTCATTTGCTTTCAGAAAGAGAAGACTGCCATCAACTTTTCTTTTATCTTTCTTGTACAGGGTTATTACTCCCTTCAAAAGTGAACTAATTTGTAATAGGGCACCTGATCAAAAACCTATTTATTTTTAGGCACCTGATCAAAAGCCTGAAGGGTATCTAGATCTACCTGAAGAAGATCTTGTGGTGATAGGGCACCTGATAAAAACCTAAGTGGATTCCTACCAAGGTTGTAGAAGAGTGGATGTACCCAAATTTGGGGAACTACTATAATTTTCTTGAGTCGTCTGGTTGCTCATCTTTCTTTATTTTCTGCTGTATTGTGTTTGCTTGTGATTTATTTTCTTCTCTTACTTATAAGTAACACTTATCTTAATTCCGCTATAAAAATTTATTAAAAGATTTTAATACTCTATTCACCCCCCTCTAGAGTAAATCAGATCTATCCTCTCACTTTCAATTGGTATCAGAGGGAGGTTTCTCTTGGTTGTACAGGCTAACACCTGAACCTAAAGATCCTTGATAGATCTCTTCTTCTCTTTCTTTTTTCATGGCACAGAATAAAGATTATGCAAGCACTAGACCTTTAGTCTGCAACTTGAATAAGTTTGCTATCTGGAAGGCAAGAATCAAACTATATATGAATTCTATTAATGAGGATATTTTCAACTCCATTTTGACAGGTCCACCAGCTCTAGTGGCAACTACTTCAATAACATCAACAAGCTTGAATGCTGTTCCTCCTCCAGATTATACTGATGCACAGAAAAAGGCAAAGATTACTGATGCAAGGGCCATGAACATTTTGTCCCAGACCATGTTAGATGAAATCTTCCAAAAGGTTGCTGAATGCACTTCAGCAAAGGACATCTGGGATTCCTTAAACCAGATGGTTGCTGGATCTGCAGATAAAAGAAAAGACAGGAGAGCACATCTTATCTCTCAGTATGAAAACTTCAAGAAAGCTGAAATTGAGCCAGTAGCTGAGATGTATAATAGACTCAGCATAATTGTAAATGAGCTGAAAACCTTGTACAAGGACATCTCACTAACTGAGATTAATGACAAGATTCTCATGTGCTTCCCCAGCTCATGGGATTCCATAATCTGGCCAATCAAAGAAGGCAGGAGTCTAAATGAGATTTCCACTGAATCTCTATTGGGAAAGCTCAAGTCCTATGAGCAGCTCCAAAAGATAAGAGAGCCAGATGAATAAAAGACTCCTACACCAGCTAGGAAGGAACAAAGTATAGCTTTCAAAGCCTCTGAAGAATCAGAAGCAATACCCTCAAATGAAGAACTGATGAGTCTGTTTGCCAAAAGATTCTTCAAAATGGGTAGAAAAGACTTCAGGAGGAAGTCATCCAGGAATGAAGACAAGCCAAGGTATGATAAAACTCCAAATAAAGAAATCATATACTTTGGCTGCAGGAAGCCTGACACATTCTACCAGAGTGTCCAGAGAAACAACACAAAGAAAGGAGAAAAGAAAAGGAATCCAGGAAACACTTCAGCAAGCCATCCTCCAACAAGCACAAGAGGTAAGAAAAGGGCTTTGTAGCTGACACCTGGAGTTAGACAGAAGAAGAATCTTCTTCCTCTAGCTCTAGTGAGGATGAAGAAGAAGCCAAGGCCAAAGAATTATATCTAATCGCCATCAATGCTTCAAGCCCTGAATCAGAAGCAGAAGATTCAGGAGAAGACTCAGACTGTGATCAGGTAATATCATCCTTTGATTTTAATTCTGAAGATTTTAAAATAGAATTTAAATCACTGTGTAATGATCTTATAAAATCTAAGAAGGAAATCAAACATCTCAGAGATAGACAACCTGAATATGAAAATTTAATCTCTGAAAATTTAAAAATGAAAGATGAATTAATTGAGTATATCAATCAAATCATTTTTCTGAAAACTGAACTAAGCAAAGCTAAAAACTTGAAGAAACATTGAATGGAAGAAGCCTACAAATAATTGAAATCACTAGTACCCTAAATGCTAGGTTAAATAAGAGTAAACTAGGTTTAGGTGCATAATCCAGTGAACCACCAATAATCAAGAAAAATATATTATCTCAACCTGTAAATTTTATTTCAGATAAAGGTAAAAAGAATACAGAGCAGGTAGAGAAAGTTAATAAGGTATTAAAACAAATTGAACAAGAAAAGAAAAAGAAACAAGCTCAGAAAAATAAGTCTAAACAGAAATCGTCGAACCAAGATCGACGATCGCAGTACTATTCTTCGAACGCCAATCAGCGATCTCTGAACCCAGAGTTTGGGTTTAATTACTCAACAAAGGGAGATCGACGATATTATCAAACATCGTCGAGCAGAGATCGACGATCGTGGAACACAGATAATAGTCATTATTATTCTGTGAACCAAGATCGACGAGATCAGTTCTAGTCATCGAACGCAGATCGATGATCTCAATATAAATCGTCGAACCCAGATCAATTTTACCAAAACCATAACTTCAACAAAAATCTTAATAATAATAACCAGAAACCAAAACATGTTAATCCATTTTCACATTGGGTAATCCCACCTAGAAAATTTAACCCCTTAGGTTATAAATGTCAACCTGAATGTTCTTTCATCTCCAGTTTTAGTTATGAAAAGAGACAAAGACCCAAGGTTACCTGGGTCCAGAACAAATAATCTATTTTCTTGCAGGTGAAGAACTATCCTACCACACAGGATAAGTGGTATCTGGATAGTGGGTGCTCAAAGCACATGACAGGGAGCAAGGACAAGATAACCAATTATAAGTCCAAGTTAGGTCCAAAGGAAATCTTTGGTGATTCCAGCTTTGGTCAGACAGAAGGTTATGGGGATTTCTACATTGGAGCTGTTACATTCAACAAGATAGCTTATATGCGTGGTTTGAGACAACCTCATATCAATAAGCTAGCTATGTGATACAAGCTATCAGGTTTAATTTTCTGAATCCCAATGTATTATTTCTTTAAACAACGAAACTGTTCTAATAGGATTTAGATAAGGTAACATTTATTTAGTAAATTTTAATTCTGCTAGCTCAGAAATTTGTTTATTCAATCAAATCAGTAATAATAATACTCTTTGGCATAAAAGACTAGGTCATGTAAACCTTAGAAATATTGTTAAGTTATCCAAAGACAACCTTGTTAGAGGATTACCTTCTTGCCCCTACAAGAAGAAAAGCCTTTGCATGGCTTGTAAGGTAGGCAAGCAAACAAAAAATTGTTTTAAATATGTTAATAAGAGTGATTCACCTAAGATTCTGTACTTGCTTCATTTGGATCTTTTTGGACTCATTGTTGTACAGAGCTTGGGAGGGAAGTTCTATACTTTAGTGATTGTAGATGACTTCTCAAGGTTCACATGGGTTTTCTTCTTGAGACACAAGTCTGATAACTTCAAGGTTCTTACAGACTTTCTTAAAGGCATAAGGATTGAGTATTCTACTCCAGTTGTTTTGATTAGAAGTGATCATGGTACTGAGTTTGAATCTCTTCCCATGCAAAGATTCTATGAGATGGAAGGTATGAAGCATTGTTTCTCTGCTCCTAGAACTCCTCAACAAAATGGGGTAGTTGAAAGGAAGAACAGAACACTCATTGAAGCTGAGGGTACATTACTTGCTGATGCTTTCATGCCACTATCCTATTGGGCAGAGGCTGTGAGCACAGCAAACTATGTCCTTAACAAAAGTTTGATACACAAACTTAAGGGAAAGACTCCCTTTGAATTGCTCAAAGGGAAGAAACCTAAAATAGATTATTTTAGAGTATTTGATTACATTTGTTATATTCACAATAATAACAAGAAACATCTTAGAAAGTTTGAAGCCAAAGCTGTAATGAGAATTTTTCTAGGATATTCCCAAGTCAGCAAGGCATATAGGGTATTTAATAAATCAACCTTGAAAATGGAAGAGTCAGTTCATATTTCTTTTGATGAAGCTAATATGTTTTATAAGGAGAAGGAAGCTTCTACCAATAACTCTTTGCAGGTACCCCAACTTTGTGAAAAATTGTATGATCTCAACCTTACTCAAAAGGTTACATCTCATTCCTCCTCACAAGTTGATGAAGAAAGTGAAGAAAATATTTGGAAGTGGCTGAACTTCCTCCAACAGCTAATACAATTCCACAAGAGGAATTATTTCCCCAAGCTGTTACTGAACCAACTCCACCAACTGAACTTATCACACTTAGAGATCACCATACATTTCAAGTGATTGGAGACATATCAGCTGGTGTGCAGACAAGGCATCAACTCAACCAAGACTTGATGCATGTCTGCTTCTTATCTCAAATTGAGCCCCAATCCATTAAATATGCTGAGCAAGATCCACACTGGATTATGCAATGCAAGAGGAGCTTAATCAATTTGAGAGATGTAGAGTTTGGGACTTAGTTTCAAGACCCAAAGACTACCCAGTCATTGGAACTAAGTGGGTATTCAGAAATAAACTTGATGCCCAAGGATCTATCATAAGGAACAAAGCAAGGCTAGTAGCTCAAGGCTATATGCAAGAGGAAGGAATTGACTATGATTAGACCTTTGCTCCTGTTGCAACTAGAAGCAATCAGGATATTTCTTGCTTATGCTGCCTATAAAAAGTTCAAAGTATATCAGATGGATGTCAAAAGTTCCTTTCTCAATGGAGAGCTAAAGGAAGAGGTTTATGTTGAACAACCTCCAGGTTTTATCTCTTCAACTCATCCCTCATATGTTTTTAGATTGCATAAAGCTCTCTATGGTCTAAAGCAAGCTCCAAGAGCTTGGTATGAAACCTTAGCTAACTTTCTCTTAGAGCATAAATTTTCTAGAGGCATAGTAGATAGAACTTTATTTATTAGACATCATCATGATAGAATCTTGTTAGTACAAATTTATGTAGATGATATTATTTTTGGCTCTACTTATTCCAAACTATGCAAAAGGTTCTCTGACCTGATGCATTCTAAGTTTGAAATGAGTAGCATGGGTGAACTCTCTTACTTCCTTGGTCTCCAAGTGAAGCAATCACCTGATGGCATCTTCATATCTCAGTCCAAGTATACTAAGGAATTAGTGAAAAGATTTGGGATGGCTGATGCCTCAGCAATGTAAACACCTATGGCTTCCAATGTTGTGATTGATTTTGATGAAAAAGGGAAACCCGTTGATCAGAAAACTTATAGGGCTATTGTTGGATCACTATTATACCTCACAGCAATTAGACCAGACATCATGTTCTCTATATGTCTTTGTGCTAGGTTCCAAGTGAACCCTAAAGAATCTCATCTAATTTTACTAAAAAGAATTTTAAGATACATAAAGGGTTGACCTGATCTAGGACTTTGGTATCCAGTAGAGTCAGAGTTTGAGTTAACTAGATACTCAGATGTTGACTATGCTGGATGTAGAGTAGACAAGAAAAGCACATCAGGAACATGCCAGTTCCTTGATGATAGGCTTGTGTCTTGGTTTTGTAAGAAGCAAACATCAGTGTCCACTTCAACTGCAGATGCTGAATACATTGCAGCTGGTAGTTGCTGTTCACAGATAATGTAGATTCAAAATTAATTGCTGGATTATGGATACAATCTAAATAATTCAATTATATTTTGTGATAATACTAGTGCAATTTCTATTGCTCAGAATCCAGTTCATCATTCTAGACCCAAACATATAGAAATAAGGCATCACTTCATTAGAGATAGTGTAGACAAAAAGAAAATTAATCTTAACTTTATCTCCACTGATTTTCAAAGAGCAGATATCTTCACTAAGCCTTTGGATGAAAAAAAACATCTATTCTTCCTAAATCAGCTTGGAATGATAAATGGAATAGATTAATTTAATTTCTGTCTGAGTTTGAAGATCTATTCACAAATCGTCAAACTGAGATCGACGATCTGCGAACTCCTCTTGAGCTCTATCGTCGACCTGAGATAGACGACAACTCTGTGTGAAGTTAAAAATCATCGACCGGAGATAGACGACTTTACTTCAGAAAATAAATCGTCGACCTGAGATCGATGATCTGTTTTCCCCTCTTCATTCAGAGGCCGACGATAGTATTTATCTATAAATCTGTCGTCGACCTAAGATCGAAGTTTTCTTTATTATATCGTAGGACAGAGCTCGTCTTTTCGCATTCCAAGAACCTATATTGAGGTTTCACTTCGAGCTCTATCCTGTGCTTTTCAATTTCTCTTACACTTGATCGTCTTTCTCTTGAGTCTACAGAAACCTATGGCTATTCCAGCGGCTATTCTTTCAGCAATGAAGTTCGATGCATGTTTTGATATCGACTTCGAATCATTCAGTCATTGCGATAAGATTTTCCAAGATATTCTTCAGCTTTGTGAAGATTAGGGTCTGTGGAAGATCATGACTCAAAGGATCAAGTTACTAGTAAAAGAAATCAAAGAATGGGTCTATACATCGACAACGCCTGATGACTCATCCATGGTTGGGACCATCTTAGGACAACATGTTCTCCTTATCCCAACAATTATTTCTGAACTGTTTGAGTTGGTAAATGGAGAGAACAGTCAAGAACAAGATAGTTCTGAATATAGCAGTATGATAGTTAGGATGAGTCATCCTGAGGGAATACCATCCAAGCTTGTAACGCCCCCGATTTTTCTGCGACTATTTTATTCTCGTTTGGCGTTACGGTGACGCATTTTCATGGCTTGTGCCATTTGTGGAGTGTGGTTTAACTCCTTAGAACTGGGTGCCCTATTTTGTAGCCTATTGGCAAGATCTCCCTAGCAAGCTGAGTCATTTTGGGTGACCCGGTGTGGCCTCTCGGGGGATGCTTGTGTTTTGGCTTCGGGTGGGTATAACTCGAGTTCTGTTTGTCGGAAATTAATTTCGACTTCGCCGTTGTGTTCGTAGCATGGGTATTTAGCTACGGTGTGAATTTCGTCGAATTCCGAGATAGTTTGGTTTTCGCGTCGTTTTGGGTGTGCCATTAGTAAAGACTATTAGAATTCTCTTAATTTATTAAGTAAGCCGGCGGTTGGGATTCGGTTTTGCTGAACCGATGCGTATAAGCTTTTTATAAAAGCCTTACTAAGAAGTGGCGGGCCCACTTCTCCTTCCTCCTTCTTCCCGAGACCAAAAGAAAACCGCTGCTCCTGTTCGCGGAAAATAGAGGCAGAAACGACGGGCTGCCCTAGCCTTCGGACGGTGATTCCGGGAGTGTTCGTGGATGGATTTCGATTCCGAAAGCGGCATTGTCTTGCTCTCGCTCAGATCTATGTTTTGACGGTAAGAAATTCGATTTTCGTGGAGTTTTAGGAGATTTGGGGATTTAGGTCTTGAGGTTTTCCGCCATTAATGTACGGGAGTATGCTTTTAGGTGCTGCTGCTGCTAGTGCCAAGTAAAGAGGAGGGAAAGCTGTCCAAGCTTCGCCGGAAATTGAGGCAAGTGGTGTTCTTACCCTTGCCATTGTTGTTTTCTTGAAATTTTTAAAATTCCCGGTTAGCCCTAGGGTAGAAGCCAAGCATGTTCTCTTTTTCTTACTGAATTTAGGGCTTAGATTCTCCTATGAGCCCCCCTTCTCTGTGCTGTTGGTGCTCAACCCGCCGGCGTAATGCCATCAGTAAACTCCAGATTACTGTCTGGTTGGTGGCTTACGGGTGAAGCCGAGAGAGAGAGAAGGGGGTGCCTGCTGTGTTTGTTGGAAAGAGCCTTTTTGGTTTCTGTCTGGCCAGCGTTGAGTGTGGTGCACACAATCAAAGACTTTGCGGGTTTGGCATTGAGTGTGGTGCATACACTCAACGCCGCAGCTGTAGCCAGTCAGAATTTTTGCTAAGTACTAGGGCGTTGAGTGAGGTGGACTCACTCAACGCCACAGCCCCTGCTAGCGGCTAAGTACTTTGGTGTTGAGTGAGTCGACCTCACTCAACGCCATTTCTGTTTTGGCGTTGAGTGAGGCAAGCTCACTCAACGCTGCGGCTTTCCTGAGAAGCTAAGTATTTTGGCGTTGAGTGAGTCGACCTCACTCAACGCCATTTCGGTTTTGGTGTTGAGTGAGGTGGACTCACTCAACGCCGTCGCTTCTGTGAAGCAAAGTACTTTGGCGTTGAGTGAGGTGTGCTCACTCAACGCCATAGCATTTTCTGAGGCTAAGTACTTTGGCATTGAGTGAATTTACCTCACTCAATGCCATTCCTGGTTTGGCGTTGAGTTAGGTGGCCTCACTCAATGTCGAAGGCAAGTTTACGACCAAGTCCCGTGGCGTTGAGAGAGTTGACCTCACTCAACGTCATTTCTGCTTTGGCGTTGAGTGAGGTAGGCTAACTCAATGCCACAACCCTTCTTCGCGGCCAGAACTTCTGACGTTGAGTGAGACGACCTCACTAAACGCCATTGCTGTTTTAGCGTTGAGTGAGGTCAGCTCACTTAACGCCGCAGAATTGCCTTGTTGCGGCTAAGTGCCAGGGCGTTGAGTGAGTGAACCTCACTCAACACCATTGCTATTTTGGAGTTGAGTGAGGTGGACTCAATCAAAGCCGTAGTTCTCTTTTGCGGCTAAGTATAAGGGCGTTCAGTGAGTGAGCTTCACTCAATGCCATTGCTGTTTTGGCGTTGAGTGAGGCTAGCTCACTCAACGCCACTTTCTCTGTTTATGGTTAAGTACCAGGGCATTGAGTGAGTGTACCTCCCTCAACGTCATGCTTGTTTTGGCATTGAGTGAGGCTAGCTACCTCAATGCCAGAGTTATTCTTGCAGGAGGCATTGAGTGAGTGAACTTCACTCAACGCCATGCTTGTTCTGGTGCTGAGTGAGGCTAGCTCACTCAACGCAATGGTCTAGGCAGGTGTTAAGTGGGTCCCACTTAATGCCAAGCCGTGTTGAGTCATTTCAACACTTTTTCCCTACCTTGATTTTTGCTCCCGAGTGAATTCCTTATTCATATTTTGAGTTTCTTTGTCGGCCATGTTTTTCTTTCTTAAAGGCCGAATCGTGGGTCGTGGTTAGTAGTGGTGGTTTGAAGCTCTTCATGGGGGAGGTGTTGTGTAATTTAGTCGTGGCCACCCTTTTCTTCTATCTTACACCAGGTGCGGGTTGGGCAAGGGGGTGGAATGTCTCTAGTGCTTTTACATGTAGACCCTTGAGCTTGTTGGCTTGGAAATGGTGGTTTGGGGACTGAGTTTGCCTCCAACCCGGATCCAGGTTGTTTGTTTTTGCTACTACCACCTCCCACAACTTAGGGTGTTAGATGTTTCTTCCTTGGTAGATTGCAGCACTTTGGGCTCTTGGTAGCCTAGTAGACTTTGCAGGATGTAGTTTCTGGGCCGGGTTGATGTCGTTTCCTCGCACGTGGTGCATTTCTTTTTGTCTTGCATTGGGTAGTTGTGACTTTTACTGCTATGTGCTTTCCTCTTTCATTTATCCCCTGGTTGACACTTTCATGCAGTTTTTCCTTGTTTCGCTTGCTGAGGTATTCTTTCTTCTTTTGAATGCCTTAGGTTTTGAGCAGTAGCCAGTTTGGTGGCTAGGTTACGGTGGTGTTGCTGGTGGTCTCTGGACTTTGGTGATCCTATTGCTTTGTTTGTGAGGTAGTTTTTCTTTACTTTTCTTACAGACATACATATGTGCCAGTGGATTCGTGTCAGGTTGTTGGCGCCCACTGATAGTTTTTACCTTTGTACTAGATATATTACTTTTGCTGCTACCATTTTCTGGAGATAGTCTACTTGCTCTGGGGAGGATTTATGCTAGGTTGCTTGTTATTTTTAAAACTACAATTATTATTATAAGTATATCGCATGATCAGCATGTTTTATAAAACTAAATCACTATTTTCCAAACAACGTATAAATATCGTTTTCTTATATATAATATAAATTAAATGTAGAGTCTTGCATAGCATAAGTGGTCCTCTTGGGGCTCTTATGCACTTCTTAGGATATCAAACCTGAATAAAGTACTTTTCCGCAGCGCATAAGTATAGTTTTTAACTATGGACTAGGTGATCCACCGAGCCGAGGGATATGGCCTCTAAAATATAACTGATTTTCTAATCATTAAACTCATAAATTTCTTTCATAAAGTAAAGTAGATGGTTTTGCCTGAGCGTCAGCAGTTATCCCCTGCTTGGCGTGACATCATGACGCGTGTTTTCTCAAACTCTGATAATTCCTAAATTCGGAGAAAATGCGGGTTGTGACAGTTGGTATCAGAGGGAGGTTGCTTGATAAGTTAGTCGGGAAACCTTCCTTTGATTGCTTTTGTAGTTCAACATCATGTCATTCACACACCGATATGTCATCAACACGTCTTGGCAAAAGCATGAACACTACACTCATAGCATAACATGAAGTATACGGGGCATATTATGTAGTATGGGATGCATAATGTGTTCGTATATGGATCCACCATAGGGGAAACATGTGAGGGTTATGTAGTATGGGATGCATAACCTCACCACATGGCTGCAACTAGCTCGTTTTCTTTTTCGTTGCATGAGAATGTTATATAGTATGAGATGCATAACATTTTCATGCGTACGCCGCTCATAACATGCATTAGGGCCTTTTTAGAATGCATAGCACAAACATGCATAACATAACATTGCATAAGCACAACGTGTCAAGCTAAAGACTTGTAGGATGACATATGTACACACATAAGCTTTCAAGTCAAAAGTAATACAAAGTCATGCATTCTCGATCTAGGAACATGAAGTAGTATGGTGGTGTTTAACCATCTTAGGTCAGGACATAACAACAATTTTTGTAAAAAAAAAGATAAACTCCCAGAGCAAGTTTAGCAGCTTTAAGTTCATATCTATATATGTATTGTTTGTACTTGTAGTTGGGTCTAGCCATTATATTAGGATCTAATCAGTGTTGTTATGATTTTAGGATGGCGAGACGTCCTGTGACTCGATTGACTCCCCTGTCTGAGGGTGAGTCATCTGGAGCTCAGAATGACGCGGTGATCGAGAGCCTACAGCAGAGTAGCGATGCCATGAGCAGACAGATGGTAGAGATGCAGGCCCAGATTCAGTCCCTAGTGGTGGTTATGGCAGGTCAGACTCAGGGAGTGCAAGGTCCTGCAGGGGGGTTAGCTGTCCCTCCTCCTCCTGCACCCTTAAGACCTCCAGTGGTGGTGCCAGCAAAGATGTCCTTCATCTCGCAGTTTCAGAGGCTGAGCCCTCCCACTTATGACGGGAAGGAAGATTTCATGGTGATAGATGACTGGCTGATCTCCATGGAGGAGATGTTTTCGTACTCAGGGATTGCAGATGATCAGAGGGTGATGATAGCCGCCTATCAGCTTAAAGGTTTGGCTAAGAGTTGGTGGCTGAGAGAGAAGGAGAGCTTGGTAGCTGGATGCTCTTGGGAGGCGTTCAAGGAGATGTTGTTGAGGAAGTTCTTACCCTCGGTCGAGCGTGACCGCCTCATGAACGTCTTCCTCCATCTGAAGCAAAGGCAACTCACGGTGGGTGAGTATGAGATAGAGTTCAGCAAGTTGAGCCGTTTTGCCCATGGATTGATCAGCATTGAGGCTGATCGAGTTAAGCGATTTATCGGTGGTTTGAGGAGCGAGGTGTAGCAGTTGACTAGTGCTTATGGGTAAGAGACTTATGCATGAGTAGTGGAGGCTGCTCTGAAGGTGGAGGCTATTGAAACTGCGTAGAGCAGAGGCCAGCAAATGAGGAAGGACAAGAGGAAGACTGTGGAGGAGAAGAAACCCCAAGTACCCGGTGCGGCTCCGGAAAAGAACAGCAAAGTGGTGTGCAGCTTCTGTGGCCGATCAGGACACCCTGTCGAGAGATGTTTCAAGAAGGCAGCAGCTCAGAGGAAGGAGCAGGTTCATGCGATTCAGG
This sequence comes from Platanthera zijinensis, assembly GCA_039513925.1. Taxonomy (NCBI): domain Eukaryota; kingdom Viridiplantae; phylum Streptophyta; class Magnoliopsida; order Asparagales; family Orchidaceae; genus Platanthera; species Platanthera zijinensis. Next base: position 132,886,715 of record CM077079.1, on the reverse strand, counting down.
GTGCTCCTAGGAGAGACGTCTCTTGTTCTGTTTGCAAGCGACTCGGGCATGATGCTGCCCAGTGCTGGTCCAAGGATAAGGTCTTCTTTCAGTGTGGGCAGAAGGGACACATCAAGTCTAGGTGTCCTCAGGTCCAACCTGTTCTTCATGCAGTTCCTCTACAGGCATTACCTCCACCTCAGCGTGTGGACAAGGGCGAGGGAAAGCTGAACGTGATCTCTTCCGAGGAGGCTCAAGCTTCGACTCAGGTCATCTCAGGTTAGTTGTCTTTTCAGCCTGAAGGTTTTGTTCTTGTTTTGCTAGAATGTTTGCAGTATTTTTGTGGTAGTTCCTTAGTTTTATATGCTCCTATAGGGAAATTTAAGGTGAAGAACCGCTGGGCGCGTGTTCTGTTTGACTCCGGCGCTACCCACTTGTTCGTGGCTAGAGCCTTCGTGGAGCGACATCGGTTGACTTTAGATCGAGTTCCGGATACCTTCCGTGTCAAGTTCCCCTCTGGTGATGCAGTCATTCAGTTCAAAGGGAAGCGCTTGGACTTCATCAGGGACGACGGTCAGCCCGGAAGCGTGTATGCTGATCTATGCCAGGATTCTCCTGTCATCTCTACAGTATGTGCCCAGAAGCTGTTTCTTTCGCATTGTTTTGCTTGTTTGGTCTCAGTGGTTGGGACTGCTGTTAGTGTACCGCGCTTGGAGGAGATTCCAGTTGTTCGTGATTTCGCCGATGTTTTTTCCGGATGATCTTCCTGGTCTTCCTCCCGAGCGGGATGTGGATTTTGTGATTGATTTGGAGCTGGGTACGCGTCCTATTGCTAAGGCGCCGTACCGGATGGCCCCTCGTGAGTTAGAGGAGTTGCGAGTTTAGTTGGATGAGCTGTTGGCAAAAGGATTTATCAGGCAGAGTTCGTTGCCTTGGGGTGCTCCTGTGCTGTTTGTGAAGAAGAAAGATGGGTCAATGCGGCTTTGCATCGACTATAGGGAGTTTAACAAAGTTACAATTAAGAACAGGTACCCTCTGCCGAGGATCGATGACTTATTTGACCAGTTGCGCGGTAGCACGGTGTTCTCCAAGATCGATCTTCTTTCAGACTATCATCAGCTCAAGATCCGTGAGGCAGATATTCCACGGACTGCGTTTAGATCAAGGCAAGGACATTTTGAGTTCTTGGTGATGTCGTTTGGTTTGACCAACGCACCATCAACCTTCATGGATATGATGAACCGGGTGTTCAAGGATTTCCTGGACAAGTTCGTGGTGGTCTTCATCGATGACATGTTGGTTTATTCTCGCAGTGCTGAGGAGCATGAGCAGCATTTGTGCTTGGTTCTATCAGAGTTGAGGAACCACAAGTTATTCGTCAAGCTGAGGAAGTGCGAATTTTGGTTGGCTCAGGTTTCATTTCTAGGCCACGTGGTGAACAAGGATGGGATCTCGGTCGACCCAGAAAAGATCGCAGTAGTGATGGATTGGAGTAGGCCGAATACGCCTAAGGAGATCAGGAGTTTCCTAGGGTTGGCTGGCTACTACAGGAGGTTCGTGGAGGGTTTCTCTTCCCTATCTGCACCTTTGACCAAGCTGACTCAGAAGAACGTGGCTTTTGTTTTGAGCGAGAGGTGCGAAGAAGCCTTCCTGGAGTTAAAGAGGAGATTGTGCACTGCTCCCGTTCTGACCCTGCATACTGAAGGCGTGGATTATGATGTTTACGTGGATGCTTCACATGTAGGTCTGGGTTGGGTGTTAATGCAGGTTGGAAAAGTGATTGACTATGGGTCAAGGCAACTGAAGACTCATGAGAAGAATTATCCTACGCATGACCTCGAGTTCGCAGCGGTTATTTATGCGTTGAAGCTATGGAGACACCTACTTTATGGGGCTCAGTGCAAGATCTTCACCGACCATAAGAACCTGAAGTATATGTTCACGCAGAAGGAGTTGAATCTGTGCCAGCGGCGGTGGCTAGAGTATGTGGCCGATTATGACGTAGAGATCCAGTATCATCCAGGCAAGGCCAATGTAGTGGCCGACGCCTTGAGCCGAAAGACAGGAAAGATCTTTAACCTCACCACTGATCGTTTAGTGGAGGAGTTCCTCCTTATGGATATATTAGTGGGATGCTGTAGTTTGCAGAGTAGTTTATCAGTGGCAGAGCTGTCTTGGATTTCTTTGACCAGACTGCACCAGAAAGACGATCCGGATCTTCTGCACTTATTCACCAGGACCGAGAAGGGGGAGTTGCCAGACTTTGCTATCGATGATGCAGGTGCTTTGAAGTACCGCGACAGATTTTGTATCCCCGCTGTTGGGGACATTAGAGGTATGATTTGCAGAGAGGCTCATGGATCTAGCGTTGCCTACCATCCAGGATCTACGAAGATGTATCGTGACTTAAAGCAAATTGCCTGGTGGTATGGCATGAAAGGTGATATAGCTTGTTTTGTTACGGAGTGCCACACTTGCAAGCGTGTGAAGGTCGATCATGGAAGGCCTGGTGGCAAGTTGACTTCGTTAGAGATCCCGAATTGGAAGTGGGAAAGTATATCTATGGATTTCATCACGGGCTTACCGAAATCCCTGAGGGGATTTCATTCTGTCTGGGTCATAGTGGATAGACTGACGAAGTGTGCTCACTTCGTGCCATATAAGATTGATTACCCGATGAAGAAGATAGCGGAGTTATACTTGAATGAAGTCATCTGACTGCATGGTGTGCCTGTGAGTATCATTTCTGATCGAGACTCCCGGTTTACTTCTCATTTTTGGAAGAGTCTGTAGGAGGGTTTGGGTATGGATCTGAGGTATTCTACTTCTTACCACCCACAGACAAATGGGCAGACGGAGCGGGTGAACCAGATAGTTGAGGATATGATCCGATGCTACATTTTAGACCACAGTGGAGCGTGGGATGAGCGGCTGCGACTTATGGAATTTGCATACAACAACAGTTATCAAGAAAGCTTGCAGATGGCTCCTTTTGAAGCCTTGTATGGGAGGCGCTGCAGAACACCGTTGTTTTGGGCTGAGGCTGGTGAGAGGCCTTTGTTGGATCCAGATGCTCTTGAGGAGATGGAAGTCGCAGTGAAGCTTATTCGTGAGAAGCTTCATATAGCTCAGGAGAGATACGAGAAGAACTCCAATCGGCGTAGGTCTGTCTTGGAGTTTTCTATAGGGGACCTTGTATTTCTTAAGGTTTCCCAGATGGTGGGTGTAAATAGGTTTGGTAAGAATCAGAAATTGGACCCGAGGTATGTGGGCCCGTTTATGATTTTGGAGCGGATTGGCGTGTCAGCTTATAGATTGGAATTGCTAGCAAACTTCCCAGGTGTTCATAATGTTTTCCATATAAGCCAATTTCGGAAGTGTGTGCGCAGCAGTGGGCAAGTCTTGGATGTTGTACCCCAGTTGGAGCCCAACCTCTCTTTTGTTGAAGTGCCGGTCCGTATTTTTGATACTCAGGAACGGGTGCTGCGAAAGAAGTCCATTCCGATGGTGAAAGTTCTTTGGAGGAATCAGGATTTGGAGAGCGCGACTTGGGAGCTGGAGTAGGCCATGAGGGAGGCTTACCCTCACCTGTTTCCCTGATTTTGATCGGTATGTTTTCCTTCTTGTAACTCCTGTTTGTTACTTTTTCCTTCTTTGGTAGAAGTGCTGTGCGTAAAGTTTCGGGACGAAACTTTCTGTTAGGGGGAGTGACTATAACGCCCCCGATTTTTCTGCGACTATTTTATTCTCGTTTGGCGTTACGGTGACACGTTTTCATGGCTTGTGCCATTTGTGGAGCGTGGTTTAACTCCTTAGAACTTGGTGCCCTATTTTGTAGCCTATTGGAAAGATCTCCCTAGCAAGCCGAGTCGTTTTGGGTGACCCGGTGTGGCCTCTCGGGGGATGCTTGTGTTTTGGCTTCAGGTGGGTATAACTCGAGTTGTGTTCGTCGAAAATTAATTTCGACTTTGCCGTTGTGTTCGTAGCGTGGGTATTTAGCTACGGTGTGAATTTCATCGAATTCCGAGATAGTTTGGTTTTCGCGTCGTTTTGGGTGTGCCATTAGTAAAGACTATTAGAATTCTCTTAATTTATTAAGTAAGACGGCGGTTGGGATTCGGTTTTGCTGAACCGATGCGTCTAAGCTTTTTATAAAAGCCTTACTAAGAAGTGGCGGGCCCACTTCTCCTTCCTCCTTTTTCATGAGACCAAAAGAAAACCGCTGCTCTTGTTCGCGGAAAACAGAGGCGGAAATGTCGGGCTGCCCTAGCCTTCGGACGGTGATTCCGGGAGTGTTCGTGGATGGATTTCGATTCCGAAAGCGGCATTGTCTTGCTATCGCTCAGATCTACATTTCGACGGTAAGAAATTTGATTTTCGTGGAGTTTTAGGAGATTTGGGGATTTAGGTCTTGAGGTTTTCCGCCATTAATGTACGAGAGTATGCTTTTAGGTGATGCTGCTGCTAGTGCCAAGTAAAGAGGAGGGAAAGCCATCGAAGCTTCGCCGGAAATCGAGGCAAATGGTGTTCTTTCCCTTGCCATTGTTGTTTTCTTGAAATTCTGAAAATTCCCGGTTAGCCCTAGGGTAGAAGCCAAGCATGTTCTCTTTTTCTTGCTGAATTTAGGGCTTAGATTCTCCTATGAGCCCCCCTTCTCTGTGCTATTGGTGCTCAACCCGCCGGCATAATGCCATCAGTAAACTCCAGATTGCTGTCTGGTTGGTGGCTTGCGGGTGAAGCCGAGAGAGAGAGAGAAGGGGGTGCCTGCTATGTTTGTTGGAAAGAGCCTTTTTTGTTTCTGTCTCGCCGGCATTGAGTGTGGTGCACACACTCAAAGCCTTTGCGGGTTTGGCGTTGAGTGTGGTGCATACACTCAACGCCGCAGTTGTAGCCAGTCAGAATTTTTGCTAAGTACTAGGGCGTTGAGTGAGGTGGACTCACTCAACGCCACAGCCCATGCTAGCGGCTAAGTACTTTGGCATTTTGTGAGTCGACCTCACTCAACGCCATTTCCGTTTTAGCGTTGAGTAAGGCAAGCTCACTCAACGCTGCGGTTTTCCTGAGAAGCTAAGTGTTTTGGAGTTGAGTGAGTCGACCTCACTCAACGCCATTTCGGTTTTGGCGTTGAGTGAGGTGGACTCACTTAACGCCGTCGCTTCTTTGCAGCTAAGTACTTTGGCGTTGAGTGAGGTGTGCTCACTCAACGCCATAGCCTTTTCTGAGGCTAAGTACTTTGGCGTTGAGTGAGTTGACCTCACTTAACGCCATTCCTGGTTTAGAGTTGAGTGAGGTGGCCTCACTCAATGCCGAAGGCAAGTTTTCGGCCAAGTCCCGTGGCGTTGAGAGAGTTGACCTCACTCAACGCCATTTCTGCTTTGGCGTTGAGTGAGGTAGACTCACTCAACGCCACAACCCTTCTTGGCGGCCAGAACTTATGGCGTTGAGTGAGACGACCTCACTCAATGCCATTGCTGTTTTGGCGTTGAGTGAGGTCAGCTCACTCAATGCCGCAGAATTGCCTTGTTGCGGCTAAGTTCCAGGGCGTTGAGTGAGTGAACCTCACTCAACGCCATTGCTGTTTTGGAGTTGAGTGAGGTGGACTCACTCAACGCCGTAGTTCTCTTTTGCGGCTAAGTGTAAGGGCGTTGAGTGAGTGAGCTTCACTCAACGCCATTGCTGTTTTGGCGTTGAGTGAGGCCAGCTCACTCAATGCCACTTTCTCTGTTTATGGTAAAGTATCAGGGCGTTGAGTGAGTGTACCTCACTCAACGCCATGCCTGTTTTGGCATTGAGTGAGGCTAGCTCACTCAATGCCATAGTTGTTTTTGCTGGAGGCGTTGAGTGAGTGAACTTCACTCAACGCCATGCTTGTTCTGGTGCTGAGTGAGGCTAGCTCACTCAACGCCAAGGTCTAGGCAGGCGTTGAGTGGGTCCCACTCAACACCAAGCCGTGTTGAGTCATTTCAACACTTTTTCCCTACCTTGATTTTCGCTCCCGAGTGAATTCCTTGTTCATGTTTTGAGTTTCCTTGTCGGCCATGTTTTTCTTTCCTAAAGGCCGAATCATGGGTCGTGGTTTGTAGTGGTGGTTTGAAGCTTTTAATGGGGGAGGTGTTGTGTAATTTAGCTGTGGCCACCCTTTTCTTTTATCTTGCACCAGGTACGGGCTGGGCAAGGGGGTGGAAGGTCCCTAGTGCTTTTACATGTAGACCCTTGAGCTTGTTGGCTTGGAAATGGTGGTTGGGGGAATGAGTTTTCCTTCAACCCGGATCCAGGTTGTTTGTTTTTTGCTACTACCACCTCCCACAGCTTAGGGTGTTAGATGTTTCTTCCTTGGTAGATTGCAACACTTTGGGCTCTTGGTAGCCTAGTAGACTCTGCAGAATGTAGTTTCTGGGCAGGGTTGATGCTGTTTCCTCGCACGTGGTGCATTTCTTTTTGTCTTGCATGGGGCAGTTGTGACTTTTACTGCTATGTGCTTTCCTCTTTCATTTATCCCCTGGTTGACACTTTCATGCAGTTTTTCCTTGTTTCACTTGCTGAGGTATTCTTTCTTCTTTTGAATGCCTCAGGTTCTGAGCAGTAACCGGTTTGGTGGCTAGGTTGCGGTGGTGTTGCTGGTGGTCTCTTGGACTTTGGAGATCCTGTTGCTTTGTTTGTGAGGTAGTTTTTCTGTACTTTTCTTACAGACATACATATGTGCCAGTGGATTCATGTCAGGTTATTGGCGCCCACTGGTAGTTTTTACCTTTGTACTAGATATATTACTTTTGCTGCTACCATTTTCTTGAGATAGTCTACTTGCTCTGGGGAGGATTTATGCTAGGTTGCTAGTTATTTTTTAAACTACAATTATTATTATAAGTATATCGCATGATCAGCATGTTTTATAAAACTAAATCACAATTTTCCAAACAACGTATAAAGATCGTTTTCTTATATATAATATAAATTAAATGTAGAGTCTTGCATAGTATAAGTGGTCCTCTTGGGGCTCTTATGCACTTCTTAGGATGTCAAACCTGAATAAAGTACTTTTTCGCAGCGCATAAGTATAGTTTTTAACTGTGGACTAGGTAATCCACCGAGCCGAGAGATACGACCTCTAAAATATAACTGATTTTCTAATCATTAAACTCATGAATTTCTTTCATAAAGTAAAGTAGATGGTTTTTCCTGAGCGTCAGCAGTTATCCCCTGCTTGACGTGGCATCATGACGCGTGTTTTCTCATACTCTGATAATTCCTAAATTCGTAGAAAATGCGGGTTGTGACAAAGCTGCTTAAGAAGAACTTGTCTATAGAATACAAGTTCTTAGCAGATGTTGTAGGCAAGGTACTATTGGGCAAGCACTCTGCCCATGATAATATTAATAGACAGCAGTTTTCTATAATGTCTGCTTTGGTTAATAAGAAATCAGTCAACTAGGCGGAGGTAATTTTTGATTTGATCAAGAGGAAGAACTCCAAGAAGGAGGTTTGTTTTGGGAGAATTCTAGGAATCTTCCTTCAATCTAAGGCTTCAGAACTAATGGTATCTCAGACCATATTTATTAATGTCAGTAAGAGGTTGGACTCCTCCTTGTTTGTTAAATGGGCAAGAACTATCCCAAAGCCATCTCAAGTCTCCACCTCTTCTAGACCAGCTGAGGACACTAGGGCAGTCACAGCCTCTCCTCACCCCGATGATGCATTCCCTGCTCCTCCTCCAACCAACCCTCCTGTTGTCCTTCAACCATCCATCTCAATTCCAACACCTCCATCATCTCCAACACTTCATACTACTCCTCCTACATCCCCCATCCATATTTCTTCACCAATTCAATCTCCAGTACTTATATCCCCTCAACATCATTCTCCAGAGCATATTACTCCTCCTCAGTCCCCTCTTCCTTCTTATCTTTTTGAAATTCCTCCTCTTCAAAATTTATCATCCCTACCTTCATTCAATCTTCTTTCATCCCCTAGTCATTCTCCATCCCCTCCAGATGAGCAAATGCTAGATTCTCATCCCTCCTCTTCCTCCTTCAATCCATCTGTATCTACTCAGTCCCAACCTGAATTCATGGACATTATTTCACCCTCCATTTCATCCATTCTGCAATCCATCACACCCCTCATCCAACAACTCATAGCAGAGGCCATTTCACCTCTTGCTTCTTCTATCTTATATTTTGTTGCCCTTCTTGCTGCCTCCTCTAGCCCTTCTTCATCAAGGGGCCTGGTTCTGGTTATCACTGAAACCAGGCAGGGGGAGATGTCCTATGAAGTTGTTCTAGGTACAACAACAGCAGCAGTTTCTGTTCTAGCTTTGACCATTCCAGCAACAGCAGCAGAGATAGAGGTTGTTGATACTGAGATATCAGATGCAGATCTCTCAGAGTTTTTGGATACTGATTTTGAGACAGTTGATCTAGTTTCTTATTTGGATATTCTTTCTAAAGATAGCCGTGTTTCTCCAGCAATTGAGCTAAAGTCAATTCTAAATTCTTTTGATCTCTTATATATAAATATTCTTTTATTTGTTTCTCCCAAGTACTGCTCAGATATCATTTGCTATACAACTTCAGTTAGTACAGAAACTATTCAGGCTATTCAGGCAAGCTTTGTTTCTAACATAGTTATGGAACCTATTGACCCAACTTATGTTATGGATGATAGTTCTATTCCAAGTCTAGATGACTTGATTGCTCAGGACATTTCACAAGAGAATGCTTAAGATAAAGGTCAATCCAAGCTTATTAAACAGCTTGATGATTTGTATGATCATCCCCCTATATCTGATGATAATGAGGATGAGGATGAGTCTGATGATTCCTGCTCCAAGAAAAAGAAAGTTTCAAAGAAGAGAAAAGCACCTCCCTAGGCTGCTCCTTTACCTAATCCCTCAAATGATACACCATACTACATTCTGAATAATATCCAACCTTACCCATGTATTCCTCATTGGATGAAGCTGTCCAAAAATCAAGTTAAAGCACAGGAGAAGAAGAAGTCTGGATCCTCTCCTGTGAAGAGATTCAGGAAAGATCCTCCTCCTCCTCCTCCTACTGCAGCAGGAGCCTCAGGGAATGTATGTAACACCCCAAAAACCTTAAGTCCCAAAATGGGGTTAGGCTGGGTGACACGGTCTGGGACACAGGCGTGTCCCAGGGCGTGTCCAGTGCACACAGCCTGGGACATGGGCGTATCCCAGGCCGTGTCCTTTACGATGGGTGTCGAGTTGAGTTCTCGAGATAGCATGGTCGACGATCGTTGAGAGGCAACACGGCCTGGGACACGGGCGTGTCCCAGGGCGTGTCCTGCTCGGGTGAATACCGGGCGGCGTTGAGTGGAATAGAATTGAGTGTGGAACATGGACTGTGACACGGGAGTGTCCCAGGGGCGTGTTGGGCACACGGCCAAGAACAAAGGCGTGTGTCTTAGCCGTGTTCTTCTCGGGTGATTTGGTCCTGTGTTGAAAGGGTGACACGGCAAGTCACACGGCCGTATCAAAATTGACACGAGCGTGTCTGCCCTGTGACACGGGCGTGTTGGAGCCTGTGTTCTTGTTTGGTTTGACTCAGTTCGTACACCGCTTGGAGTACACAGCTTGGGACACGGGCGTGTCACAGGCCGTGTCAAGTATAATTTGGACTTTTGGGCAGATATTGGCCATCCAATTATTTCTATTTGGATCCAATGGCCCAGGTGCTTTCCTGCAGTGATAAGGCTGAGAGTTGGCCTCTCCTCTCATTCTTATCAAGAGAGAAAAAGAGAGAGCTTGGAGAAAGGAGAAGGAGGAGAAGAGCAAGGCTTTGGTGGTGCTCCCACTTTCCGATTCGAGATCCGAGGCTAGTTCTGTGGAGGCAAAGCTGCTGCGGTGCTTTCCAACCGGCCATATTTTCGATGGCTCCCAAGAGATCGTCAAGGGTAACGATCTTCCTTCTTGGACATGTGAAGTCCTTATTTATGCATGAGTAAGGAATCCTCTCCACCAAAAGGTGGAAAGAGTGAGTGATTCCGGTGGGTTGATAGTTACTATCCCCTGTTGAGTCTGCATCTAGACCCGGAAGTGTGTATTACGGGATAGACATGTTGTGTGAAGCCCATCTGGACATGTTGGTCTGGATTGGTGATGTTGCATTTACGTACCGGAGAAGACTCCGCATATACTCGTGTAGTTAGTGGGGTCGTTGGGTTGTGCCTGTGAAGGGGAGTAGCAGGAAGTACTGGAATGTGGAATTCCAGGAAAATGCCCTTATGTTGTTTGTGTTGTGGCTACGATGTAGCCAGTCCTTGATGGACAATGAAGCCAGTCCTATTTGGACAGTGTTGCTAATGTGACGCCAGTCCTTGGCGGACGTTATGGCGATTGTGAGCTGCGAGCTCTTAAAAAGGCCTCGTGCCAAACAGGAAAGGTGAAGCCGACCCGCGTCTTTTATTATATCCGCAAGTACGATGTGCTTGGTGATGGCAAGATGATTTGAGCAATGGGGGCTGGTGGATCTGTACCTGCATTATGTTGGATGTACAAGGAAGTGCCAAGGCATTGGGCTTTCGTCAGCAGAATAATGAGAGTCTTAGGCATGCGTGCCATTAAGACTAAATGCTCAATAGTGTTGATCCCGGTTCGCCGATGTACCCAAAAGTGTGCCTGAGAGCACAGATTGTCAGGCCGGGTGGCCGATGGTTGTGATGGATTGCTTGTGCGTGAGATCACAATATGTATGATATCTGTCTATTGATGTATTGCTCTATAGGAAAGGAATGCCACTGCCCCGGGAAAGGGGTAGGATTGTTATAAATTGGTTAGCTAAATGCTGACCGTTGCCTTGTTTGCCACCTTCTGGGTGGATTGTCCCTGTGCAGGTGTTGGAGAGCCGAGCGGGAAGTGAAGGGCTGATGCCCCTGCTGCTGCTATTGTCTCTCTTGTTATTGTTGTTGCTGCTAGCCCTTGAAGGCTAGCTAATGTATTTTCTTTTGTTCATGTATGGCCGGCCTCCGCGCCGATGTCTGTAATCCATACTGTATAAAGAGCAACTGTAAGGCCTTAAGGACAAACTTTGTTATTTGCTATCCCCTCGTTTGAGTGGTTGTATATATAACCTTGGTATTATATATATAGTGAATATTCCTTGTTTGAGTTCAACCAACTGTTTATTATTCCGCTAGAATGCTCTGAGTTAGGATGTGTTGGTGGTATTAACCTGTAACCTCACTGTCTTTTTATGGCATATAGTGTGGGGCCCCGACCGCACCTTCTATTATATGTTGTTTAACGGGTGGAGTCATTACATTTTGGTATCAGTTTGTCTCGGTCTTCCCCTTTCGAATTCGTGGTCGAATTCTTTTGTGGTGTGGCGAGCACGTGTCTGTGCAAACCGCTGTAACACTAATGAACTCAGGAATATCCACGAAGGCATGCAAATACACTTGTTTGAGGAATCTGCGCGTTCCTACTTTGTTGTTATTGCTTACGTATTGTCGTTAATGTGTGTATTGTCCACCCATAGGTGACTCGTAGCGGTGTTGGGCAATCTGAACCCCAGCGCTCTGATGAGAGTGGGACACTAGCTGAGGTGCCAACACCTCCTCCATTAGTGGAAACTATTTGATTAGTTGTTGAGGCTTTATTTGCGATGATTCGGCCAACCGGGCAGGCACCACCGGCAGTGGTTCTAGATCGTGTTGGTGTCCGACCCGAACCGGTTGAGGATGTGGATCCGCGAGCAGCTGAATGACAATTGAAGCAATTCATGAGCTTCAATCTGCCTACGTTCACGGGACTGGGATCCCCAACGCAGGCAGAGGACTGGTTATCGCGAGTCAAACGTATCTTGACGGCGATCAGGATGGAGGAAACTCAAAAGGTCACTTTGGCCACCTTCTTGTTAGAAGGAAAGACAAGGTTATGGTGGGATGAGTTGAGTTACACCATTTGGCGGGCAAGCAATTGACTCAAGTATCGATTGAGGAGTTCTCTCACATATTTTTGGCAAAACATCTACCAGCGGCACAACGCATTGCTATGGAAAACGAGTTCCAGCGGCTAACGTAAAGAGAAAATAGCGTTGATGCATACCTGCATGAATTTACAAGATTGGGACGGTATGCAGGAACAATCTTTGCCGATGAACAAAGAAAAACAAATCGGTTCTATGAAGGATTGCAGGACGAGTTGAGGTTCCTGCTTTCTAGTTCAGTGAACCAGAGATTTCAGGCTTTGGTTGATACGGCGGGTGCACTGGAGAAGGACATGAAGCAGGTTCAAGGCAGGAAGGACTTGGCTGTAGCAAAGCCCGAGTTCAAAGCACCCTGCTCTAGCAAATCGTACTACCAGAAGAAGTGGGGCAAGAGTCCAAGCCTTCTGGGCAAAATTCTGTGACGGTTGTATCAAGAGCAACGTCGAGACCGGAGTTTCGTACATGCTTTACCTGTGGCAAAGTGGGGCATATAGCCCGTGATTGTCGGGTTGCTCAACCCAAAGGAGAAAAGAAGACGGGTGCGTCTTATGCTGAGAAGGGCAAAGCAGTGGTTGATTCCTCTGCATCTCAGGCACATCCTAGAGTCTACAATCTTGGCCAACAGGAGGCTATCAAGCAAAGTGACGTCGTCATAGGTATGAGTTAAGATAATACTTGTTTTATTGATTGCATATTTGTATGTAGCTTGTGCATGATGTGTCCTGATTTGGAACAATCCGGCGAGAGCCCTGTTTGATACGGATGCTTCACATTCTTTTCTGTCTAAGGACTTCATAACTCGAGTTGGACGAGTCACGTGACGACAGATGGTGTAAAGGTGCTATTACCGAATGGTTGTATCATGCTTGCGGATACGACGTGCGATGTGGAAGTGCATATAGGAAATCGGGATTTCGGATTGAGGGCATCTGTGCTACCGCTATCGGAGTTTGATGTGATCTTTGACATGGACTGACTCTCGGAGCAGTGTGCTTTTATTGATTGCAACTTAAAGGAGATCACACTGGGCCAGAATACCGAACTTAAGATGAAGTTCGCGGGTATGCGAAGAGTAGGAGGGACCTTGTTGTCTGCACTCCAAGTCGTCAGTGCTATTCGGAAGGGCGCGGAGTTATTCTTCACGCTTATTCAGGCTGTTGAGCGAAAGGCCAGTGTAAGTGAAGTTCCGATTGTGTCGGAGTTTGCAGATGTATTTCCTAAGGATCTTCCTGGGTTACCGCCCCAACGGGAGATTAACTTCACGATTGAGTTGGTGCCAAGTGCGAAACCTGTGGCCCGCTCACCATATCGGGTCACGCCAAAATAAATGGCTGAACTTAAAGTCCAATTGCAAGAGTTGTTGGAGCAGGGATACATACGCCCATGTATGTCACATTGGAGCGCGTCTGTTCTATTTGTGAAAAAGAAAGACAGTAGTTTGTGATTGTGTATTGACTACCGCGAATTGAATAAGCTGACGGAAAAGAACAAATATCTGATTCCACGGATCGATGACCTATTTGATCAGCTAGCGGGGTCAACCGTCTATTCAAAATTGGATTTGAAATCGGGATATTATTAATTGCGGATTCGGAAAGGTGACATTCCTAAGACAGCGTTTGGGACACGATACAGTCATTATGAATTCACGGTGATGTCGTTTGGCTTATGTAATGCGCCTTCAGTATTCATGGATTTAATGCACCGGACGTTCCGAGAGTACTTGGATTTATTCGTAATTATGTTTATTGATGATATTCTTGTGTACTCTCAGTCGGGAGATGATCATGCAAACCATTTGTGGTTGGTATTGCATACCCTGCGGAGGAATAAGATGTATGCCAAGTTCTCAAAGTGTCATCCTTAATTTGTATACTCGAGTATATCTTTTCTGATACTCGAGTATATCTCTTCTAATACTCGAGTAGTTCATTTCTCTATCAAGTAAATTTCTATTCTCATACTCGAGTATATGTCTCTTTGTCACTCGAGTATCTAAATTCCCATACTCGAGTATATCTTCTCTTACTCGAGTATAGCAGTTCCCTATTCCAGAATTCTTCTAAGTTTGAATTCGCTAAGTATTTTGAATCCGTCATTTCTGATTGGTCCACGTGTCATCCTTAATTAAGATTATGACCGTTGGAGTCCACCTATAAATAGGTCATTTCAGAATTGACTAATTAACAAGATTTCAGAGATATTCTCTTTAAGAAAAAGAAAATTCCGTGAACCCTAATTCTCACGCCGCCGCCGCCATTGCTGTTCACGGAAGAAAGTCTGGATCGTCGATCTCCGTCTTCAACGACTATTTCTCCAGTGATCCAGACAAAAGTGAATCACTCGATCTCGCCGAGCCTCAAAGATTTCAGATCTATCTTCTCGATCGAGGTGGTTCTAGTTTTCAGATTTGTGGATCTCTCTCAAGTCATCTTCAACCTTTTCTGATCAAGCTGAAGTTCCTAAAGAAGAAGACTGTCAAAGATCAAGATCTGAAATTTGTTGTTTTGAATTTTTATTCTCAAACCAAAATTTCTTTGTAGGAGTTTTTCTCCAAGATTTGTAGGAAAATCTTTCTTCCGAGTTTTGTAGATCCAGTTGGATCGAGATTTGTAGGAACGTGGTTCCGAGGTGTAGGATTGTTTTCAATCCGAGATAGTGGAGTAGCCGAGTCTAGTGATTTGCTAGAACGGTGAGGAAAGTGGACGTACCCAAGGTTGGGGAACCACTATAAATCTCTTGTCGTCTGTGAGTGCTTGATGTGTGTTGTGTTAATTTTTTAATTCCGCATTTGACACGCATTTCACCTATTCACCCCCCTCTAGGTGATTTAGGCTAACAACTTAGACCTCTCAATTGGTATCAGAGGGAGGTTGATCATTAAAAGGTTAACACCTTGATCGTATCCTTCTAAGTTGAGTATCAAGCATGAGTAAGACTAAGGATTTTGCCAAGCTCCCTATCTGCACCAAGAACAACTTCCCTATGTGGAAGGAAAGGGTCAAATTCTTCATGGAAGCTGTAGACCCTCGGATCTTCATGATTGTTGAAGAAGGTCCTCATGTTCCTATGACCGCATCAACAATAGATCCAACCAAAAAGGTACCAAAGAAATTGATGGATCTAGACAAGGATGAGATTGCACTTGTCTCTCTGGACAAGAAAGCAAAGAATATCATAGCAAGTGCAGTCGATGACTCAATGCTGCAAAATCTGATTCATTGCCAATCTGCCAAAGAGATGTGGCAATCCCTAGTGACTCTAATGGAAGGTACAGAGGAAGTGAGGGATGATCGGAGATCCCTTCTGAATCAAAAGTATGAAGCCTTCCGGCAAGGTCACAAGGAAGCCATAGCTGACACGTTCGAGAACTTCTTCAAGATAGTGAACGGCCTAAGAGTTTATGGCCGAGTCTTCACCAACGGGGAACTCAATGACAAATTCTTAAGATCCCTAACCAAGGAATGGGACAATAAGGTATGTGCCATTCGGGAGTTTGGAAGGTTAGCTGAGACGGACCCGCAGAATCTGTTCAGAAAGCTTATGTCTTACGAGCTGCAAATTAACTCAAGAAAAGCTGAAGAAGAGACAAGCAGGTCTGTATCCAAGGAGAAATCTGTCGCTCTAAAGGCAGATGGCTCAAGGAAGATAAAGGCTAGCTCTCCTGCCCCAATTCCTGAGGCTGATGAAGAAGAATCATCTGAGCCTAGCTCATCTGGCTCAGAACTATCTGATGGAGAGTTCTCCCTACTCTCAAGGCAGTTCAAGAAGTTCTTGAACAAGAAGAAGCAATGGAGAGGCAAGGATGACTCATATAGAAGATCACGACATGACAGTGATCATCGGAAGAAAGGCTCAAGCAGCCATGACAGGTATAATCCTAAACAGAACAAACAGATCTCAACTGACATCATTTGTTATTGTTGCAATAAGCCAGGTCACGTCATCGCCGATTGCCCTCACAAAAAGAAAGAGGGTGGTAGAAGAGAGGAAAAGAAATCCTCACACCATAAGAACAGGAAGGAGAAAAGCTTAGTAGCCAAGAAGAGCAAAACTCTCAGCGACTCTGACTCATCTGAGTCGAGTGAAGAAGAGGAAGCTTACTTTGTGCTCATGGCTCATTCGGATGATGAACAAGTCCCCCAGTTTACTGGGGAGGTAAAATCTCACACTCCTCTCTCTGACTCTGATGATGACAATGAGCAAGAGGGATATTCCTCTGAAGATGAATCTGAGCTCATGGGTCAGTATAAGGAGTTACTCACCGCTTACGAAAAATGTCGTAGATTAATGAAAACTCAAGCCAAAGAGATAAATTCTCTACGAGCTAGTGAGAGCAGCTTGAGAGAAGAAGTCGATAAGACTAACTCTCTTCAAGAGAACCTCAACGCAGCTATGGAGGGATACAATAAAGCTCTCAAGCACATCGACCTTAAAGAGGAAATCATCAAAGAATTGGAACGACAACTCGAGGCTGAAAAGAAGCTTGTTGAGAGTTTTTCTAAGCCTAAGACGGTTCTTCCAATCGTTGCTGAAGTCTCTGCTAAGGCCAAGGGTGCTGGTTTAGGCCACATTGTCTCTTCTAGTAAATCCTCTAGGAGAAACAAGGCCAAGAGAAAGAATAAGGCTGCCCGGAAGGCTCTAGCTGAAGAAAAAGGGAAAGCTCCCTTGGAACCTGTTGTGTTCAAGAAAGTTATCTTTCCCACGAACGAACTCGATTATGAGTCCACCTACGGACACTTTTCTAGGCCGATCCCTGAGAAGCCTAAGTCAAGATACCAAGGTTGGACTCGTCCTCGTAACTTTGGCGAGAGTGTCTTCAAGGCACCTTATGAGGAGATTCAGCTTCAAAGCTATGGACCTTATGCTCATGGTCATAATTTCAAAAAGACACCAAAAGTAAAACCCATTGTAGAAAAGCCTATGAAGGAGAAGACCTCATGTAACTGCCATCATCATGAAGCCTCCTCCTCCAAGAGTAAAGCTCCTGCCAGACCTTCATTCCAGAAAGTCAAGCAGGACTACACAAGGCAAAGATACAACAGGTTCAACTGTTGGTGCTGTGGCAGAATTGGTCATTTTGCCAGTGATTGTTGGTTCAATCCTGAAAATGCTGCAACCCCTAAAGTTAGCAACGTGAGAGTGACCACTCATGAGGCTAATACTCGTAGGGGGAGTACTCTAACTCGAGACCAAGGACCCAAACTTGTTTGGGTTCCTAAGGCTAAATGATTGTAATTGCAGGTATGTCCAAAGGCCACCAAAATGCCAATCTGGTACTTGGACAGTGGATGCTCTCGGCATATGACCGGGACAAGGAGCCTACTACAGAATTACACCTCAGTCTGCAACGGACCAAAGGTCATCTTTGGAGGTTCAGATCGAGGAATAACTAAAGGCTATGGTATGATCTCTAACGGTAGCGTATCCTTTTCGGATGTAGCCTATGTTGAAGGATTGGAACACAATCTCATTAGCATAAGCCAACTATGCGACAAAGGATACGTAGTTGAATTTCATGCTGACAAGTGTTTGATAAAATTGGTTAACAATATGGAAACTATTTTATCAGGCACTCGAAGCAGAAATATTTTCTGTCTAAATTTTATTTGTATAGACTCTTCGACACCAGTGTGTCTTTTGGCAAAAAGTAGTGCATCTCTTGCTGACCAATGGCACAAGAGACTAGCACACATTAATTTCAAAACTATTAATAAATTATTCTCTCAAAACTTAGTACGTGATGCGCCTAATGTCAAGTGCGTTATGGACAGCCCTTGTCACGCTTGTATTAAAGGCAAGCAAACAAGAAGTTCGTTTAAAAGCATAATAGGCAAGGATTCCAATAGAAGTTTACAGCTTCTCCATATGGACTTGTTTGGTCCACTGCAGGTTAGAAGTTTGGGAGGTAAGGAATATACGTTGGTTATTGTGGATGATTACTCGCGCTTTGCGTGGGTGTTCTTTCTAAAACACAAGTCAGATACCTTCGGTATTTTCACTAATTTTGTGAGACAGATCCAGAATGAATACAACTGTTCCGTAGTCAAAATCAGAAGTGACAATGGAACGGAATTCAAATCTGGAGCCATGACAGAGTTTTGTGAAAGTCAAGGTATCTTTCATGAGTTTTCCTCTCCTCGCACTCCACAGCAAAATGGAGTAGCTGAGAGAAGGAACAGAACACTCATAGAGGCTTGTCGGACCATGTTGAGTGATGCCTCACTTCCGGAGTATTTCTGGGCTGAAGCCGTCAACACCGCTTGTCACGTGCAAAATCGAGCACTCATCAACAAGAACCATGATAAGACTCCTTACGAACTTCTAAAAGGCAGGCAACCAACCATTTCATACTTTAGAATCTTTGGTTGTAAATGCTTCGTGCTCAACAACGGGAAGTATCACTCTACCAAGTTTAGCGAGAAAAGCTTTGAAGGTATTTTTGTAGGATATAGTAGCCATAGTAAGGCTTATAGAGTATTCAATAGAAAAACTCTGGTGGTGGAAGAGTCAATACATCTTGTATTTGATGAGACGAGTCTGTTGCAAAGCAACTCGTCTAGTGTGCCTATTGTAGATGCAGGTACAAAGTTGAAAGAACTTAGCTTGGATGAACCTAGTGAAGATAAAGATGAGACATTCATCAAGGTCCCCTCTACAACCACCATTGGAGAGGTGAATGATCAAGATGAAGAAGACATTCCAGCTGAAGATGCAACTCTAGTGGCTGAAGAGATCCCAGATGCGAGGACTTTAGAGTTCAGACACTTGAAGGATCATCCTGTTGACCAAATAATAGGAGATCCTCGGGATGGCGTCAGAACTCGTCGAGGTACAACTAACGAGAATTTACACTTAAGTTTTCTCTCACAGGTTGAACCAAAGAAATTTGAGGGATCCAACTCCGATGCATCCTAGATTCTAGCCATGGAAGAAGAACTGAATCAGTTCAAACGATGCAAGGTTTGGACACTTGTTCCTAGACCCAAAGGTAAGAACGTCATCGGGACAAAGTGGGTCTATCGGAACAAGATGGATGAAGATGGAACTATTATAAAGAATAAAGCCAGACTTGTCGCCACGGGATATCGTCAAGAAGAAGGAATCGACTTCGACCAGACTTATGCTCCAGTAGCGAGACTGGAAGCGATCAGGTTATTTCTTGCCTATGCTGCACTTAAGGGCTTTACCGTCTATCAGATGGACATAAAGTCCGCCTTCCTGAATGGTGACATAAAGGAAGAAGTGTACGTAGAGCAACCGCCAGGTTTTATTGATTCAACCTATCCTAATTATGTATATTTATTACAAAAAGCACTATATGGTCTTAAACAAGCTCCTCGAGCTTGGTATGAGACTCTGTCTAGCTTCCTTCTTGAGAACAAGTTCACAAGAGGAAAGATAGACAAAACATTATTTCTTAGGGAAATAAAAGGCAAGACTTTGCTAGTGCAGATCTATGTCGACGATATTATTTTCGGCTCTACGGATAACAACCTCTGCAAGAAGTTTTCTAAACTTATGCAAGGGAAGTTTGAAATGAGCAGTATGGGAGAGCTAAAGTATTTCTTAGGGCTTCAGGTGAAACAATCTGAAGATGGGATTTTCATCTCACAGACCAAGTTCACCAAAGAGCTACTTAAGAAATTCGGAATGGAGAATGCAACCTCTATGAGGACTCCAATGGCCTCAGCTATGTCTCTGGACAAGGATGAGAAAGGGAAACCTTTTGATGAAACCAAGTACAGAAGCATAATTGGGTCCTTGCTCTACCTCACTGCAAGTAGACCAGATATAATGTTCTCAACATGTGTATGTGCTAGATTTCAGGTGAACTCTAAGGAATCTCACTACATCGCTGCAAAGCGAATCTTGAGATACCTCAAAGGTACACCAAATCTTGGCTTATGGTACCCAAGAAGTAATGATAGTGAACTAATTGGATTTTCAGATGCAGATTTTGCAGGTAGCAAAGATGACAGGAAAAGTACCTCCGAGACTTGCCAATTTCTCGGAAGGAGACTCATTTCCTGGAGCAGTAAGAAACAAAACTGTGTAGCCATCTCAACGGCTGAATCAGAGTACATCTCTGCAGGCAGCTGTTGTGCACAGCTCTTATGGATCAAGAATCAGTTTGAAGACTACAACATAAAGTTCCAGAACATTCCCCTGTTCTGTGACTCTTCCAGCGCTATAGCAATAGCCAACAATCCAGTCTCCCACAGCCGGACCAAGCATATAGAGCTTCGCTATCATTTCATCCGGGAGCATGTGGAAAATGGAGATATAGATCTACAGTATGTCTCCACAGACAGGCAAGTTGCAGATATTGTTACAAAGCCGCTGGACGAGTCCAAGTTCTCGTTCTTCAAAACTGAGCTTGGACTGCTCAACAAAGAAGACCAGTGATGGACTCTCAAATTAAGAAGATATCAGTAATGTTGGCTGCTCAGAGGTATAGTTTTTCAGTGGAAATAGACATCTACCAGGGCAATTCCTTTAAGTATTAGAGACTCGAGCATCGCTACACTTACACGAGTAAACTGCTAATACTCGAGTAAAAAGGTTCATATACTCGAGTAATCCAAAAGATACTCGTGTATGAACTTCTTATACTCGAGTATGAAAATTCGTTAAGAACTTAATACTCGTGTATGTTGATTACATACTCGAGTATGTATGATTGATTACTCGTGTATGATGTGCCTACTCGAGTATACTAAACCTAATACACGTGTATGCTGTCATCTACTACTCGAGTATTCGGAAGTATTTTGGATTTTCAAAATCTCTACTCGCACCCAGCAAATTGCCGCCTTGTTCAGGTATGCCATTATACTTAATTCTCTTTAAACCTAATTAGGATTATTTATATATATATTCAAAACGAAAAAGTCCTTTCCACTTCTCATTCACTCGAGTAGCCGCCGACTTTTCGTATTCCCGACTCCTGTTCTTCGTCTTCCTTCACCGCAAGATTTCCGAATCGCTGATGGCTCCTCCCTCCTCCAAGTTTGGAATCGGCTCTGAATTAGTGACAGATGGCATTGAAGATATCTCGGATGACTTCAAGAACCTACTGATTCTCCTGGACACGGCCGGACTGACCTTCGTTCTTCAAGAACCCTGCCGTCTCTTACTTCCTGATGTTGAAGAGTTCTACAGCAATTTGAAGGTTAGACACAATGGTACAGTTCTGAAATCCAAGGTATGGGGAGTTGAAATTCGGTTAGATAAAACCTCTGTCGCCACTCTGCTTCGGATGCCAGTGGTCGACGAAGAAGATGACCTAGACAAGGCAGATGCCGACCGCACCTCTCTATTCTGTGGTCGGGATCCAGAAGGTGGAGGTGAAACCCTGAATCGTTCTTTGTTCAATTCAGAAGGAAAGTTTCTCGTTGACATCATTGCCAAAATCCTATGGTGCAAGACTTACTCCATTAGAGATGTATCCCAAAATCTATTTGACGTTATGCAAGCTATTGTCTGCAGGAAGAAATTCCAGTTTGGAATGATGATACTGGATAAGATCAGAGAAAGCGTCAAACATCCCAGTTTTGCCAGGATTATCTCCCTCCTCCTCCATGAGATCAATCCTACAGTGTTTGACTTCTCTAAAGGGACTCCTCTTCACCACATGAAGAAAGTTTCAATATCTTCCATTCAGAGGTATGACCTCAAGATCATGAACCCTGCCCAAGCCTCCAAGGCTGATGCCATCTCAGAACAACAACAAGACAGCAGTTTACCTGAAGTCAGGATCCCATCTCCTCCTCTACATCAAACTATTGCTACCTCTGGTGCTTTAGTTGAGGGGGAGCCTGCCCTCTTCTCTTTCTCAGCTTCAAGTTACTTCTGAATCAGTGATTCCAGCACAAGAAGAAGTCAGAGTTGCTACTCCTCCAGTTTCTCCTACTCCAGCTCATCTTCAATCAGCAATTCCTGAATCTGAAATTTCAGATACAGCTCACCTACTGTCTACAGCTGAAGACATCAACAGATTCATTGATGCGCTAAGCTCAGATGATCCTCTTTTTCAGAATGTTTCAGCTGCCAAGTCTCCTGCCAAATCTCCTGTACAGTCTCCAGCTCAGACTCCATTACAGTCTCCTGCCAAGTCTGCTGACAGTGAGCCAACCAAATCTGATCATGTTATCTTGTCTGATGATGAGGAAATGTCTCCAGATCCTGTGGAGGCACCTCTGAGGACTTTGGATTTCTCCCTGCCATCCTTCCTCAATCCAGAAGAAGCTGTTGTATTAGAACCCTTCAAAAGGGCTGTCAGCTCAGTGGTCCTAACAGAAATTCCTCCTTGGACTGCTCCTCCTCCTGCTCCTTCAATTCCTGCACCACCCTCAGCACCCTCTTCATCAGATTTGGTAAGTCAGATTGCACAGTTGCTCCTTGCACAGAGAAACTATTTTGATGAATCTCTAGCATCAGTCAATACCAAAGTCACTACTCTTGAACAAGAGATGAGTAGAGGCTTTGCAGAAATCCAGGCAAATACTGATGAACTAAAAAGATTGTTCCAGCTAGGTGGCAAGGCCATAGATCACACTATCTCAAGCATAGGAGAACTGAGAAATCAGCAAGAAACT
Source organism: Platanthera zijinensis (assembly GCA_039513925.1). Lineage (NCBI taxonomy): Eukaryota > Viridiplantae > Streptophyta > Magnoliopsida > Asparagales > Orchidaceae > Platanthera > Platanthera zijinensis. Next base: position 132,864,190 of record CM077079.1, on the reverse strand, counting down.
GTTGCATATAATCAGATCCATTTGGACAAGAATGCTGAAGCCAATCTTATGAAAATTTGTGAAGAAGTGGGCAAGTTCAGAGATGAAGCTATAGCTCAGCTATCTGTAGATATCACCAAGGGGGAGAAGACAGTAAAAGAACAAGTGGAAAAACTATCTGAACAAGCTCAAGCAGTTATAAAAGAACAAGTTGACAAACTATCTCTCCAAGCTCAAGCTACTGTGGATGGTCTGGTAAAAGAAATGAAAGCAGAAATTCTCTCCCAGCTCCAGTCTGTAAAATTCTATACCTATGATACTGCTGTTTGGCTGCACAACATGAATTTCCCTAATGCCCAGCTCAACCCAGCCATCATTCCACACTTCTTGAATCCTCTTGAAGCTCAACCTCCTGCAGATGCTCCAGACCAGGCAGCCATTCCTGAAAGTATGCCAGCTTTCTCACCTAGATCTGAGGGTGATGTGACTGAGCCTCCCCTATCCTATTCTGAAGCATGGCAAGATGATTTTCCTTCCAGTTCTCAAGGCCCTTCTAAGAGGAAAAGAAAATATGGTGACGGCGCTTCTGCCAGTCGTTCTGCACCAAGGAAAGAGCCAGCTCCTGAAGGTAGACCACCTATTGTTCATGCTGAAGTATGGAGTCCTACCTCTAAGTCCCTAATTCTTGATACTTTGAGGTTAGTGGCTGATCTTGGGGAGAACAGAGATAATTACTACAGTTATTCAGAATGGAAAGCCTATGAAGCATCTCAGATAAAGATCAGGCTACATGACAGAAATTGGGGGCATAACAACCCAGCTGCTCCTCCTAGGCCCAGGACTTACTTTCCAAAACCTTTCAGCTACCTAGAAAGGCAAGACCTGAAAAGAGAAAGGATGCACAAGGATGCCCCATCTTGAGTTGAACTAAGAATGTGGAATTGGACTTTTGTTTCTGTGCTTAAAACATATATATATATATATATATTTAATTCTGATTATGGCTATCTCATTGATTATCTTGCTTTAACTTATGTTTTGTTTTTCAAGTATATGTGCATTGTTCTTTTTACTCTGTATAATTCACCTTAGTATAGAGGATGCTGACATCTACAAATAGGGGGAGATTGTTGGGATTTGTCTCCACAATACCTCAGATTTGTAGGAGGTCAGACCTTGAACTAAGATGAATTAAGGTGTATTTGATGTTGTGTTTAAGTTGTATGTGTGCAGGTTCTAATTGCCTAGTGTAGACCAATGTCAGTCTATAATGGGTCACCAAACACAAGACCATACAATGTAATCCCTCATTGTGTGATCCAAAGTGTTGGCCCATGTATAGCCTCTCAATTGGGATACACTTCCTATATGCACTTGGATTGATGGACAGAAGCATTGGAACTAATTTCCTCAGAAAAATTTCTAAGTCCAAAATACTCGAGTAACCCCTTTGTTATACTCGAGTATCAGACTTAATACTCGTGTATATATTTCCATACTCGAGTAGTTAATTAGACTTACTCGAGTAATCAGTTAGACTTACTCGAGTAGGCTCTGAATACTCGTGTATATATTTCTATACTCGAGTAGTTAGTCAGTCACTCGGGTAAGGTGTTTTAATACTCGAGTAAGCAGTTGATACTCGAGTAATTGATTTTGATACTCGAGTAAATTATTCGATACTCGAGTAGTTGATTTTAATACTCGAGTAGGTGAATGTTTCCCGAATTCATATGCTGATACTCGAGTATATCTTTGCTGATACTCGAGTATATCTTTTCTGATACTCGAGTATATCTCTTCTAATACTCGAGTAGTTCATTTCTCTATCAAGTAAATTTCTATTCTCATACTCGAGTATATGTCTCTTTGTCACTCGAGTATCTAAATTCCCATACTCGAGTATATCTTCTCTTACTCGAGTATAGCAGTTCCCTATTCCAGAATTCTTCTAAGTTCGAATTCGCTAAGTATTTTGAATCCGTCATTTCTGATTGGTCCACGTGTCATCCTTAATTAAGATTATGACCGTTGGAGTCCACCTATAAATAGGTCATTTCAGAATTGACTAATTAACAAGATTTCAGAGATATTCTCTTTAAGAAAAAGAAAATTCCGTGAACCCTAATTCTCACGCCGCCGCCGCCATTGCTGTTCACGGAAGAAAGTCTGGATCGTCGATCTCCGTCTTCAACGACTATTTCTCCAGTGATCCAGACAAAAGTGAATCACTCGATCTCGCCGAGCCTCAAAGATTTCAGATCTATCTTCTCGATCGAGGTGGTTCTAGTTTTCAGATTTGTGGATCTCTCTCAAGTCATCTTCAACCTTTTCTGATCAAGCTGAAGTTCCTAAAGAAGAAGACTGTCAAAGATCAAGATCTGAAATTTGTTGTTTTGAATTTTTATTCTCAAACCAAAATTTCTTTGTAGGAGTTTTTCTCCGAGATTTGTAGGAAGATCTTTCTTCCGAGTTTTGTAGATCCATTTGGATCGAGATTTGTAGGAACATGGTTCTGAGGTGTAGGATTGTTTTCAATCCGAGATAGTGGAGTAGCCGAGTCTAGTGATTTGCTAGATCGGTGAGGAAAGTGGACGTACCCAAGGTTGGGGAACCACTATAAATCTCTTGTCGTCTGTGAGTGCTTGATGTGTGTTGTGTTAATTTTTTAATTCCGCATTTGACACGCATTTCACCTATTCACCCCCCTCTAGGTGATTTAGGCTAACAACTTAGACCTCTCAAGTATGGCCTTTCATCCCCAAACGGATGGCCAGACTGAGCGAACCAACAAGACGATGGAAGATATGCTCCGTATGTGCGCCATGGATTTAGGTAAGAAATGGGAAGAGTACATTTATCTAGTAGAATTTGCCTATAATAACAGCTACCAAGCGAGCATCAATATGACACCGTTTGAGGCTCTATATTGTCATAAATGCCGTACACCATTAGCTTGGGCAGAGGTAGGCGAATCCAAGCTGAATGGGCGAAAGGAATTCGAAGAAGCTACCTCGATAATACGATCTATTCGGGAGAGGCTATTGATAGCCCAAGATCGACAAGCAAAGTACTACAATGCCAAGCATCAGAACGTGGAGTTCGCGTTGGGCGATTGAGTCTATTTAAAGATCAAACCCTTCAAAGGCGTATCTAGGATTCAGCGGTTGAAAAAGCTAAGTCCGAGATACCTTGGTCCGTTTGAAGTGGTGGAGCGAGTCGGGGAAGCTGCTTATCAGCTAGCGCTTTCAGCAGAGTTGAGTGGATTGCATGATGGATTCCATATCTCAGTACTTCACAAAGCCGTCAAGGATCCAGCTCAAGTAGTTGAGAATGATCGTGTACCGGTAGAGTATGGGCTAACGATGAAGGTTAGACCCATTCAGATCGAGGATCGAGCCGAGAAACAGTTGTGGAACAAGATAATCGGGATGGTCAAAGTCCGGTGGGATAATTGTGGTCGTGAGGAGCTAACATGGGAGAGAGAGCAGACCATGCGAGCTGAGTTTCCCGAACTTTTTGTATAAACTGTGGACCGTGTACATTTTGTTATAACAGATCTTTTAACATTATAGCTTTGCGATTCTTGTTTACTTGCTGAGTACAAATTTCTGGATGAAATTTATCTTAAGGGGGGAAGGATTGTAACACCCCAAAAACCTTAAGTCCCAAAATGGGGTCAGGCTGGGTGACACGGCCTGGGACACGGGCGTGTCCCAGGGCATGTCTAGTGCACACGGACTGGGACACGGGCGTGTCCCAGGGCATGTCCTTTATGGTGGGTGTCGAGTCGAGTTCTCGAGACAGCACAGTTGACGATCGTTGAGAGGCAACACGACCTGGGACAAGGGCGTGTCCTACTCGGGTGAATACTGGGCGACGTTGAGTGGAATGGCGTTGAGTCGCGTTGAGTGGAATGGCGTTGAGTGTGGAACACGGCCTGTGACACGGGTGTGTCCCAGGGGCGTGTTGGGCACACGGCCAAGGACACGGGCGTGTGCCTTAGCCGTGTTCTTCTCGGGTGATTTGGTCCTGTGTTGAAAGGGTGACACGGCAAGTAACACGACCGTATCAAAATTGACACTAGCGTGTCTTCCCTGTGACACGGGCGTGTTGGAGCCCATGTTCTGGTTTGGTTTGAGTCGGTTCGTACACTGCTTGGAGTACACGGCCTGGGACACGGGCGTGTCACAGGCCGTGTCAAGTCAAATTTGGACTTTTGGGCAGATCTTGGCCATCCAATTATTCCTATTTGGATCCAATGGCCCAGGTGCTTTCCTGCAGCGATAAGGCTGAAGGTTGGCCTCTTCTCTCATTCTTATCAAGAGATAAAAAGAGAGAGCTTGGAGAAAGGAGGAGGAGGAGAAGAGCAAGGCTTTGGTGGTGCTCACGCGGTCCGATTCGAGATCCAAGGCTAGTTCTGTAGAGGCAAAGCTGTTGCGGTGCTTTCCTACCAGCCAGATTTTCGATGGCTCCCAAGAGATCGTCAAGGGTAAGGATCTTCCTTCTTGGACATGTGAAGTCCTTCTTTATGCATGAGTAAGGAATCCTCTCCACCAAAAGGTGGAAAGAGTGAGTGATTCCGGTGGGTTGATAGTTATTATCCCTTGTTGAGTCTACATCTAGACCTGGAAGTGTATAGTACGGGATATGCATGCTGTGTGAATCCCATCTGGACATGTTGGTTTGGATTGGTGATGTTGCATTTACGCACTAGAGAAGACTCCGCATATACTCGTGTAGTTAGTGGGGTCATTGGGTTGTGCCTGTGAAGGAGAGTAGCAGGAAGTACAAGAATATGGAATTCCAGGAAAATGCCCTTGTGTTGTTTGTGTTGTGGCTATGATGTAGCCAGTCCTTGATGGACAATGAAGCCAGTCCTATTTAGATAGTGTGGCTAATGTGACGCCATTCCTTGGCGAACGTTATGGCGATTGTGAGATGCGAGCTCTTAAAAATGCCTCGTGCCGAATAGGAAAGGTGAAGCCGACCCGCGTCTTTTATTATAGCCGCAAGTACGATGTGCTTGGTGATGGCAAGATGATTTGAGCAACGGGGGGGGGGGGGGGGTGGATCTATACCTGCGTTATGTTGGATATACAAGGAAGTGCCATGGCATTGGGCTTTTGTCAGCAGCATAATGAGAGTCTTAGGCATGCGCGCCATTAAGACTAAATGCTCAATAGTGTTGATCCCGGTTTGCCGGTGTACCCAAAAGTGTGCCTGAGAGCACAGATCGTCGGGCCGGGTGGCCGACGGTTGTGATGGATTGCTTGTACGTGTGATCACAATATGTATGATATCTGTCTATTGATGTATTGCTCTGTAGGGAAGGAATGCCACTGCCCCGGGAAAGGGGTAGGATTGTTATAAATTGGTCAGCTAAATGCTGACCGTTGCCTTGTTTGCCACCTTCTGGGTGGATTGTCCTTGTGCAGGTGCTGGAGAGCCGAGTGGGAAGTGAAGGGTTGATGCCCCTGCTACTGCTGTTGCCGCTCTTGCTGTTGCTGTTGCTGCTAGCCCTTGAAGGCTAGCTAATGTATTTTCTTTTGTTTATGTATGGCCAGCCTGCGCGCCGATGTTTGTAATCCATACTGTATAAAGAGGAACTGTAAGGCCTTAAGACCAAACTGTGTTATTTGTTATCCCCTCTTTTAAGTGGTGGTATATATAACCTTGGTATTATATATATAGTGGATATTCCTGGTTTGAGTTCCGCCTGTTCATTATTCCGCTAGCATGCTCTGAGTTAGGATGCGTTGGTGGTATTAACCTGTAATCTCACTGTCTATTTGTGGCACATAGTGTGGGGCTCCAGCCGGACCTTCTATTATATGTTGTTTAACGGGTGGAGTCGTTACAATGTATCTCAAAGATCAAATATCTCTCAGCTATCAAGATCAGTAGCTTCTCAGCCTCAGAAGCCAGCACCTTCTCAAACTCAGAGGTCAGCCCCCTCTCATTCTCTAAGGCCTGTTTCTTCTTACAAGCCTAAAGACAAGTTTAGTGAGGCTCCTCCTCCAAAGTCACTTTAATCCAGTCAAAAGAATTAGAATCCTGTTTTAACTAATTTCCAAGTCAATCCACTCAGTTTAGGAATCTCTCTCAGAAGATATCTCAGGATGTTAATCTAGAGAGACCTCCCTCTCCTCTTGCTGATCTAGAGCTGGATCCCAATTTCAGAATGGCTAGGCTAAATAAACTAATTGGATTATCTCAGATGAAGAAAGCTAGAGTAGAAGGCCAAGATTCCTCTCAGTTTACTACTATGTCATCTTATAGAGAAAAGGAACTTGAAAGACTGCAGGTCAGCAAGAAAGTGTTCAATTTAGCAGAATATATGACACTTCATCCCAAAGCAGTTGCACCTAGAGTTGCTTCTCAAAAAACACTTGGTGAGCAAAACTTGAAGATGTCAAAAAGGGAAGCAGAAGACCCTTCCAGGAAGATTGCTTTTGCTAAATCCTCTTTTGCCCCTCCTCCTGCTAATCCTTAAGTCATTTTTTGAACTTTATTGTCTTACTGTTTTATTGTTTTACCTGAACCATATGTGCTTTACATTGATATATTATATCTACTGATAATTTAAATTCTATCAGATATCTATGGCCTTGTATTTTCAATTTTATTCTATGATGAGTGACCTCACCCAAATAGGGGGAGATTGTTGGAACCCTTGTTTGGATTTGGGCTCGGTCCACTCTTAGGTTGTTGACCCTCATGTATAGCCAGGGTCAAGGTCTAGGTTTAAGTTAGTCTCTATAGGTCAGACTTCTCAAGACTAGCATTGGATTTCACTCAAGAACTCAGACTTAGAAGAAATTTGTGAAATACATATCAGTTCGACTTTCGTCGAACTCAGCTCGACGATCGTTGATCTACGATCGAGGATCTCAGAGTTTAGTCTCTGAACTGAGCTCGACGATCTACGAGCTCAGGTCGACGATTTCATATTTGTTCACAGTATTCTCAGATCGAAGATAGCTGATCTCAGCTCGACGATCTCCCAGCTCAGATCAACGATTATTTTCTGCGTCCGACTACTTATTTTCAGCAGCTATCTTGAAGATTTAATTCCTAGTTTATTGATTCTACTTTGTTCAAATAATCTCTGGTAGTTAATGTTGATATTTTCAAGGCATATAGCTGTTTCTTTGCAGCATTAACTATGGTATTCACAGAGTTATTATGTTGACTTATTTGCCAAGAGAGTTGGGGAGACAATTAAATGCCAGAAATTGTAGCCGTTTCTCTCCTTGATTTCTGCAGTAATTTTAGGAATGTCTTTGAATTTCAAAAGAGACAGTTTTTTTTTCTATTCTTCAAGGACAAAAGAGACAGACATTCAGACTGATAAAGACACAGAGGAAAACAAACAGAGACATATACAGAGAGAACATTCCTGTAATAGCCCAAAAATGTCTCTTATAGATTTCTCTCAGCTCTCAGAATTCTCATTGCTCTCAGGAAACAGAAGAAGAACAACAAACCTCTATCTTGAGTATTATTCAGTTTTCATCTTCAGGAATCTACAAAGACAGTTAATCAACATCAATCTACAGATTCTGAAGAGCAAGATCTTCAGTCCTCTGAAGACCCACACCCTGGACAAAGCTTCAATCTTCCTAAACCTACTCAATATCTCAAGGGGAGCTTTGGCATCATCAAAATCCACTTAGTCTTCTCATTTTCTTTGAGAAAGAGAATACTGCCATAAAATTTTCTTTTATCTTTCCTGTACAGGGTTATTACTCTCTTCAAAAGTGAACTCATTGGTGATAGGGCACCTAATCAAAAACCTATTTGTTTTTAAGCACTTGATCAAAAGCCTGAAGGGTCTCTAGATCTACCTGAAGAAGATCTTGTGGTGATAGGGCATCTGATCAAAAACCTAAGTGGATTCCTACCAGGGTGGTAGAAGAGTGAATGTACCCAGATTTGGGGAACCACTATAATTTTCTTATGTCGTCTGGTTGCTTATCTTTCTTTATTTTCTGTTGTACTGTGTTTTCTTGTGATTTATTTTCTTCTCTTACTTATAAGTAACACTTATCTTAATTTCGCTATAAAAATTTATTAAAAGTTTTTAATACTCTATTCACCCCCTCTAGAGTAAATCAGATCTATCCCCTCACTTTCTGTGCAGATGAAATGACAACCGGAAAAAACCTACTCAATATTTATTTATGTTGTTAAATGATATGAAATGATAACTGAGATTATGTTTACTCCTGAAAGTCAATTTAAAGATCTAGTTGGACTTATGCAGTTCATGTAAACTAAAGTTGATATGTACTTTTCACTACAAAACAAATAGTGTTATCATGTAATAAATGTTATCTTATTTAGAGATATACTCACAGCCGTATATGTTAAAAGCTGTAGTTTACACTCCTCTTTGTATTGAGATGCAAACAACAGTTTGTTTATAAAAAGCCCAGAGCCCAAGCCCATAATATCATGCTTGCTCTGTTTAAAACTCGAACTCTTCTTTCTCTCTACTTTTATGCTCTTGTGTTGTTCTTACCAACACTAGCATCAGAGCATTGGGTTGTTTGCATAGAGTTTGTTTTACAACTCTAAACTGCACAACTATGGCTTCATCATCTACCTCTTTTGCTGTCTCACAATCGCACTCCTCTGTTCCTGTATTTCATGGTGAAAAATACCAACACTGGTGGGTACAGATACGCACGGTGGTTAAATCTCAGGGCTTATGGGAGTTGGTACAGCAGGGACCTGTAGTAGATTGCAACAAAGAAACAAAAATAACCCAAGCCAAAAAGGAAGAAGTTCTAATGAAAGATGTCAAAGCACTCATGTTAATTCAATAGGGTGTGACTGATGTCATCTTTCCAAGGATTATGAGTGTAGATACATCTAAAGAAACATGGGATATACTTAACGAGGAATACAAAGGATCACCAAAGGTCGTTGCTATGAAATTACAAACACTATGGACTTAATTGGATTTAGTATCGATAAAAGCAGGAGAACTAGTGCAAGATTTCCTTGCAAAGGTAATTAATTTAATTAACCAAATTAGAGCCCTTGGTGATACTGTTGCAGATAATCACATTGTTCCTAAGTTATTAAAAAATCCTCCAATTTCTTTTAATCTAGCCGTGACAGCTATAGAGGAGTCAAAAACATCTATAGTTTGCCACTAACAGAACTTGTAGTCTCATTAAAGTCCCATGAAGACAGATTAAGTCGTAATACACAACAACCAAATCAATTATTACAAATGTAAGTAAAGCTTTCTAAACCAGTGGATGAAGCAAAGAGAACAACAATAAATCAACAATTTGGTCCAAAAAGGGATGATAAACAAATTAAAAACACTCAACCATGGAACAAACCTGGGAGAGGAAGAGGATCAATGCAACCACAAGAGTCTGCAATTGGCCAACCTTCTACCTATTGCATCATTTGCAATAAAACAACTCACAACTCTAGAGATTGGTTTTCAAGATGCAAAAGGTGTAAGATCCCCAACCATTCAGACAAGGACTGCTGGCATAGATAAACTTCACACTTTGTTGAAAAAGAAAAAGAGGGAGAAGGTATAGAGAGCTTGTTTTACTCTTGTTTAAAAATAGAAACTATCCAATCAAACTTATGGTATATAGATAATGGTTGCTCAGCCCATATGACACATCAAAAGGGGCACTTTGCCACGTTTGATGAAACACACAAATCAGAAGTTTATATAGGCGATGAGAAAGCCTAAAAAATAGAAGGAAAGGGAACAATAAAAATAATTACACCATCCGGTCATCTAAAACAGATTTCGGAGGTTCAATATGTGCCTTAGTTGGCTCAAAATTTATTGAGTGTGGGACAATTGATAAAAAAGGGGTATAGAGTATATTTTCAGAAAAACCTGTATAAAATCATTGAAGAATCCTTTGGAGCCCTTATTGTCTCAGCAGCTATGGGAAAGAATCGTGTCTTTCCTTTGGATTTATCCATCTCTACACAAATAACTGCTCTCACCTGTCAACAAGCTTATAACCCAAATAAATTATGGCATCATCAATTGGGCCACCTGCACAATGAAGCAATCTATTTGATGAAGAACAAGGAATTAGTGTCAGGGCTGCCAGCAATAACCAGAGATCAAAGTTTCTACTCTAGCTGTGCTGAAGGGAAAGCATATAGACTACCGTTTCCTCAAACATCAAGACAAGTTTCATACCATCAGTTAGAGCTGATCCATGGAGATCTATGGGGACCTACTATAACCAAATCAGTTGGAGGTAAATCCTATTACTTTTTACTTGTGGATGATTATAGCAAATATATGTGGTTATACTTTCTAGTTAATAAATCTGAAGCTATGCAAATGTTTCAAACATTTAAACTAGAAGTAGAAAAATAGTTTAATCAGTCCATAAAACAGTTTAGAACTGATAGAGGAGGGGAGTTCAACTCCATTCAGTTTTAAAACTTATGTGCAGCAAATGGAATAAAAAGACAACTCACAACACCATATTCATCTCAACAGAATGGTGTTGTAGAAAGAAGAAAAAGGACAGTAGTTGAGATGACAAGAACTATGTTTTGAGTAAGAAATTGCCTAAAAATCTTTGGGCTGAAGCTATAAATATAGCAGTTTATATACTAAATAGACCCCCTACAAAAGCCCTCTACAATTCCACACCATATGAACACCTCCTTGAAAGAAAACCATCAATACAACACTTGATATTTTTTTGGTTATCCTGCATATATGTTGATCCAAAGAGGAAGAGAAGAGAAATTAGATAAAAAGGGCAACATATATATTTTTATAGGGTATAATGAACCTTCAAAGGATTATAGGCTATATGACCCTACAACCAAAAAATTATCAATCTCCCGTGATGTTGTATTCAATGAAACAGAAATTTGGAAATGGGATTCAGTCGAGCAACAAACAACACCAACGAGAAGAGTGGTTGAATTATTTGGTGAAAATGAAACCTTCCATCCTCTTCCTACCTTTCAGCAACATCAAATATAAGTTCCAACTTCTCCTTCAAGCTCAGACTCATCATCACCCTAGAAATTTTGTAGTTTAGAATACATTTACCAGTCTAGTGAGTTAGCTCTAGCCTGTGCAACCCCCAATACATATGTTGAAGCAAAGGAACTTCCAGAATGGCAAGAAGCTATGACATAAGAAATTAACATGATAAATAAACACAAAACATGGACTTTAGTCCCTAAACCTCTAAACAAAACCATTGTTGGATTAAGATGGTTTTTAGGACTAAATACCAGGAAGATGGGTCTATTACAAAACACAAAGCTAGGTTAGTAGCCAAAGGTTATGCCCAACAATATGGAAAAGACTATGAAGAAACTTATTCCCCAGTTGTCTGAATGAATACCATTCAACTTCTTTTAGCTTATGCATCCCAATACCATCTCCCAGTATATAAATTATGATATAAAATCAACTTTTCTAAATGGATTACTAGCTGAAGAATTATATATAGAACAGCCACGGGGATTCATCCAAAAGGCCCAAGAAACAACTGTGTATAAATTACACAAAGCTCTTTATGGACTTAAACAGACCTCTAGAGCATGGAATGAGCATATAGATACATATTTACATGGAAATAACTTCAAAAAATGTCAAACAGAACCAACAGTATTTACCAAAAGAAAAGATGGAAACTTCCTTTTACTTGGCCTATATGTGGATGATTTATTGCTCACTAGAAACTCACCTCAACTGCTGCAGCTATTCCAGAAGGAAATGGAAACCAAATATGAAATGACAAACTTAGGCAAAATGAAATACTTCATCGGCATTCAAATTTCTTAAATAAAAGAAGGATTTTTTTCTCACAGCAAAAGTATGCAATGAAAATTCTAAAACGTTTTAATATGAGTGATTGTAATCCATCACTCACACCTATGAGTAAAGGGGAGAAGCTAGTAAAAGGAGAACCTGAAAATGGTATAGCAGAAGATCTGTATAGATCCATTGTAGGATCTTTAATGTATTTATCAAGTACACGTCTAGATATTGAGAATGCTGTTAACATTTGCACGATTTGTGAGCTCTCCCACTAAAATTCATTTTGCAGCTATCAAAGGTATCCTTCGATACATTCAGGGCACCCTCACATATGGCATTTTATACGAACCTGCTAAAGAATTTCGCCTTTATGGATACAGTGATGCAGATTGGAGTGGAGATTTAGAAGATCGCAAGAGTACTAGCGGTTATCTGGTCATGATCGGCAACATCCCTATTACCTGGAGCTCCCGAAAGCAACAAACTGTGGCCTTGTCCACAGCCTAAGTTGAATACATGTCCCTCAGTGCCGCTTCCTGCGAAGCAATTTGGTTAAGAGAAATTATGAAGATACTAACAGGTAAAGAAGATGAAGAAGAACCAACAATACTCAAATGCGATAACACTGCAGCTATCGCATTAGCAAAGAATCCCCTAACACAACAAAAATCTAAGCATATTGATATGCGTCTGCATTTCATTCGTGAGAAGATAGCAGAAGGAAGAATCAAGGTGAACTTTTGCAGCGACGAAGAGCAGATCGCAGACATACTCACCAAACCTTTTCCTAGGGCATGGTTTCTCAGTCTCCGCAACAAATTAGGGGTAAAACGAAATCAGTTTTAAGGGGGATGTAAACTAAAGCTGATATGTACTTTTCACTACAAAACAAACAGTTTTATCATATAATAAATGCTATCTTATTTAGAGATATACTCACAGCCGTATATGTTAAAAGTTGTAGTTTATACTCCTCTTTGTATTGAGATGCAAGCAACAATTTGTTTATAAAAAGCCCAGAGTCCAAGCCCATAATATCATGCTTGTTGTGTTTAAAACTCCAACTCTTCTTTCTCTCTACTTTTCTGCTCTTGTGCTGTTCTTACCAACAGTTCATATATGGTTGAGCTAAAAAGATTAAAAATAGGATAGTAAGATTCAAGTGCAAATTCAAATATGACTGAGAAATAAATGCAACCCCATGAAAAATAAAGATAGTTGAGATTAGTCGTGGGTAAATAGCCCCGAGCCCGTCTCGGCAAAAGCCCGGCAAAAGCTTGGCTAGGCTTGACAAAAGCCCGGCTAGGCCCGACCCGGGAAAAGCCTTGGCTTGGGGCCCATACTAAACCCACATTTTTGTCGGTTGCCCGGCCCGGTGCCCGGGCCGGGCCGGGCAAAGCCCGGGAGCCGGGCTAAGCAGAAATCCCACCAGGCGGGATTTTAATCCCGCCTATGATACGCCGGGATTAAAATCCCGCCTAATTAGGCGGGATTTTTGATTCGCTGGGATTAAAATATGTCCTTATTAGGTGAGATTAAAATCCTACCTTTTGTATTCAGGCCGGCCCAACCCGAGCTGGCCTGAAGGGCCTAACCGGGCTCCCCCTTTGAGAGGGAGCCCGAGCCGGGCCCAGCCCGGTTCAAACTGGGCCCAGGTCGAGCCCGGTTGGTAAAAAGCCCGGTCCAAGCACGGCCCGGTCAGGCTTTTTGTCCACAACTATTTGGGATGTTTGGTGTTGGTTTAGTGCCGCTCCTTTGTCATGAACTGAACCGAGCGGTTCAGTGTTTTGGCCTCCTTGTATTAGGGCTTACTATAATGGGGGTTCGGTTTATTAGGGCTTGAAATTGAAGGGGATCGAGAGGTGGCTTCAGCGGCAGGTTGTAAGAAAGAAGAGAAGCGGTCGGCCGCATCCTCCTCCCTGACTCCAGACGGAACCCTTCCAGGGAGTCAGCGACTCCGGTGAAGGAGGCAACTCCAGTGAAGGCGGGGGGCTCAGTCTTGCTCTGAGCTCTCTATTTTTTCCATCGTCCAGTGTGAAAGTGAGGGATAAGATCAATCCTAACTCTAGAGGGGGGGTGAATAGAGTGATTTAAAATAATTTTGAGAATTAAAACTTATGTGGAGAAAAGGCTTAGATTTACTTAGTGTATGGTCCTATAGCAATTAATCAAAGAAAGAAGAGAATCACAGCACAAAGCAAAACACAAAGAAACAAGCAACCAGAATGCACAAGGAGCTATAGTGGTTCCCCAAAATCTTGGGTAGTCCACTCTTCTATCACCCTTGATAGGAATCCACTTCAAGATGAGTTGATCAGGTGTCTTGAGCACCAGAGAGTTTTTGACCAGGTTCTCACAAACCAAATGGGCTGATTTTTGACCAGGTTTCAGCAAAACCAAAGGTAACTTTTGAAGGGAGTTAAAACCCTATACAGAAAGAAAAAGAAAAGCTGATGGTGTCTTCTCTATCAATAAGTAGAGAGAAGCAAAGTGGATCTGTTGATGTTGTCAGAGCTCCCCCTGAGATCAAGAAGTAGTTCAGGAAGGAGAACTTTGCATAAGGGTGACAGGTCTTCAATGATCTGATCTGCTCCAGCAAAAGATGATCCAAACAAGTTGGATGGTTGTGTCTGAAGCAATCAGAATTCCTGTGTGTAAGCTTGAATGAATATCACAGAGAGCAAGAGAGAGAGGTATATGCTTGTTCTCTATTGACTAATAGAATATCTCTCTGAATTCTTCTTCTGAGTCTTTGATAACCGTTGGCAGCCAGCATTAAATGCTTTCCTTAAATGTCCATGTCTCCAAAGGAAGTGTCAGGCAAACATTCCTTAGAAAATTCCTTGAGCCATGCACTAGATTTGCTGTAACGGTCAATAAATCTTCAGCATTAATTATTCTGACAGAAGGAATTTGAATTCCTATTCAAAACTGACGGGAGCCTGGAAAACGTCGAGCTCACAATAAAACGTCGATCTGAGCACAACACACGTCGGCCAGAGAGTGGTTTCAGAAAGCAAAACTGGGGTTGACGGAACGTCGAGCTGAGGTCGACTCCATGTCGAGCTGAGGTCGACTCAGCGTCAAGCTGAGTTCGACTCTGCGTCGAGCTGAAGTCGACTCTGCGTCAAGCTGAGTTCGACTCTGCGTCGAGCTGAAGTAGACTCTAACTAACCTATGTGACCTTTATAACAACAAGGAGGTCACAACACAAAATCCCTATAGAAATATAGTCATCCTGACCCAAATAGTAATAGGGTGTTCCAACAATCTCCCCCTATTTGGATTAGGATTACTATTTACATGCATTTAGGGAAAAAAAGAAGTAAAGCCAAACAGAGCTGAATAAAATACAACCAGACATATGACAGAATAAAGCAGCATATATATAACACTATATAGCAGCAATAATGTTTAATGTCATGTATCCAGCAGAAAAAAAGAAATGAGATGCCTTACATTACTTTTCCTTTGGAGCTTTGTCTTGATCACTTCCCTTGAAGATAATTTCCCTGTTAGGATTTGTAGCATCCTTCTTGGATCTGTAATCTTCAGTTGCACCTAAGGATTTCTGGCTTTTTCCACTAGCTGGTACAACTGCAGGATGAAGCTGCATATACTTATCAGAATCAAAGAATTTCTTTGATTTGTATTTCTCCAATTCTTCTCTCCTTTGATCTGACATGGTGCTGATTTGAGAGGTGTCCAGACCTTTTGCTCTAGCTCTGTCAATCTCATTCAGAGCAGCCATCTCAGTCATCCTGGCCTTCCAGTAAGCTGGAGTTTTAGTAGGATCTTCAAAAGGAATAGCTGGTTCATATCTGTTGGCAGAGTGTTCTTGATGAGTTCTTAGAGTGAAGTCAACTCTGGGTCTGTAAGGATAGGGACCAGAGGTTGGATCAATGGGTCCTCCCCTTTGGTAAGGTTGAGATCCTGATCTTCCTCTGGACTGCCTGCCTCTATTGTATCCTCTTTGCTGGTTTCCACTTTGCTGATTTCCCCTTTGCTGGTTATACCCTTGAGATCTTCTTGACTGATAGGTCTTGCCATGCAGAGATGATGGGGCAGGATTGGAAGAGAGGCTTGCACTTGCACCTGCATCTGGAGGAGGTGGAGGTGGAGGCTGAAGGACAGACTTGGAGGGGCCTTCATTGAACTTTCTTTTCTTCTTCATTGCCTTTCTTTGGTTTAGAGAGTATTTCATCCAGGGCTCAGTGATTTCACAGTTGTACTTGATGTAGTAAGGGATGTCATGATCTGTGGTTCTAGCCAATGGAACTCTTTTCATTGCTTTGGATCTTGCTTTCCTCTTCCTTGCAATGGTTGCAGAGGAGTCATCAGAATCAGTTGTAAATTCATCCTCTGAGCTTTGAGATTCATCATAAGGATCTATGTAGGTTCTCTTTGAGATAGGAAAATTGATGGGGGCTGGAGCATCTGAAGAAGTAACTGGAGGAAGGTCTGCTGACAGTGTAGAAGAGGAGTCTAACACTGCAGGAGAGGGAATAGCCTTAGGAGCCATAGAGGCTGAGGTGGCTAGTTCCTGAAGAACTTGTGAGACAATGGTCTCAACTTCATCTGGTGTCTCAATCAATTCACCTGAAGTTTCTGAGGGAACAGTCTTAGCAGCTACTACTGCTTCAACAACAATATCATCACAAGCAGGAGCCACAGCTACCACTGCTGCATCAAGGATCATGGCATCAACAGCCAAGGAGGATGGAATGATCTTCTGAAAAGGGACAATGGCCCTAGACAGGTCTTCTTGAGGAGGCAGGAGGCTGTAGTTACTGAAGTGAAGATGTGCTGGAAGGTGGAAGCTCTGAACAGAAGATGCCAAGGACTGAAAGTCTAAGGCACTGCTGATCATCTGAACTGAACCTTGAGGAGGAGCCTCAGAGGTCATCTGAACTTCTACTGTTGAGACTATCTCTGAACAAGCCTGTACTACCTGTACTGCTGAAGGCTGCAGCTCTTCTTCTGCTGACATCTCCCCCTGCCTAGAATCAGTGGCAACTGACTCTAGGCCCCCAGAAGAAGGGCATGCCAGATAGGATGAGAGGGATGAGACTGAGGCAGAGAGAGAGCTCAGGGAAAGGACTAGAGGAGCCAGCTTGGCATCCAATAGAGAGGAGAGCCTAGGGGCCAAAATATCAAAAAGCTTATTGGCCAAGGGCAAAAGATCTACTTGCTCAAGTGGGACTTGAGTAGAGGTAGAGGGAGCAGCATAGAAGGTGAAGGTAGAAGATGTTGTTGGTATTGCAGACATGGGAGGGATAGCTGATTCATGGATGGAGGATAGAAGAAGTTCTGAAAAAGTTGATGAAGGATGGAAGTCATGAGGAGAGGAGGGATAGGCATCCATGAAGGATTCATCATGAATGTCAAGGGAAAGGATGTCCTCATGAGATGAGAAGTCCAAGCTCATGGAAGAAGAGGTGATGAGTGGAGGAATGGAGGATGCAATAGTAGAAATGGATGAAGGGATGGGTTGAGTGGATGAGATGATTAATGTTGTTGGAATGAAAGAGGATGGGAGGATGATGGAGGAAGATGGCAAAATCCCTGCTTCTGGGCCAGTAGACTGAGGAAGAGTGACCTCTACAGTCCTGGTGTCTGCAGAAGTCCTCATTGCTGCAGCTGCCCTGGAGTTCACAATCTTCCTGTCCCACTTGCCAATCAGTACACAAGTGAGCCTCTTAGAAGCATTGATGTGCTTCTTTGAGGACACAAGCAACTGAGGGAAACAGTGGTTCAGAATCAAACCAAGAACCCTTCCAAAGTGGACAAAGTTCTTATCCATTTTCTTCTTAATCATATCAAAAACAATCAAACCCCAATTGGGATGCTTCTTATCCAAAATTGCAGCCATAATGCAAAACTAATGCCTAGTAATGGCATCGTGTGCAGTCCTCTTTGCACAGATTACCTTGCCTGTGATATCTGCTAACAGCCTAAACTCAATAGCTAGGTTAACTTTTAAAAGTTTAGAGGGGTTACCAGAATTATGCCCCATTCTGTCTAGCATCACAACAAACTCTTCTACAGAGAGTTCTATCTCATCATCTCCAACAGCAAAACCGAAAACCTCTGAAATGATTTGAGGAGAAATGGCTACCTCATTCCCTGAAATTGTTCCAGTCATCGTACTGTTATCTGAATTCACTGCAGTAAAAATCCATTCTTTGATTTCAATTTCTGGAAGAGGGATCCTGGTTGTCATGAAGTTAACTAGGTGCTGCTCTTTGAATAGCTCCAGAATATCTAGAAAATTCTGCGAAGATCCATCAAAGGAGTCGATGTCGATGTCAAAACCTGAATCAAACTTCATTGCCTCCAATACACCTGCAGCAATCGCCATTATCCTGCAAATAGATACCTTCCAAGATCAAGAGTAAAGGATTTGGAGGGAAAAAGCTTG
Source organism: Platanthera zijinensis (assembly GCA_039513925.1). NCBI lineage: Eukaryota > Viridiplantae > Streptophyta > Magnoliopsida > Asparagales > Orchidaceae > Platanthera > Platanthera zijinensis. Next base: position 132,845,993 of record CM077079.1, on the reverse strand, counting down.
AGCAGAAAAATATGAGAGCGCAACTGCGAACGACGGAGAAGAATGATTTTATACTAGGGTTCGACGCAGAATTGGAAAGAACGTCAAGCTCAGGTCGACGCTCTAAGGCTCTAGGGGAACTGAAACGGCTCAACAGCTTGCAGCTTAGGTCGACGTTCGACGCTTGGGCTGATGCTATACGTCGAGCTCAGGTCGACGTTGAACGAAGGCGTCGACCGAAGGGAGAAAAACTCAAGAAGCCAGGGAGCTGTGAACTTAGTTCAACGCTAGAAGTTGAGGTCGACGTTCGACGCTTTTGAGGGCGACGGACCGTCGATCTTAGTTCGACGCAGCGTCGAGCTTAGTTCAGAGCTCAAAGAAACCACTCAGACAGAGGAATTTTAAAATGAAATTTTTCCTATTCCTGTTAATTAAGGATTTCAAAATCTTGGAGTTTTAATTTATACTGTCTCCATCTAGCATTCCCAACTGATTGAGGAAGAAGAAGTGCTTCTTTTCATCCAAGGGCTTGGTGAAAATATCTCCTCTTTGTAGTTCAGTGGAAATGTACTCTAGTGCAATTTTCTTCTTTTCTACATTATCCCTTATGAAGTGATGTCTGATCTCTATGTGCTTAGTCCTACTATGGAGAACTGGATTTTGTGCAAAGCAAATTGCACTAGTATTATCACAAAAGATTTTAGACATCTCTAAGTTGTAGCCATAGTCTTGGAGCTGGTTTTGAATCCACAAAATTTGTGAGTAACAACTGCCTGCAGCCATGTATTCAGCTTCAGCAGTTGATGTGGACACAGAAGTTTGCTTCTTACAAAACCAGGAGACAAGTCTATCACCAAGGAATTGACAAGTTCCACTGGTGCTTTTCCTGTCTACTCTACATCCAGCATAATCAGAATCTGAAAATCCAGTTAGATCAAATCCTGAGTCATGTGGATACCAGAGACCTAGATTAGGACAACTTTTTACATACCTAAGAATCCTCTTAACTAATGTGAGGTGGGACTCTCTAGGGCTTACTTGGAATCTAGCACAAATGCATGTAGTAAACATTATGTCTGGTCTACTAGCTGTTAGATAAAGTAATGAGCCAATGATTGCTCTATAGTTTGTCTGATCAACTGGTTTTCCAGATTCATCAGCATCTAAAACAGCATTTGTAGGCATAGGTGTTTTCATAGAGGTTGCTTCAGACATTCCAAATTTCTTAACCAGTTCTCTTGCATACTTGGTTTGAGAAATAAAAATGCCATCCACATGTTGTTTAACTTGCAGTCCTAGAAAGAAAGCAAGCTCACCCATGCTACTCATTTCAAACTTTCAATGCATAAGTTGTGAGAACTTTTTGCATAAGTTTGAATCAGTAGACCCAAATATGATATCATCTACATAAATTTGTACTAGTAAGATATGGGACCTATGGGTTCTAATAAAGAGAGTTTGGTCTACTCTACCCCTTTTAAAATCATTTTCCAATAAAAAACGAGCTAAGGTCTCATACCATGCTCTAGGAGCTTGCTTGAGACCATATAAAGCTTTATGCAGTTTAAAAACATGATCAGGAGAGGTTGGAGAGATAAAATCTGGAGGTTGCTTTACATAAACCTCTTCCTTGATGTCTCCATTGAGAAAACCACTCTTGACATCCATCTGATATACCTTGAATCTCTTGTGAGCTGCATATGCAAGAAAGATTCTTATGGCCTCCAACCTTGCAACTGGTGCAAAGGTTTGGTCATAATCAATCCCTTCTTCTTGGCAATATCCTTGTGCAACAAGTCTTGCCTTGTTTCTCACAATTATTCCTTGATCATCCAACTTGTTCCTGAATACCCATTTGGTTCCAACAATTTGCTGGTTTCTTGGTCTTGGTACTAATTCCCAAACTTTATTCCTTTCAAATTGATTCAACTCCTCTTGCATTGCAATGATCCAGTTTGGATCTTGCTCTGCATCTTGTATTGTTTGAGGCTCAATTTGAGAAAGAAAGCAAGTGTGCATAATATTGTGATTAACTTGATTCCTTGTTTGCACACCTACTGAGATATCTCCAATTACTTGTGAAATTGGGTGATCTCTTGCTGTTACTAAATCAACAAGGGGTGTTGATGGTGCATCAACCTGTGTTGTTGTTTCCTCTTGTGGAACAACAACTGGTTCTTCAATTTGTTGACCATTTGAGCTTTCCAAACCCTGAGATTCCTCTTCATTGTCACTAAGTTCAGTGTCTTGCTGAATTGTTGAAGGTAATGAATCTTTGTCTGTGATGGTAAGCTGCTTCAGATTTTCTGAAATTGAATGTTCCTGCAAATTGCTTATGGTAGAAGTCTCCTTCTCCTTATAAGACATATTAGTTTCATCAAATGTAACATGCATGGATTCTTCAATTTTATTAGAGCGCTTGTTAAAAACCCTATAAGCCTTGCTAATCATGGAGTATCCCAGAAACACTCCTTCATCGGCTTTGGCTTCAAATTTAGCTAGGTATTTCTTGTCATTATTGTGAATGAAGCAAATGCAACCAAAGATTTTGAAATAGTTTACTTTAGGTTTCTTCCCTTTGAGTAACTCATAGGGAGTCTTACCCTTCAGTTTATGTATCAGGCTTCTATTCAACACATAGTTGGAGGTGTTCACAGCCTCTGCCCAAAAGGTTAGAGGAAGGTGAGCATCTGTCAACAATGTTGTGGCAGATTCAATAAGGGTACTATTTTTCCTTTCAACTACCCCATTTTGTTGAGGAGTTCTCGGAGCTGAGAAAGTGTTCCTGATACCTTCCTTCTGACAAAACTCTAGCATAAGAAGAGAATCAAACTCTGTCCCATGATCACTTCTGATCAGGGCAATGTGAGTATTGAACTCAATCTGTATGCCTTTGAGAAAATCTGTCAAAATCTTGAAGTTATCAGACTTCTTTCTCAGAAAGAACACCCAAGTGAATCTTGAGAAGTCATCTACAACTACTAAAGCATAAGATTTCCCTCCTAGGCTTTGTACATTAATTGGTCCAAAAAGGTCCATGTGCAATAAGTACAAAATTCTAGGTGAATCACTCTTATTAAGTGACTTGAAACTATTTTTAGTTTGCTTGCCTAATTCACAAGCCTTGCAAAGTCCTTCCTTCTTGTAGGGACCAGAAGGTAGTCCTCTAACAAGGTTGTCTTTGGATAACTTAGCAATGGTTCTAAGGTTCACATGTCCTAATCTTTTATGCCATAGTTCATTAGGTTTGCTAAGGGAGTTAAATAAACAAATATCTACTTTAGATGAATTGAAATCAACTAGGTATATGTTATCTTGTCTATTACCAATTAAAACAGTGTTGTTATTTAATGCAATATTACATGCTGAGTTGGTAAACCAAACCTGATAACCAGCATCACATAGCTGGCTGATGCTGATTAAGTTGTGCTTTAGTCCTTCCACATAGGCCACTTTCTTGAATGTAATTGACCCTATTTTGACTTGGCCATAGCCTTTTGTTTGTCCAAAATTTGAATCTCCAAAGATTACTTTGGGTCCATGTTTGGCTTTGAAGGACACAAGGTTCTCCTTGTTGCCAGTCATGTGCTTTGAGCACCCACTGTCCAAGTACCACTGCTGGTTCTCAATTGGATAGGTCTTTATCTGCACATACAACAAATCAATTGTTTTTGACCCAGTTTACCTTGGGCCTTTCTTGATATCCTTTAAATTCTGAAATAAAAGACATCTCAGGTTGGCTCTTATAGCCTACAGGATGATATCTCCTAGGAGGTATTATCCATTCAGCATAAGGGTTAAAGTGATGAGATGTGGAGCTGGAATTAAATCTTGAATTAACCCCTGAGAACTGACTTTTGCTCTAAACTTGGCTCGACGCACGTCGAGCTTCGGTCGACGGACTCTGGTGAGTGCGTCGAGCTCCATTCGACGGCGAAGTCTTGCTTTGTTTAGAAGGTAGAAGGCGTCGACCTGAGTTCGACGTTTTCTTGCGATTACGTCGAGCTCTGGTCGACGTCCGTCGAGCTTCGTTCGACGCTTTTTGTCCAGTTTCCTGGGTTAAGTCAGCATTCTTCCTAGCCACTATCAAGACTCCTTTACCTTTGTCACTGGTAAATTTGATTGGAGTTGTCAGCACTATGGGTTGGCTGGATGAAGCACCCAAGCCCAGTGAACCATTCAATCTTGAGTTCACTGTACTTGTGATGTCCATTAATTTGATACTTCTCCCATTAAGGGTTTCTTCAAATTGTTTGGCCTTAGATAGCTCACCTTTTAGTGAAGCTATCTCCTCCCCACACTGCTTCAACTCTTCTAAGAGTCTAAGATTATCTGAGTTAACTGATTTGCATTCAATCAATTGTTCTCTAAGAGTTATAATTAACTTTTGAGATTCAATCAAGTCAACGCACATAGATTTGAACTCAGATTTAAATTCATCAGAATTAAAATCAAATGAATCTATTACCTGATCCTCAGTAAGTTCCTGATCAGATAGGTGGTCATCATCAAGCTCTGAATCAGTATTCTTTTGAGATGCATTGATGGCCATCATGCAGAATCCTTTTTCTTCTACATCATCCTCATCATCACTAGAGCTGGATGATGAATCAGACTCATCTGAGTCACTCCAGGATTCAGCCACAAATCCTTTTCTGGTGTGCTTGCTGTTGCTGGAGGAAGGCTTGTCATGGTACTTCCTTGACTCCTTATCCTTCCTTTTATCTTTTCTTTCCTTTTTGTCCCTTCTGTCCTTATCTTGATTTTCTGGACAGTTGGTGACAATGTGTCCTGGTTTCCTGCAGCCAAAACAGATAATATCATTATTAGTAGATCTGTCATACCTTGGCTTGTCTTTGTCTTTGTCTTTGGATGACCAACTTCTGAAGTTCTTTTTATTCAGCTTATTGAACCTTTTGATAAGTAGGCTCATAAGCTTTTCATTTCCCAACACCTTTTCTTTAGGTTGTTCTTCCTGTGCCTTGAAGGCAATGGTTTTCTCAACCTTTTCAGTTGGTGTGGATATCTTCTGCTCTATTGGTACCCTAGTTTGATTTGAGTTTAGTCTTGTCTTTGTTAGTCCCTTGACCCAAGAAATATCTATGGTCAATGGTTAGTAGTCTAGCTGTAGAGTCCTCACTTTTCCAGATTGAGAATTTGGTTAAGTAGTTTTTTCGTTCGACTATAGTCGAACGCCGCTCGACTATCGTCTATCGGCTGATCGACGATCGTCTATCAGTTGGTCGACGCCTTGTCTGCGTTGATAGCTCGACTATCTGTTCTGATAGATCGACTATCTGATAGTTCGACTATCTGTTGATAGGTCGACTATCTGTTCTGCGTTGATAGCTCGACTATCTGTTCTGATAGATCGACTATCTGATAGTTCGACTATCTGTTGATAGGTCGACTATCTGTTCTGCATTGATAGTTCGACTATCTGTTGATAGGTCGACTATCTGCTTGGCGAGGTAGTTCGACTATCTGTTCTGATAGATCGACTATCTGATAGTTTGACTATCTGTTGATAGGTCGACTATCTGCTCCGCTTTGATAGTTCGACTATCTGTTGATAGATCGACTATCCGTTTCGTCTTGATAGTTCGACTATCTGTTGATAGTTCGACTATCTGTTGTCTTTGATAGTTCGACTATCTGCTGATAGATCGACTATCTGGTTTGTTTTGATAGTTCGACTATCTGTTGATAGATCGACTATCTGTTTTCTGAGGTAGGTCGACTATCTGCTTGATAGGTCGACTATCTCTGTACGCTTAATAGTTCGACTATCAGTCCAAGATAGACCGACTATCTGATAGTTCGACTATCTGTTCTGATAGTTCGACTATCTGCCAGGGTAGGTCGACTACCTGGATCGTTCGACTATCTGCCCGATAGTTCGACGATCTCCGTGCGTCGTTCGACGATCTTTGAGGGTCGTTCGACGCTTTCTGTCTGCCTTTATATTTTGTATTTATTTATTATATTTAATTAATTAATACATTTTCTGGCACATTGTTTTAAGTTGTATGATAAAATTACCAGGCAATATTTGCTCCATCTCTTTTGCCTGAGCCAAATCTTTTTAAGATAAAGTTGTTTGTCTTATTAGCTGTCATTATAAATTACTTTATCTATTGTCAGCCCTTTATAGCCGTTAGACTGAAAAGTCTTCTTTTTGCTATAAAGAGATTATTTCTGATGTGACTTTATTTAGTCCTTCTGTTATTTGATTTGTGCCTGCAGCTTCTTAGAAAGAGGTTTACTCCTTTTATAGAATGTTTTGCTGCAGAGATGTTTTTGTCTTCTTGATATTTACAGCCCAGGTCTCAAGGCTCAGAAGAAGACAAATAATTCAAATGGAAGAGAGCCGTTGCTTGCTGATGTTATATAAAGGACCCTTTGAAGAAGGATTCAAGCTAACTAATAGCTAACCAGTTGTTCATTCAAGCTTTCAAGCCTTCATCAAGAAAAAGTTTTCTGCTCTCAGCAATTTCCATCTAACTGAGAAGTGTTAAGATCTTCATCTCTTCTTCACCTGAGTTCTCCTGCTTTCAGGAAGTTCAAACTCAGAGTTCCTTTGAAGAAGAAGAAGAAGAAGATAGCTGCTTGAAGATCTTTGATTTTATTATTTACTTTCTTCCTGTAGCTTTTCCTTCAGAACTTTCTGAAGAGTTTTCTGCACTGAAGCAAGACTTCACCTGGACATCTTTGAGCCAAGGGGAGCCTTGATTCTTTAGAGCTTTCTAGCTCAGTGCAAGTTTTTGTGCTTCTCTAATCTTTGTAAAATAGAGAAGACATCTTAACCTTCTTCCCCCTCCTATACAGGGTTATTACTCCCTTCAAAAGTATCCCTTGGTGGCAGGGCACCTGATCAAAAACCTGTGCTTGGTTTTTTAGACACCTGATCAAAAGTCTAAAGGGTTTCTGGATCTACCTGAAGCAGATCCTGTTGGTGGCAGGGCACCTGATCAAAAACCTGAGTGGATTCCTACCGTGTGGGTAGAAGAGTGGACGTACCCAAGTTGTTTGGGGAACCACTATAAATTTCCTTGTGTCGTCTGGATTCCTTTGTTTAATTCCTGCATTGTGGCTGTGATTAGATATAACTAGGTTGCTAGTTGCTGATTAGGTTTTCCAAGCCTTAACTGTAATTACAGTTAGCTTGAGTTTGTACACATCACTTGTGTTAGGCTATAGGGTTAACTTTATATCTATAATCTTTTCATTCCGCACTTCACTCCAAGGGAGTTGGGTAGACTATTAAGTTTTGTCTGTGCAAAATTTGATAACTCTATTCACCCCCCCTCTAGAGTAGTATCTATCCCTTCACTTTCAATTGGTATCAGAGGGAGGTTGACTGACTGAATAGGCTAACACCTAAGTCACAAGATCCTGATAGATACCAAGAGCTTATAGATATTCACTATCATGGCCCAGTCCAAGGATTATTCTAGCACCAGACCTCCAGCATGCAACTTAGCTAAGTTTGGCATCTGGAAGGCAAGGATTAAATTATATATGAACTCTATTGATGAAAGTATTTTTGCTTCTATTTTGTCAGGTCCCCCAAGAGCACCTGCTGCTGCTTCTGCCTCATCATCTGATATGAGTGCAGTGCCTCCTCCAGATTACAATGATGAATACAAGAAGGCCAAAATAGCAGATGCCAAGGCAATGAACATACTGGCTCAGACAATGTCTGATGAGGTGTTCCAGAAGGTGGCTGACTGCTCCTCAGCAAAGGCCATGTGGGACACACTGAACCAGATTGTAGCTGGTTCAGCTGATGAAAGGAAGGACAGAAGGTCCAACCTGATCTCACAGTATGAGAACTTCAAGAAAACTGATGCTGAATCAGTTGAAGCTATGTACACCAGGCTCAGCTCAATCATCAATGAGCTGAGGACCCTGGACAAGGACATATCATTGACAGAGGTCAATGATAAGATTCTTATGTGCTTCCCTAGCACATGAAATCTAAGAATCTGGCCCATCAAGGAAGCCAGAAGTACTAATGAGATCTCAACTGAAGCTCTCCTCGGCAAGCTCAAGTCTTTTGAGCAAGTGCTGAAGACCAGAGAAGCAGAAGCTGAAGCCAAGACCCCCACTCCAACAAGAAAAGAGCAATCTCTAGCTCTTAAGGCTGCAGATGTTTCTGAAGGCAGCCAATCTAATGAGGAACTTATGGCATTGTTTGCCAAAAGGTTTCTCAAGATGGGGAGAAAGGAGTTCAGAAAGAAGTCTTCACGCTATGAAGACAAACCAAGGTATGATCGCTCTCCCGCTAAAGAAATTATTTGTTATGGTTGCAGGAAGCCTGGACATATCTTGCCAGAATGTCCAGAGGAGAAGAACAAAGAAAAGAGAAAAGAAAAAGAACAACATAGGAAGCACTCCAAGCCATCCTCCTACAAAAACAAAAAGAAGGAGAGAGGTTTCATTGCTGAAACCTGGAGTGATTCTGATGAAGAATCCTCCTCATCAAGCTCCAGTGAAGATGAGGAAGAGAAGAAGGCAAAAGAAGTTTGCCTAATGGCAATAGATGCCTGCAGGAACCACTCTGCTGCAGAGAGTTCTGATTCTGATGAAGAGATGCCTACAGAAGATGAGGTACTTTCTTCTTATGATTTTACTTCAGAAGAATTTAAATTAGAATTTAAATCTTTATGTTTAGATTTAATTAGCTCAGAAAAGGAAATAAAAGAACTTAGAAATAGGTTAGCTGACTCAGAATCAATAGCCTCTGAAAATGTTAGGTTAAAGGAAGAACTCACTACTTGTAGTGAAGAAATTAAATTTCTTAAAATAGAGTTAGCTAAGTCTAAGAGATTAGAGGAATCACTCAATGGTAGAAGCCTTAAGCTGTTAGAAATTACCAGCATGACTAACACTAGGTCAGGTAATGATAAACTAGGCTTAGGAGCTTCTCCCAGTGAACCCCCAGTCCTTCTTAAAAATAATCTTTCAACTCCAGTGAACTTCATTTCAGCTAGTGGAAAGAAGAACACTGAGCAAGTAAATCTGGTTAATAAAACCTTAAATAAAGCTAAGAGAGAAAAGAGAAAGAAGTTCTTTAAAGAAATGCAAAGAGCGTCGAACGCCGCTCGACGATCGGAAGCTCCATGGTCGAACGAAGCTCGACGATCTGAGCGCCCATCGTCGAACGTCGATCGACGATTTCAACATGATTTTCAAAATCATAATCAATTTCATAGAAACCTAAATGAGAATAGAAACCCTAGGTTTGTTGACCCATCATCTGCATGGAGAATCCCACCTAGGAGATCTCACCCACTAGGTTATCACCCTCAGCCTGCATTCTCATATATTTCCAGTTTTTCTTATGTGAAAAACAAGGGACCCAAGGTTACCTGGGTCCACTCTGTCTAAATAATTGTCTTGCAGGTGAAGGCCTATCCAATCACTCAAAATAAGTGGTATTTGGATAGTGGATGCTCTAAGCATATGACAGGAAATAAAGATCTTCTGTCAAAGTTCAAAGCTAAGCTCGGCCCAAAGGTTATCTTTGGAGACTCCAGCTGTGGTCAGACAGAAGGCTATGGCAAGATCACAATTGGAGCAGTTACTTTCAAGAGAGTTGCTTATGTCAATGGACTGAAGCATAATCTGATTTCAGTCAGCCAGCTATGTGATGCTGGCTACCAGGTTTCATTTTCTAATTTCTCTTGCAACATTACTTTAAATAATAATGTTGTTTTAGTAGGTATTAGAATAGGTAATATCTATTTAGTAGATTTCAATTCATCTCATTCTGAAATCTGCCTGTTTAATGAAGTAACCCTTAATAATAATTCTTTATGGCATAAGAGGCTTAGCCATGTAAACCTTAAAAATATATCTAGGTTATCTAAGCACAACCTTGTTAGAGGTTTACCTTCTTGCCCCTACAAGAAGGAGAGCCTAAGCAAGGCTTGTCAGCTAGGCAAGCAAACCAAAAATTCTTTTAAATCTATAAATAAAAGTGATTCTCCTAGAATCCTGTATTTATTACATTTGGACCTTTTTGGCCCAATAAATGCACAGAGTTTAGGAGGGAAGTATTACACATTAGTAATTGTAGATGACTTCTCTAGGTTCAGTTGGGTTTTCTTTTTGAGAACTAAGTCTGATAACTTCAAAGCCCTTACAGACTTTCTATTATGTGTGCAGACTGAGTACTCTACTCATGTGGCCTTGATCAGAAGTGATCATGGTACTGAGTTTGACTCTCTTCTCATGCAAGAATTCTGTGAGAGAGAAGGTATCAAACATAGCTTCTCAGCTCCTAGAACTCCCTAACAAAATGGGGTAGTTGAAAGGAAGAATAGAACACTAATTGAAGCTGCTAGTACATTGTTGGCAGATGCTAACATGCCTCTATCCTATTGGGCAGAAGCTGTTAGTACAGCCAACTATGTCTTGAATAGAAGTTTGATACACAAACTTAAGTGTAAAACTCCTTATGAGTTGCTTAAAGGAAAGAAACCAAAAATTAATTACTTTAGAGTTTTTGGCTGTATTATTTATATTCATAATAATAATAAAGAATATATTAGAAAATTTGAAGCAAAAGCTTCAATGGGAATTATGCTTGGATATTCCCAAGTAAGCAAAGCTTATAGGGTTTATAACAAGTCAACCTGTAAGATAGAAGAATCTGTGCATGTGACTTTTGATGAGTCTCGGATGTTTTACAAGGAGAAGGAAAATTCTCCTTCCTCCAGTTCTTTGCAGGTACCTGATGCCCCTCAAGAAATTCTTCAACTATCAACTCTTCAGATCACTGAATCAGACAGTGATGAAGACATTGCTGAAGCAATTGTTGTTCCACCAACAGTAGATCAAATTCCTCCTGAGGAATTAATCCCAACTGTTGCTGAAGATCACATCCCACCTGCTGATATTGTCACACTTAGAGATCACCCCACATCTCAAGTGATTGGAGACATATCAGCTGGTGTGCAAACAAGACACCAATTAAGACAGGATGTGATGCATGCTTGTTTCCTCTCACAGGTTGAGCCCCTCACCTTTAAAGATGCAGAGCTAGATCCCCACTGGATCATTGCAATGCAAGAGGAACTCAATCAGTTTGAGAGATGTAAAGTTTGGACTTTGGTTCCAAGACCTAAAGGCCAACTGATCATAGGCACCAAGTGGGTGTATAGAAATAAGTTAGATGCAAATGGAATTATAGTAAGGAATAAAGCAAGGCTTGTAGCTCAGGGCTACAGACAGGAGGAAGGTATAGACTATGACCAAACCTTTGCTCCTGTTGCAAGGCTAGAAGCAATAAGGATCTTCTTGGCCTATGCAGCCTACATGAAGTTTAAGGTGTTCCAAATGGATGTCAAAAGTGCATTCCTAAATGGTGAGCTTAAGGAAGAGGTGTTTGTTGAACAACCACCAGGGTTTGTTTCTTCAACTCAGCCTTCTCATGTGTTTAAGTTGCAGAAAGCTCTTTATGGACTAAAGCAAGCTCCTAGGGCCTGGTATGAGACCTTAGCTAGTTTCCTGCTAGAGCACAACTTTACTAGGGGAGTAGTTGATAGAACCCTTTTCGTCAAGCATCACAAGGACACAATCCTGTTAGTTCAGGTGTATGTAGATGATATTATTTTTGGCTCCACTGATCCCAAACTGTGCAAAAAGTTTTCCAACATGATGCATTCCAAGTTTGAGATGAGTAGCATGGGTGTGCTGTCTTACTTTCTTGGTCTCCAAGTTAAGCAAGATGCTGATGGTATCTTCATCTCCCAATCCAAATATGCCAAGGAATTGGTAAAGAAATTTGGGATGGCTGATGCTTCAGCAATGCCTACACCTATGGCTACTAATGTAGTTATTGATTCTGATGATCACGGCAAGCCAATTGATCAAAAGAATTATAGGGCCATTGTTGGTTCCCTATTATATCTAACTGCAAGTAGGCCAGATATAATGTTTGCTACATGCCTTTGTGCTAGATTCCAGGTCAACCCCAAGGAATCTCATCTGATTCTTCTAAAGAGAATCCTGAGATACCTGAAGGGATGTCCAGATCTAGGACTTTGGTACCCAGCTGAGTCAGAGTTTGAATTAATTGGATATTCTGATTCTGATTATGCTGGTTGCAGAGTTGACAGGAAGAGCACCTCAGGAACTTGCCAGTTCCTGGGAGAGAGATTGGTCTCTTGGTTCTGTAAGAAGCAGGCTTCTGTCTCAACTTCAACTGCAGAGGCTGAATATATAGCAGCTGCCAGTTGTTGTTCACAGATCCTGTGGATTCAAAACCAGCTTGTGGATTATGGTTACTCACACAAGAACACCAAGATCATGTGTGATAGTACCAGTGCTATCTCAATTGCACAAAATCCAGTGCACCACTCTAGAATGAAGCACATTGAGATTAGGCACCATTTCCTGAGAGATTGTGTGGAAAAGAACAAGATCTGTCTTGAGTTCATATCCACTGAGTTTCAGAGAGGTGATATATTCACCAAGCCTTTAGATGAACAGAAGCATCTGTTCTTTTTAGTTCAATTAGGCATGATTAATGGACGAGACTAAGTTGACTATATCTGCCTATGTTGAAATCTGTTTGAAGATAGTCGAACGACGTTCGAAGATAGTCGATCGGGCCAAGCCCATCGTCGACCTATGGTTGATGAAAGTTTGTCTGATTGAAGATCGTCGATCGACGTTCGACCATCGTCGAACAGGTTGATCTCATCGTCGATCTCAGAACGACGACAGCTTGTTGCTTGTGAAGCCAGAAATAGCCGAACGATGGTTCGACTACTCTGCTTCTGAGCCGATCGTCGAACGGCCGTTCGACTACCGGGTCAAGTATCTTTTTAATAGATCGACTATTCCCGGTCTAATATAAAGCCGATAGTCGACCTAGGTTAAAAGATCTTGTGTTTTATCGTTGACGGAGCGTGCCCTTTCGCATTCTGCTTTCCCGCTTGCGATTTCCGGGCGTTTCGTCTTCTTCGTTCTCTGCAGCTTTCTCGAGCTTTCTCCAGCGAATCAATGGCGGTTTCTCCAGCAGTTCTAGCAGTCGTGAAGTTTGATGCAGGCTTTAGCGTGGATTTCGACGCGTTCAGTAGCTGCGATGCCGGAATCGTAGAAGTTCTACAGCTGTGCAGGGATCAAGGACTCGAGAAGTTAATGTCTACAAGGATTAAGATAAACATCCCAGAAATCAAAGAATGGGCTTTCACGTCGTCTTCCACAGACGATTCGATGACTGGTACCATCGGCGGAGAAGAGGTAATCCTAACTCCGGCCGTTTTGTCTGATGTTTTTGGATTAGTTAATGGTGAAGAGGATTATGAGCAAGATGCTCAGGAATTCGGAAGAATGCTAATTGAGCTGGGACATGCTGAGGGCATTCCCACGAAGCTGCTCAAAGTAAATTTCCCCTTCAAGATCAAGTTTCTTGCTGAGCTGGTAGGAAAAGTGCTCCTCGGTAAGCACTCTGCTCACGATAATATAACAAGGCAGCAATTCGCACTGATGTGTGCGATTGTTAATCGGAAAAGGATAGATTGGGCAGCAGTTGTGTTTGATTTAATAAGGAAAAAGACTGGTAAGAAGGAAGTCACCCTAGGAAGGGTCATTGGAATCTTCCTTAAGGAAAAATACCCCCAGCTGCTGAGTTCAATCGCAACAACAATCAATGCAAGCAAGAAGATGGATCCCAACCTGTTCTCTAAATGGAAGAGAACTTTTGTGAAACCTGCTCCAGCGACATCTGAGGACACCAGGACTGTATCAGTCACTCCTCACCATGTTGAAGCTGGCTCAGCTCTTCCCTCCTCCTCTTCTGCTTTGCTGTCTGCCTCAGTTGAAGTACCATCAACTTCAGCTGAAGTACGACCTTCTTCCTCTTCTGCTCCAGAAACAACTACGGTTGTTCCTCTTTCCCCTCCAGTTTCTCCTCTTCCTGCACATCAGACTAGGATATCTGCTCCTAGCTTTGATTTGTTAGGATCTGAGAGAATTCCTACTCCTCCTTTGTCTCCCATTCATTCCCCAGTTAATTCTCCAATTAACTCTCCTGCTCCATCTCCTGTTCAATCCCCTGTCAATACCACTTCTCATCCCAGCACTACTACCATATCTGCTGCAGCTCCATCCACTTCACATCCTTCATCTCTTGAGATCTCTCCTGAGCTTATCTCCCGCATTGTGGAGCTGATTACCCCGTCAATCAAGACCATGATTGAAGAGGCAATCGCCCCCCTTGCAGCCTCCATTGATATCTTATCTGCCTCCATCAAATCCCTTTCAAAATCTGCTGAGCCATCTTCCTCAAGGGGCCTGGTTTCAGTCTCCACTGAAATCAGGCAGGGGGAGATGTTCCATGAAGATGCCTCAGAACATCCTGCCTCCCTTCCAGCTACAACAGATACAGTCATGACAGCTCTAGAAGAGTCTGCTCCAGCTGAGAAAGAAATAGCTCCAGTGTTATCTGATAAGGAAATAGCAGATGGAATCATGTTATCTGAGATTGCAGTAAAAGTCTGCCTAGAAGACCTCACCACTCCTATGGTTGCTAGATTCCTAGAAGGAATTATAACTTCATATCTAGATGAATCATGGGAGATGGTCAAGTATGAAGGTAACTCATTCATCCGTTTTGTTGATGAGTCAATTAATTTGTTAGTTTGTGAATTCCTGGAAGGAATGATTTCTGTTTATTTAGCAGATCTGTATTCATAATTCTACAGATGTTATTAGAGAAGATTTAGCTGCTCAGATCATAGCAGTTGTTTCTGAAGCTGATCCAAGTGTTCCTAATATTCAAGTAGATCCTGAATTGGAATTTTTTTTAGATAATAGAGAAGATGAGTCTAAGAAAGATGAAGTCAAAGATGACTCTCCTGTTCTGAATTTGGAAGAAGTTCAAGCAAGAGCTGCCTGGGATTTAAGAGTACAGTCTGTTGGAACACCCTTTTTATATTTGGGTCAGGATAACTATGCTAAGGATTCATGACCTCATTGTATAGCATAGGTCATTGAGTGTGAGTTTAGAACTTAGGATATTTGAGATTTTAGTTCTGCTCAGCTCTGCGGATAGTCGACCCCAGCTCGACGTATCGTCGTCCTCAGCTCGACGCATAGTCGACCGCTGCTCGACGCATAGTCGATCGCAGCTCGACGCAGCGTCGTCCTCAGTTCGACGTAACGTCGACTTCAGCTCGATGTTTTGGCATGATTCTCTCTGCATCCTTAATCACTCTCTGATCGACGGATAGTCGAGCTCAGATCGACGACTTATGATGAATTCAATGTTTTGGATTCTCCCGTCGGTTGTCATTGGAAATTCAAATTAAAGATCACCAAAGCAGTTATTACAAGAGATCCCCTGGCCGTTTCAAGACTTAATTGGTCCATATCTCAAGGAATTTTCTTTGGAAATCAATTAAGGCACTTCCTTCCAAGGCATGGACAGTTAAGGAATGCATTGAATGCCCTGCCAACGGCTATCTATCAGACAGTAGTAATTCTATTACTTAGAGATTTTTGGAGAGAGATATACAGTTATTCAGATTTGTTATAGAGAACATTCTTCATCTTCTCTCTCTCTCAGAATCTGCTGCAGAGAATTCAAAGAGAAGAACATCACTCAGAAAAAGATCATCATCAATTCTTTCTGATTCTCTTCTGCTCTGCAATCAACTCTTCTACAGACTGCCTTCTACCTTCAGACATCAAACACTCAGTGTCTGAGTTATCTATTGCTGAAGAAGGACAAGCAGTGAAGAGCCTGTCACCCTTGTGCAAAGCTTCTTCTACCTGAACTCATCTACATCTCAGGGGGAGCTTTGACATCATCAAAATCCACAAGCTTCTCTTTGATAGTTGACAGAGAAGCATACTCATCCTTTCTTTACCTTATTCCATCTGTACAGGGTTTTAACTCCCTTCAAAAGTTACCCTTTTGGTTAGCTGAGACCTTGTCAAAATCAGTGGTGGCAAGACACCTTATCAAAAAATCTGGTGGTGCCCAGGACACCTGATCAATCATCCTGCAGTGGATTCCTATCAAAGGGTGATAGAAGAGTGGACTACCCAAGTTTGGGGAACCACTATAATTTCCTTGTGTCTTCTGTGGTTTATGTTTACTTCTTGCT
The DNA here is from genome assembly GCA_039513925.1 of Platanthera zijinensis. Taxonomy (NCBI): domain Eukaryota; kingdom Viridiplantae; phylum Streptophyta; class Magnoliopsida; order Asparagales; family Orchidaceae; genus Platanthera; species Platanthera zijinensis. The sequence goes on along the minus strand of CM077079.1, from coordinate 132,829,887 downwards.
GTGTGCTGTGTGCTGTTTGCTTTATCATATATTTAACCATTGCATAACTCACTTTCTACACTAAGTAAATCAAAAGTTTTAAATACATCAATCTATTTGAACTTACTCTATTCACCCCCCTCTAGAGGTAGATAGATCTTATCACCTAACTTTCACAGTCTTTGTTGGAAGAGAAAGAAAAGGAACTGCAAGGTGAAAAGTCAACCATCTGGGATGACTCACCAGGGTTGGACTTAGATTCCCTTCTGGCTCTGGATGCCATGGAAGAGGAAAGAGAAAAATCTGCTCTGAAGCTTAAAGAAAAGGCTGTTTCAGAAGCCTATGATCCTTATGAAAATCCTCCCTCATCTCATTCTGATGATGAAGATGATTCTGATGTTTCTGAGAAGTCAAAGAGAAAGAAAGCTGCCCAAAAGAAGAGAAAAGCTGCTCCTCCTCCTCCTCCCAGTAAGGATAATGATACTCCTTATTATATTCTGAAGGGCATTGACCCTAAATCGAAGGAATTTCAGCACTGGATGTGGTTTTCAAAGAACCAGCAGAAAGAAAGGAAAAGAACTAAGAGGTATGATAGTCCTGTTTCAAGATGGACTCCCAGAGGTCCTCCTCCTCCACCTCCAGGTGCAGGAGCCTCTGGGAACCTATCAGCTAATCCTGCTGCCTCTTTTGGAAGATCTGCTTCTTTTCAGCCCCAGCCAAGACAAAGTTATCAAAGCTCGCAAGGCAAATCGTTTTCTGGTTCTCAAAGACAAATGAAGGAGGCTGTGGTTCAAAGACCAACCTTTTCCCCACCTCCTTCTCCAAAGAAAAGAATTCCATCTCCAACACCAGTTCAGTCTGAGAAAATTGTTTCAAAAGGTAAATAGTTTACTTTGTTTTAAAATTCTAGCAAGAACCATTTTGCTAAGTATGCTTCATATGTCTTATCTAGTTATTCAAGATAAAATAGCTGAGGCTGCTCCTCCTGAGCCTGTTTATGAAAATCCTGAGCTTGATCCTAATTTTAGGATGGCTCGTTTCCAAGAACTAGTTGGAGCAGCTCAAATAAGAAAAGCTAGAGCAGAAGGAAAAGATACGACTGGTCTAACTACCATGTCTGCTTACAGAAAGAAAGAGTTTGAAAAGTTCCAGGTTAATCCTGAGATTTTTGATCCATCAAAATATATGGAAAAGCATCCTGAAGCAGTAGTCCCAAGAGCTGCAGAACTGAAGATCATTGGTGAGCAGGACCTGAAACTGTCAAAGAAAGAATCTGATGATCCTTTAAGGAAAATCTCTTTTGTTTCTAGCTCTTCTGTATCTAAGTCTGACTCTGTTGATCCATAGTTTGATTAACTGCTGTGCTATATTTGTTTATCTGTTTGATAATCTGCTAGTTAATTGTTAACTATTTACTATATTATTTTATTGCTCTTTAGCTAGCTTTATGTTTTAGATGTTGAGAGACTTAACTCAAATAGGGGGAGATTGTTGGTACCCTAGTTTGATTTGAGTTTAGTCCTGTCTTTGTTAGTCCCTTGACCCAAGAAATATCTATGGTCAATGGTTAGTAGTCTAGCTGTAGAGTCCTCACTTTTCCAGATTGAGAATTTGGTTAAGTAGTTTTTTCGTTCGACTATAGTCGAACGCCGCTCGACTATCGTCTATCGGCTGATCGACGATCGTCTATCAGTTGGTCGACGCTTTGTCTGCGTTGATAGCTCGACTATCTGTTCTGATAGATCGACTATCTGATAGTTCGACTATCTATTGATAGGTCGACTATCTGTTCTGCGTTGATAGCTCGACTATCTGTTCTGATAGATCGACTATCTGATAGTTCGACTATCTGTTGATAGGTCGACTATCTGTTCTGCGTTGATAGTTCGATTATCTGTTGATAGGTCGACTATCTGCTTGGCGAGGTAGTTCGACTATCTGTTCTGATAGATCGACAATCTGATAGTTCGACTATCTGTTGATAGGTCGACTATCTGCTCCGCTTTGATAGTTCGACTATCTGTTGATAGATCGACTATCCGTTTCGTCTTGATAGTTCGACTATCTGTTGATAGTTCGACTATCTGTTGTCTTTGATAGTTCGACTATCTGCTGATAGATCGACTATCTGGTTTGTTTTGATAGTTCGACTATCTGTTGATAGATCGACTATCTGTTTTCTGAGGTAGGTCGACTATCTGCTTGATAGGTCGACTATCTCTGTACGCTTGATAGTTCGACTATCTGTCCAAGATAGATCGACTATCTGATAGTTCGACTATCTGTTCTGATAGTTCGACTATCTGCCAGGGTAGGTCGACTACCTGGATCGTTCGACTATCTGCCCGATAGTTCGACGATCTCCGTGCGTCGTTCGACGATCTTCGAGGGTCGTTCGACGCTTTCTGTCTGCCTTTATATTTTGTATTTATTTATTATATTTAATTAATTAATACATTTTCTGGCACATTGTTTTAAGCTGTATGATAAAATTACCAGGCAATATTTGCTCCATCTCTTTTGCCTGAGTCAAATCTTTTTAAGATAAAGTTGTTTGTCTTATTAGCTGTCATTATAAATTACTTTATCTATTGTCAGCCCTTTATAGCCGTTAGACTGAAAAGTCTTCTTTTTGCTATAAAGAGATTATTTCTGATGTGACTTTATTTAGTCCTTCTGTTATTTGATTTGTGCATGCAGCTTCTTAGAAAGAGGTTTACTCCTTTTATAGAATGTTTTGCTGCAGAGATGTTTTTGTCTTCTTGATATTTACAGCCCAGGTCTCAAGGCTCAGAAGAAGACAAATAATTCAAATGGAAGAGAGCCGTTGCTTGCTGATGTTATATAAAGGACCCTTTGAAGAAGGATTCAAGCTAGCTAATAGCTAACCAGTTGTTCATTCAAGCTTTCAAGCCTTCATCAAGAAAAAGTTTTCTGCTCTCAGCAATTTCCATCTAACTGAGAAGTGTTAAGATCTTCATCTCTTCTTCACCTGAGTTCTCCTGCTTTCAGGAAGTTCAAACTCAGAGTTCCTTTGAAGAAGAAGAAGAAGAAGATAGCTGCTTGAAGATCTTTGATTTTATTATTTACTTTCTTCCTGTAGCTTTTCCTTCAGAACTTTCTGAAGAGTTTTCTGCACTGAAGCAAGACTTCACCTGGACATCTTTGAGCCAGGGGGAGCCTTGATTCTTTAGAGCTTTCTAGCTCAGTGCAAGTTTTTGTGCTTCTCTAATCTTTGTAAAATAGAGAAGACATCTTAACCTTCTTCCCCCTCCTATACAGGGTTATTACTCCCTTCAAAAGTATCCCTTGGTGGCAGGGCACCTGATCAAAAACCTGTGCTTGGTTTTTTAGACACCTGATCAAAAGTCTAAAGGGTTTCTGGATCTACCTGAAGCAAATCCTGTTGGTGGCAGGGCACCTGATCAAAAACCTGAGTGGATTCCTACCGTGTGGGTAGAAGAGTGGACGTACCCAAGTTGTTTGGGGAACCACTATAAATTTCCTTGTGTCGTCTGGATTCCTTTGTTTAATTCCTGCATTGTGGCTGTGATTAGATATAACTAGGTTGCTAGTTGCTGATTAGGTTTTCCAAGCCTTAACTGTAATTACAGTTAGCTTGAGTTTGTACACATCACTTGTGTTAGGCTATAGGGTTAACTTTATATCTATAATCTTTTCATTCCGCACTTCACTCCAAGGGAGTTGGGTAGACTATTAAGTTTTGTCTGTGCAAAATTTGATAACTCTATTCACCCCCCCTCTAGAGTAGTATCTATCCCTTCACTTTCATGCTCTTCTTCTCTCTTCTTAATGAATTGCTCATAACTCTTGAGCTTTCCTAGAAGAGCTTCTGTGGATAACTCACAGACATTCCTTCCATCTTTAATTGACCAGATTCTTGAGTCCCAAGAGCTAGGGAAACAAGTCAGTATCTTATCATTTATCTCAGTGAGAGATATGTCCTTTTCTAGTGATCTAAGCTCACTGATGATTAGGCTCAGTCTGTTGTACATGTCAACAACTGACTCAGACTCTGCCTTTTTGAAGTTCTCATACTGGGTGATGAGGTAGGATCTCCTATCCTTTCTTTCATCTGCAGAACCTGATACAATTTCTGAAAGTTTTTCCCAGATCTCTTTGGCAGTATTGCATTCAGCTACTTTCTGGAAAATGTCATCTGACATGGTTTGAGCCAAGATGTTCATGGCTTTAGCATCTGCTGCCTTCCACTTCTTTATGTCAGCATCAGTTCCTGAAGGAGGAGGAACAGCTGATGTACTTGTTTCTGTGGGAGGCCTTGGACAATCTGTCAACACAGAATTAAAGATGTCCTCATCAAATGAATTCATGTAAAGTTTAATCCTTGCTTTCCATAGTGCAAACTTAGAGAGATTGCACATAGGAGGTCTGGTGCTAGCAAAGTCCTTGTTTTGTGCCATGAGTTTTAAAGATAAGTAAAACTAAAAGAAATAACCCTTTTGAGAGAGATGATCTTATCAGAGATCCTTTGATCCAGGTGTTAGCCTGTATGAGTGATTAACCTCCCTCTGATACCAATTGAAAGTGAGGGATAAGATCAATCCTAACTCTAGAGGGGGGTGAATAGAGTGATTTAAAATAATTTTGAGAATTAAAACTTATGTGGAGAAAAGGCTTAGATTTACTTAGTGTATGGTGCTATAGCAATTAATCAAAGAAAGAAGAGAATCACAGCACAAAGCAAAACACAAAGAAACAAGCAACCAGAATGCACAAGGAGCTATAGTGGTTCCCCAAAATCTTGGGTAGTCCACTCTTCTATCACCCTTGATAGGAATCCACTTCAAGATGAGTTGATCAGGTGTCTTGAGCACCAGAGAGTTTTTGACCAGGTTCTCACAAACCAAAGGGGCTGATTTTTGACCAGGTTTCAGCAAAACCAAAGGTAACTTTTGAAGGGAGTTAAAACCCTGTACAGAAAGAAAAAGAAAAAGCTGATGGTGTCTTCTCTATCAATAAGTAGAGAGAAGCAAAGTGGATCTGTTGATGTTGTCAGAGCTCCCCCTGAGATCAAGAAGTAGTTCAGGAAGGAGAACTTTGCATAAGGGTGACAGGTCTTCAATGATCTGATCTGCTCCAGCAAAAGATGATCCAAACAAGTTGGATGGTTGTGTCTGAAGCAATCAGAATTCCTGTGTGTAAGCTTGAATGAATATCACAGAGAGCAAGAGAGAGAGAGGTATATGCTTGTTCTTGTTGAATGATAGAATATCTCTCTGAATTCTTCTTCTGAGTCTTTGATAACCGTTGGCAGCCAGCATTAAATGCTTTCCTTAAATGTCCATGTCTCCAAAGGAAGTGTCAGGCAAACATTCCTTAGAAAATTCTTTGAGCCATGCACTAGATTTGCTGTAACGGTCAATAAATCTTCAGCATTAATTGTTCTGACAGAAGGAATTTGAATTCCTATTCAAAACTGACGGGAGCCTGGAAAACGTCGAGCTCACAATAAAACGTCGATCTGAGCACGACACACGTCGGCCAGAGAGTGGTTTCAGAAAGCAAAACTGGGGTTGACGGAACGTCGAGCTGAGGTCGACTCCACGTCGAGCTGAGGTCGACTCAGCGTCGAGCTGAGTTCGACTCTGCGTCGAGCTGAAGTCGACTCTGCGTCAAGCTGAGTTCGACTCTGCGTCGAGCTGAAGTAGACTCTAACTAACCTATGTGACCTTTATAACAACAAGGAGGTCACAACACAAAATCCCTATAGAAATATAGTCATCCTGACCCAAATAGTAATAGGGTGTTCCAACACAGTGGGAGAGGAAGGCAGCTCAGCTCCTCCTTCTAATCTAGGAGTAAGGAGACGACGACTCAGTTTTTCGTCCAGTCCAAGGGAGCAAGGGAGGTTGGTGGTGTCTCGATCAATTTCCGATAGAGGTTGTTTAGGAGTGTGAGGCCAGCGACGTCTTGATCGTCGGAGAGTCCTAAACCTTGGCGCTCCAGGTTCTATTGCTCCAATATTATTCTCTGTATTTTAAACTCTCTGATTATAGTGGATCTTCTCTGTCGCTTTTCTCGTGCATGTAGGAGTTTCTCTCCGACCACGTATATTCTGTCGTCTGCGATTGTGTGTGCTTTATTTCTTTCTGCATTATTTTTCTCTTATATTGCGCTATTGCTATTACGTTGCGTATCCCATGGTGTTGAGCGATCGAGGGAGATTTAATAACAATTGGTATATGAGCTAGGATCTGGTCCTCGAAAATTGATGTGCGCTGCCACAAGATGAGGGAGTTCGTTGGAGGAGGCGACATTCATTTACTAAAGGTGCCCACGGAGGACAATGTTGCAGACATGTTGACAAAGCCCATGACAGGAGTCAAGTTCAAGAACTGTCTTGACTTGTCTCACATTTGTACTTGCTGATCGTGGTGACCCCAAGGAGAGGGGGTATCTCATTTGGGAGAAGATCCAAGCTGAAGGTGGAGCATGTAATGGAAATGACATCAATGAGGAGATTGTTGGTTTAGTGCCGCTCCTTTGTCTTGAAGTGAACAAGGCGGTTCAGTGTTTTGGCCTCCTTGTATTAGGGTTTAATATAATGGGGGTTCGATTTATTTGGTCTTGAAATTAAAGGGAATCAAGAGGTGGCTTCAACGATAGGGTGTAAGAAAGAAGAGAAGCGGCCAACTGCATCCTCCTCCCCGACTCTAGATGGAACCCACCCAGGGAGGCGGCGTCTCCAGTGAAGGCGGCGACCCATTCTCGTTCTGAGCTCTCTATTTTTCCCTTGTTCATTAGGAGCGGGAGGCGGCTCAACTTCTCCGTCCAATCTAGGAGGAAGGAGACATCGACTCCGTTTTCCATCCAGTCCAAGGGAGCAAGGGAGGCTGGTGGTGTCTCGATCGATTTCCGTTAGAGGTTGTTTTGGAGTGTGAGGCCAGCGACGTCTTGATCGTGGGCGAGTCCTAAACCTTGGCGCTCCAGGGTTCTATTGCTCCAATTTTATTCTCTGTATTTTAAACTCTCTGATTTATAGTGGATTTTCTCCGGCGCTCTCTCCGTGAATGCATGAGCTTATCTCCGAACCACGTATATTCCGTATCATCTATGATTGTGTGTGCTTGATTTCTTTCTGCATTATTTTTCTTTTATATTGTGCTATTACTCTTCCGTTGCATTTCTCGTGATGTCGAGCGATCGCGAGACATTTCATAACAATTAGGAATTTTATAAAAAAATGTTCTTAAAATAGAAAATTTGTTAATAAACTCATTAAACTGTTTTCCAAGTGATTGAGCAAATAAATTGAATATAAAGTATGAGAAAATGCAAACATTAAAATCAACAAATTTGTTGATAAGGTGAAGACAAAATGAATTATAAGCAAATTTATACAAATATTATAAGTGAACGTTGTATTGCTGCAGGATCCGTCAGTTATATTTGATCTTCCAAATTTACCCCTCGCCTTCGCAATTCCAGGTCACCTCCGTTCTCCCGTTCGCTATTCGCTATTCCTGCTTTGCTGCCGCTCGCGCTTCGACACCCGCTCACGCCTCTTCCTTCTCCCAGTCTACCGATCCTCCATTGACGAGGTCATGCCATTTCTGCAATTCTTCAACGGCAACCTTCCAAGGTAATCCACCTACGCCATCTCTATCGATGCTTGCCTAAGCTTCTCCATCTACCTGCGCAACTTTTCCCCATTCAAGAATCTCCATCGGCTGCTCCCTAGGGCATCATCCAAGAATGCCCGGCGCTTATTTCGTCTTCCCCTTTCAGCTATTGCACTCCAGTTCTTCCTCCTATCCGAGTGCGGCTCCTTCTCCTCTGACTTCTCAATCAATACATCCACCCGTGCGATGCTTTCTCCCTTAGAATCTCAACCGAGTTCTCCCTAAGTTAATCAGTTTTGTTCTGTTCTATGGAGTTAAGGATTTGATAGATTTCAATTTTTCTCCACAACTTCTACATTTATGAATAAATTGGTTTCATTGGTTAACTTTATTGCGTTGTTTGAGGGTAAATAGTACATTTTAAATCAGGTGCTTTCACGTCAATTGGTTGAGTTACAACTTTCAGCTCTAGTTACTTCAAATGTGATGGCTTCAATCTACACCAACTGCATCCATACTGTAATTAAGATCATTACGGTACTTTGGTTTACTTTAGATGCAATGCTTTGAAAATGAAATCCTCCTTCATACAATCGTGATCCTAAGCCACATGCAGGGGCCGACCCATGTTTGGGCACACCCGGGCATAGGCCTGTGCTAAAGGAACCGAAGAACTGAGAACCGAACCGAAACCGTACCGAATTGGACGGTTCGGGTTGGTTCCTGGGTTGATCGGTTCGGGTCTGGGTCCTTAGAATATGAGAACCGGCGGTTCGGGTCGGTTCTCGGTTTCTACTGTCGGGTACCCGAGAACCGACCCGAGTTACTATCTAATCTTAATATTATAAATTCATAATCCGCCGGCACCAGTGGCGGACCCAGGACTTTTGCATAACCCGGACAATAATAAAATTTAATTAAAATTAGAGAAATTAAATTGACAGAAAAGTCACTTTAGACAGCGGTTATTATAATAACTGCTGTCGAAAGTGTTCCTGACAGACTTTAGAAAGCGGTTATTATAATAACCGCTGTCTAAAGTTATTATAATAACCGCTGTCTAAAGTGACTTTAGACAGCGGTTATTATAATAACCACTTTCTAAAGTGTTCCCGACAGACTTTAGACATCGGTTATTATAATAACCGCTGTCTATTCCTAGGTAAAATTCGCGAAAACACACATGATTGACGCTATAATATTAAGTATTAAGCTTTAGTTTTCGTAACTTAATAATAATACTAATCGAGTTTTCGTAGCTTAATAATTATAATAAGTTTATGTAGCTTAATAATTATAATCCGATTTCTTTCTCATTTCTGAAGCCCCCGAAACGGCGAAATCCTAGCATTTCTTTCTCCTTCCCGATGTTCCCGTCTCCCGCTTTCTTCCCCGCGACGACGCCGACTCTAGCGAGGCAGCGAGCCGCGCTCCGCCCTCCGACGGTCCCGATTTCTTCTCAGACCCAGCGACGCTGTGTAACACCCCAAAATCCAAAAGTCCTAAAATGGGGGGTGACACGGCCTGGGACACGGGCGTGCCCCACGGCGTGTCCTGCTCTGTTTTCTCGAGTGTTCTCGAGTGTGATTTTGGTCTCGAGTGGGCGTTGAGTGAGGCGACACGGTCTGGGACACGGGCGTGTCCCAGGGCGTGTCCTTCTCTGTGTGTCGTCTCGAGCACTCGACGCCATGCACTCAACGATCGTTGAGAGGCGACACGGTCTGGGACACGGGCGTGTCCCAGGGCGTGTCTTGCTCAGGTTGATGGTCAGATTGTGTACGAGAAGGACACGGCCTGGAGCCCAGGCGTGTTCTGTAGGATACAGGCGTGTCAAATGTGACACGGGCGTGTTTGGTACCCGTGTGCCTTTCGGGATTTTTGTTGATCCTGTGTCAACTGAGGGACACGCCCCTCGACACGGGAGTGTACCATGTGACACGGGCGTGTCAGGTGATTGACACGGGCGTGTCTAAGCCCGTGTTCTGGTCTGGGTAAGTCGGTTCGTGTACCGCTTGGAGTACACGGCCTGTGACACGCCATATTAGACTTTGAGACCGATTTGTGGCCGTTCGATTCCTTCATCCTATATCCAAGGGCTCAAATGATTTCCTGGTGGGTTAAATCAAGGGATTTGAATGAAGAGGTCATTCTTAACTTGGCCATTCTCTTTCTAAAAGAGAAGAGAGAAGGGAGAGGAGGAAGAAGGAGGAGAAGATCAAGCCACCGGTGGAGCTCCCGAGTTCCGATTCGAGATCTGAGGCCAGTTCTGTGGAGGCAAAGCTGCTGCGGTGCTTTACAACCGGCTAGAATTTCAATGGCTCCCAAGAGATCGTCAAGGGTAACGATCTTCCTTCTTGGACAAGTGAAGTCCTCCTTTATGCATGAGCATGGGATCCTCCACCAAAAGGGGGAAGAGTAAGTGATCCCCGTGGGTTGATAGTTGTTATCCCCAATTGAGTCTGCATTTAGAACCGGAATTGTGTAGTACGGGATAGACATGCTGTGTGAAGCCCATCTGGACAGGTTGGTCTAGATTGGTGATATTGCATATTGCGCACCGGAGAAGAATCCGCGTATAAACGTGTAGTTTGTGGAGTCAATGGGTTGTGCCTGTGAAGGGAAAGAGAAGAAAGTATTGGAATGAGGAATTCCAGGAAAACACCCTTGTAATGCTTGTGTTGTATGCTATGAAAGACCAGTTTTCTGGCACTGCATGAACTGCAGGGTTTGGGTTGAGTTTGAGTGCAAATAGAGAGTTCTGCTGAACCCGCCAAGCGACCGCGAAGGACGCCGACATTAACTCCCCTTTTTGATTGTGAAGCCGGTCTTTGGTGGATATTATGGCTATTGTGAGCTGCGAGCTCTTAAAAGGCTTCTTGCCGAACAGGAAAGGTGAAGCCGACCCGCGCCTTTAATTGTAGCCGCAAGTACGATGTGCTTGGTGATGGCAAGGTGATTTGAGCAACGAGGGGTGGTGGATCTGTACCTGCGTTATGTTGGCTGTACAAGAGAGTGCCAAGGCATTGGGATTTCGTCAGCAGCATAATGAGAGTCTTAGGCATGCGCGCCATCAAGACTAAATGCTCAATGGTGTTGATCCCGGTTCGCCGGTGTACCCAAAAGTGTGCCTGAGAGCACAGATCGTCGGGCTGGGTGGCTGACGGTTGTGATGGATTGTTTGTGCGTAAGAGCACAAGATATGTTATATCTATTGATGCATTGCTCTGCAGGGAAGGAATGCCACTGCCCCGGGAAAGGGGTAAGATATTTATAAATTGGTCAGCTGAATGCTGACCGTTGCCTTGTTTGCCACCTTCTGGATGGATTGTCCCTGTACAGGTGCTGGAGAGCCGAGCGGAAAATGAAGGGCTGAAGTCCTTGCTGCTGCTGCTGTTGCCGCTGCTGCTACTAGCCCTTGAAGGCTAAGCGAAATGTGTTGTCTTTTATTCATGTATGACCGACCTGCACGCCGATGTATGTAATCCATATGATGAAAAGAGGAACTGTAAGGCCTTAAGGCCCTAACTTTGTGTATTTGGTACATTCCTTTGGGATATATATATAAATGTGAAGTTTATATATAGTGGACATTCCGAATGGTTGAGTTCAATGTTAACTTTAAGCTTCCGCTAGCATGCTTTGAGTTAGGTTGCGTTTATGATTTGGTATTAACCTGTAACTTCACCGCTTGTTTCTCACATATAGTGTGGGGCCCCGGCCGGACCTTCTAATATACGTCATATAACGGGTGGGATCGTTACATTTTGGTATCAACTTGTCTCAGTCTTCCTCTTTCGAATTTGTGGTCAAATTCTTTTGTGGGGTGGCGAGCACGTGTCTGTGCAAACCGCTGTAATACTAATGAATTCTTGAATGTCCACTAAGGAATGCAAATACACTTGTTTGAGGAACCTGCGCATTCCTAATTGTGTACTCTTGCTTATGCGAGGGCGCGAATGTGTGCTCTTTTTGGGGTCCTTGTGTGTTCCTGCTTCTACTTTGTTCAACATTTTAGTTGCTTACTTGTGTGTTTCACGCTTGTAGGCGACTAGCAATAATGAGGGACAGCAAGAACCCCAGCATGCAATGGGGATTAATGAGCCAACACTCCCTCTTTCTGTAGCGACGGTCCGATTGATCACTGATGTGGTTTTTGCAATGATCAACGCCCGCCACGAGGGACATGTACAACCATCTGTTCCGATGGTGCCTCTCATGCCGGTTGGTGTGCCTGAGCAGATGGCAAGGAAAAGAGCATCGGCCCCGCCGTTGAATATGCGTCTGATCCAAGGACCATATACGGTCGATGAGTACTTTCATGCATTTGTGGCGTTGAGACAACATGCAGAGTGTGTGGTTGAAAGTGAGGAGACGAAGATCAACAGATTTTATAATGGTCTGCGCGAGGAACTACGAAGTCTATTGGTGGGTCCAAAGTTACTTGGCTTTTGTGCCTTGGTCACGACAGCTCGGTCTTTGGAAATGGACTTAAATCAGTTCCGGGCAAGGTACGGTGCCAGTGTGCCCACCGTTACAAAGATGCCAACATCAAGTTCTCGTAAGCGGAAGAAGAGCAGACATATGCGGGAGTCGACCTCTTTTACCACCATGGGAACCAAGGAAATGCGTGTTTGTTTTGCGTGCAGAAACGTAGGACTTATTGCCTGAGACTGCCATGGTAATGCGCCAAGGACAAAGAAAGCTAAGGCTAGAGCAGTGACAGCGAACTCCACCCATTTTCTACTCGTGTGGTACAGAAGGACATAAAGCCCGAGACTGCAGAGTTGACCCTTAGACGAGTTGAAACAAGAAGAGAAAGAACGGACTGTACATAAATAATTGTCACTATATACTGTACATATCCGCGTTTGTAATGCTGGCTCCAAAACTTGTTTCATATATGTATAATTATGTTGTGATGAATAAGCAAAACGTTAGTTTACGGCTTGTTCCACCCTATGTATTTATCTGGGTATCAGAGATACCAGTGAAACGACATGACCGTAGTGGAAAGAATGCATATTGGTAGAGGTCGTTTTGAGGTTATCGCAGACCATAGGACCATCTGTGCTGAACGAGGGACCAAGAGTGCTTGTATGCTCGCTAAGTTATTCGGTCATGCTTGAAGAAAGTATTCATGCCTCTAGCGGTCTATAGGCGGAAGGCGGGTTGAGTGACCCTTCTAGTGTGTGGTCGGTTTAGACAGATGTATTTCCTAATGAACTTTATGAGTGATGAAGTCCATAGGAGATCGACTTCGCTATTGCGTTTGTGCCAGGTGCGGAACTTGTTGCTCGCTCACCATAGCGCATTGCGCCAAAGGAAATGGCTGAATTGAAAGTCTAATTGCAATAGTTGCTGGAACAGGGATACATACACCCAAGTATGTCACCTTGGAGCACGCCTGTTCTATTTGTGAAAAAGAAAGACGGTAGTTTACGGTTATGTATTGACTATCATGAGTTAAATAAGCTGACGGAGAAAAACAAGTATCTGATTCCACGGATAAACGACTTGTTTGATCAGCTAGTGAGCTCAACCGTCTATTCCAAGTTGGATTTAAAGTCTGGATATTACAAGCTGAGGATTCAGGAAAATGACATTCCCAAGACAGCATTTGGAACACGCTACGGGCATTATGAGTTTACCGTAATGTCGTTTGACTTATGTAATACGCATTCGGTATTTATGGATCTAATGCACCGAACGTTCCGAGAGTACTTGGATCTGTTTGTGATTGTCTTCATCGATGATATCCTAGTATACTCGCAGTCGGAAGCTGATCATGCAAACCATTTGCGGTTGATGTTGCATACCTTGCGGAGGAATAAATTTTTTGCCAAATTCTCAAAGTGTGAGTTTTGACTGTCGTCGGTGGCTTTTCTTGGCCACGTGGTAAGTGGAGAGGGCATAGCAGTGGATCCGTCAAAGATAAGTGCCATCTGAGAGTGGCCAGTGATGTCTTCAGTGGCAGAGGTCAGGAGTTTCCTTGGACCGGCATGGCTACTATAGACGGTTTGTGGAAAACTTCTCACGGATTGCTTTACCTCTAACCACGTTGACGAGAAAGGATCAGAAGTTCGTTTGGACACCAGAATGCGCACGAGCTTTTGAAGAGCTGAAAAGTCGTTTGACCACGGCGCCTGTGTTGACATCGCCATATGGTACAGACGGCTATGAGATCTATAGTGATGCTTCAGGGAGCGACTTAGGCTGTGTTCTTCTGCAGTTTGGTAAAGTGATTGCTTATGACTCACGCCAGTTGAAAGTGCACGAACAGAATTATCCAGTCCACGACTTGGACTTGGCGACGGTGTTTTTTGCGTTGAAATTGTGGCGGCACTATCTATATGGCATAAAGGTGAATATCTATACAGATCATAAGAGCCTAAAGTATCTGTTGGATCAGAAGGATCTGAATATGCGACAACGAAGGTGGATGGAGTTCCTTGGGAACTACACCTTTGATATTCACTATACTCCCGGGAAGGGAAATGTAGTCGCTGATGCGTTGAGTCGTAGGACTCCAGTACGGTCAAGTTGGTTGCAGATGCATGATGAACGTCTGATCCAGGATTTGGAAGCGTTAGAGATTTCTTGTGTTGACAAGAATTCCATAGCCGATGCATGCTTGAACTGGACGGAGGTACAGTATGACCTTGCGGGCAGGGTTCAGCGAGCGACGAAGCTTGATGAAAGTCTCCAACACTATGCAAAGGATGGGTCAGATGGCCAATTCTCCTAGGATGACGGCTTGTTACGAAAAGATAGCCGATTGTGCGTCCCAAGTGCGGGTAAGTTGAGAGAAGAGTTGATGTATGAAGCTCACTTTGCAAAGTACTCAATTCACCCTGGGAGCACAAAGATGTACAAGGATATGAAGAAATTATTCTGGTGGCCAGGATTAAAGAAAGACATAGCACGTTATGTGGCTAAGTGTCAAACTTGTGCGTTGGTCAAAGCGGAATGTCAGAAGCCTGACGGTTTCCTGAAGTCGTTACCTATTCCGGAATGGAAGTTTGATGATATCTCAATGGATTTCGTGCACGGATTGCTGAGATCTCAACGCGTGAATGATTCAATCTGGGTGATTGTAGAACGGTTGACAAAAGTGGCTCACTTCTTACCGAATAAGAGGGACGATTCAGTGGAAACCTTGACAAAGATCTATGTGGAGCAGATTGTCCGATTGCACGATGTTCCCCGGAACATCGTCAGTGACCGTGATGGACGATTCACGTCAAATGATTAGAGGCTAATCCCTCAATTGTTGGGAACAAAGTTAGCATTCAATACGACCTTTCATTCCCAAACGGATGACCAAACTGAGCGGACCAACAGGACGATGGAAGATATGCTCCGAATGTGTCCCCTGGACTTTAGTAAGAGATGGGAAGATCATATCTATATGGTGGAGTTTGCCTATAATAATAGCTACCAAGCGAGCATCGGTATGACTCCGTATGAAGCTTTGTATGGTCGGAAATGCCGTACACCGCTAGCTTGGGCGGAAGCAGGCGAATCAAAAGTTTATCCGCGTAAGGATGTCGAAGAAGCTACTTCGACGATACGCTCTATTCGGGAGAGGCTGCTGATAGCCCAGGATCGACAAGCAAAGTACTACAACGCCAAGCACCGGAACGTGGAGTTCGCGGTGGTCGATTGGGTATATTTGAAGATCAAACCATTCAAAGGCGTATCCAGGATTCGGCGTTTGAAAAAGCTAAGTCCGAGATATATTAGTCCGTTTGAGGTGGTGGAGCGTGTTGGACAAGCTGCCTATCGGCTAGCTCTTTCGGCAGAATTGAGTGGCTTGCATGATGTGTTTCACATCTCAGTGCTTCAAAAAGCCGTCAAGGATCCAGCTCAAGTGATTGAGAATGATCGTGTACCGGTCGACTATGGGCTAACGACAAAGGTTAGACCCATTCAGATCGAAGATAGAGCTGATAAACAGTTGCGGAACAAGACAATCGGGATGGTCAAGGTCCGGTGGGACAATTATTGCCGAGAAGAGCTAACATGGGAGCGGGAGCAGACCATGTGCGCGGAGTTTCCCGAGTTGTTTGGTTATGCTGTTGTATCGTGCGTCTCTTGTGTTGTAACAGACATTTTGAAGTTATAGCATTATGGTTGCTGGATTTCCTTGCTGTGTACAAATTTCGGGACAAGATTTATTGTAAGGAGGGGAGGGTTGTAACATCCCAAAATCCAAAAGTCCTAAAATGGAGGGTGACACGACCTAGGACACGAGCGTGTCCCAGGGCGTGTCCTGCTCTGTTTTCTCGAGTGTTCTCGAGTGTGATTTTGGTCTCGAGTGGGCGTTGAGTGAGGCGACACGGCCTGGGACACGGGCGTGTCCCAGGGCGTGTCCTTCTCTATGTGTCGTCTCGAGCACTCGACGCCATGCACTCAACGATCGTTGAGATGCGACACGGCCTGGGACACGGGCGTGTCCCAGGGCGTGTCTTGCTCAGGTTGATGACCAGATTATGTCCGAGAAGGACATGGCCTGGAGCCCAGACGTGTTCTGTAGGACACGGGCGTGTCAAATGTGACACGGGCTTGTTTGTTACCCGTGTGCCTTTCAGGATTTTGGTTGATCCTGTGTCAACTGAGGGACACGCCCCTCGACACAAGAGTGTACCATGTGACACGGGCGTGTCAGGTGATTGACACGGGCGTGTCTAAGCCCGTGTTCATGTCTGGGTAAATCGTTTCGTGTACCGCTTGGAGTACATGACCTATAACACAGGCGTGTCACATGCCGTGTCAGCCCAAATATTTGACTTTGAGACCGATTTGTGGCCGTTCGATTCCTTCATCCTGGATCCAAGGGCTCAGATGTTTTCCTGCTGGGTTAAATCAAGGGATTGGAATGAAGAGGTCATTCTTAACTTTGTCATTCTCTTTCTAAAAGAGAAGAGAGAAGGGAGAGGAGGAAGAAAAAGGAGGAGAAGATCAAGCCACCGGTGGAGCTCCCGAGTTCCGATTCGAGATCCGATGCCAGTTCTGTGGAGGCAAAGCTGCTGCGGTGTTTTCCAACCGGCTAGAATTTCAATGGATCTCAAGAGATCGTCAAGGGTAACGATCTTCCTTCTTGGACAAGTGAAGTTCTCCTTTATGCATGAGCATGGGATCCTCCACCAAAAGGTGGAAGAGTAAGTGATCCCCGTGGGTTGATAGTTGTTATCCCCAATTGAGTCTGCATTTAGACCCAGAATTGTGTAGTACGGGATAGGCATGCTGTGTGAAGCCCATCTGGACAGGTTGGTCTGGATTTGTGATGTTGCATATTGCGCACCGGAGAAGACTCCGCTTATAAACGTGTAGTTTGTGGAGTCAATGAGTTGTGTCTGTGAAGGGAAGTAGCAGAAAGTACTGGAATCAGAAATTCCAAGAAAACACCCTTGTAATGCTTGTGTTGTATGCTATGAAAGACCAGTTTTCTGGCACTGCATGAACTGCAGGGTTTGGGTTGAATTTGGGTGCAAATAGAGAGTTCTGCTGAACCCGCCAAGCGACCACGAAGGATGCCGACATTAACTCCCCTTTTTGATTGTGAAGCCAGTTCTTGGTGGACATTATGGCTATTGTGAGCTGCGAGCTATTAAAAGGCTTCTTGCCGAGCAGGAAAGGTGAAGCCGACCCGCGCCTTTAATTGTAGCCGCAAGTACGATGTGCTTGGTGATGGCAAGGCGATTTGAGCAACGAGGGGTGGTAGATCTGTACCTGCGTTATGTTGGCTGTACAAGAGAGTGCCAAGGCATTGGGCTTTCGTCAGCAGCATAATGAGAGTCTTAGGCATGCGTGCCATCAAGACTAAATGCTCAATGGTGTTGATCCCGGTTCGCCGGTGTACCCAAAAGTGTGCGTGAGAGAATAGATCGTCGGACCGGGTGGCTGACGGTTGTGATGGATTGTTTGTGCGTAAGAGCACAAGATATGTTATATCTATTGATGCATTGCTCTGCAGGGAAGGAATGCCACTGCCCCGGGAAAGGGGTATGATTGTTATAAATTGGTCAGCTGAATGCTGACCGTTGCCTTGTTTGCCACCTTCTGGGTGGATTGTCCCTGTGTAGGTGCTGGAGAGCCGAGCGGAAAATGAAGGGTTGAAGTTCCTGCTGCTGCTGCTGTTGCCGCTGCTGCTACTAGCCCTTAAAGGCTAAGCGAAATGTGTTGTCTTTTATTCATGTATGGCCGGCCCGCGCGCCGATGTATGTAATCCATACGATGAAAAGAGGAACTGTAAAGCCTTAAGACCCTAACTTTGTGTATTTGGTACATTCCTTTAGGGTATATATATAAATGTGCAGTTTATATATAATGGACATTCCGAATGGTTGAGTTCAATGTTAACTTTAAGCTTCCACTAGCATGCTTTGAGTTAGGTTGCGTTTATGATTTGTTATTAACTTGTAACTTCACCGCTTGTTTGTGACATATATTGTGGGGCTCCGACCGGACCTTCTACTATATGTCATGTAACGGGTGGGATCGTTACACGCTGCTTCCTCCTCCCCCGCGACCGGCATATCACGTCCCCGCGACCAGCATATCACGTTTTCCGTGGCCTAGTTTTGTTGCAGTTGGAGCCTTGGAGGATACACGGTCAGGAATATTTTCTGGACTTGAAAGTTGAAATCTCATTCATTGATCACATACAGGAAGGTAATAGTGTTTTATAATTAATATTATGTTTTTAGTTTGAACAAAATTTTTCTAGTGTTTTTTTATTGATTAAACTTTAAAGGTCATTATTTTGATTTCATAGTGTGACAATGTCAAGTGTGGGGGAGTTGAATGCATATATTGTACAAATCGAATTTGATAGTGTTGTTGTTGGGCCTGCTGTAGTTGATGGAGTAGTCAATGCTAATGTAGCTAGCACGTGTGAGCCTAATCATAAACGAGACTATAAAGCTAAATCAAATATTTGGGGTCATTTTATTAAAGTGAAACAAGATTCTGAGAAAGCTAAAAAAGCCGCTTGTAATTATTGTAGCAGAGAGTACGGTTGCGCTAGTGCCAATGGCACAAGTAACATGTGGAAACATTTGAAATTTTGCAGTAAATATCCATATAATGAGGTTGATAAAAAACAGAAGATACTATCTTTTGAAAATAAAGGTGGCCAAGAGGGAGGTGATATTAGCTCAATATGATTTTTTAGTAGTTAAAAGTTTGATCAAGAATTATGTAGGGAAACCCTTGCTAAATGAATCTTTACGGAAAAGTTGTCATTCAAAATCATTGAAACTCATGGTTTTTTGTATCTAATGAGAATGTTACAATCGAGGTTTAAGCTAATATCACACACAACATTAACAAGAGACTGCATGAAACCATATGCCACAGAGAAGACAAAGTTAAAAAAGACTCTTGTTAATATGAAGTCCGTTGTTAGTTTGACAACAGATTGCTGGACATCCTTACAAAATCTTTCTTATTTATGTCTTACAACACATTTTATTGATATTGATTGGCAGCTTCAAAAGAGAATTCTTAATTTTTGTGTTATCTCTAGTCATAAGGGTAAAACACTTGGAAAAGTGTTAGAATCATGCATCTTGGATTGAGAACTAGATAGAATATGTACACTCACAGTGGATAATGCTAGTTCAAATGCAGTTGCGATTGAACACTTGAGAAAAAAACTAAATGAAAAGTTTTTTTTGTCTTTGAATGAAATTTATTTTCACATGAGATGTGCTTGTCATATTTTAAATCTGATTGTGAAAGATGGTTTGCATGAAAAGATTGACACGGTGTCTAGAATCTGAGAAGTAGTGAAGTATATCAGAAGTTCTCCTATGAGATCACATCAATTTAAAACATGTTGCGAGAAAGAAAAGATAGATTATAAAGGTTCAGTTTGTTTGGATGTGCAAACGAGATGAAATTCTACTTATTTAATGTTGAGACTGGCAATTAATTTTCAGAAGGCTTTCAAAAGGTACGAAAATGAGGTTTCAGATTTTGCTGCAGAGTTGGAGAATGGTCCACCACGAGCTTCTGATTGGGATACAACAAAGTTGTTGGTTTCCTTCTTAGAGAAATTTTACATTGCAAGTAATTTGTTCTTAAACTCAACTTATGTCACATCTAGTTCTTATTTTGAACAGGTTTTTTATATTGAGCATGCATTGGACACTTGGGCTTCCTCTTCAAATCTTCAGCATAAATCAATGGCATTGAGAATGAGGGAGAAATTTGTTGCATGTTGATTCACAATCGCATGCATAGTGTGACAATGTCAAGTGTGGCATTGGGTGATTCACAAGCTTAGGCAAGCTTATTGAAATTACCAGTTAGACATACATTTAGATATGTTGATGAGTTAATGGAAGGATGTCAAGTGACATTGCGATTGTATCACCCAATGCCACATTTAGATATGTTGATTTTGTAAGGATGTCCTGCAATCACATGCATAGTGTGGCAATGCCAAGTGTGACATCGCATGTTGATTCACCCATCGACCCGCAATCTTCAACACTCGCATAAGTACTTGATCCACAAAATAAGCTTGAATACGTGATACATTGTTATGAATTATTTTACCAATCAGAGCAAGTTGATGAGTTAATGGAAAAGGTAGTAGATGTTATGAGAGATTTATTCGACTATTACAAAAAAATTGATTCTGGACCTTCAACATCTGTTTTATCTAAGAATGACAACATGGAAGTCGATACACCTCATATTTCTCTTAAGACTCCGTTAAATGAGATGAAACAATTAAGAACTATATTTGATAGGAAGAAGAAAACACTTCAAAGTTCTTCAAACCAATCTGAGTTGGATAAATATTTGAAAGATTATTGTGATTTGGATGAACATTCTGATTAAATTGACATATTTAATTGGTGGAAAATGAACTCTAGCAAATATAAGGTTTTTTCTTTGCTTGCTAGAGATATTCTGACAATACCAGTATCTACTATTGCATCTGAGGCAACATTCAGTACTGGTGGACGTATTCTTGATTGATTTCGTAGTTCTCTTTCACCAAAGATTGTGGAAGGGTTGGTATGCTCTCAAGATTGGTTGAGGGCAACTCCATTACCAATGCAAATTGAAGAAGACTTGCATCAAATTGAAGAACTTGAGAGTGGTAATTTCTTGTAATATTTATCTATATATTTTTGTTGAGAGAAGGTCCATTACATTAACTTTTTTTTTGTTTTATTTTTACCAGTTATTTGTAGCGAACAAGAGGCTTATGAACAAGATTGTGGGTCGATGGGTGCTGTACTGCTACCTAGGTGGTACATGTGTTGTGAAATGGATTATGAAACATGGATATGGGTTAATTCTAAACTAATTAGTGAAGTGTTGCACGTTGATTCACATTTTGAAACCATCAGTTAGTTAAGATTCACATTTTTTAAGATTTACATATTTTGAAAACTTGAAATTATCAGTTAGACATACATTTAGATATATTGAAATGCCTAGATGTTTAAGAACCAAGAATCGGACCAGAACCGACCCGAACCAAACGGTTCGGATCCAGTTCCATAGTTTAGAACAGTGGGTCGGTTCCGGTTCCAAAAATTGGAACCGAACCTATACGGGTCAGTTCTTGGTTCTTTATGAAACCGAACCGAACCGATCTGAGTTGTACCCCTGCCCTGGCACGTGCCCGGGTCCAAATAATCGCGATTTGCTACAGGCGGGTTGTATTTCGCGATTTCTTTCTCTGGTTCAGGATAGAATAGACAACGGTTTATATATAAAGTCTACTCTAAGGTTCAGGGTAGAATAGACAGCGATTTATATAAAAACCGCTGTTTATTCTAGGGTTCATGGTAGAATAGACATCGGTTTATATATAAACCGTTGTCTATTCTAGGGTTTGTATATAAAGTTATAAACCGCAAGTTGCAGGCTTCCCTCTTCAGTCTTCCCTGTTCCCTAGCTTGTTCCCTGTTCACAGTCTTCGACTCTTCAGGAAGAAAAAAGAGTTGTTCTCCATTTCATTTTGGATTCCTCTCCTCATGATCTCATGGACGGTGGACCTCATTTCTTGAGTCCTGTTCAGTGTACACAGTCTTCAGGAAGAACTGAAGTTTGAAAAAGCCGCCGGCCTGCCCTAACTAAGGTAGATATTTTGGTTTCCTCATTTCCTCTCCTCATCTCCCGAGCCCTGATTTCTGACTTCTGAAATTTGTTCCAGAATCTGACATCTGAAATCTGCCCAAACTAAGGAAGAACTGAAGAAGCTGGCTTAAAATGGCATCATTGCTATCATTTTTCTGTTATTGTTGATTGTTGTAATTGATCGGACAATCTCACATTCTAATTTCTAAGGAGTGGTATTTTTCGTACTATTCTTTTTATTTAATTTAAAACGATATAATATTGTTTCTTGTTTGCTTATGAATTTCATTTAATAGGAATTCAATTGTTCTTGTGAGTTAAGATGAATACGTTTTTGTCAAAATCAGTAGCAAAAAACTTAGAGTGTAAGAGAGCTCGAATTGAGTTTAACTTAAAGGACTTACCCACAGATCCAGGTTTGCGGCAACTGATATCAAGTTATGAGGTCAATGTTCAAGATTCTGTGAGAAGATATTACTTACAAAATGGGTCATGCCAACCATATTTAGCTTAATTTCCACAAACTGTAATGAGACAAAAAGCTCAAAGATTTACTAAAAATTGGTTGGAGTATAGCAAAGCTAAAGATGCAGGATTTTGTTTGTATTGCTATGTCTTTCTCCAAAATGGTTGTGATCTAATATTTATAAATCGTGGATTTATATATTGGAAAGATAAACTATACTTGAAAAATATGTTGAAAAATACAACAGTGCACATAATGAATCCAAAAAGATGTGTGATAATTTGATGGATCAAAAATAAAGTATTCAGAATGCATTTGCTAGACAGGAAGAAACACAAATTTTAGCATATCGTGCTCACTTATGTGCATCCATTGAATGTATTCGTTTTCTTTTATGCCAAGGATTATCATTTCGTAGACATGATGAGTCAAACGATTCACTAAATAAAGGAAATTTTCTAGAATTACTAGATTTTCTTGCTTCACATAATGATGATGTTAAAGCAGTTGTGAGAAAAAAATACTCCAACTAACTGTCAACTAATAGTACCAAAGATTCAAAAAGAAATAGTTGCCACAATTGCAAGTGAAACAACAAAAACAATTATTATAGAGATTGGAGAAGAGTGTTTTGCCATTTTAGTTGATGAATCCGGTGATATTTCAACTAAGGAGCAAATGACAATTATTTTACGGTATATTGATACAAAAGGGGCTATTGTTGAATGACTTCTTGGTTTTGTTCATGTACTAGATACTACTGCATTATCACTAAAAGGAGCTATTGATCAACTGTTTATGAAACACGCGCTTAGTTTCTCAAAATTATGTGGTCAAGGTTATGATGGGGCAAATAACATGAATGAAGAGTTTAGAGGTCTAAAGACATTGATTATGCAGGAAAATGCGTATGCATTTTATATTCATTGTTTTGCTCACCAGCTGCAGTTACTATTGGTTGTTGCAGAAGGTCATTCTCAAGTAGCTGATCTATTTTTCTTAATTAACAATGCATTGAATATTGTGGGAGGCTCTTGTAAACGTCGCAACAATCTCAGAGCAACAAAAATTGATAGAGTTGCTCGGGAACTTGGCTGTGGCGAACTAGAAACAGGTCAGGGAGTAAATCAACCATTGGAGATTAAAAGGGCTGAAGACACGCGATGTAGTTCTCATTACGGTACAATGTTGAATTTTATCCGAATGTTCTCATCTATTATGAAGGTTCTAGAATTTATTGTGGTTGATGGAGGGAATGAAAATCAAAGAGGGGTAGCAACCACTATTATCAAAAGTATATTGACTTTTGAATTCGTATTTATTCTGTATTTAATGAAAGATATTTTGTCAAAAACAAATGTGTTGTCACAAGCACTGCAGAGAAAAGATCAAGATATTATTAATGCAATGAATTTTGTGCAATTGTCGAAACAATTGTTAATCAATTTGCGAAATATTGAACATCAATGAGTCATTTTTACGTGAAGTGAAAACTTTTTGTTGTAAACATGTTATTGAAGTTCCTAATATGGATAACAAGTTGTTGGGTATTGTATCCACAATTACCTGGATTTGAGGAAGCCTCCTGTCAAGCTAAGATGAATTCACAATGTATTTGATGAAATCTTTCAAGTTGTGCTTGCAGTTATTCCTCGCTAAGTACACACCAATGTCAGGATGCAGTAGGTCAATATACACGGGTCTGTGCAACGTAATCCCTCGTTGAGCAGATCAGTGTGTTGGCTTACGTGTACTCTCTCTATTGGAGTGTACTTACTTTCAAGCACAGGGTTAAGAAAGATCAAGAGCAGACAAGGAGCAAGGATGAGCCAAATACCAGCTCAAGGGAAGAAAAGCGAAAATCATCTAAGTAGAAATCATCGAGAATCACTAAGTGATTCTCGCCGAGTGATTCTCGTCGAATCGACGAGAATCACTCGCTGATTCTCGCCGAATACAGCCGCCCGTCTCAACGCCGCCCTGAATTCTGTTAAGGCAGAATCGGCGAGAATCACTAAGTGATTCTCGCCGAATCGTCGAGAATGCTCTTGCATTCTCGCCGATTCGGCGAGAATCAATTGTGATTCCAGTCGATTCTCTCCGGCTTGCTATTTCAATGAAGCTAGAATTCTGCTAAGTGGAATTCGGCGAGAATCGTAGGTGATTCTCACCGATTCGTCGAGAATCACCTTCGATTCTCGCTGAATTTGCCTTAGGCAAATTTCTGCTATTCTCTGGATCGGTCCAAGTTAACTCGTGCTGTTTGGAGCCGGACTTAGGGTTTCTTTTTGGTGGGGCCCACAACGGTCATATTGGATCATCATATTGTATAAATACATCGGTATTGTTGAGCAGCAGAGACAGGAATACACGGATTCAAAAAGACGAGCCGCCGACGTGACCTAGATCGCGAATCTTGCTCCGCCGCCGTCGCCGCTCGTGCCAGTTGATTGCCGTCGCTGATCGTGGTTTCTTCCAGATCTCCCGGCTACAGAAGCTCAGCCAAGCACATCGTCTCACGCGTCTAACCAGAGATCCTTTGTCTCTTGATTCGTTGATCGGGAAAACCTTCCCCTTCTGAATCGATCGAGACGATCGATCCTAGTGTGACCGTTGGTAGACCTTGCCGGCTTTGCTACGAAGTTTGAATCTCCAAAGAACAGACGCAGCACTCCGTTGTCGCCGCCAATCCCGAGAACCAAGCCGCCGCCCTTCTTGCCGCCGCCGGTTTCGGGTAGATTCACTCCAAGTGAGATCTAGGGTCGTGGACTCTTCGTCGACTTCAAGAACACGTTGTCGAACGAAGAGGGACACCCTATTCTCCATAAGTAGTTTGTATTTCTAATACACTCCATTTTCAATTTTGTTGTAAAGGAACGTTGGTTCCTAGTTGTAAGGGTTGGGTGCAACCCGTGGTGTAGGAGTGGTGACTCCTTTGTTTGGAAGGGTCCTTCCGTTGTGTGAGGAGGATTTCAATCCTGTTGGTGAAGTGACCGAGTCGTCCCTGGTTGGGAGATAGGTCGAAGGGGGAGAGTGGATGTACCCAAATCGGGGAACCACTATAATTTGTCCTGTGTCTTTCTGTGTTGTGTTGTTTGATTTATTTGTGCAGGTACAATTCTAATTCCGCAAAAACACTGCAAGACACCTATTCCCCCCCATAGGTGAAGGTAGGTTACACTAGGTGGACTTTCAAGTGGTATCAGAGGGAGGTTGCTCATCAAAAAGGTTCACACCTTGAGTAGAATCCTTCCACCAGTGTCAACAAGAATGGAGCTGGATTATGATGTCTCTCCGTTAAGACTCCCCACGTGCACAAAGGAGTATTATCCCATCTGGAAGATGAGAGTGTCTTTTCACTTGGAGGCTATCGATCCTCGGGCATCACTCATCTTGGAAGAAGGTCCATTCATTCCCATGAAGACCTCCAGCTCTGGAAAGGATATCCAAATCCCCAAGTGCATTACTGAGATGTCTGAGACTGAACTCTCATGGTACAATCTGGATAAGGTAATTCGTCAGATCATCATTGATGTCTGGTCTAGACCTTCTCGATCTAGACTGGAAAAATGTAGGACGACCAAGGCAATGTGGCAAACCGTCTCAGACCTCATGGAAAGATCATAGAAAGCAGGGACCAGTTGTCAACAAGAGGATGAAGCCTATGTGGGGGTCCTCGTCTCTGAAGACGAAGGTAATGACCAATCTGTCAGTATCAGGGCTTCGGTGTCCTTGTCGGAGACTGAAGAAGAAATTGAGGAAAGCAGTTCTGATGAAGCTGACTCAACGGTCTCTGCCGATCTTAACAGTAACTCTGAAGAGCTGAATCAGGAGCAGGTAACTTCCTCTTCTTGCCCCTCTTCCCTTGATGTTCCTGAAGACAGGAATAGTTCTGATGGCTGCGTATCTAATGATGCACGGGATATGTTGAATTTCAATCAAAAGATTGAAAATCCTGATTCCCTGCTGAGTGCCCTTCAGAAAAGCAACCTACTTGTTGAGGAGCAAGCTCAGGAGATTGCTCGACTGAAGACCTTGATGGATCTCCAATTGGAATCCATCAAGGTAAATGACTCAAAAATCTCAGATCTAGAGAGTCGTCTAGATAATGAGAAGAGAATAGTGTCTAACTTTTCCAAGGTAGATGCTATCAAGAGAAAAGTGAAAATGGGTGGATCTCCCGAATTATTAATTCATGGAGAAATGGGGAGACTGTGTTCAGACCTCCCACCCCAAGTAGGAAGGGCACTCATCATGCCTTCAGGTATGACCACAAGAACAACCGTGGTCACGGCAAGGATGACCAGCCCTCATGTGGAAACACCCACAGTGCAAGGGCTGTCATGGCCACCCATGAGAGAATACCTAAGGCTCATCCTGAACCCTTTGTATTCTCGGCCTCTGCCCCAACTCGTCATGAATCAGCAGGAACCAGCTCTCACTGCGGTTCTCACCATCCTAGGACACAGGAAAGGGGGGTCAGAAAACATGAAGTAAGTGCCCATGGGGCTTCTGGA
The DNA here is from genome assembly GCA_039513925.1 of Platanthera zijinensis. Taxonomy (NCBI): domain Eukaryota; kingdom Viridiplantae; phylum Streptophyta; class Magnoliopsida; order Asparagales; family Orchidaceae; genus Platanthera; species Platanthera zijinensis. The sequence continues at coordinate 132,803,212 of CM077079.1, read as the reverse complement.
AGTGTGCTGACTGAAAGGAAGGCACCACCTCCCAAGCCTCATGACGCTCACTACATGCATTCTTTCCACCCTCCCACGTGTCACGGTGGACAAGGCAAATGTGTGAGCAGAACCGGCTCTATCCCGTTTAGACCTGAGTTCATGACTACCTCAGTCAGTAGGTCAGGTCTGAAGCGGCGATACAACATTCACAAGTGTTGTTGCTGTGGCAAAGTGGGTCACTTTGCCATAGATTGTTGGCACAACCCCTCTGTGTCAAGGGCAACGGTACATCCACGTCCTCTGGGCAGAGTTAGCCTTCCTGATAGGATTCCTGTGGGAAGGCATTCGAGTTTTTATGCTAACAAGAACCTAGGACCCAATTCAGTTTGGGTTCCTAAGGAAAGGTAATTCTATTTTGCAGGGTAGTCTAGGTTCCCGTAAACATGATGGGAACTAGACAGGAGATGTTCCAAGAATGTCTTGGAACGTGTCATTGAAATAAGAGCTGTCCTATCTACAAAGGCATACTCAATTTGACCACCTGGTGTGCCTTAAACAGAAGATCTAAATGATAAATCTTATAATCCCAGGTACTTGCATTCAGTTTCAATATTTGAGTCATATTGTATCGATATTTACATATATATATATATATATGTATGTATATTTACATATCCACACAAATTTGTGAATTCCTTCTCTCGAAAGGAAAGATTAAAATTGTAAAGTGACCTTTAGATACAATATTAAAGAACTCTTGGTAGATACACACTTATACATTTGAAAATGAACCTCAACAGGCATAAGTCAGTCCACTGAAAATTAAGAAAGTACGTCAATGGGAGTTACAAAAGATTACAACTGATATCAGAATATTGTGTTCATCTCGATCGAGCAATAACTTAATAACTTTGCCTGCCTCGGTTATTGTCTAGGGTGCACCAGAATTAATTTGCATCCTCACAAAATTATTGAACTAGGGTATAACATAGTCCTTATGCCTCATAACGCTGTGTGAAAAATTCCGTCTAAACTCTCGGTACAAAACAGTTAGGAAAATCTGTCGGAATCACGTCGAACCCGCCCGGTTCGCTACTGTATATATAGATCGCGTAAATACCGCCGATTTCTCCCTACGCCTTAATCCCGTCGATTTGCCTTCCTATTACACTAACATTCCGCCGATTCGCTGGTTCGTGTTCTTCCCGTCGATTCGCCTGGTCAGTGGATTCCCTTCGATCGCCCGAACCCAACAGAATCGCACAATCCCGACACCATTCCATCGATCACAGCTGCGACCGCCAAAGATCTCCTCTGTGCCTCCGACAACTAAGAACAAAGGACGGAAGGGCTTCCACTCGACATTAGGGTAACTGTCTATTCCCGTTCTTCCTCCTTTTAGTGGCTTGTCTAATGTGTAGCCTCCTACTAGGATCGCTGATAAGATATCGACTTGGGTATTTCCTCCCTAGGTCTATAATGGCTCCAAGAACCACCGCCGGCCTGGTCAGTGGATGTGAACTAGTTCGAACCGGTTTTTCACATGCCTCAGATGAGTTCAGGAACATCATCCTCATGCTTGAAGAGGCTGGACTCACCTTTATATTGGAGCACCCCTGCAAGATATTGGATAAGGAGGTGATGGTGTTCTTTGCGACCGCCAAACTTCGGGATGAAGACACTGTCATCAAGTGTAAGATTGCCGGTGTTAGGATCAAGATGTCTGCAAGGAAACTGACTCGATACCTGCAGCTCTCCATCTCTGATCACGAGGATTATCTGGAAGAACAAGATAGAGCCAGGACTCTTCTGTTCTGCGCCCTACCTAGAGGAATCAAATCCATCAAAAGGAAGGAGATGAACGAGGAAGGGAAGCTTCTGGCTGACATCGTTGGGAAAGTCCTGATATGTAAACCAGGCTCCCACGATCATATCTCAGGGGAGATGTTTAAGATTCTAATGGTCATCGTCTGCAGGAAGCGATTCAACTGAGGGGCAATGCTATTTGAGAAAATAAAGGATACTCTGCGCACCCCCAGCTTTGGACGGATCATCAGTCTCTATCTGAACCAACTGGATGGAGATAAGTTTGATATGAGCAAAGGAGTTCCCATCCACTATCTGAAGAAGATGGACTCCAGTGTATTCGACAGATGGGAGAGACGGATAGGGCAAGCTGCCGTGGGAGAAGAACGAGATGAATCTCCGGCTGTGTCACATAGGGCTGAGGACAATAGAACTCCAGCAGATTCCGTGGCTGTCCCCGGTGAAGTTTCTGATGTATTGACTGCAGGAACTGAGGGGGAGCCTCGACCCGCTCCTGCTGATGTCATATCTGATATCTCTCAGATAGCTAGGGATGCAGTTGAGAATCTGCAAGAAGAAAGTGTGGATGTGGAGAAAGACGGGGAGGCCCTGGATAATACTGATATGGGAGATGGAGGTGCTGTTCTGGAGGATGATGAACTGGATGTGGACGCTGCTGCTAATGAGAATGAGAATATGGATGATGAGGAGGAGGAAGAAGGAAATGAGAGGAGTGAAGAGATGGATCATCGGGATGATGTTGAAGTTCCATCTGGGGAACGAGCTCCTGAGGAGTCTGGTGCTCGAATAGAGGGGGAGTCCTCCCAGCAACTATCGGTAAGCATTCCTGAAAAACCTACCGAGGCTGCCCAAATTCCCCCTGTGGAAACAGTACTTGTGTCCAGCTCACCAAGTGCATCTACTGAAGAGCCAGATTAAGGCTTGCCTGAAGATCATCCACTGCAAGCCAATCTGGCAAATCATACGGTCAATATTGTTCAAGGAATTGTGGATGAGTTGAAGGCCTCGTTTGTGAAAGCACAAGACGAAGTGCTAAAAAGGGTAAAGGAATCTGAGGACCTGATGCTCAAGAACATCGTGGAAACCAATCACAAGTTGGATGTCATGGAAACGAAATTTGAGGAAAAATATACTGCAGCAGACACAGCTGTCTCTCTGCTGATGCAAGGTCTTAAGAAGAACACGAATGATCTGGCTGTCGTTAATCAGAACGCACATGTTGTGGCAAATAACATTCAACAGTTTGATGCCAACATGGTGACCCTAAACGCTAATCAAAAGACACTGCTCGATGAATTTACAAAAACTGTGAAACACATCGATGAGTCCCTGCACGCTTACGCAAACTCAATTGCAGTGGAAGCCAAAAAGGGGGAGGAAGAGTACAAATCTAAGATGGCTGGGCTTCAACAGATAATCATCGAAAATTTCGATCAGACTAATAGGTATGCTCTTAAACTCTAACAAAATTATAATTGACACCTTCAATCAATCTAATAGATAATAATTGACAAATTCGATCAATCGAATAGGTATGTGTTTGAAACGGCCCATTGGTTAGTACAACAAGCCTCGAGCGTACACGTTCCCGTTGCTCCTCCGGAGCAAGAGGAGTATACTGCTGCTGCTGTTGAAGAAGAGGCAAGTATTGAAGAAGTTATACTGAGTGAGGCTGAAGCCAAGAAGGCTGCTAGGGCTGCTGCAAGAGCAGAACGCAGTGGCTGGTTTGATCAAGAAGCCCTAGCAAAAGCTAAAGGCAAAAGAAAAAATCAAGAAGGAACCTCAAAGGAAACGCTAACTGAAAAGAGAATCAGACTGAAGGAGGATGAGGTGCGAAATGAAAGGTGGAGCCCAGTATCAAGAAGCATCATTTTGGACACATTTGCGTTGCAACAGAGGGGGGAGATAAAAAGGAACGATGTCTACAGTCAGTACGAGTGAGAGCTGCACAAGACCTTTGAAGCCAAAAGAAACATCTTCTTCAGGTCCAATACTGTGGCAAATAAAGCTCCCCCTCCCAGATACTACCCTAAGCCAAAGGAATACTTTGAACGTCAAAGCAGCAAGTACTTGGCGCAGCAGCTAAATGACGAAATAGCTAAGGATAAAGAGATTTAGGAATTTAGCTAATGTACTCCTTATGTTTTTATTATTATCATCATGTAAGCATATGAACAATTGTTGTGGATATCTATATATATATATTTGTGATTTGATGATTGACTCTCATATTGCTCTGGTTGCTTTTATTATCTTTCTCTTGATTCAATGTATGTATTATCTGGATTGACGCAATTCATCTTAGCTAGTAGGATTTTGGCTTCTTCAAATAGGGGGAGATTGTTGGGTATTGTATCCACAATTACCTGGATTTGAGGAAGCCTCCTGTCAAGCTAAGATGAATTCGCAATGTATTTGATGAAATCTTTCAAGTTGTGCTTGCAGTTATTCCTCGCTAAGTACACACCAATGTCAGGGTGCAGTAGGTCAATATACACGGGTCTGTGCAACGTAATCCCTCGTTGAGCAGATCAGTGTGTTGGCTTACGTGTACTCTCTCTATTGGAGTGTACTTACTTTCAAGCACAGGGTTAAGAAAGATCAAGAGCAGACAAGGAGCAAGGATGGGCCAAAGACCAGCTCAAGGGAAGAAAGGCGAAAATCGTCTAAGTAGAAATCGTCGAGAATCACTAAGTGATTCTCGCCGATTCGACAAGAATCGTGATTCTCGCCGAATCGACGAGAATCACTCGCTGATTCTCGCCGAATACAGCCGGCCGTCTCAACGCCGCCCTGAATTCTGTTAAGGCAGAATCGGCGAGAATCACAAAGTGATTCTCGCCGAATCGTCGAGAATGCTCTTGCATTCTCGCCGATTCGGCGAGAATCAATTGTGATTCCCGCCGATTCTCTCCGGCTTGCTATTTCAATGAAGCTAGAATTCTACTAAGTCGAATTCGGCAAGAATTGTAGGTGATTCTCGCCGATTCGTCGAGAATCACCGTCGATTCTCGCCGAATTTGGCTTGGACAAATTTCTGCTATTCTCTGGACCGGTCCAAGTTAACTCGTGCTGTTTGGAGCCGGACTTAGGGTTTCTTTTTGGTAGGGCCCACAACGGTCATATTGGATCATCCTATTATATAAATACATCGGTATTGTTGAGCAGCAGAGACAGGAATACAAGGATTCAAAAAGACGAGCCGCCGACGTGACCTAGATCGCGAATCTTGCTCCGCCGCCATCGCCGCTCGTGCCAGTTGATTGACGTCGCTGATCGAGGTTTCTTCCAGATCTCCCGGCTACAGAAGCTCAGCCAAGCACAGCGTCTCACGCGTCTAACCAGAGATCCTTTGTCTCTTGATTCGTTGATCGGGAAAACCTTCCCCTTCCGAATCGATCGAGACGATCGATCCTAGTGTGACCGTTGGTAGACCTTGCCGGCTTTGCTATGAAGTTTGAATCTCCAAAGAACAGCCGCAGCACTCCGTTGTCGCCGTCAATCCCGAGAACCAAGCAGCCGCCCTTCTTGCCGCCGCCGGTTTCGGGTAGATTCACTCCAAGTGAGATCTAGGGTCGTGGACTATTCGTCGACTTCAAGAACACGTTGTCGAACGAAGAGGGACACCCTATTCTCCATAAGTAGTTTGTATTTCTAATACACTCCATTTTCAATTTTGTTGTAAAGGAACGTTGGTTCCTAGTTGTAAGGGTTGGGTGCAACCCGTGATGTAGGAGTGGTGACTCCTTCGTTTGGAAGGGTTCCTTCCGTTAGTGTGAGGTGTTAGAAACGAACTAAAACAAACCGGAAAGAGTATAACTGAAACTTTATTATCAGAAAAAGGTATCTATTACAAAGGTATGCCCTCCCTTATATAGAATGGAGGAGAGATGAGAGAATACAAATAAGAGATGTGAGACTTAAAATTTACAGGACTAAGCGGACTGTACAGAACAAACCGCACAAGCCGCGCGGTTAGACAGAAGGGCTAACCGCACGGCTACCACCAGAGAGAGAGAGAGACCGCAAGGGGAGACCGCCTGAGAGCTCGGCAACCAGACAGCAACAACACAACAATCAAACCGCTGAAGGGAGACCGCCAGACCGCGCGGTCTCTAACCCGCCAAGACAGACCGCCAGACCGCCCGGTCTCAACTTCAACACTCCCCCTCAAGCTGGAGCATATATATCGATCATGCCCAGCTTGTCACAAATATGATGAAACGAGGCGGAAACTGGCTTGGTGAAGATGTCAGCCAGCTCTTTATCAGAAGTGACAAAGGGAGTGCAAATTTGTTCCTTTAAGATCTCTTCACGAATGAAATGACAGTCGACTTCAATGTGCTTGGTTCTTTCATGGAAGACCGGATTTTTGGAGATGTATATGGCAGCCTTGTTATCACAGAACATAGGTAGCGGATGGTTGTAGACCTCTCCTAAATCCAGCATTAGAGCTCGTAGCCATTTTAGCTCACAAGTGATCGACGTCATACTTCGATACTCTGCTTCAGCACTGGACCTGGAAACAACAGACTGCTTCTTGCTCTTCCAGCTTACCAGATTACCCCCAACAAAGGTGCAGAAACCGGAGGTAGACTTGCGATCCCCTTTGTCATCAGCGTAACTCGCATCTGAGTAAGCTTCAACCCTCAGATGACCATTCTTCTGGAAAAGCAATCCTTTCCCAGGTGCGGCTTTGACATACTCCAAGATCTGTAAGGCGGACTGCAGATGACACTCCCTGGGAGCTTGCATGAATTGACTCACCTTGCCAACAGCATAGGAAATGTCGGGTCTGGTCACTGTGAGATATATGAGCTTACCAACAAGACGTCTGTACCTCGTAGTATCTGAAAGGAGAGGCGAATCATCTGTCCAGGTTTTGTCTTCTCCAACAGCCATGGGACATCGAGAAGGTTTGACCCCAGTCAATCTTGCATCTTTTAAAAGATCAAGGGCATACTTACGCTGGGAGAGGACTAAGGAATTGGGCTTCCGAGAGATTTCGATCCCCAAAAAGTACTTTGGAGAGCCCATATCTTTCGTGACCAGATGTTGACGAAGATGCCGCTTTGTCAAGGCTACCCCTTCCTGGTCATCGCCTGTGAGAAGAATATCATCAACATACACTGCAAGAACCACCAGTCCCGAGGAGGTTTTGCGAGTAAATAGAGAGTGATCGGCAGAGCTGCGCACAAAACCAACGGCCGTCACGATGCCGCTGAACTTGTCAAACCAAGCTCGAGGGCTCTGCTTGAGGCCATAAATTGCCTTCTTCAGCCGGCATACTCGTGTCTCCCCCTGAGCAACATACCCAGGAGGTTGCTCCATGTAGACGGCCTCCTGAAGATCACCATAAAGGAAGGCATTCTTTACATCCAGCTGGAAAATCGGCCAATCCTTATTGACCGCCACAGAGAGAAGAACCCGTATAGTGCTGAGACGGGCCACGGGAGAGAAGGTGTCAAAGTAATCAACCCCATAGGTCTAAGTAAAGCCCTTAGCAACAAGGCGAGCTTTATAACGGTCCACAGTGCCATCCGGGGCAAATTTCACCACAAAGACCCAGCGACAGCCGACAACATCAGTACCGAAGGGAGGAGGAACAAGAGTCCAGGTACCCCGCTCCGTTAGGGTGGCCATTTCCTCATCCATGGCCATCTTCCAGTGAGGAATAGCAAGGGCCTCCTGGTAGGAGCGGGGCGTGGCAGTGGCAGAGATAGCTAGAGCAAAGGCCCTGCGAGAAGGGGTGAGACGATCATATGAAACAACAGTAGTAAGAGGGTGTAGGGTACACGTCCGCACCCCTTTGCGAAGAGCTATAGGAAGATCCAGGTCAGCAGGGTCCTCGGCATCCGGAGCATCCGTGGCAGAGAGAGCTGGCCCGGGAGTAAAGAGCGACGGCGGCGGAGATGCAGGAGACGGGAGTGGAGAAGAGGGAGAGAGAGGTGGAAGAAGAGGAGTGGACGGGGGCGGAGTAGGGGTGAATATCGTAGTGGGAGACGAGAGAACAAAGGGAACAGCAGGAGAATCAGAGGCTGGGAGAAGAGGAGGGGAGTCATCCGAGAAGTAGGAGGTATTCTCGAAGAAGGTGACGTCAGCAGAAACGAACTGCTTACGAAGGATGGGATCAAAGCAACAATAACCTTTCTGAGTGGTGGAGTACCCCAGAAAGATACATTTGGTGGAGCGAGGAGATAGCTTATCACGGGTGGCAGAAGGGGCATGCACAAAGGCAGTGCATCCAAATATTTGGAGAGGGAGAGGAAACGGCTCCTTGACCGAATACAAAATGGAGAAAGGGGTTTTTCCGTGGAGAACGGTGGAGGGAATGCGATTGATGAGGTAACAGGCAAGGAGAACAGCATAGCCCCAATAGGAGCGAGGAACATGCATCTGGGTCATCAAGGAGCGAGCGACATCCAGAAGGTGACGGTTTTTGCGTTCTGCCACACCATTTTGTTGTGAGGTATAGACACAACTCGTTTGATGAATAATCCCATTTTGCATACAGAAGGCAGAAAAGTCATGACTGATATATTCTTGGGCATTATCAGATCGAAGAACTTTAATAGAAACATCAAACTGAGTTTTGATCATGAGATAGAATGACGTCCATACAGAGAATAATTCGGAGCGATCTTTTAACAGATACACCCACGTACAGCGAGAGAAATCATCAATGAATGTGACAAAATATGAACTACCCCGACCAACCGTAAGAGTAGGAGAAGGACCCCAAATATCGGAGTGGATGAGATCAAACGGACGGGTGGATCCACGAACGTGCTTTGGAGGGAAGGAGGAGCGGTGATGCTTGCCAAGCTGACAGGCTTCACAGTTGAGCGGAGGACTTTGGGGAGGAAGGTGGGGCAGAAGTTGACGAAGAAGATGAGGAGGAGCATGACCAAGGCGGAGATGCCATTAGAGAAGATCTGTGGAGGTGGAGGAGAAGGTGGAGAAAGCGGAAATGTTGTCCAGGAAGTATAGGCCGCCACTCTCAGTCCCAGTAGCAATCGTCCGTTGGGAGTCCGGATCCTGAAAAGAGCAAGTAGTAGAAGTAAAAGTAACAGAACAGTGTAATTGCTTGCATAGAGAGGTAACAGATAACAAGTTGCACGGGAACTTGGGCACGTAGAGAGTATCCTCCAAGCGAAGAGACGGAGTGACATGAACAATCCCCGTCCCATGAACCGATGATGAAGAGCCGTCAGCGAGAGTAACCGGGGGCAACCTACCTTGTGTTTCTAGGAGAGAAAAACACTGGAGATTGCCGGTCATATGATTAGTAGCACCAGTGTCGATCAACCATTTTCCTTGAGTAACAACGTGAGCACTACCAGAAGACGTGACCACCGAGGCGAACGGCTTTGAGGAGTATATGGAAGCCATGAAGGGAGGAACAAAAGAACTGCAGCGGTCACGGTGACAGCACACCAGCGGCAAGAAGGGCCATGACCAAGATGCAGAGCAAGGCAAAAGGGGACGAAGAGGGAAGCACAAGCCGCGCGACTCAACAGGAGGTCGCGGCGACTAACAAGCAGGAGCGGCTAAAGGAAGAGCCGCACAGAGGAGAACAAGCCGCTGCGACTTAGAGACAGGTCGCGGGGACAAGAGAGAGCGGCGAAGGAAGAAGGGCAGAGAGGCCGCCTAAACAAGGAAGAACTCGCGCGAACAGAGAGAAAGAGATCTGCCGCGCAAACAACAGGAAGCCACGCGGTTAGAAAACTATCCGCGCGGATAGGAAGAAGAAGATCTGCAGCGGTCACGATGTCAGACACCAGCGGCCAGAAAAGCCACGACCAAGCCGCAGAACCAGACAGAGGGAGAGAAGTCGGGCGGCTAGCAGACAGACCGCGCGGACAGAAGTGGAGGATATCGGGAGGCAAAAGGCGAACAAGGCAAAAGAGGCCGCGGAGACAGGCCGCGGCGACTAGAGAAGAGAAGGAGGAAGCGGCGACTAGAACAGGTCGCAAGAAAGAAGCAAGCAACAGAAACAGGCCGCGCGAACAGGGCGCAAGCAAACAGGGCGCAAGCAAACAGGCGGAAGAAACAAGCCGCGAGAGACAGGCCGCGAGAAGAAGAGGCAGGTCGCGCGGACAGGAGAACGCACAGAATCAGGAGTCAAAGATCGAATCCTCTGATACCATGTTAGAAACGAACTAAAACAAACCGGAAAGAGTATAACTGAAACTTTATTATCAGAAAAAGGTATCTATTACAAAGGTATGCCCTCCCTTATATAGAATGGAGGAGAGATAAGAGAATACAAATAAGAGATGTGGGACTAAAAATTTACAGGACTAAGCGGACTGTACAGAACAAACCGCACAAGCCGCGCGGTTAGACAGAAGGGCTAACCGCACGGCTACCACCAGAGAGAGAGAGAGACCGCAAGGGGAGACCGCTTGAGAGCTAGGCAACCAGACAGCAACAGCACAACAATCAAACCGCTGAAGGGAGACCGCCAGACCGCGCGGTTTCTAACCCGCCAAGACAGACCGCCAGACCGCCCGGTCTCAACTTCAACATGAGGATTGGATTTCAATCCTGTTGGTGAAGTGACCGAGTCGTCCCTGGTTGGGAGATAGGTCGAAGGGGGAGAGTGGACGTACCCAAATCAGGGAACCACTATAATTTGCCTGTGTCTTTCTGTGCTGTGTTGTTTGATTTATTTGTGCAGGTACAATTCTAATTCCGCAAAAACGCTGCAAGACACCTATTCCCCCCCCCCCCATAGGTGAAGGTAGTTGGCACTAGGTGCACTTTCACAAGTACATTCAAGCTGGAAGATCAAGAAGAAATGCAAGAGATGTCACAAATTTTCATCATTATCATGTTAAGATTTTTAATACGGTAATCGATTGGCTATTAAGTGAGCTGAATGATCGTTTTAACGAAGTAACCACTGAGCTATTTCTTTGCATTTCGTGTCTTTATCCAACCGATCAATTTGCTAGATTTGATAAACAAAAAATTGATTCGTCTTGCAGAGCTCTACCCACATGATTTTGATCCATTAGATTTGCAGTTACTTGAATGCCAACTTGACATGTACATTCTTGATATGCGATCAACTAACGCATTTCCTCACGTCAAAGGACTTAGTGGGCTTGTTCAAAAAATTGTGGAACTAAAAAAGCATTATCATTTTCAATTGGTTTATCAACTTCTGAAGTTAGCATGTTTACTACCTGTTGTAACTGCTATTGTTGAGAGGATGTTCTCGACAATGAAGATAATAAATACTCGTTTGAGGAACAGAATGGGAGATGATTGGATGAATGATTATTTAATCGCATATATCGAGAATGATATTGTGAAAGACATTAGCAATGAGGCAATCATCGCATGCTTCCAAAACAGGGTCCACAGAAAGTAGTTTAGTAATAGTTTGTGTATATTTTTATGATTGGTAATGTATTGTTATGATTGATAATGTATTGTCATTGCGATAATATTTATGTTAAAAAATTATCAAAATCATGAATCTTTTGTTTGGTGTCCGGGGCGACCAAAAATCCTGGATCCGCCACTGTCCACATGAATGTATAATTATAACTTCAGACTTTTTAACTCCACCACATGAATGTATAATTATAACTTTATGGGTTTTGATTTGCTCCCAAAACCCCTAACCCAGCTGCTATTGGAAGTCGCTGAATTGTGAGCCTAAGCTGGAGTTCAACTGTAAGTCCTATTTTATTTTCTACTTCTTAATTATTCAATGATTGTATATTGGTCAAGTGTTGTATTTGTTGAATTTTTTTTCTGATTTTAAATTCTTACCTGGAGCTGTTTAGCTGACTCATCTATTGATTAACTCACAATTGCTTCATTTCCTATTCAAACGTTGCATTGCAAATCATCCTTTTCATTGTCAGCTGCTCTGGTGGATGTAAGAAAGATGCCTGCATAGAATGCATCAGGAAAAAAATTAATTTTGATTTGGTTGCACTGGTGAATGTAAAAAGAATACCTGAGCTTTACACTCAGATTATATTCCAAATTTCCTTTGTTTTCACCATCAGAAAAAAAATCAGCTGTACTATGACGATCATGCAATATTTTTTCATTTGATTTTATGTCTTGATTTCGGGAACACATTTCTGAATGCATGTCTCAATTATATGTTTCTTTTTGCTTCAACTGCTTATTAACTTGCTTATTAACTGCAATTATGTAGAAAACTAAGAATGCAGTTAAGAAATTTTGACTTTAGATGTCATTTGTATCATTCAATGTTACTTTTTTTTGAATACAAGCATCTCCGCATGGGCTTCGTCAGTGCTCTATGCACTTGAGCAGGCTTCGCCCACATGCAGGAGGGCTACACCCACTTGATATATCTATATACAAGCATCTTCGCACGGGCCACGCCCGTATTCGATGCTCTCGAGCGGCTTTCAGCCGCATCCGAGCGGGCTTCGTCCGCCTCCGCACTGGCTTCGCCCGTGATGCTTCGTGCGGCCTTCAGTCGCATAGAGGCGGGGTTCACCCACTTCCACGCAATCCGCCAGCTTGGCACCGCACCCGCCACTTGCGGCCCCCTGAAGCTCTATACAAAATCAAACAACAAGCATGGAGGTTCGGGAGGGGGGAGTGGTGGGTGCGGCGCCGATCTGGTGAATTGCATGGAAGCAGGTGAACCCCGCGTCTATGCGTCCGAAGGCCGCATGAAGCATCAAGCATGGATGAAGCCCGTGCGGAGGCACGCGAATCCCGCTTGGATGTGGCCGAAGGCCGCCCGAGAGCATCGAGGACGGGCATATCCCGTGCAAAGATGCTCATGTAGAATAAAGTAGTTAGAGAAATGGTTAAAACAAGTTAGTGGGAGGTTATGTTGACGATCAATATAATAATATGAATTATTTTGTGTAGAGCTAATAAAAATAGAGGAAGTTCAATTCTAAAGAATTTATGGGCACCAATTACATCTCAAACTATTTTCCCTCGCTTTCAAATATTACATATGTCTTACTAGATGTTGGGAGTCTTTTAAATGTTGCGGATCACTTTTTGGACTTCAATTTTTAAAGGGTCCTTATAATAGGAAATTATTAATGACTATTGGTAGGGACCGGAATGATCAAATATTTTCGATTACTTGTGTAGTACTAAAAGTTGAAAATAAAGTCACGGACTTGATGCTTATGTATTTTAATAAAAAAAAAATTAGGCATGTTGGCATTACCTATATATATGATCAACAAAAAATTTATCAAATCTTTATTTTTTATACAATTAACATTTATTAAATATGCGTTCAAATTTACATTGTAGAGTTTGGTTCAAACATTCAAGGAGCTATTGCAGTCAATTGATCACCGCTTTTGTGTGTGTTTCCCTACAACAATTTTGAGAAAATCATAAACAACAACAACAACATTCAAGCCTTTATCCCATTATAGTGTGGTCGGATATATGGATCCTTTGTCGTCATTGTGCCCTTTCTTTTGTCATAATCTCATTAATGCCTAAGTACATCATGTCTTGCAGTTTCATTCCAAGTCTTTATTGGTCTACCCCTCCCTTGTTTAACATGCCTAGTGACTAGACTCTCACAACGCCTAACAGGTGTCTCTAATGGTCTCCTTTGTACGTGTCCAAACCATCTTAGATGAGCTTCTCGCATCTTCTCTGCAATTTGTGCTACTCCTGTCTTATCCCTGGTACTTTCATTCCTAATTTTATCCAATCTCGTGTGTCCACACATCCACCTAAGTATTCTCATCTCCGCAACTCCCATTTTTTTGCTTATGTACGCAATTCACTGCCCAACACTCAGAACCATAGAGCATCGCAGGTCTAATTGCAGTACGGTAAAATTTGCCCTTAAGTTTTAGTGGTACTTTGCGATCACATAAGATCCCTGACGCGCCTCTCCACTTCAACCAATCCGCTTGGATTCTATGTGTTACATCTTTATTAATACCTCCGTCTTTTTGAACTATCAATCCAAGATATTTAAAACACTCACTACAGGAAATATCTTGATCACCCAACTTAATAATGAAGTAATCTGTCCTTCTTGTACTGCTAAATTTAAGCTCCATATACTCCGTCTTTGCCCTGCTCAACCTAAAACTCTTCTTTTCTAAAGTATTTCGCCAAGATTCAAGTTTTGCATTTACACCCTCGCGCGTCTCATCAATCAAAATGATATCATCCGCAAATAATAAACACCAAGGTATTGCTTGTTGGATATGTCTGGTGAGCTCATCTAAGATTAGGGTAAAGAGATAAGGGCTTAAAGCTGAACCTTGATGTAAGCCAACATTTATAGGGAATTTCTGTGTTAATCCTCCAGATGTCCTCACCCTTGTCACTGAATTTGTATACATATCTTTGATAGTGTCAATATATGATATATTTACATCTTTCTTTTCTAAAACTCTCCATAAGATCTCTCTTGGAACTCTATCATAAGCCTTCCCAAGATCAATAAACAACCTATGCAAATCTTGTTTTCTTTCTTGATAGTTGTCAATGAGTCTACTCAAGAGATGTATAGCTTCCATTGTCGACCTCCCTTACATGAATCCAAATTGATTCTCCGAGATGTTAGTCTCTCGTCTTAATCTTTTTTCTATTACTCGTTCCCATAGTTTAATGGTATGACTCATCAATTTAATTCATCTATAATTAACACAATTTTGTATATTCCTTTTATTCTTATACAAAGGTATCAAGATACTTTCTCTTCATTGGTCTGACATCATTTTTGACTTCAGTATCTTAATGAAAAAATATATAACCCACAAAATTCCTCCATTTCCTAAACATTTCCATACTTTGATGATTATATTGTCTGGCCCAACCGCCTTTCAATTTTCATCTTATTTAGAGTATCTTTTACCTCTGATACTTGAATTTTACGATAAAATGTTATGTTCTTATACTTCTCTAATTTCCTTAACACTTTCAAATTCAATTCATTGTCCATTGTTTCATTATAGAGTTGTAAAAATATCTTTTCCATCGCTCTTTAATATCCACATCAACCGTCAAAACTGTATCTGTCTCATCCTTTATTCATTTTACTTGACTTAAATCTCTTGTCTTTCTTTCTTTAGCTCGAGCAATTTTATATATGTCACGCTCTCTATCTTTGGTATCTAGTCGCTTATAAAATTCTTCATAAGCTTGACTTCTTGCTTTACTTACTGTCTGTTTAGCTTCTTTTTTGGCGACTTTATACTTGGCTAAGTTTTCATCATTCCTACAAGCGTAGAGTGATTATAGCTGACTCTCTTTGCCCTCACTTTGTCTTGCACTTCCTCTTTCCACCACCAAGATTGTTTATTTGGGGGCGCAAGACCTTTTGATACTCCAACTACGTTCTTTCCACTTATCCTTAAATGTGAAGACAACTTCTCATGAGACATTAAGATCAACATAAGGGTCATCAACTAGTCATTCCATAACTGTCTTCTTGAAAGCAACTTGCTTTTCCATCTTCAAATTTCACCATCGAATTTTTTGCAATAATTTTGTTCTTTTCTTTAATTTATTATATTTAATTTATACATCTAACACCACTAACCTATATTGTGATGTCAAACTTTCTTCTGGTATGACTTTGCAATCCTTACAAATTATTTTATCCATTTTACGAGTCATAAAATAATCAATTTGTGATTTATTTGGTCCGCTTTTAAATATAATTAAATGTTCTTCCCTTTTTATGAAAAACGTATTTGATTCAATTAGCTCATGTGCTACGATAAAGTCTAAAATGATTCATCATTCTTCATTCCTTTCTCCATATCCATATCCTCCCTGAACGGATGTGTAATCTACATTTTTCTTTCCTATATGTCCATTTAAGTCTTCGCCTATGAAAATCTTCTCTCTTTGTGAGATTTCTCTTACTAAACCATCTAAGTCTTCCCAAAATTGCTTTTTAATAGCTTCACTTAATCCTACTTGTGGTGCATAAGCACTGATCACATTAATAGTTTCCTTTCCTATGTCCAATTTAAGAGCTAAGATTCTATCATCTTTTCTACTTACCCTAACAATTTCATTCTTCCAAGTAGTATCCATAATAATACCTACTATACTGTTTGTTTTGTTTTTTTTCCTGTGTATCATAATTTAAAACATGAATTATCTAAAAATTTAGCTTTCTCCCCCACCCATCTAGTCTCTTGCAGACATAAAATATTTATCCCTCTCCTAATCATTGTATCCACTACTTCTATCAATTTCCCTGTTAACGTACCTATATTCCAACTTCCAAACATAAGTCGATCACAATTTCTACGACATACTTTCCTAGGACGTCTAATATGTGATGACTTTTGCCTATTTAACACTACACCCAAATCCTCTTGAACGTGCAGCGGTCCTTGCCAAGATGCCGCATTCAGACAATACGACGAGGACTCTTGCAAATTTAACACTACACCCAAGTCCTAGAGATGCAACAGTCCTTGCCATGACACCGCATTCAGATCATGCGATGCGTTCCTTAAGGAGAACAACCTAGTTTTTGCACAATTTCTCAAATGACCCATATTCATAAGGGTGACTAAATTTTACGTTGGTCGTCTACCTAACACAACCCTCACCATTTTTCATTCGGGCTTGGGACCGACATAGGCTGGTTTGGGAAAAACATATCCACGCGAAAATTTAAAAAGAATGTTATGGAAAACCTCAAATGCAACACATGAAGCGGAGTGTGTTAGAGTTGTGCATGAAATATATTCATTTTCACATAATGCATATGATAATCTTATAAATATAGACAGGACACTATGATGTAAGCTTTCGTTTAGTTGTCTTCCACGTGATTTGATAGTGAATAACATGTTAGAGACTTTTAATGGTGTGATGATATTCTAGTCCACATGATGCATCAATGACAAATATTAAAGAAAGAATTGACAAACAATTTAATGACATAAATGTTGGTTTTCTACAGGGGTGTGAACGACACATCATCATGTGCGCAACGGAATAAAACTCTAGAACAACCCAAATAGAGTAGGAACTTGCAAAATCCATGAATCAAGAAAGAGACAAACCGCTAGGGTTTAGGAAGTACCTGTACGGGGACGATTCAAAAATCGACCAAGGTGCTTCAGCCAACAACTCCAGAAAAACTTCAGACTTTGATCTGGAATCCTATTCCAGCGATTTCTGGTTCGTCGAGTCCGAAAGTGCAAAGAGGTGTTCGCACCTTTACGGGTATCCACATTAAAGCGAGAAATGCCTTGCCGTCATCGCACGAGGGCGGGCTGGAAAAGAGAGGATCAAGATCTTCATCTCCACTAACTGCTAGGTTCGTTCCTGGAGAAGATCTCCGGTGCTAGGGCTCGAATCGCAAGTGAGGCTGCCGTCGGGATTTCGCTGCACGGAACAGTTCTGCAGTTAGGGTTTGGGAGAAAGAAAATGATTCGGGATCAAATCGTGCCATAACTCTAAAATTATATTTATATATATTATTCAGCGATCCAGGTTTGGGCTAAACAATAATTACACCTTAATAGCCTGAACTAGGTTCAAGATTCAAAATCTGGCAAAAAGGTGGGTGCAGTCGATTCTATACTTAGTCGCAAATCCAAATTTCCAAGTTGTCAAACTGCATGAAATTCTACTGCATAAATTCAACTGATTGAATTCGACTGCATGAATTTGACTACATCAACTTCATCAAGTCGAATATAGACTTAGCTGCAAATCCAAATTTCCAAGTTGTCGACCAGCATGAAATTCGACTGCATGAATTCAACTAATTGAATTCGACTACTTGAATTCTACTACATCGAATTCATCAAGTCGATATGAACTTAGTTGCAAATCCAAATTTCCAAGATGTCAAACAACATGAAATTCGACTGCATGAATTCAAACTGATTTAATTCGACTGCATCAACTTCATCAAGTCGAATATGGATTTAGCCGCTACTACATTCAGTCGAACTGGATCATCAAGCCAAATTTTAACTTAGCACCAAAAACCTTTCTCATCAACAAACCTTCCAATTGACAAATTTTCATATAGTTTCTAGTCAACTGAATTTGTCTTCACACTCATAACCTTTATGAGTAGCCACCTCAATTAATGATCCAATTTCTCGTACGTTATTATGTGCGGCCCCATAAGCTCATATTACGTTGACTGCGATACTAACTCGTTGACTACCTCTAGATCACCAGGACACTAACAGTCTCCCACTTGAGCTAGACAGTATCAACTATAGTCATACAAACAATGAACGACATCTAGCAATGCATCATTGCTATCCAAGTAATATAAGAGTTCGTAACTCAATGAACTTTATGTGATCAAAGTTTCAGTGCTGTCGTGTCCTTTTGTCCCTTACATCATGATAAAACTAGAGGCACAGAACGTATCACCCTCATAATTATTCAATCCCAATTTCTTGATATAGAATGGACTAACAGAGAATGGTGAGCTCAATATTATATATTGATTCAACCAAGCATGACCAAACATTTCTCAGTCTCATTCCATCAAGGGGTCCATGTATACAACTCCTGTCATACATGAGGATAAATTCCATTTCTGTCCACGCACAATCACTCGTAATGCACCCAACCACCACCCTTATCATCAACATTTCCGAAGGAAGACTTTAGATAACATCAAAGTACATTCTTCCTCACTTGATGATCGTTGTGACTTCGGGTCAGAGGACCACAAACAACATTGTCACTAGAGACTGAAAGTCTTTATTAAGGGTAGATAAACTCTAGAGCGGGGGGGGGGGGGGGGGGTTAATAGGTTTGATTTGACTCTTTTTGAACAACCTCAAATATATGAGCTTAGTGTGTGTTGATGTTAGTTGTTAGCTTTCAAGAATACACAACACACAAGATTTATAGTGATTTCCCTATCTAGGGTACATCCACTTTTCTCCTCCACCTATCTAGTAGTGTGCTAGATTCAGCTAACTTATCCTATTTTCTCAGCTCTTTGAGCTTACACCTCAGATCCCTCAGGATCTTACACCTCAGAGTGAGACTCACTCCTACAGATCAGATTAAAGATAGTCCTACCTCAGGCTCAGCAGTCATACATCATAGATTAACCCAATCTCCTACCTCAGATCCCTCAAGATCTTACCTCAGATCTACCCTGGGATCCTACCCACTCAGATTCACTCCTGGATCCTACCAATCAGCGTTTATATCACAAGATTACAGCTCAGATCACTCAATGATCCTACAGTTGAATAAATTTGTGTTGAGATTGACTATAGAGAAGTATGTCTCCGAGTCAGCTTCCTGCACTGTGTATAACCAACCCTAACTCTTCACAGCAGCAAGAATGTGGATCTTCAAGTTTGTTCTGCTTGTGCTAATAAGATCTGTTGCAGAGCTCTGTTCTTTCAAGCTTGAATATGTTCTGAGTTGAAAAACAACAACCTTGAAGAAGAACAATAACTTTCTTGAGTGCTCTGCTAACTAACCCTTTTAGAATATTAGGGTTTTAGTTCTTACTGAAGACTCCTTAAGGCTTTTCGATTTCAAAAAATTTTCCGGCAAGAATTGAAGATCTGTCTTCAGAACTGTTTTTTAATTTCTCTGAAAGGACATTTTATATGTCGTAGTTCAACGACTATCTGTTCCAGTATGGGCGTGCCGAATAGGCAGCTGTAAAGTTACTTTGAGCTTTAACTGCTCTGCAGAAAGTATACGATGTCATTTGGCTTCTAGTGCGCAAGTCCCGCTCCATTTGAATTTGGATGATGCCAGCATGACTCACCGCTTGTGTACTTAACAACTTTCATAAACAATCTGCATAGGCGTTGAGTGAAGTCTTGAGACTCAACGCAAAAACACTTAGCTAAATAACTGCCTAACATCTGAAGCGTTAAGTGACCCTTAGTCACTCAATGATGTTGCCTTTGACAACATAACTGATAAGGCGTTGAGTGACCCTTCATTACTCAACGCATCTGTACTTGGAAGAATTATTCTGATTGAATGCGCTGAGTGAATGTTCTTCACTCAACGCTTTTTGACTTGGCGTTTATCCTTACTGAAGACGTTGAGTGAAACTTCTACACTCAATGCTTCTGGACTTGTACAAAATTTCTGAATGAAGGCGTTGAGTGAACCTTCTACAATCAACGCTTCTGAACTTTGCTGAATTTTTGATAAGGCGTTGAGTGAGCCTTCTCTACCCAACGCTTCTGTACTTTGGACTGATTTACTTTGAGTAGGCGTTGAGTGAAAGGTCTTCACTCAACACTTCTTAACTTAGCCATATTTGAGTACAACACCACTGAGGTCCTGAATGCCTGAGCTTCTGTCAACGCTTTTAGGCCTCTGGCATTGAGTGAAGTGTACTCACTCAACGCTTGTAAACCTAGGAAATTTTTTCCCTCTCTATTGTGTCCTGTCTTAAGTTCAACCAAAGTTCTGACTGAATCAATCTGTCTAATCATAGAACAGTAGACAACCTGTATATATTGAACTTGAGCATATATCAAATACAAATATGTATATACTATTGACTTGTGTGTCTTCTTCAAATCTGGGATATTGTGATCAATGGACCCAACAATCTCTTCCTATTTGAAGAAATCAGAACCCTAGTTAATGATATACACTAACTCACAGACAAGATAAACTTCACAGAATTTAAGAGCAAATAATAACACACAATAAGGATATGATAAACACAAGAAGTGATAACTATAAACAAAATGTGTGCCAAATGATAATGTTCCATATTCCTAAAGCCCTAAGGAACCTATTACATAAAACAGTTTAGGTTTTTGGTTCCTTAATGACTATGCCCCTGCTAGGCCTCTTAGCTGCCTTCTCATCAGCTTCAACCTTCTATTGCCTTTGACTTTCAAAATAACTGTATGACTTTGGAAAATACTTGCTAGGCTCAGGAACATCTGATGGAACAGTACCTTCTCTCTTGTCTCTTTTGAATTTTTTCCGATCTATTCATTTCTTTCTTGTTTGGCCCATTCCATAGAGTTGTATAACTTTCCTCTTTCAGTCTTGTTTTCTTTTATCTGGTCCCAGACTGAGAGAATGATAGTTCTTAATTGAGAACTCCATATCTCAAAGTCAGGCATGGACTCCATTTTTCTCTATATCTCTTCTTGCTCTGTCTGATCTCATCTTCTTCCTCAGCAGTCGACTTACCTTTGCTCTTTAATATTTGTTCAGTGATGGGGCTGAAGGCAGGAACAGCTGCAACTCCAGTTTCAGCCCCATCACCATCAGTTTGTCCTCCAGGAGCAGGAACAAACTCATATTCATACTATTCCAGACCCAATCATCCCCTGATAACATTTGTGGTCCATATAACATTATTTGTATCTGCTTTGATCATTACTTTCTCCCATTTTATGACTTCTGCTGTGATGACTAT
Source organism: Platanthera zijinensis (assembly GCA_039513925.1). Taxonomy (NCBI): domain Eukaryota; kingdom Viridiplantae; phylum Streptophyta; class Magnoliopsida; order Asparagales; family Orchidaceae; genus Platanthera; species Platanthera zijinensis. The sequence continues at coordinate 132,782,028 of CM077079.1, read as the reverse complement.
GGTCAGGGAGTCCTTAGTGTAGGAAATCTTATCAGCCAAATAATTTATTCCTTTGATAACATGATTCTTAACTTCCAGCGTGTGATCATCTAGGAACTGTATGCAAGCATCCATCCTTCTTTTCAAAGTGATTTTGTTGGCTTCCATGATTTGCTTTTGGACATTGTGTAACATTTCCATATTGCTTGAGGTAATGTTTTGATTTTCTATAATATCATCTTGCTTTTGCCTGATCTCCTCAAGTTTGCTTTTAGTATAGGTCACAGTAGAAGCAACTCTATTGAAGAATGCAACAGTATTGGATTTTAGTAGATTTACCCCAAATCTAATAAACTTGATCTCAGAAGATAGATCTTGTCTCAGTTCCTTGATGGAGTCATCTACATAGTGCTCAAGATGTCGTCTCTCGTCATCTAGAAGTCCTTTCAGTTGAGCCAGAAAGGTGGAAGGCGTAACATCAGCTTGTTGAGATGCCCCTTGAAAGCAGACATCCTCATCCTCCCTCCTTATTTCTCGCCTGACTTCTGAGTCAGCCACTACATACTCAGATAAGTGATCACGAATTCAGCATTAGGCACTTCAGCCTAAGAAATCTCAATAATATATTCAATCTCTTGAGTAGGGAGCTCTTTAGGAATCTCTCCCTCAACCTCAACACATTTTGCATAGATTTGCTGATCTTCGACAACTGAATTGGGCACATTTTCCTGCACTATCTCTAGAACTTGCTCCCCCTCAACATTAGCACTGGGGGGGGGGCAGCAGTCAATCTGTTCTTATAGACTCACAGAAGTTTGACCTTGCTCCCCCTCAATAGGAGCATCCACTCTGAGATTCTCTTCCTCAATCTCCTCATAGATCCTGCTTACATCATCACTAACTAGTTTCTCAGCAGCTTCTGCTGGAGTGTCTTTAGACTGAGAAACACTACCTGGTAGAGTCTTTGCTACAGGTTCTGATGACATAAAAACCTGAGCACTCACATCTCTTCTAGTCTCGGCATTTGATTCAGAGAACTGTGGGTCATGAGGTTCTTCACCTCTGCTCTCAGAAGAGATGCTTTCTGAACGTTCTTTAGTGATGGTGACTATCTTTTTGCTCTTCCTGTCAGCTGGCTGTTGGTGTGGTAGCAATACTCTATCCCACCTTTCAAACATCCTAGAGTCCATCTTAATCATGTGATGAATCTTAGCTCCTATCCTCATATTGAGGATCCCTAGAGCAGAGTTCAGTAGAAATAAGAAGAGAATTCTACCCAGGTTGGGTTCTGGAATGTACTTCACTATTCTCTCAAAAAGAATCCTTCCCCAGTCAGTCCTCTTTGACAGAATCACTCTTGTCATTATCTCAAACATCTTCCTGAAAATCTTGTCATGAGACCCTGTTTTGCAGATTAAGGTCTTGCCTATTACATCAGCCAAGAACTTCCCCTTCAAATTCATCTCTTTCCTCAGTATGGAACCAGAGATGTGCTTTGACAGGCCACACCATTTAAGAGCTGACTTCACATCTTCAAGAAACAGTTCATCTTCCTCATCTATCGGACCAAACTTACTCAGGTTCAGAGTTTTGTTCAACCTCCTTGAGAAAATCTTAATCTTGTTCCCACTGATAGAAGTCTTAATCTTAGTGGAAGAAGTGTCAACCTTGGCATTTAAGTATAGTTCTAATACTTCACGTTTTCAGATTGAGCATGGTTCCGACCGGACGAATTCTAGGTCGGCGACAGTCAGTAGATGAAGGACTAGCTGTATTTCTTCTGGAGCATCCTTGAACCCATTCTTAACAAGTTTTGATCCCTCGAATTTGAAATCAACTCCTTTAGGTGCCATTGAACTTTTGAGATTCTAGAGAGTTGAAGAGCTTGCTTGTGAACACTTCAGCAGGGATGCAGAGAGTCGAATAGGGCAAGAAACTATGTGTATTCTAGGCACACATTTCTATTTATAGTTACCCATATTCGAGAATGTGGGGAGGGCGTAACTGTCGTGATTTACAAGATTTGATCAACGGCTGAGATTAATCCCTAGAGTTAGCCGAGATCTGAATCGCCAAAATAAATGCGTTGAGTGTATTTGAGGCTTTCGACGCATTTGCCGCTTTCAATGCCTGAAGTTGTCTCAACACTTTCGACGCCCTGACAGTTAGTCCATATTTTCTTGATTACCTGCAAAAGGTTAAGCCCTCTAAATGCACATATGCATGTAAAGACAATGAAACTATTTCAAGTTCAACATACCCAACTCAAATTTGAAGGTGTTGAACTTGAATTCATCTAGTGGCTTAGTGAAGATATCAACCACTTGTTTGTCTGTGGGGACAAACTCAAGACAGATGTATTCTTTCTCAACATATTCTCTAATGAAATGATATCTTATCTTAATGTGTTTGTTTCTGCCATGAGAGACATGATTCTTAGCAATTGAGATAGCACTAGATGAATCACAATACATTGAAGTCTTACTTAGCCGAAGATTATAATCCTGGAGTTGATCCTGAATCCATAGTAGTTGTGCACAATAACTCCCAACTGAAATATACTCTGATTCTATAGTGGAGATGACTACACCGGTCTGCTTCTTGCTACTCCAAGATACTAGTCTTCTCCCTAGAAACTGACAAGTGCTAGAGGTGGTTTTCCTGTCTTCTCTACAACCTGCAAAATTTGCATCTGAATACCCAATTTGTTCAAAATCACTATTCCTAGGGTACCATAGACTAAGATCAGGTGTGCCCTTGAGATATCTCAGAATTTTTTTACTAGCAGAATAATGAGACTCTTTAGGGCATGCGTGGTATCTAGCACAAACACATGTAGTATACATAATGTTTGACCTAATAGCAGTCAAGTAAAGGAGGGAGCTAATTATGCCTCCATACAAGATTTCATCAACAGGTTTCCCAGTCTCATCCTTGTCTATTAACACACTTGACCCCATATGAGTTTTCATTATGGAGGCACTCTTGATTCCAAACTTTTTGATTAACTTCTTGGTGAACTTAGACTAAGAGATGAATAATCCATCCTCTGATTGTCTAATTTGGATACCCAAGAAAAACTTGAGTTCACCCATGCTGCTCATCTCAAACTGCCCTTGCATAAATTTGGCAAACTTCTTGCAAAGGTCATCATTAGCAGACCCAAAAATTACGTCATCTACATACATTTGGACTAGGATTATCTTATCCTTGACTTCTCTTAAGAATAATGTCTTGTCTATCTTGCCCTTTGAAAATTTATTCTCAATGAGAAAGATAGACAGGGTTTCAAATTATTCCCTATGAGCCTGCTTCAACTCAAATAAAGCTTTTCTTAGCTGAAAAACATAATCAAGAAAGTTAGAATTAACAAAACCTGAGGGTTGCTCAACATAGACCTTCTCTTTCAGGTTACCATTTAGAAAAGCTGACTTAACATCCATTTGATAGACTTTAAATCCTTTATATGCAGCATATGCATGGAATAGTCTTATGAACTCTAGTCTAGCAACTGGTGCAAATATTTGATCAAAGTCAACACATTCCTCTTGCCTTTTTCTCTTGACAACCAGTCTAACTTTGTTCTTGATTATAACACCAATTTCATCAAGCTTGTTTCTGTAAATCCATTTGATTCCAATAATGTTATGTCCATAAGATCTGGGAACCAGCTTCCAGCTTCTTGGTGAACTTAGACTAAGAGATGAATAATCCATCCTCTGATTGTCTAATTTGGATACCCAAGAAAAACTTGAGTTCACCCATGCTGCTCATCTCAAACTGCCCTTGCATAAATTTGGCAAACTTCTTGCAAAGGTCATCATTAGCAGACCCAAAAATTACGTCATCTACATAAATTTGGACTAGGATTATCTTATCCTTGACTTCTCTTAGGAATAATGTCTTGTCTCTCTTGCCCTTTGAAAATTTATTCTCAATGAGAAAGATAGACAGGGTTTCAAATTATGCCCTATGAGCCTGCTTCAACTCATATAAAGCTTTTCTTAGCTGAAAAACATAATCAAGAAAGTTAGAATTAACAAAACCTGAAGGTTGCTCAACATAGACCTTCTCTTTCAGGTTACCATTTAGAAAAGCTGACTTAACATCCATTTGATAGACTTTAAATCCTTTATATGCAGCATATGCATGGAATAGTCTTATGAACTCTAGTCTTGCAACTGGTGCAAATATTTGATCAAAGTCAACACATTCCTCTTGCCTTTTTCTCTTGACAACCAGTCTAACTTTGTTCTTGATTATAACACCAATTTCATCAAGCTTGTTTCTGTAAATCCATTTGATTCTAATAATGTTATGTCCATAAGATCTGGGAACCAGCTTCCAGATATTGTATCTCTTGAACTGTTTCAGTTCTTGTATAGCCACAATCCAAAATGAATATATGTTGTCATCTTCAAACTTCTTTGGTTCAACTTGAGACAAAAAACTTGAATACATTGCAACATTTAGATTTTTACTCCTTGTTGTGACACTTTGGATTGCATCCCTAATGATCAAGTTTCTGAGATTATCTCATAGATTCCTGACTATAGATGGCATTCCTTCTGCAATATCTTGAACTTCAATTTCTGGTGCTTGATGATCTTCATCTGTGTCTAATTCACCTGTACCATATTCTAGAATGATCACACCCCCATCATCTTCTTGTTCAGCAGGAGGTGCATCATTGATATTCAGCTTTTCCATCCTCAGTACTTCACCTGTAGATCTAGAGGAGCTTGGCAGCTCACTGTGAATTATAGAGGACTCATCAAATACTACATTGACAGATTCTTCTAACACTTGATTCTTCAAGTTGTATACTCTATAAACTTTGTTGTGGTTATTATATCCAACAAAAAATCGCTCATAGGATTTGGCAGCAAACTTTGTCAAGTAGGACTTCTCATTATTAAGCACAAAACATTTGCTTTCAAAGATTCTGAAGTAGGCAAGATTTGGTTTTCTTCCTTTCATAATCTCATAAGGAGTCTTCTTGTGGTACTTGTTGATAGTAGCTCTATTCAGGACATGACAAGCAGTGTTCACTGCCTCAGCTCAGAAATATTCTGGGAGAGAGGTGTCACTGAGCAATGTTCTTTCAGCCTCTATAAGAGTCCTACTTTTTCTCTTATCTATCCCATTTTGCTGGGGTGTTTTTGTAGAAGAAAACTCCTGAAATATACCATGCTCTTCAAAGAACTATGTCATTCTTTTAGATTGAAATTTTGTGCCATTGTCACTTCTGATTTTTACCACAGAACAGTCCATTTCATTCTGAATTTGCTTAACAAAGGTCTCAAAGATGTCAATGATTTCAGACTTTTTCGTAAGAAAGAATACTCAAACAAATCTGGAATAGTCATCAACTATCACACGAGTGTAGAATTTCCTACATAAACTGTGAACTGACATAAGACCAAATAAATCCATATACAGGAAATATAAACACCTCACAGAATCCTTGGTCCTAATGCTCTTAAAGGAGGCCTTTGTCTGTTTGCCCTTTTGGCATGAAGAGAAAATGCCCTCTTTGTGCATTTCAGATTGGATTTATTTCTGACTAACTCTTCACTGAAGAGCTTGCTGATTATCTTGTAATTCAAGTTAGCAAACCTCTTGTGTCATTGTACACAATAAGAGACTTTCTCATTTGCAACAAGACACAATGGAGAGTCTGTACATATATATAGTAACTTTAAATAGTACATATTTTCACTGCTAGTGCCTATCAAAATGACCTCTTGGTCATTTGACCTTTTGATCAGACACTTATACTTGTGGAAGACAATGACATAACCAATGTCACATAGTTTGCTTTTGCTAATCAGATTGTGCTGCAATCCTTCTATATAAGCTACTTTTGTAATAGAGACTATGTCATTGATGATCATACTATAGCCTTTGGTAACTCCTCTGTCTGAACAACCAAAGATGACTTTTGGTCCATTCATCACTGAAGTAAAATCTTTTAGATGGCTCCTTGTTTCAATCATATGTCTGGAACACCCACTGCCCAAGTACCATATTGGCATTTGATGTGTATTTGGACTGTCCTGCAATCACAAATTAATTTACCTTAGGAACCTAAAAATATTTTGGTCCTTGGTTCAGGTTAGCTTGACAATAACTATGTCTACCTACAGCAGCTCTAACAGAAAGATTCACCCTTACCCTTGACACACTTGGGTTGTGCCAATAGTTTATGGCAAAGTGACCCACATTGCCACAACACCAACACTCATAGATATTATATCTCCTCTTCTAAACAGTCATCAGTCTTTATCTATTCAGAGGAGAGAGCAACAGTCTTCTTCCTGTTTCTTTCACATAGAATTTGACTGAAAGTGAGTCCGCCAGTAAGTGCACTTGGAATATTCTGATTTACACCAACATACATCTTCTTTGCAGCTGACATGATGTTGATGACATCAGAAATAGCCAAGTGTATTTTACTGATTGTCTTCCTCACAGTCTTACACCTTGCAGGAGGAACACGAGGGTTGGCCACTGCCTTTCCCTTAAGAGTGGGTGCTGGAGCAGAAAACACAATGGTCCATGATGGACCATTTGTATTTCCTCATGTGGAGCCTTCAATACACTTAATCTCATACCCTTTCTTCTTCTTCCATTGGAAGCAACATCCAAGGACTTTGAGGACGTATTTCTATTTTTATAGTGACCATACATACTGTCATGGGCATACCTGTCGTAAGGGAGAATAACCTTCTGAGGCACAACTGGTGCCTTGCCTTTCCCTTTGGAATGGGCAGCTCTAGTGTTCCACTTGAACCCCAATCCCCTCTTATTATTTTGAGAGGTGAAGGATTCAATTAGTGGTAGCATAGTCCCGGGCTTGCAAAACTCAACCACTAGCATCCTCTCTTTGAGGAGTTTCTCTTCAAGATCCTTGATGATCTTATTCTTCTGGCTAATGAAGCCTATTTTGATGACTGAGATTGTCTTCAGTCACTGACTTCCCTCCTCATCTAAGCTATCAAAGTATCTAACTTAGACTGCAGGGAAGTAGCTTGCAGAAGAGAGGCAATCTCCTCAGCTCTTCTCTTGACAGGCTTCTTACTCTTCTTCAGAGCTTCCAGGAAAACACCATACTTACCAATCAATTGATTGACATCCTCATCAGATTCTGATCCATCATCCCCACTGGATGAAGTGGATGCCTCAGAGTCTGAGCCCGTCTCATAGATAGAAGGAGAGTTATGGAGAGAGTGCACCTCATCAGGAACAGAGTTGTCATGATTGTCTTCAGTTAAGGTCATGAGACTAAACTCATCATCATCTTCAAAATCACTGTCAACAGAGAACGGTGATGCTCTTATGTAGGCCTCTTCTTCTTCTGATTCTGAAGACTCAGAATCACTATCTGACAAGCTGATTTTCTTCTTGGCTAAGAAGCTATTTTTAGCCTTCTTATCCTTGTAATGCTTCTTATCATCAGATTTTTTGTTCTCTCTCTTCTTGATTGGATAGTCAACAATGACATGTCTAGATTTGTTGCAATAGTAGCAAACAACATTAGTCTTAATATGTTTGTTCTGCTTATACTCATACCTTTCCTTAGAGGGGTATTTTCTAGACTTCTCCATACTGGTGTATGAATTTCTTGAGCTAGAGCTAGAAGAGCCCTGGTTCTTCCACTGTCTTCCCCTGCTCAACATTTTCTCTAACTATTTGGAGAACAAGGTAAGTTCTCCATCTTTCAGTTCATTTCCTGAGGAGCAGAGATCTGAGCACTCTGACTCTGCAGCTCTCCTTGGTGGAGAAAGTGTCTTTTCCTTCTCTTCCTTATGGCTTCAGCTCCAAAGGCCACAACCTTCTCTCTGTTAAGGGTTCTGGCAGCATCTTATTCTACTCTTCTAGAGTTCAGCTGCATTTCATGAGACATCAAATTCTCAAACAGGTTCTGAGGCAGAGTGTTGGCCAGGTTGCCAACCTCCCTAATGACACATATCTTGATATCTCATTCCATGTTGAGAGATCTCAAGAACTTGTCATTCAGCTCATAATTTGTGAACTGTATGCCATAAGTGATCAGACTATTCACTATCATGAAGAACTTTTCATAGTAATCAACTATAAAATCTTTCTTACCTTTTTTGAAGGTCTCATACTACCGATTCAGGACGGATTTCCTATCATACCTCACCCCCTTTGTCCCTTCTATATACACAATCAGAGAATCCCACATCTCTTTAGTAGTTCTACAGTGGACTAGGTTCTGGAATGTGGAGTCATCTATGCCATTATAATAATGTTTTAGCCCTTTTGTCCATAGTTGCCAGAATTACTTCATCTTTGGTCATCTCAGTGTATTTCTTGGGTGTCTGGATATTGGCATCTATAACAGAGACCTTCATAAGAATGAAATGTCCATCTTGAACAATTATGAATATTCTAGGGTCTGAGGCTTCCATAAATAGCATCACCCTCTCCTTCCAGATCCCCAAAATTTTCTTCATACATATAGGAAGTTTCATAGAATCCAACTCCTTATGGTTCTCACCTGAAGCCATGAAGATAATCTTCTGCTACCCTTGGAGATCTGTTCAGACTATTAAGTAATTTTTGAACAACCTCCTTCTGATACCAAATGACAGTCTTTATTAAGGGTAACAAACACCTAGAGGGGGGGGGGGTGAATATGTTTGATTTGAATCTTTTTGAATAACCTCAAATTTATGAGTTTAGTGTGTGTTGATGTTAGTTATTAGCTTTCAAGAATACACAACATACAAGATTTATAGTGATTTATTTATCTAGGGTACATCAACTTTCCCCCTCCATCTATCTATCAGTGTGCTAGATTCGACTAACTTCTCCTATTTTCTCCGCTCCTTGAGCTTGCACCTCAGATCCATCAGGATCTTACATCTCAGAGTGAGACTCACTCCTACAGCTCGGACTAAAGATAGTCCTACCTCAGGCTCAACAATCCTACCTAAGAGATTAACCAAATCTCCTACCTCAGTTCCCTCAGGATCCTACCTCAGATCCACCCTGGGATCCTACCCACTCAAATACACTCTTGGATCCTACCACCCAGCCTTTATAGCATAGGCTTATAGATCATATCACTCAATGATCCTACAGTTGAATAAAGTTTTGTTAAGATTGACTACAAAGAAGTATGTCTCTGAGTCAGCTTCGTGGATTGTGTATAACCAGCCCTAACTCTTCACAGCAGCAAGAATGTAGATCTTCAAGTTTGTTTTACTTGTGCTGAGAAGATCCGTTGCAGAGCTCTGTTCTTTCAAGCTTGAATATGTTTTGAGTTGAAAAGCACCAACCTTGAAGAAGAACAACAACTTTCTTGAGTGCTCTGCTAAATAACCCTTTTAGAAGATTAGGGTTTTAGTTCTTGCTGAAGACTCCTTAGAGCTTTTCGATTTCAAAAACTTTTCTGGCAAGAATTAATGATCTGTCTACAGAACTGTTTTTTAATTTCTCTGAAAGGACATTTTATATGTCGTAGTTCAACAGCTATCTGTTCCCATATGGGCATACCAAATAGGTAGCTGTAAACTTACTTTTAGCTTTAACTACTCTGTAGAAAGTATACGATGCCATTTGGCTTCTAGTGCGCAAGTCCAGCTCCATTTGAATTTGTATGACATCAGCATGACTCACCGCTTGTGGACTTTAACAATTTCACAAACAATCTGTACAGACGTTGAGTGAAGTCTTGCGACTTAATGCAAAAACACTTAACTGAATAACTGCCAAACATCTGTGGCGTTAAGTGACCCTTCATCACTCCATGTTGTTGCCTTTGACATCATAACTGATAAGACGTTAAGTAACCCTTCATTACTCAAAGCATTTGTACTTAGTAAAATTTTTTTGATTGAAGGCGTTGAGTGAACGTTCTTCACTCAACGCTTTTGAACTTGACAGTTATCCTTACTGAAGGTGTTGAGTGAACCTTCTACACTCAACGCTTCTAGACGTACACAAAATTTCTGAATGAAGGCATAGAGTGAACCTTCTACCCTCAATGCTTTTGGATTTTGCTGAATTTTTTATAAGGCGTTGCGCGAGTCTTCTTTACTTATCGTTTCTGTACTTCGACTGGTTTCCTTTGAGTAGGCGTTGAGTGAAAGGTCTTCACTCAACGCTTTTGGACTTAGCCATATTTGAGTCCAGCACCACTAAGGCCCTGAATGCCTAGGCTTCTATCAACGCTTCTAGGCCTATGGCGTTGAGTGAAGTGTACTCACTCAACGCTTGTGGACTTAAACAAATTTATGCCTTCCTATTGTGTCCTATCTTGAGTCCAACCAAAGTTCTGACTGAATCAATCTGTCTAATCATTGAATAGTAGGCAACCTGCATATATTGAACTTGAACACATATCAAATACAAACATGTTTATATTATTTACTTGTGAGCCTTCTTCAAATCCGGGACATTTTGATCAATGAACCCAACAGAAACCTACTTTTGATACATTCGTATAACAATCCATAAAGTAGTCCTAAGGTGGGTTTGTCCAGTACCACTTGTTCACTAACAAGTACCTATGTGATGACTTGATATCACAATATCATGACCTGTGAGAACCGGTCATCAGTCAACACACATACTTGTCTTAATGTATCATCATCGCCCTTAGCTTCTAAGATGATATGCCGACCAGGGACCATTTAAGAATGAAGTTTTTAGAAAACATATGACCTCATATTCAGGTCACACACTTAAATTCCTATGGAAGCAAATAATCTAAGGGGATTTATTACGTTAAATAATCTATCATATATAAATAAATTTGGCATAATAAAAGAACTTGACATAAATATAAAAATGAAATATAAAGTACACCATTCATCAAATGAATTATAACCAAAAAATATACAATGCACAGGACTTCCACTAGATTTGATTATTCAGGTATCTAATACTCATTGATCTATTATGACCATAATGTTTTCTATGAACGAGATGCTTTGTTAGTGGATCCGCTATATTTTTCTCAGTCGGCACCCAACATATGCTCACATCTCCTCGATTGACAATCTTTTGAATAAGATGGAACTGCCAAAGTATGTGCTTGGAGCGCTGGTGGGATCTAGGTTCCTTAGTTTGTGCAATAGCACCATTATTGTCACAATAGAGAACTAAAAGATCAACAATGCTAGGAACTACATCAAGCTTGCTGATGAAATTTCTTATCCACATAACCTCCTTCGTCGCATTTGCAGCAACGATATACTCGACTTCAGTTGTAGAATCAATAACTATCTCTTGCTTGGAACTCTTCCATCTTACAACTCCTCCATTTAGGCAAAACACAAACCCTGACTAAGAATTTGAGTCGTCCCTATCAGTCTGAAAGCTAGCATCCATGTAACCCTTTACAACGAGCTCTTCCTCTCCACCAAATACTAAGAACTCATCCTTAGTTATTCTCAAGTACTTTAGGATATTCTTGACGACAGTCTAATGACTATCACCGGAATCAGACTAATACCTGCTAGCCATGCTTAAAACATAAGAGACATCAGGTTGAGTACATAACATTGCATACATGATTGATCCAATTACCGAAGCATATGGAATCAACTTCATGAGGTCCTTATCTTCCTAAGATTTTGGACATTGGTCCTTAGAGAGATTCACACCATAATACATGGGTAAGAATCCCTTCTTGGACTCAAGCATGTTGAACTGTTTCAACACCTTCTCAATGTGTGTACTTTGGGTCAAACCCAACAACTTCTTCGATCTATCTTTATAGATCTTAATACCAAGTGTATAAGTCGCTTCGCTTAAGACTTTTATAGAAAAGTAGTCCCCTAAGCTGTTCTTAATAGCTTGCAGAGTCGAAATGTCATTCCTGATCAACAGTACATCTTTTACATATAATATCAGGAAGAACAATGCTCCCACTAATTCTTTTGTAAACACACGACTCATCTTCGTTCTTGATAAAATCAAACTATTTGATTTTCTCATCAAAACATAGATTCCAACTTCGAGAAATATGTTTCAATCCATAAATGGATCTCTGCAGCTTGCATATTTTAGTGGTTTCATTTGAAGATACAAAACCCCCGGGTTGTGTCATGTACACTTCTTCAAGCAGGTTTCCATTAAGGAAAGCGGGTTTGACATCTATTTATCATATCTCGTAGTCATAATACACAGCAATAACAAATAGAATTCTGATATACTTAACCATGATAATAGGGGAAAACGTCTCATCATAGTCAACACCATGAATTTGCTTGAAACTCTTAGCCACTGATCGCCCTTTGAATATCTGTACACATTCATATCCATGTGGGTCTTCTTCTTGAAGACCCACTTGCACACTATGGGTCGTACCTCTTCGGGTGGTTCTACCAAGGTCCAAACTTGATTTGTATACAAAGTACATTTCAGATTTCATGGCCTCAAACCATTTCTCGGAGTCCGGTCCACTCATAGCCTCTTGATAGGTTGCAAACTCATCATCATGATCCATAAGCAACACATTACCTATTTGAGACACGAGAAATCCATATCTCTCAGGCTCAAATCTTGGTCTACCAGATCTACATGGGACTTGTGTTTCTTGAGAAGCCTCTCTAGCTACAACAACTTATAGTCCTTGCTCAGACTCCAAAACAGGTTCATTCATAGTTTATGGTTCTTGAACTTCTTCAAGTTATACCTTAGTTATCTTTCTTGATAAGAAGTCTTTCTCCAAGAAGACACCTGTTCTTGCGACAAACACTTTGCCCTTGGATGGTAGGTAGAAGTAGTATCCTTTAGTTTCCTTAGGATACCCCATTAAATAACACTTATTTGATTTGGGTTCCAGCTTGTTAGGCATTTGACGTTGCATGTATGTCTCACAGCCTCAAATCTTAATGAATGACATACTAGGACGCTTCCCAATCCATATCTCATAGGGTGTCTTTAGAACCATTTTAGTTAGAGCACGATTTAGTGTGAAAGCAGCAGTCTCTAAAGCGAATACCCAAAAGGAAACAGGTAAATCTGTATGAATCATCATCGATCGTACCATGTCTAACAAAATACGATTCCTTCTTTCAGATACACCATTATGTCGTGTTATTCGAGGTGCAGTGAGTTGTGATACAATACCACACTCTTTCCGATAATCACAAAACTCATGACTTAGATATTCACCACCTCGATCAGATTAGAGTACTTTTATCTTCTTTCCTAGTTGGTTCACGACTTCGTTCTTAAATTTTTTGAACTTTTTAAAGCTTTCAGTTTTGTTCTTCATAATAAACATGTATCCGTATCGACTAAAGTCATCATTGAATGTAACTATGTATAATACCTCACTATGTATAATACCCAAAAAATCATCAGCCCTCTCAGTATGACCAGAAAAAAGGGCTTTAGTTATCTTGCCCAACAAATAAGACTTGCATTACTCAAATGATTCATACTCAAATGAGTCCAATAATCCATCTTTATGAAGCTTAGATATGTGTTTCTCGTTTATGTGGCCTAAATGACAAAGAAATATAGGATTTGAATCATTATTTTTAGTCTTTTAGTATTCTCTATGTTTTAGATCAGATGGTTTAAGTTCAAAACATATAAATCATTAAATAATTGGGTTACACCATAATAAACATCATTCATAAAAATTGAACAACAGTTGTTCTTAATTGTAAATGAAAATCCTTTCATGTCAAGACATGAAATATATATAATGTTTCTAGTTATGGAAGGAATAAAATAACAATTATCTAATTCTATTACAAGCCTAGTGGGCAAAGAAAGACGATAGACATATACGACAATGACATCAACTCTTGCTACATTTCCAACCCGTGAGTCCACCTCTCCTTTTTCCAAAAGTCTTCTCCTTCCCAGTTCCTGCACATTTGTATAAATTTGAGAACCGTATCCGGTATCTAATACTTAAGACAAAGGAGCAGAAAAGTTTATCTCTATAACAAATATATCTGAAGTGGAAGTCGCACTTTATTTCTTCTTCTGCAAATCTTCAAAATAAAAAGGAAAATTCCTCCTCCAGTGTCCATCCTTGTCATAGTGGTGACACTTTCCTTCCTTCGCCAAGCCCTTCTTCTTTAGTGCTGAAGACTTGAGATCATGATACGACTTAGTTCCCACCTTAGTATTCTTTGATCACTTGGCCTTGCCTTTACGTTTATGTACCATAAGTATGAGGCTAGCAGGCTTGACCTTCTTTATAATGATTTCGACAGTTCTCAACATATTTAGGAGCTCAGGTAGTGTCTTGTCAATTTCATTTATAACGTAGTTCAAGACAAACTGCACATAACTGTCCGATAACAATTGCAAGATCGGATCAGTGACCAACTCTTGGCCCAAGGGAAAACCCAATCTTTCAAGGATCTCTATATACCCAATCATCTTGAGTACGTGAGTTCCTACTGGGTCTCGAGCTCCCATCTTGCACTGAAACAATGCCCTGGATATGTCAAACCTCTCTTGTCAAGCCTATCCTTGAAAAATTTTCTTTAGGTACTCGACCATCTCATAACGTGTCATTTTCTCATGTTGCTTCTGGAGCTCAGAGTTCATAGTGGCAAGCATGAGACATTCGACATCTAGGAAATCATCATAATACTTCTTGTAAGCATCTTTATCTTCCCGAGGGGCAGTAACGACTGGCTCAGCTGGGGGATCTTCTTCTAAGACTTAGAGCTTGCGCTCTTGCTTAAGAATGATTCTCAAGTTCCTGTACCAGTCCAGGAAATTTGACCCATTCAACTGATCCTTCTCAAGAATAGCTCTAAGGGACAGGGTGAAGTGCGATCTACTTGCCCTAGAAAATCTACAAGGAATTTATGCAAAGTGATTTTACTACTATATTTCAAAATACATTTTATATTTTAACATACACTTTAATTAAAAGAACTCCCACTATTTTAATCAAATTGATAACCCTCAATATCAATTAAGAGAGTTTATGCGAGCTTCTCTCTAGTGAACAAGATCCGTATTTCACCAACACCATAAGTCAGCTTTGGCAACCCATAGAGTGGTTATTTAGGTAGACAACGCTGGGCAATTGCATCATCATGCAACTCTTGTATGGTTGGTGAATAACTCTTTATTCACATCCATCATATGGTGCATGCCAACCCTATGCCTCTAGGGACTCAAACTTTGAGGTCACTAGATAAGTTGGACTCGATGTCAACAGTGAGATATCACAATTATCCGCTCGCACCCTTACCAAGATAGATTAATGCATCTTGCTTTGGCAAGCCCACAATTTATCGATCGATGCAGGAAGAGTGTCATCCATCAGAAGGCTTCCAAACACTTAATATTTAGTTAGGGATTTTAGAGGATTGACTAACACTTAATTATTGCGCAAAATTACAATATACACATTCTAGATACATCTCAAATGTGCACAAAAATAAAACTATCAATACTTGATGTAAAGGGGGATAAACTGGAACATTTAGAACATTTCTAAATCTTCAGATTTACATGTATTGGACATATGCACAAACAATCATCCTTATTACAGTAGATAAGTTCGTCTCTCATTGTCGGATTCCAAATCCAAGACAATGTTTGGTTTCACAAGCCGCAAAGAGGGACGGTTACTGCTTAAGGGAAAAACATTTTTAAAACAATGAAATCACATCGTAAATCTCAGGTATTCCTAGAAATAAATCAACATTTGATTTTCCAAG
Source organism: Platanthera zijinensis (assembly GCA_039513925.1). Taxonomy (NCBI): domain Eukaryota; kingdom Viridiplantae; phylum Streptophyta; class Magnoliopsida; order Asparagales; family Orchidaceae; genus Platanthera; species Platanthera zijinensis. The sequence continues at coordinate 132,766,360 of CM077079.1, read as the reverse complement.
AATAAATCTGAGTCTTAGAACAATTCTAAGTCCTGATTTACACGGACTAGATCTGCGATAACCTACCTCTGATACCACTGTTGGGTTTTATATAGGGGTGTGAACGACACATCACCATGTGCATAATGAAATAAAACTATAGAATAACCCAAATAGAGTAGGAACTTGTGAAATTCATGAATAAAAAGAGAGACAAACCACTAAGGTTTAGTAAGTACCTGTACGAGGATGATTCAAAAATCGACGAAGGTGCTCCGGCCAACAACTCCAGAAAAACTTCAGAATTTGATCTGGAATCCTATTACATCGAATTTCTGGTCCGTCGAGTCCGAAAGTGCAAAGAGATGTTCACACCTTTACGGGTATCCACACTAACGGGAGAAATGCCTTACCACCCACGCACGAGGGTGGCAAGGAAGAGAGAGGTTTGAGATCTTCGTCTCCGCGAACTGCTAGGTTCGATTCCTGGAGAAGATCGCCGGCACTAGGGCTCAAATCGCAAGCGAGGGCGCTGTTGGGATTTCGCCGTACAGAACAGTTCCACGATTAGGGTTTGGGAGAAAGAAAATGAACCAGGATCAAATCGTGCCCTAACCCTGAAATTATATCTATATATAATATTCAGCGAACCAGATTTAGCTAAACAGTAATTACACCTTAATAGCCTGAATCAGGTTCAAGATTCAAAATCTGGCAAAAAAGCGGGTGCAGTCGATTCCATACTTAGTCGCAAATTACAATTTCCAAGCTATCAAACAACATAAAATTCGACTGCATGAATTCAACTGATTGAATTCGACTGCATCGACTTCATCAAGTTGAATATATATAATATTCAGCGAATCAGGTTTGGGCTAAACAATATTTACACTTTAATAGCCTAAACAAGCTTCAAGATTCAAAATTGGCCAAAAAGGCAGGGGCAATCGATTCTATACTTAGCCGCAAATCCAAATTTCCAAGCTGTCAACCAGTATAAAATTCGTCTGCATGAATTCGACTATATGAATTCAACTGATTGAATTCGACTGCATGAATTCTACTGCATCGACTTCAACAAGTCGAATATGGACTTAGTCGTAAATCCAAATTTCCAAGCCATCAAACAACATGAAATTCGACTGCATGAATTCGATGACATGAATTCGACTGCATCGACTTCATCAAGTCGAATATGGATTTAGTCGTTTCTGCATTCACTCGAACTGGATCATCAAGCCGAATTTAAACTTAGCACCAAAAATCTTTCTCATCAACAAACCTTCCAATTGACAATCTGTCATACAGTTTCCAGTCAATTGAATTTGCCATCACACTCATAACCTTTATGAGTAGCCACCTCGATCAATGATCCAATTTCTCGCACGTTATTATGTGCGGCCTCATAAGCTCATATTACATTGACAGAAATATTAACTCGTTGACTACTTCTAAATCACCATGACACCAACAATAAATCTATCCGATACTTTTTGTAGTTAACTTGGAAAAACGGTATTGCTCTCACAGACAATGAAGGGTTAATGATTTTTCATGTCGTCAGTCAATAAGTTGCACGCACTTTCTAAACATAGATATATACATCTCTATGCACCTAACAGTTCCAAAAAAGAAGTTATATTTAATATTACAAACATGTAATCTCGCTAACAAATGATTCAGTTTTTTGGCCAAACATAGCAAATACTCAAATTCTTCCACCCATTCGTATAGTGGATCCGGATCCCCTGGATTTCATACGGGAACTGAAACTCCACCGTGGAGTTTGCCCAATGGCAGCCAATGGATGAAGGAGACGGTCAGGATTCAATATTAATTAAGTGTGTTTATTTTTCCTCTGGTTTCTGCTCTCCCGCGTTAATAGCAAATCTCCCGCGCATGTATATATTTTTTCCCTGCTTTCTCACGCGAATTGCAGAGATTTTTTCCCTACTTTCTCATCCTCTCCGGCGCCTGCGTCTATCTCGCGTGAATCGCAGATCTCCCTCGCGAAAGATCCCATACTGCTCATGATTTGAGGCTCTCATCCTCTCCGACGCCGGCGTTTCCTCCCTCACAAGAAGGCCAGTTGAGGCTCTCATCCTCTCCGGCGCCGACGTTTGCACCCTCACCGGAAGGCCACTTGAGGCTCTCATCCTCTCCGGCATCGACGTTTGCTCCCTCACCGGAAGGCCACTTGAGGCTCGCATCCTCTTCGGCGCCGGCGTTTGCTCCCTTACTTGAAGGCCACTTGAGGCTCTCATCCTCTCCGGCTCTCTCTCACCGGAAGGCCACTTGAGGCTCTCATCCTCTCCGGTGTCGGCGTCTATTTCGCGTGAATCGCAGATCTCCCACGCAAAAGATCTCATCCTCTCCTGCAATTGTACCTGTGTTCATCAGTAAAAGAGGGAAAATATTCCGGTAATAAGCCATAATCTCTTAGTAAATCTTGGTGTGCAGTCGATTTTTTTTAACTAGGTCATGTACAGTCGATTTTTTTTAACTAGGTCATGTGCAGTTGATTTTTTTAACTGAATCACATAAATCTTAATGTTACCCTTTATTCCCTGATCTCTTTTGATTGTTTCAACTAGTGAATGATCTCAGGTAAATGGATAATGCTGATTCAAGTTGGATACCTAGAGAGGGTATGGAATTTTCTAGTTTAGAGGAGACATGGAATTTTTAGAGATTTTATGGGGGGGGGAATGAGTTTTAATGTTCGCAAGCACTATGCAAATAAAAGCAAGAAAGATAATGTGATTACATCTAGAAGGTTTTTATGCAGTAAGCAAGGACATCGAGGGAATGATAAACGTGATCATCTAGTGATTGAACCAAGACAAGAAACAAGGATTGATTATTCAGCTCGCATGAGAATTATATTGAATAGAAGCACATGTAAATATTATGTGCATGAATTTATACTAGAGCATAATCATATTCTTCATTATGCAGAATGCACTCATATGCTCTCATCTCAAAGGACAATAACAGACGTTCAAGCTTTTGAAATTCAATTAGCCAATGACTCTTGTCTAACGCAAAAGAATTCCTTTGACTTCTTTAGTAACCAAGTCGGAGGACGAGCCAACCTTGGGTTCACTCAAAGAGATCAAAAAATTTATCTCAAAAGCAGACGACAGAGGGAAATGGCGCATGGAGAAGTTGGTTTTTTATTGTATTATTAAAAAAACATTAGACGATCCATCCTTTTTTATGCAATTTAGCTAGATAATTCAGAGCAAGTGACTAATATTTTTTGGGCTGATGCTAGAATGCGCTTTGATTATGAGTTTTTTGGGGATGTGATAACCTTTGACACCACATTTGCTACAAACAAAGAGTATAGACCATTTGGAGTTTTTGTTGGATTCAATCAATATCGAGGAATCATAATATTTGGGGTTGCTCTATTATATGATGAGACAATTGATTCTTTTATGGGGTTGTTTGAGACATTTTTAGAAGCTCACAAACAAAAAAACCTAAAACAATGTTTACAGATCCCAGAAACCAGACATGGCTTGTGCACTTGGTATTTGATGCAAAATGGGATAAAACACCTTGGTAATCTAATAAAGGGTGGTTTATATTTTTTAAGCAATTTTAAAAAAATTATGTTTGAATATGAAAATGAGGAGAAATTTGAAGTTATTTGGAATGAAATGTTATCATCATTTTCAGTTGAAGAAAATAGTTGGTTAACTTCAACTTATAAGATTAAAGAGAAGTGAACAAAATGTTATATGAAAATTGCAGTTACTTTAGGGATGAGGAGCACGTAACTTAGTGAGAGTTTAAATGGAGACTTAAAAGATTACTTTAAATCCAATTTTGATTTGGGATCTTTTTTCAAACACTTTGAAAGAGTGATCGATGACAAAAGATAAAAAGAGCTACAAACAGAATTTGATTCAAGAGCAAAAATGCCAAAACTAAGGGTCAAGTCCCTACCTCTTTTGCAACAAGCTGGGAGCACCTATACATCATTGATATTTGAAAATTTTCAGGATGAACGGGAAAAAAATTTATCTACATTTGTCAAACATCGGTATGAATATAATGCATTTTTAGTAGCATCTTTTATTGAAGAGGACAAATATATGGTATCATGTAACAAAATTAATTAAATTGTATCGTGTCAATGCATGAAATTTTACATGCTTGGCATTTTGTGTTCTTATGCATTGAAGGTTCTAGATTTATTAGATGTAAAATGAATTCTAGAAAAATATATTTTGAGGCGATGGACATGATGTGGTAGAGATGAGATTATGGAGAAGACAAATAGAGATATCGAGGTTAAGTAGTTTCATAAGCATGTTTTATTTACTCTTAATATTATGTTCTAAATTAATTTATTTTATTTGTTTTAGGGTTCTATAAAATCAGACATAACAGATCACTACAAAGAGTTATGTCCTATGTTAGTAAAATTTGCTTCAAAGACTTCTAAAACTAAAGGACATCTTTTGTTGAAAGAGGAGATAAAGAAAATGAACAAGTATCTTGATGAAAATCAAAGCATTCAATGTCATGAGAATAACATAAACAATGCACATATGAGTGTTTCCTTGTCCGAAAAAATTGTTCACACATCAATGGACCATCTACTTGTAAATGCAAAAGGACTAAATAAAAAAGAAGAGCGAAAAGGTGGTAAACGATTAAAAAGTTGGGTTGAAAAACAACCTAAAAAGAGGGAAAAAAACAAACTTCTTGAATATAAAAGAGGTAGGCTCGCAATTGAAGAGTTTTATCTATTTTTTGTCATTTAATTTTAACAAGTTTTAACATAATTTGTTTTTTTGGAAGGATTCTAATGCAAGCAAACTGTCTGTATTTGAATAAATGTTTTGTATCATATTCCTTTTTGTAGGTGAAGAAAAACAGGATCGGGAAAAAGAATCAAAGTACTGGAAGGGAAGTAGAAAATAGCATTCATCATTCATATTCAAAACAGGGATTACAAATGCCTTTTTATACTAAGGGCCATGAACTTTCTAGACAGGAGAAAGTTGCAGATCTTTCAAGATAAATAAAGTTAGTGCTTTCTAGATTAATCTTTAAGTCTATTTGCTTTATGGGCCTTATGAGATGCTGATTTGGGCCTAATACAGATGGGCCTTTACTGCTCTTACATTGGAAACGTGGCAACATTAAATTTGGGCAGCTTAGGGCAATTTTCCAACACCCCCTCTTTGTCCTGGCGACCCAAAAACCTTCATCTCCGTCTTCAGCTTTCCATGCCGATCTCGATGCAGGGGTTTGGTGAGAGCGTCGGCGATCTGATCTTCAGTCGGGCAATGTTCCAGCTGAGCTTCTCCTTCTTCGACTTTTTCTCGAATGAAATGGTACTTTATGCCGATATGCTTGCTCCGTTGATGAAACATAGGGTTTTTTGACAGAGCTATTGCGGATGTGTTGTCGCACTTGAGGATGATGATCTTTAGCTTTTCTCCTGTGATTTATTCTATCATTCTCTTCATCCATATCCCTTCACACAAAGCCGAGGCTACCCCCATGTATTCTACTTCAGTCGTTGAAAGGGCCACCATCTGCTGTTTGCGTGAGCGCCAGGAAACTGGGTTGGATCCGTAAAAGAAAACGTATCCTTCTGTGCTTCTACGATCATCCAAAGAGCCTCCCCAGTCTGAGTCACAGTAACCTGTGAGCGTTGGGTTTAGATCTTTGGTGTAGTGGATGCCGTGGGAGATCGTCCCTTTTATGTATCTTAGAACTCGTTTTGCTGCTTCCATGTGTCCATTGGATGGTGAGCTAACAAAACGGGAGAGGAGATTTACTGAGAATTCTAGGTCGGGCCGTGAATTGGTAAGGTAAATGAGAGACCCAATTAAGCTCCTATATGCACTTTCATCTGCTTTCTCTTCTCCTTCTATGAGCTTTGTTAATTTGGTGCTGGTGTACATGGGAGTTAAACTTGGATTGCAGTCCAACATGTTGTATTTTTTCAACAGCTCCCTAGCATAATGTTCTTGGGACAGGAAATATGAGTCCTCTGTCTGCCTTACCTCCATCCCCAGGAATAATCTTACATGTCCTAAGTCCGACATTTCATACTTCTCTTTCATCTTATTCTTGAATCTCTGTAGGCAGACTTCATTATCTCCTGTAATGAGAAGGTCGTCTACATACAAGCATACAATCAGCTTGTCTCCTTCAGTGCTGTTTTTGATGTATATAGATGGCTCAAATTTACTTGGGATGAGGCCTTCTTGGCTGAAAAAGTTTGCAATGTTTGCATGCCATGCACGGGGTGTCTGCTTAAGTCCATACAGGGCTTTGTGCAGTCGATACACAGAACTTTCTTCTCCCTTCTTCACATAACCTTCTGTCTGTTCCACAAACACTTCTTCACTTAAATCTCCATTTAAGAACGCTGCTTTGACATCAAATTTGTAGATTGGGTATTTGTTATTTGCAGCAATAGCAAGGAGGAGCCTTATTGAGTCCATCCGGGCGACGGGTGCATAGGTATCTTCATAATCTCTCCCAAATTTCTGTGAATACCCCTTAGCAATAATGCGGGCTTTGTGTTTGATTATATTTCCTTCTTCATTCTCTTTGATCTTGTATACCCACTTCAAACCAATCACTGGCTTGTCAGCTGGCCGGGGGACTAATGACCAAATATTATTTTTCTGGACTGTGTTGATCTCTTCATCCATTGCTCTTTTCCAGTTGGCTTGAACTGCAGCTTCCTCATAATTTGCTGGGGTGTTATGGAACAGGATAATGTTTGTGTCAGCATATATTTCTTCTATTGTCCGGGTTCGAGCGGTCGGTGATGATTCAGGGGAGACAGGATCATCTAGATGGATATCCACTTCAGCTTCAGGTTTCTCCAATTGCACCTGGAGGGGGTTCAAATGGAACTCAACCGGGCAGTGAGGACCAGTGATTGCTCCAAAATTTGAATCTGAGGCCCAATTCCAGCAGTCTTCCTCCTGAAAAACTACATCTCTGGAAACTATTAGTTGTTAGGTACTTGGACCAAATAGCCGGTAAGCCCTCCTATTTTCACAGTAGCCGAGTAGTATGCATTTTGTGGCTGTTTGATCCAACTTATCCCTTTTTTTCTTTTAATATGTGTGCAAAGGCCACACAACCAAAAGTTCTTAAATATCCCAGATTTGGTTTTCTCTGGTATAGCATTTCATATGGTGTGGTTTTGTTATTGGTTTTAGTTGGTACCCGGTTTAAGATATGTACTGTTGTGGTTGCAGCTTCTCCCCAGAAAAGTTTAGGCATTTCTTTGTGTAGTAACATGGCTCTTACCATCTCTAATATGGTTCTGTTTCTTCTCTCGACGACCCCGTTCTGCTGAGGTGTTCCAGGGACTGTAAATTGATGTTGTATTCCCTGGATTGAGCAGTAATGTTGGAGAGCATGAGATGTGAACTCTCCACCATTATCACTCCTTATAGCCTTTATACTCCTCTCTAACTTCTTTTCAATTTCCCTCTTAAATTCAATAAAGCATTCTAGTGTTTCTGATTTTTGTTCAAGTAGATGAATCCACATGAACCTTGAAAAATCATCCATAATAAGGAAGAAATACCTTTTACCACCAGCAGTAGGAGTTGGGGAGGGTCCCCACAGGTCACAGTGAAGGAGTTCCAAGGGTTTGCTGCTTCTTTCAACTTGCTTTGTGAAGGGTAGCCGGTGTGACTTGCCCAGAGCACATGTATTGCACTGGCAGTGTAGGATCTTTAGCTCGGGAAGGCCTGCTCCAAGCTTGTTATCAAAAATGTTTTGCATAGAGTTGAAATTAAGGTGTCCAAGACGGCTGTGCCACTTCATGATGGCATTTGGGCTGGAATTTGTGGACATTAACACAGAGGAGTGTGGGGGCTCAAGTGTTAATGAAAACACTTTGTTCTTGGACATTTCAGTTTGAGCAACTTGTCTCCCTTCTCCATCAGATATGCAGCAGCTGTTTTATTGGAAAGTGACAGTGCACCCTTTGGTCATCAGTTGCCCCACACTGAGGAGATTTTGAGCCAATGAAGGTACATATTGCACATCTGTAATTATCTTGTTCTTTCCATCTGAGCCCTTGACAATCACGTCTCCTTTCCCTTTTATTGGTCTGGAGTTTCCATCTCCAAGTAAAACAGTGGACTTTTCTCCTTCATCTATGTGAGTGAACATGGCTTTGTCATGAGCCATATGGTTAGAACACCCTGAATCAATGAACCACCTTGATGACTGCTCCATGGTTTCCTGTTTTGAGCAAGTGAGGAACAACTTGTCTGTTACTTTTCCTTTCACATTTTCTGTGAATTTTGCATCTTCCTTATTCTTAAACCAGTTGTCTCTCTCTCTGTGTGTGGGTTTTTTACACCTCTTGCACTTAAAAAAACACTTTGCATTCTCGTGGTTTGATTTTTTACAGAGAGTGAAATATACCCCCGTGGTTGAGTTGTTTACACTTTGCTGTGATGTACCTTGTTGCTGTCTGAACTGCTTCCAGTGTGGGTCATTGCCTCCAGGATTCACAGCAGATTTCCTTGGGAAGTTCTGCTTTCCAGGCTTCATTTTGGTCTGCAGAGCCTGAGAGTTTGTTGATGGATGCTTATTTGTGCGTTCTTCATGGGACTGTATCTTCCCAATCAGAGCAGCAACAGGGAGTGTCTCTATGTCATTGCTTTCTTCTATTGCCACAACAATGTGGTCATAGGATATGGGAAGACTTGTGAGAATCATCATTACTACTTCCTTCTCAGGCATGGTGGCACCAAGATTACTTAGTTTATTAGTTAGGTTGGTGAGTCTTGGCATGAATTCGAAAATGGTCTCATCTTCTCTCATGGTGAGTGAGTCAAACTGCTTCCTTATATTCACTTTTCGTATTGAAATTACCTTCTTAACTCCTTGGTAGATTTCTTTGAGAGTGTCTCAAGCCTCCTTGGCTGTTTTTGCTCCCATGATTCTTGGAAATACATTAGATGAGAGGGCTTGTTGGATAAGTAGTAGTGCCAAGGAGTTTCTTTGTCTTTCTCCTTTGGGTATGCTTACTTCCTCTCCTTCTTTAGCCTTCTCTTTGGGGTCAGGTTGTGGTCCATTAAGGACTACTCCCCATAGATCTTGAGAATCCAGCAGCGTCTCCATTTTGACAGCCCAGTGATCATAGAGCTCACCATTGAAATGAGGAAGATGTGGAGTTAGAGAGGGATATGAGTTGTTGGTAGATGATGAAGCCATGAGGAAACAAAGAAAGAACAAATACAATGTCAAAGTGGAATGGCTCTGATACCACTGTTGGTATTTGAATAAATGTTTTGTATCATATTCCTTTTTGTAGGTGAAGAAAAATAGGATCGGAAAAAAGAATCAAAGTATTGGAAGGGAAGTAGAAAATAGCATTCATCATTCATATTCAAAACAGGGATTACAAAGGCCTTTTTATACTAAGGGCCATGAACTTTCTTGACAGGAGAAAGTTGCAGATCTTTGTAGATAAATAAAGTTACAGTGCTTTCTAGATTAATCTTTAAGTCTATTTACTTTATGTGCCTTATGAGATGCTGATTTGGGCCTAATACAGATGGGCCTTTACTGCTTTTACATTGGAAACGTGGCAACATTAAATTTGGGCGGCTTAGGGCAATTTTCCAACACAAACAAATGTCAAGACTAGCTATACAACTATCAACATCTACAAGTTTTAGTGGAGTATTTGAAAATTCAAGCCTATTTGTTGATAAGGAAGGATTCAAATTTTTTAAAACTTTAACTGGTGTCATGGACATCAATCAATTGTGATATTTATCAATTTTGAATCTTGAAGAAGTTCAGATGGTTTGAACTGGTACCAACTTGCATAAATCATGGAATGGAGAAACTAATCATCTACTGATATACGGTTTGATTAGATAGCTTGTTTTTGTAAGAATTAATTTTTTTATGGAACCTTATCACGGTCATAATTTATATTGAATAGAACTTGATGCAGAAACTTGGCTGTGTGAGAGTTTTCTAGTGCCCTGCGTAGAATAAGTTCCCAAACTCAATTTTTTAAAGCTTAATTTTTTAAAGCTTAATTTTTTAAAGCTTTAACCACGTTGACTGAAAAAAAGGAGGAAGATGATGGATAAAAAAAATGGAGAACCAAGAGCCAGCTCCTCCAGTGTTTCTCGACTCTAGCTCTTCCCGCATGCACGGTCACCGTCGTTCCGACGGATGATGAGGAAGTTGGGCCGAGTCTGTCGTTTTCTCAGGCGAATGATGAGGAAGCTCGCCGAGGGTGGAGTTCCGGCAGATGATGAGGAAGCTCGCCGCGGCCTCCGTCATTTTCTCAAGCGAATGATGAGGAAGCTCGCCCAGGGTGGAGTTCCGGCGAATGATGGGGAAGCTCGCCCAAAGTTCTTCATGAGGTAGTGCGGTTGTTTTTTGTGCGATTTATTTTTTTATAAGGCTTAAATCCCGACTGTCTCCTTCATCCAATGGCTGTCATTGGGCAAACTTCACGGTGGAGTTCCCGTACGAAATCTCCAGGGGTTCCGGATCTTTTTAAGTACATCTATTTAATCAAATTTAAATTTATATAATATCTAATCTTTTTTTTCTTAAAATAGGAATTTGGAAGTACGAGAGAGATGTTAAACAAGGATAACAAAAAAGATGATGTTTTGTATTCAAATATTTATGTTGCATTTCAAAATTAGGCAATTGTGTATTGATGCATTTACAATTGAGTTGAGATAATAGCAAGAGTCAAGCATTAGTTAATTTTAAAATTAAAGTATTAATTTTGAAATAACTATAGGGACTGAAATTTCATTTTTACTAAGGCTTTCTTTGATGCGGTGGTAGCGGTTATGAACAATGTGGTAATGACCCGTCATTCTTGAACGCCCAACCTCACATAATAAAATTCATGCATTTTAGGCTCAAAATTAGTTTTTTTATTGGCAACAGTCATAACCTTTGTCTTGCCAAAAACGTGTTCTATGATAACAACATTTTTGATCAAACTCACCTGAGCAAATAAGGGGCGCCAAACGAAACCTAAATCAACAATTCGGTAAGGAGACTCCCCATGACTTCCCAAGCCGACCCGCCGATCTCAACCGCCGCTCTGCTGGCCGACTGCATCTCCCTAACCCTCCCCCTCACCTTCTTCACCTCTTCGGTCTCCCCCATCAACCACCTCACCTTCTTCTCCACCTCCAGTGCCGTCACCCACCCTCCTCGCCGCCGATCCACCTCCATCTCGGCAGCGACCCCCATATCCACCGCCATTTCAAATGCGTTCAGGTGCTGCTCCGCGCACATTGGCCAAGTCACCATCGGCACCCCATATCACATGCTCTCCAGACTCGAATTCCACCCCCCGTGCGTTACGAAACCACCAACCGCCTCAGGGCCCAACACCTTCATCTGAGGCACCCACCCCTCCCACACCATCCCCCTCTCCCTCGTCCCTTCTAGAAACTCTACTGGAAATCACTTCTCCTCGCCGTCGGCAAGCCAGAGGCTCCACAGAAATCGATGCCGCGAACGCTCGATCCCCATTGCAACCTCTGCCGCTTGCGCAGCCGACATCCTCCCTTTGCTCCAGAAGCAGAGGAATACCACAGTCGCCTCAGGCTGCGCGTCCAGCCATCGGAGGCACTCATGATGCTCGCCGGCTGTCAAAGGGCGGAGAACTGGGCCCAGGGAGGGGAGGTCGATGGAGGGGAGGTGGTAGACTGAGATGGCAAGGGAGGATGATGGGATGAGGATGGAGAGAGAGGAGGCGGAGGCAGCGGCGGCGGGGGTGAGAAGAAGAGTAGCGTGGACGCGGCCGACAACAGCGGGATGGAGGAGGAGGCGTTTGGCGAACTCGATTGTGGACGAAATGTGGCCGGCGCGGGAGGATGGGAGGAAGGCTAGGTTAGTTATCTTTATTTGCTCCATTTTCTCTCTGTAACATAATATCTCATCGCCCTTTCTCTATTCCGTCTTGCTTTGAACCCTTCTAAGTCTCCGTTTGGTTGGACTTATTTTTACCGATCAAGCGGTTATGTTCGCATGAACTGGGCCTTAATTAAGATCCGATTCATGTGATCGTAATCACTTGACCGGTAAAAATAAGTCCCACCAAACAGAACCTAAATAGTTAGTCATCACCGATTTTTAATTCCTTCAAGACAATCTCTGTTTTTAAATAGCTTTTTACCTCCCTTGCACACTGCTGTGATGCATGCTTTTAGAGCCGATATAGTAGGGGAACGAGTGGTGAGAAATAGAGGATTGCAAATGAAGATGTATGGTATTGTTTATTGCAAATAGAGATATTTATGGATGATCTTTTTTTTTGTAGAGTTCTTCACAACAAGAATCATTTCAAAAATATTTGACAAAAGAGCAGCGTGGGCGTGCTTGCTATCTTAATGAACGTAGGTGAAATCATTATGTCATTTGATTCTCACGTGGCAATTGCACATTAATCTCTTTACTTAACCATCTAGGTATAAAAATATAATATTGTAAGCCTAACTTGTTGATACAACAAAATTTTGTAAGGATCCGTTCGTTTAAACGACGCTGATATTGAAGTATTGGCTTTTAATTCAATATCAATACATATGAGAAATGACATTGAGTTTAAATCCAATTCTTTTGTTCGGCCGCATGATAACTTTGTGTCATAGGTATTGACATTAATCACTTTTTATTGTTCGTTTGCAGAAAGATTTTCAATTATAAGAATTGGCATTGGTCAATGCTCTCAATTAAAAATAACAAACGCAGATTTTTCGTCTGGCATCAATTTTATCGTCCGGACACGATTTTTTTGTCATGACGCGATGTTTTTGCCCGGGCTAAAATTTTTCGGCCCGAACGCGAAATTTTTTGTCCGAACGCAATTTTTTCGCCGATACGCGATTTTTTCGCACGAATGCGATTTATCTGCCCAAACTCAGATTTTTCGCTCCGACACTACTTTTTCGCCCGAACACGACTTTTAATCCCGGACGCGATTTTTTTGCCTAGACGCGCTTTTTGTCGCTTGGACGCAATTTTTTCGCCCCACAATTTTTTCGCCCCGGCGCGATTTTCGAACTGGGTTTTCTTTTCCCCCTTTTTTCAATGAAAGATTCATATCAAGCAATTTCAATGTACCTGACGTGATTTTTCGTCCGGATGCGATTTTTTTGGTCGGACAATATTTTTTCTCCCGGAAGCAAATTTTTCGCCCGTGCTCGACTTTTTTGCCCGGGCGTGATTTTTTCGCCCGGACTTGATTTTTTCGCCCCGATGCTCCGTCGGAAAATTGCGCCCCGGCAGAAAAGAAGAAGGCGTCGACAGAGCCATGATCAGTCAAAGCCTAAGGAAGTGTTGGGTCCATTGATCCCAATGACCCTGATTTGATGATGTCAAACAGGTCAATGAGATAGACATAGCTGTATTTAATGTGTGTGTAAGTTCATGTGTGCAAGACAGTCCTTGTGACAATGATTGGATAAGTGGACTCAAGAAAGATGCTGGATAGGCAGAAGATTTGCCTAAGTCCACAGGCATTAAGTGGAGCAAGCTCACTCATCGCCAGCTGCATACATAAAGATAGCTGGACAGAAGAATTTCACTGTCCACAGGCGTTGAGTGGAGCAAGCTTACTCAATGCCAGAGGTAAGGAATTTGTTGGCAGCTAAGAAAATATGCTAAGTCCACAGACGTTGAGTGAAGTTAACTCACTCAACGTCATACATCAAAAGGCTATGAGTCAGGCTAATGCTGTAATAGTCTAAGTAGAAATGAGCAGAAAAGTGGCTAAGTCCACATGCATTGAGTGTAGCTCACTTACTCAATGCCATAGCTTCATAATCGTTGAGTATAGCTCAGTCAGTCAACTCCACGAGAAAACTGTGAATATTTACTAAGTCCACAGGCGTTGAGTGAGACAAGTTCACTCAACGCCATATGATATTGCGTTGACTAATTCTCAAAGGAAGTGTTCTTCTTGACACAGAAATTTGGCTAAGTCCAAATGCATTGATTGCTTTTACTTTTGTCGAGCTGAGCTCTGAGTTCGTTTAACTGAGCTTTGAATTCGTCAAACTGAGCTTTCACTTTTCGTTGAGCTGAGCTCTGAGTTCGTCGAACTGAGCTCTGAGTTCGTCGAACCGAGCTTTCAGTTTTCGTCGATCTGAGCTCTAAGTTCATCGAGCTGAGCTCTGAGTTCGTCGAACTGAGTTCTGAGTTCGTCGAACTGAGGATTTCTGGAATACACCTTCTGAAAGTAAAATATGACCCTAGTCTCATTCCTAAGCGGCATGCTCACTCAACGCCTAATGGTTGAAACATTATTCCAAGTGTTTTGGCGTTGAGTGAAGCTAACTCAATCAACGCCTAATGTCAAAAAACTTTTTCAAGTGTTTTGGCGTTGAGTGAAGGTTGATCACTCAATGCCTACTGGCTGTGATAATTTTCTAAGTATTTTGGCGTTGAGTGGTGCTTACTCACTCAATGCTTAGTGATAATTTTTATCTAAGTCTTTTGGCGCTGAGTGATGGTCATTCACTCAACGCCTACGCTACTGATACTTAATTTTGTCTAAGTCCAGAGATGGTGACGTCAGCAAAGTCAACGCATGTTAAAAATATTTTAGGAATGCCGCAGAATTGCGTTAATGGCGCTGCGGCCAGCTGGTTGCCCTTTTGGGAATGAAAGAAATTTTCCAGCATTAATGGCCGGGCCCACACACAGAATATAGCCGTTGATCAGCGTGATATAAAAAACAGGATAGATTGGCTGATTCAAAAGAAATCAATCAATAAAAAATTGAGTAATCAGAAAAACATCGAGAAGAGAAGCAATTAGGGTTTTCTGCATTCGCAATCTCTCGGTTGGACGACGTCTTCTTCCTCGCTTTCTTGCCGAGCTAGAAGAACAAGTTCAGATCAGTGAACCTAAAAGCTAAAAGAGTTAGTTGGTGCGCATTCATCTGCGAAAGCAAGATCAGGATTGATTCCTGAAAAAGAAGAAGCAGAGATTTCTGCAAGATGCTTCAAGAACTAGCCGAGATTCAAGTGAAGATTTCTTTTTAACTTGTTGCTGTGAAAAAGAAGATAGAGCTGATATCTGCTCTGTCTAGGAAGACAGACACAAAGAACTTTCTCTGGTGTCTGAGTATTTCATTCTTTTGACATTCTCTGTAAGATCCAATTTGGGATCTAAGGGTAGGATTCTATAGGGATTCTGAGTGTAGGTCTGTGCTATAAAGGCCGAGGTAAGATCTATTGTAGATATGAGAGTAAGATCCATTCTGGGATCTGAGGGTAGGATTCTTTAGGGAATCTGAGTGTAGGCCTGTGCTATAAAAGCTGAGGTAAAATCTGTTGTAGATCTGAGAGTAGGATCCAGTTGGGATCACTACAAGAAAAACGATTTATGGGGACATTTTTTTTGCAACGCTTTATAAAACGCGACGAAAACTACTAACTTTAACGACGCTTGTTATGTAAGTGTTGTTGTAACATTCTTTTAGCCATATTTTAAAACCTCTAAAATTTGCTATCCTAATTAAAAAATGTGCCCCTCTAAAACTTTATATTTTATGGACAATTTTGTTTTTTGATTATAAAATGAAAAGAGATTATTATAGAATATATATCTTTATGATGATTGGTATTCTTGATATAATTGGAATTAAGATTAGATATTTTTCCTCTCAAGAATTGCCTATTTTTCAGTTTGACATTGCTAAGGCTTACCACATTTTACAGTACGAAATGTGGCCAAAGCGCGCCACATTTATTAACATAAATGTCGCTAATGTCAGGTGGGTATATAAAAAATGTCGTGATAAATTTTGGCGACGGTTGTATTCGCGACGCCCGCGACATGCGCGATGTTTTAAAAATGTCGCAAAAACATTAGCGACGTTTGAAAAACGTCGCCGCCTCTTAAAAACGTCGCTGATGTTCATATTTGTTATAGTGGATCTGAGTGGTAGGGCTTAGTGCCCGAGTCATAGGTCTTGGATAAGACTGAGGGGTCCTGTGGGATCGTGTTGTAAGCTCTTAAGGAGTCGAGGAATTGGTGAAGAGCCTTATCTAACACACTGTTAGAAAGGCGGAGAGGGACAGTGGACGTATCCAGATTGGGGAACCACTATAAAAATATCTGAGTCGTCTGTGATTGTTCTTGAAAACACAAATCAATTAATCACTAAGCACAAGAAATCAGATATAGGTCAGAGTATTTAAAAAGAAGGCCTAAAACCTATTCACCCCCCTCTAGGTATTTAGTTGACCTTGAAAACAAGACTTTCAAGTGGTATCAGAGGGAGATTACTCGTTAAAGTCTCAATATTTTGAGTAGATCTCCAAGGTCAATAAGGAAAGACATACCTTATGGGTTCAGGAGTGAACCACAAGGAGCTAGGGGCCATGAAGCTTCCTATATGTAGGAAGGAAGGGTTTGGCATATGGAAAGAGAGGTTTAAGCTGTTTATGGAGGCAGCTGACCCTAGAATTTTTTTTACTGTCAAGGAGGGACCATTCATCCCTATGAAGGTCTCAGCTCTGGATGCTAATGTCCAGACACCAAAGACATACTCTGAAATGACTAAGGATGAAGTCATCCTTGCCGCAATGGACAAGAGGGCACTAAATATAATAGTTAATGCCATTGATGAATCCACCTTCCAAAACCTAGTTCACAATAAGACATCAAAGGAGATGTGGGACACACTAGTTGTCTACATGGAGGGGACTGAAGAAGTGAGGGATGATAGGAAGTCCATGCTCAATCAAAAGTATGAAAGCTTCAGGCAGAACAAGACAGATGGCATAGCTAAGTGCTATAAAAAGTTCTTCAGGATTGTAAATGAGCTGAGGACATATGACAGAGCCTTTAGCACATATGAATTAAATGACAAGTTTCTCAGGTCTCTAACTAAAGACTAGGACACAAAAATCTGTGCCATCAGAGAAGTGGCAAGACTCGCAAACACACCACCACCAACTCTGTTTGGAAAGCTGCTGTCCTATGAAAATGCAGCTGCCAGCCAGAAAGGAGGAGGAGAAAATCAGCAAGTATGTAGTCAAGGACAAGTCAGTGGCCTTCAAAGCTGAATCCACAAGGAGGAGCATGAGAACCTGCAAAAGGTTAAGCCCTCTAAATGCACATATGCATGTAAAGACAATGAAACTATTTCAAGTTCAACATACCCAACTCAAATTTGAAGGTGTTGAACTTGACTTCATCTAGTGGCTTTGTGAAGATATCAACCACTTGTTTGTCTATGGGGACAAACTCAAGACAGATGTATTCTTTCTCAACATATTCTCTAATGAAATGATATCTTATCTCAATGTGTTTGTTCCTGCCATGAGAGACATGATTCTTAGCAATTGAGATAGCACTAGATGAATCACAATACATTGAAGTTTTACTTAGCCGAAGATTATAATCCTGGAGTTTATCCTGAATCCATAGTAGTTGTGCACAACAACTCCCAACTGAAATATACTCTGATTCTATAGTGGAGATGACTACACTGGTCTGCTTCTTGCTACTCCAAGATACTAGTCTTCTCCCTAGAAACTGACAAGTGCTAGAGGTGGTTTTCCTGTCTTCTCTACAACCTGTAAAATTTGCATATGAATACCCAATTAGTTCAAAATCACTATTCCTAGGGTACCATAGACTAAGATCAGGTGTGCCCTTAAGATATCTCAGAATTTTTTTACTAGTAGAATAATGAGACTCTTTAGGGCATGTGTGGTATCTAGCACAAACACATGTAGTATACATAATGTTTGGCCTAATAGCAGTCAAGTAAAGGAGGGAGCTAATTATGCCTCCATACAAGATTTCATCAACAGGTTTCCCAGTCTCATCCTTGTATATTGACACACTTGACCCCATATGAGTTTTCATTATGGAGGCACTCTTGATTCCAAACTTTTTGATTAACTTCTTGATGAACTTAGACTAAGAGATGAATAATCCATCCTCTGATTGTCTAATTTGAAGACCCAAGAAATACTTGAGTTCACCCATGCTGCTCATCTCAAATTTCCCTTGCATAAATTTGGTAAACTTCTTGCAAAGGTCATCAATAACAGACCCAAAAATTACGTCATCTACATAAATTTGGACTAAGATTATCTTATCCTTGACTCCCCTTAGCAATAATGTCTTGTCTATCTTGCTCTTTGAAAATTTATTCTCAATGAGAAAGCTAGACATGGTTTTCAAATTATTCCCTATGAGCCTGCTTCAACTCATATAAAGCTTTTCTTAGCTGAAAAACATAATCAAGAAAGTTAGAATTAACAAAACCTGAGGGTTGCTCAACATATACCTTCTCTTTCAGGTTATCATTTAGAAAAGTTGACTTAACATCCATTTGATAGACTTTAAATCCTTTATATGCAGCATATGCAAGGAATAGTCTTATGAACTCCAGTCTAGCAAATGGTGCAAATATTTGATCAAAGTCAACACCTTCCTCTTGCCCTTTTCCCTTGACAACCAGTCTAACTTTGTTTTTGATTATAACACCCATTTCATCAAGCTTGTTTTTGTAAATCCATTTGATTCCAATAATGTTATGTCCATAAGGTCTGAGAACCCGCTTCCAGATATTGTATCTCTTGAACTGTTTCAGTTCTTGCATAACCACAATCCAAAATGAATATATGTTGGCATCTTCAAACTTCTTTGGTTCAACTTGAGACAAAAAACTTGAATACATTGCAACATTTATATTTCTGCTCCTTGTTGTGACACTTTGGCTTGCATCCCTAATGATCAAGTTTTTGAGATGATCTCATAGATGCCTGACTATAGCTGGCATTCCTTCTGCAATATCTTGAACTTCAATTTCTGGTGCTTGATGATCTTCATCTGTGTCTAATTCACCTGGACCATCTTCTAGAATGATCACACCCCCATCATCTTCTTGTTCAGCAGGAGGTGCATCATTGATATTCAGCTTATCCATCCTCAGTACTTCACCTGTAGATCTAGAGGAGCTTTGCAGCTCACTGTGAATTATAGAGGACTCATCAAATACTACATTGATAGATTCTTCTAACACTTGATTCTTCAAGTTGTATACTCTATAAACTTTGTTGTGGTTATTATATCCAACGAAAAATCGCTCATAGGATTTGGCAGCAAACTTTGTCAAGTAGGACTTCTCATTGTTAAGCATAAAACATTTGCTTTCAAAGATTCTGAAGTAGGCAAGATTTGGTTTTCTGCCTTTCATAATCTCATAAGGAGTCTTCTTGTGGTACTTGTTGATAGTAGCTCTATTCAGGACATGAAAAGCAGTGTTCACTGCCTCAGCTCAGAAATATTCAAGGAGAGAGGTGTCACTGAGCAATGTTCTTTTAGCCTCTATAAGAGTCCTATTTTTTCTCTTATCTATCCCATTTTGCTGGGGAGTTATTGTTGAAGAAAACTCCTGAAATATACCATGCTCTTCACAGAACTGTGTCATGCTTTTAGATTGAAATTCTGTGCCTTGGTCACTTCTGATTTTGACCACAGAACAGTCCATTTCATTTCTAATTTGCTTAACAAAGGTCACAAAGATGTCAATGATTTCAGTCTTTTTCGTAAGAAAGAATACTCAAATAAATTTTGAATAGTCATCAACTATCACAAGAGTGTAGACTTTCCTACCTAAACTGTGAACTAACATAAGACCAAATAAGTCCATATATATGAAGTATAAACACCTCACAGAATCCTTGGTCCTAATGCTCTTAAAGGAGGCCTTTGTCTGTTTGCCCTTTTGGCATGCAGAGAAAATGCCCTCTTTGTGCATTTCAGGTTGGATTTATTTCTGACTATCTCTTCACTGAAGAGCTTGCTGATTGTCTTGTAATTCAAGTGACAAACCTCTTGTGTCATTGTACACAATAAGAGACTTTCTCATTTGCAACAAGACACAATGGAGAGTCTGTACATATATATATAGGAAATTTAATTAGTACATATTTTCACTTCTAGTGCCTGTCAAAATGACCTCTTGGTCATTTGACCTTTTGATCAGACACTTATACTTGTGGAAGACAAGGACATAACTAATATCACATAGTTGGCTTATGCTAATCAGATTGTGTTGCAATCCTTCTACATAAGCTACTTTTGTAATGGAGACTATGTCATTGATGATCATACCATAGACTTTGGTAACTCCTCTGTTTGAACCACCAAAGATGACTTTTGGTTCATTCATCACTGAAGTAAAATCTTTTAGATGACTCCTTGTTTCAGTCATATGTCTGGAACACCCACTGCCCAAGTACCATATTGGCATTTGATGTGTATTTGGACTGTCCTGCAATCACAAATTAATTTACCTTAGGAACCTAAAAATATTTGGGTCCTTGGTTCAGGTTAGCTTGATAATAACTATGTCTACCTGCAACAACCCTAACAGAAAGACTCACCCTTACCCTTGACACACTTGGGTTGTGCCAATAGTCTATGGTAAAGTGACCCACATTGCCACAACACCAACACTCATATATATTATATCTCCTCTTCTAAACAGTCATCAGTCTTTATCTGTTCAGAGGAGAGAGCAACAATCTTCTTCCTGTTTCTTTCACATAGAATTTGACTGAAAATGAGTCCGCCAATAAGTGCACTTTGAATATTCTGATTTACACCAACATACATCTTCTTTGCAGCTGACATGATGTTGATGACATTAGAAATAGCCAAGTGTATTTTACTGATTGTCTTCCTCACAGTCTTACACCTTGCAGGAGGAACACGGGGGTTGGCCACTGCCTTTCCCTTAAGAGTGGGTGCTGGAGCAGAAAACACAATGGTCCATGATGGACCATTTGTATTTCCTCATGTGGAGCTTTCAATACACTTAATCTCATACCCTTTCTTCTTCTTCTTCCATTGGAAGCAACATCCAAGGACTTTGAGGACGTATTTCTATTTTTATAGTGACCATACATACTGTCATGGGCAGACCTGTCGTAAGGGAGAATAACCTTCTGAGGCACAAATGGTGCCTTGCCTTTCCCTTTGGAATGGGCAACTCTAGTGTTCCACTTGAACCCCAATCCCCTCTTATTATTTTGAGAGGTGAAGGATTCAATTAGTGGTAGCATAGTCTTGGGCTTGCAAAACTCAACCACTAGCATCCTCTCTTTGAGGAGTTTCTCTTCAAGATCCTTGATGATCTTATTCTTCTGGCTAATGATGCCTATTTGGATGACTGAGATTGTCTTCAGCTGACTGACTTCCCTCCTCATCTAAGCTATCAAAGTTGATAACTTAGACTCCAGGGAAGTAGCTTGCAGAAGAGAGGCAATCTCCTCAGCTTGTCTCTTGACAAGCTTCTTACTCTTCTTCGTCAGAGCTTCCGGGAAAACACCATACTTACCAATCAATTGATTGACATCCTCATCAGATTCTGATCCATCATCCCCACTGGATGAAGTGGAAGCCTCAGAGTCTAAGCCAGTCTCATAGACAGAAGGAGAGTTGTGGAGAGAGTGCACCTCATCAGGAACAGAGTTGTCGTGATTGTCTTCAGTTAAGGTCATGAGACTAAACTCATCATCATCTTCAAAATCACTGTCAACATAGAATAGTAATGCTCTTATACCAATTAAGGCAGCAGGATGATCAGCCTCCACTTCAATAAGAATGAGACCAATGTAGGCCTCTTCTTCTTCTGATTCTGAAGACTCAGAATCACTATCTGACAAGCTGATTTTCTTCTTGGCTATGAAGCTATTTTCAGCCTTCTTATCCTTGTAATGCTTCTTTTCATCAGATTTTTTGTTCTCTCTCTTCTTGATTGGATGGTCAACAATGACATGTCTAGATTTGTTGCAATAGTAGCTGTAAGACCCCTTTTTTTCTTTTTATACCCGGGGTCTTAGGCCCAGAATCGCCGCTTTGCGGTGACACCTTCACGTCTTGAAGGGTCATCACCACAAGGCGCCGATTCTGCCGGCCAATTCGATCATAGAAAGGTAGCACAAAATGAAGTAAGTAAAAGCAAGTACACTAGATAAATCACATATATAGAAATAAAACTCCACGAAGGGAGTGTCCACAGAATAGTATATAAGAGTACTAAAAATACGGGCTTAAGCCCGGTATAACATGTCCTCACTACAAGTCACTCATGCGGAAGCAAAATAAGCATCTACTCAAGGTCAAGACTCACGGTCCCGGCTGTATGAACTCCGGAGCTAGACTGCCCTATCTCCAAGCACACCAGTCTCTGGGGCTGCTCCTCCATGCTGGGCTCCACGATCCCCTAAATGATGCGGTTCGAAAACTGTTAGTCATAAAGACTAAGCCCTATCATCCCCTACCCATTCCCCCATGGCTCCTAGGTACCGAGCGGAGAGGAAGAAAGGGAAGGACATGAAGGTGGAGAATGAATCAAAAGAAACAAGTGGCAGCGGAACTAATCTAGCAATTCTATAATAGATATGACAGAAACAGAAAGTAGGAAAAGTAACCTTAACTTATGTGCGGAAGCGCATAAGCCAAGGGATCTTCGGCAAGGCTCCCATCGTATAATGTGTCTCATACCACTTATACGTTGGGGTGTCGGTTATCATACATCAGTATATATATTGAATTTAACCTTAATTTATAAACTTGCCCACACAAGCTTATACACCAAGGGGTCGTTTTGCAGGTCCTAATGTATAAGCGTCCCATACCACTTATACTTTAGGTGTCAGGGTTAAATGAATCTATTATGCTATGACATGCAAGTGGGTTTGATGAAACATGCAAGTGCAACTCACACACCCGACTCTGTGCACACAGACCTTTAGTTCCCCCTTTCGGAGCCGTTACCTCCTAGGATACCTCCGTAGTGGCAGACGGAAGCGGTGGGTTGGGCCTCGCCCACCTCTAAACAAATAAAGCACTACCGGTCAGACCTATTGTATGTCTCAATGCTTGGTGCACTAAGCGGACTCCTGCGTACTCTTGCCGGCTGGCGCACCGGACTTAGCTTTGGCGAAGTGTAAAAACCACACTTGCCGAGTCAACGTATTGGCGTCGGTGCATCGACCCTCCAATACCGAAGACCCACCACCTTAATTTTCATTCCTTTTATGCACATGCAAATTTAATCGTAATCACACAAAAACCGAGCCGAAGCTCCCCGGACCAAAATGTCTGTCTCTTAACCAACCGAGCCGAAGCTCCCCGGACCATTCCGTCCGTCTCTTAACCAACCGAGCCGAAGATCCCATCAATCTTCCTGTGCTAATAGTGTTTTTGAAACGTGAGATCCTAATTACTATGTTACTCTTGTTAGCTTATTATTATAGTTTACGTTAACCCAGGACTGCCCCCGGTATTCCCTGTGAAGGGCTCTCAAAGGGCACTAGGAACTATGATGGTAGCTGAAGCCCATCGTTCCCTTTCGCAAGGCACTTATTGTTATTGGTTGATCCCCTTTACCCATTCCCTTCTCATATTAGATAAACTATCATATGGTGATTTTTAACCTTCCTCTCTTCGGAAAAGTCGATCTTTCGTCGAACCCGAGCACCTCTTAACTCTAGTTAACACCACTTCTCTTTATTCTTCATTTCATTCTATTGCGATATCATCCACATCTATCCTCCCAGACAAAATGGCTAACTCCAACACTATCCCAGATCATGTCCTATTGCAATTTAACAATTTGCTATATGCAGGCCAACCTAGACTAAATGTCGAATCAGTTAGGCAATGATCCAATATTTATCCAAATGCCCTAAATTATTTACTGGAGACTTATCATGATATAACTAGCCTAAATCCAGAAAATGGTAATTTTCCTAATTTATCTGGCATTTAATTAATTTCCTCAAAAAATCCAAGGGCTACCGGTTTGAACATGAACTACCCTAAGTTCTCATGCAAGATGTCCAACAAAATTATAATAAATAGTATGTTATCTCAATATGGTAAATCCAAAGTATCATAATTTTTCTATCATCAAAAGGCACTAAAACTATTTTAGCCATAGCTTCTATATTTCGTTATTTGTGAATCAAGTACAGAGAATATTCTTCTAAAAATTATTAATAAATTATACTATGCAGATAAAGCCTTAAAAATAGCATTGGCCTAATTTCATAATTTTTCAGTAAAAATATCATCCATAATTAATTTCCAAATCATAGAACCCCTTTTTAACATTTGTGAATGAAGTACTGGATTTACTCAACTAAAAATTATACAAAAATTCAAGGGTAACCATTCTATCCTAAAACATTTACTTCCAAGATTTTTTGAGATTTCAATGATCAGAAAGATACAAATAATTAAAACATCAATTAGGGCTATAATCAACTTTACAAATGAAGTGCTAGAAATAAACATCAAAAAATTCCAGTAAAATTTCTATAGATTCTACCCACTCCAAAACTCACTCTATCCGAGTTTCACAGCCTTTAGATAATGTTTAGTGACGGATTGTGCTTAAATAGTATTTTACTCTAAAGCTAAGATTAGTATTTTAAGGTATCCACTTGTCTCCAAATCCTCCAAGATTCCATCCAGATAATTCTTATCATGCTAATGTGAACTCTACAGAGTTACAAGGCAATTCGAGAGCAATTGCCCCCATGTCTTTCACAACCCTCAAAACCCTCCATTTAGGGTTTGAGCTTGGTTCCTAGGGTAAACCAACCCCTATTCACACCATTTTCTCCAAGTGGGTTATAATAACCCTTCCAAGTCACGAAATATCAACCTCAATTGAGGTGATATGACCGTTCCAACCTCTAGTGCACTTTTTACTCAAAATGCCTCACTATTGCCTAGTTAAGAATAGGTGACTCCATATCCAAAACTCATCAAAATGAGTTGAAAATTTGTACAGAGCTAATTTTTATAGCCAATGGACCACTCACAAAAATTTGGGAGGGTTTGGAGGTCATTTGACCACTTAAATAAATTCCTCTAAGTTTATTAAATTAATACAAAAACTTTAGGCAAAGTATCTCCAAAAATTGCCAATTTTGGATAACCTCTAGATATGGCTAAGGGTAACCCCCTACCCAAATTTCAAGTCATTTAGACAAAGGAAGAAGAGTGGGCATCCATTTTAGTTTCTGCCCAACTCTAGGTACAGCCCCATTAAAACGGGTTCTGCGATTGAACCGCTTACCCAAACGAGTTGAAATCAATTTTAAATTAATCTAGACTCGAAGGGATACAACTTTCATGACTAACTATTTTTCCTAAATCGACCTCTAAGTGCCTCGTTTTGCAGCGTCAAAATATACTCAATTAATGTATCTTTTCATTATGTATTATATACATAATTTATATTTTATAAAGTGATTTTTCTGTTCATCTTCTACAGAACCCGTAGACAGAACACAGAAAACTCATATTTCCTGTAGCTCTTCCGCGATCCATCGCCGGCCGTCCGGTCACTTCCCTGGCCAGCCACCACCACCACCTCCGTCGAGGCGATGGCTATCGGTCGGCGGTGGTTTGGCCGCCGGAGGTGGCGGTTTCCGGCGTACCCGAAAAATATATTTTTCATGGTTTTCCATGAAAACTCGAGATAGGTTCGGGTCCATTGAGCACGAAATTCATTTCTAAGATCCTAAGATCTACCCATAAGAGAAGAAGTAGAGGAGGACCTTGTTCGCGGTTTGAAGACGAGATGAACGTCGGATTGTCATGGCGCGGTGGTGGCGTTCCCGAACTTCTCCTACAGCAAGAGCAGAAATCTGAATTCGTTTGGTATAGAGTGTAACCTTCTCCTCTTGCTCTAAGGGGGCTTTTATAGATCTCCAAGTGGGGAGGGGAAAGGATGAAACATTCATGGCCATGAATGCCCTCTCTTTCTCTTAATATTATTTCGGTTATGGTGTAGGGAAGAAAACGGTGGAAGATGAGAAGACTGATCCAGGTGGCGATTTCCTATTGGGTCAACTCTTCCCCATTTTATTAAGTATTTAGAGAAAGAAACGGCTCATAAATACTTTTGCTGTAAATTCCCATAATCATAATTGATTATGACTTTGGTTACAGAAATTTCCAGCCTGGCTGATGTTTCGGCCTTGGTCACGGGCGTAACACATAGGTCACGGGCGTGACAGGTGTAACACCTCCCCTGTAAAGACCATATAATATGGGTCCGGCCGGGGCCCCACAACATACGGACGCCACAGCTTTAGTATTAAAAGATGATATGAAACTACCCAATCTCAGAAACTCCAGACACACACAGCGGAAACAGAACAAACCCACAGAAGTTATCCACTAATGATAGAGTATCAAATGGCCTTAAGGCCTTACATAATAATAGTCCAAAACATATAAATGTGCCAAGCACTCCTAGGCTACCTCGGCATGCAAGCCGGACATAAACATAACAACAGTAGCTAACACGAAAGGAGAAACCAAGCACAGCAACACTTCATGAGGCTTAGGGCTTTTCGCCCGGCGCGCTAGCTCCCGCATGCGATTCTTGCCCTGTAAGGATTTGAAGTAACGTGGGTCAGCAAAGGCTGGCCTCTACTGTGTAACAAACACATCTCCTCCCGGCCGTCCCTAACAGACCCCGGGGTACCACTCCACCTGCAAGTTAGCACTTCGTATACCAAAAGAGCATATATATTAAAGCGGTAAAACAGGCTTGGATGTCTCATATAACATACATGTTCTCTACGTTTTGTACAAAGTGAAAGGGGCCTACTATGCAACATGAATGCAACCCGGGTTTCACCCAAGGCACCCTAGCTCGTATGCATCTAGCACAACATCAAACACTGGGTACTTCCGTTTCCCCATTAGCTTAAAACCGCAAACCCAAGGGAACCACCATGTCCCTAACGGCACACACGCCGTCACACGGAACCTTGCAAAGGCCCCACCCGTACGAGGGTCATATACCCCGGGGCTTGCCCGCACATTCTGACTTCGCACGTCAGGGTTCCGTCTCACACTGACCGATTCTAAGAAGCCTTGCTGGACCCCACCCGCTCATGGCCACATTGCCCGGGCTTGTCCTCCGCTCGACATTCTCGTCAGTCCACACAAGGGGCTAGTCTCGCCGGGACACTTCCCCCACATGACTTGCGCGTCACGGGATAGCCAGCCGACCACGGAGACAAAGCCGCGCCTTTGCACAGCACAAACAAAGGTTTCCCCACCCCAATCACCATTCGCACCGTGTCTTTCCCGTGCTCCAAGGAAATCATCTACCGCACAACACGGAGCTAACCTTGTCAGGTTCTGACCACGAGTACTCACTCAAATGTAAGGGGGAAAACACATACATACAACGGCGTATTGCCACAACGGATTTCTACCGAATCCCCGAAGCTCGCTATGCAACATCACCGGGTCGGACTAACGGTCGCGACCACGGCTTCACCCACAATGCCTAATCCGCTAACGGAGCAGATCTCTAATGCAAAGCATGCCGAGATGAACATACTCAACCCGGAGGTTCCTCTTGAACCGCTACACGAATCCCTCTCATTTGAGAGATTCAGCGCTCAAAATACGAAAGGAAGGGGATGCTATTCATGCATCCTAAATCCTAAAAACCGAGAGGAGAAGTGTCGTTACCTTCCGTCCCCTCTTCCTAGCCATGGAGAAGATTTGCTCGGTTGAACACCACTGCAACGCTCCCACCTTCGCGGATCTGAACTCCGCTCGCGAAACGGACCTCCAAAGCTTCGCCGGCGGCCGGATCTTGGCCTCCTTGCTCTCCCTTCTCTCTAGAACTTAGAGAGATAAAAGAAAGTGGGGAATGAGGGTTTGGAACCCTATTCCCGGCCTTAAACCGCCCAGGGAGGCCCCCCACCGTTGGATCTTCCAAGGAAAAGAACGAACGGCCACGATCGGAACCCAAATTAGAAAATCTGGGCCGAACACGGGTTGCAACACGGCCGTGTGCATGACCGTGTTAGCCATTCGCCGTCTCGACCGATTCGAAAACCAGCACACGGCCTTTGACACAGCCTTTGACACGGCTTCCGACATGGCCGTGTCGCCGTTGACACGCCCGTGTCGAGGCCCGTGTCACTCCCCCCTACCGACCAACATTCCCAGCCAGAGAAGAACACGGCCAAAGACACGGCCCTCGACACGCCCGTGTCATCCCTGACACGGCCGTGTCGTGACCCGTATCACGCCTAGCAGATTTAAATTCTGCGAACAGCCCGAGAAGGACACGGCCAGGGACACGCCCGTGTCCAAGGCCGTGTGCCTTCTCGCCGATCGTCGACCAATACGGCTCGGCGACCCAGGCTCAACATGGCTCGACGACCCAAGCGCAATACGGCTTGTGACACGGCCGTGTCACAGGCCGTGTGCCTACCCCCAAAACCCAAACTTGGCCAAAACGACGCCGTCGATCCCTCTTCCAAGCTTTGGGGTGTTACAACAGGTGTGTTGCAAATTTAGAGTTCGGCAATCGTCTTCCTGAGATCGACGATTGTCGAAGGGGTCACGCCCTAGGTAACGGGCGTTACCTGTTGGTCACGGGCGTGACAGGGCCATGATGCAAATTCTGCGCTCGACGATCGTCTCGCTGAGATCGACGATCGTCGAAGGGGGTTACGCCCTAGGTCACGGGCGTGACACCTAAGTCACGGGCGTGACGGGGCCTTGATGCAAATTCTGCCCTCGACGATCGTCTCGCGGAGATCAACGATCGTCGAAGGGGGTCACGCCCTAGGTAACGGGCGTGACACGTAGGTCACGGGCGTGACAGGCCCGGGTTGAAAATTCTACGCTCGACGATCGTCTTCCTGAGATCGATGATCGTCGAAGGGGTCACGCTCTAGGTCACGGGCGTGACGGGTTGGTCACGGGCGTGACCAACCCGTGACTCGAAGTCTTGGTCGATGGACTTCAATTTTTGGGTTTTCTAGGGTTCTGCCACGACAGACCGACTCCAAGGGGTCTAGCCGGAAATGGGATGTTACAAATCCAAACAACATTAGTCTTAATATGTTTATTCTGCTTATACTCATACCTTTCCTTAGAGGGGTCTTTTCTGGACTTCTCCATACTGGTGTATAAATTTCTTGAGCTAGAGCTAGAAGAGCCCTGGTTCTTCCACTGTCTTCCCCTGCTCAACATTTTCTTGAACTGTTTGGAGAACAAGGTAAGTTCTCCATCTTTCAGTTCATTTCCTGAGGAGCAGAGATCTGAGCACTCTGACTCTACAGCTCTCCTTGGTGGAGAAAGTGTCTTTTTCCTACTCTTCCTTATGGCTTCAGCTCCAAAGGCCACAACCTTCTCTTTGTTGAGGGTTCTGACAGCATCTTCTTCTGCTCTTCTAGAGTTCAGCTGCATCTCATGAGACATCAAATTCTCAAAGAGGTTCTGAGGCAGAGTGTTGGCCAGGTTGCCAACCTCCCTAATGACACATATCTTGATATCTCATTCCTTGTTGAGAGATCTCAAGAACTTGTCATTCAGCTCATAATTTGTGAACTGTATGCCATAAGTGATCAGACTATTCACTATCATGAAGAACTTTTCATAGTAATCAGTTATAAAATCTTTCTTACCTTATTTGAAGGTATCATACTACCAATTCAGGACAGATTTCCTGTCATACCTCACCCCCTTTGTCCCTTCTATATACACAATCAGAGAATCCCACATCTCTTTAGCAGTTCTGCAGTGGACCAGGTTCTGGAATGTTGAGTCATCTATTCCATTATAATAATGTTTTAGCACTTTTGTCAATAGTTGCCAGAATTACTACATCTTTGGTCATCTCAGTGCATTTCTTGGGTGTTTGGATATTGACATCTATAACAGAGACCTTCAGAAGAATGAAATGTCCATCTTAAATAGTTATGAATATCCTAGGGTCTTAGGCTTCCATAAATATCATCACCCTCTCCTTCCAAATCCCAAAATTTTTCTTTATACATATAGGAAGTTTCATAGAATCCAACTCCTTATGGTTCTCACCTGAAGCCATGAAGATAATCTTCTGCTACCCTTGGATATCTGTTAAGACTATTAAGTTATTTTTGAACAGCCTCCCTCTAATACCAACTGATAGTCTTTATTAAGGGTAGCAAACACCTAGGGGGTGAATAGGTTTGATTTGACTCTTTTTGAACAACCTCAAATTTATGTGTTTAGTGTGTGTTGATGTTAGTTATTAGCTTTCAAGAATACACAACATACAAGATTTATAGTGGTTTCTTTATCTAGGGTACATCAACTTTCCCCCTCCACCTATCTAGCAGTGTGCTAGATTCGACTAACTTCTCCTATTTTCTCAGTTCCTTGAGCTTGCACCTTAGATCCCTCAGGATCTTACACCTCAGTGTGAGACTCACTCCTACAGCTAAGACTAAAGATAGTCCTACCTCAGGCTCAACAATCCTACCTCAGAGATTAACCAAATCTCCTACCTCAGTTCCCTTAGGATCCTACCTCAGATCCACCCTGTGATCCTACCCACTCAAATCCACTCTTGGATCCTACCACCCAGCCTTTATAGCTTAGGCTTATAGCTTAGATCACTCAATGATCCTACAGTTGAATAAAGTTTTGTTAATATTGACTACAAAGAAGTATGTCTCTGAGTCAGCTTCCTGGATTGTGTATAACCAGCACTAACTCTTCACAACAGCAAGAATGTCGATCTTCAAGTTTGTTCTACTTGTGTTGAGAAGATCTGTTGCAGAGCTCTGTTCTTTCAAGCTTGAATATGTTTTGAGTTGAAAAGCAGCAACCTTGAAGAAGAAGAACAACTTTCTTGAGTGCTCTGCTAACTAACCCTTTTAGAAGATTAGGGTTTTAGTTCTTGCTAAAGACTCCTTAGAGCTTTTCGATTTCAAAACTTTTCCGGCAAGAAAAGATGATTAGTCTACAGAACTGTTTTTTAATTTCTCTGAAAGGACATTTTATATGTCGTAGTTCAACAACTATCTGTTTCCGTATGGGCATACTAAATAGGTAGCTGTAAACTTACTTTTAGCTTTAACTGCTCTGTAGAAAGTATACGATTCCATTTGTCTTCTAGTGCGCAAGTCCTGCTCCATTTGAATTTGGATGAAGTCAGCATGACTCACCGCTTGTGGACTTTAACAACTTTCACAAACAATCTTCACAGACGTTGAGTAAAGTCTTGCGACTTAATGCAAAAACACTTAGCTGAATAACTTCCAAACATCTGAGGCGTTAAGTGACCCTTCATCACTCCATGTTGTTTCCTTTGACATCATAACTGATAAGACGTTAAGTGACCCTTCATTACTCAACGCATTTGTACTTAGTAGAATTCTTCTGATTGAAGGCGTTGAGTGAACGTTCTTCACTCAACGCTTTTGAACTTGACAGTTATCCTTACTGAAGGTGTTGAGTGAAACCTTCTACACTCAACGCTTCTAGACTTATACAAAATTTCTAAATGAAGGCATTGAGTGAACCTTCTACACTCAATGCTTTTGGATTTTGCTGAATTTTTGATAAGGCGTTGCGTTGCGCGAGTCTTCTTCAATTAATGTTTCTGTACTTGGGCTGGTTTCCTTTGAGTAGGCATTGAGTGAAAGGTCTTCACTCAACGCTTTTGGACTTAGCCATATTTGAGTCCAGCACCACTGAGGCCCTGAATGCCTGAGCTTCTATTAACGCTTCTAGGCCTATGGCGTTGAGTGAAGTGTACTCACTCAATGCTTGTAGACTTAAACAAATTTATGCCTCTCTATTGTGTCCTATCTTGAGTCCAACAAAAGTTCTGACTGAATCAATCTGTCTAATCATAGAATAGTAGGCAACCTGCATATATTGAACTTGAAAACATATCAAATACAAACATGTTTATATTATTGACTTGTGAGCCTTCTTCAAATTCGGGACATTTTGATCAATGAACCCAACAGAAACCTACATATGACACATTCGTATAACAATCCATAAAGTAGTCCCAAGGCGGGTTTGTCCAGTACCACTTGTTCACTAACAAGTACCTATGTGATGACTTGATATCACAATATCATGACCCGTGAGAACCGGTCATCAGTCAACACACATACTTGTCTTAATGTATCATCATCGCCCTTAGCTTCTAAGATGATATGTCGACCAGGGACCATTTAAGAATGAAGTTTTTAGAAAACATATGACCTCATATTCAGGTCACACACTTAAATTCCTATGGAAGCAAACAATCTAAGGGGATTTATTACGTTAAATAATCTATCATATATAAATAAATTTGGCATAATAAAAGAACTTGACATAAATATAAAAATGAAATATAAAGTACACCATTCATCAAATGAATTACAACAAAAAAATATACAATGCACAAGACTTCCACTAGATTTGATTATTCAGGTATCTAATACTCATTTATCTATTATGACCATCATGTTTTCTATGCACGAGAGGCATTGTTAGTGGATCCGCTATATTTTTCTCAGTCGGCACCCAACATAAGCTCACATCTCCTCGATTGAAAATTTTTTGAATAAGATGGAACCGCCAAAGTATGTGCTTGGAGTGTTGGTGGGATCTAGGTTCCTTAGTTTGCACAATAGCACCATTGTTGTCACAGTAGAGAACTAAAAGATCAACAATGCTAGGAACTACATAAGGCTTGCTGATGAAATTTATTATCTACACAACCTCCTTCGTCGCATTTACAGCAACGATATACTCGACTTAAGTTGTAGAATCAATAACTATCTCTTGCTTGGAACTCTTCCATCTTAGAACTCCTCCATTTAGGCAAAACACAAACCCTGACTAAGAATTTGAGTCATCCCTATCAGTCTGAAAGCTAGCATCTATGTAACCCTTTACAACGAGATCTTCCTCTCCACCAAATACTAAGAACTCATCCTTAGTTATTCTCAAGTACTTTAGGATATTCTTGATGACAGCCCAATGACTATCACCGGAATCAGACTGATACATGCTAGTCATGCTCAAAACATAAGTGACATCAGGTTGAGTACATAACATTGCATACATGATTTATCCAATTGCCGAAGCATATGGAATCAACTTCATGAGGTCCTTATCTTCCTAAGATTTTGGACATTATTCCTTAGAGAGACTCACACCATAAGACATGGGTAAGAATCCCTTCTTAGACTCAAGCATGTTGAACTATTTCAACACCTTCTCAATGTGTGTACTTTGGGTCAAACCAAACAAATTCTTCGATCTATCTCTATAGATCTTAATACAAAGTATATAAGTCGCTTCACCCAAGACTTTTATAGAAAAGTAGTCCCCTATGCTGTTCTTAGCAGCTTGTAGAGTCAGAATGTCATTCCTGATCAACAGTACATCTTTTACATATAATATCAGGAAGAAAATAATGCT
Source organism: Platanthera zijinensis (assembly GCA_039513925.1). Lineage (NCBI taxonomy): Eukaryota > Viridiplantae > Streptophyta > Magnoliopsida > Asparagales > Orchidaceae > Platanthera > Platanthera zijinensis. The sequence goes on along the minus strand of CM077079.1, from coordinate 132,733,069 downwards.
CCCACTAATTCTTTTGTAAACACACGACTCATCTTCGTTCTTGATAAAATCAAACTATTTGATTTTCTCATCAAAACATTGATTCCAACTTCGAGAAACATGTTTCAATCCATAAATGGATCTCTGCAGCTTGCATATTTTAGTGGTTTCATTTGAAGATACAAAACCCCCAGGTTGTGTCATGTACACTTCTTCAAGCAGGTTTCCATTAAGGAAAGCGGTTTTGACATCCATTTGTCATATCTCGTAATCATAATACACAACAATAACAAACAGAATTCTGATGTACTTAACCATGATAATAGGGGAAAACGTCTCATCATAGTCAACACCATGAATTTGCTTGAAACTCTTAGCCACTGATCGCCCTTTGAATATCTGTATACATTCCTATCCATGTCGGTCTTCTTCTTGAAGACCCACTTGCATACTATGGGTCGTACCTCTTTGGGTGGTTCTACCAAGGTCCAAACTTGATTTGTATACATGAAGTACATTTCAGATTTCATGGCCTCAAACCATTTCTCGAAGTCCGGTCCACTCATAGCCTCTTGATAGGTTGCAAACTCATCATCATGATCCATAAGCAACACATTAACTATTTGAGACACGAAAAATCCATATCTCTTAGGCTCAAATCTTGGTCTACCAGATCTATGCGGGACTTGTGTTTTTTGAGCAGCCTCTCTAGCTACAACAACTTATAGTCCTTGCTCAGACTCCAAAATAGGTTCATTCATAGTTTATGGTTCTTGAACTTTTTTAAGTTATACCTTAGTTATCTTTCTTGACAAGAACTCTTTCTCCAAGAAGACACATGTTCTTGCGACAAACACTTTGCCCTTGGATGGTAGGTAGAAGTAGTATCCTTTTGTTTCCTTAGGATACCCCATTAAATAACACTTATTTAATTTGGGTTCCAACTTGTTAGGCATTTGACGTCGCATGTATATTTCACAGCCTCAAATCTTAATGAATGACATACTAGGACGCTTCCCAATCCATATCTCAGAGGGTGTCTTTAGAACCATTTTAGTTAGAGAACGATTTAGTGTGAAAGCAGCAGTCTCTAAAGCGAATACCCAAAAGGAAACAGGTAAATCTGTATGAATCATCATCGATCGTACCATGTCTAACAAAATACGATTCCTTCTTTCAGATACACCATTATGTCGTGTTATTCCAGGTGGAGTGAGTTGTGATACAATACCACACTCTTTCCGATAATCACAAAACTCATGACTTAGATATTCACCACCTCAATCAGATCAGAGTGCTTTTATCTTATTTCCCAGTTGGTTCACGACTTCGTTCTTAAACTCTTTGAACTTTTTAAAGCTTTCGGATTTGTTCTTCATAATAAACATGTATCCGTATAGACTAAAGTCATCATTGAATGTAACAAAGTAATAAAACCCACCTCTAACTACAAAACTCATGGGTTCGCATACATCACTATGTATAATACCAAAAAGACCATCAACCCTCTCAGTATGACCAGAAAAAAGGGCTTTAGTCATCTTGCCCAACAAATAAGACTCGCATCACTCAAATGATTCATACTCAAATGAGTCCAATAATCCATCTTTATGAAGCTTAGATATGTGTTTCTCGTTTATGTGGCCCAAATGACAAAGAAATATAGGATTTGAATCATTATTTTTAGTCTTTTAGTATTCTCTATGTTTTAGATCGGATGGTTTAAGTTCAAAACATATAAATCATTAAACAATTGGGTTACACCATAATAAACATCATTCATAAAAATTAAACAACAGTTGTTTTTAATTGTAAATGAAAATCCTTTCATGTCAAGACAAGAAATATATATAATGTTTCTGGTTATGAAAGGAATAAAGTAACAATTATCTAATTCTATTACAAGCCTAGTGGGCAAAGAAAGACGATAGACATATACGACAATGACATCAACTCTTGCTCCATTTCAAACCCGTGAGTCCACCTCTCCTTTTTCCAAATGTCTTCTCCTTCCCAGCTCCTGCACATTTGTATAAATTTGAGAACCGCATCCGATATCTAATACTCAAGACGAAGGAGCAGAAAAGTTTATCTCTATAACAAATATATCTGAAGTGGAAGTCGCACTTTATTTCTTCTTCTACAAATCTTCAAAATAAAAAGGAAAATTCCTCCTCTAGTGTCCATCTTTGTCATAGTGGTGACACTTTCCTTCCTTCGCCAAGCCCTTCTTCTTTAGTGCTGAAGACTTGAGATCAAGATATGACTTAGGTCAAACCTTAGTCTTCTTTGATCACTTGGCCTTGCCTTTACGTTTATGTACCATCAGTATGAAGCTAGCAGGCTTAACCTTCTTCATAATGATTTCGACAGTTCTCAACATGTTTAGGAGCTCAGGTAGTGTCTTGTCAATTTCATTTATATTGTAGTTCAAGATAAACTGCTCATAACTGTCTGACAACAATTGCAAGATCGAATCAGTGACCAACTCCTTGCCCATGGGAAAACCCAATCTTTCAAGGATCTCTATATACCCAATCATCTTGAGTACGTGAGTTCTTTCTGGGTCTCGAGCTCCCATCTTGTACTGAAACAATGCCCTGGATATGTCAAACCTCTCTCGTCAAGCCTATCCTTGAAAAATTTTCTTTAGGTGCTCGACCATCTCATAACGTGTCATGTTCTCATGTTGCTTCTGGAGCTCAGAGTTCATAGTGGCAAGCATGAGACATTCGACATCTACGGAATCATCATAATACTTCTTGTAAGCATCTTTATCTTCCGAGGGGCAGTAGCGGCTGGCTCAGCTGGGGTATCTTCTTCCAAGACTTAGAGCTTGCGCTCTTGCTTAAGAATGATTCTCAAGTTCCTGTACCAGTCTAGGAAATTTGACCCATTCAGCTGATCCTTCTCAAGAATAGCTCTAAGGGACAGGGTGAAGTGCGATCTACTTGCCATAGAAAATCTACAAGGAATTTATGCAAAGTGATTTTACTACTATATTTCAAAATACATTTTATATTTTAACATGAAATTTAATTAAAAGAACTCCCACTATTTTAATCAAATTGATAAACCTCAATGTAAATTCAGAGAGTTTATGCGAGCTTCTCTCTAGTGAACAAGATCCGTATTTTACCAACACCATAAGTAAGCTTTGGCCACCCATAGAGTGGTTATTTAGGTATACAACGCTGGGCAATTGCATCATCATGCAACTCTAGTATGGTTGGTGAATAACTCTTTATTCACATCTATCATATGGTGCATGCCAACCCTATGCCTCTAGGCACTCAACCTTTGAGGTCACTAGATAAGTTGGACTCGATGTCAACAGTGAGATATCACAATTATCCGCTCGCACCCTTACCTAGATAGATTAATGCATCTTGCATTGGCAAGCCCACAATTTATCAATCGATGCAGGAAGAGTGTCATCCATCAGAAGGCATCCAAACACTTAATATTTAGTTAGGGATTTTAGAGGATTGACTAACACTTATTTATTGCGCACGTTCACAAAATTACAATATACACATTCTAGATACATCTCAAATATGCACAAAAATAAAACTATCAATACTTGATGTAAAGGGGGCTAAGTTGGAACATTTAGAACATTTCTTAATCTTCAGATTTACATGTATTGGACATATGCACAAAAAATCATCCTTATTACAGTAGACAAGTTCATCTCTCATTGTCGGATTCCAAATCCAAGAAAATGTTTGGTTTCACAAACCGCAAAGAGGGATGGTTACTGCTTAAGGGAAAAACATTTTTGAAACATGGAAATCACATCGTAAATCTCAGGCATTCCTAGAAATAAATCAACATTTGATTTTCCAGGAATAAATCTAAGTCTTAGAACAATTCCAAGTCCCAATTTACACGGACTAGATCCGCGACAATCTCCCTCTGATACCACTATTGGGTTTTCTATAGGGGTGTGAACGACACATCACCATGTGCACAATGAAATAAAACTATAGAATAACCCAAATAGAGTAGGAACTTGTGAAATTCATGAATAAAAAAAGAGACAAACCACTAAGGTTTAGTAAGTACCTGTACGAGGATGATTCAAAAATCGACGAAGGTGCTCCGGCCAACAACTCCAGAAAAACTTCAAACTTTGAGCTGGAATCCTATTACAGCGATTTCTGGTCCGTCGAGTCCGAAAGTGCAAAGAGATGTTCACACCTTTACGGGTATCCACACTAACGGGAGAAACACCTTGCCGCCCACGCACGAGGGTGGCAAGGAAGAGAGAGGATCGAGATCTTCGTCTCCGCGAACTGCTAGGCTCGATTCCTGGAGAAGATCGCCGACACTAGGGCTCGAATCGCAAGCGAGGCAGCTGTCGGGATTTCGCCGCACAGAACAGTTCCACGATTAGGGTTTGGGAGAAAGAAAATGAACCAGGATCAAATCGTTCCCTAACTTTGAAATTATATCTATATATAATATTCAGCGAACCAGATTTAGGCTAAACAGTAATTACACCTTAATAGCCTGAATCAGGTTCAATATTCAAAATCTGGCAAAAAAATGGGTGCAGTCGATTCCATACTTAGTCGCAAATTACAATTTCAAAGCTATCAAACAACATGAAATTCGACTGCATCAATTCAACTGATTGAATTCGACTGCATCGAATTCATCAAGTCGAATATATATAATATTCAGCGAATCAGGTTTGAGCTAAACAATAATTACACTTTAATAGCCTAAACCAGCTTCAAGATTTAAAATTTGGCAAAAAGGTGGGGGCAATCGATTTTATACTTAGCCGCAAATCCAAATTTCAAAGTTGTCAACCAGCATAAAATTCGTCTGCATGAATTCGACTATATGAATTCAACTGATTGAATTCGACTGCATGAATTCTACTGCATCGACTTCAACAAGTCGAATATGGACTTAGTCGTAAATCCAAGTTTCCAAGCCATCAAACAACATGAAATTCGACTGCATGAGTTCGATGACATGAATTCGACTGCATCGAATTCATCAAGTCGAATATGGATTTATTCGCTACTGCATTCAGTCGAACTGGATCATCAAGGCGAATTTTAACTTAGCACCACAAATGTTTCTCATCAGCAAACCTTCCAATTGGCAAACTGTCATACAGTTTCCAGTCAACTGAATTTGCCATCACACTCATAACCTTTATGAGTAGCCACCTCGATCAATGATCCAATTTATCGCACGTTATTATGTGCGGCCTCATAAGCTCATATTATATTGACAGTAAGATTAACTCGTTGACTACTTCTAAATCACCATGACACCAACAATAAATCTATCCGATACTTTTTTGTAGTTAACTTGGAAAAACGGTATTGCTCTCGCAGATAATGAAGGGTTAATGCTTTTTCATGTTGTCAGTCAATAAGTTGCACGCACTTTCTAAACATAGATATATACATCTCTATGCACCTAACCGTTCCAAAAAAGAAGTTATATTTAATATTACAAACACGTAATCTCGCTAACAAATGATTCAGTTTTTTGGCCAAACATAGCAAATACTCAAATTCTTCCACCCATTCGTAGAGTTGATATGGATCCCCTAGATTTCATACGGGAACTGAAACTCCACCGTGGAGTTTGCCCAATGGCAGCCAATGGATGAAGGAGACGGTCAGGATTAGATATTAATTAAGTGTGTTTATTTTTCCTCTGGTTTCTGCTCTCCCGCGTTAATTGCAAATCTCCCGCGCATGCATATATTTTTACCCTGCTTTCTCGCGCGAATTGCAGAGATTTTTTCCCTACTTTCTCATCCTCTCCGGCGCCTGCGTCTATCTCGCGTGAATCGCAGATCTCCCTCGCAAAAGATCCCATCCTGCTCATGATTTGAGGCTCTCATCCTCTCCGACGCCGGCGTTTGCTCCCTCACCAGAAGGCCAGTTGAGGCTCTCATCCTCTCCGGCGCCGATGTTTGCTCCCTCACCGGAAGGCCACTTGTGGCTCTCATCCTCTCCGGCATCGACGTTTTCTCCCTCACCGGAAGGCCACTTGAGGCTCGCATCCTCTCCGGCGCTGGCATTTGCTCCCTTACCGGAAGGCCACTTGAGGCTCTCATTTTCTCCGGCTCTCTTCACTGGAAGGCCACTTGAGGCTCTCATCCTCTCCGGCATCAGCGTCTATTTCGCGTGAATCGCAGATCTCCCGCGCAAAAGATCTCATCCTCTCCTGCAATTGTACCTGTGTTCATCAGTACAAAGAGGGAAAATATTCAGGTAATAAGCCATAATCTCTTAGTAAATCTTGGTGTGCAGTCGATTTTTTTAACTATGTCATGTGCAGCCAATTTTTTTTAACTAGGTCATGTGCAGTTGATTTTTTTAAATGAATCACATAAATCTTAATTTTACCCTTTATTCCCTGATCTCTTTTGATTGTTTCAACTAGTGAATGATCTCAGGTAAATGGATAATGCTGATTCAAGTTGGATACCTAGAGAGGGTATGAAATTTTCTAGTTTAGAGGAGACATGAAATTTTTAGAGATTTTATGGGGGGAGGGGAATCAGTTTTAATGTTCGCAAGCACTATGCAAATAAAAGCAAGAAAGATAATGTGATTACATCTAGAAGGTTTTTATGCAGTAAACAAGGACATCGAGAGAATGATAAACGCGATCATCTAGTGATTGAACCAAGACAAGAAACAAGGATTGATTGTTCAGCTCGCATGAGAATTATATTGAATAGAAGCACAGGTAAATATTATGTGCATGAATTTATACTAGAGCATAATCTTATTCTTCATTATGCAGAATGCACTCATATGCTCTCATCTCAAAGGACAATAACAGACGTTCAAGCTTTTGAAATTCAATTAGCCAATGACTCTGGTCTAACGCAAAAGAATTCCTTTGACTTCTTTAGTAACCAAGTCAGAGGACGAACTAACCTTGGGTTCACTCAAAGAGATCAAAAAATTTATCTCAAAAGCAGACGATAGAGAGAAATGGCGCATGGAGAAGTTGGTTTTTTATTGTATTATTAAAAAAAACATTAGACGATCCATCCTTTTTTATGCAATTCAGCTAGATAATTCAGAGCAAGTGACTAATATTTTTTGGGCTTATGCTAGAATGCGCTTTGATTATGAGTTTTTTGGGGATGTGATAACCTTTGACACCACATTTGCTACAAACAAAGAGTATAGACCATTTGGAGTTTGTTGGTATCCTAGGTTTTGATTTGAGTTTTGTCTTCTCTTTCTGTCTCTTGACCCAAGGTTTATCTATGGTCAAAGGTTTGTTGCTCTAGTTTTAGAGGCCACTTTTCCAGATGTAAATTTGGTTCAGTTGTTTTTCGTTCAACTATGGTCGAACGCCGCTCGACTATCGTCTATCGGCTGATCGACGATCGTCTATCAGTTGGTCGACGTTCTATCTGGTTGGATAGTTCAACTATCTGGTAGTTCGACTATCTGTTGATAGTTCGACTATCTGTTGATAGGTCGACTATCTGTTCTTCTTGATAGTTCAACTATCTGCTTGGATAGTTCAACTATCTGATAGTTCGACTATCTGTTGATAGGTCGACTATCTGCTTTCTGTGATAGCTCGACTATCTATTGATAGGTCGACTATCTGCTCTGTTTTGATAGTTCGACTATCTGCTTGGATAGTTCAACTATCTGATAGTTCGACTATCTGTTGATAGGTCGACTATCTGTTTGTTTGATAGCTCGACTATCTGTTGATAGGTCGACTATCTGTTTTCTTTGATAGTTCGACTATCTGGTTGGATAGTTCAATGAGAGAACAGAGTTGTCGACGTGAACTTGGCGGCTTCCCGATGTCGGTGATTAAAATATATTCAGAAATCTTATTTCTTTTCTTTTTGTCTGGATCGCTGGAGAATCAGAGATAGATAGCAGCGGCGCGAGAACGACGATCCAGAGCTCTTCCGAAAACAACAATGGCGGCGTGAAAGATTAGGGTTTTCGGGAACTCTCTCTTTCTTACTTCTTGTTATGATAACCTCTGTAATAACTTATATATAAAGTCAAATCAGAAAGGACCTAATTATAGGTGATTTCCAACGGTCATAATCTTAATTAAGATTGACACGTGGACCAATCAGAAATGAAGGATTTGAAATAATCCTTAAATCTGGACTTAGAAAGATTCTTTCTGAATTTTGACATACTCGAGTATATCATGAACTACTCGAGTAACAAGAGAGAAAGAGACATACTCGAGTAAGCACGAGTCCAGGACTTAGAAACATTCTGAAGGAAAGATCAACCTACTCGAGTATAGGTGAGCTACTCGAGTATGAGCTGATCTACTCGAGTACAAGACATTGGTCTACTCGAGTATATCAAACTCACATACTCGAGTATATTGGAAACTACTCGGGTAATCACAAACCTACTCGAGTAAGAGAATCAAGCTACTCGAGTACAAAGTCATTCACTCGAGTATATCAGGGAACTACTCGAGTATGCAAACTAACATACTCGTGTAAAGGATATACTCGAGTACTTGGCTGGACCACTCGAGTATATACATGAGCTACTCGAGTATCATAATGCCTACTCGAGTAAGAGGAAGAATCTGAAGACTCGAGTATGTCCTTTGGATTACTCGAGTACTAAGTTACTTACTCGAGTATATGAAGCTATCTACTCGAGTATGTAGACTTAGAAAAATTTCTTCCTTGAGAACTCATTTCTCCTACTAAAGATCAGCAACACTTCAAGGTTCCATTTGTCCATGTGCTTGTGAAATGAAGTGCATCCCAATAGAGAGGCTACACATGAGTAAACACCATGGATCACACAATGAGGGATTACATTGTATGGTCCTGTGTTAGGTGACCCATTGTAGACTGACATTGGTCTACACTTGGCAATATAGTCCTGCATACATAACTCAAACACAAAATCAAATACAACTGCAATTCACCTTAGTTTTAGGAGGACTTCTTCAAATTAAGGTCATTGTGGAAACAAGATCCAACAATCTCCCCCTATTTGAAGAAGTTAGAACACCATCTACTAAGTTGAATTGCTAGAGATATTAAAACACAATGACATGAAAGAGGATGCATTGTCTTACATTTCTTTACTCTAATTGTCTTGCATTTCTCCCCATTTTTGTACTAGAATTGTTTTGCATTTCATCTCCTTCTGAGATCTTCATTTGGAAATTTCTCTTTCTATCTCTATCTTTCATTTCCTTTTGCTCTCCCTTTTTCTCTCCCCTTTGCTCTCCCCCTTTCTGACATCTTTAAATAGGGGACATGACAGGGGATAACAATCATGTCTCCATCCTTACTGAAGGCTCAAACACCTTTGAGGTTCTTTTGGACAAGGTGAGCAGCTAGAAGCTCCCCCTAAACCAATGCATGAGGAAGTTCTTCTTCAACTGCTAAACCATCAAGCTTTCCAACAGAGGTACTTTAATCTTCTAGTTCCAGGAATTTTTCTGGAACATCTACTTGTCCATTTGCCAGATAAGAATTTTGTTGGCCCATGGACATACCTACATCCACAAGATTAGAATCCCTTAGGAACCCAAACAAGATTGGGTCCTAGGTCTCTTATTAGTATCCTCCCCCTATGAGAGTTAACATTGTGAGTGGTCTTTCTCACATTATCAACTTGAGGAGTTAAAATATATCTGGGATTAAACCAGCAATCTATGGCGAAGTGACCAACCTTGCCACAACACCAACAGTTAAATCTTGTACCTTCTCTTGTTCTCTTGCTGTACCTTCTCTTGTTCTCTCAATTGTTCTCTGATACCAATTGAGAGAACGGAGTTGTCAACCTAAATCACCTAGAGGGGGGTCTAGCAAGAGCAACAGACTTGGAGGAGGAAGCCTCATGATTACAACAAGTACATGGCTTCCTTGTCTCCTTGGCCTTTATTACACCAGTTTTAGCTTTTGGTGTTTTCTTCTCATTTGGCCCACGAGTGTAAGGACCACAATTCAGTGAGGCAACAGTTTGGCTTGGGATAGCCTTACCTTTGACTGATTTATGTCCTATACTGCTATTTTTCTCAAAGGAGGTTTCTCCGTTAGTGATTGGAAGCAAAGTTGTAGACATGGTGAGAGTTTCAACCAGCTTTCGTTCGATGACTAGCTTTGCTTCCAGTTCATCTAGGAGGGATTCCTTATGATTTACTAATTCAGTGAAGTCATTAATTTCCTCCTTCAAAGATTGAACTTCATCTCTGAGAGGGGTCAATTGGTCAATCTCCTCCCTCAGATTTGATTCCACATCTTTGAGGGATGAAATCTCTTTTGATTGAGATTTGACTACCTTCCAACATTTGTCAAATGCAGTCAATAAGACTTGATACTGATTTACCAATTCAAAATCATCCTCCCCAGAAGAATAGCCATCATGACCATTTGAGTCAGAATCTGAGGCAGAAAGAGGTGTGTTAGAATTTACCTTCCCGGTGTACGAGGAGTTACCATTATCTTTGTCCTCTTGGTCAGAAAAAGCCATAAGCCCGAAGTAGGCTTCTTCATCCTCACTTGACTCAGATGAGTCAGAGTCACTGAGGGTCTTTGGCTTTTTGGCAATGAAGCTTCTTTCTTTCTTCCTTTTCCCTTGAGGGGAATTCTTTTCTATGCCTCTTCCTTCTTTCTTCTTCAGAGGGCACTCAGTGCTTATATGCCCTGGCTTACTACAGGAATAGCAAACAACGTTAGATGAAACATGTTTGTTCGGTTTAGATTTATACCTGTCATGTCTGCTGTAACGATCACCATCAGGACGTGATCTTCTGGACGAGGAATCATTTTCTCTTATTTGTTTCTTATTGCTAAGAAACTTCTTGAATTGTCGGGAGAGAAGATGAAACTCTTCATCTGATGAATCTGAGCCTGAGGTGCTTGGCTCGGACTCTTCTTCTTCATAGTCTCCTTGAGTGGAAACAACTTTGGCCTTTCTTGAGCTGTCTGCCCTTAGTGCAACTGGCTTATCTTGGAATGAGGAGTTGTTGCCCTCTTCTTCAGCTTTTCTATTATTGATTTAAAGCTCATATGACATAAGCTTTCCGAAGAGGTTCCGAGGGTCAGTTTCTGCTAATCTTCCAAACTCTCTTATGACAGATATCTTGTTGTCCCAATCCTTTGTCAAGGATCTTAGAAACTTGTCGTTTAGTTCACCATCTGTGAACACTCTGCCGTAGTTCCTCAACCCATTGACAATCTTGAAGAAATTTTCATACGTGTCAGCAATAGCTTCCTTTGGTCCTTGCTTGAAGGCTTCATACTTCTGATTTAGAAGGGATCTTCTATCATCCCTTACTTCTTCTGTACCTTCCATCAAGATAATTAGAGATCCCCACATCTCCTTGGCAGATTGGCAGTGAATGAGGTTTTGCAACATAGAATCATTGACTGCACTTGCGATGATGTTCTTGGCTTTCTTGTCTAGGGAGATAAGTGCAATCTCATTCTTATCAAGATCCATCAACTTCTTTGGCACCTCCTTTGTAGGATCACTGGTGGAGGCAATCATAGGGATATAAGGGCCTTCCTCCACTATCATGAATAAGCGGGGGTCAACAGCTTCCATGTAAAGTTTTATTCTCTCTTTCCACATCGGAAAGTTTGCCTTATTGCACACCGGGAGCTTAGACAAATCCTTGGCTCTGTCCATGCTTGATTAACTCAGAAAGACAACTAGGAGGGATCAGATCAAGGTGTTAACCTTTTAACGATCAACCTCCCTCTGATACCAATTGAGAGAACGGAGTTGTCGGCGTGAACTTGGCGGCTTCCCGATGTCGGCGATTAAAATATATTCAGAAATCTTATTTCTTTTCTTTTTGTCTGGATTGTTGGAGAATCAGAGATAGATAGCAGCGGCGCGAGAACGACGATCCAGAGCTCTTCCGAAAACAACAATGGCGGCGTGAAAGATTAGGGTTTTCGGGAACTTTATCTTTCTTACTTCTTGTTATGATAACCTCTGTAATAACTTATATATAAAGTCAAATCAGAAAGGACCTAATTATAGGTGATTTCCAACGGTCATAATCTTAATTAAGATTGACACGTGGACCAATCAGAAATGAAGGATTTGAAATAATCCTTAAATCTGGACTTAGAAAGATTCTTTCTGAATTTTGACATACTCGAGTATATCATGAACTACTCGAGTAACAAGAGAGAAAGAGACATACTCGAGTAAGCACGAGTCCAGGACTTAGAAACATTCTGAAGGAAAGATCAACCTACTCGAGTATAGGTGAGCTACTCGAGTATGAGCTGATCTACTCGAGTACAAGACATTGGTCTACTCGAGTATATCAAACTCACATACTCGAGTATATTGGAAACTACTCGGGTAATCACAAACCTACTCGAGTAAGAGAATCAAGCTACTCGAGTACAAAGTCATTCACTCGAGTATATCAGGGAACTACTCGAGTATGCAAACTAACATACTCGTGTAAAGGATATACTCGAGTACTTGGCTGGACCACTCGAGTATATACATGAGCTACTCGAGTATCATAATGCCTACTCGAGTAAGAGGAAGAATCTGAAGACTCGAGTATGTCCTTTGGATTACTCGAGTACTAAGTTACTTACTCGAGTATATGAAGCTATCTACTCGAGTATGTAGACTTAGAAAAATTTCTTCCTTGAGAACTCATTTCTCCTACTAAAGATCAGCAACACTTCAAGGTTCCATTTGTCCATGTGCTTGTGAAATGAAGTGCATCCCAATAGAGAGGCTACACATGAGTCAACACCATGGATCACACAATGAGGGATTACATTGTATGGTCCTGTGTTAGGTGACCCATTGTAGACTGACATTGGTCTACACTTGGCAATATAGTCCTGCATACATAACTCAAACACAAAATCAAATACAACTGCAATTCACCTTAGTTTTAGGAGGACTTCTTCAAATTAAGGTCATTGTGGAAATAAGACCCAACATTCAACTATCTGATAGTTCGACTATCTGTTGATAGGTCGACTATCTGTTTTGCTTTGATAGGTCGACTATCTGTTGATAGGTCGACTATCTGTTTTCTGTGATAGGTCGACTATCTGTTTGATAGGTCGACTATCTGTTTTGCTTTGGTAGTTCGACTATCTGTCCGGATAGATCGACTATCTGATAGCTCGACTATCTGTTCTGATAGGTCGACTATCTGCTGAGGTAGTTCGACTATCTTCTTTGATAGTTCGACTATCTGGATTGTTCGACTATCTATCCGATAGGTCGACGATCTCTGTGCTTAGGTCGACGATCTCCGAAGGTCGTTCGACGTTTTGCTGTATGTCTTGAGTAGTTTTGTTGTCTTCTATGATGTGAATAATTTCATATTTATTTTGGCACATTTTATAAAAGATTATTTGAATAAATTGTGATATTATTTCCATGCAATATCTGTTCTATTCCTTATGCATGAGCTAATCTTTTTCTGACAAAGTTGTTTGTCTTATTAGCTGAGATATGATTTCTGCTTTATCTGTCGGGTTGTCCTTTATAGTCGTTAGACTCAAAAAGTCTTCCTTGGCTGTAAAGAGTCTCTTCTGATGTGACTTTCTCTTGTATTATTTCATCAGAATTATTTGCAGCTTCTTAGAATGCTTTATCCTCTTATAGGATATCTGTCTGCAGTATTTTATTTTGCTTTATGCTTTTTGCAGCCCAGCTTGCAGAGTTCAGTAGAAGACAAGATTCAAACTCAAGTAAGAGCCGTTGCTGCTGCTGCTATATAAAGACTTATTTGAAGAAAGAAATCAACTAGCTCTCACATATAAAAAACTATCAGCAGCATTCAAGCTTAAGAACTTACAGTTTCCAACTGCTCTCAGCTCATCACATCTAACTGAGAAGAAGTTTTAGTTCTTCACTCTTCTTCAACCTGAGTTCTCCTGCCTCTAGGAAGATTTACACTCAGAGCTTTTTGAAGAAGAAGAAGAAGAAGAAGAAGATAGCTGCCTAAAGAAGAAATTTTATTCCATATTATTTATCTTCTTTTAGCTTTTTCCTTCAGTATTTTCTGAAGTGTTTCTGCACTGAAGCAAGACTTCACCTGGACGTTCTTTTAGCCAGGGGGAGCCTTGATTCTTTTAGAGCTTTCTAGCTCAGTGCAAGTTATTGTGCTTCTCTAATCTACTGGAAAATAGAGAAGACACCTTAACCTCCTTTCCCCCTCCTATAAAGGGTTATTACTCCCTTCAAAAGTATCCCTTGGTGGCAGGGCACCTGATCAAAAACCTATGTTGGTTTTTAGACACCTGATCAAAAGTCTAAAGGGTCTTTGGATCTACCTGAAGCAGATCTTGTTGGTGGCAGGGCACCTGATCAAAAACCTGAGTGGATTCCTACCTTGTTGGTAGAAGAGTGGACATACCCAAGTTGTTTGGGGAACCACTATAAATTCCTTGTGTCGTCTGGATTGTTTAATTAATTCTCTGTGCTGATTGGCTGTGATTAGATTTTAACTAGGATTGCTAGTTGCTGTTTAGGATTCCAAGCCTTAACTATAATTACAGTTGGATGCCTTTTGTGCAAATCACTTGTGTTAGGCTTTAAGGTTTCATCTCAAATATCTATAACCTTCATTCCGCAATTAACTCCAAGAGAGTTGAGTAGACAGTCAACTTTGCTAGTGTAATTTTTGATTACTCTATTCACCCCCCCTCTAGAGTAGTATTTATCCCCTTTTCTTTCAATTGTTATCAGAGGGAGGTTTACTGACTGAATAGGCTAACACCTAAGTCACAAGATCCTGATAGATACCAAAGTTTATAGATATTCACTTTCACTATCATGGCCCAGTTCAAGGATTACTCTAGCACCAGACCTCCAGCATGCAACTTAGCCAAGTTCAGCATCTGGAAGGCAAGGATTAAATTATATATGAACTCTATTGATGAGAGTATTTTTGCTTCTATTTTGACAGGACCACCAAGAGCACCTGCTGCAGCTACTGCCTCATCATCAACTGATATGAGTGCAGTGCCTCCTCCAGACTACAATGATGAATACAAAAAGGCAAAGATAGCAGATGCTAAGGCAATGAACATTCTGGCTCAGACAATGTCTGATGAAGTATTCCAGAAGGTTGCTGACTGCTCCTCAGCAAAAGCAATGTGGGATACACTGAACCAGATTGTAGCTGGTTCAGCTGATGAAAGGAAGGACAGAAGGTCCAACCTTATCTCACAGTATGAGAATTTCAAGAAAACTGATGCTGAATCAGTTGAAGCTATGTACACAAGGCTCAGCTCAATCATCAATGAGCTGAGGACTCTTGACAAGGATATTTCACTGACAGAGGTCAATGATAAGATTCTTATGTGCTTCCCTAGCACATGGGATCTGAGGATCTGGCCTATCAAGGAGGCCAGAAGCACAACAGAAATCTCAACAGAAGCCCTTCTCGGCAAGCTCAAGTCTTTTGAGCAAGTGCTGAAGTCCAGGAAAGCTGAAGCTGAAGCAAAGACCCCAACTCCTACAAGAAAAGAGCAAACCCTTGCTCTCAAAGCTGCTGACACTTCTGAAGGAAGCCAGTCCAATGAGGAACTGATGGCATTATTTGCCAAAAGGTTTCTCAAGATGGGAAGGAAAGACTTCAGAAAGAAGTCTTCAAAGTATGAAGAAAAACCAAGGTATGATCGTACTCCTTCTAAAGAAATAATCTGCTATGGTTGCAGGAAGCCTGGACATATTCTTCCAGATTATCCAGAGGAAAAGAATAAAGATAAAAGGAAAGACAAGGATCAGCACAGAAAGCATTCCAAGCCATCCTCCTACAAGAACAAAAAGAAGGAGAGAGGCTTTGTTGCTGAAACCTGGAGCGATTCTGATGAGGAATCTTCCTCCTCAAGCTCCAGTGAGGATGAAGAAGAAAAGAAGGCCAAGGAAGTTTGCCTGATGGCAATTGATGCCTGCAGCAATCACTTAGCTGCAGAGAGTTCAGATTCTGATGAAGAAATGCCAACTGAAGATGAGGTATTGTCTTCTTACGATTTTACATCTGATGAATTTAAATCAGATTTTAAATCTTTATGTTTAGATTTAATTAGCTCTGAAAAGGAAATAAAAGAGCTTAGAATTAAACTAGCTGAAACTGAATTAATTTCTAATGAAAATATTAGGTTAACAACGGAACTCACTACTTCTAGTGAAGAAATAAAATTCCTTAAGAATGAATTAGCTAAGTCAAAAAGGTTAGAAGAATCTCTGAATGGTAGAAGTCTTAAGTTGCTTGAAATAACCAGCATGTCTAACACTAGGTCAGGCAATAACAAATTAGGCTTTGGAGCATCTTCTAGTGAACCCCCAATCATTCTTAAAAACCAACTTTCAACTCCAGTGAATTTTATTTCATCTAGTGGAATAAAGAACACTGAGCAAGTTAATCAAGTTAATAAAGCTTTAAATAAAGCTAAGAGAGAGAAAAGAAAACAAAAATTTAAGGAAATACAAAGAGCGTTAAACGCTGCTCGACGATCGCAGGCCCAATGGTCGAACGGAGATCGACGATCTAGGCACCCATCGTCGAACGCTGATCGACGTTTTCAACATGAATTTCAAAACTTCACCCAGAACTTTAGAAACCAGAATGAAAATAGAAACCCTAGGTTCATTGACCCATCATCTGCATGGAGAATCCCACCTAGGAGATCTTACCCGTTAGGTTATCACCCTCAACCTGCTTATTCATTTATTTCCAGTTTTTCTTATGTGAAAAACAAGGGACCTAAGGTTACCTGGGTCCACAATATTTAATTGATTTATTTGCAGGTGAAGACCTATCCTATCACTCAAAATAAGTGGTATTTGGATAGTGGTTGCTCCAAGCATATGACGGGAAATAAAGATCATCTGTCAAGGTTCAAGGCAAAGCTTGGCCCAAAGATAATCTTTGGAGATTCAAGCTGTGGTCAAACTGAAGGCTATGACAGGATGACAATTGGAGCTGTAACATTCAAGAGAGTTGTTTATGTAACTGGACTGAAGTATAATCTAATTTCAGTAAGTCAGTTATGTGATGCTGGATACCAGGTATCATTCTCTAACTCCCTTTGTAATATTACTTTAAATAATAATGTTGTATTAGTAGGTATTAGACAAGGTAACATTTATTTAGTAGATTTTAACTCAACTCACTCTGAAATCTGCTTATTTAATGAAGTAACCAATAATAATACTTTATGGCATAAAAGGCTTAGCCATGTTAACCTCAAGAATATATCTAGGTTATCTAAACATAACCTTGTTAGAGGTTTACCTTCTTGCCCCTACAAGAAGGAGAGCCTATGCAAGGCTTGTCAACTAGGCAAGCAAACCAAGAATTCATTTAAATCAGTAAATAAAAGTGATTCTCATAGAATCCTGTATTTATTACATTTGGACCTATTTGGCCCAATAAATGTACAGAGTTTAGGAGGGAAGTATTACACCCTAGTCATTGTAGATGACTTCTCTAAGTTCACTTGGGTGTTCTTTTTGAGAACTAAGGCTGATAACTTCAAAGCCCTTACAGATTTTCTATTATGTGTGCAGACTGAGTACTCTACTCATGTGGCCTTGATCAGAAGTGATCATGGTACTAAGTTTGACTCTCTTCTCATGCAAAAATTCTGTGAGAGAGAAGGTATCAAACATAGCTTCTCAGCTCCTAGAACTCCCCAACAAAATGGGGTAGTTGAAAGGAAGAACAGAACACTAATTGAAGCTACTAGCACATTATTGGCAGATGCTAATATGCCTCTTTCCTATTGGGCAGAAGCTGTTAGTACAGCCAACTATGTCTTGAATAGAAGTCTGATACACAAGCTTAAGTGTAAAACTCTTTATGAGTTGCTTAAAGGGAAGAAACCTAAAATAAATTATTTTAGAGTTTTTGGCTGTGTTGTTTATATTCATAATAATAATAAAGAATACCTTAGAAAATTTGAAGCAAAAGCTTCAATGGGAATTTTTCTTGGATATTCCCAAGTAAGCAAAGCTTATAGGGTATTTAATAAATCATCTTCTAAAATTGAAGAGTCGGTTCATGTGTCCTTTTGATGAATCCCAAATGTTTTACAAGGAGAAGGAAACTTCTCCTTCCTCAAGTTCATTGCAGGTACAAGAATCTACCAAAGATGTCACTCAAGAGATTCTCCATCTTTCAACTCTTCATATCACTGAATCAGACAGTGATGAAGACATTGCAGAAATTGTTGATGTACCACCAATAGTAGATCAAATTCCTCCTGAGGAATTAATCCCAACTATTGCTGAAGATCACATCCCACCTGCTGATGTTGTCACACTTAGAGATCATCCTACATCTCAAGTGATAGGAGACATATCAGCTGGTGTTCAAACAAGACATCAGTTAAGACAGGATGTGATGCATGCTTGTTTCTTCTCACAGATTGAGCCCCTCACCATTAAAGATGCTGAGCTAGATCCCCACTGGATCATTGCTATGCAAGAGGAACTCAATCAGTTTGAGAGATGTAAAATATGGACTTTGGTTCCAAGACCTAAAGGCCAACTGATCATAGGCACCAAGTGGGTGTATAGAAACAAGTTGGATGCAAATGGAATCATTGTAAGGAACAAAGCTAGACTTGTAGCTCAGGGATACAGACAGGAGGAAGGTATAGATTATGACCAAACCTTTGCTCCTGTTGCAAGGCTAGAGGCAATAAGGATCTTCTTAGCCTATGCAGCCTATATGAAGTTTAAAGTTTTTCAGATGGATGTCAAGAGTGCCTTTATAAATGGTGAGCTAAAGGAAGAGGTATTTGTTGAACAGCCACCTGGGTTTGTTTCTTCAACTCAGCCCTCACATGTATTCAAGTTGCAAAAAGCTCTTTATGGACTCAAACAAGCACCAAGAGCCTGGTATGAGACTCTAGCTAGTTTCCTGTTAGAGCACAACTTTGTTAGGGGAGTAGTTGATAGAACCCTTTTCATCAAGCACCACAAGGACACAATCCTGTTAGTTCAAGTGTATGTGGATGACATTATTTTTGGTTCCACTGATCCCAAACTATGCAAAAAGTTCTTTAACTTGATGCATTCCAAGTTTGAGATGAGTAGTATGGGTGAGCTGTCTTACTTTCTTGGTCTCCAAGTAAAGCAAGATGCTGATGGCATATTCATCTCCCAATCCAAATATGCCAAGGAATTGGTAAAGAAGTTTGGGATGGCTGATGCTTCAGCAATGCATACACTTATGGCTACTAATGTAGTTATTGATTCTGATGATCAGGGAAAGCCTGTTGATCAAAAGAATTATAAGGCCATTGTTGGTTCCCTATTGTATTTAACTGCAAGTAGGCCAGACATAATGTTTGCTACATGCCTTTGTGCTAGATTCCAGGTCAACCCCAAGGAATCTCATCTGATTCTTCTCAAGAGAATCTTGAGATACCTGAAGGGATCTCCAAATCTAGGACTTTGGTACCCAGCTGAGTCAGAATTTGAATTAATTGGATATTCTGATTCTGATTATGCTGGTTGTCGAGTTGACAGGAAAAGTATCTCAGGAACTTGTCAGTTCCTGGGAGAGAGATTGGTCTTTTGGTTCTGTAAGAAGCAGGCCTCTATCTCAACCTCAACTGCAGAAGCTGAATATATAGCAGCTGCTAGTTGTTGTTCACAGATCCTGTGGATACAAAATCAACTTTTGGATTATGGGTACTCACACAAGAACACAAAAATCATGTGTGATAGTACCAGTGCTATCTCTATTGCACAAAATCCAGTGCACCACTCTAGAACGAAACACATTGAGATCCGGCACCATTTCCTGAGAGATTGTGTGGAAAAGAACAAGATCAGCCTTGAGTTCATATCCACAGACCTTCAGAGAGGTGATATATTCACCAAGCCCTTAGATGAACAAAATCATCTGTTCTTTTTAGTTCAACTAGGCATGATTAATGGAAGAGACTAAGTGTGACGTCTGCCTTGTTGAAACTTGTTCGAAGATCGTCGACCGGCGTTCGAAGATAGTCGAACAGGTCGAGCCTATCGTCGATCTATGGTTGACGACAGCTTGCTGTTTGTGAAGACAGAAATAGTCGAACGATTGATCGACTACTCTGCTTCAGGACCGATCATCGAACGACCGTTCGACCATCGTCTCCAGTATCTTTTAAATAGATCGACGATCGTTGTTTTAATATAAAACCGATGGTCGACCTAGGTTAAGAGATAGTTGCTTTTATCGTCGACGGAGAGCGTCTTTTCGCATTCCGTCTTCCCGCTTTCTCTTTGTCTTGCGATTTCTGCCGCTCTGTCCTCGCCGTCTCTCCCTCGTCTTCTCCAGCCCTTTCGATGGCGATTTCTCCAGCGCTCCTGGCAGTAGTAAAGTTCGATGCAGGATTCAGTGTAGATTTTGACGCCTTCAGCTGCTGCGAATCCGGAATAGTGGAAATTCTTAATCTGTGCAAAGATCAAGGGTTAGAGAAGCTCATGTCCTCCAGGATAAAGATAAATGTTCAAGAGATCAAAGAGTGGGCATTCACTTCGTCTTCATCTGATGATTCGATGACCGGAACTATTGGCGGAGAAGAGGTAACATTGACTCCTGCTATTTTAACAGAAATATTTGGATTGATAAATGGAGAAGAAGAGTATGAGCAAGATGCCCCTGAGTTTGGGAGGATGCTGATAGAGCTGGGACATGCCGAAGGAATTCCCTCTAAGCTGCTTAAAGTAAACTTTCCGTTTAAGATTAAGTTCCTTGCTGAAATAGTCGGAAAAGTGCTACTGGGAAAGCACTCTGCCCACGACAATATTACAAGGCAGCAGTTTGCACTGATGTGTGCAATTGTGAATAAGAAATAGATCAATTGGGCAGGATTTCTATTTGATTTGATCAGGAAAAAGAATGGCAAGAAAGAAGTTACCCTGGGTAGGGTAGTTGGGATTTTTCTGAAGGAAAGATATCCTCATCTGTTAATTTCAGCTGCTACCTCCATAAACGCTAGCAAGAAGATGGATCCATCCCTGTTCGCCAAATGGAAAAGGACCTTCCTGAATCCCGCTCCAGCAGGGGTTGCTCCAGTTACATCTGAGAGCACTAGGACTGCCGCAGTCACTCCTCCCCTACAAGCAGCTGGCTCAGCAAATCCCTCCCTTCCATCTTCTTCATCTGTTTTGTCGTCTACTTCAGTTGAAGTTCCATCAACCTTAATTGAAGTACGACCTTCTGCATCTCCTCCTGCATCTCCTCTCCCGTCTCATCCTGCTAGTATATCTCATCCTAGTTTTGATTTGTTAGTTTCTGAGATTTCTACTCCTCCTCAGTCTCCAATTCCTTCTTCTGATCACATTGATCACCATGCATCCACTCATCCATCTCCAGTTCCATCTCCATCTCCAGTTCATTCTCCAACTCATCATGAATACACCATCCCTGCTAATCATCCATCCTCTGAGATTCCATCTTCATCATCATCCTTTGAAATAACTCCAGCATTCATCTCTAGCATTTTGGAGTTAATTACCCCCTCAATCAAAATTATGATTGAAGAGGCAATTGCTCCTCTTACTTCCTCTATCTCCTCTTTGACTGCTGCTATTCAGGCACTCTCAAAGTCTGCTGAGCCCTCTTCCTCTAGGGGCCTGGTTTCAGTATCTACTGAAATCAGGCAGGGGGAGATGCTTAATGAAGATGTCTCTGAGCAGCCTTTGGCCTCCCCTCCAGCAGATCCTCCTGCAGTGGCAGAGAAAGCAATAGAAGAATCAGCCCCTCTTCAAAGTTTATCTGAAAAAGAAATTTCTGATGCATTGTTGAAATCTGAATTTATTGTCAAAGCTTGCTTAGAAGAATGTTCTACTTCCTTGGTCGCCCTGTACCTAGAAGGAATTATCACTTCCTTTCTAGATGAATTATGGGAGTTAGGACACGCAGTGGACAATTCTGAAGGTATCCCTTTTACTTACTTTTTAGACTTGATAACTGATATGCTTGTATGGGAATATCCGGAAGGGATGATTAGATGTCATTTAGAAAAATTTTATTCAAAATACTACAGATAAAATGGAAGAAGTTTTAGATGTTCAAGAGCCTGATCTCCTACCAGCTACAGAAACTCAATCTGAACCAGAACAAGTTGCTCAGCCAGAAGTGCAAGCAGAACTGGTCACCATGACAGTTTCTGATCAACAAAAAAAAGCTGCAGATGCCCAAATTGAAAAGTCTACTATATGGGATGATTCCCCGAGTGTGGATTTAGATGCTCTCCTGGCACAGGATGCCATGGAAGAAGAATTAGAAAAGGCTGCTCTAAAGGAAAAGGAAAGAGCTTTGAAAGATACAATTGACCCATATGATCTGCCCATTTCTTCTAATTCTGAAGATGAAATTGATTCTGATGAGTCTGCTGAGTCAAAAAGAAAAAAAATTGCTAAAAAGAAAAGGAAAGATGTAGCTCCTCCTCCTCCTAATCCAGATAATGATACTCCTTATTATATACTGAAAGGAATTGATCCTAAATCAAAAGATTTCCAGCACTGGATGGCTTTCTCTAAGAATCAGCAGAAGCAAAGGAAGAAGTCAAAGAGGTATGACTCTCCTGTCCCAAGATGGAATCCTAGAGGTCCTCCTCATCCACCTCCCAGTGCAGGAGCCTCAGGAAACTTATCTTCAAAACCTGCTGCTCAGTCTGAAAGATTAAATCCATCTCAGTCAGCTCAAAGGAGAAGTTCACAAGGACATCAAGGTAAAACTCAAACTGGCTATCAAAGACCTGATGCTGTTAAGGAACAAGTAAAGGAGGTAGTGTATCAAAGACCAACTTTCTCTCCTCCTCAGTCTAAAGAAATCAAAAGCTCAACCTCTCCTAAGCCAGTTCATTCTATGAAGAATGTTTCAAAAGGTAAGCAATTTATTTTATCTGAAAATTCTAGCAAGACATTTGCTAAGTCTGCTCCTCCTTTTTATCTAGTTATTCAGGATAAAGAACAGGTTGATACATCTTCTGAGAATGTTTATGAAAGCCCAGAGCTTGATCCTAAATTTAGGATGGCTCGTTTTCTTGAACTTGTTGGAGCAGCTCAAATTAAGAAAGCAAAAGCAGAAGGAAAAGACACTGCAGGATTGACCACAATATCAAAATTCAGAATGAAGGAGCTCGATAAATTCCAGGTTAGACCTGAGATATTTGATCCTTCAAAGTACATGGAAAAGCATCCTGAGGCAGTTGTCCCAAGAACAACAGAATTGAAAATCATTGGAGAACAAGACCTGAAGTTGTCGAGAAAAGAAGCTCTAGATCCCACAAGAAAGATTACTTTTGTTTCTAGCTCTTATGATCCTAAGCCTAACTCTGAAGCATCTTAATATTTCATTGATTGACAGTTAATTGTTTATCTGTTTGATTGATGTTATCTGCTTAGTTATTTCTTTATGCATTTTATTTTACTTTCAGTAATTAGTTTTGTATGTTTTAATTATTGAGAGACTTAACTCAAATAGGGGGAGATTGTTGGTACCCTAGGTTTTGATTTGAGTTCTGTCTTCTCTTTCTGTCTCTTGACCCAAGATTTATCTATGGTCAAAGGTTTGTTGCTCTAGTTTTAGAGGCCACTTTTCCAGATGTAAATTTGGTTAAGTTGTTTTTCGTTCGACTATGGTCGAACGCCGCTCGACTATCGTCTATCGGCTGATCGACGATCGTCTATCAGTTGGTCGACGTTCTATCTGGTTAGATAGTTCAACTATCTGATAGTTCGACTATCTGTTGATAGTTTGACTATCTGTTGATAGGTCGACTATCTACTCTTCTTAATAGTTCAACTATCTGCTTGGATAGTTCAACTATCTGATAGTTCGACTATCTGTTGATAGGTCGACTATCTGCTTTCTGTGATAGCTCGACTATCTGTTGATAGGTCGACTATCTGCTCTGTTTTGATAGTTTGACTATCTACTTGGATAGTTCAACTATCTGATAGTTCGACTATCTGTTGATAGGTCGACTATCTGTTTGTTTGATAGGTCGACTATCTGTTGATAGGTCGACTATCTGTTTTCTTTGATAGTTCGACTATCTGGTTGGATAGTTCAACTATCTGATAGTTCGACTATCTGTTGATAGGTCGACTATCTGTTTTGTTTTGATAGGTCGATTATCTGTTGATAGGTCGACTATCTGTTTTCTGTGATAGGTCGACTATCTGTTTGGTAGGTCGACTATCTGTTTTGCTTTGGTAGTTCGACTATCTGTCTGAATAGATCGACTATCTGATAGCTCGACTATCTGTTCTGATAGGTCGACTGTCTGCTGAGGTAGTTCGACTATCTTCTTTGATAGTTCGACTATCTGGATCGTTCGACTATCTGTCCGATAGGTCGACGATCTCTGTGCATAGGTCGACGATCTCCGAGGGTCGTTCGACGTTTTGTTGTATGTTTTGAGTAATTTTGTCGTCTTCTATGATGTGATTAATTTCATTTTTATTTTGGCATATTTTATAAAAGATTATTTGAATAAATTGTGATATTATTTCCATGCAATATCTGTTCTATTTCTTATGCATGAGCTAATCTTTTTCTGACAAAGTTGTTTGTCTTATTAGCTGAGATATGATTTTTGCTTTATCTGTCAGGCTGTCCTTTATAGCTGTTAGACTCAAAAAGTCTTCCTTGGCTGTAAAGAGTCTCTTCTGATGTGACTTTCTCTTGTATTATTTCATCAGAATTATTTGCAGCTTCTTAGAAAGCTTTATCCTCTTATAGGATATCTGTCTACAGTATTTTGTTTTGCTTTATGCTTTTTGCAGCCCAGCTTGCAGAGTTCAGTAGAAGACAAGATTCAAACTCAAGTAAGAGCCGTTGCTGCTGCTGCTATATAAAGACTTCTTTGAAGAAAGAAATCAACTAGCTCTCACATACAAAAAGCTATCAGCAGCATTCATGCTTAAGAACTTACAGTTTCCAACTACTCTCAGCTCATTCACGTCTAACTGAGAAGAAGTTTTAGTTCTTCACTCTTCTTCAACCTGAGTTCTCCTGCCACCAGAAAGATTTACACTCAGAGCTTTTTGAAGAAGAAGAAGAAGATAGCTGCATAAAGAAGAAATTTTATTCCATATTATTTATCTTCTTGTAGCTTTTTCCTTCAGTATTTTCTGAAGTGTTTCTGCACTGAAGCAAGACTTCACCTGGACGTTCTTTTAGCCAGGGGGAGCCTTGATTCTTTTAGAGCTTTCTAGCTCAGTGCAAGTTATTGTGCTTCTCTAATCTATTGGAAAATAGAGAAGATACCTTAACCTCCTTTCCCCCTCCTGTAAAGGGTTATTACTCCCTTCAAAAGTATCCCTTGGTGGCAGGGCACCTGATCAAAAACCTGTGTTGGTTTTTAGACACCTGATCAAAAGTCTAAAGGGTCTCTGGATCTACCTGAAGTAGATCTTGTTGGTGGCAGGGCACCTGATCAAAAACCTGGGTGGATTCCTACCTTGTTGGTAGAAGAGTGGACATACCCAAGTTGTTTGGGGAACCACTATAAATTCCTTGTGTCGTCTGGATTGTTTAATTAATTCTCTGTGCTGATTGGCTGTGATTAGATTTTAAATAGGATTGCTAGTTGCTGTTTAGGATTCCAAGCCTTAACTATAATTACAGTTGGCTGCCTTTTGTGCACATCACTTGTGTTAGGCTTTAAGGTTTCATCTCAAATATCTATAACCTTCATTCCGCAATTAACTCCAAGGGAGTTGAGTAGACAGTCAACTTTGCTAGTGCAATTTTTGATTACTCTATTCACCCCCCCTCTAGAGTAGTATCTATCCCCTTTTCTTTCAGAGTTTTTGTTGGATTCAATCAATATCGAGGAATCATAATATTTGGGGTTGCTCTATTATATGATGAGACGATTGATTCTTTTATGTGGTTGTTTGAGACATTTTTAGAAGCTCACAAACAAAAAAACCTAAAACAATGTTTACAGATCCCAGAAACCAGACATGGCTTGTGCACTTGGTATTTGATGCAAAATGGGATAAAACACCTTGGTAATCTAATAAAGGGTGGTTTATATTTTTTAAGCAATTTTTAAAAAATTATGTTTGAATATGAGAATGAGGAGAAATTTGAAGTTATTTGGAATGAAATGTTATCATCATTTTTCAGTTGAAGAGAATAGTTTGTTAACTTCAACTTATAAGATTAAGGAGAAGTGAACAAAATGTTATATGAAAATTGCAGTTACTTTAGGGATGAGGAGCATGTAACTTAGTGAGAGTTTAAACGGAGACTTAAAAGATTACTTTAAATCCAATTTGATTTGGGATATTTTTTCAAACACTTTGAAAGAGTGATCGATGACAAAAGATAAAAAGAGCTACAAACAGAATTTGATTCAAGAGCAAAAATGCCAAAACTAAGGGTCAAGTCCCTACCTCTTTTGCAACAAGCTGGGAGCACCTATACATCATTGATATTTGAAAATTTTCAGGATGAATGGGAAAAAAATTTATCTACATTTGTCAAACATCGGTATGAATATAATGCATTTTTAGTAGCATCTTTTATTGAAGAAGACAAATATATGGTATCATGTAACAAAATTAATGAAATTGTATCGTGTCAATGCATGGAATTTTACATGCTTGGCATTTTGTGTTCTTATGCATTGAAGGTTCTAGATTTATTAGATGTAAAATCAATTCTAGAAAAATATATTCTGAGGCGATGGACACGATGTGGTAGAGATGAGATTATGGAGAAGATAGATAGAGATATCGAGGTGAAGTAGTTTCATAAGCATGTTTTATTTACTCTTAATATTATGTTCTAAATTAATTTATTTTATTAGTTTTAGGGTTCTATAAAATCAGACATAACAGATCAGTACAAAGAGTTATGTCCTATGTTCGTTAAATTAGCTTCAAAGACTTCTAAAACTCAAGGACATCTTTTGTTGAAAGAGGAGATAGAAAATTAACAAGTATCTTGATGAAAATCAAAGCATTCAATGTCATGAGAATAACATAAACAATGCACATATGAGTGTTTCCTTGTCCGAAAAAATTGTTCACACATCAATGGACCATCTACTTGTAAAGACAAAGGGACTAAAGAAAAAAGAAGAGCGAAAAGGTGGTAAACGATTAAAAAGTTGGGTTGAAAAACAACCTAAACAGAGGGAGAAAACAAACTTTTTGAATATAAAAGAGATAGGCTCGCAATTGAAGAGTTTTATCTATTTTTTGTCATTTAATTTTAACAAGTTTTAACATAATTTATTTTTTTTGGAAGGATTCTAATGCAAGCAAACAAATGTCAAGACTACCTATACAACTATCAACATCTACAAGTTTTAGTGGAGTATTTGATAATTCAAGCCTATTTGTTGATAAGGAAGGATTCAAATTTTTTAAAACTTGAATTGGTGTATGGACATCAATCAATTGTGATATTTATCAATTTTGAATCTTGAAGAAGTTGCTCAGATGGTTTGAACTGGTACCAACTTGCATAAATCTTGGAATGGAGAAACTAATCATCTACTGATATACGGTTTGATTAGATAACTTGTTTTTGTAAGAATTAATTTTTTTTATGTAACCTTATCACGGTCATAATTTATATTGAATAGAACTTGATGCAGAAACTTGGCTGTGTGAGAGTTTTCTAGTGCCCTGCGTAGAATAAGATCCCAAACTCAATTTTTTAAAGCTTAATTTTTTAAAGCTTTAACCACGTTGACTGAAAAAAAGGAGGAAGATGATGGATTAAAAAAATGGAGAACCAAGAGCCAGCTCCTCCAGTGTTTCTCGACTCTAGCTCTTCCCGCATGCACGGTCACTGTCGTTCCGACGGATGATGAGGAAGCTGGGCCGCGGTCTCCGTCGTTTTCTTAGGCGAATGATGAGGAAGCTCGCCGAGGGTGGAGTTCCGGCGGATGATGAGGAAGCTCGCCGCGGTCTCCGTCGTTTTCTCAAGCGAATGATGAGGAAGCTCGCCCAGGGTGGAGTTCCGGCGAATGATGGGGAAGCTCGCCCAAAGTTCTGCATGAGGTAGTGCGGTTGTTTTTTGTGCGATTTATTTTTTTATAAGACTTAAATCCCGACTCTCCTTCATCCAATTGCTGCCATTGGGCAAACTCCACGGTGGAGTTCCTGTAGGAAATCTCGAGGGATGCGGATCTTTTTAAGTACATCTATTTAATCAAATTTAAATTTATATAATATCTAAATTTTTTTTTCTTAAAATAGGAATTTGGAAGTACGAGGGAGATGTTAAACAAGGATAACAAAAAAGATGATGTTTTGTATTCAAATATTTATGTTGCATTTCAAAATTAGGCAATTGTGTATTGATGCATTTACAATTGAGTTGAGATAATAGCAAGAGTCAAGCATTAATTAATTTTAAAATTAAAGTATTAATTTTGAAATAACTATAGGGACTGAAATTACATTTTTACTAAGGCTTTCTTTGATGCGGTGGTAGCGGTTAAGAACAATGTGGTAGTGACCCGTCATTCTTGAACGCCCAACCTCACATAATAAAATTCATGTATTTTAGGCTCAAAATTAGATTTTTTATTGGCAACAGTCATAACCTTTGTCTTGCCAAAAATGCGTTCTATGATAACAACATTTTTGATCAAACTCACCTGAGCAAATAAGCGGCGCCAAACGAAACCTAAATAAACAACTCGGTAAAGAGACTCCCCATGGCTTCCCAAGCCGACCCGCCGATCTCAACCGTCGCTCTGCTGGCCGACTGCATCTCCCTAACCCTCCCCCTCACCTTCTTCACCTCTTCGGTCTCCCCCATCAACCACCTCACCTTCTTCTCCATCTCCAGTGCCGTCACCCACCCTCCTCGCCGCCGATCCACCTCCATCTCGGCAGCGACCCCCATCTCCACCGCCATTTCAAATGCGTTTTAGGAACCTCAACGGTCAAGGACCTTTACCCTATTAAGTTTAGGTTTTTATCGCATTTCTTAGTAGACTTTAGCCGAGGTGATTCTTGATCGAGTGCATTTCCATTTCATAGTTTCAGCCCTTCGTTGTAATCGCTTACTTTATGCTCTTTAATTAACTGTAGTAGTTCT
Organism: Platanthera zijinensis; assembly: GCA_039513925.1. Taxonomy (NCBI): domain Eukaryota; kingdom Viridiplantae; phylum Streptophyta; class Magnoliopsida; order Asparagales; family Orchidaceae; genus Platanthera; species Platanthera zijinensis. Next base: position 132,704,032 of record CM077079.1, on the reverse strand, counting down.
TTTTCTAGCATAGCTTTATTTCCTTTATTGCAATTAGTTTCTCATACTCTAGTTTTTTCGTCGATAAAATAATAGCCTTCGTGTGAGTAAGTTTATTCAACAGTTCCCGGATTTCAATACGATACTTATGTCCCCTAGCTACAGTTTGATAGGTATACTTGCCTCATTGGATTGCTAGTTCGGCTGCTTTTATTTTCTTCGAATCTTAGCAACCACCATAATGCCACGCTGTGCATGGGATAACTGCAGATGCTCAGGCGAAGACATACCCCTAATACTATTTGTGAAATTCTCAAGTTTGTTATGGAGAAAACTTAGTTTGAGTTTGGATGGTCGTATCCTCCGGCTCGGTGGATCAACTAGTCCACGGGTAAAAATATATATATATACACTGCGGAAAATACTTTGTTTAGTTCCTCTGTTATCATATATGAGCATGAAGATCCAATAGGACAATTCATGGTATGCACACCTCTAGATTTAATATAAGTACTAAAAGAGCCTTTTTTACGTACGGTAAAATACAATGACACTTGATTTAAAAAGATATCATGAGTATGAGATAAGTACAATGATCCTTTTATATCTTTGAAAATAACTAACAAACAATTCTAGCGTAAATCCTTCCCAGAGAGCAATTGGTTCAACAACCAGCTAGAAAAAAACACAGCAGCAAGAAAATAGTCTAACATTCTATAATATTCCACTACGAGCATCAACAACCTGACACGAACCCACTGAACAAAATGTATGTCTGAACTAAAAAAAAGAACAACAAGACTATCTCACAAATGCGAGGGAAGAACCGATGTTACTACCGCAGAATGCCTGAGGCCACTAGCTCTAACTACTTAGACTGCCACAACTCCGAGCCTAAGGCATTCAAAAGAAAAAAATGCCTAAGCAAGAATGTACAAGTGGTAATAAGAAATGAAATCAAGCAATTAAGCAAGTTAAGAGGGTTACCAACCCAAACAGAAAATAGCTGTGAAACCATAGCTTATAAATCATTAGATAATAAGCAATAAAGAATTCACAGAGGTTTAAGTATAAGAAGTTGCACCAGGTGCGGTATAAAGCCATGCTTCGATAATATCTGCAAGAGTATGTAAATGAACATTTGTATGCACGTGAAAATAAAGAGACTGATCAGCTCAGACACGTGAATCAATAACACTGGTAAAAACAGTACTGAGTCAGTGGCTACATTTTCCAACACAAACCATCAGACCAAACATATCAAAAAGGCACTGTGGTGGTGGCCACATTGTCCAGCACAACCCGACAGTACATAAAAAGAGAAGAAAAAAATATCAAGCGTAATGATTCACAAACCGGCACTGGGGTGATGGTCCTTTATCTACTACCACCCAAAGGTTATAATGAGACACTTTAAAACACTAATAAAACCCAAATCTAAGCATCAAAATTCCCAAACGACGAAGAGGAAGAAAAGGGCCCAAAATTTCTCTATGGCATACTCGACAAATTGGACTTCCTTCGGCGAGAAAATTCTAAGTCCACGCAGATTCGTCGAATATACTCGATGAATTTGTGCTTACCCGACGAATGGTACTCGGCTAATTTGGTCGAAACCTAATGATAGTCGACGAATTGACTAGACCTCACGTCGGTACTCGACGAATTTAACTTAGAAGCTTCCTATGAATTATACCCAACAAATTCGACTTGATGAAATTCAAGACACTTGACGCATACAACGGCATTAAGTTAGACTCCATGAATAATCTAAGCCCTCAGTAAATTCGTCGAAAGGTACTCGATGATTTCACGACTCACTCAACGAAAATGGCTTGACTCAACGAATATATTCGACGAAAAAGACTTGGCGAATTTGAATACATTAAGTGATATACGATGAAAAAAACTTGACAAAATCAGTTGAAACTCAAGAATACCAAACAAATTCGTGGAGAATACTCGACGAATTCCACTCGATCATCTCAATGCCAAGACTACTTCACTCGACAACTTTCACACTAGCTGATTCCCACATACTCGACAAATTCTGACTTAGACGAATTTCTACTCTACTGGATGAATTCTAACTTAGTCAAACCTTACTCTACTCCTACCTTCAATAAGGGAAGAGAAAGGAAAGGGAGTAAGAACAAAAGAACTTCGGAAGACAGGAAAAATCACCACTTGCCTCAAAATCGTTAGAAAACCGATCTCACGAGCATTCCGCTGCAAGGATTTGCCGCAAGAACTCCTCGACTACATCCTATGAAACTTTTTGGGTAAAACTAGGGTTAAGGTCACATACCCTAATGCCAAAAAATTCCACGAAATGGGAAAAAATCACCGTGCACGTGAAGATCTCGGCGAGAACTTTCCAGATCTATGCTCCGTCGAGAATTTCGTGGACCGGATCTCTGGTCGGCGGCGGCCGAAAAACTCCATGATGACGCGCTTGTCCCCTTCTTCCTCTCTTCGCAAAATCCATCGGTTTGAGAAGACGATGAATATGGTTTGTTTTAATCATTTATATATATACATTATATTATTAATATAATTTTCAAGAAAGCTCAAACGACGAGAATTACCAAAATATCTCGGTTTTCGATAAAATTTGCACCAAAACTAAGTGACGGTGCTACGAATCTAACGACAAAGTCGAAAATCAGGATCCGATAATCCAAACTCGGTTTAAAATTTCCCAAAGTTAAAGCGACAATAATCCCTATAATATTTATCAAGATCCTAATTAAGCCTGGATCACCACCAAACTTCACAATTACGCTAAAATTAACCACTTAAATCTTCTCAAGTCGAAAACTCTAATTCCGATGAACAAAATTACGCACTAACGACGGTGCCCCGCTAACTACGAGTCAACGTAACGCCCTTATGTCACTATAATGCCCTTACGTCACTATAACGCCACAAAAGGGATCAAAACAATTATCGAAAATTTAGGGGCGTTACAGTTAACTTGAAAGTTGTTGGATGGGTCATGCTCCCAATCACAGGCATGATCGAGGGCATGTAATCTTAAATGAGCTGGCCACAGTTCTAGTTCGCAGGGATCATCACAACCATGATACCTGAGACACGCCCACTGGTCACGGGCGTGACCGTAGGCGTGTAAGCTGATATTGCGCAGGAGAGCAGTTTTGACATTGCTGGAAAATTCATGGTTGTGACCAGAGTCATGGCCCTAGGTCATGGTCATGACCAGGGCGTATAAATTATATTTTTGGCAAAAATTCTTCAAATCTCTCGTGATTATGGTTGTTAGCTCAAATTTGTTATTTTCGGGCCAGAAATTCCTTAAAATTGAAAAAAGAAGAAAATAGACAAATATTAATAAAATATAAAATATAAATGATTATTTAATACATAAATTTATAATAAAATATAGATAAATATTTCACTATCAATCACGAAGCGTGCTCCCGAAAAAAATAAATTCAACCCCATAAGCATCATCATCCCGACAAGGGTGAATAGGGAGATGCGCATTCCGCAATACTTTAAAATTTCCACAGCCTCCTCTGAAGGGGGAAGAAAAAATCCCGTCGTTAAGCATTTCACTAAAAGGATCATGAAGCCACTCGGTTGATATACGGAGTTCAGAAGTGCTTGTGTCGGCCTTGTGCTGGCGAAGAGATTCTTCAATGAAGCTGTCAGAATCATTCTCGAGGGAGATTCTCCTGACGCATGCGCAAGAATCAATCACATCCTAATGGAGAGCTGCACGGGAGACACCGAGACATGTTTCGCCACGCTGCTAAAGGATGCCTCAATCTCATGAGTGCTTCAAAAACAACTTTGAGTGGGAAAGAGGTATACCTCAATCCCAAGAGCTTTTTCACTTTATTCAGAGTGACTATGCTATGTAGACTGTCCTCTTATTTATATATATAATAGGCATATGCTACCCTTTAAGGAAAGGTTCATAAAGCCAGTCGGCAGATTTTGAGCCCGCACATCCTTATGAATAATTTTCACTTCTACATTTGAGGGCAATCTAAATCGCGTTTGCCATGTGTCGACTCGTTCACAATAAAGATAAGAGCGTAGCGACATCAGCCTCGTCTGCCCGCTCCGCTTTGGTACCTAGAAAATCAGAGGGCCCAAGTTGAAAAAAGAAATAAATAAAATGTACGCAATAATACTTGAAATAATGTCCATCCATTGACGCAAGGCATCTGTACCAAATGGATCAGGGGACCTCGTATCCCACAAGCATGCAAACAACCCCACTCGGCACACCCCAAACACGAAACTAGACAGTCGTACGGTCGCACAGCCTCCATCCCCGTTGCTCACGGCCACGCAGTCCCGCGGTCAATAGCCGCACCACACGCGACCTCACCTCCCTGATGTGGTCAAGGTCGCAACTCCCTGGTGTATTCAAGGTGCGACCAAGGGCATACCTCCCTGATACAGCCAAGGACGACCTTCCCTGGTGCGGCCTAGGTGCAGCCAAGGTCGAACCTCCCTAGTGAGGCCTAGGTGTGGCCAAGGCCCATCCTCCCAAGTGAGGACAAGACCGCAATTCCCTGTTGCAACCAGGGCCGCACCTCTCCCTGGTATGGCCTAGGTGCGGCCAAGGCCACCCATCTCTGGTGTGGCCAAGGCCGCATCTCCCTGCTGTGGTCAAGGATGCACCATCCCTAGTGCGACCTGGGTGTGGACAAGGTTGCATTTCCCTCATGTGACCAAGGCCACACCTCCCTAATCCGGCCAAGGCTGCACCTCTATACTGCAGTCAAGTTACAGCTATGGTCGCACCTCCCTGGTGCAACCTAAGTGTTTTTATGGCCGCACCTCCCTGGCGTGAACCGACAGCCTACGCCCACTCGACGCAAAATGTTGCACAACCGCCCAATGGCTCCTGCCATACTCCTATTTGCCGCCTGGCAATGCGTCCGCTTTGTCTCACGTGCAAAAAAATTATATACCTCAGGCATGGCTCGTAACGCTTCATGCCTCCACTACTTTAATTTGAGTCACCTCAAACAAAGAGCATAGAAATCCCAGAATTCCTCTAACACTGACGTGATCTCCGAAGATTTGGGGGCAATTGTTGGGTACCCCATTAATTTATAAGAGTCGGTATGAGATTAGAAAAAACCCTCCACCAATGAAATGCTCATAGTAGAGGAAGTTGGAAACTTAGTGGTTAAATTGGAGAAATTGTGACTCTACGACCACCACATGGCGACCTCCTAGGTGAGGAAACCTCCTAGGTGCGACAACCACCGCCCGACAACCTCTACGGAGCGGCAACCTCCTAGGCGCAACAACCGTCTTCCTGCAACCTCCAAGGCGCGACAACCTCCTAAGCGCGACAACCTCCTAGACGTGACATCTGTTGTCTGACAACCTCCTAGGCGGCAAACTCATATGTGTGGCTAGGGCCGCACTGCCTAAGGTGCGGCCAGAACTGCCCATCTAAGGAGCAACCACTGTAGCCCCACTCAGGTATGGCCGAGGACACACCTTCATTAGAGCGGTCCGCATTCACGACGCGCGTCGAGCGCCTTCGCACTCGCAATATGCACTGAGCGCCCCTGCATTCACAACGTCCACGACAGTTAACCGTCTTTACTTCTCAGATTGCAGGTTTCGCTCATTTCGTCAACACCGCCAACGGAATTACTTGAAACTGCGCGGGGGGGGGGGGGGGGACCGGTCATATCCGAAAAATGACAATCAATGTACTCCAGGGACACCCGTGATTAACCCGTGAAAGACCTATTTAAAGAGCCTAGACACCTAGAGGGGGGGTGAATAGGTTCTAATTTTCTTTTATAATTCAGGAAATTTAACTAGTATTAATACAGCATAGGAAATACAATTCACAGTAAAGAAATCATAGCACAACAAACACAAGATTCATAGTGATTCCCCAAGGTATGGGTACATCCACTTTCCCCTTTCGCCTATCAAGTAGAGAACTAGATTCAGCCCAACTTTCTTCCACTAGCTTAGATCCACAAATCTTACAACTCAGAACCAGATTAGTTCCTATAGCTCAGACTTATACAAGTCTTACCTCAGATTCTTTCCTAGAATCCTACCTCAAGTCTTAGCCCTACCTCAGCCTTTATCACTAGGCTTACAACTCAGACTATTACCAGTCCTACACCTCAGACACTCAGCCCTACCTTAGCCTTTATATTATAGGCTTACAACTCAAATCTTACAAAAGATCCTACAAGAAATTAATTATTTAAGAGATACAAAGATATCACCAGATAGAATTCTCTATAGGTGTGAGCTTCTTGATCAGTTCTTTAATAAACTGAATCTTCAGATTCAACCTGACTTAGCTGTTTCAAAGCTTCTTGATAGAACAAAATAAGGTTGAACTTTACTTGATGTAGAAGTTGATCTCCTGTCAGCTCCTTCCTTGAATTCAGAATAAGATATAAATCTTCTCTTGCAGACTATTCTGGATCTGCCTTCTTAAGGGTTTCCCCTTTTCTTGATGTAAGATTCTCTTTCCTGTAATAGCTTGATTACTTCCTTAGTTCAGTTTTTTTTGTTGTTGTTATGGTTGTCAAAGATCAGTCCCTTATAAAGAGTTTCCTCATGATTATCGGCTGATCCGGTTTATAACAACCTTCTGATAGTTCTGACAAAGGTGTCAGACTTGTTGGTTATGACAGATGTCGAGTCACCAGTCATGACAGTTTATTCCTCAAAGACTTTGAAACTCAGCATGAACCACTCAACAAACTGCTTCACATGTGTCGACACAAATAGACCAAGTGTCGACACAAGTCTTGATGATGTCAACACAACACTCCATATGTTGACACAGTCATTCTTCTGCTACTCGACGCAGCTTCTGTTTGTATGTGTCGACACAAGTCCTGTGTGTCGACACAGTTGATCCTGGTCTTGACATAACTGATGCTGAAAGATGGCGTTGAGTGTATGTCCAGCTGTCGTTGAGTGTGTGTCGACACAAGTCCTGTGTGTCGACACAAGTCCTGTGTGTCGACACAAGTCCTGTGTGTCGAAACAAGTCTTCAGACTCATTATAACTGTTGCTGTTAGATGGCGTTGAGTGTCATCCAGATGTCATTGAGTTTGTGTCGACACAAGTTCTGTGTGTCGACACAACTGCTTCTGGTCTTGACTGAGCTGTAAACAAATGGCGGCAAGTGTGTGTCGACACAAGTCCTGTGTGTCGGCACAAACCTTCTTCAGGTGTCGATACAATTCATGAGTGTCGACACATGCCTTTCTTCTGGTGTTGACATAACTCCTGGGTGTCGACATAACTTTTGCTTTAGGTGTCGACACAATTCCTTCCTTAGGTGTCGATACAATTCTGGGTGTCGACACAGCTTCTTCTTCAGGTGTCGACACAATGCATGGGTGTCGACACAGGCCTTTCTTCTAGTGTCGACACAATTTTTGGGTGTCGACACAATTCTTCACAAGTGTCGACACTTGTACTTAGAATAATTTCTTGCAACCTTACACCTGCACAATGAAACTCAAACATCCATCAAATACAAATTGATGTATATCATTGAGTAAGATGAGGTTTCTCCAAATCTGATACATATTTTTCAGTGTACCCAACAATCTCCCCCTATTTGGAGAAGTCATAACCCTTAGTCAAAGATATACATCACTCATAATAAAGCACGTAAAAAATAGATGTACATACTTTTCAGTTCAAGATAACATAAAAACAATGTAAACAACTAAAATCAATAGTGAAGCTGATTTTATTTATAAATCAGAAAATTCAGGGTTTACATGTTTTTCCTTAGAATAAAAGCAAAAAAATTACATTGTTCTATTCACTAGCCTATCTATCCTAGGATTGACTAGGCTCCTTGATTAAAATGCCTTTTCCTGATTTAATCTTTGTCTGCACAGTAGATTCTGTATCATCAGCAGGTTTCTTCCCTTTGAGATCCTTCTTCTTCAGTTCTTCAGCTTTTATCCTTTGCCTTTCAAAATATTGAAAAGGCTTGGGGAAGTACCTGCTAGGCTCTAGAGCATTAGCAGTTAACTTCCCAGCTTTTGTACTCCTTCTATACTGAATAATGGCTTCTTGCCTGGCTTGATACTTATTCCATTCTTGCTCAGAATACCATTTACCCCTATCATATGTCTTATCCTTTACATCCTTCCAGGCAGTCAAAATAATATTCCTGGAAGTAGGGCTCCATTGCTCAAAATCTGGCTTCAACTCAACCTATTCTCTAAACCTTTTCTTGGATAGTTGTGCTTCCTTCTGAGCTTCCTTGGCAGCCTCTGACATGTCTACTTTTTCAATGATCACATTTGGTGCCTCCTGTTGAGGGTTATATATTGTCTGCACTCCTTGTTGAACCATATCAAAGTCAGCGGGAGGGTAAATAACCTGTGCAACTTCAGGCTGATCTCCTTCAATATTAGCAGGTTGCACTCCAAACTCAGCAACATTGTAATCATCACACAAAGGTGGAAAGCCAAATGTAGCTCTGATGGAATTAGAGATCCATTTTGCATGATCAGAGCTAGCTTTGACTAACAATCTCTCCCCCTTTATGACTTATCTAGTGATATGATCTCTCAGATCAGTCTTTTGAAACCTTATTTGATCAGCCAGATATTTTGTACCTTCTTGATAGTAGGCTTTGAACTTAGTTAGGTAATCATAAATAGTCTGTTGAGAGGCTCCAATGGCTTTTTGGACAGCAGCTAGATCTTTTTGTATTTGCTTTGATATCTCAGTTTTCAAATCAGTTGAAATACTTCCCAGCTTTTAATGATTTTTTCATGAGAGTCTTTGAGGTTTTCATTGGACATGAATTGATTTTCCAAAACATATCCTTGCTTGGTGTCAATGTCCTTAACCTCAATCTTCAGCAGCTGTTGTGTCTCAGCCAAATATACTACAGCATTGCCTCCCTTATGGAAGCAATCCGTCATCTCTTTCTTATGCAGATTAACTTCAAATCTGATTGATTTAATGTCCTGAGCCAGCTGAAACTGCAGTTCTTTATTTGACTCATCTACATACTTTTGTAAGGACTGACTTTGTTCATCTAGTTTTTCTTCCAGTTGGACCGGTAATGAACTGAAGTCCATGCTTGGAGCAGGTGGTTGATTGACTGTTTGTAAGGCTTTCTTGTAGCCTGAGCACTTTTTCTTTATTGCAACCATCTTCCTCTTCTTAGTCATAGAGGCTTCCTCATCATCAGAGAGTTATGATGAGCTTTCTATGTCAACTATTTCTTTATTAGATGGGTCATTCAGTAGCTCCTCCCCCTCAGTTCTTGGAAGATCCTTATTTACCTTAGATTGCTCCCCCTCAGTCCTTGCAGCTGGTAAAATAGGAAGTAACTCTTCCATTATTACCTCTTGCTGCATCTGTACAGGAGGAACAAGGTTAGTTTGAAAAACAACAGGTTCTCCCTGGACATCCAGATTTTTGTTCAGCGCCTGCTCTATAAAGGAGATACTTACTTACTCATCTTGAGCTGTATCCTTTATCTGCACATCTTGTGCTTCCTTCTCAGTAATTTCCAATGTTTCTTTGTTGATATCTGATACAATATCCATTACTGTATCAGCTGCATACTCACTCTCTAGAGTAGCTGCATCAATTCCTTCCCCTTGAGCAGGTAGCTCAGAAAGTACAGTATCTTGTGCTGCTGGTTAAGGATTTTCTCCCCCTGTAGTAGTGACTGCCTATTGCTCTGGGAGCACACTGCTCTCTACTTGATCTTGAGCATCTTTTTGTGGCCTGTCTTCATCTGAACTGAAGACCACTTCCTCTTCAGAATCACTAGAGAATTCTGCTTGCTGAACAACTTCCTTCTTCTTCTTTTATTTCTTGGTCTATTTTTGTGGAGTAAAAACCTCCTTGGTTAATACTCTATCCCACCTAGACAGAATTCTGGTGTCCATTCTCCTCATATGGTTGATTTTTGTTCCTAGAAGTTGGCTCATTACATCTGGTATTGCTGAAGATAAACATAAACTCAGAATCCTTCCCAGATTTAGTTTCTTTATACCTTCTTGTATTCTGTCAAAGACTATTGATGCCCAGCCTGTTTTTAGCCTGAAAATTATTCTTGTCATTAGATGGAACATGGAGGCTGGAATTTTGTCATGTCCACTTGTTTTACATAACATCATCTTGCCTACTATTTCAGATGGAACTTCCCGTGTGAATTCATCCCTTTCCTGGTGATGGATGATCTAACCTTGGTATTAGGGTTTAGCCCGCACCAGCTTAATGCATCTTTTGTCATTGATGGAATGATGTCATCGTCATCCTTAACCTTAGGAAGTTGGAGTGATTTCCTAATCGTCTTTAGTGTAAGTTTCACTCGGGAATCTTATACTATGGCTTGGATCTTCTTCCCGTCTATGTCCACAGTGGCTGATGAATAAAATTCCATGACTTCCTTCTTCCAGATCTTAGTTGGTTCTGAGACCAAGAATTCCAAACCATTTTCTGAAATTAGGGTAATTACACCCTGGATTTTTGGTGACGCTGTCGTGAATCCACCACGAACCATCTCATAGCCTTCATTCACCTTGTATTCCTTGAGGGGCGCCATTGACGAAAGGGAGAGAGAGATAAGAGAAGAGAAGAGAAGTGAATATCTATGTCAAAACAAGGTCTAGAGTCGAGAAATCTAAAGGAGTAGTCGACCAGATTTTGGCTTCACCTATTTATAGTCTAGGTATAAAGGGGAGTTCAAAAGACGCTCCTTAGTAATAATACTAGGTCTCGACAATACTTATATGTGTCGACAGAAAAGATCTAGGTCTCGATATTACTTAGGTTTAGTCGACACGTCTATGTGTCTATATTCTTATGTCAGTGTCGACATGGACTGGTCATGTCGCGACACAAAATGTCGACTTTGATTTTTGCGTGTCGACACAAAAATCAACAAACTTAAAGTCTCTACATAGTTGTGTCGACACCAATACTTCTGTCGACACAGATACTATTTTTATGTCGACACAAACTTTTTCTTTGTCGACACAACATACTGAGTGTGTCGATACAAAGTCTGTTTATGTCGACACAAACTTGGTACTTAGATAAATTTCCTGAGAAATATTATGCTTGCATATTCTACTTAGGAATGCTTTAGCTGACCTATTTTAGGTTCAACATACCTAATTCAATTTTAAAATGATTGAATTTAGTTTCATCTAGAGGTTTTGTAAAAATATCAGCAATTTGACTATTTGTGTTTACAAATTCTAGATTAATATCTTTCTTCTCCACATGTTCTCTTATAAAATGAAACTTAATTTCTATATGCTTGGTTCTACTGTGTGATACAGAATTCTTAGCAATAGAAATAGCACTTGTAGAATCACAAAACAGTGGAATTCTACTTACCTTGATGTCATAATCTTCAAGTTGGTGATTTATCCACAATAATTGTGCACAGCAACTACATGTGGCTACATATTCAGACTCAGCTGTTGATATAGCTATACTGGTCTGCTTCTTGCTGCACCATGACACCAGCCTTCCACCTAAGAATTGATAGGTATACCTATCTTCTTGCTACACCTGTCTTCTTTGCATCCTGCAAAGTCTGCATCTAAGAAACCTTTTAGTAAGAAATCTCTATTCTTAGGGTACCAAAGACCTAGATTAGGTGTGCCCTTAAGATATCTCAAAATTCTCTTAACTGCAGTATAATGAGATTCCTTTGGGCAAGCTTGGTACCTAGCACAGACACATGTAGCATACATAATGTCAGGTCTACTAGCAGTCAAGTAGAGTAGGGAGCCAATTATCCCTCTATACAAAGACTCATCAACAGGTTTCCCTGTCTCATCTTTGCCTATAGGCATACTTTTTCCCATTGGAGTTTTCATGGTGGAGGCTGAGTCCATCCCATATTTCTTAATTAACTCCTTAGTGAACTTAGACTGGCATATGGACAATCCATCATCAGTCTGTCTTACTTGAATTCCCAAGAAGAACTTCAGCTCACCCATACTGCTCATCTCAAACTTCCCTTGCATTAGTTTGGAAAACTTTCTACAAAGATTGTTTTCAGTAGATCCAAAGATAATGTCATCAACATATATCTGGACTAGGATTATCTTGTCTTTAGATTCCCTAAAGAATAGAGTGTTGTCTATTTTTCCTCTAGAGAATTTATTCTCGATAAGAAAAGCAGACAAGATTTCATACCAAGCCCTAGGGGCTTGTTTCAAACCATATAGAGCTTTCCTAAGCCTATATACATAATCAGAATAATGAGAATCTACAAAACCTGATGGTTGTTAAACATTGACTTCTTCTTTTAAGTCACCTTTAAGAAATGCTGACTTTACATCCATCTGATATACCTTATGTAAGACCCCATTTTTTTCTTTTAAAACACCGGGGTCTTAGGCCCAGAATCGCCGCTTTGCGGTGACACCTTCACGCCCTGAAGGGTCATCACCACAAAGCACCGATTCTGCCGGTCAATTCGATCACAGAAAGGTAACACAATAAAGTAAAAGCAAGTCCACAAAAAATCACATATCAGAGTAATAAAATCTCCACGAAGGGAGAGTCCACAGAATATAAATGTACTGAAAATAAGGGCTTAAGCCTGATACATCAAATCCTCACTATATAGTCACTCAAGCGGAAGCAAAATAAAATACTACTAGAATCAGGGACTCGCAGTCCCAGCTGTCTGAACTCATGAGCTAGACTGCCCTATCTCCAAACGGGCTGACCTCCGGGGATTCTCCTCCATGACGGGCTCCACGATCCCCTAAATGATGTGGTCTGAAAATCATTAGTCTATAAGACTAAGTCCTATCATCCCCCACCCCTTCCCCCATGGCCCCTAGGCACCGAGTAGAGAGAAAGAAAGGGGAGGACTTGAAGGTGGAGAGTAATCAAGAAACTGATGATAGCGGACCTATACTAGCAATTTTATAGTACATGTGGCAGTAAAGTAAAGTATGAAAAGTAACCTTAACTTATGTGCGGAAACGCATAAGCCAAGGGATCTTCTGCAGGGCTCCCATCGTATAAAGAGTCTCATACCAATTTATACGTTGGGGTGTCAATTATTAACAGCAATATATATATGAAAAATTTGACCTTAATTTATAAACTTGCTCACACAAGCTTATAGACCAAGGGGTCGTTTTGCAAGTCCAATTGTGTAAGCGTCCCATACCACTTACACAATTGGTGACAGAGGTTAAATGCAATGATGATGTTATGACATGCAAGTGGGTATGAAGTGATCATGCAAGTGCAACTCACCCACCCGACTCTGTGTACACAGACCTTTAGTTCCCCCTTTTTAATCATTTGTGCATGATGTACTAGATTTAATCAAACAAAAATTATACAAAAAATCAGGGGCAATAATTTCAACCTAAAACATTCACTGCCAAGGTTCCATGGGGTTTCAAAGAACAGAATGATTCTTAATAATTAAAACATTAATTAGGGCTATATCATAACCAACAAATGAAGTACCAAAAATATTGCTCATAAAATTTCTGTAAAATTACTAAGGGTTCTTTCTACTTTAAAACTCATCACTACAAGAAAACTTGCCTTTAGTGACAAAAATTTAGTGACAAAATATAATTAGTCACTAAAAACATATCTATTGTGACAAATTAAAAAGTTAGTCACTAAAAAGAATTTTTAGTGAAAAAATAAATGTTTAGTCACTAAATATGTAACACCCCAAAATGTTGTAGGAGCGACGGGGATCGAATTTGGCCAAGTCAGATTTTTGGTACTGGTGACACGGGCCCCGACACGGGCGTGTCAGAGGCCGTGTCGGGCGTGTCGAGCTCGAGCCGTCGAGCTGGCCGCGTCGTCGACCACTACAGGTCGACGATGGTCGTGTGGTGGAACACGGCCTCGGATACGGGCGTGTCCCAGGCCGTGTCACACCTATGCTGTGCGGTTGGGTACACGGGTAATGACACGGGCACGAACACGGGCGTGTCTAGATTGACACGGGCGTGTCTAATGCCGTGTCACCAAGCCGTGTACCTCTCTGACTGCGAAGTGTTGATATATTGCACACGGGGGGCGTGACACGGGTCCCGACACGGGCGTGTCGCAGGCGACACGGGCGTGTCGGAGGCCGTGTCACATGCCGTGTGCTGGTTTTCAGATTTGGTCGAGACGGTGAATGAGCTACACGGCCAGGCACACGGCCGTGTGTGAACCCGTGTTCGGCCCAGTTTTTGGGATTTCAGATCTAATCTTGACCGTTCGTTTCCTTGGCTTTGGATCCAACGGTGGGGGGGCTGTTCCTGAGGGGTTTTATCCGGGATTTAGGGTTGGGAATCCTCATTTCCCTTAGCCATTCTCTCTCTAAGAGTTTAGAGAGAGGGGAGAGCAAGTTTGGAGGAGGAGACCAAGATCCGGCCGCCGGAGGAGCTTTGGAGCTCCGAATCGCGATCCGAGTCCAGATCCGCGGAGGTGACGCCGTTGCGGTGCTTTCCAACCGCATAGTTTTCGATGGCGCCGCGGAAAAGCGAAAGGGTAACGATTCTCTTCTTGAGCATGTGAAGCTCTTCTTCCTTTGCATGGGAAAACCCCTCTCCCGCGAGTGTGCGGCGAGATCGTGGTATTCCTTGGGGTAGATATGTAAAGTCCCCCTTGTTAGAGTCCGGAATCGTAGTACGGACATAGGCATGTTATGTGAAGCCTACCTGGACGTGTGTTCCGGATCGGTGATGTTTTGTTATGCATATTTTAGCCGGAGAAGACTCCGAGCATTGTGGTTGTTTTCGGGTTGCTATGCGGTAGAATGCATCAGGGAATCTTGGGGATTAACCCCGATGTGCACCCGGAAATGTGGGCGGAAACGAAGTTCTGCCATCTCGGTGGCCTGGGTGCCAGCCGGGAACATAGCGGGGCTATGTATCATGTTTGGATTGCAGCAGGGAGCCTTGGGGATGAAACCCGAGGTGCACCTGGAAATCTTGGACGGAAATGTAGTTCTATCATATCGGTGGCCTGGGAGCCAACCGGGTACTTAGCGGGGCTATGTACCGTGTTTGATCGTTATTTGGGACTGGGGAAAGCTTAGTCCGCGCCAAAGGGCCAAATGGCAGTGGCGGAGTGAGCAACGGACTAGTAGCCCTCTACCCGCTCCACCTGCTCGGTTAAAGCGACCTAAAGTTTACGTGGGACTTACTGAGATTTGGAGATCGAGTCTAGGCTGCGGCTGAGAAGACTAAATGCTCACACAGATTGCCATCCTGGGGGTGGTGGTGGAGTCGAGGACCGGACGGGGTTCGGACTGGCTTCGCCGAGTAAGTGCCCTGAGAGCACGGGGTGTACGGCCGTGAGAGCGTGCACCTATGTTGAGATGCTTGTTTGGCTGTGTTGCGTGTTTTGCTAACAAGTGCAGGGAAGAAGCTTTGCCGCCCCGGTTTGGGGGCGGAATCGTTATAATTTGGTCAGCATTGCTGACCGTTGCCTTTGTTTACCACCGTGCGGTGGGTTGTTGCTTGCAGGTGCTGCGGAGCTGAGAGGTAATTAGCGGGCTAAAGCCCAAGTTGCTGTGCTGGCCCTCGAAGGCCTTGTTTTGAGTGTTTTACCTCTTGTACTCATGTGTGGCCGGCCTGCGTGCCGAGGTTTGGAAGACACTTGTATTTAAGCAACTCTTGTAAAGCCTTAAGGCTATTTCTTCCATTTTGTGTATTATACATTCCTATGGGTTTGAGTAGTGGACATTCATGCTTGGCAGGGTTCTTTATTCTTTGCAACTCTAATAAATTGCTTCTGCTAGGTGTTGTGTAGGACGTTGTGATTGGTTGAATGGTTTCAACGCGTAACCAACCGGTCTGTCCGTAGTATATGGCGTCGGGCCCCGGCCGGACCTACTGCTATATGCTATGCGACGGATAGGGGTGTTACAAATTGGTATCAGACTACTGGTTTCGGTCACGCTTAAATGAATTCGTGGACGAATTCACTTTAAGGGGTGGTGAGCACATGTATGTGCGTCATCGTTATAACATGAAAAGAACCCATGAATGTCCACTTAGGAATGAAAATACACATGTTTGGGGAACCTGCGTGTTCCTATAATTGCTTTTTGCAATTTTGGTTCGGTCCCTTATTGGTGTTCTGTTCGACTGTAGGTGTCCGAGAGTGGCGCGTGGCAGTCTGAATACGTACTTTCTGAGAAAAGTAATGCACCCAGCGATGTGCTGGAGACCCCTACGTCTTTGGAAACCATAAGAAGGGTGGTTGAAGTGGTGTTCGCTGTGAGCAACGCACATCATGGGAGTAATGTGCAACCATTTGTCCCTGAGATGGCCCCAACATCGGGTGGTATGTTGGAGCAAAGGGCATTTAGGGGTCAAGTAGAGCAGCAGAGGAGCATGACTGTGGCGCAGGGAGCGCATTCAGTGGATGCATATTTGCAGACGTTCCTTATGGTAAGGCGCTACCCAGGCTTTAAATGGGAAAGCGAGCAATCTATAGTGGATAGATTTTATAACGGTCTGCGCAGCGAGTTGCGTATCCTACTGCTAGGACCAAAGTTATTGGGATTCCGAGCTTTGGTGGAATCGGCCAGAGCGTTGGAAGTGGAGTTGGGGGAAACTCACCGAGTACCGGTGAATAGGGTACCAAACCTTACAGATCCTATAAGGACTGCGTATCGAAAGATGCCGAGAGAAGAGGCTGGGTCATCTACTACCCAAACTACCGTCAAATGTTATTCTTGTGGAAAGAAAGGGCACCTCGCCAGAGAGTGTTGGGAGAGTGCTCAGAAGACAAGGAAAGTTTTGGCAGGAACAGTCGGAGATTCGGTGGTCAAGCGGACAACCTCAAAATCTGGGTACCGTAGGTGGTACAAGAAGGCTAGGAGGTCGGGTCTAGTCCCTTCCTCTAGCACATCCGGAGCGACTACAGTCCAAACCCTGGATGAATGCTTTGTCTGTGGAAAGCCGGGGCACTATGCCCGGGACTGTTGGTTTGGACGCCCAATGTCCAAAAAGAAGTCGGGGGCAATCTTGGAGGAGAAAGGAAAGGCGGTGGCGTCTACCGCACCGCTATTTACTCCGGCACAACTGGGAGTGAACATCCTTGGCCAGCAGGAGGTCATGTGGCCGACCGTCGGGAAGACAGGTATGGTTTAATTGATAGCAATTTAGCTTCTTATACCTGCCACCTTTTGCGTGTTAGCTTAGGACTGGAGGTTCTAGGCTTTGTTTGGATTATTGGCAATCCGGCGAGAGCATTGTTCGATACGGGAGATTCGCGCACCTTTTGTCCAAGGGGTTTATATCATGTATTGAAGTACCTTCTTCGATGGCAAAGGACAAATTGGATGCGTTGTGGCGTTACGGATGTTCAATGCGCGCGAAAAGAGATTCTGTGTTGCAAGGTTACGGTTTAGGGGTCAGGGATTCGACGTGCAAGCGTCGTTACTGCCACCATGGGAGGCTTTGAAGCCTAAGCCTACATTGGGTAGTATCTCGGGTATATCCGAATATCCTGATGTGTTTCCCTGGAGTCCCTCCGTAGCGAGCAATCGATTTCGCGAGTGAGCTGGCGCCAGGTGCCAAATCTGGGTCATGCTCTCCTCATAGGCTAACGCCTAATGAGTTGGCAGAACTGAAAGTTCAATTTGAAGAGCGTATGGATCAAGGTTTTGTGCGTCCAAGTTTGTCGTCTTGGAGCACACCGGCCCTCTTCGTGTAGAAGAAGGACGGGAGTTTGCGGCTCTGAATCGTTTATGAAAAACTGAGCAAGTCGTTAAAAGAGATCAAGTACCCGATCCCAAGTATTGGCGATCTGTTTGATCAGTTGGGTGGGTCATCGGTGTACTTAAAGTTGGAACTTAAGTCTGGTTACTATCAGATGAGAATCAAGGAAAGTGTTATCCCAAAGATAGCGTTCAACACAAGATATGGGCAGTTCGAGTTTACGGTCATGTCGTTCGGGCTGACTAATGCGTCATCGGTGTTCATGGACCTGATGAACAGAATGTTCAGGGAGTACTTAGACCGTGTTGTGGTCGTCTTTATTGACAACCTATCGGTGTGCTCGCAGTGCGAAGAAGATCGCTTCAAGCATCTGCGTTTGGTTTTGGGGACACTAAGGAGGAACGTGCTATACGCAAAGTTCTCCAAAGGCGAGCCTTGGTTATCTTCAGTGTCGTTCCTTGGTCATTTAGTCAGTAGGGAAGAGTTGCGGTGGATCCGTCGTAGACTGTTACAATACGGAAGTGGCCTGTGTTGTCTTCGGTAGAGGAAGTTCGGAGTTTGCTGGGGCTTGCCGGCTTTTACAGGCACTTCGTGGAAAACTTCTCGCGGATAGTGCTACCTCTCACGACTTTGACAAGGAAAGATCAGAGTTTTGTGTGGGCGCATGAGGGTGCGCAAGCTTTTGAAGAGCTGAAGAGTCGGTTGGCCACGTCGCCAGTGCTTAGTTCGCCGTGTGGGACCGAGGGCTTCGAGGTTCTTAGTGACGCTTCGGGTAGTGGTTTGGGCTGCGTGCTGTTGCAGCAGGGGAACTTGATAGCCTATGGTTCGCGTCAGCTAAAAGTGCATGAAAGGAATTATTCGGTCCGCGACTGGGAGTTGGCGGCCGTGATATTTGCGCTTAAGCTGTGGAGGCGCTACTCGAATGACGTTAGGTCGATATTCATACCGACCTCAAGAGCCTGAAATATCTGTTGGATCAATAGGACCTGAACTTGAGGCAGCGGAGATGAAAGGATTTCCTGGGGGACTATACGTTCAAGATTTATCATGCACCCGGCGAGGGCAACGCAGTGTGGAGGCGTTGAGTCGCAGGGCTCCCGCCCAAGCCAAATGGTTGTTGGTACATGTTGAGAGGCTAGTTCAGGAATTGGAAGCGTTAGAGATCCGTTGTGTTGACAAGCAGACTAGCGCCGAAGCATTGTTGAGCTGGACGGAAGTCCAGTATGACCTGGCTGATCGTAGTTGGCAAACTATGGTTTGTGTAGCTGCATGAAGGAAATCATAAGTGCGGCTCGATGGGTCGAGATCCCGAATCGACGGTTGTAGGTGGGCTACCAAGGTAAGACCATTGTTTGTGCAGCCCAAGCGTGGATAATCTGTTGGTGGAGTTGTGATACGTCATATCGAGTACTCAACTCGCTTAAGTGGCACGAAGTTGTGCCGATATCTAAAGAAGTGCTCTGGTGGCCAGAACTTTAGAAGGTCGTGGCACCATAGGTGGCAAAGTGCCAGCCTTGCGCCTTAGTGAAGGCAGAGTGCCAAGTGCCGGGGGATTCTTGAATCCATGCCTAGTTCGGAATAGAAGTTCGACTGGACTGTGGGCATGGTTTGCCAAATTCACAGTGAATTAATGACGCCGTTTGTGTGATCGTAGTTGTGGTGACACTAGTGTCGCACTTCATTCCGCAAAGGAAGGATGACTCGGTGGAGAAGTTGGCAAAGTTGTATGTTGACAATATTGTTAGACTGCATGGTGTGCCCCGTAGCATTGTGAGTGATCGCAATGGGCGGTTCATGTCAAATATTTGGAGGTTGGTGCAGCAGATGCTGGGAACAAAGTTAAAGTGCAGCACGGCTTTCCATCCGCAGACGGATGGGCAGACCGAGAGGGTCAATAGAACGCTGGAGGACATGCTCCGCATGTGTGTTCTAGACTTCGGGAAGCTTTGGGAGGACCACCTATTTTAGTGGAATTCTCGTATAACAATAGCTACCAGGCGAGTATCTAAATGACGCCCTTTGAGGCCCTATATGGTAGAAAATGTCGCACGTCGTTATCTTGGTTAAAAACGGGTGAGGCAAGGTTGTACAAGAAGCTGGAGGTGGAGAGTGCTACCTCGTTAGAGCGGATCATTCGGGGGCGCTTGTTGATCGCTCAAGACCGGCAGGCGAAGTATCATAATGCCAAGCACCGGAACGTGGAGTTCGCGGTAGGCGATTGGGTATACCTTAAAGTGAAGCCGTTCAAGGGGGTTTCGCAGGTGAGACGCTTGAAGGAGCTGAGCCCAAAATACCTTGGACCTTTTGAGGTTCTGGAGCGAGTCGGCGAAGCTGCGTACCGTTTGAGGTTATCGGAGAAATTTAGTGGATTACATGATGTGTTCCACATTTCTGTGTGCGGAAGGCGGTGCAAGAGTCTTCGCAGGTGATCGCGGTTGACCAAGTGCCGGTAGACGAGGGGTTGACGACTAAGGACAAGCCCATTCGTGTCGAAGTTGTGGAGGTCAAGAGACTCCGTAATAAGGAGATCCGGATGGTTAAGGTCCGGTGGGAATAATTGCGGGTGTGAGGAGCTCTCTTGGGAACGGGAGCAGTCTATGCTCGTGGAGTACCCGGAATTGTTCCGCTCAGATACTGTTTTGAGTTAAGTCCTGTTTTTCCTATATTAATTTCGTGGACGAAATTCTTTAAGGGGGGTAGAATTGTAACACCCCAAAATGTTGTAGGAGCGACGGGGATCGAATTTGGCCAAGTCAGATTTTTGGTACTGGTGACACGGGCCCCGACACGGGCGTGTCGGAGGCCGTGTCGAGCTCGAGCCGTCGAGCTGGCCGCGTCGTCGACCACTGCAGGTCGACGATGGTCGTGTGGTGGAACACGGCCTCGGACACGGGCGTGTCCCAGGCCGTGTCACACCTATGCTGTGCGGTTGGGTACACGGGTAATGACACGGGCACGAACACGGGCGTGTCTAGATTGACACGGGCGTGTCTAATGCCGTGTCACCAAGCCGTGTACCTCTCTGACTGCGAAGTGTTGATATATTGCACACGGGGGGCGTGACACGGGTCCCGACACGGGCGTGTCGCAGGCGACACGGGCGTGTCGGAGGCCGTGTCACATGCCGTGTGCTGGTTTTCAGATTTGGTCGAGACGGCGAATGAGCTACACGGCCAGGCACACGGCCGTGTGTGAACCCGTGTTCGGCCCAGTTTTTGGGATTTCAGATCTAATCTTGACCGTTCGTTTCCTTGGCTTTGGATCCAACGGTGGGGGGGCTGTTCCTGAGGGGTTTTATCCGGGATTTAGGGTTGGGAATCCTCATTTCCCTTAGCCATTCTCTCTCTAAGAGTTTAGAGAGAGGGGAGAGCAAGTTTGGAGGAGGAGACCAAGATCCGGCCGCCGGAGGAGCTTCGGAGCTCCGAATCGCGATCCGAGTCCAGATCCGCGGAGGTGACGTCGTTGCGGTGCTTTCCAACCGCATAGTTTTCGATGGCGCCGCGGAAAAGCGAAAGGGTAACGATTCTCTTCTTGAGCATGTGAAGCTCTTCTTCCTTTGCATGGGAAAACCCCTCTCCCGCGAGTGTGCGGCAAGATCGTGGTATTCCTTGGGGTAGATATGTAAAGTCCCCCTTATTAGAGTCCGGAATCGTAGTACGGACATAAGCATGTTGTGTGAAGCCTACCTGGACGTGTGTTCCGGATCGGTGATGTTTTGTTATGCATATTTTAGCCGGAGAAGACTCCGAGCGTTGTGGTTGTTTTCGGGTTGCTATGCTGTAGAATGCATCAGGGAATCTTGGGGATTAACCCCGAGGTGCACCCGGAAATCTGGGCGGAAACGAAGTTCTGCCATCTCGGTGGCCTGGGTGCCAGCCGGGAACATAGCGGGGCTATGTATCATGTTTGGATTGCAGCAGGGAGCCTTGGGGATGAAACCCGAGGTGCACCCGGAAATCTTGGACGGAAATGTAGTTCTGTCATATCGGTGGCCTGGGAGCCAACCGGGTACTTAGCGGGGCTATGTACCGTGTTTGATCGTTATTTGGGACTGGGGAAAGCTTAGTCCGTGCCAAAGGGCCAAATGGCAGTGGCGGAGTGAGCAACGGACTAGTAGCCCTCTACCCGCTCCACCTGCTCGGTTAAAGCGACCTAAAGTTTACGTGGGACTTACTGAGATTTGGAGATCGAGTCTAGGCTGCGGCTGAGAAGACTAAATGCTCACAAAGATTGCCATCCTGGGGGTGGTGGTGGAGTCGAGGACCGGACGGGGTTCAGACTGACTTCGCCGAGTAAGTGCCCTGAGAGCACGGGGTGTACGGCCGTGAGAGCGTGCACCTATGTTGAGATGCTTGTTTGGCTGTGTTGCGTGTTTTGCTAACAAGTGCAGGGAAGAAGCTTTGCCGCCCCGGTTTGGGGGCGGAATCGTTATAATTTGGTCAGCATTGCTGACCGTTGCCTTTGTTTACCACCGTGCGGTGGGTTGTTGCTTGCAGGTGCTGCGGAGCTGAGAGGTAATTAGCGGGCTAAAGCCCAAGTTGCTGTGCTGGCCCTCGAAGGCCTTGTTTTGAGTGTTTTACCTCTTGTACTCATGTGTGGCCGGCCTGCATGCCGAGGTTTGGAAGACACTTGTATTTAAGCAACTCTTGTAAAGCCTTAAGGCTATTTCTTCCGTTTTGTGTATTATACATTCCTATGGGTTTGAGTAGTGGACATTCATGCTTGGCAGGGTTCTTTATTCTTTGCAACTCTAATAAATTGCTTCCGCTAGGTGTTGTGTAGGACGTTGTGATTGGTTGAATGGTTTCAACGCGTAACCAACCGGTCTGTCCGTAGTATATGGCGTCGGGCCCCGGCCGGACCTACTACTATATGCTATGCGACGGATAGGGGTGTTACAAAATACACATCTTTAGTGACTAAAGAAAACTTTGATCACTAAAGACACAATATTAGTGACAAAAATTTAGTGATGAAATATATCTTGTCACTAGAGACATATCTATAGTGACGAATTAAATGTTTGGTCACTAAAAACATATTTTTTATGACAAAGTCAAAGTTTAGTCACTAAAAACACATCTTTAGTGACCAAAGAAAACTTTGTTCACTAAAGACAATTTTTGCGATAAAAATTTATTGACCACAATATATTTTGTTACTAAAGACAACGCATAGTTAAAAAAAGATTTAACATTTACAAAAACAACCCATCTAAAGGCCATGTAAAACCCATTTTAAAGAAATTATGATTTTCAAATTATCGGGAGCACAACTCATTTACAAATTTAAGATGGTTTATTTAACATGTTTCATATTCAAAGATACATATTCAAGAATCATTGTGACGATATCAAACATAATCAAATATTACTGAGTTACTTTTCTTTACCCCAATAGAGCATATTGATCACTTTTCCTCATCTTTCTAGCTAGCAACAATAAGGCACACAATTTCATCATATTAGCACACCACGAGTAAACTCTAAGCACATATGCATATATTGCCTTCAGGTAGAGAGGACAAAATTTACCCCAAATACCGTAAAATAGAGAGCATTCGTTCAAATCAACATAAAAAAATCTCTACCAAAACTTAAAAATCAATATGCATGCAAATGTTCACCTATGAAGGGACACGGAAATAGAAGACTAAAATAAGCAAAAATCACCCGGAAATTGCACACAAATTGGACTGAAATCAAGCAAAATAGGGCTTGTCGGCTGCTCCTAGAGGCTGAAAATGTCGACGTGAAAGGAGAAAAATACTTTCCCGTGGATGTTGGACTCGACGAGAAAAGAGGCCATGTTTTTCGGCGGCGGTAGGGTTCAAAAAGATCGGCTATTGGGGAGAGAAAGAGAGGCGTGTGACTGAGTTCCAAAAACCTTGAATGAGGTGAGAAGAGAACGAGCATGGTTGGGCTGCGTATTGCCTTTGAAAAGAAATAAAAAATTAGATTTTTTAAAGTTATTTTAAATTTAAGGTGTTCTCTGTTAACAAAATTAATTGTCCATATAACTACGTAACTGATGAGTCCATATTTTATACCTATTTGCGGACTCATCTGGGCTCATTTTCTTGTCTTTGCACACCGTTTAGCGTCATTTGCACTCCTTTTGGTTCGCTACGGTTTTCCACGCCCTGTGCACCTTTTTAGCCCATTTTCTGTGCTTGTGTGCATTTACTTTCTTGCTATGTTTATCACTGTTTGCTGTGGCTGCCACGATCGATGTCCCGTGCAGTTTTCCTGCAGGTTTGGGGATCGTGAGGGCATTCGGGATAGGCGTTTCACTATTTTTGGCAAAGGAGTCAGTGTTCGTGTGTTTTTACCCACGCACGACCATCGACCTCTTAGCGCACGATCACTGATCGTGCGCAGCCCGGTCTCATTTGTGAAAACTCTGTCTTGAACCTTCTGCACGATCACTTGCCATACCGCGCACGACCACTGCTCGTGCGCCGCCGATCGTGCGCAGTCATACCCATTTTGCAAAAGACTGTCTGGCTATTTCCGCATGATCATCAGCATTGCCTCGCACGATCACTGATCGTGCGCTGCTGATCGTGCGCGACCACTGATTTTCTGATGCAGGTCTACAGGTTGCTCACGCACGGGCGCTGACCTTGGTCGCGCACGACCACTGGTCGTGCGCTAGTGGTCGTGCGCCCTATTTATTCTGCAAGCTATAAATACGCTGTTCCGCGAATTAGGGCGAGAGCATCGTTACGGAACCTTCGCCAGTCCGCCGTTTCGCCCTCTAGCAGTCCCATTCACCTCCACCTTCATTCCTACCAACGGGAGGACCTTCTCCGGTGATTCCGAAGCATTCCGCATCCTCCGGCGATCCTTCCGGCCATTGAAGCATTCTTCTCCGAGCTTTCCACCAAGGAAGAAGACGAAGCATACCTAGAGAACGGAGTAACAGGCCCTCGAGGTGACAGCTTGGTGGTACCGGAAGCCCTCCTCGGACTGCGCTTGGAAGCGGATTGACAACCCGCACCTCCGGCCAACAACCGCGGTGGATCTTCAATCTCGTGGTTTTGCATTTTCTCTCTTTTCTTGTTGTATGGAATGTTTGTGCTTGTAATGAACATCAACTTCTAGTGTTATTTCGTTTGGTTGTGTTTCATCTTGCTTTAGAGATTTATTCTTTGATGCGCCTCGCTCCATCTCGCTCCACTCCACACGTTCGTTTCACTCAAGCTCGCTTCGCACTAATCACCTCACTCGCTAGACTTCCGTCCACTCGCCAATCGAAGTACGGCATCGCGGCCGCTACATCCATCTCGCCTTGAGAAGCGGTGATTGCGACCCGCATAGTTTACATTAGTGTAATCGGTCGTAAGACCACCAACCAAAGCCCCTTTCTTTTTCTGTTTATTTCAATTAACTCTCATAACGATAGTTTTAGAGTCTAAATCGTTCGACGCCAATTGCATTCCTCAAGAGACCGACATCCGGGGATTCATTCCCAACTTTATTACTTGTGCGACCGGTACGCTTGTCGTATTTTACGCGCATCAAGTTTTTGGCGCCGTTGCCGGGGAATGCAACTGTTGAACGATCATGATTTCTGGAAGTATTGGTATAAGAGTTAGTGTTTTTTGATTTTTGTTTCTTTGTTTTGTTGCTTCAGTGGATGCAGGGACGTGCTGCAAGAGATCTCGTTACTTACGATCCTGAAATCGAGCGAACTCTTCGTGCGCAAAGGCGTGCCGCTGCAATCAATCCAATCACAATGGGAGATCAGTTGAACAATGACAACGGAGTTCGTGTTGGAGGGAACCTCCATGATAACCGGAACGGGGATGAGAATGAGGTGCATCCGCCGCATGTCCGAACCATGAGAGACTACACTACCCCCACTGTAGGGAGCATTTACCCTGGGTTCGGACCGGCGATCGCAAACCAACAGTTCGAGATCAAACCAGCAATTCTTAACATCATCCGGAACAACGCACAGTTCTCCGGAATGGCCACGGAGGATGCCCATCTACACTTGGCAGATTTTTCAGAAATCTGTGCCACTTTCCGTTATGCTGGGATTCCTGACGATACGGTCAAGCTCCGTCTCTTCCCCTTCTCTCTACGTGACAAGGCCAAGTCATGGCTTCATGCCCTTCCTCCTGGAACTGCCACAACCTGGGAGGCTCTTACCACAAAGTTTCTAGCCAAATTCCATCGGTTGACCGTATTGTGAGTTTGAGACGCGCCATCGCTAATTTCAGGCAAAATGACCAAGAGAGTTTAGCGGAAGTTTGGGAGCGCTTCAATGAGTTGCTGCGGAAGTGCCCCAACCACGGATTCCAAACGTGGAATCTCGTGGAATGCTTCTACTTCTCCATCGAACCTCAACACCGCGCCATGATTGATGCCGCCTCTGGTGGAATAATTATGAACCTTGCTCCTGAGGATACTTGAGAGTTCTGCAGGACACCGCCACGCACAGCGCCTTTTGGACTGCAGGAAGGAATACCCCCCGTGGGACAAGTGGAATCTTTGTTGTGGAAGCATCAAGGCCCGCTGCTGCTGCTCCGGTGTTGGCCATTTCGTGTCAAGGATGCGGAGGTACCGATCATCATAGCTTTGAGTGCCCTGGAGCGGAGGTAATGTACGACCCCGCCTTCTCCAATGAAACCGTTAATTTTATCGCGAATCAAAACAGGGGCGCGCCTTATGTAAATGCTTATAATCCGGGTGCGAGAAATCACCCGAACTTCTCGTGGAATCAAAACGCACCGGGCCAACGATGGCAACCCGGGCAGCATCAATATGATGCCTCCGCCTCCGGAAGCCAGCCGTGGCCACCCCACCCGAATTATCCTCAAGGGCCCCCCGCCGAAAAAACCAATTCATTGGCTGAAATGTTTGAAAACTTTGTTGAAGTTTCCCAGACAAACATGACAAACCAAGCCGCTTCAATGCGTAAGCTCGAGGCACAGTTGGGCCAATTGGCTCAAATGGTCTCCGAGCGCACTCATGGTACTCTCCCAAGCAACACCGAAAAAAATCCCCACGAACAAGGGAAAAGCCTTGGGGAGGAAAGGCTGGGGAATAACAACGAGCTCGTGATTAGCTGTATGATCAACAAGGTTTAAACCACTGCTTTATGTGATTCCGGAGCATCGAGCAACATCCTCACTCTGCAGGATGTCGCGAAGATGCAATTGCAAATAAACACCGAAGACCGGAAATCACTTATTTTAGCTCATGGAAATGTGGTTGATACTGACGGTGGTGTGAGGGAAGTTGCGATCGAGGTTAACGGCAAACATTTTATCACTGATTTTCAGGTCTTGGGACCAAAAGAAAATGACTCCATTCCGATACTAGGTGTTCCATTCCTGACGGCCAGTGGCGCATCCCTGGATTTTTCCAAAGGATGTATCACCTGGTCGGCCGATGATTTCGCCCTCGATACTACTTCTGTACACCCATCTCTTGTTCAAAACAATATTTTTCTGAGTAGTGCAGATTGTAAGGAAGATTCCGGTCTCCAAGCTTTGAAGGCAACCCTTACGGATGAGAAAACACAGGGAGGATTGACCGAGACAACTAATAAGAAGAATGATTTATTGACCACAAAGATGTTCGAGTGCACCAAAGACACGGCGACTGTGCCATTTCCCACCGATGCTGTTGTTGAGCATGACATTCCTAGTTCCGTGCGGAAGAAATCCCTAGACATTTATTTTTGTAATAATCTTCATGACTGTGCTAAGCGTTCTATTGCTTGGGCTGATCCGGTCGCCGTCGCGGTGCCGGAAATGACGCCATCGATCATCAAATCTGGTGAAACCGTGGAATCCACTCCTTGGAAGTCTCCATCGGTTGAGAAGCTGAAGGAGGCCAAGCGCTTGCGCGATGAGCGTTATTCTTCCTTCCGGCGCGAAGACACGCACCAGCTGAGTAAGGGGAAATCCTCTCCTCAAGCTGCTATGAAAAATTCTGCTTCTCCTTCGCTCTCCACCGAAAAGAC
The DNA here is from genome assembly GCA_039513925.1 of Platanthera zijinensis. Lineage (NCBI taxonomy): Eukaryota > Viridiplantae > Streptophyta > Magnoliopsida > Asparagales > Orchidaceae > Platanthera > Platanthera zijinensis. The sequence continues at coordinate 132,676,372 of CM077079.1, read as the reverse complement.
TTACCACAAATCGGCATATAGCTGATTGCTCCTTTGCCGTTCTGACTCGCTTTTCCTGCTTTTTCTCCTAGTGTTTTGGGACCTTATTTCGCTCTTTATTTCGTAGCTTTTATTTTGCTGCAAAAACATTATATACAACTGCTAATACAGGTATTTGGTCCACCTTAAGGACGGTAAACAAAAGGGCTATTCGGGAGACAACCCAAGCTTGGACCTTTTGGTCCCCTTGTTTATGTTTTATTTTATGTTTTCTATCTTTTTTGTATTTTCTGTTGTTCGGCCTAATTCGCAGGTTCAGCTTATCTTTTGTGCGAAGCAGCAACTCCCGCGAATCATCACGCAATCTTCTGGCATGCTCCCCTCTTTGGAGCATTGGTACTCTCTCTCGCTTCAGATTTCATTCCTTGGTCGAATGTCTATTTTTCTTGCTTATGTTTTCATTCAAGTCTGGGGGGAAGAGCCGCTTGTGCACTCCACGAGCACATTTAATTTCGCATGCCAGTAGTTTTCCTTTTTGCTTCATTGTGTTAGACTCCTGTGCACACCACTGCACCCACTTGAGCGCGAGCTTAGCGGTTTGCGTGTCACGAGTTGAACCCGTATCTTTGTTCGATTTGGAAAATTTCTGTGCTAGTTGAGGATTGTGCGACGGAGTAAAATGTTGGCCTTGCTGTGTTTCTCGTCAACTGCTCTCGTTTTGTGTAGAAATTTGAGTAGATTTAATTTTTCTGTATGCTTATAGTTTATATTTTTCTATCTGCGTAAATTCTTTTATTCTACTCAAAAGTTGGTGAATCCGGTGTGAATCAAACGGTAGCGTAGAATGTGTGTAGCCGCCACTAGACTCGTATTGCTTGAGTCGGGAGGAAGGATTATCTTTCTCGGTTGCTAAGAACTTGCCCCAAGCTATTCTTGAAGCATTGGTACACGGTTAGTCTAGCGTGAGAGTGATGTAGGCCACCTTTTGGCCCGGTTGAGCTTTGTACCCATTCCTAACTTCGCCCTTGCTAGCCCCGTTGTGCCTACCCTTCTTTTGATTCAGCTCCACTAGTATTTCACCAAAGCCTTATAGCCTATCCTAGTCGCACACCCAATTCGAGCTTTAGTAGTTTACATTTTATGTTGGGTTGTGATGTGGTGATTCGTATTTGTGATATGTGGTTGTGCCCAAAAGAAAAATGTGCTGATTTTGTAAAAAGAAGAAGAAAATATTTAAAAGAGAAAAGAAAAAGAAGAAAAAAAGAAAAAAAAAAGAAAAAAAAAAGAAGTTTGATTGAAGATATTTATTTGAGAAGATTTGGATTTGGAGTAGGCGGTGCACACACCCATGTTGTACAAATCAAGTCTGGGGGTGTGGTGCACCTGGTTATATTGTGGTTTGCCGAGGGATTCTTTTAGACTAGCTCATTTGGGTTAGGTGCATAGCCTTTCTTTTTATCATTGTTTATCTCACCGTAACCCAAGCCCCATTATTACCCGAAGTCCTACGGACTTGCACTTGAGTTGACTAGTGCCGTGGAGAGAGTGCGAACGGGCAAGCTTATGGTTTCCGACATTGGTGGATTCCTTTGGGGGTAATCTTGAGCCCCGATCTTCGGCAATGCTCACCTTAGTGACCTGTCTACTTTCTCCCTGCGTATGACCGGATGATTCACCGTGATTCTACTTTGGAGTAATAATAAATTTTTGTTACGCATTGTGAAAAATATAAAATATTTTGTATACTTAAGAATTTCCTCTACTTTATTTTTATGCACGCGAGCATGCGACTTCGCATGGTACTCCGTTCTGCAATTTCTTTCTTAGCTAGTTCATTTTCCCCGTCTACTTAGGTTTTGTTTGCTCGGGGCGCGCAAACAGTTAAGTCTGGGGGTGTGATGAGTCCATATTTTATACCTATTTGCGGACTCATCTGGGCTAATTTTCTTGTCTTTGCACACCGTTTAGCGTCATTTGCACTCCTTTTGGTTCGCTACGGTTTTCCACACCCTGTGCACCTTTTTAGCCCATTTTCTATGCTTGTGTGCATTTACTTTCTTGCTATGTTTATCACTGTTTGCTGTGGCTGTCACGATCGATGTCCCGTGCAGTTTTCCTGCAGGTTTGGGGATCGTGAGGGCATTTGGGATAGGCGTTTCACTATTTTTGGCAAAGGAGTCAGTGGTCGTGCGTTTTTACCCACGCACGACCATCGACCTCCTAGCGCACGATCACTGATCGTGCGCAGCCCGGTCTCATTTGTGAAAACTCTGTCTTGAACCTTCCGCACGATCACTTGCCATACCGCGCACGACCACTGCTCGTGCGCCGCCGATCGTGCGCAGTCATACCCATTTTGCAAAAGACTGTCTGGCTATTTCCGCACGATCATCAGCATTGCCTCGCACGATCACTGATCGTGCGCTGCTGATCGTGCGCGACCACTGATTTTCTGATGCAGGTCTACAGGTTGCTCACGCACGGGCGCTGACCTTGGTCGCGCACGACCACTGGTCGTGCGCTAGTGGTCGTGCGCCCTATTTATTCTGCAAGCTATAAATACGCTGTTTCGCGAATTAGGGCGAGAGCATCGTTACGGAACCTTCGCCAGTCCGCCGTTTCGCCCTCCAGCAGTCCCATTCACCTCCACCTTCATTCCTACCAACGGGAGGACCTTCTCCGGTGATTCCGAAGCATTCCGCATCCTCCGGCGATCCTTCCGGTCATTGAAGCATTCTTCTCCGAGCTTTCCACCAAGGAAGAAGACGAAGCATACCTAGAGAACGGAGTAACAGGCCCTCGAGGTGACAGCTCGGTGGTACTGGAAGCCCTCCTCGGACTGCGCTTGGAAGCGGATTGACAACCCGCACCTCCGGCCAACAACCGCGGTGGATCTTCAATCTCGTGGTTTTGCATTTTCTCTCTTTTCTTGTTGTATGGAATGTTTGTGCTTGTAATGAACATCAACTTCTAGTGTTATTTCGTTTGGTTGTGTTTCATCTTGCTTTAGAGATTTATTCTTTGATGCGCCTCGCTCCATCTCGCTCCACTCCACACGTTCGTTTCACTCAAGCTCGCTTCGCACTAATCACCTCACTCGCTAGACTTCCGTCCACTCGCCAATCGAAGTACGGCATCGCGACCGCTACATCCATCTCGCCTTGAGAAGCGGTGATTGCGACCCGCATAGTTTACATTAGTGTAATCGGTCGTAAGACCACCAACCAAAGCCCCTTTCTTTTTCTGTTTATTTCAATTAACTCTCATAACGATAGTTTTAGAGTCTAAATCGTTCGACGCCAATTGCATTCCTCAAGAGACCGACATCCGGGGATTCATTCCCAACTTTATTACTTGTGCGACCGGTACGCTTGCCGTATTTTACGCGCATCAGTAACATCAACTTCTCTCCTAAAAAAATAATAATACATAAATTGAGGGCTCTAAATTTATCTGACGGTTCCAAGTTTCTGCCATTTCCGCCTCTCTGGATCGGCAGTTTCATCGCCTCCACCAGAACCTTCACCTTTCCCAAATCCCGTGTCCCCTTCTCCTCGAAACCATCTCGCGCCGCAGCAACTGAAGGAGTGTGGAACGCTGACGAATCCCCAAAGCCGGAGTGAACTTCCGTTTGCGACGACCTCTTCACCGAAGCCTGCCACGGTGCGATCATTTTTTTCAGCGAGGACATGTAACAATAAGGGTCTGTGTTGTTCATGGGTTTTTCTCCTTTGGTTTAGATTTTCACAATGAATAGATCTTTTCCAAGCGATCCGTTAAAAAGAAATGGGGTAGGAATCCAAATTGATGAAAACCGTGGGTTTTCAGAATAGCCTAATCTCAATTTTTGTCCCATGCAACCCTCATATTTTGGCGGAAGAACGTGCGCAACCCCGCCCTCGCGTCTCCTTCCCCTTTTTGCAGCGCCATTCGTGCCACTGATTTAGCTGGCGATGAGGCGTGTCTTCCCCTTCTCGATTTCTTTCTCCTTTTATCTTCCTCTTCTTGTTTGTTTGTCCTGTTCTCTTCATTTTTCCTTAGATTCTGCTGTCTAGAGTTTTTGCTGTGCCGTGAAGTTTTGTCTCCTATTTAGTTTTCCACGTCGTCTGCAGGGTTTCTGTTGCCTACTCTATTTTCAATTCAGTGGTAAACGGGCATATAGTAAAAATAATTTGTATAAGTATACTGTTGGCAGAACTTTATAATAAAGAATTGCTGTTTTTTTCTACTGATATTTTCAATCCAACTCAGTTTTGACAGACTTTTATAAATGCAAACAGTCAATGAAATTTTATTCCCGTTTCTTATTGATTAATGAGATTATTTTGTGATTATTTTGAAAATATTTATATGATTATTTTGATAAATATTTTGAGAATATATATGAGATTATTTTGAAAAATATTTTGAGAATATTTGTGTTCCATCATGTGATATTTTCATTTTCAATTCCAATGAGTTTTGGCCAATTTCACCTTGCAGTCGAACATCATAATTGGAATTCAGCAAAATCTCAATTCCTACGGATTTTGGAATTGTTGAATTCTAATTCCTCAATTTCAATTCCGTCGAACCGAACAGACCCTAAACTTTTTCTCATTGCATTTCTAATCGGAAGTTTCCCCCACCTCCGCCTCTAATTAGTCATAGGGCACGTGCCCGTGTATGAAACAACATCTTCTCTATCGTGCCCTATGACCCTCCTTGATGTCGGATGACGGCGAGCAGTTCGGCCTCCATCCCATTTACCTACAGCAAATCGTGCCCTAATTTCATCCCCGCCAATTACGTCAGCGATGATGGCGTGCGATCAATTTCTAGGTTTTGAAAACATCACTTACCCTCTCTCATGTGCTCTTCCTTGACAACTGCATCTTCTCTAACGATGCTCAGATAGAGTCTGTGCCTGTCCAATAGTTTTTTTAGTTCTTGCTTGTGAAATATTATCTGGTGAATGGAAGCACGTCATATACATTTTAAGGTACCACACTCCAATTTATTTTTGTTTGAGTTGAAATTATTGATTCCAAAGTTATCATTCTTTTCAAATTAAAGTTAGAAGTGTATGTGACATGCATATTTCAGTTATGTATGCTATATGTTTTTTAATTGTCAAATATATACTTTTTGGGTTTGCAGCATTAGGTAGGAACCTGAGAGAGTTTTGTGGATTGGGGTGAGTATGAGGTGGCGATTTTATAATTTAAAATTTGGTAGGTTTGCATTATATAAATTTGTAAATTTCCCTGAGTGAAGTTAGCCCCAGAATGTATGAGTCGTATGAGAGAAATTTTGACTAACATGATTGGAGGTACCCTAGTTGAGGTTGTTATTTGGTTTAGGTAATGCTAATAAGCTGCTCATTTTTTCCAGACGACAAATTCCTCCATTCTGATTGGCGTTCCTACCCCTTCCTCCAGTAAAATACCTTGCAACCTACTCTCCTCTCCCCAGGAAACCAAAACAACCACTCCTTTTTTCTAGATAGTCAGCTGCTCCTTTCCTTGATAGTTCTGGATGTTAATTCCAGACCTCCAGGAATTTTTTCCTGTACAGTCCGGACCCTCAAAGTGAACAAATTGTGTTGGAGGTCTCAACATTGACACATCGGTTATAATAATTGTATAGTCAACATCGATAAGGAGTGGTCATCACCGACAAGTAGCATGCAAAAAAGAATTGACAATGACAGATAATGACAATTTGCACTGCTTCATGCAGCATCAAAAACATCATTTGATATTAATTTTGAGCATCATTCTTTAATTCTTTCTCGGCCTCCCAAGCCCCCACTGTAAGCCATGGACATGGATTTAGGTCAGCAAGACTTCGATAGCATCCTATTCTACGAGCACGCTCGCAAGAACGAAGAGGCCGTCTACGCCAAGAATCCCCTTGATGCCGATGTGACCCCCGATTGCTTTATTTCTTTGATTCTTCACCCTTTCTGATCTTCTATACTCGATTCTCATCAAAATTTCAGTTTCTTAGTAGCAACTCTTCCTTGATTTCAAGCAGAGCCAAACTCAATCCGAGTCGATAAAGTTTGTCAAAGGTAATTGATTTTGTCACTGATGAAGGGCAGTCTAGTGTTTTTCACTTCAATCTGCCAGTTGCAATGATATTAATGGATACTGCTTTAGATGTTGTTTCTAAGTTGGAGGAAGCTTTGGAGATTTATCCCAAGAAGAATGACGGTATTTGGTCTTTGGGAAATGCACAAACTTTTCTTTCATTCATCACGAAAAATCTTGAGGATGCCAAGCCTTATTTTATGAGGGCAATGCAGTGCTTCCAGCAAGCACTGGAAGAGGTATTTATATCCACCTGGTTATTTTAGTTACAGTTTTGTCTCATTTTCAAGCAAAAAACTGAAGCCAGGCTTCTTGTTGGTTACTTATGTGTCTTTTGTTTCAATTATATTCTGAAATTAGGTCTTATCTTTTTGTATTTTGTTGTTCTAATGATGCTACGTTTTTGGCTTTTACTCCTCTTTAGCCTTCTTTTTAGTGGAGAATTAGAAAAATAGAGAATGGAAGTGAGTGAGGGAGGGTTAGTTTTTTAATCCCATGTCTCTTCAAAAACCATGGAAGGAGGAGAGAAAGAGGGCGGGTGAGTTTGAAACAAATTTCTTTAAGTTATTTTTGTTAGTTGGTCGTTTCGTCTAACTTTAAAGATATGTTTTTCTTAATGATCGCACGCATGATCTTGCGTGCCTTCAACATATGTGCATGTTCATTTTTATTAGTGTTTTTCCTGATAAACTTTTGTAGAATGTTTGGTTTTTTAATATTATTTACCAATTGTTTCCTTACATTGCAAATACATGAAAATGCACTCTAAATTTTTCTAATTAAAGCAGGTGATCTGTTTGTAATAACTAAAATTTACACAGAATGAGAATATCAAAAATGATATATTTGAAAATTAGAAATATTTTAGTTGATTTTATTGCTTTACATCAAAAACTGAGCAAAATTAAACGGGATATTTGTAATTTTGACACTGGGGAGGTGCTTGTAGTTATGCAAACTTCCATAGGATGTTCTTATAATTAACCATATATATATATATCATTATGTTGTTCTACTTGACATGGTTGCTGTAATAATTTGCAGGATAGAAGGATCAATTATGAAGAATTCTGCGCGATGTAGAGAGGGGCATTCGTTGTTGCTGCCAAAACCAAAGCACCCATTGCGCCAATTACCTTTGTAGGAAGTAGAGAGCTAATGTTGTCTGAAATGGAAGATATATTGAATTCAAGATCAATGAAGGTTATTATAAGTGGTGTGACTTTTCCAAGGACCAAGAAGGAGGATCATGTACGTGCCTATAGAAATTTGTATCGAGTTTAATAAGAGATAGTTCTATTATTTTGTACTGAGGGGTTTGGGCTATCTCCCACCCTCTTTTGTCTTAATTAATAAAATAATGTATGTTGGCAAAAAATTAAGTATTTTATTTATTCTTTTGTTTGAATGTTTACTATTAAATTGTAATTAATATTTAATGAAATAAGTCTGTTGGAACACCCTTTTTATATTTGGGTCAGGATAACTATGCTAAGGATTCATGACCTCATTGTATAGCATAGGTCATTGAGTGTGAGTTTAGAACTTAGGATATTTGAGAATTTAGTTCTGCTCAGCTCGACGGATAGTCGACCCCAGCTCGACGTGTCGTCGTCCTCAGCTCGACGCGTAGTCGACCGCTGCTCGACGCATAGTCGATCGCAGCTCGACGCAGCGTCGTCCTCAGTTCGACGTAACGTCGACTTCAGCTCGACGTTTTGGCGTGATTCTCTGCATCCTTAATCACTCTCTGATCGACGGATAGTCGTCCTCAGATCGACAATTTATGATGAGTTCGATGTTTTGAGTTCTCCCGTCTGTTGACATTTGAAATTCAAATTAAAGATCATCAAAGCAGTTATTGCAAGAGATCCCCTGGCCGTTTCAAGACTTAATTGGTCCATATCTCAAGGAATTTTCATTGGAAATCAATTAAGGCACTTCCTTCCAAGGCATGGACAGTTAAGGAATGCATTGAATGCCCTGCCAACGGCTATCTATCAGACAGTAGTAATTCTATTACTCAGAGATTTTTTCGAGAGAGACAGTAACACAGTTATTCAGATTTGTTACAGAGAACATTCTTCATCATCTCTCTCTCACAGAATCTGCTGCAGAGAATTCAAAGAGAAGAATATCACTCAGAGAAATATCATCATCAATACTCTCTGATTCTCGTCTGCTCTGCAATCAACTCTTCTACAGACTGCCTTCTACCTTCAGACATCAAACACTCAGTTTCTGAGTTATCTATTGCTGAAGAAGGACAAGCAGTGAAGAGCCTGTCACCCTTGTGCAAAGCTTCTTCTACCTGAACTCATCTACATCTCAGGGGGAGCTCTGACAACATCAAAATCCACAAGCTTCTCTCTGATAGTTGACAGAGAAGCATACTCATCCTTTCTTTACCTTATTCCATCTGTACAGGGTTTTAACTCCTTTCAAAAGTTACCCTTTTGGTTAGCTGAGACCTTGTCAAAATTAGTGGTGGCAAGACACCTTATCAAAAAATCTGGTGGTGCCCAGGACACCTGATCAACCATCCTGCAGTGGATTCCTATCAAAGGGTGATAGAAGAGTGGACTACCCAAGTTTGGGGAACCACTATAATTTCCTTGTGTCTTCTGTGGTTTATGTTTACTTCTTGCTGTGTGCTGTGTGCTGTTTGCTTTATCATATATTTAACCATTGCATAACTCACTTTCTACACTAAGTAAATCAAAAGTTTTAAATACATCAATCTATTTGAACTTACTCTATTCACCCCCCCCCCCTCTAGAGGTAGATAGATCTTATCACCTAACTTTCAATTGGTATCAGAGGGAGGTTGGTCTTTCCTTCAGGCTAACACCTGGACCACAAAGATCTTTGATAAGATCAAACTCTACAGAGGGTTTATTTTGTTTTATAAAAATTATTTTTATAAAAACTCATGGCACAAAACAAGGATTATGCAAGCACAAGACCTCCAGTGTGCAATCTATCTAAGTTTGGACTCTGGAAGGTAAGGATAAAATTATATATGAACTCTTTTGATGAAGACATTTTTAACTGTGTCTTAACAGATTGTCCAAGGCCTCCTACTACAACAAGTACCTCAGCTGTTCCACCACCTGTAGGAACAGACACTGATATAAAGAAATGGAAAATTGCTGATGCAAAGGCCATGAACATCTTGGCCCAAATAATGTCAGATGACATATTTCAGAAGGTTGCTGAATGCAACTCTGCCAAAGAAATCTGGGACAAACTAACTGAGATAGTCTCAGGTTCAGCTGATGAAAGAAAAGATAGAAGAGCTCAGCTGATAATACAGTATGAGAATTTCAAAATGGCTCAAGCTGAATCTGTGGCTGACATGTACAACAGATTTAGTCTGATTGTCAGTGAACTGAAAACTTTGGACAAGGATATATCTCTCACAGAGATAAATGATAAAATTCTCATGTGCTTACCTAGCACTTGGGATTCAAGAATCTGGCCAATTAAAGATGGCAGAAGTCAAACTGAGATGTCCACTGAAGCTCTCTTAGGCAAACTCAAGTCCTATGAGCTATTTGTCAAAAATAGAGAAGGGGAGCAAAACATAACTTCTTCTGCACCCAAAGTGGAGAAGACAATAGCTCTCAAAGCTTCAGAGGAAGTACCTAAAGAGAAGGAGATAGGCAATGAAGAACTATTAAGCCTACTAGCCAAAAGATTCAACAAGATGGCTAAAAAGAACTTCAGAAGATGGTCTTCTAAAGACCAAGATAAGCCAAGGTATGACAGATCCAATAATAAAGATATTATATGCTATGGCTGCAGGAAACCAGGACACATTGCACCAGACTGTCCTGAAAATCAAGGCAAAGACAAGAAAGACAAGAGAGAAAGAAGAGACAAGAAAAGAGATAAAGACTCCAAGAAATACTATGATAAATCCTCCTCTAGCAACACCAAACATACAAGGAAAGGATTTGTTGCTGAAACATGGAGTGATACTGAAGAGTCTGAAGAATCATCCAGCACAAGTGATGATGAGGATGATGCCACTGAGAAAGGATTCTGCATGATGGCAATCAATGCATCACAAAGCAGCTCAGATTCAGAGCATGAATCTGAATATGTGACTGATCAGGAATTAAGTGAAGATCAGGTACTTGACTCCTTTGATTTTTCTTCTGATGATTTCAAATTTAGATTTAAATCTATGTGCATAGACTTGCTGACTGCTGAGAAAACAATTGATTCTCTTAGAAGTCAGTTGTCTGATTACAGCACATTAAGTGCAAATAATCTCAAGCTTTCTGTTGAGTTAGAATGTTGTAGGGAGGAGATAGCTTCACTAAAGAGTGAGCTATCCAAGGCTAAACAGCTTGAGGAAACTCTCAATGGGAGGAGTCTCAAGTTAATAGACATCACAAGCACGGTGAATTCAAGAATGAATGGTTCACTAGGTTTGGGTGCCTCTTCAAGCCAACCTATAGTGCTAACAACTCCCATAAAGTTTACCAGTAACAAGGGTAAAGAAATTATGGTGGTAGCCAGAAAAAATTCTGATCTACCTAAGCCATTTCAAGTACAACAGAAAACGTCGAACAGAGCTCGACGATCTTCGACCAGAGCTCGACGCCATTCTAACAAGAATCAGCAACACCATGCTGAAGCGTCGAACTCAGGTCGACACACGTCGAACTCAGGTCGACTGGCTGTTGTCCCTGAAGGTAGGCTTGTTCGAACGTCGAATGGAGCTCGACGTCCTGAAACATCAGCGTCGAACTTAGATCGACGACCGTCGAACAGAGCTCAGAGCCTTGTTTTATTTACACAGGATAAATCTAAATCAAATCATAAATATCCTACATCTCAGCCTAACCCTTATACTGAATGGGTGATTCCTCCTAGGAGATATCATCCTGAAGGCTATAAGAGTCAGCCTGAAATATCTTTCATTTCTGATTTCATTGGTTATCAACCTCAACCCAAGGTGAACTGGGTGAAAAACAATTAAGCTATTACATGTGCAGATGAAGAGCTATCCAGTGGTGAACCAGCATTGGTACCTGGATAGTGGTTGCTCCAAACATATGACAGGGACCAAAAGCAATCTTACATCCTTCAAGGCAAAGCTTGGACCAAGAGTAATCTTTGGTGATTCCAACTTTGGACAAACCAAAGGATATGGTCAAGTCAAAATTGGATCAATCACCTTCAAGAAGGTAGCTTATGTGGAAGGACTAAAGCACAACTTAATCAGCATCAGTCAACTTTGTGATGCTGGTTATCAGGTTTGGTTCACTGATTTGGTTTGTAATATTGCTTTAGATAACAATATTTTGTTGATTGGAAATAGACAAGATAATATATATTTAGTTGATTTCAATTCTTCTAAAGTAGATATATGCCTTTTCAATTCTCTTAGTAAGTCAAATGAGCTTTGGCATAAAAGATTAGGACATGTTAACCTTAGAACTATTGCTAGGCTGTCTAAACTCAACCTTGTTAGAGGACTACCTTCTGATTCCTACAAGAAGGAAGGAATCTGCAAGGCTTGTCAATTAGGAAAGCAAACCAAAAACAGTTTCAAATCACTTAATAAGAGTGATTCACCTAGAATTTTGTATCTGTTGCACATGGATCTTTTTGGACCCACTACAGTACAAAGCCTAGGGGGGAAATCTTATGCCTTAGTGATTGTAGATGACTTCTCAAGATTCACTTGGGTGTTCTTCCTGAGAAAGAAGTCTGATAACTTCAAAATTTTGACAGATTTTCTCAATAGCATACAGATTGAGTTCAATACTCATATAGCCCTGATCAGAAGTGATCATGGGACAGAGTTTGATTCTCTTCTTATGCAAGAGTTCTGTCAGAATGAAGGGATCAGGCACACTTTCTCAGCTCCTAGAACTCCTCAACAAAATGGGGTAGTTGAAAGGAAAAATAGAACCTTAATTGAATCTGCCACAACATTATTGACAGATGCTCATCTTCCTCTAACCTTTTGGGCAGAGGCTGTGAACACCTCCAATTATGTTTTGAATAGAAGCCCGATACATAAACTAAAGGATAAGACTCCCTATGAATTGCTCAAAGGGAAGAAACCTAAAGTTAGCTTTTTCAAGATTTTTGGTTGCATTTGCTTCATTCATAATAATGACAAGAGATATTTAGCAAAATTTGAAGCTAAGGCTGATGAAGGAGTGTTTCTGGGATACTCTTTGAACAGCAAAGCTTATAGGGTTTATAACAAGTCATCCCATAAAATTGAAGAATCCATGCATATTACCTTTGATGAGTCTAATATGTCTTATAAGGAGAAGAATTCTTCTACCATAGACCATTTGCAGGTACAATCTCTAGCTGAAAATATAAATCAGTTAACCATCATGGATAATGGTTCTTTATCTTCCACTACACAACAAGAACCAAATGTTAGTAACAATGAAGATACTGATCAGATTTTGGAAGGAAACAATGAAGAACTTGAAGAACCAGTTGTTGTTCCACAAGAGGAAACAACAACACAGGTTGGTGAACAATCAACACCCATTGTTGATTTAGTAACAATAAGAGATCATCCAATCTCTCAAGTGATTGGAGAAATCTCAGAAGGTGTGCAAACCAGAAATCAGATAAATCAACATCTGATGCACACTTGTTTTCTCTCCCAAACAGAGCCTCAAACAATTCAAGATGCAGAGCAAGATCCAAACTGGATCATTGCAATGCAAGAGGAGCTAAACCAGTTTGAAAGAAACAAAGTATGGGAATTGGTTCCAAAACCAAGAAACCAGCAAATTGTTGGAACTAAATGGGTATTCAGGAACAAGTTAGATGATCAAGGGATCATTGTGAGAAACAAGGCAAGGCTTGTTGCTCAAGGCTATTGTCAAGAAGAAGGGATTGATTATGACCAAACCTTTGCACCAGTTGCAAGATTGGAGGCCATAAGAATTTTCCTTGCTTATGCTGCACACAAGAAATTCAAGGTATTCCAAATGGATGTTAAAAGTGCATTTCTCAATGGAGACATCAAGGAAGAAGTCTATGTCAAGCAACCTCCAGGTTTTATCTCTCCAACCTTTCCTGAACATGTTTTCAAATTACATAAGGCTTTATATGGTCTCAAGCAAGCTCCAAGAGCATGGTATGAGACCTTAGCCTCCTTTCTGCTTGAAAATGATTTTAAAAGGGGTAGAGTTGACCAAACTCTTTTTATTAGAACCCATAAGTCCCATATCCTACTAGTACAAATATATGTAGATGACATAATTTTTGGGTCTACTGATTCAAGCTTGTGCAAAAAGTTCTCACAACTAATGCACTCAAAGTTTGAAATGAGTAGCATGGGTGAGCTTTCCTTCTTCTTGGGATTGCAAATCAAACAACATGCTGATGGCATATTTATTTCTCAAACCAAGTATGCAAAAGAATTGGTTAAGAAATTTGGTATGTCAGATGCATCTTCTATGAAAACACCCATGCCTACTAATGCTGTTTTAGATGCTGATGAATCTGGTAAACCAGTTGATCAGACTAATTATAGAGCAATCATTGGCTCTCTTTTATATCTTACAGCTAGCAGACCAGATATTATGTTTGCTACATGTGTATGTGCTAGGTTCCAAGTGAGCCCTAGAGAGTCACACCTCACATTAGTTAAGAGAATTCTTAGGTATGTAAAAAGCTGTCCAAATCTAGGTCTCTGGTATCCACATGACTCAGGATTTGATCTCACTGGATTTTCAGATGCTGACTATGCTGGATGTAGAGTAGACAGGAAAAGCACCAGTGGAACTTGTCAATTCCTTGGTGATAGACTTGTCTCCTGGTTTTGCAAAAAGCAAACATCTGTGTCTACATCAACTGCTGAAGCTGAATACATGGCTGCAGGTAGTTGCTGCTCACAGATATTGTGGATCCAAAACCAGCTCCTAGACTATGGCTACAACTTAGAGAAGTCAAAAATTCTTTGTGATAATACTAGTGCAATTTGCATTGCTCAAAATCCAGTTCTCCATAGTAGGACAAAGCACATAGAGATCAGACATCACTTCTTAAGGGATAATGTAGAAAAGAATAAAATAGCACTAGAGTACATTTCTACTGATTTACAAAGGGGAGATATTTTCACCAAACTTTTGGATGAAAAGAAGCACTTCTTCTTCCTTAATCAGTTGGGAATGATAGATGGAGATAGCATAAGTTAATCTACAAGATTTTGAAACCATAAAAATGACAAAGTCTAGGCAAATGTATCTCTTTCTTAAGTGTCTAGAGGTTCTGTCTGAACTCTGCTCGACGCTCGACGTTTTTCATTTGAAAACGTCGACTGGAGATCGACTGATCGTCGACCGCTAAAAAGCGTCGACCGTCGACCTCATCTTTGCGTCGACCAGAGATCGACCCTGTCTAGAGTTTGTTAAGTTTCTGTCTCGGTCGACGACGTTAATTGACGTCGACCAGAGCTCGACGTTCAGCATCCCAAATAGCGTCGACCGTCGACCTTCAAAACGTCGAATGTCGATCTAAGCTGAACGCCACCGAGTCTCTTCGTTTCCCCTAGAGCTTCTTAGCGTCGATCTAAGCTCGACGTTATTTCCTTTTTTGCGTCGAACCCTAGTATAAAATCATCTTCTCGGCGTCGATTTCATTTGCGCTTTCATATTTTCTGCAAGTATTTTCTCCCTCCAAAGATTTTACACTTGTTTTCGAGAGGTATTCTACAGGAAATGGCGATTCCAGCAGCAATCTTGGCGGCAATGAAATTTGATTGCGGTTTCGACATTGATTTGGATTCCTTTGAAGGATCATCTCAGAATTTTCTGGAAATTCTGGAGCTGTTCAAGGAACAGAAATTGGAGAAGTTCATGACAACCAGAATGCCAATAGCAGAAACAGAAATCAAAGAATGGATTTATACAGCAGTCACTCAAGATGAAAGCACCATTACTGGTTCAATCTCAGGGACTCAGGTATCCTTAACCTCTGCTATATTTACTGAGGTGTTTGAATTGGAGAATGGCAATGACAGTATGGAGCTGTCCAATGAAGAATATGCTGTAATGTTAGACAGGATGGGTCATTCCTCTGAGAATGCCTCCAAATTGTTGAAAGTAGACCTTGCCATAGAATTCAGACTTCTAGCTGATGTGGTAGGCAAGGTTATCTGTGCTAAGAGAACAGCACATGATGCCATTTCCAGGCATCAATTTTGCATCATGGCTGCTCTCCTGGACAAAAAGCACTTGAATTGGGGAGAAATTCTGTTTGATTTAGTGAAGAAGAAGGTCAACAAGACCTATGTCCATTTTGGAAGAGTGCTGGGTTTGCTGCTTCATCATATCTGCCCTCAGCTTCTGGTATCCTCTAAGCATATCAATGCTTCTAAGAGACTGACCTGTGCCCTCATTGGTAAGTGGGACAGGAAAATCACCAATCCCAGAGCTGCTGCAGCTATGAAAACTTCTACAAAAACAAGGACTGTTGTGGTCACTTCACCTCAGCCTTCTGATCTAGTAGAAGAAGCCATGCCATCCATCACCATTTCATCTTCCTTCAGCTTTCCAACCACCTTCACTCCATCCACATCTCAATTTTCATCCCCTATGCCAACAACATCATCAATTGCTACAATTACTTCTTCCATTCCTCCATCCATTACCACATCTGAAGATTTTCATCCTCTTCACTTCTTCCCTCCAATGGATATTGAGATCAACAATCCAGATGATTCTTTCTTGGATGGTTCTCCTGATGTCATATCTGAGACACCATCATTTTCTGACCTCATCATGTCATCCATATTGAACCTACCATCCCCATTTCATCTATCCCAACATCATCTCCTGTTGCATCTGTTTCTCCTCCCTCTACCTCTGCTCAACATCCCCTTGAGCAAGTAGATTTGCTTCCCTTGGCCAACAAGCTCTATGAGCTCTTGGCTCCAAGGCTTTCTTCTCTATTGGATGCTTCCCTAGCTCCAATAATCCTCTCTTTGAACTCCATCTCATCTAAACTCTCTTCCCTTACTCCTCTTGTGGCTGGCCCTTCTTCTAGGGGCCTAGAGTCAGTTCTTACTGATTCTAGGCAGGGGGAGATTTTTGTAGAAGAAGAGCTGCCTCCTTTTGATAGAGAAGAGCTGTTAGTTTCAGAAATTCAGCCTACAGATAGAGAGTTTGTTCAGCCTCCAATTGAAGACTTTACAGTGGCAGTGCCAGCATGCTTTTTCCAAAGGTCTTTCAGCCCATACAGATTATTGCTTCCTGAAGATCTGTCCAGGGCTATTGTTCCCTTTTCTGCTGCTGCTGCTGTTATTTTTGATGAAATGATCCTTGATGATGATGCAGTGGTAGCTGATGCTCCTGCAAATGATTCTCTTGATCATAGTGCTGTTGCTGCTCCTGCTTGTTCTAATGTTGATATTAGTACTGTTGATCATTCTGTTGATGATATGACTGTTGATGAGTTGCCCAACACTTCTGATGCAGTGGAAGCCCTTGCTCCTGCAATTGTTCCTGAAATTGTTGTTTCAGTTGCAGTGGTAGCTTCAGCTCCTGCCAAATCAGTTGAAGATGTTGATTCTGATATTGTTTTCTTAACAGTGGTAGCTGATGCTCCTGTTAGTTCTGTTGTTCCAGAGGCAGTGGTAACTGTTGCTCCTGCCAGTTCTATTGTTTCTCAAGTCTCTGATGCAGTGGTAGCTTCTGCTCCTGCTAATAAGATCTATCCAGCCAGTTCAGTTGAGGCTGTAATATCTGAAGTTATCAGTGACTCAGCTGCTTCTGTTCCTGTTTTAGGAATTGCCTCCAAGAAGGATTTTTATGATCCTTATGATCATGTGCAAAGCAGCTCCTCTGATGAGTTTGCCACTAGCTCAGATGATTCATCTGCCACCATTGCTAAAAAGACAAAAGCTAGAAGCAAAGCTCTAAAGAGAGTTCCAATGGAAAGGGCCACTGACCATGATACTCCCTATCACATTCTTCACAACTGTGAGATTACAGAGCCCTGGATGCAATATTCCAAGAACCAACTCAAGGCTATGAAACAGAAGAAGAAGTATTTCAAAGGCCCCTCTAAATCTATTCTTCCTCCTCCTCCTCCATCTTCTCCAGGTGCAGGAGGCAGTGCTAACCCTGTCAGCAAACCTCCCACATCCTCCTTCCAAGGCAAGACATATCAATCTAGGAGAGGACAAAGAGGTAGCCAACCAAGAGGTTATCAACAAAGAGGATCTTCAAGAGGAAACCAATCAAGAGGTCAAGCTAGACACCAGCCATATCAAAGGGGAGGAAAGACTATTGCTTCAGCCTCTGGTCCTTTTCCCTTCAAGCTCAATGATGGTGTAAGGCAAAAACCTCCTCCTTCAGATCAAAGCAACAAATATGAACCTCCTGTCCCTTATGATGATCCAGTCAATAATCCTACTGCTTGGAAAGCTAGAATGGCTGAGCTTGCTGCTCTAGACCTGATTAAGAAGAATAAAGAAAGAGGACTGGACACATCAAATATCAGTACTATGTCTGAGCAGAGAAGACAAGAATTGGACAAATACAACTCCAGTAAATTCTTTGAATTTGATAGGTACATGGAATTGCATCCTGCTGATGTTCCTCCCAGTGGAAAAAGCATAACTTCCTTGGGTACTTCTGAGGATTACAGATCCAGGAAAGATATTGCCAATCCTCAAAGAGAAATCAAGTTCAAGAAAAGCTTTGAAGAAGAACCAAAGAAGAAGTAATGTAAGATGGCTCTACCTCTCTACAACTGCCATAAACACTTTTGATATTTATATATCTGCTCCTGCTCCTATCTGTGGTTTATGGTTTTGTCTGTGTTTTAATCTTCTGTATGCATTTTATTTCCTTATAATCATGTGAATAGTAATCCTAATCCAAATAGGGGGAGATTGTTGGAACACCCTTTTTATATTTGGGTCAGGATAACTATGCTAAGGATTCATGACCTCATTGTATAGCATAGGTCATTGAGTGTGAGTTTAGAACTTAGGATATTTGAGAATTTAGTTCTGCTCAGCTCGACGGATAGTCGACCCCAGCTCGACGTGTCGTCGTCCTTAGCTCGACGCGTAGTCGACCGCTGCTCGACGCATAGTCGATCGCAGCTCGACGCAGCATCGTCCTCAGTTCGACGTAACGTCGACTTCAGCTCGACGTTTTGGCGTGATTCTCTGCATCCTTAATCACTCTCTGATCGACGGATAGTCGTCCTCAGATCGACGATTTATGATGAGTTCGATGTTTTGAGTTCTCCCGTCTGTTGACATTTGAAATTCAAATTAAAGATCATCAAAGCAGTTATTGCAAGAGATCCCCTGGCCGTTTCAAGACTTAATTGGTCCATATCTCAAGGAATTTTCATTGGAAATCAATTAAGGCACTTCCTTCCAAGGCATGGACAGTTAAGGAATGCATTGAATGCCCTGCCAACGGCTATCTATCAGACAGTAGTAATTCTATTACTCAGAGATTTTTTCGAGAGAGACAGTAACACAGTTATTCAGATTTGTTATAGAGAACATTCTTCATCATCTCTCTCTCACAGAATCTGCTGCAGAGAATTCAAAGAGAAGAACATCACTCAGAGAAATATCATCATCAATACTCTCTGATTCTCGTCTGCTCTGCAATCAACTCTTCTACAGACTGCCTTCTACCTTCAGACATCAAACACTCAGTTTCTGAGTTATCTATTGCTGAAGAAGGACAAGCAGTGAAGAGCCTGTCACCCTTGTGCAAAGCTTCTTCTACCTGAACTCATCTACATCTCAGGGGGAGCTCTGACAACATCAAAATCCACAAGCTTCTCTCTGATAGTTGACAGAGAAGCATACTCATCCTTTCTTTACCTTATTCCATCTGTACAGGGTTTTAACTCCCTTCAAAAGTTACCCTTTTGGTTAGCTGAGACCTTGTCAAAATTAGTGGTGGCAAGACACCTTATCAAAAAATCTGGTGGTGCCCAGGACACCTGATCAACCATCCTGCAGTGGATTCCTATCAAAGGGTGATAGAAGAGTGGACTACCCAAGTTTGGGGAACCACTATAATTTCCTTATGTCTTTTGTGGTTTATGTTTACTTCTTGCTGTGTGCTGTGTGCTGTTTGCTTTATCATATATTTAACCATTGCATAACTCACTTTCTACACTAAGTAAATCAAAAGTTTTAAATACATCAATCTATTTGAACTTACTCTATTCACCCCCCCTCTAGAGGTAGATAGATCTTATCACCTAACTTTCAAAGTCTATGATATTTTATGAGAAATTGTACAAAATGTAGACGAAACAATATCATTTTATTGACCAAATTAATTCGATCACTGTGACTACTTTAAGTGACTAAATTAATTTGGTAACTGAAGATACTTTAAGTGACCGAATTTATTTGCTCACTGAAATTTTTTTTAGTGACCAATTTGTTTTAGTCACTGAATGCTTTAGTGAGCAAATTTGTTTTGTCATTAAATGGGTTTTGTGACTCAATAAGTTTGGTCACTAAATGTCTTTGGTGACCAAATTAATTTGGTCACAAAAGACAGACATTTAGTGTCTAAATTTTTTTGGTCACTAAAAACATTTAGTGACAGGGTTTTAGTGACGACCCTCTGATGAAATAATTTTTGTCACTAAAGATAATTAGTGACCAAAATATATCATTTAGTGATGAAACTTTTCGTCACTAAAAGTCAATTTTCTTGTAGTGCATGCTCCTTAAGTTTCACACCTTTTTGATGAGTTATATGGGCTTGTGTTATACAAAGGTGATTCTACCCTAACCCTAGGGTTGGGGTTTTGAGGGGTGTATCAATCTCCAAACCTCCTAAGATTTTGGCCAGAGTACTTTAACTTTACTAGTCCCCTCTCCACCAAAAATCACAACCATACAAGGGCATTTTACCCTACGCCCTTCACAAATCCCCCCAAGACCAACCTAAAGGTTTGAACTTGGGTCCTAGGGCATACCTACCCCAAACCACCCTATAAACCATAGGGGGATGCTAAGGGTCAAAACAAACCAGTGGCCCAAGTTTCAGCCACTGGTGATGTGGTTTGGTCACCAAAAATCACAAGTGCACTTTTTAATCAAAAATACCTCCTTAAGGCCAAACTAGGGTTTGGTGATTCCCTAACTAAAACTCATCCAAATGAGTTGAAATTTTGTACAGAGCTAGGAACTAATACCAGGGACAACTCACCAAAATTTGGGAGGGTTTGGAGATCATTAGACCACTTAATTACAATACCCTAGTATTATTAAATAATAACAAAAACCATATGACAAAGTATTCCCAAAAATTCCCATTTTTTTACTAACCTTAGGTATGACTAAGGTTGACCCCCTACCCAAATTTCAGGTCATTTGTACAAGGGATGAAGTGTGGGCACCCTTTTCAATCTCAGGATAGCCCTAGGTATAGGTCCCACCAAAATTGATGCCCTGGTCTAACCAGAGGTCCAAATGGGTCCAAATCAATTTTGGATGAAAGTAGACCCTTAGGGATAAAACTTTTATGTTTTGCACTTTTTCATCAGAGGCTCTTAACTATTTTTAATATTTATTTCAAAATACTGTAAATAGTATGACAGAAAATC
The DNA here is from genome assembly GCA_039513925.1 of Platanthera zijinensis. NCBI lineage: Eukaryota > Viridiplantae > Streptophyta > Magnoliopsida > Asparagales > Orchidaceae > Platanthera > Platanthera zijinensis. The sequence continues at coordinate 132,655,715 of CM077079.1, read as the reverse complement.
AATTAAAATGAAATATTTACATTTGATCCAGCACGGATCTTGGCGCAAATCCAAGGGCCCGGGCTCATCGTCTACCTCCAGCCAATGGTTGAGATAGCCCGAGCCTGGAGCCACTTCCAGCCGCCACCGCCGCCCATCCCGGCCCTTCCCCGGCCGGCCACCACCACTAACACCTCCGTCGAGGTGGTGGCTATCGACTGGCGGCGACTCGGCCGCCGGAGGGGCGAATTCCGGCGGTTCTACCAAGAGAATTTCTTGGCCGAAACCATGAAAACCAGAAATTGGTTTAGGCTCAATTGAGCCCAAACCTTGAACCTAGGCATTGCTATGATCTAACCATAAGACAAGGAGAGGAGGAGGACCTTTCCGGTGGCCTGAAGGCGAGAGGAGCGGCGGGACACCATGGATGACGGCGGTGGTGCTCGGCTTTTGCAACAGTACAGTGGTACGGCTTGTTCCTTCTAGGTGAGAGTTCGAAAACGCCTCCCTCTGCCCACTAATGATGTTTAAATGGTCAATTGGGGAGGGGAGTGGCTGGATCCTTCATTGCCCATCAAAGTCATTAATTGCATGGCTCGGGTTGAGAGGAGGGGGCTGAATATGCCCCTTGGTGGCCAGGAAATGGTTGGAATCAACTCCTCTTCCCTAGAGGAGTTGATTGCAGCCATCAAGGGTGGATGTTGGCCTCCCTTGGCCGAGCCCCACTCCATTCTTCCTCTTCCCAAAATTCTCTCTCCTCCATTAAAATGAAGCTCTCTCTCTCTCTCTTTCCTAGTCACCATGCTGACTGGTCAACTCTCTAGGATAAGTGCATCCAATATAATCCTAATACTTAAGAAATCAAAGCTAGACTGAGGGGAAAAAGACTTGAGCTTGGGTTAGCCCAATTGGGCTAGGGTTTGACTTGACCTTGGGTAGAGTTGACTTTGGTCATCATGACCATTTGGGTTGAACCCAATGGATCCTTATCGACTCATTGGCCCCTCTTTAGGTCTAGAGAGACCTTGGTAGAGTTATTTGGGTTTACTAAGGGCACCTTGTCCTTATATAGGTCAATTGCCCAAAGTAGGCCTAGGTGGGTCCTTGGCCAAATTGGCCACCTAGAATTGACTCCCATGGGCCCATAGGGTTTTGTTGGGCCTTTCCAAGGGTTGGTGAAGTCTTGGTGTCCTGGTGAAACCACATGATCATCCTAAACTAGGGTTTAGGAATCTACTATTTGCAGACCATCTAACGCAATCACCTTTATTCTCAAGTCCACCTGATCTTTTAGGTTCTCTAGGGTCTTGTCATGACCTAGTCATGACAAAACCACTCTTAGGGGGTATAGTTGGAAATGGGATGTTACACCTTGAACCCTTGATAGGAAGCATAGGCTAAGAACAACCTTATTGCCTCCAGCCTTGCCATTGGGGCAAAGGTTTGATCAAAGTCAATCCCTTCCTCTTGCATGTAGCCTTTTGCTACTAGTCTGGCCTTGTTCTTTATTATAGTATCATTCTCATCAAGTTTGTTTCTGTAGATCCAATTGGTTCCTATAATATTGTGATCCTTTAGTTTAGGAACCAGTTCTCAGACTTTTCACCTTCTGAATTGGTTCAGCTCTTCTTGCATAACATCAATCCAGTTTGTGTCTAGCATGGCTTCTTCAAACTTCTTGGGTTCTATCTGTGACAAGAAACTTGAACATAAAATTGTGTTCATGTTCTTAATCCTGGTTAGTACACCTTGACTTGCATCACCAATGATTTGATGAGTTGGATGATCCTTTAGGTGTCTTCTTGCTGGAGGAAATATGCCACCCTCTTGGCCTTCTTCATTTTCCTCAACCTGATGCTCCTCATTGTCTTCTTCATCCAGTGAGTCTTGTTCTCCCCCTGGACATCATGCATCCTTTTCTTCATCCATCCTAGTAGGTGCTTCTTTATTGATAGTCAGCTTGTCCAGACTATCTGTTAGACCTATAGAACTAACTGAAGAACTAGACAATTCACTGTTAATCAATTTAGACTCATCAAATACAACATGGACTGATTCTTCTACAACTTGTGTAGTCAAGTTATAGATCCTGTATGCCCTACTATTATTGTTGTACCCAACAAATATCCCTTCTAGGGATTTGGCAGCAAACTTAGTTTGTTAGTGCTTACCATTGACAAGGACATAACACTTGCTACCAAAGATTCTGAAGTAGGAAATGTTTGGTTTTCTACCTTTCAAAATCTGATAGGAAGTCATCTTATGTTTCTTATTGATAGAGGCTCTATTGAGTACATGACATGCAGTATTTACTGCCTTTGCCTAAAAGTACTCAGGGAGAGTAGTGTCACTAAGTAGTGTTCTACTTGCCTCAATTAGAGTCCTATTCTTTCTTTCAGCAACACCATTTTGCTGGGGTGTTCTAGGTGAGGAGAACTCTTGATGAATCCCAAGTTTTTCACAGAACTTTATCATACATTCAGACTGAAATTCAGTTTCATGGTCACTTCAGATTTTGACCACTGAATTGTTAAATTCATTCTGAATTTGTCTAACAAAGGTCTGAAAAACGGTAGGAGTTTCAGATTTCTGCCTCAAGAAGAAAACTTATGTGAATCTAGAATAGTCATCCACAATAACAAATGTGTATACTTTCCTACCAAGACTATGAACTGGCATAGGACCAAACAAATCCATATGCAAGAGATATAAACATCTCATTGAATCTTTGGTATATAGTGCATGGAAAGACGACTTAGTCTGTTTCCCCTTTTATCAAGCTGAACACACTCTCTCTTTAATACACTTGACTTGAGGACCATTCCTCACTAATCCCATGTTAAACAGCTGTCCTATAGACTTATAGTTGATGAGTTAGCCTCTTGTGCTATTTGACACATAGTGAAGCTTTCTCTCCTGCAACTAGTGTAACACCCCTATCCGTCACATGGCATATAGCAGTAGGTCCGGCCGGGGCCCGACGCCATATACCGCAGACAGACCGTGGAGTTACGCATCGCATTATCATACTCACAATTTGAAAGACAACGTCCTACGCAACACCTAGCGGAAGCATTTTAGGTTATTAAAAAGAACCCAACAATAAGCATGAATGTCCACTAATAATAAAACCCATAGGAATGAAACGACTAAAAATACACAAAACAGTCCTCGGCCTTAAGGCCTTACAAACATTGTTCTCTTAACCAAATAGTGTCTTTCATACATCGGCGCGCAGGCCGGCCAAACATGAATATGAAAAACAAAACTAAATCTTCAGCCTTCATGGGCTAGCGCTGCAACTTGGGCTTTAGCCTGCTATTTGCCGCTCGGCTCCGCAGCAGCACCTGTAAGAAGCAATCCACCGAAGAGGTGGCAATTTACACGAGTAACCGGTCAGCAATGCTGACCAAATTATAACGACCCCGTCCCGCAGTTGCGGGACGGCGGTGCTCCTTCCCTGCATAACAACTAACATAGCAATATATAAATCTATATAACTATTCGCCACAAGTGTCGGCACGCACGGCCGTACACCCCGTGCTCTCAGGGCACTAAATGGTGAATCCGGTCCGGACCCGGTCCGTTCCCGCGATTCCACCGTCGTCTCGTGGACGACAATTCTCGTGAGCAAATAGCCCTTTCAGCCGAAGCCTAGGCCCGTTTCCAGCCCCTCGGGAAGTCCCATGTACTTTAGGTCGCTTCTACCGAGACCACTTGGAATGGGTAGAGTTCCACCCGCCCGTTGCTCACTTCACCACGGCCATTTAGCCATCGGTGCGGGCCAAGTTTCTCCTCATTCCCACAATCGATCAAAACACGCACATAACCCCGTTATGTACCGATTTGCCCTCCAAGGCAACATCGTGGCGGCAATGCGATTCCGCCCAAGCTTTCCGGGTGCGCCTCGAGGTTAATCCCCAAGGATCCCTGTATGCAATCTACCGCGTAGAAATTTCGGAAAACTGAAATCATCGGCGCGGAGTCTTCTCCGACCATGCAATGCAACAACACCGATTCGGGCTAAACCCGAATAGGCTTCACACACAATGCCTACGCCCGTACTTCGATTCCGGGCTCTAACAACGGGGACTTTACATATCTACCCGAAGGGATTCCGCTCCTCAACGCTTACTCGCGAGAGGGGGATTTCCCCATGCAAAGGAAGAAGGGCGACTACACATGCCCTATGAAGAGGATCGTTACCCTCGTAGATTTTCGCGCGCCCGTCATGAAGAAGTAGACGGTTGAAAAGCTTCGCCTCGCTCTTGCCGTCGAGGATCCGGTCTCGGATCGAGATTCGGTGCTCCGGTGCTCCGCCGGCGGCCGGATCTCCTCTTCTCCTTCCTTGCTCTCCCTTCTCTCTAAACTTTTAGAAAGAGAGTCTAGGGTTTGAAATGAGGGTTTAGAACCCTTCAACCCTAAATTAAATGTTTGGGCGGACCATCCTAGGCCGTTAGATGAGATTTGATGGAAAATCGGACGGCCACGGAGTCATTTTACGGATTCTGCACCCGTCCGCACGACCAGTGGCGCACGGTCAGTGGTCGTGCGCCCTATGTCAGTGATCGTGCGTTTTCGTTAAACAGGGATTTGGCATTAAATTTTCTTTATGCACGACCAGTGGCGCACGGTCAGTGGTCGTGCGCCCTGTGGTCAGTGATCGTGCGCTAAGGGAAAAACTGCACAGTTCAACGCCCTTCCGCCGACGGTTACTCTACCGCGAGGCGTTAACTCCCACCGACTCCAGGACTGAACATGGGGGTGTTACAACTCTCCCCCCCTTAAAAGAATTTCGTCCCGAAATTACGAATAGCAAGTAAACAACTTAAACTTAAACGGTACCTGAGTTGAAGAGTTCGGGGTACTCCTCGAGCATGGTTTGCTCTCGTTCCCACGATAGCTCCTCACGACCGCAACTGTCCCAACGGACTTTCACCATCCTGATTTCTTTGTTCTGAAGCCGCTTGACCTCGAAATCTTCGATAGAAATGGGCTTGACTTTGGTCGTCAACCCTTCCTCAACCGGTACTTGATCAACCGCTAACACTTGCGACGGCTCTTGCACCGCCTTCCGCAATACTGAGATGTGGAATACGTCATGCAAACAACTCAGTTCCACAGATAATCTCAACCGGTAGGCCGCTTCTCCGATCCGTTCTAGAATCTCGAATGGCCCAAGGTATCTCGGACTCAACTTTTTCAAGCGTCGAACCCGTGACACCCCCTTGAACGGTTTGATCTTCAGGTATACCCATTCGCCAACATTGAACTCCACGTTCCTATGTTTGGCATTAAAATACTTAGCCTGCCTGTCCTGAGCTATAAGCAAGCGCTCTCGTATCGTTTGCACCAAAGAAGTCGCATCTTCGATCTCCTGACGATTGTAAAGTTTCGACTCACCCGTCTCCAACCATGACAACGGCGTGCGACACTTTCTCCCATAAAGAGCTTCGAACGGTGCCATCTGGATACTTGCTTGGTAACTGTTATTGTACGCAAACTCGACCAAGTATAAGTGATCCTCCCACCGTTTTCCGAAGTCCAACGCACACATGCGAAGCATGTCTTCCAATGTCCTGTTGACTCGCTCGGTCTGGCCATCCGTCTGCGGATGAAACGCCGTGCTAAACTTCAGTTTCGAGCCCAACATCTGATGTACTAGCCTCCAGTCATTGGACGTGAAGCATCCATCGCGATCACTCACAATGCTGCGGGGCACTCCGTGCATTCGCACAATATTATCCACGTAGAGTTTTGCTAACTTCTCCACCGGATCATCCTTCCTCATCGGAATGAAACGCGACACTTTTGTCAATCTGTCCACGATCACCCAGATGGCGTCGTTTCCCTTCTGCGATCTTGGCAATCCATGCACAAAATCCATAGATATGTCGTCGAATTTCCACTCCGGAATGGGTAAGGACTTCAAGAAACCTCCCGGCTTTTGACATTCCGCCTTCACTAGGGCGCAGGTTTGACACCTCGCCACATAAAGCGCTACATCTTTCTTCAGTCCTGGCCACCAGAATAGTTTCTTCACGTCTTTGTACATTTTTGTACTCCCCGGGTGGATTGAGTACTTGGTATAGTGAGCCTCGTACAACAATTCCTCCCGTAGATTACCCACGTTGGGGACGCACAAACGATCGTCCTTTCTGAGCAATCCGTCCTCCATCATAAATTGGGAATTTGACCCATCCAAAACACCATCCATGAGTTGCTTCATAACATCATCCACAGCTAAAGCCTGCCGAATCCTATCAGCCAGGTCATACTGCACCTCTGTCCAACTCAAACGCGCTTCGGCGCCCGTTTGTCTATCTACACAGAAGATCTCCAAATCCTCTAACTCTTGAATCAATCGTGCATCATGCACCAACAGCCAACTAGCACGTGCGGGAGTTCTGCGACTCAACGCATCTGCCACCGCATTGCCCTTCCCCGGCACATAATGAATTTTGAAGGTGTAGTCCCCCAGGAACACCATCCACCTCCTTTGCCGCATATTCAAGTCCTTCTGATCCAGCAAGTACTTCAAGATCTTGTGGTCGGTGTAGATATCAACTTTCACACCGTAAAGGTAGTGTCTCCACAGCTTCAGTGCATGTATCACGGCCGCTAACTCCAAGTCATGGACCGGATAATTCCTCTCGTGTACCTTCAGCTGCCGCGAGCCGTAGGCAATCACACTCCCACGCTGTAGTAGTACACATCCCAAGCCACTCCCCGAAGCATCACTGTAGATTTCGAATCCCTCGGTCCCACTCGGCGAACATAAGATTGGCGCCGTGGTCAACCGACCCTTTAACTCCTCAAAAGCTTGTGCGCACTCCGGCGACCACACAAACCTTTGATCCTTTCTTGTCAACGACGTGAGAGGTAACGCTATCCGCGAGAAGTTCTCTACGAAGCGCCTGTAGTAGCCGGCAAGTCCTAGGAAACTTCGGACTTCCGCTACCGAGGAAAGAACAGGCCACTCCCGTATCGCCACTATCTTCGCCGGATCTACCGCAATCCCTGCTCCACTAATGATGTGGCCAAGGAAAGCCACCGAGGATAACCAGAACTCGCATTTGGAGAACTTAGCATAGAGCTGGTTCCTCCTCAGTGTCTCCAACACCATGTGCAGATGCTTGTAGTGATCATCTTCGCTCTGAGAGTATACCAGGATGTCGTCGATAAACACGATCACAAACTGATCCAAGTACTCTCTGAATGTTCTGTTCATCAGATCCATAAATACGGACGGCGCATTTGTCAGTCCAAACGGCATAACCGTGAACTCGTAATGCCCATAACGCGTGCTGAACGCCGTTTTAGGGATATCACTCTCCCTGATCTTCAACTGGTAGTACCCAGACTTCAGATCCAACTTCGAATAAACTGTAGACCCCACTAGCTGGTCAAACAGATCGTCGATCCTCGGAATCGGGTATTTGTTCTTCTCGGTGAGCTTGTTCAACTCTCGGTAGTCGATACACAGCCTCAGACTTCCATCCTTCTTCTTGACGAAGAGGACCGGTGCACTCCAAGGTGACGAGCTTGGACGCACGTACCCCTGTTCCAACAGTTCTTGCAATTGGACCTTCAGCTCTGCCATCTCCTTCGGCGCTAGCCGATAAGGTGAGCGGGACACAGGTTTGGCACCTGGCACCAGCTCTATTGTGAAATCAATCTCTCTTTGGGGTGGAGCCCCAGGGAGATCATCGGGAAACACGTCAGGATACTCCGAAACCACCGGGATACTATCCAGACTCGTCTTAGGCTTTGCGGCCTCCACTAACGTGAAAAACAGCTCTGCTCCAGCCCGAACCGCCTTGACCACCTGAAGAGCAGACATCAGTGTCTTGCTCGCCCCTTTAATGCCCTCGAACGTAGTCTCGCGACTAGTATTTGCCCCCAGTTTAACTTCCTTCCGACTGCAGTCAATATAGGCTCGCTGCTCTGAGAGCCAATCCATCCCAAGGATCACGTCAAACTCCACTAGCGGAAGTAACGACGCCTGCAGATCGAATTCCTGATCCCCAATCTGAATCTTCACGAGGCATACTCTATCTACGCGCATAGAGCATCCATTGGGGAGTAGCACATCCAGTTTGTCCTTAGCCATCGAAGAAGGGACTCCGATGCGCGATACGAATTCTTCGGACATAAAGGAGTGCGACGCTCCCGTATCAAATAATGCCCTTGCTGGGCTATCAGATATCAAAACGAAGCCTAGCATAGGAAATATAAGCTAACATGCAAACAGGTGATTATTCAAATAAGGTTAAACTGCAATAGTTTAACTCATACCTGTCACCACGTCAGCCTGTTTGATGGCTTCTTGTAGGCCAAGGTTGTACACCCTGGGTTGAGCTGGAGTATGGTGAGATGCGGATGACTCCGCCATCTTCCCTTTCTCCTCATAAGTTGCTCCTGGCTTTCTCTCGGACTTTGGATGTCCGCTCCAACAATCACGGGCAAAGTGCCCTGGCCTCCCACAGTTATAACAAGCACCTGGGGTGCGCGCTGTCGTTGCTCCCGAGGCACCAGAAGAGGGGGCTTGACTTGACGTCTTGGCCCTCTTATTCCACCTCTGAAACTTTGACTTCGTAGCGTTCGGCACCTTGAACTCGGGCTTCTGCACACCCAGCTCTTTCTTTCCAGAGATTCTTGCCAACTCTCGCTCCAACGATCGAGCCGAGCCGACCAAGGTTAGAAATCCTTGCGTCAACGGCCCTGATAGAAGTACCTTGAGATCATCTCGCAGTCCTTCATAGAAACGGTTCGTCTTCCGTTCCTCATCGCCAAAAGTAGGAGCTGCATAACGACCCAGCCTTGTGAACTCATGCAGATAATCATCCACATTTTGACTCCCTTGTTGCAGTCTGAGGAATTGATTTTCCAGTTCTATCTTCTCGGTCGACGGTAGGTACCGTGCCATGAACATTCTCGAGAATTCTTCAATAGAAACCTCTTCCAACTGTCTTTCGACTAGATGGTGTTGCTCCACACCGTCCCACCACAGCCTTGCCTCGCCATCCAATAAGAAAGTGGCTATGGCGGTTTTCTGATCCGCTTCGGTTCTGGTTGTCGAAAGGATCCGCTTAACGCGTGATAGCCAATCCTCCGCTTGCGATGGGGTTCCACCCCCCGAGAATATTGGCGGATTGAAGCTCATCACGTGCTTCAGCTGACAATCCGTCGTACGCCTTGGTGGTCTAGGCTCCTCAGCCACCACAGGCACTGTCGCTCTCGCAGGTTCTTGCTCAATCTCCGGTGCTGGACGTTGTACCTGCCCTGCAGGTTGGGCATTTAGTGCGGCAAGCACCGCCTCGGTAACCAGCCGAATAGTTTCAGCAGATGGAGGTGTTGCAGGCGCCTCGCTTGGTGCCCTACTCTCCGCTGAACGTGTACGGGCTGACTGCCCTGCCCCACTCCTAGTCACCTAGATAAACAAAACCGACAAGTAAGCGACATGCACATTGCTAAAAAGCAATCATTTGAACATTTAACTTGTTCAAAACTGTGTATTTTCATTCCTAAGTGGACATTCATGGGTTCTTTTTCATGTTATAACGATGACGCACGTGATAGTGCTCACCACCCCTTAAAAGAATTCGTCCGCGAATTCTAATAAGCAAGACCGAAACCGTTAGTCTGATACCAATTTGTAACACCCCTATCCGTCACATGGCATATAGCAGTAGGTCCGGCCGGGGCCCGACGCCATATACCGCAGACAGACTGTGGAGTTACGCATCGCATTATCATACTCACAATTTGAAAGACAACGTCCTACGCAACACCTAGCGGAAGCATTTTAGGTTATTAAAAAGAACCCAACAATAAGCATGAATGTCCACTAATAATAAAACCCATAGGAATGAAACGACTAAAAATACACAAAACAGTCCTCGGCCTTAAGGCCTTACAAACATTGTTCTCTTAACCAAATAGTGTCTTTCATACATCGGCGCGCAGGCCGGCCAAACATGAATATGAAAAACAAAACTAAATCTTCAGCCTTCATGGGCTAGCGCTGCAACTTGGGCTTTAGCCTGCTATTTGCCGCTCGGCTCCGCAGCAGCACCTGTAAGAAGCAATCCACCGAAGAGGTGGCAATTTACACAAGTAACCGGTCAGCAATGCTGACCAAATTATAACGACCCCGTCCCGCAGTTGCGGGACGGCGGTGCTCCTTCCCTGCATAACAACTAACATAGTAATATATAAATCTATATAACTATTCGCCACAAGTGTCGGCACGCACGGCCGTACACCCCGTGCTCTCAGGGCACTAAATGGTGAATCCGGTCCGGACCCGGTCCGTTCCCGCGATTCCACCGTCGTCTCGTGGACGACAATTCTCGTGAGCAAATAGCCCTTTCAGCCGAAGCCTAGGCCCGTTTCCAGCCCCTCGGGAAGTCCCATGTACTTTAGGTCGCTTCTACCGAGACCACTTGGAATGGGTAGAGTTCCACCCGCCCGTTGCTCACTTCACCACGGCCATTTAGCCATCGGTGCGGGCCAAGTTTCTCCTCATTCCCACAATCGATCAAAACACGCACATAACCCCGTTATGTACCGATTTGCCCTCCAAGGCAACATCGTGGCGGCAATGCGATTCCGCCCAAGCTTTCCGGGTGCGCCTCGAGGTTAATCCCCAAGGATCCCTGTATGCAATCTACCGCGTAGAAATTTCGGAAAACTGAAATCATCGGCGCGGAGTCTTCTCCGACCATGCAATGCAACAACACCGATTCGGGCTAAACCCGAATAGGCTTCACACACAATGCCTACGCCCGTACTTCGATTCCGGGCTCTAACAACGGGGACTTTACATATCTACCCGAAGGGATTCCGCTCCTCAACGCTTACTCGCGAGAGGGGGATTTCCCCATGCAAAGGAAGAAGGGCGACTACACATGCCCTATGAAGAGGATCGTTACCCTCGTAGATTTTCGCGCGCCCGTCATGAAGAAGTAGACGGTTGAAAAGCTTCGCCTCGCTCTTGCCGTCGAGGATCCGGTCTCGGATCGAGATTCGGTGCTCCGGTGCTCCGCCGGCGGCCGGATCTCCTCTTCTCCTTCCTTGCTCTCCCTTCTCTCTAAACTTTTAGAAAGAGAGTCTAGGGTTTGAAATGAGGGTTTAGAACCCTTCAACCCTAAATTAAATGTTTGGGCGGACCATCCTAGGCCGTTAGATGAGATTTGATGGAAAATCGGACGGCCACGGAGTCATTTTACGGATTCTGCACCCGTCCGCACGACCAGTGGCGCACGGTCAGTGGTCGTGCGCCCTATGTCAGTGATCGTGCGTTTTCGTTAAACAGGGATTTGGCATTAAATTTTCTTTATGCACGACCAGTGGCGCACGGTCAGTGGTCGTGCGCCCTGTGGTCAGTGATCGTGCGCTAAGGGAAAAACTGCACAGTTCAACGCCCTTCCGCCGACGGTTACTCTACCGCGAGGCGTTAACTCCCACCGACTCCAGGACTGAACATGGGGGTGTTACAACTAGACAAATGGGTGAGATGTTAAACTCACAATCTAGGTTAAGACAATATACATTCCCTTTCCTAGTGCCAATCAAAATGATCTCTTAATCACTTAACCTCCTTATTTGGCACTCCCCTTTGAGGAAAGAGATGACATAACCTAGATCACTAAGTTGACTTATGCTAATCAGGTAATGTTTTAGACCCTTCACATAAGCCACTTTAGTGATGGTAATTGAATCACTAGAAATGTTACCAAATCCTTTGATGATTCCTTTTTATGATCCACCAAAGATTACTTTGGATCCATTCTCTATGGGTACATAGTCCCTCAACATTCTTCTTGTTCCAGTCATGTGTCTGGAACATCCACTATCCAAGTACCTTATAGGAGTATGGCTACTTGGATTCACCTACATCAAATAAAGAATCACTCATCCTTAGAACCGAAATTAGTTTTAGGTCCTAGGTTCTTGTTAGTTTGAAAATTATCATGTTTACCTACAGCTTTTCTGATAGGTAAACTATTCTTGGTTTTACACTTGTGTTAAACCAGCAATCCATAGCAAAGTGGTCTACCTTGCCACAACACCAACACTCAAATCTTTTGTACCTTCTCTTAGGTACAGACTTCACATCCTTGTTGCCAGCAGTCCTTTTAAGTGTAGGTGCTGGAGCAGCAAACCCCAAGAATTCCTTTTAAACCTGATGGGCTTGCCTATAGAGTGGCCTACTGGCATTTGCACACTTATCAATGTGATCTCCATACTCACAGTGATCATGAGTAATTTCATGATCATACCTGTTTGTAGGTTGCATCACCTTCCTAAAGAAAATAGGGGGCTTAGAAGCTAGTGACTGAACTGGGGCCTTACCTTTTCCATGTGAATTGGTGGCCCTTGTTCTTCCCTTAAAGCCTAGACCAGTCTTACCTTTTTGAGAAATGTAGTTGTCTATTAAAGGCTAGACTGATTTTAGCTTAGAGAATTTAGCCACTAACTCTTTTTCTTTCTGAAGTTTTGCCTCCAAATTCTTGATATGAATTTCCTTAAAAGAGATTGTGCCCATCTGAATGACAGTTATGTTCTTCAGTTTGGAAACCTCTTTCAGTTTCAAATCAATCAGCTTGGCTGATTCTGATGCTACCTGCTTAAGAGATTCAATCTCCTTGGCCTACTCCTTGACAAGAAGTTTGCTTCTCTTTAGAGCTTGCAACAACCCACCATACTCATCAATGAGTTGGTGTACATCCCCTTCAGACTCAGAGCCATCCACATCTCTTGATGCAAATGCTTCTGATTCTGATCCAGTGAAATAATCAGAAGCTGAGGGAGAATTGTATACCTTGCTTAGACCAGGCTGATCCTGACACTGATCATTTTTTGACAGGGCCATCAGCCCTCTATAGCAATGGTCTTCCACTCCATTTATGGAGTCCAGTATTTGTAGGAATTCTAGTTCCCTATAATCCTCTTCTTTTGAGAATAACCCAATATATGCTTCTGTATCATCTTCATCTCCTGAACCTGAAGATGATGAGTCTGTCCAACTCTTCTGTTTCTGAGAAACAAAAGATTTCTCCTTCTTTCCCTTCAGTTGATGCTTCTTATTGTCCTTAGATTCAGTCCTCTTGTCTGGACAGTCAGCTATGACATGTCCCGACTTGTACTCCTTGGGAGTCTTCTTTTTCTTATAATACTCATCCTTGGAAAAGGAAGATGATGGTCTGGTTCTCCACTTCTTCTTTTTCATGAACCTTTGTAACTTCCTTGTAAAGGCAGCAAAGTCCTCATCAGAGGTGTGGTTGTCTGATGAGGTATTATCAGAAATTCCTTCTTCTGCCGCAGCACTCCTTTTGGGTGGAGAAGGAGATTTTCTCCTGCCCTTTCTTGTGCCTTCAGCCTTGAAGGCAACTGACTTATCCTTGTACTCAGACCTGTTGCTCTTCTCTTCCTCCTTTCTGACAGTGAGCTGCATTTCATATGATAGCAGCTTTCCAAATAGTATGGGAGGAGGTGTATCAGCAAGCTTGGTCATCTCTCTGATGGAACAAATCTTTGTGTCCCAGTCCTTTGTCAGAGACCTGAGAAACTTGTCATTCAGTTCATATGTACTTAAGACTCTTCCATATGTCATCAGCTCATTAACTATCCTGAAAAACTTTTTTTAACATTCAACTATGTTGTCAGTCTTGGCTTGTCTAAAGCTCTCATATTCTTGCTTCAGCATAGATTTCTTGTTCTCTCTAACTTCTTATGTTCCCTCCATATAGACAATCAGGGTGTCCCACATTTCCTTGGAGGTTTTACAATGTACCAGATTCTGAAATGTGGCATCATCTATAACACTTACAATAATGTTTTGTGCTCTTTTGTCTAGTGTTGTTAGGATGATATCATCCTTTGTCATTTCAGAATAGTTCTTAGGGGTTTTAATATTTGCATCCAGAGCTGATACCTTCATTGGAATGAAGGGTCCTTCTTGTACAGTGATGTAGATTCTTGGATCATAAGCTTTCATAAATAGTCTAACCCTTTGCTTCCATATGCAAAAACATTCTTTCCTACATATAGGCAGTTTCATAGATCCAAACTCTTTTTGATTCTCATTTGAACTCATTCTTGAAATCTGTTAATTGCCTTGGAGATTCACTAAGATTGTTAGGTCAATTTTTGAGCAACCTCCCTCTGATACCACTTGAAAGACCTATTTCAAGAGCCTAGACACCTAGAGGGGGGTGAATAAGTTCTAATTTTCTTTTATAATTCAGGCAATTTAACTAGTATTAACACAGCATAGGAAATACAATTCACAGTACAGAAATCACAGTACAGCAAACACCAGATTTATAGTGGTTCCCCAAGGTATGGGTACATCCACTTTCCCCCTTCGCCTATCCAGTAGAGAACTGGATTCAACCCAACTTTCTTCCACTAGCTCAGATTCACAGATCTTACAACTCAGAACCAGATTGGTTCATACAGCTCAGACTTATACAAGTCTTATCTCAGATTCTTCCCCAGAATCCTACCTCAGGCCTCAGCCCTACCTCAGCCTTTATTACTAGGCTTACAACTCAGACTATTACCAGTCGTACATCTCAGGCACTCATCCCTACCTCAGCCTTTATAATTATAGGCTTACAACTCAGATCTTACAAAAGATCCTATAATAAATTAATTATTTAAGAGATACAAAGATATCACTAGATAGAATTCTCTATAGTTGTGAACTTCTTTATCAGTTCTTGAATAAATTGAATTTTCAGATTCAACCTGATTTAGCTGTTTTAAAGCTTCTTGATAAAACAAAATAAGGTTGAACTTTCTTGATGTAGAAGTTGATCTCCTGTCAGCTCCTTCCTTGAATTCAGAATAAGATCTGAATCTTCTCTTGCAGACTGTTCTAGATCTGCCTTCTTAAGAGTTTCCCCTTTTCTTGATGTCAGATTCTCTTTCCTGTAATAGCTTGATTACTTCCTTAGTTTTGTTTTTTTGTTGTTGTTATGGTTGTAAAGGATTTGTCCCTTATATAGAGTTTCCTCATGATTACCGGCTGATCCAGTTTGTAACGACCTTCTGACAGTTTTGACATAGGTGTCAGGCCTGTTGGTTATGATAGTTGTCGAGTCACCAATCATGACAGTTGATTCCTCAAAGACTTCGCAACTCAGCATGAACCACTCAGCAACTGCTTCACATGTGTCGACACAAATAGACCAAGTGTCGACACAAGTCTTGATGATGTCGACACAAAACTCCATGTGTTGACACAGTCATTCTTCTGCTACTCGACACAGCTTCTGTTTGTATGTGTCGACACAAGTCCTGTGTGTCGACACAACTGCTCATGGTCTTGACATAACTGATGCTGATAGATGGCGTTGAGTGTATGTCCAGCTATCGTTGACTGTGTGTCGACACAAGTTCTGTGTGTCGACACAAGTATTCAGACTCAGTATAGCTGTTGCTGTTAGATGGCGTTGAGTGTCATCCAGATGTCGTTGAGTGTGTGTCGACACAAGTTCTGTGTGTCGACACAACTGCTTCTGGTCTTGACTTAGCTGTAGACAAATGGCATTGAGTGTGTGTCGACACAAGTCCTGTGTGTCGACACAAACCTTCTTCAGGTGTCGATACAATTCATGAGTGTCGACACATGTCTTTCTTCTGGTGTCGAGATAACTCCTGGGTGTCGACACAACTTCTACTTTAGGTGTCGACAAAATTCCTGCCTTAGGTGTCGACATAATTCTGGGTGTCGACACAACTTCTTCTTCAGGTGTCGACACAATGTCTGGGTGTCGACACAGGCCTTGCTTCTAGTGTCGACACAACTTCTGGGTGTCGACACAATTCTTCACAAGTGTTGACACTTGTACTTAGAAAAATTTCTTGCAAACCTTACACCTGCACAATGAAACTCAAACATCCATCAAATACAAATTGATGTATATCATTGAGTAAGATGATGCTTCTCCAAATCTGGTACATATTTTTCAGTGTACCCAACAACCCGTTTGGTAGTTATGGTGTTTACAATGGTAAAATTACTGGACTACCCCAGTCCAAAGCAATAAATGTAGTCTAGAGACTTCATTTCAAAACATTTTGTCTTCAGTGCCTGAGAGAGCTTCTTCGAAAATCCTCCAGAGTTTTCCATCGGCATTCGAAGAATCATTCGAAAATCTTCTTCGGCATTCGAAGATGTCCTTTCCCTTTGAAGATCTTCATTGAAGGCGACATGAAGATTTTCCTAGGGCTTTGGAAGATCTCCCTTCTCCCTAAGTTTCTCTCTTTCTCACTCTTCTTTTCACCTCTTGTAACGAGTGGTGGTCTATCACCCTCTTGTATTCGATTACTTATAACTACTAGAAATATAGTGGAATTTGGACGGAACCTATCCAGCCTCATAGTTTTTTACCCTTTTCGGGTTTCTACATTAAAAAGCATTATTTCAAGCTGTCTAACTTTACTTTGACTGTTTGTGCGCCCGACCAGCTCACTCTCGAGCTGAGACGGTTCAACTCGACCGGTCTACTAGGGCGTCGAGTGATCCACATCAAACCTCTAGTGCGGATAGTCAAAAGTACGAAAGAATTTTAGGTGGGTTACTCTCACCTAAAAATATGTATAGTATTAAATACTGACCGTTGATTTTCTGCAGAAATAACATTATTGATCAAAATACTGATCAACGGTCAGTATTTAATATCATGACCCGTAGGATATCAGATTAACGATCAGTATTTAATACTGCATCTATTGCTAGTCCTAGATGAGAATAACCTATCTAAAATTTTTTTTTCCAAAAGTACAGTGCTAATATCATCACCCATAAAAATTCGTGTTTTTTTCCTTCTTTGGATTTTTATTACTGTAGGCCCATATCCAAATTTAAAGATGACATTGTTAGGATGCTGCCCCTAGCGATCAAAACTGCTAACCTTGAAGATCAGAACAGATTTGTTCCCCGGAGCTAGGAAAAAATGCTCGCCCAATAATCATTATTCAAGAGAGCAAAAATGATCAGACATTCTGTTGCATTTTCTTCTCGGTCGCATGAACACCTATCCAAAATTCCACGCACTGCTAATAAGATAAGTTACCAATTCCTCGAAATTTTTTTTAAAAATTTAATTTCCGAGAGGATGGCTTTCAAAATATCATCCCGTACGAAGATTAGCCTACGCCCCGTTTGAAATTGAAAGCAACGATCGGGCAGATAACCGCTTCCTCCTGCCCTGTCTCCCTTCATTGGCCGTCATCTTCTCCACGTCTCCTCCCACTCCCGCCATTTTCAACTCTTTCCTAGCAGTGGCGTTCCCCCTCTCCCCTTCTACTCCCGATATCATCCTCTTCTTCCTCTTGATCTTCCTCGCAGAACAGTGTGGCCTCTCTTTTTCGCTGGTGTCGGGGACTATGGAGTTCACTTGATCGCCACTCTCGTCTTTCATATCCGACGAAGCTCTAGCCTCATACATTGTCCTCCTCCACCAGTGAATCTGTCCTCTATTATCGGCCGCCCATCCAGAAACAGGATTCAACAGATTTTTGCCATCCCTGTTAACAAGAGGAGAAGCAGGAATTCGATTGTACTTGGGTTTTCATTCCAGACCAGATATTAAAAACATTTTCTTAATTAGCTTCTTCATTCTAGAGATACAATCCAATGGACTGAATGCTCTCTGCATCCAAAAGAGACTCTAATTTCATACAAGCCAACGCTAGCGCACTATTGACCATGTCTGCCACTGTAAGGAACGAGGCCGATTTCAAGAGCGGTACTAATTTTACTATTTTGCACTTTTTTCTATTTGTTGCGTACTTAACTCATTAGCTACATTTCATTTTATGTGTTCGCATGAATTAGGAATTGATTAATTTTGTTCATAGCGATCATGGATGCATAGATCGCGCAACATTGTATAAATTGATTAATCATAATTAATGCGATTACTTAATTTCTAACATTCCAATCCCACCCTTTTGTTCTAAGCCCCAGTCGCAGAGGGCGATGCCAATGATTATGAAGATGTCGTCCTCCGATTCCTGGATCTCTCACCACCATCTCTGCCGTCGCCTCAACCGCCGCTAGAAAACGAACTCGCTGACGGGGAACTCTCAATGCCGGACCCCTCCTTTTGGAACTTTGCGGACGAACGGCCATCGACGCCGACAACGCTAGAAATGGCGCCGCAGGAGGGCGGTGGCGGTTACTGGGTGCCACCGAAGTTGGCGTTGGACTGCAAGGAGTGTGTGATTCTGAGGGAGGTCGTGCATTCAAATGGTTCGTCAGGTTGTGGGTTGAGCTGGGGCGGAATTTTTCGATCCGATGCCCGTTTGGAAATCTAAGTCCGGGTTTAACCCTGTAGCGACACGTGGCGCGATCACAGCGGCACATGAAATCCCGTTATTTTTCTTTCTTCTTCCGTCGTTTATTCTCCTTCTCCTGCGAAATTATTTGAACCAACTGTGCTCTAGCGAACTGTGCTCGGAACTCCGGCGAACTGTGCTTGAAACTTACTGTCTTCCTGCGCATCCTCTTCGTCATCCTACCGAAGTCCGTTTCTACAGCCTCTCGTTCGAATATCCTCTACAGGTTAGTTTATGCCCTTGTTTTAGGGTTTCCTTGCTTACATCCTGCAATGTCTGACCGTGGCGATGGAAGACGATCTCACCATGATCTGTATAACGATCTCCTAGGAGATCACAAGGGTTTTCCACCATGGAGATCACTTTTGATCTCCATAGAGATCACTTTTGATCTCCATGGAGATCACTTTTGATCTCCTGGGAAATGTGGTCCAGACAGGAGATCATTATTGAAAAATCACTGATGAAATATGTTGTCCAGACAGGAGAGCAAAACTGTTCTCAACAGAGATCATAAGGTTTCTCTTTGTCGGAAAATCATTTTAATCTACCAGAAGATCAAAAATGATCTTCTGGGAGATCAAGAATGATCTCCTGAGAGATCAAGAATGATCTCCTGGGAGATCAAAAGTGATCTCCCAGGAGTGCAACATTTATTTGCATGTATATTACACTTGATTTCCTAGGAGATCATTTTTGATCTCCAAAAATGATCTCCACACAGATCATAAGTTTTCTTTTGTCGAAAAATCATTTTGATCGCCTAGGAGATCATTTCTGATCTCTTGGAAGATCATTTTTGATCTCCAAGGAAATCAAAAATGATCTCAACAGAGATCATAAGGTTTCTCCTTGCCGGAAAATCATTTTGATCTCCTGGGAGATCAAGATTGATCTCCTGGGAGATCAAGAATGACAACCCTAGGTACATCTATTTCGAAGTACAAAAGGTTATAAAATGGTATTCCATGAGCTCCGTTATTGACATACATGTATCTTCGCCATTCAGCTAGAATCCCGACAGTAGCGTAGAGTGATCTCCTGAGAAACCGACGTCAAAACTGAAAATATCTTGCAGGTAGAATCCACAGCCGTTGAAAGTCGAAATTTTTCGAGGGTTCAGAACAATGACGAAGAAGAATGGGCAATTATTCGGGAGAAGGATGAGATTTAGCTCCTGGTTATAAATTTTGCGCGGGACAAACAAAAGAAACGGCGGAAGAAGAAGAGAAATAGCGGGATTTAATGTGCCGCTGTGATCGCGCCACGTGTCGCTACAGGGGTAAACCCGGACCAAGATTTCCAAACGGGCACCGGATCAAAAAATTTCGCATCCGGTGCCCGTTTGTAAATCTAGGTCCGGGTATAACCCTGTAGAGACACGTGGCGCGATCACAGCGACACAAGAAGTCCCGTTATTTTTCTTCCTTCTTCCGTCGTTTATTCTCCTTCTTCTGCGAAATTATTCGAACCAACTGTGCTCCAGCGAACTGTGCTAGGAACTCCGGCGAACTGTGCTCAAAACTTACCGTCTTCCTGCACATCCTCGCCGTCATCCTACCGAAGTCCGTTTCTACAGCCTCTCGTTCGAATATCCTCTACAGGTCAGTTCCTGCCCTTGTTTTAGGGTTTCCTTGCTTACATCCTGCAATGCTTGGCCGTGACGATGGAAGACGATCTCTCCATGATCTGTATAACGATCTCCTGGGAGATCACAAGTGTTTTCCACCATGGAGATCACTTTTGATCTCCATGGAGATCACAGTTGATCTCCATGGAGATCACAGTTGATCTCCATGGAGATCACAGTTGATCTCCTGGGAAATGTGGTCCAGATATGAGATCATTATTGAAAAAACAATGATGAAATATGTTGTCCAAACAGGAGAGCAAAACTGATCTCAACAGAGATCATAAGGTTTCTCCTTGTCGGAAAATCATTTTGATCTATCAGGAGATCAAATATGATCTCCTAAGAGATCAAGATTGATCTCCTGAGAGATCAAGAGTGATCTCCCAGGAGTGCAATATTTATTTGCATGGATATTACACTCGATTTTCTAGGAGATCATTTTTGATCTCTTTGGAGGTCAAAAATGATCTCCACACAGATCATAAGTTTTCTCTTGTCGAAAAATCATTTTGATCTGCTAGAAGATCATTTCTGGTCTCCTGAGAGATTATTTTTTATCTCCCAGGAGATCAAAAATGATCTCAACAGAGATCATAAGGTTTCTCCTTGTCGGAAAAACATTTTGATCTCCCAGGAGATCAAGAATGATCTCCTGAGAGATCAAGATTGATCTCCTGGGAGATCCAGAATGACAACTGTTGGAACACCCTATTACTAATTTGGGTAAGGATCACTATGCTTGTCTTAGGATTCTAGTTGACCTAGTTGTATAGTTGAGAAGGTCAACATTAGAATGAGTCTAGGGTCTAGAACTTAGTTTTGAAGCTGCCCCAAGACCACTCCAAGATCAAGGATGAAGAGCTAAGTCTAAAGCAATCTTCGTCGAGCTCTGGTCGACGAATCGTCGAACTCAGTTCGACGCTCTCTGAGCTCAACTTCAACAAATCGTCGAACTCCGGTCGACGATCTTCGAGCTCAGATCGACTATCTGCTTTTAGCTAGCTTTTGCTTAATCGTCTAACTCCCCTCGACTATCGTCTAGCTCAGTTCGACGATGCCTCCTTCAGCTGTTTCTCAGGTCGCTGAGCTCAGTTCGACGATCTTTGAGCTCAGTTCGACGATTTCTGTCTGCTTATCTCAGTTCATCTCTGAGCTCAGTTCGACGATCGTAGAGCTCAGATCGACGATTCTTTGGAGAGATCAACGTCTTCAAGATTTCAAATGCTGCTGATCTTTTGGAATGTCTTTGAATATTATCAGCATTTATGACAGAAGATCTCCCAGCCGTTTGGAGCAAGTTTCAAGGTATCATTCAGAGAATGTTTGCTGGACTTTCCTCTAAAAGACAAGACCATTTATGGAAAGCATTTATGACTGACCAACGGTCATCTTTGGACAAGGAGAATATTCAGAAAATTAATTCTATTCCTATGGTCTTTTAGATATACAGGAATATAACAACAAAAAATAACACAGAGCTGATAGACAGAAAAAGTAGAAGAGAAAACACACAGAAGAATACTGTTAGCTGAAGAACAAGAAAACTACAACATCTAGATCTTCTAGCTGACTAAGTGTTCTTGCATCTTCATCTTAGATTTCCAGACACATCATCTTTCAACTGTTCTGCTGAAACCATTCTTTTCTGGAGATCAAGTTCTGAAGACCTATCACCCTTCTACAAAGCTTCTCTGCCTGAACCTCTCTACATCTCAGGGGGAGCTTTGTCATCTTCAATCCACTTGTGCTTCTCTCATTTGACTGAGAACAGAGAAGACAACTTCAACTTTCACTTTTTCTTTTCCTGCTGTAAAAGGGTTCTTGAACTCCCTTCAAAAGTTCTGTCTGGTTCTGAGAGCCTTGTCAAAACTCAGTGGTGGCAAGACACCTTATCAAAAAATCTAGCTTTGGTTTTTGAGCACCTTATCAAAAGCTCATTGGTGTCAGGACACCTGATCAACTCAGTCCTGAGTGGATTCCTACCAAGGGTGGTAGAAGAGTGGATGTACCCAGTTTTGGGGAACCACTATATTTCCTTGTGTCTTCTGGTTCTGCTTGTGTGATTTGTCTGCTGTGTGCTGTGTCCTTTTCCTTTCAGTTTTTAAGTTTCTGTTAGCACCTTACACTATAGCTTAAATAGAATTTTAATTTGTGCTATTTTAATAATTCAAAAATATTTTAAGTAAACTCTATTCACCCCCCTCTAGAGTTGAGATAGATCTTACCCTCACTTTCAATTGGTATCAGAGGGGGTTGGTTGCCCATACTGGTTAACACCTGAACCAAAAGATCCCTGATAAGATCAATCTCTGTAGAGGATTACTTTCTATACATCTATCTACTCATTTAGAGACATGGCACAGAACAAAGATTATGCAAGCACCAGACCACCAGTGTGCAACCTCTCCAAGTTTGCACTCTGGAAGGTAAGGATTAGATTGTATATGAATTCTATTGATGAGGATATCTTTAATTCTGTCTTGACAGTGTGTCCAACTCCACCAGCAAGCTCAAGTACAAGTGCTGTTCCACCTCCTTCTGGAACAGATGCAGATATAAAGAAGTGGAAGATTGCAGATGCTAAGGCTATGAACATCTTAGCCCAAACTATGTCTGATGACATTTTTCAAAAGGTAGCTGAATGCAACTCAGCCAAAGAAACCTGGGACAAACTCTCTGAAATTGTCTCAGGATCTGCTGATGAAAGAAAGGATAGAAGGTCTCATCTGATAAGTCAATATGAGAACTTCAAGAAAGGAGAAGGTGAATCAGTGGCTGACATGTACAATAGACTAAGTCTGATTGTCAATGAGCTAAAGACTCTGGACAAGGAAATCTCTTTAACTGAACTAAATGATAAAATCCTGATGTGCTTTCCCAGCACTTGGGATTCAAGAATCTGGCCAATCAAAGATGCCAGAAGTCTGAATGAGATTACCACTGAAGCTCTCCTGGGCAAGCTCAAATCCTATGAGCTGCTCATTAAAAATAGAGAAGAAGAACAGAAGGCTGCCTCTCCAGCCACAAGGAAAGAAAAGACCATAGCCTTCAGGGCTGCAGAAGAGGAGCCTGAAGATAAAGCCACAGGAAATGATGAGCTCATAAGTCTACTGGCTAAGAGATTCTACAAAATGGCCAGAAAAGATTTCAGAAAAAGGCCATACAAGGGTCATGATAAACCAAGGTATGATAAATCAAACAACACTGCAGAAATCATATGCTTTGGTTGCAGGAAACCAGGACACATTGTGCCTGACTGTCCAGAGAACAAGAATAAGGACAAGAGAGATAGAAGAGAAAGAAGAAAAGGAAAGGATCACAAGAAGAACAACTCAGACAAAGCCTCCTTCAGCAAAAACAAACATACAAGGAAGGGCTTTGTTGCTGAGACCTGGAGTGAGACTGAAGAGGAATCTGAAGCATCATCCAGTTCCAGTGATGATGAGGATGATGCAGATGAAAAGGAGTTCTGCATGATGGCTATCAATGCATCACAACAAAACTCTGATGAAGAATCAGAATCAGATTCAGACACTCACCCAGATGAAGATCAGGTAATCAATTCTTTTGATTTTCATTCTGAAGATTTCAAAAGTGAATTTAAGACACTATGCCTAGACCTATTAAAATCTGAGAAGGAGATAATATCTCTCAGGAATCAATTGTCTGAGCATAGTATCCTAAACTCAAAGAACCTCAAGCTCTCTGAGGAGTTAGAATGCTGTAGGGAGGAGATAGCTTCACTGAAAAGTGAACTATCAAAGGCCAAAAAGTTTGAAGAATCTCTAAATGGGAGGAGTATCAGACTTATGGACATCACAAGCACAGTGAACTCTAGATTCAATAGTACACTGGGTTTGGGTGCCTCCCCCAGCCAACCTATAGTGTTAACAACTCCAATCAAGTTTGTCTCTGACAAAGGAAAGGGAGTAGTAGAGGTGGCTAGGAAGAATGCAGACCTGCCAGAGAAAATTTCAGTTCAACAAAATGCGTCGAGCAGAGCTCGACGATCGTCGAACAGAGCTCGACGATCTAAGCACAGATCGTCGACCTCAGCTCGACGACACCCAAACTCTGAACTCAAGCACTATCGATCTTCGAACAGAGATCGACGATCTGACCCAAGATCGTCGACCTCAGATCGACGATCGTCGAACAGAGTTCAGCATTGTGAACACATTTTCAATGGCTCAGTCAAATTCAATCCTAGAAGCTGCACATCCCATGGACTCAACCCCTATACTGAGTGGATAGTAACTCCTAGGAGATACCATCCTGAAGGCTATAAGAGTCAACCTGGGATGTCCTTTATTTCAGAATTTAAAGGTTATCAACCTAGGCCCAAGGTTAACTGGGTCAAAAACAAATAAGCTGTTTTTGTGCAGGTGAAGACCTATCCAGCATCAAACCATCAATGGTATCTGGATAGTGGGTGCTCAAAGCACATGACAGGGGACAAGGACAATTTCACTTCCTTCAAAGCCAAGCTTGGACCCAAAGTAATTTTTGGAGACTCAAGTTTTGGAACTACAAAAGGATATGGTGCAGTCCAAATTGGCTCAGTCACCTTCAAAAGGGTGGCATATGTTGAAGGACTCAAGCACAACCTGATAAGTATCAGTCAATTGTGTGATGAAGGATATCAAGTAACCTTCAACAAAGCCATATGCAAAGTCCAGTCAGTGGATAACACAACTGTGTTGACAGGTAACAGAAGAGGTAACATTTACTTAGTGAATTTTCTTTCACCTGTAGTAGATATCTGCCTGTTTAACTCCATTTCAAAGCCAAACAATTTGTGGCATAAAAGACTAGGACACATTAACCTTAGAACCATTGCTAGGCTATCCAAAGACAACCTTGTTAGAGGACTACCTTCTGGTCCCTACAAGAAGGAAGAACTTTGCAAGGCATGTCAATTAGGCAAGCAAACTAAAAGTAGTTTTAACTCAATTAATAAGAGTGATTCACCTAGGATCTTGTACCTGTTGCATATGGATCTTTTTGGACCCATATCAGTGCAAAGCCTAGGAGGGAAATCCTATACTTTAGTGATTGTAGATGACTTCTCAAGATTCACATGGGTATTCTTTCTGAGGAAGAAGTCTGATAACTTCAAGTGTTTGACAGATTTTCTCAAATGCATTCAGATTGAGTTCAACACTCACATTGCCCTGATCAGAAGTGATCATGGGACAGAGTTTGATTCTCTTCTCATGCAAGAGTTCTGTCAAAGTGAAGGGATCAGGCACACTTTCTCAGCTCCTAGAACTCCTCAACAAAATGGGGTAGCTGAAAGGAAAAATAGAACCCTAATTGAATCTGCTACTACATTGTTGTCAGATGCTTACCTTCCTCTATCCTTTTGGGCTGAGGCAGTGAACACCTCCAACTATGTGTTGAACAGAAGCCTGATACATAAACTGAAGGGCAAGACTCCCTATAAACTGCTCAAAGGGAAGAAACCTAAAGTAAACTATTTTAAAGTTTTTGGTTGTATTTGCTATGTTCATAATAATGACAAGAAATATCTAGCTAAATTTCAAGCCAAAGCTGATGAAGGAGTGTTTCTGGGATACTCCATGATCAGTAAGGCCTATAGGGTGTACAACAAATCTTCTTGTAAAATTGAAGAGTCTGTTCATGTTGTTTTTGATGAAACTAACATGTCTTTCAAGGAGAAGAATGCTTCTACCATAGAACCTTTGCAGGTACATTCTTTAGCTGAAGACTTGAACAAACTGCAAGTTACTGAAAAGAATGACAGCAGTGATGATGAAGAAGAAGTTCAACATCTAAAAGAAAATCACCTTGAAGAACCAGTTGCTGTTCCACTAGAGGAAACAACAACACAGGCTGGTGAACAATCAACACCTCCTGTTGATTTAGTAACAATAAGAGATCATCCAACTTCCCAAGTTATTGGAGACATCTCAGCTGGTGTGCAAACCAGAAATCAGGTCAACCAGAACCTAATGCACACTTGCTTCCTATCTCAAATTGAGCCTCAATCCATTCAAGATGCAGAGCAAGATCCACACTGGATCATTGCAATGCAAGAGGAGCTGCATCAATTTGAAAGAAATCAGGTTTGGGAACTAGTGCCTAAGCCAAAAGATCATCCCATTGTTGGAACAAAGTGGGTCTTCAGAAATAAGCTGGATGATCAAGGAGTCATAGTCAGAAACAAGGCAAGGCTTGTTGCTCAAGGGTACTCTCAACAAGAAGGAATAGATTATGATCAGACCTTTGCACCAGTTGCAAGGTTAGAGGCCATCAGAATATTCCTAGCATATGCTGCTCACAAAGGATTCAAAGTATACCAAATGGATGTGAAAAGTGCATTTCTTAATGGGGACATCAAAGAGGAAGTCTTTGTTAGACAACCTCCAGGTTTTATCTCTCTAACTCACCCTGATTATGTTTACAGGCTGCATAAAGCATTGTATGGTCTCAAGCAAGCTCCCAGAGCATGGTATGAGACCCTAGCATGCTTTCTTCTGGAAAATGGTTTTATTAGGGGGAGAGTAGACCAAACTCTTTTTATTAGAACCCATAAGTCCCACACCCTACTAGTACAAATCTATGTAGATGATATCATATTTGGCTCTACTGATTCAAATTTGTGCAAGAGGTTCTCCAACCTAATGCATTCCAAATTTGAAATGAGTAGCATGGGTGAGCTCTCCTTCTTCTTAGGATTGCAAGTCAAACAACATGCTGAAGGCATCTTTATTTCTCAAGCCAAGTATGCAAAAGAATTGGTCAAGAAGTTTGGTATGTCTGAAGCATCTTGTATGAAAACACCCATGCCTACCAATGCTGTATTGGATGCTGATCAGCATGGGAAGCCAGTTGATCAGACAACATATAGAGCAATAATTGGCTCTCTACTGTACCTTACAGCTAGCAGACCAGATATAATGTTTGCTACATGCATATGTGTTAGATTCCAAGTTAACCCTAGAGAGTCACACCTAACACTAGTTAAAAGGATTCTTAGGTATGTAAAGAGTTGTCCAAATCTAGGACTCTGGTATCCAAAAGAATCAGGATTTGAATTAACTGGATTCTCAGATGCTGATTATGCTGGATGCAGAATAGACAGGAAAAGCACCAGTGGAACATGTCAGTTCCTTGGTGACAGACTTGTCTCCTGGTTTTGTAAGAAGCAAACATCTGTGTCAACTTCAACTGCTGAAGCTGAATATATGGCTGCAGGCAGTTGTTGCTCACAAATATTGTGGATACAAAATCAGCTTCTAGACTATGGTTACAACTTAGAGCAGTCAAAAATTTTCTGTGATAATACTAGTGCTATTTCTATAGCACAAAATCCAGTCCTCCATAGTAGGACAAAACACATAGAAATCAGGCATCATTTCCTAAGGGATAATGTAGAGAAAAACAAAATTGAACTTCAATATATTCCTACTGATTTGCAAAGGGGAGATATTTTCACCAAACCTTTGGATGAAAAGAAACACAGGTTCTTCCTAAATCAGTTAGGCATGATAGATGGAGGAAGTCTTAATTAAAATCCAAGATTTTGAAAAGCTAAAACAGACCAAGACTAGGCTAAAAAATTCTGTCTTTTGAATGAGTTTAGACTCTGAACTGCGCTCGACGTTTTCTCAAAAATCGTCGAACGGAGATCAACGATTTTCCAAAAATCGTCGACCGGAGTTCGACGAATTTGCTATCGTCGATCTGAGTTCAGAGCCTTCGCTAGATCTAGAATTTTTCTTATTCTGTTCAGAGGCCGTCGAGCTGAGCTCGACGTTTTTCAACATCGTCGAACGAAGATCGCCGATTTTGAAGACTCTTCAGATTCCCTCTGTAGCCTAAATCGTCGAGCTGAGATCGACGCTTCGTCGAGCTGAGCTCAACGACTTTCTTTTTCGCCGTCGAACCCTAATATAAAATCATCTTTCAGCCGTCGTTCTCCTTTTTACGCTTTCATACTCTGCAACTTTCTTCCTTTTCCCTCCAAATTTTCTACGCTTGGTCGTTTTTGGTTTTCTGTTGCAGGTACACATGGCTGATTTGAGTGCTGCCATCGCCAAGATGAAGTTCGACACCGGTTTCGACATAGACATAAACTCATTTGATGGAAGCGACCAGCGCTTCAAAGATGTTCTGAATCTATTCAGAGAACAACAGCTAATCCAGATAATGACTACCAGGATGAAGATTGCATCTGAGGAGATTAAGGAATGGTGTTATACCGCAGCAGATGAGACTGAGAACACTGTTGTCGGCACCATTAAGGGGACCCAGGTAATTCTATCCCCGGCTTTATTAACTGACGTCTTTCAACTCAGTACTGGAGAAGACTCCATTGATCTGTCTGGAGAGGAGTATGCCTCCATGTTAGATAGGATGGGTCATAATGTAATCAACCCTAATAAACTGCTGAAAAAGAATCTGGCTATAGAATTCCAGTTCCTGGCTGATGTAGTTGGGAAGGTGCTGTTGGCCAAGCACTCAGCGCATGACACAATCTCCAGGTATCAGTTCTGCCTGATGGGAGCCTTACTGGATAAGAAACACCTCGACTGGGGCTCCATCTTCTTCACCCTGATTAAGAAGAAGATAAGCAAGTCTGCAGTCAGTTTTGGAAGAATCTTGGGGGTCTTTCTGCACTCAAGGTGCCCTGACCTTTTGACCTCTTCTGGGATGTTCATCAATGCATCCAAGAGGCTCTCCTGTGCCCTCTTCAGTAAATGGGACAGGCAGATAATCAACCCCTCCAGGGCTGCTGCAATACTTCTATCAGGCACAAGGACCAATCTGGTCACTCCTCTAGTAAAAGAGCTGCATGCTTCTTCTTCTCCCCAAGCCATATCCACCCAAGCCACATATACCCAAGCCATCACCTCCTCACCACCAGTCTCCACCATTATTATCTCATCTCCCATTACCATTTCCTCACCTATGTCATCCCCTCCACCATCCTCCTCAGAGGTCTTCCATCCTCTCTTTTCCTATCCATTCCTCACTCAACCATCATTTGCCCTTTTAGAGGATTCCCTCATGGATGACTCTCCCTCTTCTCCTCCTGAGTCATCTTCCCTCCATCAAATGCTCACTGACATCCTCTCTCAACCCTCCTTCATACCCTCCTTTACTCTCCCACTCTTCTCCTCAACCTTCTCTATCCCCATCATTCCATCTTCTGAATCAACAATCCCTACTCCACCTACCTCCACCTTTTCAGCTTCAGTCACCATCCCTCCATCCAACTTGACTACTACCTCTGCTCAAGCCTCACTTGGGCATGTAGATCTTTCTAGCCTGGCTGACAGGCTCTATGAGTTGCTAGCTCCCAAGCTGGTATCTCTGCTGGAGTCCTCCCTGACTCCACTCCTGAAGCAAGTCCAGGAGCTGTCCACCAAACTTGATTCTTTTTCCTCCTCCCAGGCAATCCCTTCTACTGGGTGTCTTGGTTCACCTCTCTCTGAACCAAGGCAGGGGGAGATGCCTTATGAAGAAGTGATTGTGCCAGCTCCAGCTCCAGCTTCTACTCTCTCAGCAAGCTCAGGATGTGCTTTTGCACTTAATCTGCAGAGGTTGCTATCCAGATTTGATACAGCCTATCTAAGCTGTCTGCCTCCAATTACTGCTGAAGATCTGTCCAAGGCCATTGTGCCTGTACCTGTCTGTAATCCCAGCCAGATTGTTTCCTATATCAAGTCATGGAAGGCTGTGGATGTATCTGATGCTGCTACTAAGGCCACTGTGCCTCATTTTGTTGATACTGCTGCTGCTGACATAGAAATGATTCCAGCACCTAATGCTGAGGAAATTGTTGTTGAAACTGATGATGCTGATTCTGCTATCCCTGCTGCTCCTGCTCCTGCTCCTGCTCCTGCTGCTGCTGCAAAGCTCAAAGCTCAAGAAGAATATCTAAGAAGAATTGATGCTTTATATGATCAACCTCAGAGTTCTGAAAGTGATCAGTACAGAACTGATTCTGATGATTCTGCCAGCACAATTGCCAAAAAGAGAAAAGCCAGAAGTAAAGCAATGATGTCAGTTCCTCCTGCCAAAGCTAAAGACTCCAATGACATTCCATATTACATTCTGCATGACTGCCCCATCACTGAACCATGGATGCAATTTTCCAAGAACCAACTAAAGGCCATGAAAAAGAGAAGAAAGCTTGACAAATATGAAAAAGGATCATCTCAACATCAGCCTCCTCCTCCTCCTCCTCCAGACTCTGGATCAGGCTCAGCTCCTCAAGCTCCAGCTCCTAGACAAAGTTCCTCTCAATCCTATTCTAAGTATTACCAAAAGGGACAACATCAAAGAGGATATCAACCCAGAAGGGGTAGTTACAGAGGAAATCAAAGAGGACAGAGACCCTATCAAAGGGAAGGACAAGGCCATTCTGACTCTACTTCAGGTCCTTACCCTTACAAACTGAAAGACACAGTTGCTCCAAGGACCTCTCCTGCTCCTGAATCTCTCAACAAATATGAACCTGCTGTTCCATATGAGGATCCTGAGAACAATCCTGTGGCCTGGACTGCTAGGATGAAAGAGTTGGCTGCCCTTGATCAGATTAAGAAGGCTAGAGAACAAGGCAAAGAAATATCCAACATTACAACCTTATCAGAACAAAGAAAGAAAGAACTGGAAAAGTATGCTTCAAAGAAATTTTTCAATCCAGAAGAGTACATGAAGCTGCACCCAGAGGCTGTAGTTCCAAGGCCAAGATCTCAAACCTCTCTAGATGCAGAAGATGACAGAAGGTCCAAGAAAGAAGCTCTAAACCCTAACAGAGAAATTTTATTTAAAAAGGGAACTGAAAAGAAGTGATCTGTGTAAGCAAACATATCATCCACCTTTGGATATCTGCTCTATTTATCTGTGATATGCATTGCTGTTTCTCTGCATTTTGTATTTAACTTCTGTATTATTGAATGCTCTTTATGATTGTCTGTAAATAGTAATCCTAACCCAAATAGGGGGAGATTGTTGGAACACCCTATTACTAATTTAGGTAAGGATCACTATGCTTGTCTTAGGATTCTAGTTGACCTAGTTATATAGTTGAGAAGGTCAACATTAGAATGAGTCTAGGGTCTAGAACTTAGTTTTGAAGCTGCCCCAAGACCACTCCAAGATCAAGGATGAAGAGCTAAGTCTAAAGCAATCTTCGTCGAGCTCTGGTCGACGAATCGTCGAACTCAGTTCGACGCTCTCTGAGCTCAACTTCAACAAATCGTCGAACTCCGGTCGACGATCTTCGAGCTCAGATCGACTATCTGCTTTTAGCTAGCTTTTGCTTAATCGTCTAACTCCCCTCGACTATCGTCTAGCTCAGTTCGACGATGCCTCCTTCAGTTGTTTCTCAGGTCGCTGAGCTCAGTTCGACGATCTTTGAGCTCAGTTCGACGATTTCTGTCTGCTTATCTCAGTTCATCTCTGAGCTCAGTTCGACGATCGTAGAGCTCAGATCGACGATTCTTTGGAGAGATCAACGTCTTCAAGATTTCAAATGCTGCTGATCTTTTGGAATGTCTTTGAATATTATCAGCATTTATGACAGAAGATCTCCCAGCCGTTTGGAGCAAGTTTCAAGGTATCATTCAGAGAATGTTTGCTGGACTTTCCTCTAAAAGACAAGACCATTTATGGAAAGCATTTATGACTGACCAACGGTCATCTTTGGACAAGGAGAATATTCAGAAAATTAATTCTATTCCTATGGTCTTTTAGATATACAGGAATATAACAACAAAAAATAACACAGAGCTGATAGACAGAAAAAGTAGAAGAGAAAACACACAGAAGAATACTGTTAGCTGAAGAACAAGAAAACTACAACATCTAGATCTTCTAGCTGACTAAGTGTTCTTGCATCTTCATCTTAGATTTCCAGACACATCATCTTTCAGCTGTTCTGCTGAAACCATTCTTTTCTGGAGATCAAGTTCTGAAGACCTATCACCCTTCTACAAAGCTTCTCTGCCTGAACCTCTCTACATCTCAGGGGGAGCTTTGTCATCTTCAATCCACTTGTGCTTCTCTCATTTGACTGAGAACAGAGAAGACAACTTCAACTTTCACTTTTTCTTTTCCTGCTGTAAAAGGGTTCTTGAACTCCCTTCAAAAGTTCTGTCTGGTTCTGAGAGCCTTGTCAAAACTCAGTGGTGGCAAGACACCTTATCAAAAAATCTAGCTTTGGTTTTTGAGCACCTTATCAAAAGCTCATTGGTGTCAGGACACCTGATCAACTCAGTCCTGAGTGGATTCCTACCAAGGGTGGTAGAAGAGTGGATGTACCCAGTTTTGGGGAACCACTATATTTCCTTGTGTCTTCTGGTTCTGCTTGTGTGATTTGTCTGCTGTGTGCTGTGTCCTTTTCCTTTCAGTTTTTAAGTTTCTGTTAGCACCTTACACTATAGCTTAAATAGAATTTTAATTTGTGCTATTTTAATAATTCAAAAATATTTTAAGTAAATTCTATTCACCCCCCTCTAGAGTTGAGATAGATCTTACCCTCACTTTCAACAACCCTAAGTACATCTATTTCGAACTACAAAAGGTTATAAAATGGTATTCCATGAGCTCCGTTATTGACATGCCTGTATCTTCGTCATTCAGCTAGAATCCCGACGGTGGCGTAGAGTGATCTCCTGAGAAACCGACGTCAAAACTGAAAATATCTTGCAGGTAGAATCCACAGCCGTTGAAAGTCGAAACTTTTCGAGGGTTCAGAACAATGACGAAGAAGAATGACAATTATTCGTGAGAAGGATGAAATTTAGCTCCTGGTTATAAATTTTGCGCGGGAGAAACAGAAGAAACGGCGGAAGAAGAAGAGAAATAGCGAGATTTAATGTGCCGCTGTGATCGCGCCACGTGTCGCTACAGGGTTAAACCCGGACCTAGATTTCCAAACGGGCACGGATCAAAAATTTCGCTAAGCGCGGAAGGTGTTTTTATTTTCTCGGGTTTTAAAATAAATTAATTTGTTGATTTGCAGGGCCGAAGAGTATGCGACTGAGTATTCATGGGACCGTTGGCCGGTTCTATCATGCGACGCTGGATGTCAGCTATTATGCGGACGGCTACTCTTCTGTTGTGGAGCATTCTTACATTGAGTTAGTTCTCCTGACGCATCTGTTTTTTTCTTCTTTCTGATTCATCTTTCTACCTCTTAAATTTTGGTTACAATAGTCAATAGTGGTGGGGTATGAACGGTGGCGGTATGAACTTTAGTTAAGGCCTATTTGATGGTACTGATCCAGAGCCAATGTCTAGAATCCACGTGGCACAGAGCCGGACTATGGCCAAATCCTGCGCAAAATTTGTGATTCGCCCAAATTCCACGCACTCGGCCGGTGAAATATAAGATCGTGGACTCGCCAAACAATAGCAAATCTGTAGCAATGGTCCACCGGATGAGCGACACGATTCCGCCCACTCAAATAGGGTTATAGTAAACCTAGTGATACTAGTAAATACGCATTTTGAAGTTTGGTGGGCATTTTTGGGGCTCAGATTCCACTTTTTGATGTGTTGACGTTCACGATTGCTAAAGCTTTATCGCGCTGGCATAATTGTGGTGATGTGACGATCCAAACGTCAGTATGAGAAAATGGCGTTTGGAACTGCACATGCCCAAACACAACCTATAGTTTTCATAAACACATTCACAATAACCACCGTTTTCTCAAAGATCCTCTTTAGGGTAGAATGATAATCCCATAAAGGTGGAAACATTTATAATAGCTATTTCTTTCTTTTTCTTATGATTTGCTATGAAAAATATATATACCATTGATGAAAATCTATTGCTCATAAAAACGTTTTTCAAAATTGTGTTTGAAGCAACATCGGAGCATAAATCATATATGAAGTAGACAATCACCATCACATGGAGTTTCTATTTTACTTTTATTATAGCTATTTTTTATGTTTAAATGTTTTGTAATGTTTATAATGAAGATTGAGTGGTATATATTCGCTAATGTGACTCGTTAAAAACAAAATATACACTTGAGTATCCTTGTCGGAATAGCTTTGGGAAGAGATTTCTATTCACGTGTTCTATTCCTTTCACTCACTTTGGATAATCTTCAATCCTTAAAGATGTGTGTACAACTCATATTCGTTGAGGGCGGGCCCGTTCAATACAAGTCAACAGACGAAAGCGGTCATTAGTCATAGGACGGGTAGCCCTGTTAGTCGCTATTGTTGGGTTCATTGTCCACAATATCCTAGATTTGAGCAAGTCAATCTTGTCAATGATATACATATAGTTGTCAATGATATACATATAGTTGTAATTGACAGTGATGTGACAGGTGGTCACAAAGTGAAAATGCTGGAAAAGCAAGAATTTGTCTAAGTCCACAGACATTGAGTGGAGTTGACTCGCTCACCACCATACAACTATAGGCAGAAATATGACTAAATAGTTTGGCGTTGAGTGATGAAGACACTCAACGCCATACAGCAAAAAAACTGTGAGTTGAACTGAGTTCGGAGTTCGTCGAACTGAGTTCAATGTTCGTCGAGGTGAGCTCAGCGTTCGTCAAACTAAACTTAGAGTTTGAGATTCTGAGTTCGTCGAACTCAGTTCAGAATTTATCGAACTAAGTTCAGAGTTCGTCGAGCTGAGCTCACCGTTCGTTGAACTCAGTTCATCATTTGTCGAACTCAGTTTAGAGTTGAGTGAGGCAGGCTGAGTCAGTCAATGCCTAAGGTTTAAGAGACAGAAAAGTGGCTAAGTCTACAAGCATTGAGTGAAGGTCATTCACCCAACGTCATAGCCTCATAAGTGTTGAGTAACACTCAGTCAGTCAAAGCTAGTGTTTCTAAACACAGAAATTTGGCTAAGTACAAAAGCGTTGAGTGACGTATGCTCACTCAATGCTCTCAACGCCTAAGATGCAGAAAGCTTTTCT
Source organism: Platanthera zijinensis (assembly GCA_039513925.1). Lineage (NCBI taxonomy): Eukaryota > Viridiplantae > Streptophyta > Magnoliopsida > Asparagales > Orchidaceae > Platanthera > Platanthera zijinensis. The sequence continues at coordinate 132,620,816 of CM077079.1, read as the reverse complement.
CAGACAAAAAGCGTTGAGTGATGAAGACACACTCAACGCTCTCAACGCCAGAGAAGTAGGAAGATTTTTGCTAAGGCAAAAAATGTTGAGTGAAGTATGCTCACTCAACGCTCTCAACGCCTAACTTACAAAGTGCATAGGCTAAGGCACAAGGCGTTGAGTGAGCTGTGCTCACTCAACGCTCTCAACGCCAGGCTGGCAAAAAAGGCTGCAGAATTGGTTAAGGCTAAAAGCATTGAGTGAAGCTTGCTCACTCAACGCTATCAACGCCTAGATAGACAGAATTATGTATAAGTGCTTTGGCGTTGAGTGAAGCTCATTCACTCAACGTCTATTCTACTGATGCTCGATTTTGGCTAAGTCCACAGGTGCTGACATCAGCAAAATCGACAAAGTCAACTAAGTTCAAATCAAACAGAACACGAAAAACTCCGCCGAGAAGCTACTGTACGTCTTCTTCCGTTAAAGCAAGGCGCAGCTGGAAGCTGCAGGTTGGGGCTCACTGATCTCTAAGAGCTGTTGATCAACAAACTACAAAAGGATGAGATGGCCAAGACACAAGATAACTTTTAGACATTATCAACATAAAAAGGATAGCAGCCGACTTCATCTTCCTCGTCATTGCTGCATGTAAAAAGCTTGAAGCTCTCCTGCAAGAAAAAGTTCAGATAACTGTGCAGTCTCCATCTACCGTAGTAAGATCAAAAATAGTTCTGAAGAAAGAAAAACCTTCAGCCTTTGGCAGGTTCAGTAAGCTGCTTGAAGACTCAAGATCAACCGATCTTTGGCCTTCTACAACAAGTTCAGGAGTCAGCTTCTGAGTTCCTCCAGCAAAATTTTTCTCTACTGTGAGGAGAGTTAGAGCAGAAATTTCTCAGCTCTAGTTGTTGATACAAAGAAATTTCTCCGTATCAAAGTTAATTAAAATATTTCTTGTTGTAGGATCCTTTTAGATCTGAGCTGTAGGGCCTTGGGTCTGAGGTAGGGCAAATTTACTTGAGCTGTAGGAGAGGGATCCTCTCTAAGTGTAGGATCCTGCTGGGATCTGAGGTAGGTGAGTTTTACTCACTAAGAAGTAGGGCAATATTTCCCGAGCTGTAGGAGAGTGAATCTCTCTGAGTTATAGGAGCAAGTTTGCTCTAAGGTAGAGCTATCCTCCATAGCCTGAGTGGTAGGGCTTAATTGCCTGAGCTAGGTGATACTTGTATCACTGAGTGTAGGCTTTTGTGGCTGAGGTGTAAGTCTTAGAGGAGACTGAGAGATCCTGAGGGATCTGAGGTGTAAGCTCCTTGGAGCATTGTTTTGGAGAAGTGCCTTGACTAACAGGAAGTTAGCAAGGTGGGAGGAGAGTGAATGTACCCATAATTTTGGGAAAACACATTAAAAATACTTGTGTGCTTTTCTGTGATTATTTTTTATTTGCAGGTTCTTAAAAAGCTTTCATCTATTCAATCACAAAGTAACTCAAGAAGAAACAAAAAGAAACTCAAAAGACCAAGACAAACCTATTCACCCCCCCTCTTGATTGCTAGTTATCTTGAAAATAAGAACTTTCAAGTGGTATCAGAAGGAGGTTGCTTAAAAAGGAATTTAACAATCTGAGTGATCTCCAAAGATAGCTGTAGTTAAGTGATCATGGGATCTGGAGAGAGCCAGAGAGAGCTGAGTTCCATGAAACTCCCCATCTGCAGGGAGTATTTTGGAATATAGAAAGAGAGGATGAGGCTATTTAAGGAAGCTTATGATCCAAGGATCTTTTCAACAGTCAGGGAGGGACCTATCATTCATATGAAGGTATCTGCTCTAGATGCCAACATAAAGACACAAAAAAACATACCCTGAAATGACAAAAGATAAGGTCATCTTAGCTGGCTTGGAGAAGAGAGCACAGAGCATCATTGCGAGTGCAGTAGATGACTCAACTTTTTAGAACTTGGTTCACTGCCAAACCTCCAAGGAGATGTGGAATACTCTTGTGGTCTACATGGAGGGTACTGAGGGGTAAGGGATGATAGGAAGTCTCTGCTCAATCAGGAGTATGAGTCTTTCAGGCAAATCTGAAAGAGAACATAGCTGTCTGCTATGAAAGATTTTTTAGGATCATTGTTGGGATTTGTCTCCACAATACCTCAGATTTGTAGGAGGTCAGACCTTGAACTAAGATGAATTAAGGTGTATTTGATGCTGTATTTAAGTTGTATGTGTGCAGGTTCTTAATGCCAAGTGTAGACCAATGTCAGTCTATAATGGGTCACCAAACACAGGACCATACAATGTAATCCCTCATTGTGTGATCCAAAGTGTTGGCCCATGCATAGCCTCTCTATTGGGATACACTTCCTACATGCACTTGGAATGGTGGACTCAAGTATTGAAGTATGTTTTTCAGAAGAAATTTTTCTAAGTCCATATACTCGAGTAGTACCCTTCATATACTCGAGTAAGTGACTTAGTACTCGAGTAGATCCTTGGACATACTCGTGTAGACTCTATATACTCTTGTAGATAAGTTTATACTCGAGTAGATAGTCAGTCACTCGAGTAGATCATTTCTTATACTCGAGTAAATCCTTCTGTTCTTAATCCAGAAATTTTTCTAAGTCCACATACTCGAGTAGTACCCTTCATATACTCGAGTAAGTGACTTAGTACTCGAGTAGATCCTTGGACATACTCGTGTAGACTCTATATACTCGTGTAGATAAGTTTATACTCGAGTAGATAGTCAGTCACTCGAGTAGATCATTTCTTATACTCGAGTAAATCCTTCTGTTCTTAATCCAGAAATTTTCTAAGTCCACATACTCGAGTACTTCTCTAGTATACTCGAGTAAGTGGGTCTGTACTCGAGTAAGTTGGTTTACATACTCGAGTAGACTGTATTCACTCGAGTAAGTGATAACTTGTACTCGAGTGGTTGGTTAGTTACTCGAGTAAGTGCCTTGTTTATACTCGAGTAGTTCTGTTCTTCCCATTTCAGAAATATTCTAAGTCCACATACTCGAGTAGTTCCCTATATACTCGAGTAAGTGACTCTGTACTCGAGTAGTTATTTTTCATACTCGAGTAAGTCAATGTTTACTCGAGTAGTTGTTCTAAGATACTCGAGTAGTTCATTTTCCCCTCACTCGAGTAGTTCTCCTAATATACTCGAGTAGTTCTTTTTCTCTCACTCGAGTATCTGTAACTCTTGTACTCGAGTATTTATTCACACTTTATCTGAAATTTTTCTAAGTGTTTTCACTCGAGTATCTACTCTCATACTCGAGTAGTTCGTACATCACTCGAGTATTGATCTCTGGATCACTCGAGTAGTTTTCTCTTCTCTTACTCGAGTATGCCAATCCTTTCCACTCGAGTATATAACTTCTCTTACTCGAGTATGCCAATTCTTGTCCACTCGAGTATATACCATCTGATACTCGAGTATGTATCTTCTATGACTCGAGTATGTCTGTTCAAATCTTTCCTGAAATTCTCTAAGTCAATGTCACTGTACATTTCGATTTGATCCTTTCTGATAGGTCCACGTGTCATCATTAATGATTCTTATGACCGTTGGAGTCTACCTATAAATAGGTCACTTCAGATTTGACTATTATCAATTCCTTCATAGATTATTATTTTAAGAAAGAGAAAGAGAACAATCCCGTGAACCCTAATTCTTCAAGTCGCCGCCGCCGCCGCCATTAACGTTCACGGAAGAAGCTCTGGATCGACGATCTCCGATCTATGTTTTCAACTCTGATTCTTCAGCGATCCAGACGCAAGACAATCACTCGATCTCGCCGCGCCTTAAAGATTCCAGATCTATTTTCTCGATCGAGGTGATTTAGTTTTTTTCAAATTTGTGGATCTCTCTCAAGTCGTCTTCAACTTCTCTGATCAAGCCAAAGCTCTTAAGGAAGAAGACTGTCAAGATCCAGATCTGAGATTATTGTTTGTATTTTTTAAACAAATTATTGTGTAGGAGTTTTTCTCCGAGATTCGTAGGAAGGCTTTTGCTTCCGAGTTTTGTAGATCCAGTTGGATCGAGTTTTGTAGGAACGTGGTTCCGAGGTGTAGGATTGTTTTCAATCCGAGATAGTGGAGTAGCCGAGTCTAGTGATTTGCTAGATCGGTGAGGAAAGTGGACGTACCCAAAATTGGGGAACCACTATAAATCTCTTGTCGTCTGTGATTGCTTGATGTGTGCTGTGTTAGTTTTTAATTCCGCATTTGACACGCATTTCACCTATTCACCCCCCTCTAGGTGATTTAGCCTAACAAGTTAGACCTCTCAATCATAAATGAGCTAAAGACCTATGGGAGAGTCTTCAATAATTATGAAATAAATGACAAGTTTCTCAGATCTCTCACTAGAGACTGGGATACTAAGATCTGTGTCATAAGAGAGGTGGCCAAGCTTGCTGAAACTCCTCCCCAAACATTATTTGGAAAGTTGGTCTCCTATGAGATGCAGCTAGCTGCCAGGAAAGAGGAGGAGGCCACCAGCAAATTCCAAGCCAAGGAAAAGTCCTTGGAATTCAGAGTAGAAAGCACAAGGAAGGGCAAGGAGAGGATTCTCTCTCCTCTAAGAAGACCATCTGAGTCAGACAACTCGGAATCAGAAGCATCAGATAGCAGCATGTCTGATGAGGATTTTGTAGCTTTCTTCAGGCAACTCCAGAGGCTGATGAAGAAAAAGCATTGGAAGAAGAAGCCTTCCAATTCCACTCATCACAGGAAGAATTAGTCCAAGACTGACAGGTATGGTTCTAAACCTAATAAATATAACTTTTCTAAATTTGTTTGCTACTATTGCAGCAAGCTTGGGCATATGATAGCTGACTGCCCAGAGAAGAGAAAGGAGGCTGAGGAGAAGAAGCAACATCAATACAAAGGGAAGAAGGAGAAGTCCTTCATTGCTAAGAAAAAAAAGACTTGGACAGACTCATCATCATTTGAGTCTGAAGAAGAGGAAGCCTACATTGGGCTAGTTGTTGTTGCTGCTAAAGATTAAGTTATTACAGCAGGAGAAGTTAATCCTCTAGTGAGAATAGGAATCAGGGCCCCTCTGATACTATCAGACAGTGACTCAGAGGAGGATGAGAATTCCCACAGCTACAGAGGGCTGATGGCAATGAAAGATGAAAAGGGAAGCCAGGATCAGCCTGGTTAAAGCAAGGTATATTCTTTACCCAATTCTTCTTCTATGTCTGGGTATGAGACCAGTCCTTGCTCAAAAACCTCTTCACCCAGTGGTGAAGAAGATTCTGGATCTGAAGGAGATGTCAATCAACTGATTGACAAGTATGGAGAACTTCTGAATGCCTTTAAGAAGGTCAAGAAGTTGTCTAAGAAGCAAGCTAAAGAGATTTCATCTCTTAAGCTTGCAGTTGCCCAGCAGACTGTAACAGCTAATCTGCTGGATCAGAAAGCTAGGAAAATAAGCCAGTTGAAGTCCCTCTTGGACATCCAGATAGCCTCCATCAAGCATAAGAACTGTCTCATCAGGGAGCTTGAAGATAGGTTGAGAAGGAGAAAAGAATAGTGGCTAACTATTCTAAGCCAAGTACAGTACTACCCTTGATAGACACCTTCTCCTCTCAAAAGGGTAAGAAAGGATTGGGATTTAAGGGAAGCATAAGAGCTGCTCCTTCCAAAAGGAAGGGGAAAGCTCCAGCTCAACCTATTGCTTTCAAGCCTCTCATTCTTTTTAGAAAAGTTCTATTACCTTCTAACAAGTATGACCAGGAAAGCTCCTGTGGTCAGTAGGAGAATTGTTGTTCCTTAGGGGTGAACAAAGATGTTCACTGCCATGGTGAAAGCTCTAGTCGGGTGAGTACCTTTATGGCTGCCCATGAGAAAACTCAAATGGCCCAAACTGGACCGTTTGTTTTTGGTTCTTCAGCTCCAACACTCAAAAATATTGCTGCAGCCAAGGCTCTGAATCTGACAGCTAAGGCTCAGACTAAGGACATGTCTAACAGTCAGGCTGATTTAGGCATTTCTGATGCCATCAAAAGCATGCTCTCTAAAAAGAAGCATGCTGTTAATAACACTCAGAGCAGACCAAACAAGCCAGCTAGAAGACTTGCCTTCTGTCAAATTCTAGCTGAAAGAAATCAGAAAAGGGCTGCAACACATCCTCCTCCTGTTAATATTGTTGTTAACCAAGTTGCATGACCTACACAAAGAGAATATATAACATACATGACTATTGGTGCTGTGGTAAGATAGGGCATTTTGCCATTGACTGCTGGCACAATCCCAATGTGGCCAGAGCTAGGGTCAGTCCACCTATCAGAAATTCTGTTGGTGGACATGTTTAGTTTCATACTAATATGCACCTAGGACCCAATTGATATTGGGGTCCTAAGGTTAAGTAAACTGTATATTGCAGGTTAGTCCAAGAGGCCATACCCCTATATGATACTTGGACAGTAGTTGTTCCAGGTACATGACTGGGACAAGGAGCAACTTGAAGGAGTATACTCTAGTAAAAGATGGACCCAAAATAATCTTTGGTGGTTCAGATAGAGGGGTAACAAAAGGCTATGGTAAGATCACCAATGACATAGTCACCATCACTAAGGTGACTTATGTTGAAGGGTTGCAACACAACCTTATAAGCATAAGCCAGTTCTCTGATCTTTGCTATGTTATTGTCTTCCACAAGGATGAGTGTCTAATTAGGAGGTCAAGCGACCAAGTGGTCATCTTGACAGGCACTAGGAGTGAGAATGTTTATTGCTTAAACTTTCTATATTGAGATACAGATTCTCCTATCTGTCTAGTAGCAAATGAGAGAGCCTCTTATTGTGTCCTATGACACAATAGGCTAGCCCAGGTAAATTACAAGACTATTGGTAAGCTCTTCAGTCAAGAACTAGTTAGGAATGGTCCCAATGTGAAGTGCTCCAAGGAGGGCATTTGCTCTGTTTTTCAAAAGGGCAAGCAGACAAAAACTTCCTTCAAGGGTATTGGGACCAAAGATTCTGTGAGTTGCCTATATCTCTTGCATATGGACTTGTTTGGTCCTATGTCAGTTCATAGTCTTGGTAGGAAGGTCTACACCCTTGGTGGTTGATGACTTTTCCAGGTTTCCTTGGGTATTCTTCCTAAGGAGAAAGAATGAAACCCTTAATATCTTTACTAAGTTTATCAAGCAAATTCAGAATGAGTTCAACAGCTCTGTGGTCAAAATTAGAAGTGACCATGAGACTGAATTCCAGTCTGATAGCATGACAAGGTTCTATGAAGAACATGAGATTCATCAAGAATTCTCTTCATCTAGAACACCCCAGCAAAATTGTATTGTTAAGAGGAAAAATAGAACTCTCATAGAGGCTGGAAGGACTCTATTGAATGATACATCTCTCCCAGAATATTTCTGGGCTGAGGTAGTCAATACTACATGTCATGTCCTCAACAGAGCCTCTATCACCAAGAACCTCAAGAAAACTCCCTATGAGATCTTGAAAGGCAGAAAATCAAACCTGAGCTATCTCAGAATCTTTGGTAGTAAGTGTTATGTGCTTCATAATGAAAAGTCCTATGTGACTAAGTTTGCTGCCAAATCATTTGATGGAATTTTTGTTGGGTACAATAATTATAGAAAAGTCTATAAGATCTACAACTTGAAAAGCCAAGTTGTAGAAGAATTAGTTCATGTAATCTTTGATGAGTCTACTATGATTAACCATGAGCTATCAAACTCCTCTTGTAGTACTGCAGGTACAAAATAGATGATGTATAAACTAACCATTAAGGAAGCATCACCAGTCATCCAAGATGAAGTGGATACTCAAGAAGATCTACCAGTGACACTTGGAGTGGATGAAGATCAACAAGAGGTTGCACCTGAATCTGCACCTATTGCTGATACTGAAAGAAGACTGCCACCTGCAGTCAGACATATGTGAGATCATCTAGCACACCAGATCATTGGTGAGGCAAGCCATGCAGTAATAATAAGGAGCAGAAGTCTAAACACAGCCATGTACTCAAGCTTTCTGTCACAAGTAGAGCCCAAGAAGTTTGAAGAGGCCAACATAGATCAGCATTGGATTGGAGCTATACGGGAGGAACTAAACCAGTTCAAGAGGTGCAAGATCTGGAAGATGGTTCCCAGACCACAGGACATAATGTCATTGGAGTCAAGTGGATCTACAGAAACAAGCTTGATGAAAGTGGCATTATAATCAAGAACAAAGCAAGGCTAGTGGCTAAGGGGTACATGCAAGAAGAATGTATTGATTTTCATCAAACTTTTGCCCATGTAGCAAGATTGGAGGCCATCAAACTGTTCCTTGCATATGCTGCACACAAGGGATTCATTGTCTATCAGATGGATGTGAAGTCAGCCTTCCTAAATGGTGACTTAAAAGAGGAAGTCTATGTTGAGCAGCCTCCAGCTTTTGTAGTTCTTAACTCGCCTGATTATGTTTATAGACTTAGGAAAGCACTATATGGGCTGAAGCAAGCCCCTAAAGCATGGTATGAGACTTTGTCTAGCTTCCTTTTTGAGAACAAATTCTCAAGGGGGAAGATAGACAAGACTCTATTCCTAAGGGAATCTAAGGGTAAGATCATCCTAGTTCAGATCTATGTAGATGACCTCATCTTTGGATCTACTGATGACAACCTATGTTGGAAGTTTGCCAAACTTATGCAGGGGAAGTTTGAGATGAGCAGTATGGGTGAACTTAAGTTCTTCTTGGGTCTCCAAGTAAGACAAACTGATGATGGTTTATCCATATCCCAGTCTAAATTCACTAGAGAGTTAATACAGAAATTTGGTATGGAGAATTCCTCTACCATGAGAACTGCTATGGGATCAAGTATGCCCATATGCAAGGATGAGACAGGGAAATCTGTTAATGAAACTTTATATAGGGGATAATTGGTTCCCTTCTTTATCTAACTGTTAGTAGGGCAGACATCATGTATGTTACATGTGTTTGTGTTAGGTATCAGGCTTGCCCCAAAGAATCTTATTACTCTGATGCAAAGAGAATTTTGAGGTATCTTAAGGGCACACCAGATCTTGGCCTATGGTATCCTAGGAATGGGGAATTTGAACTAACTGGCTATTCAGATACAGACTTTGTAGGCTGCAAGGAGGACAGGAAGAGAACTTCTGGCACCTGTAAATTTCTAGGTGGAAGGCTAGTTTCATGGAGCAGCAAGAAGAAAACTGTAACATCCCAAATCTAAAGAGTAAGTGCAGGTTGGGCAACACGTCCTGGGACACGGACGTGTCCCAAGCTGTGTCCTGCTCTGTGTTGTCGAGTTGACACACAGCCTGTCGAGTGCTCGACGAAATTCACTCGACGTTTGTCGAGAGGGTACACGGCCTGCGACACAGACGTGTCCTAGGCTGTGTCCTCCTATAGGTCGACGAACTTCATTCGATGAAATGCACTCGACGATCCTCGAGAGGCAAGCCGAGTTGGGTGCACGGCCTATTACACGGGCGTGTCAGAGGTCGTGTCCTTCTCTGGATTTGGCAAGGGCAATGAGGCCTGGTGAACACCGGCTAGACACGGGCGTGTCCGAAGCCGTGTCAGGGCACATGGCCTGTGACACGGGCGTATCACATGGTCGTGTCCTGTTCAGGTTAAGTCGGTTTGTATGCCGCTTAAGGTACATGGCTTGTGACACGGGCGTGTCACAAGCCGTGTTAGCCCAAAAATAGAGGTTTCAGAGCGATTTATTGCCGTTCATTTCCTTCAACTGGGATATAATGGACCAGGCTTCTCCCTACTGTATAAGGGCAGGGGTTGAGAGATAACTCTCATTCAATCTTGTTCATTCTCTTTCTAAAAGAGATAGTGAGAAGGGAGAGCAAGGAAGGAAGAGGAGAAGGGATCCGGCCGCCGGTGGAGCTTTAGAGTTCCTAATTGAGAGTCGAGTCCAGATTTGTGGAGGCAAGAGCATTGCGGTGCTTTCTTTCCAGCTAGATTTCCATGGCTCAAAAGAGGTCGTCAAGGGTAACAATCTTTCTTCCTTGGACATGTGAAGTCCTTTGGAATGTGCATGGATTTTCCCCACCAAAGGGTGGCTTTTGAGGGATTTCCTTGGGTTGATTCTTGAAATCCCCAGTCTTGCATATAGATCCGAAAATGTGTAGTACAGAATAGGCATGCTGTGTGAAGCCCATCTGGACAGGTTGGTCTGGATTGGTGATGATTCATTTGCGCACCGGAGATGACTCCGCGTATAAATGTGTGGTTTATGGAGTCGATGGGCTGTGCCTGTGAAGGGTAGTAACAGGAAGTACTGGAGTGGAATTCCAGGAAAATACCCTCGTGATTCTTGTGTTGTATGTTATGTTTGGGTTGAGTTTGGGTGCAGAAAGAGAGTTCTGTTAAACTCGTCAAGCGATCGTGAGGGATGCTAGCATTAACTCCCCTTTTTGGATTGTGAAGCCAGTCATTGGAGGACAGTGTGGCTATTGTGAGATGTGTGCTCTTAAAAAGGCTTAGTGCTAAACAGGAAAGGTGAAACCGACCCGCGCCTGTAAACTGGCCATGAGTACTTCGGTATTCGACGATGGCATGACGACTTGAGCAACGGGGGGTGACAGATCTGTACCTGCGTTATGTCAACTGTACAAGAGAGCGTCAAGGCATTGAGCTTTCATCAGTGACATAATGAGAGTCTTAGGCCTACGCGCCATTAAGACTAATTGTTCAACTTTACCATTGGGTTTCGTACCTTGAACGGTAGTGGGACCCTGGTATTCCGGTACACCAAGAATGTGCCCTGAGTGCACAGAGCGTCGGGTCGCATGGCCGGCGTTTGTGATGTATTTGTTGTGTGTGAGGGCACAATGCGTGATATATCTGCTTGTGAAATGCTATGCTTGTAGGGAAGGAATGTCACTGCCCCTGGAAAGGGGTAGGGTCATTATAAATTGGTCAGCTGAATGCTAACCATTGCCTTGTTTGCCATTGTTATGGTGGGTTATCCCTGTGCAGGTGCTGGAGAGCCGAGCGGGAAATAGATGACTGAAGTCCCTGCTGCTACTGCTGCTGGCCCTCGAAGGCTAGCAAAGAATCTTATGTTATGTTCATGTGTGGCCGGCCTGCATGCCGATGTTTGTAATCCATACTTGTAAACCGAAACTGTAAGGCCTTAAGGCCAAACATTTATGTATTTGATGTACATTCCTACGAGAGTATATATAAATGTGGTTATTTATATAAGTGGACATTCATGGCTGGAGTTCAATATTAACGTTAAAATCTTCCGCTAGTATGCTATGTGTTAGGATGCGTACCTGTTTTGGTATTAACCTGTGACCTCGCCTCCTGTTTGTGGCATATGGTGTGGGGCCCTGACCGGACCTTCTATTATATGTTATTTAACGGATGGGGTCGTTATATTTTGGTATCAGCTTATCCCGGTCTTCCTCTTTTGAATTCATGGTCGAATTCTTTTGTGGGGGTGACAAGCACGTGTATGTGCGGCCCGCTTAAACTTTAATAAACTCTTGAATGTCTACTAAGGAATGCAAATACACTTGTTTAAGGAACCTGCGCGTTGTGATTGCTTGTGCAAGGTCGCTAATGTGTTTCATGTTCACCTATAGGTGGCTCGTAGTGGTGTTGGGCAGTCTGAGCCCCAGCGTTCTGATGAGAGTGCGGCACCAGCTGAGGGTCCTACACCTCCTCCTTCTGCAGAAACAGTCTGCTTAGTTGCTGAGGCACTATTTGCCATGATTCATGCACAACTAACTGGATAGGCGCAGACGGCATTGGTGCCAGAACGGGTTGAGCTAAGGCCCGAACCTGTTGAGGCTATTGATCCTCGAGCAGCTGAACGACAGTTGAAGCAGTTTATGAGCTTCAATCATCCTACATTTACGGGTGTGAGAACCCCAACGCAGGCGGAGGATTGGTTGTCACGCGTCAAGCGTATATTGACGGCAATAAGGACAGAGGAAGATCAGAAGGTCACCTTGGCCATCTTCTTGTTAGAAGGAGAGGCTCGGTTATAGTGGGACGAGATAGAGTTACACCACTTAGCGGGCAGGCAATTAACACAAGTCTCGATTGAGGAGTTTTCACGACTATTTTTGGCAAAGAATCTACCAGCGGCACAACGTATTGCCATGGAGAATGAGTTCCAATGTCTAACGCAAGGAGAAAGTAGTGTTGATACTTACTTGCATGAGTTTACAAGGTTGGGACATTATGCGGGGTCTATCTTCGTTGATGAACAACGGAAAACCAATAGATTCTACGAAGGGTTGCGAGATGAGTTGAGATTCCTGCTCTCGAGTTCGGTGAACCAAGGATTTCAGGCGTTGGTCGATACTGCTTGTGCGCTGGAGAAGGATATGAAACAGGTGTAAGGAAAAAGGGACTTGGTTGTGACAAAGCCAGAGTTCAAAGTGCCCCGTCCTGGAAAATCGAAGTACCAAAAGAGATGGGGCAAGAGATGCAAATCGTCTGGACAGGCTTCTTCTCCAGTTGCGTCGGGGGCAACTTCGGGGCAAGAGTCTCGTACCTGCTTTACATGTGGAAGAGTGGGGCATATAGCCCGTAACTGTCGGCTTGGTCCGCCAAAGGTGGAAAAGAAGACGGGAGAGTCTTATGCTGAAAAGGGAAAGATAGTGGTTGAGTCCTCTGCATCCCAAGCGCATCCCCGAGTTTACAATCTTGTCCAGCAGGAGGCCATAAAGCAAAGTGACATCGTCACTGGTACGATTTAAGATATTGATTGCTTTTCATATTTCATACCTTGTGTATAGCTTGTGTATAGCTTGTGTATGATGTGTTTTTCTTAGGATTTGTCCTGATTCGGAACAATCCGGCGAGAGCACTGTTTGATACGGGTGCTTCACATTCATTTCTATCTAAGGACTCCGTAGCTCGAATTGGAGTACCTAGTCATGTGACGACATATAGTGTAAAGGTGTTATTACCGAATGGATGTGTGATGCTTGCGGATAGGGCTTGCGGCGGGGAAGTTCAAATAGGAAGTTCGGATTTCTGCTTGAACGCATCTGTGCTACCGATATCGGAATTTGATGTGATCTTTGGTATGGACTGGCTCTCGGAGCAGCGTACCTTTATTGATTGCAATTCAAAGGAGATCACACTGGGCCAGAATACCGAGCTTGAGACTAAGTTCGCGAGTATGCGAAGAGTGAGCAGTATCTTAGTGTCTGCTCTCCAAGTCGTCAATGCTGTTCGGAAGGGCGCAGAGTTATTCTTCACGCTTATTCAGGCTGTTGAGCCAAAGTCCAGTATGAGTGATATTCCGATTGTATTGGAGTTTGCTAATGTGTTTCCTAAGGATCTTCCTTAGTTACCACCCCAGCGGGAGATCGACTTCACTATTGAGCTGGTATCAGGTGCGAAACCTGTGGCCCACTCGCCATATCGCATTGCGACAAAGGAAATGGTTGAATTGAAAGTTCAATTGCAAGAGTTGCTGGAACAGGGATATATACGCCCAAGTATGTCCCCTTGGAGCGCACTAGTTCTTTTTGTGAAAAAGAAAGACGGTAGTCTGCGGTTGTGTATTTATTATCGCGAGCTGAATAAGCTGACAGAGAAAAACAAATATCTGATTCCACAGATAGATGACTTGTTCGATCAGCTAGTGGGATCAACCGTCTATTCTAAATTGGATTTAAAATATGGATATTACCAATTGAGGATTCGGGAAAGTGACATTCCCAAGACATCGTTTGGAACGCGCTACAGTCATTATGACTTCACTGTAATATCGTTTGGGCTATGTAATGCGCCATCGGTGTTCATGGATCTAATGCACCGAACATTCCGAGAGTACTTGGATCTATTTGTGATTGTATTCATTGATGATATCTTGGTGTACTCTCAATCGAAAGCTGATCATGCGAACCATTTACGGTTGGTATTGCATACCCTGCGGAGAAATAAGTTCTATGCCAAGTTCTCAAAGTGTGAGTTTTGGCTGTCGTCAGTGGCTTTTCTTGGCCACGTGTTAAGTGGAGAGGGCATAGCAGTGGATCCGTCAAACATAAGATCCATACAGGAGTGGCCAGTGTTGTCTTCGGTGGTCGAAGTCAGGAGTTTTCTTGGACTGACAGGCTACTACAGACGTTTTGTGGAAAACTTCTCATGGATCGCTTTGCCTCTTACTGCATAAACGAGGAAGGATCAGAAGTTCATTTGGATGCCGGACTGCGCGCGAGCTTTTGAAGAACTAAAGAGTCGTTTGACCACGATGCCTGTGCTAACATCGTCATGTGGTACAGACGACTATGAGATTTATAGTGATGCTTTAGGGAGAGGCTTAGGCTGCATTCTTCTGCAGTTTGGAAAGGTAATTGCTTATGGCTCACGCTAGTTGAAAGTGCATGAGCATAAGTATGACACCATTTGAAGCCTTATATGGTCGGAAATGTCGTACACCATTAGCTTGGGCAGAAACAGGCGAATCTAAATTGTATAAGCGTAAGGAAGTCGAAGAAGCTAATTCGACGATACGCTCTATTCGGGAGAGGCTATTGATAGCCCAGGATAGGCAAGCCAAATACTACAACGCCAAGCATCAGAACGTGGAATATGCGGTGGGCAATTGAGTATATTTGAAGATTAAGCCTTTCAAAGGTGTGTCCATGATTCGGCATCTAAAAAAGTTAAGTCTGAGATATCTTGGTCTGTTTGAAGTGGTGGAGCGAGTTGGGGAAGCTGCCTATCAGCTAGCTCTTTCGGTAGAATTGAGTGGATTGCATGATGTGTTCCACATATCAGTGATTCGAAAAGCCGTGAAAGATCCAGCTCAAGTGATTGCAAACGATCGTGTACCGGTCAAATTTGGGCTAACAACGAAGGTTAGGCCCATTCAGATCAAGGATAAAGCTGATAAACAGTTGCAAAACAAGACAATCTGGATGATCAAGATCCGATGGGACAACTGTGGCAGTGAGGAGCTAATATGGGAGCGAGAGCAGACCATGCGAGCTGAATTTCCCGAGCTATTTGTGTAAACTGTTGTACAGTGCGTGTCAAGTTGTATCAAACTTTTGTGAAGTTATAACATCTTGATTTCTATTTCCTTACTGTGTGCAAATTTCGGGACGAAATTTCTTATAAGGAGGGGAGGGTTGTAACACCCTAAATCTCAAGAGTGAGTGCAGGCTAGGCAACATGGCCTGGGACACGGGCATGTCCCAAGCCGTGTCCTGCTTTGTGTTGTCGAGTTGGAACACAGCCTGTCGAGTGCTTGACGAAATGCACTCGACGTTTGTCGAGAGGGTATACGGCCTACGACACGGGCGTGTCCTAGGCCGTGTCTTCCTGTAGGTCAACGAACTTCACTCGACAAAATGCACTCGACGATCCTCGAGAGGTAAGCCGAGTTGGGTACACGACCTGTGACACGGGCATGTCAGAGGCTGTGTCCTCCTCTGGATTTGGCCAGGGCAATGAGGCCTGGTGAACACGGGCTAGACACGGGCGTGTCCGAAGCCGTGTCAGGGCACACAGCCTGTGACACGAGCATATCACATGACCGTGTTCTGTTCAGGTTAAGTCGGTTTGTGTGCCGCTTAAGGTACATGGCCTGTGACATGGGCGTGTCACAAGCCTTGTTAGCCCAAAAACAGAGGTTTCAGGGCGATTTGTGGTCGTTCATTTCCTTCAACTGGGATCTAATGGACCATGTTTCTCCCTGCTATATAAGGCCAGGGGTTGAGAGATAACTCTCATTCAATCTTGGTCATTCTCTTTCTAAAAGAGATAGTGAGAAGGGAGAGCAAGGAAGGAAGAGGAGAAGGGATTCGGCCGCCGGTGGAGCTTCAGAGTTCCGAATTGAGAGCCGGGTCTAGATTTGTGGAGGCAAGAGCGTTGCGGTGCTTTCTGAAAGTGTTAAGTTGTCTACCAAAATCACCTAGAGGGGGGTGAATAGGTGAATTGTGCGTCTATTGCGGAATAAAAAATTTAAAAGAACTTGCACAAATAATAAAGCAATCACATACGACAAGAAGATTTATAGTGGTTCCCCAACCTTGGGTACGTCCACTTTCCCTCACCGATCTAGTAAATCACTAGATCCGGCTACTCCACTATCTCAGATTGAAAACCAATCCTGCACCTCGGAACCAAGTTCCTACAATCTCGATCCAAATGGATCTACACTCGGAAGATGAAAACTTCCTACAACTCGGAGAACAACTCTCCTACACTCGGAGAATAATCTCCTAAAAAATTACAAAGAGTTTTGAAATACAAACAAATATTTGTCTCAGATCTGGAAAAATTTGACTCTAGGTCTTCTTCTGAACTTGGCGGCTTTTTCAGAATTTGTTGAAGAAGAACCTCTGTAAATCTGATCTAAGAAACTGAGGACCTACTCGATCAAGGAGAAGATGAAAATTCCTTGAACAACAAGTCTAACTTGATCGAGAACAGATGTGTCGATCTTCACATTGAGCGGCGGCGGTGGCTTCTGTAAATTTGTTCTTGGAGAGAGACGGTCGATGCACAATAATAGACAGTACAGATTTCCTCTTAGGGTTAGTCTTGACGAAAATACATTATATAGGATTTCCCTAACGGTTAGAATTGACATTAATGAGGACACGTGGACCAATCACGATGTCTCATTTTAAAATCCAGTCGATCTGGACTTAAATAGATTTTCTGAAAAATTGGATAGCAGTTCTCAAGAACAGGCTGACTTCTCGAGAACTAGATTGTCTTGACTTATGTTAGTACTCGGGAACAAAAGGGCTGAAACTTCTCGAGAACTAACTAGACTTCTTGAGAACCATTACTCGAAAGACAAACCGTATACTCGAGAACTACGCTGACTTCTCGAGAACTAGAGACTAAGTTCTCGAGAACTATGATGGACTTCTCGAGAGAGGGACTTAGAATAATTTTTGGCGGCTGTCTCTGACTACTCGAGAAATATAGGCTGGGACTTCTCGAGAACCTAGACTGACCTTCTCAAGAACTATAAAAATGTTTCTCGAGAACTAGTCTCGGCTTCTCGAGAACTAGGTGAACTTCTCGAGTTCTATTAACTCTACTTCTTGAGAACTATCATGGACTTCTCGAGAAGTGGAATTAGAGAAATTTTGGACTTTTTAAATTTGATCTTCTCTTCAAGAATCCAATCTTCATCCCAAGATCCAAGTGTTTGAATATGAAGTGTATCCCAATTGAGAGGCTACACATGAGTCAACACCTTGGATCATACAGTGAGGGATTACACTGTATGGTCCTGTGTTCATGACCCACTGTAGACTGACATTGGTCTACACTTAGCAATGGTAATCTGCAAACACACAACTAAACAAGGATATCAAATACAACTTAATTCATCTTAGTTCAAGGGTGACTTCATGCAAATCTGGGTTATTATGGATGCAATACCTAACACTTTCTTTCCGGCTAGATTTCCATGGCTCCAAAGAGGTCGTCAAGGGTAATGATCTTTCTTCCTTGGACATGTGAAGTCCTTCTTTGGCATGTGCCTGGATTTCCCCCACCAAAGGATGGCTTTTGAGGGATTTCCTTGGGTTGATTCTTGAAATCCCCAGTCTTGCATATAGATCCGGAAATGTGTAGTACAGAATAGGCATGTTGTGTGAAGCCCATCTGGACAGGTTGGTCTGGATTGGTGATGTTTCATTTACGCACCGGAGAAGACTCCGCGTATAAACGTGTGGTTTGTGGAGTCGATGGGTTGTGCCTGTGAAGGGTAGTAACAAGAAGTACTAGAGTGGAATTCCAAGAAAATACCCTCGTGATTCTTGTGTTGTATGCTATGTTTGGGTTGAGTTTGGGTGCAGAAAGAGAGTTCTGTTAAACCCGCCAAGCGATCGTGAGGGACGCTGGCATTAAATCCCCCTTTTGAATTGTGAAGCTAGTCCTTGGAGCACAGTATGGCTATTGTGAGCTGTGTGCTCTTAAAAAGGCTTAGTGTCGAATAGGAAAGGTGAAACCGACCCACGCCTGTAAACTAGCCATTAGTACTTCGGTATTCGACGATGGCATGACGACTTGAGAAACAGGGGGTGGCGGATCTGTACCTGCGTTATGTCGACTGTACAAGAGAGCGTCAAGGAATTGAGCTTTCGTTAGTGACATAATGAGAGTCTTAGGCATGCGCGCCATTAAGACTAATTGCTTAACTTTACCGTTGGGTTTCGGACCTTGAACGGTGGTGGGACCCTGGTATTCCGGTACACCAAGAATGTGCCCTGAGTGCATAGAGCGTCGGGCCACGTGGCCGGCGTTTGTGATGTATTTGTTATGCGTGAGGGCATAATGCGTGATATATCTGCTTGTGAAATGCTATGCTTGTAGGGAAGGAATGTCAAGTCCCCTGGAAAGGGGTAGGGTCGTTATAAATTGGTCAGCTGAATGCTGACCGTTGCCTGGTTTGCCACTGTTATGGTGGGCTGTCTCTGTGCAGGTGCTGGAGAGCCGAGCGGGAAATAGAGGTCTGAAGTCCCTGCTGCTGCTGCTGTCCCTCGAAGGCTAGCAAAGAATCTTGTGTTATGTTCATGTGTGGTCAGCCTGCTGATGCGTTTGAACGATAAGTGTACCAGTCGCACAAGTAATATAAAATGGGTGGCTTTCCCAAGTATCGATCTCTTCAAGGAACACAATAAGGGGGGAGTTAATATCGAGGAGGACTTGAGATTGAAGTCCTTAGGTCGGAGTTATCTATGGGGGTTTTGTTGGTTGCGATGAAATAAAGAAAAACACTAACAACTACTCCTATGCAATGCCGCTATGCATCACTTCGCCAGGCGGGATGGAAGACTACACAGGACGTTATGCACTGAATCGTTGGGCGGATGGACGAGTAGGCAAGCATAAGAACCAGAATTTGAGGGTCGTAAGCACCTCTTCGCTACGCATGCTTCTAGCAATTGCTAGAGCGACAAGAACAGATGGATGGCGAGTGGAAAGATGGCGCAACTCAAGCAACTTAAGCGGTAAAATGAAATAGGAATCACATAGACATGAAACACATAACATATACAACCAAAGTGCAAATCAAATACATATAAATATTTAACAGCAAATATACACCAATAAAGGAAGAACAAGGCAAGAGATCGACCGAATCCAAAGTCTTGCTGATGATTCGCAGAAGGAACCGCCGGGTTGTCAATCCGCGTCCAAGCTCGGTCCTCAACTGCATCCGGGGTAGAGAATGCTGTCACTACCCTCCAGTGGACCAGTCTTCTTCGTGTCACGATCCGGAAGAAGGTTTCAAGCTTCCCTTTGCTTGATGGCTATGGCGTGAAAGCTTGATGCAAAGTTAGTAGATGAAGGAGAAGGCCGAGAGCAAGCGCCGGCAAGATGTAGGCTTCGTGAGCATGGTCAGAGCTTCTCTCCTTGGTGGAAGATGAAGGGTGAAGGTGAAACGGCGGAGTTTTGCCCTAAATCGGAGGAGAAATCGGCTGGAAGAAGTCTATCCAAAACTTCTCTCAAATGGCAGAAAATATGCTCTTAAATAGAAAAAGATCAGAAAATTGGTCACACACGGTCTGGCGCACGACCGTACGTGAACCGTGCGATATTCGCACGCAGATAATGATTGAGGAAGAAGAAGCATTGACCCGTGCGTTTTACTCGCGCACGTGCGATTCTGCCCGTGCGTGAAGGAAATCGCACGGGTAAACACAGAGTGCAGGAATGCAAGAGAAAACAATGGAACCGTGCGTTTTACTCACGCACAGGCGTTGTTGCCCGTGCGTGAAGGAAACACACGATTAACCACAGATCGCTGGAAAGCTTGGCAAAAGGTGCAGGCCGTGCGATTCCTTCTCGCACGATTTGGCCGAAACCGTGCGAGAACAAATCGCACGGGTAGAAATAGATGCCCTAGGAAAGTTGTGTGAAACGCATGATTGAACTGGAACCGTGCGCGAAGAAATGCGCATGACCGTGCGTTTTACACAGAACTGAAAATAGACTTCGGGACATCCCGACTACCTGCACAACAATAAAACCAGGCTAGAGCACAAGCTTCCAACACCAAAATGCAAACAAAACTAAACAGAAAGATAACGAGGAGCACCATGTGCATACCCCGACAATAGAATGAACAATTACACACCCATGGGCCGAAACAGTGCACTTATCGTGAAAAGCATAATAAAAGAAATATCAACGATATCATACTAAAAGTGAAGTGCAAGTGCGTTAAAACTAGCCCAGATGAGTCCGAAAAACATTATAAATATCGGACTCATCACCTGCGTTCCGATGTTTGTAATCCACACTTGTAAACTGTAACTGTAAGGCCTTAAGGCCAAACGTTTATGTATTTGATGTACATTTCTACGAGAGTATATATAAATGTGATTGTTTATATAAGTGGACATTCATGGCTGGAGTTCAATATTAACGTTAAAATCTTCCGCTATTATGCTCTTTGTCAGGATGCGTACCTATTTTGGTATAAACCTGTGACCTCGCCGCCTGTTTGTGACATATGGTGTGGGGCCCCGACCAGACCTTCTATTATATGTTATTTAACGGATGTGGTCGTTACACAAACTAGTGTTGCAATTTCAACTGCAGAGTTAGAATACATCTCAGCAGGCATTTGGCTTGCTCAGTTTCTGTGGATCCATCATCAGCTACAGGACTACAACCTTCGGATAAGTAGAAGTCCTCTATTCTGTGATTCTACTAGTGCAATCTAAATTGATAGGAATCCTGTCTCCCATAGCAGGACTAAGCATATAGAGATTATGTATCATTTCATTAGGGAGCATGTGAAATATGAAGACATCACCCTTGACTTTGTTCCAACTGACAAGCTAGTGGCTAATATCTTCACTAAGCCACCAGATGAAACAAAGTTTAACACCTTCAAATTTGAGCTGGGTATGTTAAACCTGGTATAGCTTCAGTTGCTCCTCATCTTATTGCAAACTATTTTATATTTTGTAGATGGAATTATTCATCAAAGAAATGAAGATTCTTCAATTGAGGGGGAGCATGTCATACACAATTCCAACAATTCACTGCTTCCTAGTTGAGGGGGAGCAAATGATAAGAACCCTACCGGCTATTTGCTGAAGTCATAAAGGGGGAGGAAAAGATGATCAGATTAATGTTCAAGTATGATAACAGCAATTCAGGGGAAGCGAGTGCAGTGATTTTACACTCGAGCTGCAGGCAAGAGAGTGTGATAACTATAGATCACTTCTCTGTTATATAGTCTTTATTCTTATCGTTACAGAGTACTATGTATGTCATTGACTCACTTACTTTAGAGTTTTGACTTCCTCAAATAGGGAGAGATTGTTGGGTCCATTGCCCATAATATCTTAGATTTGAGGAAGTCAATCTTTTCAATGATATACATATAGTTGTCAATGATATACATTTAGTTGTAATTGACAGTGATGTGACAGGTGGTCATAAAGTGAAGATGATGGAAAGGCAGGAATTTGCCTAAGTCCACAGGCGTTGAGTGGAGTTGACTCACTCAACGCCATACAGCTATAGGCAGAAATATGGCTAAATTGTTTGGCGTTGAGTGATGAAGACACACTCAACGCCATACAACAAAAAAGCTGTGAGTTGAAGTAAGTTCAGAGTTCATCGAACTGAGTTCAGAGTTCGTCGAGCTGAGCTCAGTGTTCGTTAAACTAAACTCAGAGTTTGAGATTCTGAGTTCGTCGAACTCAGTTCAAAATTCGTCGAACTAAGTTCAGAGTTTGTCGAGCTGAGCTCACCGTTCGTCAAACTCAGTTCAACATTCATCGAACTCAGTTCAGAGTTGAGTGAGGCAGGCTGAGTTTGTCAATGCCTAAGGTTTAAGAGGCAGAAAAGTGGCTAAGTCCACAGGCGTTGAGTGAAGGTTATTCACTCAACTCCATAGCCTCATAAGTGTTGAGTAACACTCAGTCTGTAAAAGCCAGTGTTTCTAAACATAGAAATTTGGCTAAGTCCAAACGCGTTGAGTGAGGTATGCTCACTCAACGCTCTCAACGCCTCAGATGCAAAAAGCTTTTCTAAGGCAAAAAGCGTTGAGTGATGAAGACACACTCAACGCTCTCAACGCCAGAGAAGAAGGAAGATTTTGGCTAAGGCAAAAAGCGTTAAGTGAAGTATGCTCACTCAACGCTCTCAACGCCTAACTTACATAATGCATAGGCTAAGGCACAAGG
Organism: Platanthera zijinensis; assembly: GCA_039513925.1. Lineage (NCBI taxonomy): Eukaryota > Viridiplantae > Streptophyta > Magnoliopsida > Asparagales > Orchidaceae > Platanthera > Platanthera zijinensis. The sequence goes on along the minus strand of CM077079.1, from coordinate 132,598,675 downwards.
CATTGAGTGAGGTGTGCTCACTCAACTCTCTCAACGCCAGGCAGGCAAAAGAGGCTGCAGAATTGGTTAAGGTTAAAAGCATTGAGTGAAGCTTGATCACTCTACGCTATCAACACCTAGATAGACAGAATTCTGTCTAAGTGCTTTGGCGTTGAGTGAAGCTCATTCACTCAACGCCTATTCTACTGATGATCGATTTTGGCTAAGTCCACAGGTTCTGACGTCAGCAAAATCGACAAAGTCAACTAACTTTTACGACAATATCAACTTAAAAAGGATAGCTGCCAACATCATCTTTCTCGTCATTACTGCATGTAAAAAGCTTGAAGCTCTCCTGCAAGAAAAAGTTCAGATAGCTATGCAGTCTCCATCTGCCGCATCAGGATCAGAAATAATTCTGAAGAAAGAAGAACATTCAGCCTTTGGCATGTTCAATAAGCTGCTTGAAGACTCAAGATCAACAGATCTTTACCCTTCTATAGTAAGTTTAGGAGTCAGCTTCTGAGTTCCTCCAACAAACTTTTTCTCTGTTGTGAGGAGAGTTAGAGCAGAAATTTCTCAGCTCTAGTTTTTGACACAGAGAAATTTCTCTGTGTCAAAGTTAATTAAAATATTTCTTATTGTAGGATCCTTCTAGATCTGAGCGGTAGGGCCTTGAGCCTAAGGTAGGGAAAATTTGCCTGAGCTGTAGGAGAGGGCTCCTCTCTGAGTATAAGATCCTGTTGGGATCTGAGTTAGGTGAGTTTTACTCACTGAGAAGTAGGTTAATATTTCCTGAGCTGTAGGAGAGTGAATCTCTCTGAGTTATAAGAGCAAGTTTGCTCTGAGGTAGGGCTATCCTGCATAACCTGAGTGGTAGAGCTTAATTTCCTGAGGTAGGTGATACTTGTATCACTGACTGTAGGCCCTTGTGACTGAGATGTAAGTCTTAGAGGAGACTGAGAGATCCTGAGGGATCTGAGGTGTAAGCTCCTTGGAGCATTTTTTTCTTTTAAATCATCGGGGTCTTATGCCTAGAACCGCCGTTTTGCGGTGACACCAACACACCCGGGAAGGTTGTCACTACAAAACGCCGATCCTGTTGGGCATACCGATCGCATAAGAGTAGAATAAATATAAGAGTACATGAGTAAAATGAAACTCAATACTAGTCCACCAGAATCACATATATATATAAATAATTCTCCACGAAGGGAGAGTCCACAGAAATGATAAAGCAAAGTGCTAAAGAGGGCTCCTGCCCGATACATCAAAATCCTCACTACAAATCACTCAATCGCGGAAGAAAATATATAATATCTACTAATGATTGGGACTCGCTGTCCCTGCTGCCCGAACTCTAGTGCTAGACTGTCCCGTCTCCAAGCATACAGACCTCTGGGGTTATATCTCCTGGTTCGGCTTCACGATCCCCTAAATTGATTTGGTCAACGACCGTTATTTTAAAAGACTAAGTCCTATCATCCCCCACCCCTCCCCCACGACTCCTAGGCACCGAGCGGGGAGAAAGAAAGGGAAGGTAATGAAGGTGGAGAGTAACAAAGGTAAGAAGATGGCAGCGGGACTAGTCTATCATGAGTTCATAAACAGAGCAAGTATATGTAAGCAGTAGTAGGTAAGCAGCATAAGTATACACAAGAACAGATGTTAGCAAGTAAAGTAGGAGAAGATAAAATAAGTAAGTAACCATGACCTATAGGAAGGCACATACAAACCTATATACCAAGGGGTCATTTTGCAAGGCCTATTGTATAAAGTGTCATATACCATTTTATACAATAGATGTCAAGGGTCATATGCAATTACGATGCTATGACTTGCAAGTATGCTATGATGTGAACATGCAAGTGCAACACACACTCTACTCTGTGCACACAGACCTTTAGTTCCCCCTTTTTGGAGCCTAACCTCCCAGGATACCTCCATAGTGGCAAACGGAAGCGGTGGGTTGGGCCTCGCCCACCTCTAAACCGGTATCAACACTACAAGTCAGATCCATCATATGCCTCAATGCTGGTGCACTAAGCGGAGCTCTTGCGTACTCTTGCCCGCTGTGCACAAGACTTTATTTGGCCAAGTGCTAAACCAAACTTGCCGAGTCAACATATTGGTGTCGGTGTGATGACTCTCCAATACAGAAGACCCGCCACCTTTTATCTTATGAACATGCAATATTACTATATTTTCCCACCGAGCCAAAGCTCCCCGGACTATCTCGTCCGTCACAATTATCTACCGAGCCAAAGCTCCCCGGACTATCCCGTCTGTCACAAATATCTATCGAGCCATCGACTCGCCGGGCTAACCTGCTCATCACTAAAACCACCGAGTCTACCGCTCGCGAGACCCAACCTAACTCCCACAACACCGGGGAGTGTGAGTGTAAGTGAAATCCTAGTTATACTAGTTACTCTTAAACATTTATTATTCTTACGATTTAGGTTAGCCCAGGACTGCCCAAGGTATTCCCGGTGAAGGGCTCTCACAGGGCACTAGGAACTATGATTGTAGTTGAAGTCCATCGTTCCCTTTCGCAAGGCACTTACTATTATTGGTTATTAACCAATTCTCAATCCCTTTTAATATTATACTGGATCTAACCCTAGTGTATTTTGACTCTCTCTCTCCATAGGAAAGACGATCTTTTGTCGATCCCGAGCACCTCTTAACACTAGTCAACCCAACACTCTCCTCATCATGACTCCAATGAAGCTCTTTTTTTCACCTTAACAAACCAGTAAACTATTAACCCCATCTCCCTATGTCCATTACACAGGTTATCACAATTTCCGCAACTTTACTAAATGCAGACCAACCTAAGCTATATGATGTACATGATAGGAGGTACTCCAAATTTTCTTCCAAATGCCCTAAGATAATTATTGGGGGTCTATCATGACACTTTTACCTAAATCTAGAAACTTGTAATTTTCCTAATAAATTTGGCATTTATTAAATTTTCCCAAAAGATATGCTAGGCTATGGGTAATTTTGATCATACAGTACTAGATTTTCTTAAGTTATGGCCACCCAAAAATTATGAACAGTGTATGATAGCAAAATATCAGTGAATTCCAAATTTCATAGATTTTCATAAATGTAATAACCTCTAAATAATTAATTCAAGTTAATTCAAATAATTTTAGATAATGAAAAGAGTACCATAAATCATAGTCCAAAAATTGTATAAAATTACCAGAGCCTTATAATGATCATAAAACACTACTAACTAAGTTTCATGCAATTTCAAGGTCAGTGAGCCATGTATAAAAATACTTCAAATAATTCTACTAAAGTGCACTTTGTGAAGAAACATTCTTATAAACTAATCCAAATGACATGTGATAATTTTCTAGACTTCATTATTCCATAAAAAGTTCTCTAGTCTAGTAACACAATTTTCCAGCAAGATATAATATTTATTATCTATTTATCAAAGTATGGTGCATTAGTTCACTTAACACATGAAGTACTAAGAGAAAATTCCAAAATGATCCAAATAATTTACTAGTGCTTCTAAATAATATTTAATTAACCTTGTCAGAGTTTCATATCATTCTAAGTTAATCTAACCATGGTTACTTCAAAATCATCAAAAAGGGCAAGTGGAGATTATACCTACAAGTATGAGCTACTGTTTTCTAAACATCCTATAATAAATTTTAGGGGTCAATAGCACTATAAAATTACTCCTACCAAATTTTCATGAAAATCCAAGATCATATGACCCTTCAACATTTTCATAAAAGGTATAGGCCCAAACTATCCCTAATTGGTTTAAGTTGCGTGCCTAAGTCTAAATATCACCAAATTCTTTCCTAGGGCATTTCACTACCCTAAGATCGCATGGACTAAACACCAAGTCCATACAAGGACATATCACTCCATGTCCTTCATAAACCCCTAAAGTTCAACCTTAGGGTTTGAACTAGGGTCCTAGGGCAAATCCACCCCAAAAAACCTCCAACTCCATGAGAGGATGTTTTAACTAACCATGGAGCTCTGGCCCAAGTCACAACCCCTTTGGGTGAGAATTGGCCCCTCTATGCCCCAAACACTATTTGCCCTAAATTACCCTTAAGGGACCAAACTTTGGTCACCGCAATACCTATTCAAATCTACCCCAAATGGGCTGAAATTTTTATCAAAGTCATAATATGACCCTAAAAGACATTCACCAAAATTTTGGTGGGGTTAGAGGACATTAGACCCCTTAAATAATTCTTACATAGTTTATTAAATTCCTACAAAACCTTTAGCAAAATGTTTTCCAAAAATTCCCATTTTTGTATATGTTATAGTTATAGGTATTAGTGACCCCAGCCAAAATTTCAAGTCATTTGGATGACTGGATTGATGGGAGCACTCAATTTAGTCTCTGGTCAAGCCTATGTATAGGCTGCACCATTTTGAGTGTTGTGGTCAAACCACTTACCCAAATGAATTGAAATCAATTTTAAATTAAAGTAGACTTCAAGGGATACAATTTTCATGTTGGCCACTTCTTAAGGTTTAGCCCCTAAGGGTCTCATTTATTTAATTTAAATGGGGCACAATAAAGTGTTAAAAATATAAAACCTTAATTAATAAATATATTAACTGTTTGTACAGAACTAATCCGACGGCCAGGGAGTCGTCTTCTACCTCCAGCCCATGGCCATCATGATTGACCGAACCTGAAGGTGTTTTCCAAACATTTTGCCGGCGATCTAGTCCCCTCCCCGGCCGGCCACCACCACCACCACTTCCGTTGAGGTGGGGGCTATCGTCGGGCGGCGACACGGCCGCTGGAGGGGCGGTTTCCGGCGAACCCGAGAGGAAGCCCAAAACCGAAATTCCATAGATTTTGAAGCTTAGAATCTGCTCAACTGAGCCCGATTCTTATCCCTAATGAATCCTATGATCTAGCCCACGAAGGAGTAGAGGAGGACCTTAATGGAGAGCGGAAGCTGGGTCGACTGCCGCGCCACCATCGCCGGATTTTGGGATTTCGGGTGTTCTGCAACTGCACAGCCAAAGGGATCAGTTTCTTCAGGGGAAGAGTGGAAACTTCTCCTCTGACCTTGGGGAAGCTTTTAAGATATCAAAATGGGGGAGGGGAGGGGTCAAGCACCAATTGCCATTAATGGCCATCAAGGGAGAATTTCTGTCAAGGTAAATCTCTGAATCCAGCCACCTAGAGGCTGGGGAAAACCTCTGGTCTCCTCCAACTGATGAGGAGAAGATGAATCAATACTTTGTAATCAATTAGAGAGGAACTCTTGCTCTCCCATGGCCATTAATGACTTTCTCTCTCCTCTTTCTCTCTCTTCCTTATGGGAGAAATTAAATTCAGCCACTTTGGTGGCTGACTATGATTATTCAACTCCTCAAAACTGATGAGGGAGAATGTATCCATCAATTGGAGAGGCCCTTGGTCTCCCTTGACCATGAATGACCTCCTTTTTCACTTTCTCTCTCCTCCATTAAAGGGAAAAATGGAGTTTCCTCTCTCCTAGTCACCATGGCCGAATTTTGATGATTATTTCAGCCTAAAGGCACCCCATTAACCCCCTCATATTATTCATGGAAATAAGGTTAGCCTAAGGGGGATTGGGCTTGAGCTTGAGTTAGCCCATTTGAGCTAGTTTGACCTAGTACTATAGTAGAGTTGACCTTGGTCAAAGTGACCATTTGGGCTGACCCCAATGGGTTCTTGGTGACCCATTGGCCTCCCCTAAGGTCTAGGAAGGGTTGAGTAGGGTTGGTTGGGAACCTTGAAGGTCACTTGACCCTTAGTTAGGGCACTTTGACCTTTTTAGGGCTAGGGTTGACTTGGGTCAACTTAGCCTCTTTGGTTGATCCCAATGGGTCTTTGGTGATCCATTGGCCTCCCTTAGGGCTTGGGAAGGTCTACGTTGGTCTCTTTGGCCAAGGGGATTTCAGTTGGCCATGTATGAGCTTAGTTTGACCAGATTAGGGTTTAGGTTGACTTTTGTCAACTTGACCTTTTTAGTTGACCCTAGTGGGTCCCCATGGATCTAATGGACCCTATAATAGGTTAGTGATATTGTGGTGGGGTCATGGAGTCATGGTGAAGCCCTATGATCATCCCTATGCTAGTAGTTGGAATTCTACTATTTGCAGACCAAGGTGGTTCACACTCTAATTCCCAAGTTCACCCCAACTCTACTATTTGAAGCTCAGTTGGTGCGAAAGAGTGGTTTGAAGACTCTTTATCAAGGAGGTTGTGGGTTCGATACCCGGCCACAACAATGCGCCGCGACCGAGAAACAGGCGCAGAGAGGCTTTGGGGTACATGGTCTGCAAACCGGTTGAGGCTGAACCCTTTCGAGCGTGGTGATGGGGGTGCCGGTGTAACACCCCAAATCCCGATTTGGAGTTCAGGCTGGGTGACACAGCCTGGGACACGGGCGTGTCCCAGGGCATTTCCAGCTTTGTGTACTCGAGTGGGTCTCGAGTGGGCCTCGAGTGTGTCTCGAGTAAGGAACACGGCCTGGGACACTGTCGTGTCCCAGGGCGTGTCCTTCACTGTGTTGTCACGAGTTCTCGACGAAGTGTAGTCGACGATCTTCGAGAGGCGACACGGCCAGGGACATGGGCGTGTACCAGGGTGTGTCCTGCTCGGGTTGGTAGCCGGGCTGTATTGGGTGAGGAACACGGCCTGGATCCCAGACATGTTCTGGGTGGCACGGGCGTGTCAAAGTTGACACGGGCATGTTGGGAACCCGTGTCCCTTTCGGGATTGTTGGTCCTGTGTCGATTGAGGGACACGCCCCTTAACACGGACGTGTACTGGTTGACATGGGCATGACAAGAGCTGACACGGGCGTGTCAAAGCCTGTGTCCTGGTCTGGATTGAGTCGGTTATATGCCACTTAAGGTACACGGCCTGTGACACGGGCGTGTCACAAGCCGTGTCAGCCCAAGGAAGATGCTTTTCAGAGTGAATCGTGGCCGTTCATTTCCTTCAAATTGGATCTAATGATCCAAGCTCCTTCCTGTTGTTATAAGGCTAAGGATTGAGAAGTATTTCTAATTCTATTGTTGGCCATTCTCTTTCTAAAGATAAGAGAGAGAGAGAGGAGAGCAAGGAAGGAAGAAGGAGAAGGATTTCGGCCGCTGGTGGAGCTTCAGCTAATCGAGAGTCGAGTTCAACGTTGTGGAGGCAAAGCCGTCGCGGGGATTACCATCCGGCTAGTTTTTCCATGGATTCAAAGCAATCGTCAAGGGTAACGATCTCCTTCTTGGAAAAGTGAAGTCCTACTTTATGCATGTGCATGGAATCCTCCACCAAGAGGTGGAAAGCGTAAGTGATTCCAGCGGGTTGATAGTTGATATCCCCGGTTGAGTCTGCATCTAGTTCAAGAAATGAGTAGTACGGAATAGGCATGCTGTGTGAAGCCCATCCGGACGGTTAGTCTGGATTGGTGATGTTTATATTGCGAACCGGAGAAGAATCCGTGTATGTAACGAGTAGGTTATGGAGTTTGTGAGGATGCTTGTGAGCTTCTTGTGTTGTATGCTCTGCATGAGCTGTATGCGATGTGGCCATGAGAGCCATTCTTTGGGATTGTGGAGCCTTTGTAGTATTGGAATTATATGCTCTACGTGAGCTGTGTGCTGAAGCGGCACTGTTATGAGAGATCGATTGGTAGCACTGCAAATGGGGGGCTGCTGGCCTTCCTGGCTTATTACACTATGGTGGTAGGTCGATCTTGTAACACCCCCAAATTCTGATTTGGAGTTCAGGCTGGGTGACACGGCCTGGGACACGGGCGTGTCCCAGGGCGTGTCCAGCTCTGGGTACTCAAGAGGGTCTCGAGTGTGTCTCAAGTGAGGTACACACGGTGATTTCCAGGGTTGTGGAGGCTTTGCCATCGCGGTGATTTCCAACCGGCCAATTTGTCATGGCTCCGAAGCGATCGTCAAGGGTAACGATCTCCTTCTTGGACAAGTGAAGTCCTACTTTATGCATATGCATGGAATCCTCCACCAAGAGGTGGAAAGCGTAAGTGATTCCAGCGAGTTGAGTCTGCATCTAGATCAAGAAGTGCATAGTACGGAATATGCATACTGTGTGAAGCCCATTTGGACGGGTAGTGTGGATTGGTGATGCTTATATTGCGAATCGGAGAAGACTCCGTGTATATAACGAGTAGCTTTTCGAGATTGTGAGGATGCTTGTGAATTGTGGTAAGGAAGCTTTGCATAGCTCCTTTGGTTGTATGCTCTGCTTGTGCGGAGAGATGGATTGGAAGGAAAGCGGCACTGTGTGCTGGTGTTATGAGAGATCAATTGGTAGCAATGCAGAGGGGTGGTTTCCCCGGCTTGTTACACTACAGTTGTAGTTTGATCTAGAGGTTGTGAGCGGTCGATTGGTAGCACTGCAAATGGGGGGCTGCGGGCCTTCACGGCGTGTTGCACTACGTGTGTAAGTCGATCTATAGTGCTCACTAGTTGTCGTGAGGTGAATGCCTCTGAGTGGCTTGGGTGCGTGAGGTCTTTAACAGGGGTTTGGAGGCTTATGCCCGGCCAACAAGCTAATCATCTCGAATCGTTGGTGGGACCTAGAGGATTTTGGTACACCGTAAGCGTGCCCTGAGTGAACGGAGCGTCGACACGAAGGCTGACGTGTGTGATGTGGTTGTGCCTGAGTGCACTTGTTGTTATATATATATTGTGATTGCAATGCATGCAGGGAAGGAACCACTGCCCCGGGTAAGGGGTAGGGTCGTTATAATTGGTCAGCTGAATGCTGACCGTTGTTTTGTTTATCACCCTTGGGGTGGACGTCCATGTGCAGGTGTTGTGGGATGACTTGGATTGAGCGGGCTGAAGCCCTTGCTGCTGCTGCTGCTCGTAGGCCCTTGAAGGTCGTGCGAAGCTTTGGATTTTATGTGTGGCAGGCCTGCATACTGATGTATGAAATCATATTTTGTAAAGAGAAACGTGTAAGGCCTTATGGCCTCTGCTGAGCGGTCCGGGCTTTTGGTGCAGTTGGATATGCGCTGATCTTCAATTGGTATCAGAGGAGGTCATTCCTATTAAATCCTGTGTTATATAACCCCACCTCTGAGCCGTGTGGGCCATGTGGTATCTGAGCCGACGGGTTGTGCTGGATATTGACCCGTATTATATAAAAAATTAAGTGGCCCTCTCCACATTCATTGGATATGCGCTATCCTTCAGGCCTTATGGCCGTGAGCGGTGTGTGTGCTTGTATACATTCCTAGTGTTATATATAAATGTGATATTTATATATTAGTGGACATTCATTGTGTAACACCCCAACCCGTTACGTACAACATAGTAGAAGGTCTGGCCGGGGCCCCACACCATGTCTTACAAACAGGCGGAGACGTTACTAAGTAATACCAAATACGCATCCTATCACAGAGCATTCTAGCGTAAGTTTAAAGGGTTGCAAGAATGAACTCAAACATCAACACAGAAGTCCACAGCTAAACCAAACATGCCATAATATAAAACCACAAGTATGGCCTTATGGCCTCTTACAAGTGTTTCTCTTTATACAAGAAGGTATCTTCCATACATCGGCACGCAGGCCGGCCATACATGAGTTCTTACACAAGGTACAAAACTAGCCTTCGAGGGCTAGCACTTAGCAGCAGCAGCTTAGGGTCTTCCACCCTCATCCCTGCTTGGCCCTTCTTGACTTGCACGCAAAAGGTCCACCAAGCAGTTGCAAACAAAGCAACGGTCAGCATTTGGTTGACCATTTATAACGACCCTGTCCCTGACACGGGACAGCGGAATTCCTTCCCTGCATAACACTTATATACAATCAAAAGGGTATGCCTTAGCACTTCACACTTGTATGCCCGTACGAGTCATCATCCATCACAAACGTCGGCACGACGGCCTGACGTTCCGTGCTCTCAGGGCACATTATCGGTGTACCGGAAAACCAGGGTCCCACCACCGTTCAGAGGTTCCAGACATGACGGCAATTCATGAGCATTCCAGTCCTCCATGGCTCAAATAGCCGGAGCGATTCTCATTCTGTGATCCTAACAGGGCCTTAAGCACCCCACGGTTAGACAACCAGAATGCGGGTACAGATCAGCCTTTCCCGTAGCTCACATACGTCAGACGTCGATCAGGACTGACACGGGTACAGCTTCACCTTGCTCGTTCACCACACAGGCTTTTCCATAGTTGCAGCCCCACCGGCTCAATAAGTAGCATTCACAACTACAAGGGTTGAGATCGCACAGCATCAACCCCCCAAAAGTAGCACTCACAGCTACATGGGCTGAGATCACACAACATCAACCCATCCTCATAATATCCTATTGCACCAAGCTGCAGGTGTCCACCAAGAACATCACTCGCATCACAATAATACAGAGTCTTGCTCTGATATGCATACAATCATCACCAATCCGGACCAACCTGTCCAGATGGGCTTCACACAGCATGCCTACCCGTACTTCTCGCTTCCGGGACTACTCCAACAAGAATCAAGGGATGGAGTTCAACATCCCAAGAGAATTCAACTCTACCTTTGTAGAGGATTCATGCATATGCAAAAAGGAAGGATTTCACATATCCAAGGAGGAAGTCATTACCCTTGGAGGACATTTTGGAGCCATGGCAAGCACTGCTTGGAGCTCTGCCTTCCCGAATATGGCCTCCGATCGCGAATCCGAGCTTGGACTAGCTGGATCTCCCTCTCCTTCCTCCTTCTTCCTCCTTCCTTCTTCCTCCTTCCTTCTCTCACTTAAGAAGATAAAGTGAGGATAAGTTTACTAGTTCGGGGTCTTAAAGGGGCTGGGAAAATTAAAGACCACCAGATCTGGAAAGAGGGAAACAAACGGCTGAGATCTGCAGAAAATAACGTTTTCGGCCCTGACACGCCCTGTGACACGCCCGTGTCACAGGCCGTGTCCCTTTAAGCGGCAAAGAACCGCCTCACCACACGGGTTGAACACGCCCGTGACAACCTCCTAACTTGACACGGCCTGAGACACGCCCATGTCTCTGGCCGTGTCGCCTCTCGCGACGAATCTCGTCGATCGCCGAGAATATTCTCGCCGATCGTCGACATGATCTCGCCGATCGTCGAGAAGGACACGCCCTGTGACATGCCCGTGTCACAGGCCGTGTCGCCTCTTCTCGTCGATCGTCGATCATGATGCTCAACGATCGTCGAACGCACGACCTGCAACAACCCGAAGAGGACACGCCCTGGGACACGCCCGTGTCTCAGGCCGTGTCACTCCAAAAACACCCTAAACCCAACTTTGAAACTTACTCGAGACCAGCTCGAGTATTTGCTTGACACGCCCTGGGACACGCCCGTGTCCCAGGCCGTGTCACTTGGCCTGAAAACCAAAACTGGGTTTTGGGGTATTATACATTGGTTGAGTTCTTGCAAGTAATAAGCTTCCGCTAAAATGCTCTGGGTTAGGGTGTAATGGTATTTTGGTATTAATACGTGACCTCGCCGTCTGTTTGTGGCATATAGTGTGGGGCCCCGGCCAGACCTTCTATTATATGTTATTTACGTGTGGAGTCGTTACATTTTGGTATCAGCTTGTTTCGGTCTTCCGCTTTTGAATTCGTGTTCGAATTCTTTTGTGACGTGGCGAGCACGTGTACGTGCGAACCATTTTAACATAATTGAACTCAAGAATGTCCACTAGGAATGTGAGCGTGGGTATTGGGCATGTTTGCCATTTTGGATTGGAGGTTAATGATATCTTGTTCACATATAGGTGACAAGGAGTAGAGTTGGGCAGTCTGAGCCCCAGTGTTCGGATGAGAGTGCGACACCAGTTGAGGTGCCCACACCTCCCCCTTCTGCGGAAACCATACGCTTAGTTGTGGAGGCGGTATTTGCCATGTTTCAAGCACAACCTATTGGGAAGGCAAGACCTGCAGTGGAGCCAATACAGGTTGGTGTGAGGCAAGAGCGTGTGGCGGTTCTTCTTGATGCGAAAGCAGCTGACGAGCAACTGAAGCGGTTTATGGATTTTCATCCACCTACGTTTGTCGTGGCGAATTCCCCAACGCAGGTGGAGTATTGGCTCTCAAGATTGAAGAGGATCCTGACAACGATCAGGATTGATGAGGGGCAGAAAGTTATGTTAACCACTTTCTTACTGGAAGGAGAGGCGAGGCTTTGGTGGGATTAGGTCGAGATGCACCGGTTGGCAGGCAGAGGCCTGGGAGAGATTTCGATGGAGGAATTCTCCAAATTGTTTTAGGCAAAGTATTTGCCAGTATCGCGGCAAATTGCAATTGAGAATGAGTTTCAACGTCTGGTGCAGGGTGAGCGGACTGTGGATGATTACCTGCATGAGTTTACCAGGCTGGGGCGCTATGCGGGGTCTACTTTTGAAGAAGAAGCGCAGAAGAAGAATAGGTTCTATGAGGGACTCTGAGATGAGCTGAGGTTGGCGCTCCCGAGTTTGGTGAACCAAGTCTTCCAAGCGTTAGTAGACACAACATGTGCGCTGGAGAAGGACTTGAAACGAGTGTAGGACAAGAATAACTTGGCGGTGGAAAAGATGGAGTTCAAAGTTTTGCAGTCGGAACAATCAGAGTTCAGGAAACGGAACAAGAAGAGGTTCAGGCCTGTTGAACAAACGTCTTCGGATGTTGCTTCGGGAGCAACGTATGGGCAAGGCCGTGTGGATACATGTATATGTTATAATTGTGGACAACAGGGTCATATAACCCGATATTATTGGAGAGGCCCGTCTAAGGGTGAGAAAAAGACCGGTGCATCTTATGAGTAAAGGGCAAGGCAGTGGCAGAATCCTCTGCATCCTGAGCGCAATCGCGAGTGTACACTCTCGAAGTGCAGGAGCCGCAAAGCTCAAATCATGAAGTACAGCAGCCTCGCGTGTATAATCTGGAATTACAAGAGGCTGTCAAGAGGATTATTAAGGACGCGGCTGAGCAGAAATAGCGAAAGAGTGTACGTTACTTTTTATTGTTGTATGTTGTGTGTAAAAGACTTGGTGTATATTTGCAATAAAGGAATGGTTGTGTTAGTGTTTACTATTGCGCTAAATTTCGGGACGAAATTTCTATAAGGAGGGAAGAGTTGTAACACCCCAAATTTTTATTTGGAGTTCAGGCTGGGTGACACGGCCTGGGACACGGGCGTGTCCCAGGGCTTGTCCATCTCTGGGTACTCGAGAGGGTATTGAGTGTTTCTCGAGTGAGGTACACGGCCTGGGACACGGGTGTGTCCCAGGGTGTGTAATGGTGACACGGCCAGGGACATGGGCGTGTCTGAGGCCGTGTCCTGCTCGGATTGGTAACCGGGATGTGTCGAGTGTGGCACACGGCCTGTGACACGGGCGTGTCACAGGGGCGTGTTTGGAATACGACCAAGGAAACGGGCGTGTGCCTTAACACGGGCGTGTCATAGGAGTTGACACGGGCGTGTCAGGAGTTGACACAGGCGTTTCAGGAGTTGACACAGGCGTGTCTAATCCTGTGTCCTGCTCTGGATAGAGTCGGTTCCTTAACCTCTTAGGGAACACGGCCTGTGACACGAGCATGTCACAGGCCGTGTCAGCCCAAAAATAGATATTTGAGGGGTTCGTGGCCGTCCATTTCCTTTATCATGGATCATGTGGCCCAAGCTCTTCCCTGCTGGGTTTAACCCCGGATTGGAATGAAGTTTTCATTCATACCTTGGACCATTCTCTTTCTAAAGAGAAGAGAGAAGGGAGAGCTTGGAGGAGGAGAAGGAGAAGAGATCCGGCTGTCGGAGGAGCGTCAGTGGTCCGAATCGAGATCCGAGGCCAGCGTTGTGGAGGCTAGGCCGTCACGGCGATTTCCAACCGGCACGTTTGTCATGGCTCCGAAGCGATCGTCAAGGGTAACGATCTCCTTCTTGGACAAGTGAAGTCCTACTTTATGCATATGCATGGAATCCTCCACCAAGAGGTGGAAAGCATAAGGGATTCCAGCGAGTTTAGTCTACATCTAGATCGGGAAGTGCGTAGTACGGAATAGGCATACTGTGTGAAGCCCATATGGACGGGTAGTCTGGATTGGTGATGCGTATATTGCGAACCGGAGAAGACTCCGTGTATATAACGAGTAGCTTGCGGAGATTGTGAGTATGCTTGTGAATTGTGGTAAGGAAGCTTTGCATATCTCCTTTGGTTGTATGCTCTGCTTGTGCAGAGAGATGGATTGGAAGGAAAGCGGCACTATGTGTTGGAGTTATGAGAGATCAATTGGTAGCAATGCAGAGGGGTGGTTTCCCCGACTTGTTACACTACAGTGGTAGGTTGATCTAGAGGTTGTGAGTGGTCGATTGGTAGCACTGCAAATGGGGGGATGCAGGCCTTCCCAGCGTGTTGCACTACGTGTGTAGGTCGATCTATAGTGCTCACTAGTTGCCGTGAGGTGAATGCCTCTGAGTGGCTTTGGTGCATGAGGTCTTCAATAGGGGTTTGGAGGCTTATGCCCGGCCAACAAGCTAATCATCTCGAATCGGTGGTGGGACCTAGAGGATTTCGGTAAAACCGTAAGCGTTCCTTGAGTGCACGGAGCATCTGGCACGAAGACCGGCGTTTGTGATGTGGTTGTGCCTGAGTGCACTTATTGTGATATATATATTGTGATTGCAATGCATTTAGTGAAGGAACCACTGCCCCGGATAAGGGGTAGGGTCGTTATATTTGGTCAGCTGAATGTTGACCGTTGCTTTGTTTATCACCCTTGGGGTGGACGTCCATGTGCAGGTGTTGCGGGCTGACTTGGATTGAGCGGGCCGAAGCCCTTGCTGCTGCTGCTTGTAGGCCCTTGAAGTCCGTGCGAAGCTTTGGATTTCATGTATGGCTGGCCTGCATGCCGATGTATGAAATCATATTTTGTAAAGAGAAACATGTAAGGCCTTAAAGCAGTGAGCGGTGTGTGTGCTTGTATACATTCCTGGTGTTATATATAAATATGGTATTTATATATTAGTGGACATTCGCTGGTTGAGTTTTTGCAAGTAATAAGCTTCCACTAGAATGCTCTGGGTTAGGGTGTAATGGTATTTTGGTATTAACCTATGACCTCGTCGTCTGTTTGTGGCATATAGTGTGGGGCCCCAGCCGGACCTTCTATTATATGTTATTTAACGGGTGGAGTCATTACAGATCTAGAGGTACTATGTACCTGCGTGGTGAGCGATCGATTGGTGGCAACGCAAATGGGGGGGCTGCGGGCCATCTCGGCTTGTTACACTACGGGTGTAGGTCGATCTAGAGTGCTCATGGTTGCCGTGAGGTGAACACCTCTGAGTGGTATGGGCGAGGATGTCTCCAACATGCATGTTGTAGTAGACTAGTGCTCGACCAACAAGCTTATAACCTCTAATCGGTGGTGGGACCTGGAATGATTCGGTACACCGTAAGCGTGACCTGAGTGCACGGAGCGTCTGGCATAAAGGCCGGTGTTTGTGATGTTGTTGTGCGTGAGTGCACTTGTTGTGATATATATATATATATTGTGGTTGCAATGCATGCAGGGAAGAAGTCACTGCCCTAGGTAAGGGGTAGGGTCGTTATAATTGGTCAGCTGAATGCTGACTGTTGCTTTGTTTATCACCCTTGGGGTGGACGTCCATATGCAGGTGCTGCCCTTGCTAATGCTGACTTGGATTGAGCGGCCTGAATCCCTTGCTGTTGTTGCTTGTAAGCCCTTGAAGGCCATGCGATGAATTGGATTTCATGTGTAAGACCCCATTTTTTTTCTTTTTAAACACCGAGGTATTAAGCCCAGAACCGCCGCTTTGCGATGACACCTTCACGCCCTGAAGAGTCATCACTGCGAAACGCCGATTCTGCTGGCCGATTCGATCACGGAAAAGCAACCAAAGTAGAGTAAACACAAGTGAGGTAAAAACTCTAACCAAAAGTCCACAATGAAATCACATCAAAGTAATAATATCTCCACGAAGGGAGAGTCCACAAAATATGAAAGAGAAGGGATAGATACTACTCTAGTGGGGGGGTGAATAGAGTAATCAAAAATTGCATTAGCAAAGTTGACTTTCTACTCAACTCCCTTGGAGTTAAATGCGGAATGAAAGTTATAGATATTTAAGATTAAACCTTAGAACCTAACACAAGTGTTGTGCACAAACTAAAGCTAACTGTAATTACAGTTTAGCTTTGGATCCTATCCAGCAACTAGCAAACCTAGTTAAGATCTAATCACAGCCACAATGCAAGTAATTAAATAAAGCAATCCAGACGACACAAGGAATTTAAGTGGTTCCCCAAACAACTTGGGTACGTCCACTCTTCTACCAACAAGGTAGGAATCCACTCAGGTTTTTGATCAGGTGCCCTGCCACCAATAAGATCTGCTTCAGGTAGATCAAGAAACCCTTTAGACTTTTGATCAGGTGTCTAAAAACCAAACACAGGTTTTTGATCAGGTGCCCTGCCACCAAGGGATACTTTTGAAGGGAGTAATAACCCTGTACAGGAGGGGGAAAAGGGGTTAAGGTGTCTTCTCTATTTTACAATAGATTAGAGAAGCACAATAACTTGCACTGAGCTAGAAAGCTCTAAAAGAATCAAGGCTCCCCCTGGCTCAAAGAACGTCCAGGTGAAGTCTTGCTTCAGTGCAGAAACACTTCAGTAAATACTGAAGGAAGAACTACAAGAAGATATAAAATAAGAAATGAAAATCTTCTAGCAGCTATCTTCTTCTTCTTCTTCTTCAAAAGATCTCTGAGTCAGAACTTCCTGGAACAGGAGAACTCAGGTTGAAGAAGAGCAGAAGAGCTAACACTTCTCAGTTGAGTGAAGATTGCTGAGAGCAGTTAAACTTGTTCTTGTTGTAAGCTTGCTGAATGAATATTATCTGAGAACTAGTTGATCTCTTTTCTATGTGGACTAGTTGATTTTTTTCTTCAAAGAAGTCTTTATATATCAGCAGCAGCAACAGCTCTAATTGAGTTTGAATCTTGTCGTTTTCTGAACTCTGCAAACTGGGCTGCAAAAAGCATAAAGCAAAACAAAAATACTGCAGGCAGATATCCTATAAAAGGATAAAGCTTTCTAAGAAGCTGCAAATACTTCTGATGAAATAACATAAGAGAAAGTCACATCAGAAAGAACTCTTTACGGCCAAGGAAGACTTTTTGAGTCTAACGGCTATAAAGGACAGCCTGGCAGATAAAGCAGATTGCATATCTCAGCTATAAGACAAACAACTTTATCAGAAAAGATTAGCTCATGCATATAGAATAGAACTGATATTGCATGGAAATAATGTCACAAATTATTCAGATAATCTTTTATAAAATATGCCAAAATAAATATGAAATTAGTCACATTATAGAAGACGACAAAACTAAATAAGAGCATACAGCAAAATGTCGAACGACCCTCGGAGATCGTCGAACGGCGTACGGAGATCGTCGACCTATCAGACAGATAGTCGAACGATCCAGATAGTCGAACTATCAAAGAAGATAGTCGAACTACCTCAGCAGATAGTCGACCTATCAGAACAGATAGTCGAGCTATCAGATAGTCGATCTATCCGGACAGATAGTCGAACTACCAAACAAAAACAGATAGTCGACCTATCAAGCAGATAGTCGACCTATCACAGAAAACAGATAGTCGACCTATCAACAGATAGTCGACCTATCAAGACAAAACAGATAGTCGACCTATCAACAGATAGTCGAACTATCAGATAGTTGAACTATCCAAGCAGATAGTCGAACTATCAAAGCAACACAGATAGTCGACCTATCAACAGATAGTCGAACTATCAAAGCAAACAGATAGTCGACCTATCAACAGATAGTCGAGCTATCAAAGCGACACAGATAGTCGATCTATCAACAGATAGTCGAGCTATCAGATAGTTGAACTATCAGGACAGATAGTCGAACTATCAAAGACGACAGAACGTCGACCAACTGATAGACGATCGTCGATCAGCCGATAGACGATAGTCGAGCGACGTTCGACTATAGTCGAACGAAAAAACTACTTAACCAAATATTCATCTGGAAAAGCAATTCTACACAACTAGAGAATCTAACCTATCAACTAACCTTTGACCATAGATAAATCATGGGTCAAGAGACAGAAAGAGAGGACTGAACTCAAATCAAAACCTAGGGTACCAACAATCTCCCCCTATTTGAGTTAAGACTCTCAACAAATAAAACAAACAACACTAATTACAGAAAGTAAATAAAATGCATAAAGGGAAATAACTAAGCAGATATCATCAATCAATCAGATAAAAATTAACTGTCAATCAATGAACAATTAAGGTGCTTTAGAGTTAGATTCAGGATTAGAAGAGCTAGAAACAAAAGTAATTTTCCTTGTAGGATCTAGAGCTTCTTTCTTCGATAGCTTCAAATCTTGTTCTCCAATAATTTTCAATTCAGTTGTTCTTGGGACCACTGCCTCAGGATGCTTTTCCATATATTTTGAAGGATCAAACATCTCAGGTCTAACCTGGAACTTTTCGAGCTCCTTTCTGAATTTAGACATAGTAGTCAATCCTGCAGTGTCCTTTCCTTCTTCTTTAGCTTTCCTGATTTGCGCTGCTCCAACCAGTTCAAGAAAACGAGTCATCCTAAAGTTAGGATCAAGCTCTGGGCTTTCATAAACAATCTCAAAAGAAGAATCAACTGGTTCTTTATCTTGATTAACTAAATAACAAGAGAGAGCAGACTTAGCAAAGTTCTTGCTAGAATTTTCAAACAAAAATAAATTACTTACCTTTTGGAACAACTTTCTCAGTATGCACTGGCTTTGGAGATGAAACTTTTTTCTTTGGAGAAGGAGGAGGGGAAAAGGTTGGTCTTTGATAAACTACCTCCTTAACTTGTTCTTTAACAGAATCCGGCCTTTGATAACCAGATTGGCTTTTACCTTGGAAACCTTGAGAACTTCTCCTTTGAGCAGGTTGAGATGGATTTGATCGTTCAGATTGAGCAGCAGGCTTAGAAGATAAATTTCCTGAGGCTCCTGCACCGGGAGGTGGAGGAGGAGGACCTCTAGGATTCCATCTAGGAGCAGGAGGGTCATACCTCTTAGACTTTTTCCTTTGCTTTTGCTGATTTTTAGAAAACCACATCCAATGCTGGAATTCTTTGACTTGGGATCAATCCCTTTCAGTATATAATATGGTGTATCATTGTCTGGATTTGCAGGAGGAGGAGCTACAGCCTTTCTTTTCTTTTTAGCAATCCTTTTTCTCTTAGAATCAGCAGATTCATCAGAATCAATTTCTTCTTCAGAATTTGAAGAGATAGGCATATCATAGGGATCAATAGCCTCTTTCAGAGCTCTTTCTTAGTCCTTTAAAGCAGCTTTTTCCATTTCTTCTTCCATGGCATCCTGTGCCAGGAGAGTATCTAAGTCCAATCCTGGGGAATCATCCCATACCGTAGATTTTTCAATTTGACTTTCAGAATCGATTTCTTGAAGCTCAGGAACTGTCGTGGGGACCAGTTCAATTTGCACTGCTTACTGAGCAGGTTCAGCAGCTTCAGGAACTTGAACAGCTGCTTCTGGTTCAGGTTGAACTTCAGAAGCATGTTCACTTACTGGCTCTACAACCACTTGGACATCAGGAGTAGATACAGGTTCAGGTTCAGGTTCTACAGCATCTAGAATCTCTAGAGCAGGTTCAGGTTCAGGTTCTTGGACAATTACTACTTCTTCCATTATATCTGTAGGATTAGAAATAAAATCTTGCTAAATGACATCTAATCATCCCTTCCAGATATTCTCATACTAGCATATCAATTGAGTAATCTACAAATTGAGAAAGACACATACCTTCAGGATATTCTTCAGGGTTTACTAACTCCCATAAATCATCTAGAAAGGAGGTGATAATTCCTTCTAGGTACTGGGCAACCAAGGGAGTTGAGGATTCTTCTAAGTAAACTTTTACTACGAACTCTGTCAACATGATTGCATCAGATATTTCCTTTTCAGATGGAGGAGGAGGAGCTAAATCTTCTGCTACTTTCTCTGTTACTGCAAGATGAACTGCTGGAGGGGAGGCCAAAGGCTGCTCTGAGATATCTTCATCAAGCATCTCCCCCTGCCTGATTTCAGTAGAAACTGAAACCAGGCCCCTAGAAGAAGAGGGCTCAACAGACTTTGAGAGTGCCTGAATAGCAACAGTCAAAGAAGAGATAGAAGAAGCAAGGGGAGCAATTGCCTCATCAATCATTGTTTTGATTGAGGGGGTAATTAACTCCACAATGCTAGCAATAAATGTTGGAGTTATATCAAAAGAAGATGATGAAGATGAAGGAATTTCTGAGGGTGGAAGAACAGCATGGGTGGTATGTGCAATATGAGCTGGAGAATGAGCTGGAGAATGAGCTGGAGCTGGAGCTGGAGATGGAGCTGGAGAATGATGTGGAGATGCATGGGTGGATGCAGGGTGATCAAGATGATCTGAAGATAGAATTGGAGAGTGAGGAGGAGTTGGAATTGGAGAATGAACTGGAGAAGATATTTCAGACGCCAACAAATCAAAGCTGGCTTGAGAAATCCCAGCAAGATCAGTCGGGAGAGAAGATGCAGGAGGAGAGGCAGAATGTCGTACTTCAGTTGAAGTTGAAGGAACTTCAACTGCAGTAGACGACAAAGCTGATGAAGAAGATGGAGGAGATGGATTTGTTGAGCCAGCTGCTAAAAGGGGGGGAGTGACTGCGACAGTCCTGGTGCTCTAAGATATAACTGGAGCAACCCCTGCGGGAGCGGGCTTCAGGAATGTCCTTTTCCACTTTGAGAACAGTGAAGGATCCATCTTCTTACTCGCGTTGATGGAGGTGGCGGCAGACACAAACAAATGAGGGTATTTCTCCTTCAGAAAAATACCAACAACCCTTCCTAGGGTAACCTCTTTCTTTCCATTCTTTTTTCCTTATTAAATCAAACATAATGCCAGCCCAATTTATCTGCTTCTTATTAACAATTGCACACATTAGTGCAAATTGTTGCCTTGTAATATTATTGTGGGCTGAGTGCTTTCCCAGTAGCACTTTTCCAACAATTTCCGCAAGAAACTTGATCTTGAACAGGAAATTCACCTTGAGCAGCTTGGAGGGGATGCCATCGGCATGTCCCAGCTCAGTTAACATTCTTCCGAATTCTGGAGCATCTTGCTCATACTCTTCTTCACCATTAATCAAACCAAAAATTTCAGTTAGAACAGCGGGAGTCAAAATTACCTCTTCTCCGCTGATTGTTCCAGACATCGATTCGTCAGTCGACGATGAAGTGAAGGCCCACTCTTTGATTTCCTGAGAGTTTATCTTTATCCTGTAGGACATGAGTCTCTCTAGTCCTTGATCTCTGCATAGATTTAGGATTTCTACTATCCCTGGTTCGCAACTGCTGAAGGCGTCGAAATCAATGCTGAATCCGGCATCAAACTTTACCACTGCAAGAAGCACTGGAGCAATCGCCATTGAAAACGCTGTAGAAGTTGAGGGAGAGACGGCGAGGATGGAGCGCAAGACAGAGAGCAAGACAAAGAGCAAGCGGGAGGACGGAATGCGAAAAGACGCTCTCCGTCGACGATAAAAGCAACTATCTTTTAACCTAGGTCGACTATCGGCTTTATATTAAAACAGCGATCGTCGATTTATTTAAAAGATACTGGAGACGATAGTCGAACGGTCGTTCGACGATCGGTCCTAAAGCAGAGTAGTCGATTAATCATTCGACTATTTCTGTCTTTACAAACAACAAGCTGTCGTCAACCATGGATCGACGATAAGCAAGACCTGTTCGACGATCTTCGAATGCCAGTCGACGATCTTCAAGCAGATAAGCCATCATCAACCATAGGTCGACGATAGGCTTGCTCCGCTCGACTATCGTCGAACGTCGTTCGACTATCTTCGAACAGATTTCAACAAGGCAAACGTCACACTTAGTCTCGTCCATTAATCATGCCTAGTTGAACTAAAAAGAACAGATGCTTCTGTTCATCTAAGGGCTTGGTGAATATATCACCTCTCTGAAGGTCTGTGGATATGAACTCAAGGCTAATCTTGTTCTTTTCCACACAATCTCTCAGGAAATGGTGTCTAATCTCAATGTGCTTCGTTCTAGAGTGGTGCACTGGATTTTGTGCAATGAAGATAGCACTTGTACTGTCACACATGATTTTAGTGTTCTTGTGTGAGTACCCATAATCCAAAAGTTGATTTTGTATCCACAGGATCTGTGAACAACAACTAGCAGCTGCTATATATTCAGCTTCTGCAGTTGAAGTTGATACAGAGGCCTGCTTCTTACAGAACCAAGAGACCAATCTCTCTCCCAGGAACTGACAAGTTCCTGAGGTACTTTTCCTATCAACTCAACAACCAGCATAATCAGAATCAGAATATCCAATTAATTCAAATTCTGACTCAACTGGGTACCAAAGTCCTAGATGTGGACATCCCTTCAGGTATCTCAAGATTCTCTTGAGAAGAATCAGATGAGATTCCTTGGGGTTGACCTGGAATCTAGCACAAAGGCATGTAGCAAACATTATGTCTGGCCTACTTGCAGTTAAATACAATAGGGAACCAACAATGGCCCTATAATTCTTTTGATCTACAGGCTTTCCCTGATCATCAGAATCAATAACTACATTAGTAGCCATAGGTGTATGCATTGCTGAAGCATCTGCCATCCCAAACTTCTTTACCAATTTCTTGGCATATTTGGATTGGGAGATGAAGATGTCATCAGCATCTTGCTTTACTTGGAGACCAAGAAAGTAAGACAGCTCACCCATACTACTCATCTCAAACTTGGAATGCATCAAGTTAGAAAACTTTTTGCACAGTTTGGGATCAGTGGAACCAAAAATAATGTCATCCACATACACTTGAACTAACACGATTGTGTCCTTGTGGTGCTTGACGAAGAGGGTTCTATCAACTACTCCCCTAGTAAAGTTGTGCTCTAACAGGAAACTAGCTAAAGTCTCATACCAGGCTCTGGGAGCTTGCTTTAGTCCATAAAGAGCTTTCTGCAACTTGAATACATGTGAGGGCTGAGTTGAAGAAACAAAACCGGGTGGCTGTTCAACAAACACCTCTTCCTTTAGCTCACCATTAAGAAAAACACTTTTGACATCCATTTGAAAAACCTTAAACTTCATGTAGGCTGCATAGGCCAAGAAGATCCTTATTGCTTCTAGCCTTGCAACAGGAGCAAAGGTTTGGTCATAATCTATACCTTCCTCCTGTCTATAGCCCTGAGCGACAAGCCTAGCTTTATTCCTTACAATGATGCCATTTGCATCCAACTTGTTTCTATACACCCACTTGGTGCCTATGATCAGTTGGCCTTTAGGTCTTGGAACCAAAGTCCAAACTTTACATCTCTCAAACTGATTGAGTTCCTCTTGCATATCAATGATCCAATGGGGATCTAGCTCTGCATCTTTAATGGTGAGGGGCTCAATCTGTGAGAGGAAACAAGCATGCATCACATCCTGTCTTAACTGATGTCTTGTTTGAACACCAGCTGATATGTCTCCTATCACTTGAGATGTGGGGTGATCTCTAAGTGTGACAACATCAGCAGGTGGGATGTGATTTTCAGCAACAGTTGGGATTAATTCCTCAGGAGGAATTTGATCTACTGTTGGTGGAACAATAACAACTTCTGCAATGTCTTCATCACTGTCTGATTCAGTGATACAAAGAGTTGAAAGATGAAGGATATCTTGAGTGACATCTTTGGAAGAATCTTGTACCTATAATGAACTTGAGGAAGGAGAATTTTCCTTCTCCTTGTAAAACATTTGGGATTCATCAAAGGACACATGAACAGACTCTTCAATTTTAGAAGATAATTTATTAAATACCCTATAAGCTTTGCTTGGGAATATCCTAGAAAAATTCCCATTGAAGCCTTTGCTTCAAACTTTTTAAGATATTCTTTATTGTTATTATGAATATAAACAACACAGCCAAAAACTCTAAAATAATTTATTTTAGATTTCTTTCCTTTAAGTAACTCATAAGGAGTTTTACACTTAAGCTTGTGTATCAGACTTCTATTCAAGACATAGTTGGCTGTACTAACAGCTTCTGCCCAATAGGAAAGAGGCATATTATCATCTGCCAACAATGTGCCAGCAGCTTCAATTAGTGTTCTGTTCTTCCTTTCAACCACCCCATTTTGTTGGGGAGTTCTAGGAGCTGAGAAGCTATGTTTGATACCTTCTCTCTCACAGAATTCTTGCATGAGAAGAGAGTCAAACTCAGTACCATGATCACTTCTGATCAAGGCCACATGAGTAGAGTACTCAGTCTGCACACATAATAGAAAGTCTGTAAGGGCTTTGAAGTTATCAGCCTTAGTTCTCAAAAAGAACACCCAAGTGAATCTAGAGAAGTCATCTACAATGACTATGGTGTAATACTTCCCTCCTAAACTCTGTACATTTATTGGGCCAAATAGGTCCAAATGTAATAAATACAGGATTCTAGGAGAATCACTTTTATTTACTGATTTAAAAGAGTTCTTGGTTTGCTTGCCTAGCTGACAAGCCTTGCATAGGCTCTCCTTCTTGTAGGGGCAAGAAGGTAAACCTCTAACAAGGTTGTGTTTAGATAACCTAGATATATTCTTGAGGTTAACATGGCTAAGCCTTTTATGCCACAATGTGTTATTATTAGTTACTTCATTAAACAGGCAGATTTCAGAATCAGTTGAATTAAAATCTACTAAATAAATGTTACCTTGTCTAATGCCTACCAATACAACACTATTATTTAAAGTAATATTACAGAGAGAGTTAGCGAATGATACCTGGTATCCAGCATCACATAATTGACTTACTGAAATTAGATGGTGCTTCAGTCCAGTCACATAAGCAACTCTCTTGAATGTAACAGCTCCAATTGTCATCCTGCCATAGCCTTCAGTTTGGCCACAGCTTGAATCTCCAAAGATTACCTTTGGGCCAAGCTTTGCCTTGAACTTTGAGAGATGTTCTTTATTTCCTATCATATGCTTGGAACAACCACTATCCAAATACCACTTATTTTGAGTGATAGGATAGGTCTTCACCTGCAAATAAAACAATTTAAACATTGTGGACCCAGGTAACCTTGGGTTCCTTGTTTTCACATAAGAAAAACTAGAAATAAAAGAATAAGCAGGCTCAGGGTGATAACCTAATGGGTAAGATCTCCTAGGTGGGATTCTCCATGCAGATGATGGGTCAATGAACCTAGGGTTTCTATTCATATTCGGGTTTCTAAGGTTCTGGGTGTAATTTTGAAATTCATATTGGAAACGTCGACCAGCGTTCGACGATGGCTGCTCAGATCGTCGATCTCCGTTCGACCACTGAGCTTGCGATCGTCGATCGACGTTCGACGATAGATGCTCAGATCGTCGAGCTTCGTTCGACCACTGAGCCTGAGATCGTCGAGCAGCGTTCGACGTTTTTTGTAATTCTTTAAATTTCTATTTTCTTTTATCTCTTTTAGCTTTATTTAAAGCTCTATTTACTTGATTGACTTGCTCAGTGTTCTTTATCCCATCAGCTAAGATAAAATTCACTGGAGTTGAAAGATGATTTTTAAGAATGATTGGGGGTTCACTAGAAGATGCTCCTAAGCCTAATTTGTTATTGCCTGTCCTAGTGTTAGACATGCTGGTTATTTCAAGCAACTTAAGGCTTTTACCATTTAGAGACTCTTCTAACCTTTTGGATTTAGCTAACTCATTCTTAAGAAATTTAATTTCTTCACTAGAATTAGTGAGATCTTCCTTTAACTTAATGTTTTCAATAGATATGATTTCTGATTCAGCTAGCCTATGTCTAAGTTCTTTAATCTCCTTTTCAGAACTAATTAAATCTAAACATAAAGATTTAAATTCTAATTTAAATTCTGCAGAAGTGAAATCATAAGAAGATAGTACCTCATCTTCTGTTGGCATTTCTTCATCTGAATCTGAAATCTCTGCAGCTGAATGATTGCTGCAGGCATCAATTGCCATTAGGCAAACTTCCTTTGCCTTCTTTTCTTCTTCATCCTCACTGGAGCTTGAGGAAGAGGATTCCTCATCAGAATCACTCCAGGTTTCAGCGACAAAGCCTCTCTCCTTCTTTTTATTCTTGTAGGAGGATGGCTTGGAGTGCTTCCTGTGCTGATCCTTATCTTTCCTCTTTTCTTTATTCTTTTCCTCTGGACAATCTGGAAGGATATGTCCAGGCTTCCTGCAACCATAGCAGATAATTTCTTTAGAAGGGGTGCGATCATACCTTGGCTTTTCTTCATACTTTGAAGACTTCTTTCTGAATTCCTTCCTTCCCATCTTGAGAAACCTTTTGGCAAATAATGCCATCAGTTCCTCATTTGACTGGCTTTCTTCAGAAGTGTCAGCAGCTTTAAGAGCAAGGGTTTGCTCTTTTCTTGTAGGAGTTGGGGTCTTTGCTTCAGCTTCTGCTTCCCTGGACTTCAGCACTTGCTCAAAAGACTTGAGCTTGCCGAGAAGAGCTTCTGTTGAAATTTCAGTTGTGCTTCTGGCCTCCTTGATAGGCCAGATCCTCAGATCTCATGTGCTAGGGAAGCACATAAGAATCTTATCATTGACCTCTGTCAATGAAATATCCTTGTCAAGGGTCCTCAGCTCATTGATGATTGAGCTGAGCCTTGTGTACATGGCTTCAACTGATTCAGCATCAGTTTTCTTGAAATTCTCATATTGTGAGATAAGGTTGGACCTCCTGTCCTTCCTTTCATCAGCTGAACCAGCTACAATCTGGTTCAGTGTATCCCACATAGCTTTTGCTGAGGAGCAGTCAGCAACCTTCTGGAATACTTCATCAGACATTGTCTGAGCCAGAATGTTCATTGCCTTGACATCTGCTATCTTTGCCTTTTTGTACTCATCATTGTAGTCTGGAGGAGGCACTGCACTCATATCAGATGATGAGGCAGTAGCAGCAGCAGGTGCTCTTGGTGGTCCTGACAAAATAGAAGCAAAAATACTTTCATTAATAGAATTCATATATAATTTGATCCTTGCCTTCCAGATGCCAAACTTAGCCAAGTTGCATGCTGGAGGTCTAGTGCTAGAATAATCCTTGGACTGGGCCATGATAGTGAAAGTGAATATCTATAAACTTTGGTATCTATTAGGATCTTGTGACTTAGGTGTTAGCCTATTCAGTCAGTCAACCTCCCTCTGATACCAATTGAAAGAGAAGGGATAGATACTACTCTAGAGGGGGGGTGAATAGAGTAATCAAAAATTGCACTAGCAAAGTTGACTTTCTACTCAACTCCCTTGGAGTTAAATGCGGAATGAAAGTTATAGATATTTAAGATTAAACCTTAGAACCTAACACAAATGTTGTGCACAAACTAAACCTAACTGTAATTACAGTTTAGCTTTGGATCCTATCCAGCAACTAGCAAACCTAGTTAAGATCTAATCACAGCCACAATGCAAGTAATTAAATAAAGCAATCCAGACGACACAAGGAATTTAAGTGGTTCCCCAAACAACTTGGGTACGTCCACTCTTCTACCAACAAGGTAGGAATCCACTCAGGTTTTTGATCAGGTGCCCTGCCACCAACAAGATCTGCTTCAGGTAGATCAAGAAACCCTTTAGACTTTTGATCAGGTGTCTAAAAACCAAACACAGGTTTTTGATCAGGTGCCCTGCCACCAAGGGATACTTTTGAAGGGAGTAATAACCCTGTACAGGAGGAGGAAAAGGGGTTAAGGTGTCTTCTCTATACAGGGTTAATAACCCTGTATAGATTAGAGAAGCACAATAACTTGCACTGAGCTAGAAAGCTCTAAAAGAATCAAGGCTCCCCCTGGCCCAAAGAACGTCCAGGTGAAGTCTTGCTTCAGTGCAGAAACACTTCAGTAAATACTGAAGGAAGAACTACAAGAAGATATAAAATAAGAAATGAAAATCTTCTAGCAGCTATCTTCTTCTTCTTCTTCTTCAAAAGATCTCTGAGTCAGAACTTCCTGGAACAGGAGAACTCAGGTTGAAGAAGAGCAGAAGAGCTAACACTTCTCAGTTGAGTGAAGATTGCTGAGAGCAGTTAAACTTGTTCTTGTTGTAAGCTTGCTGAATGAATATTATCTGAGAACTAGTTGATCTCTTTTCTATGTGGACTAGTTGATTTTTTCTTCAAAGAAGTCTTTATATATCAGCAGCAGCAACGGCTCTAATTGAGTTTGAATCTTGTCGTTTTCTGAACTCTGCAAACTGGGCTGCAAAAAGCATAAAGCAAAACAAAAATACTGCAGGCAGATATCCTATAAAAGGATAAAGCTTTCTAGGAAGCTGCAAATACTTTTGATGAAATAACATAAGAGAAAGTCACATCAGAAAGAACTCTTTATGGCCAAGGAAGACTTTTTGAGTCTAACGGCTATAAAGGACAGCCTGGCAGATAAAACAGATTGCATATCTCAGCTATAAGACAAACAACTTTATCAGAAAAGATTAGCTCATGCATATAGAATAGAACTGATATTGCATGGAAATAATGTCACAAATTATTCAGATAATCTTTTATAAAATATGCCAAAATAAATATGAAATTAGTCACATCATAGAAGACGACAAAACTAAATAAGAGCATACAGCAAAACGTCGAACGACCCTCGGAGATCGTCGAACGGCGCACGGAGATCGTCGACCTATCAGACAGATAGTCGAACGATCCAGATAGTCGAACTATCAAAGAAGATAGTCGAACTACCTCAGCAGATAGTCGACCTATCAGAACAGATAGTCGAGCTATCAGATAATCGATCTATCCGGACAGATAGTCGAACTACCAAACAAAAACAGATAGTCGACCTATCAAGCAGATAGTCGACCTATCACAGAAAACAGATTGTCGACCTATCAACAGATAGTCGACCTATCAAGATAAAACAGATAGTTGACCTATCAACAGATAGTCTAACTATCAGATAGTTGAACTATCCAAGCAGATAGTCGAACTATCAAAGCAACACAGATAGTCGACCTATCAACAGATAGTCGAACTATCAAAGCAAACAGATAGTCGACCTATCAACAGATAGTCGAGCTATCAAAGCAACACAGATAGTCGATCTATCAACAGATAGTCGAGCTATTAGATAGTTGAACTATCAGGACAGATAGTCGAACTATCAAAGACGACAGAACGTCGACCAACTGATAGACGATCGTCGATCAGCCGATAGATGATAGTCGAGCGACGTTCGACTATAGTCGAACGAAAAAACTACTTAACCAAATATTCATCTAGAAAAGCAATTCTACACAACTAGAGAATCTAACCTATCAACTAACCTTTGAACATAGATAAATCATGGGTCAAGAGACAGAAAGAGAGGACTGAACTCAAATCAAAACCTAGGGTACCAACAGAATATAAATGTACTGAAAATAAGGTCTTAAGCCCGATACATCAAATCCTCACTACATAGTCACTCAAGCGGAAGCAAAATAAAACACTACTAAGTCAGGGACTCACAGTCCCAGCTGTCTGAACTTCTGAGCTAGACTTCCCTATCTCCAAACGGGCCGACCTCCGGGGCTGCTCCTCCATGCTGGGCTCCATGATCCCCTAAATGATGTGGTCCGAAAACCGTTAGTCTATAAGACTAAGTCCTATTATCCCCCACCCCTTCCCCCATGGCCCCTAGGCACCGTGCGGAGAGGGAGAAAGGGGAGGACTTGAAGGTGGAGAGTAATCAAGAAACAGATGACAGCGGACCAATACTAGCAATTTTATAGTACATGTGGCAGTAAAGTAAAGTATGAAAAGTAACCTTAACTTATGTGCGGAAACGCATAAGCCAAGGGATCTTCTGCAGGGCTCTCATCGTATAAAAAGTCTCATACCAATTTATACGTTGGGGTGTCGGTTATTAACAGTAATATATATAAAGAATTTTACCTTAATTTATAAACTTGCCCACACAAGCTTATAGACCAAGTGGTCGTTTTGCAAGTCCTATTGTGTAAGCGTTCCATGCCACTTATATAATAGGTGACAGGGGTTATATGCTATGAAATGCTAGTGGGTTATCATGCGATCATGCAAGTGAAACTCACCCACCCGACTCTGTGTTCACAGACCTTTAGTTCCCCCTTTCTGGAGCCGAACCTCCCAGGATACCTCCGTAGTGGAAGACGGAAGAGGTGGGTTGGGCCTCACCCACCTCTAAACCAGTAAAGCACTACCGGTCAGACCTATCGTACGCCTCAACGCTTGGTGCACGAAGCGGACTCCTGTGTACTCTTACCGACTGGCGCACCAGACTTCTGTTGGCGAAGTGCTAACCACACTTGCCGAGCCAACGCATTAGCGTCGGTGCATCGACCACTAACACCGAGGGCCCACCACCTTATAACTTATGCACATGCAATATTAATATGTTTCCCACCGAGCCAAAGCTCCGCGGACCAAACTGTCTGACTCAAAACTAACCGAGCCGAAGCTCTCCGGACCAAACTGTCCATCTCAAAACTAACCGAGCCGAAGCTCCCAACAATATTCTTGTGCTAATATTGTTTGTGAAATGTTGAACCCTAATTATTAAGTTACTCTTTCTGTTTGTTAATACAGTTTACGTTAACTCAGGACTGCCCCCGGCATACCCCGTGAAGGGCTCTCAAAAGGCACTAAGAACTATGATGGTAGCTGAAGCCCATCGCTCCCTTTCGCAAGGCACTTATTATTATTGGTTGATTCCCTTTACCCATTCCCTTCTCATATTACAGTAGGCTAATCCTAGGGTGATTTTGACTCTTCCTCTCCTCGGGAAAGACGATCTTTCGTCGAACCCGAGCACCTCTAAACTCTAACCCAACCACTTCTCACTACTCTTCCTATCCTTCTATGGTGAACTCATCCACATCTATCCAATCCAGCAAAATGTCTAACTCCTATACCATGTCCAATCATATCCTATCGCAATTAACCCAATTAGCCAAATGCATACCAATCTAGGCTATATGTCGAACCAGATAGGAGATAATCCAAATAATCATCCAAATGTCCTAAATTATTTACTGGAGACTTATCATGACACAAATAAACTAAATCCAGAAAATTGTAATTTTCCTAATTTATCTGGCATTTAATTAATTTCCTTAAAGCTTCCAAGGGCTACCAGTTTGAACATGAACTACCCTAAGTACTCATGCAAGATGCCTAACAAAAATATGATAAATATTAGGTTAACTCAGTAATGTAAATCCAAGGTATCATAATTTTTCTAGTATCTAAGGGGCCTTAAAACTATTTTAGAAATAATTTCTATCTTTCATTATTAATGAATCAAGTACAGAAAATTGTGATCCAAAAATTATAAAGTAATTATATTGAGCTAATACAACTCTAAAAACATCATTGGACAAGTTTCATAATTTTTCAGCAGGGATTAAACTCTGAATAAAATAATTATTAAAAATCTCAATATTATGGACTTGTAAGGAAAGTACTGTAATCAACCCTCTAAAAATTATGAATAAATTATTACAAGCATATTTTGGCTTGAAATCATCTGTGCCTAAGTCTCATAATTTTTCAACAAATATATCATCTATGAATAATTTTATACCACCAAAACCCTTTTTTAACATTTGTGCAAGATGTACTAGATTTGATCAATCAAAAATTATACTAAAAATCAGGGGCAACAATTTTAACCTAATACATTCACTGCCAAAGTTTCATGGGGTTTCAATGAATAGAATGATTTTTAATAAATAAAACATTATTTAGGGCTATATCATACCTAACAAATGAAGTACCAAAAATATTGCTCATAAAATTCCAGTAAAATTACTAAGGGTTATTTCTACTTTAGAACTCATGCTCCTTAAGTTTCACACCCTTTTGATGAGTTATATTGGCTTGTGTTATACAAAGGTGATTCTACCCTAACACGAGGGTTGGGGTTTTGAGGTATCTACCTACCCCAAAATTCTCAAAGACTCCTTCCAGAGGGCTTAGGTTACACTACCTTCAACTCTACTAATTTACAAGGTCATACAAG
Source organism: Platanthera zijinensis (assembly GCA_039513925.1). Taxonomy (NCBI): domain Eukaryota; kingdom Viridiplantae; phylum Streptophyta; class Magnoliopsida; order Asparagales; family Orchidaceae; genus Platanthera; species Platanthera zijinensis. The sequence continues at coordinate 132,566,613 of CM077079.1, read as the reverse complement.
GGTATTTTCCCTTATGCCCTTCACATCACCCAAAAGCCCTTCCTTTGGGTTTGAGTTTGAACCCTAGGGTAAATCAACCCTAAATCACACCATTTTCCTTAAGAGGATGACATTAGTCATACTAAGTCAGTGTCCAAAACGCCAGCCTCTGTTTAGGTGAGTTGACCACTCCAAACCCATGGTGCACTTTTTAATCAAAAACACCTCCTTAAGGCCAAACTAGGGTTTGGTGATTCCCTAACTAAAACTCATCCAAATGAGTTTAAATTTTGTACAGATCTAGGCACTACCAGGGACCACTCACCAAAATTTGGGAGGGTTTGGAGGTCATTAGACCACTTAATTAAAATACCCTAGCATTATTAAATAAATAAAAAAATTTTAGGCTAGGTATCTCCAAAAAATCCTATTTTTGGACAGACCCTAGGTATAGCTAAGTTAGACCACCAGCCCAAATTTCATGTCATTTGGACAAGGGATGAAGGGTGGGCAACCATTTGAATCTCAGGATAGCCTTAGGTACATGTCCCACTAAAATGGGTGCCCTGGTCCAACCAGAGGTCCAAATTGGTACAAATCAATTTTGGATTAAAGTAGACACTTTGGGCTACAAAGTTCATGTTGATGACTTTTTCATCAGAGGGGCTTAAGTATTTTATTTATTTAATTTTAAGTAACCCGAAATCTGTAATAGAAAAATTAAATAAAACTAATTAATAAATTTTATAGCACTAATCCTAAAGCATGAAACCGACGGAATTGGTTCATCCTCAAGCTTCAGCCGACGGCCCAGATTTGCCCGTCCTGGGCTGACTTGCGGGCTGGTTTCCCGGCCACCCGTCCACTTCCCCGGCCGGCCACCGCCACCACCTCCTTCGTGGATGTGGTGGCTACCCTCAGCCAGCGGAACGACCGCTGGAGATGCCTATTCCGGCGATTCTACCAAGCTAACTTTTGGTCGAAAACCATGAAAACTTCGATTTGGATCGGGCTCAATTGAACCCGAACCTTGGCCCTAGTGATTGCTATGAACTATCCATGGGAAAAGAAGTGGAGGAGGACCTTTCCGGCGGCCTGAAGGCGAGAGGAGCGGCGGGACACCATGGACGACGGCGGTGGCGCTCGGCTTCTACAACAGCATAGTAGGACGGCTTGTTCCTTCCAGGTGAGAGTTTGAAAACGCTTCCCTCTGCCCATTGATGATGTTTAAATGGTCAATTGGGGAGGGGGGCGGCTGGTTCTTCAATGCCGATCAAAGCACCATTAAAGACATGGGCTCGGGTTGAGAGGAGGGGGATGGACCTACATCTTGGTGGCCGGGAAATGGCTAGAATCAACTCCTATTCCCTAGAGGAGTTGATTGCAACCATAAAGGGTGGCTGGTTGCAACCATAAAGGGTGGCTGGTTGCCTCCTTTGGCCGATTCCCACACCATTCCCCCTCTTCCCAATTCTCTCTCTCTCCACCATTATCATGAAATGAAGCTCCTTTCTCTCTCCTAGTCACCAAGTTGACTGGTCAACTCCATAGGATATGTGCAGCCAATGTAATTATAATAATTATGAAAAATATAGTTAGCCTTAGGGGAAAAATGGTTTGAGCTTGGGTTAGCCCAATTGGGCTAATTTGATCTATTTCAAGGATTGAGTTGACCTTGGTCAAATTGACCATTTGGGTTGACCCTAATGAGTCATTGGTGACCCATTGGATTCCCCTAAGGTCTAGGTAGGGTTGACTTGGCACCTTGGAGGTCACTTGACCTTTAGTTAGGACACCTTGCCCAATTTAGGCCTTTGGTGGTCCTAGGTCAAATTGGCCATTTTGGGTCGACTCTAATGGACCCTTAAGGCACTAGTGGACTAGTGATGTTATGGTGGGGTCATGGAGTCCTGGTGAAGCCCTAAGGTCAATCCCTAGGTTTGGTGATGAGGTTGTGCCATTTGCAGACCAAAGTGATTCTCACCTTGGCCTTTGATTACCTGGCCCTTTTTCGCTTCCTAGGGTTTTGTCATGACCTAGTTATGACCCAAAACCATTCTTAGGGTTCTAATTGGAAATGGGATGTTACATTATGTGTGGCCGGCCTGCGTGCCGATGTATGAAACCACCTATTGTAAAGAGAAATATGTAAGGCCTTAAGGCCGTGAGCGTTTGTGTATTTGTATACATTCCTGGTATTATATATAAATGTGTTATTTATATATTTAGTGGACATTCGTTGGATGAGTTCTTGCAAGTAATAAACTTCCGCTGAATGCTCTGAGTTAAGATGCGAGTAGAAAGTATTTTGGTATTCACACGTGTTTCCGTCGTTTGTCTGTGAAATATGGCGTGGGGCCCCGGCCGGACCCTCTATTATATTCCATGTGACGGATGGAGGTGTTACAAAGTGATATCAGAGGTTAGGGTTTGGTAGGGATCACATAAATGAACTCAAGAATGTCCACTAGGAATGCAATATCTGTGTTTGAGGAGTGTGCGCGTGTATACTAGGCATGTTTGCCGTTTTGAAATGGACGTTAATGATGTCTTGTTCACTTATAGGTGACAAGGTGTGGTGCTGGGCAGTCTGAACCCCGGCATTCGGATGAGAGTGCGGCTCCAGCTGAGGTGCCCACACCTCCTCTTTTTGCGGAAACCGTACGCTTAGTTGCGGAAGCGCTATTCGCCATGTTTCATGCACAACCTACTGGGCAGGCAACGCCTACAGTGGAGCAAATACGGGTTGGTACGAGGCAAGAGCATGTTGAGGCTCTTATTGATGAGCAAGCGACTAATGAGCAACTGAAGCGGTTTATGGAGTTTCATCCTCCTACGTTCGATGGGGCTGAGGATTGTCTCGCAAGAGTGAAGAGGATCCTGACAGCGATTAGGACTGATGAGGGGCAGAAAGTTACTTTAAACACTTTCCTGCTGGAAGGAGAGGCGAGGCTTTGGTGGGATGAAGTCGAATTGCACCAATTGGTAGGCAGATGCCTAGGAGAGATATCGATGGAGGAATTCTCCAGATTATTTTGGGCAAAGTATTTGCCAGTGTCGCAGCAAATTGCAATGGAGATTGAGTTTCAACGTCTGGTGCAGGGTGAGAATACGGTTGATAATTACCTGCATGAGTTTACCATGCCAGGGCGCTATGCAGGCTCTACTTTTGCGGAAGAAGCGCGGAAGACGAACAGTTTCTATGAGGGACTTCGTGATGAGCTGAGGTTGGCGCTCCCGAGTTTAGTGAACCAAGGCTTTCAAGTGTTAGTAGATACAGCCTGTGCGCTGGAGAAGGATTTGAAGCGGGTGCAGGACAAGAAGAACTTGGCAGTGGAAAATTTGGAGTTCAAAGTTCCGCAGTCGGAACAATCAGAATTTAGGAAACGAGATAAGAAGAGGTTCAGACCTGCTGAACAAACTTCTTCGGATGTTGCTTCGGGAGCAACGTACGGGCAATGACGTGTGGAGACACGTACATGTTTTAACTGTGGGAAGCAGGGACAATCGCCCGATATTGTTGGAGTGTCCCTTGAAAGGGTGAGAAAATGACAGGTGCGTTGTACGAGGAAAAGGTCAAGGCAGTAGCAGAGTCATCTGCATCCCGGGCGCAACCTTGAATGTACACTCTCGAATTGTATGAGCCACAAAGCTCAAATCGTGAAGTACAAAAGCCTCGCATGTATAATCTGGAATTATAGGAGGCCGTAAAGCGGATTATGAAGGATGCGGACGAGCGGAAATAAAGTAAAGAGTGTACTTTACTGTTGTCGTGATGTAACGTTTTATGTTTGTAAAAAACTATTGTTTGTGCGATGTCGTGGGGCGAGACAAGCTGTGGCCTCTAAGCTCTAAACCCAGATCATTTTGTTAAGGTACAACAAAGGAGTGGTTGTATTGGTGTCTACAGTTGCGCTAAATTTCGGGACGAAATTTTTGTAAGGAGGGGAGGGTTGTAACACCCCAAATCCCGATTTGGAGTTCAGGCTGGGTGACACGGCCTGGGACATAGGCGTGTCCCAGGGCGTGTCCAGCTCTATGTACTCTAGTGGGTCTCGAGTAGGACTCGAGTGGGCCTCGAGTGTGTCTCAAGTGAGGCACACGGCCTGGGACACAGGAGTGTCCTTCACTGTGTTGTCGCGAGTTCTCGACGAAGTGCAGTCGACGATCTTCGAGAGGCGACACGACCAGGGACACGGGCGTGCCCAGGGCGTGTCCTGCTCGGGTTGGTAGCTGGGTTGTATCGGGTGAGGAATACGGCCTCGATCCCAAGCGTGTTCTGGGTGACACGGGCGTGTCAAAGTTGACACGGGCGTGTTGGGAACCCGTGTTCCTTTCGAGATTGTTGGTCCTGTGTCGATTGAGGGACACGCCCCTCAACACGGGCGTATACTGGTTGATACGGGCATGCAAAGAGCTGACACGGGCATGTCTAAGCCCATGTTTAGGTCTGGATTGAGTTGGTTATATGCCGCTTATGGTACACGGCCTGTGACACGGGAGTGTCACAAGGCGTGTCAGCCCAGGGAAGATGCTTTTCAGAGCGAATCGTGGTCGTTCATTTCCTTCAAATTAGATCTAATGGTCCAAGCTCCTTCCTGCTGTTATAAGGCTAAGGATTGAGAAGTATTTCTCATTCTATTATTGGCCATTCTCTTTCTAAAGAGAAGAGAGAGAGGAGAGCAAGGAAGGAAGAAGGAGAAGGATTCCGGCTGCCGGTGGAGCTTCAGCGATCCGAACCGAGAGCCGAGTTCAGCGTTGTGGAGGCAAAGCCGTCACGGTGATTACCCTCCGGCTAGTTTTTTCATGGCTCCAAAGCGATCGTCAAGGGTAACGATCTCCTTCTTGGACAAGTGAAGTCCTACTTTATGCATGTGCATGGAATTCTCCACCAAGAGGTTGAAAGCGTAAATGATTCCAACGGGTTGATAGTTGATATCCCCGGTTGAGTCTACATATAGATCCGAAAATGCGTAGTACGGAATAGACATGTTGTGTGAAGCCCATCCGGACGTTTAGTCTGGAATGGTGATGTTTATATTGCGAACCGGAGAAGACTCCGTGTATGTAACGAGTAGGTTACGGAGTTTGTGAGGATGCTTGTGAGCTTCTTGTGTTGTATGCTCTGCATGAGCTGTATGCGATGTGGCCGTGAGAGCCATTCTTTGGGACTGTGGAGCCTTTGTGGCAGTGGAATTGTATGCTCTACGTGAGCTTTGTGCTAAAGCGGCACTATTATGAGAGATCGATTGGTAGCACTGCAAATGGGGGGCTGCGGGCCTTCCCAGCTTGTTACACTATGGTGGTAGGTCGATTTAGAGGTACTATGTACCTGCATGGTGAGCGATCGATTGGTGGCAACGCAAATGGGGGGGATGCGGGCCTTCCCGACTTGTTACACTACGGGTGTATGTCGATCTAAAGTGCTCATGGTTGCCATGAGGTGAACACCTCTGAGTGGTATGGGCGAGGATGTCTCCAACATGCGTGTTGTAGTAGACTAGTGCCCGACCAACAAGCTAATAACCTCTAATCAGTGGTGGGACCTAGAATGATTTGGTACACCGTAAGCGTGCCTTGAGTGCACGGAGCGTCTGGCATGAAGGCCGGCATTTGTGATGTTGTTGTGCGTGAGTGCACTTGTTGTGATATATATATTGTGGTTGCAATGCATGAAGGGAAGGAACCACTGCCCCGGGTAAGGCGTATGGTCGTTATAATTGGTCAGCTGAATACTGACCGTTGCTTTGTTTATTACCCTTGGGGTGGACGTCCATATGCAGGTGTTGCCCTTGCTGATGCTGACTTGGATTGAGCGGGCTAAAGCCCTTGCTGCTGTTGCTTGTAGGCACTTGAAGGCCGTGCGAAGAATTGGATTTCATATGTGGTCGGCCTGCATGCCGATGTATGAAACAACCTACTGTAAAGAGAAACATGTAAGGCCTTAAGGCCGTGAGTGTTTGTGTATTTGTATACATTCCTGGTGTTATATATAAATATGTTATTTATATATTTAGTGGGCATTCGTTGGATGAGTTCTTGCAAGTAATAAAATTCCGCTAGAATGCTCTGAGTTAAGATGCGAGTAGAAAGTATTTTGGTATTCACACGTGATTTTGCCGTTTGTCTGTGAAATATGGCGTGGGGCCCCGGCCGGACCCTCTGTTATATTCCATGTGACAGATGGAGGCGTTACAGCCGGCGACCATCCTTTCGAGCCGTGGGCTGGGGAGGCCGTTAAATAAGCTCCTTGGAGCATTGTTTTGGAGAAGTGCCTTGACTAACAGGAAGTTAGCAAGGTGGGAGGAGAGTGGATGTACCCATAATTTTGGGGAACCACTATAAAAATACTTGTGTGCTTTTCTGTGATTGTTTTCTGTTTGCAGGTTCTTAAAAATCTTTCATCTATTCAATCACAAAGTAACTCAAGAAGAAACAAAAAGAAACTCAAATGACCTAGACAAACTTATTCACCCCCTCTAGGTTGCTAGCTACCTTGAAAATAAGAACTTTCAGTTATTATGGGCGTCATCCCGAGTAACTCACGATTATAGATGAGGTTTCTCAGTCGCTTGGTAGGCGAGGTTGCCTCTCTAGTAATCTAGAAGGCGAAGTGTCTCCACAAGTTGCATGACAGGTATGTTGTAAGGGGAGGTCATTCTCGCAATAATGACCCCCCTCCCCCTTAGGATTTGTCTATAAATAAGACCTCGGGGATACCAATAATGACACATTGAAATCTTGATACCCTCAATAAGTCTACTACTCTCTAAGTGGTGTCTTACTCGTACCACACTCAGCCTTCTTTTGGTTGTGGAGGGAAAGTTTCTCCTAATTTCCGGGTATTTAGTGGGACCTCCCTATTGTAACATCTTAGGTGTGTTTATAAACTGTTCTTCTTTTCTCTAGTGCTCTTGCCATCTTGTCCCTTAGAGTCAAACCGTAGGACCAGTAACCTCAGGTTGCTCGTTGGTCTGAACATTTGGAATCGATTGTTTTAGTTCCAACAATGTGGCCAAACTAGCATTAAACAACCACCGTAATCAATCACTTTGTCTATAACATAGTACATTGCCATAAGACATACATCGTTATTTCATCAACATTAAAAAGTGTGCCAATCTCAATGTTTTTGCACGTTCCTGCGGAAACGCAGAAACTACGAAGGGATTGCGAAAGGAATTTCGCAATTTCCGGGGGACGTAGGCCGGAGATTTTTACGGGAAGTAGGGGCTTAGCTCTCCTCGAAGAGAGCTAAGTGACTCATTCTTCGTACCCTCTCTCGTTAAGAGAGAACGGCGCGAGAACTAGAGTTCCTCTACTTCGTCACCGAATTACCGTAAGGGGTTCGGGAATGACCACCGACTAGGAATCCTAGAATGTGCGAGTACCGACATTGATTACGGAGTGATGACCCCTCTGCCGGGAGGGGCTGCTGCGGGAAGCGGCTTCTAGGAAAAATGAGGTCGAATCCGAACCAAAAAGTGGTCATTCAGGATACAAAATATAATGGGCCTGACCTTTCTCTTCCCGCTAGTTTGGGTATTACACCCCACGACGGGAAGGGAAGTGAAAGGGATGAGTTAGGTTGGGTGCAATCCCGAATTGAGAAAAAAACCTCAGGTTTTCTCGATTGGGGAATGTGTTCAGCCTGCCTGATACCTGCAGCTAGAGAGCGGAAAGAGAGTGCGAAAGGGCTCTAACTACTAGACGTAGGATCTCTTTACGTAGTTAGACCTACCGCTCCGTGGGCTATGCGAGTGACTTATCAAAAGAATAGAAAGCGAACAACAACTACTTTAGCTACAAATGAAGAGAAGAAGAGGTGAACAGAGCTCACAGTCAGTAATGGATGCTACAGAGGATCAACAAAGTCATAACTGAGGAGGTCTCCGGCCACCCCTTGAAAGCACTCCCCGAGCAGGAAATCCACAAAGCAGTTTTTGACTGTCAACCTGAGTTGATTCCGGGTCCTGACGGATTCTAAAGAAACCAGATTGATAGTGGGACCTCTTCAAAGAACTCATCCACGTGGAAAAAGTCAGGGGATCTGTCAATTCGACTTTCCGAACCTCAACCTAAATTCCCAAGCCAGCGAAGTCCCAAAACCCCTTCCTTCCGAGGTCAGTCCCTGAACTCCTTTTTTGTCTTCATAGCCTCCCAAAGAACACCTCTATTGGTCTCCTTTCAGTCGACCCCTTTGGGAAGATATGTCGTCTGCATGTAGTATGATGGTATAGCCGAAGTCACCGCTTTCACTAGAGTAGTACGGCCAACCAAGCTTAGATTGGCTGCTTTCAAACTTGATAGTATTCCCAACACCAATTATGGTGATGAAGAAATGGAAATTTCATCTTGTTCATTTTTGGCAATCTTCTTTTCACTTTTGGTCTCAACCGTTGATGATCCATAGAAAGAAATGAGAAAATATACAACTCTTCCTTCGGTTTGAAAGTGGACTAAAAAAGCAAGAGCTTTGGTATTTCAGAAAGAAAATGCTAGAGAATTTTGAAGAAAGACTCTGACTCAGAAATGAGATACCATAGCCCCAGTGATTTCTCTTATTGCTTGGATCATTTCATTGTTGAAAGCTCAATTTTGTGGGTCATCCTCTCTTTGTCAACCGATCTGGACTAATTTCTCTTAGATTCTTGATCTTTTTTTCCGGATATGTAGACATCTTTGTCGTTATCACAGCGCTAAAAAAAAGAACCTTTCCGAGAACGTCTTTTGTATTTGGACATTCTCCGTATCAATGATCTGGTGGATCATTCATGATTGTTCATGAGACCTTTTCAAAAAAGAAAAACAAACGCGAGCGCTTTCGTCTTCAATGAGGAATAAGGGACGAACGGAGGGAGCGAGTTCACATACCGGATTCCCGAGGCCTCCTTGCTTTCATGCATAGCAGACTAACAAGCTAAAAAGTGATCTCATTGTACCCGCACTGACATTGAGAGAATTGTGGAACGGGACTAGGGGACTTCCTTATGAATATCAGATTTTCTTGTTGGACCTTGCCTTGCTACTGTGACTGCAGCAGCTATTGCTTGCTGTCGAGCACCTGTATCCTTCGTCTTCTTTTCGGTACCCAGCACACACTTCTCACTCACTCTCTTAGAAATCAGACTCGAGGTTGAAGTAGAAGGCTCAAGAGACTACCGACTCAAACTTAGACTTGGATTTTTGTCGAAAGACTAGAAGCTTTTACTCTTCCTACGAGCCAAGCTTTGCTTTCCAAATATCTCCTCGAACTATCGTTCGAGCATTTCATGGATCACCTCTCACTTCGCTGGAGCATAAGCACCAATTCAGGTTGATCCGGAACCATCAAGCAAAAGCAGCGAAAAGGAAGGTAGCAGTAGTTCAAGATGTAGTTGACGTTGTTCCAGCAACGGATTCAGTGGCAAGCAAGGTATCTAGACGCAGATCAATATTCAGTCCATGTTCGAGAGCATGCATTAAAGGCCAAAAGAAAAGGTAGCGGGTTAACCTGTTGATTCAGAACCTACTATCGTTGGTTGCATACCCTGTTGTCCTGTCCTTGTTTACTCAGATTCAGTTGGAGCTTGTCCAACATCCGAGCCAATTCGAGTACCGTAGCTCACAGCAGAGCCTGCGGCAAAGGCAGAGTTTTTGCATTTCCAGTTGCAGTTCGAGAACCAATGCCAGTGGATCCCAAAGAGGGAAAGGTTGGAGCAAAGATGGCAGCAGCTGGAGCATAGGCAGAGACAAAGCAAGCACCAGGGTGGGTGGGAGGAAAAAGAAGGGAATTGATTGATCAATCTTTCTTACTTTCTATTTCCAAATTGAGGTCTTTCTTTGAATTGAGTTGTGAATTCTCTACTAGGTACCTATTGCTTATGCCAAGAATTGGAAGCAGGTATGGTCCTGTCTTTCCCGTACCTTGGATCCACTCGAAGGCGGAATGCCCTTCATCTGGAAAGATAGATCGAGTTTACCCTCTTGATTGACTTTTGGACTTAGGGGAGATCATCATGGGTTGCTTCTCCATTAGCGAGGTAGGTTGGATCAGCCCTACGGGTCAACTCGCTCAGAGGGAATCATCTGGGTTCTGGACAGCTGTTTTCTCATTTCATTTGATAACAATAGAAGTTCAATCCAGGGGCCTGCTTATTTATGCAGACCTCCCTGTGGTCGGGAATGAGATCTTCATCGAGGTGCCAGTCAGGAATGGAATGAATGCTCTCTCGAAAATTCTGTCGTCTAAAGAGATTTTTCGCTGAGTACTCCCTCGTAAAGGAATGGTCTCTTATTGGTACTCATAACTTTGAGGGTATAGTCGTATATTATAATCTCATGTAGTCTTGTGCACCTTATATAGATATTGAGTCTCAATGCCGACCATTCAAATTTGAAACATATGTTCTAACATGATATTTAGAGTAGGTTATGTCTAATGGCTAACTTTCACGTTACTCACTATAAAAAATCGCATGTTAAAGGTCAATGATTTTACGCATGAAGGGACATGTTGAAAATATATTTACACATTGGGAAACTCATGCAATACTATGGTCCATATATCTATATCTATATCTATATATTAAAAAAAACTTGGATGGTCATGACCCTAAAAAAGATCATCAAATGAATCTGAGTTCACTTTTGATTCCTCTGATCTAACAAAATACAAGAGTTTTTAAAATCCGCTTTCGAGTGATGGCCAAATATTGTCACCAACACACTGCTGGAAAGAATCATTCACAATTTCAGATTTTAAAGTAAATTTAATTAGTTTATGTTATAGTTTATTTTAAAAAAATATTTCATCATCCCATTATTTTCTATTAAGTTTCGTATTTGATAAAACAAAAACTTTCATATGAACGACAAACAGAAGATGTATTGTCGCTGCCTAGGCAGGGGGGACCACATGAGCGACTGCTTGTATATATATGTTTAATCAATTAAAACTAGAGAAAATTATTGAGAGTTTTATAAATGGAAATGAGATGTAATGTTAAAATCTTTAGCATTTCAAACATTGTTTCACTTCACCTATAAAATCACTACAAAATAATTATTTTTTAACAAACATTCTTTCTTTATTTACATAAGAAACATCTATCTATGCGATATGAAATTGTTAATTTTTATTTTCATTTTTTGTCATCTCATCGGAAACAGTCTTCGGGAGCAAAGCTTCGAGTGGGTGAAGCAGTTCCTCATCGACTATGGCCTCCTCCGTCTGCGAGATAAGTATGTAATGGCACACGATTCGGTCTCAGCCTTCTTTGATGCCCTATGTGTGAGAATGAGCTTCGGCGATTTATATTTTCCTGCCGAGACAGGTTAATTTTCTACATCTTAATCAGCTCAATTCTCATTTTTCTTTGTTCTTAAATCTCATTCTTTTTTTTATTACATGTCCAAATTCCAAATCATAATAATTTCAATAATCATTTATTTTTTTGCTTTTTATCTCAATAACAAACAGCTTGTTTTGTGTTGCATGATAGTAGGCTTATGTCAACACAGGCCTTCCATTATAAACAATGGTGGTTCCAAAATTTTAAAGACTGGAATTGCTGCTCAGGTATCATTCTATAATCATTTCCTCCTATATTTCATCAAAATCATAATAAATATTGTATTTTTAACCATTTTTTCTCAAAAACTGCAATTATTAATTGATTTAGCATAATTTTTAATTTAGAAAGCATTGAATTAAAATATAAGTGATGCACCTTGTTGAATTGAATCCAAATATCAAAATTAAAAGTAATTGTTGTTACCTGCAAACCTGCCACCAAATTGCATTTAATATAATATCTAGAGTATTCCTTGTAGCACATATAAATACAAGGCTATGTATCTGATTTATGTAATGAAAAGAAAACTTCATTCAAGTAAATATATATCTGCCTTTTTCTCCATTCCTATAAACTGTGGTATTAGAGCCACGGACATCCGCCATCAGATTCTTCTCTGTGTTCTTGCCTCAAATTCTTATTAAAAATGTATCATCATATGGCGTCCCAATGTCCTACTAACTTCAATTAGTCCTAATCCGTCATACCGATTTTTGAAGGAGATGGCTATAAATATTGGAGCATTCAAATCAGAACCTTATTTGAGTCACAAGGGATTTCAGATCTTATTCAAGAAGAACCAAGTCCCGTTTCATCCCTCAAGGATGCCTCCTCATTGAGAGGAGTCAACTCTACCCAGCTTTGGAAAATAGCATATGAGAAGAGAGATGCCAAGGCACACTTGTTTATTCAACAAGATGTTAACAAAGCCATTTTTACAAGGATTCTTGCGGCAACCACCTACAAAAAGGTATGAAATATCCTAAAGGAAGAATTTAAGGGATCTAAGAAGGTAGTTTCTATAAAACTTCACACTTTATTGCGAAAATTTTATATATTCATTAGAGAAGGAGATAGTATTCAAGCATTATGGTTAAGATTCAGCACAATCATAAAACAAATCAAAAACTGCAGTGATGACATAGAAAACAAATGTTTAATAAACAAAATCTTGCGCAACCTCCTTCCAAATTTTGATCTGATAGTCACTTCCATTGAGGAGTGAAAAAATCTCTTAACTATAAGTCTATAACTATCACTGAGGTAATGAGATCTCTCTTCTTGCTCACGAAGAGAGACTGATGAGATTTTAATTACCTCAGCTGGAACTAGCATTCTAAACTTTCCTTCAAGAAAAAAAAAGAAGAAAGAAGCAACATTTTGACAACCACTCATATAAGAACTGGAGGGGTAGCAGTAGAGGAAGGGAAAGAGGTTCTGAGAGACATGAGAGACTAACCTCTTCAAATTCTTCAATTGCATACTATATTATTTGCAAAAAAAATAGCCACACACTATATAAGATTGCTACTTCAAATGCAAACGATGACAAAAAATATGACGCATTATGATAGAGATTGTTGATTTAAAAACAAAGAAGCCGACTGTACTGGAGAAGAAAAACCCTAACGATTGTTCTACTCTTGCTCCCCTGTAACCACTATTCAGATACTTGGTATCTTGATAGTGGTTGCTCAAATAACATGACCAACAACATAACTAGCTTTGTCTTCTTAGATGAATGAAGCAAATCTAAAGTCATTTGTGAAGCAAGTAAAAAGTTATCCAAGAAAAATGAGTGATCAAAGTCAAAACTAAAACTTAGAAAGCATAAGCATACAAGATGTCCAATTCGTGCCAGATCTTGCCCATAATCTACTCAACAACGGGCAACTTATCCAAAGAGACTGTAGAGTTAAATTCACAACAGCGGAGGAAAAACTCCAACAATGTCAGCAACCAAGATTTACTTCAAATGATGAGAGTTTTCATGTTAATAATGCTCACCGAGAAAGACCCGCTTAGCAAAACCTTCAAGTCGCGGGGTACAAAGAAACGCAAGAGGTATGAACATCTTAACCTACAAGATCAAGTTTTTTAAAGAAAACTAGTATCTGACCTCCCAAATATAGAAGTGAGTCACACAGTTTGTCAGGGTTGCACATTTGGAAATAAAAAAAATCCATCGCCTTCCTTTTCACACAAATGAATGATAGAGGACCAATGAAGCATTACATTTAATTTATACCAATATATGGGGCTCAATTGCAACCACAACAATGTCGGGAAGCGATTCTTCTTTCTTCTTATAAATGATTACCCCAAATTATTCTGTTGGCTGTATTTTGTGCTGAAGGATTTAGTGTTGCCTGTTTCATATTGCTGGCTTATTAAGTTTGTTGGCTACCTATTTTGTGTGCTGGCTATGTTGAGGTGTTGGCTGAGTAGCAGGTTGGGTTCGGGCAAAGACATCTGGAGCGGTGATTGAATTAACCTTGCCGCTAGCCGCTTACTTCACTGCTATAAATCGATCTCGAGCCCAGGCTTCTTCTTCTCCCGCACTGTCATTTCGTCGAACTTCTGCTTCTACGATTTCCCTTCTTCTTCTTCCTCTGACTGCTCTGTGCCGACAATAAACTTCTTATTCTACTCCATCTTCTTCTTTCTCTGTGCCTCTAATCGACGGAGCTAAGTCGAGCTTCCTGTGCTGTCACTGCTGTGCTTTCGTGCCGACGATACCGCCGCAGCTTCTGTGCCGATTTCGCCTCTACTTTGCCGCAGTCGACTTGCTGTCTCTTAGGGATCCTGCTACTGCTGCTTCTATTCTTTTTCTACTGCTGTACCCGAGCTGCTGTGCTCCCTCCTGTTACACCGTGAGCAGCTAGGTGCCGCTGATTTTTTGGTTTTCTCTACTACAACTTGTGCCGTGAGCTATTGTTGTCGTGCGTTGTGTTGTGAGCTTGCTGCTGTACTGTACTGTTGTCGCCTCTTCCCTTTCTTCCAGATTAAACGGTATCCATTTCTTTGATATTTTTGGGGAGAAAATCGTTTACCTTTTTATGAATATGTGGAGGCAGATTTCATTATTTTTGAGCCACAATTTTTGTTTTCAAGGGGGTAGTTTACCCAAATTTTTTTGGCTTTGCTGGACATAATTTTTGAGGGGACGGATGTCCATTTGGGGGTTGGTTTAGTCCATTTCGAGGCTTATTTATAGCTGTCCGGCAATGTTTATAAGTGATTTAACATTTTTGACGTTTTCCGATCTCGAATCTTGATGTTTTTAGCGACTATAAATCCTTTACGTAAACGATTAGAATGAGACGCAACCCAGTTTAAAATGAGTGCTATTTCAGTGGTTTTCGTAACCAAGACCGAATTTGAGGATACTGAGGAATGGCGTCTCAGGACAATCGCAACCCGAACACCGAGAAAGATAAGTGAGAGGCGGTGAGTATTTTATTTCTGGGAATTACATTTATTCAAGTATTTCAGTATTTTCCTGTTTTTATTTTAAGAACTATTGCCTGTGTATATGAGTAACTCAATGATATAAATATCGCCAAGAAAGAAATGTGGGCGAGGGAAAAGTTAAGTGATATAACTATCTGAGGGGATGTTTTATATTAAAAACACTTTTTTATTTATATATAAAAATATGTCAAGAATAGAATAATAAAATTCGGCATAAGGAAATGCAAAGGTTTCGAATCCTATGATGTAGAAGGGATTTACGGATGGATTCACCAGTAGGGATGAGCCTACGGAAAGCCCTTAAGTGGGAAGCCCTTAAGTGGGAGTGGTCAAAAGATGCATAACTAGAGCATTTCCTATTTTATGTAATTAAAATTAAAGGGCTTAAGGGTTAGCATTATTATATATATACTATAAAATTTTGATTTATTGGAATGTATGCATATTGTTGTCTCCAATTTCCTGCATGTATAGCCGTTTCACGAAATACCGTTCTCATATAGTCATAATTTTTATGACTAACCCAGAGTGGACACATATTTTATAGGAAGCGGGACCAACGCCAAACAGGACATACATGGTCTTGGCGGCTGATCTGGCAAAGGTAATAATCAAAGCTCGGGATTGGCACAGAGCTCGTTGTACTGGTCCCTCGTGTATCTATTGTAATAAGCCTATCTAGCATATTTTATTTTCCTGTAATGATCGTGTAATGAATAAAGTAAAGAATGGAATATAAATCTTGGTATATGGTCTTTGTACTTTGCATTTCTGATGTACTGCGACCCTTTTTATTTAAAACTGCTGTCCGATTCTTGAATCATTTGAAGAGCACAGGAGTTGGGTCTCTACAATGACAGACTAATCATGTCCATTTAATAACCTAATTATCTTATATAAAATTTCCATACTAGGGATTTGTTTTCCTTGTTGGAATATGAGAAACCTTACACTCTAAACTCTAAATCTTAAATAAAACAAATAAAAGAGCAAATTTTCATAAAATGTGTGCATTATAATATTAAATAATATTGTCTTTGTTGCAGAGAGAAAGAACCGGGAAGTTGCACATAAAGGATCTGTCAAATTACTTTCACCTTCCTATATCTGAAGCTGCAAAGGAGCTTCGCATTTGCTCGACTGCACTGAAGAAGATTTGTCGAAAGCATGGGATGCCTCGATGGCCTCATCGAAAGGTCTTATTTTCCTATATATGTTGCATGATTCTACAATATTAATAGGTTTTTCTTACTTTGTTTTTGTTAACAACTGAACAGATCAAAAGCATAGATAGAAGAATCTCCAACTTGTTAAGAGATTTTTGTGCAGATGATGGACTGGAAGCACTGAACATCCAGGTTGAAATTGAACAACTAAGAGCTCAGAGAGCAAAAATATGTGCAGGCCTGCAAGCCTAGTGATATTATAAATAATGTCTTCATGCATTTGTTTCAGGAGAGGAAGCATACATTACTAAGTACTTGAATAATGTCGTAACAACATTCCATTTGAAGAGAAAATTGAAAATGACTTATTTCCAATTAATTAGTGTAGATTTTTATTCATTCGACTTGGTGCTTGTATGTTCTAAGATATATATGTTGATCATATATTTTTATTGTTATCATATGAAAATAAAGATGCATGCATAAACATTACAAATACACAAGTAAATAAATAATTTAATTATTATAGATTGAGATTCTCTCCATTTGAGACCAAATGGAGGGGTCGTGATGCATCACTTTGATGCATCAGGTTGAGATATGCATTACTTTTTTGTTGTTGCGTCGACATTTTATTTTGTTTTTGTATTTATATTCCCGTTCTTACTTCGTCATTGTACACATCTTCGCAATGTCACATTTATTTACTTTTATGTCACATTTTCATTTTGGCGCGTTAACTAGACTGACTAACATGATATTGAATAAGTAGGTTTGGTAGCTCAGAAGGATATGGCATGCAAGCATGATGTCAATGTTTTAATTGCATGAATATTTTTATAATTAATTCCTAAAAAATAATGTAAAATTCAGAATTAATTCTTTTGCGAGTTTCAACAACTTTAACATCTGTTTAATTTTCCTTTAAACACTTTGAGTTCCCAAACCCCCTCATAATGAAATTAACTCTTTATTCTTCGTAAATGAGTTTATTCTAACCCTCTCAAAAAAGCCTCTATTTATATCCACTCACTCTCTACATCATTTTTCAGTTTGGGAAAAGAAAATTGAACAAGGCATTCTATCTTCGTTCGGATTTTCTCTCCAAAGTGACATATATGTCATTTCCTCCTTGCTAAAGCAATAATCCTCACCGGCAAGCTCACCATAGGGATGAACGGTGTCCAACAATCCATCCCCAAGCCCCTACCGATGATTGAAACAACCATGCGTCGTGAACTCACGAAACCTCCAGCTTGCTCAACTCCTCCCTCCATTACCCCACTCACGATCTCACGAAATTAAGTGTTCTCAGATGAACACACTTTCATTCACAATCAATAATTATTACAGAAAGAAATACATGCTCTGATACCTATTTATAAGAAAAGGAAAATAAGTAAAACAGAAAAAGAATAACTAACAAATGAGATTAGTTATGACAACTAACAGAAACAGTTATAAAAGTGGTCATAACTAACAAACGAAATAAATGAAATCAGCTACAACATGTAGAAGATATTATCCTCCCTCAAGTTGGACTGCAGATGTCCAGAAGGGCAAACTTGGAGAGAAAGGATTTGAAATAAGAAGGATGTAAGGCTTTGTTGAAGAAATCTGCCAACTGAGAAGAAGAGGAGACTGGTAACAAGCCGATAATGCCTTTATCAATCTTTTCACGAATAACATGAAAATCTATTTCGATGTGTTTTGTTCTCTCGTGAAAAGAAGGATTGCGAGCCAAGTAAATGGCAGATTTACTGCCACAATTAACATTAGCAGAAGTAGAAATTGGTATATTCAGATCTGCTAAAAGATAGTGTAACCATTGAACTTCACAAGTAAGAGAAACAAAGGCATGGTATTCAGCTTCATAGGTAGATCTTAAGTCCCGTAGCAGGTGCCTGTTTAAGGTACCGAAGTTTTCAGGTTGCAGCAACATAATGCGTCTGCATAGGATTGGAGACATATTGACTGAGTTGTTGAACTACAAAGCTAATGTCTAGACGAGTTGTAGTGAGATACAAAAGTCGTCCAATGAGTCTTCGGTATGAAGAAAGATCAGGGAAGGGATTGTTGGTTACTTAGTTGTCAAAATCTGTAATATTAGTAAAGTATTTACTATTTATATTTGTTTACTTCCTTGTCAAAATCTGTTTTGATTAGTTGCCGTTTTCTTTTGCCTTTAATTCAGCCTTATATGGCTATAAATATGTAATCCTTCTATGAGAAATAATAACAACTCTGCAAGCCTTTCTTTCTCCCCCAAAATTCTGTCCGTCTCTATCCTTTTGTTGTTTTCTTCCTGTGGTGGTTCCAACACTTGGTATCAGAGGGAGGTTGGAACCATAGGAAGAGGAAGAGGACGCCCAGTTGTCGTATGATCCTTCATCCATTTTTTTCCTCCAAATGACGTCCAAAGAAGGTTCAGAGGATCCACCGAGGACGGGATCATACAGAGGAAACATCCAATATCCTGTGCTCACGAGGAGCAATTACGGGGTATGGTCGATGAAGATGAAGGTGTTTATTTCTGTGCAGGAGGCATGGGAGGCCATCGAACCGTCTGATCCAAATGGGGTCGTTGACGCCGGGATGAACCATAGGGATCTAACGGCGCTCTACCAATCTGTCCCCGATGATATCCTTTTGATGCTAGGGGATAAATCGGCAAAGGAGGCGTGGGAAACATTGAAGACGATGAACCTGGGCGCAGATCGTGTCAAGGAGGCAAAGTTGCAGACGTTGAAGAGCGAGTTCAAATCCTTGCGAATGAGGGATGCGGACACGGTGGAGGATTTCGCCTTGAAGTTGACCACCAACGTCAATAAACAACGGGAATTGGGTGACAAGCTCGAGGAGGTGTTTGTAGTGAAGAAATTCCTTCGTTCGGTGCCATCAAAGTTCATCCAACTTGCTTCTACCATTGAGCAATTTGGAGATTTGCAAACAATGACCATGGAGGAAATCATAGGTCGGTTGAAGACCCATGAAGAGCGAATTCGTGGGAATGGTGAAAGTGAAGATGGCTGAGTTCTTCTTACTCAAGAAGAATGGATGGCAAGGAGCAAGCCGGCCATCAATAATGGAGGGCGTGGTCGTGGCCGCGGCGATCATGGTAGGGGACGCGGTCGTGGTGGAAGACGTGATCGAAGCAACAACAACATCCAAGGCCCAAATCTGAACCAAAAGGGGGGGACGCGGGGCAAGGATAAGTCCAAAATCCAATGCTTCGCGTGCCAAAAGTTCGGCCACTACGCCTCTGAGTGCCCCTCTAGGAAGATGGAAGAGAAATCCAACTTCGTTGAATACATTGGAGAGTATGAGCCAGCCCTTCTTATGGCAAAGGGAGAAGGAGATCTTGCTCCATCATTTGTGTGCACAGAACTTTTCCTAAACGAAGAGAAGGTACAACCCGAATCTCTTCATAATGATTGTGAAAATCACACGTGGTATCTCGACACCGGGGCAACTAATCACATGACGGGGTCAAAAGACTTTTTCACTCAACTTGACTCAAGTGTGAATGGAAAAGTAAGATTTGGTGATGGTTCCGCTGTAGAAATATGTGGTCGTGGAGAAATCGTCATCAAAACCTTGAAGGGCGATCTCATGGTGCTCACAAATGTATATTACATACCCAAACTTCGCACGAATATTGCAAGCTTGGGTCAACTTGAAGAAAACAGGTGCAAGATCGTCATGGAAGGAGGTTACATGCTCTTGTTCAACCAAAAGAGGCGCTTATTGGCGAAGGTAGAGCGGTCCAAAAATCGTCTCTACACTCTCGGTCTAAACGTGGATCGACCGGTGGCTATGCTCGCGGAAAAATACGAAGAAGAAGAGTGGCTTTGGCATTCAAGGTACGGTCACCTAAACTTTCGGTCTCTTCATGACATGGGACGGAAGGAAATGGTAGAGGGTATGCCCTCTATCAAGCATGTTCAGCAACTTTGTGATGGTTGCATAGTGGGAAAACAGCGGCGCACACCTTTCCCACAAGAATCTGCTGGTCGGGCAAAGGAACCACTTGGTTGGTGCATGGAGACCTTTGCGGGCCAATTTCGCCACAAACTCCGGGAGGTAAACAATATTTTCTACTACTAGTCGATGATTTTAGTAGATACATGTGGATAGCACTAATCAAAAACAAGGATGAAGCCTTGGATGCTTTTGTCAAATTAAAAACAAGAGCAGAGTTGGAGGGGAATTACAAGATAAAAGGTTTTCGAAGCGATAGAGGTGGGGAATTCACCTCAAAAGCCTTCAATTCTTATTGCGAAGAAGCCGGCATCAGACGGTTCCTCACGGCGCCATATTCACCGCAACAAAATGGTGTTGTGGAGCGACGAAACCAAACAGTGGTTTCGATGGCCCGGTGCTTACTCAAATCAAAAGACGTGCCAAATGAGTATTGGGGAGAAGCGATGACTATGGCGGTCTACCTGCTCAACCGAGCGGCCACTCATGGAGTTGAAGGAAAAACCCCATACGAAGCTTTCCACAAGAAAAAACCGAAGGTACAACACTTGCGGACTTTTGGGTGCGTGGCTTTTGCAAAGATCGTGAAGCCAAATCTCATGAAGCTAGCCGATCGAAGCGAAAAAATGGTGATGTTCGGGTATGAGACGGGATCTAAAGCTTACCGACTATATGATCCAATCGCAAGAAAAATCCATGTGAGTCGGGACGTCATTTTCAAGGAAGCAGAGAAGTGGGAGTGGACAAAGGAAGGTCTCTCTGTTCATCAAAATCTTCATGTACCAGAAGCCTTCTTTGATGTTGGAGATGTGGACCACGGAACTGCTCCGCCTGAACCTGCTGCCGCACTTGATGTGGACCACGGAACTGTCCCGCCTGGACCTGCTGCCGCTCGCCGGACCACGCCTGGTCCTGCTGCTGCAAGTGGGCCTGCCGCCCTGTCTGTTGCCACAGGTGGACCTGGAGCCGCGCCTGGAGTTGCTGTCTCAGGTGAGCGGGCTACCGCTGGTAGGACTCCATCTACCGCTGCTGAGTATGGATCTACTTCGCCGCAACCCAGTGAAAACACTCCTCGACATGGGTCCTCTATTGGTGAGTTCTCTCCTTTACAAAGTTCTGCCTCATCCTCTTAGAGTGAACCGAAACATTTTCGGTCACTCCAAGACATATACAATGATACACAACAGATAGATCTAGCGCTGGAGGACGCGGGCCTTTGCATGTGGGCTGCTGAAGAACCATCAAGCCTTGCTGAAGCAGAAAAACAAGCTTGTTGGCGAAAGGCAATGAACGAGGAGCTGACTTCCATCATTGAGAACAACACTTGGGAGGTTGTCACTCTTCCAAGTGGCCACAAGCCCATCGGTTTGAAATGGGTTTACAAAGTGAAGAAGGACTCGCACGGGGAAATCATCAAGCACAAAGCTCGCCTCGTGGCGAAGGGATACGTCCAAAAGCCGGGAGTGGATTTTGAAGAAGTTTTCGCTCCGGTAGCTCGAATTGAAACCGTGCGTCTTTTGATTGCTTTAGCGGCACAAGAGGGTTGGGATATTCATCACATGGACGTGAAGTCCGCGTTCTTGAACGGTGACTTAAGTGAAGAAGTTTATGTATCTCAACCACCGGGGTATGTGCAAGCAGGTGATGAACATAAAGTGTTGAAACTGAGAAAGGCCCTCTATGGCCTTCGTCAAGCGCCACGGGCATGGAACTCCAAGCTAGATCAAAATCTTACCTCACTTGGTTTTGAAAAATGCCCGCATGAGCATGCCGTATACAAAAGGTGTGTGGGTAAATCTAGTCTACTTGTGGGAGTTTATGTCGATGATTTGATTATTGTCAGTTCGTGCAATTTGGAAGTGGCCAAATTCAAGGATCAAATGAAGATGTTATTCAGCATGAGTGATCTCGGGCTCCTTACCTACTACTTGGGAATTGAGGTATGTCAAACACCTCATTCCATTACTCTATGCCAATCTGGATACGCTATGAAAATCCTTGAAAAATGTGGGATGGCGGATTGTAATCCGAGCCAAACGCCAATGGAGGAACGACTCAAGCTAAGCAAGGAAAGCTCGAATCCATTGGTGGATGCAACGGAATATCGAAGTATTGTTGGAAGCTTGCGCTATTTGGTCAACACACGACCAGATATTTGCTACTCCGTGGGGATAGCAAGTCGATTTATGGAAAAACCTACCACCCAACATCAAGCTGTGGTGAAACAAATATTGAGATATATACGTGGCACAATTGGTTATGGTATCACCTATGATAGGAAAGATCCTGAAGCAAGGTTGGTGGGCTATAGTGATAGTGACATGGAGGGTGACGTCAATGACAGGAAAAGTACCACGGGCATGGTTTTCTTTCTTGGAGGAAATATCATTACTTGGGCATCACACAAGCAAAAGACGGTGGCTTTATCGTCTTGTGAGGCGGAATATATTGCGGCGGCAATGGCTACTTGTCAAGGAGTATGGTTACTTCAACTACTTGATGACATAAGGAAGCGTTCAAGATGCAAAATATTACTTAGAGTGGACAACAAATCGGCAATAGCTCTTTGTAAAAATCCGGTATACCATGAAAGAAGCAAGCACATAGATACTAAATATCATTATATTAGGGAGTGCATTGAAGAAGGCAAACTGGAAGTGGAATATGTCAACACTCGTGAACAATTGACGGACATGCTCACAAAAGCATTTGGGAGGATTAAATTCATCGAGATGCGAGAGAAGCTACAGGTGCGGAACGTGAAGGCATGGCAAACAACTAAGTAGGGAGTGTTTGTTGGTTACTTAGTTGTCAAAATCTGTAATATTAGTAAAGTATTTACTATTTATATTTGTTTCCTTCCTTGCCAAAATCTGTTTTGATTAGTTGCCTTTTTCTTTTGCCTTTAATTCAGCCTTATATGGCTATAAATATGTAATCCTTCTATGAGAAATAATAACAACTCTGCAAGCCTTTCTTTCTCCCCCAAAATTCTGTCCGTCTCTATCCTTTTGTTGTTTTCTTCCTGTGGTGGTTCCAACAGGGATCACCCTGAAGAGCTTAGAGTTTGAGAGAAGGATCCATTTGAGTTGACACTGGTTTGGAACTAAGGAAACTGCTATCTGATAGAAGTTCCAAAGTGTATTTCCTCTAGTTAAGAATGATGCCATCTTTTGAGCGAGAAATCTCCAAACCAATAATGAAATGAAGAGGACCAAGCTCTTTAATTTTGAATTGTTGATGTAGATATTGTTTGACGTGCTAAAATTCAAGGATGCAATTGTTGTCTAACACAATATCATCAACATACACTAAAATTGCTGTAAAAAAAAATCTCGATTCTTTACAAAAAGAGAGGGATCAGCTTTGGATTACTTGTATCCAATGGAGCAAAGAGCAGTCGAGAGTTTGGAATACCATTGTTTGCTAGCCTGTTTTAGTCCATAAATTGACTTCAGCAATTTGCAAACTGGATTTGGTGTAGAAGAAGAATAACCAGGCGTTAAAGTCATGAAAATTTCTTCATGAAGATCTCCATGGAGAAATTCATTGTTAACGTCTAGCTGCTCTAGGAACAAGCCTTTAACATAAGCAATTGCAAGCAGGACTCAAAGAGTAATTAGTTTAGCAACGGGTGAATATGTATCAAAGTAATCCACCCTCTCCATCTGATTAAAACCCTTGGAAACTAATCGTGGTTTATGCCTTTAAAGGGAACCGTTAGCATTGAATTTGGTTTTATAAACCCATTTACAACCAACTGGGTTTTTATCATTTGGTAGAGTAACAACCTGTCAAGTGTTGTTGTCTATATGTGCCTGAAGTTTCTTTTCCATGGCTTTGTTCCAGAATCAAGCATGGATGCTTGAGCATAAGTAGTAGGATCAGAAGAAGAACTGATATTAAGACAAAAGGTTCTGTAGTGAGGTGCATAATGATCATAAGAGAGCACAGAAGAAAAAGAACAAGGAGGATTTGGACGGCTTGTGTAACAATTGTTGGATTGAGATAATAGACTACAATGGTAATCTTGAAGATATCTTGGTTTGTGACATACCCTGTTAGAATGCCTAATAGGTGTAGGATTGACAGTGGAAGAAACAGGTTCAGCATCGGAGGGTAATGAAACAACTGCTGGTTGGGGAATGTTGGTAGTCAATATATCAGTATCAGTCAACTCTTGTAAAATACAAGGTTGAGGAATAGAAGACGAAGAGATAGTAGTATTTTGTTTAGTTGAATGAAAAGGAAAAATTTCTTCATAGAATGTGACATTGGGTTGAAGATCATAAAAGACATAGCCCTTTGTGCCACCTTTGTAACCTAGGAAAATGGCTTTCCTAGCTCAAGAAGAAATTTTGTTCTTTGTGTCATAAGAGTACTAGCATAAGTCAGACATCCAAAAACTTTAAGATTGTCAAATGATGGTGGGTTATTGTAAAATAATTCATATGGAGTTTTGTTTTTCAACAAAGGACAATACCATTTCTTTCAAGATATGTTGATGTTTCCGTTCGACAATACCATTTTGTTGAGGGGTTTGAACACATGTGGTTTGATGAATAATTCCTTTGCTTTGACAAAAATCATTCATTGCAAACTCTAAACCATTCTCTGTCCTGATGATTTTTAGTTTAGAGGAAAACTGAGTATTAATAAAAGTAATGAAATCTTTGAGGTGTTGTCGAGCATCGCCCTTGGATTTTAGTAAAATTAACCATGTAAATCGTGAGAAATCATCATCCATGGTTAAAAAATATTTATGACCATGTAAAGAAGAAAAAGAACAAGGACCCCATATGTCAACATGAATTAGATCAAAAAAATTATTTGAAGACGAAGTACTACAAAGGTAAGGTAGCCGCTTTTGTCTAGCAAAATGACAAACATCACAAGGAGAAACATTGGAAAAAGAAATGTAGGAAAATTATTGAGACAAAATTTTAAAAGTGGAATTTGAAATATGGCCAAATCGTTTGTGCCATATGCTAGGAGAAACAAGTTGCTTAGCTGCATCAATCTGACAGGTAATGGGAGGTATTTGTTGAGAAGTCAAGATGAAAAGTCCATCCTATTGGTTAGCTATACCAATCATCCGGTTGGTTGAAATCTGTCGAATAGAACAAGAATTACTGTGAAAGGTAAGAAAGCAATTAAGAGTAGATGTAAGCTTGGTAACAGAAATTAAGTTGACAGTAAAACATAGGACATAGAGAACATCGAAAAGAATGAGGGAAGGAGACAAAGTAACAGTGCCTGAAATACTAGTTGTGGTGTGATGTCCGTTAGGCATGATGATAGAAATAGGAGTGAAGTTACGATAAGAAGTGTAACTATCAAGAGTATGAGTGGTATGATTGGTAGCTCCAGTATCAATAAGCCATCAAAAACCAAATCTAACTTGCGATAAAGAATCAGCAGTTAAAGTGGTAGCTTAAGCAAGGTTGGATTAATGAGTGCTAGAGATTGGCTTTTGCTGTTGAAAAGGGCAAGAATGCCAAGATATTGTTCTTTGGTGAAAAGTTTGTTAAAATCAGCATTGATTTGTTTTTAAGGTGAAAAAGAATCCTATCCTGATGTGGTAGCATTAACATTTTTGGCAGTCTTGGTCTTATAACCCGGTGGAAATCCATGGAGATAAAAACAAGAATCAATTGTACGATTTCTCTTTCCACAATGTGTACAAAGACGATTCATGAAAGATTCACATCCATTGAAATTGTGTTGATTCTTGCCACCTCGCACCTTTCCTTTGTTGTAAACATTTTTGGAAGTCTGGTTGGATGCAGTATTACCAGTTTGAACAACAGTATTAAAAGTTTGCACATCAGCGGGAGGTGAAATAATAGACTGAAATTGTCTCTCTTGTTGTATAAAAAGAGAGAAAGCCCTGTTGACAGTAGGGAAAGGATCAAGTAACATGATCTGAGAACGAGCAACAACACATAGTTCATTGAGACCCTTAAGAAATCGAATGAGGTAATCTTGATCCCTATAAGTGCGTATCTTTTGAACAGCTCCACAAGAACAGGGAAGTGAACATACACATGTAGGTAATGGTCTGAGCATCTCTAATTCATCCCATAATGCTCTCAATTTTGTAAAATATTCAGAAACAGTAGAATCTCCTTGATGGAGATGGAAAATGTCTTCCTGGAGATCGGAAATGTGAAAAATGTCGACCTGTGAAAATCGATCATGAAGATCACTCCATACCTCAAAAGCATTGTCTAGCCAAAGAATAGATTGGAGAATTGTGTCTGAAATTGATTTGTGAAGCCAAAAAAGGACCATGGTATTGTATCGTTCCCATGGGGCATAGAGAGGATCTGTGGAGAAAGGGGGTTGAATACTTCCATCAATGAAAGGATATTTGCTTTTGGATAGCAGAGCAACCTTCATAGTCCACACCCAAGAATGGTAATTGCGACCATTTAGAGGAGGAGAAACCAAAACCAAAGAAGGATTTTCATTGGCGTGAAGAAAAAAAAGATTTGCAGGGTTCGTAAAACAATCAGAGAAGAGATTAGCGGAAGAAGCCACTAAAATCCAGGGTAAAAATTAACCATGGAAGAAGATGACAGTTCTTGATTCTTGGTTAGGAGGTTTTTCCCTCTAATACCATCTCACAAAATTAAGTGTTCTCAGATGAACACACTTTCATTCACAATCAATAGTTATTACAGAAAGAAATACATGCTCTGAGAGCTATTTATAAGAAAAGGAAAATAAGTAAAATAGGAAAAGAATAACTAACAAACGAGATTAGTTATTGTAGAGAAAGCTCCAAACCTTGTAAATACTTCTTTTAATTGTAAAGTTACAAGTATGAATATATTTATATAGGAAAAGAGGAACGAGAGAAATCCCACTCCAAGATGTGGGACTAATACAAAGAGAGAGAGAAGAGAGAAAAATGGACCCCTAGATGGGCCCTTAACTAAGCTTTTCTAACACTCCCCGCAAGCTGGAGCGTACAAGTAGTATGCACCAAGCTTGGATAAAAGCTGGTAGTATAGCGGCCGGGAGAGAGCTTTAGTTAGGATGTCAGCAACTTGGTTTGTAGCAGGAACATGCTCCAAATCTATCTTCTTTGACTGTACCTTTTCAAGGATAAAGTGACAATCAACTTCAATATGTTTTGTGCGTTCGTAAAAGACCAGATTCTTGGCAATGTGTATTGCTGCTTGACTGTCACAAAATAGGGTCGCCGGTGATGAGAGACGAACACCCAAGTCTCCCAGAAGGCTCTCAAGCCAGGTTAACTCGGAAACAACAACAACCATAGCCCGGTACTCGGCTTCAGCAGAAGAGCAAGCAAGCACAGTCTGTTTCTTGCTACACCAGGTTATGAGATGTTGTAACACCCCAAATCTCGATTATGAGTGGCTGTGTAGGCTGAGCAACACGGCCTGGGACACGGGCGTGTGCAAAGCCGTGTCCTGCTCTGTGTTAGCAACACGGTCGGGGACACGGGCGTGTCCAAAGCCGTGTCCTGCTCTGTGTTGGCAGAGCAGTGTCGAGTGTGGCGCAGGGCGGTGTCGAGTGTGGCGCAAGGCGATGTCGAGTGTGACACATGGCCTGTGACACAGGCGTGTCCAAGGCCGTGTCCTGCTATGAATTCAGCGTGTTTCCGTAAGGTCGACGAAATGCATTCGACGATCCTCGGAGACAAGCCTTGTTGGGCACACGACATGTGATACAGGCGTGTCAAGGGCCGTGTCTTTCTCTGTGTTTGGCCGGTCTATGAGTACTATTGAACACGGGCTGGATACGGGCGTGTCCGAAGCCGTGTCTGGCACACGGCCTGTGACACGGGCGTGTCATAGGGCCGTGTCCTAGTCAGGACACGATGGTTTCTTTTGCCGCTCAAGGCACACGGCCTATGACACAGGCGTGTCACAAGCCGTGTTCGGCCATGGAAAGTGATTTTCTGGGCGATTCGTGGCCGTTCATTCCCTTCAAATAGGATCCAACGGTCCAAAAATCTCCCTGCTGTATTAAGGCCAGGAGTTGAGGGATAAACTCTCATTTATCTTAGACCTTTCTCTTTCTAAAAAGTCAGAGAGTGGGGAGAGCAAGGAAGGAGGATGAGGAGGAATCTGGCCGCCGGTGGAGCTTCAGAGCCCCGAATCGCGAGCCGAGTCCAGATCCGTGGAGGCAAGTCCGTTACGGTGCTTTTCATCCGGCTAGTTTTTCATGCCTCCAAAGAGATCGTCAAGGGTAACGATCTTCCTTCTTGTACATGTGAATTCCTTATTTTGGCATGTGCATGGATTTCCCCCATCAAAAGGTGGATTATTGAGGGATTTCCCTTGGGTTGATTCTTAAAATCCCTAATAAGTCTTGCATATAGATCCAGAAATATGTAGTACGGAATATGCATGCTGTGTGAAGCCCATCTGGACAGGTTGGTCTTGATTGGTGATGTTTTACTTTGCTCACTGGAGAAGACTCCGCGTTTAAATGAGTAGTTTGTGGAGTCGGTGGGTTGTGCCTGTGAAGTGGAGTAACATGAAGTACTGGAATGGAGTCTCCAGGAAAATACCCTCGTAATTCTTGTGTTGTATGCTATGGAAAGACCAGTTTTCTGGCACTGCAGGATGCTGCAAGGTTTGGGTTGAGTTTGAGTGCAGAAAGAGAGCTTCTACTGAACCCTCCAAGCAATCGCGAGGAACGCTGGCACTAGCTCCCCTTTTGGATTGTGAAGCCAGTCCTTGGTGGACAGTATGGCTATTGTGAGTTGCGAGCTCTTAAAAGGCTTCATGCCGAACGGACAAGGGGATGCCGACCCGCGTCAGTCTAGATATTGAACTGGAGATTTGAGCAATGGGCAAGGGCTGAACTGAACCCGCGTTATGGTTGTCTGACATGAGTGCCTGGAATATTGGCGTTCGTCAGGTTCACATAATGAGAGTCTTAGGCCTGCGAGCCATTAAGACTAAAGTTTTCGGCTATAGGCTGCAGAGCATAATGCTCAAACTTTAACGTTGGGTTTCGAACCTTGAACGGTGGTGGGACCCTAGTTTTCCGGTACACCAAGAATGTGCCCTGAGTGCACGGAGCGTTGGGTCGCATGACCGACGTTTGTGATATATTGATTGTGTGTGAGTGCACATTGTGTGATATATCTGCTTGATAAATGCTATGTCTAGAGGGAAGGAATACCACTGCCCCGGAAAAAGGTTAGGGTCGTTATAAATTGGTCAGCTGAATGCTGACTGTTGCCTTATTTGCCACCATCATGGTGGGTTGTCCTTGTGCAGGTGTTGGAGAGCCGAGCGGGAAATAGAGGGATGAAGCCCCTGCTGCTGCTGCTGCTGCTGGCCCTCAAAGGCTGAGTGAAGAACTTTATCATTTTCATGTATTGTCGGCCTGTGTGCCGATGTTTGTAATCCATACTTGTGAAGCTTAACTGTAAGGCCTTAAGGCCAAACTTTTGTGTATTTGGTGTACATTCCTTCAGGGTTATATATAAATGTGGTTGCTTATATATAGTGGACATTCATGGCTGTTGAGTTCAATATTAACTTTAAAGCTTCCGCTAGTATGCTCTAAGTTAGGATGCAAATATGATTTGGTATTAACCTGTAACCTATCCGCCTGTTTGTGTCATATAGTGTGGGGCCCCGGCCGGACCTTCTATTATATGTTATTTAACGGATGGAGTCGTTACAGATATCCACCGAAGTAGGTACAGAAATAAGTTGTGGAACACCTATCATCAATAGATCCTGCATAGTCAGCGTCAGAGTACGCGACAAGAGATAGAGATGTGGATGGCTTGTACACAAGCCCTTGTCCTGGAGCGATCTTGAGATATCAAAGAATGTACTCGACAACTTGAAGATGAGATGTCCGAGGAGCATGCATAAAACGACTCATGACTCCTACGGCAAAAGAGATGTCTGGTCGAGTAACCGTAAGATAGATCAGCTTCCTAATCAAGCATCTATAGTATTCCGGATTTGTAAGCAGTTTGTCGGAGTCAGAGCTGTGGGCCGAAAGCTTGTTATTGGCATCCATAGGAGTATCCTCAGGTTTGCATCCAGAATAGCCGGCATCATGAAAGAGTTCCATACAATACTTCCTTTGGGATAACACAAGACCATCAGGGCATCATGCAACTTCAAGCCCAAGAAAATACCAAAGGTTGCCAAGATCTTTGGTCTGAAAAGCGGAATTTAACTGTTGTTTGATATGTTGTATCCCTGTAGTATCGTTGCCATTAATGTGAATATCGTCAACATAGACAAGTAGGATCACAGTTCCGGTTGACCGGTGTCGGGTGAAGAGAGAAAAGTCAGTCGAACTCCGAATGAAGCCAATATCACATACAACCTTGCTGAATTTTTCAAACTAAACGCGCGGGGACTGCTTGAGACCATAAATAGATTTCCGAAGATGATAGACCCGAGACTCTCCCGTGGTCTCAAACCTGGGAGGTTGGTGCATATAAATAGTCTCCTGCAGATCACCATTGAGGAAGGCGTTCTTAATATCCAACTGATAAAGAGGCCAATGACGATGAACAACCAAGGAGAGAAGAACGCGGACCGTGTTCAATTTGGCCACCGGAGAGAAGGTTTCCTCATAATCAAGGCCAGGTTGCTGAGTAAATCCACGGGATACGAGGCGGTCCTTTAGACGCTCAACAGTGCCATCCGCCGCATGTTTAATAACAAAGACCCACTTGCAGCTAACACATGGTTGGCCTGCAGGAAGAGGAACCATATCCCAAGTCTGGTTAACCCAGAGAGCCCGCATTTCATCGTCCATGGTCGCCTGCCACCCCTGGTGTTGAAGAGCCTCCTGCAGAATTAGAGGTGGAGATAAAGGATAAAGAGAGAGCACTCTGTCGGAGTTCCGGAGAGAGGCAATGAAAAGAGACATAGTTGGCCAGCGGGTGGGCAGTGGAAGTAGTTGCCGGATCCGCAGGCTTCAAAACATCATTAGAGCAGGGCAGCTCTCGTAGGGTAGTAGACGAGGAAGGACGTCAAGTGTACACATGAATGATAGATGGTGTAGGTGGTTTAGGTAGGATGGGTGTGGGAAGGATTGGTGTGGGAAGGATTAGTGTGGGAAGGAGAGATGGAAGGTTTGAATTAACAGGGATAACAGGCCGTGGGATAGGTGGCGAAAGAGGAGAATAAGCAGGTTGAGAGTAATATGGCTGATCTTCGAGGAAGGTGACATCATCAGAAGTAACCACCTTGCGATCCGTGGGATAAAAATAAATGTATCCCTTCTGAGTCCGAGAATAACCCACAAATATATATTTAGTGGCACAGGGAGTAAGTTTGTCAGTGGACGGGCCAAGATGATGAACAAAGCACATGCAACCAAACATGCGAGGGGTGAGGAAAAAGAATATTGAAGGGAACCATAAAATTGAGAATAGAGGAAGGCATGCGGTTAATAAGAGTGCAGGTGGTAGAGACCGCAAAATTCCAATACTATTTGGGAACATTCATCTGAATCATAAGGGAGCGGGTGACCTCAAGCAGATGTCGATTCTTGCATTCAGCATTGCCATTTTGTTGGGGGGTATAACACAGGAGGTTTGATGGATGATCCCAAACTCCACACAGAGGTGAGAAAAGGCATGACTAGTGTATTCACGAGCATTGTCGGTGTGGAGGGTTTTAATGGCAGTGGAAAATTGGTTGTGAGTTTCAATGAAAAAGGTACGGAATACACCGGGCAATTCAGAGCGGTCACGAAGGAGATATAGCCAAGTCACCCGAGAGTAGTCATCGATAAATGTTACAAAGTAACGGTATCAAAAAACACTCATAATTTTGTAAGGTACCCAAATATCGGATATGGTGAGAACGTAGAGAGATGATGTTTCCCATAGATATAGTACTCACACGTGAACTCTTGGAAGGACACGTCTGGGAGAGATTTTCTGATTATGTGTAGAGGAGCGTGACCCAGACGTCGATACCAATCAACAGAGCTAATAGAAGATATCACAGTTGGGGGAGAGGGGTGAAGTATATAGAGACCATGCGACAAATGCCCTTTTCCAATGATGGTTTGCGTCTTACGATCCTGCACAATACACAAGTTAAAAGAAAAAATAACATCACAATCGAGGTCAGTAGTGAGTCGACCAACAGAGAGAAGGTTGAAAGGAGAGCCCGGAACATGAAGGGCAGAGCGAAGAGTAATGGAGGGAGTGAGGTGAATATCTGCTGTGCCAGAAACATGAATTGTGTCCCCACTAGCAATAGTAATGAACTTGGGATGCACAGAGTTCAAATATTATGGTGGTTTCCGTGAGGTAATGTGGTAAGAGGCCCCAAAATCCAAAATCCAGGATGAGGTATGAGCAAGGCAGGAGGTACCACCATTGGAAATAGATACCACAGAGCCCGTAGGACAGTTGATCAACTTGCAAGGAATAGCTCGCAGCGGTCACAGTGACAACGCACCTACGGCAAGAAACGGCCACGACCAGCGTGGTAAGAAAAGAGCCCGCAGCAGCTAGAAACACACCGCTACAGTTAAAAAAACCAAGCAGGCAGCGCGGTTAGGAGAAGACCGCAATAGGAGCAAAAAAACTGGCGAACAAGAACTAGACCTGCCGGATAGAAGCAAACCGCACTAAGGTCAAACACAAAAGGCCGCAACGGGAAGACAGAAGGCTGCAACGGTAAGAGTCCAGCCGCAGGAAGAGTCTAGCCATAGTGGGAAGACCGCAGCGGGAAGAGAAGAGAGGCCACCTGGAGAGAGAAAGAAAAGAGAAGCCACACGGTCACGGTGATAACACCAGTGGCAAGGAGAATGCCACGACCAGTATGCGGAGTCCGCAATGAGAGGGAGAAACCGCTAGCGATAAGACAGGTGTCACAACCCGCATTTTCTCAATAATTATATAATATCAGAGCAAGGGAAAATACGTGTCGTGATGCCACGTCATGTAGGGGATAACTGCACATGCTCAGGCCAAACCCCAGACTCTACACCTTTGGAGAAATTAGAGTTTAATATGAAAGAAAATCGTTTAGGGTTGCTGGCCGTATCCCTCAGCATAGTGGATCAGCTAGTCCACAATTCAAAGTATATGTATACGCAGCGGAAAATACATTAGTTAGCTTGATTTGAGATCCTACATGAGTATAAACGTCCCTAAAGGACAACTCATGAAATGCAAGACTCTAGATTTATCATAGTATAAGAAAATAGCTTTTACGTTCTTTGGAAAGTAAGGCTTTAGGTTTTATAAATATGAGATGCATGAGGTACATATAGTAGTACTTTTAGGTTTCAAAATACCTAAAATGAAACCTAGCATAAACCATTCCCAGCAACAAGTAAACAACCTCCAAAACAGGAAAAATAGCAGTTATTAGTTTATATATAACATCACAAGTAAACCACTAGTGGGCATCAACAACCTGACACGAACCCACTAGTGAGTATGTATGCCTATCCAGAAAGAAGCAAACTACCTCATAGGGTCGAAGAACAACGATCTCAACAACCCAGGAGTTCACAAGCAAGCTCCACCAAAACACTAGCCGCTCAACCGGATACAACCTGAACCCATGGCATTCAAATAAAGAACACATCAGCAAGTAAATAATCAAAAGAAACTGGAGCAGTAAAAAGAAGAGCTTACCAACCCAACAACAAGTGCTATTAAAAGAGCAAAAAGGAACTGAATAATACAGTAAGGGTAAAAGACAACCCAAGGCAACAACCCAACGCATCAAGTGCGAGAACTAAACAACATGCCCTGCTAAAAACTGCAGAAGCACAAGGAGAGCATATGCCAAAATAACCACTTTAACAACCAGAACTAACAGTGTGAATCATTAGCTGTGGTAGAGCCATGGATCTGGGTTTGTGACCAAAAACAGTCCTCATCCAACACCCAGACCATAAATACTCAAGGGTACAACGGTGACAGCCTAAAGGTCCAACACACCCACAAAGCAGCCCAAATTAGGGCCAAAAGTGTACCAACACATCAACAAAACCAGCCCAAACCAGGGCTAAAATGGTGGGACCACGGCTCTACACCCAAACCACCCCTTATAGAGTAAACAAGCAAACCACTTGCTATAATTCACGACTCAGCCTGCATAACCAGCCGAAAATATCAACAAATCGACATAAACCCACCCTAACCATACTCGAGATAAAACACCAGCTTGAGGTAAAAGCGTCGAGTCCACTCGACGCCCAAATGCTAAGCCAGAAATGGCGTCTAGTTCACTCGACGCCAAAAGACTTAGCCGTAAAAGACGATGGCGTTGAGTGAGTTCAGCTCACTCAATGCCAAAAGACTTAAAGAAAAGTCTTCTGGATGGATGACGTTGAGTGAGTTCAGCTCACTCAATTCCAAAATACTTAGAAAATTTGACTAGACAATGGCATTGAGTGAGTGCACCTCACTTAACGCTAAAAGCAGACGGCGTTGAGTGAGTTCCACTCACTCTACGCCAAAATACTTAGGAAAAACCATCTCTGGACAATGGCGTTGAGTGAGTGCACCTCACTCAATGCCAAAAGCAGACGACATTGAGTGAGCTCCACTCACTCAATGCCCTTTCTCTGGACAATGGCGTTGAGTGAGTGCACCTCACTCAATGCCAAAAAGCAGACGGCGTTGAGTGAGCTCCACTCACTCAACGCCAAAAGACTTGGAAAATTTTTTTTGGACAATGGCGTTGAGTGAGTGCACCTCACTCAATGCCAAAGGCAGACGGCGTTGAGTGAGCTCCACTCACTCAATGCCAAAAGACTTAGATAAATCCTCTAGCAAGATGGCGTTGAGTGAGTGCAGCTCACTCAACGCCAAGGCCGACAGCATTGATTGAGCTCCACTCACTCAACGCTTTTGGACTTAGCTTCCAGAGCAAAAAACCAGGCATTGAGTGAGCTCTTCTCACTCAATGCTTTTGGAATTAGACGCAAAACCAAACCAGCTAGGCGTTGAGTGTGTCCACCACACTCAACGCTTTTGGACTTAGCCAAAAATCCACTCAAAGCCTGCAACCCAAGAGCTTTTCCTTAGACTAAAAAAATTCCTCCTACCCTTTCTACCCAGCTACAGCTATCACCCAAGCTAGAATACACTTGGTAAACTCCATCCCTACCTCCAGCCACTATATGGACACAAAACGAGCAACTAGGAGAGAGAAAATAATGAAATCTAGGCAAGATATATAGTTATTTGGCTCAGGTCAAAGGATGGAACAACCCTAGCTTATAGGATAGCAAAATAACCTGCTGCACACTAACAATCAGGAAAATATAACATGAAAAATAAACAGCTTGGCAAGGAAAAAGAGCACCACTTGCTTCAACCTTCCGGATAGCAGCTGCTCTTCCAATCCAGCACAGCTAGGCACAAACCAGCCACAAAACAACAACCTGAAGCTAAAATAGGGGAAACACTAAGCTACCCGACAATCTCTAGCTTCAAAACAGCCTTAGAGCAAGGAAAACTTACCTAGGATGAAAGATCTAAGTGAGAGAAGTCCAAATTCTCCCTTACCTGAGAAAACCGAGCTCTACACCTCCAGAAATCGTCGGCCAAAGCTCCAAAATTACCGCCGCCTGAAACCTTCTGTTGGAAGCTTTTTTCCCTCTCTTTTGGGAAGATGAAGGCGATAAGACTAAGATATGCTATATTTTATTATATCCAGCCACTCAGCTAATAAAATATTGCTTTACATGCAATATTTAAGCTCAGCCACTATTGTTATAGTCGACCACTTATAGCCATCACCGCCACCAGCTATAAAATATTAATGACAATCAACCACTATGCTATTACTCTACTATATAAAACAACCACTCTTAATAATATCTTAAGATATAAACTCCTGGCACTAAAAGATTAATATAATATTATAATACTATATTAATTAAAAATATATCAGCCTGCTGCCACAATTAATCCAATAATACGTCAAAACGACGTGAAAATTCCAACTATCTTGGAATTTAACGAAATTCACACCGTAGCTAAATACCAACGCTACAAATCTTGTGACAAAGTCGAAATCGTCACCCGACAAACAAAACTCGGTCTAAATTTCCCGAAGCCAAAACACAAGCATTCCCGAAGAGGCCCACCGAGTCACCAAAACAAACTCCGGCTTTCTAGGGAATCTTGCAAACATGCTACAAAATAAGCCACTCGAAGGCCTGAAGAGCTAAGACAACACTCTAACAACGGCAAAGGCCGAAAAATGCATCAACGTAACGCCAAACAAAGATTAAACAGTCGTAGAAAAATAGGGGGCGTTACAGTCACTCCCCCTAAAAGAAAGTTTCGCCCCGAAACTTTACGCACAACACTTCTACAAAAGAAGGAACATAACAAACTAAGAGGTAAACGGAAGAAAACATACCAGGCAACTCAAGGAAACAAATGAGGGTGAGCCTCCCTCATAGCCGACTCCAACTCCCAAGTAGTGCTTTCCACGTCCTGGTTCCTCCATAAAACTTTTACCATAGGAATTCTCTTCCTCCGCAACACGCGATCTTGTGAATCCAAAATGCGGACATGCATATCCACATAAGAAAGATTTGGCTTTAACTGTGGTACAGTATCCAAAACTTGCGTGTCGCTTAGCACACACTTCCGCAGTTGGCTTACATGAAAAACATCGTGAACACCAAGGAAGTTTATGGGCAACTCTAGCTTATAAGCTTACACACCAATCCGCTCAACAATCTTGAACGGTCCCACACAACTTGGGTACAACTTCCGATCCTTTCCAAACCTCTTGATTCCAGCCATCAGGGAAACTTTAAGAAACACCAAGTCCCCCACAACAAACTCCAAATCCGATCTACGCCGGTTGGCGTTCTTCTCATAACGTTCTTGAACTATCCGAAGCTTTTCTCGAATAAGCTTTACAGCAACTTCCATTTCTTCCAGCGCATCCGGACCCAACAAAACTTTCTCACCAACCTCAGTCCAAAAGAGGGGAGTTCTGCAGCGTCTCCCATACAGAGCTTCAAAAGGAGCCATTTGCAGGCTTTCTTGATAACTATTATTATACACAAACTCCATAAGCCACAAACGCTCATCCCACGCTCCTCCGTGGTCTAATATGTAGCATCTAATCATATCCTCCACTATTTGATTCACTCGCTCTATCTGACCATTGGTCTGCGGGTGGTATGCGGTAGAATATCTCAAATCCGTACCCAAACCTTCTTGCAAACTCTTCCAGAAGCGAGATGTAAATCGGGAGTCTCGATCTAAAATGATGCTAAATGGAACACCATGCAATTAGATAATCTCTTTTACATACAACTTAACTATCTTCTTCATCGGATAGTCGATCTTATAAGGGACGAAGTGAGCACACTTCGTTAATCTATCCACAATCATCCAAACTGAATCATATCCCCTAGGAGATTGCGGTAGACTCGTGATGAAATCCATCGAAATGCTTTCACATTTCCAACTTGGAATCTCCAACGATGTCAACTTGTCACCAGGCCTTCCATGATCGGTCTTCACACGCTTGTAAGTATAGCACTCTGAAACAAATTTAGCTATATCTCCCTTCATCCCAATCCACCAGGCAATCTGCTTCAATTCATGATATATCTTGGTAGATCCTTGATGATAGGCAACGCTCTAATTGTGAGCTTCTCTGCATAACATATCTCGGATGTCCATAACAGCGGGGATACAAAATCTGTCGCGGTACTTCAACGTACCCACATCATCAATCGAAAAAGCAGGTAACTCCCCTTTATCGGCTCGAAGATATAAATGCAGTAGATCTGGATCATCTTTCTGATATAACCTCGTCAGCACAATCCAAGAAGTCTCTGCTGCCACCAAACTGCTCTGCAAATCGCAGCACCCCACAGAAATATTCATCAAAAGAAATTCTTCCACCAGCCTCTCGGCGGAGAGATTAAAAATCTTCCCTGTCTTTCGACTTAGGGCATCAACCACTACATTAGCCTATCCCGGATGGTACTGGATTTCAACATCGTAGTCGGCAACATACTCCAACCATCGCCGCTGACACAGATTCAATTCATTCTGAGTGAAGACATACTTTAAACTCTTATGATCAGTAAAAATCTTACAGTGAGCGCCATAAAGTAGATGCCTCCACAACTTCAGCGCAAAAATCACGGCTGCAAATTCCAAGTCATGCGTAGGGTAGTTCTTCTCATGAGTCTTTAATTTCCTGGACCCATACGTAATCACTTTCCCGTCTTGCATTAACACGCACCCAAGTCCAACATGTGATGCATCCACAAAAACATCATAACCTATGTCCTCCATAGGCAGAATCAAAACAGGAGCAGTGCACAATCTATTCTTGAGCTCAAGGAATGCTTCCTCACACTTATCATTCCAGATAAAAGCCACATTCTTCTGAGTCAATCTAGTCAAAGGTGCAGCCAAGGTAGAGAAACCTTCCACAAATCTTCTGTAATAGCTGGCCAACTCTAAGAAGCTCCTAATCTCCTTGGGTGTGTCCGGTCTCCTCCACTCCATCACTACAGCTATCTCTTCTGGGTCAACTAAAATCCCATGCCTATTGATCACATGGCCCAGAAATGAAACCTGAGGCAACCAAAACTCGCACTTACTCAACTTGGCGAATAACTTATGGTCCCTTAAGGCAGATAAAACCAAACGCAAATGCTGGTCATGCTCCTCAGCATTGCAAGAATAGATCAGAACATCGTCGATAAACACGACTACAAACTTATCCAAGAAGTCCTTGAACACACGGTTCATCATATCCATAAAGGCTGAGGGCGCATTGGTCAAACCAAACGACATAACCAGAAATTCAAAATGCCCAAGCCTCGATCAAAAAGCAGTCCGTGGAATATCTGACTCACGGACCCTGAGCTGGTGATAACTAGAATGAAGATCAATCTTTGAAAACACTGCGCTACCGCACAACTGATCGAACAAATCGTCGATCCTTGGTAGGGGATACTTGTTCTTAATAGTGACTTTATTTAGCTCTCGATAATCGATGCAAAGCCTCATCGATCCATCCTTCTTCTTAACAAACAGAACAGGAGCACCCCAAGGTGATGAACTTGGACTTATAAAGCCCTTCGCTAACAACTCGTCAAGCTGGATACGCAACTCCGCCAGCTCTCGCAGGGCCATCCGATACAGCGCCTTCGCAATAGGATGCGTACCCGGCTCAAAATCGATCACAAACTCAACATATCAATCAGGTGGAAGACCAGGAAGATCATCAGGAAACACATCAGCAAACTCGGGCACAACAAGACTCTCTTCAAGACGCGGCGAAATACCAACGGTCCCCACAACTGAGACCAAACAAGCAAAATAGCTAGAAACTAATAACGTCTGAACACATACCGCAGAAATTACTGGAGAATCCTGGCGCGAATCACCACAAACACTCCCAGGCTGACCGTTGTCCTTTCTGAAGTCCAAGCGCTTGCCCTTGCACTGGATCACAGCATCGTACCTGGACAACCAGTCCATGCCCAAGATAACATCAAAATATTCCAAGTCAATCACCTTCAGATTTGCCCTTGCTAGAAAATCCCCTAACATAATCGGACAGTCTTGAATGCCCTGATCTTAAACCACAGAATCAC
The DNA here is from genome assembly GCA_039513925.1 of Platanthera zijinensis. Lineage (NCBI taxonomy): Eukaryota > Viridiplantae > Streptophyta > Magnoliopsida > Asparagales > Orchidaceae > Platanthera > Platanthera zijinensis. Next base: position 132,527,078 of record CM077079.1, on the reverse strand, counting down.
TAGAAGGGAACCTGACGCAAAAGGCATCCCCAACTCGATCTAGATCCAACCGATATCGATCCACGAAGGCTCTAGCCATAAACGAGTGGGTAGCGCCAGAGTCGAAAATAACACACGCCCAGCGGTTCTTTACCTAAAAGCTTCCTAAAAGTTGCGCACGCATATAAGTAAACAATAACTATAACGACAAACAAAAACATTTAAAACAAGGACAAAAGTTTAACCTGAAATAACCGGAGTCGAAGTCTGCGCTTATTCTGAGGAAATCACGTTCAGCTTTCCCTTACATTTATCCAATTTCTGAGGCGGTGGTAATGCCTGGAGTAGCAATGCCTGGAGTGGCACTGGCTGCATCACAGGCTGGACGTGTAGGCACTTCGCCTTGATGTGTCCTTCCTGACCGCAATGAAAATAGCTTCTTGTCTTCATCTTGTCCTTTCCCCAACAATGGGCAGCATCATGCCATGGCCGCTTATATGCCGAACAGAATAACTCTTTCCTGGGGGTATCTTGAATTGCATGCACCAGTTCCTTCTTCTGAGCTCCTAACCTTTTGAAACATCTCTCAAAGGGGTGGCCTGACCGGCCACAAAAGCTACAAACCTCCTTGCTCTTCTTCTTAGAAGCAACACCAGGTACATGAAGGCCCTTTCCTTCAACCAACTTTCTCTTATCTTTTCTCATCAACTTCCCTCTTTGCTTGGCATTCTCAATTACCTCAACTCTCAAAGCAGCTTCCACCACTCCAACATAGCTTGCTGATCCATAAGCACTTGCTAACTGCTGGACATCACTTCTTAGGCCACCAAGAAAATGCTTAACTCGATCCGCCTCGGAACCTACCATGCCCTGGGCAAACCGACTCAGTTTGCTAAACTCGATCTCATACTCACTAACTGTGAGCTGTCTCTGCTTCAAATGTAAGAACTCATTCCTCAGGCGGTCCCGCTCGACCGAGGGTAGAAACTTTCCCAATAGCATTTCCTTAAAGGACTCCCAAGAACATCCTTACTTCAAGCTCTCCTTTTCTCGCAACCACTAACTCTTTGATAACCCCTTAAGCTGATATAAGGCGATCATCACTCTCTGATCGTCCATGACGCTAGAATAAGAGAACATCTCCTCAATCGCTATCAACCAATCATCCAAGACCATGAAATCTGATTTTCCATCATAGGTAGGTGGTCCAAGTCGCTGAAACTGAGAGATAAATATCATCTCTGGTGGAACCACTACTGGAGGCACTAGAGGAGCAGGAGGGGCAAGAATAGCTGGACCCACATCAGGGTTTTGCACTCTCGGAGCTATCCCATACATAAATGATACCAACGACTGAATCTTGGACTACACATCCACCAATTGCCTAGACAAGGCCTCATTTCTCTGTCGCAGACCTTCTAACATCGCATTTCTCTGAGCACCCGAAGACTCGCCCTCAGATTGGGGAGTCTGCCTCGTCGCAGGACGCTTCAACATCCTATAATCGAATTAGCACGAATCAAGACCTAGCCAAACAGCTAGCACAAAACAACCCGGTACAGACAAACATACTACAATATGAACTTCAACTGTAAATTGCTCTGGGATTTTCAATGTGTCATCCTAACCTGTAAAGACCATGAATGTATGAATTTATATTCTTTACTCAAAACCATGTGTGTACTTGTCATCATGCACGTTGTGCTTATGCTATGTTATGCTATGGATGTTGTGCTATGGAGTCAAAAAGGCCTTAATGCATATTATGAGCAGCGTACACATGCAATATTATGCATCCCATACTACATAACATTACATGCAACGAAAAAAGAAAACGTGCTAATGGGCATTCATGTGGTGAGGTTATGCATCCCATACTACATAATCCTCACATGTTGCCACCTATGGTGAATCCATATACAAACACATATTATGTATCCCATACTACATAATATGCCCCGTATACTTCTTATCATGCTTATGAGTGTAGTGCTCATGCTTCAGCCAAGATGTACTGATGACACATCGGTATGTGTATGAGATGACACTAAACAACCAACACTAACAAGAAAAGGTTGCCCGACCAATTGTCAAGAAACCTCCCTCTGATACCAACTGTCACAACCCGCATTTTCTCAACAATTATATAATATCAGAGCAAGGGAAAATACGTGCCGTGATGCCACATCGTGCAGGGGGTAACGGCACACGCTCAGGCCAAACCTTAGACTCTACACCTTTGGAGAAATTAGAGTTTATTATGAAAGAAAATCGTTTAGGGTTGCTGGCCGTATCCTTCGGCATAGTGGATCAGCTAGTCCACAATTCAAAGTATATGTATACGCAGCGGAAAATACTTTAGTTAGCTTGATTTGACATCCTAAGTGAGTATAAACGTCCACAAAGGACAACTCATGAAATTCAAGACTCTAGATTTATCATAGTATAAGAAAATAGCTTTTACGTACTTTGGAAAGTAAGGCTTTAGGTTTTATAAATATGAGATGCATGAGGTACATATAGTAGTACTTTTAGGTTTCAAAATACCTAACATGCAACCTAGCATAAACCATTCCCAGCAGCAAGTAAACAACCTCAAAAACAGGCAAAATATCAGTTATTAGTTCATATATAACATCACAAGTAAACCACCAGTGAGCGTCAACAACCTGACACGAACCCAATAATGAGTATGTATGCATATCCAGAAAGAAGCAAACTACCTCACAGGGTCGAAGAACAACGATCTCAGCAACCCAGGAGGTCATAAGCAAGCTCCACCAAAATACTAGCCGCTCAACCGGCTATAACCTTAACCTAAGGCATTCAAAGAAAGAACACCTATGTAAGTAAATAATCAAAAGAAACTGGAGCAGTAAAAAGAAGGGCTTACCAACCCAACAACAAGTGCTATTAAAAGAGAAAAATGGAACTGAACAATGTAGTAAGGGTAAAAGACAGCCCAAGGCAACAACCCAACGCACAAAGTGCGAGAACTAAACAACATGCCTTGCTAAAAATTACAGAAGCACACGGCGAGCATATGCCAAAATAACCACTTTAACGATCGGAACTAACAGTGTGAATCTTTAGCAGTGGTAGAGCCATGGATCTGGGTTGGTGACCAAAAACAGTCCTCATCCAACACCCAAACCATAAATACTTAAGGGTACAACGGTGGCAGCCTAAAGGTCCAACACACCCACAAAAAAGCCCAAACAATGGCCAAAATGGTACCAACACATCATCAAAACTAGCCCAAACAAGGGCTAAAATGGTGAGACCACGACTCTACACCCAAACCACCCCTTATAGAGTCAACAAGCAAACCACTTGCTATAATTCATGACTCGGCCTGCATAACCAGCCGAAAATATCAACAAATCGACATAAACCCACCCTAACCATACTCGGGAGAAAACACCAGCTTGAGGTAAAAGTGTCGAGTCCACTCGACGCACAAATGCTAAGCCAGAAATGGCGTCGAGTTCACTCGACGCCAAAAGACTTAGTCGCAAAAGACGATGACGTTGAGTGAGTTTAGCTCACTCAACGCCAAAAGACTTAGAGAAAAGTCTTCTGGATGGATGGAGTTGAGTGAGTTCAGCTCACTCAACGCCAAAAGACTTCGAAAAATTGACTGGACAATGGCGTTGAGTGAGTGCACCTCACTCAACGCCAAAAGCAGACGGCGTTGAATGAGTTCCACTCACTCAATGCCAAAAGACTTGGGCAAAACCATCTCTGGACAATGGCGTTGAGTGAGTGCACCTCACTCAACGCCAAAAGCATACGGCGTTGAGTGAGCTCCACTCACTCAACTCCCTTTCTCTGGACAATGGCGTTGAGTGAGTGCACCTCACTCAACGCCAAAAAAGTAGACGGCGTTGAGTGAGCTCCACTCACTCAATGACAAAAGACTTGACAAAAATTTTTTGGGCAATGACATTGAGTGAGTGCACCTCACTCAACGCCAAAGGCAGATGGCGTTGAGTGAGCTCCACTCACTCAACGACAAAATACTTAGACAAATCCTCTGGCAAGATGGCATTGAGTGAGTGCAGCTCACTCAACGCCAAGGCCGACGACGTTGAGTGAGCTCCACTCACTCAATGCTTTTGGACTTAGCTTCCAGAGCAAACAGCCAGGCGTTGAGTGAGCTCTACTCACTCAACGTTTTTGGACTTAGACGCAAAACAAAACCAGCTAGGCATTGAGTGTGTCTACAACACTCAACGCTTTTGGACTTAGCCAAAAATCTACTCAAAGCCTACAACCCGAGAGCTTTTCCGTAGACTAAAAAAATTCCTCCTACCCTTTCTACCCAGCTACAACTATCACCCAAGCTAGAATACACTTGGTAAAATCCATCCCTACCTCCAGCCACTATATGGACACACAATGAACAACTAGGAGAGTGAAAATAATGAAATATGGGCAAGATATATAGTTATTTGGCTCGGGTCAAAGGATGGAACATCCCTAGCTTCTAGGATAGCAAAATAACCTGCTGCACACTAACAACCAGGAAAATATAACATAAAAAATAAAAAGCTTGGCTAGGACAAAGAGCACCACTTGCATCAACCTTCTGGATAGCAGCTGCTCTTCCAATCCAGCACAGCTAGGCACAAACCGGCCACAAAACAACAACCTGAAGCTAAAACAGGGGAAAAACTAAGCTACCCGACAATCTCTAGCTTCTAAAACAGCCTTAGAGCAAGGAAAACTTACCTAGGATGGAAGATCTGAGTGAGAGCAGTCCAAATCTGCCCTTACCCGAGAAAACCGAGCTCTACACCTCCAGAAATCGCCGGCCAAAGCTCCAGAATTTCCGCCGCCCGAAACCTTCTATTGGATGCTTTTTGCCCTCTATTTTGGGGAAGATGAAGGAGATAAGACTAAGATATGCTATATTTTATTATATCCAGCCACCCAGCTAATAAAATATTGCTTTACATGCAATATTTTAAGCTCAGCCACTATTGTTATAGTCGGCCACTTATAGCTATCACTGCCACCAACTATAAAATATTAATGGCAATCAGCCACTATGCTATTACTCTACTATATAAAACAGCCACTCTTAATAATATCTTAAGATATAAACTCCTGCCACTAAAAGATTAATATAATATTATAATACTATATTAATTAAAGATATATCAGCCTGCAGCCACAATTAATCCAATAACACGTCAAAACGATGCGAAAATTTTCAACTATCTAGGAATTGAACGAAATTCACATCGTAGCTAAATACCCACGCTACGAATCTAGTGGCAAAGTCGAAATCGTCACCCGAGAAACAAAACTCGGGCTAAATTTCCCGAAGCCAAAACACAAGCATTCCCGAAGAGGCCCACCGAGTCACCAAAACAGACTCCGGCTTGCTAGGGAATCTTGCAAACAGACTACAAAACAAGCCACTCGAAGGCCTGAAGAGCTAAGACCACGCTCTAACAACGGCGAAGGCCGGAAAATGCGTCAACGTAACGCCAAACAAAGATTAAACAGTCGCAGAAAAACCGGTGGCATTACAAAAGGTCGCAGCGACTAGACAGGAATCCGCACGGTCAAGGTGAGTACACCGGCGACAATAAAAGATGCCACGACCTAGATGCGGAGCTTGCCGAGAAGAGGAGAAACCGCTAGCGATAAGACAGGTCGCATCGACTAGGCAGGCAAAGCCGCTAGCAACAAGGCAGAGCAACGAGCAAGAGAGAAGGCGAGTAGAAGAGGGGGCTGCAGGTAAAAGAGATCGCTACGGGTAAAAGAGGTCGTCGCGAGAAGATGCAGCTGCTGCGGGTAGAGAAATCTGCGACGAGAAGAGAAGGCCGCTTACGGTAAAGGCAGTCGTCGCGGGAAAGGGGTAGCGGACAGGGCGGTTTAGAAATAGACCGCACCCAAGCGGTTAGGAGCTGACCGCAACAGTAAAGAGATGGAGAAGAAGGGAGAGACCGTAATGGATACAAAACTAACTGAACGAGGTGGGGTCCACGAGCCAGAGAGAGGAAGGCTATATAAAAGGGGAAAGAGAGGTGGATCCACGGGAGATGAGAGGGAGGCGGGTAGAGGGAGAGAGGCTGCAATCAACAAGCAATAAGAAGGATGACCAAGCCGCCACGGTCAAAAAGGGAAACCGAGCGGACAGAGAAGCCGAGCGGTCAGAGACAGGCCAGACCGGGTTCCCTCTGATACCATGTAGAGAAAGCTCCAAAACTTGTAAATACTTCTTTTAATTGTAAAGTTACAGGTATGAATACATTTATATAGGAAAAAGGAAGGAGAGAAATCCTACTCCAAGATGTGGGACTAATAGAAAGAGAGAGAGAAGAGAGAAAAATGGGCCCCTAGATGGAGCCTTAGCTAGGATTTTCTAACAGTTATAACAGCTAACATAAACAATTATAACAGCTATAATAACTAACAAATGAAATAATCAAAATCAGCAATAACATGTAGAAGATAATACACGACTCAAAGTCCAAGTTTCCCCTTGTATCCTAACCACACCTCTCTTAAGTCCTCTCCACCCTGGGAACTCACTTTTCTGCAAGTTTTAGGCTTCATTTGGTTCGGCGGTGGCGGGTCGATCCAGCGGGTGGAAACGGAATGTTCGAAATGGAGGGGGGAGGTGGCTGCTCCAAACGGAGCTTTTTGAGGGCGTTTCTCAAGGGGGGCGGGTGGAAACGGAGCAAACGCCGCCGGAGGTTCATTTTTTTTTCCTCCTTCCGACGGCGTTTGCTCAAAACGGAGCAACGAAACGCCCAAACAAATGGAGCCTTAATCTCGCTCCCCACAACTACATTAAATTAATGCAACTAAATTTAAAGTGATCAATATCGGAAATTTTCTTGCACTGGTTTCCTTTTTGTTACCATTTTTTCGTATACTGGTTGTTTGATTTGCCGCTGTTCTTCGCGAAACACTTGCAGCATACTTTCCTGCTTAAGCTCACACAAAATAGTTAAGAGAAATATTGTAAGTTCAAATTTGCAAAAAAGGAGTCCACTTTATTGGGAGCATAGCTTGTCTTAATTTTTATAAACAAGTTCTTAATTTATTTAAAAATCCATTTTTCAAAATTAGTGTATATAAATTAGATATCAAAGTGACTTGATTCGCTCTTTATCTTGAATCACGATCCGATTTAAAAAATACTTAAAAAAACTTTTGTTTTCTACTTTAACAAAATCTTGCTTTAAGAAAGTAATATTTGTTGCAAGTTTTTCTTTCATAAAAACCCCTCATTACAAAAAAAAACAAAAAATATATTTTATATATTAAAAATGGAAAATCGAGTATACAAATTAAAGACGAGTGTCGATGACTTGAACCGTCAACATCAGAGATGTTCAGCAAGTAATGAACGGGTTAAGGACCCCCATCAATAATATAAAAGCTATTATTCACTTATGTCGAGATGAAGCACCTCCACCAAACCCTAGGGAGGAATCACCCTTGCCATAACATTTTATGGCTTGGAAATAGAAGTCCTTAAATTGACAGGTAGAATGTCACCCATAGGCTTAAAGTATACTAGCACTAGTTTGGCGGGTTAAGTTGGAGCATACACTTAAGCTCTTATCACCACATGGGTAGATGGTTAAGACTTAACTACGAAACCGATATGTCCCCCCCAGATTATCTCCAAAATTTGTATTGCAAATTTCCTAACCTACGACAAGATAAACTCTCGATAGATGATTACACCAATGAGTTCCTTATTCTCTACTCTAGGTTAGACATACAAGAGGTGTAACAACCCGACCCGTTAAATAACATATAATAGAAGTTCCGGCCGGGGCCCCACATTATATGCCACAAACAGACGGCGAGGTTATAGGTTAATACAAAAATACCATCGCACCCTAACCCAGAGCATTCTAGCGGAAGTTTAAAGCTTGTAAGAAGTCATCCAATGAATGTCCAATACTAATATATAAACAACTCATTTATATATAGATAACACCAGGAATGTTTACAACTCAAACGCTCACGTCCTTAAGGCCTTACAAGTTGATCTTTACAAAATATGATTTCATACATCGGTACGCAGGCCGACCACACATGAAATCCAAAGCTTCGTATGGACTTCAAGGGCCCACCAGCAGCAGCAGCAAGGGCTTCAGCCCGCTCATTCCAATCAGCCCGCAACACCTGCATATGAACGTCCACCCCAAGGGTGATAAACAAAGCAACGGTCAGCATTCAGCTGACCAATTATAACGACCCTACCCCTTACCCGGGGCAGTGGTTCCTTCCCTGCATGCAATACAATCACAACACAGATCTATATCTACCACAATCACATCACAAATGCTGGCCTTCGTGCTAGACGCTTTGTGCACTCAGGGCATGCTTACGGTGTACCAGTACATCCTTAGTACACCACCGATTAGAGGTTCTCCACTTGGTGGCCGAGCACAAGTCTACTACAACACGCGTGCTGGAGACATCCACGCCCATCCAACTCAGAGGTGTTCACCTCATGACAACCATTGAGCATTATCGATCGACACGCCAGGAAGGCCCGCAACCACCCATTTGCAGTGCTACCAATCGAACGCTCACGACGATCTTACCACTGAACTTGTTGGGTGGCCCACCCACTCAGAGGTTCTTTTGTTGGCCATGGGCATCAACCGCCAAACCCCTGTTGGAGACCTCTCACACCCATCCCACTCAGAGGTACTTGCTCACAAAAATCCTACCACTAAACTTGTTGGGTGGTCCACTAATGAGTCCCAATTTCATACCGAATTCTGGACTCATCTAGGCTTCATTTCATGACTTTGCACTACCATTTAGCGTCATTAGCACTCCTTTTGGTTCGCTACGACATTCCACGTCTTGTGCACTTTATTAGCCTATTTCTGTGCGTGCGTGTATTTCCCTCTTGCTATGCATTTTATTAATATCTGTGACTGCCATGATCGACAACCCGTCCAGTTTTCCTGCAAGTTCGGGGATCGTGTGGGCGTCCGGGATAGGGCTTTCACCATTTTTGGCAAAGGAGTCAATGGTCGTGCGTTTTTACCCACGCACGACCATCGACCTCTTTGGCGCACGATCATCGGTCGTGCGCAGTCTGGCTTCTCTTGTGAATGTTCTGCCCCGCCATATCGCACGGTTACCAGCTATACCGCGCACGATCACTGCTCGTGCATTGCCGGTCGTGCGCAGTCATGCCCTCTTTTGAAAAGTTCTGTCTCGCCATTTCGCACGATCTCTGATTGTGCGCTGCTGATCGTGCGCGAGCTTTGATTTCCTGGTGCAGGTTCTACAGGTTGTTGCCGCACGGGCGCTGACTTCGTTCGCGCACGACCACTGGTCGTGCGCTAGTGGTCGTGCACGCTATTTAACTCTGCTTATATAAATCGGCCTGTTCCGCGAATTAGGGTACGAACCCTGGATCGATCTTTGCCGCCACTTCGCCATTCCGCATCCCAGGAGTTCCATCCATCTCCACCTTCATCCCTACCATCGGGAGGTCATTTTCAGGCGATTCTAAAGCGTTCCGCATCCTCCGGTGATCCTCCCGGCCATTAAAGACCTCTTCTCCGAGCTTTCCACCGAAGAAGATGATGAAGACAACCTAGAGAACGGACTTAAAGGCCCTCGAGGTGACATCTCGTCGGTACCGGAAGGCTCCTCGGACTGCACGTGGAAGCGGATTGACAACCTGCACCTCCGACCAACAAGCACGGTGGATCTTCACTTTCTTGGTTTAGTCTTTCTCCATCTCTCTTGTTGTATGAAATGACTTAAGCTTGTAATGAACTTCGATTTCTAGTTATTTTAATTAGATTATTGTTGTTTAATCTTGCTCGTGAGATTTGTAATTTGATGCGCCTCGCCCCATCTCACTTCACTTCGTTCCTTCGTTCCATTCGATTGCACTCCACACTAAACACCTCACTCACTGGCTCACCGTCCATTCGCCTTACCGAAGTACAGCATCACGTCCGTTACATCCATCTCACCTTGTAAAGTGGTGATTGCGACCCTCATATTTTGCTTTAGTTTACTTGTTTGCAAAACCACCTTCAAAGCCATTTATTTTTCCTTTATTTAATTAACTCTCATAACGATAATTTCGGATCGTTCGTTGTTCTACGCTAATTGCATTCCTCAAGAGACCGACACTCGGGGATTCATTCCCAAAACTTTATTACTTGTACGACCGGTGCGCTTGCCGTATTTACACGCATCAAGTTTTATGCGCCGTTGCCGGGGAATGCAACTGTAGAACGACCATGACGTTTGAAAGTATTATTGTAAGAGTTAGTGTTTTTTGACCGTTGTTTCTTTGTTTAGTTGCCGCAGTGAATGCAGGGATGCGCTACAAGAGATCTTGTAGCTTACGACCCCGAGATCGAACGAACTCTTCGTGCACAAAGACGTGCTGCTGCCATCAATCCAGTCCCAATGGGGGACCAGCTGAACATTGATGCCGGAAATCGTGTTGGAGGGATCCTTGATGGTGACCGAAATGGCGATGAGAATGAAGTAAACCCGCCCCAGGTCTGCACCATGAGGGACTACACCACACCGACCGTTGGGAGTATTTACCCCGGCTTCGGACCGACGATCACCAACCAGCAATTTGAGATCAAACCAGCCATTCTGAACATAATCCGGAACAAAGCACAGTTCTCCGGAATGGCCACTGAAGACGCCCATCTTCACTTGGCTGAATTCTCTGAGATCTGCGCCACGTTTCGGTATGCTGGGATCCCCGATGATACAGTCAAGCTCCGTCTTTTCCCCTTCTCCCTCAGGGATAAAGCCAAGACATGGCTCCACTCTCTTCCGCCTGGAACAGCCACCACTTGGGAGGCATTGACAACGAAATTCTTAGCCATGTTCCATCCGGTGGACCGGATTGTGAGTATGTGGCGTGCGATTGCCAACTTTCGGCAAAATGATCAAGAAAGCCTAGCTGAGGTGTGGGAATGCTTCAACGAGTTGCTGAGGAAGTGTCCAAACCATGGATTCCAAACTTGGAATCTCGTTGAAAGCTTCTATTTCTCTATTGAACCACAACACCGAGCTATGATTGATGCCGCCTCTGGTGGAACGATAATGAATCTTGCGCCTGATGATGCATTGAGAATTTTGCAGGATACCGCCATCCACAGCGCATATTGGACCGCAGGAAGGAATATTCCACGAGGTACTAGTGGAGTTTTTGCTCTGGAAGAATCAAAGCCCGCCGCCGCTGCTGCTCCAGTTATGGCAATCTCATGCAAGGGTTGTGGAGGTTCCGACCACGACAGCTTCGAATGCCAAGCAGGCGAGGTACGTGATGAAACTACTTTCCTTAATAAATCAATTAATTTTATTGCAAATCAAAATAGGGGAGCACCTTATGGGAACATGTACAATCCGGGGGTGAGAAATCATCCAAATTTTTCTTGGAATCAAAACGCACCAGGCCAACGATGGCAGCCGGGGTAGCATCAAAATGATGCGTATGCCTCCGGAAGCCAACCGCGGCCGCCTCAACCGAATTACCCCGAAGGCCCCCCCACTATAAAAACAAATTCTTTAGCTGAAATGTTTGAAAAGTTTGTTGAGGTCTCCCTGACTAACATGACGAACCAAGCGGCCTCAATGCGTAAGCTCGAGGCACAATTGGGCTAACTGGCCCAAATTGTCTCTGAGCGGACCCAAGGCACTTTACCGAGCAACACTGAGAAAAACCCCTATGAGCAAGGAAAAAGCCTTGGGGAAGAAAATTTGAAAAAAACTCACGAGCTCGTTGTAGCTTGTAAAATTAATAATATTGAAACTACTGCATTGTGCGATTCCGGAGCGTCTAGCAACATCCTCACCATGCAGGATGTTGCGAAGATGAACCTGCATGTCTATCCAGCAAACCGGAAGTCGCTAATTTTGGCAAATGATATTTTGGCTGACACTGAGGGAGGTGTACGAGAAGTTGAAATCGAGGTTAATGGGAAGTGCTTAACCACTGATTTCCAGGTTTTCGGACCCAAGGAAAACAATTCTATTCCTATATTGGGGGTTCCATTCCTAACGGCTAGCGGCGCATCTCTTGATTTCGCCAAAGGATGCGCAACTTGGCCGGTTGTTGCTTCAACCTTGGATATCACTTCTGTACATGACCCTCTTCTCCATAACAACAATTTCCAAAGTGCTGCGGATATCAAGATTGGTTTAGAACTCTCCTTGGTGAGGGATGCTCATACGGAAGAGATGATTAAGGAAGGACTTTCTAAGGAGATGATCGAGAATAATGAGAAAGAGTTCAAAGAAGAGACCGAGTGCACTGATGCAATGGCTACCTTCCCGTTTCCCGTCGCGTCAATTTTTGAGCATGGCGAAACTAGTTCTATTCGGGAGAAATCCCTAGACAATGAATTGTGTAATATTGTTTCAAACTTTATCCAGCGATCAGTAGCTTGGGCTGATCCGGTTGCCGTTTTGGTACCGGAAATGAAGCCGTCAACCGCAAAAATAGGACCCACCACGGACTGCAATCTTTGGAAATCTCCCACGGTGGAGAAGCTGAGGAAGGCCAAGCGTGTACGCGGTGAGCGTTATGCTGCCCTCCGGCGCGAGGAATTGCACATTCAGAGTAAAGGGAAAGCCTTTTCTCCCAATGTAAAACGACACTCTGCTGTTCCCTCGCGCCCCACCGGAGAGACTTATCACAAGTCCGCATTTAGCTGATTGCTCTCCCCTTTTCCGTAATTTCCTATGCTTTGTGCTTGCTTATTTTGTTGGGAACTTTTCGTTGCTGTGCTTTATTTTTTTGCAATTCTGTAATTCCTGCAAGAACAATATATAAACTGCTAATACAGGTATTTGGTCCACCTTAAGGACGGTAAACAAAAAGGCTATTCGGGAGACAACCCAAGATTGGACCTTTTTGGTCCCTCTTTTTTGTGCTTTCTACTTTGCTCTTCTATTATATTTTCTGTTATTTGTCTTTTTTTTTTCTGTTAACCTAATTCGCAGGTCCAGCATACTTTTGCACGATGCAGCAACCTCCGCCTTCTGGTATGCTCATTCTTATGAGCATAGGTACCCTTTCTCTTCAGCCCTCTTTTTATTTTAGATGTCTATTTTCATTTCTGCCTATGTTTTCATTCAAGTCTGGGGGGAAGAGCCGCTTATGCACTCCACGAGCACATTGATAGCATGCCAACAGTTTTATTTTATGCTTCATTATTGTAGAATCCTGCTGCACACACCTTTCCACCCACACGAGCGCGCACTTAACCACGCGCGTGACTCGAGTCAATGTTGTCATTTTGTGTCAATTTTAAAATGGCGGTGCTGACTTTGGATTTTAATTTAGAATAGTTCGAAACTCGTGCAGTGCTCCTAATCGAGTACTCACATGGTGTAGAAATTGTATAGGTTAAATTTTTCTTTATGCTTGTAAATTTATATTTTTTCTGCACTCGTAAATCATGTTTGTCCTACTCAAAATTGTGAATCTGGAGCAATCTATCGGTAGCGTAGGAATGTGTGTAGGTGTCTCTAGCTTTGTATTGCTCAAGTTGGGAGGACGGATCATTTCTCTTGGTGGCTAAGAACTTGCCCCAAGCTACTTTCGAAGCATTGGTGCATGGTTAGTCTAGCATGAGAGTGATGTAGGCCATCATGGTGGCCCGGTTGATCTTTGTACCCTTTCCTAACGTCGCCCTCGCTAGCCCCTTTGTGCCTACCCTTACTTTTGATTCAGCTCCACTATATTCGCCAAAGCCTCATAGCCGATCCTAGTCGCACGCCCAATTCGAGCATTAGTAGTTTACATTTTACGTTTGGTTGTGATGTGGTGATTCATTTTTGTTATATGTGGATGTGCCCAAAAGAAAAATGTGCTGATTTTGTAAAATAAAAATGTGAAAGCTTAAAAGAAAAATCTATAAAAAGAAAAGGAAAAAAAAGAGGAAAAGAAAAGAAATAAGAAAAAGTTTAAATGAACAATCTTTTTGAGATGGGATTGTTGTTTAGAGTAGGCGGTGCACACACCCATTTGTAAAAGTAAGTCTGGGGGTGTGGTGCACCTGTGTTTATTTGGTGGTTAGCGGTTACTATTTTTTGTACGTTAGCTCATACGGGTTTGATGCATTACCAATCTTGTTTATCCTTGTTTTCCTCACTGTAACCCAAGCCCCATTATTACCCGAAGTTATACGGACTCACGCTAGAGTCAAACTAGTGCCATGGAGAGAGTGCAAACGGGCAAGCATATGGTCCCCGACATTGGTGGATTCCTTTGGAGGTGATCACGAGCCCCGATCTTTGGTAATGCTTAGCCAAGCGACTTGCCTATTTTCTTCCTACACATGACCGAGCGATTCTCCGACATTCAATTTTTGAGTAGTGACAATATCTATTTACGTTTGTCGAAAGTTATAAATTTCATAGTATAATTAAAAATTTCTTCTATTATATTTTCTATACACTTGAGTTTTCGATTTCTCGTTCTACTTTAAATTTAAGTTACTTCGTCAGCTAGCTATTTTGGAGTTCACGAGATGATTATTTGCCCGAGACGTGCAAATGGTTAAGTCTGGGGGTGTGATGAGTCCCCATTTCATACCGAATTCTGGACTCATCTAGGCTTCATTTCATGACTCTGCACTACCATTTAGCGCCATTAGCACTCCTTTTGGTTCGCTATGACATTCCACATCTTGTGCACTTTATTAGCATATTTCTGCGCGTGTGTGTATTTCCCTCTTGCTATGCATTTTATTAATATCTGTGACTGCCATGATCGACAACCCGTCCAGTTTTCCTGCAGGTTCGGGGATCGTGTGGGCGTCCGGGATAGGGATTTCACCATTTTTTGGCAAAGGAGTCAATGGTCGTGCGTTTTTACCCACGCACGACCATCGACCTCTTTAGCGCACGATCATCGGTCGTGCGCAGTCTGGCTTCTCTTGTGAAAGTTCTGCCCCGCCATATCGCACAGTCACCAGCTATACCGCGCACGATCACTGCTCGTGCGTTGCCGGTCGTGCGCAGTCATGCCCTCTTTTGAAAAGTTCTGTCTCGCCATTTCGCACGATCACTGATCGTGCGCTGCTGATCGTGTGCGAGCTTTGATTTCCTGGTGCAGGTTCTACAGGTTGTTGCCGCACGGGCGCTGACTTTGTTCGCGCACGACCACTAGTCGTGCGCCAGTGGTCGTGCACGCTATTTAACTCTGCTTCTATAAATCGGCCTGTTCCGCAAATTAGGGTATGGACCGTGGATCGATCTTTGTCGCCACTTCGCCGTTCTGCATCCCAGGAGTTCCATCCATCTCCACCTTCATCCCTACCATCGGGAGGTCATTTTCCGGCCATTCTAAAGCGTTCCGCATCCTCCGGTGATCCTCCCGTCCATTAAACACCTCTTCTCCGAGCTTTCCACCGAAGAAGATGATGAAGACAACCTAGAGAACGGACTTAAAGGCCCTCGAGGTGATAGCTCGTCGGTACCGGAAGCCTCCTCGGACTGCGCGTGGAAGCGGATTGACAACCCGCACCTCCGGCCAACAACCGCGGTGGATCTTCACTTTCTTGGTTTAGTCTTTCTCCATCTCTCTTGTTGTATGAAATGACTTAAGCTTGTAATGAACTTCGACTTCTAGTTGTTTTAATTAGATTATTGTTTTTTAATCTTGCTCGTGAGATTTGTGATTTGATGCGCCTCGCCCCATCTCACTTCACTCCGTTCCTTCGTTCCATTCGATTGCACTCCGCACTAAACACCTCACTCACTGGCTCACCGTCCATTCGCCTTACCGAAGTACGACATCGCGGCCGTTACATCCATCTCACCTTGTGAAGCGGTGATTGCAACCCACATATTTTGCTTTAGTTTATTTATTTGCAAAACCACCTTCAAAGCCCTTTATTTTTTCTTTATTTAATTAACTCTCATAACGATAATTTCGGATCGTTCGTTGTTCTACGCTAATTGCATTGCTCAAGAGACCAACACTCGGGGATTCATTCCCAAAATTTTATTACTTGTGCGACCGGTGCGCTTGCCGTATTTACACACATCAAGTTTTTTGCTTCCTCAGCTTCTCCACCGTGGATTGTTGAGATGGGATTGTTGTTTGGAGTAGGCGGTGCACACACCCATTTGTA
Source organism: Platanthera zijinensis (assembly GCA_039513925.1). Lineage (NCBI taxonomy): Eukaryota > Viridiplantae > Streptophyta > Magnoliopsida > Asparagales > Orchidaceae > Platanthera > Platanthera zijinensis. Next base: position 132,510,966 of record CM077079.1, on the reverse strand, counting down.
AAAGTAAGTCTGGGGGTGTGGTGCACCTGCGTTTATTTGGTGGTTAGCGGTTACTATTTTTTGTACATTAGCTCATTTGGGTTTGATGCATTACCCATCTTGTTTATCCTTGTTTTCCTCACCGTAATCCAAGCCCCATTATTACCCGAAGTCCTATGGACTCACACTAGAGTCAAACTAGTGCCGTGGAGAGAGTGCGAATGGGCAAGCATATGGTCCCCGACATTGGTGGATTCCTTTGGAGGTGATCAAGAGCTCCGATCTTTGGCAATGCTTAGCCAAGCGACTTGCCTATTTTCTTCCTACACATGACCGAGCGATTCTCCGGCATTCAATTTTTGAGTAGTCACAATATCTATTTACGTTTGTCGAAAGTTATAAATTTCATAGTATAATAAAAATTTCTTCTATTATATTTTCTATACACTTGAGTTTTCGATTTCTCGTTCTACTTTAAATAGAAGTTACTTCGTCAGCTAGCTATTTTGTACTTCACGAGATGATTATTTGCCCGGGACGTGCAAATGGTTAAGTTTTGGGGTGTGATGAGTCCCCATTTCATGCCGAATTCTGGACTCATCTAGGCTTCATTTCATGACTTTGCACTACCATTTAGCGCCATTAGCACTCCTTTTGTTCGCTACGACATTCCACGTCTTGTGCACTTTATTAGCCTATTTCTGTGCGTGTGTGTATTTCCCTCTTGCTATGCATTTTATTAATATCTGTGACTTCCATGATCGACAAACCGTCCAGTTTTCCTGCAGTTTCGGGGATCGTGTGGGCGTCCGGGATAGGGCTTTCACCATTTTTTGGAAAAAGAAGTCAATGGTCGTGCTTTTTTACCCACACACGACCATCGACCTCTTTGGCGCACGATCATCGGTCGTGCGCAGTCTGGCTTCTCTTGTGAAAGTTCTGCCCCGCCATATCGCACGGTCACCAGCTATACCGCACACGATCACTGCTCGTGCGTTGCCGGTCGTGCGCAGTCATGCCCTCTTTTGAAAAGTTCTGTCTCGCCATTTCGCACGATCACTGATCGTGCGCTGCTGATCGTGCGCGAGCTTTGATTTCCTGGTGCAGGTTCTACAGGTTGTTGCCACACGGGCGCTGACTTTGTTCGCGCACGACCACTGGTCGTGCGCGCTATTTAACTCTGCTTCTATAAATTGGCCTGTTCCGCGAATTAGGGTACGAACCCTGGATCGATCTTTGCCTCCACTTCACCGTTCCGAATCCCAGGAGTTCCATCCATCTCCACCTTCATCCCTACCATCGGGAGGTCATTTTCCGGCGATTCTAAAGCATTCCGCATCCTCCGGTGATCCTCCCGGCCATTAAAGACCTCTTCTCCGAGCTTTCCACCGAAGAAGATGATGAAGACAACCTAGAGAATGGACTTAAAGGCCCTCGAGGTGACAGCTCGTCGGTACCGGAAGCCTCCTCGGATTGCGCGTGGAAGCAGATTGACAACCCACACCTCCGGCCAACAACCGCGGTGGATCTTCACTTTCTTAGTTTAGTCTTTCTCCATCTCTCTTGTTGTATGAAATGACTTAAGCTTGTAATGAACTTCAATTTCTAGTTGTTTTAATTAGATTATTGTTGTTTAATCTTGCTCGTGAGATTTGTGATTTGATGCGCCTCGCCCCATCTCACTTCACTCCATTCCTTTGTTCCATTCGATTGTACTCCGCACTAAACACCTCACTCACTAGCTCACCGTCCATTCGCCTTACCGAAGTACGACATCGCGGCCATTACATCCATCTCACTTGTGAAGCGGTGATTGCGACCCGCATATTTCAGTTTAGTTTATTTGTTTGCAAAACCACCTTCAAAACCCTTTATTTTTCCTTTATTTAATTAACTCTCATAACGATAATTTCGGATCGTTCGTTGTTCTACGCTAATTGCATTCCTCAATAGACCGACACTCGGGGATTCATTCCCAAAACTTTATTACTTGTGCGATCGGTGTGCTTGCCGTATTTACACGCATCACCCACCCACTCAGAGGTTCTCGTATCCATCTCTCAACATAGGCACATAGTGCCACTTTCCAATCCATCAACAAGCTCGTGCCGAGCATCCAACCAAAGGAGCTATACAAAGCATCCTTCTCCCAAATCACAAGTGTCCTTACAATCTTCGCAAGCTAATAGATTTATACACGGAGTCTTCTCCGGTTCGCAGCATCACCAATCTAGACATCCATCCAGATGGGCTTCACACAATATGCGTATTCCGTACTACACACTTCCAGATCTAAATGCAGACTCGATCACTGGAATCGCTTACGCTTTCCACCTCTTGGTGGAGGATCCCATGTACATGCATAAAGTAGGACTTCACTTGTCCAAGAAGGAGATCGTTACCCTTGACGATCGCTTCGGAGCCATGGATAAACTAGCCGGATGGTAATCACCGCGATGACCTTGCCTCCATAACGATGGCCTCAGATCTCGAGTCGGATCGCTGAAGTTCTACCGGCGAACGGAATCCTCTCCTTCTTCCTCCTCCAAGCTCTCCCCTCTCTCTTGCTTAAAAAGAAAGTGATCTAAGTCCAAAATGAGAAAGCCATCTCATTCCACGATCTTATCACTGCAGGGAGGAGCTTGGACCACATGATCCAAATAGAAGGAATTGGACGACCAAGATTTGCCCTGTAATCACTTTTCCTGGGCTGACACTGCTTGTGACACACCCGTGTCACATGTCGTGTTCCCCTAAGCGGCAAGGAACCGACTCACTCCAGACCAGAACACGGGTTAAGACACGCCCGTGTCAAGCCCTGACACGCCCGTGTCAGGAAGTACACGCCCGTGTAGAGGGGCGTGTTCTTCACTCGACATAGGACCAACTCTCTCGATAAGCGCACGGCTAAGGAATACGCCCGTGTCCTTGGTCGTGTGCCGAACACGCCCCTGTGACACGCCCGTGTCACATGCCGTGTCACAGGCCGTGTTCTACACTCAACGCCACTCAATTCCACTAAACGCCACTCAATGCCACTCAATGCCAACCCGAGCAGGACACTTCCTGGGACACGCCCGTGTCCCAGGCCATATCACCTCTCAACGCTCGCTGACTTAGTGTTTGTCGAGCTCTCGCGACACAACCGAGTACCCAGAGCTGGACACGCCCGTGTCCCAGGTCGTGTCACCCAGCCTGAAGTCCAAATTGACATTTGGAGTGTTACAAGAGGAAGATGAGATGTTTGTGTCACGTTACTTAAATGAACTCAAATAGGGCCTAACGAGTAGAATCTTCCCTTCAAAAGAAAGCTTTAGATTTTAAACTTATAAATAGGCCATCCAATGGACCTCCTTATGTTACCACACCCAAGCCCCTGGCTTTGAGTTGTCACATATGATCCACTAGTTCTCCTTCAATTCCACTTGCCCCATCTAAAGGCAAAGAACTTATTAGCTCTCAATCAACTCCTGGGGTCAATCAATGTTTTAAGTTCATGGAGTCGTGGAACAACTCCTCAGAGTGTCCCCAAAGTCAATTTCTTGTAGTTGTCGAGTTAGAAGAAGAACAAGAGACAAAATAAGGAATCTATCTCACTGAATTCCCAACCTAAATTGGTAGTTGAGGACGAGTTAGTGGTTGAAGGAGAGAAAGTTGAATAGTTTATATGTTTTTTTCAACATAGCCTTCTCACCCTAAGATCCCCACCGAGGATGAGTGTTGATATAAGTGATGTGATTATAGCAAGTGTATTGGTCGTACAAGTAATATAAAATGAGGAGTGATCCCCAAATATTTATCGCGGAGAAATGCAGGTTGTGGTGTGTAATTTAATTATTTTGAAAATAAATTATAAAGATTTAAAAAGTGAGATTTGATTTGGTTGATTTGCAATTTAAAAGAACTAAACTAAAACTACGCGGGTCGTGGGCACCGCATCATAAAGTCGATGGAGATTATGCAGGCCGTTAGCACTTTTTTGCTTGGTGGATGGATGAGTAGGCTAGCGGATGGGGTGGAAACACTGACAGAGTTGAGGGTCACAAACACCTCGTTGCAGAGCACACAACTAACAATTACTTGTGTGAAAAACCACACAAATCAAAGGAAATGGAGTGAAAATGGGGGCGCAACCTCAATACACATAAACTACAAAACAATCTCAAAGACATGAAATTAACATTAATAACAATGAGTTCATGTGTATATCATCAAATTATGAGGAAAGAAAAAACAATACAACATCAAGAAGCAAAGTGCGTGAAATATAACCAAGAACGAAGGCTCATCGCAAATTCTCGAGAATAACTGATGGGTCGTCACTCCACATCTACGCCTAGTCCACAACTGACATCTGGGGTACAAAAAAGCTCTCACCTCCTCTGACTTTACCCATCTTCTTCGGTAGATCACTCAACCAGGTCTCAATCGAATGAACTCTCTTGGTGCAGCGAGAAATGCTTCAAATCACTCCTTGGAGGCTCGAGATAATGGAGGAGGCCTAGGGAAAATCCCTAACGGAAGGAAGATAGAGGAAGGTCGTCTAGAGCTCCTCCCTAAGATGGGCGGTGATGGAGGGCAAAAATTGGGCAGAACTTGTCGAAATGGAGGGAAGATCCTAAAATAGGGCAACTCATGCGCTTAAATATAGAAATATGTCAAAAATGAACTCGCACGGTTGAACGTACGACTGTGGTTCGAGACCATGCGATATTTAACGAGAAATTTCCAAACAGACGGAAAGTCTTTGTTTCAAGAGTAGTTGTTCACCTAGAGGGGGGATAGGTTTCTAAGTCTTTTTGACTACTTTTTGATTTAGCTTTCAAGAATGAGATACAACACACCAGGATTTATAGAGGTTCCTCAAGGTATGGGTACATCCACTGTCCCTCCCACCTTTCTAACAGTATGTTATACAAGGCAATTTTCTCAAAACACAGGTCAAACAAATTACAACACAGATCCTTTAGGATCTCTCAGACTTCCTCCAAGTCCTACCTCAGGACAAAGCCCTACAACTCAGAGATAATATCTCCTTCAACTCAGTAATCCTTCGGATCACCTACCTCAGATTTAATCAAAAGTCCTACAACTCAGGCTAGGAGGATAACCCTACACTCAGATATTATAACTCTCCAACAGCTCAGATCTGATTAAGATCCTACCTCAGGCTAAAGCTCATACCTCAGATTCTCAACAGAATCCTACCTCAGCCACACAAGCCCTACCTCAGATCCACAAAAGGATACTACCTCAGGCACACATGCCCTACCTCTTAGCCTTTATAATCTAGGCTTACAACTCAGATTAATTAAGATCCTACAGAATGAGAATGAGTTTGTTATTGTTGATTGACTCCAGAGAAATGATTCTCTGAGTCTGTGAAAGTGAGGGTAAGATCTATCTCAACTCTAGAGGGGGGTGAATAGAGTTTATTTAAATTAATTTCACAGCTGAAATTGATCAGCAAATATAAAATTCAATTTATAATATAGTGTAGAGTGTTAATGAAGAGTTAAAAATAAAGAAGTAAAGAGCACAACACACAGCAAATCAATCACACAAACAACCCAGAAGACACAAGGAAATATAGTGGTTCCCCAAAAACCTGGGTACATCCACTCTTCTACCACCCTTGGTAGGAATCCACTCAGGATGAGTTGATCAGGTGTCCTGACACCAATGAGCTTTTGGTAAGGTGCTCAAAAACCAAAACTGGATTTTTTGATAAGGTGTCTTGCCACCACTGAGTTTTGACAAGGCTCTCAGAACCAGACAGGACTTTTGAAGGGAGTTCAGAAACCCTTTTACAGCAGAAAAACACAAGATAAAGAGGTGAAGTTGTCTTCTCTGTTCTCAAATCAAATGAGAGAAGACTAGTGGATCTTTTGTTGTCAAAGCTCCCCCTGAGTTGTAGACAGGTTCAGGAATGGAAGCTTTGCTCTAGGGTGATAGGCCTTCAGAATTTTAGATCTCCAGCAAAGGATTGTTTCAGCAAAAAGGCTGAAAGATGAGGTGTCTGGAGTTCTTGAGATGAGGCTGTGATCACTTTTCTGTAAGCAAAAATTGTTATTCTGATTCTTTAGAAGATAATCACTTGTTATCTGTCACAGCTTAATTCTTCTTTTTGTTCTCTGGGTGTTGTATATTCTCTCTATATTTCTGAAGACAAAAGGATCTTATTCTCTGAAAAATTCTTGTCAAGGATAGCCGTTGGCAGTCATAAATGTCTTCCATAAAGAGTCTTGTCTTCTAGAGGAAGGTCCAATAAAACATTTCTTGAATAATTCCTTGAAACTTGCTCCAGAATAAAGACAAACGGCTGGCAGATCTCCTTAACATAAATGCTGAGGGATTTCAAAAACATTCCAAAGACTGGCAGCATTTGAATCCTTAGAATCGTTGATCTCTCGGAAAAATCGTCGATCTGAGCTCTACTATCGTCGAACTGAGCTCAGAGATGGAAACAGATCAAACAGACAGAAAACGTCGAACTGAGCTCGAAGATCGTCGAACCGAGCTCAGCGACCTGAAGAATAGCTGAAGAGAGATCGTCGACCTGAGCTAGAAAAACCTAGAATGCAGTTCGATGACCAACCAAAATTGTCTGAAAGCAGATCGTCGATCTGAGCTCAAAGATCGTCGACCGGAGTTCGACAATTTATCAAGTTGACCTCAGAGAGCGTCGAACCGAGTTCGACGTTTCGTCGACCAGAGCTCGACGAAAAATTGCCTTAGACTTGGCTCTATATCCTTGACATTGGAATGGTCCTGGGGGCAGCTTCAAACCTAAGTTCTAAGCCCTAGACTCATTCTAATGTTGACCTTTACAACTATACAACTAGGTCAACCTGGTTTCCTAAGACAAACATAGTGATCCTTACCCAAATTAGTAATAGGGTGTTCCAACAATCTCCCCCTATTTGGGTTAGGATTACTATTTACAGACAGAATTAGGAAATAAATAAGCATACATTCAAGACAGAAACTAAATCAACAATGCAGAAGAAAAGATATAGCAGCAATGCAGATCATAGATAAGAAGTCAGCAAATATCCAAAGGAGGATGATTGTTCAGCTTACACAATTTACTTCTCAGTTCCCTTTTTAAACAAAATTTCTCTGTTGGGATTGAGAGCTTCTTTCTTGGATCTTCTATCATCTTCTGCACCTAAGGAGGTTTGAGATCTGGGCCTTGGAACTACAGCCTCAGGGTGCAGCTTCATATAATCTTCTGGATTAAAGAATTTTCTTGATGTATATTTCTCCAGTTCTTTCTTTCTCTGATCTGATAAAGTTGTTATGTTGGAAGTGTCCTTGCCTTGCTCTCTGGCCTTTTTTATTTGATCAAGAGCAGCCAACTCTTTCATTCTAGCTGTCCAGGACAAGGGGTTGTTCTCAGGATCCTCAAATGAAACAGGAGGTTCATATCTATTGATGGATTCAGAATCAGTAGGAGGAGTCCTGGAGATAACTGCATCTTTTAGCTTATAAGGGAAAGGACCTGAAGTAGAATCAGAATGGCCTTGTCCTTCCCTTTGATGAAATCTGTGCCCTCTCTGGCTTCCTCTATATTGGCCCCTACTAGATTGATATCCCCTTTGATGTTGCCCCCTTTGATAATATTTCTGATAAGACTGGGAGGAGCTTTGCCTGGAAGCTGGAGCTTGAGGGGCTGAGCTTGAACCAGAATCTGGAGGAGGAGGAGGAGGAGGCTGATACTGAGAAGATCCTTTTTCATACTTATTCAGCTTCCTTCTCTTCTTCATAGCCTTTGATTGGTTCTTGGAATACTGCATCCAGGGCTCAGATATGGGGCAGTCATGCAGAATATAGTAGGGAATGTCATTAGAATCCTTTGCCTTAGCTGGGGGACTGACATCATGGCCTTGCTTCTGGCCTTCCTCTTCTTGGATATAGCATTTGCAGAGTCATCTGAATCAGTTTGAAATTGATCACTCTCTGAACTTTGAGGATTGTCATACAAATCATCAATGCTTTTTATGTATTTCTCTTGTAACTTCATCTGATCAGCAGTCAGGGCAGGGGCAGCATCAGAAATTTGAGCAGAGGGAACTTTTGAAGCAACAACAGCAGTAATCACAGTAACAATAGCAGGTGCAGGATCTTCTAGGTAAGCAGCAACTTCTTCAGCAGCAGATGTATCTTCAATTACAAAAACCATTTCAGTATCCTCAGTAACAGCAGCAACAGCTTCAACAATAAGAGGCACAACGACCTTAGTAGCAGCATCAGAGATGGAAACACAAACATCCACAGCCTTCCAGGAATTTACATATGCTTCAATTTGGCTGGGATCACAGACAGAAATAGGCACAATGGCCTTAGACAAGTCTTCAGCATGAGGAACTGGCAAAGATCTGAGGTAAACTGTATCAAACACAGAGAGCAAGCTCTGGAGGTCCAATGCAAAGGCAGGAGCAGGAGCCAGAGCTGGAGCATACTCAGGCACAAACACTACTTCAAAAGACATCTCCCCCTGCCTGGATTCAGGGATAACTGAGTCAAGGCACCCAGAAGAGGTAATTGCCTGAGAGGGAGAGAAGGAGGAGAGCTTGGAAGACAGCTCCTTGACATGGGTCAGGAGTGGAGCCAGAGTGGTCTCCAGTAATGAGGTTAGCTTAGGAGCTAGCAGCTCATATAACCTGTCAGCCAGGGCTGATAAATCTACATGCTCAAGAGGGGCTTGAGCAGAGGTAGGAGAGAAGGTTGTTGGAAGGATGATTGCTGGAGCTGGTGGCATGGAGAATGAGGGTATGGATGGCTCTGAAGGGGGAAAGGAGGGGATTGAAGATGTTGAGGTGAAGATAGGTGAGGCAAGAGAAGGTGTGAAGGATGATTGGGATAGAATTTCTTGGAGCATTTGTTGGAATGTGGAGGTAGAGGTAGGCTCTGGAGGAGAGGAGGGGGAATCATCCATAAAGGAATCATCTGCCAAGGAAAATGATGGAGAGGTGAAGCTTGGATAGGAGAAAAGAGGATGGAATTCCTCTGAGGTAGATGCTGGAGGGGTTGAAACTGGTGAAGAAATGTTAATGGGGGAAGATATCAATATGGTGGTGATTGGAGGTGAGGATGAAGAGGCTGGGGTAGAGACAGCTGGAGGAGGAGGAGAAGCAGACAACACTTCTACTGGGGCAGAGACCAGAGGTGGAGTGACTGAGACAGTCCTGGTGCCTGAAGATAGTGGTGCAGCAGCTCTGGAGGGGTTTACAATCTGCCTGTCCCATTTGCTGAAAAGGGCACAGGAGAGCCTCTTGGATGCATTAATGAACATCCTAGAAGAGGTTAGCAGCTCAGGGCATCTGGAATTCAGATAGACCCCTAGAATTCTCCCAAAGCTGACAGCAGTCTTACTCAGCTTTTTCTTAATCAGGTTGAAGAAAATTTATCCCCAGTCTATATGTTTCTTATCAAGCAGAGCTCCCATCAGACAAAATTGATATCTTGATATGGTATCATGGGCTGAGTGCTTGGCCAGAAGCACTTTCCCAACTACATCAGCCAAAAACTGAAATTCTATCGACAGATTTTTCTTCAGCAGTTTGCTAGGGTTCACAGCATTGTGACCCATTCTATCAAGCATGGATTCATACTCCTCTCCAGATAACTCTATGGAATCTTCTCCAGAACTAAGATGAAAAGCTTCAGTTAAAAGAGCAGGAGACAATTGTACCTGAGTCCCTTTTATGAAGCCGACAACAGAGTTCTCGTTCTCATCTGTCGCTGTATAACACCACTCCTTTATCTCTTCGGATGTAATCTTCATTCTGATAGTCATTATTTGCGATAGCTGTTGATCTCTGAATAGATTAAGAATATCCTTGAAGCGCTGATCGCTTCCATCAAACGAGTTCATGTCGATGTCAAATCCGGTGTCAAATTTCATTTTGGAGATTGCAGCATTGGAGCCAGCCATTTTTACCTGTAACAAAGAACCAAACACAACCAAGCGCAGAAGATTTGGAGGGAAAATGAAGAAAGTTGCAGAGAGTATGAAAGCGCAAAGATGAACGACGGCCGCAGAAATGATTTTATATTAGGGTTCGACGGCGAAACGGAAAATCGTGGAGCTCAGTTCGACAGAACGTCGATCTCAGCTCGACGATTTAGGCTACAGAGGGAATCTGAAGAGACGTCAATATCGTCGATCTCCGTTCGACGATGTTGAAAAGCGTCGAGCTCCGCTCGACGGCCTCTGAACAGAAGGAGAGAAAACCTGGAGCTAACGGAGGCACTGAACTCAGATCGACGATTTTGGAAACGTCGATCTCTGGTCGACGATTTTCAGAGAAACGTCGATCTACGTTCGACGTTTTCTGGGAAAACGTCGAGCGCAGTTCAGAGACAAAGCCTATTCTACAGACACAAAAGGAACTGATTTTTTTTTAGCCTAGTCTTGGTCTGTTTTATCTTTTCAAAAATCTTGTAAGTTAGTTTAGGCTTCCTCCATCCAACATGCCTAACTGATTTAGGAAGAAACAGTGTTTCTTTTCATCCAAGGGCTTGGTGAAAATATCTCCCCTTTGCAAATCAGTAGGGATATATTGAAGTTCTATTTTGTTTTTCTCTACATTATCCCTTAGAAAGTGATGCCTAATCTCTATATGTTTTGTCCTACTATGGAGGACTGGATTTTGTGCTATAGAGATAGCACTAGTATTATCACAAAAAATTTTAGACTTCTCTAAGTTGTAGCCATAGTCTATGAGCTGATTTTGTATCCACAATATTTGTGAACAGCAACTGCCTGTAGCCATATATTCAGCTTCAGCAGTTGAGGTTGACACAGATGTTTGCTTCTTACAAAACCAGGAGACAAGTCTGTCACCAAGGAACTGACATGTTCCACTGGTGCTTTTCCTATCTATTCTGCATCCAGCATAATCAGCATCTGAGAATCCAGTTAATTCAAATCCTGAGTCTTTTGGATACCAGAGACCTAGATTTGGACAACTTTTTACATACCTAAGAATCCTTTTAACTAGAGTTAGGTGTGACTCTCTAGGGCTAACTAGGAATCTAGCACATATGCATGTAGCAAACATTATATCTGGCCTACTGGCTGTAAGGTACAATAGAGAGCCAATCATTGCTCTATATGTTGTCTGATCAATTGGTTTCCCATGTTCATCAGCATCCAATACATCATTGGTAGGCATGGGTGTTTTCATACAAGATGCCTCAGACATACCAAATCTCTTAACCAATTCTTTAGCATACTTGGTTTGGGAAATAAATATGCCCTCAACATGCTGTTTTACTTGCAATCCTAAGAAGAAGGAGAGCTCACCCATGCTACTCATTTCAAATTTGGAATTCATTAGGGTGGAAAACTTTCTGCACAAGTTTGAATCAGTAGATCCAAATATGATATCATCTACATAGATTTGTACTAGTAGGGTGTGGGACTTATGGGTTCTAATAAAAAGAGTTTGGTCTACTCTCCCCCTAACAAAATCATTTTCCAGAAGAAAGCATGCTAGGGTCTCATACCATGCTCTAGGAGCTTGCTTGAGACCATATAATGCTTTATGCAATTTGAAAACATAATCAGGGTGAGTTAGAGAGATAAAACCTGGAGGTTGTCTAACATAGACTTCCTCTTTGATGTCCCCATTGAGAAATGCACTCTTCACATCCATCTGGTAAACCTTGAATCCCTTGTGAGCAGCAAAAGCTAGGAATATTCTAATGGCCTCTAACCTTGTAACTGGTGCAAAGGTCTGGTCATAGTCTATTCCTTCTTGCTGAGAATAGCCTTGGGCAACTAGCCTTGCCTTGTTTCTGACAATAATTCCTTGGTCATCCAGCTTGTTTCTGAACACGCACTTTGTTCCAAAAATGGAGTGATCCTTTGGCTTAGGCACTAGTTCCCAAACCTTATTCCTTTCAAATTGATGCAACTCCTCTTGCATTGCAATGATCCAGTGTGGATCTTGCTCTGCATCTTGAATGGATTGAGGCTCAACTTGAGATAGGAAGCAAGTGTGCATCAAGTTCTTGTTGACCTGATTTCTGGTTTGCACACTAGCTGAGATCTCTCCAATTACTTGGGTGATTGGATGATTTCTTGTTGTTACTAAATCAACAGGGGGTGTTGATTGTTCACCAGCCTGTGTTGTTGTTTCCTCTTGTGGAATAACAACTGGCTCTTCAGGATGATTTTCTTCAAGAGGTTGAACTTCTTCTTCATCATCACTGCTCTCATTCTTTTGTTGAGAGGTTGTGTTCTCTTCTTTAACCTGTAATCTGTTCATATTTTTTGAAATAGAATGTACCTGCAAAGGTTCTATGGTAGAAGTAGACTTCTCCTTGTAACACATGTTAGTCTCATCAAAAGTAACATGAACAGATTCTTCAATTTTACAAGAAGATTTATTATATACCCTATATGCCTTGCTGGTCATAGAGTATCCCAGAAACATTCCTTCATCAGCTTTAGCTTGGAATTTTGCTAGATACTTCTTGTCATTATTATGAATATAACAAGTACAGCCAAAAATTTTAAAATAAGCTATTTTAGGTTTCTTCCCTTTGAGCAATTCATAGGGAGTCTTGCCCTTTAGTTTATGTATCAGGCTTCTGTTTAGCACATAGTTGGAGGTGTTCACTGCTTCAGCCCAAAAGGATAGAGGTAGGTGAGCATCTGCCAATAATGTAGTAGCAGATTCAATTAGGGTTCTATTTTTCCTTTCAGCTACCCCATTTTGTTGAGGAGTTCTAGGAGCTGAGAAAGTATGCCTGATCCCTTCACTTTGACAGAACTCTTGCATGAGAAGAGAATCAAACTCTGTCCCATGATTACTTCTGATTAGGACAATATGAGTGTTGAACTCAATCTGAATGCATTTGAGAAAATCTGTCAAACACTTGAAGTTATCAGACTTCTTCCTCAGAAAGAATACCCAAGTGAATCTTGAGAAGTCATCTACAACCACTAAAGTATAGGACTTCCCTCCTAAGCTTTGTACTGTGATGGGTCCAAAAAGATCCATGTGCAACAGATACAAAATCCTAGGTGAATCACTCTTATTAAGTGACTTAAAGCTATTTTTAGTTTGCTTGCCTAATTGACAAGCCTTACAAAGTCCTTCCTTCTTGTAGGGGCCAGAAGGTAGTCCTCTAACAAGGTTGTCCTTGGATAGCCTAGCAATGGTTCTAAGGTTTAGATGTCCTAATCTCTTCTGCCATAAAACATTTGGCTTAGATATGGAATTAAATAAACAGATATCTACTTTAGATGAAAGAAAATCTACTAAGTAAATGTTACCTATCCTTTTACCTGTTAACACAATTGTGTTATTCTCTAACTTGATCTTGCACAGGGATTTGTTGAAAGTCACCTTGTATCCTTCATCACATAGCTGACTGATACTTATCAGATTGTGCTTCAGTCCTTCTACATATGCCACTTTCTTGAAAGTGACTGAGCCTATCTGAGCAGCACCATATCCTTTGGTTTGGCCAAAATTTGAATCACCAAAAATCACTTTGGGTCCAAGTTTGGTTATGAAGGATGATAGGTTCTCCTTGTTCCCTGTCATGTGCTTTGAGCACCCACTATCCAGATACCATTGTTGGTTAGATACTGAATAGGTCTTTACCTGCACATGAACAACTTACTTGTTTTTGACCCAGTTAACCTTGGGCCTAGGCTGATATCCTTTGAATTCAGAAATGAAAGACATCTCAGGTTGACTCTTATAGCCTTCAGGATGATATCTCCTAGGAGGTATTATCCATTCAGTATAGGGGTTAAAGCCTTGGGATGTGGGACTTCTAGGATTGAATCTAGATGTGTCATTGAAGGAATGTTCACAGACCTGATCTCTGTTCGACGATCGTCGAACTGAGGTCGACGATCTTGGGTCAGATCGTCGATCTCTGTTCGAAGATTGACTATACTGAAGTTCAGAGTTTGGATATCGTCGAGTTGAGGTCGACGATCTTGGGTTAGATCGTCGAGCTCTATTCGACGATCGTCGAGCTCTGCTCGACGCAATCTGTTGAACTGAAGTTTTCTCTGGCAGATCTGCATTCTTCCTAGCTACCTCTATTACTCCCTTTCTTTTATCAGAGACAAATTTGATTGGAGTTGTTAATATTATAGGTTGGCTGGATGAGGCACCCAAGCCCAGTGTACTATTGAATCTAGAGTTCACTGTGCTTGTAATGTCCATCAGTCTGATACTTCTCCCATTTAGGGATTCTTCAAACTTTTTGGCCTTTGATAGTTCACTTTTCAGTGAAGCTATCTCCTCCCTACAACATTCTAACTCCTCAGAGAGTTTGAGGTTATTTGAGTTTAGGACACTGTATTCAGATAATTTGTTTCTGAGAGAGATTATCTCTTTCTCAGATTTTAGTAAGTCTAAACACAATGTCTTAAATTCAATTTTAAAGTCCTCAGAATTAAAATCAAAAGAGTCAATTACTTGATCTTCTTCTGGTTGAGTTTCTGAGTCAGAATCTAATTCTGCATCAGAGTCTTGCTGTGAGGCATTGATAGCCATCATGCAAAATTCTTTTTCATCTGCATCATCTTCATCATCACTAGAGCTGGATGAAGTTTCAGAATCCTCTTCTGTCTTACTCCATGTCTCAGCAACAAAGCCCTTCCTTGTATGTTTGTTCTTGCTGGAGGAGGCTTTATCTGAGCTGTTCTTTTTGAAGTCTTTCTCTTTCCTTCTTTCTCTTCTATCCTTTCTGTCCTTGTTCTTGTTTTCTGGACAGTCAGGCACAATGTGGCCTGGTTTCCTGCAGCCAAAGCATATAATTTCTTTATCGTTCTTTGACTTATCATACCTTGGTTTATCATGTCCTTTGTATGGCCTTTTTCTGAAGTCTTTTCTGGCCAGTTTGTAAAATCTTTTGGCCAGCAGGCTGACAACCTCTTCATTGCCTGTGAGCTTTTCTTCAGGCTGATTCTCAATGGCTTTGAAAGCTATTGACTTCTCTTTCTTTGAGGCTGGTGAGGCAGCCTTCTGTTCTTCTTCTCTGTTCTTAATGAGCAGCTCATAAGATTTGAGCTTGCCTAGGAGAGCTTCAATAGTGATTTCATTTAGACTTCTGGCATCTTTAATTGGTCAGATTCTTGAATCCCAAGTGCTGGGGAAGCACATTAGGATCTTTTCATTAAGCTCAGTCAATGAGATTTCTTTATCCAAGGTCTTTAGCTCATTGACAATCAAACTCAATCTGTTGTACATATCTGCTACTGACTCAGTCTCTCCTTTCTTGAAAT
The DNA here is from genome assembly GCA_039513925.1 of Platanthera zijinensis. Classification (NCBI taxonomy): domain Eukaryota; kingdom Viridiplantae; phylum Streptophyta; class Magnoliopsida; order Asparagales; family Orchidaceae; genus Platanthera; species Platanthera zijinensis. Next base: position 132,495,719 of record CM077079.1, on the reverse strand, counting down.
TCTCATATTGGGTTATGAGGTGAGATCTCCTGTCTTTCCTTTCATCAGTAGACCCTGAGACAATTTCAGAGAGCTTGTCCCAAATTCCTTTGGCTGAGTTGCAGTCAGCTACTTTCTGAAATATCTCATCAGACATTGTCTGAGCTAAGATGTTCATGGCCTTTGCATCTGCAGTTTTCCATTTCTTTATGTCTGCATCTGTTCCTGAGGGAGGTGGAACAACATTTGTGCTTGAGCTTGCTGGTGGACTTGGACAAAATGTCAAGACAGAATTGAAAATATCTTCATCAATAGAGTTCATGTATAATTTAATCCTTGCCTTCCAGAGTGCAAACTTAGATAGATTGCACACTGGAGGTCTGGTGCTTGCATAATCCTTGTTCTGTGCCATGTCTTTGAATAATATAAGATATAAAGAAAATAACCCTCTTAAGAGATTGATCTTATCAAGGATCTTTTGGTTCAGGTGTTAGCCTGTATGAGCAACCAACCTCCCTCTGATACCAATTGAAAGTGAGGGTAAGATCTATCTCAACTCTAGAGGGGGGTGAATAGAGTTTATTTAAATTAATTTCACAGTTGAAATTGATCAGCAAATATAAAATTCAATTTATAGTATAGTGTAGAGTGTTAATGAAGAGTTAAAAATAAAGAAGTAAAGAGCACAACACACAGCAAATCAATCACACAAACAACCCAGAAGAAACAAGGAAATATAGTGGTTCCCCAAAAACCTGGGTACATCCACTCTTCTACCACCCTTGGTAGGAATCCACTCAGGATGAGTTGATCAGGTGTCCTGACACCAATGAGCTTTTGGTAAGGTGCTCAAAAACCAAAACTGGATTTTTTGATAAGGTGTCTTGCCACCACTGAGTTTTGACAAGGCTCTCAGAACCAGATAGGACTTTTGAAGGGAGTTCAGAAACCCTTTTACAGCAGAAAAAGACAAGATAAAGAGGTGAAGTTGTCTTCTATGTTCTCAAATCAAATGAGAGAAGACTAGTGGATCTTTTGTTGTCAAAGCTCCCCCTGAGTTGTAGACAGGTTCAGGAATGGAAGCTTTGCTCTAGGGTGATAGGCCTTCAGAATTTTAGATCTCCAGCAAAGGATTGTTTCAGCAAAAAGGCTGAAAGATGAGGTGTCTGGAGTTCTTGAGATGAGGCTGTGATCACTTTTCTGTAAGCAAAAATTGTTATTCTGATTCTTCAGAAGATGATCACTTGTTATCTGTCACAGCTTAATTCTTCTTTTTGTTCTCTGGGTGTTGTATATTCTCTCTATATTTCTGAAGACAAAAGGATCTTATTCTCTGAAAAATTCTTGTCAAGGATAGCCGTTGGCAGTCATAAATGTCTTCCATAAAGAGTCTTGTCTTCTAGAGGAAGGTCCAATAAAACATTTCCTGAATAATTCCTTGAAACTTGCTCCAGAATAAAGACAAACGGCTGGCAGATCTCCTTAACATAAATGCTGAGGGATTTCAAAAACATTCCAAAGACTGGCAGCATTTGAATCCTTAGAATCGTTGATCTCTCGGAAAAATCGTCGATCTGAGCTCTACTATCGTCGAACTGAGCTCAGAGATGGAAACAGATCAAACAGACAGAAAACGTCGAACTGAGCTCGAAGATCGTCGAACCGAGCTCAGCGACCTGAAGAATAGCTGAAGAGAGATCGTCGACCTGAGCTATAAAAACGTAGAATGCAGTTCGACGACCAACCAAAGTTGTCTGAAAGCAGATCGTCGATCTGAGCTCAAAGATCGTCGACCGGAGTTCGACGAATTATCAAGTTGAGCTCAGAGAGCGTCGAACCGAGTTCGACGTTTCGTCGACCAGAGCTCGACGAAAAATTGCCTTAGACTTGGCTCTATATCCTTGACATTGGAATGGTCCTGGGGGCAGCTTCAAACCTAAGTTCTAAGCCCTAGACTCATTCTAATGTTGACCTTTACAACTATACAACTAGGTCAACCTGGTTTCCTAAGACAAACATAGTGATCCTTACCCAAATTAGTAATAGGGTGTTCCAACAGTCTGCCTTTCTTGACTGAGTGAACTCAGCCAAACTTTTAATCCAGAGAAATGATTCTCTGAGCCTTCTTCTTCCTGAATTGAGAAAGCTCAGTCCTATCTTCTTCACATCAACAAGATGGTTGATCTTCAAGTTTGTTCTAGTTTTGCTGAGAAGACAACTACAGAGCATTGTCTCCAAAAAATGATTCTCTGAGCCTTCTTTCTGAGCTGAGAAAAATCAGCCCTAACTTCTTCACAACACCAAGGAAGTAGATCTTCAGGATGGTTCTGGTTGTGCTGGGACGATACCTCAAGAGCACATCTTCTTCAAGCCTTAATTGTAGTAGAGTTTTGAGCAAAGGCCTTGAAGATGACCAGCAGCTTTAAGCTTGCTCTGCTTCTCCTTCTTACTCAGAAAATAATTTTTCCGAACTTTCCATTGAAGACAGAATGAGATTTTAGTTCTTTATCTCTTCAACACCCAACCTTGTCTGTTGTTCACAGACTTGCTTTCAGAATGAGTTCCTAGAAAACTTCTTCAACCTTTCACCAGAGGATGAAGATGACCAAAAATTTCCTTTTTAATTTCTCAAAACTCTGCTTTTATCGATCTCCATCCAATGGCACTTTGCACAGTATGGACCACTGGAGTTGGTAACTACAACACTTCTTTTGTATTAAATGTTGTACTAAAGGCAAGTAGCGCCTTTTGTCATATAAAGTGCAAAACCCACGATATTTGAATTCTTGATGACTTCAGCATGACTCAACACTTATAGATTTAGTAATTTTCAAACAATCTACATAGGCGTTGAGTGAAGCCTTATCACTCAACACAAAAGTACTTAGCAAAATTCTACATCTTCAGGCGTTGACTGAGCCTTCATCACTCAACGCTTCTGTACTTGGTTAATTTCTCTACATGAAGGCGTTGAGTGAAGTTTCCAAACTCAACGCTTTCTGACTTAACCTGAATTCTTGATGAGGTGTTGAGTGGCCCGTCTTCACTCAATGCTCATGTCCTTAGACAAATTTCTTGACATCAACACTGCGGATTTGACTGCATGTAGTTCTGTCAATGCTTTTAGTCTTCTATCATTGAGTGAAGTGAGTTCACTCAATGCTTCTAAACTTAGTAGATTTTTTTCCTGTCCAGAAACCAGTCTTCTTAATTGAGGCATTGAGTGGCCAGTCTTCACTCAACGCTTCTATACTTAGATAGAATCTATTGAGTAGGCATTAAGTGAACTGTCTTTACTCATCGCTTCTGTCCTTAGCCAGATTTCTAGTCAGCAATACTGAGGCTTTGACTGCAGTGTGTTCTATCAACAATTTTGCTCTTCTAGTGTTGAGTGAAGGGAGTTAACTCGACGCCTTTGGACTTAGCCAGTTTTCTACCTATTAAGCAACATGTCTTGGGTATAACAGTCATTATAACCTGACAACCTGTCAAATCAATATAATAGATAACAACCTGCATACAATGAACTTGAACATATATTAAAAACATTCATGTGTATACTATTGACTTGTGGACCTTCTTCAAATCTAGGACATTGTGATAAACGGACCCAATAATGTCCCCCTATTTGAAGAAGTTAGAACTCTAGTCAATGATATACACTAGCATATATAAAAGATAAACATTCACAGTATATAGGAGAAAAAATTGATGTACACCAATATTGTCAGGATCACGATCTGGATCGTAGGATCGCACGATCCTATGATCTGGCTCCCGATCACTGTAAGCCTCCTCCTCCTCCTCCTTCTTGATTTTTGGACCAGAAATCATCCAGATCACTGTAAGCGTTCTTCTTCTTCTTCTTATGGATTCTCTTCTGGATGATTTCTGGACCAGAAATCATCCAGATATCTGGACCAGAAATGGATGATTTCTGGTCCAGAAATCATCCAGAAAACTAGATGATTTCTGATCCAGAAATCATCCAGATTTCTTGATGATTTCTGGACCAGAAATCTGGATGATTTCTCATCAAAAAAATTCCTCTACAATCTGCACTTTACTGCTCTTCCTCTGCTTGAAATCAGTCCAGAAATCTGGATGATTTCTGGACTGAAATCAGTCCATAAATCTGGATGATTTCTTGACTGAAAACAGTCCAGAAATTCTGGACTGATTTCAGTCCAGAAATTATCTGAATGTGAAAGTTTCTCTTATCGTTAGTTCATGACCTTATTTTTTTTGTTAATTTTTGTTAATATTTAGATGTCCACCTCGAGTTCTGGACCTTCTAGTTCAAATCCCATAAGCAAAAAGTCCCGAAAAAATGCATCCGACTCAAGAAGTGATCCTTGGTGGGAGTTTGGGATCGAAATAGACAGTACAAACAAAAAAGTACAGTGTAAATATTGTATAGTCATTAGATTCGGTGGGATATATAGGTTGAAACATCATCTAACAGGGACAAAATTTAACGTGGAAGCCTGCACTAAAGTACCCGAAAAAGTGAGAAATCAATTTTTGAGCATTCTTCAAGCTCATGAAGAGGACGCTATAAAGAAGAAAAGAGATATTAAGGAAGCAACAGTTGACTATGAAGCTGAGTTGGGTCAACTAAAAAAATCAAAGGGAAAAGAGCCAATGGATGCTTTTGTACGAAAGAGTAGTCAATCAACAATTGGAGCTATGTTCAAAAAAGATGCACGCAAAAGAGCATGCCAACAAATTGCTTGTTTCTTCTACACAAGTGCAATTCCCTTCAATTGTGTGAAGAATCCGGAATTCATAAGTATGGTTGAAGCGATCGGCCAACATGGCCCCGGAATAAAACCTCATTCTTATAACAACATAAGAGTCAAATACCTGAAATAAGAGGTCGACATAACTCTTCAATTACTAGAGGACTATAAGGCAGAATGGAGAAAAGTTGGTTGCACAATTATATCGGATGGATGGTCAGATAGGAAAAGAAGATCTATATGTAACTTTTTGGTAAATAGTCTCAAAGGTACTGTGTTCTTGTCTTCTATAGATACTTCTCACATTGCTAAGACATCCAAAAAAGTTTTTCAAATGTTAGATGAGGTTGTGGAGAAGGTCTGGGATAAAAATATTGTGCAAGTAGTAACTGATAATGCATCGAACTATAAGGCGGCCGATCATATGTCGATGGAGAATAGAAAACACTTATATTGGACAACATGTGCTGCCCATTGTAATGACTTGATATTAGAATTTTTTTTTAAAAAAATTGAGCTGCATGAATAAACAATAGCAAAGGATAGAAAAATAACAACATATATCCTCTTTAAAACTTTGGTTCATGCTTGGTTGCTTGAATTTACAAAGAGGAGAGAATTGATCCGACCTACAGTGACTAGATTTACAACTGCTTACTTAACATTGGGATGTCTTTCATAGAACAAAGGTGGCTTGATGACATGTTTACTTCCTCCAAATGGAAGTCTAGTAGATTTGCTGGTTCTAAGGAGGGAAAATTGATTCAAAAAATTGTTTTGAACACGGGGCGTTTTTGGTCTCATGTGACCATATGTTTGAAAGTAGCATTTCCACGAATCAAGGTGCTTAGAATGGTTGACTCAGAAGGTCCTATGATGGGATTTATATATGAGCAGATAGATAAAGCAAAGGAAAAAAATCATTTCAATTTTGATAACATCAAAAAAAAGTTAGTAATTTAATTATTTAGAATTTAAGTGTTTATAATATATGCAATGGTTATTTTACTTTCTTTTTTGTGACAATATACAATATTGCTTCTTATGTAGATATGAGCCAATATGGTCCATCATTGATGAGAGATAGGCAAGCCAAATTCATAGACCATTGTATACGACATCGTATTATTTAAATCCACATTATCATTTTATCCCGACTTTTAGAGCGGATACAGAAGTCAAAATTGGCTTTTATAGTTGCCTCCAACAGATGATTCCAAACGAAGATGAGAGGACAATGAAAGTCTCTAGTGTCGACTAAATCCACCTATGGGGGGGGGGAATAGGTGTCGTGCGATCTTTTGCGGAATTAAATTAACCTGCACAAATTAACAAACACATCACAGAAAACACACAAAGAGTTATAGTGGTTCCCCGATTTGGGTACGTCCACTTTCCCCCTTCGACCTATCTCCCACCAAGGGACGACTCAGTCACTTCTCCAAACGGATTGAAATCCAATCCTCACACTACGGAAGGAACCCTTCCAACAAAGGAGTCACAACTCCACCACCACAGGTTACACCCAACCCTTACAATAATGAATGAAAATTTCTTTACAATAAAACCAAAATAGAATGTAAAAGAAAATACAAACAAAGCTTTTGGAGATCCCGATTTCCTTCTTCGTTCGTTGAAGCTTTATTGAAAGTTATGAAGAGTCCACAACCGGATTTCTCTCTTGAAGAGGATCTTGTCAAGATCGGCGGCGGAAAGAGAATGCTGCGGCAATACTTTGTAGATCAAAACTTCTTGATGAAGCAAGCAAGGTCTACCAACAATCTCAGTCGTATCAATCGTCTCCACCGATTCGGAATGGAGAACTAGTCTCGTTCAATGAATCGAGAGATAAGAGATCTCAAGAGAGATGCGTGAGACGCTCGGCTTGCCACGGTACTGTCGCCGGAAGATCAAAGAAGATCAGAGATTGGCGACGACGACGAAATGCGAGCGGCGACAAGCGATCGGCGATTTCCGCGATCGGCTAGGGCACGACATCGGCTACTTTTGATTTTACGTGAATGGATACTGTAGAAGTTCAAAATACGCGAGTATAAATACTAGAGCAAACCCTAATGACCGTTGTGGGGCCCATAAGGAGAAACCCTAGCCCCGGCCTAAACAGCACACGACAAGGTGGTTCGGTCCAGCGAACGAGAAAAATTGCCTAAGGCAAAATCGGCGAGAATCATTGGTGATTCCCGTCGATGTCGGTGGGAATCACTCACGATTACTGTCGATTCTGCCTTGGCAGAATTCCTGTTTGAAAACTGTCTACCGGAGGAAGTCGGCGGGAATGCAGACTGATTCTCGTCGAATCGGCGGGAATCACTAATGATTCCCGTCGAAGTCGGCGAGAATCACTTAGTGATTCCCGTCGATTTGGACTTAGAGGAATTTTCTCTTCCTTCTTTTGATGACTTGGTCTTTGACCCATCTTTGCTCATTCTTCTGCTCTTGATCTGCCTAGACCCTGTACTTGAAAATAAGTACACTCCAATAGAGAGAGCACACGTGAGTCAACACACTGATCTACTCAACGAGGGATTACGTTGCGCAAACCCATGTATATTGACCCACTGCACCCTAACATTGGTGTGTACTTAGCATGGAATATCTGCAAGCATAACTTGATAGAAGATCGTCAAATAAATTGTCAATTCAACTTAGCTTGTTCTGGGGCTTTTTCAAATCAGGTACATTGTGGATACAATACCCAACAATCTCCCCCTATTTTAAGAAGCCTAAACCCTACAAGCAAAGGTGAATAGAACAAATGGGAATGAAAATCATAAAATGAAAATTCAGTTGAGAGTGAAATTCATTACCATTTTCTTGAGAGCATACTTAACATTGGCAGCCACCTTAGCCTTAGTAGAGAGGATATTCTCCCCCTTTTCGGCTTCTGCAAATCTGGGACTTCACTTGGAGCACAAAGCTCCCCCTCAGTTCTTGCATCTGTGCCTGATCTTGAATTCATAGCAAATGCTCCCCCTTGATCCAAGAGCCTTGAGCCCTTCAGTCTTAAATCTTCATAGTTCAGCATGCCGAATTTAGTTTTGAAGAGACTGAACTGTGCCTCGTCTAGGGGCTTTGTGAAGATATCTGCAATCTGCTTATCCGTGGGGACAAAGCAAAGAGATATATCTTTGTTTTCCACATGCTCCCGAATGAAGTGGTAACGCACTTAAATATGCTTTGTTCTGCTGTGCGACACTGGATTGTTCGCAATTGCTATTGCGCTCGAGGAGTCGCAATACATAGGAACTTCTCTGAACTGCAAGTCATAATCTTCGAGTTGATTTCTGATCCATAGAAGTTGTGCGCAACAGCTGCCTGTTGAGATGCACACAGATTTAGCCGTAGAGGTTGCGACACAGTTCTACTTTTTTACTGTTCCACGAAATAAGCCTTCTTCCGAGGAATTGGCACGTCCCAGAAGTGCTTTTCCTATCATCCGTGCTTCCTGCAAAGTCAGCATCTGAAAAGCCTATCAGCTTGACATCATTGTTTCTTGGGTACCACAAGCCAAGATTTGGTGTACCTTTAAGGTATCTAAGAATTGGCTTTGCATCGACATAATGAGATTCCTTATTGTTCACCTGATATCTGGCACAAACACATGTGAAAAACATAATGTACGGTCTACTAGCAGTAAGGTAGAGCAGGTATCCGATTATGCTTCTGTATTTGGTTTCATCAAAAGGTTTCCCTTTCTCATCCTTGTCCAGAGACACAGTGGATCCCATTGGAGTCCTCATAGAGGTTGCATTCTCCATTCCGAATTTCTTGAGGAGTTCATTTGTGAACTTCGTCTGAGAAATGAAAATTCCATCCTCAAACTGTTTCACTTGAAGTCCCAAGAAATACTTTAGCTCTCCCATGCTACTCATTTCAAACTTTCCTTGCATAAGTTTAGAAAACTTCTTGCAAAGATTGTTTTCCGTTGAGCCGAATATTATGTCATCGACATAGATTTGCACCAGCAGAATCTTGCCTTTGACTTCCCTTAGAAACAATGTCTTATCTATTTTTCCTCTCGAGAACTTGTTCTCAAGAAGAAAACTAGACATAGTCTCATACCAAGCTCGAGGAGCTTGTTTTAAGCCATATAATGCTTTATTAAGAAAGTACACATGATTAGGGAATGATGGATTAACAAAACCTGGGGATTGCATGACATATACTTCCTCTTTCAAATTTCCATTTAGGAACGCAGATTTCACGTCCATATGATAGACAGTGAATCCTTTGTGAGAGGCATACGCCAGGAACAATCTGATCGCCTCGAGCCTTGCAATTGGTGCAAAGGTTTGGTCGAAGTAAATCCCCTCCTCTTGTCTTTAACCTTGAGCCACCAGTCTTGCCTTGTTCTTAATGATGACCCTGTGTTCATCTAGTTTGTTTCTGAAGATCCACTTAGTGCCGATCACATTCTATTTCTTTGGTCTGGGAACAAGCGTCCAAATGTTGCATCGTTTGAATTGATGTAGTTCATCTTGCATTGACAATATCCATGACGCATCTTTGTTCGCTTCATCGAACTTCTTTAGCTCAACCTGTAACAGAAAACTAAGGTGCAGAATCTCGTTAATTGTACCTCTGCGAGCTCTGACACCGTCCTGAGGATCTCCTATGATCTGATCTCTTGGGTGATCCCTCACGTGTCTGAGCTCTAAGAGTCTGACATCTGGAGCTCCAACAGCTTCTCGGGCTCCTCCCTCTTCTGGGGAAATTTATCCATCCTGATCGTCATCTTCTCCAGTTGGCGTTGAGGTGGAGACCTTGACGTACTTGGGAGTTGCATCTTTAGCAGTCTCATCGAGACATTGCTGTTCAAGCCTTACACCTGCATCTTCAAGAATGCCACTGGAAAAATTACTGTGAAGCAAGCTTCCTTCATCAAATACAACATTAATGGACTCCTCTACCACTAGGGTTTTCTTATTGAAAAACGTATAAGCCTGACTATGGCTACTATAGCCCATGAAGATGCCTTTGAAGCATTTTTCTCCGAATCTAGTACGTGGGTACTTCCCATTATTGAGTACATAACATCTGCAGCCAAAAATCCTTAAATAGGACATGGTTGGTTTCCTTCCTTTCAATAGCTCATAAGGCATCTTACGATGATTCTTGTTGATCAATGCTCGGTTCTGCACATGACAAGCCGTATTGACAGCCTCTGCCCAGAAGTACTCTGGAAGAGAAGCGTCATTCAACATTGTCGTACATGCTTCAATGAGTGTTCTATTTCTCCTCTCTACAACTCTGTTTTACTAAGGAGTACGCGAGGAGGAAAACTCATGAAAGATACCATGTTATTCACAGAATTCTGTCATAGCACCAGACTCGAATTCTGTTCCATAGTCACTTCTGATTTTGACCACGGAGTAGTTTAGTTCGTTCTGAATCTGCTTGATAAAATTAGTGAAGATGTCAAACGTATCTGACTTTCGTTTCAAGAAGAACACCCACGTAAACCGAGAGTGATCATCAACAATCACTAGCGTATACGATTTGCCTCCTAAGCTATGAACTTGCACTGGACCGAACAAGTCCATATGCAGAAGATAAAGACATCTGGAGGAGTCTTTGTCTTCAATGCCCATAAAGACAGCTCAATTCTGTTTACCCTTCTGGCATGCAGGACAAGGGCTATCTTTGATGCACTTAATAGTAGGGGCATCCCTTACTAAATTCTTGGAAAACAACATATTAATAGTTTTGAAATTAATATGTGCTAATCTCTTGTGCCATTATTCATAGAGAGATGCACTGCCTTTTGCTACTAGGCACACGGGGGTAGAAGAGTCTAAGCTAAGAAAATCTAAGCAAAAGATATTTCTGCTCCTAATGCCAATTAATACCGTCTCTGAAGAGGCACACGATATTATCAAGCACTTCTCCTTGCAGAACTTAACGTCGTATCCTTTATCACACAACTGGCTTACACTGATCAGGTTATGGTTTAACCCTTCAACATAGGCCACGTATGTGATAGAGAATACACCGTTGGAAATCATACCATAACTCCTGGTGACTCCTCGATCTGATCCTCCAAAGATGACTTTGAGTCCATTTTCGACTGGGGAGTAATCACGCAGCAGGCTTCTTGTCCCGGTCATATGCCGAGAACATCCACTGTCCAAGTACCAGATTGGTGTTTTGGTGGCCTTTGGACATACCTGCAAAACAGAATTAGTTACCCTTAGGAACCCAATTGAACTTGGGTCCTAGATTCCTTGTTAGCATACTCCCCCTCGGGTGGTTAACCCTACGAGTGGTCGGCCTCACATTGCTAACATGAGGAGTCTCGTTGAATCTTGGATTAAACCAGCAATCCACGGCAAAGTGACCAACTTTGCCACATCACCAACAATCAAATCTATTGTACCGGTTCCTAGGCTCCTGCTTCACCATTGGAACGGTGGGTCCAGCCGGGGCCTTGGATCTGGAGGTGGAGGCATCATGATGACAAAAGTCACACGACTTCTTCACTTCCTGTTCCTTCAGTATGACAGGCTTGGCCTTTGGTGCCTGCTTCCTATTATGGCCGCTAGAGAAGTGGCCATAATTCTTCACTTGGAATTCCTCATAAGGTGCCTTGAAGACACTCACACCGTAGTTGTGGGGGAAGGTCCAACCATCATACCGGCTCTTGGGCTTTTCAATCGAGGGCCGAAATAAGTGACCATAGGTTGACTCAAAGTCCTACTCTTTGCAAGGAAAGCCAGGCTTTCTGAATGAAACATGACCGAGTGGAGCCTTTCCCTTTTCTGCAGCAGAGGCCTTCTTAGAAGCCTTATTTTTCCTCCGATTTCTGTTTCTCCTGGATGATTTATCAGGCATAACCACATGCTCTAAGCAAGCCCCCTAGCCTGAGTAGAGAATTCATCAACCAGAGGAAAAACGGTCTTGGGCATAGAGAAGCTTTTGACAATCTTCCTCTCTGCTGCAAGCTGTTCTTCCAGCTTGTTGATTTCTTCCTGTTTTTGGTCAAGGAGCTTTAGAGAATCTGAGTGCTCAGAAGTCAGGTCCAGGTATTCCTGTCAGAGAGAAATCAAGCTAGTGATCTCTTCTCTTAGGCACACACCCTCAGCCTTAAGGAATTTGACTTCCTTTTTCTGAGCCCTCAACCTCTTACGGCACTCTTCGAAAGTATTGAGCAAAAGCTCATACTTTTCGAGGAGTTCAGCCTCACGGGCAGAAGGACTATCCTCATGGTCATCTTCAGGAGACTCAGAGTCAGAGTCATAGTCAGAGAGGGGGGTGCGATCTTTTACCTTCCCAATAAATGGGGGACAGTCTCCATCTAAGTCGGAGCGACCCATTAGCCCGAAGTAGGCTTCCTCATCATCACTAGAGTCTGAAGAGTCAGATTCACTCAGTGTATTTGGCTTTTTGTCAATGTAGCTCCTCTCCTTCTTCTTATCCCTAGAGGACTTGTGATCCTCTCCCTTCCCCTTATCTCTCTTGCTTTGGTGGCAGTCAGCAACGACGTGGCCTGGCTTATTGCATCCAAAGCAAATAATGTCAGTAGAGCGATGTTTGTTCTGTCTAGATTCATACCTGTCAGAAGAGTAATTCTTCTTCTGATGTCTGGAGGAGGAGCCATCTCTCTTTCTTTGATTCCTCATCTTGAGGAACTTCTTGAACTCTCGAGTGATGAAGGAGAATTCTTCTTCAGATAGCTCTGAGCCGGAAGAGCATGGCTCAGAGTTTTCTTCCTCATCCTTTTTCAAGGAGCGGGACGAGGCTGCACCCTTGCCTTTCCTTGAGTGATTGGCTTTCAGGGCTACAGTCGTTTCTTTGGCAGCGGCTTTATCGGCTTCTTCTTTAGCTTTTCTAGTGTCAGCTGAAGCTCATAGGACATAAGCTTCCCAAACAGAATCTGGGGATCAGTTTCTGCCAGCTTGCCAAATTATCTGATGGCGCAGATCTTGGTGTCCCATTCCTTAGTAAGGGATCTAAGGAATTTGTCATTTAGTTCACCATCGGTGAACACTCTTCTTAATCCTTCAGGGCATTGACGATCTTAAGGAAGTTCTCGAATTTCACTTCGATTTTTCCTTGGGACCTTGCTTGAAGGCCTCATACTTTTGGTTCAGAAGGGATCTTCGATCATCCCTTACTTCATCTATGCCTTCCATCAGGATGATCAGGCAGTGCCATATGTCCTTGGCAGTCCTGCAGTTGCTTAAATTCTGCATCATGGAATCATCGATGGCGCTTACTAAGATGTTTTGAGCTTTCTTGTCTAGTCCGACAATCACCATCTCATCCTTATCCATTTCGGAGAGCTTCTTGGGCACCATCTTGGTAGGATCAATGGTGGAGGCCTTAGTGGGGATATAAGGTCCCTCCTCTACTATCATGAAGAGTCGGGGGTCGACTGCTTCCATGTAGAACCTGATCCTTTCCTTCCAGATGGGAAAGTTCAGCTTGGTGCACACTGAGATCTTTCCTGAATACTTGAGTCCGTCCATTTTTGAGATCTTCTTTCTTCTTGACACTAGACACAGGATCTTACTCAAAGTGTTAAACTTATTGATGAGCAACCTCCCTCTGATACCACTTGAAAGTCTCTAGTGTCGACTAAATCCACCTATGGGGGGGGGGGGAATAGGTGTCGTGCGGTCTTTTGTGGAATTAAATTAACCTGCACAAATTAACAAACACAACACAGAAAACACACAAAGAGTAGTAGTGGTTCCCCGATTTGGGTACATCCACTTTCCCCCTTCGACCTATCTCCCACTAAGGGACGACTCAGTCACTTCTCCAAACGGATTGAAATCTAATCCTCATACTACGGAAGGAACCCTTCCAACAAAGGAGTCACAACTCCACCACCACAGGTTGCACCCAACCCTTACAACAAGGAATGAAAATTCCTTTACAACAAAACCAAAATAGAATGTAAAAGAAAATACAAACAAAGCTTTTGGAGATTCCGATGTCCTTCTTCATTTGTTGAAGCTTTCTTGAAAGTTACGAAGAGTCCACAACCGGATTTCTCTCTTGGAGAGGATCTTGTCAAGATTGGCGGCGGCAAGAGAATACAGCGACAATACTTTGTAGATCAAAACTTCTTGACGAAGCAAACAAGGTCTACCAACGATCTCAGTCGGATCAATCGTCTCCACCGATTCAGAATGGAGAACTAGTCTCGTTCAACGAATCGAGAGACAAGAGATCTCAAGAGAGATGCGTGAGACGCTCGACTTACCTCAGTACTGTCGTCGGAAGATAAAATAATATCGGAGATTGGAGGCGACGATGAACTGCTAGCGGCGACAAGCGATCGACGGTTTCCGCGATCGGCTAGGGCACGACGTTGGCTACTTTTGATTTTACGTGAAGGGATACTATAGAAGTTCAAAATATGCGAGTATAAATACTAGAGCCAACTCTAATGACCGTTGTGGGGCCCAAAAGGAGAAACCCTAGCCCCGGCCTAAACAGCGCATGGCAAGGTGGTTCGGTCCAGTGAACGAGAAAAATTGCCTAAGGCAAAATCGGCGGGAATCGTTGGTGATTCCCGTCGATGTCGGCGGGAATCACTCATGATTCCCGTCGATTCTTCCTTGGCCGAATTCCTGTTGGAAAACTGTCAGCCGGAAGAAGTCGGCAGGAATACAGACTGATTCTCGTCGAATCGGCGGGAATCACTAACGATTCCCGTCGAAGTCAGCGAGAATCACTTAGTGATTCCGGTCGATTTTGACTTAGAGGAATTTTCTCTTCCTTCCTTTGATGACTTGGTCTTTGACCCATCTTTGCTCCTTCTTCTACTCTTGATCTGCCTAGACCCTATACTTGAAAATAAGTACACTCCAATAGAGAGAGCACACGTGAGTCAACACACTGATCTACTCAACAAGGGATTACGTTGCGCAGACCCGTGTATATTGACCCACTATACCCTGACATTGGTGTGTACTTAGCATGGAATATCTGCAAGCACAACTTGATAGAAGATCGTCAAATACATTGTCAATTCAACTTAGCTTGTTCAGGGGCTTCTTCAAATCAGGTACATTGTGTTCAGGCGCGTACCTGACGTGATAAACACGAGGAAATCATCGTCTGAGATTAATCCCGTGAGATAACCGCAAATAGAAGTCCCTGGGAGTATACGTTGTGTAACATCCCTCAGACTTCTGGACCCCTAGGATGTTTTTGTCATGACTGGGTCATGACAAAATCCTTGGAAGTGTAAAAAGGATGAGGTGAACTTGGGAATTAGTGTGTGAATCACCTTGGTCTTCAAATAGTAGAATTCTAATTACTAGCTTAAGGATGACCATAGGACTTCACCATGACACCATGACCCCACCACAACATCACTAACCTTATAGAGGGTCCATTAGAGCCATGGGGACCCACTAGGGTCAACTAAAATGGTCAAGTTGACCAAAGTCAACCCAAACCCTAATCAGGTCAACCTAAGCTCATACATGGTCAACTGACCTCCCCTTGGCCAAAGGGACCCACCTAGACCTTCCTAAGCCCTAAAGGAGGCCAATGGATCACCAAGGACCCATTGGGGTAAACCAAAGAGGCTAAGTTGACTCAAGTCAACCATAACCCTAAAAAGGTCAAAGTGCCCTAACTAAGGGTCAAGTTGAAAGTGAGGATAAGATCTAGCTTACTCTAGAGGGGGGGGGGGTGAATAGAGTATATTAAAATAATTTACAATTTAAAACTGTAAAGGAGTGGAAGACTTGATTTACTTATATGTGTAATGTGCTAGCAGAAAAGTAAACATTAAAGCAGTAAGAAAACAGAAACACACAACACACAACATAGCAAAAAGCACAGCAAACCAGATGAAACAAGGAGCTATAGTGGTTCCCCAACAACCTGGGTACATCCACTCTTCTATCACCCTAGGTAGGAATCCACTGCCGGAATAGTTGATCAGGTGTCCTGGGCACCAATGAGCTTTTGATAAGGTGCTCAAAAACCAAACCTAGATTTTTTGATAAGGTGTCTTGCCACCACTGAGTTTTGACAAGGTCTCAGGAACCAGCCACAAAACTTTTGAAGGGAGTTTTGAGAAACCCTTTTATAGGAGAGAAAGGAAAAAGAAAATGAGTTGAGTTGTTCTTCTCTGTCAACAATCTTAGAGAAGAAAAGTTGAAGATGTTGTCAAATCTCCCCCTGAGATCTGTAAGGGTTCAGGAAGATGAGCTTTTCTTAGGGCGATAGGCCTTCAGTTGCTTCAGATCTCCAGCAATAGATGATTTCAGCAGATGCTGAAATGTGTGATGTCTGGAGTCCTTGATGAAGCAGCTTTTTAACACTTGAAGCTTGAAGGAGTAGAATAGCAGATAATCTCCTTCACAATAATGTTCCTTGTGTTCTTGAAGAATTCTGACTCAGTAATTCTGTAAGCTTTTGTCTACTGAGTCTATTCCAGAAGATGAATTCTTGATGAATACTTTTCTTGTTCTCTCTTCTGTATTCTCTTTTTTTTAAAAACTTGTCAGTTCTCTGTCTTTTTTTCAAAATGACTCTCTAGTTAGTATATCAGATTCTGACTTCTTGATAGCCGTTAATCTGTCATAAATGACTACCTTAACTGATATCTGCCTCTAGAGGAAAGTCTTTAAGAAACATTCCAATTAGTCTTCCTTGAAACTTGCTCCAGATTGATTGAAATGGCTACAAAATCCTTTGCCATAAATGCTGAAAATAAGTCTGAATGAATTCCATAACGGTCCTGAATTTGAATCCTGAAATCGCCGATCTCTTCAGAAAAGCGACGATTTTAGCTCAACGATCGCCGACCTGAGCTCATAGATTGAACTTAGACTGAAAACAGAAATCATCGATCCGAGCTCTACGATCGTCGACCAGAGATCAGAGATTGGAAAAACAACTAGAGACAGAGCGTCGATCTGAGCTCGAAGATCGTCGAACGGAGTTCGACGCCTCATTGAACTGAGCTCAGAGATAGTCGAACTGAGTTTGACGTTTCATATACCTGAGCTCGACGACAATTGTCCTAGTCTTCAGCACTTGAATTCTGATCTTTAGAAGGTCTTGAGGGCAGCTTTCAAACCTAAGTACTAACCTTAAGACTCATTCTAATTGACCTATCGGACTATACAGCAAGGTCAAAATAAATTCCTAAGCACATAGTGATCCTTATCCAAATTAGTAATAGGGTGTTCCAACAATCTCCCCCTATTTGGGTTAGGATTACTATTTACAAGACAAATAGGAAATAATAAGCATACATCAGAAATAAAAATAAAACAGAAACAACAATGCAGATAACATATGTTGATCATTGCAGAAACATAGCAGGAATCACAGAATCAGTCAGAAGTAGATATGAGTATCAGCTTACACAAATTACTCATTGCCCTTTTTGAAAAGAATTTCTCTGTTGGGATTGAGGGCTTCCTTCTTAGACCTTCTATCATCATATACACCTAAGGAGGTTTGAGATTCTGGCCATGGAACAACAGCCTCAGGATGAAGCTTCATGTAGCTCTCTGGATCAAAGAATTTTCTTGAAGCATATCTTTCTAATTCTTTCTTCCTCTGCTCTGATAGGGTTGTGATATTGGAGGTATCTCTGCCTTGCTCTCTTCCTTTTTTGATCTGATCCAATACAGCCAATTCTTTCATTCTAGTAGTCCAAGAGAGTGGATTGTTTTCTAGGTCTTCAAAAGGAACTGAAGGTTCATATCTGTTTATTATCACTGAATCATCTGAAGGAATTCTTGTAGCATTAGTTTCTTTTAGCTTGTAAGGGAAAGGACCAGAGGTTGAGTCAATAGGACCTTGTCCTTCCCTTTGGTATGGATGTTGCCTGGAGTAACCTCTGTAGTCTCTTTGACTTCCTCTATGCTGTCCTCTTCTTGGCTGATAACCTCTTTGATAATGTTCTCTTGGTTGATATCTCTGTGAAGATTGGGAAGAGCTATGTTTTCCAACAAATCCAGACTGAGAAGCAGATCCTCCACCAGTACCTGCATCTGGAGGAGGAGGAGAAGGAGGATAGAAGTGTGAAGATCCTTTATCATATTTGTCAAGCTTTCTCTTTTTCTTCATTGCTTTGAGCTGGTTCTTAGAATACTGCATCTGATGAGTTGTAAATATACCTATATTTTTGTATTTTATTTAAGTCATTTTTATTTATTTTTGTCTTTTTTAGTTTATTTTCTTTAATAAAATGCTTCTTTTTTGTAAATTTTATACTAACTTAATTTATTTTTGTTTTCTGAAATTTTTCAGAAAAAGTCAAAATTTGACCTGTCACGCCCGTGACCATGCCCGACACGGGCGTGTCAGGCACTCAACGCCATCAGCCAGTCAACAATCAACGATTTCACTGTTCAACACTCAACGCCGCCTCGACACGCCCTTGTCACGCTTGTGTCAAAGACCAGTCACGCCCGTGTCGATGCCGACACTCAACGCTTCGTCAACTGTCAACGTTGACGACATCGAGCTGGCAACTATCCAGGTCACGCCCCACTTACACGCCCGTGACAATTGTGTCACGCCCGTTTCCGCCACGTGGACCGCCCCGAAGTCAAAGCTCTCGTCAAATCCCCAGATCCACCTCCCCGTCACGCCCTAGTCACGCCCGTGACTGACACCTGTCACGCCCGTGACCTGGGGTGTGACCGCCACGTTTTCAGCTGAAGTCAACTTCCCAGTCAAATCACCCGATCAGCTCATGTACAGTAGTGACACGCCCACCTGTCACGCCCGTGACCTAGGGCGTGTCACACCCGAATTTTTGCCTATAAATAAAAGCTTCCAGGAAGCTTTTCTGGTCCACCTTTTTGGCCACTTTACTTAGGGGAGGTGCTGCCCAAGTGAATTCCATGCTTATGTAAGAGATTTTTCTCCGCCTCCCTTAGTTTGTATTAGCTTTTTCATTCTAGGTTTGTTGTAATCTCTTTTGATTTTAATGAAATATGTAATTTTCTCTCTTTGCAAAGCATGAATGTTTATTTGGAAGCGCCCTTCTTAAGTGATTTTTCGTTATCTTTTTTGTGCATTTTATCTTTTACGTCATTTTTAGCCTTATAACTTAGTTAGATTTAGGATTTTATCGCACTTTCTAGCCGTTGTAATGCCCGTTTTATTTTCATATTCCGCACCTGTTTAGCTTTAGCTTTTCCTTTTTTATCCTATTTTCATTCTTAAAGCTTTATAAAATCACCTAAAAATGTGTTGTTTTCATTTTTCTTTAACTTAGGCTCTTAGGATTGTAAAACTTTTCATTCTTTTTATGTTTTATTCTCATTTTTTGGAGGTTTTATAAAAACATAAGAATGAAAATATTGTCGTTATAATTTTTCGCTCACTTTGTTTTTAACTTTAATTTCAAAACTGTTTAGTCCCTTTACTTTTTATTTTCTCTTTTTATGTATTTCTACCGCATTCTAGCGGTAGAAATGCAGTTGTTTTAATTTTACGAGCACTTCACTTTTGCGTTTATTTGCAAAACTTTTCGCTCCGGTTAATTTTTATTTTCACTTTTTATGTATTTCTACCGCATTCTAGCGGTAGAAATGCACTTGTTTTAATTTTTCAGCAACTTTGTTTTTCTTATTTTTGCAAGTGTGCGTGCGTGTATGAGTTAGATTTTATTGCTTTATTTCAATTTTTGTAGAGTGTGTGCGTATGCATTTATTTCCGCCTACTCGTTAAGAGTTAAATGACGCTCTGCTTTCATTTTCCGCCCACTCGTTTGAGTGGGACTTGTCTTTTTACTGCTTTCATTTTCTTCCTACTCACTTGAGTAGGAAAACTTTGTGTGTGTGTGTTTAATTTTCTGTAAAGTGTGTGTGTGTGATTTTAATTTCTGTAGAGTGTGTGCGTGTATGAGATTAATTTACCCCCGCCCACTCATTTGAGCCGGGATTCGCATTTACTGCTTTCTTCAGTCCTACTCGTTTGTGTAGGACTTGCAATTTTCAGCTTTCTTTACTGCTTTCTTACTGCTTTCTTTACAGCTTTCTTTATTGCTTTCTAGTGTAAGTGTCCCCATTCCGATGAGTGGCTAACCGCCCTTAGCCCTCAATATTGAAGAGCATTGGGACAGATAAAGTAGCTTTAAATAATTAAAGGTTCTGTTTTTCAGTTTAATTAAATTTCTTAAGGTTTGCCCCGGGTTAACGACGCATAGGACCGCATATCGATGTGCGGGCTCTATTTCCGTTATCCATACGCAATGTTGAGAGGACGCACGTATGGACCGATCACCCTTGGGTAAAGAGAGCTCCGCGCTAACCCCTCGAGATAGGAGGCGCACGACTCTACCGGATTGGGTTCCCCACCCAATAGCGGGGTTCTTAGCGTAATGCGGGAGTTAAGAGGAATCCTTCGTCGGTCTAGCGATCGGTCGAATAGTCTTAGCGTTCAGGTGAGCGATATTACCTAAAGATAGGTGTGCTCATTTTTGTGGAACCTCCACGGCCGAGTCTCTGCCTTAATTAATTTGAAATTTAGGATCTCTTTTTATTAAAGTAATTTTAGTTCAGTTCTCTTTTTGATAGCGTCGCGCTGAGTTCTTCATCGGCCTTCTGCACTTTATTATTATTATTATGCATTTTTAATATTTTTAGGTCATATTTTCTTTTAAAACAAACTCAAATATTATCGGTAAAATAATAGGCTTTCAGGGAAAGAGTAGAAATAGCTAAGCCGGCCCCGAGAACAATACGACCCCGATATTCCACACCGGAATATCCTGTACTACACGCGATAGGTGCACTTGCCTCCCTCTCGTTAAAACTCGGTTTCTAACAAAATAAAAACGCTCTTCTTTTTCTTTATAAAATAAAATCCCACTCATCTTAAAATAAAATAAAAAGAAACCTACGCGTTTTAACCATCAGCATCCATGGTTCAGAAATATGGCAGTCATGAAGAATATAGTAGGGGATGTCATTGTCATCTTTAACTTTCTCAGGAGGTACCCTCATCATTGCCTTGCTTCTAGCTTTCCTCTTCCTTACAATAGTTGCAGAGGAGTCATCAGAATCAGTTTGGAATTTGTCACTATCTGAGCTCTGAGGATTGTCATATAACTCATCAATCCTTTTGATGTAATCTTGTTGTTGCTTTGACTTTTCAGGATAGATAATAGCAGCAACAGCAGCAGTGACAGAAGCAGCAGAAATTGAGGCAGTAGGAGCAGCAGATACAGAAATTTCAGCAGTAGGTTCTTCAATATGAATAGCAGACTCAACAGCAGCACTATCAGAACAAACAATATCAACAGCAACAGCAGCATCCATAACATTAGTAGAAAGAACTTGTTCCATAGCCTTGATATATGCAGTAATTTGGCTGGGCTCACATCTAGCAACAGGCACAATGGCCTTAGTCAGATCTTCTACTCCCTGAGCTGATAAACAGCTGAAGTGAAGAATGTCAAAATCTGAAGACAGTGTCCTGAGGTCCACTGTTTGTACAGGAGTTGAAGCTGGAACTGAAGCTGTCTCTGGTAAGAATTTCTCTGAAGCAGCAAGTACTATCTCTTCTTCAGATGGCATCTCCCCCTGCCTTGATTCAGTTGGAACTGGATCAAGGCACCCCATAGAAGGGATTGCCTGTGGAGGAGAAATAGAAGATAGCCTGGCAGACAACTCTTGGATGGATTTCAGGAGTGGAGCCATGGAGGTCTCCAGCATGGCTACTAGCCTGGGAGCCAGCATCCCATAAAGCTTGTCTGCTAGGGAAGGAATATCAACTTGCTCAAGTGAGACTTGAGTAGAGGTAGAGGTTAGAGAGACAGAGATAGTGGGTGAGGGAGCTGCAGAAGTAGTGATAGAAGTGGTGGATGGTAGGATGGATGGTTGAGAGATTGGAATTATGGAGATGGAAGATATTGGTGTGGAGATGGATTGGGTGAAAGATGGTTGGGCAAGTATGTCATGGAGTAGTTGTTGGTATGAGGAGGATGATGGAGGCTCAATATGTGAGGAGGGGGAATCATCCATGTAGGAATCATCCATGAGGTTGAATGATGGAAGGGAAGAGGAAATGTCAATGGATGGATAATAGTGAAGGGGATGGAATTGCTCTACTGCGGTGACTGGAGAAGGTGAAGGAGTTGAAAGAGGAGAGGAAATGATGATGGGGGAAGAAAATGATGAAGTGATGGTGGTTGTGGAAGTGGAGGTAGAAACAATAGGTGGAGAAGGAGGAGATGAGGAAGCAGGCAACTCTTCTATTGGGGCAGTTGCCTGTGGGGGAGTGACTGTATCAGTCCTTGTGCCTGAAGTAGTGACAGCAGCAGGACCTTTGCTTGGCTTGGTAATCTGCCTGTCCCATTTGCCAAAAAGGGCACATGTCAGCCTCTTGGAGGCATTTATGTGCATCCCATTGGATACCAACAATTCAGGGCACCTGGAGTGCATGAATAGCCTTATGATCCTCCCAAAATTTACAAGACTTTTGTTCACCTTCTTTTTGATCATGTCAAAGAAAATCTCTCCCCAGTTTAAATGTTTCTTATCCACAATTGCTCCCATCAAGCAGAATTGATACCTAGAGATGGTATCATTTGCAGAGTGCTTTGCCAATAGCACTTTCCCTACAACATCAGCAAGAAATCTATACTCAATTGATAAATTATTTTTCAGTAATTTGTTAGGGTTAGCAGCAGAATTTCCCATTCTATCTAACATAGTTGCAAACTCTTCTCCAGATAGCTCAATAGAATCATTTACAGTACTTAATTGAAAGACATCAGTCAGGAGAGCAGGTGTTAGGGATACCTGAGTCCCGGCTATAGTACCAACAATTGTATTCTGATCCAGATTGTGCGCTGTATATACCCATTCCTTGATCTCATCGGCAGCAATTTTCATCCTTGTGGTCATTATCTGCACTAACTGATGTTCTCTGAATAAGTCCAGAATATCTTTGAAAACCTGATCACTTCCCTCGAATGAGTCCATGTCTATGTCAAAGCCTGTGTCGAATTTCATCTTAGCAAGGGCGGCGACGGACACTGCCATTGAATACCTGCAAAAATGAACAAATACGACCAAGTGCAGAAGAGTTTGGAGGGAAAGAAAAAGTTTGCAGAGAGTATGAAAGCGCAAAAGAAGAACGACGGCCGAAGAACGATTTTTATATTAGGGTTCGATGCCGGAAAGGAAAGATCGTTGAACTCCATTCGACGATCTGGGCTTCTAGGGGAGTCATAAGAGTCTTCAACATCGTCGATCTCCGTTCGACGATATTGGAGAGCGTCGAGCTCTGCTCGACAATCTAGAAGGAAGATAGCCTAGCACTATCTGAAAGTGCTGAACTCCGGTCGACGCTTTCGGAAAGCGTCGATCTCCGTTCGACGATCTTGGGGAAAAACGTCGAGCGCAGTTCAGAGACTAAAAACAGCCTACAGACACTAGAAAGAACAAGTTTTTAGCCCTGTCTTGGTCTGTTTTTAGAGTTTTAAAATCTTGGGTTTTATTTTAAACTTCCTCCATCTAACATTCCTAACTGATTTAGGAAGAAGGTATGTTTTTTTCATCCAATAGTTTGGTGAAAATATCTCCCCTTTGCAAATCAGTTGGGATATATTTGATTTCAATTTTATTTTTCTCAACATTGTCTCTTAAGAAGTGATGCCTAATCTCTATATGTTTTTTCCTACTATGGAGGACTTGATTTTGTGCTATAGAAATAGCACTGGTATTATATCAAAATTTTTTTGACCCTTCTAAGTTGTAACCATAGTCTAGGAGCTGGTTTTGAATCCACAAAATCTGTGAGCAACAACTGCCTGCTGTCATATATTCAGCTTCAGCAGTTGAAGTAGACACAGATGTCTGTTTCTTACAGAACCAGGAGACATATCTGTCACCAAGAAACTGGCAAGTTCCACTGGTGCTTTTCCTGTCTACTCTACATCCAGCATAATCAGCATCTGAAAATCCAGTTTGTTCAAATCTTGAGTATTTTGGATACCAGAGACCTAGATTTGGACAACTTTTTACATACCTAAGAATCCTCTTAACTAATGTAAGGTGTGACTCTCTAGGGCTTACTTGGAACCTAGCACATATACATGTAGCAAACATTATATCAGGTCTACTAGCTGTAAGGTACAATAGAGATCCAATCATTGCTCTATATGTTGTCTGATCAACATGTTTTCTATGTTCATCAGCATCTAATACAGCATTAGTAGGCATAGGTGTTTTCATACAAGATGCTTCAGACATACCAACTTTCTTAACCAGTTCTTTTGCATACTTGGTTTGAGAAATAAATGTGCCTTCAGCATGTTATTTGACTTGCAATCCTAGAAAGAAGGAAAGCTCACCAATGCTACTCATTTCAAATTTTTAATGCATTAGTTTAGAGAACTTTTTGCACAAATTTGAATCAGTAGATCCAAATATAATATCATCTACATATATTTGCACTAGTAGGGTATGAGACTTATGGGTTCTAATGAAAAGAGTTTGGTCTACTCTACCCCTTATAAAATCATTTTTCAGAAGAAAGCATGCTAAGGTCTCATACCATGCTCTAGGAGCTTGCTTGAGACCATATAATGCTTTATGCAATTTGAAAACATGGTCAGGATAAGTTGAAGAGATAAAATCCCGGGGTTGTCTAACATAGACTTCTTCTTTGATGTCTCCATTGAGAAATGCACTCTTCACATCCATTTGGTAGACCTTGAATCCTTTGTGAGCTGCATAAGCTAGGAATATTCTTATGGCCTCTAACCTTGCAACTGGGGCAAAGGTCTGGTCATAGTCTATTCCTTCTTCTTGAGAGTATCCTTGAGCAACTAGCCTTGCCTTGTTTCTTACAATAACTCCTTGATCATCCAATTTATTCCTGAACACCCACTTTGTTCCAACAATGGAGTGATCCTTAGGCCTTGTCACTAGTTCCGAAACTTTATTCCTCTCAAATTGGTGTAGTTCCTCTTGCATAGCAATGATCAAATGTGGATCTTGTTCTGCATCTTGAATGGATTGAGGCTCAACTTGAGATAGAAAGCAGGTGTGCATCAGGTTCTGGTTGACCTGATTTCTAGTTTGCACACCAGCTGAGATGTTTCAAATCACTTGGGAGATTGGATGATCTCTTGTTGTTACTAAATCAACAGGGGGTGTTGATTATTCACCAACCTGTGTTGTTGTTTCCTCTTGTGGAACAACAACTGTCTCTTCAAGATGGTTCTCTCAAAGATGTTGAGTACCAAGATGTTGAGTATCCTCTTCATCTTCACTGATTTCTCCTCTCTGTTGGGTAGGTTAATATGTTGAATCCTTCTCTGCAATATGCAACCTGTCAAAATTTTCTGAAAGAGAGTTTACTTGCAAGAGTTCTATGGTAGAAGTATTCTTCTCCTTGTAAAACATGTTAGTCTCATCAAAAGATACATGACCAGATTCTTCAATTTTAAGAGAAGCTTTATTATAAACCCTATAAGCTTTACTGATCATGGAGTATCCCAGAAACACTCCTTCATCAGCTTTAGCTTGAAATTTTTCTATATAATTCTTATTATTATTGTGAATATAACAAATGCAACCAAAAATTTTAAAATAGTCTACTTTAGGTTTCTTCCCTTTGAGCAATTCATAGGGAGTCTTGCCCTTCAGTTTATGTATCAAACTTCTGTTCAACACATAGTTGGAGGTATTCACTGTCTCTTCCCAAAAAGATAGAGGGAGGTGAGCATCTGTCAACAATGTGGTGGCAGATTCAATAAGGGTTCTATTTTTTCCTTTCAGCTACCCCATTTTGTTGAGGAGTTCTAGGAGATGAGAAAGTGTGCCTGATCCCTTCTCTCATATAGAACTCTTGCATAAGAAGAGAATCAAACTCTGTCCCATGATCACTTCTGATCAGGCCAATGTGAGTATTGAACTCAATCTGTATACATTTGAGAAAATCTGTCAAACATTTAAAGTTATCAGACTTCTTCCTCAAAAAGAATACCCAAGTGAATCTAGAGAAGTAATCTACAATCACTAAAGTGTAAGATTTCCCTCCTAATCTTTGTACTGTAATGGGTCCAAAAAGATCCATGTGTAACAGATACAAAATCCTAAGTGAATCACTCTTATTAAGTGACTTAAAACTATTTTTAGTTTGCTTGCCTAGTTGACAAGCCCTGTAGAGTCCTTCCTTCTTGTAGGGGCCAGAAGATAGTCCTCTAACAAGGTTGTCCTTGGATAGCCTAGCAATTGTTCTAAGGTTTATATTCACTAGTCTCTTATGCCAAAGATCATTTGGTTTGCAAACTAAATTAAATAAACAGATATCTATATTGGTTGAAAGGAAATCTACAAGATAAATGTTACCTTTCCTTTTACCTGTTAGCACTGTTGTGTTATCCTCTGACTTGATCTTGCATACGAATTTGTTGAATATCACTTAATAGCCTTCATCACAGAGTTGACTGATGCTGATTAAATTGTGCTTCAGTCCTTCCACATAAGCCACGTTCTTGAATGTGACTGAGCCAATCTGAACAGCACCATATCCTTTTGTTTGACCAAAGTTTGAATCACCAAATATCACTTTGGGTCTAAGTTTTGTTTTGAAGGATGTTAGATTCTCCTTGTTCCCTGTCATGTGCTTTGAGCACCCTCTATCCAGATACCATTGTTGGTTCATTGCTGGATAGGTCTTCACCTGGTCTTCTTCATCTTCTTGTTCAGATTCAGATTCTGATTCATATTCTGCATCAGAATTATGTTGGGAGGCATTGATAGCCATCATGCAGAACTCCTTCTCTTCAGCATCATCTTCATCATCACTTGAGCTTGATGAAGTCTTTGACTCTTCTTCAGTTTCACTCCAGGTTTCTGCTACAAATCGCTTCCTTGTATGTTTACTTTTGCTAGAGGAGGATTTGTTGTAATTGTTTCCCCATTAGTCCTTATCTCTTCTCTTATCTTTTCTGTCCTTTTTGTCCTTGTTCTGGTTTTCTCGACAATCAGGCACAATGTGGCCTGGTTTCCTGCATCAAAAATAGATTATTTCTTTGTTATTTGACTTGTCATACCTTGGCTTCTCATGCCCTCTGGATGACCTCTTTTTGAAATCTTTCCTGGCCATCTTGTAGAATCTTTTGGCAAGTAAGCTCATAAATCTTCATTGCCTATGACCTTGTCTTCAGACAAATCTTCTGTAGCTTTGAATGCTATTGTCTTCTCCTTCCTGATGGCTGGAGAAGCAGTCTTTTGCTCTTCTTCCCTATTCTTAATGAGCAGCTCATAAGATTTGAGCTTGCCCAAAAGAGCCTCTGTGGTGATCTCACTTACGCTTCTGGATTCCTTGATTGGCCAGATTCTTGAATCACAAGTGCTGGGGAAGCACATTAGGATTTTGTCATTTAGTTCAGTGAGTGAGATCTACTTGTCCAATGTTCTTAATTCACTGACAATTAGATTGAGCCTGTTGTACATATCAGCAACTGGTTCAGTTTCTCCTTTCTTGAAGTTCTTATACTAGGATATGAGATGGGATCTTCCGTCCTTTCTTTCATCAGCAGATCCAGATACAATCTCAGAAAGCTTATCCCATATATCTTTTGCTGAACTGCATTCAACCACCTTTTGGAATATCTCATCAGACATAGTCTGAGCAAGGATATTCATAGCCTTTGCATCTGCAACTTTCCATTTCTTTATTTCTGCATCTGTTCCTGAGGGAGGTGGAATAACACTTGTACTTGTAATTACTGGGGGTCTTGGGCACACTGTCAAAACAGAATTAAATATGTCCTCATTAATAGAATTGATGTAGAGCCTAATCCTTGCCTTCCAAAGTGCAAACTTAGAAAGGTTACACACTGGAGGTCTGGTGCTAGCATAATCTTTGTTCTGTGCCATGGTTTTGTAAGAAAATAAATATAATACAAATAATAATAACCCTCTATAAGATTGATCTTATCAGAGATCTTTTGGTTCAGGTGTTTGCCTGTTCAACCAATCTGTTGAAGATTCAGTTGTTGAGAAACCAACCTAGCTCTTATACCAATTGAAAGTGAGGATAAGATCTAGCTTACTCTAGAGGGGGGTGAATAGAGTATATTAAAATATTTTACATTTTAAAACTATAAAGCAGTGGAAGACTTGATTTACTTATATGTGTAATGTACTAGCAGAAAAGTAAACATTAAAGCAGTAAGAAAACAGAAACACACAACACACAACAAAGCAAAAAGCACAGCAAACCAGATGACACAAGGAGCTATAGTGGTTCCCCGAACAACCTGGGTACATCAACTCTTCTACCACCCTAGGTAGGAATCCACTGCAAGAATAGTTGATCAGGTGTCCTGGGCACCAATGAGCTTTTGATAAGGTGCTCAAAAACCAAACCTAGATTTTTTGATAAGGTGTCTTGCCACCACTGAGTTTTGACAAGGCCTTAGGAACCAGCCATAAAACTTTTGAAGGGAGTTTTGTGAAACCCTTTTACAGGAGAGAAAGGAAAAAGAAAATGAGTTGAGTTGTTCTTCTCTGTCAACAATCTTAGAGAAGACAAGTGGAAGATGTTGTCAAAGCTCCCCCTGAGATCTGTAAGGGTTCAGGAAGATGAGCTTTGCTTAGGGTGATAGGCCTTCAGTTGCTTCAGATCTCCAACAATAGATGATTTCAGCAGATGCTGAAATGTGTGATGTCTGGAGTCCTTGATGAAGCAGCTTTTGAACACTTGAATCTTGAAGGAGTAGAATAGCAGATAATCTCCTTCACAATAATGTTCCTTGTGTTCTTGAAGAATTCTAACTCAGTAATTCTGTAAGCTTTTGTCTACTAAGTCTATTCCAGAAGATGAATTCTTGATGAATACTTTTCTTGTTCTCTCTTTTGTATTCTCTTTTTTTTTTCAAAACTTGTCAGTTCTCTGTCTTTTTTTTTCAAAATGACTCTCTAGTGAGTATATCAGATTCTGACTTCTTATAGCCGTTAATCTGTCATAAATGACTACCTTAACTGATATCTGCCTCTGGAGGAAAGTCCTTAAGAAACATTCCAATTAGTCTTCCTTGAAACTTGCTCCAGATTGATTGAAACGGCTACAAATCCTTTGCCATAAATGCTGAAAATAAGTCTGAATGAATTCCATAACTGTCCTTAATTTGAATCCTGAAATCATCGATCTCTTCAGAAAAGCGTCGATCTGAGCTCAACGATCGTCGACCTGAGCTCAGAGATTGAACTTAGACTGAAAACAGAAATCGTCGATCTGAGCTCTACGATCGTCGACCTGAGCTTAGAGATTCGAAAAACAACTAGAGACAGAGCGTCGATCTGAGCTCGAAGATCGTCGAACGGAGTTCGACGCCTCATTGAACTGAGCTCATAGATAGTCGAACTGAGTTCGACGTTTCGTCGACCTGAGCTCCACGACAATTGTCCTAGTCTTCAGCACTTGAATTCTGATCTTTAGAAGGTCTTGAGGGCAGCTTTCAAACCTAAGTACTAACCCTAAGACTCATTCTAATTGACCTATCAGACTATACAACAAGGTCAAAATAAATTCCTAAGCACATAGTGATCCTTACCCAAATTAGTAATAGGGTGTTCCAACACAAGTGACCTCCAAGATGCCCAACGAACCCTACCCAAGCCTTCATAGACTTTGGGGGAGGCCAATGTTTCACCAAGGACCCTTTGGGGTCAACCCAAATGGTCATGTTGACCAAGGTCAACTCTACCTTAAGATTAAGTCAAATTAGCCTAAATGGGCTAACCCAAGCTCAATCCCATTTCCCCCACTTGGGCTAACTTTATTTTAATTAATAATATGAGTTAGTGGGGTGCCAATAGGCTGGAGGAGAGATCAAAATCCGCCTTGATGATTAGGAGAGAGAAAACTCCATTTTTCCCCTTTAATGGAGGAGAGAGAAAGTGGGGAGTAAAGGCCATTCATGGCTTGGAAGGCCAAAGGCCCTCTTTTCTTGCTGGATTCTTCCTCCCTGATCAGTTAGGGGAAGATTAAGGGACTTTCCAACCCTTTTCAATGGCTGGGTGCATGGAACCACATTGGCCGAATTTCACCTTCAATAAACATTAATGGCTTTGAAGCAAAGTCTCTTCCCCTCCCCATTTGAGTGTTTTAAAAGCTTCACCAGGCAGAGGGGCGGAGTTTCCATGTTTTTTTGAAGAAATCGAGCCCTCCCACTGAGCGGTTGCAACATACCCGATGACACCACCAGCGGCCATGGCGCACCACCACCACACCCGTCGGCAAGCATGATTGAAGGTCCTCCTCTACTCCTCTTTCGTGGCCTAGATCCTTAGATCGTTTAGGAGAGAAATTGGGCTCAATTGAGCCCAATTGGGCAAACAAAATTTCAGAAATTTCATGGTTTTTATACATTGCGGGTTCGCCGGAAACCGCCCCTCCGGCGGCCGTGCCGCCACCCGGCGATAGCCCCCACCTCAACAGAGGTGGTGGTGGTGGCCGACCAGGGAGGTGGCTGGAAGGCCGGAAAATGGATTGAAAAGTAGCTTCAGGTTTGGTAAATCACGGCCCTTGGCTGGAGGAAGAAGATGACCAGGAGCCCTCTGATCTGCTTTAAGATCTGTGCTAATCCTATTTTTGATTTTTTTGTGTTTTCTGTCCTGTTTACTTTGCGGTCTTAACTTAAATATTAAAAATAGCTAGGGCCCCCTACAAAAAAATGTATAACGTGAAAATTGTAGCCCTTAAAGTCTCGTTTAATTTAAAATTTATTTCAACCCATTTGGGTAAGAGTTTTGACCACAACACTCATTTTGGTGAGGTCTATACCTAGGCTAGACCAAAGATTATTTTGAGTGCCCCTATCAATCCAGCCATCCAAATGACTTGAAATTTTGGATGGGGGTCACTCTTACCTATAACTAGAACATATCCAAAAATGGGAATTTATAAAAAACATTGTCCTAAAGTTTTTGTAGAAATTTAATAATCCATGTATTAAATATTTATGAGGTCTAATTACCTCCAAACCCTCCCAAATTTTGATGAGTGGTCCTTGGGATAATCATAAGGCTCTGTAGAATTTTTCATCCCATTTGGAGATGATTTGGTTTGGAAATAAGCAAACCCTAAGTTGGACCAAGAAGGGGTAGTTAGGTTAAGATGCCCTTTGTGGTATTGGGTGGCCAAATCACCTAAACAGAGGTTGATACTTGGTCCCCTGATGTGTTATGTGAGTAAACACCGTCCCATGGATTATGGGGTAGATTAGGGTAGATTTGACCTAGGAACCAAGTTCAAACCCTAAGGTTGAACTTTGGGAATTTGTGAAGGGCATGGGGTGATATGCCCTTGGATGGACTTGGTGTGTAGTCCATGTAATCATAGGGTGGTGAAATTCCCTAGGAAGGGATTTGGTGGTATTGGTACACATGCACCCCACTTATACCACTTAGTAAATTTTTAGGTCTATACACCTTAGGGAATATTTAATGAGTCATATGACCTTGAATCTTTATTATCTTTTGGTAAGGGTAATGTTATAGTGCTATTAACCTTTGGAATATATGATAGGGTGTTTAGATAATAGTAGCTCATCGTTGTATCTATAACCTTCATCTTACCTTTTTTGATGATATTGATGTAACTATGGTTTAAATGTCTTAGAATGATTTGAAACTCTGGAAAAGCTAATCAAATATCATTTAGATGCACTAGTAAATTATTTGGAATAGTTGAACATTTCTTCTTAGTACATCATGTGTAAAGTAAACTAGTGCACCTTACTTTGATAAATAGAAGATAAATACTATAGCTTGCTGGAAAATTGTTTTACTTAGCCAGAGATCTTTCTAGGGCATATAGAAGCTTGAAAAATTATTTAATGTTGTTTAGTTGAGGTTACAAGGATGTTTCTTCACAAAGTCCACCATGATGGATTTTTTGAGGCATTTTTCTATATAGTTTACTGACCTTGGAATTGCATGAAACTTAGTCAGTAAGGTTTATGATCATAATAAAGCTCTGATAATTTTTGTATAATTTTTGGACAATCATTTATGGTACTTCCTTCATTACCCCTAATTAGTTGAATTACCTTAGCTTAATTATTTAGAGAATAATTCTTTTATGAAAATCTATGAAATTTGGTATTCATTGATATCTTGCAGTTCTATAGTGTTCAAAACTTTTGTATGGATAGATCAAATTTAGTACTTCATGTTCAAATCACCCATGGACCAATTTTTGGAAAAATTAATTAAATGCCAAATTATTTAGGAAAATTCCAAGTTTCTAGATTTAGGCTAAATATATCATGATAGGCCCCCAATAAATATTTTAGGGCTTTTGGATGAAAATTTGGAGTACCTCTTATCATGTACATCATATAGCTTAGGTTGGTCTGCGTATAGTAAAACTGCAAAAAATTAGGATAACATATGAAATCAGCTTAGGTAGATGGGGTTTAATGGTTTACTGGTTTTGGTTAGTGGAAATCGGTTCATCTTTAGGAATCATTATGAGGAAAGTGCTAGGTTGACTAGGGTTAGGAGGTGCTCGGGATCGACTAAATATCGTCTTTCATGTGGAGAGAGAGAGAGAGAGAGAGAAAGTCAAAACACACTAGGGTTAGATCTAGAGTAATATTAAAAGGGATCGGGAATCTAGTTTTAACTTATAATAGTAAGTTCCTTGCGAAAGGGAGCTTTGGGCTTCAACCCATCGTAGTTCCTAGTGCCCCCGAGAGCCCTTCACGGGGAATGCCTTGGGCAGTCCAGGGTTAACGTAAGCCGTAAGAATAAATGGAATGGAAGAGTAATTAGAAATACTCTAGGGTTACACTTACAGTCACACTCCTTGGTGTTGTGGGAGTTTGGTTAGGTCTCACGAGCGGTAGGCTCGGTGGTTTTGGTGATGGGCAGGTTAGCCAGGCGAGACGATGGCTCAGATGGTTTTGAGACGGATGAGTTAGTCCGGGGAGCTTTGGCTCGATGGGAAATACATTGCATGTGCATAAGATATAAGGTGGTGGGTTAACGGTATTGGAGAGTCGTCACACCGACACCAATACATTGGCTCGGCAGGTATGGTTTTGCACTTGGCCAAATAAAGTCCGGTGCGCAACCGGCAAGAGTACGCAAGAGCTCCGCTTAGTGCACCAGCATTGAGGCGTACGATAGGTCTGACTGGTTGTGTGATACCGGTTTAAAGGTGGGCGAGGCCCAACCCACCGCTTCCGTTTGCCACTATGGAGGTATCCTGGGAGGTGAGGCTCCAGAAAGGGGGAACTAAAGGTCTGTGTGCACAGAGTCGAGTGTGTGGGTTGCACTTGCATGTTTACATCATGGCATACTTGCATGTCATAGCATCATTGTTGGGATTTGTCTCCACAATACCTCAGATTTGTGGGAAGTCAGACCTGGAACTAAGATGAATTAAGTTGTATTTGATATTGTGTTTAAGTTACTTGTGCGCAGGACTCTATTGCCAAGTGTAGACCAATGTCAGTCTATAGTGGGTCATCAAACACAGGACCATACAATGTAATCCCTCATTATGTGATCCAAGGTGTTGACTCACGCATAGTCTCTCTATTGGGATACACTTCATCTAGATGCACTTGGACTCATGGACAAAGAAGGATAGAAGACCTAATTCCAAGAATTCTACTAAGTCCACATACTCGAGTAATATACTCCATATACTCGAGTAGGTGACTTAGTACTCAAGTAGTTGACTTAAGCATACTCGAGAAAAATCCCTTTTACTCAAGTATATAAGTGTATACTCGAGTAGATCTTCATATACTCGAGTGAGTAAATTTATATATATATATACTCGAGTAAATGGTTTGATACTCGAGTAGGTCTAAGTTATATACTCGAGTAAAGGATTCTGTTTTATCTGGAAAATATCCTAAGTATACATACTCGAGTACTCCTTTGGTTTACTCGAGTAGGTTACTTGATACTCGAGTAGGTTAACTCTCTTACTCGAGTAGTCTTCGAGTTACTCGAGTAGATGCTGTATTTACACTCGAGTAAGCCTGGACTGGAAATATAAAGGAATTTCTCTAAGTCTATATACTCGAGTAGACTCTCTATACTCGAGTAAATAGCTCAGATACTCGAGTAGTTGACTCCCTCTGTTATACTCGAGTAAACTGTCTTCCAAGTACTCGAGTACCTCCTTTCTATATACTCGAGTAACACTATCCTTTTATCCTGAGAATTCCTCTAAGTAGATATACTCGAGTAACCAACTTCTTTATACTCGAGTAGATCTTTTCTGACACTCGAGTAGTTGAACCCAGATACTCGAGTATGTTGAAACTCATTCACTCGAGTATGCTTCACTTCTAGTTACTCGAGTAGTAGATAGACATATACTCGAGTATATCATTTCCTCTCGTGTATATGACTCTGATTTTTTCTGAAAATCGCTAAGACCAGAATTCCAAAGTAATTTTTGAATTCCTCTTTTCTGATTGGTCCACGTATCATCGTTAATTACAATTATACTCGAGTCTCCTATAAAAGGGATACGTGATTAGACCTAACCTAATAAGGAAAAGAAAAGGAATTATCAGAGAATATAAGTTTTTCGAGATCTACAAGCCGCCGCCGTCGACATTGGTACCTCTCGGAAAAGTCTGAATCACTGAAGCCGCCGCCGCCGCCGTTGATCATCATCGTGCTCGTGCTGAGTTTCTGATTCCTGATTCAAATCTAAGTTTTCTTCTTCTGATCGTGATCAAAGTTTTGCCTCTCATCATCTTCTACATCCGATCGGGAGAAGTCAAAGAAGTTTTCATATCTAGGGTTGCCGTGCTCTTCTTCGATCTTTCTGAAAAAGCCACAACGAACAAAGAGGAAGATCAAGGCCGATCTATTCAGATCTGAGAATTCACTGTTTGTATTATTTGAGTTATATTTCAAACATCTTTATTGTAGGAGAAATTCTCTCCGAGATTTGTAGGAAGTTTTAATCTTCCGAGTGTAGATCCATTTTGGGATCGAGTTTTGTAGGAATGTTGTTCCGAGGTGTAGGATCGTTTTGATCCGAGATAGTGGAGTAGCCAAGTCTAGTGGTTTACTAGATTGGTGAGGAAAGTGGACGTACCCAAGGTTGGGGAACCACTATAAATCTTTTGTCGTCTGTGATTGCTTGGTATTGTACTGTGCTAGTTCCTTAATTTTTTATTCCGCAAATAGACGCACATCTCACCTATTCACCCCCTCTAGGTGATTTAGGTAGACAACTTCCTCTCTCAATTGGTATCAGAGGGGGAGGTTGATCGTTAAGAGGTTAACACCTTGATCTGATCCCACCCGAGTTGTCTTTTGAGAAATATCAAGCATGAGTAAGACTAAAGATTTTGCCAAGCTTCCCATTTGCACCAAGAATAATTTTCCTATGTGGAAGGAAAGAGTTAGGTTCTTCATGGAAGCTGTGGATCCTCGGATCTTCATGATTGTTGAAGAAGGTCCGCATGTTCTTATGGTTGCCTCTACTATAGACTCATCCAAACAAGTTCCAAAGAAGCTGATGGACTTGGATAAAGACGAGATTGCACTTGTCTCCCTCGATAAGAAAGCCAAAAATATAATAGCAAGTGCAGTCGATGACTCAATGCTGCAGAATCTCATCCATTGCAAATCTGCCAAGGAGATGTGGCAATCCCTAGTGACTCTGATGGAAGGTACTGAAGAAGTGAGGGATGATCAGAGATCCCTTCTGAATCAAAAGTATGAAGCCTTCCGGCAAGGTCACAAGGAAGCCATAGCTGACACGTTCGAGAACTTTTTCAAGATAGTGAACGGCCTAAGAGTTTATGGTCGAGTCTTCACCAACGGAGAACTGAATGACAAATTCCTAAGATCCCTAACCAAGGAATGGGATAACAAGGTATGCGCCATTCGGGAGTTTGGAAGGTTAGCCGAGACGGACCCGCAAAATATGTTCGGAAAGCTTATGTCCTATGAGCTTCAAATAAATTCTAGAAAAGCTGAAGAAGAGATGAGCAGGTCCGGATCCAAAGAGAAGTCTGTTGCTCTGAAGGCAGACAACTCAAGGAAGATTAAGGCTAGCTCTCCTGCCCCAGCTCCTGAAGCTGATGATGAAGATTCGTCTGAACCAAGCTCTTCTGGCTCGGAGCTATCTGATGGAGAGTTCTCTCTACTCTCAAGGCAGTTCAAGAAATTCTTGAATAAAAAGAAGCAATGGAAAGGCAAGGATGCCTCATATAGAAGATCACGCAATGATGGTGATCGTCATAAAAAGAGCTCAAGCAGCCACGACAGGTATGGCTCGAAACCGAATAAACATTATTCCAATGATATTGTTTGTTATTGCTGTAACAAGCCAGGTCACATCATTGCGGATTGTCCCCATAAGAAAAAAGAGGGCGGCAAGAAAGAAGACAAGAAGTCCTACAACAGGAAGAGGATAGAAAAGAGTTTGTTAGCTAAGAAGAGCAAAACTCTCAGTGACTCCGACTCATCCGAGTCGAGTGCAGAAGAGGAAGAAGCTTACTTTGGGCTAATGGCTCTAACAGACGATGAACAAGTCCCCCAGTTCACTGGAGAGGTAAAATCTCACACCCCTCTTTCTGACTCTGATGATGACAATGAACAAGAGGGCTATCCCTCTGAGGATGAATCAGAACTCATGATGTAATATCAGAAGTTACTCAAGGCTTACGACAAATGTCGCCGAGTCGTGAAAACTCAAGCTAACGAGATAAAATCTCTAAAAGCTTCAGAGAGCAACCTTAGAGAAGAAGTCTCTAAGACTGACTCTCTCAAGGAAGACTTCGATAAATCTATCGAAGAATACAACAAGGCTCTCGGGCACCTTGACCTTAAAGAGAAAATCATCAAGGAATTGGAAGAACAACTCTTGGCTGAGAAGAAGCTTGTAGAAAGCTTCTCGAAGCCTAAGACTGTGCTTCCTATGATTGCTGAATTCTCAGCTAAGGCAAGTGGTGCCGGTCTAGGACACAAAGGAGCTCCTAGTAAATCTTCTAGGAGATACAAGGCCAAGAGGATAAATAAGGCGGCCAAGAAGGCCTCTGCCGAAGAGAAAGGGAAAGCTCCCTTGGAGCCAGTCGCGTTCAAGAAAGTCATCTTTCCTACGAACGATCTTGACTACGAATCCACCTATGGTCACTTTAATAGGCCTATCCCTGAGAAGCCTAAGACAAGATACCAAGGTTGGACTCGCCTTCGCAACTTTGGTGAGAGCGTTTTCAAGGACCCTTATGAGGAAATTCAACTTCAGAGCTGTGGACCTTATGTTCATGGTCATAATATTAAGAAGGCACCCAAAGTGAAAGTTGTTGTAGAAAAGCCGAAGATGGAGAAGACTCCATGCACGTGCCATCATCATGAAGCTTCTACATCTAAAAATGCTGCCCCTGTTGGACATCCTCTCAAGGTAGTCAAGCAGGAGAAGATGAGGCAAAGATACAACAAATTTGACTGTTGGTGCTGTGGTAGAGTTGGTCACTTTGCCATCGATTGCTGGTTCAATCCCAAATATGCTGCAACTCCTCATGTTAGCAACATGAGAATGACCACTCATGAGGCTAATCCTCGTAGGGGGAGTATTCTAACTCGAGACCAAGGACCCAAACATGTTTGGGTTCCTAAGGCTAAGTGATTATGATTGCAGGTATGTCCAAAGACCGCTAAAATGCCAATCTGGTACTTGGACAGTGGATGCTCTCGGCATATGACCGGGACTAGAAGCCTACTTCAAAATTACTCACCAGTATTGAACGGACCAAAGGTCATCTTTGGAGGTTCAGACCGTGGAATCACTAAAGGCTACGGTATGATTACTAACGGTAATGTATCCTTTTCGGATGTAGCTTATGTTGAAGGATTGGAACACAATCTCATAAGCATAAGCCAACTATACGACAAAGGATACATAGTAGAATTCCATGCTGATAAGTGCCTGATAAAATCCGTTACCAATATGGAAACGATTTTATCAGGTACTCGAAGCAGAAACATATTTTGCTTAAATTTCATTTGTATCGATTCATCTACACCAGTATGCTTTTTAGCAAAAGATAGTGCATCTCTTGGTGACCAATGGCACAAGAGATTAGCACATATTAATTTCAAAACTATCAATAAATTATTCTATAAAAACCTAGTACGTGATGCCCCGAATGTCAAGTGCATTACGGAAAGACCTTGTCCTGCATGCGTAAAAGGCAAGCAAACAAGGAGTAATTTTAAAAGCATTATAGGCAAAGATTCTAATAGATGTTTACATCAACTGCACATGGACTTGTTCGGTCCACTGCAAGTTAGAAGTTTGGGAGGTAAGGATTATACGTTGGTTATTGTTGATGATTACTCACGATTTGCATGGGTATTCTTTCTGAAACACAAGTCAGATACCTTCGATATCTTTACTAATTTTGTTAGGCAAATCCAGGATGAATATAACTGTTCAGTAGTCAAAATCAGAAGTGACAATGGAACAGAATTCAAATCTGGGGCCATGATAGAATTTTGTGAAAGCTTAGGTATCTTTCATGAGTTTTCCTCTCCTCGCACTCCACAGCAAAATGGAGTGGCTGAGAGAAGGAACAGAACCCTCATAGAGGCCTGCAGAACCATGTTAAGTGATGCCTCACTTCCGGAATACTTCTGGGCTGAAGCCGTCAACACTGCATGCCACGTGCAAAATAGAGCGCTCATAAACAAAGACCACGATAAGACACCGTACGAACTTTTAAAAGGCAGGAAACCGACCATTTCCTATTTTAGAATCTTTGGCTGTAAGTGCTTCGTACTTAACAATGGCAAGTATCACACTACCAAGTTCAGTGAGAAAAGCTTTGAAGGTATTTTTGTAGGGTATAGTAGCCATAGTAAGGCATATAGAATATTTAATAGAAAAACTCTGGTTGTAGAAGAATCTATACATGTTGTATTTGATGAGACGAGCTTGCTGCAAAGCAACTCCTCTAGTGTGTTCATTGAAGCTGCAGGTACAAAGTTAAAAGAGACAAGCTTGGATGAACCTATTGAAGATGGAGGTGATAAATTCATAAATATCACCACCCCAACCCCTATTGGAGAGGTAGATGATCCAGATGATGAAATCACTCCAAATGGTGAAATCACTCCAGTGATTGAAGACAATCCAGATGCAAAAACTCTAGAGCTCAGACATCTGAAGGATCACCCCGTGGACCAAATCATAGGAGATCCCCGGGATGGTGTCAGAACTCGGAGAGGTACAACTAAAGAGAATTTATACTTGAGCTTTCTCTCACAGGTTGAACCAAAGAAGTTCGAGGAAGCCAACTCGGATGCGTCCTGGATTCTAGCCATGGAAGAAGAACTGAATCAGTTCAAACGCTGCAATGTTTGGACACTTGTTCCTAGACCCAAGAGCAAAAATGTCATTGGGACAAAATGGGTCTATCGGAACAAGATGGATGAAGATGGAACAATCATAAAGAACAAAGCCAGACTCATTGCAAAGGGCTACCGTCAAGAAGAGGGAATCGACTTCGATCAGACATATGCTCCAGTAGCGAGACTGGAGGCTATCAGGTTATTCCTTGCGTATGCTGCACTTAAGGGCTTTACCGTCTATCAGATGGACGTAAAGTCCGCCTTCCTGAATGGTGACATAAAGGAAGAAGTGTACGTAGAGCAACCGCCAGGTTTTGTTGATTCAACCCATCCTAATTATGTATATTTATTACATAAAGCGCTATATGATCTTAAACAAGCTCCTCGAGCTTGGTATGAGATGCTGTCTAGCTTCCTTCTTGAGAACAAGTTCACAAGAGGAAAGATAGACAAGACATTATTTCTTAGGGAAATAAAAGGCAAGATTTTGCTAGTGCAGATCTATGTCGACGACATTATTTTTGGCTCTACGGATAACAACCTCTGCAAGAAGTTTTCTAAACTTATGCAAGGGAAGTTTGAAATGAGCAGTATGGGAGAGCTGAAGTATTTCTTAGGGCTTCAGGTGAAACAATCTGAAGATGGGATTTTCATCTCACAGACGAAGTTCACCAAAGAGCTACTCAAGAAATTCAGAATGGGGAATGCAACCTCTATGAGGACTCCAATGGCCTCAGCTATGTCTCTGGACAAGGATGAGAAAGGGAAACCTTTTGATGAAACCAAGTACAGAAGCATAATTGGGTCCTTGCTTTACCTAACCGCCAGTAGACCGGATATAATGTTCTCAACATGCGTATGCGCTAGATTTCAAGTGAACTCTAAAGAATCTCATTATGCTGCTGCAAAGCGGATTTTAAGATACCTTAAGGGTACACCAAATCTTGGCTTATGGTACCCAAGAAGTAATGATAGTGAACTAATTGGTTTTTCAGATGCTGATTTTGCAGGTAGCAAAGACGACAGGAAAAGCACTTCCGGGACATGCCAATTCCTCGGAAGGAGACTTATCTCCTGGAGTAGCAAGAAGCAGAACTGTGTAGCCATCTCAACGGCTGAATCAGAGTATATCTCTGCAGGCAGCTGTTGTGCACAGCTTCTATGGATCAAGCATCAGTTTGACGATTACAACATGAAGTTCCAGAACATTCCCTTGTTTTGCGACTCGTCCAG
This sequence comes from Platanthera zijinensis, assembly GCA_039513925.1. NCBI lineage: Eukaryota > Viridiplantae > Streptophyta > Magnoliopsida > Asparagales > Orchidaceae > Platanthera > Platanthera zijinensis. The sequence continues at coordinate 132,455,434 of CM077079.1, read as the reverse complement.
TGCAATCGCGATCGCCAACAACCCAGTCTCCCACAGCCGGACAAAGCACATCGAGCTTCGATATCCCTTCATCCGAGAGCATGTGGAGAATGGGGATATAGATCTACAATATGTCTCCACAGACAGACAAGTTGCAGACATTTTCACAAAACTGCTGGACGAGACAAAGTTCTCGTTCTTCAAAACGGAACTTGGGATGCTCAACAAAGATGAATAGTGATGATGGACTCATCCATAGGCTCAAAAGTGAAGAACTCGGTGGAGGTAAACTTTTTTTAAGAAAAATATTTTTTTTCAAAGGACATATACTCGAGTACATCACTTGACATACTCGAGTACTTCGAAATATACTCGAGTACTTCAAGTACATACTCGAGTACTTAAGATCATCTGCACGAGTACTTGGACAGTCACTCGAGTATATTACCACTTACTCGTGTATGTCCAAATCCACTCGAGTACTTAAGATCATCTTCAAGTACATACTCGAGTATATGGATTTCCTGCACTTTGAAAATTCCATTTTTTTTCTCTTTTCGCACACCGAGACTGTTGGCGCCCCTTCAGGTATGATTTAAATTTTTTTTTCTAATCTCTCTCTAAACCTAATTAGGGTTATATATAAATAGAAAGAAAACCGAAAATCTTTTTCCACATTTCAATCTCTCGGTGGAGCCGGCATTTCGGATTCCAGAGCAGACGAACTCCTTCTTCCCGATCATCGCTGCTCGCCTCCTCTGGACGATGGCTCCTCCATCAAAGATTGGAATCGGCTCCGAACTCGTGATAGATGGTATTGCAGATCTTTCGGATGACTTCAAAAATTTACTGATTCTCTTGGAAACCGCCGGATTGTTCTTCGTTCTTCAAGAACCCTGCCGTATCCTGTTTCCTGATGTTGAAGAATTTTACAGAAATCTGAAGGTTAGACGTAATGGCACAATTCTGAAATCAAAGGTAAAAGGACTTAAGATTCGGTTGGATAAAACTTCGGTCGCCACTCTGCTTCGGATGCCCGTGGTTGACGAAGAATACGACCTAGAAAAGGAAGATGCCGACCGTACTTCCCTATTCTGTGGTCGAGATCCTGAAGGTGAACGTGAAACCTTGAATCGGTCAGAGTTCAATTCAGAAGGCAAGTTCCTAGTTGATGTCATCGCCAAAGTCCTGTGGTGCAAGACATATTCCATAAGAGATATATCCCAAAATTTATTCGACGTTATGCAAGCCATAGTCTGCAGGAAGAAGTTTCAGTTCGGCATGATGATATTGGATAAAATTCGGGAAAGCATCAAAAGTCCAAATTATGCAAGGATCATCTCCCTAATTCTCCGGGAGATCGACTCCGAGGTGTTCAGCTTTGCTAAAGAAACTCCTCTCCACCATATGAAGAGGCTGTCCATCTCCTTAATTCATCGTTGGGAGCTTAAGCTGCAGAATACTGCTCAAGCATCCAAGGCCTCTGCCGAACAAATAGGCCTCAATGCCCCGGCTGACAGGACCCCATCTCCTCCTCTCCGTCAAACTGCTGATACCTCGGGTGCAGTAGTTGAGGGGGAGCCTGCCTCAGCTAGCCCTCAGCCACAGCATGCAGATTCACCAGCAGAGATCAGCTCAGATGTTCAGATTCAAGAGGACCTCCTGTCCACTGAAGAAGATATAGCTAAGTTGATTGAGGAACTGAGATCAGATGAACCTTTCATCCAAGAAGATCACGTACCTCTATCTCCAGAAAGAGTTCCCTCTCAATCCCCTGCTCACTCCCCAGTTGAAGATGAAGAGCTGCATGAAGAAATCCAAGTCTCCGGTGACAAGGACATGTCTCCGGAACATGTAGAACCACCTCTGAGGAACCTGGACTTCTCTCTCCCCTCCTTCATTGATGCAGAAGACTCAGTAGATTTCCCCCCAACAAAGAGAGCTGTAAGCTCTATCGTCATTAAAGAGATTCCTCCATGGATTGCTCCTGCTCCTGCTCCTGCTGTTGTAATACCCTCTGCTCCCTCCTCTTCCTCCTCTTCTGACATTCTCAGCAAGATTGAGCTCATGCTCACAGAATAGAGAAGGTATTTTGATGACTATCTAAAAACTGTCCAGGACAAGGTCTCTACTCTGGAAACAGAGATGAGCAGAGGCTTTGCCGAGATTCAAGCAAATACAGATGAGCTCCGTAAACTATTTCGGATTGGTGGAAAAGCTTTAGACCATACTATTACCAGTATCGGTGAACTCAGAGATCAGGCTGTAACAGTTGCTAATAATCAGATCTTAGCCGACAAGAATGCAGAAACCAATGTAATCAAGGAATGCAATGAAGTTGGAACCTTCAGAGACGAGGCTATTGCTCAGTTAAATGTAGATATCAGCAAGGGGGAGAAAATAGTAAAAGAACAAGTTGAAAAACTCTCCGCCCAGTTTGCTGAAAAGTCTGAAGCTGCCCTGGACGTCAAGTTAAAAGAAATGAAAGCTGACACTCTGGCTCAGATTCAGTCGGTAAAGTTTTATATATATGATACAGCAGTATGGGTACATAATCAGAACTTCCCAGATTTCCAATTGGACCCTACTGTGATCCCCCAAGGCCTGAACCCTCTTGCAGAAGCTCCTCCATCAGATGCTCAGATCTATCCTCCAGAGACGGTGCCTACATTCTCTCCCAGACCTGCTGGGGACATGTCAGACCCTCCTCTCTCCTATGCTGATGTTTGGACAGATGATATGCCATGTAGATCTAAAGGACACACTGATCATGGTGCCTCCTCCTCCAGAAAACCATCTGATCAGAGTGGTCCTAGTAAGAAAAGAAAGTATGGTGACAGCGCTTCTGCTAGCCGGTCAGCCCCGAAAAGAGTGCCTGCTCCCGTTCCTGAAGCCAGACCTAGAGCCAGACCAGATGTAGTTCATGCAGAAATTTGGAGCCCATTCTCCAAATCTCTTATTCTTGATACTCTGAGGTTGGTTGTTGACCATGGAGAACACAAAGATCAGTACTACAGTTACTCAGAATGGAAAGCCTATGAGAATTCACAGATAAAGATCATACTCCATGATAAGCAATGGGGATTCAACAACCCGAAGGCTCCTCCTAGGCCAAAGACATACTTTCCAAAACCTTTCTCATACTTTGAGAGGCAGCATCAAGTGAGAGAAAGACAGAACAGGGATGCCCATCCCTGAAAGATGATATTGTGGAAATTGATATTCTGTTTCAAAAACATTTCTAGATTATATATAATTCTGATTATGGCTATCTTAGTTTATTTGTTTTCATGCTCAGTATTTTTCAATGCTTTATACTTTGTTATTTATGCTATCCTTGTTCTACTTTACTTTAAGTAATTCACCTTAGTGAAGAGAGTGCTGACTTCTACAAATAGGGGGAGATTGTTGGGATTTGTCTCCACAATACCTCAGATTTGTGGGAAGTCAGACCTGGAACTAAGATGAATTAAGTTGTATTTGATATTGTGTTTAAGTTACTTGTGCGCAGGACTCTATTGCCAAGTGTAGACCAATGTCAGTCTATAGTGGGTCATCAAACACAGGACCATACAATGTAATCCCTCATTGTGTGATCCAAGGTGTTGACTCACGCATAGTCTCTCTATTGGGATACACTTCATCTAGATGCACTTGGACTCATGGACAAAGAAGGATAGAAGACCTAATTCCAAGAATTCTACTAAGTCCACATACTCGAGTAATATACTCCATATACTCGAGTAGGTGACTTAGTACTCGAGTAGTTGACTTAAGCATACTCGAGAAAAATCCCTTTTACTCAAGTATATAAGTGTATACTCGAGTAGATCTTCATATACTCGAGTGAGTAAATTTATATATATATACTCGAGTAAATGGTTTGATACTCGAGTAGGTCTAAGTTATATACTCGAGTAAAGGATTCTGTTTTATCTGGAAAATATCCTAAGTATACATACTCGAGTACTCCTTTGGTATACTCGAGTAGGTTACTTGATACTCGAGTAGGTTAACTCTCTTACTCGAGTAGTCTTCGAGTTACTCGAGTAGATGCTGTATTTACACTCGAGTAAGCCTGGACTGGAAATATAAAGGAATTTCTCTAAGTCTATATACTCGAGTAGACTCTCTATACTCGAGTAAATAGCTCAGATACTCGAGTAGTTGACTCCCTCTGTTATACTCGAGTAAACTGTCTTCCAAGTACTCGAGTACCTCCTTTCTATATACTCGAGTAACACTATCCTTTTATCCTGAGAATTCCTCTAAGTAGATATACTCGAGTAACCAACTTCTTTATACTCGAGTAGATCTTTTCTGACACTCGAGTAGTTGAACCCAGATACTCGAGTATGTTGAAACTCATTCACTCGAGTATGCTTCACTTCTAGTTACTCGAGTAGCAGATAGATATATACTCGAGTATATCATTTCCTCTCGTGTATATGACTCTGATTTTTTCTGAAAATCGCTAAGACCAGAATTCCAAAGTAATTTTTGAATTCCTCTTTTCTGATTGGTCCACGTATCATCGTTAATTACGATTATGACCGTTATCAGTCTCCTATAAAAGGGATACGTGATTAGACCTAACCTAATAAGGAAAAGAAAAGGAATTATCAGAGAATATAAGTTTTTCGAGATCTACAAGCCGCCGCCATCGACATTGTTACCTCTCGGAAAAGTCTGAATCACTGAAGCCGCCGCCTCCGCCGTTGATCATCATCGTGCTTGTGCTGAGTTTCTGATTCCTGATTCAGATCTAAGTTTTCTTCTTCTGATCGTGATCAAAGTTTTGCCTCTCATCATCTTCTACATCCGATCGGGAGAAGTCAAAGAAGTTTTCAGATCTAGGGTTGCCGTGCTCTTCTTCGATCTTTCTGAAAAAGCCACAATGAACAAAGAGGAAGATTAAGGCCGATCTATTCAGATCTGAGAATTCACTGTTTGTATTATTTGAGTTATATTTCAAACATCTTTATTGTAGGAGAAATTCTCTCCGAGATTTGTAGGAAGTTTTAATCTTCCGAGTGTAGATCCATTTTGGGATCGAGTTTTGTAGGAACGTTGTTCCGAGGTGTAGGATCATTTTGATCCGAGATAGTGGAGTAGCCAAGTCTAGTGGTTTACTAGATTGGTGAGGAAAGTGGATGTACCCAAGGTTGGGGAACCACTATAAATCTTTTGTCGTCTGTGATTGCTTGGTATTGTGCTGTGCTAGTTCCTTAATTTTTTATTCCGTAAATAGACGCACATCTCACCTATTCACCCCCTCTAGGTGATTTAGGTAGACAACTTCCTCTCTCAATCATCATTGCATATAACCCCGGACACCTATTGTATAAGTGGTATGTGATGCTTTATACAATAGGCCTTGCAAAACGACCCCTTGGTCTATAGGTTTGTATGGGCATTTCTATAGGTCATGGTTACTTACTTAGTTTACATTTCCATATTATACTTGCTCACTTGTTCTTGTGTATATTTATACTGCTTCCTTCTACTGTTTACTTATACTAGTTGTGATTATATATTCATTATACACTAGTTTCGCCGTCACCTGCTTACCTTGTTACTCTCCACCTTCATTACCTTCCCTTTCCTCCTCCCCGCTTGATGCCTAGGAGCCATATGGGGAGGGGTGGGGGATGATATGACTTAGTCTTTTTAGACTAACGGTCATTGACAAAATCATTTTAGGGGATCGTGGAGCCGAACAAGGAGATGCAACCCTAGAGGTTGGTGTGCATGGAGACGGGCAGTCTAACACTGGAGTCCATCCAATAGGGACTATGAGTCCCGATCATTAGTAGTTATTATAGATTTTCTTCCACGTTGAGTGACTTGTAGTAAGGATCTTGATGTATCTGGCAGGAGCCCTCTTTAGAACTTTGTTTATTCTTTTTTGTGGACACTCCCTTCGTGGAGACTTATATTATATTCATGTGATTCTTGTGGACTAGTATTGAGTTTTACTTCACTCATGTACTCTTATATTACCAGGTGTCATCGCAAAGTGGCGGTTTTGGGCATAAGACCCCGGTGGTTTAAAGAAAAAATGGGGGTCTTACACGTTGAGTGGGCTCGACGCACTTGATGTCTGGACACTTGGACTCAGCGCACTCGATGCCTGATGTTGTCTCTGCGCACTCGATGCCTGGACACTTAGACTCAGCGTATTCGATGCTTGGAAACTTAGTCCATATCTTCTTTGTTATCCTGCAGGGATTAATACTACCTGCAACTAAAATTCATGAAGAGATACTGAAATTATACTAAGTTCATCATACCCAATTCAAATTTGAAGGCGTTGAACTTGGCTTCATCTAGTGGCTTGGTGAAGATATCAGTCACCTGTTTGTTTTTGGGGACAAACTCAAGACTGATGTCCTCACTTTCCACATGCTCTCTAATAAAATGATACCTAGTCTCTATGTGTTTAGTCCTGCTTCCTAGCAATAGAGATTGTACTAGTAGAATCACACAACATAGGAGTTCTACTTAGCTTGAGATTATAGTCGTGGAGCTGATGTTGGATCCACAGTAGCTGTGTACAACAACTACCAGTTGAGATGTACTCTGATTAAGTTGTTGAGATGACAATACTTGTTTGCTTCTTGCTGCTCCAAGAGACCAATCTTCTTTTAAGAAATTGACAGGGGCCAAAGGAGCTTTTCCTGTCTTCTCTACAACCATGCCCAGGGGGCTTGCTTGAACCCATATAAATGTATAATGCCTTAAGATGGTTCATTGTTCCAAACATATGCCTGGAATATCCACTGTCTAAGTACCATATTAGAATTGTATTGGTACTTGGACTACCCTGCAAATGCACATGTCTACCTACAGCAGTCCTGTCAGGAAGACTCACCCTTGCCCTTGGCACACTAGGGTTGTGCCAACAATCTATGATAAAGTGACCCACTTTACCACAACACCAATACTCATGAATGTTGTATCACCTCTTCTGAACAACCTTTGAAGAGTGCAAACTATCAATAGCTGTCTGTTCAGAGGAGAGAGCATCATCTTTCATCTTATTTCTTTCAACAAGTATCTGATTGAAAGTTAGTCTGCCAGTGGATGCACATGACATATTCTGAGTAGCGCCAATAGATGTCATCTTTGCAGCTGAAATGGAGTTGATGGCTTCAGAAACTTCCAGGTGAGGCCTACTGACTGATTTACCCTTAGTCTAGGTGTTTGCTGGAGTAACCTGAGAATAAGCCACTGTCTTATCCTTGAGTGAGGGGGCTGGAGTATCAAATACAAATGGTCCATAATGGGCCATCTGGATTTCCTCATGGGGAGCCTTCAGTGCACTCAAACCCATGCCCTTCCTCCTTCTATTATAAGATACCTTTGTATTCTTACAAGAAGAATTCTCATTCTTCTTGTGACCATACATGATGTACTGGTCATACCAATTAGAATGGAGGATTACCTTGTGAAAGGTGGTTTGAGGCTCTACAGGAGCTTTGTCTTTCCCTTTGGAATGGCCAGCTCTAGAGTTCCACTTAAACCCCAAACCTCTCTTATCCTTTTGAGAGGAAAAAGAGTCAATCAGTGGCAATATAGTCTTGGGCTTATAGAATTCAACAACAATCTTTCTCTCCTTAAGGAGCTTATCTTCAAGATCCATAATGATCTTGTTCTTCTAGCAAATGGTACCAATTTGGATGATTGAGATTGTCTTTAATTGGCTAACTTCCCTCCTCAATTGAGCTAGCAAGGGTGCTGACTCAGACTACAGGGAAGCAGCTTGCTATAGGGAGACAATCTCCTTAGCTTGTCTGTTGACAAGCCTTTTGCTTTTTTTTTTCAGAGCATCCAGAATTGCACCATAACTATCAATTAATTTATTGACATCTTCTTCAGAATCTGATCCATCATCCCTATTGGAGGAAGTGGATGCATCAGAGTCTGAGCTAAACTCATAGGTAGAAGAAGAGCTAGAGATAGAGTGTACCTCATAAAGGAATAACATTATCCTGATTGTCTTCTGATAGAGCCATGAGACTGAACTCTTCATCCTCTTCGCAGTCATTGTCAACAGAGGACAGTGGAGCCCTTATGCCTGATGGGATAGTTGGATCATCAGCCTCTTCTTTAATGGACATGAGACCAATGTAGGCCTCCTCTTCATCTGATTCTGAAGAATTAGAATCACTGTTTGATAGGCTTACTTTCTTCTTGGTCAAGAAGCTCTTTTCAGTCTAATTGTCCTTGTAATGCTTTTTGCCTTCAGACTTCATATACTCCTTCTTAACTAGATAATCAGAAATGACATGTCCACTCCTGTTGCAACAATAACAAACAACATTAGTCTTAATATGTTTGTTCTGTTTGGAGTCATACCTTTCCCCAGAGGGGTCATTTCTTGATTTTTCCTGGCTGGAGTAAGGAATCTTTGAGGTGGAGCTAGAAGAGCCTTTGTTCTTCCACTGTCTCGTCTTACTCATCAACTTCTTGAACTACTTGGAGAATAGTGTCATTTCTCCATCTAATAACTTATTTCTAGAGGATCTGAGATCTGAGCTTTCTAACTCTTCAAATCTCCTTGGTGGAGGAGTCTTTTCCCTGCTTCTTGTGGCTTCAGCTCCAAAGACCATGATCTTCTCTTTGTCAAGTGTTATGGTAGTATCCGCTTCAGCCTTCCTGGAGTTCAGCTGCATCTCATGGGATAGCAGCTTCCCAAACATATTATGGGGCAATGTGTTGGCCAAGTTTCCAACTTCTCTGATAGAACAAATCTTGATATCTCATTCCTTATTTAGGGATCTCAAGAACTTGTCATTCAGCTCATAATTAGTTAACTATCAGTCATAGGTGATCAGACTGTTCACTATTATGAAGAACTTCTTATAGCATTCAGTTATGGAATCTTTCCAACCTTGTCCAAAGGCTTCATATTGTTGATTCATTAGAGATTTCTTATCATCCCTCACCTCCTCTGTCCCTTCCATATAAACAATAAGAGAATCTCACATCTCTTTAGATGTCTTGTAGAGTTCTGGAAGTTGGAGTCATCTATTCCACTAATAATGATGCTCTGTGCACTTTTATCCATAGTTGTCAAGATGAATTCATCCCTAGTTAATTTCAGTATACTTCTTTGGAGTATGGACATTCGCATCTAAGATAGAGAGCTTCATGTGGATGAAAGGTACTTCTTGGACTGTAATTAAGATCCTAGGATCTAAGGCTTCCATGAATAGTCTGACCCTCTCTTTCCGAATCCCAAAGTTTCCCTTCCTGCAAACTAGAAGCTTCATTGAGCTCAACTCCTTGTAGTTCTCACCTGAACCCATGGAGATAATCTTTAGCTACTCTTGGAGATTTATTCAGACTGTTAAGTCATTTTTGAACAACCTCTCTTTGATACCACTTGAAAGTCTTTGTTTCAAGAGTAGTTGTACACCTAGAGGGGGTGAATAGTTTTCTTAGTCTTTTTGACTACTTTTTGATTTAGGTATGATGAGTGTTCAGGTATTAAGTTAGCTTTCAAGAATGAGACACAACACACAAGTATTTATAGTGGTTCCCCAAGGTATGGGTACATCCACTATCTCTCCCACCTATCTAACAATGTGTTAGATAATGCAATCTTCTCCAAACTCAGCTCAATGAGCTTATAACACAGATCCCTTGGGATCTCTAAGAATTATTCCAAGTCTAACCTCAGGCAAAGACCTATAACTCAGAGATAATATATCCTACAACTCAGTGATCCTTCAAATCACCTACCTCTAACTTAATCAAAAGTCTTACAGTTCAGGCTAAGAGGATAGCCCTATACTCAGAGAGTATAACTCTTCTACAACTCAGATCTGATTTAGATCCTACCTCAGGCCAAAGGCCCTATCTCAGATTCTCAACAGAATCCTACCTCAGGCACATATACCATACCTCAGATCCATAATAGGATCCTACCTCAGGCATACAGACCCTACCTCTCAGCCTTTATAATCTTGGCTTATAACTCAGATCAATTATGATCCTATAGAATGAGAATGAGTTTGTTGTTGTTGATTGACTCTAGAGAAATGATTCTCTGAGTCTGACTTTCTAGAATGGTGTACTCAACCATACTTTGACTCTAGAGAAATGATTCTCTGAGCCTTCTTCTTCCTGAACTAAGAAAGCTCTGTCCTATCTTCTTCACAACAATAAGATGATTGATCTTCAAGTTTGTTCTGCTTGTGCTGAGAAGACAACTGCAGAGCACTATCTCTAGAGAAATGATTCTTTAAGCCTTCTTTTTGAACTAAGAAAACTCAACACTAACCTCTTCACAACATCAAGAAAGTAGATCTTCAGGATGATTCTTCATGTGCTAGGAAGATACCTACAAAGCACTGCTTCTTCAAGCCTTGATTGTAGTAGAGTTTTGAGCAGAGGCCTTGAATATGAGCAACAACTTTAAGCTCGCTCTGCTTCTCTTTCTTACTCAAAAAATAATGTTTCTGAACTTGCCATTGAAGACAAAATGAGATTTCAGTTCTTTATCTCTTCAACAGCCAATGTTGTCTGTTGTTCACAAACTTGCTTTCAGAATGAGTTCCTGGAAAACTTCTTCAACTTTTCACCCAAATAAGAAGATGACCAAAAAGTTCCTTTTAAATTTCTCGGAACTCTGCTTTTATCGATCTATGTCCAACGACACTTTGCGTAGTATGGACCACCAGAGTTGGTAACTGCAACACTTCTTTTGCATTAAATGTTGTATTAAAGGCAAGTGGGGCCTTTTGTAATCTAGCATGCAAAACCCGCGACATTTGAATTCTTAATGATGTTAGCATGACTCAGCACTTCTTTGCTTAGTAATTTTCAGACAATCTGTATAGACGTTGAGTGAAGCCTTATCACTCAATGCAAAAGTACTTAGCAGAATTCTGCATCTTCAGGTGTTGAGTGAGCCTTCATCACTCAACACTTCTGGGCTTGGTTAATTTCTCTGCATGAAGGTGTTGAGTGAAGCTTCCACACTCAATGTTTTTTGACTTAGCCCGACTTATTGATGAGATGTTGAGTGGTCCGTCTTCACTTAACACATCTGTACTTGGACATAAATCCTATTGAGTAGGCGTTGAGTGTACTATCTTCACTCAATGCTTCTGTCCTTAGACAGATTTCTTGATAGCAACATTGCGGCTTTGACTGCATGTAGTTCTGTCAACGGTTTTAGGCTTCTGGCATTGAGTGAAGTGAGTTCACTCAATGCTTCTGTAATTAGTAGCCTATCTGGAAACCAGTCTTCTTGATTGAGGCGTTGAGTGGTCAGTCTTCACTCACCGCTTCTATACTTAGATAGAATCTATTGAGTAGGCGTTGAGTGAACTGTCTTCACTCAATGCTTCTGTCCTTAGCCAGAATTCTAGTCAGCAATATTGAGGCTTTGATTGCAGTGTGTTCTGTCAACGTTTTTGCTCTTCTGGCATTGAGTGAAGGGAGTTCATTCGACGCCTCTAGACTCAGCTAATTTTTTTCCTGTTCGGCAACCTGTCTTGGGTATAATAGTCATTATGACCCTGACAACATGTCAAATCAATATAACAGAGTACAACCTACATACAATGAACTTGAACATATATTAAATACATTCATTTGTATACTATTGACTTGTGGGGCTTCTTCAAAACTAAGACATTATGATCAATGGACCCAACGCAAGCTAAGGGTCAGCCGTGTAATTTTTACTCACACACAGTTATAATGACCGTGCACAAACAAAAATGTACGGGCTAGGACAGACTATTATATTTTCTGGCCAACAAGCAGTCAGTGCGATTTTCTTCTTATACAGTTGAATTCAACAGTGCGTGAAAGAATCACACGAACAATAAAAAAATATAAAATTTTTAGACAAAATACGCTGCTCGTGTGATTTGTTTTCACACACTCGAAATTGTCCGTGCGTGATCAAAACACACGAGCGACAGCAGAGCGCCGATTTTCGGTACAATGATCTCGCACGAGAAAAATTGCCTATGCGCGAAGGAGCTTCACATGTTCATGCAATAATAAAGATCAACATCTCATCTAAGACGAAGCAACTCATGGGCAAAACACCTGTGCATGAAGGAAAAATTCACGACCATGCGAAATACAAAAATTTCACCTAAAGGATTGGGCTCTTCCCCCATGTGTCCAAAACCAAAATACGAACAAAATAAAATAATGGGGAGCACCATGTTCTTACCCCAACACAAGAGTGCACAATTCCCCACCACAACGGATAAATAGTGCACTTCATGTGAGAGTGAAGACCAAGTGGAATATAAGCAAATTTGAGCTAAAAGTGATGTGCAAATGCATGAAATCGAGCTCAGATGAGTCCGAAAGACCCTATATAAATCGGACTCATCACACCCCTAGACATACCAGTTTGCTCGTCCCAAGCAAACTATCTCCCATGCGGATGAGAAAAATAGAAGTTGGCATGGCAATTGAAAAACACAGAGTACCATGCAAAGTCGCATACTCATGCACATAGAAATTCAGTAGAAGAAACTTTTGAATATACGAAGTAGAATATAAATTTCTAATTTGCATTTCCACATATTATTCCTACTCATAAATTGAATCACCGTGAATCCTCAGGTCATACGTAACGAGAAAATAAATTGATTGCTAAAAAGTGCATTGCCAAAGACCGGGGATCAGGATAACCTCCAAGGAAATCCATCAATGTCGATGGCCATAAGCTCACCAATTGACACTCTCTCCACGACACTGGTTCGGTTCAAAGCATGAATAAATATGAGTTTTAGGTTTAGAATGGGGCTTGGGTTAAGGTGGGGTAGACAGTGATAAAAATGATGGCTTAGCACACTTATCCCAAATGAGTTCGCAAATACAAAACTATCCAAGCACAAATGAAATACGAGTGCATCACACCCCAAACTTAAACTTGAAACTATGAGTGTGTGCACTGCCTATTTCCAAATACAATTCTTCACTCTCTTTCATTTTTTTCATTTTTATTTTCAATACAAATTTTCAGCTAGATTTTTTCGATGTTGCAAAGCAACACATTCACAAAGAGATACACGATATCAACACCCAAAATATAAGTATATAAAACCTTAAATTCAAAATTTGATGTGCGATTAGGATATATTTTTTGGCTTTGGTTATATGACGGTGGAGCTGAGTCAATGGAAGGGATAAACACAACTGGGCTACACAAGGTTAGAGCATTAGGATCAGTGCAAAGGCTCAACCAGGTCAAAGGGTAACTTATATCTTGCTCACACACTAGAACTAACCTATACCCATGCTTCAAGAGTCACTAGGGGCCAGTTCTTAGCTACCAAGAAAGACTATCCTTCCTCCCGACTCAAGCAATATAATTCTAGGGATTATCTACACACATCACTTACGCTACCATCAGATTCACATCAGATTCACCAATTATGTGTAAAATAAACCATATTTATGCAAATGAAAAAGTATAAAACTATAAGCATAAAAAGTTAATCCTACTCGAATTTTTAGGCAAGACGCGAGTACTCAATTAGGAGCATTATAGAAGTCAAAATTTTACTCTATCTCTCAATCCCAAGCTAGCAAAAATGAATTTCAAATCACACATAAGAAATAAGATTTACTCATGACGCATCCATAGATAAGTGCGTGCTGACGTAGGTGTTGTAGAGTGTGTGTGGAAAATGAAACTAAGAATAAATAAAACTAAAATAAAAGTGCTTATGCATGCAAAGTAAAGTGATGCGTATGAGAGGGTAACGAACAATGGCTCCCCCCAGACTTAGGATACATAATACTAAAAAAGATATAGCATTTGAAATCAGATTGAAGGCTAGGAAAGAGATTACACAATACTAAACAAATGAGCATACCAGAAGATGCGATAAATCCATGAGACATTCCGCATCCACAACCAAATGATCACCTCTACCTAAAAGGAAGAAAGAAACTCCAAGCAAAAGCAAATAAATAACTTAAACATTAGCGAATTAGATAAATAACAAATAACCAAATCTGGGTTATCTCCTAGTAGCACTTTTATTTATCATCCTTAATCTAGACCAAATACCTGTATTAATAGTTATAAATATAAAGTTCCATTTGTTCACAAATAACTAAGCAAAGAACTAAATGACACACAAAATAACAATATCACATAAGCACAATTGTATACAACCCCGTATTCGCTGAGTGGGCCTCTCTGACAAGATAAGGACCTTGTAGGACATTCAGGTCCAAGTGTCCAAGTAGGCGAGTGGGGCAGGCAGACCCGCCTCGCCCAGAGGGAGCAAAAGGGTTCCCGTCCATAACATGCGGAACAACTCTCACCCATAGTAAGCGAGTGTCATGAAGATCTCGCATCCACCCTTTTAGGGAGCTATGGAGGCGAGTGTCATGCACACGCAGCACTCGTCCCCTGTAAGCGAGTGCTGTCTTCATGTACCACTCGCCCAGTAGGGTCTAGAGGCAAAATTACCTGGATAACCTTGAAGGGTTGTAAATAGCCTTCCAGAATAGAGGAGCTACGCTATTGGCAGATCCAACTGGGCTGCGTATAGTAATTCTAAACAACAGAGTTACGCTGTTGGCACACCAAGGAAGGAAATCTATAAATAAAACCAAGGGGGCACCTTTAGAGAGGCAGTTGAACAATTTACTCTTGCTTCTTTCTTCTTAAGACTCTCTCCAAGGTGCCCAAGCTCAGCATTGACTTGGAGAGGAAGAGTTTCTTGATCATCTAGGTGTGTGGTGGGATCTCCTGGCTGAGACCTCGGTTCTGTTCCTAAGTTCCTGAATCTTCGGTCTGAAGTGCTAGTCCGAGGGAAGTAGGTGTGAGGTCAAACGCTATTGGGACACCAAACTCCACAGGGACCGATTTCCGATTTCAACACTTTTGGTGCAGTGAGTGTGGAGAGTGTTCAGCATAGAAGAACCTCAGCTAGTTTAATGGATGGAGATGAAGGGCAAGGATCTGGCCGGGAGTAGTCGCCACTCCCGCCGGGTCTAGCGACTGTAGGCATGTTCGAGGATTTCAGAAAGGAGGTCATGGAGACCTTGCAACATTGGCTTAGCGCCACTCGCAGTGAGTGCTCAACTCCCGCTATCCTAGTGGTCGCATAACCCACCATGGGCGAGAATGCTCTTGTCAGGCAGACTGGGAGGGAGGAGGAAGGTGAGATCCACGTGTAGGGATCTTGCTGGGCAAGAACTATTCCCCGACTCACCGAGTGCGAGCCAGATCAATGAGGTGATCCTACGAGAGCCACTCACTCGAGTGATATGCGGGAGCCCCTTCAGTGAGTTGGTCATGTCAGCCCCAGTTACAAAGGGGTTCAGGGAGCCGGAGATGTCTTACTACACCGGCAGGGATGACCCAGTTCAGCACGTCCAGTGGTTCGAGGTCGCAGTCTCATAAGGCAGATGACCGACTCTTTCAAGTGTCGGGTCTTTGTCATCTCTTTCAAAGATAAGGAGAGGGAATGGTTTCACCAGCTTCCTAATAGTTCAATTTACTACTACGTGGACCTGTGTTGGGCTTTCCGATTGAGGTTCTTGACTTCAAAGAAGAGGAATAAGGGTGAGAAGTTTCTTTTCGCAGTCAAGAAGGGACCGAAGGAGACCCTTGTAAGTTATGTTGAACGATTCTAGGAGGAAGTTCTCATTGTGGAGGAGGTGCCTTGGTTTACCCTGATGATGGCCTTCATCTTTGTGCTGCAGGAAGGGTTCTTTCGGGTGGTGCTAAAGAGGAGGCCACCACTGTCTTTTGAGGAGGTAATGGAAAGAGTTGTGTAGGAGATCGAAGGCCAGGTTAGGAGGAAGAAAGAAGAAGAAGTAGGGGACGAGCAGGCGTCAAGAGGAAAGAAGAAGGGACAAGCCTAGGGGGCAGGGTCTCCCAATACAACATCAAGGGTGGGGTTTCCAGGAACCCACCAATCAGCTGGGCTGGAGGCAGCAAGAATGGCCTGTTCAAGGACAAGGAAAAAGGTTCCAGGGAGGAGGAAACTATCAAAGGGGGTTGGGGAGGTTCAATCCCCTGGGTGGAGACAGGGCCCGAGGCCACATTCCCCCCTCCCCCCCGCAGAATAAAGCCATGGCAATATCGTGAGGAAGGAATGGGAGAAGGAATGTCCGGGGAGGACGGAGAGAAGCATAGGTGGAGTTATCGTATTGTGACTTCTATTAGGAGGAAGGACACGCAACTGCCACCTGCTCCGAGTTCTTGGAGCTGAGAAGGGAGAGAGGACATGGGCAACAGTAGCCAGCAGTGTGAATCAAGGAGATGACCGCGGGGGCCGACGAGGACAGGTGTGAGGAGAGGGCCAACATATGAGGCTCTGGAAGGATCAGTATGATCCACAGGGGGGGGGGGACGAGGCCACCTGTAAGGGGAGCCTCAAAATAGTGTTCTGGAACAATGTCGCCTCGATATCCAAGACTCCACCTCTCGTGGAGAAGATCACCTTCACCTCAAGAGATATGCCAGATCATGAGGATCTGTTCTGCGACGCGCTGGTAGTGCAAGCAGCGATCGAGAACTTCACTGTCTCCCGAATCCTAGTGGACAATAGGAGCTCGGTCAACGTCATCTTCAAGAAGGCATTCTATAGGATGAAGGTGGAGAACAAGAGGGTGCTAGCCTCGGATGGACCGCTCTTCGGGTTCTTGAGAGAGAGGACGGAGGTATAAGGAGGAGTGGGGCTTAATGTGACTCTGGGGGGTCAGTCCCATAACTGTCAGTTCGTCATCGTGGATGCCCCCAACAGCTACAATGCCATCTTTAACCGGTCTCTCATCAGCACGTTTCAATGCGTCCCATCATCCTTCTATCAGTGCCTCAAGTTCAACGATGGGGGGGGGGGGGGGGTGCAAGTCCAGGGAGACCCCAAAGTGGCAAGACAGTACTATATCACCACAGTTAACACCATCTCGTGGATGGGGGAGGCCGAGGATATGGGGGAGGTGATGAAAGAGGCATCATAAGAGTCAGGGGAGGAGAAGGTCCTCGTTTCGGAGGAGGGTGCGGGAGGAGAGCCTAGAGGAGGGGAAGAGATGATGGAGGTGGAAGAAGCAGTAGAGGAGGAGGTCCTTGCCCAAGGAGAGCGGGCAGCTGAAGAGTGGGAGGAGCAGTCCCGGCTTGAGCCGGTGGAAGAGGTGGTAGAGCGGGAGGTTCTGACCCGAGAAGGCAAGACGGAGAAGGTGTCGATCAGTGGGGGCCTAGGTGAAGAGGATCAAGAGATGATGCTGGCATGCATTGAGTGGAGAATCTTCTTAAGGTCGGGTTTGTATCAGAGATCCAATTTCTAGGCTGGGCCTCAAAGTTGTAATTGTAAAAAGGGAGATGGGAGGTGGAGAATGTGTGTTGATTTTTCATTATTGAATAAAGCATGACCCAAGAATTGCTAGCCCTTGCCTCAGATCGATGCGCTGGTTGACTCAGTCGTCAGTTTCCCTGTAATGAGTTTTCTGGATGCTTTTTCAGGTTATCACCAGATTAGGATGCACTCTCTAGATGTAAAGGACGTTTCTTTCATCACAAGCAGCAGATGTTATAACAATAACATGATGCCCTTTAGGCTGGGGATCGCAGGGGGACCCTACTAAAGAATGATGAACACGGTCTTCCAGGAGTAGAGAGGAAGGAACCTGGAGGTATATATGGATGACTTGTTGGTAAAGAACAAGGATGTGAGCTCTCACCTTCAAGATCTAGAAGTAACTTTTTCAACCTTACGAAAATTTAAAATGAGGCTGAACCCCCAAAAGTGTGTTTCGGAGCAAGTCGAGGGAAGTTCCTTGGACACCTCTTGACCCCGGCTGGGGTAGAGCACAACCTAGATAAAATAAAAGCCATAATGGAGCTAGGGTCACCCAAGAATACCAAGGAGGTCCAGCGCCTGACAGGGAAGCTTGCAGGGCTGAGCAGGTTTCTTTCCCAGGCAGGAGAGAAGTGATTACCCTTTTTTAGGGTATTACGTGGAGGTCATAAGTTCAAATGGTCCAAGGAATATGAGGAGGATTTCCAGTCTCTGAAATGTTAACTCCAAATGCCCCGCTGCTCCAAGGACCCAAATAAGGGTAAGACTTGACCTTGTTGAAAGTGAAGGGATAAATCACACTAACTCTAGAGGGTGGGGTGAATAGAGTATTAAAAACTTTTGATTAATTTTTATAGCGAATTAATAAAATAAGTGATATCTATATGTAATAGGCAGAAATAGAACAAGAAAATCACAACACAAAAAACAACAAGTAGAGGAACCAGACGACACAAAGATTTTATAGTGGTTCCCCTAAAACTTGGGTACATCCACTCTTCTACCACCCTGGTAGGAATCAACTATAGGTTTTGATTAGGTGCCCTGCCATCACAAGTTTTTGCTCAGGTGCCCTGTCACCACAAGATCTATTTTCAAGGGAGATATATCAACCCTTTAAGCTTTTGACCATGCACCCAAAAACCAAACTAAGTATTTTGATTAGGAGACTTAACAACCAAAGGCTAACTTTTGAAGGGAGTTAAAACCCTGTATACAGGAAAGTAAAAAGAAAATGATATTGTCTTCTCTTTCTCAAAGTTCTGAGAAGACTAGTGGATTGCTGTTGTTGTCAAAGCTCCCCTTGAGTTGTAGAATGGTTCATGAGAATGGAATCTTTGCTCAGGGTGTAGGCCTTCAGAATGCTTGAAAATCTTTAGGAAGATTTTAGACAGATATTGATGGATTGTCTCTTGAAAGTCCTAAAGCAAAAGCTATTAAAAGAACTTGATTTTTAAGAGAGCCGTTCTTCTTTCAGTTTTCTGTAGAATAATCTTTTTGTCATAGGTTACAGTTTTTTTGTCTAAAAAGATAAACCTTATATATTCCTTGCAGATTTTTGGTCATTGAATTTTGAATTCCTTTCCTTGACTAACTGCCAAAATTCTGGGAGTTGAATGGCTAGAATTTGTCTTTAATGAATTTCCCTAACTGTCTCAATAAAATAATCAGAGTAATAACTCTGTGAAGACCATAATTAATTCTGCAATGGAACGACTATATTCTTGAGAATATGAGCATTAATTATCAGAGTATTACTGCCTTAATATAATCGAATTTGAAATGATAGTCGATCTTAGAAACTGCAAAGGAAAAAGGTCGAACAGAACCTAGAAGGAAATAGTCGAACTCAGGAATAATTTCGTCGACCTGAACTCTAAGTTCGTCGAGCTGAGAATTCTCCTTCGTCGAGCTGAGCTCAGCGATCATCGATCTGAAACTGAACTGCCAATCTGAGCTCAAAGTTCATCGACCAAAGAAGACTTTCGTCGAGCTACACTTTTATATGAGATCAGAGATCGTCGATCTCAGATGGACTTTCATCGAGCTCAACTCAGAGAAGGAACTCTGAGTTTGTCGATCTGAGATCGACGATCGTCGAGCTGAGTTCAGCTATCGTCGAACTGAATTTCTAAAATCCTTTTAACTGCATTTCCTTGAAGTCTTCTATCTCTAAATTCTGGAGTCTCTGAAGTATTTTGAAGGCAGGTTAACCTAATGTGACTAACCTTAACCCTAGAACTAACAAATGACCAAAGGCTATACATGTTGGGTCAACAAACCTAATAGTGAACCTAGACCAAATCCAAACTGGGGTTCCAACAATCTCCCCTATTTGTGTGAGGTCACCATACAAGACAGAAAATAGAAAATCACAAAGCGATAAAAATATCTGACAGAATTTTAAAACATTCAGCAGATATGAACAAATGTGCTTTGGATATAATACAACAATAATATATCAATAAGCAAAAATCAGAAGATTAAGAGTTTTCTTTGAATCATCAGTAGAGGGAACTGAAGCAGGTTTTGTGAAAAACATTATCCTTTTTGTGTCTTCTACTTCTCTTTGGGTCATCTTCATGTCTTGAGCCCCAAGAATCTTTACTATTGCAGCTCTGGGCACTACAGCTTCTGGATGTAAATGCATATAAGAATCAACATTGAAAAGTTTTTGTACCTGATATTTATCCAGTTCTTTCTTTTTGTAAGAAGACATGGTTGTAAACTGAGAAGTATCTTCTCCTTCTTCCCTAGCTTTTCTGATATGAGAGAGAGCTATAATTTCCTTTAATCTGGCCATTCTAGAATTGAGGTCCATTTCTGGATCACAAACTGGAGATAGTGGCCTTTTTGGGCTTGCTTTATCTTGATGATATCTTTCAGATGTCTTCTATTGTCTGCTTTGCTTCTAATACTGTTACTGTTTGCTGCTGTTGGAGCTGTGCTGTTGTCTGCTGTAAGATGGTTTGGAGTGTTGAGAAGTTGTAGACTTTTGAACTTGAGATACACTTCTTGCTGATCCTGCTACAAGAGGAGGAGGACCTCTCCTAAATTGAGGTGGTGGAGAATATCTCCTGCTCTTCTTCCTTGCTTTTGTATCATTCTTAAAATATCTCATCCAGTTGGGCATGTCTGGAGTGAGAGGAATGTTGTGCAGAATAGAATAGGGAGTGTCAGCAATGGGAGAGGGTTTATGAGTAGCCTTGGGTGGAACTTTCTTCTTGAATTTTCTCTTTTTATAACTAGAATCTTCTGAGTCATCTGATTCTTCATCATTATCATAATTAGATTCATTGGCAGGATTATCATAAAGAGCATTGATCTATTTAAACATTTTATCAGAAAATATTGGATGAGCTTTTAGCTATATGGCGTCAGCGTAAGGCTATACTTGAACTTCTAGTTCTGTAACATCTGTGTCCATATCTTGAAACACAAGTTCATCAAGATTTGGCATGGGGGACTCAGCCCAGCCAAAAGTTTGAGGATAAAAAGTCTTTGGCTCTCAGTTTTCTATTTCTATAACATTTTCACTGACTGAGAAACTTGTCCTTAGTTTTTCCAAAACTACAGGACTAATAGGTGCTGTATAGCAGACTATGGATTCAGAATAATCATTAGCTGTATCAACAACTAGTATATTACTGCTATAAACTGTATCAAAAGAATGAAGCAAAGAAAGAATATCAACTGAGGGATTTATAATGAAGACACCATCAGTGTTTGTTGCTGCATCAAATAGCTCTTCTGCTAAACAAAACATCTCAGAATCATCATCACGAATTTCAATTATCTCTGGAATTTCTTAAATATTTGCTGCTGTTGCTGCTACTTCTGGAGGAGCTTCTTCATAGAAAATCTCCCCTGCCTGGTTTCAGAGAGTCCTGAACCCAGGCCCCTAGAAGAAGAAGGGATAGAGGAGGAGGAAGCAAGTTAAGCAGATAAAAGAGAGATAAAAGCAGCTAGAGGGGTAGCAGCCTCATCTATTAGCTTCTTAAGAGAGGGAGTGATGAATTGAAGAAGATCTTTAACAATTTCAGAGAAATTTAGATAGAGAGGTTCAGGAGTAGATTAAGTATAGGTGGATTGGTGACTACATTTTTAACAGACAGATAATGATTGAGGGAAGTCTATATGTTGGAATTGTGGGAATGTAGATGGAATGTTGGATGGAAGATTGGATTGAGGGATGGAATCTGGTAATTGATCCTGAAGAGGTGAATGTTGTGGAGATGGTTGAGGAGATGGAGATAATAATAGATTGAAATTTGGTTGGGTAGAGGTGGATGGAATGTCATCAAGATGAGATGGAATTGGAGTTTGAGGAGGTGGAGATGGTTGTGTATCCTCATGGATATGAATTGGTGATTGTGGTTGAGATGGTGATTGTGTTGGTGAGACTGGATGAATGGAGGTAGAAGGTTGTTGAAGTGGAGTTGATGAAGGAAATATTGAATGTGGTGGAGATGGAGGAGCAGGAGCTTCTTCTGGGGTTGGAGAAGTGGGTGTTTCAGCCCTTGTGTCCTCTAAAGCAACACTAGAAGAGGAAGCCATGGAGGGCTTAGGGATAGTCCTCTCCCACCTGCCAAATAAGGAAGAGGTAAGCCTCTTAGAGGCATTAATGAAAATGGTCTGGGAGACCAATAACTCTAGAACATTTGCTTGGAGAAAAATTCCCAGAATCCTTCCAAAACTAACATCCTTCTTATTAATTTTCTTCTTGATTGAATCAAATAGAATTCCTCCCCAGTTCACTGACTTCTTGTAAACTAAGGCACACATCAGATGAAATTATTGCATGGAAATATGATCATGAGCAGAGTGTTTTCCTAACTACACTTTGCCAACAACATCTGCCAAGAATCTATATTCAATAGATCGATTTTTCTTAAGGAGCTGGTTAGGGTTTCCTGTAGTATGACCTAACCTTTCTAGCATTTCATCAAATTCACTGCTAGATAAATCTATTTCATCTATACCATTAACAAACTCAAAAACTTTAGTCAAAATTTCTGGAGAGAGAGGAACCTGGTGTCCTGAAATCGTTCCAACAAGAACTGGAGTTTCCTGAATCTTTGTTGTGAAAACACATTCTTTTATCTCTATTACTGGAAGTTTAATCCTGGTTGTCATAAGTTTCCGTAACTGCTGAGTCTTAAAAAGCTATAGGAGGTTCTAGAAGACTTGATCTGAATGGTTGAAGGAATCGATGTCAATATCGAAGCCAACATCGATTTTCATTCCGGAGAGAGTCGCTGCCGAAATCGCCATTACCTGTAATATCA
This sequence comes from Platanthera zijinensis, assembly GCA_039513925.1. Classification (NCBI taxonomy): domain Eukaryota; kingdom Viridiplantae; phylum Streptophyta; class Magnoliopsida; order Asparagales; family Orchidaceae; genus Platanthera; species Platanthera zijinensis. Next base: position 132,432,858 of record CM077079.1, on the reverse strand, counting down.
AAAAATCAAGTGCAAAAGAACTGGAAAGCGCAGGATGAAGTTCGATGAAAATCGTATTATAAGTTTTCATAAGGTGAAACGACGAACTCCGTCCTGCGGAAAAGGAAAGCTTCAAACTCAGGTCGACGAAAAAATTCCATGAGGAAATAATAGCGTCGATCTTAGTTTGAAGAGGGGGAAAATAGTTCGTCGTTCTCAGGTCGACAAAATATTTTCTGAAGCAAGATCGTCAATCTCCGTTCGATGAAAATGACTTCACAAAGAGATTTCGTCGATCTTAGGTCGACGAAAATTCTCAATAAGAGTTCACAGATCGTCGATCTCCGTTCGACGAAATGTGATCAATTCTTCGACCTTGGATAGAAATCAAATTTAACTTCTCCATTAATTATACCTAGCTGATTCAAGAAGAACATATGTTTATTTTCATCCAACGGTTTGGTGAAGATGTCTGCTCTTTGTAAATCAGTAGAGATAAAGACAAGATTAATTTTATTTTTTCCCACACAATCTCTAATGAAATGATGTCTAATTTCTATATTCTTGGTCCTACAATGATGCAATGGATTTTGTGCAATGGAAATTGCACTGGTATTATCACAAAATATAGTTGAATTATTTAGATTGAAACCATAATCTAGGAGTTGGTTTTGAATCCACAAAATTTGCGAACAATAACTGCCAGCTGCTATATATTCAGCTTGAGCAGTTGAAGTTGAAATAGATGTCTGTTTCTTACAAAACCAAGACACAAGCCTATCATAAAGGAATTGGAATGTTCCTGATGTGCTTTTCTTGTCAACTCTATATCCAGTAAATTCAGCATCTAAGAATCCAGTTAATTCAAATTCTGACTCAATTGGATACCAGAGTCCTAGATTTGGACAACCCTTTATATATATAAAAAATTCTTTTTAGTTAAATGAGGTGAGATTCTTTAGGGTTCACTTGGAACCTAGCACAAAGACATGTAACAAACATTATTTCTGGCCTACTAGCTGTGAGATACAACAAGGACCCAACAATAACCCTATATGTTTTCTGATCAACTGGCTTGACCTGTTTATCAGGGTGTTTTCATAGCTGAGGCATCAGACATGCCAAATCTCTTAACTAGCTCCTTACCATATTTAGATTGGGAGATAAAAATGCCATCAGGGGATTGCTTCACTTGAAGACCAAGGAAGTAGGAAAGCTCACCCATGCTACTCATTTCAAACTTGGAATGCATTAGGTCAGAAAACCTTTTGCATAGTTTGGAATCAGTAGAGCCAAAAATGATGTCATCTACATATATTTGTACTAGCAAAATTTTATCTTTATGATGCCTAAAAAATAAAGTTCTATCTATAATGCCCCTAGTGAACTTATGAGCTAAAAGAAAGCTAGCTAAGGTCTCATACCAAGCTCTTGGAGCTTGCTTTAAACCATAAAGAGCTTTATGCAATTTAAAAACAAAAGAAGGATGAGTTGGAGAGATAAAACCTAGTGGTTGCTCCATATAAACTTCCTCCTTGAGTTCACCATTGAGAAAGACACTCTTGACATCCATTTTATAGACTTTGAATTTCTTGAATGCTGCATATGCAAGAAATATCCTGATAGCTTCCAGCCTTGCAACAGGGGCAAAGGTCTGATCATAATTAATTCCTTCCTCCTGAGTATAGCCTTGAGCTACCAATCTTGCTTTGTTCCTTACAATAGCTCCTTGTGCATCCAATTTGTTCCTGAAAACCCATTTAGTTCTAATGACTGGGTAGTCTTTTGGTCTTGGAACTAAATCCCAAACTCTGTATCTCTCAAACTGAATTAGCTCCTCTTGCATTGCAATAATCCACTGGGGATCTTGCTCTGCATCTTTTATGGATTGAGGTTCAATCTGAGATATGAAGAAAGCATGCATCAAATCTTGGTTGAGTTGATGCCTTGTTTGCACACCAACTGATATGTCTCCAATCACTTGAGATATGAGATGATCTCTAAGTGTGACAAGATTAATAGGAGGAGTTGGTTCATCAATAGCGTGGGGAATTAATTCCTCTTATGGAATTATGTTAGCTGTTGTTGGTTCAACTGTTCCAATTATTTCTTCTTCACTCTCTTCATCAATCTGTGGAGAGGGATGCAATATAACTTCTTGGGTGAGGTTTAAGTCATCCAATTTCTCACACAGAAGGGGTACTTGCAAAGTATTTCTGGTAGAAGAATCCTTCTCCTTATAAAACATGTTAGCTTCATCAAAAGATATATGTACAGATTCTTCCATTTTAAAGGTTGATTTATTAAATACCCTAACGCTTTGCTTACCAGGGAATATACAAGAAAAATTCCCTCTGTAGCTTTGGCTTCAAACTTTCTAAGATGTTTCTTATTGTTATTGTGAATGTAACATTTACAACCAAATACTCTAAAATAATCTATTTTAAGTTGCTTCCCTTTGAGCAATTCATAGGGAGTCTTGCCCTTAAGTTTATGTATTAAACTTCTATTCAGAAAAAAATTTGTTGTGCTTACATCCTCTGCCCTAAAGGATAGGGGAAAGTTAGCATCTGCAAGCAATGTCCCTGTAGCTTCAATAAAGGTTCTATTTTTCCTTTCTGCTACCCCATTTTGTTGAGGAGTTCTAGGAGCAGAGAAGCAATGCCTGATACCTTCTTTCTCACAGAATTCTTACATAAGAAGAGATTCAAACTCAGTACCATGATCATTTCTGATCAATGCAACTAGAGTAGAGTACTCAATCTTTATTCTCCTAAGAAAGTCTGTAAGAAATTTAAAGTTATCTTACTTGTTTCTCAGAAAGAACACCCATGTGAATCTAGAGAAGTCATCTACAATAACTAGAGTGTAAGATTTTCCTCCCAGACTTTATACAACAATGGGTCCAAAAGATCCATGTGAAGCAAATACAAGATTCTGGGTGAATCACTCTTATTAATTGATTTAAAACTATTTTTAGTTTGCTTGCCTAACTGACAAGCCCTGCAGAGACATTCCTTCTTGTAGGGGCCAGAAGGCAATCCTCTAATAAGGTTGTCCCTATATAGTTTATCAATATTTCTTAAATTTGCATGTCCTAGTCTTTTATGCCATAATTCATTTGTATTAATAATCTTATTAAATAAGCAAATCTCTAAACTAGCTGACTTAAAATTTACTATATATATGTTGCCAATTCTAGTTCCTGTTAAAACAATTTCCTTTGAATTAGAAGAAATAATGCTTTAAGGCCTTACAAAATTTTCAATGTTTACAATACCAAGGTGGTTTACAAACAACGACATAGAGGCCGAGCACGCATAAACAAGTAATAAACGCTTCACTTTGCCTTCAACAGTTGGTATAACACAAAGATGCTTCAGCCTGCTACTTCCTAATCGGCTCTCCCGCACCTGCACAAGGACAAACCACCAAGACGTGGCAAAAAAATCAGCAGTTAGTTTTAGCTGACCAATTTATAACGACCCTAATCCTCTATCAGGGCGACTGCGCTCCTTCCCTGTAGGTATACATCATGTATATATATTGGCATAAGAACGTGCAATTTAAGCACCATTCACCACAAATGTTGGCACGCACGAGCATACACCTCGTGCACTCAGGGCACATTATCAGTGTACTTGAATTCCCCATCCCACCATCATCCTAAGCATCAACAACTTAGACGGTAACATTTAAGCTATAATAGTCACACATAAACCAATGCTAATGACTCTCTCCGATACCCCCGACCGTATAAATTACCTTAGTCTATCTAGTCGAGAGACATAATGTGGGTGCAACTCAACCCTTTCTCATTACTCAAATCGCCATGCCATCAGGATGTCGGCATGATGCGGGTCGGCCTCCCCTTTCCCGTATACAAAATACATAATCGTGTTATGTTTCAAGACTGGTTCTCACAACCACTATAGTCAGGCACTCTAGGCTCTTAGCTCAGCATGCTACCCACCTTGTCTTATGGACACAGGCTTCAGAACCACAATCAAAAGCTCTCTTGGATATATCTCTAGTGGTAGCACTACCATCAGATGGTATCTGACAAAACAACATTCTTGTCCCAAATCTAGGTGTTTCCCAGAGAACATCTCTAGTACTCTTTGCAAAAACCTGCAATACCCCATGGCACTGGTTTGCAGCATCCTTTTCTTCTTCTTCTTCTTTCTTAAGGTCCAAGAGAAAGTGAGAGTGAAAGAGAGTGAAAGAGAAATTAGAAGTGAAATAATCGCCTCAACCTCTTAACAATCCTGGCTCTAAGCTCAGCCACAAGATCCCTAGGCCAAAACAAAAGAATGGACACAATTCAATCAGCCAACCTCTTTAAATTTACTACCACCGCGCAGTAGCATGTTATCATCTGGTAGTAGCTTAGGCGGCGACGGTCTTATCCAGCACCTCTTTGCTGCTTAATGAATGCCTCAAAATCACTTGATATGTGGCATGCTATCGTTAACGGTATCATTATCGCCTGGTGGTAGCAACTCGATGCAACTATTTGTTCTTTATGTCAACAACTCGATGCCACTGGCTATTCTTGATGCCATCAACTCGATGCCCACTACCATCAATAGAACCTAGCTAATGTCGGGTGGTAGCTTCCAGTAAAAAAAACATTTGTTGTTTTCAAATATGGGAAACTTGAGGTGTTATATCTCCCAAGCCCAAAATCACTACCTTTGTTTACACAATTTTAAGCCTCTAAACTTTCTTTATTGATTCACCCCCACTATATAGTCACCAATGGCAAAAAGCCAAACCAAATTACACGCTTAAAATCTTGAGATTGAATATTAAAAAAATTAGGTTCTATGTTTGTGATATGGTGAAAAGACAAAAAGAAAGAAAACTTTTTATGGGTGATTGTTTGAAAACGAAAAAATGGGCTAAACAAAATTTCAAAATTAAATTTAAAAAAGGAAAAATTATGAATGAAGAAAAATGAAAAAAATGGTAAGGGTTTTTAAGAGTGCTCCCCTTAGCAAAACTTAACTATGGGGGTACCACACTTTTATCTCTTTGGTTGTTATTTTTCTCTTAACTCAAAAATATTATGGTTATTTGTGATAAACCCTTATGTTTACCTTTGTCTTACCTCATCCTTAAACCCATGCCTTACGTTACATCCTACATAAGTCCTAAAAATGCGTAGAGCTGGTTAGCATTAAGTGTAGTGGAGAAGGTTCGATATTGATGGATTTGTTTGGAGGCCCCGAGCATCGATGTTGAGTAATTTAAATCTTAATAAACACGGTACTTTCTCCCTCTACTTAACTTTAAGATATAGCATTGACACATTTAAAAAGTAAAAATAAATAACTCAAACACATTTTTTGAAAAATTCATAATCTATAACGTATGCCAAGAAGGTTTTTCAGCTAGAATATCTACGAATGCCGACATGCGACTTCACATTTCACTCTTTGGTTTTTGAAACTCAACTAAGCATTAAATTTTCCTACACTTATAAATAATGGTTAACTCGGGACGAGCAAATGAGTAAGTATGGGGGTATTTGATAGAGCTTTATTTATCTTTATTTTAGTTAGTATTTTGTTATTTAAATAATTAATTAACATTTTTTTATTTTAATTATAATCTAAAATGTGTTCTGTTACGGTTACAGAATAAACTAGACTGGCTATCACAATTTACTGTAAACTGGCAGGTTTAGGAGCAAAATAGAGATGATTATGCAAAAAATTCAAATTAGGCGCCCCAATCACGGTCATGTACTTAGGGCATGACCTAGTATGACACCCAGACCCGCCCCTCGATCCAAATTTTAGTTGCCAGGTCATTTAAATTTACATGCCTAAGAGTCACACCCATGGATAGGAGGTGTGACTCATAAGTCACGCCCATGAACCTCCTCCCAAACCGCTAGTAGCCTCCTAGCCATCACGCCTCTAACACGCCCGTGAACTCCAAGGTAATGCCCATGTAAATCATGAGGATCAACCATTACACGCCAAGCCCACCAAAAGTTCATGTTATAAGCTGAATAATAGAAGGCATGCCCCAGGTCATGGGCATGACCCATGGGCATGACCCAACCGTAACGCTCCAAATTAAATCCAGGTTACTCCTGCACCACCTTAACCATTTATGCCTGAGACACTCCCCAAGGTCACGCGCATGACTAGGGGGCGTGTAACCTATACTTTTTCATCAATATAAATCAGCTCCTCCAACCAGCCAGGGATCAAATTTTGTAGTCCAAGTTGTAATTTTCTACATTGTTCTAGCTATTTTAATACTTCTTGTACTCTTTCTTTCATTCAAGTTTAGTTATCTTGCACTTTTCCTTAGCTTGTAAAAATTTTAACCCTTTTCAATTGAAATAAAATTTTAGTCTTTTCCCCTTACTCTCTTCTCTTTTTCATCACGACTTATTCTTATGCTAATTATTCCTCAATCTCCAGAAGTATCTAATTCTTGTAGTACTCGATCGTAATTACCCGATGATGAAGTAATGTTGTTATGATTTAGAATTTATTTTCTCAAATTTATTGAATGCTTACAATTTACCTTTGATCAAATTATTGAGGCTATATATTTGATATATAGTTTTTTATTTGTTTTTGTTCATTAGTTAGCCGAGAGGCTCGTAAGATGAATCGATCGCTCATAGGTAAAAAAGAGTAGAATGCAACCCTTGGGAGAGGACAACGTAACTCTTCCAGATTGGAGTTTGTTGAGACCGAGCGGTCTGTCGGTTGAGACCGGGCGGTCTGGCGGTCTGGCGTTCTGGCGGTCTGGCGTTCTGGCGGCTTGTCCTAGCAATTTGGTAGCCGGGTTGGAGACCGGGCGGTCTGGCAGTTAATCTTGTGGTCTGAGTGGTCTGGGGACATTGGCCGGCTATCTTCCTCTTTGTAGTGGCCGTGCGGTTAGTCTAACCGTGCGGCTTGTGCGGCTTGTATAGTTTCTTGTTCTTGTAATTATTAGTCCCACATTGCTTATTTGTAATCTCTTTTCTCTCCTCCATTCTATAAAAGGGAGGTCATACCTTTGTAATGGTTTTCTTTTTGGATAATAAAACTTTCAATTATTCAAAGTTCCGGCTTGTTTTTAGTTGTTTGCTCGCTACTTTCACGTGGTATCAGAGGACTCGATTTTCTCCTCGTGATTCTGTGCGCCATTTCTGACCGCGCGACCTGTCCTCGTGGCTTGCTTCTTCTTCTCGCGACCTGTCCTCGCGGCTTGTTTCTTCCGCCTGCTTGCGCCCTGTTCGCGCGGCTTCTTTCTCTTCTTGTCGTTGCCCTTTGTGTGCGCGACCTCTTTGTTTATCCCGTCTTCTCGCTACGACCTGTGCTTTGTCGCCGCGCTCTCCTTTCTATCTACTCCTTTTCTTTAGTTGCCTCGGCATGTTTGCCTTGTGCACCTTGCTTGCCTCCCAACAGACTTTTCTCTATTCGCGAGGTCTTCGCCATCTTCTGTTCGTGCGGGGTGATTTTTAGCCGCTCGACTTCTTTCCCTCTGCTTGGTTCTGCAGCTTGGTCGTGGCTTTTCTGGCCACTGGTGTCAATCATCGTGACTGCTTCTGATCTCTTTCTCCTCCCCGCTGTGATTTCTCCCTGTTCGCGCGGTTTCTTCCTTGTATAGGCGGCCCCTCTACCCTTCTTCCTTTGCCGCTCTATATCTCTTCGTCCCCACGACCGCTTTGTCCACCTTTTCCTCCATCTCCACAGATCTTATGCAATGGAATCTCCGCCTTGGTCATGCTCCTCCACGTCTTATTAGTCAACTTCTGCCCCAACTTCCTCCACAAAGTCCTCCCCTCAACTATGAGGCATGTCAGCTTGGAAAGCATCACCGCTCCTCCTTCCCTCCAAAGCACGTTCGTGGATCTACCCGTCCGTTTGATCTCATCCACTCCGATGTTTGGGGTCCTTCTCCTACCCTTACCGTTTGTCGGGGTAGTTCATATTTTATCACGTTTATTGATGATTTCTCTCGCTGTACGTGGGTGTATCTGTTAAAAGATTGCTTTGACTTATTCTTTATATGGACGTCCTTCTATCTCAAGATCAAAACTCAGTTTAATGTTTATATTAAGGTTTTTCGATCTGATAATGCCAAAGAATATATCAGTCATGACTTTTCTACCTTCTGCATGCAAAATGGGATTATTCATCAAACTAGTTGTGTCTATACTTCACAACAAAATGGTATAGCAGAACGCAAAAACCGTAACCTCCTCGATGTCGCTCGCTCCTTGATGACCCAGATGCATGTTCCTCGCTCCTATTGGGGATATGCTGTTCTCCTTGCCTACTACCTTATCAATCGCATTCCCTCCACAGTTCTCCACGAAAAACCCCCATTCTCCATTCTGTATCCGGGCAAGGAGCCTTTTCCTCTCCCTCTCCAAATCTTTGGGTGCACTGCCTTTGTGCATGCTCCATCTACCACCCGTGATAAGCTCTCCCCTCGCTCCACCAAATGTGTCTTTATGGGGGCACTCCACCACTCAGAAAGGCTATTGTTGCTTTGATCCCATTCTTCGTAAGCAGTTCATCCCTGCTGACGTCACCTTCTTCGAGAATACCTCCTACTTCTCGGATGCCTCCTCTCCTCTTCCCCCAGCTTCTAATTCTCCTGTTGTTCCCTTCGTTCCCTTGTCTCCTACTATGATATCCAACCCTACACCGTCTCCGCCTCTCTCTCCCTCTTCTCCGCCACCGTCTCCCTCATCTCCGTCGCCATCGCTCTCTACTCTCGGGCCAGCTCTCTCTGCCACGGATGCTCCGGATGTCGAGGGACCCGCTGACCTGGATCTTCCTATAGCTCTTCGCAAAGGGGTGCGGACATGTACCATACACCCCCTTGCTGCTATTATTTCATATGATCGTCTTACCCCTTCTTGCAAGGCCTTTGCACTGGCTATCTCTGCCACTGCCACACCCCGCTCCTACTACGAGGCTCTTGCTATTCCTCATTGGAAGATGGCCATAGATGAGTAAATGGTGAACCTAACTGAGCGGGGTACCTGGACTCTTGTTTCTCACCCTTTGGGCACTTATTTGGTTGGCTGTCGCTGGGTATTCGTTGTGAAGTTCCGTCGGGATGGCAGTGTGGATCGATATAAGGCCCGCTTAGTCGCCAAAGGCTTCACTCAGACTTATGGGGTTGATTACTTCGACACATTCTCTCCAGTTGCTCGTCTCAGCACCATTCGGGTTCTTCTCTCTGTGGCTGTCAACAGGGATTGGCCAATTTTTCAGCTGGATGTCAAGAATGCCTTTCTCTATGGTGACCTTCAGGAAGAGGTTTACATGGAGCAACCTCCTGGGTATGTTTCTCAGGGGGAGACACGAGTATGTCATCTGAAGAAGGCCATCTATGGCCTAAAGCAAAGCCCTCGGGCTTGTTTTGACAAGTTCAGTGGCATTATTGCAGCCATTGGTTTTGCACGAAGTTCAGCCGATCACTCCTTATTTATTCGCAAAACCTCCTCTGGTATGGTGATTCTTGCTGTATATGTGGATGATATTCTTCTGACTGCCGACGACTAGGCTGGGGTTGCTTTAAAAAAGAAACACCTCCGGCAACACCTAGTCACTAAGGATATGGGCTCTCCAAAATACTTTCTGGGGATTGAGATTTCTCGGAAGCCCAACTCTTTAGTTCTTTCCCAACAGAAGTATGCTCTTGATTTGCTAAAAGAGGCAGGGTTGACTGGTGCTAAACCTGCCAGATGTCCCATGGCTATTGGGGAAGACAAAACTTGGACAGATGACTCGCCTCCTCTATCTGATTCTATGAGGTACCGGTGTCTGATGGCCAAACTCATTTATCTCACAGTGACAAGATCCGATATCTCTTATGCTGTAGGCAAGGTTTGCCAATTCATGCAAGCTCCTAGGGAGTGTCATCTACAGTCTGCCCTGAGGATATTGGAGTATGTTAAAGTAGCTCCAGGGAAAGGACTGCTTTTTCAGAAGCATGGTCATTTGAGGGTTGAAGTGTACTCAGATTCAAACTATGCTGATGATAAAGGAGATCGCAAGTCAACATCGGGTTTTTGCACATTTGTTGGAGGAAATCTTGTGAGCTAGAAGAGCAAGAAATAGTCTGTGGTCTCCAGATCTAGTGCAGAAGCGGAATATCGTAGTATGGCATCAACCACATGTTAGTTAAAATGGTTATGGGCTCTCATGCTTTACCTAGGAGAGGTCTACAACTATCCTCTTCCTATGTTCTACGACAACAAGGCTGCGATATACATTTCCAAAAATCCGGTCTTTCATGAGAGAATAAAACACATAGAGGTCGACTGCCACTTTATTCGAGAAGAGATTTTGAAGAAACAGATTTGTACTCCGTTCGTCACTTCTGACAATGAGTTGGCAGATGTCTTCACCAAGCCGGTGTCCGCTTCTTTGTTTCATATTTGCGACAAGCTGGGCATTATTGATATTTATGCTCCAGCTTGAGGGGGAGTGTTGAGACTGAGCGGTCTGTCGGTTGAGACCGGGCGGTCTGGCGGTCTGGCGGCTTGTCCAAGCAGTTTGATAGCCGGGTTGGAGACCGGGCGGTCTGGCGGTTTGTCTGACAGTCTGAGCGGTCTGGGGACATTGGCCGGCTGTCTTCCTCTTTATAGTGGCCGTGCGGTTAGTCTAACCGTGCGGCTTATGCGGCTTGTGCGGCTTATGCGGCTTGTATAGTTTCTTGTTCTTGTAATTATTAGTCCTACATTGCTTATTTGTAATCTCTTTTCTCTCCTCCATTCTATAAAAGGGAGGTCATACCTTTGTAATGGTTAACTTTTTGGATAATAAAACTTTCAATTATTCAAAGTTCCGGCTTGTTTTTTAGTCGTTTGCTCGCTACTTTCACAGAGTTAAATCCAATAGCAGGGTTCCTAACCTAAAGCAAGTATTAGGCGATGTGATTTGAGAATGAAAGTTTGATCAATACACCTAATCTTAGTTGAGCCTAATCCTCAAAAGTGGAGTGTTCATACTTTGAGAACATCCACGATCAAAGCCTCTTTAACAAGAGAATTGAATTTCTATTTATTTCCATTTTTCTTAGTCCAAGGTGATTCAAAGATAGGGTACTAGTTTTTTAACCATAGTTTTAATCTAGTGGCTCTAATTGACTTTTTTTGTAAGTCAAACACGTATCCAAGCCAGCTTTAATTATTTGTGCAAAGTGCAATAATGACTCTATCGATGATAATTTGAAATCTGCGAATCAGCGTATCTGGATGATTGTGATGCAGTCTGGTCGATCGATTGGATATATAGTCGATCAGTTTGAAGTCTGCCTGATGATGTAACACCTCCACTTGTTAGAAGAAATATAATAGAGGGTCCGGCCGGGGCCCCACACTATATTCCATAAATAGACGGCGAGATTATAGTTTAACATCACAGACTACTCGCATCCTAACCTAGAGCATGCAAACAAAAGCTTTAAGGTTACTTGAACTCAAAGTCATTTTAGTGTCCACAATATATAAACTACCATTTATATATATAAAGCCTAGAAATGTACACAAAGGTTATGGCCTTAAGGCCTTACTATTATATTTGACTAGTGTGGATTACAAACATCGGCACGCAGGCTAGCCACACATGAAAACGGTAAATTTCTTCATTTGGCCTTCAAGGGCAAACATATCAACAACATAGGCTTTAGCCCGCTATTTCCCGCTCCCTCTTGGCTCTCCAGTACCTGCACGAGGACATTCCACCGAATTGGTGGCAAACAAGACAACTGTCAGCATTCAGCTGACTAATTTTTAACGACCCTACCCCTTTCTCGGGGCAATGGTATTCCTTCCCTGCAGGAATAGCATTTTCGCAAGCAGATATATCACAAAACGTGCACTCACGCACAGTTCAATATATCACAAACGTCGGTCGCACGACCCGACGCTTCGTGCACTCAGGGCATATTATTGATGTACCAGAAAACCAGGGTTCCACCATCGTTCAAAGGTCCAAGACCCAACGATAAATATTGAGCTTTCATGCTCCACGACCCACTGCTGGAGACTTAAGTCTTGATGGAGCACAACCCAAGAATCTCATTATGTGATCCTAATGAACGCCATTAACTTAGGCACTCAAGTTATACAACCATAATGTGGATACAGTTCAGCCCTTTCACGTTGCTAAAATTGCTAGTTCAATGTCTAGACTGACGCGGGTCGGCTTCCCCTTGTCCGTTCGGCTCGATGGACTTTAAGAGCTTGTAGCTCACAATAGCCATAATGTCCTCCAAGGACTTACTTCACAATAAAGAAGGGAGTTAGTTCCAGTGTTCATAACGTTTGCTTGGCAGGGCCAACAAAAGTTCTCTTTTTGCGCCCAAACTCAACCCAAACCCTGCAACATCTTGTAGTGCCAGAAACACTGGTGTTTCCATGGAATACAACACATGAATTCCTAGGGTGTTTTCCTGGAACTCCACTCCAGTACTTCCCGTTAGTCCACTTCACAGGAACAACCCACTGACTCTACAAAATACTCATTTATACGTGGAGTCTTCTCCAGTTCGCAAAATAAAGCATCACCAATCGAGACCAACCCGTCCGAATGGGCTTCACACAGCATGCCTATTACGTACTACACATTTTCGGATTTATATGCAAAACTTACTAGGGATTACAGGAATCAACCCAAAGGAACTCCCTCAATTCTCTACCTATTGGTGGGAGATTCCATGCACATGCCAAAATAAGGACTTCACATGTCCAAGAAGGAAGGTCGTTACCCTTGGAATTCTCTTCGGAGCCATTGTAATATCCCTCAAAAAATTAGACCCCCTAGGAGTGGTTTTGTCATGACTAGGCAATGATAAAACTCTAGAAAGCCCAAGAAGACCAAGTGAACTAGGCTCAAGGTGGAAATCACTGTAACATCCCTAGCCGATCCAACGTGGCAGTGCCACGGCTCCGCTCTAGGCGATGCTACCGGGCTGCATCCCAAGCACCCCAACCCCTCTCCCTCCACAGGCGGGTTGTTGGTGGCCACAGCCTCCCTTTGATGAGCGAACTCGACAGTTAAGTTGGGCCGTACGGGGACTTCCCAGGAGGTCACCCATCCCAGTACTACTCTCGCCCAAGCACGCTTAACTATGGAGTTCTTTCAACCTTCATCACCAATTGAGCTGTGCGCCCTAGACTTTGGTAAGAGATGGGAAGATTATATATTTCTTGTCGAATTTGCCTTTAATAATAGCTACCAAGCGAGTATTGGTATGGCACCATTTGAGGCGTTGTATGGTCGTAAATTCCGTACACCGTTAGCTTGGGCAGAAGCAGGCGAATCTAAGCTGAGTGGGAAAAAGGAAGTCGAAGAAGCTACCTCGCTCATACGCTCTATTCGGGAGAGGCTACTGATAGCCCAAGATCGTCAAGCAAAGTACTACAATGCCAAACACCGGAACGTGGAGTTCGCGGTGGGTGATTGGGTATATTTGAAGATCAAACCCTTCAAAGGCGTGTCCAGGATTCGGCGTTTGAAAAAGCTAAGTCCGAGGTATCTTGGTCCGTTTGAGGTGGTGGAGCGAGTTGGGGAAGCTGCTTATCGACTAGCACTTTCAGCAGACTTGGGGGGATTACATGATGTATTTCACATCTCAGTCCTTCGTAAGGCGGTAAAGGATCCAGCTCACATGGTGGAGAATGATCGGGTACCGGTCGAGTATGGGCTAACGACGAGAGTTAGACCCATTCGGATCGAGGATCGAGCCGAGAAACAGTTGCGGAACAAAGTGATCGGGATGGTCAAGGTCCGCTGGGACATTTTTGGCTGTGACGAGCTAACATGGGAGCGAGAGCAGACCATGCGAGCTGAATTTCCCGAACTGTTTGTATAAGCTGTAGACCGTGTACTTTATGTTATAACCAAGTTATCAAGTTATAGCATTGTTGGTTCTTGTTTTCTTACCGTGCAAATTTCGGGACGAAATTTTGTTAAGGGGGGGGGGGGGAGGATTGTAACACCCCAGAAATCTCAAAATGAGTTTTCAAACTTATTTGAGGTGCAGGCTGTTTGACACGGCCTGGGACACGGGCGTGTCCCAGGGCGTGTCGGGGGTACACGGCCTGGGACACGGGCGTGTCCCAGGGCGTGTTCAGGTTAGTCGACGATCGATAGTCGACGATCGTCGAGCCTGGGACACGGTCATCGACACGGGCGTGTCCCAGGGCGTGTCACGCAATTAAATTTCAAAAATGGCCTGTTCGAGTCAGAGAAGTACACGACCTTGAACCAAGCCGTGAACACGGGCGTGTCAGGTTGGACACGGGCGTGTCCGATGCCGTGTTCTGACCCGTGTACTGATTGCAGCTCGATGAGGCAGGAATGACACGGGCGTGTCTCAGGAATGACACGGGCGTGTCAGGTTCGACAGGGGCGTGTCGATGCCCGTGTTCTGGTAAATCTCAGTCGGTTCGAATACCGCGTGTGCCGCTTAAGGGTACATGGCCTGTGACACGGGCGTGTCACAGGCCGTGTCAGCCAAAAATTGGGTTTTTTGGGCAAATTGTGGCCGTTCAGATTTCTCTCTTTTGATCCAAGGGCTAAGGTGATTTCCTGGCTGGATTTAATTCGTGAAGGAAGGATGAAGAAGTCATTCTTCATTTTGCTTAAGGAAGAGAGAAAGAGAGAGGAGGAAGAAGGAGGAGGAGGAGAGCAAGCCACCGGCGGATTTCCCGTGGTCCGATTCGTGATCCGAAGCCGGCGTTGTGAAGGCAAGGCTGCTGCGGTTCTTTCTCACCGGCTAGTTTTCGATGGCTCCGAAGAGATCGATAAGGGTAACGATCTCCCTCCTTGGACATGTGAAGTCCTTCTTTTCTGCATTGCATAGGGAAAACCCTTCCCCGCGAGTGTGCGGTGGGTTGTGGTGTCCCTTGGGGTAGATATGTGAAGTCCCCTTTGTTAGAGGCCGGAATTGGAGTACGGCTCTAGGCATGCTATGTGAAGCCCATCTGGACATGGTCTGGATTGGTGATGCTTGTTTGCATATCGGAGAAGGCTCCGTGATTATGGCTTGTTTTGTCTTGTTCCTACCTGTTGCTTGGTGCAGCAGGAAGTACTGGATGATGTCCAGGAAATGAAGAGGGTTGGATGCAACTCTTGTGGCCGTGCGTTGCCACTTTATGAGCGGTTGAGCCGTTGGGCTGCAAATCGATGAAAAGGCAGATTGCCGAACAGGAAAGGTGAAACCGACCCGCGCCTATAAATAGCCATGGATACTTCCGTATTCGAGGTGGCACGACGACTTGAGCAACGGGGGGTGGCTGATCCGTACCTGTGTTAGGTCCGTCCGACTTGGAAGCCTGGTTATAGGTTTTGTTGGAGCGCCTAATGAGAGTCTTAGGCCCGCGCGCCGGAAAGACTAGAATGCTCAAATACCATGTAGATGGTGGTGTTGACCCTGGTATTCCGGTACACCAAGAATGTGCCCTGAGTGCACGGACTGTCGGGCCGTGTGGCCGATAGTTGTGATGGCTTGAATGTGCCTGCGCGCACATAGTTGCTATTTGATGATGCCATGCTTTGCAGGGAAAGAATGCTCATGCCCCGAGAAAGGGGTAGGATTGTTATAATTGGGTCAGCTGAATGCTGACCGTTGCATTGTTTGCCACCGGTTGGGTGGATTGTTCCCATGCAGGTGCTGGAGAGCCAAGTGGTAAGTGATGGGCTGAATCCCTACTGCTGTTGCTGCTGCTGCTGCGGCTAGCCCTTGAAGGCTAAGCGAATGTTTTGTTTGTTCTCTTTTACTCATGTATGGCCGGCCTGCGCGCCGAGGTTTGTAAATCATGTTGTATGTAAAGAGGAACTGTAAGGCCTTAAGGCCAAACCTTTGTGTACATTCCGTGGTGATATATAAAGGTGGTTTATATATTGGACATTCCTGTTTAGAGTTCAAATTTGTAACTTAAAGCTTCCGCTAGAATGCTCTGAGTTAGGATTCGTATGGTTTGGTATTATCCTGTGACCTCACCGTCTGTTTGTGGCATATAGTGTGGGGCCCCGGCCGGACCTTCTACTATACGTCATTTAACGGATGGGGTCGTTACAATCACCTTGGTCTACAGGTAGTAGAATCCCAATTACAATCCTAAGCATGACCTTTGGATTTTAACTTGGTTCCATGATCCCATCATGACACCTCTAACCCTAAGGGAGGCCAATATGTCACTACGGACCCATTGGGGTCAACCAATAAGAGGCCAAGATGACTCAAGTCCGGGAAGCGTCGAGTGAGTCGATAAGACTCGATGAATAGATCAGGTATCTACTTAGACAGGTTTTTGGGCTCAGGCGTTGAGTGCGTGGAGTTCACTCAACGCCATGGGCTGAAAGGCATTGAGTGCATTGAGTGCACTCAACTCCATCTTACTTAGAATGAATCTTGGGCTCGGGCGTTGAGTGCATGGAGTGCACTCAACGCTAGAGGCTGAATGACGTTGAGTGCGTTGGGTGCACTCAATTCCATCTTACTTAGAATGAATTTGGAGTTCGGGCGTTGAGTGTGTTGAGTCCACTCAATGCCATGGGCTGAATGGCGTTGAGTTCACTCAACGCCATCTTACTGAGAAAGGATTTTTTGGAATTATGGCGTTGAGTGAGTTGAGCTCACTCAACACCATAGACTGAATGGCGTCGAGTGAGCTCAAACGACATTGTACTTGGAATTTTTTTGAGAATTATGATGTTGAGTGAGTTGAGCTCACTCAACGCCATACACTGAATGGCGTCGAGTGAGCTCAAGTGAGCTGAGCTCACTCAACGCCATTGTACTTAGAAAATTCCTAGCTATTTAGGCGTTGAGTGTGGATGCTTGTCTCAATGCTTTTGCCTTAACGAAATTCTCGGCTCTATTTGCTGGTTCGGGTGAATAGGCTGAAACGAGATCTTCTCGGGAATTTCCCAAGATGGATTAATCGACTCGTTTATTTCATTAAGACTTATTTAAATGGTTCAGTAGTAGGGTGCCACATGGCAGACGGTTTAACCCAAGTTCCTCTTTAATGGAGGAGAGAGAAAAATCCCAAAGCCATGGTCAAAATTCGGCTTTCATGGCCATTAATGGCACTTGATGCCTTGGCCTCATTCCCCTCCCTTTTTATGGCAGGATTCAACTCCTCTGGGGAAGAGGAGGAGTTTCCAGCCATTTCCTGATTGGATTGAGCTCACATTCATCCCCCTCCTCCATGGCCGAAAAGCTCTTAAAGGGGCATTAATGGCCACCACCAGCTAGACCCCTCCCCTCCCCCATTTTATCATTTTAAAAGACTCACTGGACTTAGAGGAGCGGTTTCCACACAAATTAGAAGGAGTCGAGGAAGCCCATCGTGCAGTTGAAGAAATTGAGTGGCGCCACCACTGACCATGGCATCCCGGCGATCGACACGTCTCCAGGCCGCGAGCAAGGTCCTCCTCTACTCCTCTCTTCGTGGGCTAGATCCTTAGTATTTTAGGAGAGAAATAGGGATAAATTAAGCCCGATTGGAGAAGAGATTTTCTGAAATTTTCATAGATTTTCATGGATTTTAAAACTTGCGGGATCGTCGGAAACCACCCCTCCGGCGGCCATGCCGCCGCCCGGCTATAGCCCCCACCTCAATGGAGGTGGTGGTGGCGGTGGCCGGTAGGGAGGGGGATGGGAGGAATGGAAACAAGCTCGGGATAGGCTACAGGTTGGGTGAATCCCGGCCTTTGGCTGGAGGAAGAAGAAAGCCAGGAGCCCCACGATTGTGCTTTAAGATGTGTGCTGGTGATATTTTATTAATTCTTGATTTTGAGTTTTCTGTCTCCTAATACCAGTCACTTTAGAAAATTAATGCCAAATACTTAGAGGCTCTATATGAGGAAATCGTCAACATATAATTTTTATTCCTATGGGTCTACTTTATTTTAAAATTAATTTGGGACAATTTGGTCGACTGGTTTGACCAGGGCACCCATTTTGGTGGGGTCTATACCTAGGTCTAGAAAGGAATTAAAAAGAGTGCCCCCACTTCATACCTTGTCCAAATGACTTGAAATTTTGACATGTAGTCACCCTTATCTATATCTAGGTCCTGTCCAAAAATGATAATTTTTGGGGATAATCTTCCTATAGTTTTTGTAATTATTTAATAAACCATGATTAAATTAATGAAGGGACCAAATGACCTCCAAACCCTCCCAAATTTTGGTGAGTGGTCCTTGGGGTCATCTTAAGGCTATGGATATAATTTCATTTCATTTGGAGATGATTTGGCTTGAATTTTTGCAAACCTTAGCCTTCCATAATAAGGGTAATTAGGTCAAAAGTGCACTTGAGGTTTGAGTGGTCAAACACCTCAACAAAGGTTGGGATTTGGGCCACTTGTTTGGCATGACATATAACACCCTCATATGGGATATGGGGTGGATTGGGATTGAATTGCCTTAGGACCCAAGTTCAAATTTGAAGGATCAAGCGCATACCCAACTGCACCAAAAGCCCTGACTGTTGGAGAGGGCGCTACTTAATTTTTTATATAAGTAGCAAAGCGCCATAGGTCAAGTGAAGGAACGCCGCACCCAACAATCCCCCCCGGCGTCCAGCACAACCCGTCGGCTCAGAGGTGTGGTTATCACATGGCCCACATGGCTCAGAGGTGGGGTTACCACATGTCCACGGTTTGTCTGACCCGCCGGACCCACACATGTAGAAGGGAAAAATCAGGATTTAATAGCGCCCCCCCGGTCTTGAACCTGTGACCTCCTCTGATACCAATTGAAGGATCAAGCGCATACCCAATTACACCAAAAGCCCTGACTGTTGGAGAGGGCGCTACTTAATTTTTTATATAAGTAGCAAAGCGCCACGGGTCAAGTGAAGGAACGCCGGACCCAACAAAACCTATGTTTGGGCTTTGGGGGTTTGAGAAGGGCATATGGCAAATGACCTTGAAATGATTTGAAATTTGGTGGAGAGGACTCTAGGGTAGTTAGAGTCCTCTGGTAGAAATCTTATTGTATTTAGTGAGGGTTAAACCCCTCAAAGCTCTAACCCTAATTTAGGACACAAACCTTTAAATGGTAAGTTGGATAATCAAGGTATTGTTAAAAGTTGTAAAACTTGGGTGGTGTAGTCATAAGGTCAGTAAGAGCTTTTGGTAATTATATTGGGAGATTTGGAAGCATATTTTTAGTATCTCCT
Source organism: Platanthera zijinensis (assembly GCA_039513925.1). Classification (NCBI taxonomy): domain Eukaryota; kingdom Viridiplantae; phylum Streptophyta; class Magnoliopsida; order Asparagales; family Orchidaceae; genus Platanthera; species Platanthera zijinensis. The sequence goes on along the minus strand of CM077079.1, from coordinate 132,413,700 downwards.
TTGTAATGCATGTATTAGCCTCTATTACTTATTTGGTTATTATAACCTCAATGTTCCTTGGAATGTTTTGAAATTGAGTCAGAGAAAGTTTTAGACCATTATACTCTACATGAATTTTGTTATAATTTTTAGATGTATATTAACAGTACATACTTCACAAGCTCATCAAAATGAAAACTTGTTCGATAATTTATTCAGAGCTCATTATTTGTTGTAAAATTGGGAAACTTGATCAGTAGTGTTACTAGGTCAATATGCTTATTTGAAGATTTTTTTACAATTTTTAGATGAATAATTACTGTACTTAGTTCATTAACCTGTTAACTTGGATAATATGAGAAAATCAAGTTTAGAGTTTATTATTCACTGATAAATTATGAAACATGACATGGAGTGTTTATATTTCTTTATGATCATCCCTGAATTTTCTCAGAATTTTTGGAAGTATATTGGCAGTACTTGTCTCTTTAAAATGATTAATGTAGGTTGTATTTAAAATTAGATTTAGGGGCCTAAACCTTACTGGAAAATTGGGAGACTCTGATTTTACTATTCAATAGTCATCATGTAATTATCATAAATTTTGTAGAGCATTTTAATGTATAAAAGGGGTACTTCATGTTCAAACATGGGTCTTGGATTACTTAGGAAAAATTAAATAAATTACTAATTAAGTTAGGAAAATTATGAACTTCTGGATTTAGGCTAATCAGGCATGGTAGACCCCCAATAACTATCATAGGGATATTGGATGATAATTTTGAGTACCTCCCATTGTATACATCATATAGCCTAGGATGGTCTGCGTTTAGTAAAAACTACCGAAATCATAATAAGGTGCAGAATGAACTTAGAGAATTTGGGATATTAGAATACTGATTTGGAAATGTGAATGAATGCATCTTTAGTAGTAAAGATGAGGAGAGGATAGTTGACTAATGTTAAGAGGTGCTCGGGGACGACGAAACATCGTTTTCCCCGTGGAGAGAGAGAAAGGTCAAAACACACTAGGATTAGATCCAAGGTAATAATGAGGGATTGGGAATCGGGTTTTAACCAATAACAATAAGTGGCTTGCGAAAGGGAGCTTTGGGCTTTAGCCCATCATAGTTCCTAGTGCCCTTTGAGAGCCCTTCACGGGGTATGCCGGGGGCAGTCCTGGGCTAACCTAAAATGTAGGTAAAACTGAATTGCAAGAGTAACTAGCATAATTAGGGGTTCACTTTCACTCACCTCGATGTCTCAGGATGTAAGGTTGGTTCACACAGGTTGTAGGCCCAGGGATTTTGGGGATGGGCAGGTTGGCCCGGCGAGCTTTGGCTCGATTGTTGGTTGTGACGGACGGGATGGTCCGGGAGCTTTGGCTTGATTGTTGGTTGTAACGGACGGGATGGTCCGTGGAGCTTTGGCTCGGTGGATAATACATTAATATTTCATGTACATAAGATATAAGGTGGTGGGTCTTCGGTTTTGGAGGGTCGATACACCAATGCCAATACGTCGACTCGGCAAGTGAGGTTTAGCACTTCACCATAAAAGTTCAGTGCGCCAGCCGGCAAGAGTACGTAGGTGTTCTGCTTAGTGCACCAACAAGGTATATGATAGGTTTGGCTGGTTATGTAATTACTGGTTTAGAGATCGGCGAGGCCCTACCCATTGCTTCCGTTTGCCATTACGGAGGTATTCTGGGTGGTTCAGCTCAAGAAAGGGGGAACTAAAGGTCTGTGTACACAGAGTCGAGTGGCTGTGTTGCACTTGCTTGTTCACATCATGTCATAATTGCATGTCATAGCATAACTATTGCATATAACCCTGGCGACTATTGTATAAAGTGGTATGAGACGCTTTATATAATAGGCCCTGCAAAACGACCCCTTGGTTTATAAGTTTGCGCGAGCGTGCTTATAAGTTAAGGTTTTTTATTCTATAAATATATATGTATGCCTGCTAGAAAACCGACACCCTATCGTATAAATTGGTATGAGACTTTTTATACGATAGGAGCCTTGCAAAAGATCCCTTGGCTTATGTGCTTTCATATAAGCTAAGGTTACTTATTTCTTGAGTAGCTTTTCTTACCTTTATTATTGCTATGTTTATACATGCTCATCAAACTGCTAGTCTAGTTCCGATGTCACCTGCATTTGCTATTCTCCACTATCATGTCTTCTCCTTTCTTCCTCCTCGCTCGGTCCCTAGGAGCCATAGGGAAAGGGGCGGGGGATGATAGGACTTAGTCTTTTAGACTAACGGTTTTCGAACCACATCATTTTAGGGGACCGTGGAGCCCAACATGGAGGAGAAGCCCCGGATGTCGGCACACTTGGAGATGGGGCAGTCTAGTACTAGAGTTCAGATTACTGGGACTGTGAGTCAAGATCTATAGTATGTTATTAGTTTTGCTTCTGCTATGAGAGATATATATAGTGAGGATTTTGATGTACCGAGCATGAGCCCTAACTTCTGTACTTTATTATATCTGTGGACACTCCCTTCGTGGAGAATATTTACTATATATGTGATTCTTGTCGACTTGCCTTTATTATATTACTACTGTCTTGTGATCGAATCGGCCGGCAGGATCGACGTTTTGTAGTGGAGACCTTTCCGAGTGTGAAGGTGTCACCGCAAAGCAGTGGTTCTGGGCCTAAGACCCCGGTGGTGTAAAAATAAAAAGGGGGGGGGGGTCTTACAGCCATGCCACAGCTTTTCTACATAGAGGGAAATGAGTGCCTTACTCTTTCCTATGCGGATCTAGCCTCGGATCCTGCTTCTGATGAGGAAATCTCCTTCAGCAACTCCACCAAGATCCACAAAAACCTTAGCTCCAGTCATGAGTTCTTTACTCCAGAACTGGGAGGAAATGAAGAGAGAGAGAGTGTGAGAGGGATATAACAAGTTCCTCCTCCCACTCCTCTATACAAGTGACCTCGGTTAAACCCCAACCACAGGATCCTTTCTTATCCTAAAGTTACAGTCACCATTTTAAGTTGCAAAGCCAACGCACCGCTTATCGGCCACTGTTACTCCAAACTCCATTCAACTTTCATCTAGCTGGTGCAAATAATCCAATATGGATGTATTCGTCGAACGCTGCTCAGCATTCATCAAATGCTGGTTGACCATTGTCGATTGAAGTGCATTAGCAACAACATCAATACGTTATGTTCGTCGAGCGCCGGCCCGACGTTCGTCGAGCGCCGGCCCGACGTTCGTCGAGCGCCGGCCCGACGGTCGTCGAGCGCCGGCCCGACGGTCGTCGAGCGCCGGCCCGACGGTCGTCGAGCGCCGGCCCGACGGTCGTCGAGCGCCGGCCCGCCGGTCGTCGAGCGCCGGCCCGCCGGTCGTCGAGCGCCGGCCCGCCGGTCGTCGAGCGCCGGCCCGCCGGTCGTCGAGCGCCGGCCCGCCGCTCGTCGAGCGCCGGCCCGCCGCTCGTCGAGCGCCGGCCCGCCGCTCGTCGAGCGCCGGCCCGCCGCTCGTCGAGCGCCGGCCCGCCGCTCGTCGAGCGCCGGCCCGCCGCTCGTCGAGCGCCGGCCCGCCGCTCGTCTTTATGCCTGTTTCTTCCTACACCTTTTTGGGGTGTTACATATGATGAGTTTAATTTATATAGGGTTTTACAGACTCATTTGAGCTCATTTTTATGCACTTGGACTCAACTTTTAGATCACTAAGGCTCATATTTTCTTAGTTCTATATTCACTCAAAAAAATGCACATTTTGCATATTGCGGTGTGAAATTGCGCTCTTTTCTGTCAAGGGTAAGCACATGGAGCTTCTTGTTGCTTATTTTTATTCTTATTGAAGTTTTGGACACATATGGTAGAGCCCAATCTCGTTTAAAATCTGGGTATTTTGCATGATGGTGTGTTTTTCCTTCACGCACAGGCGTTCTGCCCATGTGTTATCATTTATCGGCTTGATCGTCTTGATCACCAATTGTATGATTGTGTGAAAGTCCTTCACGCACTGGCTGTTTTTCCTATGTAAGATCATTGAGATGAAAATCGGTTCTCTGCTGCTGCTCGTGCGTTTTGGTCATGCACGATAAATTTCGACCATGCGAGAACTAATCGCATGAGCGACCTACAATGTCTAAATTTTTTATAAATTTTATTGGTCATGTGTTTCCTTCACACATGATTGAATTCACCTGTGTGAGAAGAAAATCACACGAGCTATGGCTTGGCCTTAAAATATTATGATCTATCTCGAATCATGCATTTTTGTTCGAGCGCGGTTGATGCGATCGTGCGCGAGGAAAAATTACACCGGCGGAACCTTGGCCTTGATTGAAATTTCTCGATAAATATCTCACAGTTTCAAATGTACGACTGCGTGTTCAACTATGCGAGTTAAATTTTCATAATTTTTTCTATTTAAGTGCGGGTTTTCTCTAAATTCTTATCAACTCTTCGTTCCACTCCAGTTCCACCTCACACCTTAATAGGAGAGATCCAGCTCCTCCTTCCTCCATCTTTCATTAGGGATTTTTCTTAGGACACCTTACATCATTCAAGCACTTTAAGGAGAGGAATTTCCACTCAACTTCATCACCAAGCTAGGAGATCTTCGCACAGGACATGGTCAGATTGTAGTTTATCAGAGAAAACGGGTCAATAGGGAAGACGTTATAACCCTCCTTTCCCTTGAATGATAGTTAGGACCGAGCTAGGATGCAGATTGACCACAAAAAATTCCTACCATGAATCTACAACAACCCTCCAAATTCAGTTGTATCTTTTCCCTCTTCTTCACTTGGATTATTATTGTTGAATGTATTTTTCTTTATTTGATGATGTATGCCATTCTAGACTTATGATTTGTAATTCAATTTCATGTTTGTTAAAATATTTATAAGTTTAGATTGTGCTTGAAGTGCGTTGATTGCACCATCACCCTCCACTTCATTAAGCAAGCCCACTCTTTTATTCCGCGAACCAACTCATCCATTCTGTGTTCCTCCTCTTCCATTCCACGAGCCTATTCTTCCACTTAGTGTGCCTACTCTCCATCCTCCAAGCGAAAGGGTGTTAATAGCCCGTGTAATCCCCCTCGTTTCAAATTGGTGCCAGCGACCTGCATGGTTAATTTGGGTTTCTTTTTATTTTGCTTTCACAACACAAATCAACTCCAGCAACCTTTCTAACCTTGATGACTTCAATTTCAAGTCCTCCCTCTAAAGATAACTCCACCTTATTGTGTTCCACGTGAGATCAATACTTGGGGATAACATCCCATTTTATATTACTTGAGCATACAGTGCACTTGCCATTTTGTGCATCGAGTTTTTGGCATCATTTTCCAGGAACACAGTCATATAAGTTACTGACGAGAAGTTCAAGAGGTCGAAGTTCTACCAACATGTATAAACCCACTCGTTATTTTTGTTTACTTTTTATTTGTATCTTATTAGTGTTATTTCAACTTATCCTGATTTAAATTTTTATAGCATGTTTTCCAAATTTAGTTATAAGCAATCAAATAGTTCAGTTTCGCAAAGAAACTCTGATTTTTGTTGTATCCACATCTTTTTCACAATGTATTCAATTGTTGTATTTAGTTTGTTTGACCCTTTGTGCAATCAAATCGTCACAATTATTATTATGAATGTTGATCAGCGTAGGTATCTGGCAAGAAATGAATCCACAAAATATTTTCATTGACAGAGCAAGGATCATGTCTTGAAGGATTGCTTCATTTTTAACAAATAGCAAATAGAGGATGATGATGATCTAGACAACTGGATCATATTTACTCCATATTACTTTTGCAACCCTTCACCCTCTGATGACATGTATGTAGCACCAACTTGTCTATGGGGGGTACCGTGGATATGCCCATCAGTGTTCTGGTTGATCCATATAATGGTATTGTTCTTATCGTTGATTTGTTACACTTGGAAGCAATTGAGCACAAACTTCTAAGTTTAATTCTTGCATCAATTCTCCACTCCCTGTTTATGGATTTACTACTAGTGATGATTATTACATATTATTGTCCAATAGGAGAGGATCTGGATCTCCTAGATGCACCATTGTGGGATGAGGAGAGTGCTCCCTCTAGTGGGGAGGTATTTGTGGATCCTATTGTGGAGGAACCTGATCTTATATTTTCTGACTTCAAAATTAATTGTGTTCCTCAAGATTCTTTAGAAAAATATTCTACGCATATATTTCACGATCTTGTAGAAGATTTTTGTAGGGTGATGTTCTAGATCTCCAAGCTATACCAAAATGGGATGTTGTGAACAACCATTCTGATGAGGAGTTGTACAACTCTTCATTGGTGAAGGAGACCTACCAAACTACAGATTCCTTTGAGTTTTCAGATGCCTCTCACTATGATTCATATGATACAGATAGTGATCGATGCTTTGATCCTGCTGGGAGTGTGACTGGGACCACTCCCCCGATTGTTAATTATTTTAGTTTTTCTTCTACTTTATTTCATGAGTACCTTTCCTTGTTTGATATTGTGTAGAGTGAGCTTTAATATGTACTCTAGGAGGAATTGGCACATTATGTTTAAGTTTAAGATGTGAACATCCTCTTGTGCGAGGAGGTTGATCCCCTTCCACAGATGAAGCTCCGCCAATGACCATCTCCTCCTGCCTCCTCCCTGATGATAACACCATGCAGGGCAAGGATATTTTGTGTGGGATGAGTGAGGATTACTCCTCTTACATTCTCTTCCCTCTACCTGAGAGGAGTAGGAATTATTATTAAAGTCAAAGGGTAACTATTTTATCACCGTTTTGATATTTTTCGACACAGATATTAAAAGAGTTACCTATTCACTTTTCCTCTCATACACCCATCAACTTGAATTATTAAAGTTCTGAATAATTCATGCTAGGAGGACAATAACCCTAGTAGTTAACTTTTATATGCACTTTCTTTAAATTTGTTTTTATTTGTCAATTCTTGTTTTTGTCGGAGCTCACCCTTGCACGTATTCATTGCATATTGTATATGGTGGATGCTGTGATTCTTTGGTTTATATGTGTCTTCTGTTATGCTCACTCACCGAGCATTAGGTAATCTCTTCCCTAACTCAATTTTTAGTTTTAGGTGCTACATCATTTATTGTATAGCTTAGCTTAAGTTTAGGAAAGATCCATCGTGTTCATTACCAATCCAAGTACACATTTTCATTTGCATACTAGAAACCTTTTATTTTAGTTTTAGTTATTTTTAATTTACATGTACACCACACCACACAACACCACATGAGTATGCTTTTATCTATGGATGTGTTGCGAGTATAATTTATTTCTCTTGTGTGATTGAAAATTCAATTTTGCTGGCAAAGGATTGAGAGACATAGTATGATGTTGACTCCAACAGTGCTCCTAGTCGAGTGCTCGCATCTCGCTTAGAAATGCGAGTAGAATTAGTTTTCTTTATGCTTATAGTTTTATTTTTTTTCTATTTATGTAAAGATAGTTTATTCTACTCATAATTGGTGAATCTGGTGTGAATTGGATGGTAGCGTAAGTGATGTGTGTTCGTAATTGCTAGAGTCATATTGCTTGAGTTGGGAGGAAGGGTAGCCATTCTTAGTGGCTAAGAACTTGCCCCTCGCTACTCTCGAAACCTGGGTATAGGACAGTTTAATAGTGCGAGCATGACATAGGCCACCCTTTGGCCCCGTTGATAGTTGCAACAATCCTGACACTCAATCCTTGTTTTGCCCCTTTGTGCCTACCCCTTCCTTTTGATTCAGTTCTACAGTCATTGTTGGGTCCATTGCCCACAATGTCCTGTATTTAAGTGAAGTCAATCTTATCAATTATATACACATATCAGTAGATGAATATGATAGGTCAGGTAGCCTAAGTGGCTAAGTCAGGTGAACACTTACTTAAGGTGTGGGATGATAGAAATCTGTCAAGTCCACAGGCGTTGAGTGAAGGAACATTACTCAATGCCAGATGACTTATAGCGCTGAGTGTAGCCTATACTATCATAGACTAAGTTGGAATGAGATGAAATGTGGCCAAGTCCATAGGCGTTGATTAAAATCCACTCACTCAACGCCATACTACTATAGTGAAATATGGCTAAGTGTTTTTGCGTTTAGTGATGAAGACACACTCAACGCCATTCAACAAAAAGGATGTAAGTTGAACTGGTTGAACTAAGTTCAGAATTTGTCCAACAAAGTTAAGAGTTTGTCAAGTTCAGCTCACCTTTCGTCGAGCTAAGTTAAGAGCTTGAGATTCTGAGTTCGTCGAGCTCAGTTGAGAATTCGTCGAACTGAGTTCAAAGTATGTCGAGCTCAGTTCACCATTCGTCGAACTCAGTTCAAAGTAAGACAGTCTAAGCCCAGTGTTTTTTAAACACAAAAAATTAGTTAAGGCAGAAAGCATTGAGTGAGGCGTGCTCACTTAACGCTCTCAAAGCTTATGTTGCAGAAGAAGCATAAATTTGGTTAAGGAAAAAAGCGTTGACTGGAGGTTACTGACTCAACGCTATCAATGCCTAGTGAAGATAAAATTTTGTCTAAGGAGTTTGGCGTTGAGTGATGCTTACTCACTCAACGCCAAGCAGCAGAAAGCTGATAAAGCAAGTTGGCGTTGAGTGAAGCTGAATCTCTTAATGTCTAGAAACAGACTTTATATTCTATGTAGTTTGACATTGAGTGAAGGTTACTTACTCAACGCCAAGGGAAAGTAAATTTGTCCAAGTGTTTTGGCATTGAGTGATGCTTACTGACTCAACGCCTATTCTCTGATGCTCGATTTTGGCTAAGTCCATAGGTGCTGACGTTAGAAAAATCGATAAAATCAACTTAGGTCAAATCAGGTATGGGGAAGCTCCAGTACACGACAAATCTTGTCTGAAGCTACTGTACTTATTCTTCTATTAAAGCAAGGCACAGCTGGAAGCTGCATGTGGGGACCACCGATCTCTAAGAGCTGTTGATCGACGAACTACCAAAAGGAAGAGATAGGGCCAAGAGAAAGAGAACTTTTAGGGAATACAATATTCAAAAAGGAGAGCAGTCATCTTCATCTTCTTCCCCATTGCTGCATGTGAACAGCTTAAAGCTCTCCAGTAAGAAAAGTTCAGTTAGCTGGGCAAGTCTCCATCTGCCATAGCAGATTCAGAATCAGTTCTCAAGAAATAAGAACCATCATCCTTTAGCAGGTTCAGTGAGCTGTTTGAAGACTCAAGATCAAAAGATCTTTAGCCTTCAGCAGCAAGTTTAGAAGTTATCTTCTTAGTTCCTCCAACAAATCCTTTCCCTGCTGTGAGGAGAGTTGGAGTAGAAATTTTTCTGCTCAAGTTACTGCCACAGAGAAATTTCTCCATGTCAAACTTGATTAAACTATTTCTATTTGTAGGATCCTTCTGGATCCGAGCTGTAGGAACTTTGGGTCTGAGGTAGGGAAAATTTTCCTGAGCTGTAGGAGAGTACTGCTCCTTGTGGTAGGTGAATTTTACTCACTGCATAGTAGGGAAGTTTTGCCTGAACTGTAGGAGAGTGCATCTCTCTGAGTAGTAGGAGCAAGCTTGATCTTAGGTAACTAGGGCTATCCTCCATAGCCTGAGTAGTAGGGCTTAAGTGCTTGAGGTAGGTGATACTTGTATCACTGAGTGTAGGCCTTTGTGGCTGAGGTGTAAGTCTTGGAGGATACTGAGAGATCCAGAGGGATCTTAGGTGTAAGCTCCTTGGAGAAATGGTTTGGAGAAATGCCTTAACTAACAGGAAGTTAGCAAGGTGGGAGGAGAGTGGATGTACCCATAATTTTGAGGAACCACTATAAAACACTTGTGTGATTTTCTGTGTTTGCTTTTATTTTCTTAATTACAGGTTCTAAGGACAAGCTCTAGATCACTCTCAGCTGAAAGCTAAAAGAAATAAACAAGTGATTTAAAAGACTATCAAAAAACTTAGGCAAACATATTCACCCTCGCCCCCTTTAGGTTGCTAGCTATCTTTAAAATAAGATCTTTCAAGTGGTATCGGAGGGAGGTTGCTCATAAAGGATTTAAAAATCTAAGTGATCCTCCAAGGTAGCTGCTGTTAAGTGGTCATGGACTCAGGAGAGAGCCAGAGAGAGCTGAGTTCCATGAAATTCCCCATCTGTAGAAAGGAGCAGTTTGGAATATGGAAGGAGAGGGTGAGACTATTTATGGAAGCCTATGATCCAAGAATTTTTGCAACTATTAGGGAGGGACCTGTCATTCCTATGAAGGTCTCTGCTCTGGATGCCAACATCCAGACACCAAAGACACTCTTTGGAATGACCAAAGATGAGGTCATATTAGCTGGCATGGATAAGAGAGCACATAACATCATTGCCAGTGCTGTAGATGACTCAACATTCCTGAACTTTGTTCACTGCCAGACCTCCAAGGAGATGTGGGACAACCTTGTGGTCTACATGGAGGGTAGTGATGTGGTAAGGGATGATTGGAAGTCTCTGCTCAACCAATAGTATGAGGCTTTCAGGCAAATCCTGAAGGAGAACAACATAACTACCTATTATGAAAGATTCTTCAGGATCATAAATGAGTTGAAGACCTATGGAAGGGTCTTCAATAATTACGAAATAAATGACAAGTTTCTCATATCTCTCACTAGAGACTGGGATACTAAGATCTGTGTCATAAGAGAGATCACAAAGCTTGCTGACACTCCTCCCCAAATATTATTTGGGAAGCTTCTCTCCTATGAGATGTAGCTGGCTACCAGGAAGGAGGAGGATGCCTCAAACAAATCACTGGCCAAAGAAAAGTCCTTAGACTTCAAAGCTGAAAGCACAAGTAAAGGAAAGGAAAGGATTCGTTCTCCACCAAGGAGACCAGCTAAGTCAGATAGCTCCGACTCAGAGGCATTAGATAGCAGCATGTCTGATGAAGATTTTGCAGCCTTTTCCAGACAACTCCAGAGGTTAATAAAGAAGAAGCATTGGAAGAAGAGGCATTCCAATTCCACTCATCACAGAAACAACCTATCCAAGACTGACAAGAATGGTTCTAAACATAATAAATATAACTCCTCTAAAGTAATTTGCTACTATTGCAGCAAGCCTGGGCATGTGATAGCTGACTGCCTAAAGAAGAGGAAGGAGACTGAGGAGAAGAAGCATCACCATCACAAAGGAAAGAAGGAAAAGTCTTTTTTACCAAGAAGGAAAAGAGTTGGATAGACTCATCATCTTCTGAGTCTTAAGAAGAGGAAGCCTATATTAGGCTAGTTGCTGCTGCTGTTAATGATGAAGCTATTGCAGTAGGAGAAGTCAATACTCTAGGGAGGTTAGGAGTCAGGGCCCATCTTATACTATCAGATAGTGAGTCAGAGGTGGATGAAGATGTCCATAGCTACAGAGGGCTGATGGCAATGAAAGATGAGGAAGGAAACCAAGATCATCCGGGTCAAAGCAAGGTACATCTATCACCTAACTCTGCTTATTTATCTAAGTTTAAGACTAGTCCTTGCTTAGAAGCCTCTTCACCCTGTGGTGAAGAAGATTTTGGATCTGAAGGAGATGTCAATCAATTGATTGACAAGTATAGAGAACTTTTGAATGCCTACAAGAAGGTCAAGAAGTTTTCTAATAAGCAAACTAAAGAGATTTCATCTCTTAATCTTGTTGTTGCCCAGCAGACTGTAACAACAAATCTGCTGGACCAGAAAACTAGGGAAATTAGCCAACTGAAGTCCCCCTTGGACATTCAGGTAGCCTCCATCAAGCACAAGAACTGTCTCATCAGGGAGATTGAAGATAAGCTTGAGAAGGAGAAAAGATTAGTAGCTAGCTATTCTCAACCAAGTACTGTCCTCCCCTTGATAGACTCCTCCTCACAAAAGGACAAGAAGGGGTTGGGATTCAAGGGAAGCACAAGAGTTGCTCCTTCCAAAAGGAAGGGTACAACTCCAGCTCCACCTCAGCCTATTGCTTCTAACCTCCCATTCTTTTCAGAAAAGTTTTGATACCTTCTAATAGGTATGACCAAGAAAGCTCTTATGGTCACTGGGAGAGGGGTTGTTCATCTGGAGTGAACAAAGATGTTTATTGCCATGTTGAAAGTTTTGGCAGGGTGTGTGCAGTCAAGGCTGCCAATGATAAATTTCAAATGGCCAAATCAGGACCTTTTGTCTTTGGTGCTTCTGCACCGACACTCAAGAATGTTACTGCAACCAAGGCTCAGAGTCTGATAGCAAAGGTTCTGACTAAGGGCAATTCCAAGAGTCAGGCTGATCTGGGCATATCTGAAGCCATCAGAAGCATGCTTTTTGAAAAGAAGCTAGCTGCTGCTTGCACTCAGGGCAGACCAAATCAGCCAACTATACGACTTACCTTCAATCAAATTTTGGATGAAAGAAATCAGAAAAAGGGTACAACACATCTTCCTCTTGTCAAGGTTGTTGCTCATCAAGCTGTAGGGCCTTCATAGAAAAGAAGATGTGTGTTGTGGTAAAATAAGGCATTTTGCCATTGACTGCTGGCATAATCCCAATATGGCCAGAGCTAGGGTCATTCCACCAGTCAGAAATTCTGCTGGTGGACATGTTCAGTTTCATGCTAACATGCACCTAGGACCTAATAGATATTGGGGTCCTAAGGTTAAGTAATATGTATATTGCAGGATAGTTCAAGGTGCCATACCCCTATATGGTACTTGGATAGTGGTTGTTCCAGACACATGAATGGAACAAGGAGCAACTTGAAGGAGTTTACTCCAGTAAAAGATGGACCCAAAGTCATCTTTGGAGGTTCAGATAGAGGTGTAACCAGAGGATATGGTATGATTACCAATAACATAGTCACCATCACCAAGGTGGCTTATCTTGAAGGGCTGTAGCACAACTTTAAAAGCATAATCCAGCTTTCTGATCTTAGCTATGTTATTGTCTTCAACAAGGATGAGTGCCTAATTAGGCAGTCAAGTGACGAAGAGGTCATCTTGACATGCACTAGGAGTGGAAATGTTTATTGCTTGAACTTTCTATGTCTAGACACTGATTCTCCTATCTATTTAGTGGCAAATGAGAGAGTCTCCTACTGTGTCCAGTAGCACAAGAGACTAGCCCATTTAAATTTCAAGATTATTGGCAAGCTCTTCAGTCAAGAGCTAGTTAGGAATGGCCCCAATATGAAGTGATCTAATGAGGGAATTTGCTCAGCTTGCCAAATAGGTAAGCAGTCAAAAGTCTCCTTCAAGGGTATTGGGACCAAAGACTCTATGAGGTGCTTATACCTCTTGAACTTGGACCTATTTGGTCCTATGCCAGTTCACAGTCTTGGTATGAAAGTCTACACCCTTATGGTAGTTGATGATTATTCCAAGTTTACTTGGGTGTTCTTTCTTAAGAAGAAGGATGAAACTCTTGATGTCTTCATGAGGTTTTTCAAGCAAATTCAGAATGAGCTTTGCAGTTCTGTGGTCAAAATCAGAAGTGACCATGGGACTAAATTCCAGTCTGATAGCATGACAAAGTTCTGTGAAGAGCATGAGATTCGTCAAGAATTCTATTCTCCTAGAACACCCCAGCAAAATGGGATAATTGAGAGGAAAAATAGGACACTCATAGAGGATGGTAGAACACTGTTGAGTGACACATCTCTCCCTGAATATTTCTGGGATGAGGCCGTAAATACTACATGTCATGTCCTCAATAGAGCCTCTTTCACCAAAGACCATAAGAAGACTCCCTATGAGATCTTGAAGGGCAAAAAACCAAATCTGGGCTATCTCAGAATCTTTGGTAGTAAATGCTTTGTACTTCACAATGGCAATTCCTATGTGACTAAGTTTGTTGCCAAATCCTATGATGGAATATTTGTTGGGAACAACAATCATAACAAAGCCTATAAGATCTATAACTTGAAAAACCAAGTTATAGAAGAATCAGTTCATGTAGTCTTTGATGAGTCTACCATGATTAACAATGGAGTGCCTAGTTCCTCTTACAGTACTGTAGGTACAGAATAGATGATAGACAAGCTGACCATCAAGGAAGCATCACTAGTCATCCAAGATGATATGGATACTCCAGAAGATCTACCTGACACACTTGGAGTGGATGAAGATCAACAAGAAGATGCCCCTATTGTTGAAAGAAGTCTTCCACCTGCAGTCAGACATATTAGAGATCATCCAACACACAAGATCATTGGTGAGGAAAGTCATGGAGTAATGACAAGAAGCAAAAGTCAGAACACAGCCTTATATTCAAGCTTTCTATCCCAAGTGGAGCCCAAGAAGTTTTAAGAGTCCAACATAGACCAGCATTGGATTGGAGCTATGCAGGAGGAACTGAACCAGTTCAAGTGGTGCAGGGTCTGGAAGCTGGTTCTTAGACCTCATGGTCATAATGTCATTGGAGTCAAATGGATCTATAAAAACAAGCATGATGAAAATGGCATTATAATTAAGAACAAGACCAAACTAGTAACTATCGGTTTAAGCAAGAAGAAGGGATTGATTTTGATCAAACTTTTGCACCTGTAGTAAGATTGGATCCCATCAGATTGTTCCTTGCATATGCAACACACAAGGGATTCAAGGTCTATCAAATGGATGTGAAGTCAGCCTTCCTAAATGGTGACTTAAAAGAAGAAGTCTATGTTGAGCAGCTTCCAGGTTTTGTAGCTCCTAATTCACCTGATTTTGTTTACAGACTTAGGAAAGCTCTATATGGGCTGAAGCAAGCCCCTAGAGCATAATATGTGATATTATCTAGTTTCCTCATTGATAACAAATTCTCATGAGGGAAAATAGACAAGACCCTATTCCTAAGGGAATCTAATGGTAAGATAATCCTAGTCTAGATCTATGTAGATGATATCATCTTTGGATCTATTGATGAAAACCTCTGCAAAAAGTTTGCTAAACTTATGCAGGGGAAGTTTGAGATGAGTATTATGGGTGAACTTAAGTTCTTATTGGGCCTCCAAGTAAGACAAACTGATGATGTCTTGTCCATATCCCAATCTAAGTTCACTAGGGAGTTAATAAAGATATTTGGCATGGAGAATTCCTCCACCATGAGAACTCCCATGGGGTCAAGTATGCCTGTAGGCAAAGATGAAGCAGGGAAACTTGTTGATGAAACTTTATATAGAGGGATAATTAGCTCCCTTCTATATCTGATTGCAAGTAGGCCAGGCATCATGTATGCTCCATGTGTTTGTGCTAGGTATCAGGCTTGCCATAAAGAAGCTCAGTACTCTGCAGCTAAAAGAATTTTGAGGTATCTTAGGGCACTCCAGATTTTGGCCTTTAGTACCCTAGGAATGGGGAGTTTGAACTAACTGGCTATTCAGATGCAGATTTTGCAGGCTACAAAGAGGGCATGAAGAGCACATCTGGCACTTGTCAGTTCTTGGGAGGGAGACTGGTATCTTGGAGCAGCAAGAAACAAACCAGTGTGGCAATATCAACTGCAGAGTTAGAGTACATCTTAGTAGGAAGCTGCTTTGCTCAGTTGCTGTGTATCTAGCACCAGCTTCAATACTATAACCTCCAGATAAGTAGAACTCCTTTATTCTGTGATTCTACTAGTGCAATCTCTATTGCTAGGAATCCTGTCTCCCATACCAGGGCTAAGCATATAGATATTAAATATCATTTCATTAGGGAGCTTGTGGAATGTGAAGACATCACCCTTAAGATTGTCCCAACAGACAAGCAAGTGGCTGACATCTTCACTAAGCCACTAGATTAAGCCAAGTTTAACAACTTCAAATTTGAGTTGGGGATGTTAAACTTAGTATAGCTTTAGTTGCTCCTCATCTGGTTGCAAACTATTTGGCATTATGCAGATAGGATGGTCCTTTAAAGAAATGAAGATTCTACAATTGAGGGGGAGCAAGTCCAGCACAATTACAACATTTCACTACTGTCTAATTGAGGGGGAGTAGGTGATAAGATGATCAGTTTATTAGGTTCATCCTACCAGCTATTTGATGCAGTCAAAGGGGGAGAATAAGATGATCAGATAAGTAAGGAAATAGCAAGGCAATAACAATTTAGGAGAAGAAGATGGTAGATGCAGTAATGTTCCATTCTACAAGTAGGGAAGTGTGGTAAATATAAATCACCTCTAAATTATTTAGTTTTCTTTTAATATGCTTGGTGCTGCATGGTTCTGTGTAAGTCATTGACTCATTTTCTTAAGAGTTTTGACTTCCTCAAATAGAGGGAGATTGTTGGGTCCAGGGACCACATTGTCCTAGATTTGAGTGAAGTCAATCTTATAAATGATATACACATATTAGTAGATGACTATGATAGGTCAGGTAACCTAAGTGGCTAAGTCAGGTAAACACTTACCTAAGGTGTGGGATGACAGAAATCTGTCTAAGTCCACAGGCATTGAGTGAAGGAACATCACTCAATGCCAGATGACTTATAGTGCTGAGTGTAGCCTATACTGTCATAGCCTAAGTTGGAATGAGCTGAAATGTGGCCAAGTCCACATGCATTGAGTGAAATCAACTCACTCAATGCCATGATACTATAGAGAAATATGGCTAAGTGTTTTGGCATTGATTGATGAAGACACACTCAATGCCATTCAGAAAAAAGGCTATAAGTTGAACTGGTTGAACTAAGTTCAGAATTTGTCGAACTGAGTTCAGAGTTCATCGAGCTCAGCTCACCTTTCGTCGAGCTATGTTCAGAGCTTAAGATTCTGAGTTCGTCGAGCTCAGTTGAGAATTCATCAAACTGAGTTCAAACTTCGTCGAGCTCAGTTCACCATCGTCAAACACAGTTCAAAGTAAGATAGTCTAAGCCCAGTGTTTTTTAATATAGAAAATTGGCTAAGGCAGAAACCGTTGAGTGAGGCATGCTCACTCAACGCTCTCAACGCTTAAGTTGCTAAAGAAGCAGAAATTTGGTTAAGGCAAAAAGCATTGAGTGGAGGTTACTAACTCAACACTGTCAACATCTAGTTAAGACAAAAATTTGTCTTAGGAGTTTGGCGTTGAGTGATGCTTACTCATTCAATGCTAAGAAGCAGAAAGCTGATAAAGCAAGTTGGCGTTGAGTGAAGCTAAATCTCTCAACGCCTAGAAATAGACTTTATATTCTAAGTAGTTTGGCGTTGAGTGAAGGTTACTTACTCAATACAAAGGGACAGTAAATCTGTCCAATTGTTTTGCAATTAAGTGATGCTTACTCACTCAACGCCTATTCTCTGATGCTAGATTTTGGCTAAGTCCACAGGTGCTGACGTTAACAAAATTGACAAAATCAACTTAGGTCAAATCAGTTATGGGGAAGCTCCAATACACGACAAATCTTATCGTAAAGCTACTGTACATCTTCTTCCGTTAAAGTAAGGCACAGCTGGAATCTGCAGGTGGGGCCCACCGATCTCTAAGAGCCGTTGATCAGCGAACTACAAAAGAAAGAGATAGGGCCAAGAGAAATACAACTTTTAGGGCATACAATATTCAAAAAGGAGAGCAGCCATCTTCATCTTCTTCGCCATTACTGTATGTGAAAAGCTTGAAGCTCTCCAACAAGAAAAGTTCAGTTAGCTGGGCAAGTCTCCATCTGCCACAGCAGATTCAGAATCAGTTCTGAAGAAAGAAGAACCTTCATCCTTTAGCAGGTTCAATGAGTTGTTTGAAGACTCAAGATCAAAAAATCTTTAGCCTTCGGTAGCAAGTTCAGAAGTTATCTTCTGAGTTCCTCCAACAAATCCTTTCCTTGCTATGAGGAGAGTTGGAGAAGAAATTTTTTTGCTCGTGGTTGACACAGAAATTTCTCTGTGTCAAAGTTGATTAAACTATTTCTATTTGTAGGATCCTTCTAGATCTGAGCTGTATGACCTTTGGGTCTGAGGTTGGGAAAATTTGCCTGAGCTATAGGAGAGTGTTGCTCTCTGAGGTAGGTGAGTTTTACTCACTTAGTGGTAGGGAAATTTTGCCTGAACTGTAGGAGAGTGCATCTCTCTGATTAGTAAGAGAAAGCTTGCTCTGAGGTAGGGCTATCCTCCATAGCCTGAGTTGTAGGGCTTAAGTGCCTGAGGTAGGTGATACTTATATCACTGAGTGAAGGCCTTTGCGACTGAGGTGTAAGTCTTGGATGAGACTGAGAGATCCTGAGGGATCTGAGGTGTAAGCTCCTATAAGCATTGGTTTGGAGAAGTGCCTTGACTAATAAGAAGTTAGCAAGGTGGGAGGAGAGTGGATGTACCCATAATTTTGGGGAACCACTATAAAACACTTGTGTGCTTTTCTGTGTTGGCTTTTATTTTCTTAATTGCAAGTGCTAAGGACAAGCTCTAGTTCACTCTAAGCTGAAAGCTAAAAGAAATAAACAAGTGATTTAAAAGACAATAAAAAGACTTAGGCAAAACTATTCATCCCCCATCTAGGTTACTAGCTACCTTGAAAATAAGTTCTTTCAGTCATATCACCAAAGATAAAAAGCCTATCCTAATCACACACAAACTCTGAGCTTAAAATTATATTTTCATTTATTAGGTGGGTGTTGATGCAGTGTACGTATGGTGCATGTGTGGAAGTGCTCCATTGAAATTTTTTGCTAAAATAATTTTGTTATTGAAAAATAAAATGGGAATGAGAAAAATTTTTTTAAAAAAATTATGAAATGAAAAAATTAAAATGAAAAAAAAAGTGAAGATTGAATTTTGGAGTAAGCGGTGCACACGCCCATAGTTTCAAGTTCAAGTCTGGGGGTGTGATGCACTCGTTTTTTTCTTGTGCGTGGATAGTTTTAGTTGCTAGATCATTTGGGTTAGGTGTGTCGGGCCTTAATTTTTATCTTTGTATACCCCACCTTAACCCAAGCCCTATTATAAACCTAAAGTCCTATAGATTTGTGCTTTGAATCAAACTAGTGTTGTGGAGAGGGTGTGAACGGGTGATCTTTTGGACATTGTCTTTAATGGAGTTCTTTGAAGGTTATCCCGATCCTCAGTATTTGGCAATGCACTTCTTAGTGACCAATCAAATTTCTCCTTACACATGATCCAGGGATTCAACGCAATTCAAATTATGAGTAGTAATAATATGTAGATATGTATCTTAGAAAATTATAAACTATTTTGTATAATTAAAAGTTCTTTATACTAGATTTCTATGCACGCAAGTATTTGACATTGTATGGCACTCTATTTTTTAATTTCTATTGACAACTATTATTTTTCTCATCTGAATGGGAGAAAGTTTGATTGGGACGAGCAAACGGGAAAGTTTGGGGGTATTATGAGTCCGACTTTATGGTTTTTAAGACTCATCTAGGAACATTTTCACACACTAGAACTCCACTTTTATATCATTAACACTCATATTTACTTTGTTCTATAATAACTTACAAAGTGCACATTTTGCCCATTGTGGTGTGCAATTGCACTTTATTATGCTTGGGGTAAGCACATGGTGCTCCTCGTTACTTATTTTTGTTCTTATTGCAGTTTTTGGCATGTTGGGGGCAGAGCCTAATCCCTTGTTTGAAATCTTTGTATTTTGCATGGTCGTGCATTTTTCCTTCACAAACGAGTGTTTTGCCAGAGCATTATCCTTTATTTGCTTGATCATCTTGATCGCCTATCGCATGACCATATAAATTCCTTTGTGTGTGGGTTTTTTTGCCTGTGCAAGATCATTGAGATAAAAATTGGCGCTCTGTCGCTGCTTGTGTGTTTTGGTCACAAAGGGTCGATTTCGACCATGCAAGAACAAATCGCACAAACTATAACATCCTTCAGACTACTAGACCCCTAGGATGGTTTTGTCATAAGTGGGTCATGACAAAACCCTGGGAAGCACTAAAGGGTCTAATGACACCCAATGTAATACCCAAAAAAAAGTCAAGCGAAGAGTTGACCTGAGATGGATGGAAATCATCGAGCAGAGATGGAGGGAAATCATTGAGCAGAGATGGACGGAAATCATCAAGCAGAGATGGATGGAAATCGTCAAGAAGAGATGGACGAAATGTCAAGAAGAGATGGACGAAATAGTCGAGCAGAGATGGACGAAATCATCGAGCAGAGCTCGACGAAATCGTCGAGCAGAGCTTGATGAAAGCCTCAAGCAGAGATTGACGAAAGCCTCGAGCAGAGATTGACGAAAGCCTCGAGCAGAGCTCGATGAAAGCCTCGAGCAGAGCTCGACGAAAGCCTCGAGCAGAGCTCGACGAAAGCCTCGAGCAGAGCTCGACGAAAGCCTCGAGCAGAGCTCAACGAAAGCCTCGAGCAGAGCTCGACGAAAGCCTCGAGCAAAGCTGAGCGGAGTTTAAAGAATGGAATTGCCATGGAGGCTCCATAACTCCCACTTTTATGGGGATTTTATTACTCTGAGGGACAGGAGGAGTTTCTAGAGGTGTCCAACCATTAATTTGGTTCAGCCCCTTGATTTGGTGGAAAATGAAGGGGTGGAGTTAATGGCCATTAATGGAGTTTAATGACATTTGGGAGTTACAAGCCTCCTCTCCCAAATTCTCTCTTTAAGGACCTTGCCCAGGGCAAGGGCAATAATTTCCCCCGATTACTTTTCTTTTCTTTTGAGTTTGGTGTAGTGGTTGCAGAGGAGCCAAAGTTTGGTGGCCTTAAATTGTGAGGTGCCAAAGAGCATGTCTTCAGGCCGCAAATCAGGTCCTCCTCTACCCCTTCTTCTATGGATAGATTTTAGGAATCTTAGGGATAAGAACCGGGTTCAATTGAGCCTGATCGGGTGGAGATTTCCACCAAGTTTTTCGTGAAAAATGAGCTTTCGGGTTCGCCGAAAACAGCCCCTCCGGCGGCCGTGCCGCCGCCCAGCGATAGCCACCACCTCAACGAAGGTCGTGGTCGTGGTTGTCGGCCAGGGAGGTGGCCGGGTGGCCGGGAAATACGGCTAGAACTTTCTGAAGGTCGGGATGATCGGGGAACTTGGTCGAAGGAAGAAGAAACAACATAGCTGTTAGATTTGCTTCAAGATCTGTGCAGATCTATTTGTATTAAATGGTTTATCTGTGCATTTTTGTCACTCAATATCAGCTACATTTGGAATTAAATTACAGATACTTGTAGGCCTTTTATGAAAAAGTGGTTAGCATGAAACTTGTAGATCTATGAGTCTAGTTTATTTTAAAATTAGTTTGAACCAATTTGGAGTTCAGGTCAGACCACATCACTCATTTGGATGAGGTCTATACCTAGGCTAGATCAGAGATTGTTTTGAGTGCCCCCATCATTCCAGATATCCAAATGACTTGAAATTTTGTATGGGGGTCACTCTTACCTATATCTAAAATATATCAAAAAATGGAAGTTTTTGGAAAACATTTTCCTAAAGGTTTTGCAGAAATTTAATAATCCATGTATGAATTATTTAAGGGGTCTAATGACCTCTAAACCCAACCAAATCTTGTTGTCTGACTCTTAGGGTCATGGCATAACTATGATAAAAATCTCAGCTCAATTTGGTTAGATTTGAATAGGTTTTGATGAGACCAAAATGTGGCCCATTAAGGGTTAATTAGGGCCAGAGTGAGATTGGGGCATTGAGGGTCCAATTCTCACCCAAGGGGTTGGGACTTTGGCCAGATCCCCATGGTTAGTTTAAACACCATCACATGGAGTTTAGGGTGGATTAGGGTTGATTGCCCTTGGACCCTAGTTCAAACTCTAAGGTTGAACTTTGGGGGTTTGTGAAGGACATGAGGTGATATGTCCTTTTATGGACTTGGTGTTTACTCCATGTGATCTTAGGGTGGTGAAATGCCCTAGAAAGAATTTGGTAGTATTTGGACACATGCACTCTGCTTAAATCACTTGGAAATTATTTTTGTTTATACACCTTAAGGAGTAAATAAGGGGTCTTATGACATTGGATCTTTATGAAATTTTGGTAGAAGTAATTTTATAGTGCTATTGACCTCTGAGATTTATTATAGGATGTTTAGAAAATAGTAGCTCATACTTGTAGGTATAATCTCCATCTTGCCCTTTTGATGATTTTGAAGTAACCATGGTTAGATTAACTTAAAATGATATGAAACTCTGGCAAAGTTAATTAAATATCATTTAAAGGCCCTAGAAAATTATTTGGATCATTTGGGCATTTCCTCTTAGCACTTCATGTGTAAAGTAAACTAGTGCACCATACTTTGATAAATAGATAATAAATATTATATTTTGCTGGAAAATTGTGTTACTTGGCCAGAGAATCTTTTAGGGCATAATAAAGCCTATAAAATTTATTACTTGTTATTTTGATGAGTTTATAAGAAGGTTGCTTCAAAAAGTGCACTTGAATTGAATTAGTTGAAGTATTTTTATACATGGCTTAATGACCTTGGAATTGCATGAAACTTTGTCAGTAGTGTTTTATGAATATTATAAGGCTTGATGATTTTTAAATAATTTTTTGACTAAGATTTATGGTACTCCCTTCATTATTTAAAATTATTTGAATTAACTTGAATTAATTATTTAGAGGTTATTATCTTTATGGGAATCTATGAAATTTGGAATTCACTGATATTTTGCTATCATACACTGTTCATAATTTTTGGGTGGTCATAGATTAAGGAAATCTTGTACATCATATTTAACATGACCCATGACCTAACTTTTGGGAAAATTTAATAAATGCCAAATTATCAAGGAAAATTATAAGTTTCTTGATTTAGTCTAAATGTGTCATGATAGACCCACAATAATTATCTTAGGGCATTTGGATGAAAATTTGGAGTACCTCCTGTCATGTACATCATATAGCTTAGGTTGGTCTGCATTTAGTAAAACTGCGGAAATTGTGATAATATAGGGGATGCTCATAGGAAGGTTGGAGTAATGTATGTTGGTTTGGTAAGATGAAAAAGTAATCTTCATTAAGAGTCATGATGAGGAGAGTGTTGGGTTGACTAGTGTTAAGAGGCGCTCGAGATCGACAAAAGATCGTCCTTCCAGTGGAGAGAGAGAGAGAGTCAAAATACACTAGAGTTAGATCCAGTATAATATTAAAAGGGATCGAGAATTGGGTAGTAACCAATAATAGTAAGTGCCTTACTAAGGGGAACGATGGCTTCAGCTACCATCATAGTTCTTAGTGCCCTGTGAGAGCCCTTCACCGGGAATACCTTGGGCAGTCCTGGGCAAACCTAAACCGTAAGAATAATCAATGTTTAAGAGTAACTAGTAATATTAGGATTTCACTTACACTCACACTCCCCGGTGTTATGGGAGTTAAGTTGGGTCTCACGAGCAGTAGACTCGGTGGTTTTAGTGATGGGCAGGTTAGCCCGGCGAGCCAATGGCTCGGTAGATATTTGTGACGAACGAGAAAGTCCATGGAGCTTTGCCTCATTGGAAAAGTATAAAAAGGTTGCATGTGCATAAGAAATAAGGTGGTGGGTCTTCGGTATTGGAGAGTCATCACACCGACACCAATATGGTTACTCGGCAGGTGTGGTTTAGCACTTGACTAAATAAAGTCTGGAGCACAGCCGACAAGAGTATGCAGGAGATCCGCTTAGTTCACCAATGTCGAGGTGTATGATAGGTCTGACTAATAGTGTTGATATCGGTTTAGATATGGGCGAGGCCCAACCCACCGCTTTCGTTTGCCACTACGGAGGTATCCTATGAGGTTAGGCTCCAGAAAGGGGGAACTAAAGGTATGTGTGCACAGAGTCGAGTGTATGTGTTGCACTTGCATGATTCACTTCATAGAATACTTGCATGTGATAGCATCACCATTACATATAACCCCTGACACCTATTGTATAAAATGGTATGGGACACTTTATACAATAGGCCTTGCAAAATGACCCCTTGGTCTATAGGTTTGTATGGGCATTCCTATAGGTCATGATTACTTACTTAATTTACCTTCTCATACAATACTTGCACACTTGTTCTTGTGTATACTCATACTGCTTACCAATACTGTTACATATACTTGATCTATTTATGAACTATTGATAGACTAGTTCTGTCGCCACCTACTTACCTTTGTTACTCTCCATCTTCATTACCTTTCCTTTCCTTCTCCCCGCTCGGTGCCTAGGAGCCATGGGGGAGGGGTGGGGATGATAGGACTTAGTATTTTAGAATAACGGTCATTGACCAAATCATTTTAGGGGACTGTGGATCCAAACCAGGAGATGCAGCCCCAGAGGTCGGTGCGCTTAGAGATAGGACAGTCTAGCACTGGAGTTCAGGCAGCAGGGATAGTGAGTCCCGACCATTAGTAGATATTATAGATTTTCTTCCGCGATTGAGTGATTTGTAGAGAGAACTTTGATGTATTGGGTAGGATCCCTCTTTAGTATTTTGCTTTATCATTTCTGCGGGCGCTCCCTTCTTGGAGAATTATTTAAATATATGTGATTCTGGTGGACTAGTTTTGAGTTTCATTTTAATCATGTACTTTTATTCTTTTACTCTTCTCTTCTGTGATTGGTATGGCTGGCATGATCATCGTTTTGTAGTGTCGACCTTCCCGAACATGTTGGTGTCACTGCAAAGCGGCGGTTTTAGGCATAAGACCCCGGTGGTTTAAAAAAAATGGGTCTTACACCAACGACCTGATTTGTCTAAAATTTTTATATTTTTATTGGTCATGCATTTCCTTCACACAGAGTTAAATTAAACAGTTTGAGAAGAAAATCGCGCAAGCTTCTGCTTGGCCAGAAAATATTTTGATCTATCCCAGGTCATACGTTTTTGTTTACACATGGTTGATGCAGTCGTGCATGAGGAAAAATCTCATGGGAAGACCCTTTGTCTAGATTGAAATTTCTCGATAATATTTGCATTGTTTCGAATGCACGATCATGCGTTTGAACTTGGAAGCTCAATTTTAAAAATATTTATTATTTAAGCGCAGGGTTTTCCTATAATTCGGGTCGACTCTTCATTCCGCCCCAGTTCTGCCGAAAACCCTAAGAGGAGAGCTCCCGCTCCTCCTTCCTCCACCTTTTATTAAGGATTTTCCCTATGATTTTTTAGATCATCCAAGCGCTTCAAGGAGAGGAATATACACTGAGCTTCATCACAAAGCTAGGAGATATTTGCATTAGACGTGGACAATTTGTAGTTTACCGAAGAAGACGGGTCAATTGGGAGGAAGTGACAGCCCTCCTCTACCCTGGACCATAGTTGAGACCGAGTTAGGATGCGGATTGATGACCCGATGATTTCTATTTCGAATCTATAACAAGCCTCTGGATTCAGTTGTATCTTTTGTCTTTTTCTTCACTTGGATTGTTGTTTGTGTTGATTGTATTCTTCCTTATTTGATGATTTATGTCTTTCTAGACTTATGATTTGTAATTCTATTTCATGTTTGTGAAAATATTTATTAGTTTAGATTATGCTTGAAGTGCGCCGATTCTTCCATCACCCTCTACTCCATTACACAAGCCTTCTCGTCCATTCCACAAGCCTACTCTTCCATTCTGCGAGTCTACTCTTCCATTCCATGATTCGACACTTCTACTCCGTGGTCCTAATCTTCCATCCACAAAGTGAAGTGGTGCTAATGGCCTGTGTAATCCCCCTCGTTGTGAAGCGATGCTAACGGCCTGTGTAATCCCCCTCGTTGTGAAGCGGTGTTGGTGACATGCATTGTTAATTTAGGTTTCCTTTTATTTTGCTTTCACAATGCAAATCAACTCCAATAACCTTTCCAACCATATGGACTTCAATATAAAGTTCTTCCTCAAAAGATAACTCTGCCTTATTGTGTTCCATGTGAGATCAATACTTTGGGATACCATCCCATTTTATATTACTTGAGTGGTCAGTGCACTTGCCATATCACCATCACTTGACTTATAACTTATAATATTTTCCTTCTAAAAGATTGTAGTCTACTGACCTCTTTAGTACTCATTTTAGTTGATTGTTGATCCTCTAGTTGATTGAGACTGTTATTTACTCTTGACAAGCACAATCTGGCCGATTATGAACTTAGACAAGTTTTTATTTGTTCTACTATTTCTCCATAGATAGTCGACTAGGTCTGATCGATTTATCAGTTGTATAGTCGAATTTTAACTTAGTAAGATGTTTCTCTTTTCAAGACTTCCACATGTCTTGTGCTTCAAAGGACATCTAGTCAAATCGGCTTGATGCTTCTAAATGATCGCCTAAATGTGTAGAGTATTATATTACTTAGAAATATTTTTACATTCAGAAGACATCTAATAGAATAATCTTTATCCTTCTGTACACTCGGTTAGATTTTCTAACTGATTGGCAAGATGTCCAATCAATTTTTAACTTGGTGAAATTCAATCTTCCAAATCTTGGTTGCCTTCTTTAATCTATTTTGTAGGTATTTTATAATGGTGATTATGAGTGAGTAACAAGTTTAACATAGTCTAGATCTTAGGTCGACATTGTAAGTTATGAGATATCACGTCACCTAGAGGGGGATATGTGTTGTCATATTTTTCAGATGTTTTATGAAATTGCAAGAATAATTAAAGACAAACAAGCAATCACACAAATACAGAGAAATTATAGTGGTTCCTTGAGTTGGATACGTCCCCATCCCCCTCCACCATTCTAGCATGGAACTAGACTCGACAAACTCCAAGAAATCAACTCAGATTCAATGATCCTACAACTTGGAGTCAATACTCCTACCCCAGGAATGCTTGATGATCCCCTACCTTAGGATCCTACACTTAGATTCATAATTGGAATCCTACCTCACGTTCATAACAGAAATGTACATTATAGCCACAAGGGATCCTACACTAATATTTAAACATAAATCCAAGAAAAAGTTTATGAGTTTATTACAAACTTTCTTAGACTCAACAAGATGGATCTCAAAATAATTTAAGTCTTCTTGAAGCTTAATGAAGATTGACTTCAACTTTATCTTCTAGTAGAGGACTTGAGAAAAATAACTTATGTAGAAAAAGTCTTCCTCTTCACTTTAGAAGATCTTCGTTCTTACTGTTTGATGAGTGAACCTTGAATAATTTAGCAAGATTCAATCAATCTTATTCTTAAGAAGAATAAAAGGATTTGTATCAAATGTTATCTTCTCCAAGCTTAATCTATTAGATGAAGTAGCATAAAAAAATTGAAGATGGCAGAATGCTCTTGTTTTATTTTATCAATTACGGTCAAATTTCACTATCTCTACCTTTTTATATTTAGTACATCTTCCAATGGATACAAGCGACCATTACATAGAGGAAAACACTTGTCAAATAATGTTGCAGATGTCAGTAAAAGGTATGGCATTAATTTTGTCAATGACAATTTAAAATATGTGAAATCGTGCGTCTAGATGAATGTGAAGTTGTCTTGTTGATCGACTAGACTTCTAGTCAAATAACTTAATGTCTGAGTCAAATGAGTTGATGTGTGCCATACATTTAACTTAGAACACTTTTCTCCCATAAGCTTGTAGTCGACTAACCTATTAAGTGTTTCTTCTAGTCGAATGTCGATCATCTAGCCAAATGAGATTGTTCATTCCTCTTGACACTATAAACTGGTTAATTCTAAACATATTACAATTTTTTATGAATTATGCCTCTTCTCCATGTCCGGTCGACTGGATCTAGTCAAATCTATAATTAGACAGATTTATACATTCACATGTCATATTCAACACAAGTGGTTAGATTTCATAGTCAAATATGTACTTACACAGTTATCATATTTAAGAGAAATCTACTCAAATTGTCCTCATCCTTCTACACGATTGGTTAGATTTCCAGCTTAAAAATATTCTAGCTGCCTGAATTATAATTCCTTTGCTTAATCAAATCTTCTAGACTTTACTTATTGATCTTTATGAGTGAGTGTCAAGTTCAACATGGTCTAAATCTTATGTTGACATGGTGTTTTGCACAACAAGGGATTACATTGGCAAAACTATGTATGTTGACACTAAGTATAACCTAATGTTGGGCTTACACTTCAAGTACTTGAAATCAGAAAAACTAAACATAATCAACAAATATATAATGTGTACATCTATATTGTGAGGAATTTTTCAAATCAGGAACGTTATGGGAAATTTTCCCAATTAACTTGGTGTTTTGCCCAATGAGAGATTATATTTGCAAAACTATGTTCGATAACACTAAGTCTAGCCCTATGTTTGCATTGTACTATCTAATACCAAAAATCAACACAACTGAACACATTCATCAAATACAATGTAATTATTTTTATTGTGAGGACTTCTTCAAATTGGGAACATTATGGGTAATTTTCCCAACGCACCTGCTCGAGGCTTACCTCCAACCTTAGTTCGAGTGGTCGAAGTAACTTAAATAGGGAATGACACTTGGGGGGTCCTACTGGATGCATACACATGAGGCTTCCATCATATCTTTATTGTGAAGTAGAAGGATCATGGATAGGGAATACCACTCGGGTGGTAATATTGGATGCACACACTCGTGGCTTTAATTAAACCTACCCTAAGAAGTTAAAGGATCTTGGGCAGGGAATGCCTCATGAGGGGGGTCCCATAAAATTCATACGCTTGAGGATTCAATCCTATTTTTGATGAGAAATTAAAGAATATAGAATAGGTAATGGCACTCGGGGGTCTTATAGGATTCACACGCTCGAGAATTTCATCCAATCTTTGCTTAAGAGCTTGAAGGATCTTAGAGAGGGAATGATAATCTGGGGGGTCCTATAAGATGTACATGCTTGAGTCTTCCATCATATCTTTTGATGAGAAGTTGAAGGATCCTGGATATGGAATAACACTCAGGGTGTCCCACAAGATGGACACACTCGAGGTTTCTATCCTATATTTTGATGAGAAGTTGAAGGATCCTCCATAGGGAATGACATGGGGGGTTCCTGTAGGACGCACATTCTCGAGGCTTCCATCCTATCTTTGTTGAGAGTTTGAAGGATCATAGATTGGGAATGACACTTGGAGGGTCCGTAGGATGCACATGCTCGTGGATTCAATCTTATCTTTGCTATAAGGTTGATGGATCCTGGATAGGGAAAGACACTCAGGGGTTCCCATAGGGCTCACATTCTCGAGTCTTTCATTCTCTCTTTTGCTAAGAAGTTGAAGGAACTTGGATAGGGAATGACACTTAGGGGGTCCTATAGGAAGCACACGCTCATTTCTTCCACCCTATATTTGTTGAGAAGTTTTAGTATCCTGGAGAGAAAATGTGACTTGGAGTGTCCCATAGGACGTACACGCTTGAGGATTCCATTCCATCTTTTTATATTGAGCACATTTTCCAACAACTATAAGTGACCCTTCTTTAGAGGAAAACACGTGACAAATACCGCCACAGATGTCAGCAAAATATATGGAATTGATTCCATTAATGTGATGAGTTTGATTTATATAGTGTTTTACGGACTCATCTGGGCTCATTTTTACGTACATGCACTTCACAAATATCTTTTAATTGCTCATATTTCACTCGATCTCCACTTTCATATGAAGTGCACATTTTTCTTGTTGTGGTGTGAAATTGCGTACTATTTTGCTGGGGGTAAGCACATGGTGCCCCCCATGTTTTTATTTTGTTTATTTTATTTTTCTGTGAGTACTGGTGGCCTATGCCCTAGCTGTGTTCTTCTTGTGCAGGTGGGTAGAGCCCCATTTCAGTGGAATTTTTTCCTGTAGGAATCGCACGGTCATGCATTTTTATTCACATGCGGTTATTTTGACTGTGCGATACCTACAACATTCTGGTGCTCTGCCTCGGGTCGTGTGATTTGCTCGTGCACGGTTGTTTTGCCTGTGCGTGTCCAAATCACACAGCCGTCTCTTTTTGTCAAAATAATTTTTCTTTTTATTTCCATTGCGTTTTATTCATGCACGCTTGGATTTAACCGTGCTTGAAGGAAATCACACGCGCTCGTGTTTTTCCTAATTTTATTGCAATGTGAATTTGCCCGTACATTTTGTTCTCGTACAGGCTAGTCACCCGTAGGTGGTCATAAACGGACCGACGAGTCTTATTCCTGGCTGGGCATTCCTGTGTTATTATTAACGCACGATGTGCGCATGGTCGTGTGTTTGACCATGCATTCCTTATTTTCTGATTGGGGAACATTTAAGCCATAGGTTTGCCCTAGTTTGGTACTTTTGCTTCTTTCTGTTGTTCCACCGCAGGAAGAGCTATGTGTAATGACCCTAGCCGATCCAACATGACAATTTCAGGGCTCTGCTCTAGGCAATATTACCGGGCTGTAGCCCAAACACCCCAACCCCTCTCCCTCCACAGGCAGGTTGTTGGTGGCGACAACCTCCCTTTGATGAGGCAAACTCGATAGTCAAGCGCACATCATGGGGACTTACCAGGAGGTCACCCATCCTAGTACTACTCTAGACCGGGCACGCTTAACTGTGGAGTTCTTTCAACAACTCATCACCAGTTGAGCGGAACCTTTGATTGTAACGCCCCAAGCCGATCTAACGCTATAATATCACGGCTCCGCTCTAGGCGACGTTACCGGGCTACAACCCAAACACTCCAACCCTTATCCAGCCCACTGGCGGGTTGTTGGTGGCCACAACCTCCCTTTGATGAGTGAAACTCGATAGTCAAGCACGCATCACGGTGACTTCCTAGGAGGTCACCAATCTCAGTACTACTCCAGCCCGAGCACACTTAACTATGGAGTTTTCCAACTCCTCATCACCAATTAAGCTGCAGACAAATTGGTGATGAGGAGTTGGAAAACTCCATAGTTAAGCGTGCTCGGGCTGGAGTAGTACTGGGATGGGTGACCTCTTAGGAAGTCCCCGTGATGCGCGCTTGACTATCAAGTTTGACTCATCAAAGGGAGGGTTTGGCAACCAACAACCCGCTAGTGGTTGGAGAGGGGTTGGGGTGCTTGGGCTGCATCCCGGTAACATCGCCTAGAGCGGAGCCATGATATTGTCACGTTGGACTGGTTAGGGGCGTTACACTCCGGCCTCCTCCTCATTCTACTATGCTTTAGGGCTCTTTCCCTAAGCTGCTTCACATCATCCAAGGGATTCAAGAAGAGGATTTCATACTCATCATCAACACCGAGCAGGGATATCTTAGCCATGGACATGGTCAGATTATTGTTTCCTGGAGAAGACCGGTCCATTGGGAGGTGGTATCAGCCCTCCTCTACCACGGACGATTGTTAGG
Organism: Platanthera zijinensis; assembly: GCA_039513925.1. Taxonomy (NCBI): domain Eukaryota; kingdom Viridiplantae; phylum Streptophyta; class Magnoliopsida; order Asparagales; family Orchidaceae; genus Platanthera; species Platanthera zijinensis. The sequence goes on along the minus strand of CM077079.1, from coordinate 132,382,621 downwards.
ACCAAGCTAGGATGCAGATTGACAAACTGACGATTCAAAAAGTCTTTAGTTTCAAGGATAGTAAACACCTAGAGAGGGGTGAATAGGTTTCTTATTCTTTTAAGACTATCTTTTGTTTTGGTGTGTTGTGATTCTGTGGGCAATACCCTAAACCCTAAAGAGGGATGTGTCGGCAATTGACATGGCCAGGTCACCCTAAAAGGTTGAGGTCTGGGTAATTGACATGACCACGTCATGTTGAGTCAGTGCATATTACTTGAAAAAATTCAAATAGTATGAGGAGTGCAATGACTACATGTTGAGCCATTGCATATTACTTTCCCACCTCTTAGTGGTATGAGGGAAGTGATTTAAGTGGTATATGGAAAGTTCTCCATTTATATTTTTAGTGGTATAAGGAAAGTGCATATTACTTGAGCAAATGCTCAGGTGATATGAGAAAGAAATGACTTGACATGTTGAGTCAATGCATTCAAATGGAGAACATTTAATTAATATGCTGGAGAGATTGAAATTCAAGTGGTGTGAGAAAGCTACATCTGATAACATACAACTGCTTTGAATTTATATGCTTTATGTCATAATGCTTCTTAGTATTGCTATGCGTTCCGCCTTATTCAAATCTAGGGAACATTGAGGGCAATATTCCTATCAATTTCCCCCTATTTGAAGAAGGCAGAACACACAATAATACTAAGAAGCATTATCACATAAAGCATATAAATTCAAAGTTGTTGTAAGCTAGCAGATGTAGCTTTCTCATACCACTTGAATTTCAATCTCTCCAGTATATTAATTTAAAGTTCTCCATTTGAATGCATTGACTCAACATGTAAAGTCATTATTTTCTCATACAACTTGAGCATTTGCACAAGTAATATGCACTTTCCTCATGCCATTTATAACATAAGTGAAGCACTTTCCACATACCTCATGAAGCACTTCCCTCATACCACTTGGAGGTGGGAAAGTAATATGCAATGTCTCAATAAGTATTCATTGCACTCCTCATACTACTTGAATTTTTTCAAGTAATATGCACTAACTCAACATGACCTGGTCATGTCAATTGCCCACACCTCCCCCTTTAGGGTGACCTGGTCATGTCAATTTCCCACAACTCCCCCTTTAGGGTATTGCCCACACCTCCCCCTTTCTGGCTTCTTCAAAAAAATAATTATCTAATGAGGGAGGTGAAAGGATCATGGGAGAATTTATCTCTTGATCCTAGCCTAATTCCACTACACCAATGATTAAACTAGTTGACTAGAGAACATACCTCTTCTGTTGATACCACTGATACAACACATCACTGCATTTACTTGACTCTTTAGTGGTCCATTGATCCACTTGAGACAATTCCACTCCTCCCCTTTTTATGACTTCTACAGAAGCAGCTATAGTCAGGGAGGTCCTAGATTTTCCTCTTCTCCTGTAGCAGTGTTTTCTTCTCAGCAGCAGCAAACCACTTATATTGATCTCCCCCTCATACTATACATTGTTCTGAGGACATGCTGATCAGCAGTGTTGATCTTTGATCCACTGTTGCAGCTGCTGGACTTACTCCCCCTCAACAGGAGCATCTTTTGTCATTCTCTTTAGTGGACACTTGAGTCCATCTAAGTCTTGATACCAATTAAAAGACTTTATAGTCTTGATATCACTTGAAAGACTTATCAACCTGCAAAAAATTAAATCCTGCAACAAAACAAAATTATGAGCAACTGAAGCTATACCAAGTTCAACATACCCAACTGAAACTTGAAGGTGTTGAACTTGACTCCATCTAGTGGCTTAGTAAAGATGTCAGCCACTTGTTTGTATGCAGGGACAAACTCAAGACTTATTTATTCCTTCTCCACATGCTCCCAAATAAAATGATACCTAATCCCTATTCATAGTCCTACTATGAGAGACAGGATTCCTAGCAATGAAGATTTCACTAGTTGACTCACAGTATATGTGAATGTTGCTTATCACAATGTTGCAGCCCTTGAGATGATGCTGGATCCACAAAAACTGTGCATAACACTCCCTGCAGGTATGTATTCTGACTAAATAGTGGATATAGCTTCTTAATACTTCATGAAATCAGCCTTCTCCCTTGGAATTGACAAGTTTCATCCTTGCTTTTCCTATCTTCCTTTCACCCTACACATACTCTTCTTGATAATTGTATACCCTCTTTATGACTTCTTCAGATACATCTGCAGTCAGGGTTTCATACAACTACAGTCAGGGAGGTTATGACATTCTCATCTTCTTAAGTAGGGAGATTTGCTGGAATCTCCCCATCAATCTCTACATTTCCCATAAGAAGTTACTGAATTGTATCAACTATAGCTTGAGCAATCCAACTATTCTTGAACTGATTATACTTGCTTTCCTACAATAGGTGCAACCATCTGGGTAGTCTCCCTCATAACACCAACAATGTCCATAGGGACATGCTGATCTTCAGTAGTATCGCTAATGTATTCTGTGTTTGAGGCATTCTAGGTAAGACTCAATCTTGTCCAGCAACCAAGACTGAACTTTCTCCCCATCAACATGAGCATTTAGCTTGACAGTCTCCCCCTCAATATTTGCACAGATCCTGTCCACAATACCCACTGACTTCCACTTGGATAATCTTTGCTATAGGTTCAGAAGATATTGAAACCTAAGCATTCTTATCTCTTTTGTTTCCTCAGAAGAATCTGACAGCTGAGGATACCACTTGAGAATTTTCTCACTTGAGGATTGAAGGTCTTTTCAGCTGAGGATCATGTGCCCCTTCCTTACTGCTCTTAGAAGAGCTACTTCTAGTGCTTTCCTCAGTGATGAATAAAACCTGCTTGTTCTTCTCCTCAGTATTCTACTGTAGTGGCAGCAGTACTATGTCGCATCAGTCAAACATCGTAGAGCTTCAATGGATGGATCCTACTGGTCTGTTTATCTAGTCAGATAACACTTGAAGGTCTTTACCCAAGACATGTGTACTTTATCCTTCTTCAGGAATGCACACAACATCCTTTTCCTCGTGGACAATAGGAAGAGTATCCTTCATGGTCAATATCCATCTCCAACTTCCCAACTACATATATTAGGTCCATTCCTCACAGGAGTATGATTCTTAAGATAACTCCTTGTTCTAGTCTTATGCCTGGAACAACCTCTGTCTAAGTACAACATGGGGGTGTGGGCACTTGGACAATCCTACAAATATAGATTATTTTACCTTAGGACCCCAATATTTATTTGGTCCTAGGTTCTTGTTAGCATAAAAATTCTCATGTCTAGCTACAGTAATCCTATCAAGAAGACTCACCCTTACCCTTGGCGCACTAGGGTTGTGCAAACAATCTATGGCAAAGTGGCCCACTTTACCACAACACAAACATTTATGGATGTTATATCTCCTCTTCTGAACAGCCTTTGAATACTGCAAGCCATCACTAGATGAATGTTCAGAGGGGAGTGCTGTAGCCTTCTTGTTTCTCTCAGCAAGAATCTGACTAAAGATGAGTGTGTTAGTAGAAGTACTTGGTTTACTCTGAGTTTCATCAACAACATCCTTCTTTGCCGTTGACATGCTATTAATGGCCTCAGAGATAGCAAATTCAACCATACTAACTAACTTACCCTTGGTCTAGGTTTTTGTTGGAAGACCCTAAGAATAGGCCACTGCTTTCTCCTTGAGTGTGGGGGTTAGAGCACCAAATACAAATGGTCTATGATGGGCCATTTTAGTTTCCTCATGGGGAGCCTTCAGTGCAATCAAACCCATGCCCTTTCTTCTTCCATTGTAAGATACACTTGTACTCTTATAAGAAATATTCCCATTCTTCCAGTGACCAAACATGCTGTCATGGTTATACCTGTCAGAAGGGAGGATTACCTTATGAAAGGTGTCCTGAGGCACTATAGGATCTTTCCCATTCCCTTTGGAATGGGCAACTCTAGAATCACACTTAAACCCTAAACCTCTCTTATCTTTTTGTGAGGCGAAGGAGCCAATCAGTGGTAACACTTTTTTGGGCTTACTAAATTCATTCATAATCTTTCTCTTCTTTAGGAGTTTCTCTTCAAGATCCAAGATGATCTTGTTCTTCTGGCTAATGGTCTCAATTTGGATGATTGAGATTGTCTTCAGCTGGCTTACTTCCCTCCTCAATTGAGCTAGCAAGGGGGCTGAATCAGACTACAGGGAAGCATCTTGTTACATGGAGATAATCTGTATAGCTTGTCTCTTGACAAGTATTTTGCTTCTTTTCAGAGCATCCAATATTTCACCAAACATGTAAATCAAATGATTGACATCATTTTCAGAATCTAAACCATCATTCCTACTGGAGGAAGTGGATGATTTAGAGACTGTGCCAGACTCATAAGTAGTAGAAGAGCTAGGGATATATAGTACCTCATTAGGAGTAGGATCGTCCTGATTGTCTTCTGATAGGGCAATGAGGCAAAACACCTCATCCTCTTCACAATCACTGTCAATTGAGGACAGTGGAGCCCTTATGCCAGATGGGGCAGTTGGATAATCAGCCTCTTCTTCAATGGACATGAGACCAATATAGGCCTCCTCTTCATCTGAATCTGAAGACTCAGAATCACTCTCTGATAGGCTAACTTTCTTTTTGGCCAAGAAACTCTTCTCAAGTCTTGTCCCTTTGATGATTTTTGCCTTCAGTCCTCTGAAAGTCTTTATTTTCAAGGTAGCTAACAACCTATAGGCCGGGTGAATACTTTTTCTTGTTTTTTTATTAGTATTAACTTAGTGTGTAGTTAGTTAGTAGATTAAAGCTTTCAAGACAAACCACATAAGCACACAGAATTTATATTAGTTCCCAAGAATATGGGTACATCCACTCTCCTCCCACATTTCTAACTTCCAGTTAGACAAGGCACTTCTCCAAAAACTCTGCTCCAAAGAGCTTATACCTCAGATCCCGCTGGACATCTCAGTCTCCTCCAAGACTTACAACTCAGGCACAAGGCCCTACCTCAGAACAAACATGCTCGTACTTCAGAGAGATCAAATGATCACCTACCTCATACTTGAACACAAGTCCTACAACATAGGCTATGGAGGATAGACTTACCTCAGAGAGAATGACTCTTCTATATCTTATGCACAAGTCCCTACCTCAGATCCCAATTTTGATCTTATACTCAGACCCCAAAGGTCCTACACTCAGAGAGTTTGACACTCCAGCAGCTCAGGAAAAACTTCCCTAGCTCTGGATCAAAAGCACTACAGCTTAGATCGATACATGATCCTATCTCAGACCCAAAGGTACTACACTCTGATCCAAAACTGGATCCTACACTCAAGTAAATCTGCCCTAACTCAGGCACAAAGGCCTTAAAACTAATATCCAAATGGATCCTACAGAAATGAAATTTATTTGTGTTAATTTGACACAGAGATATTTCTCTGTGTAAGCTTCCTGAGCTGAGTTATCTCAACCCTAACTATCTTTATAGCAGCAGAAAGATAATCTTCAGGAAATGGCTATCTCTGTTGGAAGTATCTCAAAAATGTGTTTCTGAACTTACTGTAGAAGACAGAAGACTTGACTGATCTTGAGTTCTTCAAATAACTAACCTGAACCTACAGAAAACTGAAGGCTCTGCTTCTCTTTATTTATTGGAAGCTAATCTAAACTTGCTATAGCAGATGAAATTGCTCCAACTATCTAGAATGAACTTTTAGTTCAGCTGGATCGACCTCAAGCATTTAGCACTGCAACAATGACGAAGAAGACGGAGTCCAACGACAACTTTGTGAAAAGAATGAAACCCTAAAAATTAAGTTGTCCATTTTAAGCTATCCCTTTTATCTTCTGCCAATTAATGGCTCTAAGAAGCAGTGGGGACCACCAATAGTGATAGCTGTAACTTGCTTTAACAGAAGAAGACATACAGTAGAGCGTTGGCGCTAACTGACGTGTTCTATAGCTTTCCTGCAACTTATTTGAACTCTGTTGACTTTTCTTGACTTTGGCTGATGTCATCAGTTATGGACTTAGCCAATTTATCAGATCCACTCCAGGCATTGAGTGCGTTGAGCGAACAATCTTCACTCAATGATTCTGGACTTAGCCAATCATTTGCTTCCTCAGGCGTTGAGTCCGTTGAGTGAACAAGCTTAACTCAATGCAAAAACCCTTAGTCAACTTTGTGAACCATTCTGCATCTTAGGCATTGAGAGCGTTGAGTGAGCCTTCCTCAATTAGTGCCTTTGGACTTAGTCATTTATTCACCTGTCTGAAGGCGTTGAGTGAGCTGGACTCACTCAATGCTTTCTGTCTTTGCCTGTTTTCTTTATTAGGCGTTGAGTGAACTGACTTCACTCAACGCTTCTAGGCTTAGTATATTTTTGTCTTCTTCTTAGTCTTTGACTCTAGCAGCATGACTCAACGCTTTTGCTGTCTGGCGTTGAGAGTGTCGAGTGAAGCTTCATCATCCAATGCTTTTGTACTTTGTCGCTTTCTGTCATCTTAGGCTTTATCATAACACAAAGCCTTCTGCTTTGGCGTTGAGTGAGCTATGTTCACTCAATACTTCTGGGCATAGTTGAAAATTCAGACGCCAATACTAAGGCTTTGACTGATTCAGCTATACTCGATGTTGGAGTTGAGTGAACTGCCCTCACTCAACACCTGTGGACTTGGCTACAGAATTGCTTTGCAGACTTCATGGCTTTGACTGTCCATAACTAACTCAGCGCTTTATGGCATCTAGTGTTGAGTGAACTGGCTTAACTCAATGCCTGTGGACTTAGGCGATTTTCAGCCTATCCAGCATCCTCCCTTGCATTTGGTATTGAGTGATCTGGCTTCACTCAACGCCTGTGGACTTAGACAGATTTCTGTCTTTCCACAACTTTACTTTGTGACCACCTATCACATCACTTGGAATACCTGTTCTATCAATGTTACAAGGACTAAACTGCATGCATGAACTTGAACATACATTAAATACAACTTTTTGTATATCATTGACATGCTTGACTTCTTTAAATCTGACATCTACAAGTCTGGGACAATATGGGCAATGGACCCAACAACCTCATCTCTTCCTTCTTTTTATCTGGAAAGTCAGCAATGACATGTCCACTCCTTTTGCAACAGTAGCAAACAAAATTAAACTTAACATGTTTGTTCTGATAGGAGCCATACCTTTCCCCAGGGGCTCATTTCTGGATTTGTCCTTGCTAGAGTGAGGCTTCATTGAGGTGGAGATAGAAGCGCCATTGTTCTTCCATCGTCTCTTTCTACTTAGCAACTTCTTGAACTGCTTGGAGAATAGTGCTAGTTCTCCATCTGACATTTCATTCACAGAGGAGCTGGGATTTGAGCTTTTTGACTTTGCAACTCTCCTTGGTGGAGAATGAGTCTTTCTCCTGCTTCTTCTTGTGGCTTCAGCTCTGAAGGCTACTGACTTCTCTTTGTTATGAGAACTAGCAACATCCTCGTCAGCCTTCTTGGAGTTCAGCTACATCTAATTGGAGAGCAGCTTCCCAAACAGATTTTGGGGCAATGTGTTGGCAAGATTGCCAACTTTTTTGATGACACAGATCTTGATATCTCATTTCTTGTTTCGGGATCTCAAGAACTTATCATTAAGTTCATAGTTAGAGAACTGTCTGTCATAGGTGATCAGACTGTTCACTATCTTGAAAAATTCTCCTAGCAATCAGCTATGGAATCCTTCTTCCCCTGCTTGAATGCCTCATACTGTTGGCTCAGAAGGGATTTTCTGTCATCCCTCACCTCCTTAGTTCCTTCTATGTAGACAATAAGAGAATCCCACATCTCTTTAGCTGTCTTGTAGTAGACCAAGTTCTGGAAGGTTGAATAATCTACTGCACTACCAATGTTGTTTTGTGCCCTCTTATCTATAGTTGTCAAGATGACTTCATCCTTAGTCATTTCAGTATAACTCTTTGGGGTCTGAACATTTATATCTAATACAGAGACCTTTATGGGGATGAAAGGTCCTTCTTGAACTGTAGTAAAGATCCTAGGATCTGAGGCTTCCATGAACAACCTAAACCTCTATAACGCCCCTGATTTTTCGATGTTTACTTTATTTCTTTCATCGGCATATTTGTGATGCCAGGGCGTTATGTTAAAGCGTGTTTGGCATGGGCCAATGTTAGAGCATGGTTTTTGTTCTTTCGGCTTTCAGTGTGGCTGGGTTTTAGATTGTTTGAAAGATTCCCTCGCGAGTCGGGTCCGTTTTGGTGACTCGGTGGAGCCTTTTCTGGAATGTTTGTGTTTTGGCTTGTGGAGGTGTTTGCCTGAGTTTGGTTTATTGGATTTTTATTTCGACTTTTTCGCTGGATTCGTAGCGTCGGTATTTAGCTACGGTGTGATTTTCGTAGAAATCTGAGGTCATATGGATTGGTTAGTCATTTGACGTTATTTAATTGATAATATATATTATATTATATTTATAAGTATAAATAGAATAAGGCCGCGTCAATCCTATTCCTATTCATCATCTTCCTTAACTTGACGGTGCTGTTTCGCAAAAGAGAGGAGTTCAACGGGCTTGATGTGTTTTGAGTCAGCGATTTCAAGAGGTCCAGTGGTCGGATTGGTCAATAGATTAGAGATTTGGAAAGCTCTTGGTGAGGGCTACGCACCATGGTAAGTTTTCCCCATTTCTCCGATTTTTGTAAGTTAGTTGTTTAGGTTTTGACTTCTTTTCCCCTCCAAAAGTTCCAGGAATCATTGGTAGGGCCTTTTACCGCCGATCCTTGTCGCGGTGAGAGAGGGCGATGTTTCTCAAAAGTTTCGAGGCAAGTGGATCTTTCTTATTGATTGTTCATTTTTATCCCTTATCTTCTTTTCCTTCCTCCTCCCTTAGAAAAACAGGTGTAGCATAGGATTAGTTTTTGAAGAACCCAAAGGATAGTTGGAAATTTCAGCAAGAAATCCGACATGTATGGGTGCCATTGTTAGAGCGAAATCCGCTAATTTAGGGATAAAGAGGTCTGTCAGCAATTTGGCGAGTATCGCGTAATTCATCGAGTATCAGCTATGCAGAATTCATCAAATATAGGGATGTAGATTTCGTAGTTAGGATTCGTCAAATATGAAATACTTCTTTTGCCTAAGGTAAATTTGGCGAGTATTGCCGACTCTGTTAAGGCCGGTTCGTCAAATATCTTAGGCCAGTTCATCGAGTATCGATGGTAGTTTTGCCGAGTATAATTCGACGGGACTGGGTTTGTTATACAAGTATTTTTCAATGAGTTTCGTCAATCGTTGAATATCGTAGGATTACTAATGAAAATTTGACGTATATCATAGGAATTCGTCGAGTATCGTTAGTTCATTTTCGTCAAGTAATGTAGAGTTCGTTGAGTATCATTGTGGTTCTTCGGGAATACTCGCCGAATTAGCCAGGACTTAGAATCTTTCGCGGTTTTTGGCCCGATTCATCGAGTTTGGTCCTTAGGGTTTATCTTGGGTATTTTTGTCCCGTTTGTCTTGGGAAGTGTTTAGACTTTGGTATTTGGGTTCTGATGGGTTTTTAGGTTGTGTTTTACCTGTTAGATCGACAGTGGATATAGGACCTCCAATTGGATGCCGTTTCGTGAAACATTACACATGGTTGTTTTTTGGGTCTCTATTTACAGTTTGTTTTAGGTGTGTTGGACCATGTGGCAGCCACCGTGGTTCCTCTAAGACATTTGGGTCGGGTAGTTCACTAGAGGATGGTTTGGTCGCTTACTCAGTTTCGTGGTTTTACTAGTGTTAATGATTCATATGTTTAGGACCGTATAGTTCCTTTTCCTTCTATAATATGTATTTTTGTTGTCTGTTTGCTTCTGCAGGTTTGAGAGAAGCATGGTAACTTATCGCACTTGGTGCATTTTGCTTACTTTACTGATGAGTACTTTTCTCACTTGTCTCTTTTATTGATTTTATTTGCTGAGGTTGTCAGTATTTCTCATAGTAAGGGTATGGTAACCCCTTCCGTTTTTACTTGATTACTATCTAATTGCTTCCTTTTGCCACTTGTATTTTCTTGCTGAGGTGTTCTTTATTTGAGTGCCTCAGCTTTAGGGTAGTAGCCGGTTGTGCAGCTAGGTTTGGGAGTTTGCTAGTGGACTGCTTTGTTGCAGAGGTTTTCCTCACCCTTGTGAGGTAGTTTTCAGTTATTTCCTTGTTTCTACAGACATACATACTTTTCAGTGGGTTCGTGTTAGGTTGTTGACGCCCACTGGTGGTTTTCTTTTGGGATGCTATGTATTTTACTAAGCTGCTAGTTTGCCTATTTTTGTGGTTATTTCTACTTGCTCTTTGGGGATGTTTTATGCTAGGTTGCATGTTAGATATTTTAACTTATAAAAAGTATTACTACTAGTATTTCATACACGCCATCTTTCTAAAAACTAAGATACTATCTTCTAGTTAACGTAAAGACTATTTCTATACTTAAAATAAATCTATAGTCTTTCATACCATGAGTTGTTCTCCGGGGATGTTTATACTCATGTAGGATGTTAAATAATTTTAATCACTTATTTTTCGCAGCGTATAACTATAATTTTCTAGTGGACTAGTTGATCCACTAAGCCGAGTGATAGAACCATTTTACTTAAAACTGGATTTCATTCATAATAACTTATGAATTTCTTATAAAATGTAGAGTTGTAGTCTTGCTTGAGCGTCTGCAGTTATCCCCTGCATAACGTGGCATCATGGCGCGTGTTTCCTCCTTACTCTGATATATCTTTTAATACAGACAAAATTATTGGGTACACTGAAAAATATGTACCAGATTTGGAGAAGCCTCATCTTACTCAATGATATACATCAATTTGTATTTGATGGATGTTTGAGTTTCATTGTGCATGTGTAAGGTTTGCAAGAAATTTTTCTAAGTACAAGTGTCGACACTTGTGAAGAATTGTGTTGACAACCAGAAGTTATTTCAACACTAGAAGCAAGGCCTGTGTCGACACCCAGGCATTGTGTCGACACATTAAGAAGAAGCTGTGTCGACACCCAGAATTGTGTCGACACCTAAGGTAGGAATTGTGTCGATACTTAAAGCAGAAGTTGTGTCGAGACCCAGGAGTTATGTCGACACCAGAAGAAAGTCATGTGTCGACACTCAGGAATTGTGTCGACACCTGAAGAAGGTTTGTGTCGACACACAGGACTTGTGTTGACATACACTCAATGCCATTTGTCTACAGCTAATTCAATACCAGAAGAAGTTGTGTCGACACATAGGACTTGTGTCGACACACACTCAACGACATATGGATGACACTCAACGCCATCTAACAGAAATAGCTATACTGAGTCTGAAGGCTTGTGTCGACACACAAGACTTGTGTCGACACACACTCAACAACGTCTCGACATACACTCAACGGCAGCTGGACATACACTCAACGCCATCTGTCAGCATCAGTTATGTCAAGACTAGGAGCAGTTATGTCGACACACAGGACTTGTGTCGACACATACAAACAGAAGCTGTATCGAGAAGCAGAAGAATGACTATGTCAACACATGGAGTATTGTGTCGACATCATCAAGACTTGTGTCGACACTTAGTATATTTGTGTCGACACATGTGAAGCAGGTTGTTGAGTGGTTCATGCTGAGTTGTAAAGTCTTTGAGGAATCAACTATCATGACTGGTGACTCGACAACTGTCATAACCAATAGGTCTAACACCTTTGTCAGAACTGTCAGAAGGTTGTTACAAACCGGATCAGCCGGTAATCATGAGGAAACTCTATATAAGGGACTGATCCTTCACAACCACAACAACAACAGAACTAAGGAAGTAATCAAGCTATTACGGGAAAGAGAATCTGACAATAAGAAAAGGGAAAACCATTAAGAAGGTAGATCCAGAGCAGTCTGCAAGATAAGATTCAGATCTTATTCTGAATTTAAGGAAGGAGCTGATAGGAGATCAACTTCTACATCAAGTAAAGTTCAACCTTATTTTGTTCTATCAAGAAGCTTTGAAACAGCTAAGTCAGGTTGTATCTGAAGATTCAGTTTATTCAAGAACTAATCAAGAAGCTCACACCTATAGAGAATTTTATCTGGTGATATCTTCATATCTCTTAAATAATTAATTTTTTGTAGGATCTTTTGTAAGATCTGAGTTGTAAGCCTAGTGATAAAGGCTGAGGTAGGGCTGAGGCCTGAGGTAGGATTTTTGGGAAGAATCTGAGGTAGGACTTGTATAAGTCTGACCTGTAAGAACCAATCTGGTTCTGAGTTGTAAGATCTGTTGATTTGAGTAAGTGGAAGGAAGTTGGGCTGAATCCAGTTCTTTAGTGGATAGGCGAAGGGGGAAAGTGGATGTACCCATACCTTGGGGAACCACTATAAATCTGGTGTTTGTTGTGCTGTGGTTTCTGTACTGTGAATTGTATTTCCTGTGCTGTGTTAATACTAGTTAAATTGACTTAATTATAAAAGAAAATTAGAACCTATTCACCCCCCTCTAGGTGTCTAGGATCTTGAAATAAGTCTTTCAAGTGGTATCAAAGGGAGGCTGCTCAAAGATTGACCTAACAGTATGAGTGAATCTCCAAGGCAATTAACTGATTTCAAGAATGGGTTCAAATGAGAATCAATAGGAGTTGGATATATGAAACTGCCTATCAGCAGGAAAAAATGTTTTGGCATATGGAAGGAAAGGGTTAGATTGTTTATGGAAGCTTCTGATCTAAGAATCTACATTACTATACAAGAAGGACATTTCATTCCAATGAAGGTATCAGCTCTGGATGCAAATATTAAAACCCCTAAGAACTATTCTAAAATGACAAAGGATGAGATCATCCTGGCAACACTAGACAAAAGAGCACAGAACATTTTTGTAAGTGCTATAGATGATGCCACATTTCAGAATCTGGTACAATGTAAAACCTCCATGGAAATGTGGGACACCCTGATTGTCTACATGGAGGGAATAGAAGAAGTTAGAGAGGACAGGAAATCTATGCTGAATCAAGAATATGAGAGCTTTAGACAAGCAAAGACTGACAGCATAGCTGAATGTTACAAAAATTTCTTCAGGATAGTTAATGAGCTAATGATATATGGAAGAGTCTTCAGCACATATGAACTGAATGACAAGTTTCTGAGGTCTCTAACAAAGGACTGGGATACAAATATTTGTGCCATCAGAGAGGTGGCCAAGCTTGCTGATACACCTCCTCCCATACTGTTTGGAAAGCTTCTATCATATGAAATGCAGCTCACCTCCAAAAAGGAGGAAGAGAAGAGCAACAGGTCTGAGTACAAGGATACATCAGTTGCTTTCAAGGCTGAAGGCACAAGAAAGGGCAGGATAAAATCTCCTTCTCCACCCAGAAGGAGTACTGAGGAAAAAGAAGGAATTCCTGATAATACCTCATCATACAGCCACACCTCTGATGAGGACTTTGTTGCCTTTACAAGGAAGTTCCAAAGGTTCATGAAAAAAAATAAGTTGAGAACCAGACCATCATCATCCTTTTCCAAGGAAGAGTATTACAAGAAAAAGAAGACTCCCAAGGAGGACAGGTATGCCTTAAAACCTAGTAAACAAACTAATTCTAAGATTGTTTACTATTATTGCAAAAGGCCAGGACATGTCATAGCTGACTGTCCAGACAAGAGGACTGAATCTAAGGACAAGAAGAAGCATCAACTGGAGGGCAAGAAGGAGAAATCTTTTATTGCTTAAAAACAGAAAAGTTGGACAGACTCTTCATCTTTAGGATCAGGAGAAGTAGATGATGTAGAAGCATATGTTGGGATATTCTCAAAAGAAGAGGATTCTAGGGAACTAGAATTCCTACAAATGCTGGACTCCATAAATGGAGTGGAACACCATTGTTGTAGAGGGCTGATGGCCCTATCAGAAAATGATCAGTGCCAGGATCGGCCTGGTCCAAGCAAGGTATACAATTCTCGCTCAGCTTCTGATTATTTTGCTGGATCAGAATTAGAAGCATCTAAATCAAGAGATGTAGATGGTTCTGATTCTGAAGGGGATATACACTAACTCATTGATGACTATGGTGGGTTGTTGCAAGCTCTTAAGAGAAGCAATCTTCTTGTCAAGTAGTAGGCCAAGGAAATTTAATCTCTTAAGCAGACAGCATCAGAATCAACCAAGCTGATTGATTTGAAACTAATATAGGTTGCCAAATTGAAGAACATAACTGTCATTCAGATGGGCACAATCTCTTTCAAGGAAAATCATATCAAAAATCTGGAGGCAAAACTTCAGAAAGAAAAAGAGTTAGTGGCTAAATTCTCTAAGCCAAAATCAGTCTTGCCTTTAATAGACAACTTCATTTCTCAAAAAGGTAAGACTGGTCTAGGCTTTAAGGGAAGAACAAGGGCCACCAATTCTCATGGAATAGGTAAGGCCCCAGTTCAGCCTCTAGCCTCTAAGCCCCCTATTTTCTTTAGGAAGGTGATGTAACCTACAAACAGGTATGATCATGAAATTACTCATGGTCACTGTGAGTATGGAGATCACAATGGCAAGTGTTCAAATGCCAGTAGGCCACTCTATAGGCAAGCCTATCAGGTTCAAAAGGAATTCTTGGGGTTTGCTGCTCCAGCACCCACACTTAAAAGGACTGCTGGCAACAAGGTTGTGAAGTTTGTACCTAAGAGAAGGTATAACAGATTTGAGTGTTGGTGTTGTGGCAAGGTAGGCAACTTTGCTATGGATTGCTGGTTTAACACAAGTGTTAAAACCAAGAATAGTTTACCTATCAAAAAAGTTATAGGTAAATATGATAATTTTCAAACTAACAAAAATCTAGGACCCAAAACTAATTTGGGTTCTAAGGATGAGTGATTCTTTATTTGATGCAGGTGAATCCAAGTGGCCTTACCCCTATATGGTACTTGGATAGTGGATATTCCAGACACATGAATGGAACAAGAAGAATGTTGAGGGACTATGTACCCATAGAGAATGGACCCAAAGTAATCTTTGGCGGATCAGAAAAAGGAATCATCAAAGAATTTGGTAACATTTCTAGTGATTCAATTACCATCACTAAAGTGTCTTATGTGAAGGGTCTAAAACATAACCTTATTAGCATTAGTCAACTTAGTGATCTAGGTTATGTCATCTCTTTCCTCAAAGGGGAGTGCCAAATAAGAAGGTCAAGTGATCAAGAGATCATTTTGACTGGCACTAGGAAAGGGAATGTATATTGTCTTAACCTAGATTGTGAGTTTAACATATCACCCATTTGTCTAGTTGTAGGAGAGAAAGCTTCACTATGTTTCAAATGGTATAAGAGGCTAGCTCATCTGAATTATAAGTCTATAGGACAACTGTTTAGCATGGGATTAGTGAGGAATGGTTCTCAAGTCAAGTGCATTAAAGAGGGTGTATGTTCAGCTTGCCAAAAGGGCAAAAAGACTAAGTCCTCTTTCTATGCACTAGATACCAAAGATTCAATGAGATGTTTATATCTCTTGCATATGGATTTGTTTGGTCCTATGCAAGTTCATAGTCTTGGTAAGAAAGTATACACATTAGTTATTGTGGATGACTATTCTAGATTCACATGGGTTTTATTCTTGAGGCAGAAATCTGAAACTCCTACTATTTTTCAGACCTTTGTTAGACAAATTCAGAATGAACTTAACAATTCAGTGGTCAAAATCAGAGGTGACCATGGAACTGAATTTCAGGCTGAATGTATGAAAAAATTCTGTGAAGAACTTGGGATTCATCAGGATTTCTCCTCACCTAAAACTCCCCATCAAAATGGTGTTGCTAAAAGAAAGAATAGGACTCTAATTGAGGCAAGTAGAACACTACTTAGTGACACTACTCTCCCTGAGTACTTCTCGGCAGAGGAAGTAAATACTACATGTCATGTACTCAATAGAGCCTCCATCAATAAGAAACATAAGATGACTCCCTATCAGATTTTGAAAGGCAGAAAACCAAACATTTCCTACTTCAAAATCTTCGGTAGCAAGTGTTATGTCCTAGTTAATGGTAAACACTACCAAACTAAGTTTTCTTCCAAATCCCTAGAAGGGATATTTGTTGGGTACAACAATAATAGTAGGGCATATAGGATCTATAACTTGAATACACAAGTTGTAGAAGAATCTGTCCATGTAGTATTTGATGAGTCTAAATTGATTAACAGTGAATTGTCTAGTTCTTCAGTTAGTTCTATAGGTCTAACAGACAGTCTGGACAAGCTGAATATCAATGAAGAAGCACCTGCTAGGATGGATGAAGAAAAGGATGTATACTGTCCAGGGGGAGAATAAGTCTCACTGGATGAAGAAGATAATGAGGAGCATCAGGCTGAGGAAAATGAAGATGGCTAGGAGGTTGGCAGATTTCCTCCAGAAAGAAGACACCTAAAGGATCATCCAGCTCATCAAATTATTAGTGATGCAAGTCAAGGTGTACTAACAAGGAGTAAGAACATGAACACTGTTTTTTGTTCAAGTTTCTTGTCACAGATAGAACCCAGGAAGTTTGAAGAAGCCATGCTAGACACAAACTAGATTGATGCTATGCAAGAAGAGCTGAATCAATTCAGATGGTGTAAAGTCTGAGAACTTGTTCCTAAATAAAAGGATCACAACATTATAGGAACCAAGTTGATCTACAGAAACAAACTTGATGAGAATGACACTATAATCAAGAACAAGGCCAGACTGGTAGCAAAAGGCTACATGCAAGAGGAAGAGATTGACTTTGATCAAACCTTTGCTCCAGTGGCAAGGCTGGAGGCAATAAGGTTGTTCTTAGCCTATGCTGCCTATCAAGGGTTTAAGGTATATCAAATGGATGTAAAGTCAGCATTTCTGAATAGTGACTTAAAAAAGAAAGTCTATGTTGAACAACCCTCAGGTTTTGTAGATTCTCATTATCCTGATTATGCTTATAGGCTTAGGAAAGCCCTATATGATTTGAAACAAGCCCTTAGGGCTTGGTATGAAACCTTGTCTGCTTTTCTTATTGAGAATAAATTCTCTAGAGGAAAGATAGACAAAACTCTATTCTTTAGGGAATCTAAAGGCAAGATAATCCTAGTCCAGATATATGTTGATGACATTATCTTTGGATTTACTGAAAACAACCTTTGTAGAAAGTTTGCCAAACTTATGCAAGGGAAGTTTGAGATGAGCAGTATGGGTGAGCTGAAGTTCTTCTTTGGACTTCAAGTAAGACAGACTGATGATGGATTGTCCATATGCCAGTCTAAGTTCACCAAGGAGTTGATTAAGAAATATGGGATGGAATCAGCCTCCACCATGAAAAATCCAATGGGAACAAGTATGCCTATAGGTAAAGATGAGAAAGGGAAACCTGTTGATGAGTCTTTGTATAGAAGGATTATTGGCTCCCTACTTTACTTGACTGCTAGTAGACCTTACATCATGTATACTACATGTGACTGTGCTAGGTACCAAGCTTGCCCAAAGGAATCTCATTATACTGTAGTTAAAAGAATTTTGAGATATCTTAAGGGCACACCTAATCTAGGTCTTTGGTACCCTAAAAATAGAGATTTCTTACTAACAGGCTTCTCAGATGTAGACTTTGTAGGATGCAAAGAAGACAGGAAAAGTACTACAGGAACTTGTCAATTCCGAGGTGGAAGGCTTGTGTCATGGTGCAGCAAGAAGCAGACCAGTGTAGCTATATCAACAGTTGAGTCTGAATATGTAGTTGTAGGCAATTGCTGTGCACAATTATTGGGGATAAAGCACCAACTTGAAGATTATGACATCAAGGTAAGTAGAATTCCACTGTTTTGTGATTCTACAAGTGTTATTTCAATTTCTAAGAATCCTGTATCTCACAGTAGAACCAAGCATATAGAAATTTAGTTTCATTTTATAAGAGAACATGTAGAGAAGGAAGATATTAATCTAGAATTTGTAAGCACAAATAGTCAAATTGCTTATATTTTTACAAAACCTCTGGATGAAACTAAATTCAATCATTTTAAAATTGAATTAGGTATGTTGAACCTAGAATAGGTCAGCTAAAGCATTCCTAAGTAGAATATGTAAGCACAATATTTCTCAGGAAATTTATCTAAGTACAAAGTTTGTGTCGACACAAACAGACTTTGTGTCGACACACACAGTATGTTGTGTCGACAAAGAAAAAGGACGTGTCAACAAAGAAGCAGTATCTGTATCGACAGAAGTATGGGTGTCGACAAAACATTGTCAAGACTTTAAGTAAGCTGATTTTTGTGTCGACACACAAAAATAAAAGTCGACACTCTGTGTCGAGACTTGACCAGTCCATGTTGACACTGACATAAGTATGTCGATATATAAACGTGTCAATTAAACCTAAGTATTGTCGAGACCTAGATCTTTTCTATCGATACATATAAGTATTTTCGAGACCTAGTATTATTACTAAGGAGCATCTTTTGAACTCCCCTTTACACCTAGACTATAAAAAGGTGAAGATAAAATCTGGTCGACTACGGCTTCAGATTTCTCGACTCTAGACCTTGTGTCGACATAGATATTCACTTCTCTTCTCTTCTCTCTCTCTCCCTTTCGTCAATGGTGCCCCTCAAGGAAGACAAGGTGAATGAAGGGTATGAGCTTGTTCATGGCGGATTCACGATAGCATTGCCAAAAATCCAGGGTGTAATTACCCTAATTTTAGAAAATGGTTTGGAATTCTTGGTCTCAGAACCAACTAAGATCTGGAAGAAGGAAGTCATCGAATTTTATTCATCAGCCACTGTGGACATAGACGGGAAGAAGATCCAAGCCACAGTACAAGATTCCCGAGTGAAACTTACACTAAAAACGATTAGGAAATCACTCCAACTTCATAAGATTAAGGATGATGATCACATCATTCCATCAATGACAAAAGATGCATTAATCTGGTGATGTCTAAACCCTAATAACAAGGTTGGATCATTCATCACCAGGAAAGGAATGAATTCACATGGGAAGTTCCTGTCTGAAATAGTAGGCAAGGTGATGTTATGCAAAACAGGTGGACATGACAGAATTTCAGCCTCTATGTTCCATCTAATGACAAGAATAATTTTCAGGCTAAAAATAGACTGGGCATCAATAGTCTTCGACAAAATACAAGAAGGTATAAAGAAACCAAATCTGGGATGGATTCTGAGTTTATGTTTATCTTCAACAATACCAGATGTAATGAGCCAACTTCTAGGAACAAAAATCAACCATATGAGGAGAATGGACACCAAAATTCTTTCTAGTGGGATAGAGTATTAACAAAGGAGGTTTCTACTCCACAAAAACAGACCAAGAAAGAAAAGAAGAAGAAGGAAGTTGTTCAGCAAGCAGAATCCTCTAGTGATTCTGAAGAGGAAGTGGTCTTCAGTTTAGATGAAGACAGGCCACAAAAAGATGCTCAAGATCAAGTAGAGAGCAGTGTGCTCCTAGAGCAATAGGTAGTCACTACTCAAGGGGGAGATAATCCTGCACCAGCTGCATAAGGTACTGTTCTTTCTGAGCTACCTGCTCAAGGGGAAGGAATTGATGTTGCTACTCTAGACAGTGAGTATGCAGCAGATACAATAATGGATATTGTATTAGATATCAACAAAGAAACATTGGAAATTTCTGAGAAGGAAGCACAAGATGTGCAGATAAAAGATACATCTCAGGATGAGCAAGTAAGTATCTCCTTTATAGAGCAGACCCATGACAAAAATCTGGATGTCCAGGGAGAACCTTTTGTTTTCCAAACTAACATTGTTCCTCCTGTACACATGCAGTAAGAGATAACTATGGAAGAGCTATTTCCTGATTTACCAGCTGCAAGGACTGAGGGGGAGCAATAAAAGGTTGGTAAGGAACTTCACAGAACTGAGGGGGACGAGCTACTGAATTACCGATCCAATAAAGAAATAGTTGACATAGAAAGCTCATCACAACCCTCTGATGACGAGGAAACCTCTATGACTAAGAAGAGGAAGATGGTTACAATAAAGAAAAAGAGCTCAGGCTAAAAGAAAGCCTTGCAAACAGTCAATAAACCACCTGCTCCAAGCATGGACTTCAGTTCATTACTTGTCCAACTACAAGTAACACTAGATTAACAAAGGCAGTCCTTACAAAAGTATGTAGATGAGTCAAATAAAGAACTACAGTTTCAGCTGGCTCAGGACATAAAATCAATCATATTTGAAGTCAATCTGCATAAGAAAGAGAAGAGAGATGGCTTCCATAGGTGAGGCAATGTTGTAGAATATTTGGCTGAGCAACAACAGCTGCTGAAGTCTGAGGTTGAGGACATTGCCACCAAGAAAGGATATGTTTTAGAAAATCAATTCATGTCCAATAAAAACCTCAAAGACTCCCATGAAGAAATCATCAAAAAACTGGGAAGTATTTCAACTGATTTGAAAATTGAGATATCAAAGCAAATACAAGAAGATCTAGCTACTGTCAAAATAGCTATTGGATCCTCTCAACAGACTATTTTTGATTACCTAACTAAGTTCAAATCATACTATCAAGAAGGTACAAAATATCTGGCTGATCAAATAAGGTTTCAAAATTCTGATCTGAGAGATCATATCACTAGAGAAGTCATAAAGGGGGAGAGATTGTTAGTCAAAGCTAGCTCTGATCATGCAAAATGGATCTCTAATTCCATCAGGGCTACACTTGGCTTTCCTCCTTTGTGTGATGATGACAATGTTGCTGAGTCTGAAGTACAACCTGCTTATATTGAATGAGATCAGCCTGAAGTGGCACAGGTTATTTACCCTCCTGCTGACTTTGACATGGTTTAACAAGGAGTGTAGACAATGTACAACCCTTAATAGGAGGCACCAAATGTGGTTATTGAAAAAGTAGACATGTCAGAGGCTACCAAAGATGCTCAGAAGGAAGCACAGTTATCCAAGAAAAGGTTCAGAGAACAGGCTGAGTTGAAGCCAGATTTTGAGCAATGGAGCCCCACTTCCAGGAATATTATTTTGACTGCCTGGAAGGCTGTAAAGGATAAGACCTATGATAGGGGTAAATGGTATTCTGAGCAATAATGGAATAAGTATCAAGCCAGGCAAGAAGCCATTCTTCAGTATAGAAGAAGTGCAAAAGCTGGGAAGTTAACTGCTAATTCTTTGAAGCCTAGCTGGTACTTCCCCAAGCCTTTTCACTATTTTGAAAGGCAAAGGATAAAAGCTGAAGAACTAAAGAAGAAGGATCTTAAAGGGAAGAAACCTGCTGCTGATACATAACCTACAGTGCAGGTAAAGATTAAATCTAGAAAAGGCATTGTAATCAAGGAGCCTAGTCAATCATAGGATAAAAAGGCTTATGTGTAGAACAATATAACTTTTTTTACTTTTGTTCTAAGGAAAAACATGTAAACCAAGAATTTTCTGATTAATAAATAAAATCAGCTTCATTATTGATCTTAGTTGTTTACATTGTTTATATGTTATCTTGCACTGAAATGTATGTACATCTATTTTTATATGCTTTATTATAAGTGATGTATATCTTTGACTAAGGGTTATGACTTCTTATAATTGGGGGAGATTGTTGAGTACACTGAAAAATATGTACCAGATTTGGAGAAGCCTCATCTTACTCAATGATATACATCAATTTGTATTTGATGGATGTTTGAGTTTCATTGTACAGGTGTGAGGTTTGCAAGAAATTTTTCTAAGTACAAGTGTCAACACTTGTGAAGAATTGTGTCGACACCAAGAAGTTGTGTCGACACTAGAAGCATGGCCTGTGTTGACACCCAGGCATTGTGTCGACACCTGAAGAAGAAGCTGTGTCGACACCCAGAATTGTGTCGACCCCCAGAATTGTGTCGACACCTAAGGCAGGAATTGTGTTGACACCTAAAGCAGAAGTTGTGTCGACACCCAGGAGTTATGTCGATACCAGAAGAAAGGCATGTGTCGACACTCAGGAATTGTGTCGACACCTGAAGAAGGTTTGTGTCGACATACAGGACTTGTTTCGACACACACTCAACTCCATTTGTTTACAGCTAAGTCAAGACCAGAAGTAGTTGTGTTGATACACATGACTTGTGTCGACACACAGGACTTGTGTCGACACACACTCAATGACATATGGATGACACTAAACACCATCTAACAGCAATAGCTATAATGAGTCTGAAGGCTTGTGTCGACATACATGACTTGTGTCGACACACACTCAATGACGTCTCGACACACACTCAAAAACATCTGGACATACACTCAACGCCATCTGTCAGCATCAATTATGTCAAGACCAGGAGATGTTGTGTCGACACACAGGACTTGTGTCGCCACATACAAACAGAAGCTGTGTCGAGTAGCAGAAGAATGACTATGTCAACACATGGAGTATTGTGTCGACATCATCAAGACTTGTGTTGACACTTAGTCTATTTATGTCGACACATGTGAAGCAGTTTGCTGAGTGGTTCATGCTGAGTTGTAAAGTCTTTGAGGAATCAACTTTCATGACTGGTGACTCGACAACTATCATAACCAACAGGTCTGACACCTTTGTCAGAACTATCAGAAGGTTGTTACAAACCGGATCAGCCGGTAATACTGAGGAAACTCTATATAAGGGACTGATCCTTGACAACCACACCAACAACAGAACTAAGGAAGTAATCAAGCTATTACGGGAAAGAGAATCTGACAATAAGAAAAGGGGAAACCCTTAAGAAGGCAGATCCAGAGCGGTCTGCAAGATAAGATTCAGATCTTATTCCGAATTCAAGGAAGGAGCTGACAGGAGATCAAATCTTACATCAAGTAAAGTTCAACCTTATTTTGTTCTATCAAGAAGTTTTGAAACAGCTAAGTCATGTTGTATCTGAAGATTCAGTTTATTCAAGAACTGATCAAGAAACTCATACCTATAGAGAATTCTATCTGGTGATATCTTCATATCTCTTAAACAATTAATTTCATATAGGATCTTTTGTAAGATCTGAGTTGTAAGCCTGTAATTTTAAAGGTTGAGGTAGGGCTGAGTGCCTGAGGTGTAGGACTGGTAATAGTCTGAGTTGTAAGCCTAGTGATAAAGGTTGAGGTAGGGCTGAGGCCTGAGGTAGGATTCTTTGGAAGAATCTGAGGTAGGACTTGTATAAGTCTGTGCTGTATGAACTAATCTGGTTCTGAGTTATAAGATCTGTGGATCTGAGTAAGTGGAAGGAAGTTGGGCATAATCCAGTTCTCTACTGGATAGGCGAAGGGGGAAAGTGGATGTACCCATACCTTAGGAAACAACTATAAATCTAGTGTTTGCTGTGCTGTGATTTCTGTACTGTGAATTGTATTTCCTGTGCTGTGTTAATACTAGTTAAATTTCCTGAATTATAAAAGAAAATTAGAACCTATTCACCCCCCCTCTAGGTGTCTGGGCTCTTTAAATTAGTCTTTCAAAAATACTGGTTGTGATAGTTGGTATCAGAGGGATGGGTTGTTTGGCAATTGGTCGAACAACTATCTTAGGTTAGTTTTAGTTGTCTAATTAAATTTCATACACACATCGATGTATCATCAGTACATCTTGACTGAAGCATGAACACTACACTCATAAGCATGATAAGAAGTATACGAGGCATATTATGTAGTCTGGGATGCATAATATGTGTTTGTATATGGATCCACATAGGAAGCAATATGTGACTGTTATGTAGTATGGGATGCATAACAATCATCACAAGAATGCACATTAGTTTTTGATTTTCATTGTATGCAATATTATGTAGTATGGGATGCATAATATTTCATGTGTATGCCAATCATAACATGCACTAAGGCCATTTATAGAATGCATATCACAATATGTATGGCATAACATTACATCAACACACGTGTCAAACTAAAGATTTACATGATGACATACGTACACACATGGTTTTAAAGTAATAGGAATGAAAATTCATGCATTCATGGTCTATGCACATGAGTCATTAGGGTGACGGTATATCACCCTAAGTTAAGCAAGACATCATTATTGAAAATCCCAGAGCAAGTTAGTAATATGAGCAAGTACTTAAGTATGTTTGGTCTGAACTATGTTGTTTGGTGCTAGCGGTTGAGATAGGTTTTCATTTAGTTGTTTGTTGGTTTATTAGAATGGCGCCTAAGCGTGTGGCTACTAGGTCGAATCCCTAGTCGGAGGGCGAGTCTTCAGGTGCGCAGAGCGAAGCGGTGATCGAAAGTCTATGGTAGAGTAATGATACCTTGTCTAGAAAGATGGTGGCGATGCAATCACAGATCCAAACATTGTTATCGGGTTTATCAGGACAGCTGTCGAGAGTGCACGACCCTACGGTGGGTCTAGCTGTTCCTGTTCCTCTTACTCTCTGGTGCCTCCAGTTTTGTTACCACTAGAGATGAATTTTATCTCGCATTTCCAGCAATTAGGACCTCCTTGTTATGATGGTAGAGCATATTACATGGCTTTGGACGATGGGCTTATAGTAATCGAGGAGATGTTTTCATACTCGGGAATTTCTGATGACCAGAGAGTGATGGTCGGTACGTATGAGCTCAAGGGTTTGGCAATGAGCTGGTAGTTGAAAGAAAAGGAGAATATGAAGGATGGATGTTCCTGGGGATCTTTCAAGGAGTTACTGCTGAAGAAGTTTCTGCCATTAGTCGAGCGACACCGTCTGATGACTGATTTCCTGTATTTGAAGCAAAGGAAACTCACAGTTAGTGAGTACGAGATTGAATTTAGCAAATTGAGCCAGTTTGCCCCTTACTTGGTGGCTTCAGAAGACAATAGAGTTGAACATTTTCTAGGTGGTCCGAGGAGTGATATCCAGCAGCTGGCTTGTGCGTATGGATCCGAAAGCTATGCTGAATCAGTGGAAGATGCCTTAAAGGTCGAAGCAATCGACAATGCTAAGAACAGAGGTCAACAAATGAGAAAAGATAAGAGGAAATCAGATGAAGGTAGGAATTCTAAGGAATTTTGTTCTGCGTCAAGCAAGAAAAGCAAAAAGGTATCCAGTTTTTGTGGCCGACCATGCCATCCATTTGAGAAGTGTTTAAAGAGGATAGGAGCTCAGAAGCAGGAGCAGGTACATGCAATTCAGAGTGCTCCTAAAGGAGAGTTAGTTTGTTCTGCATGTAAGAAAAATTGGCATAATACTGCCCATTATTGGGGAAGGAAAAGAGTCTGCTATCAGTGCGGAGAGGAAGGACATTTCAAGATAAAGTACCCGCAGTTTCAGCCCACACTGCAGCCAGTTCCACTTCAGGCTTTGCCACCTCCGCAATAATTGGATGAGGGAAAGGGCAAGCTGAATGTGATATCTTTGGAGGAAGCGCAAACGTCTACTCAAGTTATCTCAGGTTAGATCCTAATCTAGTTTTAGCTTTTAGCTTTTAGCTTGTAGTTATAGTTTCGATGTTCGTTCCCTTAGTTGTGTATGCAATTTTTATTGGAAAGTTTAAGGTAAAGAACCGTTGGGCACGTGTCCTTTTCGATTCCGGTGCTATTCATTCGTTCGTGGCTAAGGACTATATTGTGTGTCATTGTTTGACCCTCGATCTCGTTGGCGATGCGTTTAATGTCAAGTTTCCCTCTAGTGATTTAGTGGTATAAGACCAAGTTATTCAGAGATGTCTGATTCTGTTAGGCGATTTTCTAGCAGTTGCTGATTTGAAGGTGTTAGACTTGGAAGATTTTGATATAATATTGGGCATGGACTGGTTGTCCAGATATGATGATGTTATCTACTACAAGGTTAAGTGCTTGGACTTCAAGATGGACAACGGTCAACCCCGGAGTGTTTATGGTTATTCGCGCCAGAGTTCTCCGATTATTTCTGCGGTATGTGCTCGGAAGCTTTTAGATTCCCGCTGTTTCGCTTGTTTGGTTTCAGTTTTGGAAATCTTGGTTGGTTTATTGCATATTGAGGAGATTCCTGCAGTGCGTGAGCTTCCTGATGTATTTACTAATAATCTTCATGGTCTTCCGCCTGAGAGAGACGTGGAGTTTGTAATAGATTTGGAGCCGAGTACCCGTCTTATTGCTAAGGCACCATACCGGATGGCCCCACGTGCGCTGGAGGAGTTGCGTTGTAAGACGCCCCTTTTTTTCTTTTTAAACCACCGGGGTCTTAGCCCAGAATTGCAGCTTTGCGGTGGCACCAACTCACGGGAAGGCAACCACTACAAAACGCCAATTCTGCCGGCCCTTTTCGATCACAAGAGAGAGAAGTATTTATACATAAAATGTAAACAAGTCCACAGAAACATGTAAATAAAAGTGAAATCATATCCAGTCCATCAATAGATAAAAACAGGAAATAGATAAATGGGCTCGAGCCCAGTACATCAGAGTCCTCACTACAATTCACTCATCGCGGAAGCTATAAAAATACTAATCACTCACGGAGCTGGTCGCAGGTGCACCGGTGCTAGACTGTCCCACATCCAAGCGCACCGTACTCCGCTGGTGCTGGTCCCTGTCTCCCATCCAGAGATCCTGTAATGTTCTTGTTCGAAAACCATTAGTCATAAAGACTAAGCCCTATCATCCCCTACCCCTCCCACTACGGCTCCTAAGCACCGGGCGGAGAGGAGGAAAGGGAAACTACAAAAGTGGAGAATAATCAAGCAGGTGACAAGGAAGCTAATCTAGTGGTTATTTAGAATGAAATAGGTCTAACAATCCTACGGCAGTAAGTAATAAGGAGAGCAATTAATAAGTAGCAATTTGTATAAAAAGGCAGCTAGAGAACAGTAAGTAAACAAGCAAGTAAATAAGTATGTAACCTTAACTTATATGAATGCCCATACAAACTTATAAGTTAAGGGGTCTTCTGCAAGGCTCCCATCGTATAAAAAGTCCCATACCGATTTATACGTTGGGGTGTCGGTTGTATGCAAATATGAGTGTAGTGATATGCTATGCCTGAATCATGCAAGTGCAACTCACGCACACGACTCTATGCGCACAGACCTTTAGTTCCCCCTGTTCGGGCAGCTAGCTTCACTCCCAGGAACCTCCGTAGTGGCAAACGGAGACAGTGGGTCGGGCCCCCCACTCCTAGGCGGGTATCCACACTACTAGGCCTAGCCCTTCCGTACGCCCCTAGAAGAATACAACCTAGAGTATCCGCGTACTACTGCTGGCTGTACCCACCAGACTTTCTTTGGCTAAGTGTCCCACACTGCCGAGTCAACGTACCGATGTCGGTGTGAACGACTATCAGATACCGAAGACCCACCACCTTTATTCTGTACTCCAACCCTCGAGCCCTCGGCCCCCCCGGACAGTCCCGTCCGTGCATCTACCTTCAGAGCTACCGTCTGAATGGCAACCAAACCAATTATTCTACCTTCCTAGTTACCGAGGTGTGTGTAAGTGCAACCCTAGTTATACTAGTTGCTCTTTTAATTTATTATTCCTATGGTTTACGTTAGCCCAGGACTGCCCCCGGCATACCCCTTGAAGGGCTCTCAAGGGGCACTAGGAACCAAGACGGCGGCATTACGGCCCGAAGTTCCCTTTCGCAAGGCACTTATTGTTATTGGTTGATTTCCCTTAACCCGATCCCCTTTTAGTTACTTTAGATCTAACCCTAGAGTTTTAAGACTCTTCCTCTCCTACCCGGGGTGGACGATATTTCGTCGTTCCCGTACGCCACTTAACCTTAACCAGTCTCACACTCTACTTATCCTGACTTCCATTAATGAACTTAATCTTAGCTTGCCCTAACCAACCAGCACTACCAAAATTCCACTTCCCAAGTTCATTATTACTCTAGTTCAGTTTCCGTGGTTTTACTATATGCAGACCATCCTAAGCTATATGAGCTACACGAGGGGAGGTACACCAAATTATCTTCCAAATCTCCTATAATATTTACTGGAGGTATACCATATCATATTTTGTCTAAATCCAGAAAATTATAATTTTCCTAATTAATCTGATATTTATTTAATTTTCCCAAATGACGGGCCATGAGTCATTTTAAACATGAACTACATGATCCTCCTAGGTAATGGCTACCCAAAAATCATAATCATTAAATAACAGCAAGGTAACCTCAAATACAAATTTTCAGAATTTTACAGAAAGTATTTAGCCTCTAAATAATTTATCCAGTATAATCACGTTAATCATACGTAAAGAAGGAAGTACTGAAATTATTCATCGGAAAATTATAGAAAAATTTCTAATCAGTAGTATGATATAGAAAAGATCTTTGTGCAAAGAATCATAATTTTACCAGCTTGCTAAACACCACTAAAGATTTAATCAAATATTCAAGGTAAAAAATACTTAATGAAGCAAGCCTTAGAATTAAACTTCCAAAAATCCCATAAAAATTCACAGAGATTTAAAATCATAATAAACGTTCTCTGCTTAAATTTCATCAATTTCCAGGAAGTGTGTATTCCATAATTAATTTTCTAAGCAAATCATACAAGCTACTAAATCGTTAACGAAGTATCCAAAATAATGATCTTAAAATTCATAGTAAAGTATCCAGAGCTTGTACCATCCCTATAATTCACTCTACCCAAATCTCATCACTTTTCAATATGATTTAGTTTCATTTCCTATCTCTACAAGTTTTGCACCCAAAACTAGGGTTAGGTTTTTAGGTATCCCAACAGTCTCCAAATCTACTAAGATTTCATCCAGAGAACTATAATGGCCCTATGGTCCTCTTCACCAAATTTCGAGTCAATCCAAGGTCATTTGACCCCTTGACCTTCACAAGCCACCAAGATCCATCCTTAGGGTTTGGCCTTGGTTCTTGGGGCAAACTTACCCCGATCCACCTCAAACTCTATGAGGGGATGCTAGAGAATATTACTAGCTAGTGGTAAAAATCTCAGCCTCTGTTAAGGTGATTTGACCACTCAAATCTCAAAAGTTCACCTTTAACCTAAGACCCCTTATTAGGGCAAAACTTAGGTTTGTTCATTTCTAATCCAAACCATCTCCAAATGAGATGAAAAATTATACAGAACATTATGGTGAACCCAGGGACCACTCACCAAAATTTGGGAGGGTTTGGAAATTATTTAGCCATCTAATTAATTTATGCTAGGATTATTGAATTTTCCTAAAAACTATAGAAAAATGTTTCCCAAAAAAATCCCAATTTTTGGATGGTACCTAAATATAGGTAAGGTTAGGTCACACCCCAAATTTCAAGTCATTGTGATGACTGGGTTGGAGTGGGGAATTTTTCTAAGGTCAGGACAACCCTATGGGTAGACCTCACCAAATTGAGTGCTGAGGTCTATCCAGTAGTCCAAAATGCTTGAAACAAATTTTAAAATTCCCTAGACTCCAAGAGGTACAATATTGGTGTTGACCATTTTTCCTGCAGGAGCCTCTAAGTATTTTTACCAAATTATTTAAAATGATAGATATTTTCATTCAAAAATTGTTTTAAAATTAGAATCTAATTAATGACACTGTTCATCTTCTTCTACAGCCCGAAACCAGAGCCCTGAAAACTTATTTTCCTGTAGCTTTTCCAAGCTATTTCCCGGCCATCCAGCCATCTCCCTGGCCGGCCACCACCACCACCACCTCTGTTGAGGTGAGGGCTATCGTCGGGCGGCGGCACGGCCGCCGGAGAGGCGGTTTCCGGCGAACCCGCCCCCACGAAATGTTCGGAAAACCATGGAAATGCTCACCCGATCTGACTCTTTTGAGCCCGATATCTCTCCTAACGATTTCTAAGATCTATCCGCAGAAGAAGAGGGAGGGGAGGACCTTGTTCGCGGGCTGGAGGCGTGCAGAGCGTCGGGAAGCCATTGGCGCGGTGGTGGCGTCGCCGGAAATTCTTCAACAGCAAGGGGGAAATTTGAATCAGTTTGATGGAGCGTGTAACCTTTTCCTCTTGCTCTTAGGAGTCTTTTATAGATCAGCAAGTGGGGAGGGGAAAGGATGAAACGTTCATGGCCATTAATATTTCCCTTAATGACATTTCGGTTATGGCAAAGGAAGTTGAAACGCTGGAGATGAAGAGGTGTTTGCCAGGTGGCGATTTCCTATTGGACCAACATTTCCTTAATTTATTAAATAATCAGAGTAGGAAACGGCCCATAAATACTCATGGTGTAACTTCCTATAATAAGGATTGATTACAACGTCGGTTACCGAAATTTCCAGTCCGGCTGACGTTTCGGCCTTGGTCACGGGCGTGACACATAGGTCACGGGCGTGACAGGCCCGGGTGACCAATTCTGGGATCGACGATCGTCGAACTGAGATCGACGATCGTCTAAGGGTGGTCACGCCCTTGGTCACGGGCGTGACATGTGGATCACGGGCGTGACAAGCCCGGGTGACCAATTCTGGGTTCAATGACGTCGAACTAAGGTCGACGATCGGCGAAGGGTGGTCACGCCCTAGGTCACGGGCGTGATATAGCATGAGGGAAAATCCGTACTCGGCGATCGTCGCGCTGAGATCGACGATCGCCGAAGGTGTCACGCCCTTGGTCACGGGCGTGACACCTGGGTCACGGGCGTGACATGGCCATGATGCAAATTCTACGTTTCGACGATCGTCCCGCTGGGATCGACGATCGTCGAAGGTGTCACGCCCTAGGTCACGGGCGTGACACATAGGTCACGGGCGTGACAAGGCCATGACGCAAATTCTACGTTTCGACGATCGTCCCGCTGGGATCGACGATCGTCGAAGGTGTCACGCCCTAGGTCACGGGTGTGACACATAGGTCACGGGCGTGACAGGCCCGGGTAGAAAAATTCTGCGCCCGACGATCGTCTCACTGAGATCGACGATCGTCGAAGGAGTCACGCCCCTAGGTCACGGGCGTGACGGATCGGTCATGGGTGTGACGGATCGGTCACGGGCGTGACCAACCCGTGACCCGAAATCTCGGTCGATTTATTTCAATTTTTGGGCTTCCTGGGGTTCTATCACGACCAACCGACTCCTAGGGGTCTAGCCAGAAATGGGATGTTACAAATCCCAATAAACAAAACAACGATTTTGTCCCCGAAATCAAGGTTAAGTCTACGGGACTCTAATCGGGAAAAGAAGCTTGTAACATCCCATGAGAATTAAAGAAATTACATCTCTACGTTATGTTTGCTTTGTGCGGTTTCAAATCTAAGATTAATTCGCCCAATTAACTAGGTATATACACCCCAATAAACAAAAGATTAGCCCCTATTCTTGAAATTTCAGTTCTATTGGTTTAAAACAAGAAGGCAAATTGATTGACCAGAGGGGTGGTGAGGTATACCTGACGAAAAAGTTCCGGGTATTTTTGCCGCATCAAGTCGTGTGGCTCCCATGTATGCTCCTCCAGCCCATGATTGTTCCACAGAACCTTGACTAACGGAACCTTCTTCCGTCGCAAGACCCGCATTGCTGTATCGTCTATCCTGATAGGCTCCATGTTGACTGACCGATCCGAGGCCACCGGGCCATCTGCCGAGGAGATCATCTGCTCAGGGCGTAGCAGAGCCCTTCGAAGTGAGGAGACGTGGAAGACGTCATGCAATCCCGCTAACTCCGGCGGTAGTTCCAGTCTATAGGCTAAGGGGCCGATCCGCTCCAGGATCCTATAAGGCCCCATATATCTCGGACTGAGCTTCTTCTGCCCACGCACATGCGACACTCCGTGCATCGGCCGTATCTTCAAGAACACCCGGCCTCCCACCTGGAACTCCACTTGACGATGCCTCGCATCGTAGTATTTCGCCTGTCTGCTCTGGGCTTCCAACATCCTGTCTCGGATCAATCTAATCTGAGTATCTGTATCTCCCACAAACTCCGAGCCTAGTGCCTGCGGATCCTCATCTTGAACCCATGATAGTGGGGTCCTGCACCTCCTTCCGTACAACGCCTCGTATGGAGCCATGCCTATGCTGGACTGATGAGTGTTGTTGTACGAAAACTCGACCAGTGGCAGCAATCTCTCCCAAGGCTCGCCACGGTCCAAAATACACAGTCGCAACAGATCCTCCAGTGTACGGTTGGTGCGCTCTGTCTGTCCGTCGGTCTGAGGGTGAAAAGCTGTGCTAAATGTCAATCGAGAACCCAGATGGGCCTGGACTGACCTCCATTCCCTGGATGTAAACCGCCCATCCCGATCCGAAATGATAGTCTTGGTTACCCCATGGTAATGCACAAACTGCTCAATGAACCTCCGTACTAATACTCTGACCGGTGTGTCCTTTGCCACTGGAATGAATCTGGCCACCTTTGTTAGTCAGTCCACTATCACCCAGATCGAGTCATTCCCCGCACGGGATCGAGGTAGCCCATGTATGAAGTCCATGGCTATATCCTCAAACTTCCACTCCGGCACGGGAAGCGGCTGCAACAAGCCTGTCGGGTTCCTACACTCCGCCTTCACGAGCTGGCAGGCCTCGCAATGCGTCATAAAAAACGTAATATCTTTCTTCATACCCGGCCAGTACATCGTCCTCTTCAAATCCTTTACCATCTTGGTGATCCCCGGGTGTACAGAATATCGGCTGCAGTGAGCTTCCGTCAAAATGTCCTCCCGAATCCGTCCTCCTGCTGGTATGTAGACTCTGCCCCGGAAACACAGGAGCCCATCCCTCAAAGAGTAACCTCCTGTCGTGCCTTCCTCCAAGGCTCGGAATATCGGCTCAGCTCTCTCATCCAGCATCTGCCCATCTCTGATGCGGTCTCGAATGTCATCAGTAGTAGCCATCGACCCCAGGTACTCCATGTACAGCTCTGGGTCATCCTCAGACACTAGCGAAATTTGCATCTCCTCGAATGATCTAACAAACTACAAGGCCATCAGCTGCAGGCCTACTCCTATCGTACTCGCTCTCCGGCTCAGAGCATCTGCGACCACATTCGCCTTCCCCGGGTGGTAGTGCATGGTATACTGGTAGTCCGACAGAAACTCCACCCAGCGTCTCTGTCTGATGTTTAACTCCTTCTGGGTGTCGACGTACTTCAGATTCTTGTGGTCGAAGAAGATATCATAATGTACTCCGTAGAGATAGTGTCGCCAGATCTTAAGAGTAAAAATGACTGCCCTCATCTCCAAATCGTGCACGGGGTAGTTCTGCTCGTGCTGCTTCAACTAATTGGAGGCATAGGCTATTACATGCCCATTCTGCATCAAGACAGCACCCATCCCCTGATAGGAAGCATATGTATACACCTGGAATCCCTCCTTCCCTGATGGAAGAGCAAGGATGGGGGCCGAGGTGAGACGATCCTTCAGCTCCTGGAAGGCAGATTCGCATCGTGGCGTCCAAATAAAAGGGGACTCCTTCTTCGTCAGAGACATGAGAGGGAGGGCAATCTGAGAGAACCCCTTTACGAACTTCCGGTAGTAACCGGCCAGTCCCAAGAAACTTCGAACATCCGAGGCCGATTTTAGCGGTGGCCAATCCCGTACTTCCTGGACCTTCGCCGGATCCACTGCCAGACCTGCTCCACTGATGACATGGCCCAGAAAGGCCACCTCCTTTAGCCAGAACTGTCACTTGCTGTACTTGGCATACATCTCATGCTCACGCAGCTTCTCCAAGGTCAAGGCCAGATGTCTCACGTGCTCCTCCTCCGTCCTTGAATAGATAAGGATGTCGTCGATGAATACGATAACGAAGACGTCTAGATACTCTTTGAACACCCGATTCATCAGGGTCATGAATGTGGAGGGTGCATTCGTGAGTCCGAATGGCATCACTGTAAATTCGTACAAGCCGTATCTACTGCTGAAGGCCGTCTTCGGGATGTCCTCCTCCCGAATGCAAAGCTGGTAGTACCCTGACCTCAGATCCAGCTTTGAGAACCAATAGGCTCCCTCCAGCTGGTCAAATAGCTCGTCTATCCGTGGTAAGGGATAAGTATTCCAGACTGTCAACTTGTTCAGAGCCCGGTAATCGATGCACAGTCGAAGGGTCCCGTCCTTCTTCTTAACGAACAACACCGGAGCTCCCCATGGTGAAGAGCTAGGCCGAACGAACCCGGCCTCCACTAACTCCTGAAGCTGGCTCCGAAATTCCACCAACTCCTTTGGGGCCATTCGATAGGGAGCTCTGGATACCGGCTTAGCCCCCGATACGAGCTGAATCTGGAAGTCCTTCTCTCGGTGCGGGGGTAGCCCTGGTAGCTTCTCCGGAAACACGTCGGCGAAGTCCCACACTACTGGAATATCTGCAATGGAGTCCTTAGCCATGACCGCCTCAAAAAGGACCTGATAAACTTCTTCCCCCTACAGGTGGGCCTTAACGGCCTGCACAGACGATAGTAAGGTACGGGATGCTGATATAATACCTTCGATGACAATGAATGAGTCGCCGTGCCTCACGATGATCCTTTTCGCCACGCAATCGATCTGGGCATGGTTCCAATACAGCCAAGTCATGCCCAGGATCAGATCGTAATCTGGCATCTTCAGAACCGTCGCTAGTGCCTCAAACGCCTTCCCGCCGATCCTTGCTTCCATATTGCAGTGAGCAGAGGTCATTATCTCTGATCCATCGGGTAGGCACACCTTCATCATCTTCCCGGTGAATGGCTCCACACCTGCCAACCCTTTCACGAAATCCTCCGACACGAACGATTGCGACGCACCAGTGTCGAAGAGGGTGTGAGCGGGCTTGCCGCTAACGAAGACTATGCCTGGGGTAATTAAGTGTCTTAGTATTCTTGTTGCAGTTGTCTTTACTTAATTTCTAACCAGGTTATGTCTAGAATACTAGTTTATATGATAAAAATTTAAACGTACTGCCATACCTGTGATAACCTGCTCCGGGTTCCGGGGCTGTGTCAGGTCCAGAGCATACATCTGCTCCCTCTCTGGCCTGCGACCTCGATCCTGAAATCCTCATCCTCGGTCCTGTCCTCGTCCGCCAAACTGTCGCGGAGGTGGAGCGCCCTGCTGTGCTAGTGGGGGTGCTCGCCTTATAGGGCAGTTCCTCTTGATATGCCCTGGCTGGTTGCACTGATAGCATACCGGTGGCTGCTCTGCCATCCTTGGCATTTCCAGCATCTGTATAGGCTGGGGAGCCAATACCCCCTGACTCCTCTGCTCCTGCCCAAACTCTTGACGGGGCTGATCCCCGTTCCTTCTCTCCCCAATAACCTGGCCTCGAGGATGGTCTCTACGTCCTCCAATCACTGTATCATCAGCCGGTCTCTTCTGGCTCTTCACTGTAAGCTGATCCTTCTCTCTCTTCTTAGCCATCTCCAGGATCCTGGCTAGACTCCCCTCTGAGACGAAAAGGAGGGCCTGTCTCATATCATCTTGCAGCCCCTTATAAAACCTTCGGTCATAACCAGCATCGTCTAACTGGTAAGCGTCCGCATAGCGGGCCAGGTGAGTGAACTCCTGGTAGTACTCCACCACAGTCCTGTTCCCCTGCCTCAACCGCAGGAACCTATCCTCCAGGTCATCCCTCGCCGACTGAGGTACAAAATGTCCCAAGAGCGCTGCTCTGAACTCCTCCCAAGTAATATCAGTGCAGTCCATCCCCGCAAAGGTGGTGTCCAGCTGAGATTTCCACCACCTCTTTCCGTGTGACTCTAAGCAAGAGACTGCCAAAGCGACTGCCTCCTCCGTGGGGCATCGAATCCTTGCCAGCATCTCGTAAATGGTGTCCAACCATTCCTCGGTATGTACTGCAAACTCCGTCCCCTGGTAGCATGGTGGGGAAGTCCTCGGAAGACCATCATCCAATTGGCCCCGGGGTGATGGCGCGTCCCCCCCGCCACTCATCGATGATGAAGACCCGGCTGCCGAGGCGCTGCAACATAAAGATCTGCGGCGTCGTGACGATGATGGAAGCCCGCGTTATAATCTCCGCCCGCGGCGTGACAAGGCCGCCAAGAAATATTGAACTTTTAATTCATGCACTTTTATTTTATATTAATAAATATAAAATTATTTCATGTTTGATGATAATTTTATATTTATTATAATGGTTGTATTTTAATTTTAGAACTCTTTATTTGATTTTGGTGTGTACTTAACCATACGGATGGATGAGATTTCATCTCCATCATGGATGGTTAAGATGTTTTTGTAACTCCTATTTAAGGAGGTCTTTATGAAGGAATGAGGAGATGAAAAATATCAAACCCTAACCCTTCCTAAATTGGAAATTTCGGCCATAGGAGTTCCTCCTTGCCTCCCCTCTTGGTGTGACTCCAAGGCCGCCGCCTCCCTCCATCCTCTTCGGTGCGACTCCGGCGAGACTTCCGTGGTGTGACTCCAAGGAAGAAGGGTTGCTTCTCCGTTCGGTGTGACGCCGGCGGAACCGTGGAGAGAGAGATTCTCCCACAAATCTATCTTGAGTGCATGCTTGATCTTGGTTGGGTAATCTCTTTCCTCTCTAGTGATTCTTCTAAGCGTTTGTGGAGGTTTTGTCGAATCGTTTTATCCGTGATCTTAATTTTTCGCGCTTGCAAAAATCTGAACTAAAAGTGTTGTTATTAAACCTCTTGCTAACCGGATTGGAACAATCCATGCCATGTTAACAAGGGAGTTAATCACCACTAAATCTTTCGTCGCCGCTTGAAGTTTATCACCGCTCCGCGAATATTGCCGCTGCGTTTTGCTAAAATCATTTGATGGAATAGATGCTTGTGTATGTGCGGTGAGTTGTGTGCTTGTTGGAGAGGTAGGTCCTAAGGACGTGGTATCGAGTCCGCTGAACGGTGAGATGTGTGCTTGTTGGAGCTAGGTCCTAAGGACGTGGTATCGAGTCCCGAATCTTTGGGAGCCAACCGACCCCTTTTCGTTCGCTTTTGGTCGGAGCCCTCTCTTTCTTTATTTCTATGTTGCGTTGTCGCGGTGACCCCTACATCAATTTGGTATCAGAGGGAGGAACATACAGCATGCGATAGACCTCATCCCAGGTTCATCCTTACCGAACCAACCCCACTATAGGCTTCATCCCGCGGCCCACAAAGAGCTACAGACTCAGATCGAGGATTTGATGAACAAAGGATTCATCAGGCCTAGCATGAGCCCTTGTGCGGTGCCAGCCCTTTTGGCCCCCAAAAAGGATGGTACGTGGCGGATGTGTGTTGATAGCCGCGCTATCAACAAGATCACCATAAAGTACCGATTTCCCATACCACGCCTAGATGACCTCCTAGATGTCTTGGCTGGCGCCACCATATTTTCTAAGCTAGATTTACGAAGCGGCTATCACCAGATAAGGATCCGCGAGGGAGATGAGTGGAAGACGGCGTTCAAATCCAAGGACGGGTTGTACGAGTGGCTTGTGATGCCCTTTGGGCTATCCAATGCCCCTAGCACCTTCTCCCGCATGATGACACACGTCTTTCAGCCATTCATGGGAAAGTTTGTGGTAGTTTACTTTGATGATATCTTAGTATATAGCACCACCACGATCGAGCACATCACCCACCTAAGAGAGGTTCTTTCCACCCTTCGGAAGGAAACTTTATTTCTTAATCTCAAGAAATGCACGTTCCATGTTACAGAAGTAGAGTTCTTAGGATACATTGTTGGAGCGGAGGGCATTAGAGTTGACCCTAGCAAGGTCAAGGTCATTGAGGACTGGCCCGAGCCGACCACGATACGTGAGGTAAGAAGCTTCCATGGGTTGGCCACTTTCTACCGCCGCTTCATCAAAGACTTTAGTAGCATTATGGCCCCCATTAGTGACTGCATGAGAAAGGGTGAGTTTACTTGGACGAAGTCTGCCACCTTCGCTTTCCAACGCATCAAAAAGCTTATGACGGAGGCACCTGTCCTACGTCTACCAGACTTCTCCAAAGTCTTCGAGCTTACTTGTGACGCTTCGGGCGTGGGAATAGGAGGTGTCCTGAGTCAGGAGGGGCACCCTGTGAGTTTCTTTAGTGAAAAGTTGGCGGGCGCTAAATTAAATTATTCCAACTACGATAGGGAATTCTATGCAGTTATTAGATGCTTGCACCACTGGAGGCATTATCTCCTCTCTAAGGAGTTCGTGATCCTCTCCGATCATGAAGCGTTACGATTTATTAATGGCCAACACAAAATCAGCGCGCGTCACGCCAAGTGGGTATCCTTCCTACAGGGTTATACGTTTAATCTCAAGCACCTCAAGGGAGCGGACAATCGGGTTGCGGACGCTCTTAGTCGCCTAGCCCTTTTAGTCACCACTATGGAGGTTAACGTTGTTGGGTTCGAGCGCATCAAGGATGAGTACGCCACATGTCCGGATTTTCAGGATTCTTATCTCTCAGCCCAGGATAGTTCCCCCACCACTATTACCGCGTTCGTTATTAGGGATGGTTACCTATTTAGGCACGGGAAGTTGTGTATCCCGCAGTCCTCCTTACGTCTCCATATCATCTAGGAACTGCATAGTGGCGGGTTGAGTGGCCATTTCGGTAGAGATAAGACTATCACTCTGGTTGAGGAAAAGTTTTATTGGCCAAAGTTAAAGGCAATGGTAGGGCGAGTAGTGAGTAGTTGCCGTGCTTGCCAAGTCTCTAAGGGTACCAAAACCAACGTAGGGCTATATACACCGTTGCCTATTCCGTCCACACCTTGGGAGGACGTGAGCATGGACTTTGTCTTGGGCTTACCCATCACTTTTCGTCGTCACGACTCCATCTTCGTAGTTGTGGATAGGTTCTCCAAAATGGCATATTTTATACCGTGTACTAGAACCAACGACGCGTCTCATATTGCAAAGCTATATTTTAAGGAAGTCGTTAGTCACCGGGGAGTGCCGAAGACAATAGTCTCGGATAGGGATGTTAAGTATACGAGCTATTTCTGGAAGACACTTTGGACCCTAATGGGTACCAAGCTATTGTTTTCCTCCGCCTATCATCCTCAAACCGATGGGCAAACTGAGGTGGTGAACCGGAGTCTAGGAAACCTTCTTAGATGCCTCGTGAGTGATCATAAAGGCACATGGGATCTTCTTCTTCCCCACGCTCAGCTAGCCTACAACAATTCCAAAAATCGGTCCACTGGTCTGTCACCTAATGAGATTGTCCACGGATACAAGGCCCCTGTGCCTCTTGACTTGGTTCCCTTGCCCCCAACATACAAGGCAAGTCACTTTTCACAATCCTTTGCCCAACATATTCACGACCTTCATGCACGTATACGAGCTACCTTGACTACTCAGTATGATTCTTATCAGGCACACGCCAATACACACCGGAGAGCGTCACACTTCAAGGTTGGCGATTTGGTTTTAGTCCGATTAGTTCCCGAGCGTTTGCCATCTGGCACCGTTAAAAAGTTAGCACCTAAGCGCGCCGGCCCTTTTCGGATTATCAAGAAAATAGGTGACAACGCTTTTATTTTAGACTTGCCTGCCGAATGGGGAATCTCCCCTATTTTTAACGTCTCGGATTTAACGATGTTCGTATCGCCTCCACATGAGTTGAGTTCCTTGCCGTTTTCTTCTTCCACCAAATCTTCTAATGGGTTGGGGAGTGGTAGTACGGATGACCTCTCTCTGTCGGTTCCCACTGGTATTTCATCGGATGGTAAGTTGCATACTTTTATTCCTACTGCTGATATGTTCCCCAGGTTTCCGAAGACTTTCCTCACTCCGGCCATGATACTTGCTGCGGAGCCACTTACTACCTCGGAGGGTGCTACTTACCGCTTCCTCATCCGTTGGCGCGATCGCCCTCCTTCTGACGATTCTTGGATCCTCGCGACGGAGCTTCAACGACTGGATGCTGCTCTTCTCCGCCGCTACCTCTCGGACCACGCATCGGAGATGCTTGATTTTGAGTGGGGGAGGATTGATGGCACGTCCCCCCCGCCACTCATCGATGATGAAGACCCGGCTGCCGAGGCGCTGCAACATAAAGATCTGCGGCGTCGTGACGATGATGGAAGCCCGCGTTATAATCTCCGCCCGCGGCGTGACAAGGCCGCCAAGAAATATTGAACTTTTAATTCATGCACTTTTATTTTATATTAATAAATATAAAATTATTTCATGTTTGATGATAATTTTATATTTATTATAATGGTTGTATTTTAATTTTAGAACTCTTTATTTGATTTTGGTGTGTACTTAACCATACGGATGGATGAGATTTCATCTCCATCATGGATGGTTAAGATGTTTTTGTAACTCCTATTTAAGGAGGTCTTTATGAAGGAATGAGGAGATGAAAAATATCAAACCCTAACCCTTCCTAAATTGGAAATTTCGGCCATAGGAGTTCCTCCTTGCCTCCCCTCTTGGTGTGACTCCAAGGCCGCCGCCTCCCTCCATCCTCTTCGGTGCGACTCCGGCGAGACTTCCGTGGTGTGACTCCAAGGAAGAAGGGTTGCTTCTCCGTTCGGTGCGACGCCGGCGGAACCGTGGAGAGAGAGATTCTCCCACAAATCTATCTTGAGTGC
Organism: Platanthera zijinensis; assembly: GCA_039513925.1. Lineage (NCBI taxonomy): Eukaryota > Viridiplantae > Streptophyta > Magnoliopsida > Asparagales > Orchidaceae > Platanthera > Platanthera zijinensis. The sequence goes on along the minus strand of CM077079.1, from coordinate 132,342,274 downwards.
ATGCTTGATCTTGGTTGGGTAATCTCTTTCCTCTCTAGTGATTCTTCTAAGCGTTTGTGGAGGTTTTGTCGAATCGTTTTATCCGTGATCTTAATTTTTCGCGCTTGCAAAAATCTGAACTAAAAGTGTTGTTATTAAACCTCTTGCTAACCGGATTGGAACGATCCATGCCATGTTAACAAGGGAGTTAATCACCACTAAATCTTTCGTCGCCGCTTGAAGTTTATCACCGCTCCGCGAATATTGCCGCTGCGTTTTGCTAAAATCATTTGATGGAATAGATGCTTGTGTAGGTGCGGTGAGTTGTGTGCTTGTTGGAGAGGTAGGTCCTAAGGACGTGGTATCGAGTCCGCTGAACGGTGAGATGTGTGCTTGTTGGAGCTAGGTCCTAAGGACGTGGTATCGAGTCCCGAATCTTTGGGAGCCAACCGACCCCTTTTCGTTCGCTTTTGGTCGGAGCCCTCTCTTTCTTTATTTCTATGTTGCGTTGTCGCGGTGACCCCTACATCACGGGGTTTGGCTGTGGAGCCGGGGCTTGCTGAGCTCTGAAGGCCTCCAGAATGGCCGTCAGTGTTTGCCCCATCTCCGTCTGCTGGAACGGAGCTGGAGCCGGCGGAGGCGGGACCACATTTGGAGCCTGGGGTGTCCCCTGCTGCGGTGTAGGGTTCGTCGCCGGCTACAAGTAAAAATTCCATTTGTTAGAGAGCGAATGAATGGAATTTAAGAAGAGTTAGGATGGACCTTCACATGTGGTTTCCCCTATGGGCACACCACTGCTTCCGCTGCTAGTTTGTCCGCAAACTAAGCTCGCACGGGGGTGGCCCAAGGTTTTTTGTGGACTACTTCTCTTTCGATCGAGGTCCCCTCTGATACCACTTGTAAGACCCCCATTTTTTTTTTCTTTTTAAACCACCGGGGTCTTAGCCCAGAATTGCCGCTTTGCGGTGGCACCGACTCACGGGAAGGCAACCACTAAAAAATGCCAATTCTGCCGGCCCTTTTCGATCACAAGAGAGAGAATTATTTATACATAAAATGTAAACAAGTCCACAGAAACATGTAAATAAAAGTGAAATCATATCCAGTCCATCAATAGATAAAAACAGGAAATAGATAAATGGGCTCGAGCCCAGTACATCAGAGTCCTCACTACAATTCACTCATCGCGGAAGCTATAAAAATACTAATCACTCACGGAGCTGGTCGCAGGTGCACCGGTGCTAGACTGTCCCACCTCCAAGCGCACCGTACTCCGCTGGTGCTGGTCCCTATCTCCCATCCGGAGCTCCTATAATGTTGTGGTTCGAAAACCATTAGTCATAAAGACTAAGCCCTATCATCCCCTACCCCTCCCACCACGGCTCCTAAGCACCGGGCGGAGAGGAGGAAAGGGAAGCTACAAAAGTGGAGAATAATCAAGCAGGTGACAAGGAAGCTAATCTAGTGGTTATTTAGAATGAAATAGGTCTAACAATCCTACGGCAGTAAGTAATAAGGAGAGCAATTAATAAGTAGCAATTTGTATAAAAAGGCAGCTAGAGAACAGTAAGTAAACAAGCAAGTAAATAAGTATGTAACTTTAACTTATATGAATGCCCATACAAACTTATAAGTTAAGGGGTCTTCTGCAAGGCTCCCATCGTATAAAAGTCTCATACCGATTTATACGTTGGGGTGTCGGTTGTATGCAAATATGAGTGTAGTGATATGCTATGCCATGATTCATGCAAGTGCAACTCACGCACACGACTCTATGCGCACAGACCTTTAGTTCCCCCTGTTCGGGTAGCTAGCTTCACTCCAAGGAACCTCCGTAGTGGCAAACGGAGACAGTGGGTCGGGCCCCCCACTCCTAGGTGGGTATCCACACTACCAGGCCTAGCCCTTCCGTACGCCCCTAGAAGAACACAACCTAGAGTATCCGCGTACTACTGCTGGATGTACCCACCAGACTTTCTTTGGCTAAGTGTCCCACACCGCCGAGTCAACGTACCGATGTCGGTGTGAACGACTATCAGATACCGAAGACCCACCACCGTTATTCTGTACTCCAACCCTCGAGCCCTCGGCCCCCCGGACAGTCCCGTCCGTGCATCTACCTTCAGAGCTACCGTCTGAATGGCAACCAAACCAATTATTCTACCTTCCTAGTTACCGAGGTGTGTGTAAGTGCAACCCTAGTTATACTAGTTGCTCTTTTAATTTATTATTCCTATGGTTTACGTTAGCCCAAGACTGCCCCCGGCAAACCCCGTGATGGGCTCTCAAGAGGCACTAGGAACCAAGACAGCGGCATTACGGCCCGAAGTTCCCTTTCGCAAGGCACTTATTGTTATTGGTTGATTTCCCTTAACCCGATCCCCTTTTAGTTACTTTAGATCTAACCCTAGAGTTTTAAGACTCTTCCTCTCCTACCCGGGGTGGACGATCTTTCGTCGTTCCCGTACGCCACTTAACCTTAACCAGTCTCACACTCTACTTATCCTGACTTCCAATAATGAACTTAATGTTAGCTTGCCCTAACCAACCAGCACTACCAAAATTCCACTTCCCAAGTTCATTATTACTCTAGTTCAGTTTCCGTGGTTTTACTATATGCAGACCATCCTAAGCTATATGAGGTACACGAGGGGAGGTACACCAAATTATCTTCCAAATCTCCTATAATATTTACTGGAGGTCTACCATATCATAATTTGTCTAAATACAGAAAATTATAATTTTCCTAATTAATCTTATATTTATTTAATTTTCCCAAAGGACGGGCCATGGGTCATTTTAAACATGAACTACATGATCCTCCTAGGTAATGGCTACCCAAAAATCATAATCATTAAATAACAGCAAGGTAACCTCAAATACAAATTTTCAGAATTTTACAGAAAGTATTTAGCCTCTAAATAATTTATCCATTATAATCATGTTAATCCTACGTAAAGAAGGAAGTACTGAAATTATTCATCGGAAAATTATAGAAAAATTTCTAATCAGTAGTATGATATAGAAAAAATCTTTGTGCAAAGAATCATAATTTTACAAGCTTGCTAAACACCACTAAAGATTTAATTAAATATTCAAGGTAAAACATACTTAATGAAGCAAGCCTTAGAATTAAACTTCCAAAAATCCCATAAAAATTCACAGAGATTTAAAATCATAATAAACGTTTTATGCTTAAATTTTATCAATTTTAAGGAAGTGTGTATTCCATAATAAATTTTCTAAGCAAATCATACAAGCTACTAAATCGTTAACGAAGTATCCAAAATAATGATCTTAAAATTCATAGTAAAATATCCAGAGCTTGTACCATCCCTATAATTCACTCTACCCAAATCTCATCACTTTTCAATATGATTTAGTTTCATTTCCTATCTCTACAAGTTTTGCACCCTAAACTAGGGTTAGGTTTTTAGGTATCCCAATAGTCTCCAAATCTACTAAGATTTCATCCAGAGAACTATAATGGCCCTATGGTCCTCTTCACCAAATTTCAAGTCAATCCAAGGTCATTTGACCCCTTGACCTTCACAAGCCACCAAGATCCATCCTTAGGGTTTGGCCTTGGTTCTTGGGACAAACTTACCCCGATCCACCTCAAACTCTATGAGGGGGTGCTAGAGAATATTAATAGCCAGTGGTAAAAATCTTAGCCTCTATTGAGGTGATTTGACCACTCAAATCTCAAAAGTGCACCTTTAACCTAAGACCCCTTATTAGGGCAAAACTTAGGTTTGTTCATTTCTAATCCAAACCATCTCCAAATGAGATGAAAAATTATACAGAACATTATGGTGAACCCAGGGACCACTCACCAAAATTTGGGAGGGTTTGGAAATTATTTAGCCATCTAATTAATTTATGCTAGGATTATTGAATTTTCCTAAAAACTATAGTAAAATGTTTCCCAAAAATCCTAATTTTTGGATGGTACCTAGATATAGGTAAGGTTAGGTCACACCCCAAATTTCAAGTCATTGTGATGACTGGGTTAGAGTGGGGAAGTTTTCTAAGGTCAGGACAACCCTATGGGTAGACCTCACCAAATTGAGTGCTGAGGTTTATCTAGTGGTCCAAAATGCTTGAAACAAATTTTAAAATTCCCTACACTCCAAGAGGTACAATATTTGTGTTGACCATTTTTCCTGCAGGAGCCTCTAGTTATTTTTCCCAAATTATTTAAAATGACAGATATTTTCATTCAGAAATTATTTTAAAATTAGAATCTAATTAATGGCACTGTTCATCTTCTTCTACAGCCCGAAACCAGAGCCCTGAAAACTTATTTTCCTGTAGCTTTTCCAAGCTATTTCCCGGCCATCCAGCCATCTCCCTGGCCGGCCACCACCACCACTACCTCTATTGAGGTGAAGGCTATCGTCGGGCGGCGGCACGGCCGCCGGAGAGGCGGTTTCCGGCAAACCCGCCACCACGAAATGTTCAGAAAACCATGGAAACGCTCACCCGATCTGACTCTTTTGAGCCCGATATCTCTCCTAACGATTTCTAAGATCTATCCGCAGAAGAAGAGGGAGGGGAGGACCTTGTTCGCGGGCTGGAGGCGTGCAGAGCGTCGGGAAGCCATTGGCGCGGTGGTGGCGTCGCCGAAAATTCTTCAACAGTAAGGGGGAAATCTGAAACAGTTTGATGGAGCGTGTAACCTTTTCCTCTTGCTCTTAGGAGTCTTTTATAGATCAACAAGTGGGCAGGGGAAAGGATGAAATGTTCATGGCCATTAATATTTCCCTAAATGACGTTTCGGTTATGGCAAAGGCAGTTGAAACGCTGGAGATGAAGAGGTGTTTGCCAGGTGGCGATTTCCTATTGGACCAACATTTCCTTAATTTATAAAATAATTAGAGTAGGAAACGGCCCATAAATACTCCTGGTGTAACTTCCCATAATCAGGATTGATTACAACGTCGGTTACCGAAATTTCCAGTCCGGCTGACGTTTCGGCCTTGGTCACGGGCGTGACATATAGGTCACGGGCGTGACAGGCCCGGGTGACCAATTCTGGGATCGACGATCGTCGAACTGAGATCGACGATCGTCGAAGGGTGGTCACGCCCTTGGTCACGGGCGTGACATGTGGATCACGGGCGTGACAAGCCCGGGTGACCAATTCTGGGTTCAATGACGTTGAACTAAGGTCGACAATCGGCGAAGGGTGGTCACGCCCTAGGTCACGGGAGTCACATGGCATGAGGCAAAATCCATACTCGGCGATCGTCGCGCTGAGATCGACGATCGCCGAAGGTGTCACGCCCTTGGTTACGGGCGTGACACCTGGGTCACGAGCGTGACATGACCATGACACAAATTCTACGTTTCGACGATCGTCCCGCTGGGATCGATGATCGTCGAAGGTGTCACGCCCTAGGTCACGGGAGTGACACATAGGTCACGGGCGTGACATGGCCATGACGCAAATTCTACGTTTCGATGATCGTCCTGCTGGGATCGACGATCGTCGAAGGTGTCACGCCCTAGGTCACGGGCGTGACACATAGGTCACGGGCGTGACAGGCCCGGGTAGAAAAATTCTGCGCCCGACGATCGTCTCACTAAGATCGACGATCGTCGAAGGAGTCACGCCCCTAGGTCACGGGCGTGACAGATCGGTCACGGGCGTGACAGATCGGTCACGGGCGTGACCAACCCGTGACCCGAAATCTCGGTTGATTTATTTCAGTTTTTGGGCTTCCTGGGGTTCTATCACGACCAACCGACTCCTAGGGGTCTAGCCGGAAATGGGATGTTACATGCGTACCCAGTTTCATGAATTGCTTCAGAATGGTTTTATTAGGCCGAGTTCATCGCCTTGGGGTACTCCCATTTTGTTTGTAAAGAAAAAGGATGGATCAATGAGGCTGTGCATTGATTATAGAGAATTGAACAAGGTAACCGTCAAGAACAGGTATCCCCTAGAGAGAATTGATGGTTTGTTTGATCATTTGCATGACGGTTCTGTATTTTTGAAGATGGACCTTCGTTCAGGCTACCACCAGTTGAGGATTTGTGAGACGGATATCCCACGGACCTCCTTGCATTCCCGACAAGGACATTTTGAGTTCTTGGTGAGGTCTTTTGGTTTGACGAATGCACCGTCTGCCTTTATGGATATGATGTACAAAGTGTTCAAGGATTTTCTAGACCGCTTCATGGTCGTGTTTATAGATTATGTTCTGGTATATTTCCGCAGTGCGGTGGAGCATGCCCAGCACTTGCAGTTAGTTTTGTCTACTTTGATGGATCATAAGTTCTTTGCTTTAGAGTTAAGAGTGCTCGGGCTGGAGTAGTACTGGGATGAGTGACCTCCTGGGAAGTCCCCGTGATGCGCGCTTGACTTTCGAGTTTCACTCATCAAAGGGAGGCTATGACCACCAACAACCCGCTAGTGGGCTGGAGGGGGTTGAGGTGCTTGGGATGCAACCTCGTAACGTTGCCTAGAGTAGAGCTGTTACATTGTCACGTTGGATTTGCTAGGGGCGTTACAAAAAAAGTGCACTTTTTTTGTAACGTCCCCTTCAACCATTCGTGAATCCATCACTAGGCCTTCAGCGGGCCATTATCGGGCTGCAGCCCAAGCACCCCAACCCCTCTCTAGCGCTCTGGTGGGTTTTTGGTGGCCATAGCCTCCCTTTGATGTGACAAATTCGATAGTCAAGCGCGTATTACGGGGAATTCCCAGGAGGTCACCCATCCCAGTAATACTCCAGCCCGAGCATGTATAACTATGGAGTTCTTTCAACTCTCATCACCAATTTAGCTGCACTTTTTATTGTAACGACCCTAGCTGATCCAACGTGACAATATCACGGCTCCGCTCAAGGCGATGCTACCGGGCTGCAGCCCAAGCACCCCAACCCCTCTCCAGCCCACTGGCGGGTTGTTGGTGGCCACAACCTCCCTTTGATGTGTCAAACTCGATAGTCAAGCGCACACCACGGGGTCTTCCCAGGAGGTCACCCATCCCAGTACTACTCCAGCCCGAGCACGCTTAACTATGGAGTTTTCAAACTTCTCATCACACATTGAGCTGCCCGGTAGCGTCGCCTATAATAGAGCCGTGACATTATCACATTATATTGGCTAGGGTCGTTACAGAGCAAGTGTGAGTTTTTGTTACCTCAGGTTTCTTTCTTGGGTCATGTGGCTAATAATGACAAAATTTCTATTGACCGAAAGAAGATAAATGTTGTTATGGATTGGAATAGGCTTGCCACTCCGAAAGAGATAAGGAGCTTCCTAGGGCTGGATGGCTATTATAGAAGGTTTTTGGAGGGTTTCTCTACGTTGTTTGCGCCATTGAATAAACTAACGCAGAAGAATGCAAATTTTTTGTGGAGCGATATGTGCGAGGAAGCTTTTCTGGAATTGAAGAGGAGATTGTGCACTGCTTCGGTATTGACCTTACCTACCGAAGGGATAAAGTATGCTGTTTACGTGGATGCATCACACGTGGGACTTGGTTGCATGTTAATGCAATATGGCAAAGTAATAGCGTATGGGTCGAGGAAGTTATAGATTCATGAAAGGAATTACCTAATACAAGATTTAGAGTTCGCAGCTGTGATTTATGCCCTGAAGCTGTGGAGACACCTATTATATGGGCGCATTGTGTAAGATTTACATGGATCATAAAAGTTTAAAGTACGTTTTAAGTAAGAAGGAATTGAACTTGCGCAAGTGTATATGGTTAGAGTATGTTGCAGATTATGATGTTGAGATCTAATACCATCCGAGCAAAGCTAATGTGGTAGTCGATGCCTTGAGTAGGAAGACAGTTAAAATCTTTAATCTTTTTGTGGATACTCTAGTTGAGGAATTTCTCCTGATTAATATTTCGGTTGGTGGTTATGACTCGCCTAGCAGTATGGTGGTAGCAGAGCCTTCATGGATTTCACTTACAAGGCTACACCAAAAGAAAGATCCTGATTTGTTGCACCTTTATAATCGAACTGAGAAAGGGGAGTTGCCAGACATTTCGATTGATGACGCAGGTACTTTGATGTACTGCGACATATTTTGTATCCCCATTGTTAAGGATATTCGAGTTAAGTTGTGTGATGAGTCCCCATTTCATACCGAATTCTGGACTCATCTAGGCTTCATTTCATGACTTTGCACTGCCATTTAGCGCCATTAACACTCCTTTTAGTTCGCTACGACATTCCACGTCTTGTGCACTTTATTAGCCTATTTCTGTGCGTGTTTGTTTTTCCCTCTTACTATGCATTTTATTAATATCTGTTACTACCATGATCGACAATCCGTCAAGTTTTCCTGCCGGTTTGGGGATCGTGTGGGCGTCCGGGATAGGGCTTTCACCATTTTTTTGCAAAGGAGTCAATGGTCATGCGTTTTTACCCACGCACGACCATCAACCTCTTTGGCGCACGGTCATCGGTCGTGCGCAGTCTAGCTTATCTTGTGAAAGTTCTGCCCCGCCATATCGCACGGTCACAAGCTATACCGCGCACGATCACTGCTCGTGCGTTGCCGGTCGTGCGCAGTCATGCCCTCTTTTGAAAAGTTCTGTCTCGCCATTTCGCACGATCACTGATCGTGCGCTACTGATCGTGCACGAGCTTTGATTTCCTGGTGCAGGTTCTATAGGTTATTGCCACACGGGCGTTGACTTTGTTCGCGCACGACAACTTGTCGTGCGCCAGTGGTCGTGCACGCTATTTAACTCTGCTTCTATAAATCGGCCTATTCCGCGTATTAGGGTACGAACCCTGGATCGATCTTTGCCGCCACTTCACCGTTCCGCATCCCAGGAGTTCCATCCATCTCCACCTTCATCCCTACCATCGGGAGGTCATTTTCCGGCGATTCTAAAGTGTTCCGCATCCTCCGGTGATCCTCCCGGCCATTAAAGACCTCTTCTCCGAGCTTTCCACTGAAGAAGATGATGAAGACAAACTAGAGAACGGACTTAAAGGCCCTCGAGGTGACAGCTCGTCGGTACCGGAAGCCTCCTCGGAATGCGCGTGGAAGCGGATTGACAACCCGCACCTCCGGCCAACAACCGCGGTGGATCTTCACTTTCTTGGTTTAGTCTTTCTCCATCTCTCTTGTTCTATGAAATGACTTAAGCTTGTAATGAACTTCGATTTCTAGTTGTTTTAATTAGATTATTGTTGTTTAATCTTGCTCGTGAGATTTGTGATTTGATGCACCTCGCCCCATCTCACTTCACTCCATTCATTCGTTCTATTCGATTGCACTCCGCACTAAACACCTCACTCTCTGGCTCACCGACCATTCGCCTTACCGAAGTACGGCATCGCGACCGTTACATCCATCTCACCTTGTGAAGCGGTGATTGCGACCCGCATAATTTGCTTTAGTTTATTTGTTTGCAAAACCACCTTCAAAGCCCTTTATTTTTCCTTTATTTAATTAACTCTCATAACGATAATTTCGGATCGTTCGTTGTTCTACGCTAATTGCATTCCTCAAGAGACCGACACTCGGGGATTCATTCCCAAAACTTTATTACTTGTGCGACCGGTGTGCTTGCCGTATTTACACGCATCATTGTGCAGCGAGGCTCATGGTTCAAGTGTTGCCTACCACCCCGGTTCTACTCAGATGTATCAAGATTTGAAGCAGATTGACTGGTGGTATGGAATGAAAGGTGATATTGCTAAATTTGTATCTGAATGTTTCTCGTGAAAGCGAGTTAAGGCTGATCATGGAAGGCCTAGTGGCATGTTAACGCCCTTAGAGATTCCAAGTTGGAAGTGGGAGAGTATTTCAATGGATTTTATTATGGGTTTGTCGAGATCTCCCCGGGGGCATGATTCTGTTTGGGTTATAGTGGATAGATTGACGAAGTGTGCTCACTTCGTTCCTTTTAAGATTGATTACCCCATGAAGAAGATAGACGAGTTATACTTCGATGAGGTTATCAGGCTACATGGAGCGCCTGTTAGTATTGTACCGGATCGAGACTCCAGGTTCACGTCTCGCTTTTGGAAGTGTTTATAAGAAGGGTTGGGTACTAATTTGAGGTATTCCACTGCTTATCATCCGCAGACTAATGTTCAAATAGAGAGAGTAAATCAGATCATGGAAGATATGATCAGATGCAATATTTTAGACCATAGAGGGGCGTGGGACGAGTGTTTGAGATTAATTGAGTTTGCATACAATAACAGTTATCAAGAAAGTTTGCAGATGGCCCTGTTTGAGGATCTGTATGGGAGGCATTGCAGAACTCCCTTTTTTTGGGCCGAGGTTGGTGAGAGACCGTGGTTGGGTCCTGAAGCGTTAGAAGAGATGGATGTTTTTATATGGCTTATTCGAGAGAAGCTACGGATAGCTCAAGAGCGCTATGAGAAGAATGCCAATCAGCGTAGGACCAATTTGGAGTTTGTTGTAGGGGACATGGCGTTTCTTAAAGTTTTCCCGATGTCTGGTGTAAAAATGTTTTATAAGAACCATAAGTTGGACCCGAGGTATGTGAGACCATTTAAAGTTGTAGAGCGAATTGGCGTGTTAGCGTATAGACTGGATTTGCCCGAAAGTTTTCCTTGTGTGTACGTTGTGTTTCACGTGAGCGAATTGCGGAAGTGTGTGGTTAGCGACAGGCAAGTTCTTGATTTTGTGCCCTAGTTAGAGCCAAACCTTTCTTATGTGGAGGTGCCTGTTCGTGTTTTGGATACTCAGTATCGGGTATTACAAAGGAAGACAATACCCATGGTTAAAGTTTTGTGGTGGAACCAAGACGTGGAGAGCGCAACTTTGGAGTTGGAGTCAGCTATGAGAGAGGCTCATCCTCATCTATTCTCCAAGTTTTGTTTGGTATGTATTCGATAACCCTTGGATATTTTCCTTTTATAGTAGGAATTTTTCTGTGTAAAGTTTCGGGACGAAACTTTCTTTTAGGGGGAGTGGCTGTAATGCCCATGCTTTTTCAATATTTACTTTATTTCTTTTATTGGCATATTTGTGACATCAGGGTGTTATGTTAACACGTGTTTGCCATGTGTTGTTGTTAAAGCATGGTTTTTTCTCTTTAGGCTTTCAGTGTGGTTGGGTTTTAGCATGTTTGCAAGATTCCCTCACGAGCCGGGTCTGTTTTAGTGACTCGAAGGAGCCTTTTTGGGAATGCTTGTGTTTTGGCTTCGGAAGGTGTTTGCCCGAGTTTGTTTTGTCGGATTTTGATTTCAACTTCACCGTTGGATTTGTAGCATCAATATTTAGCTACGGTGCAATTTCCGTAGAAATCTGAGGTCGTTTGGATTGGTTATTCATTTGACGTTATTTAATTAATAATATATATTATATTATATTTATAAGTATGAATAGAATAAGGTCGCGTCAACCCTATTCCTATTCATCATATTCCTTAACCTGACAGTGTTGTTTCACGAAAGATAGGAGTTTGAGGAGCTTGGCATGTTTTCGGCCGGCGATTTCCAGAGGTCCGGTGGTCGAATTCATCAATAGATTATAGATTTGGAAAGCTCTCGGCGAGGGCTACGCGATCATGGTAAGTTTTCCTAATTTCTCAAATTTTTGTGAGTTAGGGTTTGAGGTTTTGACTCCTTTTCCCCTCCAAAAGTTTCAGGAATCGTTTCTAGAGCCTTTTACAGTCGATCCTTGTCGCGGTGCGATCGGGCTACGTTTCTCCGATGTTTCGAGGCAAGTGGAACTTTCTCCTTGCTTGTTCATTTATAGCCCTTATCTTCTTTTCCTTCCTCCTCCTTTAGTAAAACAGGTGCAGCGCAGGATGAGTTTTGGAAGAACCCATAGGATAGTTGGAAATTTCATCCAGAAATCTAGCGTGTATGGGTGCCATCGTACGAGCGAAATCTGCTGATTTAGGGATAAAGAAGTCTGCCAGCAATTCGGCGAGTATCACATAATTCGTTGAGTATCAGCAGTGTAGAATTCGTCGACTATAGGGAGGTAGATTTCACAGTTATGATTCGTCGAATATGGAATACTTTTTTTGCCTAAGGTAAATTCGACGAGTATCGCCGAGTCCATTAAAGACGATTCGTCGAATATCTTAGGACAGTTCGTCGAGTATCGACGGTAGTTTTGCCGAGTATAATTCACCGGGAGTGGTTTTGTTAGTCCAAGTATTTTTCTGCGAGTTTCATCAATCGTCGAATATCATAGGATTGCTAAGGAAAATTCAACGTATATCATAGGAATTCGTCGAGTATCATTAGTTCATTTTCGTCGAGTAATGTTTAGTTTGCCGAGTATCGTTGTGGTTTGTCGGGTATACTCACCGAATTAGCCAGGACTTAGAATTTTTCGCTGTTTTTGGCCCGATTCGTCGAGTTTGGCCCTTAGGGTTTATCTATGGTATTTTTGTCCCGTTAGTAGTGGGAAGTGTTTAGACTTTGGTATTTTGGTTCTGCTGGGTTTTAGGTTGTGTTTAATGGCTAGATCGGCGTGGATAAAGGACCGCCAATTAGACGAGGTTTCGTGAACCATGCCACATGGTAGTTTGTTTTTGGTCTCTATTTACAGGCTATTTTGGGTGTGTTGGACCTTGTGGCCGCCACGGTGGTGCTTCTGAGACATTTGGGTATGGTAATACTGTATTAGACGTTTTGGTCGCCGAATCAGATCCGTAGTTTTACTAGTGTTAATGATTCGCATGTTTAGGACCGTATAGTTCCTTTTTCTTCTATAGTTTGGCTTTTCGTTGGTTGTTTGCTTCTGCAGGTTTGAACGAAGCATGGTAACTTATCGCACTTTGTGCATTTTTCTTACTTTACTGATGAGTACTTTTCTCACTTGTCTCTTTTGTTGATTTTATTAGCTGAGGTTGTCAGCATTTCTCATAGTAAGGGTTTGGTAACCCCTTCTATTTTTACTTGATTACTATCTAATTGCTTTCTTTTGCCACTTGTATTTTCTTGCTGAGGTGTTCTTTCTTTATTTGCCTCAGGTTCAGGGCAATAGCCGGTTTTGCAGTTAGGTTTGGGAGATTCCTAGTGGACTGCTTTGATGTAGAGGTTTTCCTTACCCTTGTGAGGTAGTTTTTGGTTATTTCCTTGTTTGTACAGACATACAAACTTTCCTGTGGGTTCGTGTCAGGTTGTTGATGCTCACTGGTAGTTTTCTTTTGGGATACAAAGTATTTTGCTAAGATGCTTGTTTGCCTATTTTTGTGGTTGTTTCTACTTGCTCTCTGGGGATTCTTTATGCTAGGTTTCATGTTAGATATTTTAACTTATAAAAAGTATTACAACTAGTATTTCATACATGCTCTCTTTATAAAAACAAAGACACTATCTTCTAGTTAACATAAAGACTATTTCTATACTTATAATAAATCTAGAGTCTTGCATACCATGAGTTGTCCTCCGGGGATGTTTATACTCATGTAGGATGTTAAATCAATTTAATCAAGTATTTTCCGCAGCGTATAACTATATTTTTCTAGTGGACTACTTGATCCACTGAGTCGGGGGATACAACCATCTTAACTTAAAACAAGATTTCTTTCATAATAATGAATTTCTTATAAAAGGTAGAGTTGGTGTCTTGCCTCAGTGTCTATAGTTATCCCCTACACGACGTGGCATCACGGTGCGTGTTTCGTCCTTACTCTGATATATCTTTTAATGTGGAGAAAATATGGGTTGTGAAAACCTCTCTTTCCAAATCATAAAGTTTTCCTTCCTGCAGACTTGAAGCTTCATTGATCTCCACTCCTTATGGTTCTCTCCTGAACCCATAAGTAGTATACTTTTAGCAACACTTTGAGATCTACTAAGACTGTTAAGTCCTTTTTGAGCAACCTCCCCTTGATACCCCTTGAAAGTCTTTAGTTTCAAGGACAGATAACACCAAGGGGGGGGGGGGGGGGGTGAATAGGTTTCTTAGTATTTTATGACTATCTATTATTTTGGTGTGTTGCGATTTAGTTATATTCTGCTTTGAAGACAATCACACAAAGCATACATAAGATTTATAGTGGTTCACCAGATTATGAGTACGTCCACTGTCCCTCCCACCTTTCTAACAGCTTGTTAAACAAGGCACTTCTCCAAATTTCAGCTCCTAAGAGCTTACAACATAGATCCCTCAGTATCTCTTAATCTCCTCCAAGACCTACCTCAGGCACAAAGCCCTACCACAGAGCAAGCTTGCTCCTACAACTCAGTGATCCAAAGATCACCTTCCTTTGACTAAATTAATAGTCCTACAACTCAGGCTAGGAGGATGGACCTACAACTTAGAGAGGATGACTCTCCTACAGCTCAGGCACAAAGGCCCTACCTCAAATCCAATGCTGGATCCTACAACTCAGGCACTAAGGCCCTACCTCAGAGAGAATTACTCTCCTACCTCAGGCAACTGCCCTATCTCAAATCCACAAAGGATCCTACCTCAGATCATCAAATGATCCTAAAATTAGCCTTTATAAAATAGGCCTACAAATCAGATTAAAAGGATCCTACAGAAAAGAAAGGTTTGTTGATGTTGTTTTGACTCCAGAGAAATATTATTTGAGTCTACTACTTCCTGAGCTGAGATGAACTCTGCCCTAACTTCTTATCAGCAACAAGAAAGATATCTTCAAGAAACTGCTGTTTGTGCTGGAAGTAAATCAAAAACACAAGTTTCTGATCTTGCTGATGAAGATAAATGATTTAATAGTTCTTTGTATTCTTCACTCAGCTAAACTTGACTGTAGAAACCAGATAGCTCTGCTTCTTCTTCTTTCTCAAAAAGCTTTTCTAAACTAGCTGTAGCTGATGAAAATCGCTACAGTTAACTTATTGAACTTCTAGATCAGCGGGTTGAACTTTAGATCCAGTCTATGCAATAATGGCGATAGGAAGAAGATGAAGTTCCACCTCTTTGCGAAAAGATAAAACCTTAAAAATTGATTTACTTCTGCTGATCTCAATCTTTTTATCTTCCGTCGTCAAATGACTATTTGACTCCTGGGCCCATCTGAAGTTTTTTGCTGCAACTTTACTTTTTACAGGAAAAGTCATACAGTAGTCATACGACGCCATTTATCGTGTACTATAGACTTCCCGTAACAAGTTTGAACTTTGCTGACATTTTTTGACGTCCACATATGTGGACTTAGCCAAATTCAGCTAGTTCATCCCAACCGTTGAGTGCATTGAGTGAATAGCCTTCACTCAGCGCAAAAACCCTTAGTCAAATAATTTGCACTGCCAGGCGTTGAGTGCGTTGATTGAACCTTCATCACTCAATGAATTTTGACTTAGCCAATTACTTCTGCACTGCTAGGCATTGAGTGCGTTGAGTGAGACTTCATCACTCAATGCTTCTAGACTTAGCTGTTTCCCTGATTGCCTACAATCTTGCTGAGGTGTTGAGTGAACTCCCTTCACTCAACGCTTTTATACTTAGCCGATTACCATCTTTGCCTAACTTCTTGTTGAGGCCTTGAGTGAACTGCCTCACTCAATGCTTTTATACTTGGCCAATCTTTTTGATGAAGTTGCATTGAGTGAGCTGTCCTCGCTTAATGTATTTGGACTTAGACAAATTTTTCTGTCTATATCTTTTAAAGCTTTGATTGAACATTATCCTGTCGACCTTTTCATCTTTGGGCATTGAGTGAGCTGTCCTCACTCAATGCTTTTGGACTTAGCCATAATTCTTGACAGATTCTTCAAATGATTTCACTGCTTGAGCTTGACTCAACGCTTCTTTCTTCAGGCATTGAGTGAGCTGTCCTCACTCAATGCTTCTGGACTTAGTCCGACTTCTTCCTTGCCAATGCTGAAGCTTTGACAGACTGAGCTTTACTCGACGCCTCTTTTTATATGGCATTGAGTGAACTGTCTTCACTATACACCTATGGACTTAGTCGCAAATATGCTTTGCAAAATGTTGGGCTTTAACTATCCAAGCTTTACTCAGTGCTTTTGGCATCTGGCGTTGAGTGAACTGGTGTCACTCAATATCTGTGGTCTTAGACAAAATTTTGTCTTTCCAGCATCCTTCCATGACATCTGGCGTTGAGTGAACTAGCTTCACTCAACACCTGTGGACTTAAACAAATTTCTATCTCTCCACCTTTCTCCTTATGACCACCTGTGACAATCACTTAAACAACCTGTCTAAACTTGTTCCAAGGAACATCTTGCACATGATGAACTTGAACAAACATCAAATACAGTTATGCTCTTAGTATTGATTGTCATGCCTCTTCAAATCTAGGGAACATTGAAGGAAATATTCCCTATAGATCCCTATCATGAATCTACAATAAGTCTCTGAATTTGGTCGTATCTTTAGCCTTTTTCTTCTCTTGAGTTGTTGAGAGTGTAATCTTCTTTATTTATGATCATGTATGCCTACTAAACATGAGAAGTATTATTATTGTCAAGTTTATGAAAATTATTGTTAGTTTAGTTTGTGCTTGAAGTGTGCCAATTTTTTTGCCACCATCCACTCCATTACACAAACCCTCCACTCCATTCAACAAGCCTTCCATCCCACTAACCTCCACCAAGTCTTGTTGGTTTGCCATACAATCAATTTCTAGTTGCGTGCTTTGTGACGAGGTTCTTGCGACCCTCAATCTGCTTGCCTACTCGTTTATCCGTCTTGTGACTCAGTGCATAATGACCTGCGTAGTTTCCATCCCGCCAAGCAAAGTAGTAAATAGCAGCCTACATAGGAGTAGTTGATTTAGTTATTTCATTTTGTTTTCACAAACCAAACCTCTCGTTTCCCTTCCGACAATTTGGGCTCTAATCTAAAAGTCTTCTTGATAGCAAACTCTACCCTACTGTGTTCCTCAAGAGATCGATACTTGGGGAGCTATTCCCATTTTATATTACTTGAGTGACCAGTTCACTTGCCGAATGCGAATCAAGTTTTTGGCGCCGTTGCTGGGGAACATAGTTGCACGAGTTTCTAGAGAGGAAGTCGTGAGATATAAGCCCTTTTCCATTTACATATACCATTTTTTATCTTCATTTGTGATTTTAGATTTTATCATTTAAATTTCTTTACTCCTTATCTTTTTTGTCATTTATCTAAAGTATCATTCATTTAAATTTGCTCGTATGTAGTTAATTCTTGCATAGAATATTTTTGTTGGTGAATTCTCCCCCATTACACCTTGTTTGCTAGTCTGAATATCCATTGCAGATGGTGCATGGATTATATCTATTGTAGTGATGTGTGTCCCACCGAAGAGTGTAGTGTTGGGAATATTGCCCTCAATGTTCCCTAGACTTGATTTGAAGAGGAATCACCATCAACACTAAAAGCATAGTTGTATTTTATGTTGGTTAAGCTAATTATGTGCAGGATGCTCCATAGAACAAGTTTAGATAGTTGTTTAAGTGGTTGTGATAGGTGGTCACAAGGTTGAGAAGTGGAGAGATAGAAATCTGTCTAAGTCCACATGCATTGAGTGAAGCAAGTTCACCCAATGCCAGATGCAAAAGAAGAATGCTAGAATAGCTTAAAATTGCCTAAGTACACAAGCATTGAGTGAAGCCAGTTCACTCAACGCCACATACCAAAAAATGCTGAGTAAGGTGTGGACAGTCAAAGCCTAGTAGTCCGCAAAGCAATTCTGTGGCTAAGTCCATAGGTGTTGAGTGAAGGCAGTTAACTCAATGCTATATATCAAAAGGCATCAAGTATAGCTGAGTCTGTCAAAGCCTCAGCATTGGCAAGCTGAAAAAACAACTAAGTCCATAGGAGTTGAGTGAAGCTAGTTCACTCAACGCCATATACCAAGTAGTATTGAGACAAGCTCAAGCAGTTGATGATTCTATCAAGAAATCTGGCTAAGTACAGAATCATTGAGTGAGGATTGCTCACTCAATGCCAAAGCAGAAGGCGTCGACATAGGTCAAAGCCTAAGAAAAGAGATAGACAAAAAAATTTGTCTAATTCCTGAAGCGTTGAGTGATGACAGCTCACTCAACACACTCAACGCCTCAGCAAGCTAGCAGACTTCAGAGAAGAGGCTATGTACAAAAGCGTTGAGTGATGAAGCTTCACTCAATGCTCTCAACGCCTAGCTAACAAAGAAAGTTGCGGCTAAGTCTAGGGGCATTGAGTGATGCCAATTCACTCAACACACTCAATGCCTGGCAGTGCAGAAGAATTTGGCCAAGTCCAGAGGCGTTGAGTGAAGCCAGTTCACTCAATGCACTCAACGCCTGATGGTGAAGAGAATTTGACTAAGTTCAGATTCATTAAGTGAAGGCCATTTAATCAACACACTCAACGCCTGGAGTTAAATCTTAGAATTTGGCTAAGTCCACAAATGCTGATGTCAGCTAAAGTCAACAAAGTTAAAAATAGTTGCAGGAATGCAATAGAACACGAAAAATAGCGCCAGAGGCCTACTGTACGTCTTCTTCCGTTAAAGTAAGGTGCAGCTGGCTGCCACAGGTGGTCCCCACTGCTTCTTGGAGCCATTAATCGGCGAAAGATAAAAGGACAAGATGGACTGAAGGAACTTTAACTTTTAGGGTTTTCTCATTTCAAAAAGATGCGATGAACTTCTTCTTCCTTGCCATTATTGTCGAGCTTGAAGCTTAAAGTCAAATCAGCTGATCTAAAAGTTCTTTTAAGTTTGTGTAGCTAATTTGTTCTCCTACAGCAAGTTCATATAAAGATCTGATTAAGAAGAAGGAGCAGAGATTTCAAGTTTCTGCAAGTCCAGGTTAGTTGATTGAATAACACAAGAACTGCCAAATATTCAGTATTCTTCAGCAAGTTCATAAACAAGTTTCTGAGTTTCTTCAGCACAAAGAGCTTCTTACTGAATATATTATTTCTATTGCTATGAAGAAAGTTAGGGCTGTTAACTCAGCTTAGGAGGCAGATACAGAGAAATTTCTCTGGTGTCATATCAACCACACCAACCATGTACTCTTCCAGTAGGATCCTTTTGGATCTGAGTTGTAAGCCTTATTTATAAAGGCTGAGGTAGGATCCTTGTCTTGATCTAAGTGTAGGGCTATTGAGCCTGAGTTTATAGGATCCCTGTATGGATCTTAGTGTAGGGCCTGTGTGCCCGAGGTAGGATCTTAACAGATCTGAGCTGTACGAGAGTGTTACTCTTTGAGTTGTAGGGCTAACCTCCCTAGCCTGAGCTGTAGGACTATTGATTTAGTCTTAGGTAGGTGATCTGTTGATCACTGAGCTGTAGGAGCATTTTGCTCTGAGGTATGGCCTTGTTCCTGAGTTGTAAGTCTTGGAGGATACTGAGTGATCCTGCGGGATTTGTGTTGTAAGCTCTTAGGAGCCGAGTTTTAGAGAAGGGGCCTTGTCTAAGAAGCTTTTAAAAAGGTGTAGGAAAGTGGGCGTACCCATAATCTGAAGAACCACTATAAACCAAGTGTGCGCTTTATGTGATTGTATTAGTAGCAATATTTAACTCACCCACAACACACTAAATAGAGGAAAAATTATAAAAGACCAAAAACCTATTCAACCCCCCCTTCTAAGTGATTAGCTACCTCTAAATTAAAGACTTTCAAGTGGTATCAGAGGGAGATTACGCAAGAAGGACTTAAAAGTCAGAGTAGATCTCTAAGGGTAGCTGAAACAAGTATAATTATGGGTTAAGGAGAGAACCATAAGTAGCTAGGATCCATGAAACCCCCCATCTGTAAGAAGGAGAGTTTTGGAATCTAGTAAGAGAGGGTCAGGCTATTTATGGAAGCCTCTGACCCAAGGATCTTTGTGATAGTCAAATAGGGACCCTTCATCCCCATAAACGTCTTAGTTCTGGATGCAATAATCTAGACACCAAAGAAATACTCATAGATGACCAAGGATGAATTCATCCTGGCCACCATGGATAAGAGGGAACAGAACATTATTATTAGTGCTATAGATGATTCTACCTTTAAGAATCTGGTTCATTTCCAGTCCTCCAAGGAGATGTAAGACACTCTTGTGGTCTACATGGAGGGAACTGAAGAGGTTAGAGATAACAGGAAGTCCATGCTAGACAAGGAGTATAAGGCTTTCAGGAAGTCCAAGGGAGAGTGCATAATTGACTGTTATAAAAGATTCTTCAGGTAAGTAAATGAGTTGAGGACCTATGGGAGGGTCTTAAGTCATTATGAGCTTAATGACTAGTTCTTGAGGTATCTCAATAGAGAATAGGACACCAAGATATGTGCCATCAGATAGGTGGCCTAGCTATCTGATACTCCTCCCCATACGATATTTGAAAAGCTGCTCTCTTATGAGATGTAGCTAGCTGCCAGGAAAGAGGAGGAGACCATCAGCAAATCCCAGGCTGAGGAAAAGTCTTTTGCCTTCAGAATAGAGATAACCAAGATGGGCAAGGAGAGGATTTCTTCTCCTCCAAGGAGGCTTACTGACTCAAAAAACGCTGGTCCAAGTTCATCTAACAATAGCTTGTTAGATGAAGACTTTGCTTCCTTCTCCAGGTAGCTTCAGAAATTGAGGAGGAGGAAGCAATGGAGGAGCAGACCTTCCTCCTCCTCTCATCACAAGGAGGACTACTACAAGGCAGAAAAGAAGCACACCAAGGGAGGCAAGTATGACTCTAAGCCTAGAAAACATGTTTCCTGTAAGTTTGTTTGCTACTTTTGTAGCAAACCTGGGCATGTTATTGCTGACTGCCCTGTGAAGAGAAAAGAGGTTGGTGAGAAAAAGCCTTACCAGCATAAGGGAAAGAAGGATAAGTCCTTCATTTCAAAGAAGGAGAAGAGTTGGACTAACTCATCTTCATCAATGTCTGAAGATGAAGAAGCCTATATTGGGCTGGTTCTGTTATTGTTGAAGAAAGAGCTAAAGTAGAAGCTGAAGACTATCCTGCTACCAAAATAGGGATCAAGGCCCCTCTGCCACATTCAGACAATAATTCAGAGGTAGAAGATGAAGAAGAAGAAGATGACATCAACTACTATGGGATGATGGCAAGGTCTGATGATGAATACAGCTAGGGACAGCCTGGGCCAGTCAAGGTACATTCCTTATCCAACTCATCTTCTTACTCATATTATGAGACTAGTCCAGACTCTGACTCTTCTTCATCCAGTGGTGAAAGGGGATCAGTTTCTGAGGAAGATGTAAATCAATTGATTGACATGTATGGTGAACTTCTGGATGTTTTTAAGAAGTGCAAGAAGTTGACTAAAAAGCAAGCTGTGGAGATTTACTCTCTTCAGCTAGCGCTGCCCAGCATGCTGAGATAACAACTTTGCTGGATTAGAAGGACGAGGAAATTAGCCAACTTAAGGTCTTGACTCTCATCCAGATTGGCACCATAAAGTTCAAGAATAGTCTCATAAGGGACCTTGAAGAGAAGCTCCATAGGGAGAAGAGAATTGTTGCTAGTTTATCTAAGCCCAATATAGTGTTGCCCTTAATAGACTCCTCCTCTCAAAAGGGTAAGGAGGGGTTGGAGTTTAAGGGAAACACTGGAGTGGCCCCTTCCAAAGGGAAGGGCAAAGCTCTAGCTCACCCTCTGGATTCCAAGCCTCCCGTTCCTTTTAGGAAAGTTTAGTTTCTTCAAATAGGTATGACCAAGAGAGAATCAATGTTCACTGGATGAATGGTAGATCCACTAGTATGAATAAAGAGGTTCACATCTATGGTGGAAGGTACAGTAGGGGAGTGAGTGCCTTTATGGCTCCCCATGAGGAAATCTAAATGGCCTATCCTGGACCATTTGTTTTTGGTACCCCAGCCCCCACTCTCAAGATCAAGGCAGCTGCCTTCACTCAGGCCCATCCAACAAAAATTCAGACCAAGGGTAAATCTGTTAGCAAGCCAAATCTAGCTATCTCTGATGCTATTAACAACATGTCATCTATAAAGAAGACTGCTGCAAATGGCAGTAATTGCCAGCCAAGGAAGCTTGTTGGAAGACTTACTATCAGTCAGATCTTTGCTAAAAGGAACTTGAAGAAGGTTGTTGCACCTTTTCCTTCTATACAGTCAGTTGTAAACCCAACTGCAGGACCTGCTCAGAAGAGAAGGTATTATATACATGAGTGCTGGTGTTGTGGCAAGGTGGGGCATTTTGCCTTAGATTTCTAGCACAATCCTACTATGCCTAGAGCCAGTGTTAGTCCTCCTGTTAAACAATCTGCAGGAAGACATGTTCATTTTCAAGCTAATCAGAACCTAGGACCCAATAATTCTTTGGGTCCTAAGGTAAGGTAAATTATGAGATATAGGTTAGTCTAAGTGCCCATACACCTATATGGTACTTGGACTATGGTTATTCCAGGTACATGACTGGGACCAAGAGCAACTTAAAAGAGTACACTCCAGTAAATGATGGACCCATTGTTATCTTTGTTGGTTCAGATAGAGGAGTGACAAGAGGCTATGGTAAGATTACCAATGACATAGTCACCATCTCAAAAGTTGCTTATGTTGAAGGGTTGCAACACAATCTTATAAGAAAAAGCCAACTCTCTGATCTTGGCTATGCAATTTTCTTCCACAAGGATAAGTGCAAGATTAAGAGGTCAAGTGACCAAGAGGTCATCTTAATAGGCACTAAGAGTGGAAATGTTTATTGCTTAAACTTTCTGTGTCTAAATACATACTCTCCTATTTGTTTAGTGGCAAATGAGAAAGTTTCTTATTGTGTGCAATATCACAAGAGACTAGGTCATTTGAAATATAAGACTATTGACAAGCTCTTTAGTGAAAGCTAGTTAAGAATGGTCCCAAGATGAAATGCACCACGGAAAGCATTTGTTCAGCATGCCAAAAGGGAAAGCAGACTAAAGCTTCCTTCAAGGGCATTAGGACCAAAGACTCTGTAAGTTGTTTATACCACTTGCATATGGACTTGTTTGGTCCTATGCCAGTTCATAGACTAGGTAGGAAATTCTACACCCTTGTGGTGGTTGATGACTATTCTAGGTTTACTTGGGTGTTCTTCCTTAAGAAAAAGAATGAAACCCTTGATATCTTCATGAAGTTTATCAAGCAAAATTCAGAATGAGTTTGATAGTACTGTGGTCAAAATCAGAAGTGACCATGGGACTGAATTCCAGTCTAATAGCATGACAAAGTTCTGTGAAGAGCTATGGATTCATCAAGAATTTACTTCTCCAAGAACGCCCCAGCAAAATGGGATTGTTGAGAGGAAAAATAGAAATCTCATAGAGGCTGGAAGTACCTTGTTGAGTAACACATCTCTCCTAGAATATTTCTAAGATAAGGCAGTGGATAATGCATGTCATGTCCTTAACAAAGCCTCTATCACCAAGAGCTACAAGAAGACTCCCTATGAGATCTTGAAGGGTAGAAAACCAAACCCGTGCTATCTCAGGATCTTTTGTAGCAAGTGCTATGTGCTTTATAATGGTAAGTCTTATGTGAATAAGTTTGCTGCTAAGTCCTTTAATGGGATTTTTGTTGGGTACAACAATCATAGTAAAGCCTATAGGATCTATAACTTGAAAAGCCAAATTGTAAAAGAGTTAGTACATGTAGTGTTTGATGAGCTGCCAATCTCCTATTCTAGTACTGTAGGTACAGAGCTGATGATGGACAAGCTAACAATCAAGGAAGCTAATCCAGTAATCCAAGATGGAGTGGATATTCTAGAAGGAGTGCAAAGTGGATGAAGATTAGCAAGAAGCTGCTACTGAAGATGATGCTGAAAGAAGATTGCCTCCAGCTGTCAGGCATCTAAGAGATCATCCAAGACACCAAATAATTGGTGATGCAAACCAAGGAGTGGTGACAAGAAGCAAGAGACTTAATACAATAATGTATGCAAGTTTCCTGTCATAGGTTGAGCCCAAGAGATTTGAAGAGGCAAATATAGATCAGTTCTAGATTGTAGCAATGCAAGAGGAACTGAACTAGTTTCAAAGGTGCAAGGTATGGAAGCTTGTTCCTTGACTACAAGGACATAATGTCATTGGAGTCGAGTGGATTTACATGAATAAACTTGATTAAAATGGTATTATAATCAAGAACAAGGCTAGACTAGTAGCTAAGGGGTACAAAAAAGAACATGGTATTGACTTTGATCAAACCTTTACCCCTGTAGCAAGATTGGAAGCCATCAAACTCTTCCTTGCATATACTGCATTCACGGGATTTAAAGTCTACCAAATGGATGTGAAGTTAGCCTTCCTGACTGGTGACTTAAAGGAAGAAGTCTATGTTGAACAACCTCAAGGTTTTGTCAATTCTAACTCACCTGAATTTGTTTATAGACTTAGGAAAGCTCTATATGGGTTAAAGCATGCCCCTAGAGCATGGTATGAGACAATGTCTAGCTTACTTATTGAGAACAAATTCTAAAGGGGGAAGATAGACAAGACCCTATTCCTAAGGGAATCTAAGGGCAATATAATCTTAGTCTAGATATATGTAGATGACATAATCTTTAGATCTATTGATAATAACCTTTGTAGGAAGTTTGCCAAACTTATGCAAGGGAAGTTTGAGATGAGCAGTATATGTGAACTTAAGTTCTTCTTAGGCCTCCAAGTAAGACAAGCTAATGATGGATTATCCATATCACGATCTAAGTTCACTAGGGAGTTGATCAAAAAGTTTGGTTTGGAGAATGCCTCCACTATAAAAACTCCCATGAGGTCAAGTATGCCTATAGGAAAATATGAGGCAGGAAAACCTGTTGATGAAATATTATATAGAGGGATAATTGGCTTCCTTCTATATCTTACTGCAAGTAGGCCGGACATTATGTATGCTACATGTGTTTGTGCTAGGTATCAGGCTAGCCCTAAAGAATCTCACTACTCTACTACTAAGAGGATTTTGAGGTATCTTAAAGGCACACTAGATCTTGGCCTATGGTACCCTAGAAATAAGGATTTTGAACTAACAGGCAATTCAGATGAAAGTTTTACACGCTAAAAGAGGATCAGAAGAGCACTTCAGGCACTTATCAGTTCTTGGGAGGATTACTACTGTCTTGGAGCAGCAAGAAGCAGACCAGTGTTGCAATCTCAATTGCTGAGTCAGAATAAATCTCACCAGGTAGCTGCTGTGCACAGTTGCTATGGATCTAACATCAGCTCTAGGACTATAACCTCCAAATAAGTAGAACTCCTTTATATTGTGATTCTACTAGTGCAATCTCAATTGCTAGGAATTATGTCTATCATAGAAGGACTAAGCACATTGAGATTCAGTATCATTTCATTAGGGATCATGTGGAGTGTGAAGATATCAGTCTTGAGTTTGTCTCTACAGACAAGCAAGTTGCTAACATCTTCACTAAACCACTAGATGAAGCAAAGTTCAATACCTTCAAGTTTGAGCTAGGTATGTTTAATTTGGTATTACTTTAGTTGCTCTTTGTGTTGTTATTATTGTAGGTTTTACTACTTCTTGCAGGTGGAAAAGTCTTTCAGTGGTATGATGATTTTTCAAGAGAAAGGATGATAGAAGATGCTCCTGTTGAGGGGGAGCAAGTTTAGATGCTCTTATTGAGGGGGAGCAAGTCAGGCAGCTGTTATAGTGGATAAAAGATCATCACTGCTGCTACTGTGAAGTCACTGCTACTGTAGAAAGGACAATATTGTTGTAGGAGAATAGGAGTAGCCAGTACCTCCCTAACTATAGCTGCTTCTGCTGAAGTCATAAAAAGGTGGAGGAGTGGCATTAGCTCATATGGATTAATGATAGCAGCTAGCTCAAGTGGATCAATGGACCACTTAAGTGTCAAATGGCTACAGTGATGTGTTGTATCAGTGGTATCAACACAAGAGGTATGTTCTTCAGTCAACTAGTTTGATCAATAGTATAGTAGAAGTAGGCTAGGATCAAGAGATAAATTCTCCCATCACCTCCCTCAAATATAGAAGAAGCCAAAAAGGGGGAGATGTGTGGCAATACTTGGACAGGGTGAGATGTAGAAGCAATACTTGATATGATTAAGTCATATTGAGTTAGAGCATATAACTTTGAAAGATTCAAGTCGTATGTGGAATGCAATGAATACATGTTGAGCCATGTAGAGTTAGTGCATATTACGAGGAAAGTGCTTCTAGTGGTGCTCCATTTAAGTATTAAATTGTATCAAGAGAGTGCATATTACTTGAGCAATTGTTCAAGTGGTTTGAGAATGCATTAACTTGATATGTTGAGTAAATGTTGTTAAATGGAGTACATTGAATTGATATACTAGTAATTTAAGTAACATAAGCTAGCAGATATAACAGATATAGCTTACAACTACACTAAATTAATATGCCTTTTATGTAAATGCTTCTTAGTATTGCTGTGTGTTCTGCATTCTTCAAATAGGGGGAGATTGTTGGGAATATTGCTCACAATGTTCCTTAGACTTGATTTAAAGAGGCATCACCATCAACACTAAGTGCATAGTTGTATTTGATGTTGGTTAAGCTCATCACGTGCAAGATGTTCCATGGAAAATGTTTAAACATGTTGTCTAAGTGGTTCTGATAGGTTATCACAAGGTAGAGAAGTGGAGAGACAAAAATTTGTCCAAGTCAACAGGAATTGAGTGAAGACAGTTCACTCAACCCCAGATGCCAAAGAAGAATGCTTGAATGGCTTAAAATCCCCTAAGTACACATGCGTTGAGTGAAGCCAGTTCACTCAATGCCACATGCAAAAAAGCGCTGAGTAAGGCGCAGACAATAAAAGCCTAGAAGTCTGCAAAGCAATTCTGCGGCTAAGTCCATAAGCATTGAGAGAACTGCGGCAGTTCACTCAACTCCATATATAAAAAGGCGATGAGTATAGCTGAGTCTATCAAAGCCTCAACATTGGAAAGCTAAAAAAACGACTAAGTCCACAGGCATTGAGTGATGCCAGTTCACTCAACCCATAACCAAGCAATATTGAGACAAGCTTAAGTAGTTGAAGATTCTGTCAAGAAATCTGGCTAAGTATAGAATCGTTGAGTGAGGACAGTCACTCAATGCCAAAACTGAAGGTGTCGACAGAGGTCAAAGCCTAAGAAAAGTGATAAACAAAAAAAATCTTCTAATTCCAAAAGCATTGAGTGATGACAGCTCATTCAATACACACAACACTTCAGCAAGCTGGCAGACTTCCGAGAAGCGGCTAAGTACAAAAACGTTGAGTGATGAGGCTTCACTCAACTCTCTCAATGCCTAGTAGACAAAGAAAGTTGCAGCTAAGTATAGGGGCGTTGAGTGATGCCAATTCACTCAATGCACTCAACGCGAGGCAGTGCAGAAAAATTTGGCCAAGTCCAGAGATGTTGAGTGAAGCCAGTTCACTCAACGCACTCAACGCCTGATGGTGCAGAGAATTTGACTAAGTACAGATTCGTTGAGTGAAGACCATTCACTCAACACACTCAACCCCTGGAGTTAATATGAAAATTTGGCTAAGCCCACAAATGAGGACATTAGCCAAAGTCAACAAAGTTCAAATTAGTTGCGGGAAAGCTACAGAACACGACAAATAGCGCAAGAGGCCTACTGTACCGTTAAAGTAAGGTGCAATTGGCATCCACAGGTGGTCCCCACTACTTCTCTGAGCCGTTAATCGATAGAAGAAAAAGGAGAAGATGGACTGAAGGAACTTTAACTTTTGGGGTTTTCCCATTTCAAAAAGTTGCGGCTAAACTTCTTCTTCCTCGCCATTGTTACCGAGAACTTGAAGTCAAATCAGCTGATCTAAAAGTTCTTTTAAGTTGTTATAGCTAATTTATTCTACTAAAGCAAGTTAAGATAAGGATCTGATTAAGAAGAATGAGTAGAGCTTTCAAGTTTCTACAAGTCCAGGTTAGTTGATTGAAGAACACAAGAACTATCAAATATTCAGTCTTCTTCAGCAAGTTCAGAAACAAGTTTCTGAGCTTCTTCAGAACAAGAAGCTTCTTACTGAATATATTATTTATATTGCAGTGAAGATAGTTGGGGATGTTTACTTAGCACAAGAGGTAGACATTGAGAAATTTCTCTCGTGTCATATCAACCACACCAACCAACTACTCTTCCTGTAGGATCCTTTTGGATCTGAGTTGTAAGCCTGATTTATAAATCTGAGGTAGGATCCCTGTATGGATCTGAGTGTAGGGCTATTGAGACTGAGTTTATAGGATCCTTGTGTGGATCTGAGTGTAGGGCTTGTGTGCTTGAGGTAGGTCCTTTGGCCTGAGGTAGGATCTTAATAGATCTGAGCTATAAGAGAGTGATACTCTCTAAGTTGTAGGGCTAACCTCCATAGCCTGAGCAGTAGGACTATTGATTTAGTCTGAGGTAGGTGATCTACTTATCACTGAGCTGTAGGAGCATTTTGCTCTGAGGTAGGGCCTTATGCCTGAGTTGTAAGTCTTGGAGGAGACAGAGAGATCCCGCTAGATCTGTGTTGTAACCTCTTAGGAGCCGAGTTTTGGAGAAGGGGCATTGCCTAATAAGCTGTTAGAAAGGTTAGGGAAAGTGGACATACCAATAATCTGGGGAACCCCTATAAACCTTTTGTGTGCTTTGTGTGATTGTCATGGAAGCAATATTTAACTCACCCACAACACACTAAGTAAAGGGAAAATTATAAAAGACAAAAAACCTATTCACCCCACCCTCTAGGTGATTTGCTACCTTTGAATTATGGACTTTCATGTAGGTGTAATTCTCATTTTTTAGTGTATGGACCACTGTCCTCTCATAGTCCTTCATACACCGTACCCAAGTCTAATGATTACTCTTCTTCACCACATTTATCATTTTTGAATTCCTCTCTAGCCCCACAATGACCGAAGAGTAATGGAAAATGGTGCTTGTGTTGTCGTAGCACTATCCATGTATTGAAAGATTACATGGATTTTAGCACTAGATGGAGATGGATGATGAACTGTATATTTGATTCATTCCATCCACCTCTTATTTGGTTTCCCTTTCTGATTCTGATTATATATTCGTAGTACCACCTTGTGTATGAGGGACTATTGCGGATATTCACATCAGACTTTCTACTGGTCTGTGGGATGGCGTAGTGGAGATTCTTCTCCTAGCACATTCATCACTTCTCTTGGATTCACCCCTGCAGGAAACTGTGAACATTTTCTCATATAATGCTATTACTTATATTCCTCTGCCTTCTTTTCATGAACTATCTACCCCTATTTTTGGTGAGTTGGTTAATGACGTTAAGCAGGATGTTGATTCGGAGACTGTAGTTGTGCCAAAATAGGATGAGGATGTTATTCTCTCTGATGGGGAGTGTGACTCCTTAGAACGTGATGATGAATCGAGGTGGGATGTGGAGGAAACCCTTTCTCAAGAGGAGGTTTACACTTCCTTATCAGATGAGGTGGTCCAACTTACCACTGAGGACCTCGAGCTCTCAGGTTCCCATCGTTAAGACTCATATGATACCGATAGTGATCTATGCATGGATCCTGCTAAGAGTGAGACCGGGACCACTCCCCGGATTATTGATTATTTATGTCATTCTTCCCTTTTATTTCCTAACCCCCTTCTTTGTCTGAGCTAGTACGGGACGAGTTTTCATGGGTATCTCAGGAGGACTTGGAGCATTATTCACAAGCCAATGATGAGTGTATCCTCTTATATGAGGAGGTTGATCCCTCCTCTAAAGTGGAAGCCTCAGTCATTGCCTTCTACTCCTGCTGCCTCCCTGAAGACGACACATTGCAAGGCAAGGATATTTTTGGTGAGATGAGTGGGGATTCCTCCTCCTTTTTTACATGCTCTTCCCTATACCTATGAGGAGCATGCATGATTATTTTGGTAGAGGGATAATTGTTTTGTCTCTATATTGGTACCCACTACTGACACGGATATTAGAACAGTTGCATGTGCATTTTTCTTTTCAGAGGCCCATTATCTAGAACTGTTAGAAATTTGCATAAGATGTGCTTGGAGGACAATAACCTCAGTAGTTATCTTAATTTTTCCTGCACTTTTATTTTTCCAAATTTAGTTTAGTTGAATATCTTTTTAGTTGTCTATTTTTTTATTTTGTTTTTGTTGGAGTTAACCCCTATAGGCATCCATTTTGTGGTTCGCGGATGTTGCGACCTTGTCTTAGTTTACACATCAATATTCTAGTATGCTCATTTGCTGAGCATTGGGTAATCCCTTCCCTAGCCTCTATTTCAATTATTATTATTTTATCACTTGTAGTATTGCTTAGCCTAAGTGCGGGGGAGATCCATCATTTGTTACTCAATGCACGTGCACACTTTTTTTACATGCTAGAAGTGTTTTATTTATGTTTTGTTTAGTATTATTATTGCTTTATCATTTGTAGTATTAATTTTATTTCTTGTGTGATTTAGAAAATGTCTGCGTTGGCTTAGGATTGTGAGATGAAGCAAAATGTTGACTCCTGTAGTACACCTAATCGAGTGCTCACATCTCTCTTAGAAATCCATGCCGAATTAATTTTCCTTTATGCTTATACTTTTATACTTTTTTATTAACGTAAATATTGTTTATTCTACTCAAAAATGTAGAATCTGGGTTGAATCCATCAGTAGCGTAGGGATGTGTGTACGAGGTCGTGAGCATCATATTCCTTGAGTTAGGAGAAAAGATGATTTCATTCAGTGGCTAAGAACTTTCCCCAAGCTATTCTTAAATAATGGGTATATGTTAGTTCCACTGCACGAGTGTGATGTAGGCCATCATTTTGGCCCGGTTGAACCTTTGTATCGCTCATGTCGTCTTATCCTCGCTAACCTCATTGTACATACTTTGCCTTTTGATTCAACTTCACCATAATCTCACCAAAGCCAAAAAGTCAATCCTAGTCTAACACCCAAACCAGAGTTTTAGTCATTTTATTGTTATTTTGTTGGAGATGTTTATGTGGATGTGTGGATTGTTCATCATCTTAATTGTGCTGAAAATATGATTGAAAAGAAAAAAAAGAGAAGATTGTTGAGAAAAAGTGAAAAAGTTGTAAAAAATGTGAAATGAAAAAAAATTGAAAAGAAAATTATATTTGAGATTTGTATTGGGAGTAGGTGCTACACACACCCATTTTGTCAAGTCTAAGTCTGGTGGTGTGGTGCAGCCACATTGTATTGTGGTGCGTAGATAGTTATTTTGGCATTAGCTTATGTAAGACCCCCCTCCCGGAACACAACACACGTCTTATGCCCGAAATAGCCGCCTTGCGGTAGCACTAACACACGGGTTAGCCTTTACCACAAGACGCCTATTCCGCCGGCTACAATATATCACAACAATTATGCAACCCAACCATAACAGAAAAGTAAAGCTATAGTTCACAGCTAAGTTAAAGTCCAAAAGTAGCGGAAGATAACAAGCACAAGCTTGTACAA
Source organism: Platanthera zijinensis (assembly GCA_039513925.1). Lineage (NCBI taxonomy): Eukaryota > Viridiplantae > Streptophyta > Magnoliopsida > Asparagales > Orchidaceae > Platanthera > Platanthera zijinensis. Next base: position 132,311,022 of record CM077079.1, on the reverse strand, counting down.
AAGAAACTATTTTGCCAAACGGCTACATGAACACTCACTACTGTCACTGACGGTGCCGATACCACCACCTCAGGTCCTATCATCCGGGCCTGGCTGTCCTGCTGCATAGTTTGCCGCTCTACCTGCGGGGTTTCCTCCTAAAAAGGAAGACGTAGCAACCGTTAGTCATAAGACTAAGTGTCATCCGCTCCTCGGACTCCTCGGCAGAGAAAGGAACAAGGTATATGTATATATATATAAGCAAGTAAACAAGCAGGTGACAGTAACTATAGTGGAGTATAAACTACGCTACACAACTAGGTTCTACAAATATCAATAGATGACAGTAGGTGTACTCAGAATAGTATTAACTTATAAGAGTGCCCATACAAACTTATAAGTTAAGGATCGGCTTATCCCGTATAAGAGTGCACATACAAACTTATACGATGAGGATCTTGTGTATGCAATGAATGACATGAAATGAATGTTATGCTATGACCGAATCATGCGCACGCACATGCAAGTTGCTATGTCGACACAGACTCCCACTTTTCGCAGGTAGCTAACCTCTCAGGCTCCGTCGTCTGGAGCCGTCTCCACTACTAGGTGGTATCACACTACCTATCCTAGGCCCCCGTATCAACGCTAAGAACACAACAGCGGAGCTCACATGCGTACTACAGAAGGGGTCTTGGGTATTGCACCAAGCCCAACCTGGCCTTTGATTTCGAACCGGATGGAACCTCGGAAACGCACGAGGTGCAAGCCCAACCGTTCTCAATATGGACACCAAGTATCTAACCCTACCGCCCAAGGTCTACTCATTGTCCCATCGGTGTGACGACTGGCGAACCCGTAGACCTGCCACATTCATTATCTCAAAACACGATGAATCGTCGCATGAAAACAACTAGTGCTTGCATAATTGTTAAGAATTCGTGTTAATTGTCCCTCTATTCACTGATTTCTATGAGCGTGCATAGCATGCGACTTCATATAAATTATAGTAACAACAACATTCGCCCTTGCAAGAGTGCTAGCATTATAATTTAACAAGTTTCTACTAAAACTGCCAACTATTTCGTTGGATTTTACGACTCTCGTCACCAAGATCTGGTCGCAACATATGAATACGTACAGGTAGGTTTCCCGAACGCAGCGGACTCAGGACGTATCGCAAACGGGCAACCACTCGTTAGTCTGTGGGTGTGATTTGGCCAGATCCGATTTATATGGCATATTTTTCAAACCTCATCTGGGCTCTCATCTCCACTTTGAAGGATGAGAAGGTTTAAACCTATAGGTGGCTTTAACCTAAGCACATCAAGACTCTATGGAGTCGATGTCTCTCCTATCATAACTATAGACAAATACCTCAAGCTTATAATTGCTCCCTTGATATTTCACTTCTTCCTCCTCCTCCAGCCAAGAACTCTCTCAGAATTTTCTGAATGCTAGGGTTTCCACTTTTTCCTTTTTATACATCGCAGACACGGGTAGGCACACGGCCGTCCTACCCGTGTTCAGGTGACACGGCCGTGTGGCATGCCTGTCTAGGGCCGTGTGATCCACTTTCTGCCAGGTCAAGGTGCGGCACACGGGTAGGGACACTGTCCCGACCCGTGTCCTTGGCACACGGCTAGGGACACGCCCGTAACGCCCGTGTACCTCTCTGACTGGGAGCCTATTTTTATGAGGCACAGGGTATGGACACGGCCGTGTCCAGTGTCATTTTGCCTTGTTTTCCTCATTCCCGCATCCGCACCTGTTCACCCACATCCCCCATTGGGCTTTGTTTTAGCGCGAATACGTTACAGCTTATTTGGGTTTAGTGCCTAAGCCGTCATTTTTATCATTGTATACCCTACCTAAACCCAAGCCCTATTCTGAACCATAAAGTCCTACTGATTCGCATGTTGAACCAAACCAATGCGTGGATGTTATGGTCTGATATTGATGGATTTCTTTGGAGGTTATCCCGAGCCCCGGTGTTTGGCAATGCTCATCTCATCGATCAGCCTGCTTTCTCCCTACACGTGACCAGATGATTCACCATGATTCTATTTTTGAGTAATAATAATATGTGGATACGCTTTTTAAAAAATTAAGAACTAGTTTGCATAATTAAGAATTCGTTTAATTGTATTTCTATGAGCGTGAGCATGCGACTTCATATAGTACTTCGCCCTTGAAATTTCTATGCCAACTATTTATTTTTCTCGTCCATATGAGGGTAGGTTTCCTCAGGACGAGCAAACGGTTTAGTCTGTGGGTGTGATGAATCCGATTTATATGGTATTTTTCAAACTCATCTGGGCTCGTTTTCATGTGCATGCACTTCACAAATAGCTTATAATTGCTCATATTTCACTTAATCTCCACTTTCACATTAACTCCACATTTTGCCTATTGTGGTGTGCAATTGAGCACTATTTTGCTGGGGTAAGCATATATTGCTTCCCAAGTTTTTATTTTTTTATTTTTGTTTTCTATGAGTGATGGTGGCATGTGCTCAAGCTATGTTCTTCCTGTGTAGGTGGGCAGAGCCCCATTTCAGTGGAATTATTTCCTGTAGGAATCGCATGATCGTGTATTTTTATTCACGCACAGTTGTTATGACAGTACAATACGTACAACATTCTGGTGCTCTGCCCCGGGTCATGCGATTTTCTTATGCATGGTTATTTTTCCTATGCATGGCAAAATCGCACGACCGTCTCTTTTTGTCAAAATAATTTTTGTTTTTATTACCCATGCGTTTTCTTCGCACACAGTTGAATTCAACTATATGCAAAGGAAATCGCACGCCCTCTAATTTTACCTTATTTTATTGTGATCTGACTCGGTTTGTGCGTTTTGTTCTCGCATGGGCAGGTTGCCCGTGCATGGTCATAAACACACAGACGAGATGTCTTCTTGGCTGGGCATTCCTGTGTTGTTATTAACATATGATGTGCGCACAAACATGTGTTCGACCGTGCATTCCTTATTTTCTGATTGGGTAATATTGAAGCCACAGATTTGCCATAGTTCGAGACTTACTTCTTTCCGCTATTTCACCGCAGGAAGATCTCCACCCTCCTCCTCTTTCCTCCAGGCTTTAGGGCTCTTGACCTAGGCCACTTCACATCATCTAAGGGCATCAGGAAGAGGATTTTGCATTAATCATCAACTCTGAGCAAGGAGATCTTATCCATGGACGTGGCCAAATTGTTGTTTACCGGAGAAGATGGGTCCATTTGGTAGGTGGTGACAACCCTCCTCTACCCCAGGCGATAGTTGGGACCGAGCTAGGACATGTATTGACAACTCGACCATTCCTACCATAAATCTACAACAAGCCTCCGGATTTGGTCGTATCTTCAGCTTATTTCTTCTCTTGAGTTATTGTTGATAGTGTATTCCACTTTATTTGTGGTTATGTATGCCTACTAAACCTGAGTAGTATTATTTTTTTCATGTTTATAAAAATTATTGTTAGTTTTGTTTGTGCTTGAAGTGTGCTAATTTTTCCTCTACCATCCACTCCATTACAAAACCCTACCACTCCATTCCACAAGCCATCCATCCCATTAAACTCCACCCAATCATGTTGGTTTGCCCTACTAGCAATTGCTAGTTCTGTTCTTTGCGACGAGGTGCTTGCGACCCTCAATCCACTTACCTACTCATCCGTCCGCCTTCCAAAGCATTACATAGCAGCCTGCTTAGTCTCCATCTTGCCAAGCAAAACTGTGCATAACGGCCTGCATAGGAGTAGTTGATTTTGTTGTTTTATTTTGTTTTCGCAAACCAAATCTCCTGTTTCCCTTTCGAACCTTTAGACTTCAATCTCAAGTCCTTCTTTGATAACAAACTCCATCTTACTATATTTCTCAAGAGATCGATACTTGGGGAGCTATTCCAATTTTATATTACTTGACCGACCGTTGTACTTGTCGAGCGCGCATCACAATGGCCATTTGAAATTTGTGAAAATGCATGTCTAGATTAATGTGAAGTTTTTTGGTCGATCGACTAGACATAGTTTAATGGATTAATGTCTAGTCAAATGTCTTTATGTATGATAGACTTTTAACTTTGAACACTTTTCTCCCAGAAGCATGTTGTCGACTGGCTTATTCAAGGTTTCTTCTAATTTAATTTTGATCATGTAGCCAAATGAGACTATTCATTCCTCTTGACACCACAATCTAGTCTGGTCGACATGATCTAGTCGAACGTTCAGATGTCCAGTCAAATTTGGTCTTAGCCAGATATTTCATTCTTCAACACTTCCAGTCATCTTATGCTTCAAGGGACATCTAGTCGAATGGTTTTGATCCTTCTGCACATTTTCTTAGATTATCTAGTTAAATCTGTACTTAAATAGATTTACAAATTCAAAGGCGATCTACTCGAATCATCTTGACTATTACGCATGAGTGGTAGGATTTTCTTGTCAAATCTTTACTTAGACAAATTTTCATATCCTATAGACATTTACTCGAATCGTCCTCATCCTTCTGCATGATCGATTAGATTGTCTAACCTATCGACTAGATGCTTGTCCAATTTTAAATTGGAAAAATTCTAACAACCTGAATTTTAATTCCGCTGCTCTCTCGAATCTTCTAAACTTTACTTACTGATCTTTATGAGTAAGTGTCAAGTTTAACATTGTCTAGATCTTAGGTCGACGTGTTATTTTGCACAATGAGGGATAATATTAGCAAAACTATGTCTGATGACACTAAGTTTTGCCCTATGCTAGTCCAACTCTATCAAGCGCCTAAAATCAGAATAACTAAACAGACTCATCAAACACTTTTTTCTTCATTTGTATTTTGAGGACTTCTTTAAATCAGGAATATTGTGGAAAATTTTTCTAACAATCTCTTCTTCTTTGAAGAAGTCAGAACGTCCAAATAGATGAACTACATATGCACAATATAAGTAAAATGAACACAGATAAATCATCATTCCAAAATTTCTTATATTAATAGATAATGTTGTTTCGACAAGTTAAGCTATATTATTAGCTATCCCTTATGACTACACCCCTTGACCCCTTAGCTCTTTTGGTTGCTTTGGTATCAGCATCTTCTTTCTTCTACCTCAATCTCTCAAAGTTGTTGTATGGCTTTGGGATATATCTTAGGGCACAAGAGATGTGTAACACTATAAAATTGATAGAAGGACTTGGGTCATTGTCGTTGGGAGACAGTGGGTATCGCCTGGTGGCGATAAAGATAAAGCGGTTAGTTGACACTCGACACACTCGACGAATCGTCGAATGATATCGTCGAGTGGCGAAAGTGGATATCGCCGGGTGATAGTGCTACGTGGCGTGAGACACTTGTCGGTTTGGTCGAAGAGCGGCGGATAAGCGGTGGTTGACCTGGGTCAAAGCAGTGAAGCGGTTAAGTCGATGTCGCTGGGTAGCGACATGTAATATCGCTAGGAGATAACGCCAAAGTTGACTAGTCAACCCAAATCTTGACCTTTGCTTCATTTTGATGGATTAATCGTATGGCTGGGGTAAACTCGAGGTCACTTAAGTAGAGGGGTGTGGATTGAGGAGATCATTATTTCCTTCTTACTCTCCCTCTTCATTTCATCCTCTCCTTGAGAAAGGAAAGCTAAGGAAGAAGACTGAGTTTTTGTTGGAGCTAAGGGTTGGGATGAAGCTTGAATAGCTTGGAGAAGAAGATCTTGTTGGTGAAATCAAGATCTGATACTAGATCCATGAATAGGAATGTGACGTGCTTGTTTCAAACCGGATAGAATGCTAACTCCACAGCTCCAAAACAAACTACAAGGGTAACGACCTTCTGCTTGGACAAGTGAAGTCCTAATTTCGCATGTGAATGGAACCCTCCACCAAAAGGTGGAATTGTTAAGAGATTCCATTGGGTCAATATTCATGATCCCCATTTAATATTGCATTAGATCCGGAAATATAAAGTACGGAATAGGCATGTTGTGTGAAGCCCATCCGAATTGGTTGGTCTTAATTGGTGATGCTTTAATTTGCGAACAGGATAAGACTCTATATATAAAATGAGTATTGTACGGAGTCTATGGGTTGTGCATGTGCAATCTGTAATAGGAAGTACTAGAGTTGATCTCCAGGAAAATAACCAGGTAAAATCACAGTTTTGGACAAAATGTTGATGTCGCCGTGCGACATTGGGTGTACTCGATGACGATAACTCTCATAGAGCTATTTGTGGCGTGAAAGTCTAGTTTTCTGGCACTGCAGGTTGCTGCATGGTTTTGTGGATCGTTAGTCCAGTTATGATTGAGGTTTGGGACAGATGTCGAATTTTGTCGCTAATGCCCGACGATAGTAGGTGTCGCTGGCGATAGCTCCCACAAAACCTATTGTGAAGCAAGTCTATCAGAGATAGTGTGGCTAATGTGAGCTATGAGCTCTAGAACGCCAGTGAGCCGAATGGATAAGGGGAAGCTGACCCACGTCAGTCTAGACATTGAATTGGCGATTTGAGCACCGGGAAAGGGCTGAATTGTATCCAGATTATGGTTTTCTAACTTGAGTGCCTAGGTTATTGGAATTCGTTAATATCACATTATGAGATTCTTGGGCGATACGCCATCAAGACTAAAGTATCCGACCGTCGGCCGTAGAGCATGAATGCTTAAAGTTGACCGTTGGGTCTGAGACCTCTGAACGGTGGTGGGACCCTGGGTAATCCGGTACACCGATAATGTGCCTTGAGTGCACGGAGCATCGAGCCGTGAGGTCGACATTTGTGATATATTGAAATATGTGGTCGTGCATTTTCTTGTGATATATCAGTTGAGATTGCTTATGCGCTCTCTGTACGTTTACCGATCACGGTCAAGTGAAAAAGATGAGGAGTTGCTTCCCTAGATATCAATCTCACGCGGAGTGCAAGTAGGGAGCATGGAATTTGCTTTTGGAAAAATGAATGCAAGTGCAACAATGTAAAAGGGGGGTTTGGTTTTGGATTCCTACGCTAAGCATGATTAAACTAGTGCGGGTCACTTTCACCGCGTCGTACGGGTGGATTATTCCAATGAGTAATAGCGTAGATGAACAAACAAACAAGGGTCGTAAACACCTCTTCGCGGCGCGCACTTCTAGCAATCGCTAGAATGGCTCAATCGCAACCAAAGATTAAAGCATCATTAACAAACTCAGATGAAATTCAAGCAAAAATAATGTTATCAAGTTACAAGTTTACTAGCACAGGTTCAGAACATGGCATGTTTAGTAAAAGTGAAGAAATACAACCGAGCACACGAAAGCTCTCCAATATTCTCGGTCGGAAGTGAAGGTTGTCAATCTTCGTCCTAGCTCGATCTTCGGAAGGCGTCTGGGATCCAGAAGGGCTGTCACTTCCTTCTTCTTACCCGTCCTCTTCGTGGTTGCTAATTCGGATCTGAACGGAGAAATTCTTAAGTGCAGCAACAAGTAGGTTAGATGGTAGCTTGGAGGTCAGAGAAGATGAAGATGTTTGTAGACAGAACTTTTGCAAGCTTTCAGAGGAGAAATGGTGGCCGAAGGAGCTTCCCATGGAGGAGAGAGAGAATGACGGCTGGAGGGATGAGTTCCCGCTCAAAGGGGCGGAAATGGCGGGGGGAAATGGAGATGTCCCGGTCCAGAAGAAATCTGCAGCTTAAATAGTAAAAGTTATAAAAAATGGTCACGCACGGTCTGGCGCACGACCTTGCGTGAACCGTGCGATTTTAAAATCTAGAAAACGCCTGAGGAAGAAGAAGCATTGACCCGTGCATTTTACTCACGCACGGGCGATTCCGCCCGTGCGCTAAGGAAATCTCATGGGTAACGACAGAAAGCACAAAATACAGGCAACCGGGTGGAATCGTGCGTTTAACTCGCGCATGGGCGATTCCGCCCGTGCGTGAAGGAAAATGCACGATTAACCACAGAATGGCCTAAAAACAAAAGCTACAGGAAAACTGTGCGTTTCCTTCTCGCACCATCCCAAAGAAACCATGCGTGAAAGAATCGCATGGGCTGGTCAACCCTTCCAGAATAACTTGCAGAAAACGCACGACCATAAGTAACCGTGCGCTAAGAAAATGCACGACCGTGCGTTTTCCTCAAATCAGAACTATGAAAAGAGGAAAACTGACCACCTGCAAGCAACAATCAACATAGCAAGGGAGGACCCTCCAACAGCACAGAAAAGCCTTCAAAGCAGCAAAAAGAAGCACGGGGTTCACAGAGTGCTTAATGCTTACCCCCATCAACAGAATGCACAATTGCTTACCCACGGGCCCAAAATAGTTCACATTGAGGTCAAAGACCGAACGATGCAAATATAACCAATATCCAATTAAAATGCAGTGTACACGTGAGAAAACAAGTCCATATGAGCCCGAAAACCCCTATATAAATGGGACTCATCACACCCCCAAAATTAACTGTTTGCGCGTCCTGAGCAAACATAATCTATGAAGACAGAAAAAAATGACTTAGCTAACCTGGAAATTGCGATACAGAGTACCATGCGAAGTTACAGGCTTGTACACATAAAAATATAATAGGGAAAATTTCTAAGTATGCAAAATTGTTTATACTTTTAACAGTGCGTATCAAAATTTTATTACTACTAAAAAATAGAATCGTGGTGAATCATCTGGTCACGCGTAGGAAAAAAGTAGGCAGACCACTAAGGTGAGCTTTGCCAAAGACCGGGGCTCAGGATCACCTCGAAAGGAATCCACCAATATCAGGGACATATGCTTGCCCGTTCACACTCTCTCCACAGTAATAGTTCGACTCAAGCGCGAATCCGTAGGACTTAGAAAAATGATGGGGCTTGGGTTACAGTGAGGTAAACAATGATAAAAATGGTGGCTATGCACCAAACCCAAATGAGCTATCATAATAAAAAAAATCCGCCCGCTAATCCAAAATACAAACGAGTACATCACACCCCCAGACTTAACTTTTAACAAATGGGTGCGTGCACCGCCTACTCCAAATGCAAACACATAACCAAAGTGATTTCAATCATTCTTTTTCTTTTCCCTTTTTCTTTTTACAAACATTTTTCTTTTCCCTTTTTCTTTTTACAAACATTTTTCTTTTTTTTCTCTTTTTTATCTCAACAAATATACCTTGGAGCACATCCACATTCTTCACAAAGAGTACCATCACATCACACCCGACATGAAAATAGAAAACACTAAAGCTCTACTTGGGCGTGTGAGTAGGTTCGGCTATTAGGCTTTGGTGAAATAAATGTGGAGCTAAATCAAAGGAAGGGGTAAGCACAACGGGGCTAGCGATGATAATAAGTTAGGATCGGTAAAAAAGCTCAAACGGGCCAAAATGATGGCCTACATCACACTCGCGCTTGACTAACCATGTACCCATGCTTCGAGAGTAGCTTGGGGCAAGTTCTTAGCGAACAAGAAAGATGATCCTTCCTCCCAACTCGAGCAAAATGAGTCTAGTGACGGCTATACACATTCCTACACTATCGTTTGATTCACACCGGATTCACCAATTTTTGATTAGAATAAAAAAAAATCTTTACACAAATAGAAAAATATAAAACTATAAGCGTACAGAAAAATTAAATCTATTAAAATTTCTACACGAGACAAGAGCAATTGACTAGGAGCATAGTAAGGTCAACATTTTACTACGTCTCACAATCCTAAGCCAGCACCATAATTTTTCCCATATCTAACAAAGAAACGAGTTTAACTCGCAACACACAAAAAGCTAAGCATGCGCTCATGTGGGTGCAGTGATGCGCAACACAATGAACTAAGCAAACAAAATAATAACAACTACTGGTATGTAAATGAAGTGCACGAGCAAAAGGTAACAGTGACGAGCTCTCCCCAAGACTAGAACTAAGCATCACAACATAAGATATACAAACTAAAATCAGAAATAGCTAAGAGAAGAGGTTACCCATGCTCAACAGATGAGCATACCTTAAGATTGGCGTTAAACTTCAGCAATAAGCCATGGCCCAAGCGAACTCCACCAGCAAAAAGCATATCTCCAACCACAAAAAGCTATATACAAATAAGCATACAAACTAGATTGCACAAATTTAAAGCAAGCAGCAACGTTGGGTTGTCTCCCAAAAGCCATTTTCTTTACCGTCCTTAAGGTGGACCAAATACCTGTATTAACAGTTTTAAATAATGTTCAAAAGCAAAAGTAGAATTCTTGAAAAAGTTCAGAGGCACACACAACACTAATAAAATCTTAAAACTACCAGCAACAGGAAAAAGGGTGACGACCCCGGAGATCTCGCACTCCTCAGCTAAACGCTGATTTGTGAAAGATCCCCCCGAATGCGCGGGATGAGGAAGAGGTGAAGGCTTTCGGGCCCAAGGAAGACAAAACTCCCCTACCCCTAGCCTCCTCCTTCCCGCGTCGGTGGTAAAAATCAAATGCTTTGCACATAAGAAGCTCTTTTCTTTTAAGAGTAACAGATGGGGATCGCCAGGGTGGTATACCCACCCCAACATGATCAACAACATGCCTATATTTCTCATCAAGGGGCATCCTTTCCTCACCCGCGGCGGGTGAAAGATCAGCCCATGTCACTTGTTTAATAGTTTTACAACATTTATTTAGCTTAATAGAAGTTTTCAAATCTATTTCCTGCATGCTCCCAATAGCCGTGCACAGCCCTCATTTTTTCTCTTCCACATCTTGTTCCACGTCAAACAATTCCTCCTTCACTTCTACTTTAGCAATCAGTAGCACGTCCTTTTCTAACATAGCCCGGTCTTGCTTATTCAGCACAACATCTTTCTCATCGGCGCTAGACAAATCATCAGATAGTGTAACATTTAATTACAACAAATTTTTAGATTCACTCAGGATTATAATGGGAAGTGATGGCGATAGCGGCAAATCGACCTTGGAAGCCAAGGTGATGCCACATGCGTTAAAGCTCAGCATCGCTTCAATGGCTTTCAGGAATGGAATCCCAAGAATAGGATTTGAATTATTACCTATGGGACCCAACACCTAGAAGTCGGTGACAACCATAGCCCCATTAAGTTTCACTTCCACCTCTCTAATCACCCCATCGGTTTTAACCACCGACCCATATGCTAGCACTAGCGATTTCTGGGTATAAGTTTCGACATTTAGATTAAGAATGTCAACATCATGCAGAGCAAGAAAGTTGCATGACAAACTTGAATTGCAAAGCGCCACCATTTCAATCTCATTAATCACGCACTTGACAACCACATCATTAACATTACACTCCTCTACTTCCCAAGAGCTCTTCCCTTGCTCACGGGGATTCTTTTCCGTGTCGCTTCGGAGTGCGTCGCGAGTGTGCTCGGAGAAAACTTGGGCAAGCTGCCCAACTGTGTCTCTAAGTTTCTCAAAGAAGATGTTTGAGTGGCCATGTTAGATTGGGCCATCTCAACAAACCTTTCCATCATCTCCTCTAAAGCTGTTGGTACCCTAGTTTGATTTGAGTTTTGTCTTCTCCTTTTGTCCCTTGACCCAAGAAATATCTATGGTCAATGGTTAGTGGTCTAGCTGTAGAGTCCTCGCTTTTCCAGATGATGAATTTGGTTAAGTAGTTTGTTCGTTCGACTATCGTCGAACGCCGCTCAACTATCGTCGACTGACTGTTCGACGATCGTCTATCAGTTGTTCGACTTTCTGTCTGCGAGGATAGTTCGACTATCGGTTGATAGTTCGACTATCTGTGTGCTTTGATAGTTCGACTATCTGCTTGGATAGGTCGACTATCTGATAGCTCGACTATCTTTTGATAGTTCGACTATCTGTTCTGCGTTGATAGTTCGACTATCTGTTGATAGGTCGACTATCTGTTCTCGCTTGGTAGTTCGACTATCTGCTTTGATAGTTCGACTATCTGATAGTTCGACTATCTATTGATAGGTCGACTATCTGTTTGTTTTTGATAGTTCGACTATCTGTTGATAGTTCGACTATCTGTTTCGCTTTGATAGTTCGACTATCTGTTGATAGGTCGACTATCTGATAGCTCGACTATCTGTTGATAGTTCGACTATCTGTTTTGCCTTGATAGTTCGACTATATGTTGATAGGTCGACTATCTGATAGCTCGACTATCTTCTGATAGTTCGACTATCTGCTGTGATAGTTCGACTATCTCCTGTGATAGTTCGACTATCTGGATCGTTCGACTATCTGTCCGATAGTTCGACGATCTCCGTGCGTCGGTCGACGATCTTCGAGGGTCGTTCGACGTTTTCTGTCTGCCTTTATATTTTGTATTTATTTATTATATTTAATTAATTAATACATTATCTGGCATATCTTTTCAGTTGTTTTATGATAATATTTCCAGGCAATATCTGCTCCATCCCTTTTGCCTGAGTCAAATCTTTTCAGATAAAGTTGTTTGTCTTATTAGCTAACATTGTATTTTACTTTATCTGCTGTCAGTCCTTTATAGCCGTTAGACTGAAAAGTCTTTCTTCTGCTATAAAGAGTTCGTTTCTGATGTGACTTTATTTAGTACTTTATTATCAGATTGCTTCCTGCAGCTTCTTCGAAAGAGGTCATTCCTTTTATAGAATGTTTTTGCTACAGAGATTGTTTGTCTTGTCTTCTTGATATTTACAGCCCAGGTCTCAAGTTTCAGAAGAAGACAAGTAATTCAAATTGAAGAGAGTCGTTGCTTGTTGCTGCTATAAAAGAAATCCTTTGGAGAAGTATTTGAGCTAGCTAACTAGTTACCCAGTTCATCTGCCTTCAAGTCTTCATCAAGATCAAGTCTTCTGCTCTCAGCAATACTCATCCATCTGAGAAGTGTTAAGATCTTCTACTCTTCTTCAACCTGAGTTCTCCTGCTTTCAGGAAGTTCAAACTCAGAGTTCTTTTGAAGAAGAAGAAGAAGAAGATAGCTGCTTGAAGATCTCTAAATTTATTATTTATTATCTTCTTGTAGTTTTTCCTTCAGAGCGTTCTGAAGAGTTTTCTGCACTGAAGCAAGACTTCACCTGGACATTTTTGAGCCATGGGGAGCCTTGATTCTTTAGAGCTTTCTAGCTCAGTGCAAGTTTTTGTGCTTCTCTAATCTATTGTAAAATAGAGAAGACATCTTAACCTTCTTCCCCCTCCTGTACAGAGTTATTACTCCCTTCAAAAGTATCCCTTGGTGGCAGGGCACCTGATCAAAACCTGTGCTTGGTTTTTAGACACCTGATCAAAAGTCTAAAGGGTTTCTGGATCTACCTGAAGCAGATCCTGTTGGTGGTAGGGCACCTGATCAAAAAACCTGAGTGGATTCCTACCTTGTTGGTAGAAGAGTGGACGTACCCAAGTTGTTTGGGGAACCACTATAAATTCCTTGTGTCGTCTGGATTGCCTTGTTTAATTCCTGCATTGTGGCTGTGATTAGATATAACTAGGCTGCTAGTTGCTGATTAGGGTTTCCAAGCCTTAACTGTAATTACAGTTAGCTTGAGTTTGTGCACAACACTTGTGTTAGGCTTTAGGGTTAATTCTTTATCTATAATCTTTTAATTCCGCAATTCACTCCAAGGGAGTTGGGTAGACCATTAAGTTTTGTCTAGTGCAAAATTTGATAACTCTATTCACCCCCCCTCTAGAGTAGTATCTATCCCTTCACTTTCAATTGGTATCAGAGGGAGGTTGACTGACTGAATAGGCTAACACCTAAGTCACAAGATCCTGATAGATACCAAAGCTTATAGATATTCATTATCATGGCCCAGTCCAAGGATTACTCTAGCACCAGACCTCCAGCATGTAACTTAGCTAAGTTTGGCATCTGGAAGGCAAGGATAAAATTATATATGAATTCTATTGATGAAAGCATCTTTGCTTCTATTTTGTCAGGTCCCCCAAGAGCACCTGCTGCTGCTACTGCCTCATCATCAACTGATATGAGTGCAGTGCCTCCTCCAGATTATAACGATGAGTACAAGAAGGCCAAGATAGCAGATGCCAAGGCGATGAATATACTGGCTCAGATAATGTCTGATGAGGTATTCCAGAAGGTTGCTGACTGCTCTTCAGCAAAAGATATGTGGGATACACTGAACCAGATTATAGTTGGTTCAGCTGATGAAAGGAAGGACAGAAGGTCCAACCTTATCTCACAATATGAGAACTTCAAGAAAACTGATGCTGAATTAGTTGAAGCCATGTACACCAGGCTCAGCTCAATCATCAATGAGCTGAGGACTCTTGACAAGGACATATCATTGACAGAGGTCAATGATAAGATTCTTATGTGCTTCCCTAGCACATGGGATCTAAGGATCTGGCCCATCAAGGAAGCCAGAAGCACCACAGAGATCTCCACTGAAGCCCTTCTCGGCAAGCTCAAGTCTTTTGAGCAAGTGCTGAAGACAAGGGAAGCAGAAGCAGAAGCAAAGACCCCTACTCCAACAAGAAAAGAGCAATCTCTAGCTCTTAAGGCTGCCGATGCTTCTGAAGGCAGCCAATCAAATGAGGAACTAATGGCATTGTTTGCCAAGAGGTTTCTCAAAATGGGGAGAAAGGAATTCAGAAAGAAGTCTTCACGCTATGAAGACAAACCAAGGTATGACCGTTCTCCTGCTAAAGAAATTATTTGCTATGGTTGCAGGAAGCCTGGACACATCTTACCAGACTGTCCAGAGGAGAAAAACAAAGACAAGAGGAAAGAAAAGGAACACCACAGGAAGCACTCAAAGCCATCCACCTATAAGAACAAGAAGAAGGAGAGAGGTTTCATTGCTGAAACCTGGAGTGATACAGAAGAGGAATCTTCCTCCTCAAGCTCCAGTGATGATGAGGAAGAGAAGAAGGCAAAAGAAGTTTGCCTCATGCTAATAGATGCCTGCAGCAACCACTCAGCTGCAGAGAGTTCAGATTCAGAAGAAGAAATGCCAACAAAAGATGAGGTACTATCTTCTTATGACTTCACTTCTGAAGAATTTAAATTAGATTTTAAATCCTTATGCTTAGACTTAATTAGTTCAGAAAAGGAGATAAAAGAACTTAGAAATAAGTTAGCTGACTCAGAATTAATTGCTACAGAAAATGTTAGGTTAAAGGAAGATCTCACTACTTATAGTGAAGAAATTAAATTTCTTAAAATGGAGTTAGCTAAGTCTAAAAGGTTAGAGGAATCTCTTAATGGTAGAATCCTTAAGTTGTTAGAGATTACCAGCATGTCTAACACTAGGTCAGGTAATAACAAACTAGGCTTAGGAGCTTCTCCCAGTGAACCCCCAGTTCTTCTTAAAAATAATCTTTCAACTCCAGTAAACTTAATTTCAGCTAGTGGAATGAAGAACACTGAGCAAGTAAACCTAGTTAACAAAACTTTAAATAAGGCTAAGAGAGAGAAAAGAAAGAAATTTTTTAAAGAAATGCAAAGAGCGTCGAACGCCGCTCGACGATCGGAAGCTCAATGGTCGAACGAAGCTCGACGATCTGAGCGCCCATCGTCGAACGCCGATCGACGTTTTCAATATGATTTTCAAAATCATCATCAGTACCATAGAAACCTAAATGAAAATAGAAACCCTAGGATTGTTGACCCATCATCTGCATGGAGAATCCCACCTAGGAGATCTCACCCATTAGGTTATCACCCTCAGCCTGCATTTTCATATATTTCCAGTTTTTCTTATGTGAAAAATAAGGGACCCAAGGTTACCTGGGTCCACTCTGTCTAAATAAATGTCTTGCAGGTGAAGGCCTATCCAATCACTCAAAATAAGTGGTATTTGGATAGTGGATGCTCCAAGCATATGACAGGAAATAAAAATCATTTGTCAAAATTCAAAGCTAAGCTCGGCCCAAAGGTTATCTTTGGAGATTCCAGCTGTGGTCAGACAGAAGGCTATGGCAGGATTACAATTGGAGATGTTACTTTCAAGAGAGTTGCATATGTGACAGGACTGAAGCACAATTTGATCTCAGTCAGCCAGCTATGTGATGCTGGCTATCAGGTTTCATTTTCTAACTCTTCTTGTAATATTACTTTAAATAATAATGTTGTTTTAGTAGGCATTAGAATAGGTAATATTTATTTAGTAGATTTCAATTCATCTCATTCTGAAATCTGTCTATTTAATGAAGTAACCATTAATAGTAATTCTTTGTGGCATAAGAGGCTTAGTCATGTTAACCTTAAAAATATATCTAGGTTATCTAAACACAACCTTGTTAGAGGTTTACCTTCTTGCCCCTACAAGAAGGAGAGCCTATGCAAGGCGTGTCAGCTAGGCAAGCAAACCAAGAATTCTTTTAAATCTATAAATAAAAGTGATTCTCCTAGAATATTGTACTTATTACATTTGGACCTTTTTGGCCCAATAAATGTACAGAGTTTAGGAGGGAAGTATGACACCTTAGTAATTGTAGATGACTTCTCCAGGTTCAGTTGGGTTTTCTTTTTGAGAACTAAGGCTGATAACTTCAAAGCCCTTACAGACTTTCTACTATGTGTGCAGACTGAGTACTTTACTCATGTGGCCTTGATCAGAAGTGATCATGGTACTGAGTTTGATTCTCTTCTCATGCAAGAATTCTGTGAGAGAGAAGGTATCAAACATAGCTTCTCAGCTCCTAGAACTCCCCAACAAAATGGGGTAGTTGTAAGGAAGAATAGAACACTCATTGAAGCTGTTAGTACATTGTTGGCAGATGCTATCATGCCTCTCTCCTATTGGGCAGAAGCTGTTAGTACAACCAATTATGTCTTAAATAGAAGTTTGATACACAAGCTTAAGTGTAAAACTCCTTATGAGTTGCTTAAAGGAAAAAAACCTAAAATTAATTATTTTATAGTGTTTGGCTGTATTGTTTATATTCATAATAACAATAAAGAATACCTTAGAAAATTTGAAGCAAAAGCTTCAATGGGAATCATGCTTGGATATTCCCAAGTAAGCAAAGCTTATAGGGTTTATAACAAATCAACCTGTAAAATTGAAGAATCTGTGCATGTATCTTTTGATGAGTCTCAGATGTTTTACAAGGAGAAGGAAAATTCTCCTTCCTCTAGTTCATTGCAGGTACCTGATGCCCCTCAAGAAATTCTTCAACTATCAACTCTTCAGATCACTGAATCAGACAGTGATGAAGACATTGCAGAAGCTATTGTTGTACCACCAACAGTAGATCAAATTCCTCCTGAGGAATTAATTCCAACTATTGCTGAAGATCACATCCCACCTGCTGATATTGTCACACTTAGAGATCACCCCACATCTCAAGTGATTGGAGACATATCAGCTGGTGTGCAAACAAGACACCAATTAAGACAGGATGTGATGCATGCTTGTTTCCTCTCACAGGTTGAGCCCCTCACCTTTAAAGATGTAGAGCTAGATCCCCACTGGATCATTGCAATGCAAGAGGAACTCAATCAGTTTGAGAGATGTAAAGTTTGGACTTTGGTTCCAAGACCTAAAGGCCAACTGATCATAGGCACCAAGTGGGTGTATAGAAACAAGTTGGATGCAAATGGAATTATTGTAAGGAATAAAGCAAGGCATGTAGCTCAAGGCTACAGACAGGAGGAAGGTATAGATTATGACCAAACCTTTGCTCCTGTTGCAAGGCTAGAAGCAATAAGGATCTTCTTGGCCTATGCAGCCTACATGAAGTTTAAGGTCTTTCAAATGGATGTCAAAAGTGCATTCCTGAATGGTGAGCTTAAGGAAGAGGTGTTTGTTGAACAACCACCAGGGTTTGTTTCTTCAACTCAGCCCTCACATGTTTTTAAGTTGCAGAAAGCTCTTTATGGACTAAAGCAAGCTCCCAGAGCCTGGTATGAGACTCTAGCTAGTTTCCTTTTAGAGCACAACTTTACTAGGGGAGTAGTTGATAGAACCCTTTTCGTCAAGCATCACAAGGACACAATCCTGTTAGTTCAAGTGTATGTAGATGATATTATATTTGGTTCCACTGATCCCAAACTTTGCAAAAGGTTCTCTGACCTGATGCACTCTAAGTTTGAGATGAGTAGTATGGGTGTGCTGTCTTACTTTCTTGGTCTCCAAGTTAAGCAAGATGCTGATGGTATCTTCATCTCCCAATCCAAATATGCCAAGGAATTGGTAAAGAAATTTGGGATGGCTGATGCTTCAGCAATGCCTACACCTATGGCTACTAATGTAGTTATTGATTCTGATGATCACGGCAAGCCAGTTGATCAAAAGAATTATAGGGCCATTGTTGGTTCCCTATTATATCTAACTGCAAGTAGGCCTGATATAATGTTTGCTACATTCCTTTGTGCTAGATTCTAGGTCAACCCCAAGGAATCTCATCTGATTCTTCTCAAGAGAATCCTGAGATACCTGAAGGGATGTCCAAATCTAGGACTTTGGTACCCAGCTGAGTTAGAATTTGAATTAATTGGATATTCTGATTCTGATTATGTTGGTTGCAGAGTTGACAGGAAGAGCACCTCAGGAACTTGCCAGTTCCTGGGAGAGAGATTGGTCTCTTGGTTCTGTAAGAAGCAGGCTTCTGTCTCAACTTCAACTGCAGAGGCTAAATATATAGCAGCTGCTAGTTGTTGTTCACAGATCCTGTGGATTCAAAACCAGCTTGTGGATTATGGTTACTCACACAAGAACACCAAAATCATGTGTGATAGTACCAGTGCTATCTCAATTGCACAAAATCCAGTGCACCACTCTAGAACGAAGCACATTGAGATTCAGCACCATTTCCTGAGAGATTGTGTGGAAAAGAACAAGATTTGTCTTGAGTTCATATCCACTGAGTTTCAGAGAGGTGATATATTCACCAAGCCTTTAGATGAACAGAAGCATCTGTTCTTTTTAATTCAACTAGGCATGATCAATGGACGAGACTAAGTGTGACAATAACTGCCTATGTTGAAACCTGCTTGAAGATCGTCGAACGATGATCGAAGATCGTCGAACGGATCAAGCCTATCGTCGACCTCTAGTTAATAATAGCTTATCTGTTTGAAGATCGTCGTCCGTAGTTCGAAGATCGTCGAACGGATCAAGCCTATCATTGACCTCTGGTTAATGATAACTTATCTATTTGAAGATCGTCGACCGGAGTTCGAAGATCGTCGAACAGGTCAAGCTTATCGTCGATCTCTGGATGATGATAGCGTGTTGTTTGAGAAGCCAGAAATAGTCGAACGATGGCTCGACTACTCTGCTTCTGGGCCGATCGTCGAACGGCCGTTTGACTATCGGGTCTAGTATCTTTTTAATAGATCGACTATCTCCGGTCTATTATAAAGCCGATAGTCGACCTAGGTTAAAAGATCTTTTGTTTTATCGTCGACGGAGCGTGACTTTTCGCATTCTGTCTTCCCGCTTGCGATTTTCTGCCGCTTCGTCCCCTTCGTCTTCGCCATCCTCCTCGCGCTTTCTCCAGCAATTCAATGGCGATTTCTCCTGCAGTGCTAGCCATTGTAAAGTTCGATGCAGGCTTCAGCGTCGATTTTGACGCGTTCAGTTACTGTGAAGCAGGAATTGTAGAAGTTCTTCAGTTGTGCCGGGATCAAGGTCTAGAAAGGTTAATGTCATCAAGGATAAAGTTAAATGTCCCCGAGATCAAGGAATGGGCTTTCACTTCGTCATCCTCTGACGATTCGATGACTGGCACCATCGGCGGAGAAGAGGTAATTTTAACTCCGGCCGTTCTGACTGATGTTTTTGGTTTGATTAATGACGACGAAGATTATGAGCAAGATGCTCAAGAATTTGGAAGGATGCTGACTGAGCTGGGACATGCGGAGGGCATTCTCACCAAGCTGCTCAAGGTCAATTTTCCCTTTAAGATTAAATTTCTCGCTGAGTTAGTTGAAAAAGTGCTCCTTGGAAAGCACTCTGCTCATGACAATATTACAAGGCAACAATTTGCACTGATGTGTGCAATTGTTAATCAGAAAAGGATTGATTGGGCAGGAGTAATGTTTGATTTGATAAGGAAAAAGAATAGTAAGAAGGAAGTCACCCTCGGAAGGGTTATTGGAATTTTCCTGAAGGAAAAGTATCCTCAGCTACTGATCTCCGTTGCAACAACCATAAATGCAAGCAAGAAGATGGACCCAAATCTGTTCTCCAAGTGGAAGAGGACTTTTGTGAAACCCGCTCTCACAGGGGTTGCTCCTGCAACATCAGAGAGCACTAGGACTGATTCAGTCGCTCCGCACCCGGTAGAAGTTGGCTCAGCTCTTTCTCTTCCCTCATCTTCTTCTGTTATGCAGTCTGCTTCAGTTGAAGTTCCATCAACTTCAGCTGAAGTACTTCTTTCCCTTTCTCCTGTTCAAGAAACAACCACGTTTGTTCTTCCTTCCCCTCCAGCATCTCCTCTTCCTTCTCATCTGGCTAGGATATCTGCTCCTAGTTTTGATCTGTTAGGATCTGAGAGGATTCCAACACCTCCTCAGTCTCCTATTCATTCTCCTGTTAACACTCCTGTTAACTCTCCAGCTCCATCTCCAATTTGATCTCCAGTCCACACTACTTCTTATCCTAACACTACAACCATCTCTGCTGCATCTCCATCCACTGCAATTCCATCATCTTTTGAGATAACCCCAGCATTCATTTCTAGTATTTTAGAGTTGATTACCCCTTCAATCAAAATTATGATTGAAGAGGCAATTGCTCCACTTGCCTCCTCCATTTCTACCTTAACTGCTTCCATTCAATCACTTTCTAAATCTGCTGAGCCCTCTTCCTCAAGGGGCCAGGTTTCAGTTTCCACTGAAATCAGGCAGGGGGAGATGTTCTGTGAAGATGTCTCAGAGCCTCCAGCCTCCCTTCCAGCAGTTCTTCCAGCAGTTCAAGAAGAGACTGATGCAGTTCAAGCTCAAGATGAATCAGTTTCTGTGTTATCGGAAAAAGAAATATCTGATGCTATTATGCTATCTGAATTTGCGGTGAAAGTTTGCTTAGAAGATCTCACCACTCCCGTGGTTGCCCATTTCCTAGAAGGGATTATTACATCCTACCTAGATGAGTCTTGGGAGTTGGTAAAATATGAAGGTAATTCACTCATCCGCTTTATTGACGAGTCAATTAATTTGCTAGCTTGTGAATACCTAGAAGGAATGATTTTAGCTTATTTAGCAGATTTGTGTTCATAAATCTACAGATTATATTAAAGAAGATTTAGCTGCTCAGGTTATAGCAGTTGTTTCAAAAGCTGCTCCAGATGTTCCTAATGCTCAAATAGATCCAGAACTGGATTCTTTTTTAGATGATATAGAAGATGTATCTGAAAATCAAGAAGAGAAAGCAAGAGTTGCTTGGAATCAAAGAGTTCAATCTTTGTTAGAGGAAAAAGAAAAAGATTTGCAAGTTGAAAAGTCAACTGTTTGGGATGATTCACCAGGGTTGAATTTGGATTTCCTTCTGGCTCAGGATGCCATTGAAGAGGAAAAAGAGAAAGCTTTAAAGGAAAAGGCTGTTTCTGAAGCCTATGATCCATATGACAATCCTCCTTCATCTCACTCTGAAGATGAAGAGGATTCTGATTTATCTGAAAATTCAAAGAAAAAGAAAGCTGTTCAGAAGAAAAGGAAAGCAATTGCTCCTCCTCCTCCCAACCGTGATAATGATACTCCATACTATATTCTGAAAGGAATAGACCCCAAATCAAAAGAGTTTCAACATTGGATGTGGTTCTCCAAGAACCAGTAGAAAGAGAGAAAGAAAGCTAAGAAATATGATAGTCCTACCCCTAGATGGACACCCAGAGGTCCTCCTCCTCCACCTCCTGGTGCAGGAGCCTCTGGGAATTTATCTGCCAATCCGTCTGCTCCATCAGGAAAATCTGCTCTGTCCCAGTCTTCTTCAAGAAAAAGCTCTCAAGGTTTTCATGGAAAATCATATTCTGGCCATCAAAGATCTGATACAGTAAGAGAACAAGTGAAGGAGGTTGTGTTTCAAAGACCAACTTTTTCCCCTCCTCCTTCTCCAAAGAAAAGAATTTCATCTCCTATGCCAGTGCACTCTGAGAAAGTTGTTTCAAAAGGTAAGTAGTTTATTTTGTTTAAAAATTCTAGCAAGAACTTTGCTAAGTCTGCTCCCCTGTCTTATCTAGTTAATCAAGATAAAGAACCAGATGATACTTCTTCTGAGACTGTGTATGAAAGTCCTGAGCTTGATCTGAACTTTAGGATGGCTCGTTTTCACGAATTGGTTGGAGCAGCTCAAATCAGGAAAGCAAAAGCTGAAGGAAAAGATACTACTGGTTTAACCACTATGTCTACATTCAGAAAGAAGGAATTCGAAAAGTTCCAGGTTAGCCCTGATGTATTTGACCCTTCAAAGTATATGGAAAAGCACCCTGAAGCAATTGTTCCAAGGGCTGCAGAATTAGAGATTATTGGTGTGCAGGACTTGAAGATGTTTAAGGAAGAAGCTATTGATCCTCTGAGGAATGTTTCCTTTGTTCCAAGTTCTTCTAACCCTAAGCCAGACTCTGTAGACCCTTAGTTTTTTGATTGACTGCTGTTATTCTATCTGATTGATTGTTTACTGCTAGTTAATTGTTTATCTATTTCCTGTATTAATTTTATTGCTCTATAGCTAGTTCTATGTTTTAGTTTTTGAGAGACTTAACTCAAATAGGGGGAGATTGTTGGTACCCTAGTTTGATTTGAGTTTTGTCTTCTCCTTTTGTCCCTTGACCCAAGAAATATCTATGGTCAATGGTTAGTGGTCTAGCTGTAGAGTCCTCGCTTTTCCAGATGAAGAATTTGGTTAAGTAGTTTGTTCGTTCGACTATCGTCGAACGCCGCTCGACTATCGTCGACTGACTGTTCGACGATCGTCTATCAGTTGTTCGACTTTCTGTCTGCGAGGATAGTTTGACTATCGGTTGATAGTTCGACTATCTGTGTGCTTTGATAGTTCGACTATCTGCTTGGATAGGTCGACTATCTGATAGCTCGACTATCTTTTGATAGTTCGACTATCTGTCTTGCGTTGATAGTTCGACTATCTGTTGATAGGTCGACTATCTGTTCTCGCTTGGTAGTTTGACTATCTGCTTTGATAGTTCGACTATCTGATAGTTCGACTATCTGTTGATAGGTCGACTATCTGTTTGTTTTTGATAGTTCGACTATCTGTTGATAGTTCGATTATCTGTTTCGCTTTGATAGTTCGACTATCTGTTCATAGGTCGACTATCTGATAGCTCGACTATCTGTTGATAGTTCGACTATCTGTTTTGCCTTGATAGTTCGACTATCTGTTGATAGGTTGACTATCTGATAGCTCGACTATCTTCTGATAGTTCGACTATCTGCTGTGATAGTTCGACTATCTCCTGTGATAGTTCGACTATCTGGATCGTTCGACTATCTGTCCGATAGTTCGACGATCTCCGTGCGTCGGTCGATGATCTTCGAGGGTCGTTCGACGTTTTCTGTCTGCCTTTATATTTTGTATTTATTTATTATATTTAATTAATTAATACATTATCTGACATATCTTTTCAGTTGTTTTATGATAATATTTCCAGGCAATATCTGCTCCATCCCTTTTGCCTAAGTCAAATCTTTTCAGATAAAGTTGTTTGTCTTATTAGCTGACATTATATTTTACTTTATCTGCTGTCAGTCCTTTATAGCCGTTAGACTGAAAAGTCTTTCTTCTGCTATAAAGAGTTCGTTTCTGATGTGACTTTATTTAGTACTTTATTATCAGATTGCTTCCTGCAGCTTCTTCGAAAGAGGTCATTCCTTTTATAGAATGTTTTTGCTGCAGAGATTGTTTGTCTTGTCTTCTTGATATTTACAGCCCAGGTCTCAAGTTTCAGAAGAAGACAAGTAATTCAAATTGAAGAGAGCCGTTGCTTGTTGCTGCTATAAAAGAAATCCTTTGGAGAAGGATTTGAGCTAGCTAACTAGTTACCCAGTTCATCTGCCTTCAAGTCTTCATCAAGATCAAGTCTTCTGCTCTCAGCAATACTCATCCATCTGAGAAGTGTTAAGATCTTCTACTCTTCTTCAACCTGAGTTCTCCTGCTTTCAGGAAGTTCAAACTCAGAGTTCTTTTGAAGAAGAAGAAGAAGAAGATAGCTACTTGAAGATCTCTAAATTTATTATTTATTATATTCTTGTAGTTTTTTCCTTCAGAGCGTTCTGAAGAGTTTTCTGCACTGAAGCAAGACTTCACCTGGACATTTTTGAGCCAGGGGGAGCCTTGATTTTTTAGAGCTTTCTAGCTCAGTGCAAGTTTTTGTGCTTCTCTAATCTATTGTAAAATAGAGAAGATATCTTAACCTTCTTCCCCCTCTTGTACAGGGTTATTACTCCCTTCAAAAGTATCCCTTGGTGGCAGGGCACCTGATCAAAAACCTGTGCTTGGTTTTTAGACACCTGATCAAAAGTCTAAAGGGTTTCTGGATCTACCTGAAGCAGATCCTGTTGGTGGCAGGGCACCTGATCAAAAAACCTGAGTGGATTCCTACCTTGTTGGTAGAAGAGTGGACGTACCCAAGTTGTTTGGGGAACCACTATAAATTCCTTGTGTTGTCTGGATTGCCTTGTTTAATTCCTGCATTGTGGCTGTGATTAGATATAACTAGGCTGCTAGTTGCTGATTAGGGTTTCCAAGCCTTAACTGTAATTACAGTTAGCTTGAGTTTGTGCACAACACTTGTGTTAGGCTTTAGGGTTAATTCTTTATCTATAATCTTTTAATTCCGCAATTCACTCCAAGGGAGTTGGGTAGACCATTAAGTTTTGTCTAGTGCAAAATTTGATAACTCTATTCACCCCCCTCTAGAGTAGTATCTATCCCTTCACTTTCAAAAGCACTCTTACGTGCCCCTTGCATATTCAGATTATAACCTGACTGAGGCGATTGCAGCTGGCTGCTAGAAGCCTGAGCATCGAATTGATGTTGGCCTCCCTGTCATTTTGACCGGGGGCATTTTGGTTCCATGAGAAATTCAGATGATTTCTCGCATTTGGGTTATAAACATTATTATTGGGCGCAGCGCGGTTTTGATTGCTTATGAAATTAACATTTTCATCAAAGGTTATACCTGTCGGATCCGTAGATGACTCTCCAGCAGGGCATTCAAAAGTGTGGTGGCCGCGATTTCCGCATCCCTGACACGATATGTTCATAACTGAAGCAGGCGGTGGGGTCAATTTAGTCAACATCATCCTCGCATCTAAAGAAGGCAGGCTCGATTCTGCTTATTGCCCCACCACATTCACATCGAATAAGTTTCTTGCACTTCTTGGGGCATTCCTGCCCGCCGTCCAGTACGTGTTGTGGGAAGCCGTGTCTCTAAGGAGCTACATAGCCTCTTCGGGGGACAGGTTCATAATAGTGCCGCCGACCCTGCATCAATCATAGCCCGGTAGTTCGCCTCGACACCAAAATAGAATATTTCGATGAGGTTCCATGGCTCGCAACCGTGTTGGGGACAACGACACTGCAGATCAGCGAAACTCTCCCATGCCACTAATAAGGTCTCTTGGTCCAGCTGTTTGAATGTAGCGATTTCCCTGCGAGCAATAACAATTTTATTTACCTGGTGAAATTTAGCTAAAAACATAGAAGATAAAATTTCCCAGGTAGTTGCGGTGCCAGGGGCAATCGTATGAAGCCATTTCTTCTCCCTATCTTGCAGCGAGAAAGGGAATAACTTCAGGTTTACCACATCATCTGAGATGCCAACATAGCGGAATGTACCGCATATCTCAGAAAACTCCGCCAAATGGAGTTGAGGGTCTTCGCTCGGCAAACCCGAGTACTGCGTGTTGTTCCTAATCATGTTCATGATCGCAAGCTTTATCTCAAAGTGCGGGTTGGCAATGGCTGGTCCAAACTTGGGATAGACACTCCCAGTCATAGGGGTAGTGAAGTCCTGCATCGTCCTGACACGAGGTTTGACCACCTCCTCTCCTTCAACTACTCTTTCTCCTTTGCCATTTCCTCCACGGCCCAAGTCTTCCATCCTTTTCCTCTACAGCAGCAGCACGCACCCGAGCTCTCCTTGCTCGTACGGTCTCATGATTAGCACTCAAATCTTCAATCCCACCAACAGGGTTCAGATCTATCATACAACTCACACAAAAAAAAAATTAAAACATCTAACACTTACAAGTTTTTCCAAAATAAACAAAAATCGCACGCAACGGTTGCACTCACCGGTAATGGCGCCAAAAACTAGATGCGCTCTCGGTACGTTTACCAATCATGGTCAAGTAAAAAAGATGAGGAGTTGCTTCCCCAGATATCGATCTCACGCGGAATGCAAGTAGGGAGCATGGACTTTACTTTTGGAAAAACGAATGCAAGTGCAACTATGAAAAAGGGGGGGGGGGTTTGGTTTTTGGTTCCTACGCTAAGCATGATTAAACTAGTGTGGGTCGCCTTCACAGCGTCGTACAGGTGGATTACTCCAACAAGTAATAGCATTGATGAAAGAAGAAACGAGGGTCGTAAACACCTCTTCGTGGCGCGCACTTCTAGCAATCGCTAGAACGGCTCAAACACTACCAAAGATTAAAGCATCATTAACAAACTCAGATGAAACTCAAGCACAAATAATGTTATCAAGTTACAAGTTTACTAACACAGGTTCAGAACATGGCAAGTTTAGAAAAAGTGAAGAAATACAACCGAGCGCACGAAATATCTCCAAGATTCTCGAACAGAAGCGAAGGTTGTCAATCCTAGTCCTAGCTCGGTCATAAGAAGGCATCTGGGATCCAGAAGGGCTGCCACTTCCTTCTTCTAACCCATCCTCTTCATGGTCGCTAAGTCGGATCTGAACAGAGAACTTCTCAAGTGAAGCGACAAGTAGCTTTGATGGTATCTTGGAGGCCGGGGAAGATGAAGATGGTTGGAGACGGAACTTTTGCAAGCTTTCGGAGGAGAAATGGTGGCCGGAGGAGCTTCCCACGGAGGAGAGAGAGAATGATGGCTTGAGGGACGAGTTCCTGCTCAAAGGGGCGGAAATGGCGGGGGAAAACGGAGATGTCCCGGTCCAAAAGAAATCTGCGGCTTAAATAATAAAATTCAGAAAAAATGGTCACGGACGGTCTTGCACAGGACCGTGCGTGAACCGTGCGATATTAATATCAAGAAAATTCCTGAGGAAGAAGAAGCATTGACCCGTGCATTTTACTCACGCACGGGCGATTCTGCCCCGCGCTAAGGAAATCGCACGGGTAATGACAGAAAGCACAAAACACAGGCAACCAGGTTGAATCGTGCGTTTAACTCGCGCACGGGCGCTTCCGCCCGTGCGTGAAGGAAAACGCAGATTAACCACAGAACGGCCTAAAAACAAAAGCTACAGGAAAATCGTGTGTTTCCTTCGCGCACGGTCCCGAAGAAACCGTACGTGAAGGAATCGCATGGGCCGGTCAACCCTTCCAGAATAACTTACAGAATACGCATGACCATAAGTAACTGTGCGCTAAGAAAACGCATGACCGTGCGTTTTCCTCAAATCAGAACTATGAAAAGAGAAAAATTGACCACCTGCAAGCAACAATCAACACAACAAGGGAGGACCCTCCAACAATACAGAAAAGCAATCAAAGCAGCATAAGGAAGCACGGGGAGCACCAAGTGCTTACCCCAGTCAACACAATGCGCAATTGCACACCCACAGGCCCAAAATAGTGCACATTTAGGTCAAAGATTGAACGATGCAAATATAACCAATATCCAATAAAAATGCAGTACACACATGAGAAAACAAGCCCAGATGAGCCCGAAAAACCCTATATAAATCGGACTCATCAATTGCATTACTTGCATGGATTAAACCGCTGCCCCAGGTATTGGGTAGGGTCGTTATAATTGGTCAGCTGAATGCTGACCGTTGCCTTGTTTACCACCCTTGTGGTCGAATGTCCCTGTGCAGGTGCTGGAACAAGCGGGAAATAGTGGGCTGAAGCCCTTGCTGCTATGCTTGCCCTCGAAGGCTGAGCAGAAAGTTTTACTGTTTTCATATGTGGCCGGCCTGCATGCCGATGTATGTAATCCGCACCTGTGAAGTGTAATTGTAAGGCCTTAAGGCCAAACAGTCTTGTGAATTTCTGTATATATTCCTGTGATATATATAAATGTGGTTATTTATATATAATGGACATTCATGACTATTGAGTTCAGTAATAACTCCTTAAGCTTCCGTTAGAATGCTCTGAGTTAGGATGCGTGTACTAGTTTTGATATTCATACGTAACGTCGCTGATTGTCTGTGGAATATGGCGTGGGGCCCTGGATGGACCCTCTATTATATTTCATGTGACGGACAGAGGTGTTATAATTTGCTATCAAATTGTCGTGGTCATCCTCCTTCGCATTCGTGGTCAAATTCTTTTGAGCGGTGGCGAGCACGTGTATGTACGTACCATGATAACATAAATGAACTCAAGAATGTGCACTTAGGAATGAAAATACACCTTTTTGTGGAACCTGCGCATTCCTATTTGTCATTTTTGCTTTTGCAAAGTCAGTAAAGTGTGTCTTTTACACATATAGGTGACTCGAAGTGGTGCAGCGCAGTCTGAGCCCCAACATTCTGTTGAAAGTGCGGTACCAGTTGAGGTGCCCACACCTCCTCCTTCTATGGAGATAGTGCGTTTAGTTGTTGAGGCATTGTTTGCAATGATACATGCACAACCAACTGGGCAGGAGAACCCTGCAATGGTGCCAGAACAGGTTGGTGTGAGTCCAGAACCTATGGTGGCTATGGTATATTTACGAGCCGCGGAACGACAACTGAAGCAGTTCCTGAGTTTCATTCCTTCTACATTCGCAGGGGAAGGATAACCAATATAGGCAGAGGACTGCCTTGCCCGAGTCAAAATAATTTTGATGACATTACGAACTGAGGAGGAATAGAAAGTCACCTTGGCCAATTTCCTGTTGTAAGGAGAGGCTCATCTTTGGTGGGACGAAATGGAGCTACACAACTTAGCAGGCAGACAACTAACTGATGTCTCGATAGGGGAGTTTTCGAGACAATTATTGGCGAAGCATCTGTCGTCGTCGCAGCGCATAGCCATGGAAAATGAGTTTCAACGTTTAACTTAGGGTGAAAGTAGTGTCGATACCTACTTACATGAGTTTACAAGACTGGGGCATTATGCAGGATCTTTCTTTGCTGACGAAAAGTGTAAGACCAACAAGTTCTACGAGGGACTGCGGGATAATCTGAGATTGCTGCTCTTAAGTTCAGTGAACCAAGGGTTTCAAGCATTGGTAGATACGGCTCAGTCATTGGAGAAAGATATGAAGAGAGTGTAAGGCAAGAGGGACTTGGCTGTGACAAAGTCCGTGTTCAAAGCACCATGTCCTGAAAATTCGGGTTATGGTAAGAGATGGGGTAAGAAGCCCAAGACTTCTGGGCAGGCTCCTTCTAATGTTGCATCAGGAGCATATTCCATGCAAGGGCCTCGTACATGCTATACGTGTGGCAAGCCAGGGCATTTTGCCCGTGAATGTTGGGTTGGTCCGCCAAAGGTTGATAAGAAGGAGGAGCGTCCTATGATGAAAAGGGGAAAACAGTTGTGGATTCCACTGCATCCTAGTATTCTCCAGCCAAACCAAGGGTGTACAACCTTGGACAACAAGAGGCCATCATAATGGCCGATGTGGTCACAAGTATGAATAGTATATACTGATGCTTTATATACTATTTATCTTATGAATTGCATGTGTGTAACTTGAGTGTTCTAGGCTTTGTCCTTATTTGGGACTGTCCGGCGAGAGCATGTTCGATACAGGTGCTTCGCATTTTGTCCTATCTGAGGCCTTCATCTTATGGAATTGAGTGCCTACTCATTCAACGACAGATATTTTAAAGATGTTGCTACCTAATGGATGCTTGATGCGTGAAGATTGGTCTTGCTTTGTGGAGGTACGGATAGGACGTCGGGATTTCTGGTTGGAAGCATCTTTGCTACCGATATCTGAGTTCGATGTGATCTTTGGTATGGACTGGCTTTCGGAGCAGCATGCCTGTATTGATTACAACTTAAAGGAAGTCATACAGGGTCAGAATACCGAGCTAGTGACTAAATTTGTTGGTATGTGAGGATCGAGCAAGACATTGATATCTAGTCTCCAAGTAGTCAAGGCTGTTTGGAAGGGCGCAGAGTTATTCTTCACGCTATTAGAGGCTATTGAGCCGAAGATAGTTTGAGTGACGTTCTAATTGTATTGGAGTTTGCAGATGTGTTTTCGAAGGATCTTCCTGGGTCACAGCCCCAGTGGGAGATTGAATTTTCTATTGAGTTGGGGCCAGGTGCAAAACTTGTGGCCCGCTCTCCGTACCGTGTTGTGCCAAAGGAGATGGCAAAACTAAAGGTTCAATTGCAAGAGTTGCTAGAGAAAGGATATATACCCCCAAGTATATCACATTGGAGCGCGCCGGTCCTCTTTGTGAAAAATAAGGACGGTAGCTTGCGGCTATGCATCGACTACCAGGAATTGAACAAGTTAACGAAGAAGGTCAAGTATCCAATACCACAGATTAATGACTTGTTCGATCAGCTAGTTGGCTAAACGGTATACTATAACCTAGATCAAAAATCTGGCTATTACAAGTTGAGGATTCGGGAATGTGACATTCCCAAGACGGCATTTGGAACACGATACGGTCATTACGAGTTCACTGTGATGATGTTTGGACTATCTAATATGTCATCGGTATTCATGGATATAATACACCGAACGTTCCGAGAGTACTTGGATTTATGTGTGATCATCTTTATTGACGACATATTAGTGTACTATCGGTCTGAAGAAGACCATGCGAACCATTTTCGGCTGGTGTTGCATCCCCTGAGGAGAAACACGCTCTACGCCAAGATCTCGAAGTGCGAGTTCTGGCTGTTGTCAGTGGACTTTTTTGGTTATGTGGTTAGTGGAGAGGGAATTGCGGTGGATCCTACAAAGATAGTTGTAATACCGGAGTGGCCGGTGTTTTCTTTTGTAGCCGAAGTCAGGAGTTTCCTTAGACTGGCAGGCTACTATAGGAGCTTCATAGAGAACTTTTCGCGGATAGCCTTTCCTCTCACCACACTGACAAGGAAAGATAAAAACTTCATTTGGACGTCGTAGTGCACGCGAGCTTTTGAGGAGCTGAAAAGTCATCTGACTATGGAGCCAATCTTGACGTCGCCATGTGGTTCAGATGTGTATAAAATTTAAAGTGATGCATTAGGGAGAGGCATAGACTGCATTTTTCTTCAGTTCGGAAAAGTGATAGCATATGGCTCACGCTAGTTGAAAGTGCATGAGCAAAACAATCCCATCCATGACTTGTAACTGGCGGCGGTGATTTTTGCACTTAAACTATGACGTCATTATTTATATGGCGTGATATTTGATATATTCATGGACCATAAGAGCCTGAAGTATCTATTGGATTAGAAGGATCTCAATATGCGGCAACGGAGGTGGATGGAGTTCCTCGGGGACTACACCTTCCAAATAAACTATACTCCTGGGAAGGGAAATGTGGTTGCAGATTCTTTGAGTCGTAGGACTCCGGCAAGGGAAAATTGGTTGTAGATGCATGATGAGTGTCTGATCCAGGAGTAGGAAGCTTTAGATATTTCTTGTGTTGACAAGAATTCCACTGCAAATGCGTGCCTAAACTGGACAGAGGTACAGTATGACCTTGCGGACAGGATTCGGCGAGCATTGGAACTCGATGAGAGTCTAAAATGCTATGCAGCAGAAGAGCTTAATTCCCAGTTCCTTTGGATGATGGTCTTTGGCAAAAAGATGGTCGTTTGTGCATCCTGTTTGTGGGTAAATTTCGTGAGGAATTGATGTATGAAGCACATTTTAAAAATTACTCAATTCACCCAGGGAGCATGAAAATGTACAAGGACATGAAGAAGATATTTTGGTGGCCAGAAATGAAGAAAGACATAGCTTTTTATGTGGCAAAATGTCGAACTTGTGCTTTGGTGAAAGCTGAATGCCAGAAACATGGAGGTTTCCTGAAGTCGCTACCTATTCCGGAATTGAAGTTTGATGACATTTCTATGGATTTCGTGCATGGGTTGTCGAGATCACAGAGCGGAAATGATGTTGTGTAGGTGATCGTTGACCGGCTAACAAAAGTGTGACACTTCATACCGAACAGGAAGGATGACTCAGTTGAGATACTGGCTAAGCTGTATGTGGATAATATCGTACGATTGAACGGCGTGCCCCGTATCATTATAAGTGATTGAGATGAGCTCTTTACTTCAAATGATTGGAGGCAAATCCATCAGTTGTTGGGGACTAAACTAAAGTTTAGTACGACCTTTCATCCGCAAATGGATGGCCAGACTGAGAGGAAAAACAGAGCAAAGGAGGATATGCTCTGTATGTGTGCTCTGGATTTCAGGTAAAGGTGGGAAGATCACCTCTATATGCTTGAATTCGCTTACAACAATAGCTATCAAGCTAGTATAAAAATGGCGCCTTTTGAAGCTTTGTATGGTAGGAAGTGACGTACATCATTATCTTGGGCAGATTCTTGAGAAACTAAGTTATATAATTGTAAGGAAGTTGAAGAAGCTAATTCAACAATACGAACTATCAAAAAGAGGCTACTGATAGCACAAGATAGGCAGGCGAAGTACTACAACGCCAAACAATGAAACGTGGAGTTTGCGGTGGGCGATTGGGTATACTTGAAGATCAAACCATTCAAAGGCGTGTCCAGGATTCGGTGCTTGAAAAAGTTAAGTCTGAGATATCTTGGTCTGTTTAAGGTGGTGGAGAGAGTTGGAGAAGCTGCCTATCAGCTAGCCCTTTCGGCAGAATTAAGTGGTTTACAATATGTGTGCCACATATCGGTGCTTCAAAAAGCTGTGAAAGAGCAAGCTCAAGTGGTTGAGGATGATCGAGTACCGGTCGATAGTGGGCTAACAATGAAAGTTAGGCCCATTCGAATCGAGGATACTGCGATCAAGCAGCTACGAAACAAGACAATCAGGATGGTCAAGGTATGGTGGGATAACTGTGTCCGTGAGGAGCTGACTTGGGAGCGAGAGCAAACCATGCGTATTGAATATCCTGAGTTATTTGTGTGACATTGTTGTAATAATGTTTTAATGAATAAAAAATTGTTGTGACAATTAGGTTGCTTTCTTTCTTATAGCTGTGTTTAAATTTCAGGACGAAATTTCTGTAAGAAGGGAGGGTTATAACACACCAAAATTGATAGCAGAACTTTGTCACTATCGCTGGGCAATAGTGGGTATCGCCTGGTGGCGATAACAATAAAGCATTGAGTCGACACACTCGACGAATCGTTGAATGATATCGCTGGGTAGCTATATTGGATTTCGCCGAGCGATAGTGCTACATGGCGTGAGACATGTGTCGGTTTGGCCAAAGAGCGGCCAATAAGCGGTGGTTGACCTGGGTCAAAGCGGTGAAGCGATTTGGTCGATGTCGTCAGGTGGAGACAGCCGATGTCGCCGGGTGGCGACAGCCAATGTCGCCAAGCGGTAATGTCAAAGTTGACCAGTCAACCCAAATCTTGGCCTTTGCTTCGTTTTGATGGATTAATCGTGTGGCTGGGTTTAAACCCGAGGTCACTTAAGTAGAGGCCTGTGGATTGAGGAGATCATTATTTCCTTCTTACTCTCTCTCTCTCTTCATTTCATCCTCTCCTTGAGAAAGGAAAGCTAAGGAAGAAGGCTGGGTTTTTGCTGGAGCTAAGGGCTGGGCTGAAGCTTAAATTGCTTGGAGAAGAAGATCTTGTGGGTGAAATCATGATCCTATACTATACCATGAAGAGGAAAGCGACGTGCTCATTTCCAACCAGATAGAACGCTAACACCATGCATCCAAAATGAACTACAAGGGTAACAACCTCCTGCTTGGACAAGTGAAGTCCTAATTTTGCATGTGCATGGAACCCTCCACTAAAAGGTGGAATTGTAAAGAGATTCCGTTGGGTCGATATTCTTGATCCCCATTTAATATTGCATTAGATCCGGAAATATACAGTACGGAATAGGCATGTTGTGTGAAGCCCATCCGGACTGGTTGGTCTTGATTGGTGATGCTTTAATTTACGAACATGAGAAGACTCTGTATAAAAAATGAGTATTGTACGGAGTCTGTGGGTTGTGCATGTGCAGTATGTAACAGGAAGTACTGGAGTTGATCTCCAGGAAAATACCCAGGTAAAATCACAGTTTTGGACAAAATGTTGAAGTCGTCGGGCGACAATGGGTGTCGCCGACAACGATAGCTCCCAGAGAGCTATTTGTGGTGTGAAAGACCAGGTTTCTGGCACTATAGGTTGCTGTAGGGTTTTCTGGATCGTTAGTCAAGTTATGATTGAGGTTGGGGACATAAGTTGAATTCCGTCGCTAACGCTCGGTGATAGTGGGTGTCGCTTGCAATAGCTCCCCGAGAACCTATTGCGAAGCCATTCTCTCAGAGACCGTGTGGCTAATGTGAGCTATGAGCTCTGGAAGGCCAGTGAGCCAAACGGACAAGGGGAAGCCGACCCGCGTCAATCTAGACATTCAACTGGAAATTTGAGCAGCGGGCAAGGGCTGAACTATATCCGCGTTATGGTTGTCTAACTTGAGTGCCTAGGTTATTTGCATTCGTTAAGATCACATAATGAGAGTCTTGGGTTGTACGCCATCAAGACTAAAGTCTCCTACCGTGGGTCGTGGAGTATGAATGCTCAAAGTTAACCGTTGGGTCTGAGACCTCTGAACGGTGGTGGGACCTTGTTAATCCGATACACTGATAATGTTCCCTGAGTCCACGGAGCATCGGGACATGAGGCCAATTTTTATGATATATTAAAATGTGTTGTCGTGCACTTTCTTGTGATATATCTATTGAGATTGCATTGCTTGCAGGGATTAAACCACATCCCTGTGTATGGGGTAGGGTAGTTATAATTGGTCAGCTGAATGATGACCATTGTCTTGTTTGCCTCCCTTGTGGTGGAATATCCCTGTGCAGGTGCTGGATAAGGTGGTAAATAGCGGGCTGAATCCCTTGCTACTATGCTGGCCCTCGAAGGCTGAGTAGAAAAGTTTTACTATTTTCATGTGTGGCCGGCCTGTGTGCCGATGTTTGTAATCCACACCTGTGAAGTGTAATTGTAAGGCCTTAAGGCCAAGCACTCTTGTTTTTTTTCTGTATACATTCCTGTGATATATATAATTCAGGTTATTTATATATAGTGGACATTCATTATTGTTGAGTTCAGTAATAACCACTAAAGATTCCATTAGAATGCTCTGAGTTAGGATGTTTGTACTGGTTTTGATATTCATATGTAACGTCACTGACTGTCTGTAGAATATGGAGTGGGGCCCCAGCCGGACCCTCTATTATATTTCATATGACGGACAAAGATGTTACAAGATGCATCTTTTAGAAGTGTTACAGATCTCTTCTTTCTTCTACAGTGTTTTTTTTTAAATTTTTTGCTACTCATGCTTATCCCATTCATCAACACTACACAACTTAGTTTTTTTTAGCTTTTTCTTTGTTTGAAACATCCCAAATGGATAGAATGATGTTCTTGGAATTACTAATCCACCTGTCAAAATTTGAATTCTTCTCCATCTCCTCTCTGTGCTTTCTCTTCCTCATATGAACTTCAACATTAGTGACTATTCCCTTTTCTTTATTAGAATAGATGATGGAGGCATAATCAACATCATATTTATCTAGAGCCATATATGAGTATCTTTGTTCTTGTTGTCTAGGGAAAAATGATAGTGTTTTACTAGATTGAGCTGTGGTTCTTGGTCAGGATTTTGCTGCTTAGGGTTTAGAAAGGGTTAATGACTAAGGTCTTTAAAAAATTCATTCAATTTCCAGAAGATTTGATCTATGCACATTGTATCCCCCTGTTTTACATCTTCAAAATTCTTCTTTATGATTTCCTCTTTGCAGCAATCCATTTAGACAGTAAGATCTTTATTTAAAGATTCTTTATGCTCTACACACTTACGGTAAATCTAAGTCTTACTATCTAATATTTTCCTATATAAATGATTAACTGCACTTTCTAGAGTATCTTCCATGGTTCCTAAGTATTGTTTTATTTTGTTATTTTCTTGAGTAGAACTTTCTGTAAGACCCCATTTTTTATTTATTTTTAAACACTGGGGTCTTAGGCCCAGGATCGCCGCTTTGTGGTGACACCTTCACGTCCTGAAGGGTCATCACCACAAAGCGCCGATTCTATCGGCCAATTCGATCACAGAAAGATAGCACAATAAGTTATAAGCGAGTCCACAGAAATCACATGTATAGAAATAAAAGTCTGCACGAAGGGAGAGTCCATAGAAATAGAATAAAAGGTACTGAAAGTAAGGGCTTATGCCCGATACATCATAATCCTCACTACATGTCACTCATGCGGAAGCAAACTATAATATCTACTATAAGTCGGAACTCATAGTCCCAGCTGTCTGAACTACTAAGCTAGACTTCCCTATCTCAAGGCGGGCCGACCTCCGGGGATGCTCCTCCATGCTGGGCTCCACGATCCCCTAAATGATGTGGTCCAAAAACCGTTAGTCATAAAGACTAAGCCCTATCATCCCCTACCCCTTCCCCCTTGGCTCCTAAGTACCGAGCGGAGAGGAAGAAAGGGAAGGACATGAAGGTGGAGAATAAATCAAAACAGGTGACATCGGACCTATGCTAACAATTCTATAGTAAATATGACAGAAACAGAAAGTAGGAAATGTAACCTTAACTTATGTGCGGAAGCACCTAAGCCAAGGGTTCTTCTGCAAGGCTCCCATCGTATAAAGTGTCCCATACCACTTATACGTTGGGGTGTCAGTTATCAAATAATAGCATATATATATAGAATTAAACCTTAATTTATAAACTTGCCCACACAAGCTTATAGACCAAGGGGTCGTTTTGCAAGGCCTATTGTATAAGCGTCCCATTCAACTTATAAAATAGGTGTCCGGGGTTAAATGAATCGATTATGACATGATATGCTAGTGGGTATGATGAATCATGCAAGTGCAGCACACACACCCGACTCTGTGTACACAGACCTTTAGTTCCCCCTTTCGGAGCCGTTACCTCCCAGGATACCTCCGTAGTGGTAGGTGAAAGCGGTGGTTTTG
Organism: Platanthera zijinensis; assembly: GCA_039513925.1. Classification (NCBI taxonomy): domain Eukaryota; kingdom Viridiplantae; phylum Streptophyta; class Magnoliopsida; order Asparagales; family Orchidaceae; genus Platanthera; species Platanthera zijinensis. Next base: position 132,273,943 of record CM077079.1, on the reverse strand, counting down.
GCCTCGCCCACCTCTAAACCAGTAAAGCACTACCGGTCAGACCTATCGTACGCCTCAATGCTTTGTGCACAAAGCGGACTCCTGCGTACTCTTGCCGGCTGGCGCACCGGACTTTTGTTGGCGAAGTGCTAACCTTACTTGCCGAGTAAGCGTATTGGCGTCGGTGCATCGACCCTCCAATACCGAAGACCCACCACCTTAATTTTCTTTCCTTACTATGCACATGCAATATTTATCATATCAAACCAATCGAGCCGAAGCTCCTCGGACCATCCTGTCCGTCTCTTAACCAACCGAGCCGAAGCTCCCCGAACCATTCTGTCCATCTCTTAACCAACCGAGCCGAAGCTCCCAACTATCTTCCTGTGTTAACAGTGTTTGTGAAACGTGCAACCCTAATTACTAAGTTACTCTTATCAGTTTGTTAATACAGTTTACGTTAGCCCAGGACTGCCCTTGGTATTCCCTGTGAAGGGCTCTCAAAGGGCACTAGGAACTATGATGGTAGCTGAAGCCCATCGTTCCCTTTCGCAAGGCACTTATTGTTATTGGTTGGTTCCCTTAACCCATTCCCTTCTCATATTACAGTGGGCTAATCCTAGGGTGACTTTAACTCATCCTCTCCTTGGGGAGGACGATCTTTCGTCGAACCCGAACACCTCTAAACTATAGCCAAACCACTTCTCACTACTCTTCCTATCCCTCTATAGTGAAATCATCTACATCAGTCCACCCAGGTAAAATGACTAACTCCAACAAGTATCCCAGATCATGTCCTATTGCAATTTAACAATTTGTTATATGCAGACTAACCTAGGCTATATGTCGAACCGAATAGGAGATAATCTAGGTAATCATCCAAATGCCCTAAATTATTTACTGGAGAATTATCATGACACAAATAGACTAAATCAAGAAAATTGTAATTTTCCTAATTTATCTGGCATTTAATTAATTTTCTTTAAAGCTTCTAAGGGCTACCAATTGAACATGTAGTGCACTTTTCAGGTATGTATAAAGCTTCATAAAATCCTGATAAATCCTAAACAACAATTTAACAGTAAAGCCAATATATAATAATTTTCCAATAATTTAAAGACTCTAATTTAATTTTGAAAATAAATCCTATCTCCTTTCATTAATGAAGTAAGTGAAGTAGATAATCATCCAAAAATTCTTAATTAATCTTCTAGAGTAGATACTGTCCTAAAAACATCAGTGGTCAAATTTCATAATTCTTCAATGGAGATTGAGCACTAGAATAAATAATTACCAAAATCTCAAAAAGCTATATCTGTTAAGTAAGTATTGTAAATATTCTTCTAAAAATCATGAATAAAATTATACAACTAGATATTGATCTAAAAACATCATTGGCCAGGTTTCATACTTTTACAGTAGGTAATTTGCTCTAAATTATTTATTGACCATAATTGCCCTTTTTGGAACTTGTGAAGGAAGTACTAGATATAATAAACTAAAATTTGTAACAAAATTCAGGGATATTCATTTAGATCTAAAGCATCTGCTGACCAATTTCCATCAGATTCAAATGAATAGAGTAATCAAAATAATTAAAAGAACAGTTTGAGCAAATTGATACCTAACAAATAAAGTACTTGAAATATAATCAATAAAATCCTAATAAAATTACTAAGGGCTCTTCCTATTCTAAAACTTACTCCACCCAAGTTTCACAACTTTTAACTAAGGTTTAGTGGCTGTGCTTTCATAATTGAGCTTCTACCCTAAAACTAGGGTTAGGGTTTTGGGGTGTCTACCTACCTCCAAATCCTCTAAGATTTCTACCAGAGAACTTAGGATACACTAAGTTAAACTCTACTGAGTTATAAGGTCACACAAGTCCATTTGCTCTTATGCCCTTCAAAACACTCAAAAACCCTTCCCTAGGGTTTGAGTTTAAACCCTAGGGTTCATCAACCCTAAATCACACCATTTTCCTTAAGAGGTGACATTAGCCATGCAAAGTCAGTGTCTAAAATTTCAGCCTTTGCTGAGGTTATTTGACCACTCAAAACCCCAAGGTGGTGTTTGATCCTTAATAATCCTATAAGGGTCAACCTAGGATTGGATAAAAACCTATTCAAAACATCTCCAAATGAGATGAAATTTTTACCAAAGCCTTAACATGCCCTCTAAGACTACCTACCCAAATTTGCGGGGATTTTTTGGTGTTTAAGATACCTAAATAATTTATACATGGTTTATTAAATTTTTCAAAAAACTATTGAAACATATTCTTCAAAAATTCCAATTTTTGGAAAGGCCCTAGATATAGCTAAGGTAGACCCCCTGACCAAATTTCAGCTCATTTGGACAAGGGATGAAAGGTGGACATCCATTTGAACCTCAGGATAGCCCTAGGTATAGGTCCCACCAAAATGGGTGTTGTGGTCAAACCACTTCCCAATCGAGTTGAAATAAATTTTAGAATAATCTAGACTCGAAGGGCTACAACTTCTGTCACTGGCCATTTTTCCTAAAACGGCCTCTAAGTGTCTCATTAAATAGCATCAAAAAGAGCTTGATAAATCACTACATATTATATATAAATATAATTATTTAGTATTAAAGTTACTGTTCATCTTCTCAAAAAGCCCGAACCAGCAACCTAAAAATGCTTAAAACCTGAAGCTTTGCAATTGGATTTCCCATCCACCCAGTAGTCTCCCTGGCCGGCCACCACCACCACCTCCGTTGAGGTGAGGGCTGCCGTTAGGGTGTGGCACGGTCGCCGGAGAGGCGGTTTCCAGCGAACCCGACCACCATGAATTTCGGAAAAGTCATGAAAATGCTCACCCGATCTAGCTCTTTTGAGCCCGATATCTCTCCTAACAATTCCTAAGATCTATCCATAGAAGAAGAGGTAGAGGAGGACCTTATTCGCGGTTTGGAGTCGAACCGATCGTCATGATGCCATTTGCGTTGTGGTGGCGTCGCCGGAATTCTTCAACAACAAGGTAATAAGCTCTAGCTTTATCGGGCAAGGGTGAAAACTTCCTCTCTAAGTCTAGGAAGTCTTTTAAAGAAGAAACAAGGCTGCGGGTGGGAGGATAAGCTATCCAGCCATTAATGCCTCCTTACATGCATGCTTCGGCCATGGTGGAGGGGAGATGAAACAGCTCCAAAACAGCTAAGAGAAGGCTGGAAACTCCTCCTCTCCCTGAGAGGAGTTGAATCCAGCCTTTTCAAGGGGGAGAGGATGGAGCCGAGCCTTAAAAGCCATTAATGGCCAGGCAAACTGTCGCTCGGCCATGGCTGGAAGGAGAGGACTCGGCTGCCACGTGGCATTGACCGGCCAGACTTCATAAAATAAGACTTAACTAAGTCTTAATAAGAGAAAACGGCCCAATAACGCATTCTGGCCCACTTCCTAGACCGGCCCGGTTCAACTGAACAATCAGCCAAGCTTAAAAAGTTTCTAAGTAAAATGGCGTTGAGTGTGCTCAGCTCACTCAACGCCATCCAGGCTACGACATTCTGCTTACTCAACGCAATCCATGCTGTGGCATTGAGTGAACTCTGCTCACTCAACGCCATCCAAGATACGGCGTTGAGTGAGCTTTGCTCACTCAATGCCATCCAGATTATGGCGTTGAGTGAGCTCTGCTCACTCAATGCCATCCAGATTATGGCGTTGAGTGAGCTCTGCTCACTCAACGTTATCCAGACTATGGCGTTGAGTGAGCCTTGCTAACTCAATGCCATCCAGACTATGGCATTGAGTGAGCTCAGCTCACTCAACGCCATCCAGATTATGGTGTTGAGTGAGTTCGGCTCACTCAACGCCACCCAGACTATTATGTTGAGTGAGCTCAGCTCACTCAATGCCATCCAGATTATGGTGTTGAGTGAGCTCTGCTCACTTAACGCCACCAAGCCTATGGCGTTGAGTGAGCTCAGCTCACTCAATGCAATCCAGATTATGGTGTTGAGTGAGCTCTGTCCACTCAACGCTGCCCAGACTATAGCGTTGAGTGAGCTCAGCTCACTTAACGCCATCCAGACAACACCAGATGGCGTTGAGTGCAGTCACTACACTCAATGACATTCAACTTATGGCGTTGAGTGCACTCGACGCACTCAACGCAAACCCACCTGTAAGATGGCGTTGAGTGCAGTTAGTGCACTCAACTCCCTTCTGCTTCTGGCATTGAGTGCACTCGACGCACTCAATGCCCGAGTCCCAATCTTATTTTAAGCAAGTTTCTGACCTACTATTTTCAGACTAAGGTGATTTTCACTTTCCTACCTAAGCTCTCTTGGTCTTTTGGGTTTCCTAGGGTTTTGTCATGACCTAGTCATGGCAAAACCACTCCCGAGGGGTCGAGCCGGAAATGGGATGTTACAAATCCCAATAAACAAATCAAAGATTTCGTCCCCGAAATCAAGGTTAAGCCTACGGGGGCTCCTATCCGGGAGAAAGAAACTTGTAACATCCCATGAGAATTGAAAGATTTACCTCACGATGCCATGTTTGCTATGTGAGGTTTTAAGGCGATTGTCAAATCTAAGACAAATTCGCCCAATTGACAAAGTCTAGATCCCAATAAACAAAAGATTAGCCCCTATTCTTGAAATTTCAGTCCTACTAGTTTAAAATAGGAAATTAAATTGAACGTCCTGAGAGGTTGTGAGGTATACCTGACTGAACAACTCTTGATACTTTTTTCGCATCAGGTCCTGCGGTTCCTAGGTATGCTCCTCCTGACCGTGGTTCCTCCACAGAACTTTGACTAACGAGACTTTCTTACGACGCAAGGTCCGTACTCCTCTGTCATCGATCTGAACCGGCTCCAAGTGAATTGACCGGTCAGAAGCTACTGGCCCATCTGTGGTCAAAATCTACTGCTCCGGGCATAGTAGAGCCCTCCTAAGTGAAGAAATATGTAACACGTCATGTAAACCTGCCAGTTTTGGGGGCAACTCTAGCCTGTAAGCTAGGGGCCCAATCCGCTCCAAGATCCTGTAAGGGCCCATATACCTAGGGCTGAGCTTCTTTTTCCGACCATGCACCCGTGAAACTCCATACATGGGCCGGATCTTCAAAAACACTCGGTCCCCCACCTGAAATTCCACATGGCGATGCTGGGCATCGTAATACTTAGCCTGTCTGCTCTGCGCCTCTAATATCCTGTCTCTGATCAGTCTCACCTGATCCTCGGTATCTTCGACAAAATCTGATCCCAACACCTTCAGATCCTCATCCTGAATCCATGAAAGCGGAGTCCTACATCTCCTTCCGTACAAGGCTTCATAAGGAGCCATCCTTATGCTGGATTGGAAGCTGTTGTTATAGGAGAACTCGACCAGTGGTAAGAGCTTCTCCCAAGGTTCCCCACGGTCTAATATGCATAGCCTTAGGAGGTCCTCCAACGTCCGATTGGTGCGTTCCGTTTGCCCATACGTATGGGGATGGAATGCGGTGCTGAAGGTCAATCGCGTGCCTAAGTAAGCCTGCACAGATCTCTACTCCCTGGAAGTTAAACGGCCATCTCGATCCAACATGATCGTCCTGGGCACCCCGTGGTTTCGAACAAACTGCTCCACAAATCTCTACACTAGTACTCCCACAGAGTCATCCTTCCTGATCGGAATGAATCTGGCCACCTTTATCAACCGATCAACGATGACCCAAATCGAGTCGTTTCCCGTCCTTGATCAGGGAAGCCCATGAATAAAGTCCATCGCGATGTCTTTAAACTTCCACTCCGGTATCGGGAGTGGTTGTAGCAATCCTGTGGGGTTCCTGCACTCCGCCTTCACCAGTTGTCAAGCTTCGCAATGAGTCACGAAGTATGTAATGTCCTTCTTCATCCCTGGCCAAAACATCGTCTTCTTCAAGTCTGCCGTCATCTTGGTGACCCCCGGGTGTATAGAATATCTACTACAATGCGCTTCTGCCATAATGTCTTCCCAAATCTGACCTCCTGCGGGTATATAGACCCTGCCTCTAAAATATAGCAATCCGTCTCTCAGGGAATAATCCCCTGTTGAACCTTCCTCCAAGGCTCGGAATATCGGCTCTGCCCATACATCTGTCTTCTGTCCATCCCGGATGCGGTCCCGAATGTCATCTATGGCAACCATCGATGCTAGATACTCCATATACAGCTCTGGGTCATTCTCGAACAGTAGGGATATTTGCATATTTCTGAAGGACCGGACTAGCTCCATGGACATCAGTTTTGGTCCCTTCCCTGAGGTATCTCCTCTCCGTCTCAAAGCATCTGCCACAACGTTCGCCTTCCAAAGGTGGTAGTGTATGGTGTATTGGTAATCTGATAGGAACTCCACACAACATCTCTGTCTGATGTTGAGTTCCTTATGTGTGTCCATGTATTTCAAGTTCCTGTGATCTGAGAAGATGTCACAGTGAACCCCGTAGAGATAGTATCGCCAAATCTTCAGAGCAAAAATTACTGCACCCATCTCTAAATAATGCACTGGATAGTTCTTCTCATGTATCTTCAGCTTCCAGGAGGCGTAGGCTATCACGTGCCCGTTCTACATCAGAACGGTACCCATACCCTGGTAGGAGGCGTCCGTGTACACCTGGAATCACTCCCTTCCTGACGGAAGAGCAAGAATGGGAGCCGAGGTAAGCCGACCTTTCAACTCCACAAAGGCCGCCTTGCACTATGACGTCCAAATGAAAGGGGATTCCTTTTTCTTCAGGGAAGTAAGAGGGAGGGCAATTCGGGAGAATCCTTCGACAAACTTCCGGTAATATCCGGCAAGTACCAGGAAGCTCCATACATCCATGGCTGTCTTCAACGGTGGCCAGTCCCGTACTGCCTGAATCTTGTCCAGATCTACTGCCAACCCCGCTCTGCTGATAATATGACCTAAGAAGGTCACCACCTTTAACTAAAACTGGCATTTGCTAAACTTCACATACAGCTGGTGCTCCCGTAGCCTCTCTAGAGTCAACATCAGGTGTCGTGTATGATCCTCCTCCATCTTTGAGTAGATGAGGAAGTCATCAATAAATATGATGACGAATATATCCAAATACTCCTTTAATACACTATTCATGAGGCTCGTAAATGCTGAAGGTGCATTTATGAGCCTGAAGGGCATCACTGTAAACTCGTACAACCTGTACCTACTGCTGAAGGCGGTCTTCGGAATGTCCTCCTCTCGAATCCGTAGCTGGTAGTACCCTGACCTTAAGTCGAGTTTCGAGAATAAATGTGCTCCTTCGAGTTGATCGAACAACTCGAAAATCCATTGCAACGGGTATGTATTCCGGACCGTCAGTCTGTTCAGCACTCGATAATCAATACACAAGCGAAGACTTCCATTTTTTTCTTTACAAATAACACCGGGGCTCCCAAAGGTGAAGAGCTTGGCCGGACAAACCCTGCCTCTACTAATTCCTGCAACTGACTTCAAAACTCTATCAACTCTTTCGGGGCCATCCGGTAAGGGGCCCTAGATGCCGGCTTGGCCCCTGGCATAAGCTGTATCCTGAAGTCCTGCTCCCGGTGCCGAGGTAGACTTGACAGCTTCTCTGGAAAAAACATCGGCAAAGTATTGTACTACTGGAATATCTGTCACAGATTCCTTGACCTCCTCCATCTCAAATAGAAACTGATAAACTTCCTCCCCTGTAGATGGGCCTTAACGGCCTGAACTGATGATAAAAGAATACGGGAGGCAAGTCTTATACCTTCGATAATAATAAGAGAGTCCCCGTGTCTCACGGTGATCCTCTTTGCTTGGTAATCAATCTGGGCATGGTTCCAGTGCAGCCATACCATGCCCAGGATCAAGTTGTAGTCCATCAACTTCAAAAGTATCGCCGGAGCCTCAAACGCCTTTCCACCGATTTCTACCTCCATGTTGCAGTGGTCCGAGGTAAGGAGTTTAGATCCATCCGGTAGTCGCACCCTCATCACCGAGCCCATGAATCGCTCCACGCCTTCCAATCCTTCTACGAACGTCTCCGACATGAAGGAGTGAGAAGCTCTGGTATCGAAAAGCATGCGGGCAGGCTTGCCGCTGATGAAGACTATACCTGGGGTGACTAAATGTCTTAGGATTCTATAATGAGTTTTTTTTTCTTTTCTATTTTTTTTATCTAGTGCAGTTTTATAATTTAACAACCAAGAGGGGAATTCTATGGAAATAACGAAACATTGCAGCGTACCTGCTATAACCTGCTCTGGATTCCGAGGCTGTGCCAGGTCCAAAGCGTATACCTACTCTCTTCCTTGTCTACGATCCCCACCCTGGTATCCTCGTCCTCGACAACGACCTTGGCCTCCAGAATACTGCGCTGGATGGGCAGCCGGTGGTGCTGGTGGGGGTGCCCCCCCTCATAGGGCAATTTCTGTCGATGTGACTAACCTGATGGCTATGGAAGCACTCTAGCGGGGGATATGCCATTCCCCCGGGTCTCTGTCCCTCCCGTGCTTGAAGAGGTGGTGGAGCATCCACCACTGGATCCCTTATCTCCTATCTTACCTCCTGACGAGGCTGGTCCTCGACCCTTCTCCCGTCCGTGATACGGGCTCGTATCTGATCGGTCCTTGCTCCTCGACCTTAATCCTCCGTTGGCCGTTTTCGGCCCCGAGTAGCTTGCCAATCAGCCTCTATCCTTTTAGGCATATCTAGTATCCGGGAAATAGGCCCATCAGATACAAACAGCAGTGCATCCCTGAGCTCCTCTTGGAGGCCCTTGTAGAATCTCTTGATATATCCAGCCTCGTCTAACTGATACGAGTCCGCAAACCGGGCTAGGTGGTTGAACTCTCAGTGGTACTCCACCACCATCCTGGTGCCCTGCTTCAGCTATAAAAACCTGTCCTCCAGCTCATCCTTAGCCGACTGTGGAAAAAAATGCTCCAGTAACATGGCCCTGAACTCTCCCCAAGTAATCTCTGCAATCTCCATATCCACAAAGGTCGTGTCTAGTGATGTCTTCCACCATATCTTGGCGTGAGACTCCAAGTAAGAGACCACCAATGGCACTCTCTCCTCCAAGGGAAACCGTATCCCTATCAACATTTCGTACATAATGTCCAGCCATTCTTCTGTCCAGACAGCTGACTCTGCCCCTAAGTAGGACGGGGGAGAGAGTCCTCGGAAGATGCTCAGCTAGTTGGCTCCCAGGTTTGGCTGCGGAGCCGGAACCTGTTGAGCCCTGAAAAGCCTCTAGAATGGCTGTCAGCGTTTGTGTAATGCCCCCAGTGTTTCTGTGTTTAGTTTGACCATTGCATGGCGTTATGATGACGTGTTGTCAGCTTTTGCCATCGTTAGAGCGTGGTCATAGCTCTTTAGGTTCCTCTAGTGATTCATTAGGAGCATGTTTGCAAGATTCCCCAGCTAGCCGGAGTCTGTTTTGCTGACTCGGTTGGGCCTCTTAGGGAATGCTTGTGTTTTGGCTTCGGGCAGTGTTAGCCAAAGTTTTGATCATCGGATGTTGTTTTCGACTTCGCCGTTGTGTTTGTAGCTGTGGTGTTTAGCTACGGTGCGAGTTTTGTCGAAATCCGAGATCGTTCATTTTTCGCGTCGTTTCGACGTGCGTTTGGTTAGCAGGTAGTGGCTACCCGTTTGTTGTGCATGGCCTGGTGTGATCGAGCTTGGTAAGGCCGGTGCTTGTTTTAGGCTAAAAATGTTTAGCCATTTGTGTATGTATATATGTATATGTGTGTATATATGTGTGTTTGGGTTGTACCGTGTATATATATATATGCATATATATTATGTTATATAAATATATATATATATATATGTATATAGTAGCTAGCTGGGGCTCGGGTAGCATGCTTCAGGCTTAGCTTTTCTTTAGCATAGTGCTGTTTATATGTTTGCATATATATACTATATAAATATATATATAGAAGCTATAGTGGCTGCTATATAATATATATTAAGGAGTGCGGGCTTAGTGTAGCAGAGTCTCGGGTCAGCTGTAGAGGATAAGCATCAAAGCTTGTTAGTGGCTGGTTATATCTTAGTTTAAGCTTAGTCGCCGGCTAGTATATTGTTTTCTTAGCATTTGTGGTGGCTAAGTATTATTATTCTAAAAGCTTAGTGGGGCTAGATAGTATTATAATATTAGCTAGTGGGGGTATATCCCAAGCTTTCTCTTTATCTCCTTCCCCATTCCCGAGCAAAAGCTTCCAGCGGAAGGAAGAGGCGGACGGAGAAGCTGCTGCTTGGTCTGGTGGATTCCAGCCGCTCTAGAGCTCGGTTTGCCGGGGATTTCCAGTTTTGATCTGCTCTCGCCGAGATCTTGCTTCCTAGGTATGTTATTTAGCTTTTAGGGCTATCTTTAGAGAGCTGAGATTTTCGGGTTTCTCCTTCTTCCCTAATGCTCCAGCTTAGCTTCCTAGGTGGCCGATCTTGCCGCCGGAGCTGAAGATTGGAGGTTTCCGGCTGTTTCCGAGAAGTAGAGGCAAGTGGCTCCCTTACCCTTGCATACTCTATTGTTTTAAGCTTGCTTAATTTTTTTTTTATTCCTGTTCATTAGCTAAATAAGCCATCTTGAGCTGCTTTGATTTTTTTTCCTCTGTCTTTCTTTTTAATTATCTCGGCAAGTGTCAAGTTTAGCAGCTGGTGTTGGAGTTTTGGCCTAGGTTTAATGGTGTCTTAAGGCAAGGTTTGCTGCTAGGTCGGTTAAGGAGAGCAGCATGAGCCTTGGAATTAATTTTCCAAGGCTCTGCTTGGCTGGCGTTGAGAAGAGCTGGGACGGGTTTTGAAAATTTCTAAGTACCTAGGCATTGAGTGAAGGCCATTCACTCAACGCCAGGTGTTTTTTTTGCGGTTAAGGGCCCAGGCGTTGAATGAGGTCCACTCACTCAACGCCGTAGTTCTTTTTAGGCTAATGTAATAGCTTGGGATGTGAGCTTCTTTAGGGATGTCAGAAAAGTTTTACCTTCCTAAGGGGGATGTTGGGGGTGTTCGGCTAGTTTTTGCATGCCGACTCATAGGCTATGACCAGAGGGGGTATTGTTGTTTGGACTCTGAGGGGTGAATTGTGTCTGCTAAGCTGTGGCCACAACTAAGTTTGGTCACTGTGGCCAACTTGTTGGGTGTGTGGACCCTGAAGCTGCCACCGGTTGTGTTTTCACCCTTGAGTAATTTTGGGGTCTGGTTGTTGGTGTTGGACACTGTGGCCACCCACTCCAGCCCCTTATTTTTACACCCCGGTCATTTGCCCACAAACCTAGGACTGTTAGTTTCCTATTGTCTACTTTTGGTTTCTCCCTGGTTTTATTCTGATATTTTACTACTGCAGGTTGATTTCTTTCCAGAGCAGGTAGTTTTTGTGCTCACACTTGGTGTGATTTGCCTTTATTGCACTTTAAGCAATAATTCTTTCTTTTTCCTGCTTTTTGTTGTTTAGTACTATGTTGCCGGGGTGGAAAACCCTTCTTTATTTAAGTAATCTGACACTCCTTTCTTTTGTTTATTTCCTTGTCGAGGCATTTCTTTTCTTGAATGTCTCAGGTCCAGGTTGTAGCCGATTGAGCGGCTGATTTTCCATTTGCTGGGTCTTGCTGGTAGCCTCCAGGGTAGCAGAGTTGCAGATAACTCCCTTGTGAGGTAGCCATTTTTCTTTTCTATATAGACATGCACACCCACCGGTGGGTTCGTGTCGGGTTATCGACGCCCACTAGTGGCTTTCTTGTTTTGCTAAGTATGAATTTAGACTACTGTTTTTGCCCTCTTGGGGTTATTTACTTGCTTCTGGGAAGGTTTTATGCTAGGTTGCATGTTAGGTATTTTAAAACCCCAAACTATTTTATGTACCTCATGCATAACATATTTTCTAACTAAAGTACTATTTTCTTAAAGCGTAAAACCTCTTTTAATATATATATACTATACTCAACTTAGGAGTCGTACATTCTATAAGTGGTCTTTGGTGGACCCTTATACTCATTTAGGGTGTAAAACTAACTGAATCAAAGTATTTTTCCGCTGTAAGCATATATTTTTTCTTAGCGTGGACTAGCTGATCCACTGTGTCGAGGGATACGACCTTCAAACAAACTGGTTTTCTATTAAATTAAAACTTGTGATTTATGATTTTGGTGTGTCGCCTGAGCGGCGGCAGTTATCCCATGCTCGACGTGGCATCACAACGCGTGTTTTTCCCTTACTCTGATACTTCTTAACCTCGGGGAAAATGCGGGTCGTGACAGTTGGTATCAGAGGGAGGTTGTCTTGACAATTGGTCGGGCAACCTGTCCTTTGATTGCATTAGATGTTTCGCTTCATAAGCATACACTCACCGATATGTCATCAGCACGTCTTGGCCGAAGCACGAACACTACACTCATAAGCATAAAGAAGTATACGGGGCATATTATGTAGTATGGGATGCATAATATGTGTTCGTATATGGTTCCACCATAGGAGGCAACATGTGAGGGTTATGTAGTATGGGATGCATAACCTCACCACATGAATGCGGCTAGCACGTTTTTCTTTTTCGTTGCATGGGAATGTTATGTTGTATGGGATGCATAACATTTTCATGTGTACGCTGCCCATGGCATGCATTAAGGCCTTTTTAGAATGCATAGCACGGCATGCATAGCATAACATTTCATAAGCACAACGTGCCAGGCTAAAGATTTGCATGATGACATATGTACACACATGATTTTGAGTCAAAACGAATATAAAAGCATGCATCCATAATTTAAGCACATGAGTTAGTGTGATGGTAGTGAACCATCTTAGGTTAAGCATGGATTCATCATTATAAAACAAATCCCAGAGCAAGATTTGCAGTTACAATTCATATTTAAGTATGCTTGTCTATACCGGGTAGGCTTGTTTTAGTAGTTGGGATGGGTTTTCATTACGATTTGTGCGATTATAGGATGGCGAGGCATCCTGCTACGCGATCGACTCCCCAATCTGCGGGTGAGTCTTTGGGATCCCAGAGTGAGGCCCTGATTTAGAGCTTGCGGCTAAGTAATGAGGCCTTGACAAGACAAATGGTGGATATGCAGAGCCAGATCCAGTCATTGGTAGTAGTAGTGGCAGGGCAGGCTAAGAGAGCTCAGGACCCCGTTGGGGGTGTGGCTGTTCATCCTACTCCTCTTATGCCTCCAGTTGTAGTGCCTTCGGAGATGGCCTTCATATCTCAATTTCAGCGACTTAGGCCCCCTACTTATGACAGGCAGGAGGATTTAATGATTTTTGATGACTGGCTGATTTATATAGAGGAGATGTTCACCTATTCCGGGATTACGGATGATCAGAAAGCAATGCTCGCTGACTACCAGCTCAAGGGATTGTCAAAGAGTTGGTGGCTAAGGGAGAAGGAAAGTATGGTGGCAGGATGCACCTGGGAGTCATTTAAGGAGATGCTGTTAGGTAAATTTCTGCCCTCGGTTGAGCGGGACTGGTTGATGAATGACTTCCTGCATTTGAAGCAAAGGAAACTCACGGTTAGTGAGTATGAGGTTGAGTTTAGCAAACTGAGTCGGTTTGCTCCTGGACTTGTGAGTGTTGAAGCAGACCGGGTTAAGCGGTTTCTGGGTGGGTTAAGAAGCGACGTTCAGGAGTTAGCAAATGCCTACGGAGCAGTCAGTTATGCCGGAGTGGTGGAAGCTGCTTTGAAAGTTGAGGCCATTGAGAATGCTAAGAACAGAGGCCAGCAGGCGAGGCAAGACAAGCGGAAGTGTGTTGGGGGGGGGGGAAGGCCCCCAGGAACCTGATGTAGTTTTAAGGAAGAAGACAAGGGGACGCGTAGCTTCTGTGGCCGGCCAGGTCACCCCCTGGAGAAGTGCTTCAAGAGATTGGCAGCGCAGAAGAAAGAACAAGTCCATGCTATCCAGGGTGCTCAAAGAGGGGATGTGGTGTGTTTCTTGTGGAAGGAAGGGGCATGATGTGGCCCATTAATGGTTGAAAGATAAGGTTTGCTTCCAATGTGGGCAGAAGGGCCATCTCAAGTCGAGGTGCCCTCAGGCGCAGCCCGTTCTTCCAGTGGTTCCTTTGCAGGCATTGCCGCCACCCCCGCACATGGATAAAGGCAAGGGGAAGCTGAATGTTATCTCTTCAGAGGAAGCGTTGACCTCAACCCAGGTCATTTCAGGTTAGCTTTCTTCCTAACTTGAATTTTCTGCCTCTTGTGTAGTTTAGCTTTTGTTTTCCCTTAGTTGTGTGGATTGCTATATAGGGAGATTTAAGGTAAAGAACTGTTGGGCGCGTGTTCTTTTCGATTCTGGCGCCACCCAATCTTTTGTTGCTAGGGCTTTCGTGGAGCGATTCCAGTTGGGCCTAGATCGTGTTGGTGGAGCTTTCTGCGTCAAGTTTCCTTCAGGCGACTCTGTGATTTCAGACTTGGGTATTCAGGGCTGCCAATTCTTGTTGGGAGACTTTCTAGCTAAGGCAGATCTGATAGTGATTGATCTAGAGGACTTTGATGTCATCCTAGGTATGGATTGGTTGTCCAGAAATGATTTTGTTATCCAGTGTAAGGGTAAGCGCTTGGATTTCTTGAAGGACGACGGTCAGCCCGGGAGCGTTTTTGCCGACCCTGTCCAGGAGTCTCCGATTGTTTCTGCGGTACATGCTTGCAATTTTCTTGTTCCGAGCTGTTTTGCCTGTTTGGTCTCTCTAGTAGGGGCAGATGTTAGTGTGCCGCGGTTGGAAGAGATTCCTGTTGTTTGTGAGTTCCCCGAAGTTTTTCCTGCTGATCTTCCCGGACTTCCACCCGATAGAGATTTTGAGTTCGTTATAGATTTGGAGCCGGGTACGCGCCCTATAGCTAAGGCGCCGTACCGCATGGCCCCGCGAGAGCTGGAGGAGTTGCAGATTTAGCTAGATGATATGTTGGCAAAGGGTTTTATCAGGTCGAGTTCGTGGCCCTGGGGTGCGCCTGTGTTGTTCGTTAAGAAGAAAGATGGGTCGATGAGGCTCTGCATCGACTACAGAGAGTTGAACAAGGTTACAATTAAGAACAGGTACCCATTGCCTCGGATTGATGATTTATTTGACCAGCTGAGTGGTAGTGCTGTGTTTTCAAAGATAGACCTTGGTTTGGGCTATCACCAGTTGAGGATTCGGGAGTCTTATATTCCGCGGACGGAGTTCCGTTCTCGTCATGGACACTTTGAGTTCTTGGTCATGTCTTTTGGTTTGACTAATGCGCCTTTAGCCTTCATGGATTTGATGAACCGCGTGTTCAAGGAGTACTTAGACAAGTTCGTGATTGTCTTTATTGATGATGTTTCGGTGTACTCCCGGAATGCGGAAGAGCATGATCGACATTTGCGTCTAGTCTTGGCGACGCTGAGAGACCATAAGCTTTACGCCAAGTTAAGCAAATGTGAATTTTGGCTGCCTCAGGTATCTTTCCTCATCCATGTGGTTACCAAGGAGGGGATCTCAGTAGACCCAAAGAAGATCGCTGCAGTTATGGAGTGGGCGAGACCTGTTACTCCTCGTGAGATCAGAAGCTTCTTGGGTTCGGCAGGTTATTATAGAAGATTTGTGAAGGGATTCTCCACCCTGTCTACGCCTTTGACCCGGTTGACCCAAAAGAATGTAGCCTTTGTATGGGATGACAAGTGTGAAGAGGCTTTTGAGGAGCTAAAGCGGAGGCTATGTTCAGCCCCTATTCTGTCTTTTCCTACTGAAGGTGTTTAGTATGAGGAATATGTGGATGCTTCCCATATCGGGCTGGTATGCGTGCTGATGCAAGGCAGGAAGGTGATTGCGTATGGGTCGAGACAGCTAAAGACTCATGAGAGGAATTACCCTACGCACGACCTGGAGTTTGCTGCTGTGATCTATGCTCTGAAGTTATGGAGGAATTTTCTATATGGTGTGCAGTGCAAAATTTTTACTGATCACAAGAGCTTGAAGTATGTCTTCACGCAGAAGGAGTTGAACCTGCGTCAACGGCGATGGTTAGAGTATGTGGCCGACTATGATGTTGAGATTCAGTATCATCCGGGAAAGGCCAATATGGTGGCCGACGCCTTGAGTCGGAAATCAAGAAAGATCTTTGGTTTCACAGCTGAGTCATTGGTAGAGGCGTTTCTGTTGATGGACATTTCTGTGGGTAGCTGTGATGGGCAGAGTAGTCTGGCAGTGGCAGAGCCTTCATGGATCGCGCTCACGAGATTACATCAGAAAGATGATCCTTACCTTCTGCGGTTGTATGTTAGAGCTGAGAAAGGTGAGCTGCCAGATTTTTCTATAGATGATTCAGGTACCTTGAAGTACCGTGACAAGTTTTGCATTCCTGCTGTTGGCGATATCAGGGTTATGGTGTGCAGGGAAGCCCATGGGTCTAGCGTTGCCTGCCACCCAGGATCCACCAAGATGTACCGCGATCTGAAGCAGATTGCCTGGTGGTATGGGATGAAGGGAGACATAGCCAGATTTGTTTCTGAGTGCAACACTTGCAAGCAAGTAAAGGCTGATCATGGAAGACCAGGTGGCAAGCTGACTCCCTTGGAGATTCCTACTTGGAAGTGGGAAAGCATCTCGATGGATTTCATCACAGGCTTACCAAGGTCTCCGAGGGGGCATGATTCATTATGGGTGATCGTGGACAGACTGACGAAGTGTGCCCACTTCGTGTAACACCCCTATCCGTCACATAGCATATAACAATAGGTCCGGTCGGGGCCCGACGCTATATACTACGGATAGACCGGTTGGTTACGCATTGAAACCAATCAACCAATCACAACGTCCTACACAGCACCTAGCGGAAGCAATTATTAAGTTGCACGATTAAGAACCCAGCTAACATGAATGTCCACTACGCAAAAAAAAAGGAATGTTTCATACACGAATATTGGCCTTATAGCCTTACAAGAGATTGCTTAATAAAAAGTGTCTTCCAAACCTCGGCACGCAGGCCGGTCACACATGAGTACAAAAGTAAAACACTCAACACTTGGCCTTCGAGGGCCAGCACAGCAACTTGGGCTTTAGCCCGCTATTTACCTCTCGGCTCTGCAGCACCTGCAAGCAACAATCCATCGCACGGTGGTAAACAAAGGCAACGGTCAGCTATGCTGACCAAATTATAACGATTCCGCCCCCAAACCGAGGCTGCAAAGCTTCTTCCCTGCACTTGTTAGCAAAACAAGCAACATAGCAAAATAAGCATCACATCACAGGTGCACGCTCACACGGCCGTACACCCCGTGCTCTCAGGGAACTTACTCGGCTGGCAAGTCCGAACCCCATCCGGTCCTTGACTCCGCCACCACCCACAGGGTGGAAACCTTGTGAGCATTTAGTCCTTTCAGTCGTAGCCTAGACTCGATCTCCAAACCTCGGTAAGTACCACGTAAAACTTTAGGTCGCTTTAACCGAGAAGGTGGAGCGGGTAGGGGTACACCAGCCCGTTGCTCACCCCGCCGTTGCCATTTGTCTTTTGACGCGGGCTAAGCTTCCCCAGTCCCAAATTTCGTTCAAACATGGTACATAGCCCTGCTATGTACCCGGTTGGCTCCCAGGCCACCGATATGACAGAAATGCGTTTCCGTCAAGATTTTCGGGTGCACCTCGGGGTTAATCCCCAAGTTTCCTTGATGCATTCTACCACATAGCAACCCGAAAACAATCGAAACGCTCGGAGTCTTCTCCGGCTAAAAATGCACAACAAATCATCACCGATCCAGACCAACACGTCCGGGTAGGCTTCACACATCATGCCTATGTCTGTATTACGATTCCGGACTCTAATAAGGGGGACTTTACATATCTACCCCAAGGAATACCGCAATCTCGCCGCTCACTCGCGGGAGAAGGGTTTTCCCATGCAAAAGAAGAAGAGCTTCACATGCTCAAGAAGAGAATCGTTACCCTTGCACTTTTCCTCGGTGCCATGATGATCTAGTCAGATGGAAAGCACCGTATCGGCCTCGCCTTCGCGGATTCGGACTCGGATCGTGATTTGGAGCTCCGAAGCTCTGCCGGTGACCAAATCTTTGGTCTTCTTCCTCCTCCTTGCTCTCCCTTCTCTCTAGAATTTAGAGAGATAAAGCCCAAGTGAAATGAGGGCTTCTAAAACCTATTCCCCGGATATAACATACCAGCAACAGCCTTGAACCATCGGATCCCAAATCAAGAAATCGAACGGCTGCAATTCAGCCCAATTTTACAAAATCTTGGCCGAACACAGCCTGCGACACACCCGTGTCTAGGGCCGTGTCGCCCATTCGCCGTTTAGACCGACGTGATAACCAGCACACGACATTCGACACGGCCTCCGATACACCCGTGTCGCATGCGACACGGCCGTGTCACGACCCGTGTCATGCCCTATGTGCAATTGCTAACACTTGTTTCCCGAGGAGGAAACGGCCTGCGACACGGCACCCAACATGCCCATGTCACATGTGACACGCCCGTGTCTGTGCCCGTGTCATGGCCCGTGTGCAAGACTCAGAAAACTCCCTAGCGTGACACGCCCTGGGACACACCCGTGTCCCAGGCCGTGTGCCTCAACTCGACGATCGCCGATCGTCAAAACGTCGACCACATGACCCGTGCCCGAACATGCCCGTGACACGCTCGTGTCATGCCTGTGACATGCTCGTGACACGCCCGTTTTACGCCCGTGATACGCCCGTGACACCTGTTCCAAAACCAAGACTTGACTTAAAACGTCACCCGTCCCTCTTTTTAGTTTCGGGGTGTTACAACTCTCCCCCCTTAAAAGAATTTCATCCATGAAATTACTAAAGGAGAGAAAACAGAAACTCTCAGCGGTACCCAGGCGGAACAACTCCGGGTACACTTCCAGCATAGATTGCTCTCATTCCTAAGAGAGCTCCTTTCTATCGCAATTGCCTCACCGGACCACGACTATCTTGATCTCCTTGAGACAAAGTCGCTCGACTTCACGGTCTCCAAAATGAACAGGTTTGACCCTAGACGTAAACCTTTCGTCCACCAAAACTTGATCACTCACGATCAAGTTCGAGGGCTCTTGCGCCGCCTCACAAAATTGCTCTAGAAATCTTAAGTTGTCCAAGGTATACCGGGCTCAGCTTCCCCAAGCGTCGCTCCAGTGAAACACTCTTGAATGACTATAACTTCCTATACGCCATCCGATAACTCCACATTCCGATACGTGGCGTTAATGTACTTAGTCTGCCTCCCCTGAGCGATTAGCAACAGTTCTCATATGGTTCGCACCAAAGGGGTAGTGTTTACCATCTCTTGCTTTAAATACAACTTTGCGTCATCCGTTTCTAGCCTCGACAATGGCATGCGACAACTTCAACCTTATAGGGCCTCGAAGGGCGCAATTTATATGCTCGCTCGATAGTTAAAGTTGTACGCAAACTTTTCCAAAACAGATGACCTTCCCACTACTTCCCGGAGTACAGAACGCACATGCGAAGCACGTCCTCCAACATCCTGTTGACCCACTCGGTCTGCTCATCCGTCCGCGGATGCAAGACTAGGCTAAACTACAACTTAGTCTCCAACACTTTCTGTAACCACCTCCAATCATTGGACGTAGAACGCCCACCTCGATTGCTCACGATGTTACGGGGCACACCGTGTAGTCTAACTATGTTATCCAAACACATTTGCCAGCTACTCCGCCGAATTATCCTTCCTATGCGGAATGAAGTGCGATACTAAAGTTAACACAATTACGATCACCCAAACGGCGTCGCTACCCCACTATGACCTTGGCAAACCATGCATACAGTCCAGTTGAACTTCTATTCCGAACTAGGCAAGGATTCAAGAATCCCCCGGCACTTGGCACTCTGCCTTCACTAAGGCGCAAGGCTGGCACTTAGCCATAAACAACGCTACGACTCTCTTGAGCCCCGACCACCAAAGCAATTTCTTCAGATAATGGCACAACTTTGTGCTTCCTAAGTTAATTGAGTACTTGGTATAATATACCACAACACCCCTATCAATTGCCCACGCTTGGGTCGCACAAACGGTTGTTTTTCCTTGGTAGCCCACCTACAACCGTCGATTTGGGATTTTGACCCACCGAGTCGCACCCATGATTTCCTTCATGCAACTACACAAACCATAGTCTGCCAACTACGATCAGCCAGGTCATTCCGGACTTTCGACCAGTTCAATACGCTTCGACGCTAGTCTGCTTGTCAACGCAAGAGATAGCTAACATCTCCAACTCCCGGGTCAAACCCTCAACATGAACCTACAACTAGTTGGCTTGGACGGAAGCCTTGCGTCTCAACGCATCCACAACTATATTGCCTTACAATGAGCACACAATAACTTTCGAACGTATAGTCCCCCTGGAACTCCAACCATTTTTGCTGCCTCAATTTCAGATCCTTTCGATCCAACCGATATATCAGGCTCTTATGATCGGTACAGACACCGACTTTTGCACCATACACATAAAGCCTCCCTAGTTTTCGTGCAAAACACACGGCCACAAACTCCAGATAACGGACTGGACAATTCCCCTCGTTCTCTTTCAACTAATGCGAGCCATAAGCCACAACATTACCACGCAGCAGCAGCACGCAGTCCAATCCACTGCCTAAGGCAGTGCTGTAGATCTCAAAGCTTTTGGTTCCACTCGGCGAACTTAACACTAGCGCCATTGTTGACCAACTCTTTAACCCTTCACAGCTTGGGCACTCGCGCATCTAAGCAATCCTTTTAAGCTTTTCCTTGACAACGTTGCGAGGGGTAAGTCTATCCGCGAGAAGTCTTGTACGAAGCGCCTGTGGTAGCCGACCACACCAGAAACTCTGGACTTCCGCTACCGAGACGACACAGGCCACCCTCCCATTGCGACTAAAAACGCTGTACCCACACACTCTCACTCTACCAACTATAGGACCGAGGAGCGCTACGAGGATAACCCAAGACTCGTGTTCAGAGAACTTGGTGTATACATGGTTCCTCCTTAGCGTCCAAAGAACCAAAATTAGATATTCAGAAGCGATACCCTTCGCACTACAATTACCCCCAATGTGTCGTCGATGAAGATGATCATAAAATGGACTAGGTACTCCATGAACGTTCCGTTCATCCGGTCTATGAACACTGATGGCGTATTTGACTGCTAAGAAGGCACGATCGTAGACTCGGATTGCTCATTCCTTGTGCTCAATGCCGTCTTTGCGATATCACTTACCCTGATTCTCAGTTGAGGGTAACCAGACTTATGATCCACTATTGAGTCCACCGAAGACCCGACTAATTGATCAAAAGATCATCGATCATTTGGATCGAGTACTTTTCCTATTACTATAAAACTTATACAGCTCTCTGCAACAGATACACAATTGCAAGCTCCCGTCCTTCTTCTTGGTAAAAAGGACCGGTGCTCTCCAAGGCAACGAGCTTGGACGCACATACCCTTGCTCCAATAACTTTTCTAATTGAACCTTTAACTCCGCCATCACCTTAGACAACAACCTATAAGGAGAGCGTGACACAGGTTTGGCACCTGGCACCACTCAATCGTGAAATCGATCTCTCGCTACGGTGGGGCTCCAAGGAGATTGTTCGGGAACACATCGGGATACTCACAAACCACTGGGATATTACCCAGAGTGGACTTAGGCGTTACAGCCTCCACAAATGTGAAGAACAGCTCTGCGCCAGCACGAACTGTCTTGACCACCGGGAGGGCAGACGTCAGTGTCCTGCTCGATCCCTTCAGTTCTGCAAACATTGTCTCCTGCCAAACACCCAGCTAGGCCTCTTTACGGTTGCAAATGACAAAAGCCTTCTGCTCCAAAAGCAAGTCCATACCAAAGATGACATCAAACTCTACTAATGGCAATAGCGACGCTAGAAAGTCGAATCCTTGACTTTCAATAAGACTCTTACCGCACAGACTGTATCTCCGCACGCACTGGACGACTACTGGGAAATAACCCATCCAGATTGCTCACTTTACTATCGAAGGGAAGACTCCGATGCGCGATACAGATTCTTCGGATAACAGTAATGCAAAGTTCCCGTATCGAAACTATGCTCTCTCCGGATTACCAAGATTCCAAAATAAAGCCTAGAACTTCCAGTTCTAAGTTACAATGCATAAGGTATCCGACACAAGGAACTAGTTTGCTATCAAGAAGAACCATACCTAACATCCCGACGGTCGGCCACATGGCCTCCTGCTAGCCGAGGATGTTCACTCCCGGTTGGGCCGGAGTAAATAGCGATGCGGTGGACGCCACCGCCTTGCCTTTCTCTACAGATATCTCCCCCGGCTTCTTTTTGGACATTGGGCGTCCACTCCAACAATCCCGGGCATAGTGCCCCAGCTTCCACAAGAAAAGCATGCATACGAGGTTTGAACTGTAGTTGCTCCGGATGTGCTAAAGGAAGGGACTAGACCCGACCTCCTAGCGTTCTTGTACCACCTACGGTACCCAGATTTTGAGGTTGTCAACTTGACCACCGAATCCTTTGCCAAAGCATCTTCGACTGCTCCTGTCAAAACTTTCGTTGTCTTCTTAACATCCACCCAACACTCTCTGGCAAAGTTCCCTTTCTTGCCATAAGAATAACATTTGTAAGTTGTTTGGCCAGTAGATGATTTAGCCTCTTTACTCCGCGTCTTTCGATAGACAGTCCTTATAGGATCTGTAGGGTTTGGTACCCTATCCACTGGTACTTGGTGAGTTTTCACCAACTCCACCTCCAAAGCTCTGGCCGACTCCACCAGAGCTCGGAATCCCAATAACTTTGGTCCTAGCAGTAGGATACGCAACTCGCTGCGCAGACCGTTATAAAATCTATCAACTATAGATTGCTCGCTTTCCCATTCAAAGCTTGGGTAGTGCCTTATCATAAGGAATGTCTGCAAATATACGTCAACTGAATGCACTCCCTGCACCACAGTCATGCTCATCTGCTGCTCTAATTGACCTCCAAAAGCCCTTTGCTCCAACATACCTCCCGATGTTGGGGCCAACTCAGGGACAAAGGGTTGCACATTACTCCCATGTTGCGCGTTGGTCACAGTGAACACCGCTTCAACCACCCTTCTTATGGTTTCCAAAGACGTAGGGGTCTCAGGAACGTTACTTGGAGCAACACTTTGCTAAGCAAATGTGTGTTCTGACTGCCATGCTCCACTTCCGGACACCTATAGCCGTTCAAAACACCATAAGTGACTGAACAAAATTGCAAAAAGCAATTATAGGAACACGCAGGTTCCTCAAACATGTGTATTTTCATTCCAAAGTGGACATTCATGGGTTCTTTTCATGTTATAACGATGACGCACACACATGTGCTCACCACCCCTTAAAGTGAATTCGCCCACGAATTCATTTATGCTTGACCGAAACCAGTAGTCTGATACCAATTTGTAACACCCCTATCCATCATATAGCATATAACAGTAGGTACGGCTGGGGCCCGACGCCATATACTACGGACAGACCGGTTGGTTACGCATTGAAACCAATCAACCAATCACAACATCCTACACAGCACCCAGCGGAAGCAATTATTAAGTTGCACAATTAAGAACCTAGCTAACATGAATGTCCACTATGCAAATAAAATAGGAATGTTTCATACACGAATATTGTCCTTATAGCCTTACAAGAGTTTGCTTAATAAAAAGTGTCTTCCAAACCTCGGCACGCAGGCCGGTCACACATGAGTACAAAAGGAAACCACTCAACACTTGGCCTTCGAGGGCTGGAACAGCAACTTGGGCTTTAGCCCGCTATTTACCTCTCGGCTTCGCAGCACCTGCAAGCAACAATCCACTGCACGGTGGTAAACAAAGGCAACAGTCAGCTATGTTGACCAAATTATAACGATTCCGCCCCAAACCGGGGCGGCAAAGCTTCTTCCCTGCACTTGTTAGCAAAATTAGCAACATAGAAAAATAAGCATCACATCATAGGTGCACGCTCACACGGCCAAACACCCCGTGCTCTCAGGGCACTTACTCGGCGGGCCAGTCCGAACCCCATCCGGTCCTTGACTCCGCCACCACCCCCAGGGTGGCAACCTCGTGAGCATTTAGTCCTTTCAGCCATAGCCTAGACTCGATCTCCAAACCTCGGTAAGTTCCACGTAAAACTTTAGGTCGCTTTAACCGAGCAGGTGGAGCGCGTAGGGGTACACCAGCCCGTTGCACACCCTGTCGTTGCCATTTGGCCTTTGACACGGGCTAAGCTTCCCCAGTACCAAATTTCGTTCAAACATGGTACATAGCCCCGCTATGTACCCGGTTGGCTCCCAGGCCACCGATATGACAGAAATGCGTTTCCGTCCAGATTTTCGGGCACACCTCGGGGTTAATCCCAAAGATTCCCTGATGCATTCTACCGCATAGCAGCCCGAAAAAAAATCGAAATGCTCGGAGTCTTCTCCGGCTAAAAATGCACAGCAAATCATCACCGATCCAGACCAAAACGTCCGGGTAGGCTTCACACATCATACCTATGTCCGTATTACGATTTCGGACTCTAACAAGGGGGACTTTACATATCTACCGCAAGGAATACCGCAATCTCACCGCTCAATCGCGGGAGAAGGGTTTTCCTATGCAAAAGAATAAGAGCTTCACATGCCCAAGAAGAGAATCATTACCCTTACGCTTTTCCTCGGCGCCATGACGATCTAGTCGGATGGAAAGCACCGTATCGGCCTCGCCTTCGCGGATCCGGACTCGAATCGTGATTTGGAGCTCCAAAGCTCCGCCCATGACTGAATATTTGGTCTTCTTCCTCCTCCTTGCTGTCCCTTCTCTCTAGAACTTAGAGAGATAAAGCCCAAGTGAAATGAGGGCTTCTAAACCCTATTCCCCGGATATAACATACCAACAACAGCCCTGAACCGTCGGATCCCAAATCAAGAAATCGAATGGCTGCGATTCAGCCCAATTTTACAAAATCTGGACCGAACACATCTTACGACATGCCCGTGTCCAGGGCCGTGTCGCCCATTCGCCGTCTTGACCGACGCGATAACCAGCACACGACATTCGACACGGCCTCCGACACGCCCGTGTCGCATGCGACATGGCTGTGTCACGACCCATGTCACGCCCCGTGTGCAACTGCTAACACTTGTTTCCCGAGAAGGACACGGCCTGCGACACGGTACCCGACATGCCCGTGTCACAAGTGACACGCCCGTGTCTTTGCCCGTATCATGGCCCGTGTGCAAGACTCAGAAAACTCCCTAGCATGACACGCCCTGGGACATGCCCGTATCCCAGGCCGTGTGCCTCGACTCGACGATCGACGATCGTCAAAACGTCGACCACATGACTCGTGGCCGAAAACGCCCATGACACGCCCGTGTTACACCCATGACACCTGCTCCAAAACCCAGACTTGACTTAAAACGTCACCCGTCCCTCTTTTGAGTTTTGTGGTGTTTCACTTCGTGCCATTCAAGATTGATTACCCAATGAGAAAGATAGTTGAGCTGTATGTGGAAGAGGTTATTAGATTGCATTGCGTCCCCGTGAGCATCATATCAGATCGGGACTCTAGGTTCCTGTCTCGGTTTTGGAAGAGTCTTCAGCAAGGATTGGGGACAGATTTGAGGTATTCCACTGCTTACCACCCGCACACCAACGACCAAACAGAGCGAGTAAATCAGATTGTGGAAGACATGATTCGATGCTATATTTTGGAGCATGGTGGGGGCGTGGGACGAGCGTTTGCGGCTTATGGAGTTTGCATATAACAATAGCTATCAAGAAAGCTTGCAAATGGCTCCGTTTAAGGCTTTGTATGGGAGGCGCTGCAGGACTCTCTTGTTTTGGGCTGAGGTTGGCGAGAGACCGTTGTTGGGTCCAGAAGTACTCGAGGAAATGGAAACTTCGGTGAAGCTTATTCGGGAAAAGCTTCGATTAGCCCAGGAGAGGTATGAAAAGAACGCCAACTGGCGTAGGTCAGATTTTGAATTTCCTGTGGGGGACCAGGTGTTCTTAAAGGTTTCTCCGATGACTGGGATCAAGATATTTGGGAAGGACCGAAAGTTGGACCCGAGATATGTGGGGCCATTCAGGGTTGTTGAGCGGATCAGTGTGGCAGCTTATAGACTGGAGTTGCCCGCAAAGTTTCCTGGCATACATGATGTTTTTCACGTCAGTCAGCTGCGGAAGTGTGTGCATAGTGACAGGCAGGTTCTGGATTCTGTGCCTCTGTTAGAGTCGAACCATTCTTATGTGGAAGTGCCTGTCCGTATTTTGGATGCTCGGGATCGCGTGTTGCGGAAGAAAACAATTCCTATGGTGAAAATTTTGTGGATGAACCATGATGTAGAAAGCGCGACTTGGGAGCTAGAGTCGGTAATGAGGGAGGCTTACCCTTACCTTTTCCCCTGGCTTGTGCCTGGTATGTTGCACTTTTTTTTTATGGCTTTTGATTAGCTCGTTCTTTTTCCCTTTTGATTAGAAGGGTTGTGTGTAAAGTTTCGGGACGAAACTTTCTTTTAGGGGGAGTGACTATAACGCCCCCGGTGTTTCTGTGTTTTGTTTGACCATTGCATGGCGTTACGATGACGTGTTGTCAGCTTTTTCCATCGTTAGAGCATGGTCATAGCTCTTTAGGTTCCTCTAGTGATCCATTGGGAGCCTTTTTTCAAGATTCCCCAGCTAGCCGGAGTCTGTTTTGGTGACTCAGTTGGGCCTCTTAGAGAATGCTTGTGTTTGTGCTTCGGGAAGTGTTAGCCCAAGTTTTGATCGTCGGATGTTGTTTTCGACTTCGCCGTTGTGTTTGTTGCTGTGGTGTTTAGCTATGGTGCGAGTTTGGTCGAAATCCGAGATCGTTCGTTTTCCCGTCGTTTCGACGTGCGTTTGGTTTGCCGGTAGTGGCTACCCGTTTGTTGTGCATGGCCTGGTGTGATCGAGCTTGGTAAGTCCGGTGCTTGTTTTAGGCAAAAAATGTTTAGCCATTTGTGTATGTATATATGTATATGTGTGTATATATGTGTGTTTGGGTTGTACCGTATATATATATATATATATAGTAGCTAGCTGGGGCTCGGGTAGCATGCTTCAGGCTTAGCTTTTCTTTAGTATAGTGCTATTTATATGTTTGCATATATATATATATACTATATAAATATATATATATTAAAGCTATAGTGGCTGCTATATAATTAATATTAAGGTGTGCTTGCTGAGTGTAGCAGAGTTTCGGGTTAGCTGTAGAGGATAAGCATCAAAGCTTGTTAGTGGCTGGTTATATCGTAGTTTAATCTTAGTGGCCGGCTAGTTTATTGTTTTCTTAGCATTTGTGGTGGCTAAGTATTATTATTTTAATAGCTTAATGGGGCTAGATAGTATTATAATATTAGCTAGTGGGGGTATATCCCAAGCTTTCTCTTTATCTCCTTCCCCATTCCCGAGCAAAAGCTTCCAGTGGAAGGAAGAGGCGGACAGAGAAGCTGGTGCTTGGTCTGGTGGATTCCAGCCACTCTAGAGCTCGGTTTGCCAGGGATTTCAAATTTTGAGCTGCTCTCGCCGAGATCTTGCTTCCTAGGTATGTTATTTAGCTTTTAGGGCTGTCTTTAGAGAGCTGAGATTTTCGGGTTTCTCCTTCTTCTTCCCTAATGCTCCAGCTTAGCTTCCTAGGTGGCCGATCTTGCCGCCGAGCTGAAGATTGGAGGTTTCTGGCTATTTCCGAGAAGTAGAGGCAAGTGGCTCCCTTGCCCTTGCATACTCTATTGTTTTAAAGCTTGCTTAATTTTTTTTATTTTATTCCTATTTATTAGCTAAATCAGCCATCTTGAGCTGCTTTGATTTTTTTTCCTCTGTCTTTCTTTTTAATTATCTCGGGAAGTGTCAAGTTTAGCAGCTGGTGTTGGAGTTTAGTCCTAGGTTTAATGGTGTCTTAAGGCTAGGTTTGCTGCTAGGTCGGTTAAGGAGAGCAGCATGAGACTTGGAATTAATTTTCCAAGGCTCTGCTTGGCTGGCGTTGAGAAGAGCTAGGACGGGTTTAGAAAATTTCTAAGTACCCAGGGGTTCAGTGAAGGAAATTCACTCAACGCCAGGTGTTTTTTTTTTGCGGCTTAGGGCCCAGGCGTTGAATGAGGTCCACTCACTCAACGCCGTAGTTCTTTTTAGGCTAATGTTATAGCCTTGGGATGTGAGCTTCTTTAGGGCTGTTAGAAACTTTTTACCTTCCTAAGGGGGATGTTGGTTGTATTTGGCTAGTTTTTGCATTCCGACTCGTGGGCTATGACCAAGGGGGTGTTGTTGTTTGGACTCTGAGGGGTGAATTGTGTGTGATAAGCTGTGGCCACCACTATGTTTGGACACTGTGGCTAACTTGTTGGGTATGTGGACCCTGAAGCTGCCACCGGTTGTGTTTTTACCCTTGAGTATTTTTTGGGTCTGGTTGTTGGTGTTGGACACTATGGCCACCCACTCTGGCCCCTTATTTTTACACCCCGGTCATTTGCCCACAAACCTAGGACTGTTAGTTTCCTATTGTCTACTTTTGGTTTCTCCCTGCTTTTATTCTGATACTTTACTACTGCAGGTTGATTTCTTTCCAGAGAAGGTAGTTTTTGTGCTCACACTTGGTGTGATTCTCCTTTATTGCCTTTTAAGCAATAATTCTTTCTTTTTCCTGCTTTCTGTTGTTTAGTACTTTATTGCCGGGTTGGAAAACCCTTCTTTATTTAAGTAATCTGACACTCCTTTCTTTTGTTTATTTCCTTGTTGAGGCATTTCTTTTCTTGAATGTCTCAGGTCCAGGTTGTAGCCAATTGAGCGGCTGATTTTCCATTTGCTGGGTCTTGCTGGTAGCCTCCAGGGTAGCAGAGTTACAGATCACTCCCTTGTGAGGTCGTCATTTTTCTTTTCTGTATAGACATGCACACTCACCGGTGGGTTCGTATCGGGTTGTCGACGCCCACTGGTGGCTTTCTTGTTTTGTAAGTATGAATTTAGACTGCTGTTTTTGCCCTCTTGGGGTTGTTTACTTGCTTCTGGGAAGGTTTTATGCTAGGTTGCATGTTAGGTATTTTAAAACCCTAAACTATTATATGTACCTTATGCATAACATATTTGCTAACTAAAGCACTATTTTCTTAAAGCGTAAAACCTCTTTTAATATATATATACTATACTCACCTTAGGTGTCGTGCATTCTATAAGTGGTCTCTGGTGGACCCTTATACTCATTTAGGGTGTCAAACTAACTGAATCAAAGTATTTTTTCCCTGTAAGAATATATATTTTCTTAGCGTCGACTAGCTGATCCACTGTGCCGAGGGATACGGCCTTCAAACAAACTGGTTTTTTATTAAATTAAAACTTGTGATTTATGGTTTTGGTGTGTCGCCTGAGCGTCGGCAGTTATCCCCTGCTCGACGTGGCATCACAATGCGTGTTTTTCCCTTACTCTGATACTTCTTAACCTCGCAGAAAATGCGTGTCGTGACAGTCTGCCCCATCTTCGACTGTAGGAACGGAGTTGGGACCGGGGGAGGTGGCGCATCATTCGGAGTCTGCTGGACTCTGCCCTGTGGTGTAGGCTGTGATTGAGGCTTCACATCAAAAATAGTTTGTAAGAAATTGACTCAAGCCTAACTAACAGTGGACAATTACATGTGACCCCCACATCGGGCACACCACGCTTCCGCTGCTTAGTTTGTCACCAAACTAAACTCGAGCGGGGGTGTCCCAGGGTTAGTGGACTGCTACTCTTATAATCGAGGTCTCCTCTGATACCACTTGTAAGACCCCATTTTTTTCTTTTAAAACACCGGGGTCTTAGGCCCAGGATCGCCGCTTTGCGGTTACACCTTCACACCCTGAAGGGTCATCACCACAAAGCGCCGATTCTGCCGGCCAATTTGATCAATGGAAGATAGCACAATAAGTACATATAAAACAAGTCCACAGAAATCACATGTATAGAAATGAAAGTCTCCACGAAGGGAGAGTCCACAAAAATAGTATAAAAGGTACTGAAAGTAAGGGCTTATGCCCGATACATCATAATCCTCACTACAGGTCACTCATGCGAAAGCAAACTATAACATCTACTATAAGTCGGAACTCACAGTCCCAGCTGTCTGAACTCCTGAGCTAGACTTCCCTATCTCCAGGCGGGCCGACCTCCGGGGCTGCTCCTCCATGCTGGGCTCCACGATCCCCTAAATAATGTGGTCCGAAAACCGTTAGTCATAAAGACTAAGCCCTATCATCCCCTACCCCTTCCCCCATGGCTCCTAAGTACCTAGTAGAGAGGAAGAAAGGGAAGGACATGAAGGTGGAGAATAATTCAAAATCAGGTGACAGCGGACCTATGCTAGCAATTCTATAGTAAATATGACAGAAACAGAAAGTAGGAAATGTAACCTTAACTTATGTGCAAAAGCACCTTAGCCGAGGGATCTTCTGCAAGTCTCCCATCGTATTAAGTGTCCCATACCACTTATACGTTGGGGTGTGAGTTATCAAATAGCATTATATATATATAGAATTTAACCTTTGTTTATAAACTTGCCCACACATGCTTATAGACTAAGGGGTCGTTTTGCATGGCCTATTGTATAAGTGTCCAATTCCACTTATACAATAGGTGTCCGGGGTTAAATGAATCGATTATGCCATGACATGCTAGTGGGTATGATGAATCATGCAAGTGCAGCACACACACCCGACTCTGTGTACACAGACCTTTAGTTCCCCCTTTCGGAGCCGTTACCTCCCAGGATACCTCCGTAGTGACAGACGGAAGCGGTGGGTTCGGCCTCGCCCACCTCTAAACCAGTAAAGCACTACCGGTCAGACCTATCGTACACCTCAACGCTTTGTGCACAAAGCGGACTCCTGCGTACTCTTGTCAGCTAGCACACCGGACTTCTGTTGGCGAAGTGCTAACCACAGTTGCCGAGTCAATGAATTGGCGTCGGTGCATCGACCCTCCAATACCGAAGACCCACCACCTTAATTTTCTTTCCTTACTATGCACATGCAATATTTATCGTATCAAACCAATCGAGCCGAAGCTCCTCGGACCATCCTGTCCGTCTCTTAACCAACCGAGCCGAAGCTCCCCGGACCATTCTGTCCATCTCTTAACCAACCGAGCCGAAGCTCCCAACTATCTTCCTGTGTTAACAGTGTTTGTGAAACGTGCAACCCTAATTACTAAGTTACTCTTATCAGTTTGTTAATATAGTTTACGTTAGCCCAGGACTGCCCCCGGTATTCCCGGTGAAGGGCTCTCAAAGGGCACTAGGAACTATGATGGTAGCTGAAGCTCATCATTCCCTTTCGCAAGGCACTTATTGTTATTGGTTAGTTCCCTTAACCCATTCTCTTCTCATATTACAGTGGGCTAATCCTTGGGTGACTTTGACTCTTCCTCTCCTCGAGGAGGATGATCTTTCGTTGAACCCGAACACCTCTAGACTCTAGCCAAACCACTTCTCACTACTCTTCCTATTCCTCTATAGTGAAATCATCCACATCAGTCCACCCAGGTAAAATTACTAACTCCAACAACTATCTCAGATCATGTCATATTACAGTTTAACAATTTGCTATATACAGACCAACCTAGGTTATATGTCGAACCAAATAAGAGATAGTCTAGATAATCATCCAAATACCCTAAATTATTTACTAGAGACTTATCATGACACAAATAGACTAAATCCAGAAAATTGTAATTTTCCTAATTTATCTGGCATTTAATTAATTTTCTTTAAAGCTTCTAAGGGCTACCAATTGAACATGTAGTGCACTTTTCAGGTATGTATAAAGCTTCATAAAATCATGATAAATCCTAAACAAAAATTTAACAGTAAAGCCAAGATATAATAATTTTCCAGTAATTTAAGGACTCTAATTTAATTTTGATAATAAATCCTATCTCCTTTCATTAATGAAGTAAGTGCAGTAGATAATCATCCAAAAATTATTAATTAATCTTCTAGAGTAGATATTGTCCTAAGAACATTAGTGGTCAAATTTCATAATTCTTCAATGGGGATTGAGCTCTAGAATAAATAATTACCAAAATCTCAAAAAGCTATATCTGTTAAGCAAGTATTGTAAATATTATTCTAAAAATCATGAATAAAATAATACAACTAGATATTGATATAAAAACATCATTGGCCAGGTTTCATAATTTTACAATAAGTAATTTGCTCTAAATGATTTATTGACCATAATTTCCCTTTTTGACACTTGTGAAGGAAGTACTAGATATAATCAACTAAAATTTGTAACAAAATTCAAGGATATTCATTTAGACCTAAATCATCTTCTGACCAAGTTCCATCAGATTTAAATGAACAGAGTAATCAAAATAATTAAAAGACCAGTTTGAGCAAATTGATACCTAACAAATAAAGTACTTGAAATATAATCCATAAAATCCTAATAAAATTACTAAGGGTTCTTCCTAGTCTATAACTTACTCCACCCAAGTTTCACAACTTTTAACTAAGGTTTAGTGGATGTGCTTTCATAATTGAGTTTCTACCCTAAAACTAGGGTTAGGGTTTTGAGGTGTCTACCTACCTCCAAATCCTCTAAGATTTCTACCAGAGAACTTAGGATACACTAACATCAACTCTACTGAGTTACAAGGTCACACAAGGGCATTTGCTCCTATGCCCTTCACAGCACTCAAAAACCCTTCCCTAGGGTTTGAGTTTGAACCCTAGGGTAAATCAACCCTAAATCACAGCATTCTCCTTAAGAGGCTGAAATTAGCCATGCCAAGTCAGTATCATAAATTTCAGCCTCTATTGAGGTGATTTGACCACTCAAAACCCCAAGGGGGTGTTTGATCCTAAATAATCCTATAAGGATCAACCTAGGGTTGGATAAAAACCTATTCAAAACATCTCCAAATGAGATGAAATTTTTACAAGAGCCTTAACATGACCTCTAAGACTACCCACCCAAATTTGGGGGATTTTGAGGTGTTTAAGACACCTAAATAATTTATACATGGTTTATTAAATTTTTCCAAAAACTATAGAAAAATATTCTCCGAAAATTACCATTTTTGGACAGGCTCTAGATATTGATAAGGTAGACACCCTGACCAAATTTCAGCTCATTTGGACAAGGGATGAAAGGTGGGCATCCATTTGAACCTCATGATAGACATAGGTATAGGTCCCACCAAAATGGGTGTTGTGGTCAAACCACTTACCCAATCGAGTTGAAATAAATTGTAGAATAATCTAGACTCGAAGGGCTACAACTTTTGTCACTGGCCATTTTTCGTAAAACGGCCTTTAACTGCCTCATTAAATAGCATCAAAAAGAGCTTGATAAATCACTACATATTACATATAAATATAATAATTTAGTATTAAAGTTATTGTTCATCTTATCAAAAAGCCCGAACAAGCAACCTAAAAATGCTTAAAACTTATAGCTTTGCAAGTAAATTTCCCGTCCACCCAGCCATCTCCCTGGCCGGCCACCACCACCACCACCTCTGTTGAGGTGAGGGCTACCGTTAGGGGGCGGTACGGCTGCCGGAGAGGCGGTTTCTGCGAACCAGACCACCATGAATTTCGGAAAAGTCATGAAAACGCTCACCCGATCAAGCTCTTTTGAGCCCGATGTCTCTCCTAATAATTCCTAAGATCTATCCATAGAAGAAGAGGTAGAGGAGGACCTTATTTGTGGTTTGGAGTTGAGCCGATAGTCGTGATGCCATTTGCACGGTGGTGGCATCGCCGGAATTCTTCAACAACAAGGTAATAAGCTCTAGCTTTATCAAGCAAGGGTGAAAATTCCTCTCTAAGTCTAGGAAGTCTTTTAAAGAAGAAACAAGGCAGCAGGTGGGGGTATAAGCTGTCCAGCCATTAATGCCTCCTTACATGCATGCTTCGGCCATGGTGGAGGGGAGATGAAACGGCTCTAAAACAGCTAAGAGAAGGCTATAAACTCCTCCTCTCCCTGAGAGGAGTTGAATCCAGCTGTTTCAAGGGGGAGAGGATGGAGCTGAGCCTTAAAAGCCATTAATGGCCAGGCAAACCGTCGTTCGACCATGGCTGGAAGGA
Organism: Platanthera zijinensis; assembly: GCA_039513925.1. Taxonomy (NCBI): domain Eukaryota; kingdom Viridiplantae; phylum Streptophyta; class Magnoliopsida; order Asparagales; family Orchidaceae; genus Platanthera; species Platanthera zijinensis. Next base: position 132,239,968 of record CM077079.1, on the reverse strand, counting down.
GAGGAGTCTGCTGCCACGTGGCATTGACCGGTCAGACTTCATAAAATAAGACTTAACTAAGTCTTAATAAGAGAAAACGACCCAATAACGCATTCTGGCCCACTTCCTAGACCGGCCCGGTTCAACTAAACCATCAGCCAAGCTTAAAAAGTTTCTAAGTAATATGGCGTTGAGTGAGCTCAGCTCACTCAACGCCATCCAGGCTACGGCGTTGAGTGAGCTCTACTCACTCAACACCATCCATGCTGCGGCGTTGAGTGAGCTCTGCTCACTCAACGCCTTCCAGGATATGGCATTGAGTGAGCTCTGCTCACTCAACGCCATCTAGAATATTGCCCTTCCAGACTATGGCGTCGAGTGAGCTCATCTAACTCAATGCCGTCCAGATTATGGCATTGAGTGAGCCTTTCTCACTCAACACCATCCAGATTATGGCGTTGAGTGAGCACTACTCACTCAACGCCATCCAGACTATGGCGTTGAGTGAGCTCTGCTCAGTCAAAGCCATCTAGACTATGGCGTTGAGTGAGCTCAGCTCACTCAATGCCATCAAGATTATGATGTTGAGTGAGCTCTGCTCACTCAATGCCACCCAGACTATGGCATTGAGTGAGCTCAGCTCACTCAACGCCATTTAGATTATGGTGTTGAGTGAGCTCTGCTCACTCAATTCCACCCAGACTATGGCATTTAGTGAGCTCAGCTCACTCAACGCCATCCAGATTATGGTGTTGAGTGAGCTCTGCTCACTCAATGCCACCCAGCCTATGGCGTTGAGTGAGCTCAGCTCACTCAACGCCATCCAGATTATGGTGTTGAGTGAGCTCTGCTCACACAACGCCGCCCAGACTATGGCGTAGAGTGATCTCAGCTCACTCAATGCCATCCAGACAACACCAGATGGCGTTGAGTGCAGTCACTGCACTCAACGCCATTCAACTTATGGCATTGATTGCACCCGACGCACTCAACGCCAACCCACATGTAAGATGGCGTTGAGTGCAGTCAGTGCACTCAACGCCATTCTGCTTCTGGCATTGAGTGCACTCGACGCACTCAACGCCCGAGTCCCAATCTTATTTTATGCAAGTTTCTGACCTACTATTTGCAAGCCAAGGTGATTTTCACCTTCCTACCTAAGCTCTCTTGGTCTTTTGGGTTTCCTAGGGTTTTGTCATGACCTAGTCATGGCAAAACCACTCTTGGGGGGTCTAGCCGGAAATGGGATGTTATACTTTCCATCTTTTCATCAAGAGATTTCAACACTTTAACATTTTGCTCCACCACTCCTCCAAACCTAACAAACTTGTTGTTTATCTGGGCATTTATGTGTTTTATTTCATTTTGGAGTGCATCCAACTTGCTAGATAGCTCTACTTTCATCTCCTTCGCTACTTCAGTGAAAAATCCTTCAATGTATTATCGTTTCTGTCCCATAAGCACCCTCATTTGATCTATTATAGAACCGGAGGATTTTATATGTGTGGCTAGACCAAAGGTGTTGGGCATTTCAACTTCCTTCTTTTTTCCTTTTTTGTCCAGAGCAGTATTGAACAATGTATCATCAGATTAAGTATTAGGAGTCTCTACCATATGATTGGGACTTTATGCTTTTCCTTCTTCTTATTCTCTTGAAAAAAGAGTCACATTTGTACATGTGTTCTCCTGTAATATAACAAGTTCAGTATGCTCCTCCTAAGCTGGTGATGGCCTTATCACATATTCAGAAATATTTTGGTCCTCTTGGGTAGAGACCTCAATGTGAATCTCCTTAGCCAAGTACAACAGTAATTCTAAGATCATTTCATATACAGATGGCTTAATGTGAGTGTAACACCCCCATCCGTCGTATGATATATAATAGAAGGTCCAGCTGGAACCCGACGCCATATACCACGAACAGTAAGAGGGGTTACAGAATAATACCAAGATCTCAACTACTCGTCCTAACATAGAACATTCTAGCGGAAGCTTTTAAACAGTTAATAGAACCAAAATTTGCACAAGCATGACATGAATGTCCACTAACCAAAATAAGAATGAAATAAAACGAATACACAGAAGAGTACATGGCCTTATGGCCTTACAAAGTTTCTCTTAACAAGGTAATGTCCTACAAACTTCGGCTCGCAGGCCGGCCATACATGACAGAAAGTAAAAATAGCAGATCACTTCAGCCTTCGAGGGCCTTCACAACAGCTTAGGCTTCAACCCGTTACTTGGCGCTTGGTTCCGCAGCACCTACAAGCCATTATTCCACCGCATGGTGGCAAACAGAGCAACGGTCAGCTAAAGCTGACCAAATTATAACGACCCCGTCCCCTTTATAGGGACGGCGGTGCTCCTTCCCTGCATATCGTTATCCCAGCTAAATAATAAAGTGCAAATAAGCACTTTCGCCACAGGTGTAGGCTCGCTCGGCCAAACACCCCGTGCACGCAAGGTACATTCACGATGAATCCGGTCAATTCCGTGGCTTCACCACCATCCTTAAGATGGCAAGCAATGTGAGCAGTTTTGAGTCCTTCTGACCGTAGTCCAAGGCTCCCGACTATGCCAACGGCTAGTTCCACTTTAGGGCCTCTAGCACCAAACCACATAGCCTAGGTCCGTATCCACCCGCCCGTTGCTCACGTCGCCTAGTCTCTTTAAGACGTACGCGCGGGCCAAGCTTCACCCGGATCCTAAATCATTTCCAATCAACACATAACCTAGTTATGTTCAAGGCTGACTCCCCGGCCGCCAAGTTAGCAGAATTACGTTTCTGCCTAGTTTTTCGGGTGCGCCTTGGAGTTAATCTCCAAGGATCCCTGTCGCAATCTACCGCATAGAAACCCAAAAACAATGCACGGAGTATTCTCCGGCTATTCATGCAATGCAACATCACCGATCCAGACAAACACGTTTGGGTATGCTTCACACATAATGCCTATGCCCGTACTTCGATTCCGGACTCTAACAAGGGGGACATCACATATCTACCCCAAGGAACACCGCACATTCACCGCACACACGCGGGAGCGGGTTTTCCCATGCAAAGGAAGAAAAGCTTCATGTGCTCAAGTTGAAAATCGTTACCCTTGAAGTCCGCTTCGGTGCCATAAAAAACTAGTCGGATAGAAAGCTTTGCGAAAGAATTCTCTCCACGGATCTGGTCTCGGTTCTCAAATTCGTGCTCTGATGCTCTGCCGGCGGCCGGATTCCTCCCTTCCTTCTTCCTTAATCTCTTTTCTCTCTAACTTCTTAGAAAGAGGGAGTTAAAGATGGAATGAGGAATAAAATCTCTAATCCCGGATTAAACACCAGCAGGAACTCATCCGGGCCATTGGATCTTATTTAAAGAAAATGAACGGCTTAGATTAGCCTGAAATCTTTAATCCTGGGCCGAACACGGCTTTGCACACGACCGTGTTCCAGGCCATGTGCCTCGATCTAGCCAACCAAATCGAGTAAAGAAAAGGACACAGGTTGGGACACGCACGTGTCCCAACCTGACACGCCCGTGTCTGGTCCTCGACACGCCCGTGTCCAGGGGCCGTTTCACCAATAACCGCAATGCCAAACGTCACGTCGCTTGGTGGACACGGGTGACGACACGCCCGTCAGATTTGACATGCCTGTGTCAACCAGTACACGGCCGTGTTCGACAGTCGATACAAAACTCAGAAAATTCCAGAGAAGTACACGGCCATGTGACACGCCCGTGTCCCATGTCGTGTGCACTGACACGCCCTGGGACACGACCGTGTCCCAGGCCGTGTCCTTCACTAGACAACCTTAGCTTGACACGGTCATGTGATCTCGCGCTAGGGTTCGAAGAAAATAAACGCAACCGAACTAGCAACCCGATGAGGCAAGTATACCTATCGAATTGTAGCAAGGGGACACAAGTGTCGTATTAAGATCCGGGAACTGTTGGCTAAGCTTACTCACACGAACGCTATTATCTTATCGACGGAAAAACTAGGGTTTTAGAAAATCTAAGTGCAGGGGAGAAAGTAAAGCTATTCTAGAAAAAGAAACACTGCAATTAAGAGGGCTATTAAGTAAACAACTAAGCTAGAAAGGAAACTACTGCAGTTAATTAAAGAGCACAAGACAGGTGATTACTACGAAAGGTAGAAAATATGAAATGGAAATGCACCCGATCAAGATTCACCTCGACTAAAGACGATTAAGAAAATGCGATAAAAATCTAAACTTAATAGGATAAGGGTCCTTGACCGTGGAGGTTCCTAAAGCTTGAACACGCTTCTCTCGAAGTCGTGCCCAACTGAGTTTAGGAAGGTCCGACCGACTCTCGTCTAAATCGGAGGCCTAAAACTCGCTTTACGCGGTGAACCCCACTATTGGATTTTACTCCAATCCGGGAGATTTGGACGTCTGCCTCTCTCGAGGGGTGCGTACAACTCCCTTTACTCTTGAATGCTCACTTCATTCTTTCGGCCTCTCGGCTAGCCCAGAATGAAAGCAAAGGCGGAGAGTATATATCGAAAATATACCTCCGACCCGTGATAAATCAAGAGTAATTCAAGGCCCTAACCTAAAAAGAAAAGATTAATTAAAACATCATAACATAATCGCTCTAACCTCGGATCATCAAGATCGAGTACAAGGAGGATTAGTTAATCATAATGGAGTGGAGGGGGGAAGATGAGTAGAAAAGCATAAGAAGAACACAAGCTAAACAAGAACACTTTTATTAATAAAAAGGGCAAGTTACACTATTGAAAATTAAAGTTACAAGTGCATGAAAATTAAACCCTATTCTAGCCCTACATTAAGCACTAAGCAAGAAGAAAATTACATTAAAAGCTAGCACAAACTAAGATTAAACTAGGGTTAACCAAAAAGTACAAAGAGAGGGGGAGAGAGAGAGAGAAAAAGCATGAAAAAGGATCAAGAAACAAAGGGGCAGCACCTCCCCCACTCAACCAAAGCTTGCTGAAATGGGGGGGAGGGGGGCTCAATTTATAGATTTTTTCTCGGGTTGGTCACGCCCTCCGACACGCCCTAGGGGGGGCGTGTCAGGGGGCGTGACAGGTACGGATTTGACCTCGGGCTCTGGATTCTAGCGGGAGGGATGATTGCTTCGGTACGTCGGTGGTCACGCCCTAGGTCACGCCCGTGACAGGGGGGCGTGACAGGCATGTCATGTCCAAATCATTGGTCGGAAATCCGTCAGTCGCCGAAAAAGGAAGGTGTCACGCCCATGTCACGGGCGTGACATGGGGCGTGACAGTACTATTTGCGTGCTGAGGCGGAAGGGCATTTAATGCGGCGGCAGCTTTGCGGCAGAGGGCGACACGCCCCTGGTCACGCCTAGTGACACGCCCAGGGAGGGCGTGACAGGGGGGCGTGACAGCGGTTTTTTGACCGTTTTCTGTCCCTTCCAGCAGGTGTCCTCGGGATCGGGTGACACGCCCTAGGTCACGCCCAGGGAGGGCGTGACAGGGGGGCGTGACAGGCCATTTTGGCAATTTTTCTGAAAACCTGCAAAAAGACAGGAAAAAGTTAGTGGCAATAAAATTTACATAAAAAGGATAAAAATAAACTAATAATAGACATAATTTGTACAATATAAAATATAAAATACGATAATAGTTTAGGCTACAAAACGTATTATCAAATTCCCCCAAGCTTAAGCTTTGCTTGTCCCCAAGCAAAAATATAAAAACTAGATATTTATAAAAAGGACTAATCAAAAAGTTCTAATTATGCCTACACAAGTACTATGCGAAATTCTTAGTAGGGAAAAGGTGAAATGTAAGTCTAAAACAATTATTTAGGTATGGTAAAACTTTTATAAACTTTACCTAATAAAAACAAATCATCCAAAATTTTAACGAGATTTTTTTAAATGGACTTAAGTAAAGCAACAAAAATGAAAAACACGCATTGAGTTGTTACTAGATCCAAGCAACGTATTATAATTATATCAATTTAATTATCAAAAATCTAGGTTTAAATCTAAAACTAAAACTGATTTACTGTTTTTCTTTTCTTAGTTGTTAAATAAAAAATCAAAAAGCGTGAATCAAAAGGACTTAAATAGGACAGAAACGTTTGGTTTAGGAAAATAATTAGGAGTGGAATTCAAAGATAAACGTGAAGGTTTTAAAATCACAATAAACCAAAGCCAAGAGTTTCAAAAATTTTCATAAAAATATATACACATTTTTTTCTTTCTTTTTCATTTTTTTCTTTTCCATTTTTTTTTCTTTTTTCAAAACAAAGGCCATAAATATTTTTATTTTCCTTTTTGAGTTGGCCAAACAAAAAAAAAATAAACATCACTTTTGAACATACTTCTTTTTTTTTTCAAAAACCTTTCTCCACAAAAATCACAAAATACCCTATCAAAATCGTCAAAATAATTTATGAAACTCAAAAAGGCTAGTGTGATTCGATAGGTTGGAAATTTTGGCTTTGGTGAAACTGAAATGAAAGGAGGAGCTATCAAATGAAATCGGAAAAAGGCTCAAAAACGGCTAACTAGTGGTAAAAGTTTTTAGGTTGGCAAGAAAGCTCAAACGAAAACAAAAATGGCCTAAATCATTTTCACGCTTTTGAATTTATTTAAAACAAAGGTTTGAAAATTTTTCAAAAAGCGAGTCCTAGATAATAAAAGAAGATTGATGAAATTAAATTGAAAATAGAAATAATAGGTGACTTGGATCGTTCACATCTACTACGTTATTCAAAAGTTGACTTTACAAAAATTATTCAAAAACGAGAAAAAAAATAGTGGATGATGAATTTTTGAGAAAGTAAAGGAAATAAACAACAAAAAACCATAATAGAAATGCGAGTTTTAGAAAAAATATTTCACCTTAACATGCTACCGTGAATTAGAAACACAGCATGGCCAACATTTTACTTGTGAAACATAATTAAAAAGGACGATTAGAAATATTATAATTAACTAAGTTGTTTATAGGAGATTTTGAGTAAAACAAAACTAAAAACTAGGGGTACTATTGAAATACCAAAATGTCTAAACTATTCAAAAACACACATATATTTTTTTTTATTTTGAGAAATATTCTCTTTTTTTTGATTTTGGAAAATTTTTCTCTTTTTTTTTTTGGAATTTTAAGATATTCATTTTTTTTGGAAATATTTACAATATATACAAAAAGAAGATTATTTACACTACGCAAAAATGAAGGAGGAAATCCACCCCCAAGCTTAAAACAGACATTGTCCTCAATGGCTAAAGAAGGGGATTGGAGAAGGAGAGAAAAATAAAGTACAGAATTGAAAGACAGAATTGAAATACAGGTACTTCCCCGGATTTATTTGCTGCGAAAGCTGAGTGATGTCGCTCCCCGAATGTCTTCTTTGGACTTTGTGATGGATTCAGCAATGTTGGAGCAAGCGATCGCAGAAGCTTCAGCTTGTCGGAGCCGTCCGAGGCAAAAATTGTAAAATAAAGAAAACAGAAAAAGATAACTTGGGTTGCCTCCCAAGAGCGCCCTTTGGTTAAAGCGTCGTTGAGCTCGACGCATCAAAAAAAATAATATTGTCCAAAAATATTGTTGTCCCGAAATAAAATTGTTTTTAGCAAAAAATTAAAAGTTCAAAGTTAGAGTTCGTGAAGCAGAAACTTAATAGTGTTTGGACTGACATCATCATCACCAGAGAAATACAGTTTAAGACGCTGACCATTCACTTTGAAATTACCCTTATCAGGGTGAGAAATTAAAACAGTTCCATAAGGAAATACTTCTAAAACAGAAAACGGGCCAGACCAGCGAGATTTTAATTTGCCCGGAAATAAACGTAAACGAGAATTATATAACAGGACTTGGTCGCCCGGCTTAAAGTTTTTAGGGTGCCTTAAGTGTTTATCGTGTAAACGCTTCGTCCGCTCTTTATAAAGTTTATTATTTTCATAAGCATAAGAGCGCCACTCGTCGAGTTCATTTAGTTGGAATTTTCGAAGGTCACCGACTGAGTGGGGATCGAAGTTTAAAAATTTTAAGGCCCAAAAGGCGCGGTGTTCTAACTCTACGGGCAGATGGCACGATTTTCCATAGACCAGCCGATACGGCGTACATCCGAGGGCGGTTTTGTACGCTGTTCGGTAGGCCCATAGAGCATCGTCAAGTTTGGCTGACCAGTCTTTTCTAGAAGTTGAAACAGTCTTTTCTAATATTCTTTTTATTTCTCTATTTACTACTTCGACTTGACCGTTAGTTTGGGGGTGGTAGGCAGTGGATAGTTTATGCGTAACGCCGTATTTAGTAAGGATTTTTGAAAATTGCGCGTTACAGAAATGGGAACCCCTATCGCTAACGATTGCGCGTGGCGTACCGAATCTAGAAAATAATTTTTTTAAAAACGTGACTACAACTCGGGAGTCGTTCGTAGGAAGAGCTTGGGCCTTAGCCCATCGTGAAACATAATCAACAGCAACTAAAATATATTTGTTTCCGAAGCTAGAAGGAAGGGGGCCAACAAAATCAATTCCCCAGAGGTCGAAAATTTCACACTCTAAGAAATAATTTTGCGGCATTTCATTTTTATTAGAAATATTGCCCGACCGTTGGCAACTATCACACCTGCTCACAAAGGCTTGCGCGTCTTTAAACAGGCTAGGCCAGTAAAAACCCGCGCAAAGCACTTTATGAGCGGTGCGAGCAGCTTGATAGTGCCCACCTGTCGGACCTTCATGCAAATGTTTTAGAATATCAATTCCTTCATCAAAAGAAACACATCTCCTTATCACTTGATCCGCACAAATTTTGAAAAGATGCGGGTCTTCCCAAAAGTAGTTCTTCAGCTCAGAAAAGAATTTCTTCTTCTGCTGAGAGGAGAACTCTTTTGGGAGCACCCGGGCCACTAGATATTTGGCGATGTGCGCGAACCAAGGAGAAGTAGATGTATTAACTAAAAGCAGCTTCTCATCAGGAAAATAATCATTAAAAGATTTTTCATTTAATTTTTCTATAAAGGGGTTATCTAATCTTGATAAATGGTCGGCGGCCAAGTTCTCGGCTCCTCGCTTATCACGGATCTCTAAGTCAAACTCCTGGAGGAGTAAGACCCAGCGAATCAAGCGAGGCTTGGCATCCGTTTTGGCAAGAAGGTACTTGAGGGCCGAGTGGTCCGTAAAAACAATGATTTTTGAAAGTGTAATGTAAGGGCGAAATTTATCAAACGCAAATACTACAGCCAAGAGCTCCTTCTCGGTTGTGGTGTAATTTTCTTGTGCAGATGTGAGGGTTTTACTAGCGTAATAGATGGGGTGGAAGTTCTTAGATATGCGTTGACCTAATACGGCTCCCACCGCAAAACTACTCGCATCGCACATAATCTCGAAAGGAAGGTCCCACACCGGAGCTATCATAATCGGCGCGTTAATTAACTTTTCTTTAATTAATTCAAAGGCAGAAATACAAGAGTCATCAAAAATGAATGGAGCGTCTTTTTCTAAGAGATGGGTGAGGGGCTTAGTGATCTTGGAGAAGTCCTTTATAAAACGACGATAAAAACCAGCGTGGCCTAGGAAACTTCTTATAGCTTTTATGTTTGTAGGTGGCGGCAACTTCTCAATAACTTCTATCTTGGCAACGTCTACCTCAATACCTTTAGCAGAAATTTTATGACCCAAAACTAACCCTTCCCTCACCATAAAATGGCATTTTTCCCAATTTAGGGCAAGGTTAGTTTCTTCGCATCGTTCTAAGACTTTTTCGAGGTTTTCTAAACATCTATCGAAGGAGTCGCCGAACACGGAGAAATCGTCCATGAATACCTCCATAATGCTTTCTACGTACTTGTCAAATATTGCGAGCATACATCGTTGAAATGTAGCCGGCGCATTGCATAATCCAAACGGCATTCTTCGGTACGCGAACGTGCCGAAGGGACAAGTAAACGTAGTTTTCTCTTGGTCCTCGGGAGAGATGGGTATTTGAAAGTACCCCGAGAGGCCATCGAGAAAACAATAAAAGCTATGGCCGGAGAGACGTTCTAAAATCTGGTCGATAAACGGTAGAGGAAAGTGGTCCTTACGGGTGGCGTCATTTAACTTACGGTAATCTATGCACATACGCCAACCCGTCACCGTCCGTGTCGGGATTAATTCATTATTCTCATTACTAACTACGGTTATCCCTCCCTTTTTTGGAACTACCTGAACGGGGCTAACCCACTTACTGTCCGATATCGGGTAGATAATTCTTGCGTCTAATAGTTTCATAACCTCGCCCTTAACTACTTCTTTCATATTCGGGTTTATACGGCGCTGAGGTTGGATAGAGTTACGTGAATTATCTTCCATTAAAATTTTATGTGTACAGAAAGATGGGCTTATTCCCTTGATATCAGAAATTTGCCAAGCAATAGCCCGGCGATGCTTACGTAGAACTAGAAGAAGTTTATCGTTCTGTGTATCCGTGAGGTAGGCCGAAACGATAACTGGTAACTTGGAGTCTTTTTCTAAGAAAGCATACTTAAGGTGTTCGGGAAGTTCTTTAAGTTCTAGGGTAGGGGGTTCTTCATAAGAGGATTTTGAGATTCTTTCTTTTTCAAAAATAATATCTTCATAAACTTTTTTATAAGGAACGTAATAAGGGGTGGGGCTAGCAGCCAAGACGGCTTCTTGTACAGATTCAGTGGTAAGGAAAGAGGAAGAACAAAAATCAGAAAACTCTTTTTCAAACTCAGAAAGACAATAAGAAGATTCATCACTTCCTTGCAGTGATTCTGTTGTAAGAGAAGAGGAGCAAAAAGTAGAAAATTCTTTTTCAAAGTCGGAGAGGCAGTAGGAAGAATCATCACTCACGGCGTCTATGAAAAAACATGAGTCATCGTTCGCTAAGGTGTTCTTCATCGAAGGGGTGATCGGAAATGTGACTTCGTCGTCGCCTACTCGAAGAAAGAGCTTACCATTACTTACGTCAATGATGGCTCGGGAGGTTGCAAGGAAGGGATGGCCAAGGATCAGGGGAACCTCGACGTCTTCTTCGATGTCCAAAATGACAAAGTCCACCGGGAAGATGAACTTGTCGACTTTCACTAGAACGTCCTCCACTATTCCTAACGGATATTTGACGGATCTATCGGCTAGCTGGATACTCATACGCGTGGGGTTAAGGCTACCAATCCCTAACTTTTTGAACAACGAAAAGGGCATCAGGTTTATACTTGCGCCTAAGTCGGCTAACGCGTGTTTAACAAAGAGATCACCGAAGACACACGGGATAGAGAAACTACCCGGGTCACTGATTTTCTTCGGCAAACCGTTTGTTAAAACGGCGGAGCACTCGACGTTAAGCGTGACGTGCGAAAGATTCTCTAACTTCTTCTTGTTTGTGAGGAGGTCTTTAAGATATTTGGCGTATTTCGGCATTTGCGAAATAGCCTCGTGGAAGGGAAGATTAATGTGGATTTGTTTGAAGATTTCTAAGAAGCGGGAGTACTGATCATCTTGACGTTGTCTATTAAGTTCAGAGGGGTATGGAGGGGTTGAATTATTTTTGAAGATGGGTGGTGGAGTTAGATTATTTTCTAAAGTGGGGGTGATTACTTCTTCAGCAGAGGGTGGAAGCGGAGCGGAGCTTTGATTTTTAAAAGTGGGAGCGGAGCTTGCCTCGGGCTCTTCACTTACCATACCGGAGACTTGCTTCCCACTCCGAAGAGTTATAGCTTTCGCTTGCTCTCTCGGGTTGGGTTCGGTATTGGAAGGAAGAGACCCTGCGGGTCGCTCAGAAATTATTTTCGCGAGCTGTCCTACCTGATTTTCTAAACTTTTTACGCTTCCGGTTAAAGTTCTTATGGTAGCGTCATTTGTGGTGATATATTTAGAAAGTAATTCCTCCAAGCTCGGAGGTTTTGGGTAATTTTGAAGAAGTGGTGGTGGTGGTGGTTGTGCAGAAAAATCATTTTGCGGAGGTGGGCGCATCGCATTCGATGGATTACTCCATGAAAAGTTTGGGTGATTTCTTAAAGCGGGGTTATAACTATTCGGAAAATTAAAACCAGGCGGATGAAAATTCGCAGCAGAAAAATTATTAAAAGCAGTTCTAGGCAAATTATTAACATAATCTAAATGTTCTGGAGTAGGGGTTGCAGATTCCCATACCTGAGGGGCGGAGGCAGCAGTCATCTCCGTGATTTTTTTGCTTAGGATTTCTACTTGCAGAGCGAGCTGGGAGACGTTGTCCACTTCATAGATACCTGCAGGCTTGTTCGGGCGGGACCTAGGCACATTCCACTGATAAGTGTTCATGGCCATATCCTCAAAAAGCTCAAGAGCGGCTTCCGGGGTCTTATGATTTAAAGTACCGCCAGAAGCTGCGTCTATCATTTGCTTCGTGCTTTGATTTAGCCCGTTATAAAACGTCTGCACTTGTAACCATACAGGCAGCGCGTGATGTGGGCATCGTCTTAATAATTCTTTAAATCTCTCCCAGGTTTCGTAAAGGGTTTCAGAGTCTATTTGTCCGAAGGCAGAGATGTCGTTCCTAAGTTTTGCAGTTTTAGCGGGCGGAAAATACTTCGCCAAAAATTTTTCAGTTAATTCATTCCAAGTGGTTATGCTATTTTTCGGAAGTGTGTTAAGCCACTGCTTAGCTTTAGTTCTTAGAGAGAAGGGGAAGAGTCTTAGCCTGATCGCATCATTTGTGACACCATTTATCTTGAAGGTGTCGCAAATTTCAAGAAAGCTAGCTATATGTGCGTTCGGATCTTCATCTTGAAGTCCGTCAAATTGCACATATTGCTGCACCATTTGAATTATGCTAGGCTTTAGTTCAAAGTTATTATTTGCTATAGTAGGGCGGACTATACTCGATTCTGTTCCCTCGAGGTTCGGTCGTGCATAATAGGACATAGTCCTTTGAACGGCCTCATCTACGTTGGGTTCTTCCATTCTTAAAGTATTAAATGACTCGGAGTCCTCAACCGGCACTTGGATAGTAGGACCTTGAAATCGCGATCTTCTCCGAAGAGTACGCTCAATTTCGTGGTCAAAGTCCAAAATAACCGACGGACTCCCGCGGGTCATGCACTAAAAGAACAGAAAAGAAGAAGAGAAAGAGAAAAAGGATAAACTAGAAAGAAAAACTAGATTTAGAAAATTAAATTAATTTTTTTTTTCTTTTTGAAATAGATTTTTTTTTTTATAAATTAACTCCCGAACTTCCCAAGGACTACCCCGTGAAGGGTTCGCAAGGTACTAGACAAGACAGTGGCGCTTAAAGCCCTTTGCCCTTTTCGAGAGAATTAGGTGGCGTAGAAAAATTGTGAGGTTGGTTTCTATTAAGAGCGGTGATAATTTTTTTTTTGATTTTTTAAAACTTTAAAAAAGGGGATGAGAAAGAGAAGAGATAAAATTAATAGGTTCGTGTTTTCAAAATATCAACGGAAGTTGGGTCCCCGGCAACGGCGCCAAAAACTTGATCTCGCGCTAGGGTTCGAAGAAAATAAACGCAACCGAACAAGCAACCCGATGAGGCAAGTATACCTATCGAATTGTAGCAAGGGGACACAAGTGTCGTATTAAGATCCGGGAACTGTTGGCTAAGCTTACTCACACGAACGCTATTATCTTATCGACGGAAAAACTAGGGTTTTAGAAAATCTAAGTGCAGGGGAGAAAGTAAAGCTATTCTAGAAAAAGAAACACTGCAATTAAGAAGGCTATTAAGTAAACAACTAAGCTAGAAAGGAAACTACTGCAGTTAATTAAAGAGCACAAGACAGGTGATTACTACGAAAGGTAGAAAATATGAAATGGAAATGCACCCGATCAAGATTCACCTCGACTAAAGACGATTAAGAAAATGCGATAAAAATCTAAACTTAATAGGATAAGGGTCCTTGACCGTGGAGGTTCCTAAAGCTTGAACACGCTTCTCTCGAAGTCGTGCCCAACTGAGTTTAGGAAGGTCCGACCGACTCTCATCTAAATCGGAGGCCTAAAACTCGCTTTACGCGGTGAACCCCACTATTGGATTTTACTCCAATCCGGGAGATTTGGACGTCTGCCTCTCTCGAGGGGTGCGTACAACTCCCTTTACTCTTGAATGCTCACTTCATTCTTTCGGCCTCTCGGCTAGCCCAGAATGAAAGCAAAGGCGGAGAGTATATATCGAAAATATACCTCCGACCCGGGATAAATCAAGAGTAATTCAAGGCCCTAACCTAAAAAGAAAAGATTAATTAAAACATCATAACATAATCGCTCTAACCTCGGATCATCAAGATCGAGTACAAGGAGGATTAGTTAATCATAATGGAGTGGAGGGGGGAAGATGAGTAGAAAAGCATAAGAAGAACACAAGCTAAACAAGAACACTTTTATTAATAAAAAGGGCAAGTTACACTATTGAAAATTAAAGTTACAAGTGCATGAAAATTAAACCCTATTCTAGCCCTACATTAAGCACTAAGCAAGAAGAAAATTACATTAAAAGCTAGCACAAACTAAGATTAAACTAGGGTTAACCAAAAAGTACAAAGAGAGGGGGAGAGAGAGAGAGAAAAAGCATGAAAAAGGATCAAGAAACAAAGGGGCAGCACCTCCCCCACTCAACCAAAGCTTGCTGAAATGGGGGGGAGGGGGGCTCAATTTATAGATTTTTTCTCGGGTTGGTCACGCCCTCCGACACGCCCTAGGGGGGGCGTGACAGGTACGGATTTGACCTCGGGCTCTGGATTCTGGCGGGAGGGATGATTGCTTCGGTACGTCGGTGGTCACGCCCTAGGTCACGCCCGTGACAGGGGGGCGTGACAGGCATGTCATGTCCAAATCATTGGTCGGAAATCCGTCAGTCGCCGAAAAAGGAAGGTGTCACGCCCATGTCACGGGCGTGACATGGGGCGTGATAGTACTATTTGCGTGCTGAGGCGGAAGGGCATTTAATGCGGCGGCAGCTTTGCGGCAGAGGGCGACACGCCCCTGGTCACGCCTAGTGACACGCCCAGGGAGGGCGTGACAGGGGGGCGTGACAGCGGTTTTTTGACCGTTTTCTATCCCTTCCAGCAGGTGTCCTCGGGATCGGGTGACACGCCCTAGGTCACGCCCAGGGAGGGCGTGACAGGGGGGCGTGACAGGCCATTTTGGCAATTTTTCTGAAAACCTGCAAAAAGACATGAAAAAGTTAGTGGCAATAAAATTTACATAAAAAGGATAAAAATAAACAAATAATAGACATAATTTGTACAATATAAAATATAAAATACGATAATAGTTTAGGCTACAAAACGTATTATCATCGTGTGACACGCCTGTGTCACAGGCCGTGTTCACCCTACCAAAGTCCAAACTTTGTACAAACGCCGCCCGATTCAACACTAAAATTTTGGGGTGTTACAAATCTCTTCCCCTTAAAGAATTTCGTCCACGAAATTAAGAAATAGGGTACACAAAACAATTTAAATATTACCTGCGTTGAATAGTTCGGGATATTCCTCCAACATAGCCTGCTCTCGCTCCCAAGAAAGTTGCTCATGCCCGCAGTTGTCCCAACGGACCTTAACTATTGGGTACATTGGAAAATGTGTACCTGATTTGAAGAAGCCCAACTTAGCTCAATGATATACATCAAGGTGTATTTGATGTTGTTTTGAGTTGACATGTGCAGGTGAAGAAGTATTAAAGAATGCAGAAAAATATTCTAAGTTCACGTGTCGACACCTGAAGAAATTGTGTCGACACTTCAGAATATTTGTGTCGACACTTCAGAATATCAGTGTCGATACAGAGAAAGATAGTCGATCACATTTATGTCGACACTGGGAAGCAGTGTCGACACATAAAGAAGATCGTCGACCTCAGCACTAGGAAGCAGTGTCGACACAGTGAAAGATAGTCGACACCCAGAGAAAGATAGTCGACCAGAGAAAGATAGTCGACTAGTGAAAGATAGTCGACTAGTGAAAGATAGTCGACCAGAGAAAGATAGTCGATCAGTGAAAGATAGTCGACCAGAGAAAGATAGTCGACTCACAGAAGAAGATTGTCGACCTCAACTGTGTCGACACTGGGAGGATGTGTCGACACCTTGAGACTGAGTTGACACATTTTGGCAGAATTGAAGATTGCTGTGTCGACACCTGAAGGCTGAGTCGACACATACTGAGTTCTGAATCTACAACAACTGTGTCGACACACAGGACTTTTGTCGACACATTGCAGAGCCAAGACCAAGTTATTTTCTGAAGAAGCTGTGTCGACTTAAAGGCAAGTTAGTCGACATCATCAAAGACTGTGTCGACACCAAAGTCACTTGTGTCGACACAGATAGACAGATTGGTCTCAACACTTTCTGACAGACTGTCTCGACATTTTGCTGTCCAAGGCTAAGGTATAGGAACTGTTTGAAGACTTGACAGCTGTGGGTTGCCACCGTTTAACTGAAGCTGTCAGACCTGTCAGAAAACAGTTAGAAACCGGATCAGCCGGTTACCATGAAGAAAGTCTATAAATAGACATATTCAGAAGGAAATAGAAAAAGAAGAAGATCTAAGAAGAAAAAAAAGGATTACGATCCTATTGAAGTTTCAATTCAAGAAAGTGCTAAGCTCTAAAGAAGATCTTCATCAGAAGATCTAAGAAGAAGAAGTCTGAAGTATCAGAAAAGGTGTTGGATAGAGAGGGATCCAGTCATCTTGAAGAAGAAGAAGGAAGCCATCAGTGGTTTCTCAAGAAGCTGTTTGGAAATCAACTCAGCTAAGTTCAGATTCAAGAAGCTTTGAAGAAAGCTCAGATTCAGTTGATTTCATCAGCTGATCAAGAAGTGTCTTGTCCTCTTCTCTCTCAACAAAGGCAAGACATTAAAATATCTTTTCTAAATTTCTGTAGGATTTGTTTACACAGATCTGAGTTGTAAGCCTGTGTTATAAAGGCTGAGTGTAGGAGAGGTGATCTCTGAGTGGTAGGGCTATTTGCATGAGTGTAGGAGAAGGTTCTTCTCTGAGTGATAGGCCTTGAGGCAAGGCTGAGGTAGGGCTGTTGAGCCTGAGTTGTAGGAACCTATCCAGGTTCTGAGCTGTAGGATCTGCGGATCTGAGAATAGTGGAAGTTTGGCCGAATCTAGCATACTGCTAGATAGGTGAAGGGGGAAAGTGGATGTACCCAAACCTTAGGGAACCACTATAAAACATTGTGCAATCTGTGATGTTTCAATTTCTGTGATTGCTGTGCTGAATGTTTTATTTCTGCTATTGAATTCTGCCTAGAAGTATAAACAAGCAATTAGAACCTATTCACCCCCCTCTAGGTGTTTAGGTTGTCTTGAAAGTAAAACTATCAAGTGGTATCAGAGGGAGGTTCCTCAAAAAGGACTTAACAGTCTGAGGTAGATCTTAAAGGCAGAATCAAGATTCAAAAAGATGGGTTCTGGTGAGAATCATAAGGAGCTAGGGTCTATGAAATTACCCATATGCAAGAAAGAAATTTTTGGAATTTGGAAAGAAAGAGTCAGATTGTTTATGGAGGCATCTGACCCAAGGATTTACATCACAGTACAGGAAGGCCCCTTCATTCCAATGAAGGTATCAGTTCTTGATGCAAATATCCAAACTCCAAAGAGTTATTCAGAAATGACCAAGGATGAAATCATCTTGGCAACCATGGATAAAAGAGCTCAGAACATTATTGTTAGTGCCATAGATGATTCAACATTTCAGAATCTGATTCACTACAAGACCTCCAAAGAGATGTGGGACACATTGATTGTCTACATGGAGGGATCTGAAGAAGTAAGGCAGGACAGGAAATCTATGCTCAATCAGGAGTATGAAAGTTTTAGACAAGGAAAATCTGATAGCATAACTGAGTGCTACAAGAAATTTTATAGAATTATGAATGAGCTTATGTCCTATGGAAGAGTCTTCAGTACTTATGAACTGAATGACAAATTCTTGAGATCCTTAACAAAGGATTGGGACACAAAGATCTGTGCCATAAGGGAAGTGGCTAAATTGGCAGAGATCTCTCCTCCCACCTTATTTGGAAAGTTGCTATCCTATGAAATGCAACTTATGGTGAGGAAGGAGGAGGAAAAGAATTCAAGAGGAGAGCATAGAGAAAAGACTGTGGCATTCAATGCAGAAGCCACTAGAAAGAATAGGAGGAAATCACCATCTCCTCCTAAGGAAGTTGCAGAAGATAGTTCTGAAAATTCAGATAAGGGTTCAGAAAGCTGTGATTCAGATGCAAACTTTGCTGCATTCACAAGGCAATTCCAGAGGTTCTTGAAAAAGAAGCAATGGAAGTCTAGGCCTTCCACATCATAGCAAGTTGATGACTATTATCAGAAGAAAAGGTCATCAAGGAAAGAGAAGAGCAGATCAAAGCCCAGCAAAGCCACTACTTCAAAGATTGTCTGCTATTGTTGCAATAGGACTGGACATGTAGTGGCTGACTGTCCTGATAAGAGAAAGGAGTCTTCAGACAAGAAGAAGACTCATCAGAAAGGCAAGAAGGAGAAATCCTTTGTTGCAAAGAAAGATAAGAGTCTAACAGACCCGTCAACTTCAGAGTCAGAATCTGAAGCTGAAGCATATATTGGACTATATGCTGCATCTGAAGAAGAGGAGTTTCTGCAGTTGCTAGACTCCATCAATGAACAAAAGGATCATCAGTGTATGGGGCTGATGGCAGGATCAGAAGAGGACATATGCCAGAATCAGTCTGGTCCTAATAAGGTACAATGTCCTTCTACTACATCTGTTTGTAGTACAAGTGAAGAATCAGCTACATCTGCATCAAGTGATGTAGATGCATCTGAATCTGAAGGAGATGTCTATCAATTGATAGACAAGTATGGGGACTTGTTGCAGGCCCTTAAGAAAAGCAAGAACTTGGTTAAATCTCAGGCTCAAGAAATTACTGAACTAAGGATTGCTACAACTGAGTTAGAGAAAGTTATTGAAAGGGATTTAGTGGCTAGTTACTCTAAGCCAAAATCTGTCTTACCCTTGATAAATGAATTTGTCACTCAAAAGGGTAAGGCTGGATTAGGATTTAAAGGTAACTCCAGGGCTGGCAGATTCAAGAGGAAAGGCAAAGCTCCTGTTCAGTCACTAAACCTTTCAGTCCCCATAATGTTTAGTAAGGTGGAAGTGCCTTCTAACAAATATGATCATGAAGATATTCAAGGTCATATTAAGACTAATGTTCTGAAGAACAAGGGTGTAAATGCAAGCAGGCCTACCCATGGTCATAAACCCAATGGTTTTAAGAAATCAGTAGGTGAAGTTGCTGCAGCACCAGCAATGAACAGAAATTCTTCTGACAAGGATATATCTAGATCTAGATACAATAAGTTTGAATGTTGATGCTGTGGCAAGAGAGGCCATTTTGCACTAGACTACTGGTATAACACAAGTGTTAGAAAGAACAATAGTCTACCTGTTAGAAGAAATAATGGTAGCTTTGTTTATGCTAACTTGAACCAAGGACCCAAGACTTGCTTGGGTTCTAAGGGTAAGTAAATCTGTGTTGCAGGTGAATCCAAGTAACCATGCCCCTATATGGTACTTGGATAGTGGTTGTTCCAGGCACATGACTGGAACAAAGGGGCTGCTGAAGGAGTATTCATCTGTCAAAGATGGACCTAAAGTGATCTTTGGTGGATCTGAAAAAGGAGTCATCAAAGGGTTTGGTAACATTTCTTCTAACCTAATTAATATCACCCAAGTGGCTTATGTAAAAGGTTTGAAACATAATCTAATAAGCATAAGCCAGCTGAGTGATTTAGGATATGACATTTCATTTGTTAAGGATGGATGTTATATCAAAAGGTCAAGTGATCAAGAGATCATTTTGACTGGGTATAGGAAGAGAAATGTATATTGTCTTAATTTTGTATGCGAGAATAAAGCTTCTCCCATCTGTCTTGTAGCTGATGACAATGCTTCTCATTGTGTCAAGTGGTACAAGAGATTGGCTCATCTTAATTACAAGACAATTGGCCAACTCTTTATCAAAGAGTTAGTGAGGAATGGTCCTCAAGTTAAGTGTGTGAAGGAAGGGATATGCTCAGCTTGTCAAAAGGGCAAGCAGACAAAATCCTCCTTTCAAAGCCTTGAAAACAAGGATTCTGTGAGGTGCTTATACCTCTTACATATGGATCTTTTTGGTCCTATGCCAGTTCATAGTCTAGGTAGGAAGGTCTATACTTTTGTGGTTGTAGATGACTATTCTAGATTTACATGGGTGTTCTTTCTGAGACAGAAATCTGAAACCCCAAGTGTATTACTTAATTTTGTAAAGCAAATTCAGAACTAACTGAATAGTATAGTGGTCAAAATCAGAAGTGACCATGGTATTGAGTTTCAATCTGGAAGCATAAGAAAATAGTGTAAAGACTTTGGGATTTTCCAAGAGTTCTCCTCACCTAGAACACCTCAGCAAAATGGAATTGCTGAAAGAAAGAATAGAACATTAATTGAAGCAGGTAGAACTCTGTTGAGTGACACCTCTCTCCCAGAATATTTTTGGGCTGAGGCAGTTAACACAGCTTGTCATGTAATCAATAGGGCTACTATCACCAAAAGCCACAAAATGACTCCCTATGAGATTGTGAAAGGCAGAAAACCAAATATATCTTACTTTAGGATCTTTGGTTGCAAGTGTTATATACTTAACAATGGCAAGTCATATTTGACTAAATTTGCTGCCAAATCCCAGGATGGGATATTTGTTGGGTACAGCACAAATAGTAAGGCCTATAGAGTCTTCAACTTGACTACTCAAGTTGTTGAAGAATCTGTGCATGTTGTGTTTGATGAAACAAGATTAATCAACTGTGAGTTGTCTTGTAGATCAAATGACTCAACAGGTATAAGCAAAAGTATGGACAAGCTCTCCATTACTGAAGTATCAAAGGAAGATGGAGCATTGGAAAATGAAGGCTTCTGTCCAAGGGGAGAACAAGACACTATAGAAGCTGATGAAAACCAAGAGATTCAGCTAAATGAAGGAGCTGGAGATGTTCAAGCAGAAGGGAATCTTCCTCCAGCTACAAGACATTTAAGAGATCATCTAGCTGATCAGATAATAGGTGATCCAAGACAGGGGGTGCAAACTAGAAGAGAAATCAAAATACAGTTCTACATTCAAGTTCCTGTCACAAATGGAGCCTAAGAAGTTTGAAGAAGCTATCCAAGACCAGCACTGGATTGATGCTATGCAAGAGGAGCTGAATCAATTCAGAAGGTGCAATGTCTGGGAGCTTGTTCCTAAACCAAGAGGCCACAACATAATTGGCACAAAATGGATCTATAGGAACAAGCTAGATGAAAGTGGAATAATAGTGAAGAATAAAGCAAGATTGGTTGCAAAAGGATACAGGCAGGAAGAAGGGATTGACTTTGATCAAACCTTTGCTCCAGTAGCAAGGCTAGAGGCAATCAGAATGTTCCTTGCCTATGCAGCCTATCAAGACTTCAAGGTATACCAGATGGATGTGAAGTCAGCATTTCTGAATGGTGATCTTAAAGAAGAAGTATATGTAGAGCAGCCATCAGGTTTTGTAGATCCTCTCAAACCTGATTATGTTTATAAGCTTAGAAAAGCTTTGTATGGGTTAAAGCAAGCCCCAAGGGCTTGGTATGAAACCCTGTCTACTTTCCTTATTGAGAATAAATTCTCAAGAGGAAAAATTGACAAAACTCTATTCCTTAGGGAATCCAAAGATAAGATCATCTTAGTTCAGATCTATGTTGATGACATAATCTTTGGATCTACTGAAAACAACCTTTGTAAAAAGTTTGCCAAACTTATGCAAGGGAAGTTTGAGATGAGCAGTATGGGGGAACTGAAGTTCTTCTTGGGACTCCAAGTAAAACAGACTGATGATGGCTTGTCCATATCCCAGTCAAAGTTTACTAAAGAATTAATCAAGAAGTATGGTATGGAGTCATCCTCCATCATGAGAACTCCTATGGGGACAAGTATGCCTATATGCAAAGATGATGCAGGTAAACCTATTGATGAGACTTTGTATAGAGG
The DNA here is from genome assembly GCA_039513925.1 of Platanthera zijinensis. Lineage (NCBI taxonomy): Eukaryota > Viridiplantae > Streptophyta > Magnoliopsida > Asparagales > Orchidaceae > Platanthera > Platanthera zijinensis. Next base: position 132,217,992 of record CM077079.1, on the reverse strand, counting down.
AATAGTTGGTTCTCTACTATATCTCACAGCTATTAGACCAGATATTATGTATGCTACATGTGTCTGTGCTAGGTACCAAGCCTGCCCTAAAGAGTCTCATTATACTGCAGTCAAAAGGATTCTGAGATATCTTAAGGGCACACCTAATCTAGGTCTTTGGTACCCTAGGAATAGAGATTTTCTACTAACAGGCTATTCAGATGCAGATTTTGCAGGATGTAGAGAGGATAGGAAGAGTACTACAGGTACTTGTCAATTCTTGGGAGGAAGACTAATATCATGGAGTAGTAAGAAGCAGACCAGTGTGGCAATTTCCACAGCTGAGTCTGAGTATGTTGCTGCTGGAAGCTACTGTGCACAGCTATTATGGATGCAGCATCAACTTAAGGATTATGGTATTCAAGTAAGTAGAACACCTCTTTTGTGTGATTCTAAGAGTGCAATTTCTATTGCTAATAATCCTGTTTCTCATAGTAGAACTAAGCATATAGAAATTAAATACCATTTTCTTAGAGAACATGTAGAAAAAGAAGACATCTCATTGGAATTTGTCAAAACAGATTATCACATAGCAGATGTGTTTACTAAGCCCCTAGATGAGACCAAATTCAATAAATTTAAAATTGAATTAGGTATGTTAACCATTGATTAGTGTAATCACAAAATCATCAACAATGAAGTTGAAGTGGTAACAAAACATTCAAGTGATATAAAGACACATTGAAGTAGTATCAAGTACTTTGTAGTACTTATAAGTTGTGTTGAACAAACAGAAATTGGCTAAGTAAGATGGTGTCGACACATTCAGTAATAATGTGTCGACTCAGGGTAGTAATGTCGACAAGTCAGAGATATTGTGTCGACACAGAAAATATGTGTCGACACTTAAGAATCTTATTGCCGACTTATCCAGGAATGTAGTGTCGACTTCACCAGGATAGTGGTGTCGACACTTACAGATTTTGTGTCGACACTTATACTAAGAGTCTGTTTTTGGCGTCTTTTGATCTTCTTTAAACAGAAGGTATAAATAGGTCAAAAACTCATTCTGTCGACACGCTTACAAGGTTTTCGAGACTGAAACCCTGTGTCGACATTCTCCCTCCCTCTCTCTTTCTCTCATCTTTCAAGCTTTCTCGACTGATCTATGGCGCCAAAGATTGAAGATAACGTAAATGAAGGATATGAGTTGGTGCGCCAGGCCTTTGCTGATGCCCCACCAGATGTTCACGGGGTTATCTCTCTCCTCTCCGACTCGGGATTAGAATTTCTGGTCTCCGAACCATCTAAGATATGGAAGAAGGAGGTGCATGAGTTCTTTACTTCTGCATCTGTAGATTCTGAAAGTCACGAGATAAAATCCACAGTTCATGGGTCAACAGTGGAAATTACTCCAAGTAAGTTAAGAACAATTCTACAATTACCTATAATTGAGAATGAAGAGGATGTCCCTGCTTCTAAATCAAGGGAGGCTCTTCAATGGTGTGGATTGGATTCCACCATGAAATTTGGAGCTGCTTTCAACAGGAAAGGAATGAATCAACAAGGCAAGTTTCTGTCTGAGGTGGTTGGCAAAGTAATTCTGTACAAGCCAGGTGGACATGATAGGATTTCCGCCTATATGTTCAGCCTCATGACCAGGATTGTGTTTACAATTCCAACAGATTGGTCAACTGTAATCTTTGAAAAGATTAAGGAAGGAATCAAGAAGCCAAATCTGGCTAGAATAATGAGTATATACCTAACTAAGGAGATTCCTGATGTTATGCAACAACTACCTGGAACAAAAATTAATCACATGAGAAGGATGGACATGAGATTGTTTTCCAGATGGGATAGGGTCCTGACCAAAGAGATGCCTGAAGTGGAAAGGCAGGATTCACCTGAGAAATCCCCAGGTCATGCTACCAGTACTGAGCACCCACAAGAAGAGCAAGTAAGACAAGAGGTTGAAGATTATTCTGCTTTTACACAAGTTCAGGATGCCACTATACCTGCAATTCAAGGAGAACAAGTAAGAATACCAGCTCAGCAAGTTTATTCACCTACACAAGCTGTATCTACTCATGACCAGGTACAGGTGCAGGGGGAGCTGGTGTATTTTCCTACACAAGACGTTTCTAATATTTCTATTTCTGCACAGGTCCAGGGGAAGCAAGTGTCCTCACCTGCCCAGGACATCACCAATACTGAACAAGTACAGGGGGAGAAGCTGTCTGAGCAAGTGCAAGAGGAAGCTCAAATTGATTTATCTCAAGATTTGAATACTGCAGATGTTCCAGCCCAGAAGGAATATACTCTAGATGAGTTATTTCCAAATGATGAAATAGTTACTGATAGAATGGAAGTGTAGCAAGCAATTGAGGGGGAGCCTGTGCATGTTGAGGCTGAACAACATGGCACTGAAGCAGATGTTCCTCCTCCTCCCAAAGAGAGAGTTCAAATTGATAGTACTTCTGATTCTGAGAATGAAGAAGCCAGGATGGTTAAGAAGAGAAAACTTATGGTCTTCAAGAGAAGGAGCAAGAGCTATAAGCAGGCTCTACAGCCTACAGCACATCACACTCCTTCTGAATTTGATTATAACAAGTTTATGGTCGATTTACAAGTGAAATTGGATGAACACAGAGTGGCTATTGAAAAATATGTTGATGAGAACAACAAGTCCCTGCAATTTGACTTGGCTCAGGATATAAAGTCTATTCGATTTGAAGTCAATATGCATAAGAAGGAGATGACAGATTGCTTCCATAAGGGAGGTAATGCTGTGGTATATTTGGCAAAACAACAGCAGTCCATCATTCCTAAAGTGGATGATATTGCTTTAAAGCAAAGCTATGTTTTGGAAAATCAGATAAGGATGAATGACAATTTAATTGAATCTCATCAAGAGATCATTAATGAATTGAAAAAGACTATTCCAGGTCTGCCTGCAGCTAGAGCAAAGGAAATGGAAGAATTTGATAAGAAATTTCAAGCTGCTATTGATTCTGTTAAAACTGTTATCACTACCTCTCAAAAGGACATATCTGACAAGCTTCTAAAGTTAAAACCATTTTTTAAAGAGGGTGTGAATTATCGTGATGGACAAATCAGATTTCAGAAGGAAGATCTAAGAGATCATATTACTAGAGAAGCCATAAAGGGGGAGAGGTTGTTAGTTCATGCAGGCTTAGAGCACACCAAATGGGTGACCAATAGTATTCGAGCCACATTGGGATATCCACCTTTGTGTGATGATACTATGGTGGCTGAGTCAGGAATACAAACAGGTCTACTTGAAGGCAATCAACCTGAGGTTGCCCAAGTCATTTACCCTCCTCCAGATTTTGATATGATTGATCAGCAAGTTCAAGCAATGTTTAGTCCTCCAAAGGAGGTTCACAGGGTTGTTATTGGGAAAGTAGATAAGCCTGAGGCTACTTTGAAAGAACATCAAGAAGCTCTACTATCTAAGAAAAGATTTAGAGAACAGGCTGAACTTAAGCCAGACTTTGAGCAGTGGAGTCCTACTTCCAGAAATATTATACTCACTGCATGGAAGGCTGTCAAAGACCAAGAACATGAAAGAGGCAAGTGGTTCAATGAGATGGAATGGCAGAAGTATGAAGCCAGGCAGGAGGCAATAGTACAGTTTAGAAGAAAAGCCAAGCTGGGTAGGCTGCCACCAGATGCTCAGGAGCCGAGCAAGTACTTTCCAAAGCCCTTTCATTATTTTGAAAGGCAAAGGCTCAAGGAAGAAGCTCTGAAGAAAGCTGAGCTAAAAGGCAAGAAACCAGCTGAAGATTCTGAAGCTCCTGTGAAGGCTCAAATTCAATCTTGCAACGGGATTGTCATAAAAGAGCCTGATCAGTCTTAATTTTTAGTTCTTTCAAAGTGTTTTGTTATGTTTTGATCATTAAATGTAAAACTCTGTAATCAAACATTACCAAGTTATAAACAAAATGTTGTTTGGTATCATATAATGTTCATTCTGTGATGGATTGTTTTTATTTTGTTTATATTAAGTATTCCAGTTATGTCATATATCATCAGTTTATACTTTTTATAAATGGTGTATATCATTGGCTATAAGGGTTATGACTTCTCCAAATAGGGGGAGATTGTTGGGTACATTGGAAAATGTGTACCTGATTTGAAGAAGCCCAACTTAGCTCAATGATATACATCAAGGTGTATTTGATGTTATTTTGAGTTGACATGTGCAGGTGAAGAAGTATTAAAGAATGCAGAAAAATATTCTAAGTTCACGTGTCGACACCTGAAGAAATTGTGTCGACACTTCAAAATATTTGTGTCGACACTTCAGAATATTTGTGTCGACACTTCAGAATATCAGTGTCGACACAGAGAAAGATAGTCGATCACATTTATGTCGACACTGGGAAGCAGTGCCGACACATAAAGAAGATCGTCGACCTCAGCACTAGGAAGCAGTGTCGACACAGTGAAAGATAGTCGACACCCAGAGAAAGATAGTCGACTAGAGAAAGATAGTCGACTAGTGAAAGATAGTCTACTAGTGAAAGATAGTCGACCAGAGAAAGATAGTCGATCAGTGAAAGATAGTCGACCAGAGAAAGATAGTCGACTCACAGAAGAAGATTGTCGACCTCAACTGTGTCGACACTGGGAGGATGTGTCGACACCTTGAGACTGAGTCGACACATTTTGGCAGAATTGAAGATTGCTGTGTCGACACCTGAAGGTTGAGTCGACACACACTGAGTTCTGAATCTACAACAACTGTGTCGACACACAGGACTTTTGTCGACACATTGCAGAGCCAAGACCAAGTTATTTTCTGAAGAAGCTGTGTCGACTTAAAGGCAAGTTAGTCGACATCATCAAAGACTGTGTCGACACCAAAGTCACTTGTGTCGACACAGATAGACAGATTGGTCTCGACACTTTCTGACAGACTGTCTCGACATTTTGCTGTCCAAGGCTAAGGTACAGGAACTGTTTGAAGACTTGACAGCTGTGGGTTGCCACCGTTTAACTGAAGCTGTCAGACCTGTCAGAAAACAGTTAGAATCCGGATCAGCCGGTTACCATGAAGAAAGTCTATAAATAGACATATTCAGAAGGAAATAGAAAAAGAAGAATATCTAAGAAGAAAAAAAAAGGATTACGATCCTATTGAAGTTTCAATTCAAGAAAGTGCTAAGCTCTAAAGAAGATCTTCATCAGAAGATCTAAGAAGAAGAAGTCTGAAGTATCAGAAAAGGTGTTGGATAGAGAGGGATCCAGTCATCTTGAAGAAGAAGAAGGAAGCCATCAGTGGTTTCTCAAGAAGCTGTTTGGAAATCAACTCAGCTAAGTTCAGATTCAAGAAGCTTTGAAGAAAGCTCAGATTCAGTTGATTTCATCAGCTGATCAAGAAGTGTCTTGTCCTCTTCTCTCTCAACAAAGGCAAGATATTAAAATATCTTTTCTAAATTTCTGTAGGATCTGTTTACACAGATCTGAGTTGTAAGCCTGTGTTATAAAGGCTGAGTGTAGGAGAGGTGATCTCTGAGTGGTAGGGCTATTTGCCTGAGTGTAGGAGAAGGTTCTTCTCTGAGTGGTAGGCCTTGAGGCAAGGCTGAGGTAGGGCTGTTGAGCCTGAGTTGTAGGAACCTATCCAGGTTCTGAGCTGTAGGATCTGCGGATCTGAGAATAGTGGAAGTTTGGCCGAATCTAGCATACTGCTAGATTGGTGAAGGGGGAAAGTGGATGTACCCAAACATTGGGGAACCACTATAAAACATTGTGCAATCTGTGATGTTTCAATTTCTGTGATTGCTGTGATGAATGTTTTATTTCTGCTATTGAATTCTGCCTAGAAGTATAAACAAGCAATTAGAACCTATTCACCCCCCCCCCTCTAGGTGTTTAGGTTGTCTTGAAAGTAAAACTATCATTAACCATTCAAATTTCCTTGTTGCGGAGCCGTTTGACTTCAATGTCTTCAATGCAAACTGGCTTGACCTTCGTCGTCAACCCACTATAAATCGACACTTGATCGACAACAACGACTTGTGAAGGCTCTTGAACCACCTTCCGCAACACCGATATGTGGAATACATTGTGTAGTCCACTCAGCTCCACCGACAACTTCAATTGATACGCTGCCTCGCCAACACGCTTAAGGATCTCAAACGGTCCAAGGTATCTCGGACTCAGCTTATTCAAGCGTCGAATCCACGAGACACCCTTGAATGGATTGATTTTCAGATACACCCAATCACCAACACTGAACTCCACATTCATATGATTGGCATTATAGTATTTTGCCTGCCTGTCTTGAGCAATCTTTAACTGTTCTTGAATCGTACGTACCATCGAAGTGGCTTATTCTACTGCCTGATGTTTGAATAACTTTGACTCGTGTGCCTCCAACCAAGACAACGGTGTGCGGCACCTTCTCCCATAAAGGGCCTCGAAAGGCGCCATTCCAATACTTGCTTGAAAACTGTTATTATATGCAAACTCTACCATGTACAGGTCATCCTCCCAGTGTTTTCCAAAATCTAGGACACACAAGCAGAACATGTCCTCCATCGTCCTATTGACCCACTCGGTCTGACCATCCGTTTGCGGATGTAAGGCTGTGCTGAAAGTTAGCTTAGTTCCCAACAACTTACGAACCAGCCTCCAGTCATTGGACGTGAAGCGCCCATCTCGGTCACTAACAATACTGCGGGGCACACCATGCAACCGTACAAAATTATCCACATAGAGCTTGGCAAACTTCTCCACCGGATCTTCCTTCTTATTTGGAATGAAATGCGACACTTTTGTCAGTCTATCTATGACCACCCAAATGGCGTCATTTCCCTTCTGCGACAATGGCAAACCGTGCACAAAATCCATTGATATGTCGTCGAACTTCCATTCCGGAATAGGCAAGGATTTTAAGAAACCTCCGGGCTTCTGGCACTCCGCCTTTACTAAGGAACATGTTTGGCACTTTGCCACATACAATGCTACATCCTTCTTCAGCCCTTCCCACCAGAACAACTTCTTCATGAGAGAAATTATCCACAGCTTTAGAGCAAATATCACGGCCGCTAATTCCAAATCATGGACCGGATAATTTCTCTCATGGACCTTCAACTGTCGTGATCCGTACGCTATTACTCTCCCATGCTATAGCAGAACACAGCCCAAACCACTGCCCGAAGCATCACTATAAATTTTAAATCCTTAGGACCCACTCGACGAACACAAGATAGGTGTCGAGATCAACCGCCTCTTCAACTCTGCAAAAGCCTGCGCGCACTCCAACGTCCATACAAACTTCTGATCCTTCCTTGTCAACGTCGTGAGTTGTAGCGCGATCCGTGAGAAATTCTCCACAAAACACCTGTAGTAGCCAGCAAGCCCCAGAAAGCTCCGGACTTCCGCCACCGTAGTCATCTCAGGAAACTCCTGAATTGCCGCTATCTTCGCCGGATCCACCGCAATCCCATTACCACTAACAATATGCCCAAGGAACGCTATTGAGGACAACCAAAACTCACACTTAGAGAACTTAGCAAACAACTGATTCTTCCTCAACGTCTCCAACACCATATGCAGATGCTTGTAGTGATAATCCTCACACCGTGAGTACACCAAGATGTCATCAATAAACACTATCACGAATTGGTCCAATTACTCTCTGAACGTCCTATTCATTAGATCCATAAACACGGATGGGGCATTGGTCAGCCCAAACGGTATGACCGTAAACTCGTAGTGTCCAAACCGCGTGTTGAACGCTATCTTAGGGATGTCACATTCCCTTATCCTTAACTGGTAGTATCCGGATTTCAGATTAAGCTTCGAATATACTGTTGACCCAACGAACTGATCAAATAGATCGTCAATCCTTGGGATTGGATTTTTATTCTTTACCGTAAGTTTGCTCAACTCACGATAATCAATACAAAGTCGCAAACTCCCATCTTTCTTCTTCACGAAAAGGACCGGTGCGCTCCAAGGTGACGAACTTGGACGCATATACCCTTGCTCTAACAACTCTTGCAGTTATACCTTCAACTCCGCCATCTTCTTAGGCGCTATCCGATACAGAGAGCGTGACACCAGTTTGGAACCCAACACCAGCTCAATTGTAAAATCAATCTCCCGTTGAGGAGGGGCTCCCGGGAGATCTTCTGGAAATACATCAGGATACTCGGACACCACTACAATACTGTCTAGATTAGGATTAGGCATTGAAGCCTGTACTGAAATGACAAACAGCTCAGCACCATACCGAACTACCTTAATCACCTAAAGAGCCGACATCATAATCTTGGTCGACCCTTTTATGCCTGCAAACGTAGTCTCCTGCTCAGTATTTAGTCCCAACCTAATCTCTTTTCGGTTACAGTCAATGCAGGCTCGCTTCTCCAAAAGCCAGTACATTCCAAAGATTACGTCGAACTCTACTAACGGTAGCACCGACGCTTGCAAATCAAACTCCTGATCCCCAATCCACAACTTTAGCACGAAGACTCTATCAGCACGTATTGAGCACCCATTGGGCAACAACACATCCAGCTTGTCCTTTGCCATCGAAGAAGGGACTCCGATGAGCGATACAAATCTTTTGGATAAGAAGGAATGCGATGCTCCCATATCAAACAGTGCTCTCGCCGGACGATCAAAAATCAATACAAAGCCTAACACCAACAAAAATAAGCTAACACATTCAAAGGTAACAGTTATAACAAAAGCTACACTATAATAAATTTAACTCATACATGTCACCACGTCAGCTTGTTTGATGACCTCTTGCAGGCCAAGGTTGTATACTCTAGGCTGGGCTGGAGAATGGTGGTATGAAGTCGACTCTGCCACCTTCCCTTTTTTCCTCATAAGTAGTTCCTTGCGTCCTTTCACACTTTGCATGTCCGCTCCAAAAATATCTTGCAAAATGTCCCACCTTTCCACAGTTGTAACAGGCTCCTGGGGCTCGACTTGGGTTTTCCCCCGTCATACCAGACAAAGGGGTTGAGCTTGAAGTCTTCTGCTTCTTGTTCCATCGGCGGAAACCTGACTTTGTATTTGGCACTTTAAACTCTGACTTCTTCTCCACTGGGTCCTTCTTCTCCTACACTTTCCTTGCAACCCTTTCCAGAGACCGAGACATATTTACCAAGGCTAGGAAGCCCTGCTCCTTAGGCCCAGCAAGGAGTAGCTGTAGGTCGCTCCGTAGACCTTCATAAAATCGGTTGGTCTTCCTCTCTTCTTCAGTAAACATAACACCAGCATAACGACCTAACCGAGTAAACTCGTGGAGATACTCATCCACGCTACTAGCTCCCTGAGTCAATCTAAGGTACTTATTCTCCATCACAAGCTTCTTCGCAGAAAGTAGGTATCTGGCCAAGAACAACCTTGAGAATTCCTCCATCGGTACGTCAGCAAGTTGTTTTCCCACTAAGAGATGAACCTCCAACTCATCCCACCACATCCTTGCCTCACCGGCCAATAGGAAGGTTGCTATTTTGGTCTTTTGCCACTCTACAGTTTCTGTGGTAGTCATGACCCTCTTGATTGTAGAGAGCCAATCCTCAGCTTGAGTTGGAATTCCCAACCCATCGAATACCGGAGGATTAAAACTCATCACGTGCTTGAGCTATTTCTCCATGGGTCTTCTTGGTGCTACCGGATCAACTGCCCCACGCTCTACTACTCCCGGTACTGCCACTCTAATCGGTTCTTGCTCATTAATAGGTGGTGCGTGCTGCACTTGCTGGGCATTTATCATGGCAAAAACTGCTTCAGCCACCAATCTGATGGTTTCGCTAAAGGAGGTGTTGTAGGCACGTCTCTTGGTGCACTACTTTCCACTGATTGCGGATGCTCTGATTGCCCCACACCGCTTCTAGACACCTATAATAGCATATACCCTTAATTAAGCGACACAGAAATTGCTAAAAGCAATCATTAAAACACTTAGGTTCCCAAAACAAATGCATATTTTTCATTCCTAAGTGGACATTCTTGGGTTCTTGTATGTTATAACGATGACGCACATACATGTGCTCACCACCCTTAAAAGAATTCGCCCACAAATTCGATTACAGACGACCGTCACCCTAGTCTGATACCAAATTGTAATACCCTCATCCGTCATATGGCATATAACAGAAGGTCCAGCTAGAACTCGACGCCATATACCACGAACAGTCAGAGGGGTTACAGAATAATACCAAGATCTCAATTACTCGTCCTAACACAGAGCATTCTAGCAGAAGCTTTTAAACAATTAATAGAACCCAAAATTTGCACAAGCATGGCATAAATGTACACTAACCAAAATAGGATTGAAATAAAATGAATACATAGAAGAGTACATGGCCTTATGGCCTTACAAAGTTTCTCTTAATAAGGTAATGTCTTACAAACATCGACTCGCAGGCCGGCCATACATGACAGAAAGTAAAAATAGTTGTTCAATTCGGCCTTCGAGGGACTGCACAACAACTTAGGCTTCAGCCCGCTACTTGGCGCTTGGTTCCGCAGCTCCTGCAAGTAATTATTCCACCGCATGGTGGCAAACAGAGCAACGGTCAGCTAAAGCTGACCAAATTATAACGACCCCGTCCCCTTTATAGGGACGGCAGTGCTCCTTACCTGCATATCGTTAGCCAGGCTAAATAATAAAGTGCAAATAAGGAATTTCGCCACCGGTGTAGGCTCGCTCGGCCAAACACCCCGTGCACTCAGGGCACATTCACGGTGAATCAAGTCAATTCCGTGGCTTCACCACCATCCTTAGGATGGAAAGAAATGTGAGCATTTTTGAGTCCTTCCGACCGTAGTCCAAGGTTCCTGACTATACAAACGACCAGTTCCACTTTAGGGCCTCTAGCACCGAACCACATAGCCCAGGTTCGTATCCACCCTCCCGTTGCTCACGACGCCTAGTCACTTTAAGACGTACGCATGGGCCAAGCTTCACCCGGATCCTAAATCATTTCCAATCAACACATAACCCAGTTATGTTCAAGGCTGACTCCCCGGCCGCCAAGTTAGCAGAATTACGTTTCCGCCCAGTTTTTCGGGTGCGCCTTGGAGTTAATATCAAAGGATCCCTGTCGTAATCTACCACGTAGAAACCCGAAAACAACGCACGGAGTCTTATCCGGCTATTCATGCAATGCAACCTCACCGATCCAGAAAAACACGTCTGGGTAGGCTTCGCACATAATGCCTATGCCTGTACTTCGATTCCAGACTCTAACAAGGGGGACTTCACATATCTACCCCAAGGAACACTGCGCACTCACCGCACACTCGCGGGAGTGGGTTTTCTCATGCAAAGGAAGAAAAGCTTCAAGTGCTCAAGTTAAAAATCGTTACCCTTGAAGTCCGCTTCGGTGCCATGAAAAAATAGTCGGATAGAAAGCTTCGCAAAGGAATTCTCTCCACGGATCCTGTCTCGGTTCTCAAATTGGTGCTCCGATGCTCCGCCGGCGGCCGAATTCCTCCCTTCCTTCTTCCTTGATCTCTTCTCTCTCTAACTTCTTAGAAAGAGGGAGTTAAATATGGAATGAGAAATAAAACCTCTAATCTTGGATTAAACACCAGCAGGAACTCATCTCGGCCGTTGGATCTTATTTAAAGAAAATGAACGTCTCAGATTAGCCTGAAATCTTTAATCCTGGGCCAAACATGGCTTTGCACACGGTCGTGTTCCAGGCTGTGTGTCTCGATCCAGCCACCCAAATCAAGCACAGAAAAGGACATGGGTTAGGACACGCCCATGTCCCAACCTGACACGCCCGTGTCTAGGGGCCGTGTCACCAATAACCGCCATGCTAACCATCACATCACTTGGTGGATACGGGTGACGACACGCCCGTGTCAACCAGTACACGGACGTGTTCGACAGTCGATACAAAACTCAGAAAATTCCAGAGAAGTACACGACCATATGACACGCCCATGTCCCATGTCGTGTGTACTGACATGCCCTGGGACATGCCTGTGTCCCAGGCCGAGTCCTTCACTAGACGACCTTAGCTTGACACGGTCGTGTGACACGCACTGTGTCACAGGCCGTGTTCATCCTACCAAGGTCCAAGCTTGGTACAAATGCCGCCCGATTCAACACTAAAATTTTGGGGTGTTATAGTGAGTCTCTTTCTTAGTTCCAACCGTCTCTGGGGCAGAGCCTCAGATTGAGCCTCCCCTCACTAGAGTCCATCACTTGTGTAGTTTGATGTTGTCCACTCTCCATTTCATCAATATTTTTTCTGTTAGACTTCTTGCATTCTTCCCATCAATTTGAGCAAGGGTTTGAGTAACATCTTATGTCATAACTTGAACTATCAATTTAGTCATCTCCAGTTCACTTTCAGCCGCCTTGTTGACTCCAAAACCACTCCCTTTCACCTTCTCTACCCCCATTTGGAAAGATTGGTCCACTAAGCCACAACTTTTAGATCAATTTTTATTGTATAATGTATGGATTCCCCTTGGGATTTGATCAACTAAAGGTCCTTTGAAGAATTACTGAGATATAGGGAGAGAATTCTCCCAAAGTTTGGAGCTTTGAGTTTTCTACTTCAGCTTGTAAAAAAAACTCTTCCCTGGTCAGCCTTCTTATTTAAGAGCACCCTGATCATTAGCTCAAACATGTCTCTTAAAATCTTATCATGTGACCTGGGTTTGTAGATGAGCACCTTTCCTACTATATCATCATTAAGCTTTCCTGGGGTGGTCAATTTATTTTTGTGGAGAATCCAAGAAGGTGTCTCTTAATATTCTTTTAGCTAAAGAGATTGTTTAGATTCATTTAGGCTCACTTCTTCCTCTTCTTCTACATTTTGAATTTTAGACAACTTCAGTATATGAGTTAGGGCACAGGTAAAGATTCATACTTGATGTCCAGTAGCTTTCGATTTAATGACTCTTCATGTTGAGGATACTTCTACATTCCGATAAAACTCCTCAACTTCTCTTTCAAAAATTTGAGGTGTCTTTGACAAAATGAACTCTAGCTTGGCATTGGCGCAAAAAGTTTTTACTACTTACAAACTATCTTCTCCTCTTATGAAACCTCCACAGACCAATTTGCCATCGATATTAAATAGTTCTTCTGATTTCTTTTGTGCTACTGAAGATTATATTTCAAGCCTTTTTAATGACATGAAGATAAAGACAATTGGGTGGTGCTAATCAAAAGGCTTAGGGGAAAGAATTGCTTAACCTATTTTAACATTCACCTATTTATATAATAATTTTTGAATGTCAAAAGGCGAGTGCATGTTTGCCCAAATTTGGACTATTGGAATTATTAATGATGATATTAACGTCCAATATTAGCAATTTATTGATAGAAGGCACGTCCATATGAATAAACATTAAGCCGCTTGCACCTTTGCACGTTTGACTAGATTTCCAGTCAAATCCTGTCAACACTTAGAAAAATTTCTGAATTCGTCCAGATTAGAGCTACTATGTTGAGTATTTTATTAGACAATACAGTACTATTTAGAGATTTAGTGATGCATAATTGGAGTAGAAATTAATGTTATCAATTAGATAATCAAGTACATTTTTTACAATAAATTTGAACCATTATCAGATAGTTTAACTTACCTTCATCAATTAGCAGTTGTGCCACTGTTTTGAAGAAGTTTAACTTACCTTCATCAAAGGTTTGATGTAGATGTCTTCTACTTGGCTATCTGTTGGCCCATAATCTAATCATATTTCTTCCTTTTCTACATGCTCCCTAGTGAAATGGCACCTTATCTCAATGTGCTTTATTCTGTTGTGAGAACATAAGGATGCTATTTATGTGCATGTTGTAGTCCTTTAGCTTATTTTGAATTCACAAGAGTTGTGCACAACTGCTTCTAGCAGAGATATTCTCTGACTCTGCAACAAAAGTTACCACACTTGTTTGCTTCTTACCACTCCATGAGATCAGCCTTTCTCCTATAAACTGATACATTCCAGAAGTACTCTTTCTATCTTCTTTGTACCTTTCAAAATCTGCATCTAAAATCCGATTAGTTCAAAATCCGTACTCCTAAGGTACCATAAGACAAGATTTGGTGTCTCTTTAAGGTATCTCAAGATTCTCTTTGCATATGTGCAGTAAGATTACTTAATGTTCACCGAATATCTAGCACACACACATGTTGCAATCATGATGTGTGGTCTACTGGCAGTAAGGTAGAGAAAATATCCAATGATGCTTCTATACAAGGTTTTATAAAAAGGTCTCCCTTTTTTTATCCTTGTCCAGTGACACATTTGATCTCATTAGAGTCCATCTCACAACCCGCTTTTTCTCAGCATTAAATAATATATATCAGAGTGGGAGAAAATATGCGTCGTGATGCCACACCGTGCAGGGAACAACTGCAGACACTCAGGCAAGAACCTACTCCTAATACTTTTTATGAAATCTACAAGGTTGTTATGATAAAAATATAGTTTGAATTTAAGTGTTGATGGCCATGTCCCTCGGCTTAGGGGATCAACTAGTCCACGGGTAAAAATATATGTATACGCAGCTAAAAATATTTTATTTAGTTCATTTATTATCCTATATGAGCGTAAGAATACCATAGAATAATTCATGATATGTACACTTCTAGATTTATTATAAGTACTAAAAGAGCTTTTACGTTTGTTAAAATAGGGTGACATTTGATATAAAGGGATTTCATGTGTATGAGATAAGAATATTGATCTTTTTATACTTTTAAAATAACTAACATGCAACCTAGCATAAATCCTTCCTAGAGAGCATGTTGTTAAAACAAACCAACAAGAGAATTACATAGCTACTAGCAAAAGGTCTTACATCTATAATAATTCACTGAGGGCGTCAACAACTTGACACGAGCCCACAGAACAAGTGTATGTCTGAACTAAATCAAGAACAACAAAACTACCTCACGGAGGTGAGGGAAGAACCACTACTACTACTGCAGAATGCCTGAGGCCACCGACTCTAGTTAATAAAACCACTATTGCTCTGAGCCTAGGGCATTCAAAAGAAAAGAACATCTCAGCAAGAATGTACAAGCGACAACAAGAATTAAAATCAAGTAGTTATGCAAGTTAAGAGGGTTACTAACCCAAACAGAATAACATTCAAATCACAATATCTAAATCATAAAATAATAAGCAATGAAGAATTCATAGAGGTTTAAGTATGAGAAGTTGCACCAAGTGTAATATAGAGCTATATTTCATTAACATCAGCAAGATTATGTATATGAAAATATGTATATAATAAAGGAGACTAATCGGCTCAAACACATGAATCATTTGCACTAGTAAAAACGGAACTGAGTCAGTGGCCATATTGTCCAACACAAATAGTTAGACCAAACATCTCGAAAAGGCACTATGGTGGTGGCCACATTGTCCAACACAACCCAACAACCCATAAGAAGAGAAGAAAACCCACCAGGTGTAATGATTCACAAACCGACACTGAGGTGGTGGTCTTTTATCCACTTCTAACCAAAGACCACAAATGATCATACAATAAACTATTAAATGAAAAGAACTCCAGACTTAGCATCGGATTTCCTAATGATGCAAAAGGAAGAAAACCCAAAAAATTTCCTAAGGTATACTTGATGAATTCTTGTTCACTCGTTGAATTAGAAGGTTACTCGATGAATTTAACTCGGTGAATTTCACGAAAACTTATTGATACTCGACAAATTGACTTGACCTCACATCGATACTCGACGAATTTAACTTAAAGGATTCAGAGACACTAGAAAAATTCAAGTCAAACTCAATGAAATGAGACACTCGATAAATCCAAAGATACTTGATGAATCCAAAGATACTCGACGAATTCAAGTCAGACTCAACGAACTGAGACACTCGACGAATCCGAAGATACTCGACGAATTTGACTCGATGAATTTGACTTGGGCCTATTCCTACCGGACACAGATTCAGTGAACCCTAATCCCTACCCTATTCCTAAGTTCTATGCAGTAAAGAAAAGATTACAGGAACAAAAGAAAAAACATGAGGGGGAGGAACCACGACTTGCCTCAAAATCTCCTGAAACTCGAACTCCCAAGGTCTTAACTTCAAGATTAGGCCAAAAAAACTCCTCGCTTACAGTCACTTAAACTTTTTGGGGCAAAAACAAGGGTTAGGATACTTTCTGAAACCCCAAAAATCCATGAAATCCAGAATACTTACCGCACACTAGAAGAGCTCGAGAAGAGCTTTGTGGATCTACGTTCCATCAAAGATTTTATCCACCGAAGCTCCTGAAATGGTAGCCGAAAGTTTCATAGAGGAAATTTACCGCCCTCTTCTTTCCTCTCTCAGGATTGAAGTTTGGGGAAGAAGGATGAACAAGGTTTTCTTTTTTTATTATTAGTCTATATATAAATAATATTATATTATAAATATGATAAATATAAAAACTCAAACGATGAGGGTGACCAAATCACCTCGGTTTTTCATGAATTTCGCACCAAAACTAAATGACGGTGTTATGAATCCAACGACGAAGTCAAAATCAGGATCCGACAAGCCAAACTCGGGTTAAAATTCCCCGAAGTTAAAACAACAAAAAATCATTATAAAATTCACCGAAATCCCAATTAAGCCTGGATCGCAGCGAAACTGCACAAGCATGCTTAAAATTAATTACTTTAATTTTCCAAGTCAAAACTCTAATTCTAATGAGTCTAAAAAGTAGCCGACTCACCCCCAATGAACTAAATCTCGCACCAACGATGGCGCAATGTTAACTAAGCATCAACGTAACGCCCTTACGTCATTATTACGCCACGAAAGGGATTAAAATAATTATAGAAAATTCAGGGGCATTACTGTTACTCCCCCTAAAAGGAAGTTTCATCTTGAAACTTGATACGCAATTCCAATTCGAAATAGAAAAGAAAAAACCAAAGGTTACCGGATAGAAATATTTACCAAGAGAAACTTAGAGAAAAGGTGAGGATGAAACTCTCTCATAGTCGATCCCAACTCCTAAGTCGCACTCTCAATGTCTTGGTTCTGCCAAAGAACCAAGACCATGAGAGTCGTCTTTCTCCGCAAAACCCGATCCTGAGCCTCCAAAATACTAACAGGCTCTTTGACATAGGAAAGATTAGGCTTTAACTAGGGCATCGTATCAAGGTCATGTCGATCACTGAGCACACACTTTCGTAACCCGCTCACATGAAACACATCGTGAACACTAGGGAAAGTAGCGGGCAAAACCAGCCTATAAGCTGACACTCCAATACACTCAACAATATGGAAAGGTCCCACTTATGTGGAATCCAACTTATGGTTCCTTCCAAATCTCTTAACGCCGGGCATCCGAGAAACCTTCAGAAAAACCATGTCCCCAACTATGAATTCCAGATCAACCGTTCTCGATATAAATACTTCTCATAATGCTCCTGAGCTGCACGAAGCTTTTCACGAATATACGTTATAGAAATACTCTTTTCTTCCAAGGCTTTTG
This sequence comes from Platanthera zijinensis, assembly GCA_039513925.1. NCBI lineage: Eukaryota > Viridiplantae > Streptophyta > Magnoliopsida > Asparagales > Orchidaceae > Platanthera > Platanthera zijinensis. The sequence goes on along the minus strand of CM077079.1, from coordinate 132,200,528 downwards.
GACTTAACATCGGTATCTCACCAACCTCATCACAAAACAAGGGAGTTCGACAACGCCTCCCCTACAAAGCCTCAAAGGGGGCCATTTGCAAACTCTCTTGATAACTATTATTATAGGCAAATTAAATAAGTCTAAGATGCAGGTCCCATGCTCCACCATAGTCCAAAATATAACATCTGATCATATCTTCCAAAATCTGATTAACTCACTTCGTCTGACAATTGGTCTGCGGATGATAAGTGGTTGAATACTTGAGGTCAGTGCCCGACCATTCTTACAAACTTTTCCAGAAATGTGACGTAAATTTTGAGTCTCGATCTGACACAATACTTACCGGCACTCCATGCACTCTGAGGATTTCATCCAAATACAATTCTGCTATCTTCTTCATGGAATAACAAATCTTAAAAGGCACAAAGTGAGCACATTTCATCAATCTATCAACTATGACCCACACAGAATCATGCCCTTGGGGAGACTTCAGTAAACTGGTATTAAAATCCATAGAAATGCTCTCGAACTTCTAACTTGGAATATCCAAAGGCATTAGCTTTCACCAGGCCTTCCATGATCCACCTTAATGAGTTTCTAGGTGAAGCACTAAGACACGAACTTAGCTATGACGTTCTTCATCCTATACCACGAAATGATCTGCTTAAGATCTCTATACATCTTTGTAGAGCCAGGGTAGTATGCAATATTGAAACCATGCGCTTTACTACAAATCCTTGTCCGAATATCACCAACCGCTGGAATATAATACCTACTATGGTACTTCAAGGAACCCACATCATCAATCAAAAAGTTCGATAATTCCCCTCTTTTAGTTCAACTTCGGATATGCTCAAAATTGGGATCATCCTTTTGATGAATCCTTGTAAGCATGATCCATGAAAGCTCTGCCACTTCCAAGCTACTCGGTGAGTCTCTACTCCCAACAATTATGTTCATTAATAAGAACTCCTCCACCAAGGATTGCATAGAAATATTAAAGATTTACGCGGTCTTTCTACTCAAGGCATCTACTACTACGTTAGCTTTACCCTGATGATAAACGATATCGACATCATAATCCACGACATACTCCAGCCATCTGTGCAGGTGCAAATTAAACTCCTTTCTAGTGAAGAAGTACTTGAAGCTCTTATGTTCTGTATAAATATTGCGTAACGCGCCATACATCAAATGTCTACAAAGCTTTAGGGAATAAATTTCTATCGCAAACTCCAAATCATGTATAAGATAATTCTTTTCGTGAACCTTCAATTGTCTCAACCCATATTCAATCACTTTTCCTTCTTACATCAAGAAAAATCCAAGCCCAATGTGCAATGCATCCACATAAACAGTATACTCCACTCCTTCGGTGGGTAAAGTTAACACTTGAGTAGTGCATAATTGCTTTTTCAATTCTTTAAAGGCTCCATCACACTCATCGATCCGCACAAATGCAGCATTCTTCTGCGTAAGAATAGTCAAAGGTACAGACAATATAGAGAATCCTTCCACAAACCTTATATAATAGCCTACAAACCCTAAGAAGCTTCTTATCTCCTTAGGTGTGGTAGGTCTTCTCTAATCCATCACAACATCTATCTTCTATGGGTCCACTGAAATTCCATCCTTATTCAAAACATGACCCAAAAAAGACACTTGAGGAATCAAAAACTCACACTCGCCCAATTTCGCATACAACTTATGATCTCTTAGAGTAGACATAATCAAATGCAAGTGTTGGGCATGCTCCTCAGCACTATGGGAATATACTACAACATCGTCGATGAAAACAACCATAAAATGATCCAAGATTACTTTAAAAACTCTATTAAGCATGTCCATGAAAGAAGAGGGGTCATTTGTCAATCCAAAGGACATCACTAAGAACTCAAAATTCCCATATCGAGAACAGAAAGCAGTTCGCGGAACATTCGACTCTCGAATCGTCAACTGATGATAGCTTGAACAAAAATCAATCTTTAAGAACATTGTACTACAATGGAACTGATCAAATAAATCATTTATCCGCGGTAAGGGATACCTGTTCTTGATGGTTATCTTATTCAATTCCCTATAATCAATACACAATAGCATGGAACAATCCTTATTTTTCACAAATAGGATAGGAGCACCCTAAGGCAAAGAACTTAGCCTAATAAAACCATACTGTAACAATTCATCTAGCTAGGTACGTAACTCTTCAAGCTCATGTGAGACCATATAGTACGGTGCCTTAGCAATGGGGCGAGTAAGCAATATAATATCAATGACAAAATTTACATCTCTCTCAGGAGGAAGACCAGGAAGACTAACTGGGAAAACATCGGGGAACTCTCGCACCATAGAAATATCCTCGATGCGTGGCAAACTACTAACAGTTTCCAAAATAGAAACTAGGTAAGCAAAATATCAGGAATCCAAGAGTTTTCGAGCACAAACCGTAGAAATTATCGGGGAATCCTAGCACAGAAAACCATACACTCACATGGGGTGGCCGTTGTTCGTCTTAAAGCCCAAACACTTTACCATACATTGGATAACAACATCATATCTTGACAACCAGTCCATTCCCAAAATCACATCGAAGTCTCCAGGTCTAGCACCTTCAGATCGACAAAAGCTAATAAGTCACCTAAAAGGATAGGACAACTCTGGATACTCTGGTCTGACACCACCGAGTCACCAGAGGGAAACTTAATGTGAAACAGATCGCCAACTTGATCGAGAGTCATATTATGGCGTTCTACAAAAGTCCTAGCCACGAATGAGTGGGTAGACCCAAAATCAAAAAGAACACATGCCCAATGGTTCCTTACCTTAAATTCCCCTTTAAAATTGTATACATAACTAGTCAAATCAATAATGAAACGATAGCTAAAAGCTCAGAACTAGCTTAGAATCTAACCTGAGATCACTTGGGCGGAAGTCTACTCTTCTTCCATAGTCACCACATTCAACTTGCCCTTCCCTTTATCTAGATGTTGCGGCAGCGGCGATAAGACTTGAAGTGGAACAGGCTGTAGTGGGGGATGACACTGCGGGCACCTAGAATTCAATACCCTTTCTGCCCACACTAGAGGCAAAACTTATCCTTTGTCCAACAATGCACAACTTCATGTCCCATCTGCTCTCATAAAGCACAGACTAGGTCTCATTTAGGTGTGCTCTGATTTGAGAGCACCTGCTGTTGCTTCTGCATTCCCATCGTCTTGAAACACTTTTCGAAGGGATGGCCTGGCTGGCCACAGAAACTACACGCTTCTTTACTTCCTTTCTTCAAAGCAGGGCCAGATGACCGAGAGCATCCTCTATCATCGGTCTTTCTCTTTTCCTTGCTCATATGCACACCTCGATTCTTAGCATTATTGATAGTCTCAACTTTCAGAGCATCTTCCACTGCCTCAACTTAATTCTCTGACCTGTACACACTAGCTAACTGCTGGATGTTGCTACGAAGTCATCCCAGGAATTTCTTCACCCTACATACCTTAGAGGCTACTAATCCTAGAGAAAACATGTTCAATTTACTAAATTCTATCTCATACTCTCTAACTAAGAGTTGTCTCCTTTTCAGGTGTAGAAAATTATTCATCAGACGGTCTTGCTCTACCAATGGCAAAAATTTCTTCAGCAACAACCCTTTAAAAGATTCTAACAAACATCCCTCTACGAGGCCCTCTTTCTCTCGGATCCACCAGCACTTAGCAAGTCCCATCAGCTGTAAGAGGGAACCATTACCTTTTGGCCCATATAAATTCCCAAATACAAAAACAACCCTTTGATGGCAATGATCCAATCATCCAAGGCCATGAAATCGGCTCTCCCGTCGTAGATAGGAGGTCCTAATTGCTGGAAGTCCGAAATGAAATTCATCTCCGGTGAAAATAGAATTGGAGGCACCAGAGCAGCAGGAGGAACAGGTACAGTTTGTTCCACATTAGCATCCTGTACCCCAGGTTGTTGCCCTATGGCGGCAGAAAACAATGCTTGAATCTGCGATTGCATTGCAACCATTTGCCTTGACAGAGCCTCATTGCTCTACCACAGTCCTTCAATCGTAGCCTCACTTTGCGCACCCAATGAATCACCCTCGGACTAGGGAGTCGAACTCGGTGCAATATGCTTTGGCGACATTCCTTATAATACAATCGAACAACTCATCAAAACCCTACCTTAAAACTAAAACTATTAAACTTAGTTCAGACCAAAGATGTATAGATACTTGCTCTTGCTACTACCTTGCTCTAGGATTTTCAAAAGTGATGCTATTCTTTAACTTAGGCTGATACACCATCATCCTACTGACTCATGTGTATATAATATGAATGCATGAATTCTTATTTCTTTGTATTAAAACCAAGTTTGTACGTGTGTCATCATGTAGATCTTAACTTGGCATGTGTGCTTATGCTATGTTATGTCACGCATACAGTGCTATGCATCCTAATAAAGTCCTTAATGCATGTTATGAGTGGCATACACATGAAATATTATGCATCCCATACTACATAATATCACATGTAACGAAAAATAAAATCTAATGGGCACCCATGTGATGATTAATATGCATCCCATACTACATAACAATCATATATTACTTCCTATGAGGATCCATATACAAACACATATTATGCATCCCATACTACATAATATGTCCTGTATACTTCTTGTCATGCTTATGAGAGTAATGTTCATGCTTCAACCAAGACATACTGATGACACATCGGTGTGTGTATGCAATGAGACAAGACAACTAAAACTTTAGCAGGGATAGCCATTCGACCAACTTGTCAAACAAACTTACCTCTGATACCAACTGTCACAACCTGTATTTTCTCAGCATTAAACAATATATATTAGAGTGATAAAATACGTGTCGTGATGTAACACCGTGCAAGGGACAACTGCAGACGCTCAGGCAAGAACCTACTCCTAATACTTTTCATGAAATCCTCAAGGTTTTTATGATAAAATTATAGTTTGAGTTTAAGTTTTGATGGCAGTGTCCCTCGGCTTAGTGGATCAACTAGTCAACGGGGAAAAATATACGTATACGCAGCGGAAAATACATTATTTAGTTCATTTAATATCCTATATCAGCATGAGAATCCCATAGAACAATTCATGATATCTACACCTCTAGATTTATTATAAGTACTAAAAGAGCTCTTACGTTCTTTAAAATAGGGTGACATTTGATTTAAAGGGATGTCATGTGTATGAAATTAGAATATTGATCTTTTTATACTTTGAAAATAACTAACATGCAACCTATAATACATCCTTCCTAGAGAGAAAGTATGTTGAACAAACCAGCAAGAGAATATCACAATAGATAGTAAATGGTCTAACATCTACAATAATTCACTGAGGGTGTCAATAACCTGACACGAACCCACATAACAAGTGTATATATAAACTAAAATAAGAACAATAAACTATCTCACGGAGGTGAGGGAAGAACCACCACTACTACTACTACTACAAAATGCTTGAGGACACAGGCTCTAGTTACTTAAACCACTACTGCTCCGAGTCTGCGGCATTCAAAAGAATAGAATGCCTCAGCAAGAATGTACAAGCGACAACAAGAATTAAAATCAAGTAGTTAGGCAAGTTAAGAGGTTACCAACCCAAACAGCATAGTTGTCAAACCACAACATCTAAATCATAAAACAATAAGCAATGAATAATTCACAGAGTTTAAGTATGAGAAGTTGCACCAAGTGCGATATAGAGTTATATTTCATTAACATCTACAATAGTATCCATATAAACATATGTATATAAAAAGGAGACTGATCAACTCAAATAAGTGAATCATTACCACTAGTAAAAACGGTACTGAGTCGGTGGCCACATTGTCCAACACAAAGCATCAGACCAAACATCTCGAAAAGACATAGTGGTGGTGACCACATTGTCCAACACAACCCAACAACCCATAATAAGAGAAGAAAACCCACCAAGTGTAATGATTCACAAACCGACACTGAGGTAGTGGTCCTTTATCTACTGCCAACTAAAGGCCACAAATGATCATACAATAAACTAATAAACAAAAAGATGTCCAGACTTAGCATCAGATCTCCCAACGACACAAAAGTAAGAAAACCCAAAAAAAATTTCTTAAGGTATACTCGATGAATTACTATTCACTCGACTAATTGGAAGGTTACTTGATGAATTTGACTCGATGAACTTATCTAAAACCTATTGATACTCAATGAATTAACTTGACCTCACATCGATACTCGACAAATTTAACTTAACGATTTCAGAGACACTCTATGAATTCAATTCAGACTCAATGAACTGAGACACTCGACAAATCCAAAGATACTCGACAAATCCAAAGATACTCAACAAATCCAAAGATACTCGACAAATTGAAGTCAGACTCAATGAACTGAGATACTAGACGAATCAAAAGATACTCGACAAATTTTACTTGGGCCGATTCCTACCCTATACAGATTCAGCAAACCCTAATCCCTACCCTATTCCTAAGTTCTATGCAGTAAAGAAAATATAACGGGAACAAATGAACAAACAAGTGGCGGAGGAATCACCACTTGCCTCTAAATCTCCCGAAACTCGAACTCCCAAGCTCTCAACTTCAAGATTCGACCGAAAGAACTCCTCGTCTACGATCTCTTAAAGTTTTGGGGGAAAAACAAGGGTTATGCTACTACCTCAAACCCCAAAAATCAACAAAATCTAGAATACTTACCGCACACTAGAAGAGCTCAGCGAGTGCTTTTCGGATCTATGCTCCGTCGAAGATTTCGTCCACCGGAGCTCCCAAAACGGCGGCTGGAAGTTTCACGGAGGTAAGTTATCGCCCTCTTCTTTTGGCTCTCAGGACCAAAGTTTGGGGGAAGAAGGATGACTAGGGTTTTCTTTTTTTATAAGTATATATATATATATATAATTATATATTATTAATATACTTAGAAAAACTCAAATGATGAGGGTGATAAAATCATCTCTATTTTCGATGAAATTCACACCAAAACTAAATGGTGGTGCTACGAATCCAACAACAAAGTTGAAATAAGGATCTGATAAACCAAACTCTGGTTAAAATTCCCCGAAGCTAAAACAACAAAAAACCCGTATAAAATTCACCAAGATCTTAATTAAGCCCGGATCACAACAAAACTTCTCAAGCACGCTTAAAATTAATTACTTAATTTTCAAAGTCAAAACTCAAATTTTGATGTGTCTAAAAACTAGCAAACTTGCCCCAACAAACAAAATCTCGCACCAACGACGGTGCACCATCTTCTATGCATCAGCGTAACGCCCATACGTCATTATTACACCACTAAAGGGATTAAAATAATTATAAAAATTTAGGGGCATTATAACCCATATTGAGGTCGCCGTTATACTCTCCATTCCAAACTTCTAAATAAACTCCTTAGTGAACTTGCTCTATGACATGAAGATTCCATCCCTATATTATTTTACTTAGAGGCCTATGAAGTATTTCATCTCACCCATACTCATTTAAAACTTCCCTTGCATCAATTTGGCAAACTTTTTGTAGAGGTTATCATATGTGGATCCAAAAATAATGTCATCAATATATATCCGGACTAGTAATATCTTGCTCTTAACTTCCCTTAGGAATAATATCTTATCTATCTTTCCCCTTGAAAAATTATTTTTAATAAGAAAGCTAGTTAGCATTTCATACAAGCTCTAGGTGCTTGTTTTGGCATATACAAAGGTTTTCTTAAAAAATAAACATGGTCAGAGTGGCTGGGAAGACAAAACCTTGGGGATATTCTATATATACTTCCTTCTTTAGATTTCCATTGAGGAATGCAAACCTCACATCCATCTGATAAACTTTAAATCCTTTATGAGCTGTATATGCTAAAAATTACATTATAGCTTCCTATCTTGCCATTGATGCAAAAGTCTCATCAAAGTCAATTTCTTCATCTTATTGATACCCTTTTACAACCATCCTAGCTTTGTTATTGATTTTGATCACATTTTCATACATCTTATTTTCAAAGACCAACTTAGTTCCAAATATATTTTGATGATGGGGTCAAGGAACTAGCTTTTGAGCTCTACATCTCGTGAACTGATACAAGTTTTCTTGCATATCCATGATCTAAGAGAGGTCAGAATTTTCTTCCTCAAACTTCTTACGCTTAACTTGAGATAATATGCTCAAGTGCATGACCTCAAATTGCTTGGATGGTCTCTATGATGTTTCCAAGCTAGGGGTAGCCTTCTATGAGGTTCCATGACCACATCCTCAGTTTGTAGATTATCTTCTATTGAATCATTAACTTCCTCTAGAATCTGATTTTTATCTTCGATGGTTACATCAAGTGATGTTGAGTTTTTTGCTTTTGCATTTTCATCTATAGTTAGATTCTCTAGCTTTGAACCTATTCCTACAACACTAGAGGAGCTAGACAAGCTTTCATGCATCATGCTTATCTCATCAAATAAAACATTTATTGATTCTTCAACTACTTGTGTCATTTTATTAAATATTCTTTAAACTTTATCATGATTACTGTATCTAGAAAATATGCCTTGAAAACTCTTTTTAGCAAATTTAGTCAGATAAGGCTTTCCAATATTTAAGGCAAAACATTTACTTCCAAATATCCTAAAGTACGATAAGGTTGGTTTTTTCCCTTTCATTAATTCATAAGGATTATTTTTTATGATCCTTGGTGATTGAGGCTCTATTTTGTACATAGCTGGCTATGTTGACTACTTCAGCTTAGAAATATTTTGGTAGTGAAGAGTCACTCAACATAGTTCTACTATCCTCTATGAATGTCCTATTCTTCCTCTCAATAACTTCATTTTGTTGTTGAGTTCTTAGATTAGAGAATTCCTGAAGGATACCTTATCCTTTATAGAATTCAGTCATAGTTCTAGAATAAAATTCTATGCCATGATCATTTTTGATCTTGACCACTGCACAGTTCATCTCATTCTAGATTCGCTTGACAAAAGGCACAAAGGTGTCTAAATTATTAGAATTTCTCTTTAGAAAGAGAACTCATGTAAATCTAGAATAATTATCAACTATTACAAAGTTTATAACTTCCTTCCTAAACTATAAATTGACATCGGACCAAATAAATTCATATTTAATAAGTATAAACATCTTTTAGAATCTTTGGAGCCAATGCTCTTAAAGGTGGGCCTTGTTGGAATGCCTATTTGGCAGATATGACATGAACCATCTTTAATGCATTTTAGTTTGGTTTCATCTCTAACTAGATCTTTAAAAAATAAGTTATTTATTATCTTAAAGTTCATGTGAGCTAGTCACTTGTGCCATTACACACAAAAAAACTTTATCATTTGTAACAAGACAAATATTTGTTGTAGAATCTAAGCATATGAAATTAAAATAAATGATATTTCCACTCATAGTGTCTGTTAATGCTATTTCAAGATCAATGGATATCTTGATTAGGCACATATCCTTGTGAAACTCAATGACATAGCCTAAGTCATAGAATTGACATAAGCTTATGAGGTTATATTTCAACCCTTTCATATAAGCCACTTTAGCAGTGATACTATACTATTTATAATCATACCAACGTCTTTAGTAACCCCTCTTATTGGGAACAATGCCCAAAATGTTCCTGATTTGAAGAAGCCTTCACAATATAGACGAATACATTTGTATTTGATGAATATTCTCATGTTCCGATGGTTTCAAGTATATGAATGTACAAGCCGACTATAGTATTATAATTAGTGTCATTAGATATAGCCTTGCCATTATAATCCCTCATTTTACAAGAAACCATGTCAACCTTAGTTCTAAACTATGTTGGACTTGATACTTACACCTAAAAGTCATAAATAAAGTCTAAAAGGTTATGTGTTGGATCATGTAGTGCCCATAGGGGGGGTAAATAAGGGTAATTAATACTTTTAATTATTGTGATTTGAAAAAGATGATTTATGGCTTCAGTTGCTACCGCCGACGATAGTGAAACCGCCTGGTGATATCAACATAAACTTAGTTTTATAAATTAAGCTTCTGATTAAAAAGAATTGCCACTTGAAAAATAAAAATAGTAATTTTATTTAAAAATGAGTGATGATTACAAAATCTTTGATCCCAATCACACTTTGGGTCGAGGCAATGCTTACAAATCTTTTTACCTCTTATATACCGACCCATATCCCCAAGGATTGGTTAGTTCTAGTCTATCTATCCCAGATATGGCCACAAACTGCTCCTAACACTAGCAATGATTTTGTCTCAACCACATGGGGCAAATTCACAGAATCCTCCTAGGAAACTGACGACTGCACTAGACAATTTTGCCCCTAAGTCTCGTAAGACCTAGTTGCCCCTCCCCGCAGAGAATTATCAACTTGACAAGAGTAATAAATAGAAAAAATAACTTGAAATAATGAAATCCCTCAATATGTTGGACCCATTGATGAAGATATATGATCAATCCATTATTTGAACCTATAGCCTTCAAGTGCATGGACGAAGTTCTTAACGCCAAAGGAAAGCACTTCACGAATATACAAGAGTTCGGGTTCTAGTCGTGTCCTCTAATTAGAATCTCCAACTTCCGTACTATATCTGGTGGAAGACTGGTCTTTTTATAGGCTCGAGAGCTACCACCTATAGTCGCAGTTTTGCCCGGTGATATCTACTTTAGGTAGTATTCTCTTCCTTTGGTAATCTTTATCTTTGGCAACCTCCATTTTTGGAAACATTCTTCATTCAAAATAGGAAACTTTCAAACTTTGGAAACAAGTATTTTTAGTCTATAATTTTTTCCAAAACTGGACCTTCTATAAGTCTATCGCCTGGCGGTCGCAGTGCCGCTTGACAATAGAACTTTTCTTCTGAAACAGTTTTCTTCTATGACTGGGTGCTTTCGCTAGCAATAGCCATAATGCCTGCGATAGTAATACCGTCAGCTGTATCAATAGAACTTTAGCTCCTCTATTATTTTGATTTGTTCTTTTATAGGGTACTTATCATGTAGTTCCTGCACCCTATAAATACACAACAAATATGTTCAAATAAAAACTAGTATTTGTTATTCTCAAACTAAGAGATGCGTAACACATATTCTAACAAACTCCCCATTTTGATAATAATAAATCCATTATGAAGAAATAATCCTTAAAAATGTGTTTGTTTTTATATGTGGTTGATATGCATTTAAAAGCATACTCCCCCTAGATAAAGACTCTCCCAACATAGATGTTTCCTACGTTGTACTCCCCATAAATGATGTATTTCTTCAAATCTATTTTTTCCCTTTCGGTATTATCAAAAGAAGGTGGGGTCAAGTGTCTTGGCCATCACATTCTCCTCCTTTTTATGTATAATGAAGATTGAGAGGATATTTCATGATTGAAAGTATAATATACTAATTTTGAAAGTATGGTGACATGATCGAGCTTAAAGTAGTTTTGTAATAATAAAAATATATTGAGACAATTATGAGTAAAAATAGTTTTGAACAATTTTCAAGTAAACAATTAGAATCTGAGTTATAGTTAAAAAAATGTTTTAAGAAGTGTCGCATGAATATGGCCACAAGTGATGGTGGTATTATAATGATTTTGAAAACTATGAACTAAGAGATGCTATTTTAAACAATATTTCAAACTCTGATCCCCATTATCTAAGGAATATAAGAGTAACAATGCTATGAAATTTGCAAGTCAAACATACTAGAAACATTGTAGAGATCTTGCATTATTATATAATCTTGTTACTCACAATTATAGAGAACATAAATAAGTGTGCGATAGGATCCAATTCTCATGAGTAGAAGTGTTATGTAAGATAATGAAGTGTGCAAAAATAGTGTTTTGATCCTTCATACCTATGAATAAATTGAAAAGGAATGGCATGTGTAATGTAATATGCTTAATATTAAAATATAGAAATAATTTTACTTCCACACAAATTCAATGCACATACCAATAAAGAACAACTCCAAAGGTGCTCTCAACACACAATGCTTATTAAGGCATATCAGGAAGTAAAGTAGTGCTTGGAGGATCACTTTTGAGAAGGAGGAGAACAATTATCTTATTCCTAAGAGTATTTTGTAGATGGGGGGGGGGGAGGGTGAGTTGAGAAAAATCTAGTTTTAGAAATTATCTATTATACTTCACAGAATTTGCACATTCACAAGTTAATAATAAGAATGATATTCAGATGATAAACATCATAGAATATTAAATGAATAATCACAAGCAAATGAAAAGCTCAAAAGACAAAAAATTATAGTGGTTCTTAAAAATTTGTCTACGTCCACTCTTCTGCCCCCCTTGGTAGGAATCCACTATCAATAGTGACTAAGTCTTTTGATAATGAAAATCTTAGAACTAATCACAAGAACTTTTTATAAGGAGATCTTGAACCAATCCAATGTCAGAGTCTTTTGATAGTTAGACTCTTAAACAAATCACTGTATTCGTTGAAAAGGTATTATAATAACTCTATTCTAAAAGTGAATAAGATTTGAATTGTGAAAATGAAAGAAGATTTGATGTAGATGTAATCTTCTTCTTGTGTTCACTCAGCAGATTTCTTAGGACTTTTAGAGATGATATTTAGAACTTTTGATGAATCCTTGTGTTTGATGATAGAACTAATTATAAGCCCTGATTCCAGATGATCCTTTAATCTCCTCTGAATCTATTGCAGCAATGTCTTGAGTTGAAGAAGAACTATTTCACTTTTGTATATTCAAAAATATGATATTGATTGACTTATTAAAGGAAGATCTTCGAACATAGATTAAAATTTACCTATCTATCTTTGTCGAATTCAATCTCTCAAAGCTACAATCTGATCTATCAGTTATGATCGTAAATCTTTTGTTCCTGTGATTTATTTCTTTGTATATATATATTTCTTATTGTCCTCAAGTATCTCTGTATACAGCTGAGAATCTAACAACTCAAAGAAGATAGTTAATTAGTGATGACCTTTCTTGAATTAACTCTCATTAAATCCTAAAAACAATCTTTGTTCAAAAAATTACTCGACGTAACGTCGAGTTCATACCAAAGTTACATCGACTTCTTTCTTAATTCAATAAGTCTGTCAAAGAAACTTTGTAATCGATGGTGTGATGATATCATCTCGATGCATGCATCAATTTCATTCTCAATGAACGTTGAATTCATCAAATATTGATGCTCTGATTTCTATTCAAAGTAATATTGATTTCTAGTCAGATTTTTGTCGGCTTCTAGTCAACATATGTTGACATTTCATGACTTTCCTCTTAAACCAGTGTGCATTTCTCATGTCCTTTATACCAATGACACCCTAAGACTTCAAACATCATTTTACCCTCTCCATACATCATAGGTAATAAACGTAACATGTAAAATCACTTAAAGTAATTTGTTAAGGTAAATCATAAGGGTTTTTCCACATAATCTCCCCCTATTTATATTAACTAATTTTAAAAATTTCAAAAGTGATTTTACAAATAAAAAGCAGTATGAATACAAAAATATGACTTTTATGAACACGTACTGATCATAGATAAAAACCATAAATGACATACATAAGAGGACACCGAATATATGAGGCTTTCATAAAGATATCATAAAATTACAATAGTGTTTTCAAAAATATACCTTCAAATTATAATTATTCTATGCCGAATTTTTCCTTTTCCTTGAGAATACTTTTACATACTTAATCATCTTTTTAGTAGAAAAATCTTGACACTCACCTTAGGCTATCACATCATCATCCACAACCTCTCTAGCCATCATAAGTATATCAGCTAAATTCCCTTACTTTGCCTCCCCCTGAACTAATGTATCAGAATCCTAAAAAACTTGATCATTATTCTACTCTATCTCACCCTGTGTTGAGGCCGACTGATTTTGAGCATCTTGACCACTATTTTTTATCTAAAACAGCTTCAAAAATTAGTAGCAATTGTTCATCGGCTTCTTTACTCAGTAAATCTTTTTAAAAATCTATTAGAAGAACCTCATCCTCATGAAAAGGTTCCATATACTGGTCATCTTCAAACATCTTCCCCTTTTGAACCTAATGAGCCAAGGAGGTTAAGAAAGACCTTATTACTTCTATGGAAGACATTTTATCCTGATTTTTTCATATAAAAGCTTGAACCCTAGAGATTTGATTGAACATATTTTCAACTGAAGATTTGCAATTTAAAGCATGCTTATTTATAAGGGTAGTTAGTGATGTAGTTGTCTGTTGTATTACTCAAAGAATAACTTTGATAAGGTAAAATATCACAGATGAAGATACAGTAGCTTGACTATGTTCAGTAGGAGTAGAGTGTTGATCATTGTGTTGTTGCATGTGTGTAGCTAGAATTTCAATATTGATAGTTTGAACTTGACTTGATTCTTGAACAAAATCTTGTGATAGAGACATTTTTGTATTTGTTGGAATGACTATTTCATGAGAACCATCAGGCAGAGGTGATGATTGATGTGAAATGTCTTTAATTGTACCATACTTGAGAATTTGTCTGGTCTTTCTTTGAAAATAAGGTTATTGAAAGTCTTTTTCTAGGAGGAATGTTCACTCCTTTTGATTTGCACAGAGTTGGATCATTTTTTTTAGTATATAACTCATGAATATCATATAGGCATTTTCCTTATGTCAATAATTATGGCCTATAAGAAATAAAATGCATTTACCCCGATCTATTATCTTTCTTAGCACCAGAACCCCCATCATATGTAGTTATGCATTTAGAACTACATCATGTGCAGAAATCTTGCACATTAACACCTTTCCTACATGATCAGATAGGAATTCATACTCTTCTGAGAAATCCTTCTTTTTAAGATGAATTACTTTATCCTTAAAAAAGTTCATCTTTTTCATTGATTCTTTTATTTCTTTAACAAACAGTTTTACTACACCTTCTCTTGAAGGTAGTTCAAAAGTTGTTTGAATAAGTTCTGCAGTATAAGGACCTCTGACCCATTAATCTTCCCAATCATTTTGCCTTCTTCATCAATTATAATATAATTAATTAACTCAGTGAACTTTGTAGAATAAAGTAGGCATCTTGTAGTGATCAATTGATTCAACCCAGCATAAGTGAAGAGTAGAAAAATTCCTTTGAAAGAATCCTCCATAACAACAAATGCTTCAAGATCAACACTGAACCCTGAGTATGTCTTTGTTGCCATTGGAACACCTGCAAAGATCAGAAGATAAGTAGAAGAACAAGTAGAGAAAAATAGAGTGGGGAAGATGAAGAGTTATGAACAAAATACATAAAATATAAAAGTAGATGAAACATCGACAAATTAGGGCAGCAATAGTTTTGCAACCCTTTTTATAGTGGATGTTACGTCGATTTATTTTCGACGTATTAAGACTTTAGTCATAGTCGATGAAAGAATTGATATTTATATTGACGTTGTATCGATACGATTCTGAACTCTTCATAGTCACCGAATCTTAGACATTATACTGAACAGAAGTTGACGTTCCATCGACTTCTATTCAACATTACGTCAATTACAGGCTTTAACTTTAAGTGTTTCACTGATTTTTTAGCAATAATTTCAATGAATATTAGGAGTTATATATGTGAGAAATTCTTTTTACTGAGCAATATCAAGCATGCCCAAAATATTTACATAGAATTTGTGCTTTATATCTTTTAGAGGCTTTGTGAAAATATCAATCCTCTGATTTTCAATAGACAAATATTCTAGAGAAATTTTCCCTTTTTCAACATTATTTTTAAGAAAGTGATGCCCTATTTTTATATTCTTTGTCCTGCTTTGTAAGAAAGGATTATAGACAATTGAAATAGCACTTTAGTTATCATAAAATATTGTAGAATTGGTGAATTTCAAATCATAATCAAGTAACTGATTTTGCATCCACAATATTTGTGAACAACTACCAACATCAACATATTCAGCTTTTGCTGTAGATGTGGAGACTGACATTTTCTTCTTACTAAACCAAGAGATCAGTCTAGTACCAAGGAATTAACAAGTTCCTGAGGTACTCTTCCTATCAAATCTACATCCAGCATAATCAGCATTAGAATATCCATATAATTCAAAGTATAAGACAACTAGATACCACAATCCCATTTCAGATGTACCCTTTATATATCTAAAAATTCTTTTTATAGAACTTAGATGTGATTCTTTAGGATCTACCTGAAATCTTGCACAGACACCTGTGATAGACGTTATTTCAAGCCTACTAGCTATGAGATAAAGAAGAGAGACAATAATTGCACTATATGTTTTCTGATCTGCAGATTTACCAAAAACATCCTTATCTATAATAACATTAGTATCTAGGGGAGTTTTTATAGTGGAAGCATTACTATGCCAAATTTCTTAATCAATTCCTTGGTATATTTAGATTGAGAAATGAAGATGCCTTCATCACTTTGCTTTACATGTAAACTAAGGAAGAAGGATAATTCCACCATGCTACTCATTCCAAATCTAGATTACATTAAGTCAACAAACTTTTTGCATAATCTAGAATCTGTTGAGCCAAATATAATATCATCCACATAAATCAGGACAATAAGCAACTTTTCCTTATGTATTTTTTTAACATCCCACTTTCTACTAGGTCCCTAACTTAGATTAGGTTAGGACATGTGGTGGGTGAATCGTGTTAGGCTAGGTTTGACCCATGGAGTTAGGGAGGTTCACATTGGGCCCACTATAAGGTTCAAGTCAACTTCAACTTAGAAAAATTATTCTGGATCAATATGCGTCGAGTGCGTTGAGTGAAGTCAACGTCATTCGACAAATCGTCAAGTGCATTGAGTGGACTCAATATCATGCTCTTTAACTTAGAAAAATAGTTCTGGATTAATAGGCATCAAGTGAACTCGATGTCAGTTGATGAAGCATCGAGTGCGTTGAGTGGACTCAACGCCATGCTCTTTAACATAGAAAACTTGTTTTGGATCAATAGGCATCGAGTGAACTTGATGCCATTCGACAAAGCATCAAGTGCGTGGAGTGAAATGATGCCATTCGACAAAGTGTCGAGTGCATTTAGTGGACTCAACACCATGCTCTTTAACTAGATGTTGAGTGAACTGGACGTCATTCGACAAAGAGTCGAGTGCATTAAGTGAACTTGATGCCATTCGACAAAGCATTGAGTGCATTGAGGGACTCAATGCCATGATCTTTAACTTATAAAAATTGTTCTGGAAAAATAGGCATCGCGTGAACTCGGCGCAATTCGACAAAGCGTCGAGTGCGTTGAGTGGACTCAACGCCATGCTCTTTAACTTAGAAAAATTGTTCTGGATCAAAAGGTGTCGAGTGAACTCGACGCTATTAGACGAAGAGTCGAGTGCGTTGAGTGAAATCGATGGCATTCAAAGAAGCATCGAGTGATACTCAACAATTTCAGACTTAAGAGTATTTTTCGGTCTGGTTCATATGTATGGCTGAACCGGGTTTTCGGGAGAAGCGTTGATGGATCATTTAAACCCGACCTCTTTAACAAGACCTATTTAGTACATTGATCATCTTAAGAAAACCTATTTAAAGTAATGATTGGCGGTCTAATACTAGGGTCACACATGGCAAGGAACTTAAATCCCAATCCTTCTTATAAAATGGGACGGAATGACCCTAGCTGTCACTCCTATTTCTTGCCAAGCCCGCCGTCACCATCATTGAGCAAGAGGAGTAGGAAATGACTCCTGAAGTTAAGATTTTGCTGGAGAAATAAGGGATCAAGCTAGTTCACCAGAGCAGTCATCGGCCATGGCTCACCACTACTTCACCCGCCGCCAAGCTCATATCCATGTCCGTTTCT
Source organism: Platanthera zijinensis (assembly GCA_039513925.1). Lineage (NCBI taxonomy): Eukaryota > Viridiplantae > Streptophyta > Magnoliopsida > Asparagales > Orchidaceae > Platanthera > Platanthera zijinensis. The sequence goes on along the minus strand of CM077079.1, from coordinate 132,182,695 downwards.
CCTCCCCTCCCTTGGTGCTAGTCTTCTAGCTCCACTAGGAGAGATATCGGGCTCAAATGAGCCAGATGCCATGAGATATTGAGGGAAAAATTCTGAGATTTTCTTATTTCTCGGGTTCGCCGGAGGAGATGCCTCCGACGGCCATGTCGCCGGGAAACGCTAGCCACCACCTCAACGGAGGTGTTGGAGATAAACGACAGTGGTAGCAGCAGCCCAGGTGGCCGGAAATTAGGTTTGATGTTGTTACAGGCGGTATAGATCTCAGCCATTGTCTATCGGGGAAGATAACCCGATGCTGTCGAATTAATTCCTATTAAACTATAGAGTATGATTATTAATGATTATATTTCTGTCACATTTATACAGTCTTCTTGCATATTAATTATAGGCCTGATAGATGCATATTCGGAGAAAGTCATCAACATGAACAATGTAGACCTAGGGATTACCTTTAATTTGACACCCTAAACATGCAATTTGGAGGAATTTAGCTCCTGGTAGGGTCATTCTCCTAGGATTGCTCCTATACTAGGGCATAATTTCAAATGGATGCCTAGGCTAATCTATAATTCCACATGCAGTGAAATTTAGGTCATTCATGTGTGTATACCAAAATTAGACTATGTCCAAAAATCAAAATTTTTGGAGGACATTTTCCTATAGTTTTAGTAAAAATTTTATTTATTAAATAAATATAATTTAGGGAGTTTTACAATTCCAAATACCCCCAAATTTGGGGAGAATGAATCCAAGGTCATCCTATGGACTTGGTAAAAATTTGGAGACTTTTAGACCTCTACATGTTAAAGGATCCAATATGCTTGGTGAAGGTAGATTTATAAATAGCGTGTAAATAGTAAAATGAGGTAAATTGGGAATTTTGCCCATTTTGCCTAATGCATGTCCATGAAATTTTGGACAGAGGCTTATGGAGGTACAAAAATCCTTTCATGATGCAAATTGGGATTTTTGGAATCAAAAATCCCATAAGTTTGATTTATTTCAAAAATAACACATTTAGGTGTTAAAATGAAAAATATGTCTACTGGACTTAGAAAATTCCAAATTGTTGATCCAATCCATTATAGGTTGTTTCACTTCTCTGGAAAACATTTTGAGCATTTTTGAGAATTAATCCATGTATAAATAATGTAATTACATTTTTACCCTTATGGGACTTTGATAAAAAACATGAATAGTGGTTCATGGAAAATTATGAGAAATGTCAAGGCCCTTATTTCTGCAATATGAACCCCTGTAAATTTTATTATGATTTTTGAATGATTATTTATGATGAATACTATAGTAGTGGAATTTTTATAATTATCTAAACACGTGAATATATTAGGTCAAATCATAGACTAGGAGTATAAAAATCGTTTTTGAATATTATCTTGTTAATATTAGTGAGTAGAAATTTTCCCTGAATTTTTACATGATTATTTTTAGTACTTCATTTTAAAAAGGAAGATAATGTGATTTTAATCGTAAATGGAAAATAATCGTCAAATCAAATTGGAAAATCAAAATTTTTTGTGAACAGACATTTTTAACCTATATAAACATCAGAGAATTTATTTAGATCTCTTGGACCACTGGTTAGAGTTGTTCATGTTCAAAGTGACCTAGGTTACTTTATTAATTAATTTAAATTATGGTCCAAAATAATTAGAAAATGATGGAATTCTGAATGATCAATATTATACACATGACAAACCCATGATAAAATTTTGGAGGTCTTTGGCCCAAGGAAATTGAAGTCATCTCATAGGAGTTAGAATTAGGTCGTGGGCTGTATTTAGTAAAAGTGACGTGTAACAATAAGAGCACCCAGGGTAATGAGATGTGGCTAAATTAAAAGATGTATTGGGAAGGTAAAACCCTGGTTTATATCACAAGTATGTCACTACATAGCAATGAGTGTTAGAGTGCAATTCACAAGGAGAACAACTATAACGGGGTCTGGCGAAAGATCGTCGCTCTCCCAATCAGTACACTAAGTCATTAGGTTTACTCAAAAGTAATAACGAGATTGGGATATTCATAATATGTAGACACTAAAAAAATTAAGTGTCCTTGATAAAGGGAGCTTTGGGCTTCAGCCCATCGTTGTTCCTAGTGCCCTCGAGAGCACTTCACCGAGCATGCAATGTGAAGTTCAAGGATTAACCCTAAGCTGCATGCATAATAAGAATTTGGCAAGAGTTGTCTAATAGGTTAAGGGAACGATGTGACAAACCCACCCATATAGGTTTGGAGGGTTTTAGAATGGATTTAGTCCTGCGAGCTGGAGGCTCAGATGTTTGGATTTAGGACGGGTTTGGTCCTGCGACTTGGATGCTCAAATGTTTGGATTTAGGATGGGTTAGTCCTGCAAGATACATGCTTGGATGTTTGGATATTGGACGGGTTTAGTCCTGCGAGCTGGAGGCTCGGATGTTTGGATTCAGGATGGGTTTAGTCTTGCGAGCTGGAGTCTCGAAAGTTTGGATTCAGGACGGGTTTAGTCCTATTAGCTGGAGTCTCTGGTTGTTGATACAGGATGGGTTTAGTCCTGCGAGATGGAGGCTCGGGTGTTTGATATAGGATGGGTTGGTCCTGCGATCTGGAAGCTCGAGTTCGAAATAACGTCTATGTGCATACAACATAATAGTGGTGGGTCATGCGATACTAGCCAGTCATCACACCGATGACAGTATGGTGACTCCGCGTAGGTGTGAGGGTTTGAGGGGCCAGTAGGTTGTTTTTTATTGCGGTCTAGAGGAAAATCCATGAAAATGCACAACCGACCAAAAAGACTGGTGGGGATAGCTAGCAAATTAGTATGCAGAGACTCTAGAGTGCACCTCAGATGTGTAAAGAGGCGTACGAAGGGTCTAGGCCTGGTAGTGTGTATACCTATCTAGTACGTGGAGACGCCCACTCCACTGTTGTCGTAGTCGCAACGTGGTACCATTGAGTTCAGATAACTCCAAAAAGTGAGAACAAAAGGTCACTGATCACAAAGTTGTGTGTATGAGTTGCACATGTATGAATCATAACCCACATAATTCAACATAACATGCATACATACTTAGGGCATACACACTGCGGATCCTTATCATATAAATTAGTATGGACTTTTTTATATGATAAGTTATATTTATAAATCCTTAACTTATAAGTTTGTATTGGCATTCATATAAGTTTAGGTACTCCTGCGATGTTAGTATAGCGGTATATAGTTTACTTTCTGCTCAGTTTCTTTACTTTACTTACAACACTTCCTTTCAGCTCTAGTTTACTTATTACAAATCTTTTCATTACTGCTCACTTACTTTACTTGTGCTATAAGAACTGTTAGTATAATGATATAACCTTTATAAACAAGACTATGATATAATAGGTCCACCGTTACTTGCTTCCTTTTGTTTATGCTTTATTGTCCTCCGCTTTCATCCTCCCGCTTGGTGCCTAGGAGTCGCAAGGGTGAGGTGAGGACAAAATGGCTTAGTCTTTATGACTAATGACCGGTTGTGACCATATTATTTTAGGAGCTCGAGGAGCTGCCACTAGTATGACCAGCAGGATAAGGTGGCAGGACCTGGGGAGCAGTTACCGCACACTACCACTACTACAGTTCAGCATCAGGTGATGACATGTATTTCAGTTACCGCTTCCACTTAGTATTGCTGTGAGAGAGAGATGTTGTTTCTATTTGACATATACCGGGCATAAGCCCTTCTCTCTTTTTTTGCACTCATTGTACACTGATGAACTTTTCATCTCTATATATTAAGATTTTATTACTGTGACTTGTGGACTTGCTAGCTTTTATATAACTACTAAGTTTACTTCCATTCTCATATTGGCCTAAAGGATAAATGATCATACTAGCCGGCAGGATCGACATCGTGTAGGGGCGACTAATCTGTGAATTAGTGTCACCATAAGGCAGCAGTTCTGGGCATAAGACTGAGTTACCTCCTTGGTAAGGGGTGGGGGGGGGGGGTGGTCTTACAAACTGGTATCAGAGGGAAAAACGATCATATGAGAAAGAAGTCCAAAACACTAGGTCACCCCGCTCAAGCATTAGTGAAAGTATTTAGTTTCAAGGATAGCTAAATCACCTAAAGGTGGTGGTGGGAGTGAATAGGTTTCTTAGTCTCTTGTGACTATCTTTAATTTTCTTTCTTTAAGTGCTTTGTGAGTTGGAAGTTTTCTGCTTTCAAGACACACACAACCTACAATAAAAAAACAACACAAAGAGCACACACATAATATATAGTTGTTCTATAGATTATATGTACGTCCACTTTCCCTCCCATCTTTCTAACTTCTTGTTAGACAAGGCACTTCTCCAATCTATACTCCTAAGATCTTACAACATGATCCCACAGGTCTTCTCAATCTCCTCAAAAACATATAGCTCAGGCACAAGGACCTACAACTCAGTGATCCAAAGATCACCTACCTCACGCTGAAAGGCTCTACAACTAAGGCTATGAGGACAACCCTACCTCCGAGAGAATTACTCTCCTATAGTTCAGGCACAAAGGCCCTACATCAGATCCAAAGGATCCTACAACTCACTCAGAAGTTCCCTATAACTCAGAGAAAATGACTCTCCTACCCCAGGCTCAAAAGCCCTACCTAAAATCCAAACTGCATCTTACTCTCAGGCCAAAGCCCTACCTCAGGCACATAGGCCCAACCTATAATTCTCAACAGAATCCTATATCAGGCTAAACAGCCCTACCTCAGATCCACAACTGGATCCTACTTTTAAGAAAATCTGCCCTACAACTCAGATCCAAAAGGATCCTATAGAGTGGAAGTGGGTTATTGAGTTGATTTGACACAAGTGAAATTTCTCTATGCCAACCTTCTTGGACTTAGATAAACTCAGCCCAATTTGACTCCAGGAATATATTCCCTGAGTCTACTACTTCCTAAACTTAGGAATACTCAGCCCTATCTTCTTCTCAGCAATAAAAGAAAATCTTCAACAAGCAGATGCTTGTTCTGTAATTAATCTGCAAAACCCTACTCTACTTCTTCTTTCCTTTCTAGACTAAACCCGAAGATCTGTCCTAACTTATTCTTTACAGCCTCCAAAACTTTTTTTTCAGAACTATACAGCTGGAACTGTGAAGTGGCCGCAGATAAGGTTATCCTTTGTTGCACCTTCTCTCTCAAAGACTTACTCTGAACTGCTGTTCATGGTGGAGATGACAACAACTAACTAAGATTATCTTCTAGATGTTGTAGCTAGGGTAACAACCTACTGCTTCAACTTACTTAGAGAATTTCTTTGATCTTGCTATTGAAAGTGTTGCTCTCAATAGTTATATCTTAATGGCTTTCATATAAGTTGTAGCTTGGCTCAGGCCTGGGCTGCTTCTACTTCCTCAGATAATATCTCTAATCTTGCTGGTGAAGGCAGATGGAATACATGTTCTAAGTATTCTTCACAGAATTAACCTTGACTGCAAAAATTAGTTATCTCTGCTTCTTCTTCTTCCTCAGAAAGTAAACTTTCTGATTTTGCTAGTGCAGGTGAGAATGACACCAGCTATCTCTTTGAACTCTTAGATATGAAGCTTGAACTTCTTCTTTAAGGCTCTGCTATAATGGCCGAGGGAGAAGATGAAGTCCAGAGATTTTTCCAAAAGTTTATTTCTTCAATCTGAACTAATCCTTTTCTATTCCGCCAATCAATGAGTATTTTGACTAGTGGGCCCCACTAAATTTGACAGCTGCACTTTTACTTTAACAGCAAAAAGTCATACTGTAGGCTTGTAGCGTCGTTTGTTGCATAATGTAGCCATCCCACCTTATTTTGAATTTTGTTGGCTTTTGATGATGTCAGCATCTGTGGACTTCATCAAAATTCAATCACATTAGTATAGGTGTTGAGTGAATAAGCTTCACTCAATGCCAAAACACTTAGATAGATTTCTGTCTAACTCAGGCATTGAGTGAACAATTTTCACTCAACGCATTTGGCCTTAACCAAACATTCTGCATCTCAGGCATTGAGAGCATTGAGTGAAGATGCTTCACTCAACGCTTTTGCCTTACCAATCTCGCTGTATTAGTAGGCATTGAGTGAACCTTCATCACTCAATGCCAAAGTACTTGGATAGTTTTCTGTCACTAGGCATTGAGTGAGCCTTCATCACTCAATGCAAAACGCTTAGATAGATTTTCTATCACTAGGCGTTGAGTGAGTAAGCTTAACTCAATGCCAAAACACTTCGACAAATTTTTGTCCATTTTTCCTTAAGCTTCGAGTGAACATGATGTTTTCTTCTCTGGCATTGAGTGAGCCTTCATCACTCAATGCCATCTAGACTTTTGTAGTCTTAACGGTTTAGGCATCGAGTGAGCCTTCATCACTCGATGCTTCTGGACTTAGCCAGATTTCTTTACTATCAAAGACAAAGCTTTGACTATCTGAGCTTTACTCAATGCTTTTTTCATATGGCGTTGAGTGAACTGCCTTCACTCAATGCATGTGGACTTGGCAACTTTTTTGCCTTGCAAATAGTCAGGCTTTGACTGACTTGTCTTCTTTCATCGCTTTTTGGCATCTGGCATTGAGTGAGCTTGCTTCACTCAATGCCTGTGGACTTAAACCACATCTTTTCCTCTGGAGTTGAGAGAGCTTGTTTCACTCAATGCCTGTGGAATTAAACACACATCTTTGCATCTAGCATTAAGTGAGTTGTCCTTAGTCAACGCCTGCGGACTTAGACATATTTTCTTTCTTTCCACCTAACTATCTTGTGACCATCTGTCACCAACACTTAGACAACATGTCAAACCTTGTTCCAAAGAACATCCAGCACATGATGAGCTTAACCAACATAAAATACAACTATGTTCTTTGTGTTGATGGTGATGCCTTTTCAAATCAATTCTAGGGAACATTGAGGGCAATATTCCCAACAATCTCCCCCTATTTGAAGAAGGCAGAACACCCAACAATACTAAGAAGCATTATCATAAAAATCATATTAATGTAATATAGCAGTAAGCTATGTCTGCTACATTTGCTAGCTTATGCTACATGAATTTCCAGCATATCAATTCAATGTACTCCATTTCACTGTATTGACTCAACATGTCTAGTCAATGCATCCTCATACCACTTGAATAATTGCTCAAGTAATATGCACTCTCCTTTATACCACTTAATGATTAAATGGAGCACCAATAGAAGCACTTACCTCATAATATGCACTAACACAATCATGAACATGTAGTCATTGCATTCCTCATACTATTTGAATCTTTCCATGTAGTATAAACTGACTCACATGACCTAGTCATATCATGTATTGCTTCTACCTGTCCAATCTCCCCCATTACAAGTATTGCCATACTTCTACTCCTTTCTCTAGTATTGCTACACATCTCCCCCTTTCTGGCTTTTTCTATAGGCATATTGAGGGAGGTGAAAGGATTATGGGTGAATTTATCTCTTGATCCTAGCCAAGGTCCCATGTTGATACCACTAAGGAAATTAGCCTAGTGGTCAAACCACTTGATTAGGAATCATACCTTTTGTTTTGATACACTGATACAACACATCACTGTAACACTTGAGCTGGATCTAACATCATTCCACTTGAGCCAATGCCACTCCATATACTACTCAAAGCTTCTATAGAATGGAACAGTAGTAAGGGAGGTGCTGGCTTTTCCTCTTGAACTACAGCAACATTTCTATATATCAACAACAATAACTGCACAATAGTAGCCATCCACTAGGGTTGATCTCCCCCTCAGACTGTCCATAGTCCTGAGGACTGCTGATTAGCTGTGATGATCTTTGATCCACTACAGCTGTTGGCTGCCTCTTAACAGGAAGCCTTATTCTTGAAACATCTGGATTTAATCCCCCTCAATAGAAGCATCTGTTGTCATTCCCTTTATTCGACACTTGAGTCCATCTTAGTATTGATACAACTTGATATCACTAGAGAGTCTTGATATCAAATGTCAGAGTTGACAGTCTTGATACATTATTGGAGACTTATCACCTGTAAGAAAAGTAAATCATGCAACAAAAGTATTATAGGGAGCAACTGAAGCTATATCAAGTTCAACATACCCAACTTGAAGGTGTTGAACTTGACATCAAATAGTGGCTTAGTAAAGATATTAGCCACTAACATGACTGTGGTGACAAACTCAAGATTGAGTTCTTCCTTTTCCACATGCTCCCTAACTAACTAATACTTAATCTTCATATGCATAGTCCTATTATGAGAGACAGGATTCCTAGCAATTTAGATTACACTAGTAGAATATAATATATAAATGAGTTCTACATATCTGGAGGATATGGTTCTGATACCATAGAGCTGATGCTGGATCCACTATAGATGAGCACAGCAGCCCCCAACAGATATTCGAGCAGATTCTGGAGTTGAGATAACAAGACTGGTTTCTTTCTTGCTGCTCCAAGTAGTTAGTCTTTTTCCTAAGATTTGACAGGTTCCATCCTTTCTTATCCTATCTTTCTTGCATCCTGTGGTGGAGATGCTTCTTCTCACCTATTCTCTTTTCTTTTGACTGGGCAGTCAGCTCTGATATTCCCAGCCTTGCTATAATAATAACATATTTTGTTAGAGAAGTATGTTTTTTGGGTTTAGGATCCTACCTATCTCCATTGGATAGCATCTTACCATATCTGTTATGTTCTTTCACTACTAGCTGAGCCAGACCTCTTCCACTTCTTTTGCAACAGATTTTCCTTTACTATAGCTACCTGACTATTTGAGTTGCCTGCATACCACTTGGACTATTTAGTCTCTTTTGTATACCATCTTTGCTTGCACAACATAATCCCTCTTGATCATGGCCATCTCCCATTGCCTTCTCCAATTTTATGAATTCAAATAGGACTCAGTGATCTTGACCTGATTTATCTCTTCATCTAGATGGATATCTATCCCTTGAAGCATCTATAGTCATTTCAATGACACTCTCATTATCTTAAGTAAGGAGATTTGTTGAAATCTCCCCCTAAATTTTAGCATTGTCCGTAGAGACATTTCTAAACTTCAGTAGTATTGATGATCTATTTGGTGCAGGAGATTCTATGACACTAACTCTCTAGGCAAGACTTAAGCTTTCCCGCTTACCAGACTATACTAGCTTTCCCTTAGTGTTTGCCTTGATCTTGTACACCTTACTCTAAGTTATTATTTTTACTACCAAAGCTAGATTGTTTCTGATTGGTAGCCACTGACATGGATAGCCCTTGCTGTAGGTTCAGATTCTACTGAACCCTGAGCATACATTTCTCTTCTTGTTTCCTCAAAAGAGTCTAACAGCTTAGGATACCACTTGAAAAACATTTCAGGTTATCATTATATGCTCCTTCTTTGCTGCTCTCAGAAGAGCTACTTCTAGTGATTTCCTCAGTGATGAGAGCATCCTACTTGTTCTTCTCCTCACTATTCTACTGAAGTGGCAACAGTACTATGTCCCATCAGTTAGACATCTTTGGGCTTAGATGGCTAGATTCTATTGGTCTGATTATCCAGTCAGATTCCATGTTGGAACACCCTATTACTGATTTGGGTAAGGATCACTATGTCCATAGGATTGTGTCTTGACCTCTTAGTATAGATTTAAAGGTCAACTAGAATAGGTCTAAGACTTAGAACTTAGGTTTGAAAGCTTCCCCCAAGACCTCCTAATACAGATTAAAAGTGCAGAAAACAAAGGAAATTATCGTCGAGATCAGATCGACGAGGCGTCGAACTCAGTTCGACCATCTCTGAGCTCAGGTCGACGAAGTGTCGAACTCGGTTCGACGATCTCCGAGCTCAAATCGACGATTTCTATCTCAAGTCAAAATCCAGATCTCTGAGCTCAGATCGACGATAGTCGAGCATCGATCGACGATTTTCCTGAGAGATCGACGATTTCAGGATTTCAAATCAATTTGTTATGGAATTCAAATTTCTTCAATATCCAGCATTTAATGAAAAAGATTTTGTAGCCATTTCAATCAATCTGGAGCAAGTTTCAAGGAGACTAAAGGAGAATGTTTCTTAGGACTTTCCTCCAGAGACAATTATCAATTAAGGAAAGTCATTTATGACTGGCTAACGACTATCTAGAAGATTGGATTTCAATATATCATTTTAGAACAATATAGAGACACAGAACCAACAACCAAGAATAACATCTAAGAGACAGACACACACAAGAACTACGGGATTAAGATGTTAGAGTTCTTACAGAACACAAGGAATAAAACAGAGAAGGAGATCAACACACAGAGAAGAATTCCTTTTATTCTTTCAGACCTCCTCTCTGATTCAAGCTTTCCATGCTTCATCAATCAAGACTCCAGACACAACATATTTCAGCCTTTGTTGAAATCTTAATTTGCTGGAGATCTCATCTTACTGAAGGCCTATCACCCTGTGCAAAGCTTCTTCTCCTGACCTACTGCTAATCTCAGGGGGTGCTTTGACATCATCAATCCACTAGTCTTCTCTTTGACTGTTGACAGAGAAGAACATCTTCACTCCTTTTATTTTCTCTTGCTGTAAAAGGGTTATTCAAAACTCCCTTTAAAAGTTTTGTGTTTGGTTCCTGAGACCTTGTCAAAACTCAGTGGTGGCAAGACACTTGATCAAAAAATCTGGTTTGGTTTTTGAGCACCTTATCAAAAGCTCATTGGTTCCCAGGACACCTGATCAACTCATCTAGTAGTGGATTCCTACCTAGGGTGGTAGAAGAGTGGATGTACCCAGGTTGATTGGGGAACCACTATAGCTCCTTGTGTCATCTGGTTGTTTGTGTTTTATTTACTGTGTGCTGTGAAATAGTTTCTTGCTTTACTTTATTTTGTTTAATGTTAGCACAATACACGATAAATAAATTAAGTCTTCCACTGCCAATTAGTTTTTAATTTGCAAAATTATTTTAAAAATACTATATTCACCCCCCTCTAGAGTAAAGGTAGATCTTACCCTCACTTTCAATTGGTATCAGAACCAGGTTGGTTGTTTTTACAGGCTAACACCTAAACCAAAAGATCTCTGATAAGATCAACCTTTAATAGAGGGTTGCTATTTCTGTTATATTTATTTTAATATAAATCCATGGTACAGAACAAAGACTATGCAAGCACCAGAACTCCAGTGTGCAATCTTTCCAAGTTTGCACTTTGGAAGGCAAGGATTAAATTATACATGAATTCTATTGATGAGGATATCTTTAATTCTGTTTTGACAGTGTGTCCAAGACCTCCAGAAACTATAAGTATAAGTGCTTTTCCACACCCTTCAGGAATAGATGCAGACATCAAGAAGTCGAAAGTTGCTGATGCAAAGGCAATGAATATATTGGCTCAGACAATGTCTGATTATATATTTTAGAAAGTAGCTGAATGCAACTCAGCAAAGGAAATCTGGGACAAACTATCTGAACTTGTGTCAGGATCTGCTGATGAGAGAAAGGACAGAAGATTTCATCTCATAAACCAATATGAGAACTTCAAGAAGGGAGAAACTGAGTCAGTAGCTGAAATGTATAATAAACTCAGTCGGATTGTCAGTGAATTAAAAACTTTGGACAAGGAGATCTCACTGACTGAACTAAATGATAAGATCCTAATGTGCTTCCCCAGCACTTGGGACTCAAGGATATGGCCAATCAAGGATTCCAGGAGCTTTAATGAGATCACCACTGAAGCTCTATTGGTAAAGCTCAAGTCTTATGAGCTGCTCATCAAAAATAGAGAGGAAGTGTAAAAGACAGCTTCTCCAACAACAAGGAAGGATAAGACAATTACTTTTAAAGCTACATAAGAACAGCCTGAAGACAAGGTCACTGGCAATGAAGATCTAATGATCCTACTAGCCAAAAGATTCTACAAGATGGCTAGAAAAGACTTCAGGAAAAGGTCATCTAGAGGCCATGAAAAGCCAAGGTATGACAAATCCAGTAATAAAGAGATTATCTGTTTTGGATGTAGGAAACCAGGCCACATTGTGCCTGACTGTCTCGAGAACCAAATCAAGGACAAGAAAGATAATAGAGAAGGGAAAAGAGACAAAGACTCCAGGAGAAACAACTATGACAAATCCTCCTCTAGCAAGAACAAGCATACCAGGAAAGGATTTGTAGCTGAGACCTGGAGTGAGATTGAAGAAGAATCAGATACTTCATCAAGCTCAAGTGATGATGAAGATGATGCCCAAGAGAAGGACTTCTGCATGATGGCTATCAATGCCTCTCAACACAATTCAGATGCAGAACAAGAGTCAGGATCTGAATCTGAACCTGAAACTGAAGAAGATCAGGTAATAGATTCTTTTGATTTTGATTCAGAGTACTTTAAATTTGAGTTTAAGGCACTGTGTTTAGACCTACTCAAGTCGTAGAATGAGATTATCTCTCTCAGAAATCAACTGTCTAAACACAGCACTTTAAAATCTCAAACTCACTAAGGAGTTAGAATGCTGTAGGGAGCAGATAGCTTCACAGAAAAGTGAACTATCTCAGGCAAAGAAGTTTGAAGAATCCCTCAATGGGAGAAGCATCAGACTGATGGACATAACAAGCACAGTGAATTCAAGACTTAACAGTACACTGGGCTTGGGTGCTTCATCCAACAAACCTATAGTATTAATAACCCCAATCAAATTTATCTCAGATAAAGGAAAGGGAGTTCTAGAGTTAGCTAGGAATAATTCTGATATACCTAATAAAAATAAGGTTCAACGAAAAATGTCGAATAGAGCTCGACGATCTCTGAACGAAGCTCAGCGATCTCAAGCTGAATCATCGAACTCAGGTCGACGATCTCTGATCTCTGAACTCCGGAAAAGTCGATCTTCGAACGGAGCTCGACGATCTGACCCAAGATCGTCGAACTCAGATCAGAGATCGTCGAATAGGGCTCAAAGCTTTGAACAATCCTTTAAGGGTAAATCAAAATACAATTCTAGAGGTCCTACATCCCAAGGCTTCAACCCTTATGCTGAATAGATAGTACCTCCAAGAGATATCATCTTGAAGGCTATAAGAGTCAACCAGGGATGTCTTTTATTTCAGATTTTAAAGGTTATCAACCTAGCCTAAGGTAAACTGGGTCAAAAATAAATAAATTGTTATATATGCAGGTGAAGACCTATCCAACAATAAACTAGCAATGGTATCTGGATAGTGGGTGCTCAGAGCACATGATAGGAAGCAAGAATAATCTAACATCCTTCAAAGCCAAGCTTGGACCGAAGGTCATATTTGGAGACTCAAACTTTGGACAGACCAAGGGATATGGTGAAGTCCAGATAGGGTCAGTCACATTCAAGAAGGTTGCCTATGTGGAAGGACTGAAGCAAAACTTAATCAACATCAGTCAATTGTGTTATGAAGGCTTCCAAGTGATCTTCAACAAATCTTCATGCAAAATCAAATCAGAGGACAACATAACTGTGTTGACAGGTAAAAGGAAAGGTAACATCTATCTTGTATATTTTCAATCAACTAAGGTAGATATCTGTTTGTTCAATTCTGTTAGTAAACCAAATGAACTATGGCATAAGAGATTAGGATATGTAAACCTTAAAACTATTGCTAGGGTATCCAAGGACAACTTTGTTAGAGGACTATCTTCTGGCCCCTACAAGAAGGAAGGACTTTGCAGGGCTTGTCAATTAGGCAACCAAACTAAAAATAGTTTTAAGTCACTTAATAAGAGTGATTAACCAAGGATTTTGTATCGGTTACACATAAATCTTTTTGGAACCATTACAGTAAAAAGCCTAGGAGGGAAATCTTACACTTTAGTAGTTGTAGATGACTTCTCTAGATTCACATGGGTGTTCTTTCTCAGGAAGAAGTCTGATAACTTTAAGTGTTTGACAGAGTTTCTCAAATGCATACAGATTGAGTTCAATACTCACATTGCCCTGATCAGAAGTGATCATGGGACAGCGTTTGATTATCTTCTTATGCAAGAGTTCTGTCAGAGTGAAGGGATCAGATATACTTTCTCAGCTCTTAGAACTCCTCAACAAAATGGGGTAGCTGAAAGGAAAAATAGAACCCTTATTGAATCTGATACTACATTATTGACAGATGCTCACCTTCCTCTATCCTTTTAGGCAGAGGCAGTGAACACGTCAAACTATGTGTTGAATAGAAGTTTGATACATAAGCTGAAGGGCAAGACTCCCTATGAATTACTAAAAGGGAAGAAACCTAAAGTAGACTATTTCTAAATTTTGGTTGTATTTGTTACATACATAATAATGACAAGAAATATATAGCAAAATTTCAAGCCAAAGCTGATGAAGGAGTGTTTCTGGGATACTCCATGATCAGTAAAGCTTATAGGGTATATAACAAGTCATCTCTTAAAATTGAAGAATCTGTACATGTATCTTTTGATGAAACTAACATGTCATATAAGGAGAAGAATACTTCTACCATAGAACCTTTGCAGGTACATTCTCTCTCAGAGAATTTGAACAGGTTAAACATCATTGAAGAGGATACAACACCTTCACCTATCCAACAAAAAGGTGAAAGTGGTGAAGATGAAGAGGACACTCAACATCTTGGTGTGAACCACATTGAAGAGCCAGTTGTTGTTCTACAAGAGGAAACACAGGTTGGTGAACAATCAACACCCCCTGTTTATTTAGTAACATCAAGAGATCATCCAATCTCCCAAGTGATTGGAGACATCTCAGCTGGTGTGCAAACCATAAATCAGGTCAACCAAAATCTGATGCACACCTGCTTTCTTTCTCAAATTGAGCCTTAATCCATACAAGATGCAGAACAAGATCCACACTGGATCATTGCAATGCAAGAGGAGTTACATCAATTTGAAAGAAATAAGGTTTGGGATCTAGTGCCAAGGCCAAAGGATCATCCCATTGTTGGAACAAAATGGGTATTCAGGAACAAATTAGATGATCAAGGCATTATTGTAAGGAATAAGGCAAGGCTAGTTGCAAAAGGATACTCTCAAGAAGAAGGAATAGATTATGACCAGACCTTTGCACCAGTTGCAAGGTTAGAGGCCATAAGAATATTCCAAGCCTATGTAGCTCACAAGAGATTCAAAGTTTATCAAATGGATGTGAAGAGTGCTTTTCTAAATAGAGATATCAAGGAAGAAGTCTATGTCAGACAACCCCCAGGTTTTATCTCTCCTACTTATCCTGATTATTTTTTTAAATTGCATAAGACATTATATGGTCTCAAGCAAGCTCCTAGAGCATGGTATGAGACCTTAGCATGCTTTCTCTTGGAAAAAGATTTTATAAGGTGTAGAGTAGACCAAACTCTTTTCATTAGAACCCATAAGTCAAATATCCTACTAGTACAAATTTATGTAGATGACATTATCTTTGGATCTACTGATTCAAATTTGTGCAAAAGGTTCTCTAACCTAATGCATTCAAAATTTTAAATGAGTAGCATGGGTGAGCTTTCCTTCTTTCTAGGAGATCAAGTCAAACATCATGCTGATGGGATATTCATTTCTCAAACCAAGTATGCAAAAGAGTTGGTTAAGAAATTTGGTATGTCTGAAGCATCCTCTATGAAAACACCTATGCCTATTAATGCTGTATTAGATGCTGATGAACATGGGAAACCTGTTGATTAGACAACATATAGAGCAATGATTAGCTCTTTATTGTATCTTATAGCTAGTAGACCTGACATAATGTTTGCTACATGCATCTGTGCTAGATTCCAAGTAAGCCCTAGAGAGTTACATCTAACATTAGTAAAAAGGATTCTTAAGTATGTAAAAAGTTGTCCAAATCTAGGTCTCTGGTATCCAAAAGATTCAGGATTTGAATTAACTAGATATTCAGATGCTGATTATGCTGGATGTAGAGTAGATAGGAAAAGCACCATTAGAACTTGTCAGTTTCTTGGTGATAGACTTGTCTCCTAGTTTTGTAAGAAACAAACATCTGTGTCCACATCAACTGCTGAAGCTGAATACATGGCAGCAGGTAGTTGTTGCTCACATATATTGTGGATTCAAAATCAGCTCCTAGACTATGGTTACAACCTACATAAGTCAAAAATCTTTTGTGATAACACCAGTGCTATCTCTATAGCCCAAAATCCAGTCCTCCATAGTAGGACAAAATATATAGGGATTAGGCATCACTTCTTAAGAGATAATGTTGAAAAGAATAAAATTGAACTTCAATATATCCTAACTGATTTACAAAGAGGAGATATTTTCACCAAACCCTTGGATGAAAAGAAACACACATTCTTCCTGAATAAGTTAGGAATATTAGATGGAGGAAGTTTAAATTAAGATCCAAGATTTTAAAACTTTAAAAATTGACCAAAACTAGGCAAAAATTTTAATTTCTCTAGTGTCTATAGGTTCTTTCTAAACTCTGAACTGCGCTCGACATTTTTCCCAAAGATCGTCGAACGGAGATCGACGTTTTCATGGAATCGTCAAACGGAGCTCAGTGTTTTCCAAATAGTGCTAGGCTATCTCTTTCCGGTCAGAGATCGTCGAACGGAGCTCAACGCTCTCCAATATCGTCGAATGGAGATCGACGATGTTGAAGACCTTTCAGATTCCTTTAGAAGCCCAGATCGTGGAACTGAGTTCAACGATCTTTCCTTTTCAGCATCGAACCCTGATATAAAATCATTTTTTCGGCCGTCGTTCTCCTTTGCGCATTCATACTTTCTGCAGAGCTTTCTTTCCCTCCAAACCCTTCTACACTTGGTCTTGTTTGTTTGTTTTTGCAGGAAAAACATGGCCGTTTCAGTTGTTGTCTAAGCCGCGATGAAGTTTGATACCGGATTTGACATCGATATGGACTCGTTTGAAGACAGTGATCAAATTTTCAAGGACATTCTAGAACTTTTTAAGGAACAATAGTTGGTCACAATCATGACTTCAAGGATTAAGCTGGCTGCAGATGAAATCAAAGAATGGGTATACACAGCCCACAATATAGATCAAAATACTGTTGTCGGGACTATCTCGGGAACCCAGGTATCCCTCTCTCCCGCACTTTTGACAGAAGTTTTTCAACTGAGTACTGGACATGATACTGTTGAGTTGTCTGGAGAAGAATTTTCTGTTATGTTAGATAGAATGGGACATAATGCAGCAAACCCTAACAAGTTGCTTAAGAAAAATCTTTCAGTAGAATACAGATTTTTTGCTGATGTAGTGGGCAAAGTTCTTTTAGCAAAACATTCTGCCCATGATACTATCTTTAGGTATCAGTTCTGTTTAATGGTTGCTATAGTTGATAAGAAACATCTTAACTGGGGAGAAATCTCCTTTGACTTGATTAAGAAGAAAATAAATAAGAATTTTGTTAACTTTGGGAGAATAGTAGACTTGTTTTTAAACAATAGATGCCCCCAACTGCTAGTGTCAAATGGCATGCACATAAATGCTTCCAAGAGACTCTCTTGTGCTCTCTTTGGAAAATGGGATAGGGAGATTGCCAAACCCAGCAGGGGTCCTGCAGCTAACTCTACTTCAGGTACAAGGACTGTTTCAATCACTTCCCCTCATGCAACTGCCCCACTAGAAGATTTGCCTGCTTCCTCCTCCTCTTCTCCACCATCTCCACCTCTAGTTTTCTCAACCATCCCTACATCCCTTATCATAGTTTCCTCAACCATCTCAACCATTTCAGCATCCCCCATCTCAATTTCATCTCCAACAATCTCTTCACCACCTCCAGCCACTCTTCAAGAACTATTTCATCCTCTATATTTCTATCCCCCTCTAGACCTTGACTCATCCATACATATTCCATCATTCAACCTCTTAGATGATTCCTATATGGATGATTCTCATTCATCTCCTCAAGAGCTTTCATCCTCGTCCACCTCCTACCAACAACTACTTCAGGATATCCTAGCTCAACCCTCATTCACCCCATCCATAACCACAGTCACTTCATCCATCACCATCCCAGTTACATCCATCTCCACCATCCCTATATCTGAACCATCCATACCTCTTCCATCAACATCAACTCTCCACATTTCTGTAGCTCCACCAAAAACATCAACTTCTATAACTTTCCTCTATACCTCTACTCAATCCTCCCTTGAGCAAGTAAATGTTCCTGCTCTTATAGATAAGCTATATGAGATGTTAGCTCCCAGGCTTACACTCCTGCTGGAAGCCTCCTTGGCTCCTCTTCTAAAATCCATCCAAGATTTATCTACAAGGCTCTCTTCTTCCCATCTTCCTCAGGAAATCCCTTCTTTCGGGTGCCTAGATCACGTTTCCACTAAATCCAGGCAGGGGGAGATGCCCAATGAAGTAGTCATGCTTCCTGCTGAAGATTCAGACTTCATGCAAAGTTCAGAAGGAGTGCCAGATATTCCAGCTCCAGCTCTAGTTCCATCTTTCAGTATAGTTGACCTCAGGTCAGTGCTTTCAGATTTTGATGCTCTACATAGCAGATATCTTCCAGCACAAGATACTGAAGATCTTACTAAGGCCATTGTGCTTGTTTCTCACTGTGATCCCAACTTAATATTATCATATATCAATTCAATCAAGGCTGTGGAAATTACTGCTGCTGATGTTTGTATTGATACTGCTGATAATGATATGATAATCACAGAGGCTAGTGTTTCAGAGTCTGATGATATTAATTCAAAGCCTGCTGTTATTGCTTCAGATGCTGATGTTGTTGTTTCTGTTATTGCTGCTACTGTTGTTATTGTTTCTACTTCTGCTCCTGCTGTCAGTATTCCTGCTCCTGCTACTGTTTCTTCTCCTGCTCCTACTGCTCCTTCTAAAGCTACACAGGAATACATAAAGAGGATTGATGATCTGTATGACAATCCCCAGAGTTCTGAAATTGATGAATACAGGACTGATTCTGATGATTCCTCTGCAACCATTACAAGGAAGATGAAAGCTAGAAGTAAAGCTATGAGGAAGGTTCTTGCAGAGAAAGCCACTTCTGATAATGACATTCCTTACTATATATTGCATGATTGTCCAATAACAGAACCCTGGATGCAATACTCTAGAAATCAGCTGAAGGCAATGAAAAAGAAAAAGAGATGCAAGGAAAGATCTCTTCTATTTCTTCCTCCTCCTCCTCCTTCTCCTGGTGTAGGATCCAGTGTTGATTCAACCTCAATTATCTCTACTCAAAGATCTGGCCAGTCTCATGTTCAAGCAAGAGGTTCTCAGTCAAGAAGTTACAGCTCTAGGGGAAATCAATCCAGAGGAAGTTAACAAAGAGGTAATCAGAGAGATCAGCAAGTATATTCCAGAGGACAATCCAGATACATACCATATGAAAGGAAAAGACCAGCTGATTAAAGTGAAACTTCTACTGGTCCATTCCCTTATAAGCTCAAAGAAAGTGTTCCCTAAAAAGTTCCTCCTTCTGACACTATTAACAAATATGAACCTCCTGTACCTTATGAAAATCCAGAGAACAACCCAGTCTCTTGGACAGCAAGAATGAAGGAGTTAGCTGCATTAGATCAGATAAGGAAAGCCAGAGAACAAGGAAAAGACACTTCCAATATTTCAACATTGTCTGAATAGAGAAAGAAAGAGATTGATTGATATTCTTCCAAAAAATTCTTTGATCAAGAAAAATACGTGGAATTGCACCCAGAGGCAGTTATCCCTAGAGCCAAATCTCAAACTATCCTTGGTGCTGCTGATGACAGAAGATCTAAGAGAGAAGCTTAAAACCACAACAAGGAAATCCTTTTCAAAAATGGCAAGGAAAAGGACTGATAGTGTAAGACTAAACTATATATATCTCTCTCTGAACAATCTGTGTGATTATTCATATGCTTCTGCAATGCTGTTATTAAAACTTCTGTAATGTTGTATTTGTTTCTGCTTGTATGCTTTTTAATTCCTAAATCATGTAAATAGTAATCCTAACTCAGATAGGGAAAGATTGTTGGAACACCCTATTACTGATTTGGGTAAGGATCACTATGTCCATTGGATTGTGTCTTGACCTCTTTGTATAGATTTAAAGGTCAACTAGAATAGGTCTAAGGATTAGAACTTAGGTTTGAAAGCTGCCCCCAAGACCTCCTAGTAAAGATTACAAGTGCAGAAGACAAAGGCAATTATCGTCGAGCTCAGATCGACGAGGCATCGAACTCAGTTCGACCATCTCTGACCTCAGGTCGACGAGGCGTCGAACTCGGTTCGACGATCTACGAGCTCAGATCGACTATTTCTGTCTCAAGTCAAAATCCAGATCTCTGAGCTCAGATCGACGATAGTCGAGATCAGATTGACGATTTTCCTGAGAGATCGACGATTTCAAGATTTCAAATCAGTTTGTTATGGAATTCAAATATCTTCAATCTCCAGGATTTAATGCAAAAGATTTTGTAGCCGTTTCAATCAATCTTGAGCGAGTTTCAAGGAGACTAAAGGAGAGTGTTTCTTAGGACTTTCCTCCAGAGATAGTTATCAATTAAGGAAAGTCATTTATGACTGGCTAACGGATATCTAGAAGATTGGATTTCAATATATCATTTAAGAACAATATAGAGACATAGAACCAACAACCAAGAATAATAACTAAGAGACAGATACACACAAGAACTACATGATTACAGTGTTAGAGTTCTTACAGAACACAAGGAATAGAACAGAGAAGGAGATCAACACACAGAGAAGAATTCCTTCTATTCTTTTAGACCTCCTCTCTGATTCAAGCTTTCCAGGCTTCATCAATCAAGACTCCAGACACAATATATTTCAGCCTTTGTTGAAATCATCATTTGCTGGAGATCTCATCTTACTGAAGGCCTATCACCCTGTGCAAAGCTTCTTCTCCTTACCTACTGCTAATCTCAGGGGGAGATTTGACATCATCAATCCACTAGTCTTCTCTTTGATTATTGACAAAGAAGAACATCTTCACTCCATTTATTTTCTCTTGCTGTAAAAGGGTTATTCAAAACTCCCTTCAAAAGTTTTGTGTTTTGTTCCTGATACCTTGTCAAAACTAAGTGGTGGCAAGACACCTGATCAAAAAATCTAGTTTGGTTTTTGAGCACATTATCAAAAGCTCATTGGTGCCCAGGACACCTGATCAACTCATCCTGCAGTGGATTCCTACCTAGGGTGGCAGAAGAGTGGATGTACCCTGGTTGATTGGGGAACCACTATAGATCCTGGTGTCATCTAGTTTTTTGTGTTTTATTTGTTGTGTGTTGTGAATTAGTTTCTTGCTTTACTTTATTTTGTTTACTGTGAGCACAATACACTATAAATAAATTAAGTCTTCCACTTCCAATTAGTTTTTAATTTGCAAAATTATTTTAAAAATACTCTATTCACCCCCCTCTAGAGTAAATGTAGATCTTACCCTCACTTTCATGCCACTTGAAGGATTTTACCCAACATATATGTATTTTATCCTCTTTTAGGAATGCACCCAACATCACACCATCCTCTTCCTTTTAGGTAGTAGGAGGAACTTGATGGTGAAGTTATCTTTCTTCAACTTCTCAACTGAAGATCTTAAGTGCATTTCTCACCGGAGTATGATCCTCAAGCTAGCACCTTGTTCTAGTCTAATTAATGGAGCAATCTCTATCCAAATACCACATGGGGGTACGGGAACTTGGACTATCCTGCAAAATACAGTTTATCTTACCTTAGGACCCCAATAATTATTGGGCCCTAGGTTCTTATTAGCATAAAAATGCACATGCCTTCCTGCGGATTTTCTAACAGGAAGACTAACACTAGCTCTATCATAAAGACTTACCCTTGCCCTTGGCATACTAGGGTTATGCAAATAATCTATGGCAATGTGGCCCACTTTGCCGCAATAACAAAAATTATGTATCTTATATCTCCTCTTCTGAAGAGTCTTTGAAGAGTGCAAGCCATAACTAGCTGTTTGTTTAGAGGGGAGTGTTGTAGCCTTCTTCTTGTTTCTCTCAGCAAGAATTTGACTAAAGGTGAGTCTGCTAGTAGAAGTACTTTGATTACTCTCAGTTTTATTAACAACAATCTTCTTTGTAGTTGACATATTATTAATGGCCTTAGAGCTAGCCTAGTAGCCCCACTGAATGACTTACCCTTAGTCTAGGTTATTGCTGGAAGATCCTGAGAATAGGCCACTGCCTTCTCCTTGAGTGTAGGGGCTGAATCACAAAATACAAAAGGTCCATGATGGGCCTGAGGCACTAACAAGGAGTCTTACCTTTCCCATTCATTCTTCCATTGCAAGGTACACTTGTACTCTAACAGGGAGAATTCCCATTCTTCTAATGACCAAACATGCAGTCTTGGTCATACCTATTAGAAGTGAGGATTACCTTATGAAAGGTGGCCTGAGGCACTACATGATCCTTACCTTTCCCTTGGGAATGGCCAACACTAGAATTCGACTTAGACCCTAAGCCTCTCTCATCTTTTTGAGTGGTAAAGGAGTTAATCAGTGGCAACACAATTTTGGGCTTATTAAGTCAACAACAATCTTTCTCTTCTTTAGGAGCTTCTCTTCACGATCGAAGATGATCTTGTTCTTCTGGCTTATGGTCTCAATTTGGATTATTGAGATGACCTTTAGTTGGCTGACTTCCCTCACTTTCTGATCCAGTAAGGATGGTGTCTCAGACTGCTGGATAGCAGCTAGATGTAGAGATATAATCTCCTCAGCCTGCATCTTGGCCAACTTACTACTTCTTCTCAAAGCATCCAAAGTTTCACCATACTTGTCAATCAATTGATTGACATCTACCTCAGGCTCATAGTCATCTTCATCTCCTGATGAGGATGCATCAGAATCTAGACTGGTCTAATAATCTGAACAATAAGAAGAACTAGATAGAGAACGTACCTTTTCTGGACTAGGCTGATCCTGGAAGGATTCTTTCTCTGTCATGGCTATTAGCCCATAACAACTGTAGTAATCTACTTCATCATACTCCACCTCTGAATCACTATCTAAATATGATAGAGGGGCCCTGATCTCTATTCCTGCATCTGGATAGACACCATCTGATGAACTGATGACATCTTCTTCCTTGTCATCCTCCTCTTTGCCTTCCATGTACACAATCAAAGTGTCCCACATTTCTTTGGAAGTCATGCAGTCAACCAAGTTCTGGAAGGTTGAGTCATCCATTGCATTTATAATGAAGTTTTGTGCCCTCTATTCAAAGGTAGCGACGATGATTTCATATTCAGTCATTTCAGCATAACTCTTTGGAATCTAGACTTCTACATCTAAGACAGATACCTTCATAGGGATGAAAGGTCCTTCTTGAACTGTTACAAAGATCCTAGGATCAAAGGCTTCTATGATCTGCTTGATCCTCTCTTTCCAGGTACCAAAGTTCTCCTTGCTGCAAACTTGAAGTTCCATTGAGCTCCACACCTTATGGTTCACACTTAAACCCATAATTACAAACCTTTTTGCTATCCTTGGAGATCACTCAGACTGTTTAGTTCTTTTGAGCAACCTCCCTCTGATACCACATGAAAGTCTTTAGTTTCAAGGATATTTAAATCACATTGGGGGTGTGAATAGGTTTCTTAGTCTCTTGTGACTATCTTTAATTTTTTTAAGCGCTTTGTGAGTTGGTAGTTTTCTGCTTTCAATACACAAACAACCTGCAATAAAGAAACAACACAAAGAGTACACAAAGAATATATAGTGTTCCCCAGATTATGGGAACGTCCACTTTCCCTCCCACCTTTCTAACAGCTTGTTAGATAAGACACTTCTCCAATATTGGCTCCTAAGAGCATACAACACGATCCCGCAGGACCACTAAGTCTCTTCCATGACTTACAGCTCAGGCACAAGGCCTTACAACTCAGTGATCCAAAGATCACCTACCTCAGTCCCAAAGGCCGTACAACTTAGGCTAGGAGGACAACCCTACCTTAGAGAGAATGACTCTCCTATAGTTCAGGCACAAAGGCCCTACCTTAGATCCAAAAGATCCTACAACTCAGGCACAAGTGCCCTACAACTCAGATAGAATGACTCTCCAACCTCAGGCTCAAAAGCCCTACCTCAGATCCAAACTAGATCCTTCCCTCAGGCTAAAGCCCTACCTTAAGCACAAAGGCCCTACCTCAGATCTACAACTGGATCCTACTCTTAAGCAAATCTGCCCTACAACCTAGATCCAAAAGGATCCTACAGAGTGGAATTGGGTTGTTGAGTTGATTTGACACAACAGAAATTTCTCTAAGCTAACCTTCCTGGACTTAGATAAACTCAGCCAAACTTTGACTCCAGGAATATATTCCCTGAGTCTACTACTTCCTGAACTGAGAAATACTCAACCCTATCTTCATCTTAGCAACAAAAGAAAAACTTCAATAAGCAGATGCTTATACTGGAAGTAACCTGCAGAACCCTGCTCCGCTTCCTTTTTCCTTCCTTGACTGAACCAGAAGCTTAGTCCTAACTTCTTCTTCACATCCTCCAGAAAATGTTCTTCAGAACTATACAGCTGGAACTGTGAAGTGACTGTAGATAAGGTTATCCTTTGCTGCACCTTCTCTCTCAAAGAATTACTCTCAACTGTTGTTGATGGTGGACATAACAACAACTAACTTTGATTATCTTCCAAATACTGCAGCTAGGGTAACAACCGGTTGTTTCAGTTTACTCAGTGAATTTCTCTGATCTTGTTATTGAATGTGTTGCTCTCAACAACTATCTCTTAATGGATTTCAGATCAGCTGCAGCATGGCTCAAGCCTTGTCTGCTTCTACTTCCTCAGAGAATATCTCTGATCTTGCTGGTGAAGGCAGATGAAATTCCATTTCTAAATATTCTTCACACACCTAACCTTGACTGGAGAAATTAGTTATCTCTGCTTCCTCTTCTTCCTCAAAAAGTAAACTTTGTGATCTTGCTTGTGCAGGTGAGAATGACAGCAACTATCTCTTTGAACTCTTAGATCTGAAGTAGTAACTTCTTCTTCAAGGCTCTTCAATAATGGCCGAGGGAGAATATGAAGTCCAGAGCTTTTTCCAAATGTTGATTTCTTCATTCTGAACTCAGCTTTTTTTATTCCACCGATCAACGAATATTTTGACTAGTGGGCCCCATTGAATTTGACAGTTGCACTTTAACTTTGGAAGCCAAAAGTCGTACTGTAGGCCAACATCACCGTTTGTCGCGTATTATTGCCATCGTTTTGGTATTTTGCATTGAGTGAGCTTGCATCACTCAATGTCTGTGGACTTAAACCACATCTTTGCCTCTAGCATTGAGTGGGCTTGCTTCACTCAACGCCTGTGGACTTAACCACATCTCTTTGCTTCTAGAGTTGAGTGAGCTATCCTTACTCAACGCCTGTGGACTTGGATAGATTGTCTTTCCACATGCCTACCTTATGACCACCTATAACCATCACTTAGACAACATGTCTAACCTTATTCCAAAGAACATCATGCATATGATTAGCTTAACCAACATCAAATATAACTATGATCTTAGTGTTGATGATGATGCCTCTTCAAATCAAGTCTAGGGAACATTGAGCGCAATATTACGAACAATTAGTTTGTGGGCAAACTATGCAGCGGAAGTAATGGTGTGCCCATGTGTAAAAAGTCACTGAAAACAGTCCATTTAAAATAATGAGCTAGGCAACCCAATTAGGACACCACTTTAGTTTGACTAACAAAGATGATTTCGTGGCATATCCAAGTCTAAAATTGACCTCAGATATAAATTGGTTTAGGTACGAGGATACCCAAATTTACCAAGGGAAGAATTTGACGCAAGAGTCACTGCTTAAGGCTTAAACTCCATTGTCCCTACTCTACCTATCGAGTGATATTATGACTTCTCATCCAAGCTAATAGGGCCGCCTCAAGGAGAATTGGTGTATATAACCTTTTAGTGTAATAGAAGTGTACTTGTAAGCTTAACCCTCGTACTGATGACTTGATTATGTGGAAAGAACCACCGTGAAAAATACCAAGGGTGGAATAAGAATTCAAGTTTCAGAAGAGACCCATTTTGGTCTGGTCACATGTTGACCTTGAGAATATTGTCATAAATAGTAACCTTATGGGTCTAAGGTATATAACAAATCAATAAGTATCAAGGTGGAAATCCAAGTCTATGACTTTTAGCCCTAAGGATTGAGGCATATATAGGATGATTGCACGATGGATATTAAATAAATTTAGGCCAAAATGTAGGGGGGACTTATCCTTTTGTTTATTGGGCTAAATTGATAATGACTTGGATTTCCCTAGATCTTGTTTAGAAAACATTGTGTCGCAAATATAGTGATCTTGAAGAATTTGTATTTGAACATTACCTAGATGAAAATTGAGACTTGTGTACATATAATTGGTAAGATGATCAACCCTCCCTAGAAGTTTGGGATATATGGAGAGGGTTGCCTACTTGGATAAATTACAACTCTAGAATAAGGAAAGTCATCATGAGTCATTAGAAACATTCTCGGGATTGTGAATCAAATGATTACTTGGCACAACTTAAAGAGAGATCGTAATTTCATCGATGAATAATGATATGCGATATCCAAAGAACAAAATAGGTTGGGTACAATCCATAGAATTCTAACATCTGGCTTTCCGAAAAAACTAAAATCAAAGCAGTTTCGACGACACAAAAACTCTATGTATAACTAAAGGAGTGTGTTACCTCAACAAAACATGTTCCTAGATGCTCTAATGTAATACCCCAAATTCTAATTTGGAGTTCAGGCTGGGTGACACGGCCTGGGACTCGGGCGTGTCCAGCTCTGGGTACTCGAGTGGGTCGAGTAGTACTTGAGTGGGGCTCGAGTGTGTCTCGAGTGAGGCACACGGCCTGGGACATGGGCGTGTCCCAGGGCGTGTCCTTCACTATGTTTGTAGAGTTCTCGACGAAAGTGCAGTCGACGATCGTTGAGAGGCGACATGGCCAAGGACATGGGCGTGTCCCAGGCCTTGTCATGCTCGGGGTTGTAACCGGGCTGTGTCGAGTGTGGCACATGGCCTGTGACACAGGCGTGTCACAGGGGCGTTTTGGGCACATGACCAAGGACACGGGCGTGTGCCTTAGCTGTGTCCTTTTCAGGAGTGTTGATCCTGTATTGATTGAGGGACACGTCCCTCAACACGGGCATGTACCTCATGACACGGGCGTGTCAGGAGTTGACACGGGTGTGTCTAAGCACGTATCCTGGTCTAGATAAAGCTGGTTCCTTAACCGCTTAGGGAACACAGCCTGTGTCAGCCCAAAAATAGATATTTGAGAGCAGATCGAGGCCGTTCATTTCCTTTTATTTAGATCTTGTGGTCCAAGCTCCTTCCTGCTATTATAAAGCCGAGAATTAAGAAGTATTTCTTATTCAAGATTTGGCCATTCTCTTTCTAAAGAGAAGAGAGAGAGGAGAGCTAGGAGGAGGAGAAGGGAGAAGGATTCTGACCGCCGGTGGACCTACAGTAATCCGACTCGAGATCTGAGGCTAGCGTTAGTGAGGCAAAGCCGTCACGGTGATTTCCATCCGGCTAGTTCTCAATGGCTCTGAAGCGATCGTCAAGGATAATGATCTCCCTCTTTGACAGGTGAAGTCCTCCTTTATGCATATGCATGGAATCCTCCACCAAGAGGTGGAAAGCATAAGAGATTCTAGTGGGTTGATAGTTGATATCCCCGGTCGAGTCTGCATCTAGATTCGGAAATGAGTACTACGGAATTGGCATGCTGTGTGAAACCCATCTGGACGGTTTGTCTGGATTGGTGATGTTTATATTGCGAACCAGAGAAGACTCCGTGGATGTAACGAGTAGGTTGCAGAGGTTGTGAGGATGCTTGTGAGCTCCTTGTATTGTACGCTCTACATAAGCTGAATGCGTTGTGGCTGTGATAGCCAGATTATGTGATTGGTTGAGCGGTGTGCTCCCAAGATTTTGTGTGGTAATGGAGTTGTGAACTACTGTGAGAGAGCTATGAGCTCTGATGGTTGTGTGGATAGGAAAGGGAAAGCCGACCCGCATCAAGATCTGCACAATTGATGAGTTGGGCAACGGGAAAAGACTGACTTGTACCTTCGTTATGTCCGTCCGAGAGAAGGCTGGAATAGCTGCGTCGGAGTGCATAACGAGAGGTCGATTAGAAGACCAGAATGGCTCGTCGATCTAAAATTCTCAAGTGTTTCCGTGAGGTTACCACTTATGAATGGGATGGGTGAAAGGGTCTCCAATCTGCACACTGTAGTAGACTAATGCTCCATCGCCAACAAGATAAGAACCTCTGATCGGTGGTGGGACCCAGGGAAATCCGGTACACCGTAACCGTGCCATGAGTGCACGGAGCGTATGGCACGAAGGCCGGCGTGGGTGATGTTGTTGTTCCTGAGTGCACTTATTGTGATATATATTGTGATTGCCATGCATGCAGGGAAGGAACCAATGCACCGGGTAAGGGGTTGGGTCGTTATAATTGGTCAGCTGAATGCTGATCGTTGTTTTGTTTATCACCCGTGGGGTGGACGTCCATATGCAGGTGTTGCGGGCTGAACTGGATTGAGCGGGCTGAAGCCCTTGCTGCTACTGCTGCTGCTTGTAGGCCCTTGTAGGCCGTGCGAAGCTTTGGATTTCATATGTTGCCGGCCTGCGTGCTGATGTATGAAATCATATTTTGTAAAGAGAAATATGTAAGGCCTTAAGGCCATGAGCGGTGTGTGCTTGTATACATTCCTGGTGTTATATATATATGTGGTATTTATATATTAGTGAACATTCCTTGGTTGAGTTATTGCAAATAATAAGCTTCCGCTAGAATGCTCTAGGTTAGGGTGTGATAGTATTTTGGTATTAACCTGTGACCTCGCTGTCTGTTTGTGGCATATAGTGTGTGGCCCTGGCCGGACCTTCTATTATATGTTATTTAAAGGGTGGAGTCGTTACATTTTGGTATCAGAGGGAGGTTTTGGTAGGGATCACATAATTGAACTCAAGAATGTCCACTAGGAATATGAGCATGTATATTCGGCATGTTTGTCATCTTTATTTGGAGGTTACTGATATCTTGTTCACGTATAGGTGATAAGGAGTGGAGATGGGCAGTCTGAACCCCATCGTTTGGATGAGAGTGCGACACCAGCTGAGGTGCCCACAACTCCCCCTTCTGCGGAAACCATACGCTTAGTTGCGGAGGTGATATTTTCCATGTTTCAAGCACAACCTATTGGGCAGACAAGGCCTACATTGGAGCAACTATAGGTTGGTGCGAGACAAGAGCGTGTGGAGGTTCTACTTGATGCGAAAGAAGTTGACGAGCAACTGAAGAGGTTTATGGATTTTCATCTACCTACATTTGTCGGGGCGAATTCCCCAATGCAGGCAGAGGATTGGCTCTCAAGAGTGAAGAGGATCCTGGAAGCGATCAGGATTGATTAAGGGCAGAAAGTTACGTTAGCCACTTTCCTACTTGAAGGAGAGGTGAGACTTTGGTGGGATGAGGTCGAGTTGCACCAGTTGGTAGGCAGAGGCTTGGGAGAGATTTCGATGGAGGAATTCTCCAGATTTTTTGGGCAAAGTATTTCCCAGTAGCGCTGCGAATTGCAATGGAGAATGAGTTTCAACATCTGGTGTAGGGTGACCGAACTGTAGATGATTACCTGCATGAATTTACCAGGCTGGGGCGCTATGCGGGGTCTACTTTTGCGGAATAAGCGCGGAAGACGAATAAGTTCTATGAGGGGCTCCGAGATAAGCTGAGGTTGGCGCTCCCGAGTTCGGTGAACCAAGGCTTCCAAGCATTTATAGATATAGCCTGTGCGCTGGAGAAGGACTTGAAACGGGTGCAAGACAAGAAGAACTTGGCGGCGAAAAAGTTGGAGTTTAATGTTCCACAGTCGGAATATTCGGAGTTTAGGAAACGGGATAAGAAGAGGTTCAGGTCTGTTGAACAAACTTCTTCGGATGTTGCTTCAGGAGCAACGTATGGAAAAAGACGTGTTGAGCCACATACATGTTTCACATGTGGGAAGCAGGGGCATCTCGCCCGTGATTGTTGGAGTGGCCCTCCAAGGGGTGAGAGAAAGACCGGTGTGACATATGAAGAAAAGGGCAAAGCCGTGGCAGAATCATTTTCATCGCGGGCGCAACCTCAAATAGACACTCTTGAGTTATAGGAACCACAAAGCTCAAATCGTGAAGAGCAACATAATCGCGTGCATAATTTGGAGTTTCAGGAGACTGTAAAACGGATTATGAGGGACGCGGACAAGCGAAAATAAAGTAAAGGGTGCACTTTACATTCGTTGTGATGTACGATGTACATATTGTATGTATGTGTGTTTGTTAAAAACACTTGTGTTTGTGCAATGATGTGGGGAGAGACAAGCTACGACTTCTGAGCTCTAAACCCGAATCGTTTTGTTTATATTGCAACAGAGTTATTATGTTGGTGTCTATGTTGCGCTAAATTTCAGGATGAAATTTCTATAAGGAGGGGAGGATTGTAACACCCTAAATTCCAATTTGGAGTTCAGGCTGGGTGACACGGCCTAGGAAACGGGCGTGTCCCAGGGCGTGTCCTGTAATGCCCCTAAACTTAAAATTGAAACGGGCGGTGTTCGAACCAAGTTTGGGACTTGGTAGGGTGAACACGGCCTATGACACGAGCGTGTCACATGGTCGTGTTTTGCTCGGGTCGTTGAGTTGAGGTCGACGAGCGTTGAGTGCTCGAACACGGCCTGGGACAAGGGCGTGTCCCAGGGCATGTCAGGCACACGGCATGTGACACGGGCGTGTCACATGGCCGTGTACTCCTATGGAAGTTTGGTCCGGTGTCAACTTGGGACACGGCCTAGAACACGGGCGTGTACTGTATGACACAGGCGTGTCAGATTCGGCACGGGAGTGTGGCCACCCGTGTCCACCAAGAATCGTGACGGTTGGCGTGGCAGTTATTCGTGACACGCCACTGATCACGGGCGTGTCGATGACCCGACAAGGGCGTGTTAGGTTGGGATACGGGCGCGTCCTAACCCGTGTGCTTTTCTGTACTCAATAATCGTGTGTACATCGAGGCACACGGCCTTGTTCAAAGCCGTGTTTGGCCCAGAATTAATGGATTTTAGGAAAATCTTAGCCGTTCATTTTCTTAAAACAAGATCTGATGGCCCATATGAGTTCCTTCTTTCTTAAGTCTTAGAATAGAGGATTAATTCCTCATTTCCTCTTAAGTTTTCTCTTTCTAAGAAGTTAGAGAGAGGAGAGAGCAAGGAAGAGGGAAGGGGAGGAATCCGGCCGCCGGCGAAGCTTCAGAGCACGAACTTGAGAATCGAGACAAGATCCGTGGGGAGAATTCCCTTGCGAAGCCTTTCATTCGGCTAGTTCTTTATGGCGCCAAAGCAGACTTCAAGGGTAACGATTCTCAACATGAGCATGTGAAGCTCTTCTTCCTTTGCATGGGAAAACCCTCTCCCGCGAGTGTGCGATGTTCCTTGGGGTAGATATGTAAAGTCCCCCTTGTTTAGAGTCCGGAATCGTAGTACGGACATATGCATGTTGTGTGAAGCCTACCCGGACGTGTTTGTTTGGATCGGTGATGTTGCATTGCATGAGTAGCTGGAGAAGACTCCGTGCCTTTGATTGTTTTCAGGTTTCTACGCGGTAGATTGCAGTAGGGATCCTTGGGGATTAACTCCAAGCCGCACCCGGAAAACTGTGCGGAAACGTAATTCTGCTAACTTGGCGGCTGGGGAGCTATGCTTGAACATAACTGGGCTATGTATTGTTTGGTAATGAATTAGGATCCGGGTGAAGCTTGGCCCACGCGTACGTCTTAAAGTGACTAGGCAGAGTGAGCAACGGGCAGGTGGAAACAGAACTGGGCTTTGCGGTTTGGTGCTAGAGGCCCTAAAGTGGAACTGGCCATTGGCATAGTCGGGAGTCTTGGACTATGGTAGGAAAGACTCAAAAATGCTCATAATGGTTGTCGTCCCGTGGATGGTTGTGAAGCTACAGAATTGACCGGATTCACCGAGAATGTGCCCTGAGTGCACGGGGTGTTTGGCCGAGCGAGCCTACACCTGTGGCGAATTATACTTATGCACTTAATTGTTTAGCTGGGCTAATGAAATGTAGAGAAGGAGCACCTCCATCCCGAGTAAGGGGCAGGTTCGTTATAATTTTGTCAACCTTAGCTGACCATTGCTTTGTTTTCCACCATGCGGTGGAATGTTGATTGCAGGCGCTGCGGAACCAAGCGCCAAATAGCGGGCTGAAGCCCAAGTTGCTGAGCTGGCCCTCGAAGGCCAAAGCGAACTGTTGTTTTACTTTTGTCATGTGTGGCCGGCCTGTGAGCCGATGTATGTAAAACATTATATTGTCAAGTGAACATTTGTAAGGCCATAAGGCTAATTACTCTTTTGTGTATTTGATGTACTTCATTCATGTGGTGTATAGTGGACATTCATGTCGTTGTTGTGCAAATTTTTGGTTCTCTTAAACTGTTTAAAAGCTTCCGCTAGAATGCTCTGTGTTAGGGCGAGTAGTTGAGTTTTTGGTATTATTCTGTAACCCTTCCGACTGTCCGTGGTATATGGCGTCGGGTTCCAGCTGGACCTTCTGTTATATGTCATACGACGGATGGGGGTGTTACAATTTGGTATCAGAATAGGGTGTCGGTCGTCTTTATTTGAATTCGTGGGTGAATTCTTTTATGGGGTGGTGAGCACATGTATGTGCATCATCGTTATAACTTAAAAGAACCCATGAATGTCCACTTAGGAATGGAAAAAATACACTTATTTTGAGGAACCTGAGTGTTCAAATGATTGCTTTTAGCAATTTATGTGTCGCCTAATCAAGGGTTTATGCTATTATAGGTAACTAGGAGCGGTGCTGGTCAATCTGAGCGTCCGCAATCGACGGAAAGTAGTGCACCAAGTGACGTGCCTACAAAACCTCCTTCAGGAGAAACCATCAGATTGGTGGCTGAAGCAGTCTTTGCCATGATAAATGCCAAACAAGTGCAGCACGCACAACCTGATAATGAGCAAGAACCGATTTGAGTGGCAGAGCCAAGAGTGGTAGAGCATGGGGCAGTTGATCCGGTAGCACCATGGAGAGCCACGGAGAAACAGCTCAAGCATGTGATGAGATTTAATCCTCCGGTGTTCGATTGGATGGGAACGCCAACTCAAGATGAGGATTGTCTCTCTACGATGAAGAGGGTCATGACCGCCACAGAAACTGTGGAGTGGCAGAAGACCACAATAATGACCTTCCTATTGGATGGTGAGGCAAGGATGTGGTGGGACGAGTGGGAGGTTCATCTCTTAGTGGGAAGGCAACTTGCCGAAGTACCAATGGAGGAATTCTCAAGGTTGTTCTTGTCCAGATACCTACCTTTTGCCCAAAATCTTGAGATGGAGAATAAGTACCTCGGTTTGACTCAAAGAGAGAGAAGCGTGGATGAGTATCTCCACGAATTTACTTGGTTTGGCCGTTATGCTGGTGCTTTGTTTACTGAAGAGGAGCGGAAGACCAACCGATTTTATGAGGGCCTACGGGGCGACCTACAACTACTCCACGCTGGGCCTAAGGCGCAGGGCTTCCAAGCCTTGGTAAATGCGGCTCGGTCTTTGGAAAGGGTCGTGAAGAAAGTTCAAGAGAAGAAGGACCCAAAGGATAAGAGGTCAGAGTTCAAAGTGTCGAGTTCAAAGTCGGGTTTTCGTAGATGGAACAAGAAGCAGAAGACTTCGAGTTCAGCCCCTTCATCTGGTGCGACGGGGGAAACTCAAGTCGAGTCCCAAGAGCATGCTACAACTGTGGAAAGGTGGGGCATTTTTCACGAGAGTGTTGGAGCTGACGTGCAAAGTCCGAGAAGAGGCATGGAGCAACATTTGATGAAAAAGGGAAGGTGGCGGAGTCAACCACATCCCACCATGCTCCAGCCCAGCCTAGAGTTTATAATCTTGGCCTACAAGAGGCCATTAAGCAAGCTGACGTGGTGACATGTATGAGCTAAATTTTAACAGTTTAGTTTTTTTAAAGTTGTTACCTTTTTGCATGTTAGCATATGAATGTTGGTGCTAGGCTTTGTGTTAATTTTTGACTATCCGGCGAGAGCCCTGTTTTATATGGGAGCTTCACATTCCTTCTTGTCCGAAAGATTCGTATCGCACATCAGAGTTCCTTCTTCGAGGGCAAAGGACAAGTTGGATGTGTTGCTGCCCAATGGGTGCTTAATGCGCGTGGATAGAGTCTGTGTGGTAAAGATACGGATTGGGGATCAGGAGTTCGTTTTGCAAGCATCGGTACTTCCATTAATGGAGTTCGACGTAATCTTTGGTATGGACTGGCTCTCGGAGCAGTGTGCATGCATTGATTGCAACCGAAAGGATGTTAAGTTGGAACTGAGTACTGATCAAGAGACTACGTTTGCGGGCATGAAAGGGTCGATAAAGATTTTGATGTCGGCTCTTTAGGTGATTAAGGCAGTTTGGTCTGGGGAAGAACTGTTTATCGCATTAGTGCATGCTTCAATGCCTAAACCTAATCTTTACAGTATTGCAGTTGTGTTCGAGTATTTTTATGTCTTCCCAAACGATCTCCCGGGAGCCCCTCCCCAGCGGGAGATTGATTTTACAATTGAGCTGGTGCCGGGAGCCAAACCGGTGTCACGCCCTCTGTATCGTATAGTGCCTAATGAGATGGCGGAGCTGAAGGTGCAACTGCAAGAATTGTTAGAGCAATGGTATGTGCGTCCAAGTTCGTCTCCTTGGAGCGCACCGGTCCTCTTCTTCAAGAAGAAATATGGGAGCTTGCGACTCTGTATCAACTATCGAGAGTTGAACAAGCTTACGAAAAAGAATAAGTATTCGATCCCAAGGATTGACGATCTATTTGATCAGTTGGTTGGGTCAACGGTATATTCGAAGCAAGATCTGAAATCCGGATACTACCAGCTAAGGATAAGGGAAAGTGACATCCCAAAGACAGCGTTAAGCACGCAGTTTGGGCATTACAAGTTTACGGTCATGCCGTTTGGGTTGACCAATACGCCATCTGTGTTTATGGATTTGATGAACAGGACGTTCAGAGAGTACCAGGACCATTTCATGATAGTATTTATCGACGACATCTTGGTGTACTCGCGGTGTGAGGATGATCACTACAAACATCTGCATATGGTATTGGAGACATTGAAGAAGAATCAGCTGTATACTAAGTTCTCCAAGTGTGAGTTCTGGTTATCCTCAATCGCGTTCCTTTGTCATATTGTTAGTGGTGAAGGGATAATGGTGGATCCGGGGAAGATAGCGGCAATTCAGGAGTGGCCAGTGTTGATTACGGTGGCGGAAGTCCGGAGCTTTCTGGGGCATGCCGACTACTATAGGCGCATCGTAGAGAACTTCTCGCGGATAGCGCTGCCACTCACGATGCTAACAAGGAAGGATCAAAAGTTTGTGTGGACGCTGGAGTGTGCGCAGGCTTTTGAAGAATTGAAGAGGCGGTTGGTCAAGACACCTATTTTGCGTTCGCCGAGTGGGTCTGAAGGGTTTGAAATTTATAGTGATGCTTCGGGCAGTGGTTTGGGATGTGTTCTGCTACAACATGGGAGCGTGATAGCCTATGCATCACGATAGTTGAAGGTTCATGAGAGAAATTTTCTGGTCCATGACTTGGAGTTAGCGGCCGTGATATTTGCTCTAAAGCTGTGGAGGCACTATCTGTACGGTGTGAAGGTCAATATCTACACCGATCATAAGAGCCTAAAGTATTTACTAGATCAGAAGGACCTGAACATGAGGCAGCGGAGGTGGATGGAGTTCCTGGGGGACTATACTTTCAAAATTCATTATGTGACCGGGAAAGGAAATGCAGTGGCGGATGCTTTGAGTCATAGGG
Source organism: Platanthera zijinensis (assembly GCA_039513925.1). Taxonomy (NCBI): domain Eukaryota; kingdom Viridiplantae; phylum Streptophyta; class Magnoliopsida; order Asparagales; family Orchidaceae; genus Platanthera; species Platanthera zijinensis. The sequence continues at coordinate 132,146,820 of CM077079.1, read as the reverse complement.
CACCTGCGCAAGCCAACGGGTTCGCGGTGCATGATGAGAGTTTGGTCTGTGATTTGAAGGCATTGGAGATCTCCTGCATTGACAAGCAGGCTAGTGCCAAGGAAATATTGTGTTGGACGGAGGTGCAGTATGACCTAGCTGATAGGATTCGGCGAGCTTTGGTTCAGGATAGCAGTATGAAGCAGATCTTGGATGAATCATTGGATGGGTCAAATTACCAATTTGCAGTTGAAGATGTACTGCTAAGGAAGTACGGTTGCCTATGCATCCCTATTGCGGATAATCTTCGGGAGGAGTTGATGTACGAGGCTCATCATACCAAGTACTCAATCCACCCGGGGAGCACGAAGATGTATAGGGACATGAAGAAGTTATTTTGGTGGCTAGGATTGAAGAAGGATGTAGCACTTTATGTGGCGAAGCGCCAAACTTGTTCCCTGGTGAAGGCAGAGTGCCAGAAACCCGGATGTTTCTTGAAGTCCTTGCCTATCCCGGAATGGAAGTTCGACGACATTTCCATGGATTTTGTGCATGGTTTGCTAAGGTCGCAGAGGGGAAACGACGCCATCTGGGTGGTTGTAGATTGATTGACAAAGGTGTCGCACTTCATCCCGAATAGGAATGAAGATCCGGTGGAAAAGTTAGCCAAGCTCTATGTGGATAATATTGTTCGATTGCATGGTGTGCCACACAGTATTGTTAGTGACTGAGATGGACGCTTCACGTCAAATGACTGGAGGCTGTTGCATAAGTTGTTTGGAACTAAGCTGAGTTTCAGCACAGCCTTTCATCCATAGATAGATTGTCAGAATGAAATGATCAACAGGACGATGGAGGACATGCTTTGCATGTGCGTCTTGGATTTCGGAAAACAGTGGGAAGATCATCTGTACATGGTAGAGTTTACATACAATAATAGTTTTCAAGCGAGTATTGGAATGGCGCCTTTCGAGGCCCTATATGGGAGAAGGTGTCGCACGCTATTGTCTTGGTTGGAGACAGGTGAGTCGAAGCTATACAAATGTTAGGAAATGGAAGACGTCACTTCAATGGTACGTACGATTCAGGAACGGTTTAAGATTGCTCAGGACAGGCAGGCAAAATACTATAATGCCAAGCATAGGAATGTGGAGTTAAGTGTTGGCGAATGGGTGTATTTAAAAATCAAGTCGTTCAAGGGTGTCTCGTGGATACGACGCTTGAAGAAGCTGAGTCCGAGATACCTTGGACAATTTGAGATCCTGGAGCGGATTGGTGAAGCAGCGTATCGATTGAAGTTGTCGGTGGAATTGAGTGGGCTACACGATATATTCCACATTCCCGTATTGCGGAAGGTGGTACAAGAGCCTTCTCAGGTTGTTGCAGTTGATCAAGTGCCGATCCATAATGGGTTGACGACCAAGGTCAAGCCAGTTCGCATTGAAGACTTTGAAGTCAAATGGCTCCGCAACAAAGAAATTTGAATGGTTAAAGTCCGATGGGATAACTGCGGACGTGCGGGACTTTCTTGGGAGCGAGAGCAGACTATGTTTGAAGCATACCCTGAATTATTCCACGCAGGTAATATTTAAATTGTTTTGTGTACCTTTACATAATTTCGTGGACAAAATTCTTTAAGGGGGGAGATTTGTAATGCCCCGAAACTTAAAAGTGAAACGGGCGGTGTTCGAACCAAGTTCGGGTCTTAGTACGGTGAACACGGCATGTGACAGGGGCGTGTCACATGGCCGTGTTGTGCTCGGGTCGTCGAGTTGAGGTATACGTGCGTTGATTTCTCGAACACGGCCTGGGACACGGGTGTGTCCCAGGGCGTGTCAGGCACACGGTATGTGATACGGGCGTGTCACATGGCCGTGCACTCCTCTGGAAGTTTGGTCCTGTGTCGACTTGGAACACGGCCTAGAAAACGAGCGTGTACTATATGACACGGGCATGTCAGATTCGGCATGGGTGTCTGGCCACCCGTGTCCACCAAGGATCGTGACGGTTGGCGTGGCGGTTATTCGTGACACGCCACTGGTCACGGGCGTGTCGATGACCCGACACGGGCGTGTCAGGTTGGGACACGGGAGTGTCCTAACCCGTGTGCTTTTTTGTACTCAATAATCATGTCTAGATCGATGCACACAACCTAGGACACGGCCGTGTGCAAAGCCATGTTCGGCCCAGGATTAAGAGATTTTAGGCAAATCTGAGCCGTTCGTTTTCTTTAAATAAGATCTTACGGCCCAGATGAGTTCCTGCTTTCTTAAGTCCAGTAATAGTGGATTAATTCCTCATTTACTCTTAAGCTTTCTCTTTCTAAGAAGTTAGAGAGAGGAGAGAGCAAGGAAGCGGGAAGGGGAGGAATCCGGCCGCCGACGGAGCTTCGTAGAACGAACTTGAGAACCGAGACCAGATCCGTTTGGAGAATTCCCTTGCGAAGCCTTTCATCCGGCTAGTTCTTCATGGCGCCAAAACAGACTTCAAGGGTAACGATTCTCAACTTGAGCATGTGAAGCTCTTCTTCATTTGCATGGAAAAACCCTCTCACGCGAGTGTGCGGTGTTCCTTGGGGTAGATATGTAAAGTCCCCCTTGTTTAGAGTCCGGAATCGTAGTACAAACATAGGCATTGTGTGTGAAGCCTACCCGGACGTGTTTGTCTGGATCAGTGATGTTGCGTTACATGAGTAGCCGGAGAAGACTCCGTGCCTTTGATTGTTTTCGGGTTTCTACGCGGTAGATTACAGCAGGGATCCTTCGGGATTAACTCCAAGGCGAACCCAAAAAACTGGGCAGAAACGTAATTCTACTAACTTGGTGGTCGGGGAGCCAGCCTTAAACATAACTGGGTTATTTGTTGTTTGGGAATGAATTAGGATTCAGGTTAAGCTTGGCCCGCACATACGTCTTAAAGTGACTAGACGGAGTGAGCAACGGGCGGGTGGAAACGGACCTGGGCTTTGCGGTTCAGTGTTAGAGGCCCTAAAGTGGAACTGGACGTTGGCATAGTCGGCAGTCTTGGACTACGGTCGTAAAGACTAAAAAATGCTCACAATGTTTGTCGTCCCGAGAATGGTGGTGAAGCCACGGAATTGGCCGGATTCACCGAGAATGTGTCCTGAGTGCACAGGGTGTTTGACCGAGCGAGCCTACACCTGTGGCGAATAATACTTATGCACTTAATTGTTTAGCTGGGCTAATGAAATGCAGGGAAGGAGCACCGCCGTCGCGAGTAAGGGGCAGGGTCGTTATAATTTGGTCAGCCTTAGCTGACCGTTGCTTTGTTTGCCACCATGCGGTGGAATGTTGCTTGCAGGTGCTGCAGAACCAAGCGCCAAATAGCGGGCTGAAGCCCAAGTTGCTGAGCTGCCCCTCAAAGGCCAAAGCGAACTGTTGTTTTAATTTTGTACTATGTGACCGGCCTGTGAGCCGATGTATGTAAAACATTATATTGTCAAGTGAACATTTGTAAGGCCATAAGTCCAAGTACTCTTTTGTTTATTTGATGTACTTCATTCCTGTGGTGTATAGTGGACATTCATGCCGTTGTTGTGAAAATTTTGGGTTCTCTTAAACATTTTAAAAGCTTCTGCTAGAATGCTCTGTGTTAGGGCGAGTAGTTGAGTTTTTGGTATTATTCTTTAACCCTTCCGACTGTCCGTGGTATATAACATCGGGTTCCAGCTGGACCATCTATTATATTCCATATAATGGATGGGGGTATTACATGTCCAGCTCTGGGAACTCGAGTGGGTCGAGTAGTACTCGAGGGGGCTCGAGTGTGTCTCGACTGAGGCACACGGGTGTGTCCCAAGGTTTGTCCTTCACTGTGTGTGTAGAGTTCTCGATGAAAGTGTAGTCGACGATCGTCAAGAGGCGACATGGTCAGGGACACGGGCGTGTCCTAGGCCGTGTCCTGCTCGGGTTTGTAACCGGGCTATGTCGAGTGTCACACACGGCCTGTGACACGGGCATGCCACAGGGGGGTGTTGGGCACACGGCCAAGGACACGGGTGTGTGTCTTAGTCGTGTCCTTTTCAGGAGTGTTGATCCTGTGTTGATAGAGGGACACGCCCCTCAACACGGACGTGTACCTCATGATACGGGCATGTCAAGAGTTGACACAGGTGTGTCTAAGCCCGTGTACTGGTCTGGATAGAGTCGGTTTCTTAACTGCTTTGGGAACACGGCTTGTGACCCGGGCATGTCACAGGCCGTGTAAGCCCAAAAATAGATATTTGAGGGCATATCGAGGCCGTTCATTTCCTTTTATTTGGATCTTGTGGTCCAAGCTTCTCCTGCTTTTATATGGACGAGAATTGAGAAGTATTTCTCATTCAAGCTTTGGCCATTCTCTTTCTAAAGAGAAGAGAGAGAGGAGAGTTAGGAGGAGGAGAAGGGAGAAGGATTCTGGCCGCCGGTGGAGCTACAACTGTCCGACTCGAGATCCGAGGCCAGCGTTGTGGAGGCAAAGCCGTCGTGGTGATTTCCAACTGGCTAGTTTCTCCATGGCTCCGAAGCGATCGTAAAGGGTAACGATCTCTCTCTTGGATAAGTGAAGTCCTCCTTTATGTATGTGCATTGAATCCTCCACCAAGAGGTGGAAAGCGTAAGAGATTCTAGCGGGTTGATAGTTGATATCCCCGATCGAGTCTGCATCTAGATCTGGAAATGAGTAGTACGAAATAAGCTTATTGTGTGAAGCCCATCTGGACGGTTAGTATGGATTGGTGATGTTTATATTCCGAACTGGAGAAGACTCTGTGTATGTAACGAGTAGGTTACGGAGGTTGTGAGGATGCTTGTGAGCTCCTTGTGTTGTACGCTCTACATGAGCTGAATGCATTGTGGCTGTGAGAGCAAGATTATGTGATTGGTTGAGTGGTGTGCTCCCAAATTCTTGTGTGGCAATGGAGTTGTGAACTCCTGTGAGAGAGCTGTGAGCTCTGATGGTTGTGTGGACAGGAAAGGGAAAGATGACCCGCGTCAAGATCTGCCCTATTGATGAGTTGGGCAACGAGAAAAGGCTAACCTTTACCTGCATTATGTCTGTCCGAGAGTAGGCTGGAATAGCCGCGTCAGAGCGCATAACGAGAGGTCGATTAGATTACCGGAATGGCTCGTCGATCTGGAATGCTCAAGTGTTGTCGTCAGGTTACCACCTCTGAATGGGATGGGTGAGAGGGTCACTAGTCTGCGTGTTGTAGTAGACTAATGCTCCATCGCCAACAAGTTAAAATCTCTGATCGGTGGTGGGACCCAGGGAAATCCTGTAAACCGTAAGCGTGCCATGAGTGCACAGAGCGTCTGGCACGAAGTCCAGCGTGGGTGATGTTGCTGTGCCTGAGTGCACTTGTTGTGATATATATATATATATTGTGATTACCATGCATGTAGGGAAGAAACCACTGCCCTGGGTAAGGGGTAGGGTCGTTATAATTGGTCAGCTGAATGCTGACCATTGCTTTGTTTATCACCCGTGGGGTGGACGTCCATATGCAGGTGTTGCGGGCTGAACTGGATTGAGCGGGCTGAATCCCTTGCTGCTGCTGCTTATAGGCCCTTGAAGGTCATGCGATGCTTTGGATTTCATTGTGGCCAGCCTGCGTGCCGATGTATTAAATCATATTTTGTAAAGAGAAACATGTAAGGCCATAAGGCCGTGAGTGGTGTGTGCTTGTATATATTCCTAGTGTTATATATATAAATGTGGTATTTATATATTAGTAGACATTTCTTGGTTGAGTTCTTTCAAATAATAAGCTTCCGTTAGAATGCTCTGGGTTATGGTGCGATGGTATTTTGGTATTAACCTGTGACCTCGCCGTCTGTTTGTGCCATATAGTGTGGGGCCCCAGCCGGACCTTCTATTATATCTTATTTAATGGGTGGACTCGTTACATCTAACACCTTAACCCCATCGATATTATAAACGATTAATGAATATATTGTCGGTTAAGGATTTGTTTAAGGAACTCAGATATATTGCAAGAGAGAGCCAATGTGAATTGAGAATTCAGTACAAGTCAGAAGGATAATTGGAAATTTTGCATAGCTAGGGATCTTAGGAAAGTGACCATGACTATCATATGGGTAGAATTGGGAGAATTAAAAATGATGATTGATCACTGCTATCCGCGCCTACCTGACATACCTATGTCATTATGTTGGAAACTTACAAATCGGGATAGAGTAACATCATGGTAATATGAAGAAGTTATTGTAGGACTTCACTGTTATGTGGTTATAGCCCATAAAGTGAGAATTCGAAATGTTTGAATAATTTTTTTTATAACATTTGGAGTATAACAACCCCAGAAAATTTAAAATCAAGTGAAAAACCATACTGAACTGGAAGATGTATATTAGAAGTACGAATCTTTGGATGTGGCTATGATAATCACAAGAATAAAAAAGGTGTTTGATGATATAATAACCGCCTTCATAAAAATTCGAGAATTTGAGAGCAACAAGTGGTTATGAATGTACTAATGTCCTTAGAATCAAATACTATAATAATTCAAAGAATTTGAAATGCCCACTTTGCAGGTAACAAACACACTATCATGTTTAGTGAACTTAGAAAATTTGATCATGAGTAGATAATACAAGCCTATCATATGCACAAGGGAACGAATAAATTCAACCTTGCATATATTGGATAGTGCAAATTATAATTTTTTTGGTGTATGTAAGTGGTTATAACTCATGAACTTAAAGAAATGATAGTCTCTACCATGCCAAAATTTTTGGAGGTTAGATTACTTATACGTATTCCACACACAGTTGGGCTAGTCTCATGAGTATAATGGTTTTAGATTAGTATTCACCCATGCTTGCCTATTAAAGATAACTATATGAATATGTATAGGAAAGTTACTATGTGCATACCTAAGTTAAACTTCGAGCAAATAAAATATTTATTTGTCAAGGCATGACATTGAAAATGTAACGACTCAACAAATTGAAATGGGTTGGATGATTAGTTGAAGAGTACGCATAGGTATGACCCCTTGATTATGATAGCATCAAGAACCGGTACACATACGTTGATAACATCATGATCACCTTAGGAAAATTCATGATTATGAAGAGATCAATTTTGATTTGCAAAGGTGTATGCGGTGAAATTACATGAGAAGTAATGACTATTTAATAAGATTATCTTTACGACAAAATCGATTTGTGACAGACCTCACAATTTTAAAAAGATACTCTTATATATTTATGAATTAGACTCTATGTGAAAAGTGATTGTGAGTAATTTTTTTATGATCGATTGATGTACGCGTGAAGGGTGGACAGTCTACGAAATAGGTGTTGTTGTTTAGGTAGATATGAAATAAGTCATGAATTTAAGAGTAAAAGAAACAAAAATGATGATCTTTTCATCACATCATGATCTCGAAAGCTACTTAACTGCTACACATAATAGTGTTGGTCTAATGTGTATGAAAATTTTTGCGTGATTGTAAGTTCACATTGATTGATAGGTAATAATCTAGGTGGACAGGAATAAAAAAGATTTCTACATATAAGATTATTGATTTTCACGTGCTTGGTGATAATTGGTCATAAGGGACTCCAAATCCAATGTGTGATTAAGGTTTATTGTAATGAAAATATGTCGAAAGACTTGGAAATATGTCCACAAAACGTTGATGGTGAGTACCCCAAAGTATGATGAAAATACATTTCGAAGGAGAATGTTACCTCTAATAGATTTTTCTTATAACAACAACCGCGAGTCCTATATGGTAGTAAGTGACGGACGTCGCTACCTTGGGTCTAGGATGAGGATATATGGGCCCTCTGATGAGATTATATTGAGGATACAGACACACACATACGACTGATCAAGGGCAAGATGCTAGAGGCTGAGAGTCGATATGCCGAGTATTACGATGTGGGGCATAAAAAGGTAGAGAGCCAGTGGGAGAGATAGTTTTCTTGAAGATACGTCCAGTGCACAGAGTTTTACGGGTGCGGAGGCACAAGAAGCTCAGCCCTCGATTTATAGGACCATACTTGATCCTAGAGCGGATCGATCCTTTGGTTTACCGGCTAGGGCTGTTGCTAGAGTTAGGGAACCTTCACGACGTCTCCCACGTCTCCTCGCTTTAGAGAGCTCTACTTCGGCCAAAGTAGCATATCACAGCTACAGCAGGCCAAGTAGCACCTTATAGATCAGTTCATTTGGAGCAAGTCTGGATCGATGACAAGGCGATCAGAGTGCTGTGGAAGAAGAAGGTTCCCATGGTCAAGGTGTTGCAGTCCAACCACAGATGGGAGGAGTACACTTGGAGCCGATGGATCTAATACGAGAACGATATTCGAGACTCTTCACCTCAAGTATATCTTAAGTATTTATGAAATTTTTCTTAAATTCATGTGCGTAGAAAACCTGAACTTGAATTTTGGTGACGAAATTAATTTTTTTGTTTATTGGCATTTATAATATCCCACTTTCTAGTAGGCTCCTAACTTAGATTAGGTTAGTACATGTGGAGGTTGAATGGGGTTAGGCAAGGTTTGACCCAAGGAGTTAGGGTGGTTCACATAGGGCCCACTATAGGGTTCAAGTTAACTTTAACTTTGAAAAATTATTCAGGATCAATAGGAGTCGAGTGCGTTGAGTGAACTCAATGTCATTCGACAAAGCATCGAGTGCGTTGAGTGGAATCAGCTCCATGTTCTTTAACTTAGAAAAAATTTTCTGGATCAATAGGCATCGAGTGAACTCGACGCTAGTCAACGAAGCGTCAAGTGCATTGAGTGGACTCAACACCATGCTTGTTAACTTAGAAAAATTGTTTTGGATCAATAGGCATCGAGTGAACTTGACACTATTCGACAAAGCATCGAGTGCTTTGATTGAACTCGGTGCTATTCGAAAAAGCATCGAGTGCGTTGAGTGGACTCAATGCCATGCTCATAAAAAGAAAATATTTCATGGGTCAATAGGAGTCGAGTGAACTCAACGCTATTTGACGAAGCGTCGAGTGCATTTAGTGTACTCGATGCCATTCGACAAAGTGTCGAGTGCGTTGAGTGGACTCAATTCCCTTCTCTTTAACTTAGAAAATTGTTCTGGATCAATAGACATCGCGTGAACTCGATGCAATTTGACGAAGCATCAAGTGTGTTTAGTGGACTCAACGCTATGATCTTTAACATAGAAAAATTGTTCTGGATCAATAGTCGTCGAGTGAACTCGATGCTATTCGACAAAGCGTCGAGTGCATTGAGTGAACTCCATGCCATTCGAAGAAGCTTCGAGTGATATTCGACAATTTTAGACTTAAGAGTATTTTTCGGTCGGGTTAACATGTATGGCTGAACCGACTTTTCGGGATAAGCGCTGATGGATCATTTAAAACCGATCTATTCAACAAGACCTATATAATACATTGATCTTCTCAAGAATACCTATTTAAAGCAATGATTGGCGGTCCAATACTAGGGTGATACGTGGCAAACAACTTAAACACTAATTCTTCTTATAAATATGGAAGAAATGAGAAACCCTAGTTGTCACTCCCATTTCTTACCAAGCCCACTATCATCATTATTGAGCCAGAGGAGTGGTAAATGACTCCTAGAGTTAATCTTTTAATGGAGAAACAAGGGATCGAGCTAATTCACCAAAGCAATCGTCGGCCATGGCTCACCACTACCGCACCCACCGCCAAGCTCGCATCCATGTCTGTTTCTCTTCCCCTCCCTCGATGCTAGTCTTCTAGATCCACTAGGAGAGATATTGAGATCAAATGAGCCTAATACCATGATAAATTGGGTGAAAAATTCCGAGCTTTTCTTCTTGCTCGGGTTCGCCAGAGGAGACGCCTCCAGCGGCCATGTTGCCGGGAAATGCTAGCCACCACCTCAACAGAGGTGGATGTGATAATCGCCGGTGGCGGCGGTGGCCTAAGTGGCCGGAAACAAGGTTTGTAGTTGTTACAGGCGGGATAGATCTCAGCCGTTGGCTATCGGGGAAGATAACCCGATGCCGTCGAAGTAATTCCTATAAAACTATAGAGTATGATTATTAATGGTTATATTTCTATCACATTTATACAGACTTCTTACATGTTACTTTTAGTCCTGGTAGGTGCAAATTCGGAGAAAGTCATAAATATGAAAAATGTAGCCCTAGGGCTTACCTTTAATTTGATGCCCTAAACATGCAATTTGGAGCGCTATAGCTCCTCGTAGGGTCATTCTCCTTGGACTGCCCCTATACTAGGGCAGAACTTCAAATGGATGCCAAGGCTAAATTCTAATTCCACATGCAATGAAATTTAGGTCATGCTTGTGTGTATACCATACTTAGACTATATCCAAAAATAAGATTTTGTGGATGACATTTTCCTATAGTTTTAGTCAAAATTTGATTATTAAATAAATGTAATTTAGGGAGTTTAACAACTCCAAATACCCCCAAATTTGGGTGGCATGACTCTAAGGTCATCCAATGGCCTTATTAAAAATTTGGAGTCTTTTGGACCTCTCTATGTTAAAGGATCCAACATGCATGGTGAAGGTAGATTTGTAAATAATGTGTAAATAGTAAAATGAGGTAAAATAGGAATTTAGCCCATTTGGCCCAATGCATGACAATGAAATTTTGGACAGAAGCTTATGAAGGTACAATACTCCTTTCATGTTGAAAATTGGGATTTTTGGAATAAAAAATCCCATAAGTTGGATTTATTTCAAAAATAGAACATTTAGGTGTTAAAATGAACAATAGGGGTATTGGACTTAAAAAATTCCAAATTGTTGATCCAAGCCCTTATAGGTCATTTCACTTCTCTGGAATTTTTTTTTGATCATTTTTGATAATTATTCCATGTATAAATAGTGTAATTACATTTTTACCCTTATGGGACTTTGATCAAAAACATGTGTAGTGGTTCATGGAAAATTATGAGAGAATTTCTAAGCCCTTATTTCTATAATATGAACCCCTGTAAATTTTATTAAAAATTTTGGATGATTATTTATGATGAATACTATAATAGTGGCATTTTTGTAATTATCTTAACATGTGAATATCTTAGGTCGAATCATTGACTAGGAGTATTAAAATCTGTTTTGACCATTATCATGTTAATATTAGTGAGTAGAAAGTTTCCATGAATTTTTTATTGATTATTTTTAATACTTCATTTGAAAAAGGAAGATAATGGGATTTTAATCATATATGGAAAATAATGGTCAAATCAAATTGGAAAATCAGGATTATTGGTGAACAGATATTTTTAACCTAGATGAACTTTATAGAATTTATTTAGACTTAATGGACCAATGGTTAGAGTATTTTATGTCCAAAGTTACCTAGGTCACTTGATTGACTAATTTAAATTACGGCCCAAAAATATTAGAAAAATTATAGAATTCTGAATTATCAATATTATACACATGACAAACCGATGATAAAATTTTGGAGGTATTTTGCCCAAGGAATTGGAAGTCGTCTCATATTGGTTAGAATTAGGGCGTGGGTTGTGTTTAGTAAAAGTGACGTGTAACAATAAGGGCACCCATGGTAATGAGATGTGGCTAAATTAAGAGATGTATTAGGAAGTTGAAACCTTGGTTTGTATCACAAGTATGCCACTAGATAGTAACGAGTGTTAGATTGCAAGTCATAAGTAGAAAAACTATAACAGGGTCCGGCGAAAGAACGTCGCTCTCCCAATCAGTACACTAAGTCATTAGGTTTACTCAAGATTAATAACGTGATTGGGGTATTAATAATGGGTAGACACTTATAAAAGTAAGTGTCCTTGAGAAAGGGAGCTTTAGGATTCAGGCCATCATTATTCCTAGTTCCCCCGAGAGCACTTTACCGGGCCTGCCCTGGGCAGTCCAAGGATTAACCCTAAGCTGCTCTGTATAATAAGAATTAGACAAGTGTAATCTAATAGGTTAAGGGAACGATGTGACAAACTCCTTCGTATAGGGTTGGAGGGTTTCAGGACGGGTTTAGTCCTGCGAGCTGGAGGCTCGGATGTTTCGATTCAGGACGGGTTTAGTCCGATGAGCTAGAGCTCGGATGTTTGGATTCAAGACGGGTTAGTCCTGCGAGATGGAGGCTCGGATGTTTGGATATAGGACGGGTTTAGTCCTGCGAGCTGGAGGCTACGATTTTTTGATTCAGGATAGGTTTAGTCTTGCGAGCTGTAGGCTCAAATGTTTGGAATCAGGACAGATTTCATCATGTTAGTTTGAGTCTCGGGATTTGGATATAGGACAGGTTTAGTTCTACGAGCTGGAGGATTGGGTGTTTGATATAGGACGGGTTAGTCCTGCGAGCTTGAGGCTCAGGTTTGAAATAACTTGCTTGTGCATAAAACATACTAGTGGCGGGTCATGCGGTAATGGCCAATCGTCACACCGATGGCAGTACGGTGACTGCGGTGAGGTGTGAGGGTTTGAGGGGCCAGTAGGTTGTTTTATACTGTGGTTTGGAGGACAATCCCCGAAAATGCACACCCGACCAAAAATACTTCTGGGGATAGCAAGAAAATTAGTACGCATGGTCTCTAAAATGCACCTCGGACGTGTACAGAGGCGTACAAAGGGTCTTGGCCTGATAATGTGTATACCTGCCAAGGACGTGGAGATGCCCGGTCCACAACTGCCATAGCCACAATGGTGGTACCATAGATTTCAGCTAACTCCAAAAAGTGGGAACTAAAGGTCTGTGATCACATAGTTGTGTGTGTGAGTTGCACTTGTACGAATCATAACCCGCATAACTTATCATAACATACATACATACTTAGGGCATACGCACTGTGGATCCTTATCATATAAATTAGTATGGGCTCTTTTATATGATAAGTTATATTTATGAAACCTTAACTTATAAGTTTGTATGGGAATTAATATAAGTTAAGGTACTCTTGTGATGTTAGTGTTGCGGTACACAGTTTACTTTCTGCTCAATTTCTTTACTTTACTTACGACACTTCCTTTTAGTTATACTTTACTTGCTGCACTTCTTTTCATTACTGCTCACTTTCTTTACTTGTTCTATAAGAACTGCTAGTATAATGATATAACTGTTAGAGTCATGACTATGATAGAATAGGTCCACCATCACCTACTTTCTTTTGTTTCTTCTTTATTGTCCTCTGCTTTCGTCCTCCTGCTCGATGCCTAGGATTCACAGGGGTGAGGAGAGGACAAAATGGCTTAGTCTTTATAACTAACGTTGGGTTGTGACCGTATCATTCTAGGAGCTCGAGGAGCTGGAGAACAAGTATGACCAGCAGGACGAGGTAGCAGGACCTGGGGAGTAGTTACCGCGCCCTACCATAACTATAGTTCAACGTCGGGTGATGACATGTGTTTCAGTTACTACTTCCTCTTAGTGTTGTTGTGAGAACGAGATGTTGTTTCTATTTGTCATGTACCTGGCATAAGCCCTTCTCTCATTTTCTATACTCATTATGGACCGATGTACTTTTCATCTCTATATATTATGATGTTATTGTTGCTACTTGTGGACTTCCTAGCTTTTATATAACTGCTTAGTTTACTTCCGTTCTCATATTGGCATACAGGTTAAATGATCGTACTAGCCGACAGGATCGGTGTCGTGTGATGACGACTAACCCGTGAATTAGTGTCGCCGTATGGCGGCGATTCTGGGCATAAGACCGGGTAACTGTAACATCCCATTTACTACAATACCCCTAAACTTAGATTAGGTAGGACATGTGGTGAGTGAATGGGGTTAGGCTAGGTTTGACCCAAGGAGTTAGGGTGGATTCACATAGGGTCCCACTATAGGGTTCAAGTCAAATCAAGTTAAACTAGCCCAAATTGGAATCATAGGTACACATTAACCCCACCACTATGCCCCTAACCCTAAAAGCAATCTAAGTGAACCAAAAACAACATCATTTGGTCAACCAATGACCCAAGTTGACCCAAGTCAACCTTAACCCTAATTTGGTCAAATCCACACTTATAGACTCAATTAGCCCAAGTGGGGCATCACCATGGCCCAACCCTTGTTGAGTGATGCCAAAGGGCTCATGATCATCAAGTGGGGTCAGCCCACTCATCAAGTTGACCAGGTCAACCCTAAAAGTCAACTCGGCCAACCTTATGTCTATTTAAGTAAATTTGATGACCAAGCTCATTCCTAATGGGCTAAGGCCTTGAGCTATGGCCCAACCCATGTTGGGTGATGAAATGGGGTTCATGACAATCAAGTGGGGCCAGCCCACTCATCAAGTTGACCAAGTCAACCTTAAAAGTCAACAATTCAACAAATGGCCTAAAGGAAGAAAAAGGAAGGCCAAGCGCATTCCCAAAGGGCAAAGACCATGAGCCAAGGCCCATGACCAGCCTAAATGGTCAATGACAGCCCCTACCCCCCTGAATTTGGAGAGAGATTACATGCATGTCGGTAGTTTTGGAATTTTGGTGAAAAGGAAGAGAGAGAAAGGAGGAAATGAAAGGATGGAGGCCATGTGGCCCTCCTCCCTTCCCAAGCTTATTTTTGAGCTCCAGCAACATTTACCAGCCATTTCTAGCAAGCTCCATACCACATGACATCTAGGAGGAGCATCCAATGTAGAGGACGAAATGTAACATCCCATTTCCGACTAGACCCCTAGGTGTCGGTTGGTCGTGACAGAACCCTAGGAAGCCCAAAAATTGAAATGAATCGACCAAGATTTCGGGTCACGGGTTGGTCATGCCCGTGACCGACCCGTCATGCCCATGACCTAGGGCATGACTCCTTCGACGATCGTCGATCTCAGAGAGACGATCGTCGGGCACAGAATTTTCGACCCGGCCCTGTCACGCCCGTGACTAAGGTGTCACGCCCGTGACCTAGGGCGTGACCACCCTTCGACGACCGTCAATCTCAGTTCGACGGTCGTCAACCTCAGAATTTGCCATTCGGGCATGTCATGCCCGTGACCCAGGTGTCATGCCCGTGACCAAGGGCGTGACCCTTCGGTGATCGTTGATCTCAACGCGACGATCGCCGAGCGCGGAATTTGTCTCATGACCCTGTCATGTCTGTGACCAAGGTGTCACGCCCGTGACTTTGGGCGTGACCACCCTTCGACGACCGTCGATCTCAGTTCGACGGTCATCGACCTCAGAATTTGCCATTCGGGCATGTCACGCCCGTGACCAAGGTGTCACGCCCGTGACCTAGGGCGTGACCACCCTTCGACGACCGTCGATCTCAGTTCGACGATCGTTGACCCCAGAATTGGCCACCCGGGCCTATCACGCCCGTGACCTATGTATCACGCCCGTGACATTGACAAAACGACGGTTCAGGCCCGAAATTAATCTAACACGCGTGGTAATAAATGCTGGTGTGGGAAGTTACACCAGGATTTATTATGGGCCGTTTCCTACTGTAATTTCTTAATAAAATAAGGAGATGTGGTCCAATAAGAAACCGCCAACTGGACATACCTTTTTTTATCTTCCACCATTTCTTATCCCTTCACTGTAACCGAAAGGTTATTAAGAGGAGCCTTCATGACCATTAAGGCTTTACCCTTTCACCTCCCCACTTACTGACTTATAAAAGACCCCTTAGAGCAAGATGAGAAGGTTACACTCTTGACCAAACAGACTCAGATCTTTGTACCTTGCTGCAAGAGAAGTTCAGCAACGCCACCACCGCGCCATGGCACCCCATCGTTCATCTAGCCTCCAAACCGCGAACAAGGTCCTCCTCTGCTTCTTCTTTCATGGTAGATCTTAGGATTCTTAGAAAGGAAGTTCGTGCTCAACGGAGCCGGACCTATCTCTCGTTTTCATGGAAAACCATGAAAATGTATTTTTGAGTTCGCCGGAAACCGCCACCTCCGGCGGCCAAACCACCGCCGACCGCTAGCCATCGCCTCGACGGAGGTGGTGGTGGTGGTGGCTGGCCAGGGAAGTGACCGGACGGCCGGCGACGGATCACGGAAATGTTACAGGAAAAATGGTTTTCTGAGTTCTGTTTTCGGTTTCATGTAGAAGATGAACAGTAAAATCAATTTTATAATATATTAATTATGTATATAATACATAATGGAAAGATATATTATCTGAGTATATTTTGAGGCTGCAAAATGAGGCACTTAGAGGCCGATTTAGGAAAAATGACCAGTCACGAAAGTTGTAGCCCTTTGAGTTTAGTTTAATTTAAAATTGATTTCAACTCGTTTGGGTAAGCAGTTTGACCGCAGAACCCGTTTTAGTGAGGGTTGTACCAAGAGTTGGGCAGAAATTAAAATGGATGCCCACTCTTCGTCCCTTGTCTAAATGACCTGACATTTGGGCAAGGGATTAAACTTCGCTATACCTAGAGGCAGACCAAAAATGGGAATTTTTTGGAGATACTTTGCCTAAAGTTTTTGTTTCAATTTAATTAAGTTAGAGAAATTTATTTAAGTGGTCAAATGACCTCCAAACCCTCCCAAATTTTGGTGAGTGGTCCCTGGCTATAAAATCTAGATTTGTAGAAAATTCCAACTAGATTGGAGGAGTTTTGGGTAGGAAATCTTCTACCCTTAACTAGGCATTAGCAAGACATCTTTTAGTAAAAAGTGCACTAAGAGTTTGGAAAGGTCAAATCACCTCAACAGAGGCTGATTTTCTGACCTCTGACTTAGAAAGGTGTTATAACCTGCTTGGAGAAAAATGGTGAAGTTTAGGGTTGATTTACCCTAGTTTCCAAGCTCAAACCCTAAATGAAGGGTTTTGAGGGTTGTGAAGGACATGGGGGCAATTGCTCTTATATTTCCTTGAAACTCTTTAGAGTTGACAAAAGCTTGATAAGAATTGTCTGGTTGGAATCTTGGAGAATTTGGAGACAAGTAGATACCTTAAAACCCTAACCTTAGTTTTAGGGTAAAATATCAAATAAGTAAAACCAGTCACTAAACCTTACTTAAAAGCTGTGAAATTCGGGTAGAGTAAGTTTTTGATCAGGTAGAACTTATAGCAATTTTTCTGGAATTTTATTTTGATTATTGCTAGCACTTCATTTGTAAAGCTTGCTATGGCCTTAAAAGATGTTTTAATTGTTTAGAAATTTCTGTTCATTGAAACCTCATGAAATCTTCGAGGTAAATGTTTTACGTCAAAAAAGTTGCCCCTGAATTTTTGTATGTTTTTAGTTGAGTACTTCTAGAACTTCATTCACAGATGTTAGAAAAGGGTTTTATGGTTTAAAAATTAATTATGGATGATATACTTGTTGGAAAATTATGAAACCTGGCCAATGTTATTTTGAATGTCTTATCTGCTTAGTATAATTAATTTACAATTTTTGGATGGATATTTTCTGTACTTGATTCATAAATAACAAAAGATAGAGATTATTTCTAAAATAGTTTTAGTACCCTTTTGATCATAGAAAAATTATGATACTTTGGATTTAACTTATTGAGATAACCTACTATTTATCATAAATTTACTGGACATCTTGCATGAGAACTTAGGGTAGTTCATGTTCAAACCGGTAGCCCTTGGGATTTTCGAGGAAATTAATTAAATGCCAAATAAATTAGGAAAATTACCATTTTCTGGATTTAGGTCATTTATATCATGATAAATCTCCAGTAAATAATTTAGGGCGTTTGGATGAGTTTGGGATCGTTGCCTAACCGGTTCGACATATAGTCTAGGTTGGACTGCACATAGCAAATTTGTGAATTGCAATAGGACATGATCCGAGAAAGTCATTGGAGTTAATCATTATGTCTGGGTAGACAATTGTGAATGATATCACAGTAGGATGATATGAAGAGTAGTGAGAAGTGGTGATAGCTAGAGTTAAGAGGTGCTCGAGTTCGACGAAAGATCGTCTTCCCCGAAGAGTGGAAGGTTTAAAATCACCCTAGGATAGTCTATCGTAATGTGAGAAGGGAATGGGTAAAGGGGATCAACCAATAACAATAAGTGCCTTGCGAAAGGGAACTTCGGGCCGTAATGCCGCCGTCTTGGTTCCTAGTGCCCCTTGAGAGCCCTTCACGGGGAATACCGGGGGCAGTCCTGGGCTAACGTAAACTGTAATAACAAACCGATAAAAGTAACTTAGTAACTAGGGCTGCACCTTTCACAACACTATTGGCACAGGAAGATTGATGAGAGCTTCGGTTTGGTTGGTTAAGAGACGGACGGGATGGTCCGGGGAGCTTCGGCTCGGTTGGTTTGGAGACGGACGTTTTGGTCCGGGGAGCTTCGGCTCGGCTTTTGTGTGTTTACGATTAAACTTGCATGTGCATAAAAAGGAATGGAAGTTAAGGTGGTGGGTCTTCGGTATTGGAGGGTCGATGCACCGACGCCAATACACTGACTCGGCAAGTGTGGTTAGCACTTTGCCAACAGAAGTCCGGTGCGCCAGCCGGCAAGAGTACGCAGGCGTCCGCTTAATGCACCAAGCGTTGAGGCGTACGATAGGTCTGACCGGTAGTGCTTTACTGGTTTAGAGGTGGGCGAGGCCCAACCCACCGCTTCCGTCTGCCACTACGGAGGTATCCTGGGAGGTAACGACTCCGAAAGGGGGAACTAAAGGTCTGTGTGCACAGAGTCGGGTGTGTGAGTTGCACTTGCATGTTTCATCATACCCACTAGCATGTCATAGCATAATCGATTCATTTAACCCTGAAACCTAAAGTATAAGTGGTATGGGATGCTTATACATTAGGACCCGCAAAACGACCCCTTGGTCTATAAGCTTGTGTGGGCAAGTTTATAAATCAAAGGTTAATTTCAATATATATACATGATGTTGTTTGATAACCGACACCCCAACGTATAAGTGGTATGGGACACTCTATACGATGGGAGCCTTGCAGAAGATCCCTTGGCTTATGCGCTTTCGCACATAAGTTAAGGTTACCTTTCTTACTTTCTGTTGCTGTCATATTATTATAGAATTGCTAGATTAGTTCCGCTGCCATTTGTATCTTGATTAAATCTCCACCTTCATGTCCTTCCCTTTCTTCCTCTCCGATCGGTACTTAGGAGACATAGGGGAAGGGGTAGGGGATGATAGGGCTTAGTCTTTATGACTAATGGTTTTCGAACCATATCATATTAGGGGATCGCTGAGCCCAGCATGGAGGAGCAGCTCAAGAGGCCGGTACGCTTGGAGATGGGGCAGTCTAGCACTGGAGTCCAGACTGCAGGGACCGTGAGTTATGACCTTCAGTAGAGTTTTAGTTTTGCTTCCGCGTTGAGTGATTTTGTAGTGAGGACTTGATGTACCGGGCATGAGCCCTTTTATTTCTAGTATTATTGTACTCTGATGTTTTCTGTGGACACTCCCTTCGTGGAGTTTATATACATGTGATTTATTATTGTGGACTGCATTGCTCTTACTTCAATTATTGTGCTACCTTTCTGTGATCGAATTGGCTGGCAGAATCGGCGCCTTGTGATGATGACCCTTTAGGACGTGAAGGTGTCACCGCAAAGCGGCGACTCTGGGCCTAAGACCCCGGGTTTTAAAAGAAAAAAAAGGGGGGTCTTACAAGTGGTATCAGAGGTAAACATCGATCTGAAAAGGTAGCAGTCCACTAACCCTGGGTCACCCCCGCTCGAGTTTAGTTTGGGGACAAACTAAGCAGCGAAAGCAGTGGTGTGCCCATATGGGGATCACATATAAATTGTCCACCTTTATATAATATTTGAACGTTTTCTCAGCATGTGTTTTTGTTATGCAGCCTCCAGCACAGCCTATGCCACAAGGTGGAGTTCAACAGGCTCAGGATGTTGCACCACCCCCACCAGTCCCCACTCCTTTCCTTCAGTCAGACATGGGACAGACTCTGACTGCCATCCTAGAGGCTTTCAAGGCCCAGCAGGTTCCGGTCCTACAGCCAAACCCGGGGGCCAACTAGCTGAGCATCTTCCGGGGTCTTTCTCCCCCGTCCTATTTGGGGACAGAGTCGGCGGTTCGGACGGAAGAGTGGCTGGATATCATGTACGAGATGCTGACCGGGATACGGTGTCCCTGGGAGGAGAGGGTGGCTCTGGTTGTCTCTTGCTTGGAGTCCCATGCAAAGAGGTGGTGGAAGACGCTGTTGGACATGACATTTACCGATAGGGAGGTTGCGGAGGTTACCTAGGAAGAGTTCAGGGCCGCACTGCTGGAGCATTTCGTTCCGCAGTCGGCCAGGGATGAGTTGGAGGAGCGGTTTTTACAGTTGAAGCAGGGCACCCGGACGGTGGTGGAGTACCATCGGGAGTTCGACCATCTGGCTCGATACGTAGATTCCTACCAGCTGTACGAAGCAGGGTACATCAGGATGTTCAATAAGGGCTTGCGGGAGGATTTGAGGGAGGCTTTGTTGTTTGTATCCGATGGGCCTATCTCCCGGATTTTGGAGATGGCAAAAAGGATTGAGGCTGACTGGCACACCACCCGGGGCCGGAAGCGGCCAACAGAGGATCAGGGACGGAGAGGCAGAAATGACCAGTGATGAGGTGCTATACCAGAGGGGAGAAGGACAGAGGACCAGCCTCGTCAGGACGTGAGGCAGGAGCCGAGAGAACAGGTGATATTGGCCCCTCCACCTCTTCGGATGCAGGAGATGCCGAGACCCGGGGTAATGGCGTATCCCCCACCAGAGTGCTTCCTTTGTCATCAGATTGGGCACATTCGGAGGAACTGCCTCATGAGGGGGGCACCACCTTCAGCACCACAGGGTGGCCCACCAGCTCAGCATTATGGAGGCCGAGGACGCGGCCGCGATCGTGGATACTAGGAGGGAGACCGTAGACAGGGAAGAGAGCAGGTATATGCTTTGGACCTTGCGCAGCCTCGAAATCCGGAGCAGGTCATAGCAGGTTTGCCGCAAAGCTTCTTTATTTTCATAGAATTTCCCTTTAAGTTGTTAAATCTCAGAACCGCACTAGATAGATTAACAAAGAAAGAAAATTCTTTATAGAACCCTAAGATATCTAATCACCCCAGGTAAAGTCTTCATCAGGGGCAAGCCTGCCCGCACGCTTTTTGATACGGGAGCTACTCACTCCTTTGTGTCGAAGACGTTCGTAGAAGGACTGAAAGGCGTGGAGCAATTCACGGGCTCGAGGATGAGGGTGCGACTACCGGATGGATCTGAGCTCCTTACCACGGATCACTGTAATATGGAGGCAGAAATTGGTGGAAAAGCGTTCGAGGCTCCAACGACGATTTTGAAGCTGACGGACTACGACTTGATCCTGGGCATGGTATGGCTGCTCTGGAACCATGCCCAGATTGACTGCCAGGCGAAGAGGATCACTGTGAGACACGGGGACTCTTTCATTACCATTGAAGGTATAAGACCTGTCTCTCGTATACTCTTATCTTCGGTACAGGCCGTTAAGGCCCATCTGCAGGGTGAGGAGGTCTATCAGATTCTATTTGGGATGGCGGAAGTTAAGGAGTCGGTGACTGACGGTGGTGCGAGATTTCGCTGACATCTTTCTAGAGAAACTGCCGGGACTACCTCCACACCGAGAGCAGGACTTTCAGATACAGCTTGTGCCGGGAGCCAAGCCGGCATCTAGGGCCCCTTATCAAATGGCCCCGAAGGAGTTGGCAGAGTTTCGGACTCAGTTGTAGGAATTGGTTGAGGAAGGATTTGTTAGACCGAGTTCCTCGCCATGGGGAACACCGGTCCTATTCCTGAAGAAGAAGGATGGGACACTCCGCCTGTGCATTGATTATTGAGCAATAAACAGGCTGACCGTCCGGAATACCTATCCGCTCCCACGGATAGACGAATTGTTCGATCAGCTGGAGGGGGCCCATTATTTCACGAAGCTGGACTTGAGATCAGGATACTACCAGCTGCGGATCCAGGAGGAGGATATCCCAAAGACGGCCTTCAGTAGTAGATATGGCCTGTATGAGTTCACCGTGATGCCCTTCAGGCTCACGAATGCACCGTCGGCGTTCATGAGCCTCATGAACCGGGTTTTCGAGGCCTACTTGGATGTGTTCGTCATAGTATTCATAGACGACTTCCTGATCTACTCTAGGACGGAGGAGGAGCACACTCGGCATCTGGCACTCACTCTGGAGAGGTTGCGGGAGCATCGCCTTTATGCAAAATTCAGCAAGTGTCAGTTTTGGTTGAAGGAGGTGGCCTTCTTGGGCAACATTATTAGCGGAGCCGGGTTGGTAGTGGATCCGGCAAAGATTCAGGCAGTTCGAGATTGGCCGCAGTTGAAGACAGCCACCGATGTACGAAGTTTCTTGGGACTTGCCGGTTACTACCGGAAGTTCGAGGAGGGGTTCTCTCAGATTGCCCTCCCCCTCACATCTTTGACGAAGAAGGAGGCACCTTTCGTTTGGACCCTGCAGTGCCAGGCGGCTTTCCAGGAACTGAAGGACCGACTCATCTCAGCCCCTATTCTGGCCCTTCCATCTGGAAAAGAAGGATTCCAGGTGTATACCGACGCATCATACCAGGGGATGTGAGCAGTGCTGATGCAGAACGGACACGTCATAGCATATGCCTCCCGCCAACTGAAGACCCATGAGAAGAACTACCCAGTGCATGACCTTGAGATGGGAGCGGTCGTTTTTGCTCTGAAGGTTTGGCGCCATTATCTTTATGGAGTCCACTGCGACATCTACTCCGACCACAAGAACCTGAAATACGTGGACACACAGAAGGAGCTGAATATCAGGCAGAGGCGCTGGGTGGAGTTCTTAGCAGATTATCAGTATGAGATGCACTACCATCCAGGGAAGGCAAACGTGGTGGCCGACGCATTGAGCCGACAAGCTGCCACTTCCGAAGCTGGGCCCCAAGTTATGTCCATGGAGCTAGTCCGGTCATTCAGAGATATGCAGATATCCCTAGTGTCCGAGGATGATCCAGAGCTGTATAGGGAGTATCTGACATCGATGGTGGCCATAGACGATATTCGGGATCGCATTCGGGACGGACAAAGGACAGATGCGTGGGCAGAGCCGATGTTCCGAGCCTTGGAGGAGGGTTCGACAGGAGATTATTCCCTGAGAGATAGATTGCTACATTTCAGAGGCAGAGTATATATACTCGCAGGAGGCCAGATCCGAGAGGATAGTATGATGGAGGCGCATTGCAGCCGGTACTCTGTGCACCCGGGGATCACAAAGATTACCGCTGATCTGAAGAAGACGATGTTTTGGCCGGGCATGAAGAAGTACATTACGTACTTCGTGACCTATTGCGAGGCATATAAGTTGGTGAATGCGGAGTGCAGGAACCCCGCAGGATTGTTGCAGCCACTCCCGGTGCCGAAGTGGAAGTTTGACGATATAGCTATGGATTTTATACATGGTCTTCCCCGGTCTCGGACGGGGAATGACTCGATCTAGGTGATTGTTGATCGGTTGACGAAGGTGGCCCGCTTTATACCGATCAGGAAGGATGAATTGGTGGGAGTGCTGGTACGGAAGTTCGTGGAGCAGTATATCCGATATCATGGCGTGCCCCAGACGATAGTGTCAGACTACGATGGACGGTTTACATCCAGGGAGTGGCGGTCGGTGCAGGCATACCTGGGCACTCGATTTACTTTTAGCACGGCCTTCCACCCTCAGACGGACGGGCAGACAGAGCGCACCAACAGGACGTTGGAGGATCTACTACGGATGTGTATACTGGACCGAGGGGAGCCGTGGGAGAAGATGTTACCGTTGGTCAAGTTCTCCTATAACAATAGCTACCTGTCCAGCATCAGGATGGCGCCTTATGAAGCCTTGTATGGAAGAAAATGTAGGACCCCGGTTTCTTGGGTTCAAGACGAGGATCCGAAGGTGGTGGGATCGGATTTTGTTGAAGACACCGAGGCTCAGGTGATACTGATCAGAGATAGGATGTTGGAGGCACAGAGTAGACAGGCTAAATACTATGATGCCCAGCATCATCAGGTGGAGTTTCGGGTAGGGGATCGAGTGTTCTTGAAGATCCGGCCCATGCACGGAGTCTCACGGGTGCGCGGTCGGAGGAAGAAGCTCAGCCCTAGGTATATGGGCCCTTACCGGATCCTGGAGCGGATCGGACCCCTAGCCTACAGGCTAGAGTTGCCACCAGAGCTGGCAGCTCTACACGACGTCTTCCACATTTCTTCGCTAAGAAGGGCTCTACTACGCCCGGAGCAGCAAATTTTGACCACCGAAGGGCCGGTAGCTTCAGAACGATCTGTTCACTTGGAGCCGGTCCGGATCGACGACAAAGGAGTACGGATCTTGCGCCGCAAGAAGATCCCCTTAGTCAAGGTTCTGTGGAGAAACCACGGTCAGGAGGAGCACACCTGGGAACCGCAGGACCTAATGAGGCAAAAATACCCGGAGTTGTTCAGTCAGGTATACCTCACTACCTCTTGGTATACTATAAATTACCTTCTTGTACAAAACCGGTAAGATTAGATAAGGAAAATTGAGAACCTAGGCATGCGCGGGAAAGTAGGGGCTAATCTTTTGTTTATTGGGGAGATTGCCTTCGTTTATCAAACAAGTAGTCGCTTGAACCCAATAGAAAAAAATCGTATGGGATGTTACAAGTTTAATTTATTCCGATAGAAATCCTCGTAGGCTCAACCTCAATTTCGGGGACGAAATTTTTGTTTTGTTTATTGGGATTTGTAACATCCCATTTCCGGCTAGACCCCTAGGAGTCGGTTGGTCGTGACAGAACCCTAGGAAGCCCAAAAATTGAAATGAATCGACCAAGATTTCGGGTCACGGGTTGGTCACGCCCGTGACCGACACGCCCGTGACCTAGGGCGTGACGCCTTCGACGATCGTTGATCTCAGAGAGACGATCGTCGGGCGCAGAATTTTCGACCCGGCCCTGTCACGCCCGTGACCAAGGTGTCACGCCCGTGACCTAGGGCGTGACCACCCTTCTACGACCATCGATCTCAGTTCGACGGTCATCTACCTCAGAATTTGCCACTCGGGCATGTCACGCCCGTGACCCAGGTGTCACGCCTGTGACTAAGGGCGTGACCCCCCTTCGGTGATCGTTGATCTTAGCGCGACGATCGCCGAGCGCGGAATTTGTCTCATGACCCTGTCACGCCCGTGACCAAGGTGTTACGCCCGTGACTTAGGGCGTGACCACCCTTCGACGACCGTCGATCTCAGTTCGATGGTCGTCGACCTCGGAATTTGCCATTCGGGCATGTCACGCCCGTGACCAAGGTGTCACGCCCGTGACCTAGGGCGTGACCACCCTTCGACAACCGTCGATCTCAGTTCGACGATCGTCGACCCCAGAATTGGTCACCCGGGCCTGTCACGCCCGTGACCTATGTGTCACGCCCGTGACATTGACCGAAACGATAGTTCAGGCCCGAAATTATTCTAACACGCGTGGTAATAAATGCTAGTGTGGGAAGTTACACCAGGAGTAATTGTGGGCCATTTCCTACTGTAATTTCTTAATAAAATAAGGAGATGTGGTCCAATAGGAAACCGCCAACTGGACATACCTTTTTTTATCTTCCACCGTTTCTTATCCCTTCACTGTAACCGAAAGGTTATTAAGAGGAGCCTTCATGACCATTAAGGCTTTACCCTTTCACCTCCCCACTTACTGACTTATAAAAGACCCCTTAGAGCAAGATGAGAAGGTTACACTCTTGACCAAACGGACTCAGATCTTTGTACCATGCTGCAGGAGAAGTTCAGCAATGCCACCACCGCGCCATGGCACCCCGTCATTCATCTCACCTCCAAACCGCGAATAAGGTCCTCCTCTGCTTCTTCTTTCATGGTAGATCTTAGGATTCTTAGAAAGGAAGTTCGTGCTCAACGGAGCCGGACCTATCTCTCGTTTTCATGGAAAACCATGAAAATGTATTTTTGAGTTCGCCGGAAACTGCCACCTCCGGCGGCCAAACCACCGCCGACCGCTAGCCATCGCCTCGACGGAGGTAGTGGTGGTGGTGGCTGGCCAGGGAAGTGACCGGACGGCCGGCGACGGATCACGGAAATGTTACAGGAAAAATGGTTTTCTGAGTTCTGTTTTCGGTTTCATGTAGAAGATGAACAGTAAAATCAATTTTATAATATATAAATTATGTATATAATACATAATGGAAAGATATATTATCTGAGTATATTTTGATGCTGCAAAATGAGGCACTTAGAGGCCGTTTTAGGAAAAATGACCAGTCACGAAAGTTGTAGACCTTTGAGTCTAGTTTAATTTAAAATTGATTTCAACTCATTTGGGTAAGCGGTTTGACCGCAGAACCCGTTTTAGTGGGGGCTATACCAAGAGTTGGGCAGAAATTAAAATGGATGCCCACTCTTCGTCCCTTGTCCAAATGACCTGACATTTGGGCAGGGGGTTAACCTTCGCTATACCTAGAGGCAGACCAAAAATGGGAATTTTTTGGAGATACTTTGCCTAAAGTTTTTGTTTCAATTTAATTAAGTTAGAGAAATTTATTTAAGTAGTCAAATGATCTCCAAACCCTTTCAAATTTTGGTGAGTTGTCCCTGGCTATAAAACCTAGATTTGTACAAAATTCCAACTAGATTGGAGGAGTTTTGGGTAGGAAATCTTCTACCCTTAACTAGGCATTAGCGAGACATCTTTTAGTAAAAAGTGCACTAAGAGTTTGGAAAGGTCAAATCACCTCAACAGAGGCTGATTTTCTGACCTCTGACTTAGAAGGGTGTTATAACCTGCTTGGAGAAAAATGGTGAAGTTTAGGGTTGATTTACCCTAGTTTCCAAGCTCAAACTCTAAATGAAGTGTTTTGAGGGTTGTGAAGGACATGGGGGCAATTGCTCTTGTATTGCCTTGAAACTCTTTAGAGGTTACAAAAGCTTGATAAGAATCGTCTGGTTGGAATCTTGGAGAATTTGGAGAGAAGTAGATACCTTAAAACCCTAACCTTAGTTTTAGGGTAAAATATCAAATAAGTAAAACCAGTCACTAAACCTTATTTAAAAGCTGTGAAATTCGGGTAGAGTAAGTTTTGGATTAGGGAGAACTTATAGCAATTTTTCTGGAATTTTATGTTGATTATTGCTAGAACTTCATTTGTAAATCTTGCTATGGCCTTAAAAGATGTTTTAATTGTTTAGTAATTTCTGTTCATCGAAACCTCATGAATTCTTCGAGGTAAATGTTTTAGGTCAGAATAGTTGCCCCAGAATTTTTGTATGATTTTTAGTTGAGTACTTCTAGAACTTCATTCACAGATGTTAGAAAAGTGTTTTATGGTTTAAAAATTAATTATGGATGATATAATTGTTGGAAAATTATGAAACCTGGCCAATGTTATTTTAAATGTCTTATCTGCTTAGTATAATTAATTTACAATTTTTGGATGGATATTTTCTGTACTTGATTCATAAATAACAAAAGATAGAGATTATTTCTAAAATAGTTTTAGTGCCCTTTTGATGATAGAAAAATTATGATACTTTGGATTTAACCTATTGAGATAACCTACTATTTATCATAAATTTGTTGGATATCTTGCATGAGAACTTAGGGTAGTTCATGTTCAAACCGGTAGCCCTTGGGATTTTCGAGGAAATTAATTAAGTGCCAAATAAATTAGGAAAATTACCATTTTCTGGATTTAGGTCATTTATATCGTGATAAGTCTCCAGTAAATAATTTAGGGCGTTTGGATGAGTTTGGGATCGTTGCCTAACTGGTTCGACATATTGTCTAGGTTGGACTACACATAGCAAATTTGTGAATTGCAATAGGACATGATCCGAGAAAGTCATTGGAGTTAATCATTTTGTCTGGGTGGATAATTGTGAATGATATCACAGTAGGATGATATGAAGAGTAGTGAGAAGTGGTGATAGCTAGAGTTAAGAGGTGCTCGGGTTCGACGAAAGATCGTCTTCCCCGAAGAGTGGAAGGTTTAAAATCACCCTAGGATAGTCTATCGTAATGTGAGAAGGGAATGGGTAAAGGGGATCAACCAATAACAATAAGTGCCTTGCGAAAGGGAACTTTGGGCTGTAATACCGCCGTCTTGGTTCCTTGTGCCCCTTGAGAGCCCTTCACGGGGAATACCGGGGGCAGTCCTGGGCTAACGTAAACTGTAATAACAAACCGACAAGAGTAATATAGTAACTAGGGCTGCACCTTTAACAACACTGTTGGCACAGGAAGATTGATGAGAGCTTCGGCTTGGTTGGTTAAGAGACGGACGGGATGGTCCGGGGAGCTTCGGCTCGGTTGGTTTGGAGACGAACGTTTTGGTCCGGGGAGCTTCGGCTCAGCTTTTGTGTGTTTACGATTAAACTTGCATGTGCATAAAAAGGAATGGAAATTAAGGTGGTGGGTCTTCGGTATTAGGGGGTCGATGCACCGATGCCAATACGCTGACTCGACAAGTGTGGTTAGCACTTTGCCAACAGTAGTCCGGTGCGCCAGCCGGCAAGAGTACGTAGGCGTCCACTTAGTGCACCAAGCGTTGAGGCATACGATAGGTCTGACCGGTAGTGCTTTACTGGTTTAGAGGTGGGCGAGGCCCAACCCACCGCTTCCGTCTGCCACTACGGAGGTATCCTGGGAGGTAACGGCTCCGAAAGGGGGAACTAAAGGTCTGTGTGCACAGAGTCGGGTGTGTGAGTAGCACTTGCATGTTTCATCATACCCACTAGCATGTCATAGCATAATCGATTCATTTAACCCTGACACCTAAAGTATAAGTGGTATGGGGCGCTTATACATTAGGACCCGCAAAACGACCCCTTGGTCTATAAGCTTGTGTGGGCATGTTTATAAATCAAAGGTTAATTTCAATATATATACATATTGTTGTTTGATAACCGACACCCCAACGTATAAGTGGTATGGGACACTATATACGATGGGAGCCTTGCTGAAGATCCCTTGGCTTATGCGCTTTCGCACATAAGTTAAGGTTACCTTTCTTACTTTCTGTTTCTGTCATATTATTATAGAATTGCTAGATTAGTTCCGCTGCCATTTGTATCTTGATTAAATCTCCACCTTCATGTCCTTCCCTTTCTTCCTCTCCGCTCGGTACTTAGGAGCCATGGGGGAAGGGGTAGGGGATGATAGGGCTTAGTCTTTATGACTAACGGTTTTCGAACCATATCATATTAGATGATCACGGAGCCCAGCATGGAGGAGCAGCTCAGGAGGCCGGTACGCTTGGAGATGGGGCAGTCTAGCACTGGAGTCCAGACTGCAGGGACCGTGAGTCCTGACCTTCAGTAGAGTTTTAGTTTTGCTTCCGCGTTGAGTGATTTTGTAGTGAGGATTTGATGTACCGGGCATGAGCCCTTATATTTCTAGTATCATTGTACTCTGATGTTTTCTGTGGACACTCCCTTCGTGGAGTTTATATACATGTGATTTATTATTGTGGAGTGCATTGCTCTTACTTCAATTATTGTGCTACCTTTCTGGGATCGAATTGGCCGGCTGAATCGGCGCCTTGTGGTGATGACCCTTCAGGACGTGAAGGTGTCACCGCAAAGCGGCGACTCTGGGCCTAAGACCTCGGGTTTTAAAAGAAAAAAAAAGGGGTCTTACATGAAATCCCCTTAATGGAAACTCACTATACAATCAATATCAGCTCAATTTGACCTCACCATCAGCTTTAGAAGGTCATGAGGAGTGGAAATCGATTCCTGGATCGAATCTTTTGGTGGAGAAATGAGTTCGGGAGCAAGCTCGCCGGAGAGGAGAAATTCCATGGCTAACCGTCGCCACCGCCACCGTCGGGCTTTGATTATGGTCCGTTTCTCCTCCTCTCCCTCTGTGCTAGCCTCCTAGATCATATAGGAGAGATTTTGAGCTTAATTGATCTTGGATCAATGTGAGGTGTGGGAGAAAATCTCAAGTTTTTTAGCTTGCTCAGGATCGCT
This sequence comes from Platanthera zijinensis, assembly GCA_039513925.1. Classification (NCBI taxonomy): domain Eukaryota; kingdom Viridiplantae; phylum Streptophyta; class Magnoliopsida; order Asparagales; family Orchidaceae; genus Platanthera; species Platanthera zijinensis. Next base: position 132,116,970 of record CM077079.1, on the reverse strand, counting down.
AGAGAGGCAGTTTCCGGCCACCATTTCACCGCCAAACGTTGGCCACCACCACAACGTAGGTGGTGGTGGTGGTAGCCAGCCGTGGAGGCTAAGGGGTGGCCGGGAAATGAGGTTTGAAGAGGCTCCAGGTCGGGGTAATCTCGGCCCTTGGCTGGAGGAGGAAGATGAATGGATGCCATCCGTTTTTGCTTCAAGATTTGTGCTATGAATATATATAAAACTATAGTATTCTGTCACATTTTATACAGACATTTAAAACTTATATTTAGGCCATTTAGGGGCAGATTCAGAAAAAGTGACCAACATATAAATGTAGATCTACGTCTTTCCTTTAATTTGCATCCTAAACATGCAATTTTAAGCAATGTGGCTCTCTGTAGGTCCATTCTACCAAGACTGGTCCTTGACTAGAGCAGAATTTCAATTGAGTTCCCCAGCCAAACCATAAGTCCACATGCAATGAGATTTTTGGCCAGGCATATGATTAGGGTAGACTTAGGTACTGACCAAAATGGGAATTATTGGAAAGTATTTTTCCATAATTTTCGGAGAAATATCATTTATTGAATAAATTGAATTTTTGAAGATCTACAAATCTAAATGCCCCCAAATTTTGGTGGCATGATCTTAGTGTCACAATAAAGCCATGATACAAATTTCAAATCATTTGGATCTTTGCATGTTGAGGAAAACCAAAATGCATGTTGAGGGTAGATTGTAAATAATTGTGCCAAATGCAAAAATAGGTAATTAGCCCTTTTGACCCAATGCATGTCCATAAAATACTGGCCAGAGGCTTATAGAGATGAAATACACCTCCCATAGTAAGGTTGGGATTTTTGGGATCAAGAATCCCATTATTTGGAATTATTGGAAAATATGCCTAGTTAGGAAATAAATTTAAAACTAGGGAAAATGAATTTATTAAATTATGAAATTTTGTCACAAGCTTTAGTAGGGCATAGTTCACCTCTGAAAAAATTTATGGGACTGTTAAATAATGTTAACTTAGATTTAAATAGAATTTACCATTTTTCCCATTATGGAAATTAATTAAAATAAGGGAAATTACTGTTTAAATATTATGGAAAAATTTACATTAGTTTATTTTTGTGATTAAATCCCTGTTAAAAAATTTGAGAATTTTTGAATGTCTTTATATGCTGAAAACCCTAATAATGGCATTTTGGTAAAATTGTTCATATGGATATATGTTATGTCAAATCACTGTTAAGGATTTCAAAATTCTGTATTTAGCTTTATTATATCAACATGGATCCTTGGTAATTTTCTTAGAATTTGTTATTGTGTAGTTGATGTACTTTATTTGGAAAGTGGTCAAATTGGGATTTTAATATTAAATGGGAATGAAATAGAAATTTGCATGGGAAAATTATGAAACCTGAAAGAAAGTGATATTTAACCTCATGGAATACCTAGTAAATTCCTTAGGTAGGTTGAACCATTACATGTAGTACATCATGTGCAAAGTGACCTAGGACACACAATTCAAAGAGTTAATTTAGACCCTTAATTACTTAGAAAAATGGTAGAGCCTTAAATGGTCAACATCATACACCATACCAACCCATGATAAATAATTATGGGCATATGACCCAAAGATTTGGAAGTCACACCATACTCACCAAATATAGACAAAATGAAAGTTAATCTAATTTATTTTAACTAAACAAGTACGTAAATGATTAAAAATAAGAAAATGCAAAGTTGTCGGGTACTAAATGATTTAGCAAAAATAAACTTGAATTTTTAATAGTTTTATATAAGTTTTATGCAATATATATTTTTTATTTTATTTTTGTTTTATAAGTGTTAAAGACAAAGGAATGAAAAGAAAAATATTGCAAATTTTTTGATTTTTGGAATTTATAGTTTTTTAGATTAAGGAACAATACCCCATATTTAAAGTTAAACATTATCCCCAAAGTTTAAAAATAAGTATAAAGCCAAAAAATGCAATAAATGAAGAGGAGAGTAAAGAGGGCATCCCTAATGGTGATGTCGGGTAGGCTAGAAGGAAGCCTACAAAAACAAGTTAAAACAAAGAAAAAAAAAATAAGAAGACAATGTTTGTTGTGCCACCCAAAAGCGCTTTGTTTACCATCGCACAACTTGACTAATTGGCATGGAAGATTATATGGTGAGGGTCTCAATATTGGTGGCCAAAGTTTCATTAGAAAAATAAAATTTTAGTCGGTGGCCATTTACTTCAGCCTTAATGACATCTTTTATTTTGGGATTAAGTCGTCGTTGAGGCGGGACAGTGCTGCGAGAATTATCTTCTAGTATTATTTTGTGTGTGCAAAAGGAGGGGCTTACCCCCTTATATCAGACATTTGCCAAGCTCTGGCTCGACGGTGCCTATTTAAGATTTGAATTTATTCGGAAATTTGCTTATTACTCCAAGTAGAGGAAATGATGACCGAAAATTTAGAGTCTTTTTCTAAAATTACATATCTTAGGTGGTCGAGAAGTTGCTTAAGCTCAAGAGTGGGTGGTACATCATAAGAGGTCATAATTTTAATATTCTCTAAGCCAATTAACTCAGGAGGCGAAGGATGAGATAATTCTTTAAAACAAAATAATCCGACATGTTCCGCATCGTCATAAGATGTGAAAAAATAATCAAAAAATGAATAAAAATTGTCTTCAAATGATGCATCTAGATGAAAACAAGAATCGTCATTTGAAAGAGAATTGTGGATGGAGGGGATGATATTGAAAGTAACTTCATCATCTCCAACCTGAAGGAGGAGCTTTACTTTACTCATATCTTTTATTGCATGTGAGGTGGCAAGGAAGGGGCAGCCGAGTATGAGGGGTACTTTGACATTCTCTTTGATGTTAAGAATGACAAAGTCCATCGAAAAGATGAACTTATCAACCTTTACTAGTACGTCCTCCACTACCCATATTGGATACTTAACATAATTATCCACTAGTTGTATACTCATTTTTTATTGGGCTTGGATCAACCAATCCTAATTTATTAAATATAGAGTAGGGCATTAGATTGATGCTAGCACCTAAGTCGGCAAGGGAATGCTTTACTAATAAGTTGCCAAAGAGGCACGAGATAGAAAACTGTCCCAAATCGTTTAATTTTTGAGGCAATTTATTTTGTAAAGCTGTCGAGCATTCTGTATTGAGGGATACACACGAGATATCATCAAGTTTCTTTTTTTTGGAGAGTAACTCCTTTATATACTTTGTGTATTTGCGCATCTGAGAGATTGCCTCGCAGAAGGGAACATTTGTATGAATTTTCTTTAAAATTTCTAAAAACAATTTTTATATTGTTCTTTTATTCTCTTATTTTTAATTTTAGATGGATAAGGGGGCACAGAAGTAGAAATAGGTGGATATTTAGAAGCATTAAGAGAATTAGAGAATAAAATTTGAGGGGGTAAAGAGAAATAGTTAACTTGAGCTCAATCTTATTTAGAGAGGTTATATCCTTTCCGCTGCGGAGGGTGATAACATTTGCATTCTCCTTTGGATTTGCATTAGTGTTGCCCGACAAAGCTCTATGCTGGTGCTTCACAATCATTTTGGCTAGCTCGTCAATTTGATTCAGTATGTTCTTTACAAATCCGGTGAGATTCCGCATGTTAGATTCATTTGAGGCAACATATTTAGAAAATACCTCTTCAAGTGTTGATGGTTTTGGTGGTGGTGGAAGAAAACCAGGTGAGTTCATATTTGGTGGACATTAGGCATTACCTTGGTTGCTCCATGAGAAATTTGGGTGGTTCCTAAAACCTACATTATAAGCATTATTATACTGAGCGTTGTTCGGATTAAAGGAAGGTCGAGGAGGATTTCCCTTGAAATCAACAAGTTTTTAAATAAAAATATTATTATTATTAGCCCAAGAAGGAGTTGCAGAGGAAGTAGACATCTCTGCCACTTGCTTACTTAAACATTCATTTTGTAAGGATAAATTAGTCATCACATGAACTTCATAAAGTCCGGCCGGCTTGTTACAGCGCGGCCGGGGCACATTCCATTGATAAGCTTTCATGGCCATTTCCTCAAAAAAATCTTGAGCGGTCTCTGGGTTTTTTTATTTAGAGTACCCCCATCAGTCACATCAATCATCTGCCTTGTTTAGAAATTTAAGCCAATATCAAAAATTTATACATGTTGCCAAGTAGGAAGTGCATGGTGAGGAAACCTACGCAAAAGTTCCTTAAAGTACTCCCATGTATTTCAGAGAGTCTCCAAGTCAACTTGCATAAATAAAGAGATATTAGTACGCAATTTGGTGGTCTTCGCTTGAGGAAACTATTTAGTCATGATTTTTTTGCCATTTAGGCCCATTTAGGGATAGATCCTCTAGGAAGAGAGCCTAATCACTTCTTAGCCTTTTACTGCAAAGAAAAAAGAAATAGTCATAATCGAATGGAGTCATCAGTAATGCCATTGATTTTGAAGGTGCTGCAGATTTTGAGAAAATTTGAAAGTTATCTATTTGGATCTTCGTCTGACAGACCATCAATGGTTACCGATTATTGCAACAATTGTATGATGGTAGACTTGATCTCAAAATTATTATGAGCTAATGTTGGGAAGACAATACTTTATTGTGTCCCTTCCAAGTTTGGCCACGCATAATAGGAAATGGTCCGTTGATTGACTTTATTAGGATTGGGGTCAATTATAGTTATTATATTAGTATCTACGATAGATTCTTCGAGAATAATTGGTAAATCCCATTCATGAAATTGAAGACATCCCTTAAAGGTGCGCTCAATTTCTAAATCCAAATGAAATTCAGGATTATTCGAAGAACTTGCTTGGGTCATGCACTAGAAGAGAAAAGAAGAGAGAGACAAATGATAAATAGAAAAGATGGGTTTAAAAAAACTTATTAATGGAATATACATTCAATTAAGGCAAGTGTACCTTATCGAATATAGTAAAGGATATAATATTAAGGTCGTATTAGAACCAAGGTGCGTCAATTACTTCTACTTCAAAGAAATTTCCATTATTTTATCAATTAGATATCTTGAGTTGGTTTGCAAATAAGAGAAAGGTTATGATATAAAAGAGGATGATTGAACTATATTTAAAAGGCTAGTACTTGATCTAGAATCACCTTGGAATGAAAATGACCAAAAATAGATAAATCTCTAATTCACATTAAATAAAATTCTTGGACTATTGAGGTTCCTAAAATATGAATGCAACTCTTTCAAGGCTATACCAACTGAGTTTATATTGATCAACCGAACTTTCGTTCAATATTCAAAACCCTTAAAACTCGCTTTATGTGGTGAACCCGTCTATTGGATTTGACTCCAATCCGGGAAATTTATGTTGTCCTCTTTCAAGTATTGCATTCAACTCCCTTTACCAATGAGTGATCCATCTGTACGCATGATCCTTTTAGCTACTATAATGCGGAAACAAAAGAGAAAATCATATATTGATTGTATGACTTCTCTAGATATTAATCAGGTGTAAATCCTAAACATCCATTAAAAGAGAAAGAGAAAATATAGATTAATATAAGGAGATCATTTCATTCCTCAATTCATCTCTATCAAGAACTAAACAAGGTTTAGTTACTCATTGTAATGGAGGAAATGAAAATCATATTAAGAGAAGGCATAATTAGAGAGAGAGGAGAATGAAGGTAAAGCAAACTAATTTATTTCTTATTAAGGAAAAATTAGAAAAAGTGCATAAAGAAACTACATTAAAATGAGTGCAAGGAAATAACTGGATTTCTAAAGGAAGAAGTGCAAGATTAAAAAGTGAAATTATAAGAACATTAGAACCATAAAACATTATGCTTACACTCTAAAATAAACTCCCAAACAGCTCTCTCATATGCTAAAATGAACTAGGAAAGATTTTCATTGAAAAGATAGGAAATGGGTCTACATATAGGCCTGGGAGCTATCGTGGGTAATAGCTAACTACCGCGGACAGTAGCTAGAATAGATGTGAAGACAGCCGAAGGAATTAACCCTAGATTGCGGCTTGATGACATGCCGGTAGAGCTACCGCCTGTGGTAGCTCACTACCACTGGAGGTTGTGAAATTCCAGCAAAATGGGTGTTTTGACTTGGGAGAGGGATGGGCCTAACTTTAGAGGGGCTTGGGGCGTCCGTGGAGGGGCTTGGACTTCAATTTCTTCTTGAATTCATCTCAACAACACTTTAGCATGACTAAAATTGATAGTTGGCATGACTTGATCAAGGGTGTGTTCTTTAGTATTTTTACCAAAATGCTACAAGAACTTGCAAAATTGTAAAATAAGCATGATTACGATAGAATAACAAAAATGCACTGTTTAACAAACAAAATTGACATTATATATTTATTTTAGATTATTAATAATTTAGATTAAACAATGCATCATCATGATATTTATACTACACAAATATACAACTTTAAAATTTATATCTTATATAAGAGAATCAAAGGTGTGCATGTGAGAAACTCATTATCAAGCATAAAATATTACTCATAATTAGAGGCATGCAAACTTGTTTCTATAAAAGTGCACTATATTAGTTTTCGTGATATTAGAAAAGATATGTTGTAAGGCATGATGAATCAATACAGTGTTTGAAAGTTTTGACAAGAAAATTAAGCATTATGGTTAATGGAGAAAAGATAATAGAAACAGACCTTAATCGTTTGTTGCAATAACACAATAGTATTGTTGTTGTTTTTGTTTATGCTTTTTTAAAATTTTATCTAATGCCAAAAAAATAAAAAGCAGATTTTTGGGAATTTTGAAGTTTTCAAAATTTGTAGTGAATTTTTGAAATAATAATAAAAAAACAATGAATAAAAAGAATGAAATTTGTATATAACAGAAACAGTTACACTCAATAAGAAAAAGAAAGAAAAAATTAATTTTTTAAAAATCAGATTTTTAGGCCACCGCCAGCGGTATCACTACCGCCTGGCGGGCGTAACAAATATTTAGTTTTTTTGATAAAAAATCATATTTTCAATATTTTTTGCATTCGAATTTTCATGATTATGGTATGTAAGTATGATGTTGATCCAATGGTGCAAAGGAATCAAGAAAAAAAGACAAAGGTTGCGGATTTTAATTTTTGATGTCTAAACCCTTAATTCTAGCCTAAGCATGGTAAATATCACATCGGGAAGAGGTTTAGTAAAGATGTCCTCAAGTTGTAAGTCAGTGCTTATAAAGTTTATATAAACATGCTACTTTTTTAAAAGATCCCTTATGAAGTATTGATGGGCGTCTATATGTTTAGATCTAGAGTGGTGCACATGGTTGTTTATTAGATCAATAGTGCTTTTGTTGCAACATTTGAGTTTTATATTGGTGAGATGAACCACAAAGTCTTTTAGTGTTTAGGTCATCCATAGTACTTGTGCACAATAACTTTCTAGTGTGATGCACTCGGCTTTACTGGTGGAGAGAGATACAGAGTTCTATTTTCTTCTTGGCTAAGCTACAAGTGATGGGCCTAGAAAACTACATGTGCCAATAGTACTCTTTTTATCTAACGAACAAACAACATAATTTGAATCAGAATAACCGTGTAAAATAAAAGAATCATTGCATGGATACCAAAGTCTTAATTGTAATGTGCCAATTGCGTATACAAAAAATTGTTTAACCAACTTTAAATGAAATTCTTTTAGATCAGCTTGAAATCTATCACATAATTATACAATAAAAGTAATGTCTGGTCTAGATGCACTAAGGTATTGTAATGAGCAAATCATTCCTCGATATTGTGTTTGATCAATTGAAATCCCGGCCTAATCATTGCCTAATTTTAAAGATGCACTCACTTATATATTAACATGTTTTAAGTTTTCAAATCCAAACTATTTTAGCAGTTCATGAACATACTTAGTTTGATAAATAAAATTTCCATCCTTTTTTGGTTGATTTGAAAGCCTACAAAAATAAGTTAGTTCACCAAACAAGACTCTTCTCAAATTCTTTTTGCATTACTAGAATTAACTCAATATACAACTCTTCATTAGTGGCTCTAAAAATAATGTCATCTACAGAAATTTGAAAAATAATAAAATCATGATTATTATGCTTAATGAAGAGTGTGGTGTCGAAACTTCCCATTTTATATCCATCCTTTAATAAAAAAAAAGATGTTAGCTATTCATACCAAGCATGTGGCACTTGTTTCAGCCCATAGACTGCCTTCTCTAATTTATATGATTAGTATATTTTTCATTTATAAAGCTAGGTGGTTGCTCAACATAAACTTCTACTTTTAGTATCCCATTAAAAAACACTTTTTATATCCATTTGAAAGAGTTTAAATCTATTGTAACTCGTGAAAGCTAGTAAAATTTTAATTATTCTATGCGAGCAATGAGTGCAAAAGTTTTATAAAAATCTAACTCCTCAATTTGTGAAAAACCTTATGACACTCTTCTAGCTTTGTTTCTAATAATTTGAGTTTCAACATCTAGTTATATTTAAAAATCCATTTTAACCCTACTACTAGATGATTAGATTGTCATTCTACTAGTTTCCAAACCATATTTTGTAGAAATTGATCTAATTTCTCATTCATAGCTATATACAGAAATTCACATTTAAGGCGGTAGAAAGATTTTAAGTTCAATTTCGGATACAAAGCACAAAATATAAAAAGTTTAATGTAGAGTGGAATGAGTGTTACCCCTTTTGATGGTTCTTCAATGACAAGTTCACTTAGATGGTCCTTTGAGAATTTTAGTACACTTGGTGGCATGTACTCATCTCAAACTTCTACTTCCTCTTTTTCGGTGTCATGTGGTGCATCGTCTTCGTGATCCAACGATGAAAAGGGTTCATTAACATTTCCTATCACTATAGGATCTACACATGGAGCAATTTCATTAAATCTAATATGAATGGATTTTTCACCACTTTTGACGTTTTATTATATATTCTATATGCTTTGCTGGTTGAAGAGTATCTAAGAAATATTCCTTCATCAGATATTTCTTGAATTTTTCCTAATACATCTTTATTATTTAAAATAAAACATTTACAACTAAATGCATGACAATAAGATACATTAGGTTTCTTTTGATAATAAAGCTCATAAGGTGTTAGTTCTAGAATTGGTCAAAGCATGACTTGATCTATTATATAACATGTGGTGTTTACTACTTTGGCCCAAAAAGATCGAGCCAACCCATAATCGGATACCATAGTTCTTGCTAATTCTTGAAGCGTTCTATTTTCCCCTCCACTACACCATTTTGTTATGGGGTGTAGGGAGTGGATAACTCTTGCTTAATCCCTTGGTTTTCGCAAATGTTTGTAAATTTTTCATTTTTTAATTCTCCTCCATGATATGATCAGATACATTTAATTTTCAAGTCTAGTTCATTTTGTATTTGATTGCATAATTTTGAAAATTCAGTAAATGCATCTGACTTGGAGGTAAGAAATAATGTCCAACAAAACCTAGAATAATCATCTATCAAAACATATATATATTTTCTACCTCCTATACTAGAAGTGCTTATAGGCCTAAACAGATCTATACGAATTAGTTGAAGTGGTCTAGATGTAGAAATCTCATTTTTATTTTTGAAAGATGTTTTTGAGAATTTTCTTTTTTTGATATGGAGTGCAAAGAGAAGATAAATTTTTGTGCAGTGTTGGTAAACCTCTTATTTGTTTTATCTTTAGATAATTTTAAGATCAATTTGGCACTAGAGTCGCCAAGGAGCCTATGCCATTATTCAAGTTCTTGAAATCAAGCAATTTAAGGTAGCAAATGAAAGATCATGAAAAGATATCATATATATGTTATTGATCTAGGTGCAATGAATACAACATCATTAGATTTTGGATTTATAATTTTGCAAAGATTAGTAGATGACTCAAATAAAATGTTTAGGCCATTTTCGCATTGTTGGCTAATAGATATTAAAATGTGTTTTAAGCCTTTTACATACAAAATATTTGTGAGAGTGAAAGAGTTGTTAACTGCTATACCAGATCCCATGATCCTTCCCTTTATGTTATAGTCGAATGTCACCATCATATTTATCCTTTTTTGCTAGGCTAATGGACTTTAATTGATCTCCCATCATGTGTATGAGCATCCAGAATCCAAGTACTACATGTCACTTTTGTCCTTAGCCTACCAACACACCTAACAAGAAAATGAGAGTAAAGATTTGGATACCTAATTGGTTCCTCCCATAATATAGGTGGAAACCTTAGGCACCCAAATTTGCTTTAGAGGGAAATGACGTGTTCTCCTGCATGATCCAAAGTGTGACCAAAGAGTAGGAATTTGGTGCACAAAATAAAGAGGGTTGAGACTGTACAACCTCGGACCCGTGGGAGCAGAAAGCTCAAGGAGAAGGCGAGAGGGACCCAGGAAGCGGGCCACTCATAGGGCGAGAGAGGAGTCTGCGTGACTGGTTACTCGCAGGGAGAGAGGGATCCTAGAAGCGGGCCATTCGCAGGGCGAGAGAGGAGTCAGCGAGATGGGTTACTCGCACTACAGGATGAGGCAGAAGGGGGTGGAGCTCTCGCCCATGAGACGTCATTCTTGCCTAACGCTGGTTCAACAATGGGCCTAGCGTTGGTTCGACGATTGGTCCAGCGCCGGTCCAGTTGGAAGGCGGTTTTTACCTTTTTATCCCCAGGTGATTTTACTCTTTTTCCCTTGTTGGTCTATACATAACCCTTCAGAATAGCGAAGTTTGGCTATTGGCAGACCCTACCCAGGGTATTTTGGTAATTTCAGGTCGGTTCAGTTTGGTTATTGACAGGTCAAACTCAGAGGCCTATAAATAGACTGACAAGATGCCTGAAAGAAGGTTGTTGACCCCTTCTTCTTCTACTAAGGCACCTAGCTCAGGACTGGCTAGGGAGGGGAAGAATTTCTAGTTCTTCCGGGTAAGTGATAAGACCTCCGAGCTGAAGCCCTTGGTCTGTTTCTAGTCATCAAGACTCTCGCCCAAGAGAGAATTTTGGGAAGAGTAAGTGTGAGCTATAACTCTAGATCTGAACTCTAGGTGAAGTAAGGTCTCTGGCTTCAACATTTTTGGTGCAGTGAGCATTGATCGTAGCCTACAAAGAAGAATTTTGAACCACTTCATGGTAGGAGATCTTGGCGAAGGAGATGAGGGCGGGTCCCAGAACCCGGGAGGTTATATAGGGAGAGAAGAATTTATGGCGTCCATCAGAGGCATCATGGACATGCTGCAAGAGATCTTGCGATGAGGCGGTTGCTCGACCCCCGTACCACAAGCATCCGGTCTCACGCCTCATGATGGGCTAGTGTCGGCAAGGGTTGGAGAGGATGCGGCAAGGGGGCGACTCGACAAGGAGAAGGTGGTTGAGGGAGGTGGGCGAGACATAGCGGGTAGGGAGTTATTCCCTAGCCTGGCGAGTGCTGTCTCGCCAGGAGATGTCGTCACATGAGTAGGGGTGGCAAGACCCGTGGCGAGAGGATCACCTTTCTACAAGTTGATCCTTTTGGATCCAGTCCCGGAGGGGTTTAGGGAGCCCAAGATTACTTACTATATGGGGTAAGACGACCCCCTCCAACACTTACAATGTTTCAAAGATGCGGTCTCAGTCAGGCCAATGATGGACGCATTCAAGTGTCGCTTTTTGCCATCACCTTGAAAGACAAAGCTAGGGACCGGTTCCATCAACTCCTGACGAGATCGATATACAGTTTCAAGGACTTGAGTAGTAGCTTCCAGTTGCCCTTCTCGACCTCGAAGAAAAGGAAGAGGAACCCGAAATCGATTTTTCTGATCCGGCAGAAGGAAGATGAGTACTTGGACCAGTACGTGCACCGATTCCAGGAAGAAATCTTGGACATTCAGGAGGTACCAAGATTTGCTATTCAGATGGCCTTCACCATTGGGCTGAGGGAGGGTTTCTTTAAGACGAGTTTAACTCGGAAGGCGCCGTTGTCATTGAGGGATTGATGGAGAAAGCCACGAAGGAGATAGCGATGGAGGCAGCAAAATCGGCATTTGCTAGAAAGTTGGCAAGATTGACGGAGGTGGAGTCGAGAGAACCGGGAGGATCAAGGCAGCAAGAAGGAAGGAGGAGGGAAGATACGATGGCTCAGGCATACCATGAGCTTGGTTGGACACAGCCGGGAGGTCACGTTCAAGGGCAGGGAAGAGGTTTTCCCCAAGGGGAAGGAACTACCATGGAGGAACAAGAAGATTCAACCAGATGGGGTGGGGACTTGGTCCTAGACCACTCCCACCCCCTCCTCAGAAAGTTATGGCCATTGGCCAAGGGAGAGGAAGAGGAAGAGAGAGGGGAAGAGCAGGAGCTGTAGCAGGAAGGAGGAGGAATAACCAGGAGGGGAGACGGGAGGGTGAGGTAGCCTTGCCATATTGTGACTTCCACGAGGAGGAGGATCACGCGACGGCTACTTGGCAAGATATTCTAAAGATGAAGAGGGTTAAAGGAGAAGGGGAGAAGAAACTACCGGTACGGATAGTGGAGATGGCCGGGACCAGGGAGGAGGACCGATGTGTGGACCGAGCTGATATGGGAGACTGACGAGGGATCAGAGTAATCCACGGTGGATTAGGGGTTAAGGCTACCCGTAAGGCGAGCCTTCATACCATGTATCATCGGAGCATTGCCTCGACGTCACAAGCCCCAACCCCTGATGAGAAAATCACCTTCTCTCAGAAGGACTTACCAGACCACGAAGACCCGTTTTGCGATGCGCTGGTGATCCGAACCGCCATCGAAAATTTGATGGTGTCACGGATTCTATTTGATAATGGGAGTTTGGTGAATGTAATCTTTGAGAAGGCATTTAATGAGATGAGGGTGGATGCCCGACGGTTGTTGGCAGCAGATGGGCCATTGTTCGGGTTTTCGGGATAAAGGAAGGAAGTCGAGGGGGGAGTGGGACTGCAGGTAACTCTGGGAGGGCTGTCTAGGAACTGCCGCTTCATGATAGTGGACGCTCCCAGCAGCTACAATGCCATTTTTGGGCGCCCTTTGATCAGTGCCTTCAGGTACGTTCCATCATCTTTCCATCAATGTCTGAAGCTCAATGCTGGAGGAACCCAAATCAGAGTACGAAGAGATCCAAAAGCAGCCAGGGAGTGCTACATGACGGCGGTGAATACCATATCTTGGCAAAGTGATGCCGAGGAACTAGAGAAGAGGATGGAGAAATGGGAGAAGGAGGGAGAGATGGAGGTAGAGTAGAAGGAGGAAGAAGTAGAAGTGGAGAGAGGCATTATGGTGGAGCCGGAAATGGCAGGAGAGAAGAAGGGAGAGCTAGAGGTAGGGGAAAAGGAGGAAGGAGTAGGAGTGGAGAGAGGCATTGCGGTGGAGCCAAAAATGGCAGGAGAGAAGGAGGGAGAGTTGGAGGTAGAGGAGAAGGAGGGAGAGTTGGAGGTAGAGGGGAAGGAGGAAGGAGTAGGAGTGGAGATAGGCATTCTGGTGGAGCCGGGATTGGCAGGAGAGAAGGAGGGAGAGAGGGAGATAGAAGGGACAGGAGGAAAAGAAGGACGGAGGAAAGGGAAAAGAAAGGTAAGGGAATTAGGGGAGCCATCCAAGATGGAAGCTCGGCTGGAAGAGCAGGGAGGTTCGTTCTTAGGAGGGCTCCCAACTTGTGAAGAGGTGGATAGATTTCTGATGGAGATGGCTGTGGCCGTCGCGGAGCGCGAGGCCGTAGAGCGGGAGGCCAGGGACTAGGAGGAGATGCTGAGGGAACAAGAGGGATATGAGGATCCCTTAAGGCTCAAGGAGGTTGTTGAGGTGCTGGAGATGGAAATTCTCACCAAGGAAGGGAGGAAAGAGAAGATAAAAATCACTAGGGAGCACAGCCCCGGGGACCAGGAGGAGATCAGGAAGTGCGTATATAGGAACATCAACATCTTTGCTTGGAGTGCAGCTGACATGCCAGGGGTTGATGCGGATGTGGAATGCCATCGTCTCAATCTTGACCCCAGGCTCGTCCAATACAACAAAAGAAGAGAGCCATCGCTTCCAAGATGGTCGGGCCCTTCACGGAAGAGGTGGAGAAGCTGCTCAAGACGGGATTCATATCCGCAAGCAAGTACCCGGGATGGGCGAGTAACGTTGTAATGGTAAAAAAGGGAGAGGGAAAATGGAGAATGTGTGTGGATTTTTCTCTTTTGAATAAAGCGTGCCCTAAGGATTATTATCCTCTGCCTCGAATCGACGCGCTGGTTTATTCAACTGTCGGTGTTTCAGTAATGAGTTTTCTAGATGCCTTTTTTGGGTACCATCAGTTTCGCATGCACCCCTCGGACGTCAAGGATATTACTTTTGTCACGGAGGATGGGTGCTTTAGCTACAACACGATGCCATTCGGATTGAAGAACGCGGGGCACTTATCAAAGAATGATGGACTGGATCATCCGGGAGCAGAAGTGGAGAAATCTCGAGGTCTATATGGATGATCTGATGATCAAGAGCCGAGATCTCGGTTCCCACATCTTGGATCTGGAAGAAACTTTTGGGACAATAAGATAATACAAGATGAGGCTAAACCCTATAAAATGCGTCTTCGGGGCCAATAGAGGAAAGTTCCTAGGACATCTCCTCACCCCCTCAGGTGTGGAGCCCAATCAGGCAAAGTGAATGCAATCTTGGAATTTGAATCTCCGAGGAGCGCTAAAGAAGTTCAACGTCTCGCCTGCAAGCTGGCTGGGTTGAGCAGGTTCCTCTTACGGGATGGAGAGAAGTGCTCGCCATTCTTTAGAGCATTGAGAGGAGGCAAGAAGTTTGAATGGACCCCTGAGTGCGAAGAAGACTTCCGAGCTCTGAAGAAACAGCTCACCAAAATGCCGCTACTCCAAGGGCCAAGAGAAGGGGAGGATTTTTTTTCTCTTATCTGGGAGTGGGGACTGGATAAGTGAGTTCGGTCCTTATCCGAGAAGAAGGAAAGAAGAAATTCCCAATCTACTATGTAAGCAGGGTCCTAAAGAAAGTAGAGCTCAGGTACCCCATCCTGGAAAAGTTGGCTTTCGCACTCATCATCTCAGCCAGGAAGCTCAGGACATACTTTCAGGCTCACTCAATCCAGGTGGTGACAAATCATCCTCTCCGCCACATCCTGTAAGGGGTGGAGCACTCTAGGAGTTTGGCCAAGTGGTCGATAGAGCTCAGTGACTTTGATCTCACTTTTACTCCTCGGGTTGCTATCAAGGCACAAGTGGTTTTGGATTTCCTGGCAGACTATGTGGTCGAGGTCGGAGAAGCTGAGGCACCTCTTCTAGTGGTCTGGGAGATGCTAGTAGATGGAGCCTCTGGAAAAAGTTCTTTTGGAGGAGGGATGATCTTAGTAAGTCACGAGGGAACCAGAATTGAGCCAAGCCCTGAAGATCCACTTCACCATCACTAACAAACAGGCAGAGTACGAGGCGATCATCGCAGGGCTCAAGCTAGCTCGGGAGCTGGGCATACAAGACATTAAAGTCTCCACGGACTCTATAGTGGTAGCAGGACAAATCAATGTAGAGTTTGAATCAAGGGAGCTTACCCTCCAATTGTATCTAATGAAGGTGAAAGGTGTCATCGGGCAATTCCTAAGCTTTTCCATTTAGCGCGCCCCTAGAGAAGAAAGTGCTCGGCTGAACTACTCACCAAGCATGGCCCTCGAGCTAGAGGAACCATGATGGAGCTCTTCAGGCCCTCCATAGAAGAGGGAGAATTAATGGAAGTGGACCTGTAAGGGTCTTGGATGGACCCCTTCATCACCTTTTTGACCTCGGGACATCTTCCCTAGAGAGACCTTGATAAGAAACGGATCAGGTATAAATCAGTGTACTACTTGCTAAAGGAGGGGACATTATACTGAAAGAATCTATCAGGTCAGTTGGCTCGGTGTGTATCTGAGAGGGAGACCTCGAGAGTCCTAGAAGAAATCCATTCAGGAGAATGTGGGAGCCACTCAGGAAGTCGGACCTTGGAAGGAAGGGTGTTGAGGCAATGCTACTTCTAGCCTACCCTTAGGAAGGATGATGAAGAATTTGCAAAAAGATGTAGAAAGTGCCAGGAGTTCGCCCCCTTCAACACCACCCTGCTCAAATATTACGCACAATCACGGCTCCTTAGCACTTTGCAATATGAGGGCTAGATTTGGTGGGCCCGTTCCCCCAAGCCAGTAGCCAGAGGAAGTTCCTGCTAGTCAAAGTGGATTAATTTTAAAAGTGGCTAAAGGTAAAGGCACTGGCTAAGGTTACGTCACAGGTGGTCAGAAGTTTCATATGGGGAGAGATCATCTGCCGGCATGGGGTCCCGTTGGACATAGTCATGGATAATGGACCAAAACTCACTAGCAAAGAATTCGAAGACTTTTGTGTCTAGCTGTGCATAGATCTCCGCTATTCCTCAGTTTATCATCCTCGAAGCAATGGGTAGGTGGAAGCTGCAAACAAGGTTATCGCGAATCTTTTGAAAAAAGAAGGTGGAGAACTTAAGGGGAAGTTTGGTAGATCAGCTCCCTTCAATTCTCTGGGCTTTGAGGACTACGCCAAACACAACCACATGAGAGACTCAATTCAAACTCTCCTACAGCTCGGAGGCCATTATACCTATAGAGTTCGAGGTTGAATCTCCCAGGGTGGCTGCTGCAAAGAAAGGAGACGAAAGATGGCAAGCAGAGAATGAGGAAGAGCAGAAGCTCTCTCTTGACCTGGTGGAGGAAGCTTAGGTAATTGGCATTAATACGGCAAGGAGAAGTCAAGCGCCGAATGACCAAATATTTTGACAAATGTATCAGGATTAGACAGTTCCAAAAGGGTGACTTGGTCCTCAAGAAAGAGGATGCAGCTGGCAGAGGAGCCTCAGTGGGAAAGCATAACCCAATTGGGAGGGACCCTTTGTTGTGAGGGAGGTCCTAAAGTCAGGAGGGTACCTCCTCCAGGATGTGGACCGGGTACCCCTCGATCGCGCCCAAAGTGGCGACGACCTGAAGAGATTCTACCCTTGACATTTTATCTTTATCAATACTTGTAAATTTGTTACGATTTCCTGATATAATGAAATTCCAGGTGTTTCTTTCTATGAAATGAGATTACGACAAATGAGTGGCAAGGCCCTGAGAAGACCCAATGACAAGGGTCTCATCAAGCTGGCAGGATTGTAGGCTCACTCGGTGGCAGGATGAATGGCAAGGCCAAATATTTTGATAAACATATCAGGATTAGACAATTCCAGAAGGGTGACTTGGTTCTCAAGAAAGTGGATACAGCTGGCAGAGGAGCCTCAATGGGAAAGCTTAACCCCAACTGGGAGGGACCCTTTGTAGTGAGGGAGGTCCTAAAGTCAGGAGGGTACCACCTCCAGGATGTGGACGGGGTACCCCTCGATCCCGCCCGAAGTGGCGATGACTTGAAGAGATTCTCCCCTTGACATTTTATCTTTTTCAATACTTGTAAATTTCTTACGATTTCCTGACATATTGAAATTCCAGGTGTTTCTTTCTATGAAATGAGATTGCGACAAATGAGTGGCAAGGCCTTGAGAAGACAGCTGACTAGGCTCTCATCAAGCTGGCAGGACTGTAGGCTCACTCGGTGGCAGGATGAATGGCAAGGCCCTGAGAAGACCCGCTGACCATGCTCTCACCAAGCTTGTAGTACTGTAGTCTCACTCGGTGGCAGGATGAATGGCAAGGCCCTGAGAAGACCCGCAGACCAGGCTCTCAACAAGCTTGAAGGACTGTAGGCTCACTCGGTGGCAGGATTAATGGCATAGCCCCGAGAAGACCCGCTAACCAGGCTCTCATCAAGCGGGTAGAACTGTAGGCTCCCACAGTGGTAGGATGAATGGCAAGGCCCCGATAAGACCCGCTGACCAGCTCTTATCAAGCTGGTAGGACTATAGGCTCACTCGGTGGCAGGATGAATGGAAAGACCCAGAGAAGACCCGCTGACCAGGCTCTCATCAAGCTAGCAGGACTATAGGCTCACTCGGTAGTAGGAAGAAGGGCAAGGCCCCGAGAAGACCTGCTGATCAGGCTCTTATCAAGCTGGCAGGACTGTAGGCTCACTCGGTGGCCGGATGAATGACAAGGCCCCAAGAAGACCCGCTGACCAGGCTCTCATCAAGCTGGCAGGACTGTAGGCTCACTCGATAGTAGTATGAAGGGAAAGGCCCCGAGAAGACCCACTGACAAGGCTCTCATCAAGCAGGCAGGACTGTAGACTCACTCGGTGGAAGGATGAAGGGCAAGGCCTTGAGAAGACATGTTGACCAGGCTCTCATCAAGCTGGCAGGATTGTAGGCTCACTAGGTGGCAAGATAAATGGCAAGACCCCAAGAAGACCTGCTGGACAGGCTCTCATCAAGCTGGCAGGGTTGTGGGCAAGCTCGGTGGTGGTGTAAGCGGTTAGATCTCTTAAAGAAATGTTGGGTACACTAGAAACTGTGTACTAGATTTGGAGAAGCCTCACTTAACTCAATGATATACATCAATGTGTATTTGATTGGATGTTGAGTTTCAATGTGCAGGTTAAAGAAATGCAGGAAAATATTTTAAGTGCAAGTGTCGACACTTGTGAGGGAAATGTGTCAACCTCAAAAGCAAGATTGTGTCGACACACGGGACTTGTGTCGACACCCAGAAATTTTGTCGGCAGCAGTTGTGTCGACACACAGGACTTGTGTCGACACACACTCAAAACCAGCTATATTGAAGACCAGAAGTAGTTGTATCGATACACAAGACTTGTGTCGACACACACTCAAAGAAATCTGTCAATAATAACTATACTGAGACTGGAAGGCTTGTGTCAACACACAGGACTTGTGTCGACACAAACTCAAATAAATCTATCAACAACAGCTATACTGAGACTGGAAGGCTTGTGTCGACACACAGGACTTGTGTCGACACACACTCAAAAAATTTGTCAATAGCAGCTATACTGATATTAGAAGGCTTGTGTCGACACACAGGACTTGTGTCGACACACACTCAAGAAATCTGTCAACAGAAGCTGTGTCAAGACAAGAAGCAGTTGTGTTGACACACAGGACATGTGTCGACACATCATACAGAAGTTGTGTCGAGAAGTTAAAGAATGACTTTGTCGACATATTAGGAGCTGTGTCGACATCATCAAGATTTGTGTCGACACATGGTCTATTTGTGTCGACACATCTGAAGTTTTATGCTGACAGTTCTCTGCTATGATAGAAGTTCAAGGAGGAGTCAGTTGTCAAGACTAAAGACCTGATAACTGTCATAAGTAACAAAGCGACACATCTGTCAGAGCTGTTAGAAGGCCGTTATAAACCGGATCAGCAGGTAACCTTGGATGGATTCTATATATAGACCTATCTATCACAATCAGAAGTAATAAAAAGAAGAGAAGGGGAACAAGAGACAAACCCAGAAGAAGGCAGATCATGAAGAGTCTGCAAGAAAAATTTAGATCTGATTCTGAATTCAAGAAGGAAGCTAGATTGAAGATCAACTCCATCTCCAATTGAAGATCAACCTTACTTGGTATAAATTCAAGAATCTTTGGATAAACTAAGATAGGTTGGATCTTAAGTAATCAGTTCTATAAGGAACTTATCAAGAAGCTTTCACCCTATTCTCTTTCTATCAGGGTTATGATTTTATTATTTTAAACAATTAATTTCCTTGAAAGATCTTATATAGATCTAAGTTGTAAGCCTAAATTTATAAAGGCTGATGTAGGGCTGAGAGCCAGAGGTAGGACTTGAAAAAGTTTGAGTTGTAGGCCTGGTGATAAAGGCTGAGGTAGGGCTGTTGCCTGAGGTAGGATTCTTGGGAAGAAAATGAGGTGTAGGACTTGAAGAAGTCTGAGTTGTAGGAACCAGTTGGGTTCTGAGTTGTAGGATCTGTGGATCTGAGATAGTGGAAGGAAGTTTGGCTGAATCCAGTTCTGTACTGGATAGGTGAAGGGGGAGAGTGGACGTACCCACAAATTGGGGAACTACTATAAACCATTGTGTCTGTCCTGTGAATTTTCTGTGATTGTTATTCTTTGTGCTGTGATAATTGTGTTGTGTTTAACTTTATTAATTGCCTAAGTTATTAAAAAGGATTGGAACCTATTCAACCCCCTCTTGGTGTTTAGGCTCTTTAAACAAAATCTTTCAAGTGATATCAGAGGGAGGTTTCTCAAATATAGACCTAACAGTCTGAGTAGATCTCCAAGGCAATTAACTATTAGCCAGAATGAGTTCAAGTGAGCATCAGAAGAAACTTGGATCCATGAAACTTCCTATCTGTAGGAAAGAAAACTTTGGCATATAGAAATAGAGGGTCAGATTGTTCATGGAGGCATCTGATCTAAGAATTTTC
This sequence comes from Platanthera zijinensis, assembly GCA_039513925.1. Taxonomy (NCBI): domain Eukaryota; kingdom Viridiplantae; phylum Streptophyta; class Magnoliopsida; order Asparagales; family Orchidaceae; genus Platanthera; species Platanthera zijinensis. The sequence goes on along the minus strand of CM077079.1, from coordinate 132,096,649 downwards.
ATCACAGTTCAAGAAGGTCCTTTCATTTCAATGAATTTATCAGTTCTTGATGCAAATCTCAAAACTCCAAAGAGATATTCTGAAATGACAAAGGAAGAGATCATCCTAGCAACCTTAGACAAGAGAGCACAAAATATAATTGTGAGTGTTATAGATGATTCTACATTCTAGAATCCGGTATATTGCAAAACCTCCAAGGAGATGTGGGACACTTTTATTGTCTACATGGATGGAACTGAAGAAGTAAGAGAGGATAGAAAGTCCATGTTAAATCAAGAATATGAGAGCTTTAGACAAACCAAGACTGACATCATAGCTGAATGTTACAAGAAATTCTTTAGAATTGTAAATGAGCTAATGACCTATGGAAGAGTCTTTAACACATATGAACTAAATGACAAGTTTCTTAGATCACTGACCAAGGATTGGGATACAAAAATATGTGCCATCAGAGAGATGGCCAGGCCTACTGATTCACCTCCACCAACCTTATTTGGAAAACTATTATCTTATGAGATGCAGCTCATTGCCAGAAAGGAGGAGGATAAAAGTAATAGGTATGAATATAAAGAAAAGTCAGTAGTCTTCAAGGCTGAAGCCAGAAGAAAGGGTAGGGAAAAGTCTCCTTCTCCACCCAGGAGAATTGCTGAGGCTGAATCAGAAAATCAACACTTCAGACAGCCATAACTCCTGACATCAACACTTCAGACAGCCATAACTCAGATGAATATTTTGTTGCCTTTACAAGGCAGTTTCAGAGGTTTATGAAGAAGAATAAATGGAGAACAAAGCCATCTACATCCTTCTCCAAAGATGACTATTATAAGATGAAGAAAACTTCCAAGGATGATAGTTATGGCTCTAATCCTAGTAAACAAACTACTTTTAAAATTGTTTGCTATTGCTGCAACAGGACTGGACATGTCATAGCTGATTGTCCTGACAAGAGAAAAGAGTCTAAGGACAAGAAGAAGCATCAAAATAAGGGAAAGAAGGAGAGGTCCCTTATTGCCAAGAAGTAGAAGAGTTGGATTGACTCTTCATCATCAGAATCTGGAGAAGAGGATGAAGCAGAAGCCTATATAGGATTGTTCACTACAAAAGAGGATTCTGTGGAAACAGAATTCTTACAAATGATGGATTCCATAAATGGAAGTGAAGATCATTATTGCAGAGGGCTGATGGCTCTATCTGAGGAAGATTAGTGCCAGGATCATCCTAGTCCCAGTAAGGTATTCAATCCATCCTTAGTATCTGAGTATTATAATGGATCTGAATCAAAAGCATCTGTATCAAGAGATGTGGATGGTTCTGAATCTGAAGGGGATGTTCATCAATTAATTAATGAGTATGGTGGTCTGTTGCAAGCTATTAAGAGAAGCAAATTCCTTGTCAAGAAGAAGGCTGAGGAAATTGAATCTCTCAAACTGGCTGCATCAGATTCAGCAAAGATGTTGGATTTAAAATTGAATGAGGCTGCAAAACTGAAAAACATAACTGTTATTCAGATGGGTACAATCACTTTCAAAAATAATCACATCAATAATCTGGAAGTAAGACTTCAGAAAGAAATGGATCTAGTGGCTAAATTCTCTAAGCCAAAGTCAGACTTACCCATAATTGATAATTTCATCTCCCAAAAGGGTAAGACAGGATTAGGCTTTAAAGGAAGAACAAGGGCAGCCAATTCTCAAAGAAAAGGCAAAGCCGCAGTTCAGCCACTAGCCTTCAAACCCCCTATTTATTTTAGGAAAGTGATACAGCCTACTAACAGGTATGATCATGACATCACTCATGGTCACTGTAAGTATGGTGATCTGAATGGCAAGGGTGCAAATGCTAATAGGGAATCCCATGAGCAAACCCATCAGGTTCTTAAGGAATCCTTAGTATTTATTGCTCCAGCACCTGCACTTAAAAGGACTGCTGACAGCAATAATGTTAAGCCTGTACTTAAGAAAAAATACAACAGATTTGAGTGTTGGTGTTGTGGCAAGGTGGGCCAGTTTGCCATTGACTGTTGGTTCAATACTAGTATTCAGAATAAGGCCAGCTTACCTGTTAGAAAGACTGTAGGTAAGCATGTCAAAAATCAAACTAACTTTAACCTAGGACCCAAAAACTATTGGGGTTCTAAGGACAGATAATTTTATTTAATGCAGGTGAGTCCATGTGGCCATACCCCTATATGGTACTTGGATAGTGGATGTTCCAGGCACATGAATGGAACAAGAAGGATGCTGAAGGACTACTCCCCTATAGAAGATGGACCCAAAGTGATCTTTGGTGGATCTGAAAAGGGAGTCATCAAAGGGTTTGGTAACATTTCCAATAACTCCATTACCATCACCCAAGTGGCTTATGTGAAAGGTCTAAAGCATAACCTAATTAGCATAAGCCAACTAAGTGATCTTGGTTATGACACTTCTTTCCACAAGGGTGTGTGCCAAATAAGAAGGTAAAATGATCAAGAGATCATTTTGATAGGCACTAGGAAAGGAAATGTCTACTGTCTTAACTTTGATTATGAGAATAAGTACTCACTTATCTATCTAGTTGCAGATGAGAAAGCATCTCATTGTGTCCAATGGCATAAAAGGCTGGCTCACCTAAACTATAAGTCAATAGGCCAACTCTTTAGTATGGAGTTAGTGAGGAATGGTCCTCAGGTCAAGTGCATTAAAGAATGTGTATGTTCAGCTTGCCAAAAGGACAAACAGACCAGGACCTCATTCCATCGACATGATACCAAAGATTCTGTAAGATGTCTATATCTTCTGCATATGGATATATTTGGTCCTATGTCAGTTCATAGTCTAGGTAGGAAAGCTTATACATTTGTAATTGTGGATGACTATTCTAGATTCACATGGGTTTTATTCTTGAGGCAGAAATCTGAAACTCTTACTATCATTCAGAATTTTTTAGGTAAATTCAGAATGAACTTAACAATTCAGTGGTTAAAATCAGAAGTGACCATGGAACTAAATTTCAATCTGAATGTATGACAAAGTTTCGTGAAGAACTTGGGATTCATCAGGAGTTATCCTCACCTAGAACTCCCCAGCAAAACGGGGTTGTTGAAAAAAAGAATAGGACTCTTATTGAGGCAAGTAGAACATTACTAAGTGACACTTCTCTTCCAGAAAATTTTTGGGCTGAGGAAGTAAATAATGCATGTCATGTTCTCAATAGAGCATCCATCAATAAAAGATACAAGAAGACACCCTATGAGATTATGAAAGGCAGAAAACCAAACATATCCTACTTTAGAATCTTTGGTAGCAAATGTTATGTACTAATTAATGGAAAGCACTACCAAATTATGTTTGTTGCCAAATCCCTAGAAGGGATATTTGTTGGGCACAACAATAACAGTAGGGCATATAGAATCTACAACTTGACTACACAAGTTGTAGAAGAATTTGTCCATGTAGTCTTAGATGAGTCTAAGCTAATTAACAGTGAACTGTCTAGCACTTCTATTAGTCCAACAAGTTTGAAGGAATGGATGGATAAGCTAACAATTAGTGAAGACCAACCTTTAAGACAGAATGAAGAAAATAATGGATGTTGTCCAGGGGGAGTATAAGACTCACTGGATGAAGATGAAGACAATGAAGTGCATCCAGATGAATAAAAATAAGAGATGGATAGATTTCCTCCAGCAAGAAGACATTTGAAGGATCATCCAGCACACCAAGTCATTGGTGATGCAAGTCATGGATTTCTGACCAGAAGCAAGAGCGTGAACACAGTTTTATGTTCAAGCTTCCTGTCCCAGATGGAACCTAAGAAGTTTGAAGAGGCTATACAAGACACAAATTGGATTGATGCTATGCAGGAAGAACTGAATCAGTTCAAAAGATGTAAAGTCTGTGAGATAATTCCTAATCCAAAGAATCACAATATTATAGGAACCAAGTGGATATATAGAAAAAATTTAGATGAAAATGGCACCATAATCAAGAATAAAGCCAGACTGGTTGCAAAGGGCTACAGATAGGAAGAAGGGATAGACTTTGACCAAACATTTGCCCCAGTGGCAAGGTTGGAAGCAATAAGACTATTGCTGGCTTATGCAGCTTATCAAGGGTTCAAAGTATTTCAAATGGACTTAAAGTCAGCATTTTTGTATGGTGACTTAAAAGAGGAAGTCTATGTTGAACAACCATCAGGTTTTCTAGATTCCCTTTATCCTAACTATGTTTATAGGCTTAAGAAAGCTCTATATGGATTGAAACAAGCCCCTAGGGCTTGGTATGAAACTTTGTCTACCTTCCTTATTGATAATAAATTCTAAAGAGGGAAAATTGACAAGACTCTATTCTTTAGGGAATCAAAAGGCAAGATCATCCTAGTCCAAATATATGTTGATGACATTATATTTGGATCAACTGAAAACAACCTTTGTAGAAAGTTTGCTAAACTTATGCAATGGAAGTTTTAGATGAGCAGCATGGGTGAGCTGAAATTCTTCTTGGGACTCCAAGTTAAACAGACTGATGATGGATTGTCCATATCTCAGTCTAAGTTCATCAAGGAGTTAATTAAAAAATATGGAATTGAGTCAGCCTCCACCATGAAAACTCCAATGGGGATAAGTATGCCTATAGGCAAAGATGAAGTAGGAAAACATGTTGATGAGTCTTTGTATAGAGGGATAATTGGCTCCCTACTTTACTTGACTGCTAGTAGACCTGAAATCATGTATGTTATGTGTGTTTGTGCTAGGTACCAAGCCTACCCTAAGGAATCTCATTATTCTGCTGTCAGGAGAATTCTGAGATATCTTAAGGGCACACCTAATCTTGGTCTTTAGTACCCTAAGAATAGAGATTTCTTACTAACAGGTTTTTTAGATGCAGACTTTGCTGGTTGCAATGAAGATAGGAAAAGCACACAAGGTACATGTCAGTTCCTTGGTGGAAGGTTGGTGTTATGGAGCAACAAAAAGCAGAAAAGTGTAGCTAAATCCACAGCTGAATCAGAGTATATAGCTGCAAGCAGTTGCTGTAAGACCCCCCTCCTCCCGGAACATAAGACACGGCACGAGAGGGGTCTTATGCCCAGAACAGCCGCCTTGGGGTAGCACTAACACTCGGGCTAGCCTGTACCATAAGACGCATATTCTGCCGGCTACAACCAATATTAATATATATATATATATATGCCAACCCAACAAAAATAATATAAGAAATCAAATCCACACAAGCTATAAGTCTAGAAATGCAGTAATAGAGAAGCTAAAACATGCTTCTATATTATCAGAGTACAACAATAAAATTGCCCCGAAGGGCTATAACAAAACTCTCATATACTCACATCTGCAACAGACGGTAGGGACGACACCGTCCCTTTAGGCCCTATCATCCTGGCCTGCCTGACCGGATCCATGACCTGCTGTTCCGTCTGCGGGATTTCCTCCTAAAAAGGAAGACGTAGCAACCGTTAGTCATAAAGACTAAGTGGCTTCACATCCGCTCCCCCGACGACTCCTCGGCACCGGGCGGAGATATAGACAGGGTACAATATATGTGTATAAGCAGGTGTATAAACAAGCAAGTGGTATAATATGTAGTAAGATATTCTAACATTTCTACCATCCATCACAACATATGAATATAGAGTTATAACATTAAGTAACTCAACTTATATGGATGCCCATACAAGCATATAAGTTGAGGATCATTCAGTAGTAAGTAACTTATCATATAGGAGTGCCCATACAAACTTATACGATGAGGGTCTTGTGTATGTAATGAGGTGCAATGTTATGTATGCGATGTAATGACTCACCCATGATCATCCACATGCAGTTGCTATGTCGACACAGACTAGTAGTTCCCACTTTTCGAGCAGGTAGCTAACCTCTTAGGCGCCAACCGTCGTGGCCAGACGGTGACAGTAGAACGGGCACTTCTACTACTAAGTGGGTATCCACACTACTTCACTTAGGCCTCCGTACGCCTCAACGTTAAGAACACAACAGCGGAGCCCATGAATACTATGGCCCAGCGGGTTCTCTTGGGTAGATGTGCACCAAGATCCTATCCCCGAACTGGCCTATGCGTAACATAGAAGGAAACTCAAAAATAAGCACGAGGGTCAAGCCCAACCATTCACTTGGCACGGATGGCTCCCCGAGACATGAACACCGAGGTACAAGCCCAACCTCCCAAAGTCTATTTGTCAACTCCCATCGGTGTGACGATTGGCGAGCCCGTAGACCTGCCACACTATCCTTTACTCAGGATTACGACACCGCGTGTCAACTCATACCGCATGCAATTCGGTATGGAAGGAGCCTCGGAGAAAGCACGAGGACAAAGCCCAACCATCCACCTAACACGGAAGGAGCCTCAAAAATGAGCACGAGGACAAAACCCAACCGTTCAGTTTACTCATCTCAACACCATCTCGACTAGTGACGGCCAACTCCGCACATACTACCTTCCTCAATGCTACCCGTAGGGAGATGACGCTCTAAGCATTGGACTACTAAATTTCATTCTATCAATTCAACATACATATGTCCATTGTTTATTAATCTATATGTCATACCGAATGATTTCAACATCATATAATAAAATGCGCATAAATGATAATCTACCAATTTATATCAAGCCATTTCGTTCGATTCAAGCTTACTTCACAACTCGTTATACGAATTCAAATTAACAAACTTCAACCTTCAGAACACTACGGTGCTTATCATAAAAGAGTTCACCCGAACCTCGAATAAGATTGCAACATTAATTCCACCAAATCTAAATCCATGTTATACACTGCCTAGAAATTTAGGTGCAGAATAAATCTGGACAGCAACTTCCACCGAAGTTTATTATGGCTACAGGAATCCGATGAGTGCATGTAACCCCTCGATGGAAAGGTCTTTCCATTGGCTACAACTTTCATGTTCAGCCTGCAACCCAGATAAGTCTATAACCCACATGAAATTGGCTCCAAAGCCTTCAACATACATAATGTAATTTCTATACGCCTAGCTTACAGCCCTTACTTCGATCAGACATCCGCGTGGCTACAGGCTTCACCCGAAGGCGTGTAATCACTCGTTGGAAAGGTAATTTCAAGGGCTTCAACTTTCATGCTTTGTTGAAAGCTCAGATCGGACCATTTCCTGCCTGAAAATAGCAAAGAAGGTCGTTGCGTGCAGAACACAGATTTTGCATGTATCTTAAAGCGGAATAAACGACATTGGTTCATCTTCCTCCTCAAGGCCGATCACCCCAAATTGCAACCAGAAGTTCCTCCACCCTTATTCTCCCTCTTAAGGACATTCCTCTTCACGAAACCACCCCCATCATCACTTTGAATAAGGGGAGGTTGAAGATGACTAGTCATTAGAACAAAAGTTCTAGATAGGCCTTCCTAAGACACCTTCTCCTAACACATCAAGGCTCATTTGAGTCGATGTCTCGCCTAAGAATATCTAAGGATCTAGCACCAAGGGAGAGGGGAGGAAGCTAACCTCATTTCCAGTGGTATCACCATTTCCGGCCATGGATCTTGTCATCCTCCTCGGTGGCATCGCTTTTTTCCTTGACGGCGGCGGTATTTCTCCTCCTCCAAGGTTTGCTCCAGCAAGATCTCCTCCTCCAGGAAGTTCTCTCAGGAAAAAGAGCTTGAATAAAGAGTGAAAATGGCAAGGGTTTTACTTTTCCTTTTTATACAGAAGTGACACGGGTAGGGACACGGCCGTGTCCTTACTAGTGTCCTGCTCTGGCAAAGCGGCTCGACTGCGGTTTCGTTCCCCTACACGGGTACTGACACGCCCGTGTTGGTACCCATGTCCAGGTGACACGGCCGTGGTTTTGGCCGTGTAAATACACGTGTCCTGGTCGGGACACTTCTCGTCGACCTTGGCTTGAAGCACACGGGTAGGGACATGCCCGTCTCGCTACCCGTGCCATTCGCACACGGGTAGAGACACGGCCGTGTCTCTACCCGTGTCCTTCTCGGGACCGATCACTCAATGCTACGTAGCCAAGGCATGGCACATGGGTTGGGACACGCCTGTTTCCCTACCCGTTTCTTACTCGGGACAAACCACTCAATGCCCTTTTATTACCACTCAACCCCATGGACACTCAGCGCCAGTGAACACGGGTAGGGACACGCCCGTGTCCCTACCCGTGTCTTACTCAACACAGTTTTCAACTTATTTCCTTGTTCCCCACGAGTGCGCACCTGATCGTTTGCACCCCCTTGAGCCTACACCAGCTCTCCCGACACCAAAAACACGCACAAGGGGCCTAACGCGAATCGGAACGTTACAAATCCTATAAACAAAATAAAAGATTTCGTCCCCGAAATCAGGCTAAGGCTATAGGGAGTGAAGCATACAGAAAAACAAAATATGCTTTTAAATAAAATTACCTGGAGCAAACAACTCCGGGTAGCGTCTTTGCATCAAATCCATTGGCTCCGATGTGAATTCCTCCTTCCCATGATTAGACCATAGCACTTTCTCCAGGGGAACACTTTTGCGGCGCAAGGTTCTTATCTCGTTGTCTACAATCCGCACCGGCTCCAGTTGAACAGACCTATTAGATGCCACAGGACCATCAGTTGTGGGGATGTATTGATCGGGCCATAACAGCGCCTTCCGAAGCGAAGACACATGGAACACGTCGTGGAGATTCTAGCTCGGGCGGTAACTCCAACCGATAGGCTAGCGGGCAAACCCTTTCCAGTATAGTATAAGGACCCACATACCTCGGGCAGAGCTTCTTCACACCACGCACCCGCGACACTTCATTCATCGACCGGATTTTCAGAAATACTTTATCACCCACTTGAAACTCCACCAGACGGTGCCTTGCATTATAATACTTCTCCTGCCGACTTTGAGCCTCTAACATGCGATCCCGTATCAGACTAACCACTGCATCAGTGTCATCTATATGCTCAACTCTCAAAGTCTTCGGGTCTTCATCTTGCACCCAAGACAAGGGGGTTCTACACCTCCTTCCATAAAGAGCTTCATGGGGCGCTATGCTGATGCTCGCCTGATGGAGGTTGTTGTAGGAGAACTCAACTAGGGGTAAGAGCCTTTCTTATGACTCTCCCCTATCCAACACACATAATCTCAATAGATCCTCCAATGTCCGGATGGTCCGCTTAGACTGCTCGTCCGTCTGAGGGTGGAACGTAGTGCTAAAGGTAAGGCGCGAGACCAAATATGCATGTACCACATTACACTCCTTGGAGGTAAAGCGACCATCACGGTCAGAAACTATCCTCTTAGGCACGCCATGATACCGTACAAACTGCTCTACAAAGAGGCGTACCAAGACATCCACGTGAGCCTCCTTCTTCATAGGGATAAACCGGGAAACTTTAGTCAGTCGATCAACGATCACCCATACTGAATCATTCCCTGAGCGTGAGCGAGGTAGCCCATGTATGAAGCCCATGGCAATATCCTCGAACTTCCACTCGGGGATGGGCAATGACTGTAACAAGCCGTCGGGACTCCTGCACTCTGCCTTCACCCTTTGGCAGGCTTCGTAATGTGTAACAAAATATCGGACATCCTTCTTCATTCCCAGCCAACACATGGTCTTCCGTAAGCCGACGTACATCTTTGAAATTCCAGGGTGCATTGAATACTTGGAGCAATGCGCCTCTCTCAAGATATCCTCCCGGATTTTACCGCCCTTGGGAATGTAAAGAAGTCCGCGAAAATAAATGAGGCCGTCTTTTAGTGTGTATTCGTCGGTAGTCCCGTCTTCGATTGACTTGATTGCCGGGGCCAGAGCCGCATCCACTCCTTGCTCCACCAGGATCCGGTCCCGGATATCACAAACTATGCTCATGCTGGCCAAGTGCTCCGTATATTTGGTGGATTGAACCGACTATCAACCCGAAGAGGCAAGTGTACCTATCGAATTGTAGTACCAAGGTCGTATTTAAACTCGGGTTGTCAAGTACTGCTACTCATGCTTCAACTATTATCCTACCGTACGATTTCTGGTGGGGGTTTTGAAAATCTAAAAATTAACAGAAATGAAATTAAAACGAAACTATGGATTAAAAGATAGCACTTGATCTAGGATTCACCATGAAAAGAGATAAGAGAGATAAAAATGTAATTTTATAATTGCGAAATAAACTCGACCGTGACGGATCCGAAAATAAGACAAAATCTCGCTAGAGCATTGAGTCTCCTAACTTATAGACACTTTGATCGAAATCTCTTTACAAATCAAAGAAGCCTAAAGTTGCTTTATCGAGGTGATCCGTACTATTGGATTTGACTCCAATCTGGAGGATTTACGTCGTCCTATCTCTAGGATTGCGTGCAAATCCTTCCTTCTTTGAGTGATCTTTCAAATCAACGAGTCTCTCGACTACTATGAAATGAGATCAAAGGCCTACTACCGTATACCGGAAAAACGGAGTCGACACAAAATAAATCAAAGAAGGATAGAGCAAAATTTAACAAAAATAAAATTACAAAATAAGGAAGATTCTCAACTCAAATAATGGATCCTCATGATAATAAGCTACATGAAGATTAGCTACGCATTTTGAAAAAGGGAGCAACAATATAAAGAGAAGAAAATTTCATTTTTATTGCTACTAAATGAAAGAGTACACAATTCTTAAAACAAAACGATATTATAGTACTTAAATGAAACAAGATTGCAACAAAATAAACTAAGAAATAAAGATTATTATGAAACAAAAGCTCTCTTTACTTGTACTCTCCACTTGCTATCCCTCCAAAATCCAACTTCTAAAGCATGAGATATGGGCTCCTTATATAGATGAGGAAGGAAGATTCTAGAATGAAGAGGAGAAGAAGGGGAAATAGTGGGCCGACCAAGCATAGGGGGGAGGATGCATGCATGACAATTAATGAAGGGGAAAGAGAGAGAGGGATTCAATGTATGTGATTTATGGAAAGGAATATAGAAAATATAAAATATAAGGGGGGGGGGGTGAATAAGCTTTAAAGAGCATGAGAGAGGGAAAAAGAGGAGATTCATTTGGAGTAAATGAAGAGGGAGGGGAGGAAGGTGGTCGGCCATGCATGGGGAAATGCATGGCCAACTATGCAAGGTGGCGGGCTGCATGGTGGGCTGGCTTTGGCTTTGATGTAGGCTAGTGTAGGCTGCTTCAAGGGCTAGGCTGCTCCAAAGGTGGGCTCGGGTTGGACTTGAGAGATGCTCCAAGGGCTCAGGTATGCTTGTAGTGGGCTGCTTCATAGTGGGATGCATCATGTTCTCGGGGTTGCACCAAATGGAAGAGCTCGGGTTGCTCCAACAACATGCATTGTAGGATCGGGTAGGGCAAGGTGGCCTGCTCCAACATCATGGCCAGCTCCATCATGGAGAAGGGCTGATCCAAGGGCTCTTGAACCTACAAAATAATAATTAAAACATTAGCTTTATGAAATAACCCAAACATGTAACGAAGCATTAAAATAAAAACATAGCACCATGTATGCAATAATATAACTAAACATGTAACATTAAAATAAAATCATATCATGCATGCAAAAATAAACCCAACACTCAAACAAACAAACACACACACAAACATGAAATAAAACATAACATCAAAATAAAAATTAAAACTCAATGCATCATAAAAAATTAGATCATATTATATAAATATTAAACAATAGCACACATAAAATATATAAATTTAGTACATAATCCTAGGATAATTGAACTCAAATAACCCAAAAAGTGATGACTAAAATTAGTCATCTAAATCCCCCATGCTAGAGTATTTTCTTTCCCTCAAGCAAATGGAATTGAAAACTAAAGAAGATGAAATAAAAGAAAACAAAGCAAATTTAGGTTTCATAGATTAAGAAAACCAAAACATGAAAAATTAAACTATCCTAATTTTTATGCTAACAACTAGTGGGGTGAGAAGTGCACAATAGAAAACTTGAAAGTGGATACCTAAAAATTTCATTAAAACATAAGAAAAATTTACACATTTCTAAATCTTAAAACAAAGCATCCATAACTTTTAAGAAAATAAGAAAAGCAAAAGTAAACGTTCTAATTAAACGGCGCATTAAACGAACTACTAGGTTGGTAGAATAACAATTACCCCTAAATCACCTCAAGATAACCTTCAAAGAAAACCATCAATTATGACGGCCATAGGCTTGTCCGTTCACACTCTCTCCACTACACAATTCACGTTCTAAAGATCAAAAGTACTTTAAATAAGCGTAATGACTTGGCTTAGGTAAATGATTAGGAATTAAAAATTAAAGATAAATGTGATGGCTAAAACACACACTAAACCAAGGTTTAGCTAAAAAAAATAAAAATAAACCATAATGAGAAATGACAGGTATGTCGTTTCTCCAATTAAAACAAAGACACAAAACAAGGCCATATAATTTTCTTTTCAAAATTTGGCCAAACAAAAACTCCTCATTTTTTTTCATTTTGATAATAACTTTTTTTCTTTTTTTTCATAGGAATGCTCCAAATGTAGGCTTTAAAGTTCCTTTTCATTTTTCACAAATACAACTCATCACATCAATGATATTTAAAAATGAAGCTCAAGGTTTAGTGTGAAATAGGAATGGCATTTTTGCTTTGGTGAAAAATGAAAGGTGGTGCTAAACAAAGAACAAGGAAAGAGGCCCAAAATTGTTTTAGCAATGGTGAAATATTTTTGGTGGGCAAAAAGGCTCAAATGGGTCAAATAGTGGCCTAAATCATTTCTAAAGTTCGTTAAAAAGGCGTAAATGCTTCGAGAGTAGCTAGGGACAAGTTCTAGACACCAAGAAAGCATTACCCCACAAATGAAAAAGTGATAATGTTTTCCTAGCAACCATTCATACGCAACTAACCGAATAAAAAGAAGACTACAAATTGCTAACCTATAACGTAAAAATTGATGCTATATTTAAGAACTAGAAACTAGTAAATTAAGCTATGTTAAAATGATAGATTTAGAAAACTGTTTCAAAGAAATCTACATAGAACTACAAAACTGCACGGGCCTACACATCACTAGAAAAAAATATAAAAATATAGATAGAAAATAATTTTTGATTTTGATTTTCAAATAGATTTTAGCATTTTTTTTGGATTTTTGTTTTTCAAATTTTTTTGATTTTGTATTTTCTAGTTTTTTGTATATAGTTAAATAAAAACAATACTCCTAAAAAGGCTTAATATTACTAAACTAAATTTTTTGTGATTTTATTTTAAAGCATTTTTTTTGAAAGAAACGAAGAAAGAAGACAACTAAACCATCCCCCATGCTAAAGTTCTTCATTGCCCTCAATGAAAGAAACAAAAAAATGAGAAAGAGAAAGGGACTTAGAAGGAGAGAAAAAATAAAATGCAGTAAAGTTAAAAAAAAACAGGACTTCTCCGGGTTTATGAGATAAAGGCGGATGTCGCTCCCCCATGCTTGCGCTTTACATAACTTGATCATCAGCAGACTTTACTTTATCCATCTTGAAATCAACAACGTTGGAGCGGCGATCACGAACTTGCAGTTGTTTGGCCACCGGGAGGAAGAGCAAAAATAAAAATAAAAGCAGAAAATACTTGGGCAAGCTCCCAAGAGTGTTCTTTATAATAAAAAAAAGTATGAATAATAATAATAAAAGTTTGAGAATAATTAAGAAGTCCAAAATAAAAAAAAAGTAAAAGTCCACATGAATAAAAATATTCAAGAGTCCAAAATAAGATTCTCCTTCGCAGGAGACACAGAATCATTAGAAAAATATAATTTAAGTCTATGACCATTTACTTTAAAATCACCCTTCTCCGGGTGTGAGAGTAGCACTATGCCATAAGGAAAAACCTGTTTGACCGTAAACGGTCCAGACCATCTAGATTTCAGTTTTCAAAAGAAAAGACATAAGTGTGAATTAAGAAGAAGAACCTGATCGCCAGTTTTAAACGTTTTAGGATAGCGCAAGTTCTTATCGTGATAGATTTTTGTTTCAAGATCGGGTGGTTTATCAAAATAGTTTTTCAAATTTTTGTCTTTTTAGAAGTAGAATTTTCAAGATTCTTTTGTTTAAAACCAGGTTCATTTTCAAAAATGGTTTGCAAGGACATAATCGTGCCTTCGAAATCATTTGAATAAATTCCAGAAAAAGAAGAGGAAAAATCATTTGATGAAATATTGGAAAGATAAAGAGAAGAGTCATCATTTAAATCATCAAGAAAAAAACAAGAGTCAACATTTTTTAAAGAGTTTTTCATTGATTCATTAATATAAAACGTGACCTCATCATCTCCCACACGAAGAAAAAGTTTTCCGTCACTTACATCAATGATCGCTCGAGCGGTGGCTAGGAAGGGACGACCAAGGATAAGAGGGACCTCAATGTCCTCTTCAATATCAAGAATGATAAAATCCACCGGGAAGATAATTTTTCGGCCTTCACTAGCACGTCCTCAACAACACCTAACAGATACTTAATTGATTGATCAGCTAATTAGATACTCTTGCACGTAGGGCCGAGAGTGCCCAATCCTAGATTTTTAAATAATGAGAATGGCATCAAGTTGATGCTCGCACCTAGGTCCGCTAATGCATGTTTTACAAAAAGATCACCAAAAACGCAAGGAATCGAAAAACTACTTGGATCAATTATCTTTTTAGGAAGATTGGAATTTTTTATGACCGCCGAGCATTCTTCATTTAACGTAACATGAGATAAGTTTTCTAATTTTTTTTTGTTCGTTAACAGGTCCTTAAAATATTTAGCATATTTTGGCATTTGGCTAATCGCTTCATGAATTGGCAAATTGATATGAATTTGTTTAAACATTTCAAGGAAGCATTAGTATTGATCATCTAGCTTATCTTTCCTAGGCTTAGCAGGGTAGGGAGGTAGCGGAAATTCTTTTAAAATCTCGAGATCATTATTTTTAAAACCATCTTTTTCTTTTTTAAAAATAGGTGTTTCTTGTTCATTTTCAAAAATAGAGTTTTCTTTTCCAAAATTTTTATAAGTTATTTCTTCGTCACTAATTCATTCAGCAGTAAGAGAGGCAATCAAATTTGGCTCTTCCCTTATGGTGGGCTCGTGAATTACTTTGCCGCTCTGAAGGGAAATCGCTTTCGCGTGCTCCCTTGGGTTTGGCTCAGTATTTGAGGGAAGAGTCCCAGGTGGCCTCTCGGAAACCATCTTTGCTAATTGACCGACCGTATTCTCTAAATTTTTAATTGAGCCTGTTAGATTTCTAATAGTAGAATCGTTAGAGCTTATATATCTAGATAAAATTTCTTCCAAAGAGAGTTTTTTGAAGATTTAGGTTTTGTTGTGGTGGTGGTGGTGGTGTAAATTCGTGCGGTGGATGTGCGACATTAGCATTATTACTCCAAGAAAAATTAGGATGGTTACGCCATCCAGGGTGATAAGAATTCATAGAAGCATTAAAACCAGGAGGTGCAAAAAAATTAGAAAAAGCAGAAAAATTCGCAGAATTGTTTTGAGCAGGCCTTGGTATGTTCCACAGATAATCCACCTGCTCGGCAGCAGCAGCATTTTAAATTTCAAATACTTGAGGGGCGGGGGCAGCAGTCATCTCTAAAATCTTCTTATTAAGCATCTCCACTTGCAGTATAACACCCCTATCCGTCGCATAGTATATAGCAGTAGGTCCGGCCGGGGCCCGATGCCATATACTATAGACAGACCGAAGGGTTACATAATGACACCATTCTCCCAATTATAAACGTCCTACACAGAGCAACTTGTAACGTCCCAATTCGCGCTAGGCCCCCTCGCACGAGTTCTGAGTCAAGAGACTTGACTCGGGCTCGTGGCGCACTGGCAAAAGGTGTCAAGTGTGTTGAATAGAGTGATGGGTTGAGTGATATCCGATGAATTTGTCGAGAATGCCCGGGTATACCCACTGATCGTCGAGAATGATGACCGATCGTTGAGTATCGCTGATTGATACTCAATGCACTCAACGCCAGGATTTCCGATAAATTGGTTGAGGGATATTCATCGGGAATTATTGTTGATACCCGACAAATTCGTCGAGAATACCAGGCTATACTGGCCGATCGTCGAGAATGGAGGTTGATTCCCGCCGAATTTCACTTGTGCGTTTTTCCTCCCAGGCAGATTCGCTGGCTCGTACAGGCGGACTGAACCGGACTATGGGATTCGTGCTAGATTATCCCTTGGACTGGTCATTTCAAATAAGACCTAATTTGGGTGGTCCAATCATAGGTTGACACATGGCGAAGTGACATAACACTAATTAGCTAATATAAATAAGAAGAAAACTAAACCCTAGCCATCACTTTGATCATTGCCGAGCCGCTGCCCGCGCAAAACCATCGGGAGAGAAGCCGATCACTGGAGTCGGAGCTCTGGAGGAGGAGAGGCTTGTTGGAGATAGCCAAACTTTGGAAGAGGAGAAACGCCATCGCCGTCAAGGAGGAAATGATGCCACGGAGGAGGACGACTAGATCCATGGCCGGGAATGATGGTACCACTGGAAATGAGGTGATCTTCCTCCCCTCTCCCATGGTGCTAGATCTATAGATATCTAGGTGAGATGTTGACTCAAGAGAGTCTAGACATGGGAGATGGTGATTTCCATAGGAAAGGCCTTGCTAGAACTTTTGTTCTAATGACTAGTCATCTTCAACCTCCCCCTCTTCAAAGTGATGATGGGGGTTGCTTCGTGAAGAGGAAATGGCCTCGAGAGGGAGAATAAGGGTGAAGGAACTGCTAATTGTGATTTGGGGAAAATTGCTTGAGGAGGAAGACGGACGGATGTCGTTCACTCCGCTTCAAGATGCGTGCAAAATCTGTGTTCTGCACGCAGCGACCTTCTTGGCGGTTTTCAAGCAAGAAAGGGTCAGATATTGGCTTTCGACTAAACACAAAAGTTGTAGCCCTTTAAATTATCTTTCCAACGAGTGGTTACACGCACTCATCGGATTTATGTAGCCACGGGAATCCTTGGTATAAGTTGCTTCCCGGATTAATGCTGCACCTAAATTCTGGGTTGTGTAATGTGGAATTCGATTTGGTGGAATTTAATGTTGCGATCCAACTCGAGGTTTGGGTGAACTCTTTTGACATAATCATCATATTGATATGATAAGTTGATGTTATAAATCTGAATTCGTATAACGAGTTGTGGACAAGCTTAATTTTAGGAAAGAGCCTGGTATAAATTGGTTGATACACAATGATGCCCATTATCTATATCATGTTGAATTCATTTGGAAGGGCATATAAATGATTTAACTATGGCAATGATGTATGTTGAATAGATAGAAGGGAATTAGTAATCCAATGCTTAGAGAGTCGTCTCCCTACGGGTAGCATTGTGGAAGTTAACAAGTGCGGTGTTGACCGTAACTAGTTGGAATGAGGTTGAGATGAGCAAAGTTGGATAGTTGGGCTTGGTCCTCGATGTTCGCGTACCGAGGCTCCTTTCGTATTTGATGGATGGTTGGGCTTGGTCCTCGGTTTTCACGTCCCGAGTCTCCTTCCATGCCAAGATATTGTGGAATTGCATGTGGTGTGAGTCGACACGCGGTGTCGCAATCCCGTGTTAAGGATAGTGTTGCAGGTCTACGGGCTCGCCAATCATCACACCGATGGGAGTTGACAGTTAGACCTTGGGCGGTTGGGCTTGGTCCTCGGTGTTCACGTCCCGAGTCTCCTTCCGTGTCAAGTTAACGGTTGGGCTTGGTCCTTGTTCTCATTTATGGGGCTCCTTCTGTGTCATACCTTAGGCCAGTTCGGGGATAGGATCTTGGTGCACATTTACCGAAGAGAACCCACTGAGCCGTAGTACGCATGTGAGCTCCGCTATTGTGTTCTTAGCATTGAGGCGTATGGGGCCTAGTCCAGGTAATGTGGAGACCAGCCTAGTAGTGGAGATGCCTACTCTACTATCACCGTTTGGCCACTACGGTTGACGCCTGAGATGTTAGCTACCTGCTCGAATAGTGGGAACGATGAGTCTGTGTCGACATAGCGATTGCATGTGCTTGATCATGGGTGTGTCATTGCATTGCATACATAGCATTGTACATCATTACATACAGAAGACCCTCATCGTATATGTTTGTATGGACACTCCTATAAGATGAGTTACTTACTACTGAACGACCCTCTACTTATATGCTTGTATGGGCATCCATATAAGTCGAGTTACTTACTGTTATAACATTATACTCTCTTGCTACTATAGATGGTAGAATTGTAGAATAAGAGGTTGCTAATTTATACACTAATTCTATTGTTACTTATGACATGTATACTTACTTTACCTGCTTGTACTACTGTTTTATATATATTGTACTTGTTCCTTTCTCCGCCCGGTGCCGAGGAGTCGCCGGGGGAGCGGATGTGAAGCCACTTAGTCTTTAAGACTAACGGTTGCTACGTCTTCCTTTTTAGGAGGAAACCTCGCAGGTGGAGAAGCAGGTCATGCAGCTGGATAGCCAAGCCAGGACGACAGGGCCTGAGGGGACGGTACCGTCGCTACCGCCGGTTACAGATGTGAGTGAGAGAGATTTTATTGTAGCCCTTCGGGGCAATTTTATTTATGTACTCTGATTATGTAGAAGCTTGTTTAGCTTCTCTTTTGCTGTACTTATGGACTTATGCTTAGTGTTGATTGACTTCTTTATATTATTATTGTTGGGTTGGCATTTATATGTTGATATTGGTTGTAGTCAGCAGGATAGGCGTCTTGTAACGACCCCATTCGTTACATGACGTATAGTAGAAGGTCCGGCCGGGGCCCCACACTATATGCCACAAACAGATGGTGAGGTCACAGGATAATACCAAACCATACGCGAATCCTAACTCAGAGCATTCTAGCGGAAGCTTTAAGTTGTAATTTGAACTCTAACCAGGAATGTCCAATATATAAACCACCTTTATATATATAACCATGGAATGTACAACAAATACATAGAGTTTGGCCTTAAGGCCTTACAGTTCCTCTTTCCACACCGTATGGTTTACAAACCTCGGCGTGCAGGCCGGCCATACATGAGTAAAAGAAAACAAGCAAAAACATTCGCTTAGCCTTCAAGGGCTAGCCGCAGCAGCAGCAACAGTAGGGCTTCAGCCCTTCATTTACCACTTGGCTCTCCAGCACCTGCATAGGGACAATCCACCCAACCGGTGGCAAACAATGCAACGGTCAGCATTCAGCTGACCCAATTATAACAATCCTACCCCTTTCTCGGGGCATTAGCATTCTTTCCCTGCATAGCATGGCATCATCATATAGCAACTATGTGCGCGCAGGAACATTCAAGCCATCACAAATATCGGCCACACGGCCCGATAGTCCGTGCACTCAGGGCACATTCTTGGTGTACCGGAATACCAGGGTCAACACCACCGTCTACACGGTATTTGAGCATTCTAGTCTTTCCGGCGCGCGGGCCTAAGACTCTCATTAGGCGCTCCAACAAAACCTATAACCAGGCTTCTAAGTCGGACGGACCTAACGCAGGTACAGATTAGCCACCCCCCGTTGCTCAAGTCGCCGTGCCACCTCGAATACAGAAGTATCCATGGCTATTTATAGGCGCGGGTCGGTTTCACCTTTCCTGTTCGGCAATCTGCCTTTTCATCGAGTTGCAGCCCAACGGCTCAACCGCTCATAAAGTGGCAACGCACGGCCACAAGAGTTGCATCCAACCCTCTTCATTTCCTGGACATCATCCAGTACTTCCTGCTGTACCAAGCAACAGGTAGGCACAAGGCAACACAAGCCATAATCACGGAGCCTTCTCCGATATGCAAACAAGCATCACCAATCCAGACCATGTCCAGATGGGCTTCACACAGCATGCCTAGATCCGTACTCCAATTTCGGACTCTAATAAGGGGGACTTCACATATTTACCCCAAGGGACACCACAACCCACCGCACACTCGCGGGGAAGGGTTTTCCCTATGCAATGCAGAAAAGAAGGACTTCACATGTCCAAGAAGGGAGATCATTACCCTTGTCGATCTCTTGGGAGCCATCGTAAACTAGCCGGTGAGAAAGAACCGCAGCAGCTTTGCCTTCACAACGATGGCCTTGGATCACGAATCGGACCACGGGAGCTCCGTCGGTGGCTTGATCTCCTCCTCCTTCTTCTTCCTCCTCTCTCTTTCTCTCTTCCTTAACCAAATGAAGAATGAAGTCTTCATCAGCCTCTACTGATTAAATCCAGCCAGGAATCACCTGAGCCCTTGGATCCAAAGATAGAAATTAAACGGCCACGATTTTCCCAAAAACACACATTTTTGGCTGACACGGCCTGTGACACGCCCGTGTCACAGGCCGTGTACCCTTAAGCGGCACACGCGGTATTCGTACCGACTGATCTTTATCAGAACACAGGCATCGACACGCCCGTGTTGAACCTGACACGCCCGTGTCATTCCTGAGACACGCCTGTGTCACCCCTGCCTCATCGAGCTGCAAGCAGTACACGGTAGGCACACGGCATCGGACACGCCCGTGTCCAACCTGACACGCCCGTGTTCAAGGCTTGGTTCTAGGCCGTGTAACCTTCTGACTCAAAACGCATTTTATTTGAGTGACATGCCCTGGGACACGCCCGTGTCCCAGGCTGTGTACCCCTGACACGCCCTGGGACACGCCCGTGTCCCAGGCCGTGTAAAATGACCTGCACCTCAAAACCATTTTTGAGTCTTTTTGGGGTGTTACAATCCTCCCCCCCCCCTTAACAAAATTTCATCCCGAAATTTGCACGGTAAGGAAACAAGAATCAACAATGCTATAACTTGATAACTCTGTTATAAAAAAAAGTTACACGGTCTACAGTTTATACAAATAGTTCGGGAAATTCGGCTCGCATGGTCTGTTCTCGCTCCCATGTTAGCTCTTCACAACCACAATTGTCCCATCGGACCTTGACCATCCCGATCACTTTGTTCCGCAACTGTTTCTCGGCTCGATCCTCGATCTGAATGGGTCTAACCCTCGTCGTTAGCCCATACTCGACCGGTACCCGATCATTCTCCACTACTTGAGCTAGATCCTTCACCGCCTTACGAAGGACTGAGATGTGAAATACATCATGTAATCCACCCAAGTCTGTTGAAAGTGCTAGTCAATAAGCAGCTTCCCCAACTCGCTCCACCACCTCAAACGGACCAAGATACCTCGGACTTAGCTTTTTCAAATGCCGAATCCTAGACACGCCTTTGAAGGGTTTGATCTTCAAATATACCCAATCACCCACCGCGAACTCCACGTTCTGATGTTTGGCATTGTAGTACTTTGCTTGACGATCTTGGGCTATCAATAGCCTCTCCCGAATAGAGCATATGAGCGAGGTAGCTTCTTCGACTTCCTTTTTCCCACTCAGCTTAGATTCGCCTGCTTCTGCCCAAGCTAACGGTGTACGGCATTTCCGACCATATAAAGCCTCAAATGGTGCCATACCAATACTCGCTTGGTAGCTATTATTATAGGCAAATTCGACAAGAAATATATAATCTTCCCATCTCTTACCAAAGTCTAGGGCGCACATGCGGAGCATGTCCTCCATCATCCTGTTGGTTCGTTCAGTCTGGCCATCCGTTTGGGGATGAAAGGCCGTACTAAACGCTAATTTTGCACCCAACATTTGATGAACTAGCCGCCAATCATTCGATGTGAACCGCCCATCACGGTCACTGACGATGCTCCGAGGAACACCGTGCAGTCGAACAACCTGCTCCACATAAAGCTTGGCCAAGGTTTCCACTGAATCGTCTCTTCTGTTTGGAAGGAAGTGCGCCACTTTTGTCAACCGGTCCACAATCACCCAGATTGAATCATGACCGCGTTGAGATCTCGGCAATCCGTGCACGAAATCCATCGAAATGTCATCGAACTTCCACTCCGGAATAGGTAACGACTTCAGGAAACCGCCAGGCTTCTGGCATTCTACTTTCACCAACGCACATGTATTGCATTCAGCCACATAATATGCGACATCTTTCTTTAGTCCGGGCCACCAGAACAGCTTTTTCAGATCTCTATACATCTTTGTGCTCCCTGGGTGAACTGAGTACTTTGCAAAGTGAGCTTCGTACATCAACTTGTCCCTCAATTTACCCACACTCGGGACGCACACTCGACCATTTCTTCGTAACAAACCGTTATCCCAAGAGAATTGGTCATCCAGACCATCTTTTGCATAGCGCTGGAGACTTTCATCGAGCTCCGTTGCTTGCCGAACTCTGTCCGTAAGGTCATATTGCACCTCCGTCCAGTTCAAGCATGCATCAGTCGACGAACCCTTGTCAACACAAGATATCTCCAAGGCTTCTAATTCCTGGATTAAACGCTGATCATGCCTCTGCAACCAGCTTGCCCGTATCGGATTCTTCTGACTCAAAGCATCAGCGACCACATTTCCCTTCCCGGGAGTATAGTGAATCTCGAAGGTGTAGTCCCCAAGGAACTCCATCCATCTTCGTTGTCGCATATTCAGATCCTTCTGATCCAACAAATACTTTAGGCTTTTGTGATCTGTATAGATATCCACTTTAACGCCATAAAGATAGTGCCGCCACAACTTGAGCGCAAAGATTACCGCCGCCAACTCCAAATCATGGACGGGGTAATTCCGCTCATGCACTTTCAACTGGCGCGAGCCATAAGAAATCACTTTACCAAACTGCAGAAGAACGCAGCCTAAGCCGCTCTCGGAAGCATCACTATAGATCTCATACCCATCTGTACCACATGGCGACGTCAACACAGGCGCCGTGGTCAAATGACTCTTCAAGTCTTCAAAAGCTCGTGCGCACTCCGGCGTCCAAATGAACTTTTGATCTTTTCTCGTCAGCGTGGTCAGAGGTAAAGCAATCCGTGAGAAGTTTTCCACAAACCGTCTATAGTAGCCCGCAAGTCCAAGGAAGCTCCTGACCTCGACCACTGAAGACATCACTGGCCAATCTCGAATGGCACTTATCTTCAACGGATCCACCGCGATACCTTCTCCACTTACCATATGGCCTAAAAAGGCTACTGAAGAGAGCCAGAACTCACACTTTGAGAACTTGGCATAAAGCTTATTCCTCCGTAGGGTATGCAAGACCAACCGCAAATGGTTTGCATGATCCTCTTCCGACTGAGAGTATACTAAGATATCATCGATAAACACAATCACGAACAAATCCAAGTACTCTCGGAACGTTCGATGCATTAGGTCCATAAATACCGAAGGCGCATTACATAAGCCAAACGGCATTACCGTGAACTCATAATGACCGTAGCGTGTTCCAAACGCCGTCTTGGGAATGTCACCTTCCCGAATCCTCAGCTGATAATATCCCGATTTCAAATCTAACTTGGAATAGACCGTTGATCCTGCCAGCTGATCGAATAGGTCATCAATTTGCGGAATCAGATATTTGATTTTCTCCGTCAGTTTATTCAATTCGCGGTAGTCAATACATAACCGTAAACTACCGTCTTTCTTTTTCACAAATAGAACAGGCGCGCTCCAAGGTGACATACTTGGGCGTATGTATCCCTGCTCCAACAACTCTTGCAATTGGACTTTCAACTCAGCCATCTCTTTTGCCGCGACGCGATATGATGAGCGGGCCACAGGCGCACCTGACACCAACTCAATAGAGAAGTCAATCTCCCGCTGAGGTGGTAACCCAGGAAGATCTTTAGGAAACACATCGGCAAACTCTGACACAACCAGTACTTCACCGACACTGGCCTTTGGCTCAACAGCCTGAATTAGCGTGAAGAATAACTCCGCACCCTTCCGAACAGCATTGACGACTTGGAGTGCAGACAACAGAGTCCCGCCAACTCCTCGCATACCAGCGAACTTCGTCACTAGTCCGGTATTCTGGCCCAGTGTAATCTCCTTGGAGTTACAATCAATAAAGGCTCGCTACTCCGAGAGCCAGTCCATACCAAAGATCACATCAAACTCCGATAACGGTAGCACAGCTGCACTCAAACCGAAATCCCGACTTCCTATTTGCACATCCACATCGCAAGCCCTATCCGTAAGCATCTCACAGCCATTCGGCAATAGCACCCTTGTACTATCCACCGTCACATGACTTGGTACCCCAATGCGAGATACGAAATCCTCAGACAGAAAAGAATGCGAAGCACCCATATCAAACAGGGCTCTCGCCAGATTATTCCGAATCAGGACAAAGCCTGCAGCACACACATCATGCACAAGCTATACATAACCACAAACAATAGCATGTAAGCAAGTAAGATAAATCAACTCGTACCTGTGACGACGTCACTTTGCTTAATCGCTTCCTGTTGGCCAAGCTGATAGATTCGGGGCTGTGCCTGGGACGCAGAGGAATCAACCACCGCTTTGCCCTTCTCAGCATACGACGCACCCGTCTTCTTTTCCCCTTTGGGCTGAACAATCCGACAGTCACGAGCTATATGCCCCACCCGGCCACAGTTATAGCATTTACGAGAATCCGGCCTTGATGTCGCCCCCGACACAACGGTCGTAGTCACTTGCCCAGACGGCTTGGACCTCTTGCCCCCTCTCTTCTGGTAGAACGATTTGCTTGGGCGAGGTGCTTGAACCTCTGGCTTTGACACAAACAAGCCCTTGTTCCCTTGCACCCGCCGCATGTCCTTCTCCAACGCACATGCAGTATCAACCAATGCCTGAAACCCTTGGTTCACTGAATTCGAAAGCAGGAATCTCAACTCATCCCGCAATCCTTCATAGAACCGATTCGTTTTCCTTTGGTCATCTGCGAAGATTGTTCCCGCATACCGTCCCAACCTGGTAAACTCATGCAAGTAGATATCCACGCTATCTTCCCCTTGCTTTAACCGTTGGAACTCATTTTCCATAGCAATGCGTTGCGCCACTGGGACATGCTTCGCCAAAAATATTCGAGAGAACTCCTCAATCGATACTTGCGTTAATTGTCTGCCCGCCAAATGGTGTACCTCAACCTCGTCCCACCATAACCGCACCTCTCCTTCAAGCATGAAGGTGGCCAAGGTGACCTTTAGAGTTTCCTCCGCCCTGATCGCTGTCATTATCCGCTTGACCCGCGATAACCAATCCTCTGCCTGCGTTGGGGATCCCATTCCCGTTAACGTAGGCGGACTGAAGCTCATGAATTGCTTCAACTGTCGGTCAGCTGCTCGTGGATCTACAGCCTCAACCGGCTCGGGTCGTACAACAACACGAACTGGTTCTACTGCCGGGTGCGCTTGCCCGGTCGGCTGAATCATGGCAAATAGAGCCTCAGCAACTTAGCGAACAGTTTCCGCAGATGGAGGAGGTGTTGGCACCTCAGCTGGTGCCGCACTCTCATCAGAGCGCTGGGGCTCAGACTGCCCAGCACCACTACGCGTCACCTATAGGTGGACAAGACACACATTAGCGAACGTATGCAAGAAAAACAACACAAAAAGGAACGCGCAGATTCCTCAAACAAGATTTTGTACATTCCTTAGTGGACATTCCAGAGTTCATTAGCGTTACAGCAAAGCGCATAAACACGCGCTCGCCACCCCATAAAAGAATTCGTCCACGAATTCGAGAGAGGAAGACCGAACGAAGCTGATACCAAAATGTAACGACCCCATCCGTTACATGACGTATAGTAGAAGGTCCGGCCGGGGCCCCACACTATATGCCACAAACAGACGGTGAGGTCACAGGATAATACCAAACCATACGCAAATCCTAACTCAGAGCATTCTAGCGGAAGCTTTAAGTTGTAATTTGAACTCTAACCAGGAATGTCCAATATATAAACCACCTTTATATATATAGCCATGGAATGTACAACAAATACATAGAGTTTGGCCTTAAGGCCTTACAGTTCCTCTTTCCACACTGTATGGTTTACAAACCTCGGCGCGCAGGCCGGCCATACATGAGTAAAAGAAAACAAGCAAAACATTCGCTTAGCGTTCAAGGGCTAGCCGCAGCAGCAGCAGCAGTAGGGCTTCAACCCTTCATTTACCACTTGGCTCTCCAGCACCTGCATAGGGACAATCCACCCAACCGGTGGCAAACAATGCAACGGTCAGCATTCAGCTGACCCAATTATAACAATCCTACCCCTTTCTCGGGGCATTAGCATTCTTTCCATGCATAGCATGACATCATCATATAGCAACTATGTGCGCGTAGGCACATTCAAGCCATCACAACTATCGGCCACACGGCCCGATAGTCCGTGCACTCAGGGCACATTCTTGGTGTACCGGAATACCAGGGTCAACACCACCGTCTACACGGTATTTGAGCATTCTAGTCTTTCCGGCGCGCGGGCCTAAGACTCTCATTAGGCGCTCCAACAAAACCTATAACCAGGCTTCCAAGTAGGACGGACCTAACGCAGGTACGGATCAGCCACCCCCCGTTGCTCAAGTCTCCGTGCCACCTCAAATACGGAAGTATCCATGGATATTTATAGGCGCGGGTCGGTTTCACCTTTCCTGTTCGGCAATCTGCCTTTTCATCGAGTTGCAGCCCAACGGCTCAACCGCTCATAAAGTGGCAACGCACGGCCACAAGAGTTGCATCCAACCCTCTTCATTTCCTGGACATCATCCAGTACTTCCTGCTGCACCAAGCAACAGGTAGGCACAAGGCAACACAAGCCATAATCACGGAGCCTTCTCCGATATGCAAACAAGCATCACCAATCCAGACCATGTCCAGATGGGCTTCACACAGCATGCCTAGATCCGTACTCCAATTCCGGACTCTAACAAGGGGGACTTCACATATCTACCCCAAGGGACACCACAACCCACCGCACACTCGCGGGGAAGGGTTTTCCCTATGCAATGCAGAAAAGAAGGACTTCACATGTCCAAGAAGGGAGATCGTTACCCTTGTCGATCTATTGGGAGCCATCGTAAACTAGCCGGTGAGAAAGAACCGCAGCAGCTTTGCCTTCACAACGCTGGCCTCGGATCACGAATCGGACCACGGGAGCTCCGTCGGTGGCTTGATCTCCTCCTCCTTCTTCTTCCTCCTCTCTCTTTCTCTCTTCCTTAACCAAATGAAGAATGAAGTCTTCATCAGCCTCTACTGATTAAATCCAGCCAGGAATCACCTGAGCCCTTGGATCCAAAGAGAGAAATTAAACGGCCACGATTTTCCCAAAAACACACATTTTTGGCTGACACGGCTTGTGACACGCCCGTGTCACAGGCCGTGTACCCTTAAGCGGCACACGCGGTATTCGTACCGACTGATCTTTATCAGAACACGGGCATTGACACGCCCGTGTCGAACCTGACACGCCCGTGTCATTCCTGAGACACGCCCGTGTCACCCCTGCCTCATCGAGCTGCAAGCAGTACACGGGTAGGCACACAGCATCGGACACGCCCGTGTCCAACCTGACACGCCCGTGTTCAAGGCTTGGTTCTAGGCCATGTAACCTTCTGACTCAGAACGCATTTTATTTGAGTGACACGCCCTGGTACATGCCCGTGTCCCAGGCCGTGTACCCCCGACACGCCCTGGGACACGCCCGTGTCCCAGGCCATGTAAAATGACCTGCACCTCAAAACCATTTTTGAGTCTTTTTGGGGTGTTACACGTCTTGTGGTACAGGCTGGCCCGAGTGCTAGTGCTACTTCAAGGCGACTGTTCTGGGCATAAGACCCCTCTTGTGCCGTGTTTTGTGTTCCGAGAGGGGGGGTCTTACAAATGGTATCATCTTGTTACTATCCTCCAAGGAGACAGTCACTTAACAATGGTGCCACCCCCATTTTATTAGTCAGTTTGGGGACAAACTGACTTAGTGGAAGCAGTGGTGTGCCCATATGTAATTCACTTTAAGTTCGTCCATCTTTGGCCTTAGATTAGCTAACCTAACCTTAGGTTTGTACCCTATGTGTAGATCCCAGTACATGTTGAGCCAGTGGGGGGCACCCCCGCCCCGTCCGTACCTACACAATTCCAACAATCAGAGCTGGGGCAGACACTCACAGCTATTTTGGACGCCTTTAAGTCCCAATCTCAGTAGGCACCTGTAAAACAACAGGGCCCGAGATCTAGTTGGTTAAGCATTTTCCGAGCTCTCTCCCCTCCCGCTTATATTAGGACAGAGTCGGCGGTGTGTACGGAAGAGTGGCTCGACACTGTACAAGAGTTGTTGGCAGAAATAAGATTCCCAAACAACATGGTGGTGACCCTTGTGGTGACACTCTTAGAGCTGCATGCCAAAAGGTGGTTGAAGTCCCTCATGGGCTCCACTTTTTATGGAAGAGTGTACACGAACATTAGTTGGAGCGAATTCTCTGAAGCCTTCTTAGAGCATTTCATCCCCTCGGCCACTCGGGATTATCTTGAAGAGAGATTTTTGCAACTAAAGAGAGGGTCCAAGTCGGTGACAGAGTACCAAAGGGAGTTTCTGCACTTGGTTAGATTCGCTGACTCCTATGAGTTGGATGATAGAGGGTACGCCAAATGATTCTACAAAGGCTTGCGAGATTCCCTAAGGCAAGCCCTTTTGTTTATAGCGGACTCTAGTCTGGCGGAGATTATCGATATGGAGAAGAGATTTGAAGCGGACCACTTGAGAAGTGGTAAGAGGCCAGCGGAGAGCGTGATGGAAGCCGGCCCCAACAACAGAAGGAGATTTGACAATAGAAGAGGAAGAGGATATCAGGGAGGTGGCGGGCGTTTCCCCCAGAATTTTAGAGAGGAGCGCCTGGTTCCACAACCGCCAGCATTACCTCCACCTCAACAATTTCAGCAATACGGCGGAAGGTAGGAGCGGGTGTGCTTTGAATGCAACCAACCGGGCCACATTCGACGCTACTGTCCGCACTTGTTTTGAGATGCGCCTCTTGCTTTCCCTCCAGCAGCCCCTCGGGAGCGAGGCTATGTGCGTGGTCGAGGACGTGGACCACGAGGAAGAAACCTCGGACTCTCTCGGGATAAGATGTATGCCTTGGATATTACTCAAGAGCGGAATCCTCAGGAGATGATTGCAAGTACGATTTGAATTAGCCATTTTGCTTCCATTAATATCCTCTAGTGGCTTAAGATATACTAGATGTCTAGCTTGAGTATTATTAATGACACTTAGGCACCGTGATGGTGGGCGGGAAACCGGCTTATACGTTATTTGACACCGGTGCTTCACATTCTTTCGTGTCTGAAGACTTCATCAAGGACATACACGGAGTGCAATATTTCACTGGTATTGCTCGAAGAGTACGCCTCCCAGACGGATCTGAGATGATGGCAATCGCGAAGTGTGAGTTGGAGATAAACATTGGGGGAAAGACCTTTGATACCCCCGCCACAATTTTGAGAATGCCAGAATTCGATCTCATTCTGGGCATGGCGTGGCTGGATTTGCACTATGCAAGAATCGACTGTACGGAGAAGAAAATCTATTTGAGACATGGAGATACTGATGTAATCTTCCAAGGTATAAATTTCGCACCACGATTATTGTTATCCTCAATCCCGACCTTGAAAGCTCATATGAGAGGGGATGAAGTCTACATGGTGTGTTTCGAACTAAAGGAGGTGAGGGTAGATGTGAAGGATGTGCGGGTAGCACGGGATTTCCCTGAGGTATTTCCTGAGAAATTACCAGGGTTACCCCCGCATAGAGAAGTGGATTTTCAGATTAAGCTTGTATCAGGAGCTAATCCTATTTCTAGGACCCCTTATCGAATGGCCCCAAAAGAACTCGCAGAGTTTAGAGTTCAACTGCAGGAGTTAGTAGAATCAGGGTTTGTTCGCCCCAGCTCATCACCTTGGGGGCCCCTACTCTATTCGTTAAGAAGAAAGATGGAACCCTGCGTTTATGTATAGACTATCGGGAGCTCAACCGACTGACGGTACCGAACACCTATCTGTTACCTCGGATCGATGAGTTGTTCGATCAACTGGAGGGAGCGCATTTGTTCTCCAAGCTGGATTTGCACTCGGGGTATTATCAATTGAGAATACAAGAGGACGATATCCAGAAAACGGCTTTCAGCTCAAGGTACGGCTTATATGAGTTTACGGTGATGCCGTTTGGGCTCACAAATGCCCCCATCAGCTTTCATGAGCTTGATGAATAAAGTGTTTGAGGCCTATCTAGATGTCTTTGTCATTATGTTTATTGACGACATCTTAGTCTACTCTAAGATGGAGGAAGAGCATGTCGGGCATCTGGCCTTAGTTCTGGAAAAGTTAAAAGAGCACGCCCTATTCGCCAAGTTTAGTATGTGTGAATTCTGGCTTAGGGAAGTGGCTTTCTTGGGTCATGTAATCAATGGGGCTGGACTAGCTGTGGATCCGGCCAAGGTGCGTGCCGTGATGGAGTGGTCTCCCTTGAAGTCGGCGGCCGATGTGAGGAGTTTTCTTGGACTTGCCGGATACTACTGTAAGTTTGTAAAAAGTTTCTCCAACATTGCCCTCCCGCTTACTTCTTTGACAAAGAAAGGTGTGCCATTTGAGTGGACACCCCAATATGAAGCGGCATTCCAGGAATTGAAGGATAGACTAACCTCCGCCACCATCCTTGTCCTGCCGTCTGGGAAGGAAGGATTTCAAGTTTACACGGACGCGTCTTATCAGGGGTTGGGAGCGGTGTTGATGCAGCACGGGCATGTGATTGCTTATGCTTCAAGACAATTGAAGAAGAATGAAATCAATTACCCGGTGCATGATTTGGAGCTAGGAGCAGTTGTGTTCGCCTTGAAGGTATGGAGGCATTATCTATACGGCGTCCACTGCGAAATCTTCTCGGACCATAAAAACTTGAAGTACGTTTATACCCAGAAGGAGTTGAACCTAAGACAACGACGGTGGTTAGAGTTTCTATTTGATTATGAGTTCACCTTGAACTACCACCCCGGAAAAGCAAACTCTATAGCCGATACGTTCAGCAGGAAAGTACCCTGCTCAAGCCCAGAGTCTCGGTTGATTAGCATGGAGTTGGCACGGATGATTGAGGAGATGGATATTACATTGATATTTAAGGCTCCTTCGGCAGAATATTCGGAGTACTTGTCCAACATGAGCATAGTTTGTGATATCCGAGACTGGATCCGTGTAGAGCAAGGATTGGATGCGGCTCTGGCCCTGACACTCAAGTTGATCGAAGACAGGGCTACTGACGAGTATACACTAAAGGATGGCCTCATTTACTTTAGCGGCCTGCTCTACATTCCCAAAGGCGGTAAAATCCGGGAGGATATCTTGAGAGAGGCACATTGCTCTCAATATTCAGTGCACCCGGGAATGTCAAAGATGTACGCCGACTTACGGAAGATGATGTGTTGGCCAGGAATGAAGAAGGATATCCGATACTTTGTCACGCATTGTGAAGCCTGCCAAAGAGTGAAGGCGGAGTGCAGGAGCCCTGGTGGCCTGTTGCAGTCGTTGCCAATCCCAGTGTGGAAGTTCGAGGATATTTCCATGGACTTCGTACATGGGCTACCTCGCTCCCGCTCAGGAAATGATTCAGTGTGGGTGATCGTTGATCGCCTGACGAAAGTTGCTCGGTTCATTCCTATGAAGAAGGAGGCTCATGTGGATGTCTTAGTACGCCTTTTCGTGGAGCAGTTTTTACGGTATCACGACGTACCTAAGAAGATAGTTTCGGACTGTGATGGTCGCTTTACCTCAAAGGAGTGGAATGCGGTACAGGCGTATTTGGGATCTCTCCTTACCTTCAGCACCGCATTTCATCCAAAGACAGACGGGTAGTCTGAGCGGACCATCCGAACATTGGAGGATCTGTTAAGGTTGTGTGTGATAGATAGGGGAGAGCTGTGGGAAAGACTCTTGCCCTTGGTGGAATTCTCCTACAACAATAGCCATCAAGATAGCATTGGCATGGCACCCCATGAAGCCCTATATAGAAGGAGGTGTAGAACCCCCTTGTCTTGGGTGCAATATGAAGACCCGAAGACTTTGGGTATTGAATATATAGATTACACCGATGCGGCGGTTAGGTTGATACGGGATTGTATGTTAGAGGCTCAAAGTCGTCAGGCGAAGTATTATAACGCAAGGCACCGTATGGTTGAATTTCAAGTGGGTGATAAAGTGTTCCTGAAAATATGACCGATGCATGGATTGTCACGGGTGCGGGGAGTGAAGAAGCTCAGCCCACGGTATGTTGGGCCCTATGTCATACTGGAAAGGATTTTCCCTTTAGCCTATCGGCTTGAGCTACCGCCCGAGCTAGAGAATCTCCACGATGTGTTCCATATACCGTCGCTTCGGAAGGCGCTATTGCGGCCCGAACAATACATCCCCACAACTGATGGTACTTTGGCGTCTGACAGATCTGTGCGACTGGAGCCGGTGTGGATCGTTGATAAATAGATAAGAGCCTTGCGCCGCAAATGTTTTCCCTTGGTAAAAGTGTTGTGGTCTAATCATGGGAAGGAGGAATTCACATGGGAGCCGATGCATTTGATGCAAGGACGCTACCAAGAGTTGTTTGATTCAGGTAGTTTTATTTAAAAGCATATGTTATTTTTTTGTATGCTTTACACCCCATAGCCTCAGCCTGATTTCGGGGACGAAATCTTTTATTTTATTTATAGGATTTGTAACGTCCCAATTCGCGCTAGACCCCCTCGCATGAGTTCTGAGTCATGAGACTTGACTCAGGCTCGGGGCCCACTGGCAAAAGGTGTCAAGTGTGTTGAACGGAGTGATGGGTTGAGTGATATCCGATGAATTCGTCGAGAATGCCCGGGTATACCCACCGATCGTCGAGTATCGCTGACTAATACTCAACGAACTCAACGCCAGGATTTCTGATAAATTGGTTGAGGGAAATTCGTCGGGAATCATTGTTGATACCCGACGAATTCGTCGAGAATACCCGGCTATACTCGCCGATTGTCGAGAATGGAGGTTGATTCCCGCCGAATTTGACTTGTGTGTTTTTCCGCCCAGGCAGATTCGCTAGCTTGTATAGGCGGACTGAACCGGACTTCGGGATTCATGCTGGACGATCCCTTGGACCGGTCATTTAAAATAAGACCTAATTTTGGCGGTCAAATCAGAGGTTGACACGTGGCGATGTGACATAACCCTAATGAGCTAATATATATAAGAAGAAAACTAAACCCTAGCCGTCACTTTGATCACTACCGAGCCGCTACCCGCGCAAAACCATCGGGAGAGAAGCCGATCGCCGGAGTCGGAGCTCTGGAGGAGGAGAGGCTTGCTGGAGCCAGCCAAACTTTGGAAGAGGAGAACGCCATCGCCGTCAAGGAGGAAATGATGCCACGGAGGAGGACGACTAGATCCATGGCGGGAATGATGGTACCACTTGAAATGAGGTGAGCTTCCTCCCCTCTCCCTTGGTGCTAGATCTGTAGATATCTAGGTGAGATGTCGACTCAAGAGAGTCTATAAATGGGAGATGGTGATTTCTCTAGGAAAGGCCTTGCTAGAACTTTTGTTCTAATGACTAGTCATCTTCAACCTCCCCCTCTTCAAAGTGATGATGCGGGTGGCTTCGTGAAGAGGAAATGACCTCGAGAGGGATAATAAGGGTGGAGGAACTGCTGATTGCGATTTGGGGAAAATTGCTTGAGGAGAAAGACGAATGGATGTCGTTCACTCCGCTTCAAGATGCGTGATGAATCTGTGTTCTGCACGCAGCGACCTTCTTGGCTGTTTTCAAGCAAGAAGGGATCAGATCTGGGCTTTCGACTAAACACAAAAGTTGTAGCCCTTGAAATTATCTTTCCAACGAGTGGTTACACGCACTCGTTGGATTTCTGTAGCCATGGGAATCCTTGGTCAAAGTTGCTGCCCAGATTAATGCTGCACCTAAATTCTGGGCTGTGTAATGTTGAATTCGATTTGGTGGAATTTAATGTTGCGATCCAACTCGAGGTTTGGGTGAACTCTTTTGACATAATCATCATATTGATATGATAAGTTAATGTTATAAATCTGAATTCGTATAACGAGTTGTGAACAAGCTTAATTTAAGGAAAGAGCCTTGTATAAATTGGCAGATACACATTGATGCCCATTATCTATATCATGTTGAATTCATTTGGAAGGGCATATAAATGATTTAACTATGGCCATGATGTATGTTGAATGGATAGAAGGGAATTAGTAATCCAATGCTTAGAGAGTAGTCTCCCTACAGGTAGCATTGTGGAAGTTAACAAGTGCGGTGTTGACCGTCACTAGTTGGAATGAGGTTGAGATGAGCAAAGTTGGACGGTTGGGTGTGTCCTCGGTGTTCACGTCCCGAGGCTCCTTCCGTATTTGATGGATGGTTGGGCTTGGTCCTCGGTTTTCACGTCCCGAGGCTCCTTCCATGCCACGATATTTTGGAATTGCATGTGGTGTGAGTCGACACGCGGTGTCGCAAACCCGTGTTAAGGATAGTGTGGCAGGTCTATGGGCTCGCCAATCGTCACACCGATGGGAGTTGACAGTTAGACCTTGGGCGGTTGGGCTTGGTCCTCGGTGTTCACGTCCCGAGGCTCCTTCCATGCCAAGTGAACGGTTGGGCTTGGTCCTCGTGCTCATTTCCGGGGCTCCTTCTATGTCATACCTTAGGCCAGTTCGGGGCTAGGATCTTGGTGCACATTTACCCAAGAGAACCCGCTGAGCCGTAGTACGCATGTGACCTCCGCTGTTGTGTTCTTACCGTTGAGGCGTATGGGGCCTAGGCCAGGTAGTGTGGAGACCAGCCTAGTAGTGGAGATGCCAGCTCTACTATCACCGTTTGGCCACTACGGTTGATGCCTGATAGGTTAACTACCTGCTCGAATAGTGGGAACTATGAGTCTGTGTCGACATAGCGATTGCATGTGCTTGATCATGGGTGTGTCATTGCATTGCATACATAGCATTGCACATCATTACATACACAAGACCCTCATCGTATAAGTTTGTATGGGCACTCCTATACGATGAGTTACTTACTGCTGAACGACCCTCAACTTATATGCTTGTATGGGCATCCATATAAGTCGAGTTACTTACTGTTATAACATTATACTCTCTTGCTGCTGTAGATGATAGAATTGTAGAATAAGAGGTTGCTCATTTATACACTAATTCTATTGTTACTTATGACATGTATACTTACTTCACCTGCTTGTACTACTGTTTTATATATATTGTACCTTGATGAGTTGTAAATATACCCATTTTATAGTGTATTTATTTTGTTGTTTTACTTTATTTTCTGCTTTTTTTGGTTTGTTTTGTTCAATAAATTGTTTCTTTTTTGTAAATTTTTATTTCTAACTTAGCTTTTTTGTTTTTCTGAAATTGTCCAGAAAAATAATTTTTTGCCTTGTCACGCCCGTGTCACCCCCCGACACGGGCGTGTCAGGCCCTCAACGCAATCAGCCAGTCAAAGTCAACAATTTCACTCTTCCGAGCCCGACACGCCCAACGTCACGCCCGTGTCAAAGCTTGTCACGCCCGTGTCGAGGCCGACATGCAACGTTTAGTCAAACAGTCAACATTGCCGACATCAGGATGCCAGCTGTCCGGGTCACGCCCCCCTGTCACGCCCGTGACAATTCTGCCACGCCCGTCTCCGCCACGTGGGTTGCCCCGAAGTCAAAGCGCGCATCAAATCCCCAGCTCTAGCTCCCCGTCACGCCTTAGTCACGCCCGTGCCTGACACCTGTCACGCCCGTGACCGGGGGCGTGACCGCCACGTTTTCAGCCGAAGTCAAAGCTCCAGTCAAATCACCAATCAGCTCATGAACAGTACTGTAACGCCCCCCTGTCACGCCCGTGACCTAGGGCGTGACCAACCCGAAAATTTGCCTATAAAAGGGCAGCTGCTGTATGAGAATTCTGTCCACCTTTTTGGTCCAAATTGCTTAGGGGAGGTGCTGCCTATTTTGATTCCATGCTATGTAAGGGAAATTTATCCCCCTCTCTCTCTCTCTCTTAGCTTAGTTTAGGATGTTTGTTTTAGCTTCCTTGTAACCCTTTTTTTATTAATACAATGTTAGTTTTTCTCCCTTATATTGTTTGGAATCCATTTGAATGCGTCGAACTTAAGTAATTTTTCGTTCTACTTTTGTGCTTTTCATTTTATGTTTTCATATTTTAGCTTTATAACTTAGTTTAGTTTAGGATTTTAACGCACTTTCTAGCCGTTATAATGCCCATTTTATTTTCATTTTTCGCACCCGGTTAGCTTTAGTTTATTTTTATTTTCACTTTTTATGCAATTCTACCGCATTCTAGCGGTAGAAATGCAGTTGTTCTAATTTTTCGCCAACTTCTATTTTGCGTTTATTTGCAAAACTTTTCGCTCCGTTTAATTTTTATTTTGTCTTTTTATGCATTTCTACCGCATTTTAGCGGTAGAAATGCAGTCGTTTTAATTTTCCGAGCACTTAGCTTTTCGTTTTAATTTTCAAAACTTTTTGTCCGGTTAATTTTTATTTGCACTTCTTATGCATTTCTACCGCATTCAAGCGGTAGAAATACAGTTGTTTTAATTTTTCAGTAACTTTGTTTTTCTTATTTTTGCAAGTGTGCGTGCGTGTATGAGTTAGACTTTATTGCTTTATTTCAATTTCTGTAGAGTGTGTGCGTATGCATTTATTTTCGCCTACTCGTTAAGAGTTAAATGACGCTCTGCTTTCATTTCCCGCCCACTCGTTTGAGTGGGACTTGTCTTTTTACTGCTTTCATTTTCTTCCTACTCACTTGAGTAGGAAAACTTTGAGTGTGTGTGTGTGTGTGTTTACTTTATTGTAGAGTGCGTGTGTGTGATTTTACTTTCCTGTAGAGTGTGTGCGTGTATGAGTATAAATTTACCCCCGCCCACTCGCTCGAGCCGGGATTCGCATTTACTGCTTTCTTCAGTCCTACTCGTTTGGGTAGGACTTGCAATTTTCAGCTTTCATTTACTGCTTTATTTCCTGTTTTCTTTACAGTTTTCTTTATCGCTTTCTAGCGTAAGTGTCCCCATTCCGATGAGTGGCTAACCGCCCTTAGCCCTCAATATCGAAGAGCGTTGGGATAGATAAAGTAGCTTTAAATAATTAAAGGTCCTGTTTTCAGTTTAATTAAATTTCTTAAGGTTTGCCCCGGGTTAACGACGCGTAGGACCGCAAATCGATGTGCGGGCCTTATTTCCGTTATCCATACGCAACGCCGAGAGGCCGCACGTATGGACCGATCACCCTTGGGTAAAGAGAGCTCCGCGCTAACCCTCGAGAGAGGAGGCGCGCGACTCTACCGGATTGGGTTCCCCACCCAATAGCGGGGTTCTCAGCGTAATGCGGGCGTTAAGAGGAATCCTTCGTCGGTCTAGCGATCGGTCGAATAGTATTAGCGTTCAGGTGAGCGATAGTCCTAGAGATAAGTGAGCTCATTCCTTTGGAACCTCCACGGCCGAGTCTCCGCCTTAATTAATTTGAAAGTTAGGATCTCTTTTTATTAAAAGTTATTTTAGTTCAAATTCTCTTTTTGATAGCGTCGCGCTAAGTTGGTCATCGGACTTCCGCACTTATTTACTGCATTTTTTCCTGCTTCTTTTTATGATTATTATTATTATGCATTTTTATATTTTTATATAATCCACCTAAAATATTATCGGTAAAATAATAGGCTTTCAGGGAAAGAGTAGATATAGCTAAGCCGACCCCGAGAACAATACGACCCCGATATTCCACACCTGAATATCCTGTACTACACGCGATAGGTGCACTTGCCTCCCTCTCGTTAAAACTCGGTTTCTAACAAAACAAAACGCTCTTCTTTTTATAAATAAAAACCTCCACTTTCACACATAAATAAGAGCCGGCGTTTTAACCCATCAAGTTTTTGGCACCGTTGCCGGGGAAAATTTCGACTTACTATTTTGAATTCCTGAAACCTATTAATTTTACCCTTTATTTATACTAATATATATATATATATAAATAATAATAAAAAAAATTATATATTAAATAATAATAATAATATCATTATTAATATTAATAATAAATACTTAAACAAAAAAATCAAAAAAATCAAAAAAAAAATTTAAACACTTTAAAACAAAAAAAAAATATATCAGAAAAATTTTAAACTAAAAAAAAACTAAAAAAAAACACTTAAAAACTTAAAAACTTATAAAAATTAAAAATTTGAAAACTTAAAAAATTAAAAAAAAATGATGATGAAATTTTTTTTTTCCTTTTCATCAAAAAAAAAAAATAAAATAAATTAAAAAAATATATTTTTTCTTTATTTTATTTTGCCTTTATCTTATTTTCTTTTTTTCATTTTATTTTTCTTTACAAAAAAATCAAAAACTAAAAACATAAACTTAACCAAATTTAAAAATTCAAAAAAAACTAAGAAAAATTTTCATAAAACAAAAAAATTTAAATTAAGTATTTATTTTGTCATTTCGGCGCGCTTCACAATCGTGAGTGCTAGGGGATCGCGTATCCGTCGCACATTTATCACACTCCCTTACCCCTCGCGCCCCCTATCACCCGCACACTTTTCGCCGAACTTATCTTTTCCATTTTTCAGTTTTATTTTTTTCTTGTTTTTACTTTAACTTTTGTAGGGTCAAACTTAACGGGCTTCCCCAAACGCGCTTTAGGGAAGATTTCTAAACCCCTGTTTTTAATTTTAAATTTTGTACATACTGCTTAGATTTTTATATATATCTCGTTTCTCATACTTAGTGCAACATTGGGGACAATGTTGGACTTAAGTATGAGGGTGTTTCTTATTTTTTGTGCCCTTTTATTTCCCGCACTTAATAAAAAAAAACTTAAAAACATTACAAAATTAAAAACTTCAAAAAAATTTTCATGCTATAATAATAATAATAATAAAATATTTTCAAAAAAAAAAGATGAAACATCGCTCCGCGACGTTCGACTCATCGAACCAACCACAAATAAGAGTCTGTTCGCGGGCGATCCCTTTTTTACTTTGTAAATATTTTTGTAAATATTCTCGTCTCTTTCCCTTTTCTTTCCATTCTTGTAAAAATTTCTCTGCTCTTGTAAATATTTCCGAAAATTAAAAAAATCAAAAAATTTATATAACTCAAAAAACTCAAAAAAATTTGCATAACCTTTAAAAAATTCCAAAAAATGATAATAACCCCAAAATATTTAAAAAAAAAATTTAGAAAATCTCATAAAAATCAAAAAATGTTTATTTTGTAATAAATAATTTGAATACCTTAATTCTTAACCTCTTTGCTCTCCAAAATAATCGTTTCGAGTTTATTTATAAGCGAATTTTAATTAATTCTTTATTTACTATTCGTTTTTTAATTGTAGCTCGATAGACTTAAATTTCTGGGGTTAAGATTTTAAAGAATTTTTTATGGCTTTTTCTTATTATAGGGAACTTGTTTTTCTCATTTTCACTTCTTATTTTTTGAAATAAAGCACATCTTTATGTTAGAAAATAACATTTATGGATTTTTATTATTTCCACTTATGCTTTTAGAAACGTAGGAACGTTCAAATTAAAAAGGTTCCTCTCGAAATTTTTTATTAAACTCTAGTTTTCTTTTAGAAATTCATCCCTTCCACTTTTTTTCATGCCTTACTTGGTATGATTCTCCACTCATCCTTAAAAGATCTTATGTCAATGGGGATAAGATTTCGTCCCGCAAACATAGGCTCCCAATAATTAAAAAGATTATATGCTACGGAGTAAGAGGATAAAATTCATTACTCCTATACATATACATTGGGTTTATTTATATTTATGAAGAAAGAAAAAAAATGTTAGGAAAATAAGATTTCATTTTCCTAATTATTCAAAAAAATTATTATTATGGAGGTTCGAGAAAAAATTACCTCGCCTCAAAAATCCAAGCCTTCTTCATATCCGCCAAACCACTTAGCCTATTTTTCATGATTCTAGAATTAATTTAAATCTTTTTGAGAGCATAATTTTTAAATTGAATTATTTCCTATCAATTTCTTTTTAGCTAAAGTTTTTTCGATAATTCCAATCCATTTTTGTTAAACTAACAAAAATAATTTTCGCTTTCTTTTTTTTTCATTTAGAAGTATTTTTTGAAACAGTTCCTCTATTTTTAACACTTTCATAATTTAGGATTTAATTCTGAAACCCCGGAAATTTATTTCGATCTTTCGTACAATTAAATCAAGCGGTAGTTAAATTTAGGATTCTTTTTAATTCCTTATAGGTTCATCTCCAACTTTTG
Source organism: Platanthera zijinensis (assembly GCA_039513925.1). Lineage (NCBI taxonomy): Eukaryota > Viridiplantae > Streptophyta > Magnoliopsida > Asparagales > Orchidaceae > Platanthera > Platanthera zijinensis. The sequence goes on along the minus strand of CM077079.1, from coordinate 132,056,487 downwards.
CTCTGGAATAGCAAAAGCTTAAGTATGGGGGTATTTGATGAGTTGTAAATATACCCATTTTATAGTGTATTTATTTTGTTGTTTTACTTTATTTTCTGCTTTTTTTGGTTTGTTTTGTTCAATAAATTGTTTCTTTTTTGTAAATTTTTATTTCTAACTTAGTTTTTTTTGTTTTTCTGAAATTGTCCAGAAAAATAATTTTTTGCCTTGTCACGCCCGTGTCACCCCCCGACACGGGCGTGTCAGGCCCTCAACGTAATCAGCCAGTAAAAGTCAACAATTTCACTCTTCCGAGCCCGACACGCCCAACGTCACGCCCGTGTCAAAGCTTGTCACGCCCGTGTCGAGGCCGACATGCAACGTTTAGTCAAACAGTCAACGCTGCCGACATCAGGATGCCAGCTGTTCGGGTCACGCCCCCCTGTCACGCCCGTGACAATTCTGTCATGCCCGTCTCCGCCACGTGGGCTGCCCCGAAGTCAAAGCGTGCGTCAAATCCCCAGCTCCAGCTCCCTGTCACGCCCTATTCACGGCCGTGCCTGACACCTGTCACGCCCGTGACCTGGGGCGTGACCGCCCCGAAAATTTGCCTATAAAAGGGCAGCTGCTGTATGAGAATTCTGTCCACCTTTTTGGTCCAAATTGCTTAGGGGAGGTGCTGCCCATTTTGATTCCATGCTATGTAAGGGAAATTTATCCCCCTCTCTCTCTCTTAGCTTAGTTTAGGATGTTTGTTTTAGCTTTCCTTGTAACCCTTTTTTATTAATACAATGTTAGTTTTTTCTCCCTTATATTGTTTGGAATCCATTTGAATGCGTCGAACTTAAGTAATTTTTCGTTCTACTTTTGTGCTTTTCATTTTATGTTTTCATATTTCAGCTTTATAGTTTAGTTTAGGATTTTATCGCACTTTCTAGCCGTTATAATGTCCATTTTATTTTCATTTTTCGCACCCGGTTAGCTTTAGTTTATTTTTATTTTCACTTTTTATGCATTTCTACCGCATTCTAGCGGTAGAAATGCAGTTGTTCTAATTTTTCGCCAACTTCCATTTTGCGTTTATTTGCAAAACTTTTCGTTCCGTTTAATTTTTATTTTGTCTTTTTATGCATTTCTACCGCATTTTAGCGGTAGAAATGCAGTCGTTTTAATTTTCCGAGCACTTAGCTTTTCGTTTTAATTTTCAAAACTTTTTGTCCGGTTAATTTTTATTTGCACTTCTTATGCATTTCTACCGTATTCAAGCGGTAGAAATGCAGTTGTTTTAATTTTTTAGTCACTTTGTTTTTCTTATTTTTGCAAGTGTGCGTGCGTGTATGAGTTAGACTTTATTGCTTTATTTCAATTTCTGTAGAGTGTGTGCGTATGCATTTATTTTCGCCTACTCGTTAAGAGTTAAATGGCGCTCTGCTTTCATTTCCCGCCCACTCATTTGAGTGGGACTTGTCTTTTTACTGCTTTCATTTTCTTCCTACTCACTTGAGTAGGAAAACTTTGAGTGTGTGTGTGTGTTTACTTTATTGTAGAGTGCGTGTGTGTGATTTTACTTTCCTGTAGAGTGTGTGCGTGTATGAGTATAAATTTACCCCCGCCCACTCGCTCGAGCCGGGATTCGCATTTACTGCTTTCTTCAGTCCTACTCGTTTGGGTAGGACTTGCAATTTTCAGCTTTCATTTACTGCTTTATTTCCTGTTTTCTTTACAGTTTTCTTTATCGCTTTCTAGCGTAAGTGTCCCCATTCCGATGAGTGGCTAACCGCCCTTAGCCCTCAATATCGAAGAGCGTTGGGATAGATAAAGTAGCTTTAAATAATTAAAGGTCCTGTTTTCAGTTTAATTAAATTTCTTAAGGTTTGCCCCGGGTTAACGACGCGTAGGACCGCATATCGATGTGCGGGCCCTATTTCCGTTATCCATACGCAACGCCGAGAGGCCGCACGTATGGACCGATCACCCTTGGGTAAAGAGAGCTCCGCGCTAACCCTCGAGAGAGGAGGCGCGCGACTCTACCGGATTGGGTTCCCCACCCAATAGCGGGGTTCTCAGCGTAATGCGGGCGTTAAGAGGAATCCTTCGTCGGTCTAGCGATCGGTCGAATAGTCTTAGCGTTTAGGTGAGCGATAATCCTAGAGATAAGTGAGCTCATTCCTTTGGAACCTCCACGGTCGAGTCTCCGCCTTAATTAATTTGAAAGTTAGGATCTCTTTTTATTAAAAGTTATTTTAGTTCAAATTCTCTTTTTTATAGCGTCGCGCTAAGTTGGTCATCGGACTTCCGCACTTATTTACTGTATTTTTTCCTGCTTCTTTTTATGCTTATTATTATTATGCATTTTTATATTTTTATATAATCCACCTAAAATATTATCGGTAGAATAATAGGCTTTCAGGGAAAGAGTAGATATAGCTAAGCCGGCCCCGAGAACAATACGAACCCCGATATTCCACACCGGAATATCCTGTACTACACGCGATAGGTGCACTTGCCTCCCTCTCGTTAAAACTCGGTTTCTAACAAAACAAAACGCTCTTCTTTTTATAAATAAAAACCTCCACTTTCACACATAAATAAGAGCCGGCGTTTTAACCCATCATACCTGTTCCTTTCTCCGCCCAGTGCCGAGGAGTCGCCGGGGGAGAGGATGTGAAGCAACTTAGTCTTTATGACTAACGGTTGCTACGTCTTCCTTTTTAGGAGGAAACCCCGCAGGTGGAGCAGCGGGTCATGCAGCTGGAAAGCCAGGCAAGGACGACAGGGCCTGAGGGGACGGTACCGTCGCTACCGTCGGTTATAGATGTGAGTGAGAGAGATTTTATTGTAGCCCTTCGGGGCAATTTTATTTACGTACTCTGATTTTCTAGAAGCTTGTTTAGCTTCTCTTTTGTTGTACTTATGGACTTATGCTTAGTGTGGATTGACTTCTTTATATTATTATGGTTGGGTTGACATTGATATGTTGATATTGGTTGTAGCCGGTAGGATAGGCGTCTTGTGGTACAGGCTGGCCCGAGTGATAGTACTACTGCAAGGCGGCTGTTCTGGGCATAAGACCCCTCTCGTGCCGTGTTTTGTGTTACGGGAGGGGGGTCTTACACAACTAGCAGGAATATTTTAAGTAGTTGAAAGAACCCACATAATAGATAGCATGAATCATGAATGTCCACTAACCACAATAGGAATGAAATACAACAATACACAAAAGTACTTGACCTTATGGCCTTACAAATCTTCAAATAACAACATAGTGTTTTCTAGACATCGGCTCGCAGGCCGGCCAAACATGATAGAAATAAAATAACAGTTCACTTTGGCCTTCGAGGGCCAGCACAATAGCTTGGGCTTCAGCCCGCTATTTGGTACCTGGATCCGCAGCACCTGCAAGAAACATTCCACCGTACAGTGGAAAACAAAACAACGGTCAGCTAAAGCTGACCAAATTATAACGACCCCGCCCCTTATTCGGGACGGCAGTGCTCCTTCCCTGCACTTCATTAGTACATCCAAAAATCCTAGTGAAAGTCAACCTATCACAATTCTGTTGGAGTAACCATGGTGATCTAGAAGTGGTCAAACATGTAATCTCACTGCCAACACGATATGAGCCTGCAGGGTCGCACATAAGAGCATGTGGAGAAATTGGTAGATTGATTGTATTGGTAAGGGTTACCAATCACCATACAGAATGGGGGGGGGTCAGGCAAATGTTTTCAAGGAGATTCGTCGAGAATCGTCGAGTATGACTCGACGACTCTCGACAAGTTCGTCGAGAATGATTCGTCGAGAATCGTCGAGTATGACTCGACGACTCTCGACGAAATTCGTCGAGAATCGAAATGTTTGATTCCCGTAGATTGGTGATACTCGACGAATCTATCCTCGATTCTAGACGAATGTGTCTGCTGGTTCTCGCCGAATATATCTGCTAATTCTCGCCGAATCTAGATCTGATTCTCGCCGAACCTGGAGTTCATTCCCGACAAATTACTCTGAAACCCTATGATGTGTGGTCTGCGGATAGTGATTCTTTTAGGTCTGTTTATGCCATTGGTATAAATAAGGACTTAGGGTTTTGGGAGGATATGCGAATGCGTGCTTTTCTCCTGTGACCGGATAGAACCCGACAGAAGCATTCCGTCGTGCCGATCTGCCGCATCCCGTACCCCGCCGGACGGAAGAGTTCCGCTTCCGCCGATCGTTCGCTCCGCCGACCTACTTTCCGGCGATAGTCGCCCGTGTTGCTATTCCTGGCACGGACCTAACAGTCCGTGGAAGTGCAAGGTGCAGACGATCTCCTTCCCAATCTTTCGTGCGACGAAAAGCTCGGTGTTCTCCCGCTCGTGTGGATTTCTGCAGAGACGTAGACATTATTCTACGTGAAACTCGCCACCGACAAGAACTCAAAGCTTGGAGCATCTCCGTTGAGTTGTGACTCAACGCCGCTAAGGTAATTTTTGCCTTGTTGTTTGTTAACTTCTTGATTCAACATTCATGGCCCGATCCCATCTCTTTTGGGTTGTTCTCTATATTTTATTACTTCCACTGCGTGCACAAGTGTTGTGCCATCCTCATAGAGAAACCCAACAGTGGTATCAGAGGGAGGTTTCGGCCATTATCGTTGTATTGGAAGTTAGGTTATTCCAGTACGTGTAAACCTAGGGATTTAAAAGTGTTCTAAAGGTCTAGATTTAATTTTGGGACCCCGCCAGGAACGTCTGGGATTTTGTGGTAATTTCTAATTGTTAGAAATTGTTGTCTCCTTAGCAGTAACCGTCCCTCGAGTGGTTAATGAACCTGTGTATTGTTTTGGATTTTGAATCCAACAATGAGAGACAAGCTTGTCTAACTCTTTAAGTTGAGTTGCCTTTGCCTTTGTCCAATCCATGTAAATCTGAAGATTTGGAAGAGTCCGGATGTTCAGATTTAGCCCTTCCTTCTATCAAATGTTTATAGTGTCATGTTGTGCACATAAGAGATGCATGTGGATTTTAGAAGTGTTTTTCTATTGATGTGCACATTGATCAAATGTTGATCATGGTTAATTGTTAACTTATTATCAAAAATCCCTTCATCAAATATTAAGTGTTCGGATGCCTTCCGATGGATGACACTCTTCCTGCCTCGATCGATGAAGTGCGGGCTTGCCAAAGCAAAGTGCATTAATCAATCTTGGTAAGGGTGCGAGCGGATAATTGTGATATCCCACTGTCGACATCGGGTCCAACTTAACTAGGTGACCTCAAAGATTGAGTGCCTAGAGGCATAGGGTTGGCGTGCACCATATGATGGATGCGAATAAGGAGTTATTAACCAACCATACAAGAATTGCATAAGGATGCAATTTGCAAGCGTTGCCTACCTAAATAAACACATTGTGAGAGAAAAGCCAAAGCTGACTCATTGTGTTGGTGAAATACGGATCTTGTCCACTAAGAGAGTAGCTCGCATGAACTCTCCGAATTGATAGTGAGGGCTATTATTTCGAATAAAATAGTGGGAGTTATAATTGATGTCCAAATTAAAAATAAATTGTATTTTGAAATTTTGGTACTGATATTATTCTGCATGAATTCTTGTAGAATTCCATGGTAAGTGGTTCACACTCCACTCTGTCTCTGAGAGCCATGCTTGAGAAGGATAAGCTCAGTGGGACTAACTACATGGACTGGTACAGGAACTTGAGAATTGTTCTCAGGCAAGAGCGAAAGCTCTATGTCTTGGAAGAATAAGCCCCTGAGGTGCCGACCGAGAATTCTTCCCATGCTGATAAAGATACTTATAAGAAGTATACTGATGACACCTTAGACGTCGAATGCCTTATGCTTGACACCATGAACTCTGAGCTTCAGAAGCAACATGAGAACATGGGGTGCAAGGAGATTGATGAGCATCTCAAGAAAATATTTCAAGGGCAAGCTCGTCAAGAGAGGTTTGACGTCACAAAAGCGTTGTTTCAGTGCAAGATGGGAGTTCGAGACTCAGAAGGAACTCACGTACTCAAGATTATTGGGTATATAGAGAACCTTGAAAGGCTGGGTTTTCCTCTGGGTCAAGAGTTGGGCTCAGATCTGATCCTGCAATCGTTGCCGGACAGTTATGAGCAGTTTGTCTTGAACTACAACATGAATGAAAAAGACAAGACACTGCCCGAGCTCCTAGGCATGTTGAGAATTTCCGAGATCAATATGAACAAGGCTAAGCCTGCCAGCCCCATACTGATGGTGCATAAGGGCAAGGGAAAGACCAAGGGCTCTAAGAAGATGAAGGTGGGACCTAAGTCATATCTTGAGCCCAAGTGTTCTGTACTGAAGAAAAATAAGAGCACGGTGAAGGAAGGGAAATGCCACCACTGTGGAAAAGCTGGTCATTGGAGGAGGAACTGTCCTTCTTACATTGAGGGTCTGCAAAAAATGAAGGGATGTATGACTTCCGCTTCGAATATTTACGTTATAGAGATAAACCTTTCTGCTCCTTCATCTTGGGTATTGGATACCGGATGTGGTTCACACATTTGCACAAATGTGCAGGAACTGGAAAGGAGAAGATTGATGAGTGAAGGGGAGGTGGACCTGCGCGTCGGCAATGGAGCAAGAGTTGTTGCTGTAGCCGTAGGGTTTATCGTCTTTCTTTGCCTAGTGGGCTTGTAATAGAACTAGATAATTGTTATTTCGTTACGGCCATAACTAGACACATTATATCCATTTCTTGCTTGGACATGATTGGATTTTCTTTTATAATTAAGAACAACTGTTGTTCTATATTTAAGAATGATGTTTGTTATGCTGTAGCCCAATTGTTTAATGGTATTTATGTTTTGAACTTGGACCATCTGATCTATAATGTAGAAAATAATAAAAGACTAAGAACAATTGACTCAAACCCTACATATCTCTGGCATTGTCGTTTGGGCCATATAAACGAGAAGCGCATATCCAAGCTCCATAAAGATGGACTTTTGGACTCATTTGATTATGAATCATTTGAGCGATGCGAATCTTGTTTGTTAGGCAAGATGACTAAAGCCCCTTTCACTGGTTATACTAAGAGGGCTGAGGATCTCTTGGGTGTTGTACATAGTGATGTATGCGGACCCATGAGCTCCATAGCTAGAGGTTGGTATTTCTACTTCGTTACATTTACTGATGATTTCAGTAGATACGGATATGTGTATCTTATGAAGTGCAAATCTGAGACCTTTGAAAAGTTCAAAGAGTTCCAGAATGAAGTAGAAAACCAGTTGGGTAAAAGGGTTAAAGCACTCCGATCTAATCGAGGTGGCGAATACCTGAGTCATGAGTTCCGTGATCATCTTAAAGAGTGTTGTATTGTATCACAGCTCACTCCACCTAGAACACCACAACATAATGGTGTATCTGAGAGGAGAAATCGTACTCTGTTAGACATGGTACGTTCGATGATGAGTCATGCAGACTTGCATGTTTCCTTTTGGGGTTTTGCTTTAGAGACTGCTGTAATGACACTGAATCGTGCTCCAACGAAAACGGTTCTGAAGACACCATATGAGATATGGACTGGGAAGCGTCCTAGTATGTCGTTCATTAAAATTTGGGGCTATGAGGTATACGTGCGACGTCAAATGCCTGACAAGCTGGAACCCAAATCAGACAAATGTTATCTGGTGGGATATCCTAAGGGAACGAAAGGGTATTACTTTTACCTACCGTCCGAGGGCAAAGTGTTTGTCGTAAGGACTGACGTCTTCTTGGAGAGAGAATTCTTATCAAGAAAGACTGAAAAGGTAGAACTTAATGAAGTTCAAGAACCACAAGTAGTGAATGAACCGAAATTGGATTCTGAGACAAGACTATAAGATGTTGTAGCTAGAGAACCTTCTCAAGAAACACAAGTCCTACGTAGATCTGGTAGGCCGAGGTTTGAGCCTGAGAGATATGGATTTCTCATGTCTCAAATAGGTAATGTGTTGCTTATGGATCATGATGATGAACCAACAACCTACCAAGAGGCTATGAATGGACCAGACTCCGACAAATGTCTTGAGACTTTGAAATCCGAAATGGACTCCATGTATACAAACCAAGTTTGGAATTTGGTGGAACCACCTGAAAGGGTACAACCCATAGGGTGCAAATGGGTCTTCAAGAAGAAGACCGACATGGATGGGAATGTATAGACATTCAAAGGGCGACTGGTGGCTAAGGGTTTCAAGAAAATTCATGGTATTGACTATGATGATACCTTTTCCCCTGTTGCCTTGGTAAAGTCCATAAGGATATTGCTTGCTATTGCTGCGTATTATGACTACGAGATCTGGCAGATTGATGTCAAAACGGCTTTCCTTAATGGAAACCTCCTTGAGGAAGTGTACATGACATAACCCGAGGATTTTGTATCCCCAAATGAAGCCACTAAAATATGCAAGCTGAATAGGTCCATTTATGGACTGAAGCAGGCCTCTCGAAGTTGGAATCTTCATTTTGATGAGAAAATCAAAGAGTTTGGTTTCATCAAGAATGAAGATGAGCCTTGTGTTTACAAGCGAATCTGTGGGAGCATTGTTGTCTTCCTGATATTGTATGTAGATGACATACTATTGATTGGGAATGACATTCCTACCCTAAAAGTTGTTAAGAACAACCTTGGGAACTACTTTTCTATGAAGGACTTGGGTGAAGCGACTTACATACTCGGTATTAAGATCTATAAGGATAGATCGAAGAAGTTGCTGGGTTTGACCCAGAGTACATACATTAAGAAGGTGTTGAAGCAGTTTAACATGCTTGAGTCCAAGAAAGGATTTTTACCCATGTCTCATGGTGTGAATCTCTCTAAGGACCAGTGTCCAAAATCTTGTGAAGATAAGGACCTCATGAAGTTGATTCCATATGCTTCAGCAATTGGATCAATCATGTATGTGATGTTATGTACTCGACCCGATGTCTCTTTTGCTTTGAGCATGACTAGCAGGTATCAGTCAGACCCTGGTGAGTGTCATTGGATTGCAGTCAAGAATATCCTAAAGTACTTGAGAAGGACAAAGGATATGTTCTTGGTGTATAATGGAGAGGAAGAGCTCGTTGTAAGTGGTTACACGGATGCTAGCTTCCAAACTGATAGAGACGACTCAAATTCTCAGTCATGTTTTGTGTTTTGCCTTAATGGAGGAGCTGTGAGCTGGAAGAGTTCCTAGCAAGAGATAGTTGCTGATTCTACAACAGAGGCCGAGTATATCGCTGAAGCTAACGCAGCGAAGGAGGCTGTATGGATTAGGAAATTCATCGGCGAGCTTGATGTAGTTCCTAGTATTATTGGTCCCGTAGTTCTCTACTGTGATAACAATGGTGCAATTGCACAATCTAAGGAACCTAGATCCCATCAGCACTTCAAGCACATACTTTGGCGGTTCCATCTTATTCGTGAGATTGTCGAACGAGGAGATGTGAACATTTGCAGGTGCCGACTGAGGATAATATTGCGGATCCACTGAAAAAGCCTCTCGCGTAGAGTAAGCATGATGGTCATATAAGATCAATGAGTATACGATACCTAAATGATCAGCTCTAGTGAGAATCTTGTGGATTGCATGTAAACATATATTCTGTTGGTTGTTTGTTGTTTATTGATATGATGAATTATGTACCGAAAGTTTATTTTATAATTAATGACAAGTTCTTTTATTATGATTTCTCTATGCGATAGTTAAATGTTAACATAATAAATACCCTTAGAGTGTTTGCTTCCATAGGACATCAAGTACGTGACTTGAATGTGAGAGCCTGTGATTTATTTGAAGCTTCATTCTTAAAAGATCCCTGGTCGTTGTATCATCATAGAAACTAAGGGTGATGATGATACATTAAGACTAGCACGTGTGTTGACTAATGACAAGTTCTCATAGGTCATGATATTGTGATATCAAGTCATCACGTGGGTACTTGTTAATGAACAAGTTGTACTGGACAGACCAAACCTGAGACTACTCTATGGATTGTTATCTAAACGTGTCACGAGTAGGTCTCAATTGACAATGGTGTTGTAGTCCTTTTACCTGAAGTCACAGCATTCATCAAGTGAGGAAGACCGTGCTTTGATTCCATCTAAAGTCTTCCTTTAGAAAGGTTGATAATACGGGTGGTTATTGGGCACGTTACGAATCATTTGGGTGTTTGTGTGTGAGCAGATATGGGATTTGTCCTCCTATATGACAGGAGTTCCATCCATGGGCCCCTTGATGGAACTGGACTGAGAAATGCATGGCCTTCTTGGTTGAGTCAATATGTGATATTGGACTCACCATTCTCTGGAAGTCCGTTCAAGATCAAGAAACTTGGATTGAGCTATTAAGAGGGTGACACGGTCATGCCTCTAGTTCTTTCCGGATGTAAGGGATAAAGGGACAAAGACAATGCTTGGATATTGTTCATATGGCTTATGAGTTATGAACTCTTATTGCTTGGGCAGCAATGATGCATTGCTAAATGCAGCTTATTATTTGTGAGGTTTTTGGTTTGATACTTTCAAGATCAAGTGGGAGACTGTTGGAGTTACCATGGTGATGTAGAAGTGGTCAAACATGTAATCTCACTGCTAACGCGATATGAGCCTACAGGGTCGCACATAAGAGCATGTGGAGAAATTGGTAGATTGACTATGTTGGTAAGGGTTACCAATCACCATACAGAATGGGGGGGGGGGGGGGTCAGGCAAATGTTGCCAAGGAGATTCATCGAGAATCATCGAGTATGAATCGATAACTCTCGACGAGTTCGTCGAGAATGATTCATCGAGAATCGTCGAGTATGACTCGATGAATCTCGACGAATTCGTCGATAATCGAAATGTCTGATTCCCGACGATTGGTGATACTCGACGAATCTATCCTCGATTCTCGATGAATCAGCAGATGATTCTCGCTGAATCTGTCTGCTGATTCTCGCAGAATCTGGATCTTATTCTCACCGAACATGGAGTTAATTCCCAGCGAATGACTCTGAAATCCTATTCTTTGTGTTCTACGGATAGCGATTCTTTTAGGTCTGTTTATACCTTTGGTATAAATAAGGACTTAGGGTTTTGGGATGATATGCGAATGCTTGCTTTTCTCCTACGACCGGATAAAACCCGACGGAAGCATTCCGCCGTGCCGATCCGCCGCATCCCGTACCCCGCCGGACGGAAGGGTTCCGCTTCCGCCGATCGTTTACTCCGCCGACCTACTTTCCGGCGATAGTCGTCGGTGTTGCTATTCCTTGTACGGACCTAGCAGTCCGTTGAAGTGGAAGGTGCAGACGATCTCCTTCCCGATCTTTCGTGTGACGAAAAGCTCGGTGTTCTCCCGCTCGTGTGGATTTCTGCAGAGACGTAGACGTTATTCTACGTGAAACTCGCCACCACAAAGGACTCAAAGCTTGTAGCATCTCCGTTGAGTTGTGACTCAACGTCGCTAAGGTAATTTTTTCCTAGTTGTTTGTTAACTTCTTGATTCAACATTCATGGCCCGATCCCATCTCTTTTGGGTTGTTCTTGATATTTTATTACTTCCGCTGCGTGCACAAGTGTTGTGCCATCCTCATAAAGAAACCCAACAAATTCACCACAGGTGGAGGCTCGCACGGCCGTCCACCCCGTGCACTCAGGGCAAATTGACGGGGTACCAGACTTCCTGGATACCACCTCTGTTCAGAGGTCCTTGACTTGACGGTTACTTTGAGCATCTCAGTCTTTACGGCACCTGGCCTGAGACTCTCATTATGCCACCGACGAGAGCCAATTTCCGCTACTCTCATGTCTTAGTTCAAATAACGCAGGTACAGCTCCACCATTTCCCGTTGCTCAAGTCGCCCTACCGTCTCCGAATACCGTAGTACTCATGGCCAAACCTGCAGGGCGCGGGTCGGTTTTTCCTTTCCTGTTCGGCTCCCTGGCCTAATAATTCTGAACCCCATGGGCTCATCGCTTTCCAAAGAAGGGCCCTACATGTCTCCTGGAGACATGCCTCGCACATACAATCCCAATTATAAACAAGGTTGGCCCCAAGCCACCTAGTTGGCTGGAATTGTGTTTCCGCCCAGTTTTCCGGGTGCACCTTGGAGTTAATCCCTAAGGCTCCCTGTTGCAATCTATCGTGTAGAAAAATACGAAAAAAACACAACGCACGGATTCTTCTCCGGCATTCCATTCAATATGCAACATAACCGATCCAAACAAGCACGTCCGGGTAGGCTTCACACACAATGCCTATGCCTGTACTTCGATTCCGGACTCTACATGCAACACAAGGGGGACTATTCACATCTACCCCAAGGGACACCGCACACTCACCGCACACTTGCGGGAGCGGGTTTCCCATCCAGAAAGGAAGAGGACTTCACATGTCCAAGTTTAGAATTGTTACCCTTGAAGTCCGTTTTGGCGCCATGGAGAAAAGTACACGGTTAGAAAGGACCGCAACGCTCTTGTCTCCGCAAATCTGAATTTGGCACGTGATACGGGCCACCGTAGCACCACCGGCGACCGGATTCCTCTTCTTCTTCCTCCACTTGCTCTCCCCTCTCTCTTCTCCTTTGAAAGAGAAAGCCAAAGATGAAATGAGGAATAACTTCCCCATTCCCATCCATAAACCATCAAGAGGCAATCCAGGGCCGTTGGATCGTCTTTAATAAAAATGAACGGCGCAAAAAAACTCTAAAAATCATTTCAGATGGCCGAACACGGCTTCGCACACGGTCATGTGCCAGGTTGTGTGCCTCGATCCAGGCACGACCGTCGAGCATAGAAAAGGACACGAGTTGGGACACGCTTGTGTCCCAACCTGACACGCCCGTGTCGGGTACTCGACATGCCCGTGACCATGGGCCGTGTCATTAATAACCTCCACGCCAACATTCACCTCCCTTTGTGGACACGGGTAAGGATACGCCCGTGTTGAGCCCTTTACTCGCCCGTGCTGATTAGTACACGCCCGTGTAACGCGGCCATGTATACTTGTCAACACACTCCAGGTTTTCAACCAGAGAAGAACACGGGTGGTGACACGGGTATGAACACGCCCGTGTTTCCTACGACACGCCCGCGTCACTCCTTACAAAATCGTGTTTCCTGTCGTGTCCTTTCCTAGACACAACCCAGCCGACACAATAGGACATGGCCGTGGACACGCCCGTGTCCTGGGCCGTGTACCCCTAATTAGGCACCAAAATTTCCCTAGGATGCAATCGGTTCGTTTACAATTTTTGGGGCGTTACAAATCTCCCCCCTTTAAAGAATTTCGTCCCGAAATTAGGTAAAAGTAACAATTTAGGTTTTACCCAAGCGGAATAACTCGGGGTATTACTCCAACAAAATCTGCTCTCGTTCCCATGAAAGCTCTTCACGACCGCAAAAATTTCAACGAACTTTGACCATCTGGAACTCCTTATTGCAGAGTCGTTCGACTTCAAAGTCTTCAATGCATACGGGCTTGACCTTCGTCATCATCCCACAATCAACCGGCACCTGATTGACCGCAACCACCAACGAAGGCTCTTGCATCGCCTTCCACAACCCTGATACGTGGAATACATAATATAGTCCACTCAAATCCACTGACGACTTCAGTCAAAATGCTGCTTCACCTCTCCTGTCAAGGAACTCAAACGGTCAAAGGTACCTTAGACTCAGCACCCTCGAGCGTCGTGCTCACAAGACACCATTGAATGGCTTGACTTTCTAATACACCAAACCGGCAACCGCGAGCTCCACGTTCCTATGCTTTGTCGTTATAGTATTTTGCCTGTATGTCATGATCGATCTGCAACCATTCCAGAACTGTGTATACTGTTGTAGTGGCGTCTTCCACTAACTGACATTTGTAAAACATCTATTCATCCGTCTCCAACCAAGACGACGACGTACGACCCTTTTTCCCCCAAACAAGGCCTCGACAGGCACCACTTCTTCACTCGCCTGGTAGCGGTTGTTATACGCAAACTCCAAATGTACATGTGATCTTCTCATTGTTTTTAATAATCCAAGACGCAAATGTGAAGCATGTCCTCCATCGTTTAGTTGACCCATTCGGTCTGACCATCCGTCTGCGGATGAAAGACTGTACTGAAGTTTAGCTTATTTCCCATCAACTTATGCTCCAGCCACCCGTCATTGGACGTGGAGTGTTCATCTCAGTCACTTACAACACTACGGGGTGCAACATACAACAAAACAATGTTATTCATGTAGAGTTTGACTAACCTTTCTACCTGATCATCCTTTTTCAGTCCTGGCCACCAGAACAACTTCTTCAAACCTCTAAACATTTTGTACTCCCCGAGTGAATTGAGTACTAGGGATAATGAGTCTCGTACATCAACTCCTGTCGCTGAATCTCCACACTTGCGGTGCACGGACGACTGTCCTTCCATAACAGTCTGTTTTCGAAAACATATTGGGAATTCTTCCTATCAAAAGCATCATCCAAGATATGCTTGTCCACGCAAGTGATCTCCAATATCTCCAAAACTTGCGCCAAAATATATGTCGAAGGTGTTGTCCCCCAATAACCACATCCACCTCCGCTTCCACAAGTTTAACTCGTTTTGATCCAACAAGTACTTCAGGCTCTTGTGATCGATTTAGATACCGACCTTCACACCATTTAGGTAGCGCCTTTAAAGCTCCAGGGCGAATATCACGACTGTTAACTCCAAGTCATGGACTGGATAAATCCTCTCGCGTACCACAAACTAATGCGAGATATAATTTATTACACTCCCATGCTGGAGCAGAACACAATACAAGTCATAGCCTCAAGCACCGCTGTAGATCTCAACCCCGTCGGCCCTACTCGGTGAACAAGGGATAGTTGCCGAGGTTAACCGACTTTTCAGCTCTTCGAAGGCATGAACGCACTCCAAAGGCCACACAAACTTTTGATCTTTCTTCACCAAAGTCATGAGGGGTAATGTTATCCGCTAGAGGTTCCCTATGAAACGTCTGTACTAGCCGGCCAGTCCTATAAGCTTCAAACTTTTCGCCAACATAGATAACACGAGACACTCACGGATCAAAAACATCTTTGACTGGTCCACCACGATGCTTTCTCCACTCAATACGCGACCAAGAAACGCTACTGAGGGTAACCAATGCTCACACTTGGAGAATTTGACATACAGCTGATTTCTCCTTAACGTCTCCAATACTGAATCCGGATGCTTGAAATGATCACCCTCATATTGAAAGTATACCAGTATGTCGTCGATAAAGGTTATCTTGAACTGGTTCAGGTACTCACTGAACGCCTTATACCTCAAATCAATAACACGGACGGCGCATCTGTCAGCACGAGCGGCATAACGATGAACTCATAATGCAAATATAGTGTGCTGAATGCCGTTTTGGGAATACCACTTTCCCTTAGCAACAAATAATAATATCCGGACTTCAGATTCAACTCAAGTACACACTTGACCTATGGAGTTGATCGAACAAATAATCACTTCTTGGGATTGGATACTTATTCTCTTCCCGTTAACTTAATCAACTTCTAGTAACTATTAAAGAGTTGCAAGCTTCCATCCTCTTTTAACCAAAGGACTGGTGTGCTCCAAGGCAGTAAACTTTGATGCACATAACACTGTTCCGCCAGCTCTTACAGTAATACTTCAGTTCTAACATCTCACAACCTATAGCTAGTACCCAACTGGCCATCTTATGTTTGAAATTGATCTACACACGCTGCTTCGAGAGGTAATCATACTCAAGTTTTCGTAGAATTCTACAAACAACAGTAGCGACGCTTGTAAGTCGAACTTCTGACTCCCTATCCGCGAATTCAAACAACAGACACTATTCACGTGAATAGAGCACCCGATAGGCAGCAGTACTATCGATTTGTCTCTTGCCATCGAAGAAGGAAATCCGATGCGCAATACACATCCTTCGGACAATAGGAATGAGAAGTTCCCATGATGAATGGTGCTTTCACCGGACTCTCAAAAAAATCAATACAAATCCTATCACAGCCAAACATAAGCTAACATGCGTAAGGCAACACGTATCAAAAGCTGACCTACCAAAAATTAAACCATACCTGTCACCATGTCAGCATGCTCCATGGCCTCCTTATAGCCAAAGATATAGCCTCTGGGTTGGGATGAAGCATATTGAGGTGTAGTTGTCTCCAACCCCTTTCCTTTCTCATCGTAGGTTGCTCTAGGATTCTTCTAGGACATCAGACGTATGCTTCGACACTCTCGGGAAAAGTGTCCCATCTTTCTACAGTAAAAGCATGCGTCTGAGTCTCGGCCAATAGTTGTTCAAGATGCAACAAAAGAAGGAACTAGACCAAACCTCCTGTCCTTCTTACACCATCTACGGTAACCGGAGTTCGAGGTGGGTAGAGGTAGCGCTTTGAACTCTGTCTTCTCAGCACTGGAGTCTTTCTTCTCTTGGACTCCCTTCATAGCATTCTCTGTCCCCTGATCGTCTTTACGGTAATCTCGAGCAAAGTGACCACCTTCCACATTTATAACAATAATATGGAGTTTGACTAGCAGATATGTCCAGCCTCACTTTACTCCTCTTTCGATGTACAGACTTTGCAGGACCTGGGGAGTTTGGTAAGCTGTACCTTGACGACTGGTTGGTTCTTTCCAGTTCTGCTTCCAAAGCTCTAGACGACTCCACTAATGCTCGGAATCCAAGTAGTTTTGGTCCTACGAGTAGCAGTCGTAATTCATCACACAGACTGTTGAAGAATCAATTAACTATAGTCTGCTCGTTCTCCAAATCAAAACTTGGGTAGCGCCTTATGATAAGAAACGCCTCCAAATACTCCTCAACTGAGTGCAGACCCTGCACTAAAAGCATGTTCAACTGCTGATCCAAAGGTCTTATACATGCTAGTTGTTCCATCACACCACTCGGTGTTGAAGTCACCCCAGTGACAGGGGACTGCACTTGCCCTTCAAGTTGTGCTTTTGTCACCGTGAACACCACTTCAACTATCATTCTTATCGTTTCAACAGAAAGCAGGGTCTCAGGCACTCTCCGTGGAGTGCTGACCTTGCGATTGGCTCGCACCACTAGTAGTCCCCTATATAGCATAACTATCGATTAAGCGACATACAAATTGTTAAAAAATATCATTGGAACACTCAGGTTCCTAAAAAACAAGTGTATTTTCATTCCTAAGTGGACATTCATGGGTTCTTTTTATGTTATAATGATGGCGGACATACATGTGCTCACAACACCTTAAATGAATTTGCCCACAAATTCTAATAAGCAAGATCTGAATAGGTAGTCTGATACCAAATTTATATCACCCCTATCCGTCGCATAGTATATAGCAGTAGGTCCGGCCGGGGCCCGACGCCATATACTACAGACAGATCGAAGGGTTATAGAATGAAACCATTCTCCAATTTATAAATGTCCTACATAGAGCAACTAGCGGAAGCTTTTAAGTAGTTGAAAGAACCCACATAATAGATATCAGGAATCATGAATGTCCGCTAACCACAATAGGAATGAAATACAACAATACACAAAAGTACTTGGCCTTATGGCCTTCCAAATCTTCAAATAATAACATAGTGTTTTCCAGACATCGGCTCGCAGGTCAGCCACACATGATAGAAATAAAATAACAGTTCACTTTGGCCTTCGAGGGCCAGCACAGCAGCTTGGGCTTCAGCCCGCTATTTGGTACCTGGATTTGCAGCACCTCCAAGCAACATTCCACCGTACAGTGGAAAACAAAACAACGGTCAGCTAAAGCTGACCAAATTATAACGACCCCGCCCCTTATTTGGGACGGCGGTGCTCCTTCCCTGCACTTCATTAGTACATCCAAAAATCCTAGTGAAAGTACAACCTAGCACAATTCACCACAGGTGGAGGCTCGCACGGCCGCCCACCCCGTGCACTCAGGGCACATTGACGGGGTACCGGACTTCTTGGATACCACCTACATTCAGAGGTCCTTGACTTGACGGTTACTTTGAGCATCTCAGTCTTTACGGCCCCTGGCCTGAGACTCTCATTATGCCACCGACGAGAGCCAATTTTCGCTACTCTCATGTCTTAGTCCACATAACGCAGGTGCAACTCCACCATTTCCCGTTGCTCAAGTCTCCCTACCGTCTCCGAATACCGTAGTACTCATGGACAAACCTGCAGGGCGCAGGTCGGTTTTGCCTTTCCTGTTCGGCTCCCTGGCCTAATAATTCTGAACCCCATGGTATCACCGCTTTCCAAAGAAGGGCCCTACATGTCTCCTGGAGGCAGGCCTCGCACATACAATCCCAATTATAAATAAGGTTGTCCCCAGGCAACCTAGTTGGCAGGAATTGTGTTTCCGCCCAGTTTTCCGGGTGCACCTTGGAGTTAATCCCCAAGGCTCCCTGTTGCAATCTGCCGTGTAGAAAAACCCGAAAAAAAACACAATGCACGGAGTCTTCTCTGACATTCCATTCAATATGCAACATCACCTATCCAGAAAAGCACGTCCGAGTAGGCTTCACACACAATGCCTATGCCCGTACTTTGATTCCGGACTCTACATGCAACACAAGGGGGACTATTCACATCTACCCCAAAGGACACCGCACACTCACCGCACACTTGTGGGAGAGGGTTTCCCATCCTGAAAGGAAGAGGACTTCACATGTCCAAGTTGAGAACTGTTACCCTTGAAGTCCATTTTGGCGCCATGGAGAAAAGTACACGGTTAGAAAGGACCGCAACGCTCTTATCTCCGCAAATCTGAATTTTGCAAGTGATACGGGCCACCGTAGCACCACCGGTGACCGGATTCCTCTTCTTCTTCCTCAACTTGCTCTCCCCTCTCTCTTCTCCTTAGAAAGAGAAAGCCAAAGATGAAATGAGGAATAACTTCCCCATTCCCGTCCATAAACAAGCAAGAGGCAATCAAGGGTCGTTGGATTGTCTTTAATAAAAACGAATGACGCAGAAAAACTCTGAAAATCATTTCAGATGGCCGAACACGGATTCGCACACGTACATGTGCCAGGCCGTGTGCCTCGATCAAGGCACGACCGCCGAGCACAGAAAAGGACACGGGTTGGGACACGCCCGTGTCCAAAACTGACACGCCTGTGTCAGGTACTCGACAAACCCGTGACCATGGGTCGTGTCATTAATAACCGCCACGCCAACCGTGACGTCTCTTGGTGGAATAGGGTAAGGACACGCCCGTGTCGATCCCTTGACACGCCCGTGTTGATTAGTACATGCCCGTTTAACCCGGCCGTGTACACCTGTCAACACACTCCAAGTTTTCAACCTGGGAAGAACACGGGTGGTGACACGGGTATGAACACGCCCGTGTTGCCTACGGCACGCACGTGTCACTCCTTACAAAACCATGTTTCCTACAGTGTCCTTCCCTGTACACAGCCCAGCCGACACAATAGGACACGGCCTTAGACACGCCCGTGTCCTAGGCCGTGTACCCCTAATTAGGCACAAAAATTTCCCTAGGGCGCGATCGGTTCGTTTACAATTTTCGGTGCGTTACATGCAGTGCCAGTTGTGATTCAGAGTCCACTTCATAGATACCTGTAGGTTTATTTGGGCGAGTCCAAGACAAATTCCACTGATAGGTGTTCATCGCAATGTCCTCTATAAGCTCAAGAGCGGCTTCCGATGTTTTGCGGTCCAAAGAACTAGCGGAAATGACATCTATCATTTGCTTAGTCTCTTGATTTAGCCCATTGTAAAATGTCTGGACCTGTAATCATACAGGCAGAACATGATGAGGGCATCTTCTCAAAAGTTCTTTGAACCTCTCCCAAGTGTAATAGAGGGTCTTAGAAGCAATTTGAGAATAAGAAATTATATCATTTCTTAATTTCGCAGTTTTCGCGGGAGGGAAATACCTTGCTAGAAATTTATCGACTAAAATGTTCCAAGTAGTGATTGATCCTCTTGGAAGAGAACTCAACCAATGTTTGGCTTTTGTCCTTAAGGAGAAGGGGAAGATTCTTAGCCTAATAGCTTCGATCGAATGCGTGGATGGAATCCCGTGTAGCTAGCCGGCTTATCAGGATAAAGAATCAAAGCTCTTAATATAAGTAAGTAGCAAGGACTTTAGCTACTACGGTTGTTTTCTCCTAGCGAAGAGAAGGAACAAGGAATAAGCAGAGGCCTTTAATCGCACTTGTAGCTCGGTTGGCTGCTTCCCCGTCCAACGATTCAAGACCTTGGGCCGGAATGAAATGAGCTAAGGTTTTTCTTCCTAAACCATGTAGCTAGTATTCCGCCACTGCCCGGTTAGACTTAGTGGTTTCAGCTCGCGCTGCGCTCTCCTTTGCCCCGATTCTTGTTTTACACTCTTTCCAGTCTCCCGCATACCTTCCCATGTCCGCCTATCACTCCAAGCGTGACCAAACTACTATGTAGAGTATATAAACTAACTAACGAGCGCCCTAGCCATAGCTATCAAAGCCTTGTCCAACTCAATGACCACCTGTACTGGGCACAAAGAGCAGACCCTTTCTTTCCACCACGTTCCGTTCTCAAGCTTGGATTGGATTATATATCCAAAAGGGTCCGCTCTCGGCCATTCCATACGCTGCCTAGCAGAGGCGTGGTCATCTTCAGTGGATTCTCTCTTTTGTAGTAGATGCCGAACCTGCTGCTCAGTGGGCGATCGCAGCAGCTACATGGACCCCTTCCTTTATGTTGTTGCCATCGCTTTCCCGGGCCGAGCCAGAATTCCTTATTATCCCGAAGGCCCCCCTCATTCTCTACAGGCTTCTTTGAAAAACAAATCTTCGCTCACGCTCGCCTGAACCCTCCATTCGCCTATTTCTTTCTTTCTATATGCTCACCCCCCAAGGGCTGTTCGCCTATTTCTATATGCTCACCCCCTTTGGGCCCTTATGGGTCCCCTTCGACAGATGTTGACTAGCCGGCTTATCAGGATAAAGAATCAAAGCTCTTAATATAAGTAAGTTGCTAGTCTTGAATCGTTGGACGGGGAAGCAGCCAACCGAGCTACAAGTGCGATTAAAGGCTGCCTAATTTTGAAAGTGTAACAGATCTCGAGAAAACTAGCAATATGTTAGTTCGGATCTTCATCTTGTAATCCGTCGAACTGTACATATTGCTGCACCATTTGTATGATGCTAGGCTTAAGCTCGAAGTTATTATTTGCAATCGCAGGTCGAACAATACTTGTTTTTGTACCCTCCAGGTTGGGTCGAGCATAATCATACATGGTCCTTTACTTAGCAAATCCTGGGTTGGGATCTCCTATTTCAGAATTAAAATTACAATCACCGTCTAAATCCTCAACCGCTGTTTGAGAAGTGGAAGCCCCAAATCGTAGTTGTCTTCGAAAGGAGCGTTCGATTCTGGGTCCAAATCAACAAGTAGCGAAGGATTCTTGCGGGTCATGCCTAAAAAAATGAAAGAGAATGTAGGGGGAAAAAGAAAGGAAATAAAAACTTGAATACGAGAAAGATAAAAAAGTTTTTTTGGGGATTTTTTGCAGAAGTAATAGCGAAAGCGTTTTCAAAATATTGACGAAGATTTCCCCGACAACGGCTCCAAAAACTTGGTGGATTGAACCGACTATCAACCCAAAGAGGCAAGTGTACATATCAAATTGTAGTACCAAGGTCGTATTTAAACTCGGGGCTGTCAAGTACTGCTACTCACGCTTAACCTATTATCCTACCATACGATTTCTTGTGGGGGTTTTGAAAAATTAAAAATTAACTGAAACGAAATTAAAACGAAACTATGGATTAAAATATAGCACTTGATCTATGATTCACCATGAAAAGAGATAAGAGAGATAAAAATGTAATTTTATAATTGCGAAATAAACTCGACCGTGACGGATCCGAAAATAAGACAAAATCTCGCTAGAGCATTGAGTCTCCTAACTTATAGATGCTTTGATCAAAATCTCTTTACAAATCAAAGAAGCCTAAAGTTGCTTTATCGAGGTGATCCGCACTATTGGATTTGACTCCAATCCGGAGGATTTATGTCGTCCTATCTCTAGGATTGCATGCAACTCCTTCCTTCTTTGAGTGATCTTTCAAATCAATGAGTCTCTCGACTACTATGAAATGAGATCAAAGGCCTACTACCGTATACCGGAAATACGGAGTCGACACAAAATAAATCAAAGAAGGATCGAGAAAAATTTAACAAAAATAAAATTACAAAATAAGGAAGATTCTCATCTCAAATCATGGATCCTCATGATCAAATGCTAAAAGAAGATTAGCTACGCATTTTGGAAAAGGGAGCAACAATATAAAGAAAAGAAAATTTCATTTTTATCGCTACTAAACGAAAGAGTACACAATGCTTAAAACAAAACGATATTATAGTACTTAAACAAAACAAGATTGCAACAAAATAAACTAAGAAATAAAGATTACAATGAAACAAAAGATCTCTTGACTTGTACTCTCCACTTGCTCTCCCTCCAAAATCCAACCTCTAAAGCATGAGACATGGGCTCCTTATATAGATGAGGAGGGAAGATTCTTGAATGAAGAGGAGAAGAAGGGTCAATAGGGGGGGCCGACCAAGCATACGGGGGAGGATGCATGCATGGCAATTAATGAAGGGGATAGAGAGAGAGGGATTCAATGTATGTGATTTATGGAAAGGAAAAATAGAAAATATAAAATATAAGGGGGGGTGAATGAGCTTTAAAGAGCATGAGAGAGGGAAAAAGAGGAGATGCATTTGTAGTAAATGAAGAGGGAGGGGAGGAAGGTGGTCGGCCATGCATGGGGAAATGCATGGCCAACCATGCAGGGTGGCGGGCTGTATGGTGGGCTGGCTTTGTCTTTGATGTAGGCTCAGGTAGGCTGCTTCAAGGGCTGGGATGCTCCAAAGGTGGGCTCGGGTTGGACTTGAGAGCTGCTCCAAGGGCTCGGGTATGCTTGTAGTGGGCTGCTTCATAGTGGGCTGCATCATGTTCACGGGTTGGCACCAAATGGAAGAGCTCGGGTTGCTCCAACAACATGCATTGTAGGCTCGGGTAGGGCTAGGTGGGCTGCTCCAACATCATGGCTGGCTGCATCATGGAGAAGGGCTGCTCCAAGGGATCTTGAACCTACAAAATAATAAATAAAATATTAGCTTTATGAAATAACCCAAACATGTAACTAAGCATTAAAATAAAAACATAACACCATCCATGCAATAATATAACTAAACATGTAACATAAAAATAAAATCATATCATGCGTACAAAAATAAACCCGTCACTCAAACAAACAAACACACACACAAACATGAAATAAAACATAACATCAAAATAAAAATTAAAACTCAATGCATCATAACAAATTAGATCATATTATATAAATATTAAACTATAACATACATAAAATATATAAATTTAGTACATAATCCTAGGATAATTGAACTCAAATAACCCAAAAAGTGATGACTAAAATTAGTCATCAATATTCTATCGAAGGAGCCTTAAATATTGAAGTAATTTCCATCTCCTCAATCATCTGAGCCAACTCCACACTCATCAACCGACACTCTAGGCTCTAGTCCGATTTTTTTCTACTCAATGCATCGGCTACCGAGTTTGCTTTTCCGGGGTGGTAGTTCAAGGTTAACTCATAGTTGCATAGAAATTCTAACCACCGCCGTTGTCTTAAGTTCAACTCCTTCTGAGTATGGACGTACTTTAAGTTTTTGTGGTCTAAAAAGATCTCGTAGTGGACGCAGTATAAATAATGCCTCCAAACCTTCAAGGCGAACACCACTGCTCCCAGCTCCAAATCATGAACCGGGTAATTGATTTCGTGCTTCTTCAATTGTCTTGAAGCATAAGCAATTACGTGCCCGTGCTGCATCAATACCGCTCCCATTTCTTAATATGACGCGTCCGTGTAAACTTGAAATCCTTCCTTCCCAGACTGAAGGACAAGGATGGGGGCGGAGGTAAGTCTATCCTTCAATTCTTGGAACGCAGCTTCACATTGGGGTGTCCACTCATACGACACACCTTTCTTTGTTAGGGAAGTAAGAGGAAGAGCAATCTTTTAGAATCCCTTTACGAACTTGCGATAGTACCCGGTAAGTCCAAGGAAACTCCGCACATCAGCCGCCGACTTCAAGGGTGACCACTCCTTTACAGCACGAACTTTGGCTGGATCCACAGCTAGCCCAGCCCCACTGATCACATGACCAAAGAAGGCAACCTCCTTAAGCGAGAATTCACATTTGCTAAATTTGGCGTACAAGACGTGCTCCTTCAATTTCTTCAACACCAAGGTCAGGTGCTCGCCATGCTCCTCCTCCGTCCTTGAGTAGACAAGGATATCATCGATGAAAACAATGACGAAGATGTCCAAATAGGGCTCAAATACCTTATTCATCAGACTCATGAAAGCCGAAGGGGCATTAATGAGCCCAAACGACATTACGGTGAACTCGTACAACCCATATCTTGAACTAAAGGCTATTTTCTGGATGTCCCCTTCTTGTATTCTCAACTGGTAATACCCCGAGTGCAAGTCTAGCTTAGAAAACCAATGCGCTCCCACTAGTTGATCGAACAACTCGTCGATTCGAGGTAGTGGGTAAGTGTTCCGCACCGTCAATCGATTGAGTTCCCGATAATCTATGCACAGACGCAGGGTTCTGTCCTTCTTCTTCACGAACAATACAGGGGCTCCCCAGGGTGACGAACTGGGGCGAACAAACCCTGACTCCACCAGTTCTTGTAGTTGAACTCTAAACTCCGCGAGTTCTTTCGGGTCCATTCAGTAAGGGGCCTTGGATACAGGATTGGCACCCGGTACGAGATTAATTTGGAAGTCAACCTCTCTCTACGGAGGTAATACTGGAAGTTTCTCAGGAAATAACTCAGGGAAGTCCTGCACCACCCGTATGTCTTTTACATCCAATGCTACTTCTTTCAACTCGAACCAGATCATAAAAACTTCATCCCCCTTCATGTGTGCTTTTACAACCTGAACGGATGAAAACGTCAGAAGGGGTGCGAAGTTAATACTTTGGAAGATGACGTCAGAGTCTCTATGTATCAAATAGATCCGCTTCTCCGCGTAGTCGATCCTTGCAAAGTGCCAGTCCAACCACGTCATGCCCAGAATGATGTCAAATTCCGGCATTTTAAAGGCAGTGGCAGGCGTAACGCAATTTCTTCCTTCAAAAAGTACCTCAAGCTCGCACTTAGCGGTTGCAACCATATCCTAGCCATCCGAAAGGTGCACTACTCAGGCTATTCCAGTAAATTATTGCACACCCCCCATGTCCTTAATGAAATCCTCGGACACAAAGGAGTGTGAGGAACCGGTATCGAACAGCGCATAGGCCGTCTTTCCGCCATTTATCATGGTGCCTAAGTACCAATAACCAAAACTTATTGCTAGATAGCTAGTATGTCGTAAGCAACTTAAGTTTAACACAGAAAACATGAAAGCTTACTGCACGTACCTGCAATAACATTCTGGGGATTCCGTTCTTGTGCCATGTCTAGCGCATACACTTGATCCGGTCAGGGCCGAGGTTAACTC
This sequence comes from Platanthera zijinensis, assembly GCA_039513925.1. Taxonomy (NCBI): domain Eukaryota; kingdom Viridiplantae; phylum Streptophyta; class Magnoliopsida; order Asparagales; family Orchidaceae; genus Platanthera; species Platanthera zijinensis. The sequence goes on along the minus strand of CM077079.1, from coordinate 132,030,976 downwards.
CTCGCGGTCCTCATCCTCGACCACGCATCTAACCCCGCCCTCGAGGGGCCGCCGGAGGGAGATCGAGAGGGGCATTCCCAAATAATTGCGGGCAAAAGCATCGAAAGTAAGCCCAGGACGCCTCTCGAGTTGCTGAATTTGCTGAGGCTGTGGCGGTGGGGGTAACTCGGGAAGTTGTGGAACCGGATGCTCCACCCTATAGTTACGGTGGACACGCCCTCCACCTCTTTGATATCTTCTTCCTCCTCTAAAGTCCTGTCTCCTTCTATTGCTTGGGCCAGCTTCCATAACTCCTTCTGCAGGTCTCTTACCACTACCCAAGTGTTCCGCCTCCAATCTTTTTTCCATATTGATGATCTCCGCCAAGCTAGCATCCGCTATAAACAAAAGGGCCTGCCTTAGGGAATCTCGCAGACCTATGTAGAAATGTTTGGCATAACCTCTATCATCCAACTCGTATGAGTCCGCGAACCTTGCGAGATATTGGAACTCTCGGTGGTATTCCGTAATCGTCTTCGATCCTTGTTTCAGTAGAAGGAACCTCTCCTAAAGTTCATCTCGAGCAGATTAAGGAATGAAGTGCTCCAAGAAAACATCCGAGAATTCGCTCCAACTTATCTCTATATAGACTTGGCCTTAGAAGCTGGATCCCATGAGTGACTTCAACCACCTCTTAACATGTTGCTCCAAGGTAGACACTGCTAGTGACAAAGCCATATTGGCTGGACAATGGATACCAGCCAATAACTCCTGTACTGTGTCAAGCCATTCCTCCGTGCACACGGCTGACTCCGTCCCAAGGTAAGTGGGAGGGGAGAGAGCCTGGAAGGTGCTCAGCCAGTTAGAGCCCGGGGCCTGTTGTAGCACCGAAGGCTGCTGTGCCCTAAAAGCATCCAAGATGGCGGTGAGCGTCTTCCCCAACTCGGACTGTAGGAACTGAGTGGGTATGGAAGCGGCAGGAATGCCCCCCAACGGCTCAACACGCACTGGAATCTATATGAAGAATGCAAACTTACGGTCAGGTTTGCTAATATTAAGGTCAGAGTTGGACAAACTTAGTGTGAATTACATATGAGCACACCACTGCTTTCCCCTAAGTCAGTTTGTCCACAAACGGACTAGTCGAACGGGAGTGGCTCATTGTTGAATGACTTCTTTAGGTGAGGATTGTGGCAAACTGATACCATTTGTAAGACCCCCCTCCCGAAACACAAGACACGGTACAAGAGGGGTCTTATGCCTAGATTTGCCGCCTTGGGGTACAATATATGTGTATTACTCCTGCCCCGAAGGGCAATAACATCCGCACAAGCTTAAAAATATAGAGTCCATAAATGCAGTAATAAGCATAAGAGGGGTCTTATGGCTTGGGGTACAATATATGCCAACCCAACCAAAATAATATAAGAAATCAAATCCACACAAGCTATAAGTCCATAAATGCAGTAATAGAGAAGCTAAAACATGCTTCTATATGATCAGAGTACAACTATAAAATTTCCCCGAAGGGCTACAACAAAAATCTCATATACTCAAATCTACAATAGATGGTAGGGATGACACCGTCCCTTCATGCCCTGTCCTCCATGCCTGGCTGACCAGCTCCATGACCTGATGTTCTATCTGCGGGATTTCCTCCTAAAAAGGAATACGTAGCAACTGTTAGTCATAAATACTAAGTGGCTTCACATCCGCTCCCCCGACGACTCCTCGGCACCGGGCAAGAAATAGACAGGGTACAATATATGTGTATAAGCAGGAGTATAAACAAACAAGTGGTATAATATGTAGTAAGATATTCTAAAATTTCTACCATCAATCACAGCATATGAATATAGAGTTATAATAGAAAGTAACTAAACTTATATGGATGCCCATACAAGCATATAAGTTGAGGATCGTTCAGCAGTAAGTTACTCATCGTATAGGAGTGCCCATACAAACTTATACGATGAGGGTCTTTTGTATGTAATGAGGTGCAATGTTATGTATGCAATGCAATGACTCACCCATGATCACACACATACAGTTGCTATGTCGACAAAGACTAGTAGTTCCCACTTTTCGAGGAGGTAGCTAACCTCTCAGGCGCCAACCGTCATGGACAGACGGTGACAGTAGAACGGTAACTTCTACTACTAAGTGGGTATCCACACTACTTCACATAGGCCTCTGTACGCCTCAACGCTAAGAACACAACAGCGGAGCCCATACGTACTATGGCCCAGCGAGTTCTCTTGGGTAGATGTGCACCAAGATCCTAGCCCCGAACTGGCCTATGCTTGACACGGAAGGAACCTCGGAAATAAGCACGAGGGTCAAGCAAAACCGTTCACTTGGCACGGATGGTGCCCCGGTACATGAACACTAAGGTACAAGCCCAACCGCTCAAAGTCTATCTGTCAACTCCCATCGGTGTGACGATTGGCGAGACCGTAGACCTGCAACACTATCTTTAACTCAGTATTTCGACACCGCATTTCGACTCACACCGCATGCAATTCCACAATACTGTGGCATGGAAGGAGCCTCAGAGAAAGCACGAGGACCAAGCCCAACCATCCACCTGACACGAGAGGAGCCTCGGAAATGAGCACGAGGACCAAACCAAACTGTTTAGTTTACTCATCTCAACACCATCTCGACTAGTGACGGCCAACACCACACATATTATCATCCACAATGCTACCCGTAGGGAGACGACGCTCTAAGATTTGGACTACTAAATTTAATTCTATTAATTCAACATGCATATGGTCATAGTTTATTCATCTATATGTGTTGGGCGCTAGGGTTCGAAGAAAATAAACACAACCGAACTAGCAACCCGATGAGGCAAGTATACCTATCGAATTGTAGCAAGGGGACACAAGTGTCGTATTGAAATCCGGGAACTGTTGGCTATGCTTACTCATACGAACGCAATTATCTTATCGACGGAAAAACTAGGGTTTTTAGAAAATCTAAGTGCAAGGAAGGAAGTAAAGCTATACTAGAAAGAGAACCTCCGCAATTAAGTAAAGCTATTAAGTAAAATGATTACTACGAAGGGTTGAAAATATGAAATGGAAATGCACTCGATCAAGAATCACCTCTGCTAAAGACGATTAAGAAAATGCGATAAAAATCTAAACTTAATAGGATAAAGGTCCTTGACCGTTGAGGTTCCTAAAGCTTGAACATGCTTCTCTCGAAGTCGTGCCCAACTGAGTTTAGGAAGGTCCGACCGACTCTCGTCTAAATCGGAGGCCTAAAACTCGCTTTACGCGGTGAACCCCACTATTGGATTTTACTCTAATCCGGGAGATTTGGACGTCTGCCTCTCTCGAGGGGTGCGTACAACTCCCTTTACTCTTGAATGCTCACTTCATTCTATCGGCCTCTCGGCTAGCCCAGAATGAAAGCAAAGGTGGAGAGTATATATCGATAATATACCTCCAACCCATGATTAATCAAGAGTAATTCAAGGCCCTAACCTAAAAAGAAAAGATTAATTAAAACATCATAACTTAATCGCTCTAACCTCGGATCATCAAGATCGAGTACAAGGAGGATTAGTTAATCATAATGGAGTGGAGGAGGGGGGATGAGTAGTAAAGCATAAAAAACACAAGATAAACAAAGAACAATTCTATTAATGAAAAGGGGCAATTTACACTAATTGAAATTAAAATTAAGAGTGCATGAAATTGAAATCATATTCTAGCCCTACAAGTAGCACTAAGCAAGAGCAAAATTACAATAAAAGCTAGAACAAACTAAGATTAAGCTAGGGTTAAACAAAAATTACAAAGAGAGGGAGAGAGAGAGAGAGAGAAAAGCATGAAAAAGATCAAGAACCAAAGGGGCAGCACCTTCCCCTCTCAACCAAAGCTTCCTGAAATGAAGAGGGGGGTCTCAATTTATAGAATTTTTTCACGGGTTGGTCACGCCCTCTGACACGCCCTAGGTGGGGCGTGTCAAGGGGCGTGACAGTACTATGTTGACCTCGGGCTCTGGACTCTGGCGGGAAGGATCATTGCTTCGGTACGTCGGTGGTCACGCCCTAGGTCACGCCCGTGTAGGGGGGGCGTGATAGGCACGTCATGTCCAAATCATTGGTCGGAAATCTGTCAGTCACCGAAAAGTTGATGTCACGCCCAAGGTCACGCCTGTGATGGTGGGGTGTGACAGTACTGTTTTCGTGCTGTGGAGAAACAGTATTTAATGCGGCGGCAGGCTTTGCGGCAGAGCGCGACACACCCATGGTCACGCCTGGTGACACGCCCAGGGGGGGTGTGTCAGGGGGGCATGACAGTAGTTTTGTTCGTTTTCCTGTCCCTTCCAACAAAAGTCCTCGGGATAGGGTGACACGCCCTAGGTCACGCCCAAGGAGGGCGTGACAGGGGGGCGTGTCAGGTCATTTTGGCCAATTTTCTGGAAACCTGCAAAAAGACAAGAAAAAGTCAGTGGCAATAATATTTACATAAAATGATACAAATAAACTAATAATAGACATGATTTGTACAATATAAAATAGAAAATATGATAATAGTTTAGCCTACAAAACGTATTATCAAATTACCCAAGCTTAAGCTTTGCTTGTCCCCAAGCAAAAATATAAAAACTAGATATTTATAAAAAGGACTAATCAAAAAGTTCTAATTATGCCTACACAATTACTATGCGAAATTCTAAGTAGGGAAAAGGTGAAATGTAAGTCTAAAACAATTATTTAGGTATGGTAAAACTTTTATAAACTTTACTTAATAAAAACAAATCATCCAAAATTTTAACGAGATTTTTTAAATAGACTTAAGCAAAGCAACGAAAATGAAAAACACGCATTGAGTTATTACTAGATCCAAGCAACGCATTATAATTATATCAATTTAATTAACAAAAATCTAGTTTAAATCCAAAACGAAAACTGATTTACTTTTTTTCTTTTCTTAGTTGTTAAATAAAAATCAAAAAGCGTGAATCAAAAGGACTTAAATAGGACAGAAACGTTTGGTTTAGGAATATGATTAGGAGTGGAATTCAAAGATAAACGTGAAGGTTTAAAATCACACTAAACCAAAGCAAAGAGTTTCAAAAACTTTCATAAAAAAAATATATATACATTTTTTTCTTTTTCTTCTTTTTTCCATTTTTTTCTTATTTCAAAACAAAGGCCATAAATTTTTTTATTTTCCTTTTGAATTGGCCAAACAAAAATAAACATCACTTTTGAGCATACTTTTTTTTTATAAAAAACTTTCTCCCACAAAAATCACAAAATATCCTATCAAAATCGTCAAAATAATTTATGAAACTCAAAAAGGCTAGTGTGATTCGATAGGTTGGAAATTTTGGCTTTGGTGAAACTGAAATGAAGGAAGGAGCTATCAAATGAAATCGGAAAAGGGCTCAAAAACGGCTAACTAGTGGTAAAAGTTTTTAGGTTGGCAGGAAAGCTCAAACGAAAACAAAAACGGCCTAAATCATTTTCACGCTTTTGAATTTATTTAAAACAAAGGTTTGAAAAATTTCAAAAGGCGAATCCTAGATCATAAAATAAGATTGATGAAATTAACTTGAAAATAAAAATAATAGGTGACTTGGATCATTCACATCTACTACGCTATTCAAAAGTTGACTTTACAAAAATTATTCAAAAATGAAAAAGAAAATAGTGGATGATGAATTTTTGAGAAAGTAAAGGAAATAAAAAAACAAAAAACCATAATAGAAATGCGAGTTTTAGAAAAATATTTCACCTTAACATGCTACCGTGAATTAGAAACACAGCATGACCAACATTTTACTTGTGAAACATAATTAAAAAGAACGATTAGAAATATTATAATTAACTATGTTGTTTATAGGAGATTTTGAGTAAAACAAAAATAGAAACTAGGGGTACTATTGAAATACCAAAATGTCTAAACTATTCAAAAACACACACACATATATATATATATATATATATATATATATATATGTGAAAATTCTCTCTTTTTTTTGGAATTTGAAATTTTTTTTTCTCTTTTTTGGAATTTTAAGATATTCATTTTTTTTTATTTTGGAAATATTTAAAATATATACAAAAGAAAAATATTTACACTAAGCAAAAATGAAGGAGGAAGTCCTCCCCAAAGCTTAAAATAGACATTGTCCTCAATGGCTAAAGAAGGGGATTAGAGAAGGAGAGAAAAGTAAAGTACAGAATTGAAAGATATAATTGAAAGACAGGTACTTCCCTGGATTTATTTGCTGCGAAAGCTGAGTGATGCCGCTCCTTCGAATGTCTTCTTTAGACTTCGTGATGGATTCAGCAATGTTGGAGCAGGCGATCGCAGAAGCTTCAGCTTGTCGGAGCCGTCCGAGGCAAAAATTGTAAAATATAGAAAATAGAAAAAAGATAACTTGGGTTGCCTCCCAAGAGCGCCCTTTGGTTAAAGCGTCGTTGATCTCGACGCATCAAAAAAATAATTTTGTCCAAAAATATTGTTGTCCAAAAATAAAATTGTTTTTAGCAAAAAAATTAAAAGTTCAAGATTAAAGTTCGTGAAGCAGAAACTTAATAAAGTTTGGACTGACATCATCATCACTAGAGAAATACAGTTTAAGACGCTGACCATTCACTTTGAAATTACCCTTATCAGGGTGAGAAATTAAAACAGTTCCATAAGGAAATACTTCTAAAACAGAAAACGGGCCAGACCAGCGAGATTTTAATTTGCTCGGAAATAAACGTAAACGAGAATTATATAAAAGGACTTGGTCGCCCGGCTTAAAGTTTTTAGGGTGCCTTAAGTGTTTATCGTGTAAACGCTTCGTCCGCTCTTTATAAAGTTTATTATTTTCATAAGCATAAGAGCGCCACTCATCGAGTTCATTTAGTTGAAATTTTCGAAGGTCACCGACTGAGTGGGGATCGAAGTTTAAAAATTTTAAGGCCCAAAAGGCGCGGTGTTCTAACTCTACGGGCAGATGACACGATTTTCCATAGACCAGCCGATACGGCGTACATCCGAGGGCGGTTTTGTACGTTGTTCGGTAGCCCCATAAGGCATCGTCAAGTTTGGCTGACCAGTCTTTCCTAGAAGTTGAAACAGTCTTTTCTAATATTCTTTTTATTTCTCTATTAACTACTTCGACTTGTCCATTAGTTTGGGGGTGGTAGGCAGTGGAAAGCTTATGCGTAACGCCATATTTGGTAAGAATTTTTGAAAATTGTGCGTTACAGAAATGGGAACCCCTATCACTAACGATCGTGCGTGGCGTACCGAATCTAGAAAATAATCTTTTTAGAAACGTGACTACAACTCGGGAGTCATTCGTAGGAAGAGCTTGGGCCTCAGCCCATCGTGAAACATAATCAACAGGAACTAAAAAAAATTTGTTTCCGAAGCTAGAAGGAAGGGGGCCAACAAAATCAATTCCCCAAAGGTCGAAAATTTCGCACTCTAAGAAATAATTTTGCGGCATTTCATTTTTATTAGAGATGTTGCCCGACCGTTAGCAACTATCACGCCTGCTCACAAAGGCTTGCGCGTCTTTAAACAGGCTAGGCCAGTAAAAACCTGCGCAAAGCACCTTGTGAGCGGTGCGAGCAGCTTGATAGTGCCCACCTGTCAGACCTTCATGCAAATGTTTTAGAATATCAATTCCTCCATCATAAGAAACACATCTCCTTATCACTTGATCCGCACAAATTTTGAAAAGATGCGGGTCTTCCCAAAAGTAGTTCTTTAGCTCAGAAAAGAATTTCTTCTTTTGCTGAGAGGAGAACTCTTTTGGGAGCACCCGGGCCACTAGATAGTTGGCGATGTGCGCGAACCAATGAGAAGTAGATGTATTAACTAAAAGCAGCTTCTCATCAGGAAAATAGTCATTAAAAGATTTTTCATTTAATTTTTCTAATCTGGATAGATGGTCGGCGGCCAAGTTCTCGACTCCTCGCTTATCACGGATCTCTAAGTCAAACTCCTGGAGGAGTAAGACCCAGCGAAATCAAGCGAGGCTTGGCATCCGTTTTGGCAAGAAGGTACTTGAGGGCCGAGTGGTCCGTAAAATGATTTTTGAAAGTGTAATGTAAGGGCAGAATTTATCAAAGGCGAATACTACAGCTAAGAGCTCTTTCTCGGTTGTGGTGTAATTTTCTTGTGCTGATGTGAGGGTTTTACTAGCGTAATAGATAGGGTGGAAGTTTTTAGATATGCGTTGACCTAATACGGCTCCCACCGCAAAACTACTCGCATCGCACATAATCTCGAAAGGAAGGTCCCACACCGGAGCTATCATAATCGGTGCGTTAATTAACTTTTCTTTACTTGATTCAAAGGCAGAAATACAAGAGTCATCAAAAATGAATGGAGCGTCTTTTTCTAAGAGAAGGGTGAGGGGCTTAGTGATCTTGGAGAAATCTTTTATAAAATGACGATAAAAACCAGCGTGGCCTAGGAAACTTCTTATAGCTTTTATGTTTGTAGGCGGTGGCAACTTCTCAATAACTTCTATCTTGGCAACGTCTACCTCAATACCTTTAGCAGAAATTTTATGACCCAAAACTAACCCTTCCCACACCATAAAATGGCATTTTTCCCAATTTAGGGCAAGGTTAGTTTCTTCGCATCGTTCTAAGACTTTTTCGAGGTTTTCTAAACATCTATCGAAGGAATCGCCGAAAACGGAGAAATCGTCCATGAATACGTCCATAATGCTTTCTATGTACTTGTCAAATATTGCGAGCATACATCGCTGGAATGTAGCTGCAGTATTGCACAATCCAAACGACATTCTTCGGTAAGCGAAGGTGCCGAAGGTACAAGTAAACGTAGTCTTCTCTTGGTCCTCGGGAGAGATGGGTATTTGAAAGTACCCCGAGAGGCCATCGAGAAAACAATAAAAGCTATGGCCGGAGAGACGTTCAAAAATCTGGTCGATAAACGGTAAAGGAAAGTGGTCCTTACGGGTGGCGTCATTTAACTTACGATAATCTATACACATACGCCAACCCGTCACCGTTCGTGTCGGGATTAATTCATTATTCTCATTACTAACTACGGTTATCCCTCCCTTCTTTGGAACTACCTGAACGGGGCAAACCCACTTACTGTCCGATATAGGGTAGATAATTCCTGCGTCTAATAGTTTCATAACCTTGCCCTTAACTACTTCTTTCATATTCGGGTTTATACGGCGCTGAGGTTGGATAGAGTTACGCGAATTATCTTCCATTAAAATTTTAAGGGTACAGAAAGATGGGCTTATGCCCTTGATATCAGAAATTTGCCAAGCAATAGCCCGGCGATGCTTACGTAGAACTAGAAGAAGTTTGTCGTTTTGTGTATCCGTGAGGTAGGCCGAAACGATAACTGGTAACTTGGAATCTTTTTCTAAGAAAGCATACTTAAGGTGTTCGGGAAGTTCTTTAAGTTTTAGGGTAGGGGGTTCTTCATAAGAGGATTTTGAGATTCTTTCTTTTTCAAAAATAATATCTTCATAAACTTTTTTATAAGGAACGTAATAAGGGGTGGGGCTAGCAGCCAAGACGGCTTCTTATAGCGATTCAGTGGGAAGAACAGAGGAAGAACAAAAATCAGAAAATTCTTTTTCAAACTCAGAAAGACAATAAGAAGATTCATCACTTCCTTGCAGTGATTCCGTTGTAAGAGAAGAGGAGCAAAAAGTAGAAAATTCTTTTTCAAAGTCGGAGAGGCAGTAGGAAGAATCATCACTCACGGCGTCTACAAAAAAGCATGAGTCATCGTTTGCTAAGGTGTTCTTCATCGAAGGGGTGATAAAAAATATGACTTCGTTGTCGCCTACTCGAAGAAAGAGCTTACCATTGCTTACGTCAATGATGGCTCGGGAGGTGGCAAGCAAGGGTCGGCCAAGGATCAGGGAACCTCGACGTCTTCTTCGATGTCCAAAATGACAAAGTCCACCGAGGAAGATGAACTTGTCGACTTTCACTAGAACGTCCTCCACTATTCCTAACGGGTACTTGACGGATCTATCGGCTAGCTGGATACTCATACGCGTGGGGTTAAGGCAACCAATACCTAACTTTTTAAACAACGAAAAGGGCATCAGGTTTATACTCGCGCCTAAGTCGGCTAACGCGTGTTTAACAAAAAGATCACCGAAGACACACGGGATAGAGAAACTACCCGGGTCACTGATTTTCTTCGGCAAACCATTTGTTAAAACGGCGGAGCACTCGGCGTTTAGCGTGACGTGCGAAAGATTCTCTAACTTCTTCTTGTTGGTGAGGAGGTCCTTAAGATACTTGGCGTATTTCGGCATCTGCGAAATAGCCTCGTGGAAGGGAAGATTAATGTGGATTTGCTTGAAGATCTCTAAGAAGCGAGAGTACTGATCATCTTGACGTTGTCTATTAAGTTCAGAGGGGTATGGAGGAGTTGAATTATTTTTGATGATGGGTGGTGGAGTGAGATTATTTTCTAAAGCGGGGGTGATTACTTCTTCAGCAGAGGGTGGAATTTTTAAAACGGGAGCGGAGCTTTGATTTTTAGAGGCGGGAGCGGAGCTTTGATTTTTAAAGGCGGGAGCGGAGCTTGCCTCGGGCTCTTCACTTACCATACCGGAGACTTGCTTCCCACTCCGAAGAGTTATAGCTTTCGCTTGCTCTCTCGGGTTGGGTTCGGTATTGGAAGGAAGATACCCTGCGGGTCACTCAGAAATTAATTTCGCGAGCTGTCCTACCTGATTTTCAAGACTTTTTACGCTTCCGGTCAAAGTTCTTATAGTAGCGTCATTTGTGGTGATATATTTAGAAAGTAATTCCTCCAAGCTTGGATGTTTTGGGTAATTTTGAAGAGGTGGTGTGGTGGTGGTCCAGAAAAATCATTTTGCGGGGTGGGCGCATCGCATTCGATGGATTACTCCATGAAAAGTTCGGATGATTTCTTAAAGCAGGGTTATAACTATTCGGAAAATTAAAACCAGACGGATGAAAATTCGTAGCAGAAAAATTATTGAAAGCGGTTCTAGGCATATTATTAACATAATCTAAATATTCTGGAGTAGGGGTTGCAGATTCCCATACCTGAGGGGCGGAGGCAGCAGTCATCTCCGTGATTTTTTTGCTTAGGATTTCTACTTGCAGAGCGAGCTGGGAGACGTTGTCCACTTCATAGATACCTGCAGACTTATTCGGGCGGGACCTAGGCACATTCCACTAATAAGTGTTCATGGCCATGTCCTCAAAAAGATCAAGAGCGGCTTCCGGGGTCTTATGATTTAAAGTACCGCTAGAAGCTGTGTCTATCATTTGCTTCGTGCTTTGATTTAGCCCGTTATAGAACGTATGCACTTGTAACCATACAGGCAGCGCGTGATGTGGGCATCGTCTTAATAATTCTTTAAATCTCTCCCAAATTTCATATAGGGTTTCAGAGTCTATTTGTCCAAAGGCAGAGATGTCGTTCCTAAGTTTTGCAGTTTTAGCTGGCGGAAAATACTTCGCCAAAAATTTTTCAGTTAATTCATTCCAAGTGGTTATGCTATTTTTAGGAAGTGTGTTCAGCCATTACTTTGCTTTAGTTCTTAAAGAGAAGGGGAAGAGTCTTATCCTGATCGCATCATTTGTGACACCATTTATCTTGAAGGTGTCGCAAATTTCAAGAAAGCTAGCTATATGTGCGTTCGGATCTTCATCTTGAAGTCCGTCAAATTGTACATATTGCTGCACCATTTTAATTATGCTAGGCTTTAGTTCGAAGTTATTATTTGCTATAGCAGGGCAGACTATACTAGATTCTGTTCCCTCGAGGTTCGGTCGTGCATAATAGGACATAGTCCTTTGCACGGCCACATCTACGTTGGGTTCTTCCATTCTTAAAGTAGCAAATGACTCGGAGTCCTCAACTGGCACTTGGATAGTAGGACCTTGAAATCGTGATATTCTCTGAAGAGTACGCTCAATTTCGTTGTCCAAGTCCAAAATAACCGACGCACTCCCGCGGGTCATGCACTAAAAGAATTGAAAAGAAGAAGAGAAAGAGAAAAAGGATAAACTAGAAAAAAGATTAGAATTTTTTTTCTTTTTGAAATAGATTTTTTTTATATAGATTACCTCCCAAACTTCCCAAGGACTACCCCGTGAAGGGTTCGCAAGGTACTAGACAAGATAGTGGCGCTTAAAGCCCTTTGCCCTTTTCGAGAGAATTAGGTGGCGTAGAAAAATTGTGAAGTTGGTTACTATTAAGAGCGGTGAAATTTTTTTTTGATTTTTTTTTAAACTTTAAAGAAAGAGGATGAGAAAGAGAAGAGATAAAATTAATAGGTTCGTGTTTTCAATATATCAACGGAAGTTGGCTCACCTACAACGGCGCCAAAAACTTATTGCGCGCTAGGGTTCGAAGAAAATAAATGCAACCGAACTAGCAACCCGATGAGGCAAGTATACCTATCGAATTGTAGCAAGGAGACACAAATGTCGTATTGAAATCCGGGAACTGTTGGCTATGCTTACTCACACGAACGCTATTATCTTATCGACGGAAAAACTAGGGTTTTTAGAAAATCTAAGTGCAAGGAAGGAAGTAAAGCTATACTAGAAAGAGAACCTCCGCAATTAAGTAAAGCTATTAAGTAAAACGATTACTACGAAGGGTTGAAAATATGAAATGGAAATGCACTCGATCAAGAATCACCTCGGCTAAAGACGATTAAGAAAATGCGATAAAAATCTAAACTTAATAGGATAAAGGTCTTTGACCGTGGAGGTTCCTAAATCTTGAACACGCTTCTCTCGAAGTCGTGCCCAACTGAGTTTAGGAAGGTCCGACCGACTCTCGTCTAAATCGAAGGCCTAAAACTCGCTTTACGCAGTGAACCCCACTATTGGATTTTACTCCAATCCGGGAGATTTGGACGTCTACCTCTCTCGAGGGGTGCGTACAACTCCCTTTACTCTTGAATGCTCACTTCATTCTATCGGCCTCTCGGCTAGCCCAGAATGAAAGCAAAGGTGGAGAGTATATATCGATAATATACCTCCAACCCGTGATTAATCAAGAGTAATTCAAGGCCCTAACCTAAAAAAAAAGATTAATTAAAACATCATAACTTAATCGCTCTAACCTCGGATCATCAAGATCGAGTACAAGGAGGATTAGTTAATCATAATGGAGTGGAGGAGGGAGGATGAGTAGTAAAGCATAAAAAAACACAAGCTAAACAAAGAACAATTCTATTAATGAAAAGGGGCAATTTACACTAATTGAAATTAAAATTACAAGTGCATGAAATTGAAATCCTATTCTAGCCCTACAAGTAGCACTAAGCAAGAGCAAAATTACAATAAAAGCTAGAAAAAACTAAGATTAAGATAGGGTTAAACAAAAATTACAAAGAGAGGGAGAGAGAGAGAAAGAGAAAAAGCATATAAAAGATCAAGAACTAAAGGGGCAGCACCTCCCCCTCTCAACCAAAGCTTCCTGAAATGAAGAGGGGGGTCTCAATTTATAGAATTTTTTCACGGGTTGGTCACGCCCTCCGACACGCCCTAGGTGGGGCGTGTCGGGGGCGTGACAGTACTATGTTGACCTCGGGCTCTGGATTCTGGCGGGAAGGATCATTGCTTCGGTACGTCGGTGGTCACGCCCTAGGTCACGCCCGTGTAGGGGGGGCGTGACAGGCACGTCATGTCCAAATCATTGGTCGGAAATCCGTCAGTCACCGAAAAGTTGATGTCACGCCCAAGGTCACGCCCGTGACGGTGGGGCGTGACAGTACTATTTTCGTGCTGTGGAGAAACAATATTTAATGCGGCGGCAGGCTTTGCGGTAGAGCGCGATACGCCCATGGTCACGCCTGGTGACACGCCCAGGGAGGGCGTGTCAGGGGGGCGTGACAACGGTTTTGTTCGTTTTCCTGTCCCTTCCAACAAAAGTCCTCGGGATCGAGTGACACGCCCTAGGTCACGCCTAAGGAGGGCGTGACAGGGGGGCGTGTCAGGTCATTTTGGCCAATTTTCTGGAAACCTGCAAAAAGACAAGAAAAAGTCAGTGGCAATAATATTTACATAAAAATGATACAAATAAACTAATAATAGACATTATTTGTACAATATAAAATAGAAAATACGATAATAGTTTAGGCTACAAAACGTATTATCAATATGTCATTAAGAATGATTTCAACATCATATAACAAAATACCCATAAATGATAATCTACCAATTTATATCAAGCAATTTCATTCGATTCAAGCTTACTTCACAACTCGTTATACGAATTCAAATTAACAAACTTCAACCTTCATAACACTATGGTGGTTATCATCAAAGAGTTCACCCGAACCTCGAATTAGATTGCAACATTAATTCCACCGATTCTAAATCCTTGTTATACACTGCCAAGAAATTTAGGTGCAGAATAAATCTGGATAGCAACTTCAACCGAAGATTCCTGTGGCTACATGAATCCGGTGAGTGCGTGTAACCACTCGATGGAAAGGTCATTCCATTGGCTACAACTTTCATGTTTAGCTTGCAACCCAGATCAGACTATAACCCACATGCAATTTGCTCCAAAGCCTGCAACGTACAAAATGTAATTTCTGTGCGCCTAGCTTACAGCCCTTACTTCGATCAGACATTACTGTGGCTATAGGATTTACCTGAAGGCGTGTAACCACTCATTGGAAAGGTAATATCTAGGGCTTCAACTTTCATGTTTAGTCGAAAGCCCAGATCGGACCATTTCCTTCCTGAAAACAGCCAAGAAGGTCGCTGCGTGCAGAACACACATTCTGCACGCATCTTGAAGCGGAATGAACGACATCAGTTCATCTTCCTCCTCAAGGCCGATCACCCAAAATCACAACCAGAAGTTCCTCCACTCTTATTCTCCCTCTCAAGGCTATTTCTCTTCACGAAACCACCCCCATCATCACTTTGAAGAAGGGGAGGTTGAAGATGACTAGTTATTAGAACAAAAGTTCTAGATAGGCCTTCCTAAGAAACCTTCTCCTCACACATCAAGACTCATTTGAGTTGATGTCTTGCCTAAGAATATCTAAGGATCTAGCACCAAGGTAGAGGGGAGGAAGCTCACCTCATTTCCAGCGGTACCATTATTTTCGGCCATGGATCTTGTTATCATCCTCGGCAGCATCGCTTTTTCCTTGACGGCGGTGGCATTTCTCCTCCTCCAAGGTTTGCTCGAGCAAGATCTCCTCCTCCAGAAAGTTCTCTCAAAAAAAAGGGCTGGAATGAAGAGTGAAAACGGCTAGGGTTTTACTTTTCCTTTTTATACAGAAGTGATACGGGTAGGGACACGGTCGTGTCCTTACCCGTGTCCTGCTCTGGCGAAGCGGCTCGACTACCGTTTCGTGCCCCTACACGGGTACTGACACGCCCGTGTCGGTACCCATGTCCAGGTGACACGGCCGTAGTTGTGGCCGTGTCAATACCCATATCCTGGTCGGTACACTTCTCGTCAGCCTGGGCTTGAAGCACACGGGTAGGGACACTACCGTGTCGCTACCCGTATCATTCACACACGGGTAGAGACACGGCTGTGTCTCTACCCGTTTCCTTCTCAGGACCGATCACTCAACGCTACGCATCCAAGGCATGGCACAGGGGTAGGGACACGCCCGTGTCCCTACCCGTGTCCTACTCGGGACAAACCACTCAACGCCCTTTTATTACCACTCAACCCCATTGACACTCAGCGCCACTGAACATGGGTAGGGACACGCCTGTGTCCCTACCCGTGTCATACTCAACACAGTTTTCAACTTATTTCCTTGTTCCCCGCGAGTACGCATCTGATCGCTTGCACCCCCTTAAGCCTACACCAGCTCTCCCGACACCAAAAACACACACAAGGGGCCTAGCGTGAATCAGAACGTTACAGTTACTATGCTCAGTGTTTGTGGATACAACATCAACTTGGAGACTATGACATCAAGGTAAGTAGAATTTCATTATATTGTTATTCTACTTGTGCTATATCTATTGTTAGAAATCCCGTTTCACATAGCAGAACTAAGCATATAAGAATCAAATTTCATTTCATCAGAGAACATGTTGAAAAAGAAGACATAAGTCTGGAATTTGTCAACACTAACAAACAACTTGCTGATATATTTACAAAACCTCTAGATGAAAGTAAATTCAATAATTCTAAAATTGAATTAGGTATGTTGAAGCTACAATAAGATGTTAGGTCAGTACACAATTTCTCAAGAAATTTTGTCTAAGTTCGAAAGTTTGTGTCGACACAAGCTAACTGTGTCGACACTCTCAGTAAGTTATGTCGACAAGAAAAATTCAGTTGTATCGACAGGAAAAATTTGTGTCGACACAACTCTTTCAAGACCTTGTTTTAGAAGATTTTTTGTGTTGACACAAAAAAATCATTGTCGACACAATTCTGTCGAGACTTAAGTAGAATTTGTCGACACTGGAAAAAGTATATCGACACATAGACATGTCAACTTCAACAAAGTTTTGTCGAGACCTAGGTCATCTATGTTGACACATATAAAATTTTGTCGACTAGTAAATTCCTAAGTTACGCGCGTCTTTTAACCTACCTTTTACAAGTACACTATAAATAGGAGAAGGCAAAATCTGGCCGACTGTGCTTTTAGACCTCTCGACTCTAGACTTTATGTCGACGAGAAATTCTCCCGTCGACTCTCTTCTCTCTCTCTTTCACCAATGGCACCACAATAGGAAGACAAGATCAATGAAGGATATGAACTGGTACGCAAGGCGATTGAGACTGCCTCGCTAGAAATCAAGGGCATGCTAACCCTAATCACAGAAAGTGGATTGGAATACTTGGTCTCTGAACCTTCAAGGATATGGAAGAAAGAAGTTCTTGAATTTTACTCTTCAGCTGTAATGGACTCTCAAGGTAAGAGGATAAAGTCCTCTGTTAATGGTACCAAAGTTAAACTCTCACCAAAGACTATAAGAAAGTCACTTCAACTACCTAAGATTAAAGAAGAAGATGATATCTCATCCTCAATGACAAGGGATGCACTCCAATGGTGTGGGATGGATCGCAATACAAAGATAGGATCTTCACTAACCAGGAAGGGAATGAATTCCTAGGGTAAGTTTCTATCAGAGATAAATGGCAAAGTTATTGTAAGACCCCCCCCCCCTTTTTTTTGCAAACCCGGGGTCTTATGCCCAGAACCCCCGCTTTGCGGTGACACCTTCGCCCCCGAGAAGGTCGTCACTACAACGCGCCGATTCTGCCGGCCTTTTCGATCACAATAAGTAGCAAGCAAGAGAGAAGCAAGTCCACCAAAAGAGAATATCACATAAAATAAAACTCCACGAAGGGAGTGTCCACAGAAAATCATCAGAGTATAAATAGTCTGGAAATAAAAGGGCTCATGCCCGGTACATCAAATCCTCACTACAAGATCACTCAAAAGCGGAAACAAAACTAAAACTCTACGAAGGGCCAAGACTCACAGTCCCCGTAGTCTGGACTCCAGTGCTAGACTGTCCCATCTCCAAGCGTACCGGCCTCCTGAGCTGCTCCTCCATGCTGGGCTCCGCGATCCCCTAATATGATATGGTTCGAAAACCGTTAGTCTAAAAGACTAAGCCCTATCGTCCCCCACCCCTTCCCCCACGCTTTATGGCACCGGGCAGAGAGGAAGAAAGGGAAGGACAAGAAAGTGGAGAATAATATCAAAACAGATGACGGTGGACCTAACTAGCAGTTGTGTAAATGGGGAGCAATTTATCTTAAGTGTTGTAATAGGTATAACAGAAAGGAAGTAAGTAAGAAATTAAACCTTCGCTTATGTGAGTACACATAAGCCAAGGGATCTTTTGCAAGGCTCCCATCGTATAACGCGTCCCATACCGCTTAAACGTTGGGGTGTCGGTTATCACACAGCAGGTATACATATATCAAATTAACCTTAATTTATAAACTTGCCCACACAAGCTTATAGACCAAAGGGTCATTTTGCAAGTCCTAAAGTATAAGCGTCCCATTCCACTTATACTTTAGGTGTCAAGGTTGTTATGAATGATTATGACATGTAGCTATATGGTGGGTTATGATGTTCAAGCAGTGCAACTCACACACCCAACTTTGTGTACACAAACCTTTAGTTCCCCCTTTTTGGAGATAACTCCCAGGATACTCCCGTTGTGGCAGACGGAAGCGGTGGGTTGGGCCTCGCCCACCTCAAAACCAGTAAAAGCACCACTGGTCTGACCTATCATACGCCCTCAATGCCTGGTGCACGAGGCGGACTCCTGCGTACTCTTGCCGACTGGTCCGCCGGGCTTAACCTTGGCTAAGTGCTAGTCACCTTGCCGAGTTAACGATATCGGTGTCGGTGCAATCGAACTCCCCGATATCGAAAACCCACCACCTTAATCTTTCCTATTTTTATGCACATGCAGCAGTTTAATATATAACAATTTAAAGTGTCAAACTCCCAGACTAAACCGTCCGTATTAACCACATCCGAGACCAAACTCCCCGGACTAAACCGTCTGCCTCATCTCCAGACTTCATCCCTTAGAACACCACGGGACAGCGCCCCCTTGAACACCTCCGGACGACTTAACCATTACCAACCCTAACGAATGAGTGTGTGCAATGTGAATACCTATTAGGCTAATTACTCTTTCGTTTGTTTAAGATTTACGTTAGCCCAGGACTACCCCCGGTATACCCCGTGAAGGGCTCTCAAGGGGCACTAGGAACCAAGACGGCGGCATTACGACCCGAAGTTCCCTTTTGCAAGGCACTTATTGTTATTGGTTGTTTTTTTTTCCTTCCCCGTTCTCTCTATAAATTGCATCAAACTAAACCTAGGGTGGATTTGACTCTTCACTCCTACGGGGACGGCGATCTTTTGTCGGTCCGGCGCACCTTCTAGAGCGCATCAACTCATTCCTCACCGCACTTGGAACCTCCTATGGTGATCCATCCTCTTTCTTTAAATCCAACCAACACAAGCTGTCCTTGTGCTAACCCAAACCTTCTCTTGTTGCTCATTTCCCAAAATTACTAAATGCAGACCACCTTAAACTAAGTAATGTCTACGATAGGATGTCCTTTGTGTTTTCTTCCATACGGCCTAAGTTAATTTCTGGGGGCCTATCATGACATTATTGAATCGATTTTTCTGATAATAACAATTTTTCCAATTAACCAAATAATTAATTAATTTTTATTAAATCCAAGGTCTTCCAAATTTGTACAAGGATTATACTTTTCAGTCATGTATAAATCATAATAAATTTAAGACAAATATTAATGTATCTAAAAATAACATATCCAAGGTTTGGCAATTTCCCTATGGTCTAAGGGGCCTAAACTTAATTCTACAATAATCCAATTTCTTCATGTCTAATGAATAAACTACATCAAATACTCTTCCAAATAATTTATATTAATTACAGGGTACTAAAAATACTATGAAAACAGTACTATAAAAGTTTCATAATTTTCTGGCTAGAAATTAATTTATAGTAAATCATTTACCAAAAACCCTAATCTAGCATGCTTGTGAAACAAGTACTAAATCCATAACTCCAAAAATTCAGAGAAAAATCCCACTGATTCAAAATGATTTAAAAACTCTATTTACCAACTTTCATAATTTTCCAGAAAATATTTATGTCATAAAATATTTTTAAACCATAAAACCTTTTAATAATACTTGTGAAAGAACTACTCTATTTATTCAACATAAAATTAAACTAAAATTCATGAGCATTCCCACCGACCAATAACATCTAATTCCACAGTTTCAAGGGGGGCCTTATTTGAATTAAAAATCTTTAATAAATAAAACATCAAAAAGGGCTATAACCACATTAATGGAAGTACTAGAAATACCTATACAAAAATTTTAGTAAAATTATCCAAGGGTCCTAACTACCCTAGAAACACACTAACCAAATTTCATAACTTTTAAAAGAGTTTAAGATACTGTTTTGGCCTAAAATCCCTTCTACCCTAAAACTAGGGTTTAAGTTTTGAGGTAGCTACTTACATCAAAATTCTCTGACATTACAACCATAGAGTTACAAACTCATTAACAACCTCTCCACTAAATATCAAGGCCATACAAGGGCATTTGCCCCTATGTCCTTCACAAACCCCCAAAGTCCACCTTTAGGGTTTTAACCTGGGCCCTAGGGTAAACTTACCCTAAATCATCCCATCTTCCCGAAGGGTAATCTTAGGACCAAAATAAACCAGTGGTCAAAACCTCAACCTCTGTTGGGGTGAGATGATCACACAAGAATAAAAATAACCCTCTCACTAAGCTTCCTTCTATTAGGTCAAAAGTATGGTTTAGATGATTCCTAATCAAAACTCAACCAAATGAGTTGAAATTTGAACCAGACCTAGATACCTATACCAAGGACACCTCTCCTAAATTTGGGAGGGTTTGGAGGTCATTTGACCCTTCAACTACCTTAACCTAGCTTTTCTAGGTTTAGGGCAAAACCCTAGTTTATACTTCTTTAAATCGATTCCAATTTTTACAGGAGCTAGATCTAGGTTATATTGAGTCTCTGTCCAAAATTCAAAGCATTTGGACCAAGGGTTAGGTGTGGGGGATTTTTCAAAGATTTGCCCTATTTGTAGGACCTACCCTAGAAAAATGACCCTACAGGTCAGAATACTTGTCCTAAAATTTTCCATAACATATCAAACTTTAGATAATTATAAAGCCTACAACATTCATGTTGATCAAATTTGATGGACAAGCCTCTAAAGGGCCTAAATAATTTTTATAAGAAATCTGCCCTAATCCTAGGACATACCCATAATCAAATGGCCCTACAGGTGTAGGTACTCTACCAAATTTTCACCACAGCATATCAAATTGTAGGTATTGAAAGGGCCTACAACTTTCATGCTAAAAACTTTTTCATCAGGTGCCCATAAGGGGCCTAAAATCCAAAAACAGTAAACTGTATATTAAAAAAAAAGCAGAAAAACAGAAAATAGGATTATTGATCCTACACGAATATTAAAGCAGGATCGGGTGGCTCCTGTTCATCTTCCCCGATGGAGCCGAAAATAGGGCTGCGCAGGTGGTTTTTGCGGGCTATCTACCGGCGGCCTGAGGCGGCGCCACCACCGGGAAACATCCCCAAATTATTCCTGGTGGTGGGGGCTATCATTGGCCGGAGCTAGGGCGACCGGAGGTGGCGGCGCCGCCCTAGCCGAGAGCTCAAACTCTCCAAAAAAATGGCATTTTTCCAAAAACCTAAAATCTAAACTCGTGTTAGATGAGCATGGAAATGGTTTCTAAGCATTCCTAGGATCTAAGCATGAGAGAAGGAGAGGAGGAGGACCTGAACTCGGGCTTGGATGCGGGTGGATCGACGGGAATTCATGGCGGCGGCGGCGGCGGCGATTTCTCCTTTGGTGGCTCCGGCAGTGGTTCTCCCTCCTTTTAATGCTTCGAAATCCTTCGCCCTAGCTTGCTGGTGAGGTCTATATGGCCAGGAGGGGAGGGGGAAGGCAGTTATGAGAGACACCATTAATGGCCATTAAGGGAGGTTGCGGCCATGGTGGAGGGGGGGTGAACCTAGGCCTAGGTGGCCGGGAAACGGCTGGAAACTCCTCCCCTTCCCTAGGGGAGTTGAATTCAGCCATTAAGGGTGGCCTTTGGCCTCCCTTTGGCCGAATTCCTCCTTCCCTCTCTCTTGGATTTTTCTCTCTCCTCCATTATCATGAAAATGGAGCTCACTTTCTCTCTCCTAGTCACCAATGTTGACTTGGTCAATTCCCTAGGATATAGGCAGCCAAATATGATAAAAATAATCATGCAAGAGTTAGCCTAAGGGGGAGGGTGGTTTGAGGTTGGGTTAGCCCATATAGGCTAGGTTTGACTTGATTTGGGCTTGGGGTTCACTTGGTCGAATTGACCACTATGGTTGACCCAAGTGGATCCTTGGTGACTCATTGGGCCCACATTAGGTCTAAGGGAATTTTTTAGAGTCACAATGAACCTACTAGGCCACCCAAAATCAGAGTTTTGAAAATTACTATTTGCAGACCAAGTGGGTTTCAACTAGGTTTTTAGGTCACTTGATCTCCTGGGCTCACCTAGGTTAACTCATATGACCTAGTTATGCTCAAGTCACTCCTAAGGGGGGTCTAATTGGAAAATGGGATGTTACAAATCCCAATAAACAAAACAAAAATTTCGTCCTCGAAATTAAGGTTAAGTCTACGGGGATTTCTACCGGGATAGCCTAAGCTTGTAACATCCCATGAAGGGTGGAAGCGCCTACTAAGTTAAACAAAACAAGGGCTAGCCCCAATAAACAAAGGATTAGCCTCTACCTTTTTAAATAATTTTACTAGCACAAGAAATATAAGGAAAAACACTAATACACCGGAGGAGTTGCGAGGTATACCTGACTGAAAAGTTCCGGGTATCTTTCCTGCATCAGGTCCCGAGGATCCCAGGTATGTTCCTCCTATCCATGCTTTCTCCACAGGACCTTGACTAGCGGGATCTTCTCGCACCACAAAACTGCACTACTAAATCAGGGTTTCTCCAACTATCTCGCTCAATCTATCCTCGAACTTCCACTCTAACTCTGGAAGTGACTATAATAGTTCTTCAAAACCCTTATACTTGCCTATACCATTCGGCAAACCTCACCGTGCGTAGCCAAATCCATGACGTCTTTCTCATTCCGGGGAAAGACATGTTCTAATACACACAATCTTCTTCTAGTAAATTGAGTTTTTGTTTGTAACGGTAGACAACGACTCTATAAACCTCTTCCACGCGATCATGTTCCTATTCCTTCATATACGCCCGAGTAATCAATCAATTTGTCCCTATTATTTATCCAACTCTGTTCGTTAATGGGAAAGATTACTTCGTCAAATGACCCGTCGTCCGCAAGATTTAAGGGGGTGTACTCGTGCATTTTTGGAGGTTGTCATTTATACCTTTTTAATTTGTTGTGCCATTCTGCCGTAGTTACACTTGATTTTCCAAACATTTATTTATCATAGCCGCGACCCTTACTAACCATGTTTGTGTCATCAAATGTATCTAATCTTGTCTTGATGCTATCTGAATCGAGTCTGCAAGGTCATACCTAAGATATATATTTTCGATATATCGTCTGCTAATTTCTTTCAAACTCTTAGTGTTATCATACTCATGATGTTACATCATAGTGTCTCAGTCTTATCTTCCCAAATCTACATAGTCTTACTACCCATCATCAAATTCACATGGTATCTTCTAGTAGTTATGTCTCGTAGTTACTCCTCATTATTACCATGACATCATTCGAGTGGCGTCGAATAAGACCAACCTCAACATTACTGTGTTTGGGGCAACACACTTTCTAAATTAGGTCTAGGAGACCTAAGCCATTAACTCACTTGCCCAATAAACAAAAAGATAAGCCCCCAATAAACAAACGATAAGCCCATATCTTCCTTGGGCTAATTTTCTTTTATCTTACCATGTTATATCTGTCCTAGCTGAGTGTACAATCCCTAGGGCATCAATCTATGACTTGGGGTTCCAAACTAACACTTGTAGATATACTCCATACTTTAAACCCTCCGAGTCAAATTTACGACACGCTTATCAGGGTTGTTCCCACTCCCAATTGGGTCTCTTTCGAACTTGAATTCCTACCCGACCTTCAGTGTTTATCTTGTAGTTATCCCTGAGTAATCTTGTTACTGGTACGGGGGTTAATACTACGTGTCTTCTACCATTCTGATAATGGATTATTGGTCAGTCCCAATAGATTGAGTAATCCTTGTTAGGGACTATAGGGACACCAGAGTTTATGTCTTAGGTATCCATTCACCTATTAAACTCCTCCTTTAATCTCTTTAGGTATTTCCGTACCTAACCAAATTCATACTTAAGGTCTGTTTCGGATTAGGGCACAGTATAAGTTGTCGGGTTAGTCACGTATCCTAGCGGTTGAGTCTAACCTATTGACTAGAGAATTACAAGAAGAGGTCTTTGCAACTGGAGGTACTCCCTACTGGGGACAGGGTTTGCCGCAGGCTACAAAGAAGAATTCCAATTGTTAGCTAATATACAAATGGAATGGATGGAAAGTGGACAATTTACATGTGATTCCCCATATGGGCACACCACTGCTTCCGCTGCTTAGTTTGTCCGCAAACTAAACTAGCGCGGAGGTGACCCAGGGATTTGTGGAATGCTACTAATCCGATCGATGTTTCCTCTGATACCACTTTGTAAGACCCCCCCCCCCCCCTTTTTTTGCAAACCCGGGGTCTTATGCCGAGAACCGCCGCTTTGCGGTGACACCTTCGCCCCCGGGAAGGTCGTCACTACAACGCGCCGATTCTGCCGGCCTTTTCGATCACAAGAAGTAGCAAGCAAGAGAGAAGCAAGTCCACCAAAAGAGAATATCACATAAAATAAAACTCCACGAAGGGAGTGTCCACAGAAAATCATCAGAGTATAAATAGTCTGGAAATAAAAGGGCTCATGCCCGGTACATCAAATCCTCACTACAAGATCACTCAAAAGCGGAAACAAAACTAAAACTCTACGAAGGGCCGGGACTCACAGTCCCCGTAGTCTGGACTTGATAGAGAAAAATCGTATTCTCCAATCTATACTCGATTAAGGCAAGTGTACCTATTGAAATATAGCATAGGATATGAAAAATATCAAGGTCGTATAAAAACTCGGGGCAGGCAAGTACTATTACTCACAACGACTCTATTATCCTACCGAACGATTAATGATGTTTGAAAATTAAAATAAACTAAGTTAAAAAGAGAAAATAAACTATTACGAGAAAAGAGTGCGCGATCGACGATTCACTTTGAAATAAAATAACGAAATAATTTAGTTTAACAATTGTAAATCTATTAAGACCGTGACGGATCCGATATTAGGAAGTAATCTCGCTAGAGCATTAAATCCCCTAACTTGTAGACGTTTTGACCGAAATCTCTTTACAAGTCAAAATGGCCTAAAGTCGCATTATCGAAGTGACCCGCACTATTGGATTTGACTCCAATCCGGAGGATTTACGTCATCCTATCTCTAGGGGTGCGTTCAACTCCTTCCTTCCTTGAGTGATCTTTCATATTCACGAGCCTCTCGGCTACTCAAATATGAGATCGGATACCTACTACCGTATACTAGAAATACGGAGTCGATACGATAAAAATCAAGGAAGGATCAAACACAGAAAAATACAAAAGCAAACATAAAAATAAAGATACGTTATTTCATCGCAAAGATCATCGCGATCGGGCACAAAAATTATTTAGCTACGCATGATTGAAAGGGAATGAGAATAAGAGAAAAAAGAAAATATATTCATTGCATAATAAAAGAGATACAAAAATAATACTAAAAAAAGACAAGATAAAATTGCACTAAAGAAGACTATTACAACAATGAAGAAAACTTGCACTTGAACTAGCTATTCCTACCAAACTACTTAACTTCAACAAGAGGGGGAAGGGTTCCTTTTATAGATGAAGGAGAAGGATCTAGAAGAGGGAAGGCAAAGGGTGGCCAGCCACATGGAGAGGGAATGATTCATGCATGAGTTTTAAATGGAAAGAGAGAAAATGGCTACATGCAATGTATTATATTTATGGAAGTGAAATGGAAAAATATAAAATAAAATAGAGGGGGGATGAATGGAATAAATGAGCATGAGAGAGAGGGAAAGAAGGGGTGAATGTAGAATAAAAGAAATAAAATAAAAGGGGAAAGAGAGTGGATGAGGTGGAGAAAGATGCATGCATGAATGAAAGGGGAGGAAGGTGGCCGGCCACAACATGGGGCTGCTTGTAGAAGGTCGGGCTGCACTTGGTCTTGTGATGGTGTGCTCGGGTAGGCTGCATGGGCTGCTCCAAATGTGTTACATCATGTAGTGGGCTGCTCCAAGGGCTCGGGTAGGGGTTAGGTGCATCATGGGCTGCTTGTAGTTGATTGGTGGACTGCTCCATAGGCTTGTAGAGGGCTCGGGTAGCATGTTTGATTGGACAAGGGCTGCTCCAAGTTGTTGATTGGCTTGCATGTGTGTTGGAGAGCTTGAACCTACAAGTAAAAAGAGAAAACAAATCATTAATTCTATTGTTAAATATATAATATATTATAACATATGATATTATACTAAATAACATATTATAACAAAACATATTATAAATAACATAAATAACATATTATAACAAAACATAAATAAGAAATATTATAAAATAACATAACATACAAACATGAACAAAACATAAAATAGTTATTAAAACATAAATAACATGTTATAAAACATAAAATATAAACCATAAAACTAAACATAAATAACATAACAAATTATAACAAAACACGAACCATAAAACTAACATACAAACATGACATAACATATAAAACATAAAATAGAAATAGAAAAGACATTAAATAAGAAATAAAACAAAATAAGCATAAATATACTAAAAACATATAATTAAACAAGAAATTTTGCATATTAAACTATACCAAAAACGATGACTAAAACTAGTCATCAAACTCCCCCATGCTTAGGCTTTTGCTATTCTAGAGCAAAAGTAAGAGAAATATTTATAAGGCATTATGAAATTTTCAATTAAACTAAAAATTTATTTACATCAAAAGCTAGCCAAAAATAAAAGTTTAGGGATTTAAGAATCAAGTCCTAAATTATGAAATTAAAGTGACAAGAGAGAAGAATTTAGCCTAAAATTCTCTAATAAATTAACTAGCATTCAAAATTTGAGTAAAGTGCAAACAAAGTTAGATTGGAATTATAAAACCATGACTTAAAAGAAACTTAAGGAAGAAGACAACCTACCACTTATGCTCTCCACATATTTTAATTTAAAGACTAAGAAAATGATATTGGCTAAGGGGGGTTTTAGGGAGGAAATTATCATGAAGAGGTCTTTGATTGGAGGTGATGAATTTTATCCTCTCACCCCACTCATTTTTTTTTTGAATAATATATATGTAATACCAGGAAATGATAGACTAACATCCTATCACTTCCCCCAACATATATAAACTTTTTAATTCCTCTCTTCATTTTATTTTTGGGTTGCATATGTTTACCAAGGAATAATGAATTTTATCCTCTTATTCCCATGACATATGATCTAACAAATAAAAAGAAAAATGATGGGGTTTAAACAAAATTTTAGAAAAAAAACTAAAACACTAGAGAGCAACTACTAGTAGATTGAGATTTCCTAAGAATCTAAAAGCATGAAGTAAGAATAATTAAACTCCAAAATTGTTTAGCAAAATTACTACAAAATTGAAACTATTTAAAATAAAAGAGAAGAAGTGCTAAATAGATTACTCTAAGCAAAATTAAAATCATAAGATTATCCTCAAAACAAAATCACTAAAAGTTACATTTAACTAAACTTGATGAAATAAAGATTAGCAAATAAAAATGCTTATAAACTAACTCAAACTAAAGTTCTAAAAATAACAAAAATCTAAGCATGAGGTTTATTATATTTTTTTGATTTTTTGACATTTTTTCAATTTTTGTTTGGATTTTTGAAATATTATCTTTTTTTTTTGGAATTTGATTTTTCTAATTTTTTTGGATTTTTGATAAGGCTAAAAGAAGCAGTATTAAAAAAAACAAAAAAACTTAAAAAAACTATACTAAACATTAATTTTTTTTTTAAAAGAAAGAAAAAAGAAAACAACAAAACCCTCCCCCATGCTTAAACCTTTCATTGCCCTCAATGAAAAATAAAAATAAGAAAGAAAAAGGAAGAAGAAAGGGGAGGGGGGATACAATAAAGTAAAAAAAAGAAAACGACTTCCCCGGAGTCATAAGGCCGAATACAGATGTCGCTCCCCCATGCTTGAGCTGGACACCGGCTCGGGCCTAAGGAAGAGATGAAGTGATGAAGCCAAACGAACTGCCGGAGGTTTTATTCCTGCAAAACAAAATAAACAAAAAGAAAGAAACAAAAATGATAAACATGGGGTGCCTCCCAAGAGCGCTCTCTGTTTAACGTCGGCTGAGCCCGACGTTATTTGTTAGCTAAATGGAAAATAAAAACTGAAATGAAGTGGTAACTCCCTAAGTATGCGCTTAGGAGAGTAAACTAAAAAAAAGAAAAATTGAAGAATCGCACCGATATGCGGTGGAATCTTCAAGGGAGTGACGCCCAAAAATGAACGGACGGAGTTATAGAAGAACTCCGCCGTATGTAAAATGGGAAAGAATGGGTCGTCAAAAGAAGGAGAATGAAAAGAAGAAGAAATAGAAAGAGGAATAAAAGAAGTAGAAAAAGAATTTTCATCAAAGGAAATTTCACAAGGAGAAGGACAGTCTTGTGAAATTTCGGGAGAAGAAAGGGAAGAAAGAACTAAAGGAGAGTTATCTAAAATAAAAGAAGAAGAAAAAGAAGATTCGCTAAAAAGAGAAAAATTAGGAACAGTTGAATTTGAAAGCG
This sequence comes from Platanthera zijinensis, assembly GCA_039513925.1. NCBI lineage: Eukaryota > Viridiplantae > Streptophyta > Magnoliopsida > Asparagales > Orchidaceae > Platanthera > Platanthera zijinensis. The sequence goes on along the minus strand of CM077079.1, from coordinate 132,002,531 downwards.
TAATGGAATCACCAACGTCTTCAGATGGAGAAATAAGAGATGTCTCGTCATCCTCAACGGGTAAGAAGCACACCGGAATATCCATAGAGGCGTCTTCCAAAGGAGGAAGGAAACAATCTGGGATATCCGAATAGTTATCCTCCTCGAGAGGGACAAGACAAGCCGGGATATCCGGTGACTCAATACATGAAGAAATTGGAGGTGACGAAGAAGAAGACGAAGAAAAAGATGCGGCCTCACGAGAAAGACAATCCATAATGGTCTTGAAATGCGAACTAATATTATCAATAGAAGTTTGCACTTCAAGATACCCATTATCGATATAATTAAAATAAAAATTTAGAGGCGCGGCGCTTTGCGGGGTAAAATCATGCGAAAAATAAGACGGGTTCCCCATCTCCCAAGTTGGACAAATATTGGAGTAAGGGTCAAATTGGCCAGTTTGACCTCCCCTAGAAAAATTAAAATCAAGAGAGGGAGGGGTTCCCGAAAGACATTCCGAATAGAAGTGGTCGGGCGACCCGCAAGAAGCGCAAAAATACGACGATTCCATAAAAAAAATAAACTGCTACCAAAAAGAAAACGAAAAACTATTTTTTTTTATTTATTTTTTTTAGATATATATATATATATTTTTTAAATAGGTTTTTTTAATGGATTGGCTCTCGAACTTCCGGAGGACTACCCGGTGAAGGGTTCGCCCGGTACTAGGTAAAATGGTGGCGCTTAAAGCCCCTTACCCTTTTCGAGAGATTTTAGGTTGGGTAGAATTTAGATGAGGTGGGTGGATAATAATAATAATAATAATAATAATAATAATAATAATATTTTTTTTGGTTTTTAGTAGAAGTAATAAATTTGATGTTTTCGTAATATTGCCAAAAATTTCCCCGGCAACGGCGCCAAAAACTTGATAGAGAAAAATCGTATTCTCCAATCTATACTCGATTAAGGCAAGTGTACCTATCGAAATATAGCATAGGATTTGAAAAATATCAAGGTCGTATAAAAACTCGGGGCAGGCAAGTACTATTACTCACAACGACTCTATTATCCTACCGAACGATTAATGATGTTTGAAAATTAAAATAAACTAAGTTAAAAAGAGAAAATAAACTATTACGAGAAAAGAGTGCGCGATCGACGATTCACTTTGAAATAAAATAACGAAATAATTTAGTTTAACAATTGTAAATCTATTAAGACCGTGACGGATCCGATATTAGGAAGTAATCTCGCTAGAGCATTAAATCCCCTAACTTGTAGACGTTTTGACCGAAATCTCTTTACAAGTCAGAATGGCCTAAAGTCGCATTATCGAAGTGACCCGCACTATTGGATTTGACTCCAATCCGGAGGATTTACGTCATCCTATCTCTAGGGGTGCGTTCAACTCCTTCCTTCCTTGAGTGATCTTTCATATTCACGAGCCTCTCGGCTACTCAAATATGAGATCGGATACCTACTACCGTATACTAGAAATACGGAGTCGATACGATAAAAATCAAGTAAGGATCAAAAACAGAAAAATACAAAAGCAAACATAAAAATAAAGATATGTTATTTCATCGCAAAGATCATCGCGATCGGGCACAAAAATTATTTAGCTACGCATGATTGAAAGGGAATGAGAATAAGAGAAAAAAGAAAATATATTCTTTGCATAATAAAATAGATACAAAAAAAATACTAAAAAAAAGACAAGATAAAATTGCAGTAAAGAAGACTATTACAACAATGAAGAAAACTTACACTTGAACTAGCTATTCCTACCAAACTACTTAACTTCAACAAGAGGGGGAGGGGTTCCTTTTATAGATGAAGGAGAAGGATCTAGAAGAGGGAAGGCAAAGGGTGGCCGGCCACATGGAGAGGGAATGATTCATGCATGAGTTTTAAATGGAAGGAGAGAGAATGGCTACATGCAATGTATTATATTTATGGAAGTGAAATGGAAAAATATAAAATAAAATAGAGGGGGGATGAATGGAATAAATGAGCATGAGAGAGAGGGAAAGAAGGGGTGAATGTAGAATAAAAGAAATAAAATAAAAGGGGAAAGAGAGTGGATGAGGTGGAGAAAGATGCATGCATGAATGAAAGGGGAGGAAGGTGGCCGGCCACAACATGTGGGCTGCTTGTAGAAGGCCGGGCTGCACTTGGTCTTGTGATGGTGTGCTCGGGTAGGCTGCATGGGCTGCTCCAAATGTGTTACATCATGTAGTGGGCTGCTCCAAGGGCTCGGGTAGGGGTTAGGTGTATCATGGGCTGCTTGTAGTTGATTGGTGGACTGCTCCATAGGCTTGTAGAGGGCTCGGGTAGCATGTTTGATTGGACAAGGGCTGCTCCAAGTTGTTGATTGGCTTGCATGTGTGTTGGAGAGCTTGAACCTACAAGTAACAAGACAAAACAAATCATTAATTCTATTGTTAAATATATAACATATTATAACATATGATATTATACTAAATAACATATTATAACAAAACATATTATAAATAACATAAATAACATATTATAACAAAACATAAATAAGAAATATTATAAAATAACATAACATACAAACATGAACATAACATAAAATAGTTATTAAAACATAAATAACATGTTATAAAACATAAAATATAAACCATAAAACTAAACATAAATAACATAACAAATTATAACAAAACACGAACCATAAAACTAACATACAAACATGACATAACATATAAAACATAAAATAGAAATAGAAAAGACATTAAATAAGAAATAAAACAAAATAAGCATAAATATACTAAAAACATATAATTAAACAAGAAATTTTGCATATTAAACTATACCAAAAACGATGACTAAAACTAGTCATCAGGACTCCAGTGCTAGACTGTCCCATCTCCAAGCGTACTGGCCTCCTGAGCTGCTCCTCCATGCTGGGCTCCGCGATCCCCTAATATGATATGGTTCGAAAACTGTTAGTCTAAAAGACTAAGCCCTATCGTCCCCCACCCCTTCCCCCACGCTCTATGGCACCGGGCGGAGAGGAAGAAAGGGAAGGACAAGAAAGTGGAGAATAATATCAAAACAGATGACGGTGGACCTAACTAGCAGTTGTGTAAATGGGGAGCAATTTATCTTAAGTGTTGTAATAGGTATAACAGAAAGGAAGTAAGTAAGAAATTAAACCTTCGCTTATGTGAGTACACATAAGCCAAGGGATCTTTTGCAAGGCTCCCATCGTATAACGCGTCCCATACCGCTTATATGTTGGGGTGTCGGTTATCACGCAGCATGTATACATATATCAAATTAACCTTAATTTATAAACTTGCCCACACAAGCTTATAGACCAAAGGGTCGTTTTGCAAGTCCTAAAGTATAAGCATCCCATTCCACTTATACTTTAGGTGTCATGGTTGTTATGAATGATTATGACATGCAGCTATATGGTGGGTTATGATGTTTAAGCAGTGCAACTCACACACCCAACTTTGTGTACACAAACATTTAGTTCCCCCTTTCTGGAGATAACTCCCAGGATACTCCCGTAGTGGCAGACGGAAGCGGTGGGTTGGGCCTCGCCCACCTCAAAACCAGTAAAAGCACCACTGGTCTGTCCTATCGTACGCCCTCAACGCCTGGTGCACGAGGCGGACTCCTGCGTACTCTTGCCGACTGGTCCGCCGGGCTTAACCTTGGCTAAGTGCTAGTCACCTTGCCGAGTTAACGATATCGGTGTCGGTGCAATCGAACTCCCCGATATCGAAAACCCACCACATTAATCTTTCCTATTTTTATGCACATGCAGCAGTTTAATATATAACAATTTAAAGTGTCAAACTCCCGGACTAAACCGTCCGTATTAACCACATCCGAGACCAAACTCCCCGGACTAAACCGTCTGGCTCATCTCCAGACTTCATCCCTTAGAACACCACGGGACAGCGCCCCCTTGAACACCTCGGGACGACTTAACCATTACCAACCCTAACGAATGAGTGTGTGCAATGTGAATCCCTATTAGGCTAATTACTCTTTCGTTTGTTTAAGATTTACATTAGCCCAGGACTGCCCCCGGCATACCCCGTGAAGGGCTCTCAAGGGGCACTAGGAACCAAGACGGCGGCATTACGGCCCGAAGTTCCCTTTCGCAAGGCACTTATTGTTATTGGTTGTTTTTTTTTCCTTCCCCGTTCTCTCTATAAATTGCATCGAACTAAACCTAGGGTGGATTTGACTCTTCACTCCTACGGGGACGGCGATCTTTCGTCGGTCCCGCGCACCTTCTAGAGCGCATCAACTCATTCCTCACCGCACTTGGAACCTCCTATGGTGATCCATCCTCTTTCTTTAAATATAACCAACACAAGCTGTCCTTGTGCTAACCCAAACCTTCTCTTGTTGCTCATTTCCCAAAATTACTAAATGCAGACCACCTTAAACTAAGTAATATCTACGATAGGATGTCTTTTGTGTTTTTTCAATACGGCCTAAGTTAATTTCTGGGGGGCTATCATGACATTATTGAATCGATTTTTCTGATAATAATAATTTTTCCAATTAACCTAACAATTAATTAATTTTTATTAAATCCAAGGTCTTCCAAATTTGTACAAGGATTATACTTTTCAGTCATGTATAAATCATAATAAATTTAACACAAATAATAATGTATCTAAAAATAACATATCCAAGGTTTGGCAATTTTCCCTATGGTCTAAGGGGCCTAAACTTAATTCTGCAATAATCCAATTTCTTCATGTCTAATGAATAAACTACATCAAATACTCTTCCAAATAATTTTATTAATTACAGGGTACTAGAAATACTATGAAAACAGTACTATAAAAGTTTCATAATTTTCTGGCTAGAAATTAATTTATAATAAATCATTTACCAAAAACCCTAATCTAGCATGCTTGTGAATCAAGTACTAAATCCATAACTCCAAAAATTCAGAGAAAAATCCCACTGATTCAAAATGATTTAAAAACTCTATTTACCAACTTTCATAATTTTTCAAAAACTATTTATGTCATAAAATATTTTTAAACCATAAGGCCCTTTAATAATACTTGTGAAAGAACTACTCTATTTATTCAACATAAAATTAAACTAAAATTCATGAGCATTCCCACTGGCCAACAACATCTAATGCCAGAGTTTCAAAGGGGCCTTATTTGAATTAAAAATCATTAATAAATAAAACATCAAAAAGGGCTATAACCACATTCATGAATGAAGTACTAGAAATACCTATCCAAAATTTCTAGTAAAATTATCCAAGGGTCCTAACTACCCTAGAAACACACTACCCAAATTTCATAACTTTTAAAAGAGTTTAAGATACTGTTTTGACCTAAAATCCATTCTACCCTTAAACTAGGGTTTAAGTTTTGAGGTAGCTACTTACATCAAAATTCTCTGACATTACAACCATAGAGTTACAAACTCATTAAAAACCTCTCCACTAAATATCAAGGCCATACAAGGGCATTTGCCTCTATGTCCTTCACAAACCCCCAAAGTCCACCTTTAGGGTTTTAACCTGGGCCCTAGGGTAAACTTACCCTAAATCATCCCATCTTCCCTAAGGGTAATCTTAGGACAAAAATAAACCAGTGGTCAAAACCTCAACCTCTGTTGAGGTGAGATGATCACACAAGAATAAAAATAACCCTCTCACTAAGCTTCCTTCTACTAGGTCAAAACTAGGGTTTAGATGATTCCTAATCAAAACTCAACCAAATGAGTTGAAATTTGACCCAGACCTAGATACCTATACCAGGGACACCTCTCCTAAATTTGGGAGGGTTTGGAGGTCATTTGACCCTTCAACTACCTTAACCTAGCTTTTCTAGGTTTAGGGCAAAACCCTAGTTTATACTTCTTTAAATGGATTCCAATTTTTACAGGAGCTAGATCTAGGTGATATTGAGTCTCTCTCCACAATTCAAAGTATTTGGACCAAGGGTTAAGTGTGGGGAATTTTTCAAAGATTTGCCCTATTTGTAGGACCTACCCTAGAAAAATGACCCTACAGGTCAGAATACTTGTCCTATAATTTTCCATAACATATCAAACTATAGATAATTATAAAGCCTACAACATTCATGTTGATCAAATTTGATGGACAAGCCTCTAAAGGGCCTAAATAATTTTTATAAGAAATTTGCCCTAATCTTAGGACATACCCATAATCAAATGGCCCTACAGGTGTAGGTACTCTACCAAATTTTCACCACAGCATATCAAATTGTAGGTATTGAAAGGGCCTACAACTTTTATGCTAAAAAGTTTTTCATCAGGTGCCCATAAGGGGCCTAAAATCCAAAAACAGTAAACTGTATATAAAAAAAAAACAGAAAAACAGAAAATAGGATTATTGATCCTGCACGAATCTTAAAGCAGGATCGGGTGGCTCCTGTTCATCTTCCCCGATGGAGCCGAAAATAGGGCAGCGCAGGTGGTTTTTGCGGGCTATCTACCAGCGGCCTTAGGCGGCGCCACCACCGGGAAACATCCCCAAATTGTTCCCGGTGGTGGGGGCTATCATTGGCCGGAGCTAGGGCGGCCGGAGGTGGCGGCGCCGCCCTAGCCGAGAGCTCAAACTCTCCAAAAAAAATGGCATTTTCCAAAAACCTAAAATCTAAACTCGGGTTAGATGAGCATGGAAATGGTTTCTAAGCATTCCTAGGATCAAAGCATGAGAGAAGGAGAGGAGGAGGACCTGAACTCGGGCTTGGATGCGGGTGGATCGACGGGAATTCATGGCGGCGGCGGCGGCGGCGATTTCTCCTTTGGTGGCTCTGGCAGTGGTTCTCCCTCCTTCTAATGCTTCGAAATCTGTCGCCCTATCTTGCTGGTGAGGTCTATTTGGCCAGGAGGGGAGGGGGAAGGCAGTTATGAGAGACACCATTAATGGCCATTAAGGGAGGTTGCGGCCATGGTGGAGGGGGGGGGGGGGTGAACCTAGGCCTAGGTGGCCGGGAAATGGCTGGAAACTCCTCCCCTTCCCTAGGGGAGTTGAATTCAGCCATTAAGGGTGGCCTTTGGACTCCCTTTGGCCGAATTCCTCCTTCCCTCTCTCTTGGATTTTTCTCTCTCCTCCATTATCATGAAAATGGAGCTCACTTTCTCTCTCCTAGTCACCAATGTTGACTTGGTCAATTCCCTAGGATATAGGCAGCCAAATATGATAAAAATAATCATGCAAGAGTTAGCCTAAGGGGGAGGGTGGTTTGAGGTTGGGTTAGCCCATATAGGCTAGGTTTGACTTGATTTGGGCTTGGGGTTGACTTGGTCGAATTGACCACTATGGTTGACCCAAGTGGATCCTTGGTGACTCATTGGGCCCACATTAGGTCTAAGGGAATTTTTTAGAGTCACAATGAACCTACTAGGCCACCCAAAATCAGAGTTTTGAAAATTACTATTTGTAGACCAAGTGGGTCTCAACTAGGCTTTTAGGTCACTTGATCTCCTGGGCTCACCTAGGTTAACTCATATGACCTAGTTATGCTCAAGTCACTCCTAAGGGGGGTCTAATTGGAAAATGGGATGTTACAGTTATTCTCTGCAAAACAGGAGAACATGATAAGATCTCTGCCTTCATGTTCAAACTCATGACTAGAGTTATCTTCAAAGTGAAAACAGACTGGTCCGCTGTCATTTTTTACAAGATCAAAGAAAGTTCCAAGGAGCCAAATCTTGGTAAAATATTGAGCTTGTATCTGGCTTCCACCATCCCAGAAGTGATGAATCAAACTTCAGGAAGCAAGATAAATCACATGAGAAGAATGGATTTGAGAATACTATCCAGATTGGATAGAGTTTTGACCAAAGATGTTTCTACTCCAAAGAAACCAGTGAAGAAGGATAAGAAAAAGAAACCTACCACCCAGGAAGCAAAATCTTCCAGTGATTCTGAAGAAAAGGTTGTCTTCATCTCAGATAAAGAACAATAAAGAAAATCACCTACACCACAACCAACTAAGGAAGCTCAAGCCAAAGAGGAGAGCATTAAACTACCAGAGAACCAGATGGTCTCCACTCAAGGGGGAGACAACACAGAGATTATAATTATTCAAGAACCTGAACAATCTCAGTAGCTAGCCAAAGGGGGAGTTATTGCTGAAGTTACACTGGAGATTGAGTATGCAACTGTTACTGTTATGGACATAGTATCAGAAATCAATAATGCAGCAACAGTCAACACTGAAAAAGAAGCACAGGATGTGCATATGCCAGATCCAGATCAAGATGAGCACCCCCCACTCCTCCAGCTTAGATAAAACCCTGGACAATGATCTTGATGTCCAGGGAGAACCATTTATTGGACAAGAGAACATTATACCTCCTATTCAAATACAGCAGGAGGAAACTTTGGAAACTGTGGATATACAAAGTTCATCAAAGTCTTCTGATGATGAAGAAGCTTCTAAGGCTAAGAAAAGGAAGTTGGTGACTCTCAGGAAAAGGAGCACAGGCTATAATAAAGCCTTACAAACTGTCCCTCAAACATCTGCTCCAAGAATAGACTTCAGTTCACTATTGGTGCAACTACAAGTGAAATTGGATGAGCAAAGACTTGCTTTTGAAAAGTATGTGGATGAGTCACATAAAGAAGTGCAGTTCCAGCTTAGCTCAAGATATTAAATCTATCAGATTTGAAGTCAATTTGAATAATAAAGAGATAAATGACTGCTTCCATAAGGGAGGTAATGTTGTAGTATATCTGGCCACCCAACAACAAGAAATGAAGACTACAATAGCTGACATAGCAAAAAAATAAGGATATATTCTAGAAAATCAATTCATAATGAATGAAAATCTCAAGGACTCACATAATGAAATTCTCACAAAACTGGGAGGTATTTCTACTGATTTGAAAACTAAAGTATCTAGGCAAATACAAGAAGATTTAGCTGCTGTTCATACAGCACTTCAGGCATCCCAAAAGACTATTTCAAATCAACTGGAGAAGTTCAGACTCTACTACAAAGAGGGAATAGATTATCTGGCTGATCAAGTAAGGTTTCAAAAAGATGATCTAAGAGATCATGTGGCCAGAGAAGTCATAAAGGGGGAGAGAGTGTTAGTGAAAGCCAGTTCTTATCATGCTAAATGGGTATCAAATACCATCAGAGCTACTCTTGGATATCCACCCCTTTGTAATGAAGATAACACTGCTGAATCGGGTATTCAACCTGCTGACATTGAAGGAGTTCAGTAGGAAGTTGCACAAGTCATCTATCCTCCATCAGATTTTGAAGCAGTACAGTAGGAAGTACATAAAATGTATAGCCCTCCACACGAGGCACATAATGTTATTATTAAAAAATTTTAAATGTCCGAAGCTGCTAAGGATGCTCAGAAAGAGGCTCAACTTTCTAAGAAAAGATTCAGAGAACAGGCAGAATTAAAGCCTGATTTTGAGCAATGGATTCCAACCTCCAAAAATATCATTCTTACTGCCTGGAAAGCTGTGAAAGATAATATGCATGATAGAGGCAAATGGTATTCTGAACAAGAGTGGAGTAAATATCAGAAAAGGCAAGATGCCATACATCAGTTCAGAAGGGATATCAAAGCTGGGAAGTTACCTGCTAACTCTGTGGAGCCTAGCAAGTACTTCCCAAAGCCTTATAATTACCTTGAAAGGCAGAAGATCAAGGAAGAGGTGCTCAAAAGAAAGATCTGAAAGGGAAGAAGCCAGCTAATGACACAGAATCTAAAGTACAAGCTAAGATTCATCCTGGCAAAGGAATAGTTATCAAGGAGCCTGATCAATCTTAAGGATAGATAGGCTAGAATTAGAACTATGTAAATTTTTTTCTAAATAATCTTGTAAATCAAACACTTATTCCTGATTAATGAATTTTATCATATTCTGTGATGATATTAAATGTTATTTGTGTTTATAAGTTACCCTGCCTGTGAAATGATTTTATTCATCTTAATCTTTGTTTTATTATAAGTGGTGTATATCATTGACTAAGTATTATGAATTATCCAAATAGAGGGAGATTGTTGGATACACTGGAAACTGTGTACCAGATTTGGAGAAGCCTCACATAACTCAATGATATACATAAATGTGTATTTGATGGGATATTGAGTCTCAATGTGCATGTTAAAAAAATGCAGGAAAATTTTCTATGTACAAGTGTCGAAACTTGTGAGGGAAATGTGTGGATACTAGAAGCAAGATAGTGTCGGCACACAGGACTTGTGCCGATACATAGGACTTCTGTCGACACCCAAAAATTCTGTCAGCAACAGTTGTGTCGACACACAGGACTTGTGTCGACACACACTCAACACCAGCTATGTTGAAGACTAGAAGTAGTTGTGTCGACACACAGGACTTGTTTCGACACACACTAAAAAAAATCTGTCAACAACAGCGATAGTAAGACTGGATGGCTTGTGTCGACACACAGGATATGTGTCGACACACACTTAAAGAAATCTGTCAACAACAACTATACTGAGACTGTAAGGCTTGTGTCGACACATAGGACTTGTATCGACACACACTCAAAGAAATCTATCAACAGCAGCTATACTGAGAGTAGAAGGCTTGTGTCCACACACAGGACTTGTGTCGATACACACTCAAGAAATCTGTCAACAGAGCTGTGTCAAGACTAGAAGACTTTGTGTCGACACACAGGACTTGTGTCGACACATCCAACAGAAGCTGTGTCGAGAAGTTAAAGAATGACTGTGTCGACATATTAGGAGCTGTGTCGACATCATCAAGATTTGTGTCGACACATGGTCTATTTGTGTCGACACATCTGAAGTGTTATGCTGACAGTTCTCTGCTATGATAGAAGTTCAAGGAGGAGTCAGTTGTCAAGACTGAAGACCTGACAGCTATCATAAGTAACAAAGCTGACACATCTGTCAGAGCTGTCAGAAGGCCGTTATAAATCGGATCAGCCGGTAACCTTGGATGGATTCTATATATGGACCTATTCGATCACAATCAGAGGTAATAAAAAGAAGAGAGGGGGAAAAAGAGACAAACCTAGAAGAAGGCAGATCCTGAAGAGTCTGCAAGAAAAATTAAGATCTTATTCTGAATTCAAGAAGGAAGCTGGATTGAAGATCAACTCCATATCCAATTGAAGATAAACCTTACTTGGTACAAATTCAAGAAGCTTTGGAGAATCTAAGACAGGTTGGATCTAAAGTAATCAGTTCTATCAAGAACTGATCAAGAAGCTTTCACCCTATTATCTTTCTATCAGGGTGACGATTTTATTGTTTCAAACAATTAATTTCCTTGTAAGATCTTATATAGATCTAAGTTGTAAGCCTAAATTTATAAAGGCTGATGTAGGGCTCAGAGCCAGAGGTAGGACTAGAAAAAGTCTGAGTTGTAGGCCTGGTGATAATGGCTGAGGTAGGGCTGTTGCCTAAGGTAGGATTCTTGGGAAGAATCTAAGGTGTAGGACTTGAAGAAGTCTGAGTTGTAGGAACCAGTTTGGTTCTGAGTTGTAGGATCTGTGGATCTGAGATAGTGGAAGGAAGTTTGGCCGAATCTAGTTCTCTACTTGATAGGTGAAGGGGGAGAGTATACGTACCCACAAATTGGGAACCACTATAAACCATTGTGTCTGTGTTGTGAATTTTCTGTGATTGTTATTCTTTGTGTTATGATAATTGTGTTGTGTATAACTTTGTTAATTGCCTAAGTTGTTAAAAAGGATTAGAACCTATTCAAATTCGAAAACTCTGGGAGAAAGGTGAGAGTGAGAGAAGGTAGCATAAGCAAGGGAAGTTCTCGACGAGGCACGAGAGAAGTAAGAAGGAAGGAAAGGGTTTCAGATCGGAGAAATAAATGTAGTAGATGGACCAGCCTATTTATAGAAAAGCGTGGTAATAATACTTTTCCTAAAAAGGAAGCAGGGTTACGATCGCCATGTCCCAAGGAGATGGCGCCTTGTTTTCCACTCTGACACACCTCGGGGGCCTAAGCCAGCGATAAGATCCCAGACCATAGATAACAGCGATTGGCAGACAGCTTGAGTTCGCGCAAGTACCAAGAAAACATCATGAAACAGAGCAGTGCGAAACAGAAATGAAAAAGGGGCTCTCGCCGGGCGAGAGCTGCATAATAAATAATAATAATAAAGGTTCAAACATTGCCAAGATTCAAATTCAAGAAGGGGTACATTGCGGGAAGGGTAGGCAAAGGGATGGGGGAGGCGGGACTTCATTGTTCAGTATGGTTCCCAGCTCCAGCGCCCTCGTTCTCGCCTTCTTGTCCTCGGAGACACCTGCGAGTTGAAGTAGGATGTCAAGGTGGTGCATCCATGGTTGATCCGGTGCACCTGGTCCCAAATCCTGCCGCTCCATCTCTTCCAGGAAGTTGTAGTCCCGCTCAAGGGCCTCAGCCTTCAATCCACCATTTTGCGGATTTCCTTCACCACTTTGCGGATTTCCTTCACCGCGGAGGCGTTGGCCCGCTCCAGCCACGCGAGCTTTGACAAGAGCGCCGCTATCCTCTTCCTCCATTTTCTGACGTTCCCGGCAGCGTCCAGGATTTCTTCCATATCCTCAGAAGAAGGAAAGGGGGAGCTATCAGCATCTTTCCTTTTCGCTTCATCATCATCTTCGTCTTCATCTCCTACATTGGCTCCCGTCCGAGGGTCTGTATCCCCTTGTAAAAGAGAAGTTCCTTGGTTACGAAAAGAAAAAAAAGTGGGGGAAATAATGATTTCTCATTTACCTACAGCATGGCGAGATCCATCGGCCGGCGGCGGGCGAGAAGGCCCGGACTCCCCTCAGTCTCCTTTCCAAAGAGGAGGTGGAACTATTTTCCTCGCCTCGGGTGGAATGTTTTATGCGTAGAAGTCTCGGCCTGGCAGGGAGGGGGGAGGCGCGTGTAACGACTCCACCTGTTAAATAACATATAATAGAAGGTCCGGTTGGGGCCCCACACTATATGCCACAAAAATACGGCGAGGTCACAGGTTAATACCACTACACCATCACATCCTAACTCAGAGCATGCTAGCGGAAAATTTTATCAACAATGATGAACTCATACAAGAAATGTCCACTATAAATATATAAACCATATTTATATATCAGCTCATGAAAGAGTGTACAACAAATACACACAAGCTGGCATTAAGGCCTTACTTATAGTTCCTCTTTTTAAAGTGTGGATTAAATACATCAGCATGCAGGCCGGCCACACATGAACAAAATACAAGAGAAAGCAGCCTTCAAAGGCTAGCAGCAGCAACATCTTCATGGACTTCAGCCCTTTCACTTCCCACTCGCCTCACAAGCACCTGCACAGGGACAACCCACTCAGAAGGTGGTAAATAAGGCAACGGTCAGCATTCAGCTGACCATTTTATAATAATCCTACCCCTTTCCTAGGGCAGTGGCATTCCTTCCCTGTGAAATACATAGAAAGATATCATATATATTGTGCTCTCACGCACAAACAATCCATCACAACCGTCAGCCACCCGGCTCGACGATCTGTGCTCTCAGGCACACTTTTGGGTACACAGGCAAACTGGGATCAACACCATTGAGCATTTAGTCTTGATGGCGCGCAGGCCTAAGACTCTTATTATGCTGCTGATGAAAGCCCAATGCCTCGACACTCTCTTGTACAGCCACATAACGTAGGTACAGATCCACCACCCCTCGTTTCTCAAATCTCCTTGCCATCACCAAGCACATTGTACTTGCGGCTACAATTAAAGGCGCGGGTCGGCTTCACCATTCCTGTTCGGCAAGAAGCATTTTAAGATCTCGCAGCTCACAATATCCATAATGTGCACCAAGGACTGGCTTCACAATCCAAAAGGGGAGTCAATGCCGGCGTCCTTTGCGGTCGCTTGGAGGGTTCAGCAGAACTCTCTATCTTCACCCAAACTCAACCCAAACCCTGCAATTCATGCAGTGCCAGAAAACTGGTCTTTTCAACACAAGCATTATAAGGGTGTTTTCATAGAATTCCTCATTCCAGTACTTCCTACTGCTTCCCTTCACAGGCACAACCCATTGACTCCAAAAACTACATGTTCATACGCAGAGTCTTCTCCGGTGCGCAATATGCAACATCACCAATCCAGACCAACCTGTCCAGATGGACTTCATACAGCATGCCTATCCCGTACTACACATTTTCGGGTCTAAATGTAGACTCAATTGGGGATAACAACTATCAACCCACGGGGATCACTTACTCTTCCACCTTTTTGTGGAGGATCCCATGCTCATGCATAAAGGAGGACATCACTTGTCAAAGAAGGAAGGTCATTACACTTGACGATCTCTTGGGAGCCATAGAAATCTTAGATGGTGAAAAGGACTGCAACAATCTTGCCTCCACAGATCTGGCCTTAGATCTCTTTACAGAACTCTAACGCTCCCGCGGTGGCCGGATCTTCTCCTCTTCCTCCTCCTAGCTCTCCTCTTTCACTAAGCACTTGAGAGAGATAATGGCTAAGTGAAGAATGATATCTTTACTCAATCCCGGAGATAAACCTAGCTGGGAATACCTGGGGCCATTGGATTAAGGATGAGGGAAACGAACGGCCACAAATTGGCTGAAAAGTCTAATTTTGCGTCTAACACGGCCCCTAACACGCCCGTGTCACAGGCAATGTACTGCAAGTGGTACATAAACCGACTCACCCAGAAAAGGATACGGCCCTATGACACGCCCATGTCATAGGCCGTGTGTCCTGACACGGCTTTAGACACGCCCGTGCCTAGCCTGTGTTCGAATGGCCGCATAAACTTGGCCATAACCCGAGTGGGACACACCCTCTGACACGCCCATGTGGCTTGGCGTGTGCTTCACTCAACGATTGTCGAGCTCATGGCGTTCAGTGTCGAGAGCATGGCGTTGAGTGCACACTGAGATAGACACGCCCGTGTCCCAAGCCATGTGCCTTACTTAATGACTTCTCGAGACCAAACCACACTCAACGCCTTCTGGAGAAGCCCGAGCAGTACACGCCCTAGGACACGCCTGTGTCCCAGGCCATGTCTAAGCCTGAATTCCAAACTTTTGAAATTTGGGCTTTTGGGGTGTTACAACCCTCCCCTCCTTAACAAAAATTTCGTCCCGAAATTTAGGCACAATAAGGAAACCCAGCAATCAATAAATATATACGATATATAACAAAATGTACGATCAACAAAAGACGCACGATTATAAAGTTTAAACAAATAACTCGGGAAACACCGGATGCATGGTCTACTCCCGCTCCCATGTTAGCTCTCCACGGCCACAATTGTCCCACCGGACTTTGACCATCGCAATTGTCTTATTTCGCAACTGTTTCTCGGCTCTATTTTCGATCCAAATGGGCCTAACCTTCATCTTTAGCCCATACTCCACCGGTACACAATCATTCTCTACCACTTGAGCTGGATTCTTGATAGCTTTTCGAAGCATTGAGATGTGAAACACATCATGCAAGCCACTCAGCTCTGCCAAAAGAGCTAGTCGATAGGCAGCTTCCCCAATTCGCTCCACCACTTCAAACGGACTAAGATATCTCAGACTTAGCTTTTTCAACCACGGAATACTGGACACGCCTTTGAATGGTTTGATCATCAAATATACCTAATCTCCCACCGCGAACTCCACGTTCATGTGCTTGGCGTTGTAGTACTTTTCTTGATGATCCTGGTCTATCAGTAGCCTCTCTCGAATAGAACGTATCGTTGAAGTAGCTTCTTCTACATCCTTGCGTGGATTTACCTTTGATTCGCCTGCTTCCGCCCAAGCTAGCGGTGTACGACATTTTCGACCGTACAAAGCTTCATATGGAGCCATACCGATGCTCGCTTGGTATCTATTATTGTAGGAAAACTCCATCATATAGAGATGATCTTCCCATCTCTTACCAAAGTCAAGGGCGCACATTCGGAGCATATCTTCCATCGTCCTATTGGTCTTCTCAGTTTGGCCATCCGTTTGGGGATGAAAGGTCGTACTGAATGCTAATTTTGTGCCCAACAACTGATGGATTAGCCTTCAATCATTCGACGTAAATCTCCCATCACGATCACTGACGATGCTTCGGGGAACACCATGCAATCGGACAATCTGCTCCACATAGATCTTTGCCAAGGTTTCCACTGAATTGTCCCTCTTATTCGGTAGGAAGTGAGCCTCTTTTGTCAACCAGTCTACAATAACCCAGATTGAATCATTCCCACGTTGAGATCTCGGCAACCCATGCACTAAATCCATTGAGATATCATCAAACTTCCACTCTGGAATCGGTAACGGCTTCAGGAAACCGCCAGGCTTCTGGCATTCTGCTTTCACCAAAGCACAAATTTAACATTTAGCCACACAACGAGATATATCTCGCTTTAAGACTGGCCACCAGAACAGCTTCTTCATGTCCTTATAAATTTTTGAGCTCTCAGGGTGAATTGGGTACTTTGCAAAGTGAGTTTCGTACATCAACTCTTCTCTCAATTTACCTGCACTTGGGACGCACAATCGACCATCTTTGCGTAATAAGCCATCATCCCAGGAGAATTGGCCATCTGACTAATCCTTTGTATAGCGTTGGAGACTCTCATTGGGCTCCGTTGCTCGCCAAACCCTGTCCGCAAGGTCATACTGTACCTCCATCTAGTTCTAGCATGCATCGGCTATGGAATTCTTGTCAACACAAGAAATCTCTAACGCTTCTAGCTCCTGGATCAGACGTTCATCATGCATCTGCAACCAACCTGCCTGCATCGAAGTCCTGTAACTCAAGGCATCAGTGACCATATTTCCCTTCCCGGGAGTATAGTGAATATCAAAGGTATAGTCCCCAAGGAACTCCATCCACCTTCGTTGTCACATATTCAGCTCTTTCTGGTCCAACAGATATTTTAGGCTCTTATGATCAGTATAGATATCCACTTTTATGCTATATAGATAGTGCCACCACAATTTAAGCACAAAGATCACTGCCGCCAACTCTAAGTCGTGGACGGGATAATTCCTCTCATGCACTTTTAACTAGCGTGAGCCATAAGCAATCAGTTTACAAAACTGCTGAAGAACGTAGCCTAAGCCGCTCCCTGACGCATCACTATAGATCTCATAGCCGTCTGTACCACATGGCGATGTTAACACAGGTGCCTTGGTCAAACGACTCTTCAGCTCTTCAAACGCTCGCGTGCACTCCGGTGTCCAAACGAACTTCTTATCCTCTCTCGTCAAGGTGGTAAGAGGCAAAGCAATCCGTGAGAAGTTTTCTACCAACCGCCTGTAGTACCCTGCCAAACCAAGGAAACTTCTAACTTAAGCCACTTAGGACAACACCGGCCACTCCTGTATGGCGCTTATCTTTTACGGATCCACTATTATGCCCTCTCCAGTTACCACGTGGCCAAGAAAAGCCACTGACGATAGCCAGAACTCACACTTTGAGAACTTGGCATTAAGCTTGTTCCTCCGCAAGGTGTGCAACACCATCCGCAAATGATTCGCATGATAAACTTCCGACTGATAGTAGACCAATACATCATCAATGAATATGATCACAAAGAGATCCAAATACTCTCGGAACGTTCGGTGCATTAGATCCATGAATACTGAAGGCGCATTACATAGCCCAAACGACATTACCGTGAACTCATAATGACCGTAGCATGTTCCAAACACTGTCTTGGGAATGTTACCTTCCCGAATCCGCAATTGGTAATATCCAGATTTCAAATCCAACTTCGAATTGATGGTTGACCCCACTAGCTGATCGAACAAGTTGTCTATCCGTGGAATCGGATACTTGTTTTTCTCTGTCAACTTATTCAATTCACGATAGTCAATAAATAACCGTAAACTACCGTCTTTCTTTTTCACAAACAAAACAGGCGCGCTCCAAGGTATCATACTTTGGCGTATGTATCCCTGTTCCATAAACTCTTGCAGCTGGACCTTTAACTCCCCCATTTTGTTTTGGCCCAATGCGATATGGAGAGCGGGCCATAGGTTTCGCACCTGACACCAACTCGATAGAGATGTCAATCTCCCGCTGGGGTGGTAACCCAGGAAGATCTTTAGGAAATACATCGGCAAACTCCGATACAATCGGAACATCATGCACACTGGCCTTTGGCTCAACAGCCTGAACAAGCATGAAGAATAACTACGCACCCTTCCGAACAGCATTGATGACATGGAGAGCAGACATCAAGGTCCCGCTCACTCCTCGCATAACAGCAAACTTAGTCTCAAGCTCGATGTTCTGGCCCAGAGTGATCTCCTTTGAATTGCAATCAATACAGGAACGCTTCTCCGAGAGCCAGTCCATGCCAAAGATCACATCAAACTCCGATATTGGTAGCACAGATGCACTCAAACCGAAATCTCAACTTCCTATTTGAACTTCAACATTGCAAGCTCTATCCTCAATCATCACACATCCATTCGGCAATAATACCTTCACCCTATCTGTCATCCCACGACTTGGTACTCCAATTCGCGACACAAAGTCCTTAGACAGAAAAGAATGCGAAGCACCCGTATCAAACAGGGCTCTTGTCGGGTTGTTCTGAATCAGGACAAATCCTGTAGCACACACATAATCCACAAGCTACAAACAATTTATGCACTAAAACCAAAGTAAGTAATATCTTTAATCATACCAGTGATGACGTCACTCTGCTTTATATCCTCCTGCTGGCCAAGATTATAAACTCTGGGTTGCGCATGGGATGCAGAGGACTCTACCACTACTTTTCCCTTCTCAGCAAAAGACGCGCTCGTCTTCTTTTCCCCCTTTAGCTGAGGAACCCTACAATCACGGGCTATATGCCCCACTTTTCCACAGGTAAAGCAGGTACGAGGATCCTGCCTTGAAGTTGCTCCCGACGTCATAGTCGCAGAAGTTTTCCCAGAAGGATTGGACCTATTGCCCCACTTCTTCTGGTAGTATGATTTTCCAGGGCGGGGTGCTTTGAACTCTGGCTTTATTACAGCCAAGTCCTTTTTACCTTGCACCCGTATCATATCTTTGTCCAGCGCACGCGCAGTATCAACCAAGGCTTGGAACCCTTGGGTCACCGAACTGGAGAGCAGGAACCTCAACTCGTGCCGCAAACCATCATAGAACCGATTTGTTTTCCGTTGTTCATCCGCGAAGATAGACCCCGCATATCGTCCCAATCTGGTAAACTCATGCAAGTATGTATCAACAACACTTTCTCCTTGCGTTAAACGTTGGAACTCGTTCTCCATAGCAATGCATTGTGACGTTGGCAAATTCTTTTCCAAGAACATTCGAGAGAATTCCTCCATCGACACTTGAGTCAACTTCCTGCTCGCTAAATGATGTAACTCAACTCGTCCCACCATAATCGAGCCTCACATTCTAACATGAAGGTAGCTAAGGTGACCTTCTGATTTTCCTCCATCCTGATCGCCGTCAATATACGCTTAACGCGTGATAACCAATCCTCGGCCTGTGTTGGGGATCCCTAGCCCATGAACGTTGGTGGATTGAAACTTATGAAGTGTTTTAACTGCCGTTCAGCTGCTCGAGGGTCCACAATCGCAACAGGTTCCGTCCTTACAGCAACCCGTTCTAGCACCGCTGCCGGCTGTACTTACCCAACAGACTGTGTTTGAAACATTGCAAAGAGGGCCTCAACAACTAAGTAGAAAGTTTTCGCAGAAGGAGGAGGTGTATGCACCTTAGCTGGTGTCGTACTCTCATCAGACCGCTGGGGCTCACACTGCCCAGCACCACTACAAGTCACCTATAATTGCACAAGACACACATTACCGACCTCACGCAACAATAACAATAAAATAGGAACGCGCAGGTCCCTCAAACAAGTGTATTTGCATTGCTTAGTGGACATTCAAGAGTTCATCAGTGTTAAAGCGGTTTGCACAAACACGTGCTCTCCACCCCACAAAAGAATTCGACCACGAATTTGAAATAGGAAGACCGAGACAACCTGATACCAAAATGTAATGACTCCACCCGTTAAACAACATATAATAGAAGGTCCGGTCGGGTCCCCACACTATATGCCACAAACAGATCGTGAGGTCACAGGTTAATACCACTACATCATCGCATTATAACTAAGAGCATGCAAGTGGAAGATTTTAACAACAACGATGAACTCATACCAGGAATGTCCACTATAAATATATAAACCACATTTATATATCAGCTCATGAAAGAGTGTACAACAAATACACACAATCTGGCCTTAAGGCCTTACAGTTCCTCTTTTAAAAATATGGATTACATACATCGGCGCATAGGCCGGCCACACATGAACAAAATATAAGAGAAAAGAACCTTCAATTGCTAGCAGCAGCAGCAGCAGCATCCGCAGGTACTTCATCCCTTTCACTTCCCACTCGGCTCACCAGCACCTCCACAGGGACAGCCCACCCAGAATGTGGTAAACAAGGCAACGGTCAGCATTCAGCTGACCAATTTATAACAATCCTACCCCTTTCCCGGGAAAGTGGCATTCCTTCCCTACAGGCATAGCAATGCATAGACAGATATCATATATATTGTGCTCTCACGCACAAACAATCCATCACAACCGTCAGCCACCCGGCCTGACAAGCTGTGCTCTCAGGCACACTTTTGGGTACACCGGCATTCCAGGATCAACACCATTGAGCATTTAGTCTTGATGGCACGCAGGCCTAAGACTCTGATTATGTTGCTGACGAAAAACCAATGCCTTGGCACTCTGTTGTACAGCCACATAACGCAGGTACAGATCCACCCCCCCCCCCCCCCGTTGCTCAAATCGCCTTGCCATCACCAAGCACATCACCCTTGTGGCTACAATTAAAGGCCCGGGTCAGCTTCACCTTTCCTATTCAACATGAAGCCTTTTAAGAGCTCGCAGCTCACAAAAGCTATAATGTCCACCAAGGACTGGCTTCACAATCCAAAAGGGAAGTCAATGTCGGCATCCTTCACGGTCGCTTGGCGGGTTCAGCAGAACTAAAAATGAGGATAGATAAAACTCTAGAGGGGGGGGTGAATAGAGTATTCAAAAATTATGCCACCCTACTCAACTCCCTTAGAGTTAATTTGCGAAATGAGTTTATAGATATTGATAACCCTAGAGCCTAACACAAAGTGAAGTGCACTGGGGAAAGCTAACTGTAATTACAGTTAAGCTTTGGTCCTAACTCAGCAACTAGCAATCCTAGTTATTTCTACTCACAGCCACAGTGCAATGAATTAAATAAGCAGCACAGACGACACAAGAAATTTTATAGTGGTTCCCTCTAAATAGGTACGTCCACTCTTCTACCACCCTGGTAGGAATCCACTACAAGTTTTTGTTCAGGTGCCCTGCCACCAACTGATCTGCTTCAGGTAGATCAAGTAGACCCTTTGAGCTTTTGATCAGGAGCTCAAAATCCAACACAGGTTTTTGATCAGGTGCCCTGCCACCAAGGTTTACTTTTGAAGGGAGTAATAACCCTTTATACAGGAGGTTGAGAGAGTTAAAATTTCTTCTCTATTGTTAAAACAGATTAGAGAAGCTAGTGGATTGCACAGAGCTCTAAAGAATCAAGGCTCCCCCTGGCTTAGAGAATATCAGGGAATGAGTCTTGCATCAGGGTGCAGGAACACTTCTGAACTTGAGACAAAGAACTGTCTTGGAGTTCTGAAGGAGAAGCTTGAAGAAGACTCTTGAATGAAATGAGTTGTTCTTCTTCAATCAGCTTCCTTTCTTCTTCTTCTTCTTCTAAAAGCCTCTGAGTGAATGTCTTCCTTTGAGCAGGATGAACTCAGGATGAAGAAGAATGCTGAAGATATTTGATCTTCTCAGTTGAATGTGAATTTCTGAGAGCTGTAGATCTCTATGCTTATGAGAGTTAAAACTTCTTGTATTTTGTGTTGTTGTTCTTGTATATCTGTATGTATATCTGTTTCTTCTTTCAAAAGAAGGTCTTTATATATGAGCCTTTGCAATGGCTCTAATCTGAGTTTGAACTTTGTCTTCTTCTGGAATCTGCAATCTGGGCTGCAAAAAGCATAAAGCAAAATTATATCCTGCAGTCAGACATGCTATAAGGGGATAAAGCTTTCTAAGAAGCTGCATATCCAATCTGATAAAAGAGTGCTAGAAAAAGTCACATCAGAAAGAGCTCTTTACGGCCAGAGAAGACTTTCTGAGTCTAACGGCTATAAAGGACAGCCTGGCAGATAAAGCAGAAAATATATTTCAACTAATAAGACAAACCACTTTGTCAGATAAAGATTGACTCATGCATAAAGAATGGAGCAAAGATTGCCTGGAAATAATAGCATAACATCAATGAAATATACTTTAATAAAATATGCCAAGCAGATAAGAAATAAATAATACAACTTTACTAAAGGCAGACAAAAGAATGTCGAACGACCCTCGAAGATCGTCGACCGAAGCACGGAGATCGTCGACCTATCAGACAGATAGTCGAACGACACAGATAGTCGAACTATCAAAGAAGATAGTCAAACTAGCACAGCAGATAGTCGACCTATCAGAACAGATATTCGAGCTATCAGATAGTCGA
The DNA here is from genome assembly GCA_039513925.1 of Platanthera zijinensis. Taxonomy (NCBI): domain Eukaryota; kingdom Viridiplantae; phylum Streptophyta; class Magnoliopsida; order Asparagales; family Orchidaceae; genus Platanthera; species Platanthera zijinensis. The sequence continues at coordinate 131,979,988 of CM077079.1, read as the reverse complement.
CCTATCAAGATAGATAGTCGAGCTATCAAGCAAAACAGATAGTCGACCTATCAATTAGATAGTCGAACTATCAAAGAGAAATAGATAGTCGACCTATCAAACAGATAGTCGAACTATCAAAGAAGACAGATAGTCGACCTATCAAACAGATAGTTGAGCTATCAGATAGTTGAACTATCCAAGCAGATAGTTGAACTATCAAGAAAGGCAGATAGTCGACCTATCAAACATATAGTCGAACTATCAAACACAACATATAGTCGACCTATCAAACAGATAGTCGAGCTATCAGATAGTTGAACTATCCAAGCAGATAGTTGAACTATCAAGATATCTGTCTGGTCAAAAGAAGTCGAGCGGGGTTCGACGATCGACGAGGAAGATACCATAGAACGTCGAGCTAACAAGAGTTGAACTAACTCAGAGATAGACGATCTGCTGACAGACGAACGTCGACCAACTGATAGACGATCGTCGAACAGTCGATAGACGATGGTCGAGCGGCGTTCGACTATAGTCGAACCAAAAACGACTTAACCAAATCTTTTATCTGGATAAGCAATTCTACAACTAAGGGAATCACCTATTGGCTAACCTTTGACCATAGATAAATCTTGGGTCAAGAAACTAAAAGAGCAGACTAAACTCAAATCCAATCTTGGGTACCAACAATCTCCTCCTATTTGAGTTAAGTCTCTCAAAACAAAATAAAACAAACAACCTACAGGAAATAAATATAATACAGGAAAGAACCATATAAGCATCAAATGCATCAATCAAATAGTTAACATAAATAGACTGACAATAAAATTTAAACAGCATCAGAATCTGGTTTAGAGATAGAAGAGTCAGGAATAAAAGAGATTTTTCTGAGAGGATCTAGAACTTCTTTCTTTGATGTCTTCAGATCTTGCTCTCCAATAACTTTGGTTTCTCCTGCTCTTGGAACAACTGCTTCTGGATATTTTTCCATATATTTGGTAGTATCAAAAACTTCAGGTCTTACTTGGAATCTATCAAGTTCTTTCTTTCTGAATTTGGACATAGTAGTTAAGCCTTTAACATCTTTTCCTTCAGCTCTAGCTTTTCTAATCTGAGCTGATCCAACCAATTCAAGGAATCTGGCCATCCTGAAGTCAGGATTAAGCTCTAAGCTTTCATACTCATTTTCATCAGCTGGATTTAAAGGATTTACAGTTCTGAATTTGGTAGAAGGTTCTAATAAGCTTGCAGCTGGCTCTTTCTTTTCTTGAATAACTAAAGATGTTGGAGGAGCAAATTCAGCATATCTTTTACTTGATTTCTCAGAGTATATAACACTTTTGCCTTTTGCATCTATTTTCCTTTTTAGATCAGATTCTCTGGAAGATATGATCTTGCTTTCTTTATCTGGTGATGTCCTTTTCTTGGGTGAAGGAGGAGGCGAAAAGGTTGGCTTTAGGTAAACTTCCTCCTTCACTTGTTCTTATAACTCAGCTTCCTATCTCTGATATCCAGATTGAGACTTGCCATGGTAGATTTGATTTCCTTTCCTCTGATAAGGTTGGGAAGAAGTGAATCAAGAAGGAGGAGCAGAGGGACTGGCAATATTTCCAGATGCTCCTACACTAGGAGGAGGAGGAGGAGGTCCTTTAGAATTCCATTTAGGAGCTGGACAGTCATATCTTTTAGATTTCTTTCTTTGTTTTTGCTGATTTTTAGAGAATCCCATCCAGTGCTGATATTCTTTTGACTTGGGATCTATTCCTTTCAAGATGTAATAAGGAATATCATGGTCAGGGTTAGGTAGAGGAGGAGCAGCAGCTTTTCTTTTTCTTTTGGCAGATTTCTTCATCTTGGTTCCTTCTGAATCATCAGAGTCATCTTCATCATCAGATGATTGAGGATGATCATAAGGATCAACAGCTTCTCGCATAAGCTTTTTATCTATCCTTTAAAGCACCTTTTTCTAACTCTTCTTCCAAGGCATCCTGTGCCAGAAGAGTGTCTAGATCCAGTCCTGGGGTGTCATCCCAGACTGTAGATTTTTCATCCTGAATATCTGAAACATTCTCTTATTCAACTGTAACTGTCATGGAGACCAGTTCTTCTTGCACTACTATCTGAGCTGGTTGAGCAGACTCAGGATCTTGAACAGCAGGTTCTGGATCAGCTAGAACTTCTGGAGCAGGTTGTTGAACAAGTTCTTGGACAACTAAAACTTCTTCCACTATATCTGTAGTATCATGAACACAGATTTGCTAAATAAGATTGAAACATCCCTTCAAGGTATTCATAGACTAGCATGTCAGTTAACATGTCAAGAAAATGAGTAAATGAATTACCTTCAGGATTTTCCTCAGAATGTCCTAACTCCCATAATTCATCTAGAAAGGAGGTAATGACTCCTTCTAGGAAAAGGGCAACTAAGGGAGTGGAGGATTCTTCTAAGCAGACTTTGACAACAAATTCTGTTTCTATTATAGCATCAGAAATCTCTTTTTCAGAAAGATGAGGTACTGATTCTTCTTGAGCTACTATCTCTTTTTCTGTAAGTGTTGTTTCTCTTTGAGTATCTGCTGGAGGATCTACTGGAAGAGAGGCCAGTGGCAGTTCAGAGGCATCTTCATAGAACATCTCTCCTGCCTGATTTCAGTGGAAACTTAAACCAGGCCCCTAGATGAAGAGGGCTCAGTAGATTTGGAGAGGGCTTGGATGGAGGCAGTCAGGGAAGAAATAGAGGATATAAGGGGAGCAATTGCTTCTTCAATCATGGTTTTGATTGAAGGAGTAATTAACTCCAAGATATTGGCTATGAGTGCTGGAGATATTGGTGTGGATGGGGGAACAACAGAAGATGGAAGATCATCAGGAAAGGCAATTTCCTGATGAGATGTGTTGTGAACTGGTGATTGAGAAGTGGATGAGGGAAAGTCAGTGTGATCTGGAGGAGTAAGTGGTGACTGAAGTGAGGTTGGAATTCTCTCAGATCCTAACAAATCAAAACTGGGAATAAAAGTCCCAGCTAGATGTGCAGGAATGGGAGATGCTAGAGGTGAAGTATGGAGAATTGTGGAGGACTCAAGAAGAAGAGAGGCAGAAGAAGGTACTTCAATTGAAGTAGATGGTAATTCAGATGTCGATGGCACTTCAGTAAAAGTAGATTGGAATGCAGCAGAAGTGGATGGAATGAAAAGAATGGATGAGCCTGCTTCATATAGAAGGGGAGAGACTGAAATAGTCCTTGTGTTCTCTGACACAACTGGAGCTACCCCTGCAGGAGAAGGCTTCTGAAAACTACTTTTCCACTTAACAAACAGTGTTGGGTCCATCTTCTTACTGGCATTGATAGTTGTTGAAACTGTTACCAACAGGTGGGAGTATTTCTCTTTTAGAAAAATCCCAAGTACCCTACCTAGGGTGACTTCCTTCTTGTCATTCTTATTTCTTATCAAGTCAAACATAATTCCTGCCCAATTGATCTGTTTCTTGTTTACTATGGCACACATCAAGGCAAACTGTTGTCTGGTGATGTTGTCATGAGCAGATTGCTTGCCTAGAAGCACTTTCCCAACGAGTTCAGCCAAGAACTTTATCTTTAATGGAAAATTAACTTTTAACAACTTAGAAGGGATGCCTTCGGCATGTCCTAACTCGATTAACATTCTTCCAAATTCTTAAGTATCTTGTTCATAATCCTCTTCACCGTTCAGTAATCCAAAAACATCAGTTAAAACGGCGGGAGTCAAACTTACCTCTTCGCCGCCAATCGTTCCAGTCATCGATTCGTCATTGGAAGACGAAGTGAAAACCCACTCTTTAATCTCTTGGATGTTTGCCTTGATCCTTGTGGTCATAAGCCTTTCCAATCCTTGTTCTTTGCATAGCTTGAGGATTTCTATTATCTCAGAATCAAAGGCGCTGAAGGAGTCGAAGTCCACGCTGAATCCAGCGTCGAACTTCATCGCAGACAGAAGGGCTGGAGCAATCGCCATCGATTTGTCGGAGAAGACGAGAGAGACGAGGAGGAGAGAGCGAAATGGCAAAGAGCGCAAGGAAGGGCTCAAGCAGAAAGACAGAATATGAAAAGACAAGTTCCGTCGACTATAACAAGCACGATCTCTTAACCTAGATCGACCATCAGTTTAAATAAAAAAACCACAATCGTCGGTCTATTTTAAAAGATACTGGAGACGATGGTCGAACGGTCGTTCGACGATCGTTTCCTGAAGCAGAGTAGTCGATCAATCGTTCGACTATTTCTGTCTTCACAAACAAACAAGTGTCGTCGCCCGTAGGTCGACGATCGGCTCAACCTGATAGACTATCGTCGAACGCCGTTCGATGATCTTCAAATAGATTTCAACAAAGGCAGACGTCACACTTAGTATTTTCCATTAATCATGCCTAGTTTAACCAAAAAGAACAGATGCTTCTGTTCATCTAAGGGCTTGGTGAAAATATCACCTCTCTGAAGGTCAGTGGATATGAACTCAAGGCTGATCTTGTTCTTTTCCACACAATCTCTCAGGAAATGGTGTCTAATCTCAATGTGCTTGGTTCTAGAGTGGTGCACAGGATTTTGTGCAATGGAGATAGCACTGGTACTATCACACATGATTTTTGTGTTCTTGTGTGTGTACCCATAATCCAAAAGCTGGTTTTGAATCCACAGGATCTGTGAACAACAACTAGCAGCTGCTATATATTCAGCCTCTGTAGTTAAAGTTGAGACAGAAGCCTGCTTCTTACAGAACCAAGAGACCAATCTCTCTCCCAAGAACTGACAAGTTCCTGAGGTACTTTTCCTGTCAACTCTACAACCAGCATAGTCGGAATCAGAGTATCCAATTAACTCAAATTCTGATTCTGCTGGGTACCATAGTCCTAGATTTGGACATCCCTTTAGGTATCTCAAAATTCTCTTGAGAAGAATCAAATGAGATTCCTTGGGGTTGACCTGGAAACTAGCACATAAGCATGTAGCAAACATTATATCTGGCCTACTTGCAGTTAAATACAATAGGGAACCAACAATGGCCCTATAATTCTTCTGATCAACTGGCTTGCCCTGATCATCAGAATCTATAACTACATTAGTAGCCATAGGTGTATGCATTACTGAAGCATCAGCCATCCCAAACTTCTTTACGAATTCTTTGGCATATTTGGATTGGGAGATGAAGATGCCATCAGCATCTTGCTTTACTTGGAGACCAAGAAAGTAAGACAGCTCACCCATACTACTCATCTCAAACTTAGAATGCATCAAGTCAGAGAACTTTTTGCACAGTTTGGGATCAGTGGAGCAAAAAATAATATAATCTACATACACTTGAACTAACAGGATTGTGTCCTTGTGGTGCTTAACGAAAAGGGTTCTATCAACTACTCCCCTAACAAAGTTGTGCTCTAATAGGAAACAAGCTAGAGTCTCATACCAGGCTCTGGGTTCTTGTTTAAGTCCATAAAGAGCTTTTTGCAACTTGAAAACATGTGAGGGCTGAGTTGAAGAAACAAACCCAGGAGGTTGTTCAACAAATACTTCTTCCTTTAGCTCACCATTTAGGAATGCACTTTTGACATCCATCTGAAAGACCTTAAACTTCCTATAGGCTGCATAGGCTAGAAAGATCCTTATTGCCTCTAGCCTTGTAACAGGAGAAAAGGTTTGGTCATAATCTATACCTTCCTCCTGTCTGTAGCCCTGAGCTACAAGCCTAGCTTTGTTCCTTACAATAATTCCATTTACATCCAACTTGTTTATAAAAACCCACTTGGTGCCTATTATCAGTTGGCCTTTTGGTCTTGGAACTAAAGTCCATACTTTACATCTTTCAAACTGATTGAGTTCCTCTTGCATAGCAATGATCCAGTGGGGATCTAACTCAGCATCTTTTATGGTGAGGGGCTCAACCTGTGAAAGGAAACAAGCATGCATCACATCCTGTCTTAACTGATGTCTTGTTTGTACACCAGCTGATATGTCTCCAATCACTTGAGATGTAGGATGATCTCTAAGTGTGACAACATCAGTTGGTTGGATATGATCTTCAGCAACAGTTGGGATTAATTCCTCAGGAGGAATTGGATCAATTGTTGGTGGTACAGCAACAGCTTCTGCAAAGTCTTCATCACTATCTGAATCAGTGATGTGAAGAGTTGATAGATGGAGAATCTCTTGAGTGACATCTTTATTAACTTCTAGTAACTGCAATGAACTTGAGTAAGGGGAAGTTTCCTTCTCCTTGTAAAACATCTGAGATTCATCAAAAGAAACATGTCCATGTGTCGACACCTGATGAAACAGTGTTGACACTTTAGAATATTTGTGTCGACAATTGAAGGATGCTGTGTCGACACAGAGAAAGATAGTCGACCACATTTGTGTCGACACTGGGAAGCAGTGTCGACTAACAAAAAGATAGTCGACCACATTTATGTCGACACTGGGAAGCAGTGTCGACTCACAGGAAGATAGTCGACCACATTTGTGTCGACACTGGGAGGCTGTGTCGACACAATGAGACAGAGTCGACACACATTTTGGCAGAAGTTGACAATACTTGTGTCGACACCAGAAGACTAAGTTGACACATTGTGGCAGAGTCAACAATTGATGTGTCGACACCTAAAGGCAGTGTCGACACATACTGAGTTCTGAATCTACAACAACAGTGTCGACACGCAGGACTTGTGTCGACACACTGCAAAGTCAAGACCAAGTTATTTTCTGAAGAAAGATGAAGTGTTGAGTCGATATAAATTCTCTGTGTCGACTCATTCTCAAAATAAAGTTCTGAAGAAGCTGTGTCGACCTAAAGGCAAACTTGTCGACATCATCAAAGGCTGTGTCGACACCAAAGTTACTTGTGTCGACACATATAGATAGTTGATCTCGACACTTCCTGACAGTCTGTCTCAACACTTTGCTGACCAAGACTAAGGCACAGGATCTGTTTGAAGACTTGACAGCTGTGGGTTGCAGCCAGTTAACTGATGTTATCAGACTTGTCAGAAGACAGTTATAAACAGGATCAGCTGGTTACCATTAAGAAGGTCTATAAATAGACAGATTCAGAGAGAAGAAAAGAGATTGAACTTTGGCAATCAAATTGAGAAATCAAATCAAGAAGGAGTAATACACTAAAGAAGATCTTCATCAGAAGATCTAAGAAGACGATCTCAGGATCGATCTAAGAAGAGTTCTAACAAGAATTCAGAAGTATCATCAAAGGTGTTGTATAGAGAGGGATCCACCCATTTTTGAAGAAGAAGAAGGAAGCCATCAGTGGTTTCTCAAGAAGCTGTTTGGAAATCAAATCAGCTAAGTTCAGATTCAAGAAGCTTTGAAGAAAGCTCAGATTCAGTTGATTTCATCAGTTGATCAAGAATTGTCTTGTCCTCTTCTCTCTCAACAAAGGCAAGACATTAAAACTTCTTTTCTAAATTTCTGTAGGATCTGTTTTACACAGATCTGAGTTGTAAGCCTGTGATATAAAGGCTGAGTGTAGGAGAGTTGATCTCTGAGTGGTAGGGCTATTTGCCTGAGTGTAGGAGAAGGTTCTTCTCTGAGTTGTAGGCCTTGTGGCTAGGCTGAGGTAGGGCTGTTGTGCCTGAGTTGTAGGAACCTATCCAGGTTCTGAGCTGTAGGATCTGAGGATCTGAGAATAGTGGAAGTTTGGCCGAATCTAGCATACTACTAGATAGCTGAAGGGGGAAAGTGGATGTACCCAAACCTTGGGGAACCACTATAAAACATTGTGAAATCTGTGATGATTAAATTTCTGTGATTGCTGTGCTGGTTGTTTTAATTTTGTGATTGAATTCTGCCTAAAAGTATAAACAAGCAATTAGAACCTATTCACCCCCCCCCCCCCTCTAGGTGTTTAGGTTGTCTTGAAAGTAAAACTATCAAGTGGTATCAGAGGGAGGTTCCTCAAAAAGGACTTAACAGTCTGAGGAAGATCTGAAAGGCAGAATCAAGATTTAAGAAGATGGGTTCTGGAGAGAATCATAAGGAGCTAGGGTCTATGAAATTACCCATATGCAAGAAGGAAATCTTTGGAATTTGGAAAGAAAGAGTCAGGTTGTTTATGGAGGCATCTGACCCAAGGATTTACATCACTGTACAGGAAGGCCCCTTCATTCCAAAGATAGTATCAGAGCTTAATGCAAATATCCAAACTCCAAAGAGTTATTCTGAAATGACCAAGGATGAAATCATTTTGGCAACCATGGATAAAAGAGCACAGAACATTATTGTAAGTGCCATAGATGATTCAATATTTCAGAATCTGATTCACTGTAAGACCTCCAAAGAAATGTGGGACACATTGATTGTCTACATGGAGGGATCAGAAGAAGTAAGGCAGGATAAGAAATCTATGCTCAATCAGGAATATGAAAGTTTTAGACAAGGAAAATCTGATAGCATAACTGAGTGTTATAAGAAATTCTATAGAATTGTGAATGAGCTAATGTCCTATGGAAGAGTCTTCAGTACTTATGAACCGAATGACAAATTCTTGAGATCCTTATCAAAGGATTGGGACATAAAGATCTGTGCCATAAGAGAAGTGGCTAAATTGGCAGAGATCTCTCCTCCCACCTTGTTTGGAAAGCTGTTATCCTATGAAATGTAACTTTTGGTGAGGAAGGAGGAAAAGAATTCAAGAGGAGAGCATAGAGAAAAGACTGTGGCAATCAATGCAGAAGCCACCAGAAAGAATAGGAGGATATCACCATCCCCTCCTAAGGAAATTGCAGAAGTCAGTTCTGAAAATTCAGATGATCAGGGTTCAGAAAGCTGTGATTCAGATGCAGACTTTGCTGCATTCACAAGGCAATTCCAAAGGTTCTTGAAGAAGAAGCAGTGGAAGTCTAAGCCCTCCACTTCACAGCAAGTTGATGACTATTATCAGAAGAAAAAGTCATCAAGGAAAGAAAAGAGCAGATCGAAGCCCAGCAAAGCCACTACTTCAAAGATTGTCTGCTATTGTTGCAATAGGCCTGGACATGTAGTGGCTGACTGTCCTGATAAGAGAAAGGAGTCTTCAGATAAGAAGAAGACTCATCAAAAGGGCAAGAAGGAGAAATCCTTTGTTGCAAAGAAGGATAAGAGCCTAACAGATCAGTCAACTTCAGAGTCAGAATCTGAAGCAGAAGCATATATTGGACTATATACTGTATCTGAAGAAGAGGAGTTTCTGCAGTTGCTAGACTCCATCAATGAACAAGAGGATCAACAGTGCATGGGACTGATGGCAGGATCAGAAGAGGACATATGCCAGAATCCGTCTGGTCCTAATAAGGTACAATGTCCTTCTATGAAATCTGTTTGTAGTACAAGTACAGAATCAGCTACATCTGCATCAAGTGATGTAGATGCATCTGAATCTGCAGGAGATGTCTATCAATTGATAGATAAGTATGGGGACTTGTTGCAGGCCCTTAAGAAAAGCAAGAACCTGGTTAAATCTCAGGCTCATGAAATTGCTGAACTAAGGGTAGCTGCAACTGAGTTAGAGAAAGTAATTGATCAAAAGTTAAATGAAATTGCCAAGCTGAAGAATATAACTATTATTCAGATGGGCACAATTAATTATACCAATGATCAAGTGAAGAGTCTGGAGGCCAGACTAAGAATAGAAAAAGATTTAGTGGCTAGTTACACTAAGCCAAATTCTGTCTTACCCTTGATTGATGAATTTGTGAATCAAAAGGGTAAGGCAGGATTAGGATTCAAAGGTAACTCCAGGGCTGGCCGTTTCAAGAGGAAAGGCAAAGCTCCTGTCAAGCCACTGAACTTTTCAGTCCCTATTAAGTTTAGAAAGGTGCATGTGCCTTCTAATCAATATGATTATGAAAATATTCATGGTCATATTAAGACTAATGTTCTGAAAAACAAAGGTGTAAATGCCAACAGGCCTACCCATGTTCATAAACCCAATGGTTATAAAATATCAGTGGGTGAAGCTGCTGCAGCACCAACAATGGACAGAAATTCTTTTATCAAGGAAGTATCTAGATCTAGATACAACAAGTTTGAATGTTGGTGTTGTGGCAAGAGAAGCCATTTTGCACTAGACTGCTGATATAACACAAGTGTTAGAAAGAACAATAGTCTACCTGTTAGAAGAGATAATGGTAGCTTTGTTAATGCTAACATGAACCAAGGCCCAAGACTTGCTTGGGTTCTAAGGGAAAGTAAATCTATGTTGCAGGTGTATCCAAGTAGCCATGCCCCTATATAGTACTTGGATAGTGGTTGTTCCAAGCACATGACTGGAACAAAGGGGCTGTTGAAGGAGTATTCATCTGTCAAAGATGGACCTAAAGTGATCTTTGGTGGATCTGAAAAAGGAGTCATCAAAGGGTTTGGTAACATTTCTTCTAACCTAATTACTATCACCCAAGTGGCTTATGTAAAAGGTTTGAAACATAATCTAATAAGCATAAGCCAGCTGAGTGATTTAGGATATGACATTTCATTTGTTAAGGATGGATGTCATATCAAAAGGTCAAGTGATCAAGAGATCATTTTGACTGGGTATAGGAAGAGAAATGTATATTGTCTTAATTTTGTATGTGAGAATAAGGCTTCTCCCATCTTTCTTGTAGCTGATGACAATGCTTCTCATTGTGTTAAGTGGCACAAGAGATTGGCTCATCTTAACTACAAGACAATTGGCCAACTCTTTATCAAAGAGTTAGTGAGGAATGGTTCTCAAGTTAAGTGTATGAAGGAAGGGATATGCTCAGCTTGTCAAAAGGGCAAGCAGACAAAATCCTCCTTTCAAAGCCTTGAAAACAAGGATTCTGTGAGGTGCTTATACCTCTTGCATATGAATCTTTTTGGTCCTATGCCAGTTCATAGTCTAGGTAGGAAGATCTACACTTTTGTGGTTGTAGATGACTATTCTAGATTTACATGGGTGTTCTTTCTGAGACAGAAATCTGAAACCCCAAGTGTCTTACTTAATTTTGTAAAGCAAATTTAGAATGAACTGAATAGTACAGTGGTCAAAATCAGAAGTGACCATGGTACTGAGTTTCAATCTGAAAGCATGACAAAGTTATGTGATGACTTTGGGATTTTCCAAGAGTTCTCCTCACCAAGAACACCTCAGCAAAATGGAATTGGTGAAAGAAAGAATAGAACATTAATTGAAGCTGGTAGAACTCTATTGAGTGACACCTCTCTACCAGAATATTTCTGGGCTGAGGCAGTAAACACTGCTTGTCATGTGATCAATAGGGCTTCTATCACCAAGAGCCACAAAAAGACTCCCTATGAGATTATGAAAGGTAGAAAACCAAATCTATATACTTAACAATGGTAAGTCATATTTGACAATGCTATATACTTAACAATGGTATATACTTAACAATGGTAAGTCATATTTGACTAAGTTTGCTGCCAAATCCAAGGATGGGATATTTGTTGGGTACAGCACAAATAGTAAGGCCTATAGAATCTTCAACTTGACTACTCAAGTTGTTGAAGAATTTGTGCATGTTGTGTTTGATGAAACAAGATTAATCAACTGTGAGTTGTCTTGTAGATCAAATGACTCAACAGGTATAAGCAAAATAATGGACAAGCTCTCCATTGCTGAAGCTTCAAGGGAAGATGGAGTATTGGAAAATGAAGGCTATTGTCCATGGGGAGTACAAGATTCTATAGAAGATGAAGAAAACCAAGAGGTTCAGCATAATGAAGGATCTGGAGATGTTCAACCAGAAGGGAATCTTCCTCCAGCTACAAGACATTTAAGAGACCATCCAACAGATCAGATAATAGGTGATCCAAGACAGGGAGTGCAGACTAGAAGCAGAAGTCAAAGCACAGTTCTGCATTCATGTTTCCTGTCACAAATGGAGCCTAAGAAGTTTGAAGAAGCCATCCAAGACCAGCACTGGACTGATGCTATGCAAGAGGAGCTGAATCAATTCAGAAGGTGCAATGTATGGGAGCTTGTTCCTAAACCAAGAGGCCACAATATAATTGGGACAAAATGGATCTATAGGAACATGTTGGATGAGAGTGGAGTAATAGTGAAAAATAAAGCAAGATTGGTTGCTAAAGGATACAGGCAGGAAGAAGGGATTGACTTTGATCAAACCTTTGCCCCAGTAGCAAGGCTGGAGGCAATAAGAATGTTTCTTGCCTATGCATCCTATCAAGACTTCAATGTATACCAGATGGATGTGAAGTCAGCATTTCTGAATGGTGATCTTAAAGAAGAAGTATATGTAGAGCAGCCATCAGGTTTTGTAGATAGAGCAGAGCGCGGAGCCCCGTTTGAGTCTAAGCGAGCAGAACCGTTTGTTTCTACTGTCGTACTACTCAAATAAAAGCAAAAAAAAGAATGGCATCATAGTGTCAAATGTACAGCTACTTTTTGCTAGTGAAAAAGGTAACCGAGTTCTCTGTTCCGAAGCTATGAAGTCAGACTGTTACCTGTTGATGAAACGAAGTAAGACGAATAAGCAAGCTTCTTCCCTATTCACGGGCAAGATCCCTTATCTATTGGATGGGGGAACCTTCTATAATAATGCTTTTTACTGAATCCTGCCAATCTCAAAATGTTGGTAATGTGATCTTGATGTTCGTCTTTCGAATGGTGTGGTGTAACCTTAATGGTTAAACAGTTGGCATAAAGAGAATAGGAGAAGCCATCTTTTTTTTTTGGGGAAAGCAGAGATGGAACGATTGATAGATGGTGTCCGTAGGGGCGGGCCCTTTAAGTATGCTTCTTTTCCCTTAGAGGTCAACAGTAGTCAGGTAAAAAACATGGCACTAAATGCTTGGAAGCGATCATCCTGGAAAGGTTTTATTCAAAGAGATGGCCAAAGAGCTTGTTCCCCCCTCCCCTATGGTCTTGATCCTTTCCATAGGTACTGCTCCACGGTACCAGATGTGAGTGAAAGAAGGGCTTAGCTCTATCTGCTCCAGATAAAAGAGATGTATGGAATGCCTCACCCAGTAAAAAAAGTGAGTCACACACCTATCTGAAGGGTTCTCGGTCAGACCATACAGAAATAGCCAAACCAGAGTTTCATGGGTTAATAAGTCATCAGGGAAACCTTCCTCTGCCTTGAGGAATGGGACCGAAAGAGCATCATAGAAGAAAGAGTAGTAGCCGAAAGAACAGCCTTTGATTTTGCTTTGGCGGGAAGGAAGACAAGAAACATCGGCTTCGGGTTAGATATATATCTAAGTAAGATATATCCTATCGATCTAACAAGAAGAAGGGAGGCATCTCACGAGGGAAGAGTCTATCATGTAAGAGGTCTAAACGCGCCTTATATATGCAATTTGAAGATCTTTCTGTTCCGGCGGATTGAATTGAAGGAGAAGGAGAGGCCTAACAATTCATTAGGTTAATGTGCGGCAAGAGATGCGGTCAGCCACATTAGCTGTTTCAGCATCAAAATGAAAGTCGCTCAACCACCGACCGAGAGAGAGGCGATAAGGCTCAACCCAGGACGTGAGTAGATAGAGACTTTCTCTTTCGAGGTCCGGAAGTTCGATATCGAGATCAGAGATTGTAGCTCAATGGCTAGGCCTGAACTAGCTTTCCAGGAGGGAAAGAGAATGGATCATGTTATCCATGGGTCCGGCGGAACGAACATTGACTCCTTACAGTCGCTCCTCTCCCGTCGCTCCTTCTCAGTCCTCTCCCTGCGGAGTAACCTTTTGTTAGAACAGATACAGATGCATGTGACTGACTTGAGTATGAACCCCAGCTTTTCGAAGTAAACGCGCTAGGAAGCACCTTTCAGGCTCCTTCGGACAAGTAGGCATGACAGCTCAGGCAACTCAAGATGCTAGTCAGTCTTGCTGCTATGCTAATTACTAATTACGCTCGGCGTTCGCTTCGCGCCTATGAATCTTATCTTCCCTAAAGACAAGATGGCACTTGTTGCATCTGAAGGTCTTGCAACGAGGAGCTTCCATAAGGGGGTCTTCGTCTATACAGTACAGGGTTCAACGGCGTGCTTTAGTAGCTTCTGCCTTCCTTGCTTTCGGATTTGTAGCTAAGTTGTCTAACTAGCGCCTTGCCTTTCGGCTGATTCAATCTGAGATTCTTGAAGACGAATTTCTGACTTGGAATGATCGATACTCAAAGCAGAGCGCTCTTTAGTCCTTAAACGGATAATGGAAAACAAAACGTATCTTCTCTTGATATTGATTGTTTCTGTCCCAGTCGCAAAACTGTCCCTTGCATCCTTTCATCCCATACGCGCCTTGCCTTCTTTTCTTTGTTGGTGGAACAAGATCCTAAGAAAGCGGTGTAGATTGGAGAGGCACTTTATCAGCCCTCAAACCATCCGGTATTTAGCATTGGCTTAAAGCTTAAAGGGAAGATATGGATATTGATACCCGCGGAATTGACCCACTTCCTTTTGCCATCGAAAAAAGGAGAAAGCATTGCATTGAAGGGCTGCTTCAGCGGAGTCAAGACAGCGCTTTTCTTAGTAGTGACTAGTGCCGCTTTCGCAGACTATGCGTCTACTTTCGGGTATGAATCAAAGGCCAGGCCTAGGGAATTATTTCTCTAGTAGAGAGAAAGAATGATGGATTGCTTGCAGTTCAAATGGAATATCCTATGCCTAATGAAATCTTTCGTTCCCATTGATCTAAGAGCTGGTTTAAAGGTCTTCGGAAACTTCTAACAGGACCGGTAACACCCACGGGGCGGTACCAGGAACACTCAAACTCTTCTTATTCTCTGGTTGTTAAGGCCTTGATTTTCCTGCTGGTCTAGCTAGCCGCCCTATCTCTTCCCGCCGCTTGCTTTTGTGTCAAGAAAATGTCAAAGCTTGAAAACAAAACTTGTCGTAGTTTGCTACGTCAGGCACCGCTCCGTGGGCTTGATAACATATCTCACAAAGAGGTGCTGGGGGTATATGAAGTCTACCAAGTCTCAGTATATTCTAGCTGAAGTTTTCTCACTTTCCTTTAGACATCTCTCATTGGATTTATACCAGGTGGCACTCGCACTTCTACTGGATCTCAAACCGCTGGGAAAGAAGATCTAAGGAAATCATTTCTTCACCTGCACTATTGGTTGGGTAGGATTGGACAGATATCTCGCTGGAACAGACACTACAACTGGAATTCAGCCATCTTCCACTCAATGAATTAAGCTTTCTGGTTCCAAGAGATGGAATAAGACTGTCTTTCTTACCTAAAGGAAGCTAGCTCGGGATATACTCTAAAGTACTGGAAACAAGGGAATAGCACTTGAAATCAAATATGCGGAAATCTTCAATATTCATTACTGGAAATAAGGAAACTTCACGGGAAAAGACTACCCGGGAGACATGCACCAGAGTGGAATGGCCCCCCTATCACAACAAGGCAGAGCACGTGAGAAAACGAATGATCGAAAGAAGAAAAGAAGTAGGGGCGGCCAAGACAGAGGTCTGTGGGAGGGATACCCTTTCCTATGCAAGAGGGTTTCACGGAATTGAATCTGCAACTGTCTCGCAAACTCTTCCTTCTTAGGGGTAGATCCCCTGG
This sequence comes from Platanthera zijinensis, assembly GCA_039513925.1. Lineage (NCBI taxonomy): Eukaryota > Viridiplantae > Streptophyta > Magnoliopsida > Asparagales > Orchidaceae > Platanthera > Platanthera zijinensis. The sequence goes on along the minus strand of CM077079.1, from coordinate 131,964,474 downwards.
CAACTCCCAATGTCAGGTCCAACTTCGCCCCAACTCTCTAAACTCGGATTACCCTAGGACTGAAACTGAAACTTTCTAGCTTACTTGATTAGTTGCTTAGCTGGCTTTATTCTCCTAGCACCAGGCTCACTCCAAAACAAAAAGGCATGGGCAAAGGGTGGTCTCAGCTTCACTCTAGCGCCAGCAGCAACTTCTAATCTTCTTCTTCTAGTTTACCCTACCGCTCCGTGGGATCCCGACAAGATCCTGACTCACATTCCCAACCTGAAAACAAGGGCAGGGGTAGACTCATTGGATTAGAGGGTTTGGCTTACGGATCTAAGGTCTGGTAGAATGCTGACTCTTACAATGCATTGGCTTACTTGAGCTCTGGGCACGAGGGTATACTTCCTTCCTCTATATCATATCCCGTGTGAATTAGTGACTCGAACAGGGTTAGCGTACCATCACTATTCTCACCAGGGAATTGCTCTAAAAGCTGAGTCTAGAACCAGCTACCCTTTCTCTTCGTATACGAAATATACCCTGACATCATGAATCTTTCTCTGGGAAGGCATGATTGGGAGCTAGCTCAAAATCCGAACTCCCTCACTTCGCCTAGCAACAAGCTTGACCCTTCAGAGCCTATATCTCCCCAACACTGAAGAATGTGATTAATGGCCTGAGAGAGCGGGGCTAAACTCAAAAATGAAATGAGACTAAAGACACTTCGCCTTACTCCACCTTACCTTCTACCAGTACTGACTAAAGGAAGCAATGCACGCCTTGGGAGCTCAGCTTACCGCTACGTGGGAGCAGAGGAGAGCGGCCGACAAACTCATATGTCGCTGAATAGGTCGCTACTCTTTCTAGTGATAGTGACCTCGGAAATGGGACACTTATTGGACCGCCCAGCAGCAGCTTCTCGAGACTACCGGAGCTACCTTATCAGACGAGTGAACCACCTGTAAGAGCTAGGAGCACACTGACGGCTCTTATTAACTTCAACAAATGGGATTCATAGGACAAGGCAGGGGCTGCTGACCGCACTTTACTAGGTCTACTGAGCTGAAAGTATGCTGCCATCCGAGTACTTTGGAAGGTACTCGGAGTACCGAGAGCAACTCGTCCGACCAGGTTTGCTGTATCAGCTCTGGTTAAGTTTGAGCAAGGGGTAAGCTCCCACTCAGTATGCTCCTGGTCTCCTCTCTTCTGATTGATCAGGGATTTCTCTTATGAGGCCGGTGGTCAAACATCGCCTAAGAAAGTGTGTCTCTGTCATCGTAGCGCTGTATAAGCGATCACTAGAGACGGGACGGCATTGTCTGTTGGAAATCCACGGCAGTGTGTGTCGATATCGTCCGGATCTCTGTCTGGAATAGTGCTTGGGATTCTGGTCTATATCACTCGTGAAAGCGGTGGTATAGGTTTCCGGCTTGTGAGCCATTGGTGGATATGGAGGCACTTAGGCTTAGTAAGTAGCCTCATGAATCTAGAAAAACCCGGCCCGCTGGGAGATCGAAAAAGTACCTTTATCCCCCCGGCAAATTCGATTCTCTTTAGTCGGCCGAACAAGTGAGTGGAGCCGGACTTTCTTGTCCTATACTCCGTTCTTCGGTCAATCAGTCCAGCCAGTCCTGTCTGTTCTGCCCCCGTGCCGTGGTGGGAATCCGGGCCGTGTCTCAGTGTGGCTGATCATCCGAACCAGCTAAGCCCTAATTCCTCTCTCAGGCTGCTTTTCGTCCTCTAGCTTCTAAAGAAAGGATCATCTTACCAGGTCCTTCGTAGCAGATCAGATTCAATTGAATGCTTTGACGGGATAAAGGATTAGATTCTAGAGTCACTTCCCACGGAGCTGTGAAGATACGGGATAAGGCATAGGCGGGTTGAGGAATGGGGTTGCGAACGAACGATATCAGAGTTGTAGCTTAGTTGCGGTAGGGCTTGTATGCATATTGGTAGGTCAGAGTATTAGTGTATTAGTAAGCTAGACTCCTCTACAGGAAGAGAAGTGTGGGCACGAAGGCTAGAAGGCTAGAAGACAGGTTTCTTTTCTTGCCTAGTGGCATTTCTTCCCAGGCTTGCAACTTCCTCCGAAGGAGAAGAAATCTATATTCGTTACGTAACTGACCGGCTCAGGGAATAGTCAGATCGGAGACGGGAAGATCCTAAAGAGAAGTTCCCGGATCAAGGCAATGAAATTGAAAACGAAGTAGAAGAGAATCTTCTATGGCTTCTTTCTTTGGAGTTACGGTTCTTTCGTAACTTAGAACCTTACTTGACTTCTCATTCTCAGGAAGGGATGGTAACTAAACCTGACTTGCTGCTTGCTGCCAGATCTCAATCTAAGGAAGGTCCTGAATTCAGACAAGAGAACAGTAACTGAGCACGGGGACAAGGTCTGAATTGACCAGGCTTCCCTAGAAGACTTCCTTTCCTAAAGATCCAATTTCATTCTGTAACTGTCAATCAATTCCATTTGATCTTACCGGCTTATCTGTCTCTGCTTTTGCTTTCCGTAACTAGTGAGAAATCGGATGCTCAGCAGCCCGGCAAAATGAGGAAGTTCTTCCAATGGGAATGAAACAGCTAAATCAACGCCTTCTATTCTAATACACAAGGGTCGCCGAGAAAAGTGGCCTTTGAGCCTAACTAAGGTGCAAATCCAGACCAAATCAAGTCGGACCAAAGTAAGGTAAAGAAAGCGTACCAAACGAAAACCCCGAAACTTCAACGAAAGCTAGAGACCCCTTGCCAACAACCAAGGGGCAAGAAAAAGTATGTACATGAAACTCTTCCCCCTATCAGCTCAAAAGAAAATCCAATAACTAACTGGAAGGCTTACACTACACAAATGGATGGGTTGTTTCAGTTAGGCTCTTACAAGACCTCGGGGCTAAGGCAGTTTCTCCCGATGTATTAGAAGTAGTTGGTGGAAGAATTCCAACGAATGGCCACTTCGGATGTTCCTGGATTTGAAGAAGAAGTATATCGCCCTAAATGCCCAGGTTGCTGCTCGTGGTACGGGAGTAGTTGTATCGAATGATTCTCTATTTTCTATTCGAAACTTTCATGCCAAACGCACAAGGGCAGGGAAGTCGGTAAAAGTGCTTTTGCTCTGTAAAGCAGTGCTGCTGTGTAAATGAGTTCAAGTGAACTTTCAGTAAAGTTAGCTTATGCTTCCACATACAACCTCATACAAATCTAGATTCGGAACAACGTAGTCTAGTTAAGAAGTGATCCCGGGACTCTTAGATAAAGAACCTATTTGAAGGTAGCTAGCAGCATGAAGTCCTCGATCGCTTAAGCTGGTTGAAGAGTCATAGAAGGTGCCCCGTAGTTGTGGCATCGGATGACGCGCTAAGTGCTGGATATTCTTTAGTCTTAACCTAGGATCCTAGATATAGGGCAGAGAGAACCTCTTCTGAAAAGGTAGCTCAGTAGACCAAGCCAAGTCGGGCTAAGATGCTTGACCAGAATGATTCTCCGATGTGAGTGATTCCCGCAGTAGAAAGTGCCTGGAATGTTAGCGTGATTACTTAGGTGGACCAGGTGACGAGGAAAGAAATTGAATCTTCTGAGATTTCTTTCTCAGTATGGGATGCCCCAGATGCTTTCTTATGAGTTGAAAGAAGGTGTTTTCTTTTATATAAGGAATGGGAGTGCCTCACGAGTGAGATAAAGAAGTTGAAGCCAAGATATATTCCCGGATATGATAGTCAGGACAGAACCTTGCTTATAGCCGAAAGAAAAACCAATTGATTCTGTTTCGACCGATCAAGAATCAATAGGCAAGCGTAGGTCGGATCTTAGCACACACATTCATGAGTCTCAAGGCGGTAAAGTAGGGAGATTTGAAAAGAGATTTAGGGTAGGGTAGGAGGCGAGGTATCTGCGGTTTGGCCCGGAGCATTCCTGTCTTTGGAGTAGCTGCAGAAAGAGGAGTTGGTGTGCCACCTATTTGTTCAGTCAAGATAGAAGGAGCTGTAGTTCCTTGGCTTTCAAGTTCAGTTAGGTAGTCTCGTTCTCAAGTAAGTAGGATAACAAGGGAATAAGTCGGAAGTGCTTTGGCTTCTGCTTAACCTACATGAGGATTGTTGGATAGATTGCCTCTCAAGGCAGGAAAGTTGGGCCGGCCGATTGAGGAGACAGAACCGCGCGCGTTATAGTCAATTCAGCAAGGAATCCATAAATCCTTATGGTTGCTGCAGAAAGAGGAACCAGCCTACCTAGTCATCAAGGGCAGGGCATACATTCTGTTTCGACATATCCTAGCTACACTCTTACGCTGGTTCGTTCGCTCAGTCACTGGAAGCACTAAACCACTTTGGGCATCTCGAGCAAGAGAGAATATTCCGGATAAAGAAAGAGCCGTGAAGTCGGCGGAACAGAAATCCATGTTGGGGATAGAACCATAGGTCCCTCACTATCCGGAAATAGGGAATCCCGACAGAGTTTTTAGACAGATCAAGGTTGAATCTACTCTCGTATCGGGTCATTCAATCTCTCTCACTCCCAGGGTTGAGCTCCCGACTGGAGGGAGGGGGGCAAATCCAGACTCGTCAACAGTACCAAGCCCGGTAGGAGCAGTAAGCACAGAGGCGCATTCTACCTTTAGTATGTCCAGGAAAAAGAAGAGAAATGCAAGACTACTTTCCAATTTGTCAAGAAAAGCAGAGGACCCATCCCATCCTACCCTACCCCCGGAGGGGTCAGGGGAAGGGTAATACAGACCCTCCGGTTGAATTTGCGTATTCTCTCTCAAATCTCAAATGAATATCGTGATGCTCGTGCTTCTTCGCTAAAGCTCGCCTCTGACGCTGTGTAAGCTTAAAGAATAGGTAGTCATGTGATGAGTGAGATTGGCAGTCCAAGAGAAGGAGTTCCTTCAGTTGCTTTCACCCTGAAAACTGAGAAATATTAGTACTATGAAATATTACTCCGTTCCCTCTATGTCCATTCAATTCAATCTGAATCTTGCTGCATGAATGCACTGGTTGACCAGGAATGCCATCACCTCTCCCATAGAGGCTTTTACCCTCACTAGCACTACTAAGAATTCCCGTTCGATAGGATTTCGATGTTGGAGCTTGGAATGCTATCTAGCAATCATAGTACAATGGAGAAAAGCGAGATTTTTACTAACTTCTGTTAAACAAAGAGATTCTGAACCTTTGCTTTCATTAGCTTTCTTCCTATGACAATGAAGTTTAGCCATTCCTATCAACAATGAGTCCGGTAGGATTGTTCCTCTTTAAACAAAGGCCAAATGAGGGCGTTAAGGCTTTATGATGATCTTGCAAGGGGTAGCTAGCGTGCGTGTAGGAAAACCCCAATCATCCTGTCTCCGAGGTCAGATATCGAATCGAAAAGAATGTGTATAGGAGAATATCAGGCTGAAGGAGTGAATATTGTAGCAGTCTTCTTCAACCCTGCAACACACTCAACCTACTAAACCTCTCAAGGGCTGTTGAGATATAAGGCTAAGCTCTAAATTGGGCAAACCTAGACTCTAAATAGAAAGAGGCTCAAGGGACCCGTAAGGGTAGATGAGCCGTAAGGCGACGGAAGCTCGGAAGCTCAGCTTCAGGCTATGCATGCTTCAGCGATAGCATAATAGCATAATAGGATAATAGGATAACACCTTCCTACTAAAGAATCTTTCTCTTTCGAAAAGAGAAAAGCTATTCCGTCCTACTCGAAAGGGAGTTACTGAGTTACCTACTAGTCGTAGGGCGCGAAACGATTGAACAAGAAGTAAGAAGGGAGTGAGACTTCCTATGTTAGCAAGAACTGCTGCAAGAGTGAGCGCTTCATCCGATCTTTTTGTAGTAACCAATTACTTTCCGGTCTTTTATAACCAATATGCCTTCCTGTGCTCCGGTAAATTAGTCAATTACTGGCTTTCATGAGTGTCGTCCCTTCGATCTTGGTGACTGTGACCTGGAGATGGTCTCGGTTCGACTCTGACTGTGATGGCCTTTAGAAGCCTTCGCTATCGCTCGCCTCTCCCTTATGATTTTTGTTACCTCCCCCATGGCAAAAGTACATTTTCCCCTCTAAAATGAGAAGAGTGTAGAATTGTCCTTTTTTTCACTTCGTTTCCTCTTCGCTATCGCTCGAGCTACTTCGTATCCTTGAGACTAAGTTTTTCAATATCGCATCGCTCAAGGAGAGATTTGTAGTTGCGCTCTTTCTACATTTGTACTTAAGGTAGAAGGCTTTCTCGGCTTATGCAACGTTACGATCGAGTTTACCCTCTTGATTGACTTTAGGACTGAAAGAAGCCGGTAGCAAAGGAAATGGCAGCAGTGCTTTATATAACATAACTGCTTTTAGGTCTTTGTTGATCACTTCTGCTTAATGAAATAAAGAAAGGACTGACTCGCTTTCTAGGTTTCGAAAGAGAATAGTCAGTTCTTGTGAACGACTCCGATGCTCTTGATATTGAAGAGGAAGCCGTTGGAGGAATAAGAGATGCTGCTAAGATCCGCAGTCGATTTATAGCTCTTGAGGGAAGGGAAGAGACAAAGCCTTTTTCGTACTTAGCTCCTTAACAGTCGCTCCTGACAGTCGCTCCTACATTTCATGACCGCGATTCAGATAAGATAGATAGAACTACCACGACTACCTCAAAAAGGTGTATGCACGAGTATCAAGATGGAATGAACTTAGGCTTCGGAGGGGAAGAAGAAGGGAAGAGTACAATGGAAGGCCCTAGGAAGATGCTCCTGAACAGTCGCACCTCTCCTTTCAGTCGAGCATTTCATGGATCACCTCTCCTTTCCGTCCATCAATCTTTGTAAGAAATTACATTGCCTGCTTCAGAGCAAATAGGGATGATATGATAAAGAAAGGAGATCGGTAGGTCATGCTTGAGCGATAGCGAAAGGAGCACCCGCCTTAATTTCACCTTCAAGGTCAGATAGTGTGTCAGTGAACACGCAGTGGTTAAGGGCATAGACCTCTAGACAGATGAGATTGTTGGTTCCCTTATCTTGTAGCAAGTCTTAGTCCAGCGAAAAGTTTCGACTAGCGAAGCGTGCTTCGTCTGGTCCCTCCATGAGGAAAGGGCTGGCAATGGCTGTCTCCAACTCCCTTGTGAGTGCTTGACTTTCTACCCCAGTCTTGGTCTTCTTTAAGAGGTCTTGCTTCTCTTCCTCATACATCACCCATTCCCGATAGAGGGTCTCATTCTCCTCCGAAGATTTTCTCTTCTCCCCTGTGAGTCGTCTTATCTTATGCTTCATCCCTTTATGGTGGATTTCTTGTCTTGCCAAAAACTCTTCCTAATAATCTTCAACTGAATTCTTGCTTGAAAGGAAGGTGCGAATATATATTGAAAGAGAAAGGAGCAGAAAGGAGCGGATAAGCGTCACTCTTTTCAAAGGCAGAATAGACAGGTTGAAGGGAATACGTAGTAGACTGACTGATTGTATGGTATCCCTCAAACTGGGTTGCGCTTTGGATTTCTCTTCTCGTCAGAGTTTCGCTTTGGATTAGAGGGATAACTCAAAGAGGGTGGCGCTTGGGATGGATCATCTCTGGGCGGGGTTGGTATACCACTGAGAAAGAGAAGGCGGGAGGCGATCGAAGGGATGGATGAGATAGGGATAGACTATCCAAAACTTATGAGAAAATGTAAAAGAAGAGACTCTCAAAGATATCCTATTTGTCTTCTCAAAAGAGAAAGAAAGACTCCTGAACCAAAGAAAGAGATGAATCAGTCCATCTCTCATAAACTAGCTAATATCCGGATTAGTCCTCAGGTGTGAAAACTTACCCCTAATCTAAGGGGATTCCTATCTATCCTCTATTTCAAGGCCCTCTGCCGAGTGTCGAGTTAGCTTCTGCTTCCTGTCTTAACTTAACTACTTCGCTCTGCTTTGAGTATCGATCATTCCAAGTCAGAAATTCGTCTTCAAGAATCTCAGATTGAATCAGCCGAAAGGCAAGGCGCTAGTTAGACAACTTAGCTACAAATCCGAAAGCAAGGAAGGCAGAAGCTACTAAAGCACGCCGTTGAACCCTGTACTGTATAAACGAAGACCCCCTTATGGAAGCTCCTCGTTGCAAGACCTTCAGATGCAACAAGTGCCATCTTGTCTTTAGGGAAGATAAGATTCATCGACGAACACATACTGAATCTGATATAAAGGCTGTTAGGAATCGATATAGATGCCAAGAATCAGACAAGGAACTGAAAACTTGACTGAAAGCGTTTTGCCGTGCCTCGCGTCGAGTGATCCATGCGGATCACCTCAATAAAATAAGGCGCGAAGTAGCTGCAATTGCTATAGAATCTGCTGCTCGTGGAAGGTTTTACGAAGTGCAAGTACCATTTCGCATAGCCCCGACTTGGGCAAGTGAATCATAGCACAGAAAGGTTCATCACAGTATGTTAGCTCCTTCCTCCTCAGATGAATAGGCTGTCACTGTAGCTGAGCACTATAGCTTGAGCACTATTCTAGATTCAAGCTATAGTGCTCAAGCTAGAATAGTAGAAGTGTCTTAGTATGAGTATAGAATAAGGTTCTATATAAACCCCCTCTTTCTATTCTATATTGATTAGAATGATAGACTCTGAAAAATTGAAGAGTGATTGTGAATCAATTCTCATTGAAGTTTCAAAAAGAATGCTCCACAAGGGGTAGATCTTTGTTCTCGTCTTTTTTGTTGTGATGAGAGAGTAGTTGTTGGGAAAAGAAAATTGCTCAAAAAAACAAAGAAGGACTTGCTTAAGTGAAGGAAAAAAGCAAACCTTCTCCGATACGGCGAACGGCTAGACACGTGGGTTTCACCTATGAAACTCCCCTTCCCTGGCTGACGATTACTCTAATTCTCAAAGAGAATCCATTCCTTGCTTCGGATTATGCCAGGAGGTAGACAGAAAGAGGACCTTAACCTTAGACGATTGGAAAGCTAATGGTTGGCGTAGGGAATGCTTAGAAAGCTTGAAGGCGAGGAAGAAAAGAATGTGAGCCGATAGGCGAGGAAAGAACTCATGCAAAAAGGAAGATCGTGAACCAGAAATCCCGGAAAGAAAAGAAGAAGATTCATACTGAGACCACTAGCTAAAAGAATGAGATCCACTTGATCTTGTTCCGGGTCTATCCCCCGATGCGAACTATCAAGGGGCTTGTTATCAGTCCCCGAGTGGGACTGCAGGGAATCAATCCTCCTTTCGGTTTTTGCGAGTGTTGTTCCTTCCGACGTGAAAAACCTAGTCTAGCATTCATTATATTGGAATAGCCCCGGTTGAAAGATGAGGCTCCTTCTGCACTGCTAGCTCTACTACTCATTTTGCTTCTATCTTCCTAGTGAGTGTTGAGCCCAGCCAAAATCTTCAGTGTTCAGTGTCTGGTTCGATAGGACCAGGGGCAATCAAGCTTTTTTTCATGGAAAATGGAACTAACGGCAATCAATGCGTACATTGAAAGCGGATGCCATAAAGATGGCGGCTTAAGCGAGTGAAGGAACCCGAGAGGAAGAATGCTGCCTTGGCTTCGCTTTCCTTTGATTCGGTAGTCTCGTATAGTTTCTAAAGGCTGCTTTTAGCTTTTCTGAAGCCTCATGTATTGAATTCTAATTCTATTGAATTACCGGCTCGCTACGCGCCTCTTTTCTTTTCCACTCGATTCGGGAATTTTGTCAACCCTGACCACTACAAACCTTTCAACTACATCACTAGATGGCTTGCTTGTGGTATTATCTTTCAATTTCAAGAACTGTCCGCTACTCTTTTGTTTTGCTTACTTCAGCTAACTGACCTAAACTTTAGCGAATGAACTCGGATACTAGCCGCTATTCGATGGTAAGGGATCTCTTGGCGTCTACCCTAGCAGAATACACATTAGCTCTCTTTCCAGGAAAGCTTTGGGATTAGTGGCTGAGAGATGTGCCACACAGTGTTGTTAATTACCTATGCAAGACCAAGACAAATCTCTGATTGTAGCCGGAGAAACCTTTCATATAAAAGAGAGCTACCCTGCATCAATAAGAACATGTGTGTCAAGGGAAAAGAATCCTTCGGGCAAGCAAGATTCTGATCTCTGAAATCAATGCACCCTGCCATCCACTGGCACAATATCGGAAAGCCTTTGCGGATAGAAGACAACTCGGATGAATTTCTCCTTATGCAACTTGTCGATCTCCTCTTTGACTTGAAGTGCTTGTCTTTTTCTCAATTTCACAGGTCTTGCACCGGGTCGGAGAACTAAACGATGCTCAACCAAGGATGGGTCCAGACCGGGCATGTCCTCATACAAGCGAAAACATCTACGTTGAGCACCATCTTTTCTTCTTTCACTGAGAAATTAGCACTGACATGAACGAGATCCTTCTTTGTTCCCTTTCTCTTTTTTTTGTTGGCTCTTTAACAGCTGCAGTGGGCTATAGAATATCCGAGCTCCACTAGCATACAGTTCCGCATAATTATCATCCTCTAAGTCGTAGACTCCAAGACCATTGTCTATCCCCACATCCACTGGATTCTCGTCTCAATCTATGATCTATGCTATGAGACAGTTTAGACCCTCCCCCATAAACTCAGTTGAGAGCGCTACGTCTCATTCCGAGTTCTTGGAGGAAACAGGAGAGAACGAGAGAAAAGAAAGAATCGTGATTAGATAGGTCAGAGTAGAAAGATGGGCCCTAGAAAACACAGATCGGATGGTGTCAAGTCGCGGATTTTCCTAATTCATTCTGTTGTCGCCGGTAGAGATGTTCCAGGGAAGAGAAGCAAAATGGCAAGGGGAGCAGTCCAAAAACACATTTCAAATTCCATAAACTGACTGTGAGCATGCAAGACTTGAATGCTTCCTAAATGACTTCTTTCTGCCTTCTCTTCTCTATTTTCTCTTTTTTGAGGATCACTCTAATACGCCTTCTCCGAGCAAAGGAAATCTGCGCAAACAAGAGGAAGGGAAGGCAAAATGGCAATGAACAGTACTTTTGAAGCCTAAAAGTGTCTTGTTTCAAAAAAGCTGTACCATAGAGTTAGCCTGCACCTATTGATTCATAAGCTGTCCACCAACTTCCTTGTCCCCTTTCAAGCTTTTTCTCTAAGTCAAAAAAAGGAAAGGAGGCAAATTTGCATATCTCTAATCCCCGGGCTATAGGCTTCGTCTTTCGTCTAATAGAAAGGTACAATGCATCAAAATAGAATGGCGGTTCTTTCATTTGATAGAATTATCTAATTAGCAATAAGCTGCACATTCCTCTGGATCTTATATACGCAGCCATTCGAAACTTGTCCCTAAATCCTCTTTCAAGGCGGGCCTGTGTAGCTACTTCTTAGTCTTCCTACTTAGAATTAGAAAAGCTTACTATGTTCTATCCGGGGTACAAACAGCCACTACTAGGGAAAGAAAAAGAAGCAAGATCTTTCTAACTTCTATGCTTTTGCTGCTTTCTTAAAAGCTTCCAAAAATGACATCATGACTTTAGACTGATTGGATGAATCAACTAAGAAGAGTAAGGGTGAAGCCTATTATGCTTTTCCTAGCCCGGATCATTTTGTTTTTTTAAGGAAAACGAAAAAGAACCCAAGTTTAGCCTTTGCCTTGAGGGGCATCTTCCCTCCTTTCAAATCTATTTACATTCAACAAAGCGTTCGTATTCACTTTGTACCTTGCCTATTCATAAAGAAAGAGATTGTAGAATTGTTTTGTGACAAGACTTTCAAAGTAGGTCGGTTAGTATATCGATCGGAATATATATTGCCTAAAATCCCGCTTCTTGGAGTTTTCATAGAGTCTGCTTTGAGTTTTTTAGTTCCTTCTTCATCCTCGGCTAGGATTTACATTCCCTCCTTGTCAGGGTAAGATTTTCGTTTTCTATGTTGAGGTTGTAGGCGCTATTTTCTTTGTTTCAAATCTTGTACCTCAATCGCCTAGCTTCTAGACCTGCGAAGTCTGCAACATGTCAAGGGCTCCACCCAACTATCTAAATTCTAATACACAGTCTCTCTATTGTTACCAACTTAGATTCCTAGGTTCACTAGTCTTTCCTTCTTGAGAACCTTATGAAGATGGAAATCAACATTGAAGTTAGATACCACAAGGAATTTCTCTGTTTTAGAAAGATCTTCGTATTGTGACTCAAACCATTCTTTATTGACCAAAGCAAACGGGTCGATCTGATGCTGAAGTAACCCAAGCTGCTGATGCTGATTTCAGTTCAGAAGATTGCTTCTATTAGGGAATCTTTCCAACTTCTAGCAATCCTATCTACCTACCTATAGTTGATGAACTATGTTGAACTATATCACATGACATAGCAAATGTAGGACATATATCAACGGTAAAGGGAATTAGTTTGCGATTGAGACCATCACAAATGATTTTTGTTCTGGCAAATAAGCCAGAAGCTCGTTTAGAAAGAAGGTGTCTGCTTTGAAAGAGGACTTTCTTCGTGAGCGACTTTCATGTTGCTGACCGCATCTCTTGCCGCACATTAACCTAATGAATTGTTAGGCCTCTCCTTCTCCTTCAATTCAATCCACCGGAACAGAAAAATCTTCAAATTGCATATATAAGGCGCGTTTAGACCTCTTACATGATAGACTCTTCCCCCGTGAGATGCCTCCCTTCTTCTTGTTAGATCGATAGGAAATATCTTACTTAGATATATATCTAACCCGAAGCCGATGTTTCTTGTCTTCCTTCCCGCCAAAGCAAAATCAAAGGCTGTTCTTTCGGCTACTACTCTTTCTTCTATGATGCTCTTTCGGTCCCATTCCTTAAGGCAGAGGAAGGTTTCCCTGATGACTTATTAACCCATGGAACTCTAGTTTGGCTACTTCTGTATGGTCTGACCGAGAACCCTTTAGATAGGTGTGTGACTCTCTTTTTTTTTCTGGGTGAGGCATTCCATACATCTCTTTTATCTGGAGCAGATAGAGCTAAGCCCTTCTTTCACTCACATCTGGTACCGTGGAGCAGTACCTATGGAAAGGATCAAGACCATAGGGGAGGGGGGAACAAGCTCTTTGGCCATCTCTTTGAATCAAACCTTTCCAGGATGATCGCTTCCAAGCATTTAGTGCCATGTTTTTTTACATGACTACTGTTGACCTCTAAGGGAACAGAAGCATACTTGAAGGGCCCGCCCCTACGGACACCATCTATCAATCGTTCCATCTCTGCTTTCCCCAAAAACAAAAAGATGGCTTCTCCTATTCTCTTTATGCCAACTGTATAACCATTAAGGTTACACCACACCATTCGAAAGACGAACATCAAGATCACATTACCAACATTTTGAGATTGGCAGGATTCAGTAGAAAGCATTATTGTAGAAGGTTCCCCCATCCAATAGATAAGGGATCTTGCCCGTGAATAGGGAAGAAGCTTGCTTATTCGTCTTACTTCGTTTCATCAGCAGGTAACAGTCTGACTTCATAGCTTGGGTGGCTGAGCATCTTGCTTGTCTGACCGGTGCTTCACACCTGAGTTGTAGAGCACCTACCTCAAACCCAAGAGCTTCAGCTACCACTATGATCTTCTTACCTAGAATGAGGAGAACAAGTGAGCAGCATAGTTTCGATACGATTGAGTCAGACCTTCGTGTACCAGATGTTCAGTAGGGGTCTCTCGATCAATTCAACAAGTCTACTTTTGACGAAATGGCGATACCAAAAAGGTACTGGGGGAGCAATGATTACTCCTCCAAGGAGGTTATCCCCAGCTTAAGGGGAGCTGTAACTAACTACCTACATATAGTATAGTAGTCTAACCTTGTCGAAAGCTCGCTATTTAGACTTTCCAGAAGTGGAAGAAGTGAATACAAAAGAAGAAGCATTTCATTGCTGTAGGAACGTACAGATCCGATCCGCTTTCCTTGCCCAGGAATGAGCATCAAGTGGTAACCCAAACCCCCAAATCAGTGGGCATAGCAGCTCAATTCCCGGAGAGATGTAGCTTGGAAGCAGTAAGCGCTGTGCTCTTCTTCTTTCGACGCTCGAACCCACCTACAAGCCCTAATTAGACGCTGACCTGTATGTCCACCATATCGAAGAGGGGAGCTTCTCGACTCGCATTTACACGTCCAGGTCATATGAGTCTCAGAGCTCAGGAGCTCTTTGGTTGAAGTCGGATCCCGGTCAATCAACCATACTGGCTAAGTCTTACTAACCTACGAGCTCTTTCCTCGATTCTAGGGTTTCTCAGTCCCAGTAAGAAGCTCTCATTCCAACAGGTTCAGCTTTCTCGTCAGCAGAAGAGGCAAACTTACCGAGCAGCTTCAAGAAAGTAGGACTTGTAATTAAAGCGGAACGAAAAATCAGAAGCAATCGAGGCTGACGGGGGTGAAAAAACGCTTGCAGTAATGATGAGATTATCATCGTCTTAGTTCTCAATGAGTCCGTCTTTCCCGTTTCCGAATGTTCTAGTGAAGTTTGATAGTTGAGTGAAATGGCTCCCCGGACGTACTCATGGGCTGCGTGAGGAACCGGGGGAGGTTTTTTATCATCTGTAATGCTAAGGGGAATACACAGCAACTCGACCAGCGTTCAGAACCAGAATGAGATACCCTACTACTGACAACCATTCAAGAATAGGCCGAGGTGACTGACACTCAACCTTATGGGAGAGGTGCCCATACAGGGGATGTGAGACATATTCTATAGTTGAAGCTCTTGGGTTTGAGGTAGGTTGTTATACAGTTGGCATAAAGAGAATAGGAGAAGCCATCTTTTTGTTTTTGGGGAAAGCAGAGATGGAACGATTGATAGATGGTGTCCGTAGGGGTGGGCCCTTCAAGTATCCTTCTTTCCCTTAGAGGTCAACAATAGTCAGGTAAAAAAACATGGCACTAAATGCTTGGAAGCGATCATCCTGGAAAGGGTTGATTCAAAGAGATGGCCAAAGAGCTTGTTCCCCCCTCCCCTATGGTCTTGATCCTTTCCATAGGTACTGCTCCACGGTACCAGATGTGAGTGAACGAAGGGCTTAGCTCTATCTGCTCCAGATAAAAGAGATGTATGGAATGCCTCACCCAGAAAAAAAGAGAGTCACACACCTATCTGAAGGGTTCTCGGTCAGACCATACAGAAGTAGCCAAACCAGAGTTCCATGGGTTAATAAGTCATCAGGGACACCTTCCTCTGCCTTGAGGAATGGATCCTCTTTTATCTATTTCATTCAATAGCAATGCTGCCTCTTCCTTTCCTGCTCCTATTGAAGATGCCTTCACTTCACCTCTGCTTCCCCTGCACCTAGAGGATCTAAGACTGATGTGACTATAGATCTGGAATTTCCTTAGATGCTGGTTAGAAATGCAAAAAAAATCTCTGACTGGGGAATACCTGCTCCTGCCTTTGGAACTACTCTATTTTCGCGTCAGGCTTCTTCTTGCAGTTTCATCCAATCTTTCATCGTAGTCGGCTAAGAGATCACCACATCTTTGCCCCGCTGGTCAGTATAAGGCGACATGACTTTCCATCACAATTAGAAGGAAGGCCATAATCAGCTTCCATTCACCAGTTGAAGATGGACTCAGAATGTTTTCACGATCTGCCGGAGAGGGATTGCATCCATTTTCTTCAAAGATGCCACAAGTGCCAAGTGCATGCGAATTTGATCTACGCGTCGCCGACGGAGCTTCATAACCAAACCACACCATGGCCGTTTGCAGTATATTGCCTAGATATCATAGGAAGGTTACCCGAAGGCGGCCAATTGGACTCTTAGTAGCTATCGATTCTTTCACAAAGTGGTAAAAAACCCTCCTACACCACGATCACAGCAGCCCACGCATGTCATAATCTTTCTGAAGAAGCAGCTTCACAATCATAAGCTTAGGAACGTTAATGCTATTTTCTGAGCTCTAACGCACACCTGCCCTAAAGCTATAATCGGGGTTTAGTCAATAAAGCAAAAGGCGAAGAAGAAAGGAAAGAGATTAAGACATTGGGAGAACAGTTATATAAGTAACTATTTGATATAAGATGGACAAGTAATCAGACTCCATATGTACAACACAGTAGCACTAATAACAGCCGAAATAACCCAAAGCAGTACAATTGCACTTGATAGGTGTCCTAAGGTTAGACTATCACCAAAAGATATATTACCTCAGATGCACATAGAAAACATGGTTGAAAGAAGAAGCTAAAATGAATCATCAAGAGAATCTATGGCTATCCCTATTCCCCTATCTGTATATTTCAGACCAAAACAACACCCACTATCATTGGGGGAACTCTCGATCACTCAAGAGGATATCTCTCACCAACCCAATCAACTCAGTGAGGTGGAACCCGCAAGTTGGAAAGGTCAGAGAAGAAGGGAAATATTCTTTATATAAAGAAAACACACTAGTCTTCCATAATAACATCCTGCTGAAGCATATACACTTAGCTCTCATTATCACTCAGCAAATCGCCCCTCACTCATTGCACAGGACCCTGAAGAATATTGTACTGTTGATTTAGATCCTTGGGTGTCATTAGATGATTTCTTATCATCTGTTCCAATAGTAACTCACCGTTGGAATCAGGATGAAAATCTTGACTTGAAAGATTTGGTTTTCAATGGAAGCTCTATGCCCACGGAGCGGTGGGGAAAATGAGAAAAGGGTTTCACTCTTTTGTCCTTACTCCACTTTTGGAAAAGGATAACAGATTCTAATGATAGTGAAGGAACAAGCTCACAGGATTTCTATTTAGAGTCTAGGTTTGCCCAATTTAGAGCTTAGCCTTCTATCTCAACAGCCCTTGAGAGGTTTAGTAGGTTGAGTGTGCTGCAGGGTTGAAGAAGACTGCTGCAATATTCACTCCTTCAGCAAGCCCCAAGGGCTTGGTATGAAACCCTGTCTACTTTCCTTATTGAGAATAAATTCTCAAGAGGAAAAATAGACAAAACTCTATTCCTTAGGGAATCCAAAGGCAAGATCATCTTAGTTCAGATCTATGTTGATGACATAATCTTTGGATCTACTGAAAACAACCTTTGTAAAAAGTTTGCCAAAGTTATGCAAAGGAAGTTTAAGATGAGCAGTATGGGGGAACTGAAGTTCTTCTTGGGACTCCAAGTAAGACAGACTGATGATGGCTTGTCCATATCCCAGTCAAAGTTTACCAAAGAATTAATTAAGAAGTATGGTATGGAGTCATCCTCCATCATGAGAACTCCTATGGGAACAAGTATGCCTATATGCAAAGATGATACAGGTAAACCTGTTGATGAGACTTTGTATAGAGGAATAGTTGGTTCTCTACTATATCTCACAACTAGTAGACCAGATATTATGTATGCTATATGTGTCTGTGCTAGGTACCAAGCCTGTCCTAAAGAGTCTCATTATAATGCAGTCAAAAGGATTCTAAGATATCTTAAGGGCACACCTAATCTAGGCCTTTGGTACCCTATGAATAGAGATTTTCTACTAACAGGTTATTCAGATGCAGACTTTGCATGTTGTAGAGAGGATAGGAAGAGTACAACAGGTACTTGTCAATTCTTGGGAGGAAGATTGATATCTTGGAGTAGTAAGAAGCAGACCAGTGTGGCTATATCTACAGCTGAGTCAGAATATGTTACTGCTGGCAGCTGCTGTGCACAACTATTGTGGATACAACATCAGCTTAAAGATTATGGTATTCAAGTAAGTAGAACACCTCTTTTGTGTGATTCTAAGAGTGCAATTTATATTGCTAATAATCATGTTTCTCATAGTAGAACTAAGCATATAGAAATTAAATACCATTTTCTTAGAGATCATGTAGAAAGAGAAGACATCACATTGGAATTTGTTAAAACAGATTATCAAATAGCAGATGTATTCACTAAGCCTCTAGATGAAACAAAATTCAATAAATTTAAAATTGAATTAGGAATGCTGATCATTGATTAGATTATCAACAAACTTATAAATAACATATTAGATTATCAAATGGTCTCAAGTGGTGTTGACAGAAACAGAAATTGGCTAAGTAAAATAGTGTCGACACATTCAGTGATAATGTGTCGACTCAGTGAAGTAATGTCGACAAGTCAGAAATATTGTGTCGACACAGAGAATATGTGTCGACACTTAAGAATTAAATTGTCGACTTATCCAGGAATGTAGTGTCGACTTCACAAGAATAGTGATGTCGACACTTACAAAATTTGTGTCGACACTTATCCTAAGAGTCGACACAGATTTTCTGATACTCTACTATATCTCTCAGGTGTCGACATATCCACAATTGGTGTCGACACATAGTAGACAGATTTGTTGTCGAGACAATAGAAGTTTGTGTCGACACATTCCATCTGTGTCGACACATATAGACTGTTTTTGCCCGCCTTTTGATCTTCTTTCAATAGAAGGTATAAATAGGTCAAGAACTTATTCAGTCGACACGCTTACAAGGTTTTCGAGACTGAAACCCTGTGTCAACTTTCTCTCTCTCTCTCTCTTCTCTCAAGCTTTCTCACCTGAACAATGGCGCCGTAGATTGAAGACAACGTCAATGAAGGTTATGAGTTGGTAAGGAATGCCTTTGCCAAAGCCCCGACAGATGTTCAATGAGTTATCACTCTTATTTCCGAATCCGGATTAGAGTTTTTAGTATCTGAACCTTCTAAGATATGGAAGAAGGAGGTGCATGAATTCTTTAACTCTACATCAATAGGTTCAGATATTCTCAAGATCAAGTCCACTGTTCATGGGTCGCCAGTGAAGATTAACCCAAGAAGTCTAAGGAAGATTCTACATTTACCAATAATTGAGAATGAAGAAGAAGTCCCTGCTTCTAAGTCAAGGGAGGCTATCCAATGGTGCGGATTGGATCCCACCCTGAAAATTGGAGCTGCGTTCAACAGGAATGGGATGAATCAGCAAGGGAAGTTTTTGTCTGAAGTAGTTGGCAAGGTGATTCTGTGCAAACCAGGGGGACATGATAGGATTTCGGCCTATATGTTCTGCCTAATGACCAGAATTGTGTTTACAATTCCAACTGATTGGTCAGTTGTAATCTTTGAAAAGATCAAGGAAGGAATAAAGAAGCCAAATCTGGCTAGAATTATGAGTTTATATCTGAATGGAGTGATCCCTGAGGTAATGCAACACCTGCCAGGAACAAAGATCAATCACATGAGAAAGATGGACATGAGATTATTTTCTAGGTGGGATAGGGTGCTGTCTAAGGATGTGCCTGATGAGAGCAGGCAGGACACCCCAGTGAAATCCTCTTCTCATGCTCAAGATACTGAGCAGCTTCAAGAAGAACAAGAGAGGAAGCAGGATGAAGATCACCCTACGTCTACTCCAGCCCAGCAAGACACTATACCTGCACAGATGCAGGGGGAGCAAGCTCATTCTCCTGCCCAGAATGAATCTACTCCTAACCAGGTGCAGGGGGAGTAAGTGTACTCACCTGCCCAGGACATTACCAATACTGAACAAGTACAGGGGGAGAAGATGTCAGACCCAGTGCAAGAGGCAGTACAAATTGATATCTCCAAAGATCTGAATATAGAAGATCCAATTGATACATCTTATGTTCAAGCTCAGAAGGAATATACTCTAGATGAGTTATTTCCTAATGTTGATATTGCTACTGATAGAGTAGAAGAGGGGAAAGATATTGAGAAGGCCCTTGACATGGAGAAAGAAATTGAGAAGGAACAAGTAGTTGAGGAGGAGTCTGTGCATGTTGAGGCTGAACAACATGGCACTGAGATAGATATTCATCCACCTCCTCAAGAAAGAGTTCAAATTGATAGTTCATCTGAATCTGAGACTGAAGAAGCCAGAATGGCTAAGAAGAGAAAACTTGTTGTCTTCAAGAGAAGGAGCAAAGGTTATAAGCAGGCTCTACAGACTACAACTCAACAATCCCATTCTGAATTTAATTATAACAAGTTTATGGTTGATTTGCAAGTTAAGCTAGATGAACATAGATTGGCAGTTGAAAAATATGTTGATGAGAGCAATAAGTCCCTTCAATTTGACTTGGCTCAGGATATAAAGTCAATTCGATTTGAAGTCAATATGCATAAGAAGGAGATGACAGATTGCTTCCATAAGGGAGGTAATGCTGTGGTGTATTTGGCTAAACAACAGCAGTCCATCATCCCTAAAGTGGATGATATTATTTTAAAGCAAAGTTATGTTTTGGAGAATCAGCTGAGGATGAATGACAATTTAACTGAATCTCATCAAGAAATTATTGATGAATTGAAAAAGACTACTCCAGGGCTGACTGAAGCTAGAGCAAAGGAGATAGAAGAATTTGATAAGAAACTTCAAGATGCTATTGAATCAGTTAAAACTGCTATCACTACCTCTCAAAAGGACATATCTGACAAGCTTCAAAAGTTAAAACCATTTTTTAAAGAGGGTGTGAATTATCTGGATGGCCAGATCAGATTTCAGAAGGAAGATCTAAGAGATCATATTACCAGAGAAGCCATAAAAGGGGAGAGGTTGTTAGTTCATGCTGGCTCAGAGCACACCAAATGGGTGACAAATAGTATTCGAGTCACATTGGGATATCCACCTTTGTGTGATGATGCTATGGTGGCTGAGTCAGGAATCCAAACAGGTCTACTTGAAGGCAATCAACCTGAGGTTGCCCAAGTCATTTACCCTCCTCCAGATTTTGATATGATTGATCAGCAAGTTCAAGATATGTATAGCCCTCCAAAGGAGGTTAACAGGGTTGTTATTGAGAAAGTGGATAAGCCTGAGGCCAATTTGAAAGAACAGCAAGATGCTCTACTATCCAAGAAGAGATTTAGAGAACAGGCTGAACTTAAGCCAGATTTTGAGCAGTGGAGCCCTACTTCAAGAAATATTATACTAACTGCATGGAAGGCTGTAAAGGACAAAGAACATGAAAGAGGAAAGTGGTATAATGAAATAGAATGGCAAAAATTTGAAGCTAGGCAGGAATCCATAGTACAGTTCAGGAGAAAAGCCAAGATGGGAAGGCTGCCACCAGATGCTCAGGAGCCAAGCAAGTACTTTCCAAAGCCCTTTCATTACTTTGAAAGGCAAAGGCTCAAGGAAGAAGCACAGAAGAAAGCTGAGCTAAAAGGCAAGAAGCCAGCTGAAGTTGTTGAAGCTCCTGTGAAGGCTCAAATCCAATCTTGCAAAGGAATTGTCATAAAAGAGCCTGATCAGTCTTAGTTTTAAGTTCTTTCAAATGTGTTTTGTAATGTTGTGTTTAATCTTTCAATGTAAACAACTGTAATCAAACATTACCAAGTTATAAACAAAATTTTGTTTGGAATCACATATTCATGTTCACTCTGTGTTGAATTGTTAATGTTTTGTTTATAAAGTATTCCTGTAATGTCATACATCATCATATTTTTTTTTATAAATGGTGTTTATCATTGGCTCTAAGGGTTATGACTTCTCCAAATAGGGGGAGATTGTTGGGTACATTGGAAAATGTGTACCTGATTTGAAGAAGTCCAACTTAGCTCAATGATATACATCAAGGTGTATTTGATGTTGTTTTGAGTTGACATGTGCAGGTGAAGAAGTGTTAAAGAATGCAGAAAAATATTCTAAGTCCATGTGTCGACACCTGAAGAAATAGTGTTGACACTTTAGAATATTTGTGTTGACACTTGAAGGAAGCTGTGTCGACACAGAGAAAGATAGTCGACCACATTTGTGTCGACACTGGGAAGCAGTGTCGACTAACTAAAAGATAGTCGATCACATTTGCGTCGACACTGGGAAGCAGTGTCGACTCATAGGAGGATAGTCGACCACATTTGTGTCGACACTGGGAGGCTGTGTCGACACAATGAGACAGAGTCGACACACATTTTGGCAAAAGTTGACAATACTTGTGTCGACACCGGAAGACTAAGTCGACACATTTTGGCAGGAGTCAACAATTGATGTGTCGACACCTGAAGGCAGTGTCGATACATACTGAGTTCTGAATCTACAACAACTGTGTCGACACACAGGACTTGTGTCAACACACTGCAAAGTCAAGACCAAGTTATTTTCTGAAGAAAGATGAAGTGTTGAGTCGATATAAATTCTCTGTGTCGACTCATTCTCAAAATAAAGTTCTGAAGAAGCTGTGTCGACTTAAAGGCAAACTTGTCGACATCATCAAAGGCTGTGTCGACACCAAAGTTACTTGTGTCGAAACATATAGATTGTTGGTCTCGACACTTCCTGACAGTCTGTCTCAACACTTTGCTGACCAAGACTAAGGCACAGGATCTGTTTGAAGACTTGACAGCTGTGGGTTGCAGCCAGTTAACTGATGTTATCAGACTTGTCAGAAGACAGTTATAAACCGGATCAGCTGGTTACCATTAAGAAGGTCTATAAATAGACAGATTCAGAGAGAAGAAAAGAGATTGAACTTTGGCAATCAAATTGAGAAATCAAATCAAGAAGGAGTAATACACTAAAGAAGATCTTCATCAGAAGATCTAAGAAGACGATCTCAGGATCGATCTAAGAAGAGTTCTAACAAGAATTCAGAAGTATCATCAAAGGTGTTGTATAGAGAGGGATCCACCCATTTTTGAAGAAGAAGAAGGAAGCCATCAGTGGTTTCTCAAGAAGCTGTTTGGAAATCATCTCAGCTATGTTCAGATTCAAGAAGCTTTGAAGAAAGCTCAGATTCAGTTGATTTCATCAGCTGATCAAGAATTGTCTTGTCCTCTTCTCTCTCAACAAAGGCAAGACATTAAAACTTCTTTTCTAAATTTCTGTTGGATCTGTTTTACACAGATCTGAGTTGTAAGCCTGTGATATAAAGGCTGAGTGTAGGAGAGTTGATCTCTGAGTGGTAGGGCTGTTTGCCTGAGTGTAGGAGAAGGTTCTTCTCTGAGTTGTAGGCCTTATGGCTAGGCTGAGGTAGGGCTGTTGTGCCTGAGTTGTAGGAACCTATCCAGGTTCTGAGCTGTAGGATCTGAGGATCTGAGAATAGTGGAAGTTTGGCCGAATCTAGCATACTGCTAGATAGGTGAAGGGGGAAAGTGGATGTACCCAAACCTTGGGGAACCACTATAAAACATTGTGCAATCTGTGATGATTAAATTTCTGTGATTGTTGTGCTGGTTGTTTTAATTTTGTGATTGAATTCTGCCTAAAAGTATAAACAAGCAATTAGAACCTATTCACCCCCCCCTCTAGGTGTTTAGGTTGTCTTGAAAGTAAAACTATCATCCTTTCTCTCTTAGCTTTAGTTAAGGCTTGATTAACTTGTCTTACTTGCTCAGTGTTCTTTATCCCATCAGCTGAAATAAAGTTCACTGGAGTTGAAAGATGATTTTTAAGAATAATTAGGGGTTCACATGATGAAGCTCCTAAGCCTAGCTTATTATTGCCTGACCTAGTGTTTGTCATGCTGGTGATTTCTAGCAGCTTAAGGCTTCTACCATTTAAGGATTCTTCTAATCTCTTGGACTTTGCTAGTTCATTTTTAAGAAACTTTATTTCTTCACTAGACTTAGTGAGTTCTGCTTCTAACCTAACATTTTCAATGGAAATGGATTCTGATTCAGCTAACTTATTTCTAAGTTCCTTAATTTCCTTTTCTGAACTAATTAGAGCTAAGCAAAGGGATTTAAATTCAGATTTAAATTCAGAAGAAGAAAAATCATATGAAGATAAAACCTGATCTTCTGTAGGCATTTCTTCATCATCATCAGAACTCTCTGCAGCTGAGTGATTGCTGCAGGCATCAATTACCATAAGGCAGATTTCCTTTGCCATCTTCTCTTCCTCATCCTCACTGGAACTTGAGGAGGAAGATTCCTCATCTGAATCACTCCAGGTCTCAGCATCAGATCCTTTCTCCTTCTTCTTATTTTTGTAGGAGGAAGACTTGTAGTGTTTCTTGTGATGTTCTTTTTCCTTTCTCTTTTCTTTGCTCTTTTCCTCTGGACACTCTGGTAGAATGTGTCCAGGTTTCCTACAACCATAACAAATAATTTCTTTAGCAGGAGATCTATTATACCTTGGTTTATCTTCATATCTTGAAGATTTCTTTCTGAAGTCTTTTCTTCCCATCTTGAGAAACCTTTTGGCAAAGAGTGCCATCAGTTCCTCATTGGATTGGCTTCCTTCTGAAGAATCAGCAGCTTTGAGAGCAAGAGTTTGCTCTTTTCTTGCTGGAGTTGGAGTCTTTGCTTCAGCCTCAGCTTCCCTAGTCTTAAGCACTTGCTCAAAAGACTTGAGCTTGTCAAGGAGAGCTTCAGTTGAGATTTCAGTTGTGCTTCTGGCCTCCTTGATAGGCCAGATCCTAAGATCCCATGTGCTGGGGAAGCACATCAGTATCTTATCATTGACCTCTGTCAATGTAATCTCCTTATCAAGAGTTCTCATATCAGTGATGATTGAGCTGAGCCTGGTGTACATGGCTTCAACTGATTCAGCTTCAATTTTCTTGAAGTTTTCATACTGGGATATAAGGTTGGACCTTCTGTCCTTCCTTTCATCAGTTGAACCAGCTACAATCTAGTTCAGTGAGTCCCACATGGCTTTTGCAGAGGTGCAATCAGCCACCTTCTGGAAGATTTCATCAGACATAGTCTGAGCCAGAATGTTCATAGCTTTGTCATCAGCTATCTTTGCCTTCTTGTAGGCATCATTATAATCTGGAGGAGGCACTGCACTTAGATTTGTAGATGTTGTAGCAGCGGCTGCAGCAGGAGGTATTGGAGGTCCTGTCAAAATAGAAGAGAAAATGTCTTCATCAATAGAGTTCATATATAATCTTATTCTTACCTTCCAGATGCTAAACTTAGCTAAGTTGCATGTTGGAGGTCTGGTGCTAGAGTAATCCTTGGACTGGGCCATGAAGTGAATATCTATAAGCTTGGTATCTATCAGGATCTTGTGACTCAGGTGTTAGCCTGTACAGTCAGTGAACCTCCCTCTGATACCAATTGAAGGTGAGGATAGATACAACTCTAGAGGGGGGGGTGAATAGAGTATTCAAAAATTATGACACCCTACTCAGCTCCCTTATAGTTAATTTGTGGAATGAGTTTATAGATATTGATAACCCTAGAGCCTAACACAAAGTGAAGTGCACTGGGGAAAGCTAACTGTAATTACAGTTAAGCTTTGGTCCTAACTCAGCAACTAGCAATCCTAGTTATTTCTACTCACAGCCACAGTGTAATGAATTAAATAAGCAGCACAAACGACACAAGAAATTTTATAGTTGTTCCCTCTAAATAGGTACGTCTACTCTTCTACCACCCTGGTAGGAATCCACTACAGGTTTTTGTTCAGGTGCCCTGCTACCAACTGATCTGCTTCAGGTAGATCAAGTAGACCCTTTGAGCTTTTGATCAGGAGCTCAAAATCCAACACAGGTTTTTGATCAGGTGCCCTGCCACCAAGGTTTACTTTTGAAGAGAGTAATAACCCTTTATATAGGAGGTTGAGAGAGTTAAAGTTTCTTCTCTATTGTTAAAACAGATTAGAGAAGCTAGTGGATTGCACAGAGCTGGAAAGCTCTAAAGAATAAGGGCTCCCCCTGGCTTAGAGAATATCCAGGAAGGAGTCTTGCTTCAGGGTGCAGGAACACTTCTGAACTTGAGACAAAGAACTGTCTTGGAATTCTGAAGGAGAAGCTTGAAGAAGACTCTTGAATGAAATGAGTTGTTCTTCTTCAATCAGCTTCCTTTCTTCTTCTTCTTCTAAAATCCTCTGAGTGAATGTCTTCCTGTGAGCAGGATGAACTCAGGATGAAGAAGAATGCTGAAGAGATTTGATCTTCTTAGTTGAATGTGAATTTCTGAGAGCTGTAGATCTCTATGCTTCTGAGAGTAAAAACTTCTTGTATTTTGTGTTGTTGTTCTTGTATATCTATATGTATATCTGTTTCTTCTTTCAAAAGAAGCTCTTTATATATGAGCCTTTGCAATGGCTCTAATCTGAGTTTGAAATCTGTCTTCTTCTGGAATCTGCAATCTGGGCGGCAAAAAGCATAAAGCAAAAATATATCCTACAGGCAGACATGCTATAAGGGGATAAAGCTTTCTAAGAAGCTGCATATCCAATCTGATAAAAGAGTGCTAGAAAATGTCACATCAGAAAGAGCTCTTTACGACCAGAGAAGACTTTCTGAGTCTAACGGCTATAAAGGACAGCCTTGTAGATAAAGCAGAAAATATATTTCAACTAATAAGACAAACCACTTTATCAGATAAACATTGACTCATGCATAAAGAATGGAGCAAAGATAGCCTGGAAATAATGGCATAACTTCAATGAAATATGCTTTAATAAAATATGCCAAGCAGATAAGAAATAAATAATACAACTTTACTAAAGGCAGACAAAAGAACGCCGAACGACCCTCGGAGATCGTCGACCGAAGCACGGAGATCGTCGACCTATCAGACAGATAGTCGAACGACACAGATAGTCGAACTATCAAAGAAGATAGTCGAACTACCACAGCAGATAGTCGACCTATCAAAACAGATAGTTGAGCTATCAGATAGTCGACCTATCAAGATAGATAGTCGAGCTATCAAGCAAAACAGATAGTCGACCTATCAATCAGATAGTCGAACTATCAAAGACAAACAGATAGTCGACCTATCAAACAGATAGTCGAACTATCAAAGAAGATAGATAGTCGACCTATCAAACAGATAGTCGAGCTATCAGGTAGTTGAACTATCCAAGCAGCTAGTTGAACTATCAAGAAAGGCAGATAGTCGACCTATCAAACAGATAGTCGAACTATCAAACATAACAGATAGTCGACCTATCAAACAGATAGTCGAGCTATCAGATAGTTGAACTATCCAAGTAGATAGTTGAACTATCAAGAGATCTGTCTGGTCAAAAGAAGTCGAGCGGGATTCGACGATCGACGAGGCAGATTGTTGGGTACATTGGAAAATGTGTACCTGATTTGAAGAAGCCCAACTTAGCTCAATGATATACATCAAGGTGTATTTGATGTTGTTTTGAGTTGACATGTGCAGGTGAAGAAGTATTAAAGAATGCAGAAAAATATTCTAAGTCCACATGTCGACACCTGAGGAAATTGTGTCGACACTTCAGAATCTTTGTGTCGACACTTCAGAATATCAGTGTCGACACAGAGAAAGATAGTCGACCACATTTATGTCAACACTGGTAAGCAGTGTCGACACATAAAGAAAATCGTCGACCTCAGCACTGGGAAGCAGTGTCGACACAGTGAAAGATAGTCGACACCCAGAGAAAGTTAGTCGACTAGTGAAAGATAGTCGACCAGAGAAAAATAGTCGACTAGTGGAAGATAGTCGATTAGTGAAAGATAGTCGACCAGAGAAAGATAGTCGACTCACAGAAGAAGATAGTCGACCTCTACTGTGTCGACACTGGGTGGATGTGTCGACACCTTGAGATTGAGTCGACACATATAGGCAGAAGTCGACTATGCTTGTGTCGACACCAGAAGACTGAGTCGACACATTTTGGCAGAATTGAAGATTGATGTGTCGACACCTGAAGGCTGAGTCGACACATACTGAGTTCTGAATCTACAACAACTGTGTCGACACACAAGACTTGTGTCGACACACTGCAGAGTCTAGAATAAGTTATTTTCTGAAGAAGCTGTGTCAACTTAAAGGCAACTTAGTCGACATCATCAAAGACTGTGTCAACACCAAAGTCACTTGTGTCGACACAGATAGACAGATTGGTCTCGACACTTTCTAACAGACTGTCTCGACATTTTGCTGTCCAAGGCTAAGGTACAGGAACTGTTTGAAGACTTGACAGATGTGGGTTGCCACCGTTTAACTGAAGCTGTCAGACATGTCAGAAAACAGTTAGAAACCGGATCAGCCGGTTACCATGAAGAAAGTCTATAAATAGACATATTCAGAAGGAAATAAGAGGCCAAGAAAAATAACAGAAGAAGATCTAAGAAGAAGAAACAAAAGGATTACGATCCTATTGAAGTTTCAATTCAAGAAAGTGCTAAGCTCTAAAGAAGATCTTCATCATAAGATCTAAGAAGAAGAGGTCTGAAGTATCAGAAAAGGTGTTGGATAGAGAGGGATCCAGTCATCTTGAAGAAGAAGAAGGAAGCCATCAGTGGTTTCTCAAGAAGCTGTTTAGAAATCAACTCAGCTATGTTCAGATTCAAGAAGCTTTGAAGAAAGCTCAGATTCAGTTGATTTCATCAGCTGATCAAGAAGTGTCTTGTCCTCTTCTCTCAACAAAGGCAAGACATTAAAATATCTTTTCTAAATTTCTGTAGGATCTGTTTACACAGATCTGAGTTGTAAGCCTGTGTTATAAAGGCTGAGTGTAGGAGAGGTGATCTCTGAGTGGTAGGGCTATTTGCCTGAGTGTAGGAGAAGGTTCTTCTCTAAGAGGTAGGCCTTGAGGCAAGGCTGAGGTAGGGCTGTTGAGCCTGAGTTGTAGGAACCTATCCAGGTTCTGAGCCGTAGGATCTGAGGATCTGAGAATAGTGGAAGTTTGGCCGAATCTAGCATACTGCTAGATAGGTGAAGGGGGAAAGTGGATGTACCCAGACCTTGTGGAACCACTATAAAACATTGTGCAATCTATGATGCTTAGTTGTCTGTGAATGCTGTGCTAGATGTTTTAATTTGTAATTGAATTCTTCCTAGAAGTATAAACAAGAAATTAGAACCTATTCACCCCCCCCCTCTAGGTGTTTAGGTTATCTTGAAAGTTAAACTATCAAGTGGTATCAGAGGGAGGTTCCTCAGAAAGGACTTAACAGTCTGAGGTAGATCTGAAAGGCAGAATCAAGATTCAAAAAGATGGGTTCTGGTGAGAATCATAAGGAGCTAGGGTCTATGAAATTACCCATATGCAAGAAAGAAATTTTTGGAATTTGGAAAGAAAGAGTCAGATTGTTTATGGAGGCATCTGACCCAAGGATTTACATCACAGTACAGGAAGGCCCATTCATACCAATGAAGGTATCAGTTCTTGATGCAAATATCCAAACTCCAAAGAGTTATTCAGAAATGACCAAGGATGAAATCATCTTGGCAACCATGGATAAAAGAGCTCAGAACATTATTGTCAGTGCCATAGATGATTCAACATTTCAGAATCTGATTCACTGCAAGACCTCCAAAGAGATGTGGGACACATTGATTGTCTATATGGAGGGATCTGAAGAAGTAAGGCAGGACAGGAAATCTATGCTCAATCAGGAGTATGAAAGTTTTAGACAAGGAAAATCTGATAGCATAACTGAGTGCTACAAGAAATTCTATAGAATTGTGAATGAGCTTATGTCCTATGGAAGAGTCTTCAGTACTTATGAACTGAATGACAAATTCTTGAGATCCTTAACAAAGGATTGGGACACAAAGATCTGTGCCATCAGAGAAGTGGCTAAATTGGCAGAGATATCTCCTCCTACCTTGTTTGGAAAGTTGCTATCCTATGAAATGCAACTTATGGTGAGGAAGGAGGAGGAAAAGAATTCAAGAGGAGAGTATAGAGAAAAGACTGTGGCATTCAATGCAGAAGCCACTAGAAAGAATAGGAGGAAATCACCATCTCCTCCTAAGGAAGTTGCAGAAGATAGTTCTGAAAATTCAGATAAGGGTTCAGAAAGCTGTGATTCAGATGCAGACTTTGCTGCATTCACAAGGCAATTCCAGAGGTTCTTGAAAAAGAAGCAATGGAAGTCTACACCTTCCACATCACAGCAAGTTGATGACTATTATCAGAAGAAAAGGTCATCAAGTAAAGAGAAGAGCAGATTAAAGCCCAGCAAAGCCACTACTTCAAAGATTGTCTGCTATTGTTGCAATAGGCCTGGACATGTAGTGGCCGACTGTCCTGATAAGAGAAAGGAGTCTTCAGACAAGAAGAAGACTCATCAGAAAGGCAAGAAGGAGAAATCCTTTATTGCAAAGAAAGATAAGAGTCTAACAGACCAGTCAACTTCAGAGTCAGAATCTGAAGCTGAAGCATATATTGGACTATATGCTGCATCTGAAGAAGAGGAGTTTCTGTAGTTACTAGACTCCATCAATGAACAAAAGGATCATCAGTGTATGGGGTTGATGGCAGGATCAGAAGAGGACATATGCCAGAATCAGTCTAGTCCTAATAAGGTACAATGTCCTTCTATTATATCTGTTTGTTGTACAAGTGAAGAATCAGCTACATCTGCATCAAGTGATGTAGATGCATCTGAATCTGAAGGAGATGTCTATCAATTGATAGACAAGTATGGGGACTTGTTGCAGGCCCTTAAGAAAAGCAAGAACCTGGTTAAATCTCAGGCTCAGGAAATTGCTAAACTAAGGGTTGCTACAACTGAGTTAGAGAAAGTTATTGATCAAAAATTAAATGAAATTGCCAAGCTGAAGAATATAACTATTATTCAGATGGGCACAATTAATTATACTAATGATCAAGTGAAGAGTCTGGAGGCCATACTTAGAATTGAAAGGGATTTAGTGGCTAGTTACTCTAAGCCAAAATCTGTCTTACCCTTGATAGATGAATTTGTCACTCAAAAGGGTAAGGCTGGATTAGGATTTAAAGGTAACTCCAGGGCTGGCAGATTCAAGAGGAAAGGCAAAGCTCCTGTTCAGCCACTAAACCTTTCAGTCCCCATAAAGTTTAGTAAGGTGGAAGTGCCTTCTAACAAATATGATCGTGAAGATATTCAAGGTCATATTAAGACTAATGTTCTGAAGAACAAGGGTGTAAATGCAAGCAGGCCTACCCATGGTCATAAACCCAATGGTTTTAAGAAATCAGTAGGTGAAGTTGCTGCAGCACCAGCAATGAACAGAAATTCTTCTGACAAGGATGTATCTAGATCTAGATACAATAAGTTTGAATGTTGGTGTTGTGGCAAGAGAGGCCATTTTGCACTAAACTGCTGGTATAACCCATGTATTATAAAGAACAATAGTCTACCTGTTAGAAGAGGTTATGGTAGCTTTATTAATGCTAACCTGAACCAAGGACCCAAGACTTACTTGGGTTCTAAGGGTAAGTAATTCTGTGTTGCAGGTGAATCCAAGTAACCATGCCCCTATATGGTACTTGGATAGTGGTTGTTCCAAGCACATGACTGGAACAAAGGGGCTGCTGAAGGAGTATTCATCTGTCAAAGATGGACCTAAAGTGATCTTTGGTGGATCTGAAAAAGGAGTCATCAAAGGGGGGAGAACAAGACACTATAGAAGCTGATGAAAACCATGAGATTCAGCTAAATGAAGGAGCTGGAAATGTTCAACCAGAAGGGAATCTTCCTCCAGCTACAAGACATTTAAGAGATCATCCAGCTGATCAGATAATAGGTGATCCAAGACAGGGGGTGCAAACTAGAAGCATAAATCAAAACACAGTTCTTCATTCAAGTTTCCTGTCACAAATGGAGCCTAAGAAGTTTGAAGAAGCTATCCAAGACCAGCACTGGATTGATGCTATGCAAGAGGAGCTGAATCAATTCAGAAGGTGCAATGTCTGGGAGCTTGTTCCTAAACCAAGAGGACACAACATAATTGGCACAAAATGGATCTATAGGAACAAGCTAGATGAAACTGGAATAATAGTAAAGAATAAAGCAAGATTGGTTGCAAAAGGATACAGGCAGGAAGAAGGGATTGACTTTGATCAAACCTTTGCTCCAGTAGCAAGGCTAGAGGCAATCAGAATATTCCTTGCCTATGCAGCCTATCAAGACTTCAAAGTATACCAGATGGATGTGAAGTCAGCATTTCTGAATGGTGATCTTAAAGAAGAAGTATACGTAGAGCAGCCATCAGGTTTTGTAGATCCTCTTAAACCTGATTTTGTTTATAAGCTTAGGAAAGCTCTGTATGGGTTAAAGCAAGCTTCAAGGGCTTGGTATGAAACCCTGTCTACTTTCCTTATTGAGAATAAATTCTCAAGAGGAAAAATTGACAAAACTCTATTCCTTAGGGAATCCAAAGGCAAGATCATCTTAGTTCAGATCTATGTTGATGACATAATCTTTGGATCTACTGAAAACAACCTTTGTAAAAAGTTTGCCAAACTTATGCAAGGGAAGTTTGAGATGAGCAGTATGGGGGAACTGAAGTTCTTCTTGGGACTCCAAGTAAGACAGACTGATGATGGCTTGTCCATATCCTAGTCTAAGTTCACCAAAGAATTGATTAAGAAATATGGTATGGAGTCATCCTCCACCATGAGAACTCCTATGGGAACAAGTATGCCTATATGCAAAGATGATGCAGGTAAACCTGTTGATGAGACTTTGTATAGAGGAATAGTTGGCTCACTACTATATCTCACTGCTAGTAGACCAGATATTATGTATGCTACATGTGTCTGTGCTAGGTACCAAGCATGCCCTAAAGAATCTCATTATACTGCAGTCAAAAGGATTCTGAGATATCTTAAGGGCACACCTAATCTAGGTCTTTGGTACCCTAGGAATAGAGATTTTCAACTAACAGGCTATTCAGATGCAGATTTTGCAGGATGTAGAGAGGATAGGAAGAGTACTACAGGTACTTGTCAATTCCTGGGAGGAAGACTAATATCATGGAGTAGTAAGAAGCAGACTAGTGTGGCAATTTCCACAGCTGAGTCTGAGTATGTTGCTGCTGGAAGCTGCTGTGCACAGCTATTATGGATGCAGCATCAGCTTAAGGATTATGGTATTAAAGTAAGTAGAACACCTCTTTTGTGTGATTCTAAGAGTGCCATTTCTATTGCTAATAATCATGTTTCTCATAGTAGAACTAAGCATATAGAAATAAAATACCATTTTCTTAGAGAACGTGTAGAAAAAGAAGACATTTCATTGGAATTTGTGAAAACAGATTATCAAATAGCAGATTTGTTTACTAAGCCCCTAGATGAGACCAAATTCAATAAATTCAAAATTGAATTAGGTATGTTAACCATTGATTAGTGTAATCACAATATCATCAACAATGAAGTTAAAGTGGTAACAAGACATTCAAGTGATATAAAGACACATTGAAGTAGTATCAAGTACTCTGTAGTACTTATAAGTTGTGATGAACAAACAGAAATTAGCTAAGTAAGATGGTGTCGGCACATTTAGTAATATTGTGTCGACTCAGGGTAGTAATGTCGACAAGTCAGAGATATTGTGTCGACACAGAAAATATGTGTCGACACTTAAGAATCTTATTGTCGACTTATCCAGGAATGTAGTGTCGACTTCACCAGGATAGTGGTGTCGACACTTACAGATTTTGTGTTGACACTTATACTAAGAGTCGACACAGAATTTTTGATGCTCTACTATATATCTCTGGTGTCGACATAACTGCAAATTGGTGTCGACACATAATAGACGGACTTGATGTCGAGACAATAGAAGCTTGTGTCGACACATTCCATCTGTGTCGACACTTATAGTCTGTTTTTGGCGACTTTTGATCTTCTTTAAACAGAAGGTATAAATAGGTCAAAAACTCATTCTGTCGACACGCTTACAAGGTTTTCGAAACCCTGTGTCGACATTCTCCCTCTCTCTCTCTCTTTCTCTCATCTTTCAAGCTTTCTCGACTGATCAATGGCGCCAAAGATTGAAGATAATGTGAATGAAGGATATGAGTTGGTGCGCCAGGCCTTTGCTGCTGCCCCTCCAGATGTTCTTGGGGTTATCTCTCTCCTCTACGACTCAGGATTAGAATTTCTGGTCTCCGAACCATCTAAGATATGGAAGAAGGAGGTGCATGAGTTCTATAATTCTGCATCTGTAGTCTCTGAAAGTCATGAGATAAAATCAACAGTTCATGGGTCACTAGTGGAAATTACACCAAGTAAGTTAAGAACAATTCTACACTTACCTATAATTGAGAATGAAGAGGATGTCTCTGCTTCTAAATCAAGGGAGGCTCTTCAATGGTGTGGATTGGATTCCACCATGAAAATTGGAGCTGCTTTCAATAGGAAAGGAATGAATCAACAGGGCAAGTTTCTGTCTGAGGTGGTTGGAAAAGTTATTCTGTGCAAGCCAGGTGGACATGATAGGATTTCCGCCTATATGTTCAGCCTAATGACCAGGATTGTGTTTACAATTCCAACGGATTGGTCAACTGTAATCTTTGAAAAGATTAAGGAAGGAATCAAGAAGCCAAATATTGCTAGAATAATGAGTATATACCTAAGTAAGGAGATTCCTAATGTTATGCAACAACAACCTGGAACAAAAATTAATCACATGAGAAGGATGGACATGAGATTGTTCTCCAGATGGGATAGGGTGCTGACCAAAGAGATGCCTGAAGTGGAAAGGCAGGATTCACCTGAGAAATCCCCAGGTCATGCTACCAGTACTGAGCACCCATAAGAAGAACAAGTAAGACAAGAGGTTGAAGATCAGCCTGCTTCTACACAAGTTCAGGATGCCACAATACCTGCAATTCAAGAAGGAGAAGTAAGGATACCAGCTCAGCAAGTTTATTCACCTACACAGACTGTATCTACTCATGACCAGGTATAGGTGCAGGGGGAGCTGGTGTATTTTCCTACAAAAGACATTTCTAATATTTCTATTTCTGCACATGTCCAGGGAAAGCAAGTGTCCTCACCTGCCCAGGACATCACCAATACTGAACAAGTACAGGGGGAGAAGCTGTCTGAGCAAGTGCAAGACGATGCTCAAATTGATATATCTCAAAATTTGAAAACTACAGATGTTCCAGCCCAGAAGGAATATACTCTAGAAGAGTTATTTCCAGATAATGAAATAATTACTGATAGAATGGAAGTGGAGCAAGAAATTGAGGGGGAGCCTGTGCATGTGGAGACTGTACAACATGGCACTGAAGCAGCTGTTCCTCCTCCTCCCAAAGAAAGAGTTCAAATTGATAGTACTTCTGATTCAGAGAATGAAGAAGCCAGGGTGGCTAAGAAGAGAAAACTTATGGTCTTCCAGAGAAGGAGCAAGAGCTATAAGCAGGCTCTACAGTCTACAGCACATCACACTCCTTCTGACTTTGATTATAACAAGTTTTTGGTCGATTTACAAGTGAAATTGGAAGAACACAGAGTGGGTATTGAAAAATATGTTGATGAGAACAACACGGCCCTGCAATTTGACCTAGCTCAAGATATAAAATCTATTAGGTTTGAGGTCAATATGCATAAGAAGGAGATGACAGATTGCTTCCATAAGGGAGGTAATGCTGTGGTATATTTGGCAAAACAACAGCAGTCTATCATCCCTAAGGTGGATGATATTGCTTTAAAGCAAAGCTATGTCTTGGAAAATCAGATAAGGATGAATGAGAATTTAACTGAATCTCATCATGAGATCATTGATGAATTGAAAAAGATTATTCCAGGCCTGCCTGCAGCTAGAGCAAAGGAAATGGAAGAATTTGATAAGAACTTTCAAGCTACTATTGATTCTGTTAAAACTGCTATCACTACCTCTCAAAAGGAAATATCTGACAAGCTTCTAAAGTTAAAACCATTTTTTAAAGAGGGTGTGAATTATCTAGATGGCCAAATCAGATTTCAGAAGGAAGATCTAAGAGATCATGTTACTAGAGAAGCCATAAAGGGGGAGAGGATGTTAGTTCATGCAGGCTCAGAGCACACCAAATGGGTGACCAATAGTATTCGAGCCACATTGGGATATCCACCTTTGTGTGATGATGCTATGGTGGCTGAGTCCGGAATACAAACAAGTCTACTTGAAGGCAATCAACCTGAGGTTGCCCAAGTCATTTACCCTCCTCCAGATTATGATATGATTGATCAGCAAGTTCAAGGAATGTATAGTCCTCCAAAGGAGGTTACCAATGTTGTTATTGGGAAGGTTGATAAGCCTGAGGCTACTTTGAAAGACCAGCAAGATGCTCTACTATCTAAGAAAAGATTTAGAGAGCAGGCTGAACTTAAGCCAGACTTTGAGCAGTGGAGTCCTACTTCCAGAAATATTATACTCACTGCATGGAAGGCTGTCAAAGACCAAGTGCATGAAAGAGGCAAGTGGTTCAATGAGATGGAATGGCAGAAGTATGAAGCCAGGCAAGAGGCCATAGTACAGTTTAGAAGAAAAGCCAAGCTGGGTAGGCTGCCTCCAAATGCTCAGGAGCCGAGCAAGTACTTTCCAAAGCCCTTTCATTATTTTGAAAGGCAAAGGCTCAAGGAAGAAGCAAAGAAGAAGGCTGATCTAAAAGGCAAGAAGCCAGCTGAAGATTCTGAAGCTCCTGTGAAGGCTCAAATTCTATCTGGCAAAGGGATTGTCATAAAAGAGCCTGATCAGTCTTAATTTTTAGTTCTTTCAAAGTATTTTGTAATATTTTGATTATATCATTAAATGTAAATCTCTGTATTCAAACATTATCAAGTTATAAATAAAATGTTGTTTGGTATCATATAATGTTCATTCTGTGATGGATTGTTTTTATTTTGTTTATATTATGTATTCCTGTTATGTCATATATCATCAGTTTATACTTTTTATAAATGGTGTATATCATTGGCTATAGGGTTATGACTTCTCCAAATAGGGGGATATTGTTGGGTACATTAGAAAATGTGTACCTGATTTGAAGAAGCCCAACTTAGCTCAATGATATACATCAAGCTGTATTTGATGTTGTTTTGAGTTGACATGTGCAGGTGAAGAAGTATTAAAGAATGCAGAAAAATATTCTAAGTCCACATGTCGACACCTGAAGAAATTGTGTCGACACTTCAGAATATTTGTGTCGACACTTCAGAATATCAGTGTCGACACAGAGAAAGATAGTCGACCACATTTATGTCGACACTGGGAAGCAGTGTCGACACATAAAGAAAATCGTCGACCTCAGCACTGGGAAGCAGTGTCGACACAGTGAAAGATAGTCGACACCCAGAGAAAGTTAGTCGACTAGTGAAAGATAGTCGACCAGAGAAAAATAGTCGACTAGTGGAAGATAGTCGATTAGTGAAAGATAGTCGACCAGAGAAAGATAGTCGACTCACAGAAGAAGATAGTCGACCTCTACTGTGTCGACACTGGGTGGATGTGTCGACACCTTGAGATTGAGTCGACACATATTGGCAGAAGTCGACTATGCTTGTGTCGACACCAGAAGACTGAGTCGACACATTTTGGCAGAATTGAAGATTGATGTGTCGACACCTGAAGGCTGAGTCGACACATAATGAGTTCTGAATCTACAACAACTGTGTCGACACACAGGACTTGTGTCGACACACTGCAGAGTCTAGACCAAGTTATTTTCTGAAGAAGCTGTGTCGACTTAAAGGCAACTTAGTCGACATCATCAAAGACTGTGTCAACACCAAAGTCACTTGTGTCGACACAGATAGACAGATTGGTCTCGACACTTTCTAACAGTCTGTCTCGACATTTTGCTGTCCAAGGCTAAGGTACAGGAACTGTTTGAAGACTTGACAGCCGTGGCTTGCCACCATTTAACTGAAGCTGTCAGACCTGTCAGAAAACAGTTAGAAACCGGATCAGCCGGTTACCATGAAGAAAGTCTATAAATAGACATATTCAGAAGGAAATAAGAGGCCAAGAAAAATAATAGAAGAAGATCTAAGAAGAAGAAACAAAAGGATTATGATCCTATTGAAGTTTCAATTTAAGAAAGTGCCAAGCTCTAAAGAAGATCTTCATCAGAAGATCTAAGAAGAAGAAGTCTGAAGTATCAGAAAAGGTGTTGGATAGAGAGGGATCCAGTCATCTTGAAGAAGAAGAAGGAAGCCATCAGTGGTTTCTCAAGAAGCTGTTTGGAAATCAACTCAGCTAAGTTCAGATTCAAGAAGCTTTGAAGAAAGCTCAGATTCAGTTGATTTCATCAGCTGATCAAGAAGTGTCTTATCCTCTTCTCTCTCAACAAAGGCAAGACATTAAAATATCTTTTCTAAATTTCTGTAGGATCTGTTTACACAGATCTGAGTTGTAAGCCTGTGTTATAAAGGCTGAGTGTAGGAGAGGTGTTCTCTGAGTGGTAGGGCTATTTGCCTGAGTGTAGGAGAAGGTTCTTCTCTGAGAGGTAGGCCTTGAGGCAAGGCTGAGGTAGGGCTGTTGAGCCTGAGTTGTAGGAACCTATCCAGGTTCTGAGCTGTAGGATCTGAGGATCTGAGAATAGTGGAAGTTTGGCCAAATCTAGCATACTGCTAGATAGGTGAAGGGGGAAAGTGGATGTACCCAGACCTTGGGGAACCACTATAAAACATTGTGCAATCTGTAATGCTTAGTTGTCTGTGAATGCTGTGCTAGATGTTTTAATTTGTAATTGAATTCTGCCTAGAAGTATAAACAAGAAATTAGAACCTATTCACACCCCCCCCTCTAGGTGTTTAGGTTATCTTGAAAGTAAAACTATCACAGATACCACAGAACGTCGAGCTAACAAGAGTTGAACTAACTCAGAGATAGACGATCTGCTGACAGACGAACGTCGACCAACTGATAGACGATCGTCGAACAGTCGATAGATGATGGTCGAGCGGCGTTCGACTATAGCCGAACCAAAAACGACTTAACTAAATCTTTCATCTGGATAATCAATTCTACAACTAAGGGAATCTAACCTATTGGCTAACCTTTGACCATAGATAAATCTTGGGTCAAGAAACTAAAAGAGCAGACTAAACTCAAATCCAATCTAGGGTACCAACAAGAACTCTCTATCTGCACCCAAACTCAACCCAAACCCTGCAATTCATGCAGTGCCAGAAAACTGGTCTTTTATACACAAGCATTACAAGGGTTTTTTCCTGGAATTCCTCATTCCAGTACTTCCTGCTTCTTCCCTTCACAGGCACAACCCATTGACTGCACAAACTACAAGTTTATACGCAGAGTCTTCTCCGGTGCACAATATGCAACATCACCAATTTAGACCAACTTGTCCATATGGGTTTCACACAGTATGCCTATCCTGTACTACACATTTCCGGGTCTAAATGCAGACTCAATTGGGGATAACAACTATAAACCAACGGGGATCACTTACTCTTCCACCTTTTGGTGGAGGATCCCATTCTCATGCATGAAGGAGGACTTCGGTTGTCCAAGAAGGAAGATCTTTACCCTTGACGATCTCTTGGGAGCCATAGAAACTTAGCCGGTGGAAAGGACCGCAATTATCTAGCCTCCACAGATCTTGCCTCATATCTCTAAACAAAACTCTAACGCTCCCGCGGTGGCCGGATCTCCTCAACTTCCTCCTCCTAGCTCTTCTCTTTCATTAAGCTCTTGAGAGAGATAATGGCTAAGTGAAGAATGATATCTTCACTTAATCCCAGAGATAAACCCAGCTGGTAATACCTGGGGCCATAGGATTAAGGATGAGGGAAACGAACGACCACAAATTGGCTGAAAAGTCTAATTTTGCGGCTGATACGGCCTGTGACACGCCCGTGTCACAGGCCGTGTACTGCAAGCGGTATTAGAACCGACTCACCCAGAAAAGGACACGGTCCTGTGACACGCCCGTGTCATAAGCAGTGTGTCCTGACACGGCTTCAGACAAGCCCGTGTCTAGCCCGTGTTCGACAGGCCGCATAACCTTGGCCATAACCCGAGAGGGACACGCCTTCAGACAAGTCCGTGTGGCTGGGCGTGTGCTTCACTCAACGATTGTCGAGCTCATTGCGTTGAGTGTCGAGAGCATTGAATTGAGTGCACACCGAGAAGGACATGGCTTTGGACACGCCCATGTCCCATGCTGTGTGCCTCACTCAATGCCTTCTCGAGACCAAACCACATAGAACGCCTTCTCGATAAGCCCGAGCAGGACATGCCCTTGGACACGCCCGTGTCCCAGGCCGTGTCTAAGACTAAATTCAAAACTTTGGAAATTTGGTCTTTTGGGGTGTTACAGCGCGCTCTCTCGCGAGGGGGGGGCGAGACCCCTGTGTACTCACGGAAGGCTCGATGGCCACTCCTCCCGCCGTTAGGATGAGTTAAGCCTCCCGGGTGTCTTGGTTGTCGAGTACGTTCTCGTTTGACCGGGTGTCGAGACCCGGGCTGGCGGGAGCTGGTGCTTTGGGAAACCATTTAAGCAATAAGAACGAGTTGATTGAAAAATAGGACAGAGGGTTAAAAAGTGTTACTTGGGGTTCTCGGAGCGTCGGCCGGGGAACGACCGCCAGGATCCGTGAAGGATCATCTGGAGGGAGAGGCATCAACTCAGGGGGTGTCCGCAGGAACCCGAGATCGAAATTTGGAACTGCCTCCTGCGAGAAGTACTGCATATCAATCGTCGGTCATTCATATCAATTCGCTGTTCTTGATAATCAGTAAATCACAGGGACATACCTTCTGTAGAGGTGAATGATTCTCCGTGCGGCTTGCGTACGGGGTAGGCAAGCCCAGTTCTCGTTCAAGAGGTATCGCTTGACCGATTTCACCCTATTCTTTTTATTCTTCTTCAGATGTGGGGGCTCAGCAGCCGACGACCTTCTCGCCAACTACGGGGCTACCAAGGCACTGTTCGCAAGGGCTTGCGTCTGCGCTGCATCGATGCGATCTTGAAGGCTTTGTGAGAGTGGCTTCTCAGCGCATTTGGAATGCATCTTGGAATCACGCGAGGACTCAGAATAAGGGCAATGGTTGGTAGGGATGGATTTATGATCGTTTATCAACACACACATATATATTCATGGGTTGGTCAACCAAAATATTCTCTTCTCAGGATAGCACGTGCTCTGAAATATTATTGGTTGGACGTGTCTTTTCGAGCATAGGGCTAGCTCGAAAAAAGCATGGATTGTGTATAACCCCATATTCGCTGAGTGGGACCCTGGGGCACCAAGGGCCTGGTTTGGGCAAGCTTCGGGCTAGCTTTGGTATTCAGAGCAGAAGAGCTCCCGCCAAGCAAGGGGCGAGAGCGTTCACCCTCAAGCTCCGACTGAGACCTACTTCTGCCTAGAGGTAGTCGAGAAGGACCGCGCCTCGCGGAAGCCGAGAACTGGCTCAATCTGAGGCCTTCTTCAACACCTTTTTTGCTCCCGCCGAGTTAGGGCGGGAGGGTTCTCGGCAATTTGTGAGAACCTCCAGTTCTCGGCATAGAGGTT
The DNA here is from genome assembly GCA_039513925.1 of Platanthera zijinensis. Taxonomy (NCBI): domain Eukaryota; kingdom Viridiplantae; phylum Streptophyta; class Magnoliopsida; order Asparagales; family Orchidaceae; genus Platanthera; species Platanthera zijinensis. The sequence continues at coordinate 131,923,515 of CM077079.1, read as the reverse complement.
CTTGCCGAATGGGGACTAGAGAGAAATTACCTAGTTTCCCTAAGGTAAATTACCTATATACCCCCGGGTTCTGCATTTAACATTTCATAACAGCGGGATTTGGCTGTTGGCAGACCAGCCAGGGGTAATTTAGTAATTTCAGGTCAGCAAAGGCTATAAATAGACCCGCATGGGCTCCTCAGAAGGCAAGCTTTCATATTTCTCTAAGATCATCTTGTACTTTCTGAGGAGCTCCAAGCCCATCTTTTGGCTTTGGAGGGGAAGCTCTCAGAGATCTTCTTGGTAAGAGGTGGTACCTCCCTTCTGAGGCTTTGGGTTGGTTCTAGATCCTTTACAACCAGTCAGAGGTCGGAGCTTGGGAGGAGTAGGTGTTGGTTTCGCCCATATTTTTGAACTCTCGTTGAGGTAAATTTTTGGCTTCAACAGGTCCTAAACTATAAGCGAGAATGCAGAATAATACATATTACATAATTATGAATAAAATTAAAGGAGTGGGACTATTAAACAGGCGAGACGAGGCGGAAGTTTTTCAGTTCTTGTGCCATTTCCAACGCCCTCCAGACCCCGCGTATGAGGGCAGGGATGTGAAATGCGCGAACAGTGTCGACACCACGACGAGCGAGACGAAGTTGCTAGTCGACCTCGTTTATAATTTCCTGAGGGTCGGTCTCATCTATATCGATTCTAACATCAATCTCAGAGGACAGGAGAGCGCATTCAATCTCCAGCCAGTCGATTCGCCTGTCGGCAACTTGTTTGTCCTGTTCCATCTCGCAGATAATGTGTATGCTTTTCCGAAACATCTCGGCAATCCTATGCTTCATCACCATCGAATCCATGGGGTTGCCCAGATAATATTCAATTTCATCTGGGTGAGGAGGAGGTGAGACGACGAGCTGCCCAGAGAAGTCTTTTGCGGGAGAGTCGATCGGGGTTCCTGCACATGAAGGTGCCAAAGGGCAGAATGAGAGGGGTTCTCACAAGGAGTCTTGGAAGGGGTGAGCGGCACAGAGAAGCGAGAGGAAAGGTCTAGTTAACTTACCTAGATTGCCATAGGTCTCGGCGATCTGGGAAGGATCATCATTCTTCATACTCGAATGGGTAGATGGCTGAGGCGAGACGAAGTCTTGGTGGTGGATGATGGTATTATCCAACGGCTTTATCCGTTGGAGAGGAGGTGCAAGATCTCCCTGGTGAAACATGAAGCGAGTAAATAAGATGAGTAAATAAAAAATAGGGGAAAAAGCAAAAAGTCACCTCTCTCTCTAGGAGATGCAAGATGTAACATCCCAATTCGCGCTAGGCCCCTCGTACGCGCTTTTCAGTCAGGAGAAACGATTTGGGCTCAGGGAGTGCTGGCAGCTAGGCTTACACTTGTGTAAGTGAAGAGAAGTCAGTCCAGAAAAGGACACAGGTAGTGACACGGGCGTGTCCATACCCGTGTGGTGCTCTAGTACCTGGGTTGGAAATTCGTGGAGTTTCTAGAGAAGGACACGGGCAGTGACACGGGCGTGTACCTACCCATGTATATGTGGATACGGGTTGAGGCACGGGCATGTCCCCTACCCATGTGTGTAACTTCCATCGTTGATCGAGTTTCCCGAGCAGTACATGGGTAGAGACACGGGCGTGTCCCTACCCGTGTGCATATCTCTAGGAAGCCGGTCGTGTCTCCCGAGCAGGACACGGGTAGATCATGGGCATGAACACGGCCGTGTCGGGTGACACGGGTTGTTGATACGGGTGTGTCCCTACCCGTATTGGTGTCCAAACGACACTTTAACCGTCGATGACGCTTCACCCTAGCAGGACATGGGTAGGGATACGGGCGTGTCCCTACCCATGTTGGTCCTTTATATATAGGATTTCTGAAACTTTGGCCGTTTTTCATCCTCTTCCCAAGCCTTTTCTATGGAGAGATTGGTGTTGGAGCAATCTTCATCCCGTGAAGAACCACCGCCACCGAGGAGAAGAAGATGTCGCTGCGAAGGGTGACGAGATCCATGGCCGGAAATGGTGGAAATGCCGGAATCGAGGCGAGCTTCCTCCCCTCTCACTTGGTGCTAGATCTCTCATTATTCCTAGGCGAGATATCGACTCAAAAGAGTCTTGATGCGTGAGATGATGATTTCAAGGAAGAGGCCATACTAGGACTTGTGTTCTAGGGTTTAGTCATGTTCAACCTCTCCTTCCTTCAATGTGAAAATGGGGGATGGTCACGTGAAGAGAAATGGCCTTATGAGGGTGAATAAGGGAGGAGGAATTTCTGGTTGTGATTTGGGAAGATCGTCTAGAGGAGCAAGACGAACCGATGCCATTCGTTCCGCCTTAAGATGCGCGCAGAAATCTGCTTTCTGCGCGCAGCGATCTTCCTGGCCATTTTCAGATACAAAAAGGCCAGATCTAAGCTTTTGACTAAACACAAAAGTCGTAGCCCATGGAAATACCTTTCCAACGGGTGGTTACACGTTATCGTGCCAAGTGTGTAGCCATGGGAAGGCCTGATCGAATTTGGTTGCTGATAGTATAAATGTGCAGAATCTATAATCTGTACGTAGCAGACTTTGAAGTCGATTTCAAGCATGATACGACCAGATCTGGCCCTTCGACTGTTGGAGTAATTTGCCAGCAGGACACATGTGTGTGGGACCGACCCCGTGGCTTTCCCCATCGCATTCCTGGTCTGGGTGTTGACCCCGGTGGGCCCCCAATGGCAGAATAACCTCGCGGTCCTGTGGTTGGGATTAGTCCCACATCACTCGCAGCGCTTGCTCCTCCGTGTTTATGTACCCCTCCACCCTTCATCTCAATACTTGGGTTTTGAGATGAACTATTGGGTTGGCGAGTTCTTAAATGATATCAGAGGGAGGTTGTCCTGCTGTGGGGGTGTGTTGGAGTAATTTGCCAACAGGACACGTGTGTGTGGGACCAACCCCGTGGATTTCCCCATCGCATTCCTAGTCTGGGTGTTGACCCCGGTGGGCCCCCTGTGGCGGAATATCACCACGGTCCTGTGGTTGTGATTAGTCCCACATCGCTCGCAGCGCTTGCTACTCCGTGTTTATGTACCACGCAACCCTTCATCTCAATACCTGGGTTTTGAGATGAACTGTTGGGTTGGCGGGTTCTCACACCGACTAAACATGAAATTCGTAGCTCTTGGAAATACCTTTCCAACGAGGGGTTAAACACTTTCACCGGATTCTTGTAGCATCAGGAATCCCTATTTTAAGTTCTGCACTCTATATAATTCCTGCATGTTTTGTTCTTTTGGTTTTGTAAACCTAATTTAGAACTATTAGAGAGATTGTGGATAGTTAGCGTGATGTTTGTTGTGATTTGTTGGATTGATCCTTTGTAATCAATTGACGAAGTGAAACGTACTAGTTTGAGATGATTTGGTTGATAGATCCCTAGGCGAACTAGTGGGTAGGCGAGTTGGATTGTATAAACAAACTAGATATGTTAATCGATAAGATGAGCTAAATACTAGCAACGTGATGAATATTGTGTGGAAGAGGATTGAATAAGGTTAGTGCATGAAAATGTGGAAGGGTTGATAGTGCGTGAGTGTTTGCTGCACTTGATCGATTGTGTTGGTAAGGGACTTGGTAAGGAGCCCTTGTGAGCTGTTGAGCTCGAAATGTGAGATTGCATGCGGTGTGAGTCGACACGTGGTGTCGTAATACTGGGTTAAGGATAGTGTGGCAGGTCTACGGGCTCGCCAGTCGTCACATCGACGGGAGTTGACAGTTAGACCTTGGGTAGTTGGGCTTAGTCCTCGGTGCTCATTCTCGGGGCTCCGTCCATACTGGTTGAATGGTTGGGCTTGGTCCTCATGCTTTTTCCGAGGCTCCTTCCGGGTCACATCTTATGCCAGTTAGGGGCTTGGTTTTCGGTGCACATCTACCTGAGACTCCTGCTGAGCCATAGTATGCGTGTGAGCCCTGCTATTGTGTTCTTAGCATTGAGGCGTACGGAGGCCTAGACCAGGTAGTGTAGAGACCAGCCTAGTAGTGGAGATGCCCACTCTACTGTCACCGTCTTGCCATGATGGTTGATGCCTGAGAGGTTAGCTACCTACTCGAAAATTGGGAACTAAAAGTCTGTGTCGACACATCAATTGCTTGTGCGTGATCATGGGTGAGTCATTGCATAACATTCATGGCATTGCATTACATCGCATACACAAGATACTCATTATATAAGTTTGTATGGGCACTCTTATACGAATAGTAACTTTACTGTTTAGCCAATCCTCAACATATATGTCTGTATGAGCATTCATAAAACTTGAGTTACTTTATGTTATAGCTTTACTCTTTCATACTCTGCTGTAAATGATAGAACTACTAGGGCAATTAGTTTGCTCTTTTATTGTGCTGCTATATACATACATTGTTTACTGGTCACTCTATACCACATGTTTATACTATAGCTTTATATACATATATTGTACCCTGTTCCTTTCTCCTCCCGATGCTGAGGAGTCGCCAGGGGAGTGGATGGGATAGCCATTTAGTTGTTATGACTAATAGATGCTACGTCTTCCTTTTTTGGAGGAAACCCCGCAGATGGAGAAGCAGCTGGTTTTGTAGCAAGACATCCATGCCAGGATGATAGGGCCTGAAGGGACGGTACGGTCATTACCGTCAGTGACTGATGTGAGTTTTTGAGAGACTTTTGATGTGGCCCCTTTGGGGCAAGTTTACTCGTACTCTAATACTTTGGAATCTTGATGGAGCTTCTTTATTTGCTGTACTTTTGGACTAATTATATGCTTTTTGTGAATTTTGACTTCTGATTTTATTCTGGTTGTGTTGGCATGATTGATATTGGTAAAGGTCGGCAGAATAGGCGTCTTGTAGTACATGCCAACCCGAGTGCTAGCGCTACCACAAGGCGGCTTTTCTGGGCATAAGACTCCCCTCGAGCTGTGTTTTGTGTTCCGGGAGGGGGTCTTACAAATGGTATCAGCTTGCTACGATCCTGAATTAGAGAAATCATTTAATAATGGTGCCACCCCCATTCGATTAGTCAGTTAGCGGACAAACCGACTTAGCAGAAGCAGTGGTTTGTCCATATGTAATTCACACTAAGTATGTCCAATTTTTTACTTTAAGATTAGTCAACCTGACCTTAGGTTTGTATTCTACATGTAGATCTCAGTGCACGTTGAGCCAGTGGGGGTCACCCCCACCCTGTCTGTACCCACACAATTTCAACAATCGGAGCTAGGGCAGACCCTCACAGCTATCCTGGATGCCTTCAGATTCCAACAAGCCCCCGTAAAACAATAAGGTACATGCTCCAATTGGGTGAGCACTTTCCGAGCTCTCTCCCCTCCTGCTTACATTGGGATAGAGTCAGCAGTGCGTACGGAGGAATGGCTTGACACCGTACAAGAACTGCTGGCAGGAATAAGATGTCCAAGTAACATGGCTGTGATCCTTGTAGTGACCCTCCTAGAACTGGACGCCAAGAGTTGGTGGAAGTCCCTCATGGGATCCACCTTTCAAGGGTGAGTGTATACGGAGATCAGCTAGAACGAGTTCTCGGGAGCCTTTTTGGAGAACTTCATTCCCTCGTCTGCTTGAGATGAACTCGAAGAGAGATTCCAACAGCTAAAGCAAGGATCCAAGTCAGTGATGGAGTACCAGCGGGTGTTTCAGCATCTGGCTAGATTTGCTGACTCCTATGAGTTGGAAGACAGAGGATATGCAAAAAGGTTCTACAAAGGCTTGAGAGACCCCCTAAGGAAAGCCCTTTTATTTATAACGGTCTCCATCCTGGCGGAAATTATTAACATGGCGAAGAGGCTAGAAGCAGACCACTTGGGAAGTGGTAAAAGACATGCTGAGGGTGTGATGGAAGCTGGCCCTATTAACAGAAGGAGACACAACTTCGGAGGAGGAAGTGGACATCAGAAAGGTGGCAGGCATTTCCATCGGAATTATAGAGTGGATCACCAAGTTCCACAACCGCTAGCATTGCCTCCACCACCATAGCCTCAACAGTTTCAGCAACCCGGTGGGCGGCAGGAGCGAGTGTGCTTTGAATGCAACCAACCGGGCCACATTCGACGCTACTGCCCATAACTGTTTGGAAATGCGCCTCTTTCTCTCCCTCTGGCAGTGCCTCGAGGGCGGGGGCATATGCATGGTCAGGGACGAGGACTACGAGGTGGAAACCTCAGCCCCGCTCGGAATCAGGTGTACGCGTTGGACATGAGACAGGAGCGGAACCCTCAGGAGGTGATTGCAGGTATGATTACATGTAGTCATCTTATTTTCATTAGTAACCATAAGTTGCTTAAGTCATATTAGATATCTAGATTGAGTATTGTTATTGGTACTTAGGCATCGTGGTGGTCGGCGGGAAACTAGCATATACGTTATTCGACACCGGTGCCTCGCACTCGTTTGTGTCTGCGGACTTCATTAAGGACCTAGAAGGAGTGTAATACTTCACTGGTATTGCTCGAAGAGTACGCCTCCTAGACGGCTCTGAGATGACTGCAACCGCCAAGTTCGAATTGGAGATACTCATTGGAGGAAAGAATTTTGATACCCCTTCCACAGTTTTGAGAATACCAGAATTCGATCTCATTCTGGGCATGGCATGGCTGGATTGGCACTACACAAGAATTGACTGCGCGGAGAAGAGAATTTACTTGAGATATGGAGACACTGCTGTCATCTTTCAAGGTATAAAACTCATGCCTCGTTTGTTATCATCTTCAATTCAGGCCTTGAAAGCTCACATGAGAGGGGATGAAGTATACATGATATGTTTTGAATTAAAAGAGATGAAAATAGATATGAAGGACGTGCGAGTGGTGCGAGATTTTCCTGAGGTATTTCATGAAAAATTGCCTTGATTCCCCCCACATAGAGAGGTGGATTTTCAAATTAAGCTAGTACTAGGAGCCAAGCCCATTTCCAGGACCCCTTACCAAATGGCCCCGAAGGAACTCACAGAGTTTAGGGTTTAGTTGCAAGAATTGGTGGAATCAGGATTTGTTCGCCCCATCTCATCACCTTTGGAAGCCCCTGTTCTGTTCATTAAGAAGAAGGATGGAACCTTGCGATTATGTATAGAATATCGGGAGCTCAACCGACTGACGGTATGGAACACCTATCCTTTACCTCGGATCTATGAGTTGTTCGACCAATTGGTAGGTGTGCATTGGTTTTCCAAATTAGATTTGTACTCGGGGTATTATCAGTTGAGAATACAGGAGGAGGAAATTTAGAAAACGGCCTTTAGCTATAGGTACGGCTCGTACGAGTTCACTGTGATGCCGTTTGGGCTCACAAATGCCCCTTTAACTTTCATGAGTCTGATGAACAAAGTGTTCGAGCCTTATCTAGATGTCCTCATCTTCATTTTCATTGATGACATTTTGGTCTACTCTATGACGGAAGAAGAGCATGTCGAACATCTGACCTTGGTACTGAAGAAACTAAAAGAGCACGCCTTGTTTGCCAAGTTCAGCAAGTGCGAATTTTGGCTCCAAGGGGTTGCCTTCTTGGGCCATGTGATCAGTGGGGCTGGTTTAGCTGTAGATTCGGCCAAAGCACGTGCTGTGAAGGAGTGGTCGACCTTAATGTCAGCAGCTGATGTGCAGAGCTTCCTTGGACATGCCGGGTACTATCGCAAGTTTGTAAAAGGCTTCTCAAAGATCGCACTTCCTCTTACTACACTGATAAAGAAAGGTGTACCGTATGATTGGACACCCTAGTATGAAGCTGCGTTTTAGGAACTGAAGGACCGACTTACATCCACACCCTTCCTTGCCCTTCCATCCGGGAAGGAAGGATTTCAAGTTTACACTAACGCGTCATATCAAGGAATGGGAGCAGTATTGATGCAGTACGGGCATGTGATTGCATATGCTTCAAGAAAGCAGAAGAAGCATGAAATCAATTACCCGGTACATGATCTAGAATTGAGAGCGGTGGTGTTTGCCTTGAAAATTTGGAGACAATATCTATATGGTGTCCACTGCGAAATCTTTTCAGACCACAAGAATCTAAAGTATGCCCATACACAAAAGGAATTGAATTTGAGACAGTGGCGGTGGCTAGAGTTTTGATGCGATTAAGAATTCACTTTGAACTACCACCCCAGAAAAGCAAATTCTGTGGCAGATGCTTTGAGCAGAAAGTTACTGGAATCGAACTCGGAGTCCCGATTGATGAGAATGGAGTTAGCCCGGATGCTCGAAGAGATGGAGATCACCCTGGTATATAAAGACCAATCGGAAGGGTATACAGAGTACTTAACCGCGATGAGCATAGTCTGTGATATTTGAGACCGAATCCGGGGGAGCAAGGAAAAGATACGGCTCTGGCCCCGACAATCAAGTCAATTGAAGATGGGACTACTGACGAGTATTCCCTAAAAGACGGCCTCGTTGATCTCCTTGGTCGGCTTTACATTCCCAAAGGCAGTAAAATTCAGGAAGATATCCTGAGAGAGGCACATTGCACTCAGTATTCTATTCATCCTGGGATTGTTAAGATGTACGCGGACTTGAGGAAGACCATGTGTTGGTCGGGAATGAAGAGGGATGTATGATATTTTGTTATGCACTGCGATGTATGTCAAAGGGTGAAGGAAGAATGCAGGAGCCCCGGTGGATTATTATAGTCATTGCCCATCCCCGAGTGGAAGTTCGAGGATGTCTCCATGGATGTCATCCACGGATTGCCCCGCTCACACTCAGGGAATGATTCAGTATGGGTGATCGTTGACAGACGGACGAAGGTAGCCCGGTTTATTCCTATGAAGGAAGAAGCTCATGTGGATGTTTTGGTACGCCTCTTTATGGAGCAGTTCTCACGGTATCATTGTGTGCCAACGAAAATTATTTCTCACTGGGATGGTCGGTTTACCTCTAAGGAATGGAGGGCCGTACAAGCGTACTTGGGTTCACGCCTTACCTTTAGCACTGCGTTCTATCCTCAGACGGAGGGGCAGTCTGAGAGGACCATCAGAACATTGGAGGACCTATTGAGACTGTGTGTATTGGATAGAGGAGAGCCGTGGGAAAGGCTCTTACCCCAGGTGGAATTTTCATATAACAACAGTCACTAGGCCAGTATCGGGATGGCTCCCCATGAAGCCCTTTACGTAAGGAGGTGTAGAACCCCCTTGTCATGGGTACAAGACGAGGAACCAAAGGTTTTTGGTATTGAATACATCAATGATACCGATGCGGTGGTTAGGCTAATACGGGACTGCATGCTGGAGGCTCAAAGTCGGCAGGCTAAATACTATAATGCAAAGCACCGGGTGGTAGAATTTAAAGTGGGTGAAAAGTGTTCCTGAAGATCCGGACGATGCATGGAGTGTCACGGGTACGTGGTATGAAGAAGCTCAGCCCAAGGTATGTTGGGCCTTAAATTATATTGGAGAAGATTGGTCCTTTGCCCTACCAGTTGGAGTTACCACAAGCGCTGGAGAATCTTCATGACATATTCCATGTGTCGTCTCTCCGGAAGGCGCTGTTGCGTCCCGATCAACATATTCCCACCATTGATGGAGCAGTAGCGACCGATCGATCTGTACGACTAGAGCCGGTGTGGATAGTAGACAACGAGACAAGGATTTTTCGCCGCAAGAGGGTCCCTTTGGTAAAAGTGCTATGGTCTAATCATGGGAAGGAGGAGTAGGATGGATCCGGTGGACTTGATGCAAAAGCGCTACCCGGAGTTGTTTCTTTCAGGTAAAATTTAAAAGCATGTTTTAATTTATTTTTCATGCTTTCCTCTCCCCATAGACTTATCCTGATTTCGGGAACGAAATCTTTTAATTTGGTTTATAGGATTTGTAACGTCCCAATTCGCGCTAGGCCCCTCGTGCGCACTTTTGAGTCAAAAGAAATGATTTAAGCTTAGGGAGTGCTGGCAGCTAGGCTTACACCTGTGTAAGGGAAGAGAAGTCAATCCAGAAAAGGACACGGGTAGTGACACGGGCGTGTCCATACCCGTGTGGAGCTCTTGTATTTGGGTTGGAAATTTGTGGAGTTTCCAGAGAAGGACACGGGTTGTGACACGGGCATGTCCCTACCCGTGTGTATGTGGACACGGGTAGAGGCATGAGCGTGTCCCCTACCCGTGTGTGTAACTTCCATCATCGATCGAGTTTCTCGAGTAGGACATGGGTAGAGACACGGGCATGTCCCTACCTGTGTGCATATATCCAGGAAGCCGGTCGTGTCTCCCGAGCAGGACATGGATAGAACACGGGCATGAACACGGCTGTGTCGGGTGACACGGGTTGTTGACACGGGCGTGTCCCTACCCGTGTTGGTGTCCAAATGACACTCTCACCGTCGACGACGCTTCACCCGAGCAGGACATGTGTAGGGACACGGGCGTGTCCCTACCCGTGTTGGTCCTTAATATATAGGATTTCTGAGACTTTGGCCATTTTTCATCCTCTTTCCAAGCCTTTTCTGTAGGGAGACTGGAGCTGGAGAAATCTTCATCCCGTGAAGAAGCACCGCCGCCGAGGAGAAGAAGATGTCGTCGTGAAGGGTGACGAGATCTATAGCCGGAAATGGTGGGAACGCCGGAATCGAGATGAGCTTCCTCCCCTCTCCCTTGGTGCTAGATCTCTAGTTATTCCTAGGCGAGATATCGACTCAAAAGAGTCTTGATGCGTGAGATGATGATTTCTAGGAAGAGGCCATGCTAGGACTTGTGTTCTAGGGTTTAGTCATCTTCAACCTCTACTTTCTTCAATGTGAAGATGGGGGATGGTCTCGTGAAGAGAAATGGCCTTATGAGGGTGAATAAGGGAGGGGGAATTTCTAGTTATGATTTGAGAAGAACGGCTAGAGGAGGAAGACAGACCGATGTCGTTCGTTCAGCCTTAAGATGCGCGCAGAAATCTGCTTTCTGCGCGCAGCGATTTTCATGTCCATTTTCAGATATGAAACGGCTAGATCTGGACTTTGGACTAAACACAAAAGTCGTAGCCCATGGAAATACCTTTCCAACGAGTGGTTACACGTCTTCGTGAAATGTCTATATCCACGGGAATGCCTGATCTAATTTGATGGATGATAGTATAAATGTGTAGAATCTGTAATCTGTACATAGCAGACTTTGAAGTCGATTTCAAGCGTGATACGACCAGATTTGGCCCTCTAACTAAACATGAAAAATTTGTAGCTCTTGGAAATACCTTTCCAACGAGAGGTTAAACACTTTCACCTGATTTTTTTAGCTTCAGGAATCTTCGTTTGAAGTTCTGCACTCGATACAATTCCTGCATTCTTTGTTCTTTTGGTTATGTAAACCTAATTTAGAACTATTAGGGTCCGTTCGTTTCAACGACATTGATATAAAAGTATTGACTTTAAGAAAATGAAAGTCATTTCCGCTGTTCGTATAAACAATTTGATGGTGTAATTTTTTCTGAATGAATGAGATTTTTTGACCAGACATGATTTTTTCATCTGAATGCGACTTTTTTGCACGAACGCGATTTTCTGGCCAGGACGCTATTTTTTCGCCAGGATGCTATTTTTTTCGCTCGGACGCGATTTTTTCGCCCGGGCGCGACTATTTCGACTAGACGCAATTTTTTCGCTCGTGCGCCTTTGCTTCGCTCGGACGCGTTTTCTTCGCCCGGACGCGTTTTCTTCGCCCGTACGTGATTTTTTTGCCCGGATGCGATTTATTGTGTGCGATTTTTTCATGCGGGCACGATTTATTCGCCCGGGCGCAATTTTTTCGCCCGGACGCGATTTTTTCGCCCATGGACATTTTTTTTCGCCCGGAAGTAATTCTTTCGCTCTGGCGCTATTTTGCTTCTGGGGAGCGATTTTTCCGCCCAGACGCGATTTTTTCGCTCGAATGCGATTTTTTCGCCCGGACGCGATTTTTCGCACGGACGCAATTTTTCGCCCGGACGCGATTTTTCGCCCGGATGCGATTTTTTTCGACCGAACGCGACTATTTCGTCCGGACGTGACTTTTTCGGCCTGACGCTACTTTTTTGCCCGAACACGACTTTTTCGCTCCGACGCGACTTTTTCTCCTGGACGCGATTTTTTCGCCCTGAAACGAAAATTTTGCGTCGGGGCGAAAAAATCGCGTCTGACCGAAAAAATCGCATCCGACCTTTTTAATATGGAGTTATTGAGGAATGGTCCTCAGGTCAAGTGCATTAAAGAGGGTGTTTTTTCAGCTTGCCAAAAGGGCAAACAGACCAGGACCTCTTTCCATGGACATGATACCAAAGACTCTATGAGATGTCTTTACCTCCTGCATATGGATTTATTTGGTCCTATGCTTGTTTATAGTCTAGGTAGGAAAGCTTACACATTTATAATTGTGGATGACTATTCTAGATTTATATGAGTTTTCTTCTTGAGGCAAAAATTTGAAACCCCAACTGTCTTCAAGAATTTTGTTAGGCAAATTCAGAATGAACTTAATAATTCAGTGGTCAAAATCAGAAGTGACCATTAGACTGAATTTCAGTCTGAATGCATGTCAAAGTTCTGTGAAGAACTTGTGATTCATCAGGAGTTCTCCTTACCTAGTACTCCCCAGCAAAATGGGGCTGCTGAAAGTAAGAATAGGACTCTTATTGATGCAAGTAGAACACTACTAAGTGACACTTCTATCCCAGAATATTTCTGGGCTGAGGCAGTAAATACTACATGTCATGTTCTCAATAGAGCATCCATTAATAAAAGACACAAGATGACACCCTATGAGATTATGAAAGGCAGAAAACCAAACATATCCTACCTTAAAATCATTGGTAGCAAGTGTTATGTTCTAAATAATGGCAAGCACTATCAAACTAAGTTTGCTGCCAAATCCCTAGAAGTGATATTGGTTGGGTACAACAATAACAGTAGAGCATATAGGATCTACAACGTGACTACACAAGTTGTAGAAGAATCTGTCCATGTAGTCTTTGATGAGTCTAAGCTAATTAACTTAGAGCTGTCTAGCACTTCTGTTAGTCCTACAAGTTTGAAGGAAAAGATGGACAAGCTAATAATTAGTGAAGACCAACCTGCAAGACAGAATGAAGAAAATGATGGATGATATCCAGGGGGAGTACAAGTCTCACTGGATGGAGATAAAGACAATGAAGTACATTTAAATGAAGACAATGAAGAAGACCAAGAGGTGGACAGATTTCCTCCAACAAGAAGACATTTGAAGAATCATCCAGCACACCAAATCATTTGTGATGCAAGACATGGAGTTTTGACCAGAAGCAAGAGCATGAACACAGTTCTATGTTCATGCTTCCTATCCCAGATGGAACCTAAGAATTTGAAGAGGCTATACAAGACACAAATTGGATTGATGCCATGCAGGAAGAGTTGAATCAATTTATAAGATGTAAAGTCTGGGAGTTGGTTCCTAAACCAAAGAACCACAATGTCATAGGAACTATGTGGATCTACAGGAACAAGTTAGATGAAAATGGCACTATAATCAAGAACAAAGCCAGACTGGTAGCAAAGGGCTACAGACAAGAAGAAGGGATAGACATTGATCATACATTTGCCCCCATGACAAGGTTGGAAGTAAAAAGACTGTTCCTGGCTTATTCAGCTTATCAAGGGTTCAAAGTATTTCAAATGGATGTAAAGTCAGCATTTTTGAATGGTGACTTAAAAGAGGAAGTTTATGTTAAACAACCTTCAGGTTTTGTAGATCCTCTTTATTCCAACTATGTATATAGGCATAAGAAAGCTCTATATGGATTGAAACAAGCCCCTAGGGCTTGGTATGAAACAATGTTTGCTTTCCTTCTTGAGAATAAATTCTCAAGAGGGAAAATTGACAAGACTCTATTTTTTAGGGAATCAAAAGGTAAGATCATCATAGTCCAGATATATGTTGATGACATTATCTTTGGTTTTACTAAAAACAACCTTTATAGTAAGTTTGCCAAACTTATGCAAGGGAAGTTTGAGATGAGCAGGATGGGTTAGCTGAAATTATTCTTGGGACTCCAAGTTAGATATACTGATGATGGATTGTCCATTTCTCAATCTAAGTTCACCAAGGAGTTAATTAAGAAATAGGGCATGGAGTCAGCCTATACCATGAAAACTCCAATGGGGGCAAGTATGCCTATAGGAAAAGATGAGGCAGGAAAACCTGTTGATGAGTCTTTGTATAGAGGGATAATTAGGTCCCTACTTTACCTGACTGCTAGTAGACCTAACATCATGTATGCTACATGTGTCTGTGCTAGGTACCAAGCTTGCCCAAAGGAATCTCATTATTCTGCTGTTAAGAGAATCTTAAGATATCTTAAGGGCACGCCAAATCTAGGTCTTTGGTACCCTAAGAATAGAGATTTTTTGCTAACAGGTTTTTCAGATGCAGACTTTGCAGGCTGCAAAGAAGATAGGAAAAGCACCACAGGAACATGTCAGTTCCTAGGTGGAAGGTTGGTTTCATGGAGCAGCAAAAATCAAACAAGTGTAGCTATTTCCACTGCTGAATCAGAGTATATAGCTGCAGGCAGTTACTGTGCTCAGTTGTTGTGGATACAACATCAACTTGAAGACTATGACATCAAGGTAAGTAGAATTTCATAATATTGTGATTCTACTAGTGCTATATCTATTGCTAGAAATCCTGTTTCACATAGCAGATCTAAGAATATAGAAATCAAATTTCACTTCATTAGAGAACATGTTGAAAATGAAGACATAAGTCTAGAATTTGTCAACACTAACAATCAAATTGATGGTATATTTACAAAACCTCTAGATGAAAGTAAATTCAATTATTTAAAATTGAATTAGGTATGTTGAACCTAGAATAAGATGTTAGGTCAGCACAAAATTTCTCAAGAAATTTGGCTAAGTTAGAAAGTTTGTGTCGACACAAACCAATTGTGTCGACACTATCAGCAAATGGTGTCGACACAGAAATAAAATCTGTGTCGACACGAAAAGTTTATGTCAAGACCTTGAACTAGTAGTCTATGTCGACACAGGAAAAAGTATGTCGACACATAAACATGTCGACACCTACAAAGTAGTGTCGAGACCTAGGTCGTCTATGTAGACATATGTAAAATTTTGTCGACTAAGTAAAATCCCTAGTTAGGCACGTATTTTGACCTTTCATTTACAAGTATACTATAAATAAGAGAAGAAAAAATCTAGCCGACCGTGTTTTCAGAACTTTCGACTTTAGACTTTGTGTCGACAAGAAAATCTCCCGTCAACTCTCTTCTCTCTCTTTCACCAATAGCGCCACAACAGGAAGACATGATCAATGAGGGATATGAACTACTACACAAGGTATTCGAGACTGCCTCGCCAGAAAACAAGGGTGTGATTACCCTAATCACAGAAAATGGATTGGAATACTTGGTCTCCGAACCTTCAAGGATATGGAAGAAGGAAGTTCTTGAATTTTACTCTTTCGCAACAATGTATTCTCAAGGAAAGAAGATAAAGACCTCTATTAATGGTACCACAGTGAAACTCTCACCAAAGACTATAAGAAAGTCATTTCAACTTCCCAAAATTAAAGAAAATGATGATATCACATCATTCATGACAAGGGATGCACTCCAATGGTGTGGACTGGATCCCAATATCAAGATTGGATCTTTAATGACCAGAAAGGGGATGAATTCCCAGGGTAAGTTCCTATCTGAGATAATAGGCAAGGTTATTCTCTGCAAAACAGGAGGACATGATAGGATCTCTGCCTACATTTTCAACCTTATAAACAGAGTTATACTCAAGGTAAAAACAGACTGGTCAACTGTAATATTTGACAAGATCACAGAAAGTGCCAAGAAGCCAAATCTGGGAAGGATACTGAGCTTGTATCTGGCTTCCACCATCCCAGAAGTGATGAATCAAATTCTAGGAACCAAGATTAATCACATGTGGTGAATGGATCTGAGAATACTATATAGATGGGATAGATTTTTGACAAAAGATATTTCTACCCCACAGAAACATGTGAAGAAGGATAAGAAAATAAACCTAGCACCTAGGAAGCAGAATCTTCCAGTGATTCTGAAGAGCAGGTTGTCTTCAGATCAGATGAAGAACAACCAAGAAAATCACCTACACCACAACAAGATAAAGAAGCTCAAACCCAAGGGGAGAGTATTAAACTACCCGAGAACCAGATGGTCTCCACTCCAGGTGGAGACAACACAGAGATTACAATTGTTCAAGAACCTGAACAATCACAACTGCCTATCCAAGGGGGAGGTATAACAGAAGTTACACTGGAGAGTGAGAATGCAACTAATACTGTTATGGAAATAGTATGAGAAATCAACTATGCTGCAACTGTTATTACTAAGAATGGAGCACAGGATGTGCATGTGTTAGACCAAGATCAAGCTGAGCAACTCCACTCCTCAAGTTTGGAGAAAACCCTGGAAATGGATCTTAATGTCCAGGGAGAACCAGTTATTGAAAAATAAAACATTATACCTTCTATTCAGATGCAGCAGGAGGTAACCCTTGAAGAATTGTTTCCTGACTTCCAAAAAGCAAGGAATGAGGGGGAGCTGCCAAGGACTGAGGGGGAGATGCCACTAAATGCCTCTAGTCCTAAGGAAATTGTAGCTATAAAAAGTTCATCAAATTTTTCTGAAGATGAAGAAGCCACCAGGGACAAGAAAAGGAAGTTGGTGGTACTCAGGAAGAGGAGCACAAGCTATAAGAAAGCCTTGTAGACTATCCCTCAAACATCTGCTCCAGGAATAGACTTCAGTCCACTTTTGGTGAAACTGCAAGTGAAAATGGATGAGCAAAGACTTGTTCTGGAGAAATATGTGGATGAGTCACATAAAGAAATAACGTTCCAGCTGGCCCAAGATATCAAGTCTATCAGATTTGAAGTAAATTTGCATAAGAAGGAGATGACAGATTGCTTCCATAAGAGAGGTAATGTTGTAGTATACTTGGCCACACAACAATAGGACATGAAAATCAAATAGCTGACATTGCAGAAAAATAAGGATATTTTCTAGAAAATTAATTCAGCATGAATGAAAATCTCACAAAATCACATAATGCTATTCTCACAAAAATGGGAGATATTGCTAGTGATGTGAAAACTGCAGTATCTAACCAGATCAAAGAAGATCTAGCTGATGTACAAACAGCAATTCTGACATCTCAAATGGCTATTTCTGATCAACTGCAAGAGTTCAAACTCTACTACACAGATGGAATAGATTATCTGGCTGAACAAGTAAGGTTTCAGAAGGATGATCTAAGAGATCATGTGGCCAGAGAAGTCATAAAGGGGGAGAGAGTGTTAGTCAAAGCAAGCTCAGATCATGCCAAATGGGTATCCAATACCATCAGAGCTACTCTTGGATATCCACCCCTTTGTGATGATGATAATACTACTGAATCTGGTATTCAACCTGCTTACATTGAAATGGTTCAGCAGGAAGTCGCTCAAGTCATCTATCCTCCTTCTCTTAATGTTGAAGCAGTACAACAGGTTGTACATCAAATGTATAGCCCTCCACATGAGGCACATAATGTTATTATTGAAAAAGTTGAAATGTCTGAAGCTTCTTTATAAAGAGAGCAAGAAGCTCAAAAAGCTAGGGATGCTCAGAAAGAAGCTCAACTATCTAAGAAAAGATTTAGAGAGCAGGCTGAATTAAAGGCTGATTTTAAACAATGGAGTCCAACCTCCAAAAATATCATTCTTAGTTCTTGGAAAGATGTGAAATATAATATGCATAATAGAGGCAAATGGTATTCTTAACAAGAGTGGGGTAAATATCAGAAAAGGCAAGATGCCAGCATCAGTTTAGAAGGGATATTAAAGCTGGGAAGTTACCTGCTAACTCTATGGAGCCTAACAAGTACTTCCCAAAGCCTTATCATTACTTTGAAAGGCAGAAGATTAAGGAAGAAGTGCTCAAAAAGAAAGATCTAAAAGGGAAAAAGCCAACTGATGACACAGAATCCAAGGTGCAAGCTAAGATTTAATCTGGCAAAGGGATAGTTATCAAGGAGCCTGATAAATCTTAGGGATAGATAGGCTAGTTTTAGAACTGTGTAATTTTCTTTTCTAAAAATCTTGTAAATCAAAAACTAATTCCTGATTAATAAATTTTATCATATTCTGTGATGATATTTCATGCTGTTCCTGCATTATGAGTTACCCTGTCTGTGTAAGTATTATATACTTCTTAATCAGTTTTTTATTAGAAGTGGTATATATCAGTGACTAAGGGTTATGACTTCTCAAAATAGGGGGAGATTGTTGGGTATACTGGAAACTGTGTACCAGATTTTAAGAAGCCTCACTTAACTCAATGATATACATCAATGTATATTTGATGGGATGTTGAGTTTCAATGTGCAAGATAAAGAAATGCAGGAAAATATTCTAAGTACAAGTGTCGACACATGTGAGGGAAATTTGTCGACACTAGAAGCCAGATTGTGTCGACACACAGGACTTGTGTCGACAGACAGAAATTTGTCAGAAGCAGTTGTGTCGACACACACTCAATAAATCTATCAACAGAAGTTGTGTCGAGACTAGAATTAGTTGTGTCGACACACAGGACTTGTGTCGACACACACTCAAGAAATCTATCAGCAGAAGCTGTGCCGAGACTAGAAGCAGTTGTGTCAAGACACGGGACTTATGTCGACACATACTCAAGAAATCTATCAATAGAAGCTATGTAGAGACTAGAAGCAGTTGTGTCGACACACATGATTTGTGTCAACACATCCAATAGAAGCTGGGTCGAGAGGTTAAAGAATGACTGTGTCGACATATTAGGAGTTGTGTCGATATCATCAAGACTTGTGTGGACACATGGTCTATTTGTGTTGACACATTTTAAGTGTTATCCAGACAAGTCTTTACTGTGACAGAAGTTCAAGGAGGGGTCAGGTATCAAGACTGAAGACCTGACATCTGTCATAAGTAACAAAGCTGTTATATCTATCAAAGCTGTCAGAAAGCCGTTATGTACCGGATCTACAGGTAACCTTGGATGGGTTCTATATAAAGTCATATTCTATCACAAACAAAAAACAAAAAATAGAAAAGATAGTGAAGAGTGAACGACGAACAAGAGAAAAACACAAAAGAAGGCAGATCCTGAAAGTCTGCAAGAGGAATTCAGATCTGATTCTTAATTCAAGTAGGAAGCTTGATTAAAGATCATCTCCAACTTCATTTGAAGATCAACCTTACTTTGTTCAGATTCAAGAAGTTTTGAAGAATCTAAGATAGGTTTGATCTTAAGAAGTCAGTTCTATCAAGAACTTATCAAGAAAGTCTTCACCTCATTCTCTTTTTATCTAGGTGAAGAATTTATTATTTTAAACAATCAATTTTTATATAAGATCTCTTGTAGATATGAGTGTAGGAGAGTTGTCTCTCTGAGTTGTAAGCCTAAACATATAAAGGCTGAGGTAGGGCTTAGTGCCTGAGGTAGGATCTTGTTGATCTGAGTTATAAGCCTGGTGGTTAAGGCTGAGGTAGGGCTGAATGCCTGAGGCAGGATCTTGGTGATCTGAGTTGTAGGCCTGGTGGTTAAGGCTGCGATAGGGCTGTTTCCTGAGGTAGGATTCTTGGGAAGATTCTGAGTTTTAGGACTTGATGAAGTCTTAGCTGTAGGAACCAATTGCGTTCTAAGTTGTAAGATCTGAGGATCTGAGATAGCTGAAGGATGTTTGGCCGAATCCAGTACTCTACTTGATAGGTGAAGGGGGAGAGTGGACGTACCACTATAAACCATTGTGTGTTGTACTGTGAATTTTCTGTGATTATTATTCTTTGTGCTGTGATAGTTGTGCTGTGTTTAACACTTTTAATTGCTTAAGTTGTTAAAAAGGATTTGAACCTATTCACCCACCTCTAGGTGTTTAGGCTCTATAAACCAAATCTTTAATCTTCACTAAAGAGTTTGCTTATGGTCTTATAGTTCAGGTGAGCTAGCCTCTTGTGATATTGGTCACAATGAGAAACTTTCTCATCTGCAACTAGGCATATAGGAGAGTCCTCACTCTCACAATCAAAGTCTAGATAGTAAACATTTCCTATCCGAGTGCCTGTCAAGCTAACCCGTTGATCACTTGACCTTCTAATTTGACACTCATCCTTGAGGAAAGAAATGTCATAGCCAATATCACATAATTGACTTATGCTTATAATGTTATGTTTCAAACCTTTCACAAAAGCTACTTGTGTGATAGTTACTATGCCATTAGTTATTTTACCCAAACCTTTAGTTACCCCTTTTTCTTAGCCCCCAAAGATAACTTTTGGACCATTCTCAATAGGAGTGTATTCCTTTAGCATGCTCTTTGTTCCATTCATGTTCCTGGAAAATCCACTGTCCAAGTACCATGTAGGGGTATGGACACTTGGACTTACCTGCAACAAATATATTATCTAACCTTAGGACCCCAAATTTTATTGGGTCCTCGGTGCAAGATAAACTTAAACTAAACATGCCTACCTGCAGTTCTTATGACAGGTAAGCCACCATTACTTCTCTAGACACTCTCATTGTGCCAGCAATCAATGGCATAGTGGCCCATTTTGCCACAACACCAACACTCATGCACATTATACCTTCTTTTAAGAACTAGCTTAATAACAATGTTGTTTGCAGATCTTAAACCAGCTGGTACATCAGATGTTTTCTTAAGTCATTCAGCCAAGGCTTGTTTAGGGACTTGTCTGGCAGCAGAAGTACTTGGGATATCTTGAACCCTATATGCAGCTGCCTTCATTTTAGAATGCATACTCCTGATAACTTCAGATATTCCTAAGTCTGCTTTGCTAACAGACTTTCCCTTAGCTTGATAATGAACTGACAGACTTTGTGAGTCAGTTGCTACCTTGTCCTTGAGTGTTGGGGCTTGTACACCAAACACCAATGGTCAATTATGGGCCATTTAGGTTTCCTCATGGACTGCCCAATAGGCACTAACACCCTTTCCATTTCTACTTCCTTGCTCACAGTGACTATAAATACTATCATGGTCATACCTGTTAGAAGGTTGAACAACTTTTTAAAAGAAATTGGAGGCTTGAAAGCAAGTGGCTGAACTAGAGCTTTGCCTTTCCTTTTGGAATTGACAGCTCTTGTTCTTCCTTTGAAACCTAATCCCTTCTTACCCTTTTGGGAAGAGAAGGAATCTATCAAAGGTAAAACAGAACTAGCTTTTAAGAATTTGGCCACTAGATCCCTCTCCTTCTGGAGTCTACATTCAAGATTCCTAATGTGGTTATTCTTTAAAGTAATGATATCCATCTGAATAAAAGTTATGTTATTCAATTTACTAATCTCTTTTAACTTCAGATCCAGCACTTTTGATGAGTCTGAAGCAGCCAACATCAGAGTGCAATTCTCCTTTGCTACTATTTGGCTATGAGGCTGTTTTCCTTAAAGGCTTGGAGGAGCTCTCCATAATCATCAATCAGTTGATTGATGTCTCCTTATGATTTAGAGCCACCTTCATCTCTTGATGAAAATGCTTCTAACTCTAGGCTAGTAACATATTTTTACACTGAAGGTGAAGATTGTACCTTACTAGGACTAGGCTGCTCCTGGCTGTGTCCATCCTTTGCTATGGCCATCAGCCTTATGCATTGGCTGTCTTCTGCTTTATTGATATCATCCAACAATTGTAAGAATTCTATTTCCATATAATCTTCCTCAATTGAGAACAGCCCAATGTAGGCCTCAACGTCCTCTTCATTTTTTGACTCTGATGAAGAAGAGTTAGTCCAGCTTTTCTACTTCTTGGCCACAAAGGATTCTCCTTCTTGACTTTGTGCTGGTGTTTTTTTCTCAACAGACTCCTTTCTTTTGACAGGACAGTCTTCTATAACATGTCCTGGCTTGCTGCAACAATAACAAACAATTTTAGTAGAAGTTCTTTTACCAGGTTTAGAACCATACCTTTCCTCTTTAGAGGTTTTGTTCTTTCCCTTGTAGTAGTCATCCTTGGAGTAAGAAGAAGAAGATGGCCTGCTCCTTCAATTCTTTTTCTTCAGGAACCTCTGGAATTGCCTAGAAAAGGAAGCAAAATCCTCATTAGAGTTATGACAATCTGATGTGCTTGTGTCTAAACTTTCTGAATCACTATCAGCAACCTTTCTGGGAGGAGAAGGTGTCTTTCTCCTGCCCTTCCTTATAACTTCAACTTTGAAAGCCACAAACTTATCTTTGACAAAAGACCTTCTGTTCTTATCCTCTTCCTTTCTGGCAGTTAGCTGCATTTCATAAGACAACAATTTTCCAAATAAGGTTGGTGGAGGAGTATCTGCAAGTCTGGCCACTTCTCTGATGACACAGACCTTGGTATCTCAGTCCTTGGTTAATGATCTGAGAAACTTGTCATTCAATTCATAAGTGCTGAAGACTCTTTCATAAGTCATCAGCTCATTGACAATTCTGAAGAACTTTTCATAGCACAAAGTTATGTTATCCGTCTTGGCTTGTCTGAAGCTTTCATACTCTTGATTGAGCATGGAATTCCTATCCTCTCTTACTTCTTCTGTCCCCTCCATTTAGACAATCAAAGTCTCCCACATTTCCTTTGAGGTTTTGTAGTGGACAAAATTCTGAAAGTTAGCATCATCTATGACACTAACAATTATGTTCTGTGCCCTCTTGTCCAATGTTGCTAAGATGATTTCATATTTTTTCATTTCAGAATAACTCTTTGGAGTCTGTAGATTTGCATCAAGAATTGATGTCTTCATTGGGATAAAAGGACCTTCTAGAAATGTGATGTAGATTCTAGGATCAGATGCTTCCATGAATTATCTAACCCTCTCTTTCCATATCCCAAATGTTTCTTTTATACAAATGGGAAGTTTCATGGATCCAAGTTCTTTATAATTTTCACCTGAACCCATCTTGGCTATCTTATTACTTCCTTGGATATATACTCAGACTATCAAGTATAATTTTGAGGAACCTCCCTCTGATATCACTTGAAAGAATTTGTTTCAAGCATGTCTAAACACCTAGAGGGGGGGGGGTGAATAGGTTCAATTCCAATTCACTTAGGCTGTTAATAAACTAATCACAACACAACTATAAATTCTACAGCTACACAAACACACAATAATCCAATCACAGCATACACACATATTAATAGTGGTTCCCCAAATGATGGGTAAATCCACTTTCCCCCTTCGCCTATCTAGCAGTACACTAGATTCGACCAAACTTCTTTCCACCTTTTCAGATCCTCAGCTCTTACAACTCAGAACCCAAATTGGTTTCTACATCTCAGACTTCAACAAGTCCTACAACTTAGGCTCTTCCCAAGAACCCTATCTCAGAGTGAATCCACACTCCTACAACTCAGGAAATCAAGCCCTACCTCAGGCCCTTATCACCAGGCCTACAGCTCAGAGAACTTAATCTCCTACCTCAGGAAAACAGCCCTACATCAGCCTTTTAGTTACAGGCTTACAACTCAGAGATTGAAATCTCTTGCACTCAGATCTAAAAATATATCTTGCAGAAAATTTATTAAAGAGTTTATTTCTTTCTTCACCCAGATAGAGAGAGAGAGAGGTGAGGGAATCTTGATCAGATGCTGATGGATCTGCTTTTTCCTGATCTTTAATGTAATGAATCTGATTCAAACTGACTTAGCTTATTCAAAGCTTCTTGAAAGAGAGAACCTAGGTTGAATCTTCTTGAGAAGTTGGAGTAGATCCAGCTTCTTCCTCTGTGCAGAATTAAATCTGCAAACACTGATAGATCTGATGAGATGTTGTCTACTTCTCTAATTTTGAATCAGAATCTTCTTGTTGTATAGAATTCTATGAATTCTTCTTAGAGTGATTTCTCCTTCTTCTTATTTTCTCTTTTTTTCTTCTCTTTCTATTTTGTGATAGATCAACTCTTTTTATAGATCTCGTTAGAGGCAATAAGCTGATCCGGTAGTTAATTGACATCTGAAAGTTCTAACATATCTAACAGCCTTGACGATTCTTACAGATGTCAAGTCTTTAGTCTTGAGATCAGGCACTTAGAGTTATTTAACTCAGCTGAATGTGTCGAGACACAAATATAGAATGTGTCGACATTGATGAAGTATGTGTCGACACAATTTCTAGGGTATCGACATAACTCCTTTGATGTTGTTGACAAACTTCAGAATCTGTCGACACAACTCTTTATTCAGTCTCGATACAGCATTTGTAGAATGTGTCGACACAAGTCCTGTGTGTCGACATAGTTTCTCCATTTATAACTGATGTCGGCTCAAATTATGTTTGTCGACACAAGTCCTGTGTGTGTCTACACAACTTCTTCTGCTAATATCAGCACTTCTAGTCTAAGTGTGTCGACACTAGTCTTGAGTTTCGACACAACTGTTGTCGACTCAAATTTTGTGTGTCGACACAAGTTCTGTGTATCGACACAGACTTGCTTCTAGTCTCGACACTGCTCCTTCAAAGGTGTCGACACATTATAAGTTTCTCGACACTTTTGTACTTAGAATATTTTCTGCATCCTTTAACCTGCACCAGTAAACTCAATATACCATCAAATACAAACTGATGTATATCATTGAATTAAGTGAGGCTTCTCCAAATAAGGTACACAATTTCCAATGTACCCAACAACATCTCACGCCTCAATAAATTTTGGACGTTACACTTAGAGAGGGCATCTTCGAGTTTTTTTATTCATTCCAATGAATGATCACAGTCTTGGCAAGACACCTTCTCTTTCCCAAGAGTTTTCACTTAGTTAATTTTTGATTTTGTCTGAAAAGAATTTTTTTTTCAGATTTTAACAAATCAATTTCTTTTAGACTTTAACAAAAAAATCTATAGATTTTTTACATACTTAATACATAAATCATCATATGAAGAGGGTAGTACCTTAGTGGTACTTTGGAAACTGCACTCCTAATTAGATGTCTCGTGCTTATTCCCTATAAGGCACATATTGGCCTCTTCTTTATTATTTGTTTTAGTGTCACTTGATGCCTCAGATGATGAGTCATCCTAGATTGAAGTTTTCAGTACTTTATTCTTATCCTTCCCTTTGTTCCATTTCTCATTATGCTCCTTCAGGTACTTAGGGCACTAGCTTCTAATATGGCTGATCATCCTATATTGGAAGCATTCTGGTGGGGCACATTCTTCTTCATCATTGCTCCATTTCTCACTCTTTGAAGATGTTCCTTTTCTTCTTGTGTACTTGCTAAATTATTTTCGAAATGACCTCATCCTCTCAGGATTCTTCATGAATCTTTTGAAGTTCTTCACAAGAAGTCACTCCTCATCTTCTTCACTATCGTCTTCATCCTATCTCCCTAACTTGAGTGCCAAGTCTTTCTTCTATGGCACCTTATTGTATTCTTCATTTTGAATTTTGAGTTCAACCTCATGGTTTTTTAAGTTCCTAATAAGGCTCTCAATTTGGAGGTGTCGTATATCGTGCGATTCAAAAATCGCGGTCATCTTTTGGTTGAACTTTGGAGGGAGTGACCAAATGATCTTCCACATAAGGTCAGTATTGGAGAGGGTTCTCCCAAGAATTCTTAAAGAGTTGATGATCTTTGCCAATCACGTGTACATTGAGTCCATGTCCTCATCATCCTCCATATAGAATGTAACACCCCAAGTTTCTTATAGTTGAAAACAATAATATCTGGATTTTTAAGCTATCTATAGCTGTAGCTTGATACCGCCTAATGGTAGTGATCAAATTGATCAAGATGATGCAGTCATTGCAATCGACACATTAATGCAGTCAATGTAATTGATTTAAAATTGCCTTGCGATAGCTCGATACCCCTAGTGACAGTAAGCCACATGACAGACATCCATGTGTCATTTGGTTGTGAAGCGGTCGTTAAGTGGCACTAACTTAGTAAATAAACCACCGCCCAAGATATCTCCCGCGGTAGCGCGATATCACTAGTGGTAGTACTCGGGACATAAAATCTCAATTTGATCACATCAATCCATTTCTATTTGTATTTGGATCCTAAGGCTAAGATTATCCCTATCCATGCTTAACCTCAGGAGTAGGGGGAGATGTGTTCATCTCACTTTTGCTCTCTCTCTCTCTCTCTTCAAGCTTGTAAAATAAAAGAATGAAGAAGAAGTGGTGTTTGATACATCTCTTTGGAGAGTTGTTGAAGGAGTTCTTGTGGTAAGAATCGCGTGTCGAGACTAGGTCCGTCGAGGGGAAGGCGTTGCCAACATTTTCATTTGGATAAAACTGTGTTCATGGATCCTAAGCGATCTACAAGGGTAACAATTCTCCTCTTGGACAGGTGAAATCCATTTTTGGCATGGAAACCCTCACTAAGTGGTGAAGAATCAGAAGTTTCCAATTGGTTGATACGAAGTTTCCCCGATAGAAATTGCATATATACTTCAAAATCGAAGTACATTCAAATGCATGGTGTGTGAAACCCATCTGTGATAAGTTAGTCTGGATTGGTGATGTTGATTTGCATGCCAGAGAATAATCTGTGGATTAACGTGTAGTTTTACAGAGTTTTGGAGTGTGGAACTTGCTGCAGTTAGTACTCGAGGTGTTGTCCAGGAAACACCCAAGGTAGCAACAGAATCAAAGTTCTAGTTATATCACCTGGCAGTAGTGCGATATCACTAGCAGTAGGTGTTCTCCAATAAACACCCAAGGTAGTATCAAAATCAAAGTTCTGTTGATATCGCCTAGTGGTAGTGTGATACCGGCAATGGTAGCTCTTGTTGAGCTTGGTGGATGAATGACTGGTTTATTGGTCTTCGATGTTGTAGGATGTTACAGGGAGTACTAGAGGTACGTTCCAGGAAACACCTCTTGTGATAGTAGAAAAGGTGTTTTGTTGATACCGCCCGACGGTAGTTGGTACCAATAGTGATAGATCCAAAAGAACTTTGATTATGGTTGCAAAGCCTGTGTCCATGAGATAAGGTGGGTAGCATGTTAAGTTGTAGAGCCTGACAGGTCCAACTATGGTGGCTGTGAGAGCCAGCCGTGCATCATAACGCATGTTGGGTCAATTGCCCACAATGTCCCAGATTTGAAGAAGTCAATAATATCAATGATATACTTGAAGTTGTATTTGATATATGCTTAAGTTTATGCATGCAGGTTAGTCTTGTAATATTGATAGGACAGGTATTCCAAGTTATGTGACAGGTGGTCACAAAGTAAAGGCGTGGAGAGATAGATATTAGTTTAAGTCAACAGGCATTGAGTTAAGCCGATTCAATCAACGTAAGACGAAAGGGAAGATGCTGGATAGGCTGGATATCGCCCTAGTACACAGGCGTTAAGTGAAGCTAGTTCACTCAACGCCAAGTGCCATAAAGCGCTGAGTTAGTTGTGGATAGTCAAAGCCATGCAGTCTGAAAAGCAATTATGCTGCCAATTCCATAGGCGTTGAGTGATGATAGTTCACTCAATGCCATCGTCGAGGATAGCTGAATCTTTCAATGCCTATGTATTGGCGGGCTGAATATTCGACAATGTCTAGAAGCGTCGAGTGAACACAACTCACTCGACGATAAAGCAAAAGCGTTGAGTCTTGCTACTGCAGTCAAAGCCTAAGAAGAAGACAGAAATCGACTAAGTCAAGAAGCATTGAGTGAGGATAGTTCACTCAACTCCCAATAAAGAAGGCAGGAAAAAGCAGAAAGCATTGAGTTAGGCCAGCTCACTCAACATCTTCAGACAGGTGAAGAAATGACTAAGTGTTAAAGCATTGAGTGAACCCATTGCACTCAACGCTCTCAACGCCTATGATATAGAATTATTCAGACAATTGTCTAAGGGTTTTGGTGTCGAGTGAAGCTTGTTCACTCAGCGTACTAAACACTTGGAGTGAATTTGAGAAATTGGCTAAGTCCATAATCTGATGACGTCAGCAAAAATTGACAAAGTCAACAGAGTTCAAATTAAGTGTGGGGAAGCTAAAGAACACGACAAATACTGTCGGAGTGCCACTATACGCCTTCTTCCGTTGAAGCAAGGTGCAGCTGTCAGGTGTAGTTGGTCCCCACTACTTCTTGGAGCCGTTAATCGGTAGAAGATATAGTGGGGCGGCTACTAGATGTTGTACATAACTTTTAGGGTTTTGTTTCAAAAAAAAAGAGCGGCTGGACTTCATCTTCCTCACCATTACTGCCGGGAAAAAGCCTGAAGTCAATCAGCTTAACTAAAAGTTCAGTTAGCTGTAGCATTTTCTTCTCCTATAGTAAGTTCAAAAACACTTCTAGTAAAGAAAGAGAGGAGAGACCTCAGTCTTCTGCAGGTTTAGTAGTTGTATGAAGAACTCAAGACCTAGCTAATCTCCAGTCTTCTACAACATGTTCAGAAATAGTTTTCTGAGATACTTCCAGCAGTGGCAGCCATTTATTGAAGAACATCTTTTTGCTGCTGTGAAGATAGTTAAAGCTGAGATTACTCAACTGTAGTAGCAGACACAGAGAAATTTTTCTATGTAAAATTAATTAAAACCATTGTATTTTTGCAGGATCCCTTTGGATCTTAGTTGTAGGGCTCTTAAGCCTTAGGTAGGGAAGTTTTGCCTGAGCTATAGGAGAGTTATACACTCTGAGTGTAGGATTCAGTTTGGATCTGAGGTAGGGCTCTTGAGCCTGAGGTAGGAGAGTCATTCTCTCTATGTTTTTGGAAACTTGTTCCTGAGTTGTAGGATCCTTTGGATTTGAGGTAGGGCCCTTATGCCTGAGCAATATGATAGTCATTCTCTCTAAGGTAGGATACTTTATTGTTATGAGGTAGGTTTGTCCTTCCAGCCTGAGTTGTTGGGCCATTAGGTTTGAGGTAGGTGATCAGTTGATCACTGAGTTATAGGAGTAAATTTTCTCTGAGGTAGGGTTTTGGCCTGAGTTGTTAATCTTGGAAGAGACTGAGAGATCCTGTGGGATCAGTTGTGTAAGATCTTGGTGCTGAGCTTTGGATAAATGCCTTATTTAACTAGAAGTTAAAAAGGTGGGTGGAGAGTGGACGTATCCAAAATCTGGGGAACCACTATATATTCTGTGTGTGCTTTCTGTATTGTTTCTTTATTGTAGGTTCTTGAAAGGAGATAAATTCTAAACACACTAAGCACTTAAGGAAGAAAATAAAAGAAAGTCACAAAAAATCAACAAACCTATTCACCCCCCTCTAGGTTGCTAGCTACCTTGAAAACAAAGACTTTCAAGTGGTATCCAAGGGAGGTTGCTCAAAAATGATTTAACAATCTAAGTGATCTCAAAGGTTAGCTACAGTTCTGTACTTATGGGTTTTGGAGAGAGCCATAAGGAGCTAGGTTCCAAGAAACTCACCATCTGCAGGAAGGAGAATTTTTGAATCTGGAAGGAGAGGGTCATGCTATTTATGGAAGCCTATGACCCTAGGATCGTTGTGACATTCAAGGAGGGACCTTAATCCCTATGAAGGTCTCTGTTCTGGATGACAATATCCAGACACCAAATTCCTATTCAGAGATGACAAAGGATGAAGTAATCTTAGCTACATTGGACAAGAAGGCACAAAATGTTATTGCAAGTGATATTGATGACTCAACCTTTCAGAACTTTGTCCACTGCCAGACCTCCAAAGAGATGTGGGACACCATTGTGGTATACATAGGGGGTACTGAAGAGGTAAGAGATGATAGAAAGCCTATGCTCAACAAGTAGTATGAGGCTTTCAGGAAATCCCTAAAAGAGAACAAAGATACTTATTATGAAAGATTTTTCAGGATTATAAATGAACTGAGGACCTATGGGAGGGTCTTCAGTCATTATGAAATAAATGACAAGTTCCCAAGGTCTCTCACTAGAGACTGGGATACTAAGATTTTTGCAATAAGAGAGGTGGCCAAGCTTGCTGATACTCCTCCCCAAATATTTTTTTGGGAGCTGCTCTCTTATGAGATGCAGGTGGCTGCTAGAAAAGAGGAGGAGGCCACCACCAGATACCAAGCCAAGGAGAAGTCCTTGGCATTGAAGGCAGACAACATCAGTAAGATTAAGAAGAGGATTCCCTCCCCTCCAAGAAGACCAACTGAATCAGACAACTCAGAGTCAGATGCATCAGACTATAATATGTCTGATGAGGACTTTGTTGCCTTCTCTTGGCACTTTCAAAAGCTGATGAAGAAGAAAAAATGGAAGATCATACCTTCCACCTCTTCTCATCATAGGAAGAATCACTCCAAGGCTGATATGTATGATTCTAAGACTAGTAAATATAATTTCGCAATAATTTTCTGTTATTGTTGCAGCAAACCAGGGAATGTTATAGCTAACTGCCCAGTGACGAGGAAAGAGGCTGGTGAGAAGAAATAACACAAACACAATGGCAAGAAGGAGAAGTCCTTAATTTCTAAGAAAGAGAAGAGCTGTACAGACTCATCTTCATCTGAGTCTGAAAAAGAAGAGGCCTATATTGGGCTGGTTGTTGCTGCTGCTGAACAAGAAGCTGTAGCAGCAGATTAGGACTATCTTGCTACCAGGATAGGTATCAGGGCCCCTCTATCACACTCAGACAGTGTTTTAGAGGTGGATGATGAAGATGAAAAAGATGTCTATAGTTGCTATGGGCTGATGGTAATTAATGATGAGGAATCCAACATGGATCAGCCTGGTCAAAGCAAGGTAAATTCTCTATCAAGATCTTCTGAGTCTGGATATGAGACTAGTCCCTGTACAGAAGCTTCTTCATCCAGTGGTGAAGATGATTCTGAATCATAAGGAGATGTCAATCAATTGATTGATAGGTATGGATAACTTCGGGATGCCTTCAAAAAGTGCAAGAAGTTGTCTAAGAAGCAAGCAGTGGAGATAGCCTCTCTCCAGCTAGCTGCTTCCCAGCTGACTGAGACAGTATCTTTGCTGGAATAGATGGACATGGAACTTAGCCAACTTAAGGTCATGAATATCATCCAGATAGGCTCCATCAAGTTTAAGAATAGTCTCATCAGGGATCTTGAAGAAAGGATAGGGAGGGAGAAAATAATAGTGGCTAGCTATTCGAAGCCAAGTGTTGGGCATTGCATCCACAATAACCCAGATTTGCATGAAGTCACCCTTGAACTAAGATGAATTAAGTTGTATTTGATATCTTTGTTTAGTTGTGTGTTTGCAGATCATAAGTGCTAAGTGTAGACCAATGTCAGTCTACTGTCGGTCATGAACATAGGACCATACAGTGTAATCCCTCACTATGTGATCCAAGGTGTTGACTCATGGGTAGCCTCTCAATTGAGATACACTTCATATTCAAACACTTGGACCATGTACTGAAGGTTGGCTTCTTGAGGAATAAGATTTCCAGAAGTTCAAAATTTTTCTATGTCCACTTCTCGAGAGGCCTAATATTAGGTCTCGAGAAGTAGAGCTAGAAGCTCTCGAGAACATCTGTTAGTTCTCGAGAAGTTGAGCTACTAGTTTTTCGAGAACATCTGTTAGTTCTCGAGAAGCGTATACTAGTTCTCTAAAACATCTGTTAGTTCTTGATAAGCGCATAATAGTTCTCGAGAAACATCTGTTAGTTCTTGAGAAGCTCATTCTAGTTCTCGAGAAGTCTCAGTCTACATTTCTCAAGAAGTTAACTTCTAGTTCTCGAGAAGTCTATGTAGTTCTCGAGAACAAGCTTTAGTTCTCGAGTACTATTTTATTCAGTTCTCGAGATGCTTCTGAACAGACTCAATGACATTTTGTCTCGAGTACTAGCCTAAGTCCAGAATGTAGTTCTTGAGAAGTCAGCCTGTTCTCGAGAACTTTCTCATACCTCTCGAGAATTGATGTTCTATTAGGAAAATTCTTCTAAGTCAGATTGACGAGATTTTTGAAATGATATTTTGTGATTAGTACACTTGTTGTCATTAATTCTAATTCTAACAGTTGGGTAATCTTATTTAAGGTCTTGTCAACAAGACCAAACAGACCCAGATGCGAAAAAACCCTAATCTCTCTCAAATTTTTCTGACGGCCGTCTCTCTCTCTCAAGATCATTTTTAAGAGCCGCCGTCGCCGCACAGTTCGCAGATCGAAAAGAAAGCCATTTTCGATCAAGAAAGATTTACTGTTCAAGGATTCTTCTTCCTCTCCTTGATCGAGTAGATCTCCAGATTTCTCAGATCAAAATTTCAGTGGATCTTCTTCAACATTTCTGAAAAAGCCGAAGGTTCTGAAGAAGACCTAAAGTCAAATTTTTCCAGATCTGAAGAAAAATATTTGTTTGTATTTTTCAAACCTTTTTGTAAATCTTGTAGGAGTGTTTCTCTCCGAGTTATAGGAAGTTGTTATCTTCCGAGTGTAGATCCATTTGGATCGAGTTTGTAGGAACTTGGTTCTGAGGCATAGGATTGTTTTCATTCCGAGATAGTAGAGTAGCCGAGTCTAGTGATTTGCTAGATCGGTGAGGTAAAGTGGATGTACCCAAGATTGGGGAACCACTATAAATCTTCTTGTCTTTCTGTGATTGCTTGATTACTTGTGCAAGTTTGTTAAAATTTTTATTCCGCAATTAGACGCACGATTCACCTATTCACCCCCTCTAGGTTATTTAGGTTGACAACTTTACACTTTCAATTGGTATCAGAGCCAGGTTGATCGTTAAAAGGTTAACACCTTGATCAATTTCCTCTCGAAAGTTGTCTCTTGGATATTCAAGCAATGGACAAGGCCAAAGATTTTTCCAAGCTTCCCCTGTGCACAAAGAATAACTTTCCCATGTGGAAAGAGAGAATCAAATTTTTCATGGAAGCTATGGACCCCTGGATCTTCATAATTGTTGAAGAAGGTCCTTACATCCCCATGACTACCTCCACTATAGATCCAACCAAGAAGTCTCCTAAGAAATTGATGGACCTAATAAGGACGAGATTGCACTTGTCTCTTTGGACAAGAAAGCTAAAAATATTATAGCAAGTGCAGTCGATGACTCGATGCTGCAGAATATAATTCACTGCCAATCGGCTAAAGAGATGTGACAGTCTCTAGTAACTCTGATGGAAGGTACTGAAGAAGTGAGGGATGATAGAAGATCCCTACTAAACCAGAAATATGAAGCCTTAAGGCAAGGGTCAAAGGAGACCATTACAGATACTTTTGAGAATTTATTCAAGATAGTAAATGGCCTAAGAGTGTATGGCCGAGTATTCACTAATGGGGAGCTGAATCATAAGTTTCTGAGGTCTCTCACAAAGGAATGGAACAACAAAGTTTGTGCCATCCGGGAGTTTGGAAGACTAGCTGAGACAGACCCACAGAATCTATTTGGCAAGCTGATGTCCTATGAACTGCAGATCAATTCCAGAAAAGCTGATGAAGAGAAAGTCGCTTCTCCTCAAAAGAGAAGTCAGTTGCATTAAAGGCAGACAGTTCAAGGAAGGGAAAAGCTGTCTCACCAGCACCTTCTCAAGAAGTGAGTGAAAAAGAAAACTCTGAGCCAAGCACCTCGAGCTCAGAACTATCTGAAGGAGAGTTCTCATTGCTCTCACGGAAGTTCAAGAAATTCTTGAACAAGAAGAAGCAGTGGAGAGGCAAGGATGCCTCTTACAAAAGATCACGACATGACGGTGATCAGCGAAAGAAAGGCTCAAGTAGCCATGACAGGTATACCTCTAAATAGAACAAACAGATTTCTACTGGCATTGTTTGCTACTGCTGTAACAAACCACGTCACGTCATAGCTGACTGCCCCCACAAGAAGAAGGAGGGTGGAAGAAGAGAGGAAAAGAAGTCCTCGTACCACAAGAAGAGGACAGAGAAGAGCCTGTTGTCCAAGAAGGGCAAGACTCTCAGCGACTCCGACTCATCTGAGTCGAGTGAAGAAGAGGAAGCCTACTTTGGGCTCATGGCTTAATCAGATGACGAACAAGAGCCCCAGTTCACTGGGGAGGTAAAATCTCATACTCCTCTCTCTGAATCTAAAGGTTTTGAGCATGATCATGAGGACAGCTCTTCTGACGATGAGTCAGAACTTATGGCCCAGTACAAGGAGTTGATCATAACTTACGACAAATGTCGCCGAGTCGTGAAAACTCAGGTAAAAGAGATTAAGTCTCTTAAGGCTATTGAGAGAAGCTTGAGAAAAGATGTCGCTAAGACTGACTCTCTTCAAGAGAACTTCAATCTTACCATTGAGGAATACAATCAAGCTCTGTAGCACCTCGACCTTAAAGAGAAAATCATGAAAGAGTTTGAAGAACAACTCGAAGCTGAAAAGGAACTTGTTGAAAGTTTCTCCAAGCCCAAGAATGTTCTTCCACTCATTGCTGAATTCTCAACTAAGGCTAAGGGTGCTGGACTAGGCCATGAGGGTGCTCCTAAAATATCCTCTAGGAGAAATAAGGCTCAACGGAAGAATAAGGCCGCCAAGAAGGCCTTTGCCAAAGAAAAAGGGAAAGCCCCTCTGGATAAGACAGTCTTTAAGAAAGTTATCTTTCAAACAAATAAGGTTGATCTGAACTCGTCCTATGGTCACTTGATAAGGCCAACTTATGTAGAGCCAAAGTCTCAGTACCAAGGATGGACTTGCCCTTAGAACTTTGGTGAGAGTGTCTTTAAGGCACCTTATGAAGAAGTGATTCTTCAGGTCTATGGTCCTTATAATCATGGCCACAACTTCAAGAAAGCCCCTAAAGTAAAGCCTGTTGGGAAAAGGCCTCCGAAGGAGAATAAATCATGTGACTGCCATCACCATGAAGCTTCTTCCTCCAAGAATGCTACCCCTGCTAGACCACAATCTCAAAAGGTCAAGCAGGAGTACATAAGGCAAAGATACAACATGTTTGACTGTTGGTGCTGTGGTAAGAATTGGTCATTTTGCAATCGATTGTTGGTTTAATACCAGGAAGGTCGCTACTCCTCAAGTTGGCAACATGAGATTGACCACTCAGGATGCTAATCTTAATAGGGGGAGTGTTCTAACCTGAGACCAAGGACCCAAACATGTTTGGGTTCCTAAGGCAAAGTGATCATGAATGCAGGTATGTCCAAAGGCCACCAAAATGCCAATCTGGTACTTGGACAGTGGATGCTCTCGGCACATGACTAGGACAAGAAGCCTACTCCAGAATTTCACTTCAGTCTGCAACGGACCAAAGGTCATCTTTGGAGGTTCGGACCGAGGATAACTAAAGGCTACGGTATGATCACTAATGGTAGTGTATCCTTTTTGAATGTAGCTTATGTGGAGGGATTGGAACACAATCTTATAAGCATAAGCCAATTATGCGACAAAGGATACATAGTTGAGTTCCAGCCTGACATGTGCTTGATAAAGTCTGTTGACAATATGAAAACAATTCTATCAGGAACTCGAAGCAGGAACATATTTTGCTTAAATTTCATTTGTATAGACTCTTCTACACCAGTGTGTCTTTTAGCAAAAGATAGTGCATCTCTTAGTGACCAATGACACAAGAGGCTAACACATATAAATTTTAAAACTATTAATAAATTATTCTACAAGAACTTAGTACGTGATGCCCAAAATGTCAAGCACGTCAAAGAGAGACCTTGTCATGCATGCGTAAAAGGCAAGCAAACAAGGGCTACTTTTAAAAGCATCATAGGCGAAAACTCTAATAGGTGTTTACACCTACTTCATATGGACTTGTTCGGTCCACTACAAATTAGAAGCTTAGGAGGTAAGGAGTATACGTTGGTAATTGTTGATGACTACTCGCATTTTGCTTGGGTGTTCTTTCAGAAACACAAGTCAAATACCTTCGATATCTTTGCAAATTTTTTCAGGCAGGTCCAGAATGAATATAACTGTTCTGTAGTCAAAATCAGAAGTGACAATGGAACGGAGTTGAAATCTGGGGCCATGACAGAATTTTGTGAAAGCTTAGGTATCCTTTATGAGTTTTCCTCTCCTCGTACTCCACAGAAAAATGGAGTAGCTGAGAGAAGGAATAGAACACTCATAGAGGCCTGCAGGACCATGTTGAGTGACGCTTCACTACCGAAATACTTCTGGGCTGAAGCCGTCAACACTGCATGTCACGTGCAAAATCGAGCCCTCATAAACAAAAATCATGATAAGACACCTTATTAACTTCTAAAAGGCTGGAAACCAACAATTCCATATTTTAGAATTTTTGGCTGTAAATGCTTCGTACTTAACAATGGTAAGTATCATACTACCAAGTTTAGTGAGAAAAGTTTTGAAGGTATTTTTGTAGGATATAGTAGCCATAGTAAGGCATACAAGATTTTCAATAGAAAAACTCTGGTTGTAGAAGAATCAATACATGTTGTATTTGATGAGACGAGCTGGCTGTAAAGCAAATCGTCTAGTGTGCTTGTTGAAGATGCAGGTACTAGGCTTAAAGAGATCAGCTTGGATGAACCGACCGAAGGTAAAGATGAAAAGTTCATCAAGATCACCTCTCAAACTCCTATTGGAGAGGTAGAGGATCAAGGTGAAAATATTGTCCAGATTGATGAAGTCAATCCAGTGGCTTAAGTAGTCCTAGATGCGAGGAATCTTGAGCTCAGACATCTGAAGGATCACCTAATGGACCAAATCATAGGAGATCCCCGGATGGTGTCAGAACTCGTCGAGGTACAACTAACGAGAATCTCTACTTAAGTTTTCTCTCACAGGTTGAGCCAAAGAAGTTTGAGGAAGCAAACTCAGACGCATCATGGATCTTGGCCATGGAAGAAGAACTGCATCAGGTCAAGTGATGTAAAGTTTTGTCACTAGTTCCTAGACCCAAAGGTAAAAATGTCATCGGAACAAAGTGGGTCTATAGGAACAAGATGGACGAGGATGGCACAATTATAAAGAATAAGGCCAGACTCATCGCCAAAGGATATTGTCAAGAAGAAGGGATCGACTTCGACCAGACATACGCTCAAGTGGCAAGGATAAAGGCTATCAGACTGTTCCTAGCTTATGCTGTACTGAAGGGCTTCACAGTTTACCAAATGGACGTGAAATCCGCCTTCCTGAATGGTGATATAAAGGAAGAAGTGTATGTGGAACAGCCCCCAGGTTTTGTTGATCCTAACTTTCCTGAGCATGTTTTTTTATTATCGAAAGCACTGTACGGTTTGAAACAAGCTCCTCGAGCTTGGTACGAAACGTTGTCTATCTTTCTCCTCGAGAACAAGTTCACAAGGGGAAAGATAGACAAGACATTATTTCTTAGGGAAATTAAAGGCAAGGTTTTTCTAGTGCAAATCTATATCGATGACATTATATTTGGTTCTACAGACAACAACCTCTGCAAAAAGTTTTCTAAACTTATGCAAGGGAAGTTTGAAATGAGTAGTATGGGAGAGCTGAAGTATTTCTTAGGAATTCAGGTGAAACAATCTGAAGATGGAATTTTCATCTCTCAGACTAAGTTCACCAAGGAGTTGATTAAGAATTCAGAATGGAGAGTGCAACCTCTATGAGGACTCCAATGGCCTCAGCTATGTCTCAGGACAAGGATGAGAAAGGGAAACCATTTGATGAAACCAAGTACAGTAGTATAGTTGGATCCTTGCTCTACCTTACAGCAAGTAGACCAGACATAATGTTCTCTACATATGTCTGTGCTAGATTCCAAGTAAACTGTAAGGAATCTCACTATGCTGCTGCAAAGCGGATTTTGAGATACCTTAAAGGTACACCGAATCTTTGCTTATGGTACCCAAGAAGTAATGATAGCAAACTAATTGGTTTCTCAGATGCAGATTTTGTAGGTAGCAAAGATGACAGGAAAAGCACTTCTAGGATGTGTCAGTTCCTTGGAAGAAGGCTTATCTCATGGAGCAGCAAAAAGCAAAATTGTGTCATAATCTCAACGGCTGAGTTAGAATACATTTCTGCCGGCAGTTGTTGTGCATAGTTGCTTTGGTTAAAGAACCATCTAGAAGATTATAATATGAAGATCAAAGACATTCCATTGTTCTGCGACTCCTCCAACGCAATCGCAATCGCAAACAACCCAATCTCAAACAGCCGGACAAAGCACATTGAGTTCAGATATCACTTCATACAGGAGCATGTGGAGCAAGGGGATGTGAATCTGCAGTACGTGCCAACAGATCGGCAAGTTGCAGATATTTTCACAAAGCCGCTGGACCAAACCAAGTTCAACTTCTTCAAAACTGAACTTGGGTTGCTGAACAGAGAAGGATAGACCAAAGTGGATAATTTTAAAGCTCAAGGATCTAGGACACTTCAAAAAGGTCAGAAATTTCTCTAGTGGAAGTAAAGTCACGAGAAATGAAGTAAACCTATCGAGAAGTATGAAAAGCTCTCGAGAACTAACTTACCTATCGAGAACTAACTTACCTCTCGAGAACCATTACTCTATCTCTGGAGAACAAAACTCTCCCTCTCGAGAAATGCCCCGCCGTTTCGAATTCTGTCCATTTCTTTTCGCAAACCAGTCTATTCCCACTTTATTAAAAAGACTAATATTAGTTGATTATACACTTAATTATCTAACCTAGGGTTATGTATATATATATAAATCCTTATAAATCCCTAATCAACTGACATTTCACATTCACTCCTCTCGAAAACTCTTCATCTTCCCCGACTCAAAGCTTCGTCGCCGCCGTTCTCTCGCACTCAGTTCGTCGACGTTTTCCGAATCAATGGCGAAGCATTCAAGGATAGGAGTTGGCAGTGAGCTTGTCATGGCCGAGATTGTAGACCTCTCCGATGATTTTAAGAATCTTCTTCTTCTTCTGGACATTGCAGGTCTCAGTTTTGTTCTTCAAGAACCCTGCAAAATCCTCTTCCCAGAGGTAGATGAGTTTTACCAAAATGCTAAAGTCAGGAAGTACAACACTGTTCTGAAATCAAATGTTAAGTGAGTAAAAATTCAGTTAAGTCCAACCAGTATCACAAATCTCCTCAGGCTGCCAGTTGGAGATGATGAGGATGAAATTTCTAGGGTAGATACTGACATAACCTATCACTTCTATGGAGTCTCAGCTGACACTACTTCACTAAGGAGGACTTCCATGAATGATGTTGGCAAGATCCTGGTAGACATTATTGTAAAAATTCTATGGAGCAGAACAAGATCTATTGGATTCATTACAAATGATCTATTTGGTGTAATGACTGTCATTGTTTGCAGAAAGAGATTTCCCTATAGGATGATGATCTTTGATATGATAAGGTACAGCCTTAAAGAACCTAAATTTGCAAGGATAATCTCCTTGATTTTGCATGAGATTGATCCAGTGGTCTTCAAAACTTCCAGAGGTACACCCCTTCATCACTTGAAAAAGATCTCCC
This sequence comes from Platanthera zijinensis, assembly GCA_039513925.1. Classification (NCBI taxonomy): domain Eukaryota; kingdom Viridiplantae; phylum Streptophyta; class Magnoliopsida; order Asparagales; family Orchidaceae; genus Platanthera; species Platanthera zijinensis. Next base: position 131,884,248 of record CM077079.1, on the reverse strand, counting down.
TAGCTTTTATTCAGAGATGGGAATTAAAACTGCAGAACCCTAAACAGATTGCTAAAGAGCAAGCTTATCCTACTTCAGAGGACAGGACCCCATCTCCCTCCTCTCATGGTATTGCTAAACCATCTGGTGCAGCAGTTGAGGGGGAGCCTGCTTCCTCTGTCCCAGTTGACAGAATCCCCTCTCACACTCCAGCAAGATCTCCTTCTCCAGTCAACAGTCCTGTCAAAACTCCAGCTACATTAACAGTCCCAAGTCTAGTCAGAACTCCACCTGCTTCTCCAGCACATTCTCCATCCCCAGCTGTTATGCAAAATATTCCAGATACCATTCTTCTTTCAGATGAAGACAGATTATCACCAGAACCTACTGATGTTCCTCTGAGAAACCTAGATTTCTCTTTTCCCCTCTTTGCTGATGAGTCTCAAGCTATTTTTGTCCAGACAACAAGAGCTCAAAGCTCAGTTGTTCTTGCTGAAATTCCTCCATGGACTTCACCCCCTGGTGGCTCTGTCTCTTCTATTCCTGCTGCTATTGTTCCTGCTGCTGCTGCTACCCCCCTCAAGTTCATATATTCTCAACAAGATTGAAATGATGTTAGCTGACATGAGAAAGTATTTTGATGAATCCTTAAAATCAGTTACAGACAAAGTCTCTGATCTAGAAAAGGAAATGCAAAGAGGATTTGCTGAAATTCAAAACAATACAGATCAACTTAAACATCTCTTCAAAATAGGTGGTAAAGCCCTAGACCATTCTATAACAAGCATTGGTGAAGTTATGAATCAGTCCCTCACTCTTTCCAGCAATCAGATTGAACTAGAAAAGTCAGCACAAAAGCATGTGATGCAAGTCTGTGAAGAAGTTAGTACTTTCAAGGAAGAAACAATAGAACAGCTTAGTGTAGAATTCAGAAAGGGGGAGATGCTAGTGAAAGAACAAGTTGCTAAAGTTGATGCAAATGCTGATTCTCTATAGAATCCGAAAATCACAGAAATCTACAAGTCTGTTTTAGAACAAATCCAATCAGTGAAGCTGTATAACTATGATACCACAGTATGGATGCATAATTAGATTTTTCTTGAATTTAAAGTTGATCCCAATGTCATTCCTCAGCACCTCAACCCTTTTGCTCTAGGACAATCCAGTCAGGTGCAAACTCAGTTGCTAGTCTTTTCTCCTAGGCCAGCAGAGCAAATTCCTCCTCCTCCCTTCTATTATGATCAAGTATGGGATGATATAATTCCCCAAGACCTACCTAAGATTAATACATCTAAGAAGATAAAGTTTGGGGGAGGCCCGTCTGCCAACAAAAGCATTCCCAAAGTAGATCCAGAGCAAAGGAAAGCAAAAGAATTTGCTGAAGTCTGGAGTCCCACCTCCAAAGCTTTAATACTTGATAGTCTAAAGTTAGTTATGGATTTCAATGAAAGCAGAAGTATCCACTACAGCTCCTCTAAGTGGGAACTATATGAAAAATACATGACTAAAAGGAGAATACATGATTGAGAATATGGAAAGAACAACCCTAAGACTCCTCCAAAACCTCCCAGATACTTCCCAAAGCCTTTCAACTATCAGAGAAGACAGAAAGAGAAGCTAGACATGAAGTTTCAGAGCAAAGAATGAATTCCTGTTTACATTTGTTTTTGGGATTGTGATTGAAATGAATGTTGATGGGAAATCTAAAATAATATATATATATATATATATATATATATATATATATATATATATATATATATATAATTTCTAGTTTTGATAATTCTGTGTTTACATTTATTTTCTTGTTTTTGTATCTAGTCTTCATTTATAGTTCTTTTTCTAATAGTATAATTCACTTTAGTGTAGAGGGTTCTGACTTCTACAAATAGAGGGAGATTGTTGGGCATTCCATCCACAATAACCCAGATTTGCATGAAGTCACCCTTGATCTAAGATGACTTAAGTTGTATTTGATATCTTTGTTTAGTTGTGTTTTTGCAGATCATCAGTGCTAAGTATAGACCAATGTCAGTCTACTGTGGGTCATGAACACAGGACCATACAGTGTAATCCCTCACTGTGTGATCCAAGGTGTTGACTCATGGGTAGCCTCTAAATTGGGATACACTTCATATTCAAACACTTGGACCATAGGCTGAAGGTTGGCTGCTTGAAGAATAAGATTTCCAGAAGTTCAAAATTTTTTTAAGTCCACTTCTTGGGAGGCTTAAGATTAGTTCTCGAGAAGTAGAGCTAGAAGCTCTCGAGAACATCTGTTAGTTCTCGAGAAGTTGAGCTACTAGTTCTCGAGAACATCTGCTAGTTCTCGAGAAGCGCATACTAGTTCTCGAAAACATCTGTTAGTTCTCGAAAAGCGCATACTAGTTCTCGAGAAACATCTGTTAGTTCTTGAGAAGCTCATTCTAGTTCTCGAGAAGTCTCTGTCTACATTTCTTGAGAACTTAACTTCTAGTTCTCGAGAAGTCTATGTAGTTCTCGAGAACAAACTTTAGTTCTCGAGTACTATTTTCTTCAGTTCTCGAGATGCTTCTTAGCAGACTCAACATCATTTTGTCTCGAGTACTAGCCTATGTCCAGAATGCTAGTTCTTAAGAAGTCACCAAGTTCTCGAGAACTTTCTTATACCTCTCGAGAACTGATGTTCTATTCAGAAAATTTTTCTAAGTCAGATTGATGAGATTTTTGAAATGATATTTCGTGATTAGTACACATGTCATCATTAATGCTAATTCTAACTGTTGGGGTAATCCTATTTAAGGTCTTATAAACAATACCAAACAGACCCATAAGCAGAAAAACCCTAATCTCTCTCAAATTTTCTGACGGTCGTCTCTCTTTCTCTCAAGATCATTTTTCAGATCCGCGTCGCCACACAGTTCGCAGATCGAAAAGAAAGCCATTTTCGATCAAGAAAGATTTACTGTTCAAGGATTCTTCTTCCTCTCCTTGATCGAGTAGATCTCCAGATTTCTCAGATAAAATTTTCAGTGGATCTTCTTCAACATTTCTGAAAATGCCACAAGTTCTGAAGAAGACCTAAAGTCAAATTTTTCCAGATCTGAAGAAAAATATTTGTTTGTATTTTTCAAACCTTTTTGTAAATCTTGTAGGAGCGTTGCTCTCCGATTTGTAGGAAGTTGTTATCTTCTGAGTGTAGATCCATTTGGATCGAGTTTGTAGGAACTTGGTTCCGAGGCGTAGGATTGTTTTCAATCCGAGATAGTGGAGTAGCCGAGTCTAGTGATTTGCTAGATCGGTGAGGTAAAGTGGACGTACCCAAGATTGGGGAACCACTATAAATCTTCTTGTCTTTTTGTGATTGCTTGATTACTTGTGCAAGTTCGTTAAAATTTTTATTCCGCAATTAGACGCATGATTCACCTATTCACCCCCCTCAAGGTGATTTAGGTTGACAACTTTACACTTTCACCAAGTACTGTGTTACCCTTGATAGACTCCTTCTCCTCTTAGAAAAGAAGCACTTTTGATAAAGAAAGAGAGGAGAGACTTCAGTCTTCTACAGGTTCAGTAGTTGTTTGAAGAACTCAAGACCTAGCAGATCTTCAGTCTTTTACAGCAAGTTCAGAAACAGTTTTCTGAGATACTTCCAATAGTGGCAGCCATTTACTGAAGAACATCTTTCTGCTTCTGTGAAGGTAATTAGAGCTGAGATAACTCATCTCTAGTAGAAGACACAGAAATTTCTCTGTATTAAATTAATTAATACCATTGTATTTCTGTAGGATACCATTGGATCTGAGCTGTAGGTCTCTTGAGCCTAAGGTATGGAAATTTTTCCTGAGCTGTAGGAGAGTTATACTCTTTGAGTGTAGGATCCAGTTTGGATCTGAGGTAGGGCTCTTGAGCCTGAGGAAGGAGAGTCATTCTCTCTGAGTTGTAGGGCACTTGTGCTTGAGTTATAGGATGCTTTGGATCTAAGGTACGGCCCTTATGCCTGATCTATAGGAGAGTCATTCTCTCTAAGGTAGGATCCTTTGTGGATCTGAGGTAAGGTTGTCCTCCTAGCCTGAGTTGTTGGTCCTTTGGGCCTGAGGTAGGTGATCAATTGATCACTGAGTTGTAGGGGCAAATTTGCTCTAAGGTAGGGCTTTGGCCTGAGTTGTAAGTCTTGGAGGATACTGAGAGTTCCTATGGGATCTATGGTGTAAGCTCTTGGAGGTGAGTTTTGGAGAAGTGCCTTGTCTAACTAGAAGTTAGAAATGTGGGAGGAGAGTGGACGTACCAATAATCTGGGAAACCACTATATATTCTTATTGTTCTTTTTGTATTATTTCTTTATTGTAGGTTCTTGAAAGAAGATAACTTATAACATACTAAACACTTAAAGAAGGAAATAAAAGAAAGTCACGAGAAATCAAGAAACCTATTCTCCCCCCACCCTCTAGGTTTTTAGCTACATTGAAAACAAAAACTTTCAATGCGGTTATGTTTGTTGTGATCAAAAAAGGGGATGCTAAGCTGCATCATTGTCATTGACACAACAATTTTAGCAATGCGATACAGATGATTTATACCCGCACTATCTCTATTCACCCCCTCTGGAGAAAACTTTGAGGATTTTGTAAACTGTTCTCCCTTTCAATTAGTATCAGAGGGAGGTTAATCAAGAAATGGTTAGCGTAGAGTTGGTTAATCAAGAAAAGATAACACCTCGGTTAAAATGATTAGAACAGTTACTCTAGTATATATTAATTTATTTTTAAAATATATTCTAATACTTTCAAATTATTTGCACCCTTAAGGCCACCAATGTGTAGTCTTGAAACGTTTACACTGTAAAAAAAAGATTTAAGTTGTATATGAATTCTATTGATGTTGGAATTTTTGGTTCAATTTTGACAGGACCACCTATGCCTAACTGGAAGGATGTAGGTGGTATTATCACTTCAAAACTAGTGCCTAAATTTGAGTGGTTAGATGAGTAAAAGAGAATAAAAGATGGGGATGCTAAGCTATGCATATATTAGGTTCAACATTGTCCGATGATGTATTTTTAAAAGTAGCAGAATGTTAGTCAACAAAAGAATTCTGGAAATCATTATCAAAGATTATTGATGGGAGTTCTTATAACACCCCCATCTATCACAAAAAATGTAATAGAAGGTCTGGCCAGGCCCCACGCCATATTCCACATGCAGTCAATGGAGTTAAGCATTGATCCCAAAACATACATGAATCATAACTTCGAGTTGCATTCTAGCGAAAGTATTTCAATTACTTTGGAACCCAACACTAGGAATGTCCACTTACCAAACCATAGGAATTATATATAAATACATAAATATTTTATCCTTAAGGCCAAACAACTGTTTCATTTACAAATGTGTTTTACAACATCGGCACACAAGTCGACCACATATAAAAACAATAATAAGCACTTAGGCCTTCAAGGGCCAGCCAGGATAGAAAAAAGGGCTTCAACCCGCTACTTCCCACTCAGCCCTCCTTTACCTACATAAAGACACACCACAAAGACATGGCAAAAAGGCAACGATCATATTTATCTTACCAATTTATAATGTCCCCACCCCCTTCTCGGGGTGGTTGTACTCCCTTCCAAGCAAGAATATTTATTCCAAGCAAGAACGTACAATTTAAGCACCATTTATCATTGATGTTGGTGCGCATGGACACATGTCCCGAGCACTCATGGCATATTACTAGTGTTTTGCATTCCCAGTAATACTTCCATCCTTAGTCCTAAACCAATGGTTCAATATTGAGCTCTTACCATCAAGGTCACCCTGTCTTTTGAAATCTCCCAAAATTAGATGGTGCACTAAGGAGCTACCTCTTAACTAACCTATAAGGGATGGGTTCAGATCAGCCTTGCTTTTGCTCAAATCATTGGCATCACGCTGGCATGACCCGGGTATAACTTCACCTCGGCCCGTAAAAGATAACCAACATTATCCAAAAAATGGTCGGCACTCAAGGCCACCAAGCTAGGCACTGTAGGCCTCAAAACTTAACTTTCCACCCACCTTATCAACAGGACCTAGGCTTGCAATCACAAATTAGCACACCGGGAGCTATCACCAACAGTAGCCACTATTTCCACGTGATATCGATAAAATCACATATCTAACTTAGGCTTGGGTTCACACCCAACACAAACAATTGCTCAGTGGTCTCTGTTGGTAAAGCTATTGCCAATGATATCACTATTGCGAGCGATAGTAGCAGAACATCATTTTCGTTGCAAACTTGGGTGTTTCCTAAAGCATACCTCGTGTACTACCTGCAGCAAATTGCACACACCAAAACTCCATAAAAACAAACGTTTATCCACTGATTCTTCTCTTGCACGTAAATCAACGATCACCAATCCATACCAACTTGTTTAGATGGGTTTCACAAGACATGCATATTCCGTATTTTGATTCGGGATTATATATGCAAGTTTACTACTGGGGATATCACCGATCAACCCATTGGAAACTTCCCGTTCTCCACTAATCGGTGTGTGTTGAGTCCATTGCCCACAATGTTCCCTAGAGTGGATTTGAAGAAGCATCACCATCAACAATAAGAGCATAGTTGTATTTGAGGTTGTTTAAGCTCATCATGTGTAGGATGTTCCATGGAATAAGTCTACATAGATTTTCTAAGTGATGTGACAGGTGGTCATAAGACAGAAAGGTGGACACCAAGAGAAAATGCTGGAAAGGCAGGAATTTTCCTAAGTTTGCAGGCATTGAGTGAGGTAAGCTCACACAACGCCAGAAGTCAAGGAGTAATTAAAAATGCAGCCAAGTTCACATGCATTGAGTGGAGCAAGCTCACAAAACTCTAAAGGTAAGGAAGAATGTTGGCAAGCTGGAAATGTGGCTATGTACACAGGCATTGAGTGAAGGTCATTCACTCAACGCCATACAACTATAGGCTGAAATATGGCTAAGTAGGTGGCGTTGAGTGATGAAGACGCACTCAATGCCATACAACAAAAAGTTGTGAGTTGAATTGAGTTAAGAGTTTGTCGAACTCAGTTCAGAGTTAGTCGTGCTGAGCTCACCACTCGTCGAGCTAAATTCAGAGTTTAAGATTCTAAGTTCATCGAACTCAGTTAAGAATTCGTCAAATTTAGTTCAGAGTTGGTTGTGTTGAGCTCACCATTCATCGAACTCAGTTCACCATTTGTCGAACTCAGTTCAGAGTGACTTTGACTGAGACAGTCAAAGCCTTAGGTTAAGAGGCAGAAAAGTGGCTAAGTCCACATGCGTTGATTGAAGGTAATTCACTCAACGCCATAGCCTCAAAAGTGTTGAGTAACACTCACAGTCAAAGCCAGTGTTATTAAACACAGAAAATTGGCTAAGGAAAAAAGCATTGAGTAAGGCGTGCTCACTCAACGCTCTCAACGCCTAAGATGTTGTAGAGGCAGAAATTTGGCTAAGGCAAAAAACGTTGAGTGATGAAGACACACTCGATGCTCTCAATTCCTAAGATGCAAAAAGCTTTTCTAAGGCAAAAAGAGTTGAGTGATGAAGACGCTCAACGCTCTCAACGCCAGAGAAGCATGAAGATTTTGGCTAGGGCAAATGGTGTTGAGTGAGGCTTGTTCACTCAACGCTCTCAGCTCCTAGATAGACAGATATCTGTCTAAGTTTTTTGGTGTTGAGTGATGCTTACTCACTCAACACCTATGTTAATGTTGTTTCATTTTTAGATAAGCCCACAGCTAATGATATCAGCAAGTCAACAAGACAACATATTTCAAATTAGTGGTGGGATGGCTACAGTACGTGACAATTCTTGTCGCAGACCTACTGTACGATAGTTGGCGTTAAATCAAGGTTGCTGCTGGCCATTAATAATGCGGGGCCCACTGCTCAAGACCTGTTGGGTCATAATCAATAAAAGGGAAAGGCTTTATAGAAAAAGTTAGCTTTAGGAAAGGAGCCATCAGGTCATTCTTCTTCACCGTCATTGTTGCCGTGCTAAAGAACAGGAAGCTCAAGTCAATAATACGAAGTGAAAGTTAGAAGTTGTCATCTTCACCGACCTCGACAGTTCATAGTATTTCTCTAAGGAAAGAAGAAACAGCCTAGGTCCGACCGTTGCTGCATGTTCTTCACAGTTCCAGCTAGACAAGCAACATCCTGAAGATCTGATGTAGGCGTACACGTTTGGACCGAAATATAATTACGGACGCGTACGACTAGCTCTCTACGAACCAAATTCTACACTCACACAATCGATCTACGCGGCACCACGTAATTAATGTTATCAATTTTATACTAGCGTACGAGTAGCCAAACCGATAGTGATCGAACAAGGACTATAAACCAATGTTCTTTCCGGCTAAAGGGACCTACACGATCCGATCGAGCGGTGTTGTACCAAAAGAGATCTACCGAATAAAAGACGATCCAGAAAAGGTAGATCTCTCCCAACAAAAGAAAAACGAGGGCTCCCCAAACCCCTTTACGAAAATTAGATCAATCAAGAAAAAGACACAAAACGATGAAAGTTATCCACGATAATTTCAATGCTATCAAAATTAACGCCAAGAAAATCCACCACACGAATTAATCTAAGGATAGAAAACACGCAACGGTAGAAAAGTTTCGTTACCCAATCGGAATGGGTGATTCCGATTTCACTCTACTTGAATCGCTTCTTCAAAGGCTCCGCCGGAGTCACGCCGGTTGGAGAGAAACTCATCCGCCTTCTTCGCGTCACGCCGGAGTTGGAAATTCCCACGAAGAGATCTTATATTTGGCAATAAATATATATATATGGAAGGAGAGAGCAAATATGGAAGGCTTTGAGGGCTAAATATGGAAGGTGGTGGTCGGTTTTGGCAAGGTGGTGGGTGGCCGAGATTATGAAGTGGAGGGTGGATGGTGGCCGATCTAGAAGTTGCAAGGAGGAAGGGGCTCGGGTTGCTAGAAGGAGAGGAGGAAGAGGGGGGAAGAAAGGGTGGCCGGCGGCCAAGAGAGGGGGAGAACCAAGGGAGGCTGAAATTTGCCAAGAGAGGGAGGAGGGAAACTTCTCAAAGTGAGGGTTTTAATTTTTCATTTATTCACTAATTAAAATATGAAACATGCATGCCTATATATAGGCTACACCACTCAATCTCCACCTTAGAAAATTAAACCACTCATGATGGCTATTTGCACCCATCATGACATAACAATTACAAAAATAAAGAACATGAAATAAAAATAACAAATGATGGTTATAAGCACCCATCATACATGAAATGAAAATAACTTTGCGACATAAAAATACCAAACATAGAAATGACTTATTAATTAATAATAATTTATTATTAATAATTATTATTAATTAATAATATATGGGTTTGCATTCCGGACGGCTATTATGCCGACGCTCCGCTTGGTCGTCCGCAAGCATGCCATCGCCGTCCTTGAAATGTTGTGGGCCGTCGTCTCCATCAATCCTCCCCCGCTCAAAAGTACTCATCACCGATGAGTTGGTCTTAGAATACCAGTACAGGAGAGCATCATCCACAAGAGACACGTAGCAGCGAACAACACCACTTGGATAAGAGAGCACTTTAACCTGGACTATCCTGTCATGCAAAATGTTGGTCCTGGGGACCCTTGGAAAAGCATTAGGCAATAAAGGAAGAAAAGTTTCAACATCAATTACCAACGTACCTCCAGTGAAGACCGAAGAAGAGAGCGATCCAAGCACAAACTCACTACCCAAACCATAAGAGAACGAAGTGGAACCAAACGGACAGACAGATAATTCAAGTGGTGGAGAAACATGCAGCGTTAAATCAGAAACATTAAAAATAGGGGTATTACCTTAATCAGTGGAAAACCTCAAAAGAAATGCGTGTTCTCCTAATATCATTAATGTCCGCAAAAGGTGTAGCTCGCCAACTCGCCAACTTTCTATAGTGCCCGAAAGCAACCGTTTAGGGACGAGACGCACCAAAACAAAATCGTCAATTATACCGTAAGACGCCCTTTTATGTAAGCTAGCAAGAAATTGATAAGGATTTTGTGACGTGGACAGCGCTTCACTAAAGTGCTTACGTAAATAAAATTCATTGCGAGCATCATCATGCGCAAACGTACTTAGTGCATTCGGTAGTAACAGAACGACATAAGGCGGCACCAACAGAACTAAATCTGGTGGCGCCGAGGGAATCTCATCAGGAGGCACTATAAGCGGCCCTATCCTAAACGTATAATTCGATAAATGATTTTCTTTAAAATTCATGGAGGATAAAATTAGGACAAAGGAAATAGTCGGCACAGAAATAAAATCTAAAACATCCGAGGGTGTGACCAACGATGGACTCGTAGGGTAATAGGCCGTCAAAGGGGACATGTCTAAAGGAGGGGCTAAGTCATTCTCAACGTCGAAACACAGGTTTAACGTCCAAGAAAGATCACCCGGTTGCGAGCCATTAAAGTCATATGAAAATTCAAACAATGGATTTGCCCTTACAGAAAAGTCGTCCAACATGTCTACCAATTCATTAGATATATCATGTAAATCAGAATCAGTCATCGGGTCATAGGTCGGCAACAATAATATGTGAGCTGGAGGCACTAACGGGACCTCATCTGGGGGTACTGGCAGAATGAACTCAGGGGGCACTGTAGAACTCCTGAAATCAATCGTACCACACTCATGTCCTAAATGATCAGTACGTCGAATTAACGGGTCAGGGGGACGAGTCGGTAAAATCAAACCCGGGGTCCAATCCAAAAAGTCGTCAATTAATGCAACTTCCTTGCTTACAAGTTCTTCTGACACACTATCCAAGTTATTTAATTTAGAATCAATTATGGTCTCAGACAAGGGTAAAATTGAGCCCAACGGAAGCTTTAAATTAGGAACGTCAGATAAAGATGTTTGCATCAAAGAAATATCGTTCGGGCTCATAGCACTAAAATCATCCAAGCATAACTCGCTCACCAATGGTAAGTCTTCCCAATCAGTCGTAACGTCCAATATATCAGGATCATCAGAACAGTCCTCAAAATATCTCGGTCTAAGAGGAACCAGCTCGAGTCCGAACAGATCATCTCCTGTGTCACTACTAAGTAAACTCTCATCATCAGGTAAAATGCCTACCGACTCAGGTGTAATCTCAGCAGGAGTAACCTTAGGCTCCAAAATGTCATCGACGGGGAGTGGAGATGATTCCTCGGTGGTGGATTCCTCATCCAGGTCACTAGGGTAACCAATCTCCTCATCGTCGCTATCATCATCAGAGATAACAGTCTCGCCCTCAGTGACGGGCACGATCCTAGACAATACCTTAGACTCAACAGGAGAGTCAACAACTAGACTAGACAACTCAGGGGGAGACTCAAAAGGGTCTACAGGCATAATCGGCAGAGATCGCTCAACAATGTGTCGTTTGATCTGGGCATTAGGTTTATAGTCAGTCCTAATGGTTGGTATGGAACTAGCGCCATAATGATACTCACTCAAAGGTTTGGCGTTAGTAGTACGAAGATTGGTGGGATCAAATTGATCCGAGAGGAGGCTACGCATCGCCACCACGTGTGTGTATAATTGCCAACACGACGCTCTTCGTTTATCCAGAATGACTGGGATCGACCTATTAACCGCTCTCGGGCGAAGTGGACCTTTTGGAGGTCATCCCATTCGCGACAGTCAAAATGAAGTTCAATCTCCTTAAGCCAATCCCTAAAATTTGTAGGGTACCCTAAACCGTCATAGGTAACATTAATGTGGCTTTGCCTAGGGGGAGGCTTAACCATGGATTTATCATACCAATAGTCTAAATGGGAAACGTGAACGTCATTGGCCATAATCGTAAGAACATGAGAGAAAACTCGATCCGATACTTGTGTACATGCAAAGAAAAGTAAACTGACCCAAATAAATTAGGATTGTCGGAATTGTTCCCGCTTAACCACTAAGGTAATACTTATAGAAAATAGATTTTCTTCCTAAACAAAATATGAAGATTATTAATAAAATTTTTTTTTTGATGTTTTGCTGAAAAATAAAAATATAGGCCGCTATTGGCAGACCAACTATTAAATTTTAAAATAACTTAATAAAAATAATGACTTAATGAAAAAATATATTTTTTTGGATTTTTTATTAAAAATAAGATAGAGAATTTCCAGAATTTTATTTTTTAGATTTTGAAATTTGAAATTTGAAATTTTAAATTTGAATTTTGAAATTTGAAATTTGAAATTTCGAACTTTGAAATTTGAAATTTGAAATTTAAAATTTGAAATTTGAAATTTCGAAATTTCGAAATTTGAAATTTGAAATTTGAAATTTGAATTTTAAATTTTGAAATTGAAATTCGAAATTTGAAATTTGAAATTTGAATTTTTTATTTTGAATTTTGAATTTTGAATTTTGAAATTTGAAATTTGAAATTTCGAAATTTGAAATTTGAAATTTGAAATTTGAAATTGGAAATTTGAAATTTGAATTTTGAATTTTAAATTTTGAGAGGGGGAGGAGTGCCAATTAGGAAATTGACGAGAACCTCCCTCTGATACCAAATTGATGTAGGCGTACACGTTTGGACCGAAATATAATTACGGACGCGCACGACTAGCACTCTACGAACCAAATTCTACACTCGCACAATCGATCTACGCGGCACCACGTAATTAATGTTATCAATTTTATACTAGCGTACGAGTAGCCAAACCGATAGGGATCGAACAAGGACTATAAACCAATGTTCTTTCCGGCTAAAGGGACCTACACGATCCGATCAAGCGGTGTTGTACCAAAAGAGATCTACCGAATAAAAGATGATCCGGAAAAGGTAGATCTCGCCCAACAAAAGAAAAACGAGGGCTCGCAAAACCCCTTTACGAAAATTAGATCAATCAAGAAAAAGACACAAAATGATGAAAGTTATCCACGATATTTTCAATGCTATCAAAATTAACGCCAAGAAAATCCACCACACGAATTAATCTAAGGATAGAAAACACGCAACGGTAGAAAAGTTTCGTTACCCAATCGGAATGGGTGATTCCGATTTCACTCTACTTGAATCGCTTCTTCAAAGGCTCCGCCAGAGTCACGCCGGTTGGAGAGAAACTCATCCGCCTTCTTTGCGTCACGCCGGAGTTGGAAATTCCCACGAAGAGATCTTATATTTGGCAATAAATATATATATATGGAAGGAGAGAGCAAATATGGAAGGTTTTGAGGGCTAAATATGGAAGGTGGTGGTCGGTTTTGGCAAGGTGGTGGGTGGCCGAGATTATGAAGTGGAGGGGGGATGGTGGCCGATCTAGAAGTTGCAAGGAGGAAGGGGCTCGGGTTGCTAGAAGGAGAGGAGGAAGAGGGGGGAAGAAAGGGTGGCCGGCGGCCAAGAGAGGGGGAGAACCATGGGAGGCCGAAATTTGCCAAGAGAGGGAGGAGGGAAACTTCTCAAAGTGAGGGTTTTAATTTTTCATTCATTCACTAATTAAAATATGAAACATACGTGCCTATATATAGGCTACACCACTCAATCTCCACCTTAGAAAATTAAACGACTCATGATGGCTATTTGCACCCATCATGACATAACAATTACAAAAATAAAGAACATGAAATAAAAATAACAAATGATGGTTATAAGCACCCATCATACATGAAATGAAAATAACTTTGCGACATAAAAATACAAAACATAGAAATGACTTATTAATTAATAATAATTTATTATTAATAATTATTATTAATTAATAATATATGGGTTTGCGTTCCGGACAGCTATTATGCCGACGCTCCGCTTGGTCGTCCGCAAGCATGCCATCGCCGTCCTTGAAATGTTGTGGGCCGTCGTCTCCATCAAGATCTTAATCTTGAAGTTGTGAAGGGAATAAGCTTGAATAAGCAGAGATCTGATATAAGGCTCAGGGGAATATTCCTCGGGAGTCAAAGTTAGGGATGAATCACCTCAGCCAAGGAAAGGAATAAGAGGAAGAGCTATCCTAGTTTGCAAAGTTAGAGCTGAGATGTTCTCAGCTTAGGTAGCAGCAATAAGCTGTAGTAACTTCACAGTTCCAATAGGAAAAAACCCTGGTGCTATGAAGTAGTAGTTAGGGCTGAGCTTCATGCTTAGTTAAGAAAGAGGCAAAACATTGTTCTGCAAGTCACTTCTAGCTCAAGTAAATATACACTTGTTATCATGGAAGTAGTTAGGACTAAGTATTTCTTAGTTCAGTAAAGGTAGACTCAAGAAATAAATTCCTGTAGTCATAGTGGGGCAGAGTTTATCTCAGTCAAGAACTTTGACATAGAGAAACATCTCTTGTGTCAAGAGTAACCACCAACCCACCTTCATCCTATAGGATCCAAGTGTGGATCTGAGTTGTAAGACTCTTCAGCCTGAGTTGTAGGTGCTTGATAGGGCACTAATGTAGTTACCTTCTGGGTACTGAGCTTTAGGAGTGCTGCAGCACTATGACAGTAGGGATTTGTGCCTGAAACTTTAGGGCTCATAAGCCTGAGTTATAGGCCTTTGTATATGGCTAAGGTTGGTGACTTGAGGGTCACTGAGTGTAGGAGCACTATAGAGCTCTGAGGTAGGATCCTTTGTGGATCTGAGGTGGCGTTGTCCTCCCAGCCTGAGTGTAGGGCTTAACAGCCTGAGGTAGGTGGTCTGCTGACCACTGATGTACAAGTCCTTATGGTTGAGAAGTAAATCTTGTAGAAGACTTAGAGATCCTTAGAGATCTGAGGTGTAAGCTCTTTGGAGCAGGTTTTGGATAAGTACCTAGTCTAACAACATAGTTGGATAGGTTGGAGGGAAAGTGGATGTACCCTTGTTAGGGTAACCACTATAAATCTTGTGTGCTTTGTGTGTTTTCTTTGTGCTGCTTTTAATTGCAGGTCGCATATCTTGAAAGCTTCGATTAATTAACTAATAAAGCCTCCAATAACAAGGAAAATAAAAGATAGTCACTAAGGACTAAGAAACCTATTCCCCCTCTAGGTGATTTAGCTATCCTTGAAATAAAGACTTTCAGTGTGGGTTTCCTTGTAATCATGCCAAATAAGGACTTCACTTGTCCAAGAAGGGAGATCATTATCCTTGTAGATTTCTTAGGAGCCATGAACATGTAATGTATCTGGATGTAAGCTCTCGCCTAATTTTCCCCTCAGCGGATCTAGATTAGGCCCGTGACTCTAATAACAAGAGCTCCTTCAATGGCTGAGTTCAGCTTTCCAAAGCTTCCTCCAAGCTCACATTTATTTTCCCCCATTCTTTCTTAAGATTCAAGAGAAAGTGAGGGAGAGAGAGTGTGTGAATGAGAAAATCAACATCTCTTCCCATACGCCTCTGGTTAAGAAACATGAATATCGATGACGCCACTTTGCTGCTTAATCACCACCTCAACATCACTTAATATGTGGAAGGTTATCACCAGCGATATTGCTATCTTCTTGTGGTAGTAACTCGATGCCACATGTAGTTCTTGAATCCATCAACTCGATGCCAACTATTGTCGGTGGTATCTTGTTATCGCCGAGCGATAGCTTCTAGTAACCATAATTTTTTTTTTCAAACATAGGAAACATGGTGTGTTACAAATCTTCCCCTTTTAAGTAATTTCATCTTTAAATTTAAATAGTTCACATTACAACATAGAATTACAAAATATACAAAATGTACCTCAACAAAAAAGCTCAAGGAACTCCTTGATCATGGTTTACTTGCACTCCCACGACAATTCCTCACAGCCACAGTTGTCCCAATGGACCTTGACCATTCTGATCGACTTGTTCCATAGTTGTATGTCCTCTGTATCTTCGATTCGAATGAACTTGACTTTCAATGTCAACCCGTTATCGACTGGCACTAGAATTTCAATAACCACTTGCGTAGGCTCTTAGACCACCTTCCGCGACACTGATATGTGAAACACGTCGTGCAAATCACTTAGCTCTGCATAAAAGACAAAGATGATAGGCATCTTCACCAATCCGTTCAATAATCTCAAATGGCCCAAGGTACATCGTACTTAGCTTATTCAAGCGGCAAATTTGGGATATACCTTTGAACGGCTTGATCTTGATATAAACCCAATCACCAACCACATACTCAACATTTTGGTGCTTGGCATTGTAGAACATACTCAACATACTCATTGTTATGGTTATACAACTTCGATCCACTAGTTTATACTGAAGACAACAGAGTATGCCAGTTCCTACTGTATATGGACTCAAAGGGCGGCATTTTAGTACTTGTTTGGTAGCTATAGTTATAGACAAATTTGATCATATAGAGATGGTCCTCCCACCACTTCCCAATATCCAAGGCGCTTATGCAGAGCATATTCTCCATTATTCTGTTTACCCTCTCTATCTGACCATCCGTTGGCGGATGGAAGGAGGCGCTGAACTTCAGCTAGGTACCCAACAATTGGTGGATTAGCCTAGAATATTTCGAAGTGAAACATCCAACTCGTTTACTGGTGATGCTATGGGGCGCACCATGCAATCGTACTATATTATCAACATAAAGCTTTGCTAAGTTTTCCACTAAATCATCCCTCCTGTTCAAAATAATGAATGACAGCTTTGTCAAACGGTCAATGATCACCCAAATGGCATCATTCCCGCACTGCGATCTCGACAAGCCGTGCATGAAACCAATAGATATATAATCAAACTTCGACTCCAATATCACTAACGACTTAAGGAAACTACTAGACTTTTTACATTCAGCCTTCACATGTGCGCAAGTTTGACACTTCGCCACATAAAGAGCTATGTTATTTATTTTTGGCCATCAGAACTACTTTTCATGTCCCTGAACATCTTTGTGATCCCCGGGTGGATTGAGTAATTTATAAAGTGTGCCTCATACATCAATTCCTCTCGTAATTTTCCAATTTCGGCAAGTGCACTGATCGTCATCAAGTAATAAACTTGGGGAGTTATCCTCCGAGTATCGTATCTCTCGAGGAGTGCAGATTAGGAGTGTAATCTTCCTAGTTGGAAAGCAATTGAAAATGCAACAAAGGCTTGGGGGTTGAGCTTTTTTTTAGAATAACTAAAACTAATTACGCGGGTCGCCTTCACCGCTTCGCAATGGTGGAATACTCCGATGAGTATTAGGGCATGCGGTTGTAACTATTGAGGGTCGAAAGCACCTCTTCGCCAAGCTAGCCCCTAACACACGTTAGTGACGCGTATCAACAAGCAATAAACCAAAGCAAGCAAAGGAAGTAAAGCCAAACTATGAATTACCATAATATTTGCAATAGTAATTCATCATGAACATTGCTAAGGGTTCCTAGCAAGTTTAGCAAACATCCAAAGCAAAGAAACAACATCCAAATGAGAGTAAAGATGAGATTTACAACCCAACGCGTGAAGGCTAGCCATGATTCTCGGCCGGAGTCGAAGGTTTTCGGTCTTCGTCCGGGCTCGGTCGGTGGTTGACTTCTGAGGAAGCTTGAAGTGTTGTCACCTACTTCAAAGGTGTTTTCCCCGTCTTCTTCGCAAACCGTGAAGGCTGGTAGACGCCGAAAAACTCTCCAATTACAGCGAGAAGGAGCTCCAAATGCTCCTCTTGAGATGGAGAAGAAGTAAACGGCGGAAGATCTTCGCTTGCGGTGAAGTTTGGAGGAAGAACAGTAACCGGATGTGCTCTCCAAGGAGGAGAGATGAAAAAGCAGTCGGAGGGCGATTTTCTCACTCAGAGAGGTGGAAATGGCAGAATATCCCTGCTCCAGTCAAATCTTGAACTTAAATACAAGAAGGTCAGAAAAATGGTCATGGATGGTTTGGCGCACGACCGTGTGTTAACCGTGCGATACTAACTTCCAGGACAAAGCTGCGGAGGAAGATGAGTTGACCCGTGTATTTTACTCGCGCACGGACGCTGATGCCCGTACGTGAAGGAAAATGTACGGTTAACCACAAAGCGCTTAGATTCCCGGCAAGTAGGTTTAACCGTGCATTTTACTCGCGCGCGGGAAATTCTGTCCGTGCGTGAACAAATCGCACGATTAACAACAGAGCTCTATAAAACCAGACAGCTACAGGAAAACCGTGCGTCTCCTTCACGCACGGTTCAGAAGAAATTGTGTGTGAAGAAATCGCACGGGTTGGTCAATCCTATAGAGAAACCTGCAGAATACGTACGATTTGGTAGAAAGCGTGCGCTAAGGAATCGCACGACAGTTCATTTTCCACAAGTCAGAATTCCTGATTTGGTGGAAAACTGACCACCTGCACAGCAAAAACCAAAGCTAGAGCACAAGCCCCCAGCACAAATATACAGCATAAAATAACCAAATTTGTACGGAGAGTATCCCAGTACTTACCTCCGACATCTCGGTGCAATTTGCAAACCAAAATGGGCCAAAACAGTGCAACAATGGCTAAGTCAAGCCCTAATTAAATATATGACTTTTCCTACTGAAATAGTAGTGCACATGCAATATAATAAGCTCAGATGAGTACAAAAAACCCTATATAAATCGGACTCAACACACCACCAGAATTAAACATTTGCTCGTCCCGAGCAAATCATCCCTAACGAGGACGAGAAAAATAACATAGCTGGCCTAAAACTGCGCAGTGGAGTACCATGTGAAATCGCATGCTCACGCTCATAGGAATACCATAGAAGGAATTTCTAATTATGCACTAATAGCCTATATATTTGTAAAGACGTGTCAAAATATTATTACTACTCTACTTTAGAATCATGGGGAATCATTCGGTCACGCGCAAGGAGAAAGCAGACAAACACTGAGTTGAGCATTGCCAAAGCAAAGGATCGGGATAACCTCCAAAGTAATCCACCAATGTTGATGACCATAAGCTCGCTCGTTCACACTCTCTCCACGACACTAGTTTGACTCAAGCGTGAATCCGTAGGACTTGGAGTATAATGGAGGCTTAGGCGAAGGCGGGGTATACGAAGATAGACACGACGGACATGCACACCCAAAATGAGACCGCCCGAAAACACTCATAGCTACACGCAATGACAAACACGTGCATCACACCACCAGACTTGGACTTTTAACGGTGCGCTCATGCACATAACGATCACAATATAACAAAATTTCACAACCATAAAATCACAACTCTACAACAACAAAAAAATTCTCTCTTTTTTTCTTTTATTCCACATTGGGAATTTTTATTTCCATTTCATTTCATTTATTTTTTTTCTTTTTTCTTTAACCAAATAACCAAAACAAGCCGAAAACACGGAAACACCACAAGTGGCACAAAGCTCCTACATAACAGCCACATATAACGGATACAAAACTACAATAAAACAAACCAACCGAGCGACCACATTCGGGTATGCGAGTAGGAAAGGCTATATGGCTTTGGTAGCAAGGCGTAAGGATGCCAAAGGAAGGGACATGCTCAATGGGATAACAACAGATAGACGTCGGGAATGGTACTGGGCTCAAACTATAACAAAGTGACGACCTACATTACACGCGCACTTGACTAATCATGCACCCATGCTTCGAGAGTAGCTAGGGCCAAGTTCTTAGCCGCTGAGAAAGACAATCCTTCCTCCTAACTCGAGCAATATTAGGCTAGCGATGTCGACAAACATCCATATGCTACCATTGGATTAACACCGGATTCAAAGTAGGTGAGTAGAATAAATAAGATTTACGCCAATAGAAATAAAATATGCTATAAGCATAAAAAGAATCTAATTCTACACGTAATCCTAAATGAGACGTGAGCACTCAATTAGGAGCACTCATGGAGGCAACATTTTGCTCCGCTACGCAATCCTAGGCCAGCGCCAAAATTTTCGAAATCGCACATTAGTGACGATAAAACTCACGACGTGCTCCTGTTCAAGCACGCGCTCAAGTGTGGTGCAGTGGTATGCAATGCCAATCAACATAGACAGCAAATGAATATATTCTTCTAGTATGGCAATGGTAAAATGCACGTGCGTGAGTACCCCGCATAACTCTCCCAACCAGACTTAGCCTAAACATCCTAACACAACCAAGTGATCGTGAAATTAAAAAGCAAGTAAGGAGGAGGGGTTACCCAATGCTCAGAAATGAGCATACCAGAAGATTGGCGTTAATTTCTGTTGATAGTCCACGGCCCGAATGAACTCAACCTGCAAAATAAGATACCTCCAAGCACAACAATCCATACTAAAGAATATGCACACAAAAATAAAGTTCGGGTTATAAGCATTGTTATAAGGAGCAGCGTGGTTCTAATTATTTATAAAGTTCACACTCTTGTCAGCAGATATAACTGAGGGATCAACAAAAGCTTCTTAAGTTGAGCACTCCTATGTATGATGCTGGGGTTACCACAACCCTGGCACAAAATAGCCATCACCTGAGCTGGAGGAGGGGTTGATCTTGTAAGTAACATCATTCCATCCATAGTAAGATGGCTCGCCTCAGCTCGTGGCTGCACCACATTTACATCGAATAGATTTCTCGTAGCCCTAGGTGTGTTTCTTCCAGTAGTCCAATACGTGTTATGAGAAGCGGCGTCATGAAAGATCCTCAAAGCCTCATCGGGAGTCAGATTCATGATAGTGCCTCTAGCTGCTGTGTTGATCATGGCCCGATAATTAGGCATAACAACAAAATAAATTATTTCTACAAAATTCCACGACTTATAGTCGTGATGGGGGCATCAACGCTATAGATCAGCAAATCTCTCCTAGGCCTCAGATAAAGTTTCCTTTTCCAGCTGCCTGGAGGTGTCTATCTCCCTTCGTGCGTTCACTATTTTGTCCACTGGGTGGAATTTGGCTAAGAACATAGAGGAAAGAGCCTCCCACGTAGTTGTAGTCCTAGGTGCTGCAATATTGTGGAGCCAGGTTTTCTCCTTGTCCCTTAGAAAAAATGGGAACAGCCTTAGATTCACCACGTCATCTGTAATGCCAGCGTAGCAGAAGGTTCCATAAATCTTCGAGAATTCTGCCAGATGGAGCTGCGAATCCTCACTTGGCAGGAAATAAAACTGCGTGTTATTGCGGATTATGTTGAGGATGGCAGGCTTTATCTCGAAGTGGTTGTTCACGATGGCTGGACCGAAACCAGGGTAAACACATCCCGCGATAGGGGTCGTGAAGTTGCGCATTATCCTAATGCGGGGTTAGTCCTCCTCCTAGTCATCAACGACCCGTTCACCATGGCCATTTCCTCCTTGACCTAAATCTTTCATTCTTTCTCTTCCTTCAGTAGCAGTAGCACGGCGGTGGGCTCGTCTCACTCGTGTTGTTTCAAGATCAACTCCAAGATCTTCACCTCTATGCCCGGGGTTTGGATATATCATATAAAACAAAAAAACCGATCAAAATGCCAAAAGCACTTGCAACAACGTTTCCAATAGAAAAATACACAAAACTATTGAACTCCCCGGCAACGGCGCCAAAAAGTTGATGCAATCTCAGCAAGTGCACCGATCATCGTCAAGTAATAAACTGGGGGAGTTATCCTCCGAGTATCGAATCTCTCGAGGAGTGCAGATTGGGAGTGTGATCTTCCTTGTTGGAAAGCAATTGCAAACGCAACATAGGCTTGGGGTTGAGATTTTATTTTAGAACAACTAAAACTAATTACTTGGGTCGCCTTCACTGCTTCGCAATGGTGGAATACTCCGATTAGTATTAGGGTGTGTGGTCGTTACCGTTGAGGTTTGAAAGCACCTCTTCGCCAAGCAAGCCCCTAACACACGTTAGTGCAGCGTATCATCAAGCAATAACCCAAAGCAAGCAAAGGAAGTAAAGCCAAACTAAGAACTACCACAACATTTTCAATTGTAATCCATCATGAACATTGTTAAGAGTTCCTAGAAAGTTTAGCAAACATCCAAAGCAAAATAAACAACATCCAAATGAGAGTAAAGAGGAGATTTAAAACCAAACACGTAAAGGCTAGACACGATTCTCGGCCGAAGTCGAAGGTTGTCGGTCTTCGTCCGGGCTCGGTCTGTGGTTGACGTCCGAGGAAGCTTGAAGTGCTGTCACCTAATTCTAAGGTGTTTTACCCGTCTTCTTCACGAACCGTTAAGGCTGGTAGTTGCTGGAAAACTCTCCAATGACAGCGAGAAGGAGCTCCAAATGCTCCTCTTGAGATGGAGAAGAAGGAAACGACAGAAGGTCTTCGCTTGAAGTGAAGTTTATAGGAAGAACGGTGGTCATACGAGCTCTCTAAGGAGGAGAGAGGAAAAAGCGGCCGAAGGGCGATTTTCCCGCTCAGAGAGGCGGAAATGGGGGAATATCCCTGCTCCATTCAACTACTGAACTTAAATATAAGAAGGTCAGAAAAATGGTCATGCACGGTTTGGCGCACGACCGTGCGTTAACCGTGCAATATTAACTTCCAGGACAAAGATGCGAAGGAAGATGAGTTGACCCGTGCATTTTACTCGGGCACGGACGCTGCTGCCCGTGCGTGAAGGTAAACGCACCGCTAACCACATTGAATTGAGATTCACGGCAAGCAGGTGGAATCATTTTTTTACTCGCGCACGGGCACTTCTGCCCGTCCATGAACAAATCGCACGATTAACCACTGAGCGCTATAAAACCAAACAACTACAAGAAAACCGTGCGTCTCCTTTGCGCAAGGTTCGGAAGAAATAATGCATGAAGAAATCGCACCTGTTGGTCAATCCTCAAGAGAAACCTATAGAAAACACCTGATTTGGTAGAAAGCATGCGCTAAGGAATCACACGACCGTGTGTTTTCCACAAGTCAGAATTCCTGATTTGGGGGAAAACTGACCACCTGCACAGCAAAAACCAAAGCTGGAGCACAAGCCCCCAACACAAATATACAGCATAAAATAATTAAATCCACACGAAGAATACCCAGTACTTACCCTCGACATCCCAGTGCAATTTGCAAACCAAAATGGTCCGAAATAGTGCAATAATGGCTAAGTGAAGCCCTAATCAAATATAAGACTTTTCTTACTGAAATAGTAGTGCACATGCAAGATAATAAGCCCAGATGAGTCCGAAAAACCCTATATAAATCAGACTCATTAATATTCGGGATGCACAACTGACTGTCCTTCAACAAAATATCTTCGTCAAAAAAAATTGGGCATTTGACCCATCCATAGTCTCTGCTAAGTAGCATTTCATGCTGCCATCCAACTACAATGCTTGTTGAATCCTATCTGCGAGGTCATATTGCACCTCCATCGAATTTAAACATGCATTTACACTAGATGTCCCATCAACACAAGAGATCTCCATGGCCTCAAAGTTACAAATAAGATGCATGATATCAAGTTCGCCTATGCTAGAGCAGTGCGACTCAACGCATCTACGATAATATTTCCCTTTGCGGGAACTTAGTGTATCTTGAAGGTGTAGTACCCAAGGAACTCCATCAGCCTTCTTTGTCGCATATTCAAATCCTTCTGGTTCAACAGATTCTTTAGGCTCGTATGGTCCATAAAGATGTCAATCTTTATGACATATAAGTAATGCTGCAACAGTTTCAGGGTGAATATTACGGTCGCCAACAATAATTCATGGAATGGATAATTTCTCTCATGCACCTTTAGTTGGCGAGAGCCATAAGCAATAACTTTCCCAAACTACAAAAGAATGCAGCCTAAGCCACTCCCTGAGGCATCGTTATAGATCTCATAGCCTTCTGCATCATATTGTGAACATAATACATGCGTCGTGGTTAGACGACTCTTCAACTCCTCAAAACCTTGCGTGCACTCTAGCATCCAAAAAAACTGTTGATCCTTCATTATTGACGTAGTGAGAGATAAAGCTATCCGTGAAAAGTTCTCTACGAAGTGCATGTAGTAACCAACAAGTCTATGAAAGCTCCTGACTTCTGCTATAGTATACAACACAGGATACTCCAATGTCGCAACTATCTTCACTGGATCCACTACAATACCCTCTCCACTAACCACATGACTGAGAAAATCCACCGAGGCAAGAAAAAATTCACACTTAGAAAACTTTGCATAGAGCCAATTCCTCCTCAGGGTATTTAAATCCATCCTCAAATGATTTGCATGATCCTCTTCTGACTGAGAGTATACCGATATATCATCAATAAAAATGATCAAAAATAGGTCTAAGTACTCCTGAAAGGTCCTGCTCATCTGATAAATGAATACTGATGATGCATTTGTTAACCCAAATGACATCACGATGAACTCATAGTGTCCATATCATGTACCATACACTGTCTTGGAAATATCACTTTCCCTGATCTTCAAATGATAATAGCCATACTTCAAATCTAGCTTCGAAAAAATAGTTGATCCAACCAGCAGAACAAACAAATCATCAATTCTCGGAATCAGATACTTGTTCTTCTCTATCATCTTGTTAAGTTCTCGATAGAAAGTATATAGACGTAAGCTTCCATTCTTCTTATTCACAAAGAGGACCGGTGCACTCCAAGGTGCTATAATTGGACTTATATATCCTTGCTCTAGCAACTCTGTTGTGTCCATTGCCCATAATGTCCTGGATTTGAGTGAAGTCAATCTTATCAATGATATACACATATCAGTAGATGAGTATGATAGGTCAAGTAGCATAAGTGGCTAAGTTAGGTAAACACTTACCTAAGGTGTGGGATGACAGAAATCTGTCTCAGTCCACAGGCTTTGGATGAAGGAACATCACTTAACGCCAGATGACTTATAGCGCTGAGTGTAGCCTATACTGTCATAACCTAAGTTGGATGAGCTGAAATGTGGCTAAGTCCACATGCGTTGAGTGAATTCAACTCACTCAACGCCATGCTACTAAAGAGAAACCTGAACTAAGTTCAGAATTCGTCGAACTGAGTTCTGAGTTTGTCGAGCTCAGCTTACCTTTCGACGAGCTAAGTTCAGAGCTTGAGTTTCTAGTTTGTCGAGCTCTATTGAGATTTCATCGAGCTGAGTTAAGAGTTCGTCGAGCTCAGCTCACCTTTCGTCGAGCTAAGTTCAGATCTTGAGTTTCTGAGTTCATTGAGCTCAGTTGAGATTTCGTCGAACTTAGTTCAAAGTTTGTCGAGCTCAGATTCACCATTCGTCGACTCAGTTCAAATTAAGACAGCCTAAGCCCAGCTGTTTTAAACACAGAAAATTGGCTAAGGCAAAAAGCGTTGAGTGAGGCTTACTCACTCAATTCTCTCAATGCCTTTATGCAGAAATGAGTTCAAAGCTTGTAGCGTTGAGTGAGGCATGTTCACTCAATGCTCTTACGCTTAAGTTGCTGAAGAAGTAGAAATTTTGTTAAGGCAAAATGCGATGAGTGGAGGTTACTAACTAAACTCTGCCAACGCCTAGTGAAGACAAAATTTTATATAATGGGTTTGGCATTGAGTGATGCTTACTCACTCAACGCCAAGCAGATGAAAGCTGACAAAGCAAGTTGGCATTGAGTGAAGCTGAATCTCTTAACGCCTAGTATCAGACTTCATATTCTAAGTAGTTTTGCATTGAGTGAAGGTTACTCACTCAACGCCAAGAGATAGTAAATCTATCTAAGTGTTTTGTTGTTGAGTGATGCTTACTCACTCAACGTCTATTCTATGATGCTCGATTTTGACTAAGTCCACGGGTGCTTACGTCAGCAAAATCGACAAAATCAAATAAGATCAATTTCGACATGAGGAAGCAACACTACACGACCAAACTTGTTGTGAAGCTACTGTACGTCTTCTTTCGTTAAGGCAAGGCACAGTTGGAAGCTGTAGGTGGGGCCCACCGATCTCTAAGAGCCGTTATTCGGCGAACTACGAAAGGAAGAGATAGGGCCAAGACAAAAAAAACATTTAGGTCATATAATATCGAAAAAGGACAGCAGTCGTCTTCATCTTCTTCGCCATTGCTGCATGTGAAAAGCTTTAAGTTCTCCAGTAAGAAAAGTTCAGTTAGTTGTGCAAGTCTCCATCTGGCACAGTAGATTCAGAATCAGTTATAAAAAAGAAGAACTTTCATCCTTAAACAGGTTCAGTCAGCTGTTTGAAGACTCAAGATCAAACGATCTTTAGCCTTCAGCAATAAGTTCAGAAGTTATCTTCTGAGTTCCTCAAACAAATTCTTTCCCTACTATGAGGGGTGTTGGAGCAGAAATTTTTTTGCTCTAGTTGTAAATACAGAGATATTTTTCTGTGTCAAAGAAAATTAAACTATTTCTTTTTGTAGGATCCTTCTGGATCTGAGCGGTAGGACCTTTGGGTCTAAGATAGGGCAAATTTTCCTGAGCTGTAGGAGACTGCTGCTCTCTGAGGTAGGTGAGTTTTACTCACTGAGTAGTAGGGAAGTTTTTCCTGAACTATAGGAGAGTGCATCTCTCTGAGTTGTAGGAGCAAGATTTCTCTGAGGTAGGGCTATCCTCCATAGCCTTAGTGGTAGGGCTTAAGTGCCTGAGGTAGGTGATACTTGTATCATTGAGTGTAGGCATTTGTTGCTGTGTTGTAAGTCTTGGAGGAGACTGAGAGATCCCGAGGGATCTGAGGTGTAGGCTCCTTGGAGCATTAGTTTGGAGAAGTGCCTTGACTAACAGGAAGTTAGCAAGGGGGGATGAGAGTGGATATACCCATAATTTTGAGGAACCACTATAAAACACTTGTGTGCTTTTCTGTGTTCGCTTTTATTTTCTTAATTGCAGGTGCTAAGGACAAGCTCTAGATCACTCTAAGCTGAAATCTAAAAGAAACAAACAAGTAATTTAAAAGAATATCAAAATACCTAAGTAAACCTATTCACCCCCCTCTTGGTTTCTAGCTACCTAGAAAATAAGATCTTTCAAGTGGTATCAGATGGAGGTTGCTCAAAAAGGATTTAACAATCTGAGTGATCCTCCAAGGTAGCTGCTACTAAGTGGTCATGGGCTCAGGAGAGAGCTAGAGAGAGCTGAGTTCAATAAAACTCCCCATCTGTAGAAAGGAGAAGTTTGGAATATGGAAGGAGAGGGTGAGGCTATTCATGGAAGCCTATGATCCAAGAATTTTTGCAACTGTTAGGGAGGGACCTTTCATTCCCATGAAGGTCTCCACTCTAGATGCCAACATCCAGACACCAAAGAAACTCTCTTAAATTACCAAAGACGAGGTCATATTAGCTGGCCTGGACAAGAGAGCACAGAACATCATTATTAGTGCTTTAGATGACTCAACCATCCTGAACATGGTTTACTACCAGACCTCCAAAGAGATGTGGGACACCCTTGTTGTCTACATGGAGGGTAATGATGAGGCAATAGATGATAGGAAGTATCTGCTCAACCAAGAGTATGAGGCTTTCAGGCAAATACTGAAGGACAACATAACTACCTATTTATGAAAGATTCTTTAGGATCATAAATGAGTTGAAGACCTATGGAAGGGTCTTCAATAATTATGAAATAAATGACAAGTTTTTCAGATCTCTCACTAGAGACTGGGATACTAAGATCTATGCCATAAGAGAGATGTCCAAGCTTGCTGACATTCCTCCCTAAATACTATTTGGGAAGCTGCTCTCCTATGAGATGCAGCAGGCTACCAGGAAGGAGTAGGATGCCTCCAACAAAATGCTAGCCAAAGAAAATTCCTTGGACTTCAAAGATGAAAGCATTAGGAAAGGCAAGGAAAGGATTCCTTCTCCACCAAGGAGACCAGCTGTCAGACAGCTCTGACTCAGAGGCATCAAACAACAACATGTCTGATGAAGATTTTGCAGCCTTTTCCAGACAACTCCAGAGGTTAATGAAGAAGAAGCATTGGAAGAAGAGGCCTTCCAATTCCACTCATCACAGAAAGAACTACTCCAAGATTGAAAGGTATGGTTCTAAACATAATAAATATAACTCCTCTAAAGTAATTTGCTGGTGTTGCAGTAATCCTTAGCATATGATAGCTGACTGACCAAAGAAGAGGAAGGAGACTGAGGAGAAGAAGCAGCACCAGCACAAAGGAAAGAAGGAAAAGTCCTTCATTGCCAAGAAGGAGAAGAGTTGGACTGACTCATCATCCTCTCTATTTGAAGAATTGGAAGCTATATTGGGCTAGTTGCTGTTGCTTTTAAAGATGAAGCTATTGTAGTAGAAGAAGTCAATCCTCCAGGGAGAATAGGAATAAGAGCCCCTCTAACACTGTCAGTTAGTGAGTCAAAGGTGGATGAAGATGTCCACAGCTATAGAGGGCTGATGGCAATGACAGATGAGGAAGGCAACCAGGATCAGCCTGGTCAGAGCAAGGTATATCTATCAACTAACTCTGCTTATTTGTCTGATTTTAAGACTAGTCCTTGCTCAGAAGCCTCTTCACCATGTAGTAAAGAAGATTCTAAATCTGAAGGAGATGTCAATCAACTGATTGATAAGTATAGAGAAATTCTAAATTCCTTCAAGAAGGTCAAGAAGTTGTCTAAGAAGCAAGCTAAAAAGATCTTATCTCTTAAGCTTACAGTTGCCCAACAGAATGTAACAGCAAATCTGTTGGACCAGAATGCTTAGGAAATAAGCTAACTGAAGTCCATCTTGGACATTCAGGTAGCCTCCATCAAGCATAAGAACTGTCTCATTAGGGAGCTTGAAGATAATCTTGAGAAGGAGAAAAATTAGTAGCTAGCTATTCTAAGCCAAGTACTGTCCTCCCCTTGATAGACTCCTTCTCCTCTCAAAAGGGAAAGAAGGGGTTTGGATTCAAGGGAAGCACAAGAGTTGCAACTTGCAAAAGGAAGGGCATAGCTCCAGCTCTACCTCAGCCTATTTCTTCTAAGCCTCCCATTCTTTTCAGAAAAGTTTTGATACCTTCTAAGAGGTATGACCAAGAAAACTCTTATGGACATTGGGAGAGGGGTTATTCATCTGGAGTGAACAAAGATGTTCATTGCCATGGTGAAAGTTTTGGCAGGGTGTGCGCAGTCAAGGCTGCTAATGAGAAATTTCAATTGGCCTAATCTGGACCATTTGTCTTTGGTGCTTCTGCACCTACTCTCAAGAATATTGCTACAGCCAAGGCTCAGAATCTGATAGTGGTTCTGACTAAGGGCAAGTACAAGAATCAGGATGATCAGGGAATATCTATAGCCATCAGAAGCATGCTTTCTAAAAAGAATCAAGTTGTTATTTGCACTCAGGGCAGACCAAATCAGCCAGCTATAAGACTTACCTTCAGTCAAATTCTGCCTGAAAGAAATTAGAAAAAGGCTGCAGAACATCTTCCTCCTATCAAGGTTGCTGCTCATCAAGCTGTAGGGCCTTCACAGAAAAGAAGATATAACATACATGATTGTTGGTGTTATGTTAAGATAGGGCATTTTGCCATTGACTGCTGGCAAAATCCTAATATGGCCAGAGCTAGGGTCAGTCCACTAGTCAGAAATTCTACTGGTGGACAAGTTAAGTTTCATGCTAACATACACCTAGGACCCAACAGATATTGGGGTCCTAAGGTTAAGTAATTTGTATATTGCAGGATAGTTCAAGGTGTCATACCCCTATATGGTACTTAGACAGTGGTTGTTCCAAGCACATGACTGGAACAAGGAGCAACTTGAAGGAGTTTACTCTAGTAGATCTATGTCTACAATAAATATGGACATCAGTGACATTTTTAAGAGGCGTTGGCGACGTTTTTCAAACATCGCTAATGTTTTCGCGACATTTTTATAAACGTCGCGCATGCCACAGGTGTCGCGAATACAACCATAGCCAAAAATTGTCTTGACATTTTTTATATACTCGCTGTCTAACATTAGCGGTGTTTATGTTAATAAATGTGGCGCGCTTTGGCCACAGTTCGTAGTGTAAAATGTGGCAAGCGTTTGCAATGTCAAACTGAAAATTAAACAATTCTTGAGAGGAAAAATATCTAGTCTTAATTCCAATTATATCAAGATTACCAATCATCATGAAGATATATATTCCATAATAATCTCTTTTCATTTTATAATAAAAAGCCAAATTGTCAATAAAATACAAAGTTTTAGAGGGACAAATTTTTTAAATTAGGGTAGCAAATTTTAGAGGAATTTTTTTTTAAATATGGCTAAAAGAATGTTACAGCAACACTTACATAACATGTCGTTAAAGTTTGTAGTTTTGAACACGTTTTATAAAGCGTTGCAAAAAAAATGTCGCATTAATCTTTTTTCTTGTAGTGTACCTAGCACACTAGGAGTGGATGAAGATCAACAAGAAGATGACCATATTGCTGAAATAAGACTGCCACTTGCAGTCAGACATATGAGAGATCATCCAGCACACCAGATCATTGGTGAGGCAAGTCATGTAGTAATGATAAGGAGCAGAAGTAAGAACACAACCATGTATTCAGCTTTTTATCCCAAGTGAAGCCTAAGAAGTTTGAAGAGGCCAATATAGGCTAGCATTGGATTGGAGCTATGCAGGAGGAACTGAACTAGTTCAAGAGGTACAGGGTAAAGAAGCTAGTTCCCAGACCACATGGTCATAATGTTATTGGAGGCAAGTGGATCTACAAAAAGAAGCTTGATTAAAATGGCATTATAATTAAGAACAGGGCCGCACTAGTAGCTAAGGGGTACAGATAAGAAGAAGGGATTTATTTTGATAAAACCTTTGCCCCTGTAGCAAGATTGGAGGCCATAAGATTATTCCTTGCATATGCAGCACACAAGGGATTCATGGCATACCAAATGGATGAGAAGTCAGCCATCCTAAATGGTGACTTAAAAAAGAAGTCTATATTGAGCAGCCTAAAGGCTTTGTAGTTCCTAACTCACCTGATTTTGTTTATAGACTTACGAAAGCACTATATGAGATGAAGCAAGCCCCTAGAGCATGGTATGAGACATTGTCTAGTTTTCTAATTGAGAACAAATTTTCAAGGGGGAAAATATACAAGACCCTATTCCTAAGGGAATCTAAGGGTAAGATCATCCTAGTCCAGATCTATATTAATGACATCATCTTTGGATCTACTAATGACAACCTCTGCAAAACTTTTGCTATTCTTATGTGGGGGAAGTTTGAGATGAGTAGTATGGGTGAACTTAAGTTCTTCTTGGGCCTCCAAGTAAGATAGACTGATGATGGCTTGTCCATATCCCAGTCTAAGTTCACTAGGAAGTTAATAAAAAATTTGGCATGGAGAATTTGATAATACATTTTGTAGTTTAAACTATTAGATTTTTTTTAGGTTTTTAACACACGAATCATGTCTTGTAAGCTTTTATATTGACCTCCTTTTGTATATATTATTGCCACTAATGATTTCTCTTCTTTTTGAAGATTTTCTCAGTTTTCGGCCAAAATGAGCTGACACGCCCCCCTGGCATGTCGTCGGGCATGTAACCTGATCCCGAGGAATCTTGATGCCAGAATACAAATCTCGAGAGGAAATACCTGAGACTCTCCACTAATTTGACCTCCCTGGGCGTGTCTCTGGGCGTGTCACCCTCATCCCGAAGCCTGCTGCCATATTTAAAGATTTTTCATTGTTGAACGTCAACATTACTGTCATGCCCACCCTACACGAGCATGTAACCTGGCATGTTCCACATTTTTTGACAACTGACGGATTTCCGACAAATGATTAAGACATGACGTGCCTTACATGCCCCTCCTACACGGGCATGTCTATGGGCATGTCCACCGATGTACAGAATAAATCATCATTTCCGTCAGAATTCATCTCCCGAGGTCAACCTAGTACCTGACACGGCCCCCATATACGCCCTCCCTGGGCGTGAAAGGGGGCGTGACCAACCCAAAAAATTCTATAAATTCAGGCCTCCCCCTTGTGTTCAGTAAGTAGTTTTAGGTTGGGAGGGGAGGTGCTACCCTTTTTTTTCCTAAAGTCTTTCCTGCTCTTCCTCTCTCTCTTTTTCTCATTTTAAGCCTTTCTTAATCCTACTTTGTGTACTCCATTGTATTAGCTTTTGCAATTTCTTAAGTAGCTTAATGTTAATGCTAGCTTAGGTTTTTTATTTCATTGCACTTGTAATATTTTGTTTCAAGTTATAACTCTTTTTAGCATTAATATAAAGTTCCTTTTTTTTACTTTGTTTTCTTAATGTTCTTCTACCCATCTCTCTTCCTCCACTTCTCTATGATTAACTAATTCTCCTTGTACTCGATCTTGATGATCCGACGTTTGAGTTTATTAATTTATGATGCTTTAAGTTTACTTTTTCTTTTTAGGGTTTAGGCCTTTGATTTACTCTTGAAAAATCATGTTTGGAGTTATATCATCGATATATAATTTCCATATTTGTTTTCACTCTTAGCTAGCCAAGAGGCTCGTAGTTTGAAATGAACACTCAAGAGTAAAAAGAGTTACACGCACCCCTCAAGGGAGGCAGACGTTAAATCTCCTAGATTGGAGTGAAATCCAATAGTGGGGTTCATCGCGTAAAGCGATCTATAGGTCTCCGATTTGTACAAGAGTTCGGTCGGACCTTCCGAAACTCAGTTGGTCCCGACTTCCAGAGAAGCGTGTTCAAGCATTAGGAACCTCCACGGTCAAGGTCCTTTACCCTATTAATTTAGGGTTTATTATCGCATTTTTTTAATCAGCTTTTGCCAAGGTGATTCTCGATCGAGTACTTTACTATTTCATCGTTTCAACCCCTTGTTCTAATCATTTTTAGTAGCTCATATTTAGCTGCATGTAGTTCTGTTTTTAGCGCAAATATTTCCTTCCTTAATCGTAATTAGTTTTCTTTTAACAAATCATTAAACAATCCATTGATAAGATAATAGTTTTTGTGTGAGTAAGATTACTCAACGGTTCCTCGATTTTAATACAACACTTGTGTCCCCTAGGTACAGTTCGATAGGTATACATGCCTAGTTGGATTGCTAGTTCAGTTTTTAATCTCTTCATGATTAGTAAACACCAAGTTTTTGGCGCCGTTGCCGGGGAGCAACTTTTGTTGATAATTTGAAAACACGAACCTATTACTTTTATCACTTCTCTATCTCACCACCTTTCTTAAAAATTAAAAAATTTAAAAAAATATTAACGCTCTTAATAGAAACCTGCTTCACATTTTTTATACACCACCTAACTCTTTTGAAAAGGGCAATGTGGCTTAAATACCACTATCTTGTCTAGTACCTTGCGAACCCTTTATTGGGTAGCCCTTGGGAAGTTCAGGAGTTAAAACATTAAAAAAATCTATTTCAAGAAAAAATTTGTAGTTCTATTTTTCTAAGTTTATTTTCTCTTTTTTATCTTCTCTTCTCATAGTGCATGACCTGCGGAAATCCGTCGGTTATTTTGTACTTGGACCACAAAATTGAGCGTACTCTTTGGAGAAGATCGCAATTTCAAGGCCCTACTCTCAAAATACCGGTTGAGGATTCCGAGTCATTTTCTACTTTAAGAATGGAAGAGCCAATCGTAGAGGAAGCCCTTCATAGGCCTATGTCCTATTATGCACAACCGAATCTAGAGGGTACAGAATCAAGCATAGTTCGCCATGCTATAGCTAATAATAATTTTGAACTTAAGCCTAGCATAATTCAAATGGTGCAGCAGTATGTGCAATATGACTGACTTCAAGATTAAGATACGAACGCGCATATAGCTAGCTTTCTTATGATTTGTGACACCTTTAAAATCAATGGTGTTACAAATGATGCTGAAAGTGAGGAAAAGATCTACCTTAACTCTAGAGGGGGGGGGGTGAATAGAGTATTTTTAAAATAATTTACAATTAAAACTATAAAGCAGTGGAAGACTTAATTTATGTATATGTGTAAGGTGCTTATTATGAAATAAAAACTAAAGCAAGAAATAAGAAAACACACAGCACACAGCAAAGTCAAACACACAGCAACCAGATGACACAAGGATCTATAGTGGTTCCCCAATAACCTGGGTACATCCACTCTTCTACCACCCTTGGTAGGAATCCACTGCAGGAATAGATGTGTCAGCATAAAGAAAAACAGTGTAGATCTTACCATCCAATGCGAGAACCAGTAAACCCAAATGGAAGAGCGACACGGGAAAAATCTCACCTCTCAACCCACGAGAATTTGAAGTGGAAGAGTGAAACGTCGGAGAAAGCCACTCATATGGAGACCAGATTTGCAAAATTAAATCCGAAAAATTGAAATGCGGTGAAAAACCGATTGCATCGTAAAAATCCAAAGAAATTGCATTAAACCCAAAATTCTTGAAAATCATGAAAGGGTCGGCGCTCCAATGTAATACTTTTGTTACAGAACCCGAAGGTATCCACTCGGGGGCTAACCAGACTAAATTAGAATCATCAATTCTGCTATCAGAAACTCTCGAAGGTGAAAGGATGTGAAAGTGATGCAACTCATAGACACTGGCATAAGACAACAATATGTGTACATGCAGTTCGTTCCAGGATGGACGAAAGATATGTGCAAGTTGATTTGGCGGGTAACAATGTCGTGAGGACACCAAATCAATAGGCACAGTCACCGTGAAATCATACGCAGTCGCAAATGAAAACATGCCCGCCGGCGGATACTCACTAATACATAGCTCACTAGACATCTCAAGCGGAGGTGCTAATAACGACGGTTTAACTAAGTGGGTCAGACTAGGTAAAATCAAGTCGTGTCCTAACAAGTCCGCTAACCGATCCAAAAGGACGGATCCCTCGCAAGGTAAATCTTCCAACTCAGTAGGTACGTCAGCTAACTCTGGGCCATTGTACGGTTCCTAACCTAACATAGAAGACGAGCCTGAAATATGGTCGAGGGGAGGTGGGCTAATCCCAGGGAGGGATGCCTCGGAGGAGACATCATCATCGTGGTCACTAGGATATCCAATCTCCTCATCGTCACTACAGTCGTCAGAACAATCGGCATCGCCCTCAGTGGCGGGCTCAGACGTCAAAGCTAAAAGATCCAAAGCCCTAGGCTTCGTGGGGCACTCCACGGCATAGTGGCCAATCTCTCCACAAGCATAACATGTAGCGTCCTCCTTGCAGCTCCTAACTATTGTCCTAGGCTTAACTCGTGGTTTTATAACGTCCCTAATAGTGACCAGGACAGGTGGCGGGACAGAGGGCCTAACCTTTTCTTTCTCCCTAACGGTAGGTGTACATGTGCTCAAAATAGTCAGATCTTGGCGGGGTAGAGATCTAGCGTGGGGAGTATAGTCACTCCGCTGATCAGAAACGGGTCTAGTGCCCTGGTGGGGAGAAACAAAATTATGAGATGTCCTCATACGAGAGTACGAGGGAACATGCTGGTTCGATGTAGGCAAAATCTTAGGCGGCGACTCATTCAAACAATCAGTAGACGGAGAGCGGCAATATGGAGGGTAATACTCATCTGTTAATAAATTCTTCATAATCCTCCAACCTACAAGTGAGTCGCCGAGGGACGTCCCAAAAGGCCGCTCCTTATTGAGCCAAAAGGTCTGGTCTCGACCAAATAATTGAAGTTTTGCAACGAGAATTCTGTGGGGGTCCACAATATGATATTGCTCAAAGTAAAGTTCTATATCCTTCACCCATCTTAAAAATACTCGCGGATCACCATACCCATCATAGGTCGGAGCAGGAATTCTAACAGGCCTATAGGTGCGCGGTGATGGTGTCATAATCGCTTGAGTAACCCTCAAACTAGGAACAGGGGTCCTAAGCTGTTGCCTGGGGGGCTCAAGATGAGGCGTTAGTAGCTGACCGCTAAGTTGCACTATTAATCCCTTTAGGTCATCATATGGGGGGTTCATCTCCTTGCGAAATGCACCAACCGAGGAAAGTGAGGGAAGGGGATTCCCAACGTGTGCCATGACAGACCAATCGGAAACAACTCAAATTAAGTAGAAACGTAAAACATATATATATATATATTTTGGTCTAAAAAAACTAGAAATAAAATTTTAAAACCAACGAAACGTGCCTAAGTGCAAGTGAGGGGTAGCATGGAGAGAGCGGATCGTTGACAAGTTGAGAAATTGACAAACCTCCCTCTGATACCAAATTGATGTAGGCCACTCCCTAAATAGGAACTAAGGCACAAAGAAGACAAAGGATTCCTAAGGGGAATTTGAGCGAACACGTGGTGTGCGCGCAAAAACTCGAAATTTCGGCAGAGTTTCGTTTGTAAATGCGTGATCTCACAATGGGGAAAGTCTCACCCAAACTTGCACGAACATACACAATTACACTTTCATATCCTAACCATACATCTAGCATCGCATCAACAATATTTCCATCCACATAGAGGCCGTTCCAGACTAAAGATTCGATTCAGAAAATAGTCCAAGTGCAACCCTCTAAACAAAACCATACGAGGATATACCAAATCCTCTTGATCCATTCGAAACCAAAGGCTACACAAACCCCAGTTTGCAAACGTCCAAGGGGACCTACCCTTATGGAAATCTTCGTGAAATTCGGATAAAAATACAATGTTGAATTCAGATTTTATAAATGCAACAAGGGATTCCATATTTGGGATAAAACCTTAAATCAAAACCTCCACAACACTCACAATACAAGAAGAAGTTCACACAAGTTTAGGGGAGGAAAATCGTTACCCAATAATCTGAGATGAGAGAGGAGGAGAGGAGGAGGAGCAAGAGAACAAGGAAGAGTCGCACTTCCACGGGTCACCAGAGTCGCACCGGATTAGGAAAGAACAGAGCCGCCTTCTTCGGAGTCACACCGGAGGAGGTAGGTGGTTGTCGAAGCAGCATTAGGATAGCCCAAAGGGGCGGCGGTAGCAGCTTGTCGGCGGGCGTCCTGGGCATCGGGTTTCGTCCTGGCTGAGAGAAATGGGAGGGGGCGGCTACAACAAACCAAAATAGGTTTAGGGGTTTTTTTTTCTTCTTCAATTCATCCTCTCCATCTCACCTTACATATATATAATTTATTACAACTCTCCATCCAACCCTTTGTCACACTAAAATGAATCCTAGCCACTAAATGCACTAACCATGGCTAAACATATGCCACATTGAACAAAAATAAAATACTGAAATTAGGAATAAAAATGCTGAAATTAAAATGCATAAATTAAGCAATAAAATTATAATCTTATGCGTTGATGCGGCAGAGATTTTGATGCGGCTTTGGCGAAGGATGTCACGGCAAAGTCCCAACCATCAAGCTTGCGGCAACGGTCATCAAAATCAACGAACATGTAGCGGCGGCGATCAAAAAAGGGGTCCATGTGATGGAGGCGACGACGGTTGCGGAAACGACCGTCAATATCCACGAACATGTAGCGGCGATGATCAAACGAAGAGGTCCGTGTCGGCACGAGCAAGTGGCGGAGCATCCTCGCCATCATATAATTTCAGAGTGATGAAAGAAAACTTAAGAAAACTTAACTCAAAAATAACTTGTCTTGAGTCTTCTGTAGAAGCATAGTAGCAAGGCTCCTTCTTCCTTGATCAGATATCTGAATATATCTTCTTGGAATGGTTGAGGCTGGATCAGGAAAACATTTTGCGGAAAGAGTAATCTTCAAGAAAGATATTAACTCGTTAGGCCTTTTGGAAGATTTCTCTTTACGGTTGGACACTAGTAAAGACTTTGAGAAGATGCGATAATTCATGTATACTTGAAAAATCTCTGTATAAATGTATATGTCTGTTATATTTTATTCTTCAATCCTTGTATTACTTTTATACTTTTCTTGGTCGATGAAACCCTAAGGTGTTTATAAGGAATTCACCGCCAATGGCCAGAATCAAAAACCTAAGATGTTTATAAGGAAATTACCTCCAACATCTAGAATCAAAAATTAATTTGCATTTAAACCTTTCTACATGAGGCCCCCTGATTGGTGCAGCAAACGGAGGGATTCAAATTGAATTTTGATTAAGCGCACGATTTGCAGCTTACTTCCAGCATCGCACCGTTAAAAAAATCTTCTGGCTTATATAGTCGACATGGGCCATCTAGCATATGTCAAGCTGATGTGCTTGGTATAGCCCTTCAACCCTTTAGCCATTATTATCTAGCAGATATAATTCTCTTCTATCATCTAGATGATGCAGTCGACATTCTGCTAAATATCCAGTCGATGCAGTCAATATTTTACTTAATATGTTGGGTACACTGGAAACTATGTACCAGATTTGGAGAAGCCCCCCTTACTCAATGATATACATCAATTTGTATTTGATGGGATATTTGAGTTTCAGTGTGCAGGTTTAAGAAACGCAGGAAAATTTCTAAGTATAAGTGTCAACACTTGTAAGGAATTGTGTCGACACCTGAAGTAGGAGCTGTGTCGACACCCAGGAGTTATGTCGACACCAGAAGCAAGGCATGTGTTGACACCCAGGAATTGTGTCGACACCTGAAGAAGGCTTGTGTCGACACACAGGACTTGTGTCGACACACACTCAACGCCATCTATCATCAACAACTGTACTGAGTCCGAATGGCTTGTGTCGACACACAGGACTTGTGTCGACACACACTCAACGCCATCTTTCAAGGACAGCTATACTGAGTCCGAAAGGCTTGTGTCGACACACAAGACTTGTGTCCACACACATTCGACGTCATATATCAACAACAACTATACTGAGTCTGAAAGGCTTGTGTCGACACACAGGACTTGTGTCGACACACACTCAACGATGTCTGGACATACACTCAATACCATCTGTCAGAATCAGCTATGTCGAGACCAGGAGCAGTTGTGTTGACACACAGGACTTGTGTCGACACATACAACAGAAGTTGTGTCGAGTAGATAAAGAATGACTGTGTCGACACATTGAGTGTTGTGTCGACATCATCAAGACTTATGTCGACACTTAGTCTATTTGTGTCGACACTTGTGAAGTAATTTGCTGAGTGTTCCCTGCTGAGATATAAAGTCATTGCAGAATCAGCTGTCACGGCTGAAGACTTGACAGCTATCATAAACAACAAGTCTGACACCTTTGTCAGAACTGTTAGAAGGTTATTACAAACTGGATCAGCCTGTAATCTTTGAGAAACTCTATATAAAGGACTGATCCATGATAACCAAGAAGAGAAATTATGGGGAACCAAACCAACACAGAACCAGAGAGAGAATTCAACAACAAGAAAGGGGGAACCCTTAAGAAGGCAGATCCTGAACATTCTACAAGAAAGATTCAGATCTAATTCTGAATCTAAGAAGGGAGCTTGTCTGAAGATCAACTTCTACACCAAGTCAAGATCAACCTCATTTTGTTCAATCAAGAAGCTTTGAAAAAGCTAAGTCAGGTTGGATCTGAAGTATACAGTTTATTCAAGAATTGATCAAGAAGCTCACACCAATTGAGAGTTCTATATGGGTGAAATTTCTTTACAATTAAATATTGTTTTTCTTGTAAGATCTTTTATAGATTTGAGTTATAAGCCAGTGTTTATAAAGGCTGAAGTAAGAATTAGAGCCTGAGGTGTAGGGCTTGTGAAAGTCTGAGTTGTAAGCCTGGTGATAAAGGCTGAGGTAGGGCTGTTGCCTGAGGTAGGGTTCTTGGGAAAAATCTGAGGTAGGACTTGTATAAGTCTGAGCTGTAGGAACCTATCAGGTTCTGAGTTGTAAGATCTATGGATTTTTGTTAGTGGTAGGAAGTGGGCTGAATCCAGTTCTCTACTGGATAGGCGAAGGGGGAAAGTGGATGTACCCATAACTTGGGGAACCACTATAAATCTGGTGTACTGTGTTGTGCTGTGAATGTTATGTTGTGGATTGTTTATTCTATACTGTGATAGATCTAGTTACTTGCCTAAAATTATTAAAGAAAATTAGAACCTATTCACCCCCCCCCCCCTCTAGGTGTCTAGGATCTTCAAATCAAGTCTTTCAAGTGGTATCAGAGGGAGGTGTCTCAAAGATAGACCTAACAGTTTGAGTGAATCTCCAAGGCAATTAACAGATAGCAAGAATGGGTTCAAATGAGAATCAGAAGGAATTTGGATCCATGAAACTGCCCATCTGCAGGAAATAAAGTTTTGGGATATGGAAGAAAAGGGTCAGGTTGTTCATAGAAGCATCTGATCCAAGAATCTACATCACAGTACAAGAAGGTCCTTTCATTCCATTGAAGGTATCAGCTCTTGATACAAATCTGAAAACCCCAAAGAGCTTTTCTGAAATGACTAAGGATGAGATCATCCTGGAAACATTAGACAAGAGAGCATAAAACATTATTGTGAGTGCTATAGATGATGCCATATTTAAGAACTTGGTACATTGCAAAACCTCTAAGGAGATGTGGGACACCTTAATTGTCTATATGGAGGGAACTGAAGAAGTTAGAGAGGATAGTAAATCTATGTTGAATCAAGAATATGAAAGCTTTAGACAAGCCAAGTATGACAACATAGTAGAATGTTACAAGAAGTTCTTCAGAATATTAAATGAGCTGATGACCTATAGAAGAGTCTTCGGCACATATGAATTGAATGACAAGTTTCTCAGGTCACTAACCAAGGACTGGGATACAAAGATATGTTCCATTGGAGAGGTGGACAGGCTTGCTGATACACCTCCACCCACATTGTTTAGAAAGCTGCTATCTTATGAAATGCAGCTCACTGCTAGAAAGGAGGAAGAAAAAAGTAGCAGGTTTGAGTATAAAGATAAGTTAGTAGCCTTCAAAGTTGAAGGCACAAGAAAGGGTAGGAGAAAGTCTCCTTCTCCACCCAAAAGAAGTGCTGAGGCAGAAGCAAAAAATCCTGACATAAGTACATCAAATAGCCACACCTCTGATGAGGACTTTGTTGCCTTTACAAGGCAGTTTTAGAGGTTTATGAAACAGAAGAAATGGAGAACCAAGCCTTCAACATCCGTTTCCAAGGATGATTATTATAAAAAAAGACGACTTCCAAGGAGGACAGGTATGCCTCAAATCCTGGTAAACAAACTAATTCTAAAATTGTTTGTTATTACTGCAACAGGCCTAGAAAATGTCATAGCTTACTGTCCTGACAAGAGGAAGGAGTCTAAGGATAAGAAGAAGCATCAAGTAAAAGGAAAGAAGGAGAAATCCTTTATTACTCAGAAGCAGAAGAGTTGGACAAACTCTTCATCCTTAGAATCTGCAGAAGAAGATGATGCAGAAGCATATGTTGGGCTATTCTCTACAGAAGAGGATTCTAGGGAATCAGAATTCTTACAAATGCTGGACTCCATAAATGGAGTTGAAGACTATTGCTGTAAAGGGCTGATGGCTCTATCAGAAGATGATCAGTGCCAGGATTAGCCTGGTCTAAGTAAGGTATAAAGTTCTCCCTTAGCTTCTGATTACTATACTGGATTAGAATTAGAAGCATCTGCATCAAGAGGTGTGGATGGTTTTGAATCTGAGGGGGATGTACATCAAATCATTGATGAGTATGGTGGTTTGTTGCAAGCTATGAAGAGGAGCAAGTTCCTTGTCAAGGAGCAGGCTAAGGAAATTGAATCTCTTAAGCAGGCTGCATCAGATTCAGCCATGTTGATAGATTTGAAACTGAAGGAGGTTGCCAAACTGAAAAACATAACTATTATTCAGATGGGCACAATCTCCTTCAAGGAAAATCACATCAAGAATCTGGAGGCAAAACATCAGAAAGAAAAGGAGTTAGTGGCTAAATTATCTAAGCCAAAGTTTATCTTGCCCTTAATAGATAATTTCATTTCTCATAAAGGAAAGACAGGTCTAGTCTTTAAGGTAAGAACAAGGGCCACCAATTCTCATAGAAAGGGCAAAGCCCCAGTTCAGCACTAGCCTTAAAACCCCCTATCTTTTTTAGGAAAGTGATGCAACCTACAAACAGGTATGATAATGATATTACTCATGGTCACTGTGAGTATGGAGATCTCATTGGCAAGGGTGTATATGCCAATAGGCAACTCTATAAGAAAACTCATCAGGTTCTTAAGGAATCCTTAGGGTTTGCAGCTCCAGCACCTACACTTAAAAGGACTGCTGGCAACAAAGTTGTGAAGTCTATACCTAAGAGAAGGTACAATAGATTTGAGTGTTGGTGTTGTGGCAAGGTGGGCAACTTTGCCATGGATTGTTGGTTCAACACAAGTGTTAAAAACCAGAACAGCATACCTGTAAGAAAAGCTGCAGGTAAGCATAATAGATTTCAAAATAACAAGAACCTAGGACCCAATAACAATTTGGGTTCTGAGGATAGGTAAATCCTTATTTGATGCAGGTGAATCCAAGTGGCCATACCCCTATATGGTACTTGGATAGTGAATTTTCCAGGCACATGACTGTAACAAGAAGAATGTTAAGGGACTATGCACCCATAGAGAATGAACCCAAAGTAATCTTTGGTGGATCTGAAAAAGGAATCATCAAAAGATTTGGTAACATTTCTAGTAATTCTATTACTATCACTCATGTGGCTTATGTGAAGGGTCTGAAACATAACTTGATTAGCATAAGTCAACTTAGTGATCTAGGTTATGACATTTCTTTCCTCAAAGGGGAGTGCAAAATAAGGAGGTCAAGTGATCAAGAGATCATTCTTACTAGCACTAGGAAAGGGAATGTATATTGTCTTAACCTTTATTATGAGTATAACATCTCACCCAATTGTCAAGTTGCAGGTGAGAAAGCATCACAGTGTGTCCAATGACACAAGTGGCTGGCTCATCTAAACTATAAGTCAATAGGACAGCTATTTAGTATGGGGTTTGTGAGGAATGGTCCTCAGGTCAAGTGCATTAAAGAGGGTGTTTGTTCAGCTTGCCAAAAGGGAAAACAGATTAAGTCCTCTTTCCAAGTACTTGATACCAAAGATTCAATGAGATATCTATATCTCTTACATATGGATTTGTTTGGTCCTATGTTATTTCATAGTCTAGGTAGGAAAGTATACACATTAGTTATTGTGGATGACTATTCTAGATTCACATGGGTTTTCTTCTTGAGACAGAAATCTGAAACCCCTACTGTCTTCCAGACTTTTGTTAGACAAATTCAGAATGAGTTTAACATTTCAATGGTCAAAATTAGAAGTGACCAAGGAACTGAATTTTAGTCTGAGTGTATGACAAAATACTATGAAGAACTTGGGATTCATCAGGATTTCTCCTCACCTAGAACTCCCCAACAAAATTGAGTTGCTGAAAGAAAGAATAGGAATCTAATTGAGGCAAGTAGAACACTACTTAGTGACACTACTCTCCCTGAGTACTTCTTGGCTGAGGTAGTAAATACTACATGTCATGTACTCAATAGAGCTTCCATA
The DNA here is from genome assembly GCA_039513925.1 of Platanthera zijinensis. Taxonomy (NCBI): domain Eukaryota; kingdom Viridiplantae; phylum Streptophyta; class Magnoliopsida; order Asparagales; family Orchidaceae; genus Platanthera; species Platanthera zijinensis. The sequence goes on along the minus strand of CM077079.1, from coordinate 131,841,165 downwards.
AATAAGAACCATAAGAAGACTCCCTATGAGATTTTGAAACGCAGAAAACAAAACATTTCCTTCTTCAGAATCTTTGGTAGCAAGTGTTATGTCCTAGTTAATGGTAAGCACTACCAAACTAAGTTTGCTGCCAAATCCCTAGAAGGGATATTTGTTGGGTACAACAATAATAGTAGGGCATACAGGCTCTACAACTTGACTACACAAGTTGTAGAAGAATCTGTCCATGTAGTATTTGATGAGTCTAAGTTGATTAACAGTGAATTGTCTAGCTCTTCAGGTAGTTCTACAGGTTTAAAGGACAGCCTGGACAAGCTGACTATTAATGAAGAAGCACCTGCTAGGCTGGATGAAGAAAAGGATGCATTATGTCCAGGGGAGAACAAGATTCACTGGATGAAGAAGAAAACAGTGAAGTGCATCATGATGAGGAAGATGAAGAAGGCCAAGAGGTTGGCAGATTTCCTCCAGTAAGAAGACACTTGAAGGATCATCCAGCTCACCAAATCATTGGTGATGCAAGTCAAGGTGTTCTAACCAGGAGCAAGAGCATGAACACAGTTCTATGTACAAGTTTTCTATCACAGATAGAACCTAAGAAGTTTGAAGAATCCATGCTAGACACAAACTAGATTGATGTCATGCAGGAAGAGCTGAATCAATTCAAAAGATGTAAAGTCTGGGAACTGGTTCCTAAACCAAAGGATCACAATGTTATAGGAACCAAGTGGATCGACATAAATAAACTTGATGAGAATGGCACCATAATCAAGAATAAGGCCAGACTGGTAGCAAAAGGCTACAAGCAAGAAGAAGGGATTGATTTTGATCAAACCTTTGCACCAGTGGCAAGGCTGGAAGCTATAAGGTTGTTCTTGGCCTATGCTGCCTATCAAGGTTTCAAGGTATATCAGATGGATGTAAAGTCAGTATTTCTGAATGGTGACTTAAAAGAGGAAGTCTATGTTGAACAACCCTCAGGTTTTGTAGACTCTCACTATCCTAACAATGTATATAGGCTTAGGAAAGCTCTATATGGTTTGAAACAAGCCCCTAGGGCTTGGTATGAAACCTTGTCTGCTTTTTCTTATTGATAATAAATTCTCTAGAGGAAAGATAGACAAAACTGTATTTTTTAAAGAATCTAAAGGCAAGATCATCCTAGTCCAGATATATGTTGATGACATTATCTTTGGATCTACTGAAAACAACCCTTGTAGAAAGTTTGCCAAACTTATGCAAGGGAAGTTTGAAATGAGCAGTATGGATGAGCTGAAGTTCTTCTTGGGACTTCAAGTTAGACAGACTGATAATGGATTGTCCATATCTCAGTCTAAGTTCACCAAGGAGTTGATTAATAAATAAGGAATGGACTCAGCCTCCATCATGAAAACTCCAATGGGAACAAGTATGCCTATAGGCAAAGATGAGGCAGGGAAACCTGTTGATGAGTCTTTGTATAGAGGGATAATTGGCTCTCTACTCTACTTGACTACTAGTAGACCTAACATCATGTATGCAACATGTGTCTGTGTTAGGTACCAAGCATGCCCAAAGGAATCTCATTACACTGCTGTCAAGAGAATTTTTTGATATCTTAAGGGCACACCTAATCTATGTCTTTGGTACCCTAAGAATAGAGATTTCTTACTAATAGGCTTCCCAGATGGAGACTTTGCAGGATGCAAAGAAGATAGGAAAAGTACCACGGGAACTTGTCAATTCCTAGGTGGAAGGCTGGTGCCATGGAGCAGCAAGAAGCAAACAAGTGTAGTTATCTCAACTGCTGAGTCAGAATATATAGCTACAGGCAGCTGCTGTGCACAGTTGATGTGGATAAAGCATCAACTTGAAGACTATGAAATCAAGGTAAGTAGAATTCCACTATTTTGTGATTCTACTAGTGTTATTTCTATTGCTAAAAACCGTGTTTCACACAGCAGAACTAAGCATATAGAAATTAAGTTTCTTTTCATTAGAGAACATGTGGAGAAGAAAGATATTAGTCTAGAATTTGTGAACACAAATAATCAAATTGCTGATATTTTTACAAAACCTCTGGATGAAATTAAATTCAATTATTTTAAAATTGAATTAGGTATGTTGAACCTAGAATAGGTCAGCACAAGCTTTCCTAAGTAGAATATGTAAGCACAAAATTTTTCAGGAAATTTGGGTAAGTAAGAAAGTTTGTGTCAATACAAGCAAATTGTGTCGACACTCTCAGTATGATATGTCAACACAGAAATAGTATTTGTGTTGACACAAGAATTGGTATCGAAATACTCTGTCGAGATTTGACTAGCCCGTGTCGACACTGACACAAGTATATCGACACATAGACGTGTCGACTAAAAATAAGTTTTGTAGAGATCTAAGTCTTTTATTTCGACACATGTAAAACTATGTCGACTAGCATTATTACTAAGTAATGCGTGTCTTTTGACCTACCCTTTACCAGTACTCTATAAATAGAAGAAGATAAAATCTGGTCGACTACGCTTTCAGAATTCTCATCCCTAGACCTTGTGTCGACATAGAAATTCTCTTGTCGACTCTCTTCTCTTATCTCTCTCGTCAATGGCGCCACACCAGGACGACAAGGTGAATGAAGGATACGAGCTGCTTTGCGGGGGATTCGAGACAGCTTCTCAGGAAATCAAGGGTGTGATTACCCTAATTTCCAAAAATGGCTTGGAGTTTTTGGTCTCTGAACCTATAAGAATTTTGAAGAAGGAAGTGCTTGAAATCTACTAGTCTGCAACTGTGGATTATGAAGGAAAGAAGATCAAAGCCACAGTTCAAGATTCAAGAGTAAAACTCACACTTAAGACGATTAGGAAGTCGCTTCAACTTCCCCGGGTTAAAGAAGATGATGACGTACTTCCATCTATGATAAAGGATGCACTAAATTGGTGTTGATTGAATCAAAATACCAAGGTAGGATCGTCAATTACCAGGAAGGGGATGAATTCCAAGGGTAAGTTTCTTTCAGAAATCATAGGCAATGTGATTCTCTGCAAGACCGGTGGACATGATAGGATATCTGCCTTCATGTTCAACCTAATGACTAGATCCATATACAATATAAAAACCGACTGGTCATCAGTAGTGTTTGACAAGATCCAAGAAGGAATTAAGAAGCCAAATCTGCATAGAATCCTAATCTTGTGTTTAGCTTCAACTATCCCAGATATTATGAATCAACTGCCAGGATCCAAGATCAATCATATGAGGAGGATGGATGTGAGGATTCTATCCAAATGGGATACAGTCTTGACAAAGGAATTTTCTACTCCATAGAAACAGTTAAAGAAGGATAGAAAGAAGAAAACCATTGTCCAAGAAGCAGAATCCTCCAGTGATTATGAAGAAGAAGTAGTCTTCAGTTCAGATGAAGACCAATAGGAAAAAGAAGCCCAAGCTCAAGTGGAGAGCAATCAGCAACCAGAGCATTAGATGGCCTCCACTCCAGGGGGAGAGAACAATGAATTAACAGTACAAGACACTGAACAATCTGAGCTTCCATCCCAAGGTGGAGGCATTGCTGAAGCTACTCTGGATAGTGAGTATACTGCTGATACAGTGATTGACATTGTATCAGACATAAACAAAGAAGCACTGATCACTGCTGAGAATGAAGCACCAGATGTGCAGATGACAGATACAGCTCAAGATGAGAAAGTGAGCATCTCATGTATAGAGAAGGCCCTGGATAAAGATCTGGATATCCAAGGAGAACATTTTGCTTCACAAGCCAATATTGTTCCTCTTGTTCAGATGCAGCAGGAGATAACTTTGGAAGAACTGTTCCCTAATTTATCTACAGAAAGGGCTGAGGGGGAGCAGTAAAAAGTAGAAAAGGAACTACCAGGAACTGAGGGAGAGGAGCTACTTGATGCCCAAGTTAATAAAGAAACTGTTGATATAGAAAGCTCATCTCAATCTTCTGATGATGAAGAAGCCTCCATGGCTAAAAAGAGAAAATTAGTTGCAATCAGGAAAAGGAGCACATGCTATAAGAAAGCCTTACAAACAGTCACTCCACCACCTGCTCAAAGCATGGACTTCAGTTCACTAATAGTCCAACTGCAAGTCATGTTGGATGAGCAAAGGCAGTCTTTAGAGAAATATGTGAATGAGTCACATAAAGAACTGCAGTTCCAGCTGGCTCAAGACATTAAATCCATCAAATTTGAAGTCAATTTGAATAAGAAAGAGATGACAGATTACTTCCATAAGGGAGGTAATGTTGTAGTATGTTTGGCTGAGCAACAACAGCTGCTAAAGACTGAAGTTGAGGACATTACAGTCAACTAAGGATATATTTTAGAAAATCAATTCAGGTCAAATGTAAATCTCAAGGACTCCCATGATGAAATTCTCAAAAAACTGGGAAGTATTGCTACTGATTTGAAATCTGAAGTATCCAAGAAAATACAAGAAGATCTAGCTACTTTCCAAATAGCCATTAAAGCTTCTCAAAAGACTATTTCTGATCACCTGACTAAATTCCAAGCCTACTACAAAGAAGGTACAGAATATCTGGCTGACCAAGTAAGGTTTCAAAAGAATTAACTGAGAGATCATATGGCCAGAGAAGTCATAAAGGGGGAGAGAATATTAGTCAAAGCCAGCTCTGATAATGAAAAATGGGTATCTAATACCATTAGAGCTACACTTGGATTTCTACCCCTATGTGAGGATGATAATACTGCTGAGTCTAGTGGTAAACCTGCCTACATTGAAGGGGATCAGCTAGAGGTTTCACAGGTTATTTATCCTCCTGCTAATTTTTACATAGTCTAGCAAGAAGTTCAGCAAATGTATAGCCCTCTACAGGAGGCACAAAATATTATTATTGAAAAAGTAGAAATGTCAGAGGCTGCAAAGGAAGCTCAGAGGGTTGCACAACTTTCCAAGAAAAGGTTTAGAGAACAAGCAGAACTGAAGCCTGATTTTGAGTAGTGGAGTCCTACCTCCAGGAACATTATTTTATCTGCATGGAAAGCTTTGAAGGACAAGACATATGATAGAGGAAAATGGTACTCTGAGCAAGAGTGGAACAAGTATCAGGAAAGGCAAGAGGCTATACTTCAGTATAGGAGGAGTGCAAAAGCTGGGAAGTTACTTGCTAACTCTATGGAGCCTAGCAAGTACTTTCCAAAGCCTTTTCACTATTTTGAAAGTCAAAGGATCAAGGCTGAAGAACTGAAGAAGAAAGACCTGAAAGGAAAGAAACCAGCTAATGATACTGAACCTAATGTGCAGGCTAAGATCAAATCTTGAAAAGGAATAGTAATCAAGGAGCCTAATATATCTTAGGATAGATAGGCTAATATGTAGAACAATGTAATCTTTTGATTTTTGTTCTTTAAAGAAACATGTAAACCTAAACAATTTTCTGATTAATGAATGACATCATTTTCAGTATTGAGTTTAGCTATTATCTATGTTTATATGTTACCCTACAGTGAAATGTATGAACATCTATTTTTCTTTGATTTATTATGTGTGGTGTATATCTTTGACTAAGGGTTATGACTTCTCCAAATAGGGGAAGATTGTTGGGTACACTGGAAACTATGTACAGGATTTGGAGAAGAATCGCCTTACTCAATGATATACATATATTTATATTTGACGGGATGTTTGAGTTTCAGTGTGTAGGTTTAAGAAATGCTGGAAAATTTCTAAGTATAAGTGTCAACACTTGTAAGGAATTGTGTCGACAGCTACAGCAGGAGCTGTGTCGACACTCAGGAGTTATGTAGACACCAGAAGCAAGGCATGTGCCGACACCCATGAATTATGTCGACACCCTAAGAAGGCTTGTGTCGACACACAGGACTTGTGTCGACACACACTCAACGCCATCTATCATCAACAATTGTACTGAGTCTGAATGGCTTGTGTCCACACACAGGACTTGTGTCGACACACACTCAACGCCGTCTATCAACGATAGCTATACTGATTCTGAAAGGCTTGTGTCGACACACCGGACTTGTGTCGACACACACTCAATGCCATCTATCAACAACAGCTATACTGAGTCTGAAAGACTTGTGTCGACACACGGGACTTGTGTTGACACACACTCAACGACGTCTTGACATACACTCAATGCCATCTGTCAGCATCAGCTATGTCGAGACCAGGAGCAGTTGTGTCGACACACAGGACTTGTTGTTGGAACCCTTGTTTGGATTTGTACTAGGTTCCCTCTTAGGATGTCTTGACCCCCATGTATAGCCGGGGTCTTTGTCTAGTCTTAGTTAAATACTTTTAGGTCAGGTTTGTGCAGACCAGCATTGCAGTGGACTCATACTTAGACTCAAAAAGATTTTGTGGATTTTCTATATCAGTTTGACTATAGTCGAACTCAGCTCGACGATCGTCGATCTCCAATCGACGATCTCATAGTCTTCTACTCTGAACTGAGCTTTACGATCTACAAGCTCAGGTCGACTATTTGGCATTTCTCAGCAGTGATCTCAGTTCTACGGTAGTTGTTCTAAATTCGACGATCTCTGATCTAGGCTCTACGATTTTTTGCTGCTTTCAGTTAACAGTTTTTCAGAACGATCATAAGTATTTATTTTTGTTATGATCAATTATTTAAAGGAAAATATATTCTCATAATTTATGCAGATATTCTCAAGGATGATAGTCATATTTCATGAAGCATTAATTATGGTATTCTCAAAATATTTTATTAGCTTATTTTATTAAGACAGTTATGGAAGTGCATTTATGTTGCCAACCATTCTAGCCATTAGGGCTCCTAAATTCTTGCAGAGAATTATGCACTGTCTTGGGAATTAAATTTATGTCGTTTTTCATTCTGATTGAATATATAACTCAAAAAATCAAAGAGTATATACAAAATAAGACAATTAGACAGTAAGTCAGGAACATCGTAAAAAACCTTCTTCTGTTGTACACAATTTGTTCTCAAGGACTGTTGCATTACTGTAAAAAGGAAGAAGAAGAACTTTTTGAAAAATAATTCTCTCGAGTCTTCTTCTTTCCCCAAGCTTTAAAGATCTACAGAGAGTTCAAGTCAATTTCAGTCTACAGATCTAAGAAAGCTCTACTACAACACTTTGAAGACCTGCACCTAGGGCCAAGTTTCCTCTTCCTAAATCTATACAACATCTCAGGGGGAGCTTGGACATTCTACTTTAATCAACATAGTATTCTCACTTGATTGAGAAAGAGAAGATTTTCATATACTCTTTTCTTTTACCTCCATCTGTACAGGGTTATCTCTCCCTTCAAAAGTGAACTCTTGGTGATAGGGCACCTGATCAAAAACCTATTGGATTTTTGGCTCCTGATCAAAAGATCAAAGGGTCTCTAGATCTACCTGAAAGAGATCTTGTGGTGGCAGGGCACCTAAACAAAAACCTGTAGTGGATTCCTACCTGGGTGGTAGAAGAGTGGATGTACCCAGATTTAGGGAACCACTATAAAATTTCTTGTGTCATTTGGATGCTTTGTGTTTTCTTTTTGTGTTTTATTGTGTTGTGATAGTTTAGTTTGTTTTTCTCTCTTTTATATAAGTATCAATATTTTAATTCCGCAATTAAGCTAACCATTTTTTTTTAATATTCTATTCACCCCCCCCCCCCCCTCTAAAGTAAATTCTATATATCCCTCATTTTCAATTGGTATCAGAGGGTGTGTTTTTAAGGTTGTACAGGCTAACACCTGAACCTAAGATCTCTGATAGATATCTTTTTACTCTACTATTTTTTATTATACCATGGCACAGTACAAGGACTTTGCAAGCACCAGACCTCCAGTTTGCAACTTGCAAAAGTTTGGAATTTTGAAGGCAAGAATCAGGCTTTATATGAATTCTATTAATGAAGACATTTATGCTTCTTTCTTAACAGGAGTACCTCCACAAGCTGCCCCACCACATACTTCCACAAACAGGACTGCAGTGCCTCCTCAAGACTACAATGATGCATACAAGAAAGCAAAGATTACTGATGCAAAAGCCATGAACATACTAGCACAAACAATGTCTGATGATATATTTCAAAAATAGCTGAATGTGAATCAGCTAAGGCCATCTGGGATTCCTTAAACCAGATGGTTGCAGGATCAGCGGATGAAAGGAAGGACTAGAGAGCTCATCTCATCTCCCAATATGAGAACTTAAAAAAGGAAGAAACTGAGCAAGTCTCTGAGATGTACAATAGACTCAGCATCATTGTTAATGAGCTGAAAAACCTTGACAAATACATCTCAGTTACAAAAATAAATGACAAGATTCTCATGTGCTTACCCAGCTCATGGGACTCTAGAATCTGGCCTATTAGAGAGACCAGAAGCACACATGAGATGACTACAGAATAAGTCTTAGGAAATCTGAATTCCTATGAACAGCTGCTGAAGACAAGAGAAGAAGAACAATAAAAGATTGCTACACCAACTAAGAAGGAGCAGAATATTGCTTTCAAAGCTTCAAAAGAATCAAAAACTTCTCCATCAAATGAAGAATTGATGAGTCTCTTTGAAAAGAGATTCTTCAAGATGGGGAGAAAAGAATTCAGAAGGAAATCATCAAGAAGTGATGATAAACCATGGTATGACAAAACCCCTTCTAAAGAGATTATCTGCTTTGGTTGTAGGAAACATATACATATTCTTCCAGAATGTCAAGAAAACAAGCATAAGGAAAGTAGAAAGGAGAAAGACTCAAAAAATCACTCCAGCAAACCATCCTCCTACAAGCACAAGAAGAAGGAGAGAGGGTTTGTTGCAGAAACATGGAGAGATACTGAAGAATCATCTTCCTCCAGTTCTAGTGAAGATAAAGAAGAAGCAAATGCCAAAGAAATTTGCTTAATGGCCATCAATGCTTCAGGGCATGTTTCAGAAGAAGGAGAATCTGAAGAATGTTCAGATTGTGATCAGGTATTGGAAGACTTTGACTTTACCTATGAAGATTTTAAAAATGACATTAAGTCTATGTGTAGTGATCTGATTAGATCTGAGAAGAAAATCAAACTTCTCAGAGATAGACAATTTAATTATGATAGCTTAGTATCAGAAAACATTAAATTAAAAAATGAAATAGACATGTATAGTGAACAAATAAATTTTCTGAAAGTTGAATTAAGTAAAGCAAAACAGCTAGAGGAATCACTTAATGGTAGAAGTAAACAACTTGTAGAAATTACCAGCACACTTAATGCTAGACTTAATAGAATTAAGTTAGGATTAGGTGCATCATCCAGTGAACCACCTATTATTAAGAAAAACCACCTTTCACAACCTGTAAAGTTCATTTCAGATAAAGGTAAGAAGAATACATAACAAATTAAAACAGTTAACAAAGTTTTAAAATAAGTGGAGATAAATAAAGAAAAACAAAAAGCTAAGTCTGAACAAAAATCGTCGAACCAAGATCGACAATCTCAGCATTATTCGACGAAAGACGATCGACGATCTCAGAACCCAGAGCTTGAGCCTAAACACTCTGCAAACAGGGATCGACGATATCATTATATATTGTCGAACAGAGATCGACGATCGTGGAACCCAGATAATAGCCACTATTATTCTGAGAACCAAGATCGATAATATCAATGCTGGTCGTCGAACGTAGATTGACGATCTCAACACAAATCGTCGAACCAAGAACAGTTTTATCAAAAATATAATTTCAACAGAAATTTCAATAAGAACTCTAACTCTAAAACTTTCCCTCCCTTAACTAACTGGATAATCCCACCTAGGAGATTTCATCCCTTAGGTTATAAAAGTCAACTTGAATACTCTTATATTTCAAGTTTTAAGTATGAGAAGAAGCCAGGACCCAAGGTTACCTGGGTCCAAAATATATGAGTTGTTATCTTGCAGGTGAAGACCTATCCTACCACACAGGATATGTGGTATTTGGATAGTGGGTGCTCTAAGCACATGACAGGAAACAAGGCAAATCTAAGTAACTACAAGGCAAAGCTAGGTCCAAAGGTTATATTTGGAGACTCAAGCTTTGGTCAGACATAAGGTTATGGAGAATTTACACTTGGAGTTGTCACATTCAAAAAAGTGGCATATGTAAGTGGCCTGAAACATAACTTGATATCCATAGGTCAGCTATGTGATGCAGGTTATGAGGTATGTTTTACTGAACCTCAATGCAATATTTCTTTAAATATCAATACTGTGTTATCAGGTATTAGGTTAGGAAATATTTATTTAGTTGATTTCAATTCTGCTTGTTCAGAAATCTGCTTGTTTAACCAGGTTAGCAATAATAATATATTGTGGTATAAAAGTCTAGGACATGTAAATCTTAGAAACATTGCTAGGTTATTTAGGGACAATTGTTAGAGGATTGCCCTCTTGCCCCTACAAGAAGGAAAGCCTTTGTAAGGCTTGTCAAGAAGGCAAGCGAACTAAAAATAGCTTTAAATCAGTTAATAAAAGTGATTCACCTAGGATTTTGTATCTGCTTCATTTGGACCTTTTTGGACAAATTGTTGTACAAAGCCTGGGAGGAAAGTTTTATACTTTAGTTATTGTAGATGACTTCTCTAGGTTCTCTTGGGTTTTCTTCTTGAGAAACAAGTCTGATAACTTCAAAGTTCTTACAGACTTTCTAAAATGCATAAAGATTGATTACTCTACTCCAGTTGCATTGATCAGAAGTGATCATGGCACTGAGTTTCAATCTCTTCTTATGGATGAATTCTGTGAGAAGGAAGGTATCAGGCACTGCTTCTCTGCTCCCAAAACTCCTCAACAGAATGGGTAGTTGAAAGGAAAAATAGAACACTCATTGAAATTGCAGGTACATTGCTTGCTGATGCTCACATGCCTCTATCCTACTGGGCAGAAGCTGTAAGCACAACAAATTATGTCCTGGATAGAAGTTTGATACACAAACTTAAATGCAAGACTCCCTATGAATTACTCAAAGGGAAGAAACATAAAATAGAATACTTTAGAATTTTTGGTTGTATCTGTTATATACATAATAATAACAATGATTATCTTAGAAAATTTGAAGCCAAAGCTACAATGGGGATCTTTCTAGGGTATTTCCAAGTTAGCAAGGCTTATAGGGTTTTCAATAAATCATCCTTGAAAATTGAAGAATCCATACATGTTACATTTGATGAAGCTAATATGTTTTATAAGGAGAAGGAAGCTTCTACCAATAATTATTTACAGGTACAAAGTCTATGTAAAAGGTTGGATGACTTAAATCTCACCCAGAAGGTGATATCTCATCCCTCTCCACAGATTGATGAAGATAGTGAAGAAGAATCTCTATAAATTACTGAAGCCACTCCAACAGCAAATTTAATTCCATATGAGGAATTGGTTCATAATGTTATTGGTGTTGAACAAACTCCACCTCCTGACTATTTTACACTTAGAGATCATCCCATATCTCAAGTGATAGGAGATATGTCAGTGGGTGTACAGACAAGGCATCAACTCAACCAAGATGTGATGCATGCCTACTTCTTATCTCAAATTGAGCCCTCATCCATTAAAGATGCTGAGCAAGATCCATACTGGATTATTACAATGCAAGAGGAGATCAATCAGTTTGAAAGATGCAGAGTTTTGAACTTGGTTCCTAGACCCAAAGGACATCTAGTTTTTGGAACTAAATGGGTCTTCAGAAACAAATTGGATGCTCAAGTTATAGTTGTTAGAAACAAAGCAAGACTAGTGGCACAAGGCTACAGGCAAGAAGAAGGTATTGACTATGATCATACCTTTGCACCTGTTACAAGACTTGAAGCTATCAAAATTTTCTTGGCTTATGCTGCTAACAAGAAATTCAAGGTATATCAAATGGATGTCAAAAGTGCTTTTCTCAATGGGGAACTCAAGGAAGAAGTATATGTGGAACAGCCACCAGGTTTTATCTCTTCAACTCACCCCTCTTATATTTTCAAGCTGCATAAGGCTCTCTATGGTCTAAAGCAAGCTCCAAGAGCTTGGTATGAAACCCTAGCTAGCTTTCTTTTAGAGCATAAATTTTCAAGAGGCATTGTAGATAGGACTTTATTTATAAGACATCATCATGATAGGATTCTGTTAGTTTAGGTATATGTTGATGATATTATATTTGGATCTACTGATTCTAAACATTGCAAAAGGTTTTCTGACCATATGCATTCCAAGTTTGAAATGTGTAGCATGGGTGAACTCTCTTACTTCCTTGGTGTTCAAGTGAAGTAAGCCCCTGATCGCATCTTCATATCTCAATCCAAGTATACTAAGGAATTAGTAAAAAGATTTGGGATTGCTGATGCCTCAGCTATGAAGACACCCATGGCTTCTAATGCAGTAATTGATTCTGATGAAAAGGGTAAACCTGTTGATCAGAAAAATTATAGGGCCATTGTTGGGTCCTAATATATCTTACTGCAAGTAGACCTGATATAATGTTTGCAACATGTCTTTGTGCAAGATTTCAAGTCAACCCTAAAGAATCTCATTTAATTCTCCTCAAGAAAATTTTAAGATACTTAAAGGGTTGTCCTAATCTAGGACTTTGGTATCCTATAGAGTCAGAATTTGAACTATCTTGATATTCTGATGCTGACTACTCTGGATGCAGAGTTGACAGAAAAAGCACTTTAGGAACTTGTCAGTTCCTGGGTGATAGGTTAGTGTCCTGGTTTTGTAAGAAACAATCATCTGTGTCTACATCAACTGCAGAGGCTGAATATATAGCAGCTGGTAGTTGCTGTTCATAGATCTTGTGGATTCAAAATCAGCTACTGGATTATGGGTACTCTCTCAAAAATACCACTATATTTTGTGACAGTACCAGTGCCATATCAATTAAAAAAAATCCAGTCCTGCATTCTAGGACCAAGCATATAGAAATAAGACATCATTTTCTTAGAGATTGTGTAGACAAAAACAAGATTAATCTCAAGTTTATCCCCACTGATTTTCAAAGAGGAGATATTTTTACCAAGCCTTTGGATGAGAAAAAACATATATTCTTTTTGAATTAGCTTGGAATGATAAATGGCATGGATTAAAATTGAATTTTGTCATTATAAAGATTTGATCAACGATCATCGAACAGAGATCGACGATCTTCGAACTCATCTTGAGCTCAATCGTCGACCTGAGTTTGACGACAGCTTTGTGTGAAGACAAAAAATCGTCGACCGGAGTTTGACGACTTTGCTTTAGTAAATTAATAGTCGACCTAAGCTCGACTATCAATTTACGCTACTGAGATCAGAGACCAATGATACTATTTATTTCCAAATTAATCGTTGACCTAAGATCGACATATGTTATTTTGTCGTCGGACAGAGATCGTCTTTTCGTATTCCAAAAACCTACATGTAGGTTTCTCTTCGATCTTTGTCCTGCGCTTTCATATTGTTTTCCCTTTGCTCGTGATCTCTTCTCTCTTGAGTCTACAGATCTTCCATGGCGATTTCTATAGCGGTTCTTTCAGCGATGAAGTTCGACACTGGTTTCGATGTCGACTTCGAATCGTTCACTCACTGTGATCCTATTTTTCAATAGGTGTTACAGTTATATGATGATCAGGGCCTGAAGAAGTTCATGACTACAAGGATAAAATTTTTATTTGCATAAATCAAAGAATGGGTTTTCTCTACTTCAACTGATGACGTTTCAATGATCGGATTCATATCAGGATAGCAGGTGATTCTAAACCCTGCAATTCTTACCGAAATTTTTGAGTTGAAAAATGGAATAGAAAAGCTGGAATAGGATAGTTCTGAGTACAGCAGGATGTTAATAGAGATGGGTCATGCTGAGGGCATCCCATCTAAGTTCTTAAAGAAAAATTTATCTGTTGTTTTTAAGTTTCTTGCTGATATAGTGGGAAAGGTGCTATTGGGTAAGCATTCGATGCATGACAATATAAATAGGCAATAGTTTGCCATTATATATGCTTTAGTTAATAAGAAGTCCATAGACTGGGCTAGTTTGTTCTTTGATTTGATTAAGAGAAAGAACAATAAGAAGGAAGTTTGCTTAGGAAGGATTCTGGGAATCTTCCTACAAAAGAAAGCTCCAGAGCTACTTGTTTCTACAACCATAGCTGTAAATGCCAGCAAGAGGTTGGATTCCTCTTTGTTGGGGAAGTGGGAGAGGACAATTCTAAATCCCTCCAAGGCTAGAACTTCCTTAAATTTATCTGAGGACACAAGCGCTGTAACAGCCACTGCTCACCCTAATTAAGAAGTTCCTCCTCCACCTCTAGCTTCCCTAGTCATCCCCAATATTTCTTCTATACCTATCACTGTGATTCAAACCACTCCTTTATCTCAAGATATCCTTTCTTCACCTACTCAGTCACCATTTCCCCTCCATCCTGACGAACCACAAAACCTCCATACCATGTCCTTTCCCAATTTTGACCTACTCTCACCTCACTCATCTCCTTCTCGTCAAAATGATTCACCCATCAACATTGAAGCCACTCCGCCAAATTCTCCACTAAATTCCTAAAGAAACTCCCCTATTAAGGATGAAATCATGACTGATTTCACTCCTCCTCCCTCTCGTCATTCTGTCTCCACTCAGACTCCAACATAGTTTCTTCATGTTGATCCCTCTTTCCTTTCTCATCTTATGGAGCTCATCTCTCCAACTCTCAAATCCTTGATAGCAGAGGCTATTTCACCTCTTGTTCTTTCTATCTCAACTCTATCTGTTTCCCTTTCTTCTTCCACTGTCCCTTCTTAATCTAAGGGCCAGGTTCCAGTTCTCACTAAAACTAGGCAGGGGGAGATGTCCAATGAAGATGCAGCAGGTTCAGCCTCAGTAGAACTTCAAGCTCAGTCTCCTCCAGCAGTGCATGAAGAAGAAGTTTTTCAGAAATTTTGTGCAAATATAGTTTCATATTCAGATTTGCCTACTTCAGATGACCACACTGATGTGTCATTACCTGGCATTTCCAGTGGTGATTGTTTTATAAATCCCACTTGTGATTTACAGACTCTTTTGCATTCTTTCTCTGTGTTCAGAATAGTTTTGCCTTCAGTTGATTTCAGTACTTTCAAGGCCATGGTATGTTATACCAGACCCATGAGTCCTCTTATTGTGAAACAACTCCTACAGATTCAATCAGTTCCAATTTGTACATATATTCATTCAGTTACAGTTTGTTCAGATATGCCATCTCCTATGGCTGTTGATCCTATGCTTGTTACAGAAGCTAAGGATGAGCTTGATGCTTTCCTAATTGCTGATGAACTGAATTATCTAGTGGTTTCAAGAAATCTAAATTCAGCCCTAGAGACAAGGATGATAAACATTTGTGAGCCAAGTGCTCCTCTTGCTGATCTATCTTCTATGGATATTGATCCAGTGCCAAGTCCCCTTGGACCTTCCTATCCAATAAATGATAGTGCTCTTCCCTCTCTGGATGATCTTTTTGCTCTTGATATTCAGGAAGAAGCAAAAGAGAAAGCTGCTAAAAAGACTGCTGACAAACAAATAAAGGAAATAAATGAATTGTATGACAATCCTCCTGATTCATTTGATGAGGATGAGGATGATGATTAAGAGGATTCTGATTCTAAGAAAAAGAGAATGTCAAAGAAAAGAAAGGCTGCTCTCAAAGCTGCACCCAAGCCAGGCAATACAAATGATTCTCCTTATTATATCTTGAAAGGAATCCCTCCATATCTAGACATGATGAATCTCATAAGCCCAAAAGAAAGTATAGTGAGAGTGCTCCACCATAATCTCTTTATTCTCAGAGTGATGAACAGCACAGCACAACAAGCTTTCAAGCTCAATCCACTCAGTTCAAAGCAGTTACAATGTTGCCTCCTCAAGAAGATTAGCCTCCTATTGATCA
This sequence comes from Platanthera zijinensis, assembly GCA_039513925.1. NCBI lineage: Eukaryota > Viridiplantae > Streptophyta > Magnoliopsida > Asparagales > Orchidaceae > Platanthera > Platanthera zijinensis. The sequence goes on along the minus strand of CM077079.1, from coordinate 131,825,309 downwards.
GGAAGTTGATCCAAACTTCAGGATTGCCAGGCTACAATAATTGATTGGTCTTTCACAGATAAGAAAAGTTGCAGAAGAAGGAGAAGATCCATCTAGGTTTACCACCATGTCATCCTTTAGAGAAAAAGAGCTGGACAAACTCCAAGTTAGTAGGAAATTTTTTAATCCAGCTGAATATATGGCATTACATCCAGAAGCAATTGTTCCCAGGACTAGTACTCAGACATCTCCTTATGGATAAGACCTGATGATTTCTAAGAAGGATGTACCAGATCCAAACAGAAAGATAATCTTTTCTAAACCCTCATCTGGTCCTTCATCTAATAAATTATAGTTTGTAATCTTTAATATTTTAATGCTTAACTGATTAAGTACAATGCTCTGCTATAATATATCTGCTGATGTTATTTCATCCCTACATATATTTATGGTCTTTGTATTTCTATTTCTTTTCAGTTTTGTTTTTGAGTGACCTCACACAAATAGGGGGAGATTGTTGGAACCCTTGTTTGGATTTGTGCTAGGTTTACTCTTAGGATGTCTTGACCCCCATATATAGCCAGGGTCTTAGTCTAGTCTTAGTTAAGTCCTTTTAGGTCAGGTTTGTGCAGACCAGCATTACAGTGGACTCAGACTTAGACTCAGAAAGATTTTATTGATTTTCTATATCAGTTCGACTATAGTCGAACTCACCTCGACGATCATTGATCTCCCATTGACGATCTCAGAGTCTTCTACTTTGAACTGAGCTCGACGATCTACGAGCTCAGGTCGACTATTCAGCGTTTCTCAGCAGTGATCTAAGTTCTACGATAGTTGTTCTCTGCTCGACGATCTCTAATTTAGGCTCTACGATTTTATGCTGCTTTCAGTTATCAGTTTTTCAGAACCGTCAGAAGTATTTATTTTGATTATGATCAATTATTTAAAGGAAAATATTTTCTGATAATTCATGCTGATTTTCTCAAGGCTGATAGTCGTATTTCATGAAGCATTAATTATGGTATTTTCAAAATATTTTATTAGCTTATTTTAGTAAGACAGTTATGGAAGTGCATTTATGTTGCCAAGCATTCTAGCCGTTTGGGCTCCTAAATTCTTGCAGAGAATTATGCACTGTCTTGGGAATTCAAATTTATGCCATTTTTCATTCTGATTGAATATATAACTCAGAAAATCAAAGAGTAGATACACAATAAGACAATCAAATAGTCAGTCAGGAACATTGTGAAAAACCTTCTTTAGTTGTACACAATTTGTTCTCAAGGACTGTTGCATTGCTGTAAAAAGGAAGAAGAAGAACTTTTTCAAAAACAATTCTTTCGAGTCTTCTTCTTTCCTCAGGCTTCAAAGATCTACAGAGAGCTCAAGTCAATTTTAGTCTACAGATCTAATAAAGCTCTACTATTACACTTTGAAGACCTATACCCAGGGCCAAGTTTCCTCTTACTGAATCTATACAACATATCAGGTGGAGCTTGGGCATTCTACTTCAATCCACATAGTCTTCTCACTTGATTGAGAAAGAGAAGATTTTCATATACTCTTCTCTTTTACCTCCATCTGTACAGGGTTATCTCTCCCTTCAAAAGTGAACTCTTGGTGATAGGGCACCTGATCCAAAACCTATTGAATTTTCGGCTCCTGATCAAAAGCTCGAAGGGTCTCGATCTACCTAAAAGAGATCTTGTGGTGGCAGGGCACCTAAGCAAAAACCTGTAGTAGATTCCTACCTGGGTGGTAGAAGAGTGGATGTACCCAGATTTGGGGAACCACGATAAAATTTCTTGTTTCGTCTTGATGCTTTGTGTTTTCTTTTTGTGTTGTGGTGTGCTGTGATAGTTTAGTTTGTTTTTACCTATTTCATATAAGTATCAATATTTTAATTCCGCAATTAAGCTAACCAATTTTTTTCAATACTCTATTCGCCCCCCAACCCTCTAGAGTAAATTCTATCTATCCCTCACTTTCACTTGTGTCGACACATACAACAGAAGCTGTGTCGAGTAGATAAAGAATGACTGTGTCGACACATTGAGTGATGTGTCGACATCATCAAGACATGTGTCGACACTTAGTCTATTTGTGTCGACACATGTGAAGTAATTTGCTGAGTGTTCCCTGCTGAGATATAAAGTCATTGCAGAATCAGCTGTCACGGCTGAAGACTTGACAGCTGTCATAAACAACAAGTCTGACACCTTTGTCAGAACTGTTAGAAGGTTGTTACAAACCGGATCAGACGGTAATCATAAGAAACTCTATATAAAGGACTGATCCATGACAACCAAGACAAGCAATTATGGGGGACCAAACCAACACAGAACTAGAGAGAGAATTAAACAACAAGAAAGGGGGAACCCTTTAGAAGGCAGATCCTCAACAGCCTGCAAGTACGATTCAGATCTAATTCTGAATCTAAGAAGGGAGCTGTCTGAAGGTCAACTTCTACACCAAGTCAAGATCAACCTCATTTTGTTCAATCAAGAAGCTTTAAAAAAGCTAAGCTAGGTTGGATCTGAAGTATATAGTTTATTCAAGAACTGATCAAGAAGCTCACACCAATTGAGAGTTCTATCTGGGTGAAATTTTTGTACAATTAAATATTGTTTTTCTTGTAAGATCTTTTATAGATCTAAGTTGTAAGCCTGTGTTTATAAAGGCTGAGTTAGGGCTGAGAGCCTGAGGTGTAGGACTTGTGAAAATCTAAATTGTAAGCTTGGTGATAAAGGCTGAGGTAGGGCTATTGCCTGAGATAGGGTTCTTGGGAAGATTCTGAGGTAGGTCTTGTATAAGTATGAGCTATAGGAACCTATCAGGTTCTGAGTTGTAAGATCTGTGGATCTGAGTTAGTGGAAGGAAGTTGGGCTGAATCCAGTTCTCTACTGGATAGGCGAAGGGGGAAAGTGGATGTACCCATAACTTGGGGAACCACTATAAATCTAGTGTACTGTGCTGTGCAATGAATGTTATGTTATGGATTGTATATTCTATGTTGTGATAGATCTAGTTACTTGCCTAAAATTATTAAAGAAAATTAGAACCTATTCACCCCCCCCCTCTAGGTGTCTAGACTCTTGAAATCAAGTCTTTCATAACATCTAAACAATATAAATGATATTTTGTTCTTAGCATCCAGACGATGTAAATGATAATTTCCTTTCCTCATCTTTATGATGTAAATGATATTTTACTTAACATATTTTTGTTTTTGCCTTCAAATCCCTTTAACTCCAATTGACTTTTCTAGTAATGACAAATCTAATATTGTATTAGGACTTATATCAACTTGAGTTTTGCATCTTGATGGATTACAAGGGTAAAACCATATTTTTGTGAATATAAGCCTAACACTGCATTAGTTATAAATTTTAGTTATACCTGCTACATCAACAACTAGTAAATACATTAAATAAATGATGTGTTTATTGTCATCTTAGGGCTTCTTCAAATCAGGAATCTTATGGTCAATATTCCCAACAATACATAAAAGTATCCTTACCAAAATAACAGACTCCATGTATCCCTGACCAGCGTGAAGTCATGCTCTTGTCCTGTCATGCTGCGATAGTGATCAAGAAGCAACCTTCATAGCTTGGTGAGCTCCCAAGAGTTCCTAATATATCCTTATAGTCTGTTATTAAGGCAGTGATCAATCCTATCCTTAAAATAGAGCCACCTCTTATTATTTTGTACTTTGATTCGACCACCATCTTTAGTTAAAACCTCGCACCAATCCTTGAACAAATTCATGAAGTACTGCAAACCGCGCTCCCAGAATAACTCAAATGATCCTTGTCATCCCAGTAGGAGTGAACTAGGAATCGGCATGCCACAAGACATGAAAATCTCAACTGCTTCCTTTGAAGACAGAATCCAGAATCCTAATTTCAAGAAGCCCTCGCAGATCATGAAGCTTCCAGTCTGAGGATTCTAACTCTGGTGGCAGGATCTTCACCTCTATGAATGCAGGTAACCCATAATGCATTCTCCAAATATTTATCAAATCATCATTAAGGTTAGAGTTCAACTACATTGACCTTTCTTGATCACCCCGCTTTAGTACCAGGAAATCAATGGGATGCAAGATTAATAAAATATAAATTTTTCTAAACTACACACCACCGCTGCACTAAACAGACATGCGGTAGGGGGGCCAATGGATCATATCGAGTTATCACCTGAGAACTTAACCACATATGTGTAAGTGCATGTGCCCTTAAGTCAGTATAAGTACATGACTCTGCCCTTACACAATAGTACATGCGCGCGATTGTATGCTAGCACGGTATCAACAGCGCATAACCGTGCCCCCCCCCCTTTATTGTACGGGTACATGACTGTGCGCTAACTTGACAGCACGAGCGCACGATTGTGTGTTATGCGTAGGATATCAACATGTGCCCATATGGACCCATGCTCACTTTGTTACTAAGGTATTCTTTGGCATTATCAGTGTGAAACACTTTAATAGGTGCATCAAACTGAGTGCGAACCTCATTACAAAATGTAATAAAAACAAAAAAAGATCCTGACGTTCTTTTAAGAATTACAACCAAGTACATTAAGAAAAATCATTAATAAACGTGACAAAATATAGATTACCCCTACCAACAGATTTGGTATGAGTAGGACACCATATATCAGAATGAATAAGCTCAAAAGGTCAAGAAGAGCTATGTCCTTGATTGGTTGGAAAACACGAATGATGGTGTTTGTCGGGTTAATAGGCTTCACAATTAAGAGAAGAGTCTCCCTATGATAGATCAGGGAAGAGTTGGTGAGAAGACAAGGAGGAGGATGCCCAAGGCAAAGATGTTATTATAGAAGAGAAGTAGAAACGAAAAACAGAGACTTGTCAAGATAGAACAAGCTGCCACTTTTAGTCTCAGTAGAAATCATCTCCTTAGACTGAGGATCCTAAAAAAACATGTAACCATGGTAAAAAAATAGTCGTGTAATTTAGTTGTTTTCATAATGAAGTAACAGAAAGTAGGTTGCACGAAAAAGCTGGGACATAGAGAGTGTCTGCAAGTTAAAGAGATGGAGTTACATGCACTATTCCAGTTCCACACACAGTGGATGGAGAACCATCCATAATAAAAACCAGAGTTGCCCGGTTCTGTTTGTTTAAAAGAGAGAAAATATGAGGATTGCCCATCATATGATTAGTAGCACCAGAATCAATGAGTCATCTACCCGTAGTGGCCATATTTTCACTACCCAAAGAGGCAAGTGAAGTAGACCTCTTCGAGTTAGTATCACTCGTAGCAGGGCAAAGATGAGGATGCTTGACCCAACAGTGGTCAATAAGGTGACCGGTCTTGTCATAGTGGGAGCAGAGATATATAAAGGGGCCACGACCACTATAACAGTGTAAGACCCCCCATCCTTTGCCCGGGTTAGGGCAGAGGGGATCTTACTTCCTAAGGCATCCACCCAGTGTTCCTTAAGGGGTAACGACCCACTCCACTAAGCACTAGTTGGCCGCCTTGCTCGGCTTGAATAACAACACTCTCATCTCATCACAGAGTTTAGCGGAAGCATTAACAGGAAGCCACAACAAATATATATAACAATATATATTTAACAGAATACGACAAAGGCTGTAGAAACTATTTGTATTTGAAGATCGTAGGCTATAATAGTACTACAACTAGCAACTCCTCTCTCTCTCAACTCTGCTCTCTAGTACTCACGTCTCGAAACTCTGGTGACAGTGGGGGTACCACAGCTCGGGTAGTCTTATCAGCTGGCGTATCATCCTATAGCAGCTGGTCGCTACGGTGATCCAGCTCCTGTGAATGGTTATTTAAATAACCATTAGTCATAGAGTTAAGTGGAAACAAATCTCCTCCCCGGATCCATATCTTGGGGACGAGCTCACGCACCCAACAAAAGTAGATAGCAGAAGTATGAGATTGTTTGTACAACATTTCATGAATAAGCTAGGAGCAACCAAAAAGAGGCGCATCATGGTATAACTGGACAAGAAACAGCAATATACGTCAGTCATAATTTAGGCTCCATTAGCGCAGCAACACAACAGGTATTCAAAACACCACAGGCATTCACATCCGCGTACACATCGCAGGCATTCATAGCCGCGCATACACATCGCGGGCATTCTCAGCTACATACACATCGCATGCATTCACATCCGCATACACATTGTAGGCATTCACAGCCGCGTATAGCACATCGCAGGCATTCACAGCCGCATACACATTGCATGCTTTCACAATCGCGCACACATCGTAGGCTTTCACAGCCGTATACACATCGCAGGCTTTCACAGCCGCGCATAACACCCTATGTCGATATAGTATGGACCGCTTCTTTTCAAGCAGGGTAGTGAGTCCCGCGGGCCTCACCGATGTGGTCGTCGGTGATAGTGGACAGTACTGCCACTTCTGGGGGTTGTCATACCGTACAGCCCAGGCCCTTATGTACAACCCCCTATACTCTTAGATATAAGCGACATCCAGCGACTTCACATTTTTGGCTGACCAGTGGATGAAACCCAATGGGGCAAAACATAACCGTCGGTCACCCGTAGTACTCATCTCCCTATCTCCTTGAGTCGTCAAACTTCTTGCACCAGTACGAACGGTCTGCTGAAGTGACTGACCCGCCACAATTTACCACAAGCAATTAAATTATTAATTTACCAGCATGCATTGGGTCCATAGCGGTCTACCCTACTATGCTTCAAATAATTCAGGCAAGCGCCATTCGGCTCAACTTTTAATAAGGAGCATAGGAGCACTTGACTTGGGGCTAACTTAGGAGGAACATCTCAACTCCTATTATCCCCAACTAAGAATCAACCTATCAAATCACTTCCCATCAGGGCTGGACCCGTGCTTTTAAAATAGTAAATTGTAGAAACAAAAGTGCGGTAATAAAAGCTTTTGTTAGTATATAAGCTGCAGAATTGAAATGCTGTAATGGAATAGGACTAGTACAAAACTAGAGTAGTACTGAACTGAAAGTACAGAAAAGAACTGGACTAGTACGAGACTAGAATAATACTTAAAATAAATGAACTAAACTAAAAGTAAATAGCCAGGTCCAGTACGAGACTGGAGTACTGAAAATTTGGTACTGAATTTAAATGAATAAATGAACTGGGTCAGTGCGAGGCTAGAATAATACTTAAAAGAAATGAATTGAACTGAAAGTAAATAGCCAGGACCAGTACAAGACTTGAGTACCAAAAATAAGGTACTGAACTGAAATGAATAAATGAACTGGACCAGTGCGAGACTGGAATAAAACATGAAGAAAATGGTTAGTAGTCCAATCACTCCATTTCAGAGGCTTCAGTTCCATCTCCGTTCTCAAGAGGTTTAGTTCAGTTTCATCTCCATTCTGAGGAGGCTTAGTTCAGTCTCATCTCCATTCTCAGGAGAATTAGTTCAGTTTCATCTCTGTTCTCAGGAGGCTTAATTCAGTTTCATCTCCATTCTCAGGAGGCTTTGTTTAGTTTCATCTCTATTCTCAAGAGGCTTAGTTAAGTTTCATCTTCATTCTTAGGAGGCTTAGTTCAGCTTCATCTCTGTTCTCAGGTTGCTTAGTATAGTTTCATCTCCATTCTCAAGAGGCTTCTTTAGGGTTTTACCCATTAATCTGGTCCGATAATAGTTTAGTTGTGCCCCTGATTAATGTGGCTTAATCGAACTTGAAAGATTTATTAAGGGTTACATCTTTATTATTCGCCAAGAATAATTTACAGTTTCATTGCTCGTACTTCATTTTTCAAGTTTATTCAAGTTGCTTGAGTGTCTTGTAATGGATAAAGACGAGGCGCTCAGTAATTCTACAAAATCTCAGAATACTCAGAGCTTGGCACTTTCCTCGATCACTCTCATCAGTAAAACAGTTTGAACTTATCATTCTATTTAAAATTGGTCGCACGTTTCGATTTCCATTTTCAAATAATTTGGGCGCGTAAATTTTCGAGCGCGAACCTAAGCTCCAGGAAATTGGAAAACCTTCACTTTTATCCCAAGGCTTCCAAATTTTAATACAACCTTTAAGAGGGCCTAAAAAGAGTCTAGTAATTTTTCCAAAATTTTCCGAGAAAATTTGGGCCTTTAAAATGGCCAAATAAAATTCATTTGGAATTTTAAAAATATCAAAACAATTTCAAAAATTCTCAATATTTTTGTGGAGGAATCCCTTATCAAGGGGAACAACTTTCATGTTCAACACTTTTTCCCTAGGAGCCTATATTATTTTATAAAAATATACAAGGTTTTGATTAAGAATTTGGTCTGCATATAGCAGATCAAGCCTGATCTTGCAGCCAGGATCGCGGCATATAGAAGAATTGGCCAGCTCTTCCCCATAGCGGATTAGTCATAAACCTGTTGTGGGGGGCATAGAAGATGACTCAGGGGAGGGAATTAAGGCAATCACTATCGTCCATCTCATCACCGAGAATGGACGGCGGTGATCCTTTCCCGTCGACAGTAAGGTGGTGGCCTTCTGCCAGCGCTGGACAGCCATCGCCGCCCCCGATTGACTCGTCGGGGGTCGGCTAACTTCTAGGCGGTGGTCCGGCAGCCTACCGCCGCCGGCCACCGCCATAAATTAACATCCCGAGAGCAAGGTGTGGGTGGCTCTACTTCCAACACCGCTCCGCCACCCTGCCTCTCTGGTGTTTATCTCGGCTACGATACCACCCCCAACCAGTGCGTCAGGGGCAAGTCTCCTCTCTGTTGTTGTCCGGGTGACCAACCGCCGCTAGCCGCCGCCGGAGCTAAAATAGAGGAAATCTCTGTTTCTTTGGTGCTGCTGGAGCGGCATTTTCTGGTGGCACCCCGACCTTCCACCAACAGGTAATGTAATCCCCGGTGCTGTAACCTTTCCCCAGTGTTACTACTGGCGCTGGGATTGGCTAAACTCTCACGGCCACCACCCGACCTGGAGCTTGGCTCGGGTGGTGCCGCCAGCGCTCCGGGCGCCAAGAGGTGCATGCAGCACGTCGAAAGGATGAGGGAGGAGAAGGGGAAGAGTTTCCACCTATAATGAGGGGGATTGAGAGGTTCCCGACCTAGCCGCCATTGGAGGTGGTTAAAATCTTGGGTGGTGGGAAGACTTTTCGGCAAGATGGGGTTCCGGTGAGGGCTCCTTATGCTCTGGTGGACTGGTGTGGCGGGAAGGAGGTCGAGCAAGGCCTTTTATAGGCTTGGGGAGGGTGACCATCCCTAACCTAGACAATGTGGAATAAATCCCCATGAGGGGAGAAGCTCTTCTACTCCCCTCCACTTGGGCTTGCCAGGTTGCACCTCCTGAGATGCCAACGGCAGCCAAGTGCTTCCTTCTTTGGTCTTGCCTTAAGTGGGCTTGGGTTTAGAGAAAGGAAAAGAGAAAGAGAGGAGGGTTCTTGGGCTTTTGTCATGGGCCCATTTAACCATGCCTTGTTGTTTTGGGTGGCCCAATGAGTGAGAGGGGGGTAGAGCCTTAGCCATTAGTGAAGAGAAGGTGAGCACCTCTTTGGAAAAAAAAATCCAAAAATTTGATTTTTGGGAGGGTTTGACAAAAGTCAACCCTTGGGTGGGTCCCCCCCCCCCATGATGGTCAAAGTCAAAGTGAGTCTATGACATCGGGCATTAGGTCAAAGTTGGGGTGTCGCGTCATAATTTGTGTGTGCACGCTTTTTGGTGCACAATTATGCTTGATTTGACCACGGGTTGACTACTCATGTCAGAAATTGATCGAGACAAACTCGGTTGACTTCGTATTGACCATACGAGTCCAATGCCACTGATCGGGGTCGAATTGGAGTTCGTTTGCTAAATATCCAAAATCTGTGTGTCGTTGCGCGCTAAAACGGTCAAAATACGTAAATTCGTTGTTAGACTTCAGATCGCAACACAATGAGTTCCAATGCATTTGTATCGGCTATACGAAGCCATAGGAAATGACAGAACTCAAATCAGATTTCTTTATGTCATTATCCAAAAATCTCGTTTTCGTGACGTTTTACGAGGAATGGTCATATCCACCATATGACCTGAAATTCAACGGAATGAGTTCAACCACACTTCTATTGACTATACGAGGCCATAGGAGCTGACAAAACTCAAATTGGAGTTCTCTAGCTCGATATCCCCGTCTAGGGTTACCTCCTACCTTGGTATGGGCCCCAGGTATAGTTTCGGGTCACTTTTATTGGGTCCGCTAGAGTTTCGGTGGCCCAATAAAAGTCGGGATGTTACAATCCAATAAAAATAAAAGTATTTTCGTCCCCGAAAATTTGCTCAAAGTAGGGGAAAAAGAAATAACATACCTGGGGAAAGAGTCCCGGGTATTTTTTTCGGACGAGTGTTTCGGGTTTCCATGTATATTCATCTCGTCCGCATTTCAAACACAGTATCTTGACCATCAGAATGGTCTTCTTGCACAAACTCTTCACTTTATAATCCACTATTCTGACCGGTTCAAGTTGGACAGATCTATCTAACAGCAGTTGTACTGGCGGTATAGGAAGGTGCTTTTTTGGTTGTCGGAGGACTCGCCTTAAGGATGTGACATGGAATATGTCATGGAGATTTCCCAATTCTAGGGGAAGGGCTAATCGATAGGCAACAGGGCCAACATGCACTATGACCTAATTGGGGCCCAAATAGGGGGAATCTAGTTTCTTTTGCTTCCTCAACCGGGAGACACCATGCATGGGCTTAATTTTCAAAAACACGATTTCTCTCATGCTAAACTCCACCGGTCGGTGTCGCGCATAATAATATTTAGCATGTCGGCTCTGTGCATCCATCATTCGCTCTTGGATTAGCCGTATCGATGCCATAGTATCATCATTATATGCAACTCCTAAGGCTTCTTGGTCCTCATCTTGAGCTAAACTCAACGGAGTTTGGCAACGCCTTCCATATAAAGCCTTGTACGGTTCCATCTTAATGTTGGCCTGATAGCTGTTATTATAAGGAAAATCCGACTAAAGCCAGCAGCTGTTCCCACGGATCATTGTTCTCTACTATGCAAAGTCGGAGTAGATCCTCCATTGTTCAGTTCGTCACTTCAGTCTGCCCATTTGTCTATGGGTGTAAGGCGGTGTTAAAGGCCAACTTGGTCCCCAAGTATGCATGCACCCGCGTCCACTCCTTGAATGTGAAATGTTCATCACGATCCGACACAATGGACTTCGACAATCCGTGGAACCAAACCACTTATTCTATGAATAATCTGGCAAGAACGTAAACATCATTACCAAGTCGGTTTGGAATGAACCGCGCTACCTTGGTAAGTCGATCCACGAAAACCCATATAGAGTCTTTACTAACACAGGATCGAGGTAAGTCATGGACAAAGTCAATGGAAATATCCTCAAATTTCCATTCTGGTATTGGCAGGGCTACAGCAGGCCTCCTGGATTGCGGCATTCAGCTTTAATCTTTTTTAAAGTCCTGACGTTGGGCCACGAAGTTGGTGACATCTCTTTTCATTCTGGGCCAGAAAATGGTCCTGCGCAGATCAACATACATCTTAACGAAACAAGGGTTAATAAAATACCTCGGTTGGTGCTCTTCCTGAAGAATCTCATCTTGGACTCCTTCGGTAAAGGAAATAAATATGTGGTGCCTGAATTGGAAGATTCTATCATGCAGGTTGAACTCATCTTGTGCTCCATCTTGTAGGGACTAGATGATCGGGACCACTTCCGGATTGAACTTTTGGGCCTCTCGTATTCGTTCCCAGATGTCACACTGAATTTCTATCCAATATAGTCTTGTCTTGTAGTCTTTCGGGTCCCTGTAAGCAATAAGAGTAATCTCCAAGTCTATTGAAGACTGAAACCATTCCCTTGGAATTTGCTCCATCCAGCTCCCAGCTATCGAGGGTTGGTGGCTCAATGCATCAGCAACTTTATTAGCCTTCCTGGGGTGGCACTGTAGAGCGAAATCATAATCACACAGAAATTCCAACCATCGGCGCTACCGAAGGTTCAACTATTTTTTTTGTAAAGATGTATTTGAGACTCTTATGGTCGGAGAAGATCTCGCACCTTTCTCCGTACAAGTAAAGTCTCTGAATCTTGAGGGAGAAAACAACGACGCCTAACTCTAGATTGTAGATTGCGTAATTCAGCTCGTGTGGCTTTAGCTGGCGAGATGTGTAAGCCACCACCTTACCATGCTGCATCAGAATAGCTCCCAATCCTTTTTGGGAGGCATTAGTATAGATTTGGAATCCTTCGAATCCTGAGGAGATCATAAGGATTGAGGTAGAAGTTAGCCACTTCTTTAACTCAACGAACGTATTCTCATATCCCGGCATTCATCGAAATGCAGCATCCTTTCTCGTAAAAGATGTAAGGGGTAATACAATCTTTGAAAAAAAAATTCTACGAATTTCCTGTAATACTCGACAAGACCAAGGAAACTTCATATGTCTACTGTCGTCTTAAGCGGCGGCCAGCTTTGAACTGCCTGGATCTTGGACTGATCCACTGCTACCCCATTTTTGTTGATGGTATGCCCCCAAAATCTGACCTCTTCTAACCAGAATTCACACTTGCTGAATTTGACGAAGAGAGAGTGTTCTCGAAGTTTAAGTAACACCATCTGCAGGGGTCTAGAATGGTCTGCCCTAGTCTTCGAGTAGATAAAGATGTCGTCGATAGAGACGATAATAAATAGATCTAGAAAGGATTCCAACACCTTATTCATTAGAGCCATAAAGGAGGGGGGGAGTTGGTGAGTCCAAAAGGCATCACTATAAACTCCTATAGATCATAGCGGGTGCTGAAGGCAGTCTTGGGGATATCCTCCTCCCAAATCTGAAGCTGATAGTAGCCTGATCTCAGGTTCATCTCTGATAATATCAATACACCTTGCAATTGATCGAACAACTCATCAATCCTCGGAAGTGGGTACGTATTCCGTATAGTGAGGTTGTTTTAGTTCCCCATAGCCTATGTACAAGCACAGTGTCCCGTCCTTCTTCTTTACAAATAGTACAGGGGCTCCCCAGGGCGAGGAACTTGGGAGGACGAATCCAGCGTCTATCAGTTCCTAAAGCTGGATCTTCAACTCGGCCAATTCCTTAGGGGCCATTCGATAGGGTGCTTGGGACACCGGTCAAGCTCTAGACATAAACTCAATCTGAGGGTCAACCTCTCGCTGTTGTGGAAAACTCAGGAGGGACTCAGGGAAAACATCCAGAAAATTTCGCACAATCGAAACTGTGGTGAACACTTGAACTTGATTCTTCATTTTGAAGTAGATGAGGAGTATATACATATCATACAACAAAACACGCATCCAATGTAGGAATACATATATAGTCTATAATATAGGTATCAATATCTGACGTAACTCTAGCATCTAAGATATATAACTATCACTACATCGGGGGCTAGTCCATGCTGAAGTTCCAACGCATAAGCTTCCAAGGGCGCTGCTCGGCCATGCTGACCTTTACTGCCAGCTCTACCCCTTCAGCCTCTCTAGCCCTATCCACACGCTGCCTATCCTCCTTGAACTGCTCCTAATACTATCCTTCCTACCTACTGCGAGCAGAAAGCTCTCATGTATCCTGACTGTTGGCACAGAAGGCAGTTCCCTATAAAGGGAACATCTCATCGTGCTACTAGCGTGGGCTGTGGTATTGGAGCTGGCCTGGGCTCCTGCTACAGTGTTGGGGGTGTTGGGGGTACTTGTGGGCGCCTATAAGGTTACATAAGCTGCCTCTGTCTGTGCTCTCTCTCCTGTTGGCAGTGAGCAGCTCTTCTATCTCATCCTAGACCTTTGGGGACCTCAACAAGTCCTCGGAGTTGCTGGGCCACCATCCGGTCACTCCGACGGATGTTCAGGAATCTCTCCTGTACTATAGCTATATTGGTGTCCGAGATGAAGTGCTCCAAAAAAGCATCTGAAAACTCCCCCCACAGGATAGTGCTTAATGGTCGTGATCTGAACGTCGAGTGGCTGGCCGCTCTCCACCAGTTTCTAGCATATCCTTCTAACAAATTCACCTCTTGTGACACTACAGCTACTATCGGGCACATCATTCCCACCAACATCTCCTCTACGCGCTCAACCCATTCCTCTGCCTATATGGCAGTCTTCGTGTCTCTGAAGGTAGGATGCCTTAGCCTACGGAAGGTTGTCAATGGGCTAGTGGGTACCACCAACTGTTGTGGTGGTTGTGTCATAGCCGTCCGGAACATCGCTAGAATAGCTATCAACATTTGCCCCAAGTCTATCTTGGCGAACGGTACAGCTGTAGGGGCAACTTTGTCTAGAGGTGGGGTGGCGGGGACATATCCTCTGGAGGAGGATCTCCCATTACTGGACTCCGTTATATGGAGAAGTAACAGGGAACAAGTGTCAGAATTTTGCAAAAGAGTGACAAAGCAAAAAAACAAAGGTGTGCGGGCATGCTATTGCACAGTCTAGAATCCCTAAGCCTCTACACTAGGGTCTACCAGGCTTCCGCTGCATGGTTCGTCCCGAACCAAAGAACGAAGCGAGGGATAGAGGGATCCTGAGACTGCTCCACAAGGATGAATCATGATCGCTCTGATCCATTTGAAAGACCCCCCCCCATCCTTTTCCCGGGTCGGGCCGGAGGGGATCTTACTGCCCAAGGCATCAACCTAGTGCTCCTTAAGTGGTAACGACCCACTCTACAAAGCACTAGTTGTCCGCCTTGCTCGGTTTGAATCATAACACTCACATCTCATCACAAAGTTTAGCGGAAGCATTAACAGGAAGCCACAACAAATATATATAAAAATATATATTCAAAAGAAAATGCAAAAGGCCGTAGCCACTATTTATACATGAAGCCTGTAGGCTATAAGAGTACTACAACTAGCAACTCCTCTCTCTCTCTCAACTCTGCTCGCTAGTACTCATATCTTGAAACTCAGGAGACGACGGAGGTGCCACTACTCGCGTAGTCGTATCAGCTGGCGTATCGTCCTGCAGCAGTTGGTCGCTATGGTGCTCCATCTCTTATGAATTGTTTTTTAAATAACTATTAGTTACAGAGCTAAGTGGAAACAAATATCCTCCCTGTATCTATATACTTGGGATGAGCTCACTCATTGAACAAAAGTAGATAGCCGAAGCATGAGAGGGTTAGTACAGCATTTCATAAATAAGCTAGGAGCAACCAAAAAGAGGCACAACATGGTATAATTGGACAAGCAATAACAATATATGTCAGTCATAATGTAGGCTCCACTAGCGCATCAACACAGCAGGTATTCAAAACATCGCAGGCATTCCCAGCCGCGTACACATCATAGGCATTCACAGCCGCACATATACATCGCAGGCATTTACAGCCATGTAGACATCATAGGCATTCACTGTCGTGTACACATTGTAGGCATTCACAGCCTTGCATAAAACATCGTAGGCATTCACAGCCGCGTACACATTGCAGGCTTTCACAACCGCACAAACATCATAGGCTTTCACAGCCTTGCACACATCGCAGGCTTTCTCAACCGCGCATAACACCCTATGTCGACATAGTATGGACCCCTTCTTTTCAAGCAGGGTAGCGAGCCCTGCAGGCCTCATCGATGTGGCCGTCGGTGACATTGGTCAGTCCTGCCACTTCTATGGGTGGTCGTACCGCACAGCCCCGGCCCTTACATACAACCCGGTGTACTCTTGAATGTAAGCGACATCCGATGAATCCACATTTTGGTCAACTAGCGGAGGAAACCCAATAAGGAAAAACATAACAGTCGGTCAACCATAGTACTAATCTCCTTGTCGCCTTGAGTCGTCAAACTTCCCGCACCGGTACAAACGGTCTGCGGAAGTGATTGATGCGCCATAATTTACCGCAAGAAATTTATAAGCAATTAAATTATTAATTTACCGGCACGCATCTGGTCCACAGCAGCCTGTCCTATTGTGCTTCAAATAATTCGTGAAAGCGACATTCGGCTCGACTTTTGATAAGGAGCATAGGAGCACTTTACGTGGGACTAACTTAGGAGGAACACCTCAACTCCTGTTATCCCCAAATAAGGCTCAACCTATCAAATCACTACCCATCAGGGAAGGACCCGTTCTTTTAAAATAGTAATTTGTAGAAACAGAAGTGCGGTAATAAAAGCTGTTGTTAGTATATAAGCTGTAAAATTGAAATGTTGTAATGAAATATGACCAATATGAAACTGGAGTTGTACTGAACTGAAAGTACTGAAAAGAACTGGACCAGTACAAGTCTGGAATAATACATAAAAGAAATGAACTGAACTGAAAGTAAATAGCCAGGACCAGTATGAGACTGGAGTACTGAAAAGAAGGTACTCAACTGAAATAAATAAATGAACTGGACCAGTGCGAGACTGGAATAATACTTAAAAGAAATGAGTTGAACTTAAAGTAAATAGCAAAGACCAGTATGAGACTGGATTATTGAAAAGAAGGTACTGAACTGAAATGAATAAATGAACTGGACCAGTGCGAGACTGGAATAAAACATAAAGAAAATGGTTAGTAATCCAATCACTACATTCTAGAGGCTATAATTCCATCTCCGTTCTTAGGAGGCTTAGTTTAGTTCAATCTCCATTCTCAGGAGGCTTAGTTCAGTTTCATCTCTGTTCTCAGGAGGCTTAGTTCAGTTTCGTCTCCGTTCTGAGGATGCTTAGTTCAGTTTCATCTCTGTTCTCAGGAGGCTTAGTTCAGTTTCATCTCCCTTCTTAGGAGACTTAGTTCAGTTTCATCTCCATTCTCAGGAGGCTTTGTTCAGTTTAATCTCCATTCTCAGGAGGCTTAGTTCAGTTTCATCTCCGTTCTCAGGAGACTTAGTTCAGTTTCATCTCCGTTCTCAGGAGCCTTAATTCAGTTTCATCTCCGTTCTCTGGAGGCTTCTTTGGGGTTTTACCCATTAATCCAGTCCGATAATAGTTCAGTTGCGCCCCTTATTAATATGGCTTAATCAGACTTGAATGATTTATTAACGGTTACATCTTTATTATTTGCCGAGAGTAATTTACAGTTTCATTGCACGTACTTCATTTTTCAAGTCTATTCAAGTTGCTCGAGAGCTTTGTAATGGATAAAGATGAGGCGCTCAGTAATTCTACGAAACCTCGGAATACTAAGAGCTTGGAACTTGCCTCGATCACTCTCATCAGTAAAATAGTTTGATCTTATCATTCGATTTAAAAGTGGTCGCGCACTTCGATTTCCATTTTCGAAGAATTTGGGCGCGTAAATTTCCGAGCGCAAACCTAAAATCAAGTAAATTGGAATACCTTCTGTTGGAACACCCTATTACTAATTTGGGCAAGGATTACTATGTTCTTAGGAAATTGTTTTGACCTTCTTGTATAGTCTTAAAGGTCAATTAGAATAAGTCTAAGGGATAGAACTTAGGTTTGGAAGCTGCCCCAAAGACCCTCTAAAATCAGAATTCAAGTGCAGAAGACTAAGACAATTTTTCGTCGAGCTCAGGTCGATGAAACGTCGAACTCAGTTCGACTATCTCTGAGCTCAGTTCAACGAGTCGTCGAACTCGGTTCGATGATCTTCAAGCTCAGATCGACGTTCTGTCTCTAGCTATAATTCCAATCTCTGAGCTCAGGTCGACGGTAGTTGAGCTCAGGTTGACGATTTCTGTTTCTAGTCTAGATCCAGTCTCTGAGCTCAGGTCGACGATAGTTGAGCTCAGATCGACGATTTTTTGGAGAGATCGACGATTTCAGGAATTCAAATTTAGAAAGTTATGGAATTAAATCTGAGTTATTATTAGCATTTATTTGAAAGGATTCTGTAGCCGTTTCAACTAATCTGGAGCAAGTTTCAAGGAAGACAAAATGGAATGTCTCTTAGGACTTTCCTCAAGAGACAAAGTTCATTTAAGGTAGTCATTTATGACTGAGTAACGGCTATCTAATAGACAGATTTTCCGTTTATCTCCAGAGAATTATTGAGGAAGATAGAACAAGAGATATCAATCAAGAATTCTGGGAATAGACTCAAGAGACACAAGTCTACATGATTACTGAGTTAGAATTCATACAGAACAAAAGGAATAATACTGTGAAGGTGATCATCAAACAAAAAAAAGATTTCTTCTATTCTACTCCTTAAAGATCTTCTTGATTTAAGTATTCAAAGGCTTCTTCATCAAAGACTCCAGACATTCCACATTTCAACAACTACTGAAATCATCCTTTGCTGGAGATCTAGATCTACTGAAGACCTATCACCCTTTGCAAAGCTCTTCTTCCTGAACAATTGCAGATCTCAGAGGGAGCTTTGACAACATCATCCACTAGTCTTCTCTTAGACTGTTGATAGAGAAGAACAACAATTTTTTTCTTTTTCCTTACTCTGCTGTAAAAGGGTTTATCAAAACTCCCTTCAAAAGTTTTGAGGCTGGTTTCTGAGACCTTGTCAAACCTCAGGGGTGGCAAGACACCTGATCAAAAAATCTGGTTTGTTTTTTGAGCAACTTATCAAAAGCTCATTGGTGCCCAGGACACCTGATCAACTATTCCTACAGTGGATTCCTACCTAGGGTGGTAGAAGAGTGGATGTACCTAGGTTGATTGGGGAACCACTATAGGTCCTTGTGTCTTCTAGATTGCTGTATTTTTGCTTTGCTATGTGCTGTGATTTTGTTTATTGCTTATTATCTTTTACTTACTGTAAGCACATTACACATATACTTAAATTAAGTCTTCCACTGCAAATAATTTTTTTTATCTGGAAAATTATTTTAATATACTCTATTCACCCCCCTCTAGAGTAAAGGTAGATCTTACCCTCACTTTTAATTGGTATCAGAGGGAGGTTAGTTACTCAACAACTGAATCTTCATTAGATTGGTTGTTCCTACAGGCTAACACCTAAACCAAAAGATCTCTAATAATATCAATCTTTTATAGAGGGTTATTATTTTTATTATACTTATTTTCATACAAAACCATGGCACAGAACAAAGATTATGCTAGCACCAGACCTCAAGTGTGCAACTTTTCTAAGTTTGCACTTTGGAAGGTAAGGATAAAATTATATATGATTTCTATTGATGAGGACATCTACAATTCTGTTTTGACAGTGTGTCCAAGACCCCTAGTGAATACAAGTACAAGTGTTGGTCCACCTCCTTCAGGAACATATGCAGAAATTAAGAAATGGAAAGTTGCAGATGCCAAAGTAATGAATATTCTGGCTCAGACTATGTCTGATGAAATATTTCAGAAAGTGGCTGAATGCAACTCAGCAAAATAAATATGGGACAAGTTGTCAGAAATTGTATCAGGATCTGCTGATGAAAGGAAAGACAGAAGATCCCATCTCATAACCCAGTATGAGAACTTCAAAAATGGAGAAACTAAGTCAGTTGCTGACATGTACAACATGCTCAGCCTAATAGTTAGTGAGTTAAAAACATTGGACAAGGAGATCTCACTAACTGAACTCAATAACAAAATCTTAATGTGCTTCCCCAGCACTTGGGACTCAAGGATCTGGCCAATCAAGGATGCCAGAAGCCTAACTGAGATTACTACTGAGGCTCTATTGGGCAAGCTCAAGTCCTATGAGCTGCTCATCAAGAATAGAAAGGAAGAACAAAAGGTTGCTTCTCCAGCTATCAGGAAGGAGAAGACAATAGCATTCAAAGCTACAGAAGACCATCCTAAAGATAAAGTCACAGGCAATGAAGAACTAATGAGCTTACTGGCCAAAAGATTCTATAAGATGTCCAGGAAAGATTTCAGAAAGTGGTCATCCAGAGGGCATGAGAAGCCAAGGTATGAAAAATCCAATAATAAAGAAATTATTTGTTTTGGATGCAGGAAACCAGGCCATATTGTGCCTGATTATCCAGAAAATCAGAATAAGGATAAGAGGGACATAAATGATAGAAGAAAAGATAAGGACTCCAGGAGAAAAAACAATGACAAATCCTCTTCCATCAAGAACAAACACACCAGGAAGGGATTTGTAGCTGAAACCTGGAGTGAAACTGAAGAAGAATCAGAGGCTTCATCAAGCTCAAGTGATGATGAAGATGATGCTGAAGAGAAGGAGTTCTGCATGATGGCTATCAATGCATCCCAACATAATTCTGATGCAGAACATGAATCAGAATCTGAACCTGAACATGAAGATGAACAAGACCAGGTAATAGATGTCACAACCCGCATTGTCTCCGAGGAAAACGAATTATCAGAGTAGGAGAAAACACGCATCATGATGCCACGTCGAGCAGGGGATAACTACCGATGCTCAGGCAAACCACTATCAACCATTCTTTAAGAAAATTTATGAGTTAAATGATTAGAAAACCAATAAAATTTTTAAAAGGCCGTATCCCTCGGCTCGATGGATCACCTAGTCCACAATTTAAAAAAAACTATACTTATACGCTGCAGAAAAATACTTTATTCAGGTTCGACATCCTAAAAGAGTGCATAAGTGTCCCCAGAGGACAACTTATACTATACAAGACCCTACATTTAATTTATTCTATATATAAGAAAATGATCTTTTTACATAGTTTGAAAAATAGTGACAAGTTTTATAAAACATGCTGATTATGAGTAATACTTATAATAGTGTTTTTAGGTTTAAAAGTAACTAGCAACCTAGCATAAATCATCCCAAGAGCAAGTAGACTATCTCCAATAAAGGTAGCAGCAATAAGTAACATATCTAGTATCAAGGTAAAAACTACAAGTGGGCGCCAACAAACTGACACGAACCCACTGGCAAGTATGTATGTCTGTAAGAAAAACACATCAAAACTACCTCGCAAAACAAGGAACTGATCTCTATAGCACCAGAGACCACCAGCAACTGCACAACACCGCTAGCCGACAGAGCGGCTACTATCCAGAACCTGAGGCATTCAAAGAAGAAAGAATACCTCAGCAAGCAAAACTAGAAAACTGCTCGAAAGTGTCAATCAGAAGATAAGTAAAAGAGCAAAACAAAGCAGTAACAGTCACAACTACCCAAGACAAGGCAAAAAGGAAGGGCACTAAATGCGAGGACACAACAGTAACTCTGCCCAAAAACTGCAGAGTCTACAAGGCTATCATGAGCCCAAATGTTGCAATCTACCAAGGAAGAAACGTCTAACACCTTAAGCTGTGAGAGATGGTAGTAGCAAAAACATCGCGGATCCGGATTGGAGGCAAACTCAGTCCCCCAACCACTATTTCCAATAAACCAATCTCAGGGGTCTACATGTGAAATCACTAGGCACCTCCCACCTCCTTGCGTAGCCCGTACCTGGACCAAGATAAAAGAATAAGGGTGGCCTTGGCTAAATTACACAACACCTCCCCAATTAAGAGCTTCAAACCAGCACGACCCACGATTCGGCCTTTTTGGAAAAAAAAACAAGTAAATAGCCGACAAGGAACCTCAAAATCAAGAAATTCACTCGGGGAAGAAAATCAAGGTAAGGGAAAAGCATTGAGATGACTCAACATGGCCTTGCGTTGAGTGAGCCCCACTCACTCAATGCCTCACCCGACCTTGGCGTTGAGTGAGTTAGCCTCACTCAGCATCAGAAACAACCATGGCGTTGAGTGAGGTTCACTCACTCAATGCCCTCCGCAAGAATAGCTCTGGCGTTGAGTGAGCTAACCTCACTCAACGCCAAAATAGCCATGGCGTTGAGTGAGGTTCACTCACTCAATGCCTCCCGCAAGAAAACTCTGGCGTTGAGTGAGCTAACCTCACTCAACGCCAAAACAGCTATGGCGTTGAGTGAGGTTCACTCCCTCAACGCCTTCTGCAAAACAGGCAGTGGCGTTGAGTGAGCTAACCTCACTCAACGCCAAAACAGCTATGGCGTTGAGTGAGGTCTACTCACTCAACTCCTTAGCACTTAACCGCAGGAAAACCCTAAACCAACGTCATCCGAAAGAGGCCGCCAGGAATGCCGACCGATTCTCGCCGAATCGGCGGGAATGCTGACTGATTCTCGCCGAATCGGCTGGAATGCCGATTGATTCTCGCCGAATCAGCGGGAATGTCGATTGATTCTCGCCGAATCGGCAGGAATCACGATTGATTCTCGCCGAATCGGCGGGAATCACTAACGATACTCATCGAAGTCGACGAGAATCACTTAGTGATTCCCGTCAATTTCGACTTAGACGAATTTCTAACTCAATCGCCTCACTACTTAGCCGCAAAAGAACAGACCAATCTATGGCTTTGAGTGTGTGCACCACACTCAACGCCAAATCCTAGTAGGCTTTTTGTTTTGAGTGTGTGCTGTTGGAGTTACCATGGTGATCTAGAAGTGGTTAAACATGTAATCTCACTGCCAACGCGATATGAGCCTGCAGGGTCGCACATAAGAGATGTGGAGAATTTGGATGATTGACTTTGTTGGTAAAGGTTAACAATCACCGACCTTGAACGGGGTTATGGGCAAAGTGTTGCCTTATAGGATCGTCAGGATTGGGCAAATGTTGCCTTGAAGGTTTGACCAGAAAGTCGACCGAAGGTCGACGATCGTCGACCGCGGGTTGTTGAAGATAGTCGACCACGGGTCGATGAGTATCGTCGACTGCGGGTTGACCATCGTCGACCGCAGGTCGATGATTATCTTCAACCCACGTTCGGCGTGAATCGTCGAGTATCGTACTTTGATTCTCGTCGACTGTTCAGTCGACTGCGGGTCGACCATCATCGACCGCAAGGTCGACGATCGTTGACCGCAGGTCGACGATTATCGTCAATTAAGTTCGACGTGATTCCAGCAGCTGATTCTCGCCGACTGACTCTCGACGATTCCAGCAGTTGATTCTCGTCGACTGATTCTCGCCGATCCTGTATGATTCTCGCCGAGTGATTCTCGCCGATTCTGAGAGATGATTCTCGCCGATTCTGAAACCCTATTTTTCTGTGGTCTGCGGATAGCGATTTTACCTAGGTTTATTTATGCTTTGAGTATAAATAGATACTTAGGGTTTTTTGGGAAAAAAAGGTGAACATCGGCTTTTTCCTTTTGACCGAAAACGAAACCGACGGAAGGGTTCCGCCGTTCTTCGTTCGCTCCGCCGATTCCCGAATCCCGCCGACGGAAGTGTTCCGCCGCCGTGCTCGCTCCGTCGACCTCCTCCTCTCCGGCGATTGTCGCTGGTACTGCTATTCCTGGCGCGGACCTAGCAGTCCGTGGAAGAGCAAGGTGCGGTCGATCTCCTACCCGATTATCTGTGTGACGGAGAGGTCGGTGTTCTCCCGCTCGTGTGGATTTCTGCAGAGACGTGGACATCATTCCATGTAGAACTCGCCACCGATAGGGACACGAAGCTTGGAGCATCTCCATTGAGTTGTGACTCAACGCCACTAAGGTAATTTTTGCCTAGTTGATTGTATTAACTTCTTGATTCAACATACATGGCCCGATCCAATCTCTTTGGGTTATTCTTGATGTTTTATTCCTTCCGCTGCGTGCACAAGTGTTGTGCCAACCTCTTAGAGAAACCCAACAGTGGTATAAGAGGGAGGTTACGGCCATGTTTGTTGTTTTGGAAGTTTGGATATTCCAGTACGAGTAAACCTAGGGATTTAGAAGTGTTCTAAATGTCTAGATTTAATCTTGGGTCTCGCCAGGATCGTCTGGAATCTTGTGGTAATTTCTAATTGTTAGGAATTACTGTCTCCTCTACAGTAACCATCCCTCGATTTTTTTTGGATTTTGAATCCAACAAGGAGAGATGAGCTTGTCTACTGCTTGAAGTTGAGTTGTCTTTGTCCCTTGTCCAATGCATGTAAACCTGAAGATTTGGAAGTGTCAAGATGTTCAGATTTATCCCTTTTCTCTATCAAATGTTGATAGTGTTCTGTTGTGCACATAAGGGATGCATGAGGATTTTAGTGAAGTGTTTTTCTTTGGATGTGCACATTGATCAAATGTTGATCTTGGTTAATTGTTAACCTATTACAATAAAATCCCTTCATCAAATATTAAGTGTTCGGATGCCTTCCGATGGATGACATTCTTCCTGCCTCGATCAATGAAGTGTGGGCTTGCCAAAGCAAGGTGCATTAATCTATCTTGGTAAGGGTGCGAGCGGATAATTGTGATATCCCACTGTCGACATCGGGTCAAGCTTAACTAAGTGACCTCAAAGGTTGAGTGCCTAGAGGCATAGGGTTGGCATGCACCATATGATGGATGCGGATAAGGAGTTATTCACCAACCATACAAGAATTACATGAGGATGCAATTGGCAAGCGTTGCCTACCTAAATAACCACATCGTGAGAGGAAAGCCAAAGCTGACTCATTGTGTTGGTGAAATACGGATCTTGTCCACTAAGAGAGTAGCTCGCATGAACTCTCCGAATTGATAGTGAGGGCTATTATTTCGAATAAAATAGTTGGGAGTTTTTAATTGAAGTCCAAGTTAAAAATAAATTGTATTTGAAATTTTGGTGCTGATTTTATTCTGCATAATTTCTTATAGAATTCCATGGCAAGTGTTTCACACTCCACGTTGTCTCTGAGAGCCATCCTTGAGAAGGATAAGCTCAGTGGGACTAATTATATGGACTGGTACAGGAACCTGAGAATTGTTCTCAGGCAAGAGCGAAAGCTCTATGTCTTGGAAGAAGAAGCCCCCGAGGTGCCGACCGGGAATTCTTCCCGTGCTGATAAGGATACTTATAAGAAGTATACTGATGACGCTTTAGACGTCGAGTGCCTTATGCTTGCCACCATGAACTCTGAGCTTCATAAGCAACATGAGAACATGGGGTGCAAGGAGATTGACGAGCATCTCAAGAAAATGTTTCAAGGCCAAGCTCGTCAAGAGAGGTTCGATGTCACAAAAGCGTTATTTCAGTGCAAGATGGAAGCTCGAGACTCAGTAGGGACTCACGTACTCAAGATGATTGGGTATATAGAGAACCTTGAAAGGCTGGGTTTTCCTCTGGGTCCAGAGTTGGCCACAGATCTGATCCTGCAATCGTTGTCGGACAGTTACGAGCAGTTTGTCTTGAAATACAACATGAATGAGATAGACAAGACACTACCCGAGCTCCTAGGCATGTTGAGAACTGCCGAGATCAATATGAAGAAGGCCAAGCCTGCCAGCCCCATACTGATGGTGCATAATGGCAAGGCCAAGGCCAAGGGCTTCAAGAAGACAAAGGTGGGACCTAAGTCACATCTTGAGCCCAAGTCTTCTGCACTGATGAAGAAGAATAGCACGGTGAAGGAGGGGAAATGCCACCACTATGGCAAGGCTGGTCATTGGAGGAGGAACTGTCCTTCGTACATTGAGGGTCTGCAGAAAATGAAGGGAGGTATGACTTCCGCTTCAAGTATTTACGTTATAGAGATAAAACTTTCTGCTCCTTCATCTTGGGTATTAGATACCGGATGTGGTTCTCACAATTATACAAATGTGCAGGAACTGGGAAGGAGAAGATTGCTGAGTAAAGGGGAGGTAGACCTTCGTGTCGGCAATGGAGCAAGAGTTGCTGTTGTGGCCGTAGGGGTTTACCGTCTTTCTTTGCCCAGTGGGCTTGTAATAGAACTTGATAATTGTTATTTTGTTCCGGCCATAACTAGAAACATTATATCCATTTCATGTTTGGACATGATTGGTTTTTCTTTTATAATTAAGAACAACTGTTGTTCGATATTTAAGAATGATGTTTGTTATGCTGTAGCCCAATTGTTTAATGATCTTTATGTTTTGAACTTGGACCATCTGATCTGTAATGTAGAAAATAATAAAAGACTAAGAACAAATGAATCAAACCCTACATATCTCTGGCATTGTCGTTTGGGGCATATAAACGAGAAGCGCATATCCAAGCTCCATAGAGATGGACTTTTGGACTCATTTGATTATGAATCATTTGAGCGATGCGAATCTTGTTTGTTAGGCAAGATGACTAAAGCTCCTTTCACGGGCTATACTGAGAGGGCTGAGGATCTCTTGGGTGTTGTACATAGTGATGTATGCGGACCCATGAGTTCCATGGCTAGAGGCGGGTATTTCTACTTTGTTACATTTACTGATGATTTCAGTAGATACGGATATGTGTATCTTATGAAGTGCAAAACCGAGACCTTTGAAAAGTTCAAAGAGTTTAAGAATGAAGTAGAGAACCAATTGGGTAAAAGGGTTAAAGCACTCCGATCTGATCGAGGTGGCAAATACCTGAGTCATGAGTTCCGTGATCATCTAAAAGAGTGTGGTATTGTATCACAACTCACTCCACCTAGGACACCACAGCATAATGATGTATCTGAGAGGAGAAATCGTACTTTGTTAGACATGGCACGTTCGATGATGAGTCATGTAGATTTGCCTGTTTCCTTTTGGGGTTTTGCTTTAGAGACTACTGCAATGATATTGAATCGCGTTCCAACGAAAACGGTTCTGAAGACACCATATGAGATATGGACTGGGAAGCGTCCTAGTATGTCGTTCATTAAAATTTGGGGCTGTGAGGCATACGTGCGACGTCAAATGCCTGACAAGCTGGAACCCAAATCGGATAAATGTTATCTGGTGGGATATCCTAAGGAAACGAAGGGGTATTACTTTTACCTACCGTCCAAAGGCAAAGTGTTTGTCGCAAGGACTGGCGTCTTCTTGGAGAAAGAGTTCTTATCAAGAAAGACTGAAAAGGTAGAACTTGAAGAAGTTCAAGACCCACAGGTAGTGAATGAACCGGAATTGGATTCATAGATAGGACTACAAGATGTTATAGCTGGAGAACCTACTCAAGAAGCACAAGTCCTACGTAGATCTGGTAGACCGAGGTTTGAGCCTGAGAGATATGGATTTCTCGTGTCTCAAATAGGTAATGTGTTGCTTATGGATCATGATGATGAGCCAGCAACCTACCAAGAGGCTATGAATGGATCGGACTCCGACAAATGGCTTGAGGCTATGAAATCTGAAATGGACTCCATGTACGCAAACCAAGTTTGGAACTTGGTGGAACCACCTGAAGGGGTGCGACCCATAGGGTGCAAGTGGGTCTTCAAGAAGAAGACCGACATGGATGGGAATGTACAGACATTCAAAGGGCGACTGGTGGCTAAGGGTTTCAAGCAAATTCATGGTATTGACTATGATGAGACCTTTTCCCCTGTTGCCATGGTAAAGTCCATAAGGATATTGCTTGCTATTGCTGCGTATTATGACTACGAGATCTGGCAGATGGATGTAAAAACGGCTTTCCTTAATGGAAACCTCCTTGAGGAAGTGTACATGACACAACCCGAGGGTTTTGTATCCCCAAATGAAGCCACTAAAATATGCAAGCTGAATAAGTCCATCTATGGACTGAAATAGGCTTCTCGAAGTTGGAATCTTCGTTTTGATGAGAAAATCAAAGAGTTTGGTTTCATCAAGAATGAAGATGAGCCTTGTGTTTACAAGCGAATCAGTGGGAGCATTGTTGCCTTCCTGATATTGTATGTAGATGACATACTTTTGATTGGGAATGACATTCCTACCCTGAAAGTTGTTAATAACAACCTAGGGAACTGCTTTTCTATGAAGGACTTGGGTGAAGTGACTTACATACTCGGTATTAAGATCTATAGAGATAGGTCGAAGAAGTTGCTGGGTTTGACCTAGAGTACGTACATCGAAAAGGTGTTGAAGCAGTTAAACATGCTTGCGTCCAAGAAAGGATTTTTGCCCATGTCTCATGGTGTGAATCTCTCTAAGGACCAGTGTCCAAAATCTTGTGAAGATAAGGATCGCATGAAGTTGATTCCATATGCTTCGGCAATTGGATCAATCATGTACACGATGTTGTGTACTCGACCCGATGTCTCCTTTGCTTTGAGCATGACTAGCAGGTATCAGTCAGACCCCGGTGAGTGTCACTGGATTGCAGTCAAGAATATCCTGAAGTACTTGAGAGGGACTAAGGATGTGTTCTTGGTGTATGGTGGAGAGGAAGAGCTCGATGTAAGTGGTTACACGGATGCTAGCTTCCAAACTGATAGGGACGACTCCAAGTCTCAGTCAGGTTTTGTGTTTTGCCTTAATGGAGGAGCTGTGAGCTGGAAGAGTTCCAAGCAAGAGACAGTTGCTAATTCTACAACAGAGGCTGAGTATATCGCTACAGCTAATGCAGCGAAGGAGGCTGTATGGATTAGGAAATTCATCGGCGAGCTTGATGTAGTTCCTAGCATAGTTGGTCCCGTAGTTCTCTACTGTGATAACAATGGTGCAATTGCACAATCTAAGGAACCTAGATCCCATCAGCGCTCCAAGCACATACTTCGGCGGTTCCATCTTATTCATGAGATTGTCGAACGAGGAGATGTGAACATTTGCAGAGTGCCGACTGAGGAGAATATTGCGGATTCACTGACAAAGCCTCTCGCGTAGAGAAAGCATGATGGTCATACTAGATCCATGGGTATACGATACCTAAATGATCAACTCTAGTGGGAGTCTTGTGGGTTGCATGTAAACATATATTCTGTTGGCTGATTATTGTTTATTCATATGATGAATTGTGTACCAATTGTTTCTTTTTACAATTAATGACAAGTTCTTTTATTATGTTTTTTTCTATATGATAGTTAAATGTTAACGTAATAGATACCCTTAGAATGTTCGCTTCCATGGGACATCAAGTACGTGACTTGAATGTGAGAGCCTATGATTTATTTGAAGCTTCATTCTTAAAAGGTCCCTGGTCGAGTATCATCATAGAAGCTAAGGGTAATGATGGTACATGAAGACTAGCGCGTGCGTTGACTAATGACTGGTTCTCACAGGTCATGATATTGTGATATCAAGTCATCACGTGGGTGCTTGTTAGTGAACAAGTTGTACTGGACAGACCCAACCTGAGACTACTCTGTGGATTATCATTCAATCGTGTCACGAGTAGGTCTCAATTGACAATGGTGTTGTGGTCCTTTGACCTGAAGTCACAGCATTCATCAAGTGAGGAAGAGCGTGCTTTGATGCCATCTAAAGTCTTCCTTGAGAAAGGTTGATGATGAGGGTGGTTGTTGGGCATGTTACAAATCATTTGGGTGTTTGTGTGTGTGCAGATATGGAATTTTTCCTCCTATATGACAGGAGTTGCATCCATGGGCCCCTTGATGGAACTGGACTGAGAAATGCATGGCCATGCTTGGTTGAGTCAATATGTGATATTGGACTCACCATTCTCTGGAAGTCCGTCCAGAATCAAGAAACTTGGATTGAGCTATTACGAGGGTGATACGGTCCATGCCTCTAGTTCTTTTCGGATGTAAGGGACAAAGACAATGCTGGAACATTGGTCATGAAGGCTTATGAGTTATGAACTCTTATTGCTTGGGGAGCAATGATGCATTGCTAGATGCCGCTCAATGTTTGTGAAGTTCTTGGTTTGATACTTTCAAGATCAAGTGGGAGACTGTTGGAGTTACCATGGTGATCTAGAAGTGGTCAAACATGTAATCTCACTGCCAACGCGATATGAGCCTGCAGGGTCGCACATAAGAGATGTGGAGAAGTTGGATGATTGATTGTGTTGGTAAAGGTTACCAATCACCGACCTTGAACGAGGTTATGGGCAAAGTGTTGCCTTATAAGATTGTCGGGATTGGGCAAATGTTGCCTTAAAGGTTTGACCAGAAAGTCGACCGAAGGTCGACGATCGTCTACCGCGGGTTGTTGAAGATAGTCGACCGCGGGTCGACGAGTATCGTCGACTGCGGGTTGACCATCGTCGACCGCAGGTCGATGATTATCTTCAACCCACGTTCGGCGTGAATCGTCGAGTATCGTACTTTGATTCTCGCCGACTGTTCAGTCAACTATGTGTCATCGACTGCGGGTCGACCATCGTCGACCGCAGGTCGACGATTATCGTCAACCAAGTTCGACGTGATTCCAGCAGCTGATTCTCGCCAACTGACTCTCGACGATTCCAGCAGCTGATTCTCGTCGACTGATTCTCGCTGATCCTGTATGATTCTCGCCGAGTGATTCTCGCCGATTCTGAGAGATGATTCTCGCCGATTCTGAAACCCTATTTTTTGGTGGTCTGCGGATAGCGATTTTACCTAGGTTTATTTATACTTTGAGTATAAATAGGGTTTTTTGGGGAAAAAAAAGATGAACATCGGCTTTTTCCTTTTGACCGAAAACGAAACCGACGGAAGGGTTCCGCCGTTCTTCGTTCGCTCCGCCGATTCCCAAATCCCGCCGACGGAAGTGTTCCGCCGCCGTGCTCGCTCCGTCGACCTCCTCCTCTCCGGCGATTGTCGCTGGTACTGCTATTCCTGGCGCGGACCTAGCAGCCCGTGGAAGAGCAAGGTGCGGTCGATCTCCTTCCCGATTATCCGTGTGACGGAAAGGTCGGTGTTCTCCCGCTTGTGTGGATTTCTGCAGAGACATGGACATCATTCCACGTAGAACTTGCCACCGATAGGGACACGAAGCTTGGAGCATCTCCGTTGAGTTATGACTCAACGCCACTGAGGTACTTTTTGCCTAGTTGATTGTATTAACTTCTTGATTCAACATGCATGGCCCGATCCAATCTCTTTGGGCTATTCTTGATGTTTTATTCCTTCCACTGCGTGCACAAGTGTTGTGCCAACCTCTTAGAGAAACCCAACATGTGCACCACACTGAACACCAAATCCCGAGAGCCTACCAAGACTGGTTCTAACATGAGCACTACCACATAAACCTCCCTCTCTCTCTCGGCTCCACTCGCAAAAGAACCAAACCATAAATAAAAATCTGGAGTCTAAATGGTGAAAACAACCAGCGGGTTGAGTAAAAACAGCACAAGGAGGGGGCTCATAAATGGAAACTGAAGCACAAAGTTTTAGCAAGCAAAAAGAGAAAAGCTTCGCTTCTATCCTAGGGCTAACCGGGTAGTTAAGAGGGGGAAAATCAAAACAGCAAGTGCAAGGACCACTTGCCTTGATTTTCGACAAAGCTTGGTCGGCTTTCCCTTATCTCCACACGGCACCAGCAGCAGCAACACCCTAACAGCAAAAATCCTGAACTTTAATGGCGGAAAAGGGCCAAAACCCGAATTTCAGGTCTCCTAAAAACTCCACGAAAATCAAATCTCTTACCGTAGAAACGTAGGTATAAGAGAGAGCAATCAAAATCCGCCTTCGGAATCGAATTCTGTCCACAAACACTCCCAAAATCGACATCTGAAGGGTAGCAGGTCGGCGGTTTCTCCGCTGCTTTTCCGCGTACAGGAGAGGCGAGTTCGGTCTCGGGAAGAAGAAGAAGAGTGGGCCCTCCATCTACTGATTAAGTCTTTTAAATAACTCTAATCACGCCTAATCAGCCTTAATAGCCTCCTAAGCCGCCGGTTCACTCTCAAATCTTTTTTGCCGAAAATCATCATTTAAATAGCTTTAAAATATACACATTTGCTTTTATTATTAGCACACCCAAAACGGCGCGAAAACCAAACTACCTCAGAATTCGACGAAACTCGCACCATAGCTAAATACCCATGCTACGAACACAACGAAGAAGTCGAAATTAACTTTCAATCAACAATGCTCGAGTTATAACCACCCGAAGCCAAAACACAAGCATCCCCCGAGAGGCCACAGCGGGTTACCCAAAACGACTCGGCTTGCTAGGGAGATCTTGCCAATAGGCTATAAAATAGGTCATCCAGTTCTAAGGAGTTAAGACCACACTCCACAGATGGCACAAGCCAAGAAAATGCGTCGACGTAACGCCAAACGAGAATTAAATAATCGCAGAAAACTCGGGGGCGTTACAGTCACTCCCCCTAAAAGAAAGTTTCGTCCCGAAACTTTACGCACAACACTTCTACTATAGAAGGAAAGGTAACAAGCCAAACATTACAAGAAGAAAACAAACCAAACTAATCAGGGAAACAGTTGAGGGTGAGCCTCCCTTATAGCCGACTCTAACTCCCAAGTCGCGCTTTCCATACCCTGATTCTTCCATAGAACTTTGACCATCGGGATGGACTTCCTTCGCAGCACCCGATCTTGAGTATCCAATATTCGGATCGGCACTTCAACAAAAGAGAGATTAGGCTCCAACTGGGGCACAATATCCAAGACTTGCCCACTACTGTGCACACACTTCCGTAATTGGCTTACATGAAATACATTATGAACACCTGGGAAGTTTGCTTGCAAATCCAACCTATAAGCTTACACGCCAATCCGCTCCACAATCTTAAACGGGCCCACATACCTCGGTTCAAATTTCAGGTTCTTACCGAACCTCTTAACACCAATCATCGGGGAAACCTTAAGAAACACAAGGTCCCCTACATAAAACTCCAAGTCCGACCTACGCCGATTGGCGTTCTTTTCATATCTCTCCTGAGCTATATGAAGCTTTTCTCGAATAAGCTTCACCGCAACTTCCATCTCCTCGAGCGCATCCGGACCCAACAAGGGTCTCTCACCTGCCTCAGCCCAAAACAGGGGAGTTCTGCAGCGCATCCCATACAAAGCTTCAAACGGAGCCATTTGAAAACTTTTTTGATAATTATTGTTGTATGCAAACTCCATAAGCCGCAATCGCTCATCCCACGCTCCACTGTGGTCTAGAATGTATCATCTGATCATATCCTCAACTATCTGGTTCACTCGCTCCATCTGCCCATTGGTCTGTGGGTGGTAAGCAGTTGAGTACCTCAGATCGGTACCCAAACCCTCCTATAGACTCTGCCAAAAGAGAGAAGTAAACCGGGAATCTCGATTGGAAATAATGCTAACAGGCACACCGCGCAATCTGATGACCTCATTCAAGAACAACTCTGCTATCTTCTTCATCGGGAATTCAATCTTATATGGCACGAAGTGAGCACACTTCATCAGTCTATCCACTATAACCCAAACAGAATCAAATCCCCTTGGAGTCGTGATGAAGTCCATAGAAATACTTTCCCACCTCCAAGTCGGGATCTCTAACGGAGTTTACTTGCCACCAGGCCTTCCGTGATCGGCCTTCACACGCTTGCAAGTGTGGCACTCAGCAACAAATCGGGCTATATTACTATTCATCCCATACCACCAGGAAATTTGCTTCAAATCATGATACATCTTCGTAGATCCTTGATGGTAGGCAACACTGGATCCATGAGCCTCTCTACATACCATACCCCTGATGTCTCCAACAGCAGGGATGCAAAATCTGCCGCGGTACTTCAAAGTACCCGCATAATCGATGGAAAAATCCGGCAACTGCCCTCTCTCAGTCCTGAGGTAGAAGTGCAGTAGGTCCGGATCGTCCTTCTGGTACAACCTAGTAAGGGAAATCCAGGACGGCTTTGCCACTGCCAAACTACTCTGCATGTCGCAGCATCCCACTGAGATATCCATAAGGAGGAACTCTTCCACTAAACGATCGGCGGAGAGATTAAAGATCTTCCCTGTCTTCCGACTATGGGCGTCGGCCACCATATTGGCCTTGCCTAGATGATACTTGATCTCTACATCATAATCGGCAACATACACTAGCCACCGACGCTGGCGCAGATTCAACTTCTTCTGCGTGAACACATACTTCAGGCTCTTGTGATCAGTGAAGATCTTGCACTGAGCCCCATAAAGTAGATGCCTCCACAGCTTCAACACATAAATCACCGCTGTAAACTCAAGGTCATGCGTAGGGTAATTCCTCTCATGAGTTTTTAATTGCCTTGACCCATACGCAATCACTTTTCAAACTTGCATCAACACGCAACCTAAACCAACATGCGAGGAATCCACGTAAACGGCATACTCCATACCCTCAGTAGGTAGGGTAAGAACGGGAGCAGTGCACAATCTGTTCTTTAACTCCAGGAAGGCTTCTTCGCACTTCTCGCTCCAGAAAAGGCCGCATTCTTCTGAGTCAACCTGGTCAAAGGTGCAGCTAGGGTAGAGAAACCCTCCACGAACCTCCTGTAGTAGCCGGTTAACCCTAGAAAGCTCCTGATCTCCTTGGGCGTGCCCGACCTACTCCAATCCATCACTGCTGTGATCTTTTTCGAGTTAACCGAGATCCCATCCTTATTCACCACGTGGCCCAGAAACGAGACCTGAGGCAACAAAAATTCACACTTGCTCAACTTGGAGAATAACTTGTGATTCCTCAACTTTGATAGAACCAAGCACAGATGCTGCTCATGCTCCTCAGCATTGCGAGAATAGACCAACACGTCATCGATGAAAACCACAACGAACTTGTCCAGGAAATCCTTGAACACCCGGTTCATCATATCCATGAAAGCTGATGGTGGGTTTGTCAAACCAAACGACATCACCAAGAACTCAAAATGTCCATGCCTCGATCTAAACGCAGTCTGTGGAATATCTGGCTCACGGATCCTAAGCTGATGATAGCCAGAACGAAGATCGATCTTAAAGAATACTGTGCTACCGTGCAACTAGTCAAACAAGTCATCGATCATCGGCAGAGGGTACCTGTTCTTAATAGTGACTTTGTTCAACTCAATGTAGTCAATGCAAAGCCGCATCGACCCATCTTTCTTCTTCACAAATAGAACAGGAGAACCCCAAGGCGACGAACTCTGCCTGATAAAACCTTTTGCCAACAACTCATCTAACTGGACTCGCAACTCCTCTTGCTCATAAGGGGCCATCCGATACGGCGCCTTAGCAATAGGACGCGTACCTGGTTCCAAATCAATCACAAATTCGACATCCCAATCGGGAGGAAGACCAGGAAGGTCATCAAGAAACACATCAGGGAAACCGCGAACAACAGGAATCTCCTCTAAGTACGGTATACTAACAACGGTCCCAACCACCGAGACTAAACAAGAAAAACAACCAGAAGGAAACAACTTTTGAGCACATACCGCAGAAATGACAGGAGAATCTTGGCACGGATCAGCATACACGCTTCCCGGCTGACGATTGTCCTTGATGAAGTCCAAGCGCTTCCCTTTGCACTGAATGACTGCATCATACTTAGATAGCCAGTCCATGCCCAGAATGACATCGAAGTCCTCCAGGTCAATCATGTTCAAGTCTGCCCTCGCAAGAAAATCCCCTAACAAAATAGGGCAATCTAGAATTCCCAAATCTGATAACACAAATTCACTAGAAGGGAACTTGACGCAGAAGGTACCACGAACTCGATCTAGAGTTAACCAATGTCGCTCCACAAAGACTCTAGCCACAAATGAGTGGGTAGCGCCGGAGTCGAACAGAAAGCGCGCCCAGCAGTTCTTCACCTTAAATTTCCCTATAGGAGTATACACAACTAAGGGTCTACCAAAACAACACTGTAACCTTTCTAACAAATAAAACCTTCAGGCTGGAAAAAGAAACAATTAGCCTGAGATGACTTGAGTCGAAGCTTGAGCCTCCTCGGAAGAGATCGCATTATGCTTTCCTTTGCCCTTGTCCACATGCTGAGGCGGAGGTAGCGCCTGAAGTGGAACTGCATGAAGAGCAGGCTAGACCTGAGGACACCTAGACTTGATGTGACCCTTCTGCCCACACTGATAGCAGACTTTATCCTTGGACCAGCACTAGGCAGCATCATGCCCGGGTTGCTTGCAAACAGAACAGGAAACATCCCTCCTAGGAGCACCCTAAATAGCATGAACTTGCTATTTTTTTTGAGCTACTGCCTTCTTGAAACACCTCTCAATAGGGTGGCCTGACCGGCCACAGAAGCTGCACACCACCTTGCTCTTCTTTCACAAAGCAGCACCGGGTACCTGGGGTTTCTTCACCTCGACGGACTTCCTCTTGTCCTTCCTTATTTGTTGGCCTCTGCTCTTTGCGGTCTCGATAGCCTCCACTTCAGAGCAGCCTCCACTACCCTTGCATAGGTCTCCGATCCATAAGCAATGGTCAACTACTGCACCTCACTCCTCAAGCCACCAAGAAACCGATTGAATCGATCAGCCTCAACACTCACCAACCCAGGAGCAAACCGGATCAACTTGTTGAACTCTATCTCATACTCACCAACCGTGAGTTTCCTTTGCTTTAGGTGGATGAATTCGTTTATAAGACGGTCATGCTCGATTGAAGGCAAGAACTTCCTCAGCAGCATTTCCTTGAATACTTCCCAAGAGCATCCAACTACCAAGCTCTCCTTTTCTCTAGGCCACCAACTCTTAGCCAAACCCTTAAGCTGATAGGCTTCTATCATCACCCTCTGATCGTCTGCAATACCGGAGTACGAGAACATCTCCTCTAGGGAGATCAACCAATCGTCTATGACCATGAAATCTGCCTTCCCATCATACGTAGGAGGGCTAAGTCTCTGAAACTTTGAGATGAATGCCATCTCTGCTGGCACCACCACTAGAGGTCTCAGGGGTGCAGGAGGAGGAGGAACAACTAACCCTCCTGCAGGTCCTTGCACTCCCCGAGTCTGTCCTGCCACAACTGCAACCAAAGACTGGATCTGGGCTCGTACCTCCACCATCTTCCTACTCAAGGAATCGCTACTTTGCCACAAGCTCACGATTACCGCATCATTCTGCGCTCCTGATGACTCACCCTCAAATAGGGGGGTCGATCTAGTCGAAGGGCGTCTCGCCATCCTAAAGTCATAGCAACCTTAGTCAGATCCTAGTACGACAGCTGCAACTAACTACAAGTACTGACAATACATACATAAATATGAACTTAAAGCTGCTAAACTTGCTCTGGGAGTTTATTTTACAAGAATTGATGTTATGCCCTAACCTAGGATGGTTAACCACCACCACACTAACTCTTGTGCCTAGATCGGGAATGCATGACTTTATATTATTTTTGACTCGAAAACTTATGTGTGTACATATGTCATCCTGCCAGTCTTTGGCTTGGCATGTTGTGCTTATGCAATGTTATGCTATGCATGTTTGTGCTATGCATTCTAAAAAGTCCCTAATGCATGTTATGAGCGGCGTACACATGAAAATGGTATGCATCCCAAACTACATAACATTTTCATGCAACAAAAAGAAAACGAGCTAGTCGCAGCCATGTGGTGAGGTTATGGATCCCATACTACATAACCCTCACATATTGCCCCTATGGTGGATCCATATACGAACACATATTATGCATCCCATACTACATAATATGTCGCATATACTTCATATTATGCTATGAGTGTAGTGTTCGTGCTTTTTCCAAGATGTGCTGATGACATATCAGTGTGTGAATGACATGATGCTGAACTACTAATGCAATCAAAAGGGAAGGTTGCCCGACTAACTTGTCAAGCAACCTCCCTCTGATACCAACTGTAACAACCCGCATTTTCTCCGAGGAAAACAAATTATCAGAGTAGGAAAAAACACGCGTCATGATGCCACGTCGAGCAGGGGATAACTTCCGACGCTAAGGAAAACTACTATTAACCATACTTTACGAAAATTTATGAGTTAAATGATTAGAAAACCAGTTATAATTTTAAAGGCCGTATCCCTCGGCTCGGTGGATCACCTAGTCCACAATTTAAAAAAAAACTATACTTATACGCTGCGGAAAAATACTTTATTCAGGTTTGACATCCTAAAAGAGTACATAAGTGTCCCCAGAGGACAACTTATACTATGCAAGACCCTACATTTAATTTATTCTATATATAAGAAAATGATCTTTTTACGTTGTTTGAAAAATAGTGACGAGTTTTATAAAACATGCTGATTATGAGTAATACTTATAATAGTGTTTTTATGTTTACAAGTAACTAGCAACCTAGCATGAATCATCCCAAGAGCAAGTAGACTATCTCCAATAAAGGTAGCAGCAACAAGTAACATATCTAGTATCAAGGTAAAAACTACCAGTGGGCACAAACAAACTGACACGAACACACTGGCAAGTATGTATGTCTGTAAGAAAAACACATCAAAACTACCTCGCAAAATAAGGAACTGATCTCTATAGCACCCGAGACCACCAGCAACTGCACAACACCGCTAGCAGTCAGAGAGGCTATTATCCAGAACCTGAGGCATTCAAAGAAGAAAGAATACCTCAGCAAGCAAACTAGAAAACTTCTCGAAAGTGTCAATCAGAAGATAAGTAAAAGAGGAAAACAAAGCAGTAACAGTCACAACTGCCCAAGACAAGGCAAAAATGAAGAGCACTAAGTGCGAGGACACAACAGTAACTCTGCCAAAAACTGTAGAGTCTACCAAGCTATCATGAGCCCAAATGCTGCAATCTACAAAGGAAGAAACATCTAACACCCTAAGCTGTGAGAGATGGTAGTAGCAGAAACCTCGTGGATCTAGATTGGAGGCAAACTCAGTCCCCCAACCATTATTTCCTAGAAACCAAGCTCAGGGGTCTACATGTGAAAGCACTAGGGACCTCCCACCCCCTTGCCTAGCCCGTACCTGGAGCAAGATAAAAGAACAAGGGTGGCCTTGGCAAAATTACACAACACCTCCCCAATTAAGAGCTTGAAACCACCACTACTAACCATGACCCACGATTAGGCCTTTTTGGAAAAAAAAACAAGTAAATAGTCGACAAGGAACCTCAAAATAAAGAAATTCACTCGGGGAAGAAAATCAAGGTAAGGGAAAAGCGTTGAGATGACTCAACACGGCCTGGCATTGAGTGAGCCACACTTACTCAATGCCTCACCCGACCTTGGCGTTGAGTGAGTTAGCCTCACTCAGCGCCAGATACCACCATGGTGTTGAGTGAGGTTCCCTCACTCAACGCCCTCAGCAAGAACAGCTCTGGCGTTGAGTGAGCTAACCTCACTCAACGCCAAAACAACCATGGCGTTGAGTGAGTTTCACTCACTCAATGCCTCCCACAAGAAAACTCTAGCGTTGAGTGAGCTAACCTCACTCAACGCCAAAACAGCTATGGCGTTGAGTGAGGTCCACTCCCTCAACTCCTTCAGCAAAACAGGAAGTGGTGTTGAGTGAGCTAACCTCACTCAACTCCAAAATAGCTACGACGTTGAATGAGGTCTACTCACTCAACGCCTTAGCACTTAACCACAGGAAAACCCTAAACCAACGCCATCCGAAAAAGGTCGGCGGGAATGCTGACCGATTCTCGCCGAATTGGCGGGAATGCCGATTGATTCTCGCCGAATCGGCGGGAATGCCGATTGACTCTCACCGAATCGGCGGGAATCACGATTGATTCTCGCCGAATCGGTAGGAATCACTAACGATACTCGTCGAAGTCGGCTAGAATCACATAGTGATTCCCGTCGATTTCGACTTAGACGAATTTCTAACTCAATCGCCTCACTACTTAGCCGCAAAAGAACAGACCAAACTATGGCTTTGAGTGTGTGCACCACACTCAACGCCAAATCCCGGGCGACTTTTGGTTTTGAGTGTGTGCATCACACTCAACACCAAATCTCGAGAGCCTACCAAGACTGGTTCTAACCAGAGCACTACCATAGAAACCTCCCTCTCTCTCTCTCTCTCTCGGCTCCACCCGCAAAAGCACAAAACCAGAAATAAAAATCTGGAGTCTAAATGGTGAAAACAACCAGCGGGTTGAGCAAAAATAGCACAAGGAGGGGGCTCATAAAGGGAAACTGAAGCACAAAGTTTTAGCAAGAAAAAAGAGAAAAGCTTGGCTTCTATCCTAGGGCTAACTGGTAGTTAAGAGGGGGAAAAATCAAAACAGCAAGTGCAAGGACAACTTGCCTCGATTTCCAACGAAGCTTGCTCGGCTTTCCCTTATCTTCACACGGCACCAGCAGCAGCAACACCCTAACAAAAAAAACCCCGAACTTTAATGGCGGAAAAGGGAAAAATCCAGAATTTCGGGCCTCCTAAAAACTCCACGAAAATCAAATCTCTTACCATAGAAACGTAGGTCTAAGAGAGAGAAATAAAAATCCGCCTTCGAAATCGAATTCCATCCACAAACTCTCCCAAAATCGATGTCTGAAGGGTAGCAGGTCGGCGGTTTCTCCGCTGCTTTTCCGCGTACAGGAGAGGCGAGTTCGGTCTCGGGAAGAAGAAGAAGTGGGCCCACGATCTACTTATTAAGGCTTTTAAATAACTCTAATCACTCATAATCAGCCTTAACCGCCTCCTAAGCCGCCAGTTCACTCTCAAAGCTTTTTGGCCGAAAGTGATCATTTAAATAGCTTTAAAATATACACATTTGCTTTTATTATTAGCACACCCAAAATGGCGCGAAAACTAAACTACCTCGGAATTCGACGAAACTCGCACTATAGCTAAATACCCATGCTACGAACACAACGGCGAAGTCGAAATTAACTTTCGATGAACAGAGCTCGAGTTATACCCATTCGAAGCCTAAACACAAGCATCCCCCAAGAGGCCACACCGGGTCACCCAAAACGACTCAACTTGCTAGGGAGATCTTGCCAATAGGCTATAAAATAGGCCACCCAGTTCTAAGGAGTTAAGACCACACTCCACATATGGCACAAGCCAAGAAAATGCGTCGACGTAATGCCAAACGAGAATTATATAATCGCAGAAAAATCGGGGGCGTTACAATAGATTCCTTTGATTTTAATTCAGAGGACTTTAAATTTGAATTTAAAGCACTTTGTTTAGACCTGCTAAAGTCTGAGAAAGAGATTATCTCTCTCAAAAATCAATTGTCTGAACATAGCACTTTAAAATCAGACAACCTCAAACTCTCTGAGGAGTTAGAATGTTGTAGGGAGGAGATAGCTTCACTGAAAAGTGAACTATCCCAGGCAAAGAAGTTTGAAGAATCCCTTAATGGGAGAAGCATCAGACTGATGGACATCATAAGTACACTGAACTCTAGACTTAATAGTACACTGGGCTTGGGTGCTTCATCCAGCCAACCTATAGTATTAACAACCCCAATTAAATTTATCTCAAATAAAGGAAAGGGTGTTGTAGAGGTGGCTAGGAAGAACCTTGATCTGCCTAAGAAAACTAAAGTTCAACGAAAATGTCGAACAGAGCTCGACGATCGTCAAACAGAGCTCAGCGATATCAAGCTGAATCGTCGAACTCAGGTCGACGATCGCCAAACTCTGAACTCTTGTATAATCGATCTTCGAATGGAGCTCGACGATCTGACCCAAGATCGTCGAACTCAGCTTAGAGATCGTCGAACGGAGCTCAGAGTTTTGAAAAAATTTTTGAAGGCAAATTAAACTTCAATCCTAGAGGTCCTACATCCCAAAACTTTAACCCTCTTACTGAATGGATAATACCTCCTAGGAGATAACATCCTAAAGGTTATAAGAGTCAGCCAGGGATGTCGTTTATTTCAGAATTTAAAGGTTATCAACCTAGGCCCAAGGTAAACTGGGTAAAAAACATAAAAGTTGTTTATGTGCAGGTGAAGACCTATCCAGCAATGAACCAACAATGGTATCTGGATAGTAGGTGCTCAAAGCACGTAACAGGAAGCAAGGAGAATCTCACATCCTTCAAAGCCAAACTTGGACCCAAAGTAATATTTGGAGATTCTAACTTTGGACAAACAAAAGGATATGGTGATGTCCAGATTGGCTCAGTCACATTCAAGAAGGTGGCTTATGTGGAAGGACTGAAGCACAATCTAATCAGCATAAGTCAATTATGTGATGAAGGCTACAAAGTGACATTCAACAAATCCTCATGCAAAATCAAATCAGAGGATAACACAACTGTGTTAACAGGTAAAAGGAAAGGTAATATTTATCTTGTAGATTTTCTTTCAACTAAGATAGATATTTGTTTATTCAATTCTGTTTGCAAGCCAAATGATCTGTGGCATAAGAGATTAGAGCATATAAACCTTAGAACCATTATTAGGCTATCCAAGGACAACCTTGTTAGAGGACTACCTTCTGGCCCCTACAAGAAGGAAGGACTTTGCAGGGCTTGTCAATTAGGCAAGCAAACTAAAAATAGTTTTAAGTCGCTTAATAAGAGTGTTTCACCTAGGATCTTGTATCTGTTACACATGGATCTTTTTTGACCCATTACAGTACAAAGCCTAGGAGGGAAATCTTACACTTTGGTGATTGTAGATGACTTATCTAGATTCACATGGGTGTTATTTCTGAGGAAGAAGTATAATAACTTTAAGTATTTGACAGAGTTTCTCAAATGCATACAGATTGAGTTCGATACTCACATTGCCCTGATCAGAAGTGATCATGGGACAGAGTTTGATTCTCTTCTTATGAAAGAGTTTTGTCATAGTGAAGGGATCAGGAACACATTCTCAGCTCCTAGAACTCCTCAACAAAATGGGGTAGCTGAAAGGAAAAATAGAACTCTTATTGAATCTGCTACTACATTGTTGACAGATGCTCACCTTCCTCTATCCTTTTGGGTAGAGGCAGTGAACACCTCAAACTATGTGTTGAATAGAAGTTTGATATATAAGTTGAAGGGCAAGACTCCCTATGAATTACTCAAAGGGAAGAAACCTAAAGTAGATTACTTCAAGATTTTTGGTTGCATTTGTTACATATACAATAATGATTAGAAGTATATAGCAAAATTTCAAGCTAAAGCTGATGAAGGAGTGTTTCTGGGATACTCCATGATCAGTAAAGCTTAAAGGGTGTATAACAAAACTTCTCTTAAAATGGAAGAATCTGTACATGTATCTTATTATGAAACTAACATGTGTTACAAGGAGAAGAATATTTCTACCATAGAACGTTTGCAGGTACACTCTCTTTCATAAAATTTGGACAGGTTATATATTGTTGAAAAGGATACAACACAGTAACCTACCCAACAAAGAGGTGAAATCAGTGAAGATGAAGAGGACACTCAACATCTTGGTACTCAACATACTGGTGAGAATCATCTTGAAGAGCCAGTTGTTGTTCCACAAGAGGAAACAACAACACAGGTTGGTGAACAATCAACGCCCCCTGTTGATTTAGTAATATCAAGAGATCATCCAATCTCCCAAGTGATTTGAGACATCTCAGCTGGTGTGCAAAAAAAATCAGGTAAACCAAAACCTGATGCACACCTGCTTTCTATCTCAAATTGAACCTCAATCCATACAAGATGCAGAACAAGATCCACACTGGATCATTGTAATGCAAGAGGAATTGCATCAATTTGAAAGGAAAAAAGTTTGGGAGCTAGTTCCAAGGCCTAAGGATCACTCCATTGTTGGAACAAAGTGGGTGTTTAGAAATAAGTTGGATGATCAAGGAATCATTGTAAGGAACAAGGCAAGGCTAGTTGCATAAGGATACTCTCAAGAAGAAGGAATAGACTATGACCAGACCTTTGCACCAGTTGCAAGGTTAGAGGCCATAAGAATATTCCTAGCTTATGAAGACAAAGGATTGAAGGTCTATCAGATGGATGTAAAGAGTGCATTTCTCAATGGAGATATCAAGGAAGAAGTCTATGTTAGACAACCCCCAGGTTTTATCTCTCCAACTAATCCTGATTATGTTTTCAAATTGAACAAAGCATTATATGGTCTCAAGCAAGCTCCTAGGGCATGGTATGAGACCTTAGCATGCTTTCTTCTGAAAAATGATTTTATAAGGGGTAGTGTAGAACAAACTCTTTTTATTAGAAGCCATAAGTCCAATATCCTACTAGTGCAAATATATGTAGATGATATTAT
The DNA here is from genome assembly GCA_039513925.1 of Platanthera zijinensis. Classification (NCBI taxonomy): domain Eukaryota; kingdom Viridiplantae; phylum Streptophyta; class Magnoliopsida; order Asparagales; family Orchidaceae; genus Platanthera; species Platanthera zijinensis. The sequence goes on along the minus strand of CM077079.1, from coordinate 131,781,798 downwards.
ATTTGGATCTACTGATTCAAATTTGTGCAAAAGATTCTCTAATCTAATGCATTCAAAATTTTAAATGAGTAGCATGGGTGAGCTTTCCTTCTTTCTAGGATTGCAAGTCAAACAACATGCCGATGGCATATTTATTTCTCAAACCAAGTATGTAAAAGAATTGGTTAAGAAATTCGGTATGTCTGAAGCATCATGTATGAAAACACTTATGCCTACTAATACTGTATTAGATGCTGATGAACATGGGAAACCTGTTGATCAGACAACATATAGAGCAATGATTGGCTCTTTATTGTACCTTACAGCTAGTAGACCTGACATAATGTTTGCTACATGCATATGTGCTAGATTCCAAGAAAGCCCTAGAGAGTTACACAAAACACTAGTAAAAATGGATTCTTAGGTATGTGAAAAGTTGTCCAAATCTAGGTCTCTGATATCAAAAAGACTCAGGATTTGAATTAACTGGATTTTCAGATGCTGATTATGCTGGATGTAGAGTAGATAGGAAAAGCACCAGTGGAACTTGCCAGTTTCTTGGTGACAGACTTATCTCCTTGTTCTGTAAGAAACAAACATCTGTGTCCACTTCAACTGCTGAAGCTGAATACATGGTAGCAGGCAGTTGTTGCTCACAGATTTTGTGGATTCAAAACCAGCTCCTAGACTATGGTTACAACTTAGAAAGGTCAAAAATATTTTGTGATAACACTAGTGCTATTTCTATAGCACAAAATCTAGTCCTCCATAGTAGGACAAAACATATAGAGATTAGGCATCACTTTTTAAGGGATAATGTTGAGAAAAATAAAACTGAACTTCATTATATCCCAACTAATTTGTAAAGGGGAGATATTTTCACCAAACCTTTGGATGAAAAGAAACACACCTTCTTCCTAAATCAGTTAGGAATGTTAGATGGAGGAAGCTTAAAATGAGATCCAAGATTTTAAAACTCTAAAATTGACCAAGACTAGGCTAAAAACTTAATTTTTCTAGTGTCTATAAGGTGCTTCAAATCTCTGAACTACGCTCGACGATTTTCCCAAAGATCGTAGAACGGAGATCGACGCTTTCCCAAAACGTCAACCGGAGTTCAGCGCTTTCAGATAACGCTAGGCTATCTTCTTTTGGTCAGAGATCGTCGAGCGGAGATCGACGCTCTCCAATATCGTCGAACGGAGATCGACGTTATTGAAGACTCTTCAGATTCCTTTAGTAGCCCAGATCATCGAACAGAATTCAACGATCTTTCCTTTCTAGGCGTCGAACCCTAATATAAAATTCAGGTAAACAATGGTTGTTTCAGTTACAGTTCTTGTCACCATGAAATTTGATACTGGATTCGACATAGATATGGACTCATTTGAAGGTAGCGACTAGGTATTCAGAGACATTCTCGAACTGTTCAAGGAACAGAAGTTGGTGCAGATTATGACCACAAGGATGAAACTTGATGTGGATGAGATCAAAGAATTGGTGTACATGGCCCACAATTTGGATAAGAATACTGTGGTGGGTACTATTGCCGGGACTCAGGTATCTCTAACACCTGCCCTCCTGACCGAAGTTTTTCAACTAAGCACTGGAAATGATTCTGTTGAACAATTTTGAGAAGAGTTTTCAAATATGCTTGATAGAATGGGTCATTCTGCAGTAAACCCTAACAAGCTGCTCAAAAAGAATTTGTCAGTTGAATACAGATTCTTAGCTGATGTTGTGGGAAAAGTGCTATTAGCCAAGCACTCTGCTCATGATTCCATTTCTAGGTATCAATTCTGTTTGATGGCTTCTGTAGTAGATAAGAAACATCTCAATTGGGGAGAGATTTTCTTTGATTTAATCAAGAAAAAGGTGAACTAAAATTTTGTTAACTTTGGGAGGCTCCTAGGGCTGTTCTTGCATAATAGATGCCCACAGTTGCTTGTGTCTAGTGGGATGCACATCAATGCCTCCAAGAGGCTGACCTGTCCCTATTTGGTAAATGGGACAGGCAAATTGCCAAGCCAAGCAGAACTCCTGCTGCTGTCTCAACTTGAGGCACAAGGACTGCTCCAGTCACTCTCCTACAGGCAACTGCCCCATTAGAATAGATGTCTGCTTCCTCCTCATATCCACCTTATCCACCCATTGTTTCATCCTCCATTCCTTCTTCCACCATTATCGCCTCAACCTCCTCTCCCATCACAATTTCCTCTCCACTTTCAACTCCTTCAGCACCACCAGCAACAACAGAAGACAAATTCCATCCTCTCCATTACTTTTCACCACTTGACATTGCCTCATCCATTCCATCTTTCAATCTAATGGACGATTCCTTCATGGACGATTCCCCCTCCTCACCTCTTGAGCCTCCATTATCATCTACCTCCTACCAATAACTTCTCCAAGACATTCTTGCACAACTATCCTTCACCCCATCCATTTCCACTCCAATATCTTCCATCTCCACCATTCCAATCTCTCAACCATCCATCCTACCATCCACCTCTTCTACTACAACTTCTGCAGTACCTTCACCACCAATCTCTGTCACTCTCTCCTCTACCTCTACTCAGGTTTCACTTGATCAAGTAGACCTTCCTGCCCTAGCAGACAGGCTATTTAGGATGCTAGCTCCCAGGCTAGCACTCCTGCTGGAGACCTCCATGGCTCCACTCTTGAAATCAATCCAGGAGCTATCTGCTAGGATATCCTCTCTTTCTCCTCCTCATGCAATCTCTTCTATTGGGTGCCTTGATCCAGTTTTTACTGAATCTAAGTAGGGGGAGATGCCATATGAAGAAGAGATGGTGCATGCTGCATCAGAGGATTTCCTGCAAGAGTTTACAGTTCAACCTCCAGTACCAGTTCTAACAGTTGACCTCAGGTCACTGTTATCAGATTTTGATACTCTTCACTTCAGCCGTCTACCAGCTTAGGAAGTGGAAGATCAAACTAAGTCCATTGTGCCTATTGCCAGCTTTGAGCCCAGCCTGATTTCTATATATATCAAATCTCTTAAGGCTGTGGAAAGTACTATTTCTGTTGATGATATGGGTATTGTTGCTGCTGCTATTGATGTAGTCCATTCTGATAGTGTTGCTGACTCACTGATGACAGAGGTTGATGAGCCTGCTATTCATATTGAAGAACCTGCTGTCTCTGATGTTGTTATCTCAGTTTCTATTTTTGCTTCTGAAGTGTCTGTATCTGCTGCTCCTACTGCCCCAATTGTTTCTGCTGCTGATGAATCTACTGCTATTATTGTATCTGTCAGTGCTGCTTCTGTCAATGTTGTTAGTACTGCTGTTGTTGTTATCTCTGCTGAATAATCAAAACAACAATAAGAATACCTTAAAAGGATTGATGAATTATAGACAATCCTCAGAGTTCTGACAGTGACAAGTTCCAAACGTATTTTGATGACTCCTCTGCAACTATTGCAAGGAAGAGGAAAGCTAGAAGAAAGGCATTGAAGAGGGTACCTCCAAAAATGGTGAAAGATGACAATGATATTCCTTATTATATTCTACATTACTGCCCCATCTCAGAACCCTGGATGCAATATTCAAAGAATCATCTCAAGGCTATGAAGAAAAAGAAGAAGATTGATAAGTATTATAAAGGATCTTCTCACTTTAATCCTCCTCCTCCTCCTCCTCCAGATGCAGGTACTGGTGGAGGTTCTGCTTCTTAATTTCGATCTGCTACAAAACAAAGCTCTTCTCAATCTTCAGACAGATCTCAACCAAGAGGATATTATCAAAGAGGTTATCGATCAAGAAGAGGACAGCAAAGAGGAAGTCAAAGAGACTATAAAGTATACTCCAGAGATCAGTCAAGACAACATCCAAATCAAAGGGAAGGACAAGGACCTATTGACTAAACTTCTGGTCCTTTCCCTTATAAGCTGAAAGACACTGTTACTTCAAGAACTCCTCCTTCTGATGATACAATGAATAGATATGAACCTCCAGTCCCTTTTGAAGATCCTGAAAATAATCCACTTTCTTGGAATGCGAGAATGAAGGAACTAGCAGCCTTGGATCATATTAAGAAAGCAAGAGAATAAGGGAGAGATACCTCAAACATCTCAACCTTATCTGAGCAGAGAAAGAAAGAGCTAGAAAGATATTCATCCAGAAAGTTCTTTGACCCAGAAAGCTATATTAAATTGCACTCAGAGGCTGTGGTTCCCAGGCCCAAATCTCAAACTTCTTTAGGTGCTGATGATGATAGGAGATAAAAGAAGGAAGCTCTCAACCCTAACAAAGAAATCTTATTCAAGAAGGGTAATGAAAAGAAGTAAATGTGTAAGCTGACAATATATCTAAATTCTAACTTTCTGTTGTGTTTCTATTTGTGGTTCTGCTATGCTGCATTTCCTTTCTCTGCATTGTTGTTTTTTTTTTGCTTTTGAATTCTGTCTGTATGCTTTTTATTTCCTATCTGTCTTGTAAATAGAAATCCTAACCCAAATAGGGGGAGATTGTTGATCCACCCTATTACTAATTTGGGCAAGGATCACTATATTCTTAGGAAATTGTTTTGACCTTCTTGTATAGTCTTAAAGGTCAATTAGAATGAGTCTAAGGGTTAGAACTTAGGTTTGGAAGCTGCCCCTAAGACCCTCTAAAATCAAAATTCAAGTGCAGAAGACTAAGACAATTTTTCGTCGAGCTCAGGTCGACGAAACGTCAAATTCAGTTCGACTATCTTTGAGCTCAGTTCAACGAGTCGTCGAACTCGGTTCGATGATCTTCGAGCTCAGATCGACGTTCTGTCTCTAGCTATAATTCCAATCTCTGAGCTCAGGTCGACAGTAGTTGAGCTCAGGTCGACGATTTCTGTTTCAAGTCTAGATCCAGTCTCTGAGCTAAGGTCGACGATAGTTGAGCTCAGATCGACGATTTTTGGGAGAGATCGACTATTTCAGGAATTCAAATTTAGACAGTTATGGAATTAAATCTGAGTTATTATCAGCATTTATTTCAAAGGATTTTGTAGCCGTTTCAACTAATCTGGAGCAAGTTTCAAGGAAGACAAAATGGAATGTCTCTTAGGACTTTCCTCTAGAGACAAAGTTCATTTAAGGTAGTCATTTATGACTGAGTAACGGCTATCTAATAGACAGATTTTCAGATTTTCAGTATATCTCTAGAGAATTATTGAGGAAGATAGAACAAGAGATATCAATAAAGAATTCTGGGAATAGACTAAGGAGACACAAGTCTACAGGATTACTGAGTTAGAATTCATATAGAGCACAGGGAATAATACTGTGAAGGAGATCATCAAACAAAAAAAAAGATTTCTTCTATTCTACTCCTTCAAGATCTTCTTGATTCAAGTGTTCAAAGGCTTCTTCATCAAAGACTCCAGACATTACACATTTCAGCAACTGCTGAAATCATCCTTTGCTAGAGATCTAGATCTACTGAAGACCTATCACCCTTTGCAAAGCTCTTCTTCCTGAACAATTATAGATCTAAGGGGGAGCTTTGACAACATCATCCACTAGTATTCTCTTAGACTATTAGCAGAGAAGAACAACAATTTTTTTATTTTTCCTTACTCTGTTGTGAAAGGGTTTATAAAAACTCCCTTCAAAAGTTTTGAGGCTGGTTTCTGAGACCTTGTCAAAACTCAGTGGTGGCAAGACACCTGATCAAAAAATCTGGTTTGGTTTTTGAGCACCTTATTAAAAGCTCATTGGTGCCCAGGACACCTGATCAACTATTCCTGCAGTAGATTCCTACCTAGGGTGGTAGAAGAGTGGATGTACCCAGGTTGATTGGGGAACCACTATAGGTCCTTGTGTCTTCTGGATTGCTATGCTTTTGCTTTGCTGTGTGCTGTGATTTTGTTTATTGCTTCTTATCTTTTACTTACTGTAAGCACATTACACATATACTTAAATCAAGTCTTCCACTACAAATAATTTTTTTTATCTGGAAATTTATTTTAATATACTTTATTCACCCCCCCCCCCTCTAGAGTAAAGGTAGATCTTACCCTCACTTTCACCTTCACTTTTATCCCATGGCTTCTAAATTTTAATACAACCTTTAAGAGGGCCTAAAAAGAGTCTAGTAATTTTTACAAAATTTTCCAAGCAAATTTGGGCCTCTAAAATGGCCAAATAAAATTCATTTGGGATTTTAAAGATACCAAAACGATTTAAAAAAATCTCAAATTTTTTGTGGAGGAAGCCCTTATCAAGTGAAACAACTTTCATGTTCAACACTTTTTTCCTAGGAGCCTATATTGTTTTTATAAAAATATACAAGGTTTTGATTAAGAATTTGGTCTGCATATAGCAGATCAAGCCTGATCTTGAGGCCAGGATCGCGCTAGATAGAAGAATTGGCCAGCGCTTCCCCACAGCGGATCAACTGCAGATCCGTTGTGTGGGGCACAAAAGATGAGGCGAGAGAGGGAATTAAGACATTCACTGTCGTCCATCTCATCACCGAGAATGGACGACGGTGATCCTTTCCCGTCGATAGTTAGGCGGTGGCCTTCTTCCACCGCCAGCTAGCAACCTCTAGACATTGTGGCCGCCCCCGATCGACTCGTCTTAGGCCAGTAAACTTCTGGGTAATGTTCCGGAGGCCTGCCGCCGCCGGCCACCACCTGAAATTGACATCCCGAGAGCAGGGTGGCGGTGGCTCTGCTTCCAGTACTACTGCGCCACCTTGCCTCTCCGGTGCTTATCCAAACTACTATACTACCCTCGACAGATGCACCTGGGGTAGTCTTCCTCTCTGGTGGTTGCTCGGTGACCAACCGCCGGCGGAGCTAAAACCAAGGAAATCTCTGTTTTTCGGGTGCTACCGGAGCATCATTTTCCGGCGGCACCCCGAACTTCCACCACTATGGAATGTCATCCCCAGTTGTTTAACTCTTCCCCAACACTACTACAAGCACTGGGAGGCGATAAACTCTCACGTCCACCACCCGACCTGGAGCTTGTCCCGGGTGGTGTCGGCGGCACTCCGACCGCCGGGAGGTGCATGCAGCACGTCAAAAAGATGAGGGCAGAAGAGGGGATGAGTTTCCACCTACAATCAAGGGTCTTGGGAGGATCCCGACCGAGCTGCCATTGGAGGTGCCGGAAAGCTTGGGTGGTGGGAAGATTTTCCGGCGAGCTGGCGTTCAAGTGAGGGCTCCCTGGGCTGGGGTGGACTGGTGTTGTGGGAAGGAGGTTGGGCAAGGCCTTTTATAGGCTTGTGGAGGGAGTGCATCCCTCCCCTAGCCAATGTGGGATAAATCCCCGTGAGGGCAGGAGCTCTTCTCCTCCCCTCCACTTGGGCTTGCCAGGTGGCACCTCTTGAGAGGCCAAGGGCAGCCAAGTGCTTCCTTATTTGGGCTTGCCTTAAGTGGTCTTGGGTTTAAAGAAAGGAGAAGAGAAAGTGAGGAGGGTTCTTAGGCTTTTGTCATGGGCCCACTAAACCATGTCTTGCTGGTTTGGGTGTCCCAAGGAGTGAGAGAGGAGTAGAGCCTTAGTAATTAGTCAAGAGAAGGTGAGCACCTCTTTGGAAAAAAAATCCAAAAATTGGGTTTTTAGGGGGGTTTGACCAAAGTCAACCCTAGGGTGGGTCCCCCCATGCTGGTCAAAGTCAAAGTGATTCAATGACATCAGGGGTCGGGTCAAAGTTCGGGTATCACATCATAATTTGTGTGTACATGCTTTTTGGTGCACGATTATTCTTGATTTGACCACGGGTTGAATACTCGTGTCAAAAATTGACCGGGACCAACTCGGTTGACTTCGTATTGACCATACGAGTCCAATGCCACTAACCGAGGTCGAATCAGAGTTCGTTTGCTAAATATCCAAAATCTGTGCGTCGTAGCGCGCTAAAACGGTCAAAATGCGTATATTCGTCATTAGACTTTGGATCGCAACGCGATGTGTTCCAATGCATCCGTATTGGTTATACGAAGCCATAGGAAGTGACAAAACTCAAATCATAGTTATTTAGGTCATTATCCAAAAATCTCGTTTTCATGACGTTTTACGAGGAATGGTCATATCCACCATAGCTCAGCATTGGCCAGGATCTGTTTTACCTACTCTTCTCCTTCCTCCTTCATCCTCAAAGGCACCTAGCTAAGCATTGGCTAAGGAGGGGGAGATCTCAAAGGTCTTCCGGGTGTGAGGTGGGACCTCAACGCTAAAGCCAAGGGTCATTTTCCAAATTCAGGTCTCTCACCAAGGGATGGCTTGGGAGAAGTAGGTGTGTGCCGCACCCTAGGTCCGAACGCTATGTGGAATCGAATTTTTCTTCCAACATTTTGGTGCATTGAGCATGTACCTCGGCGCATACAGAAGTTCCTGAACAGTTCCATGACGGAAGATCATGGAGGTGGTGATGACTCCAACGAACTCTCTAACCCAGCACCCTTTGTAGGGAAGGAAGAGTTCATGACATCCATCCAAGGCATCATGGAGATGTTATGAAGTATTGCCCCTCCAGGTGACTGTAACGCCCCGTTTTTTTGTTCAGCGATTATTTTTATTCTCGGTTGGCGTTACGATGACGCGTTTCCGTGGCTTGTGCCATGTGTGGAGTATGGTTTAGCTCCTTAGAACTGAGTGCCCTGTTTGGTAGCCTATTGGCAAGATCTCCCTAGCAAACCGTCGTTTTGGTGACCGGTGAGGCCTCTCGGGGGGATGTTTGTGTTTGGCTTCGTTTGGGTGTAACTCGAGTTCTGTTCGTCGAAAGTTAATTTCGACTTCGCCGTTGTGTTCGTAGCGTGGATATTTAGCTACGGTGCGAATTTCGTCGAATTCCGAGGTGAATCGGTTTTCGAGTCGATTTGGTGCTTTATGTAATTTTGTAATTAATAATATAATTATATAATTATATATATATATATATATATTATTAGAATGAAAGCCATCATCTTCTTCACGATAGAAACCGCCGGCCCCTTGTACGAGAGAAACGAGTAACCGCCGAGCCTTCCCTTCGGACGCCGATTCCCGGAGCGTTTGTGGACGGAATTCGATTCCGAGAGTGGATTCGGATTTCTCTCGTCGAGACCTTCATTCCTGCGGTAAGAAATTCGATTTTCGTGGAGTTTTGGAAGGATTGGAATTTTCGGTTTTGGAAGTTTTCCGCCATTAATGGCCAAATCTTTGTTCTAGGTGTTGCGGCCATTTTGATCCGTGCGAAGAGGAGGAAAGCAGTCCAAAGCTTCGCTGAGATTTGAGGCAAGTGGTATTCTTGCCCTTGCCAAGTGTTTTCTTTGAATTTATTTGCTGAAATAGAAATCCCGGTTAGCCCAGGTTAGAGGCCTTGTTGTTCTCATTTTCTTGCTAACTATAGGGCTTAGTTCTTCCTAATGAAACCCCCCTATATTGTGATGTTTGGAATCCAAATTGTCGGCGTGGAGCCGTTGTTTTCCTTTATTTTTGAATGTTGCTCTGGTTCGGGTATAGCCGAGAGGGAAAGTTAGGAGGGGGGGGGGTGTGGTTGCCAATTTCCTTCGTTAAGATATTATTCGAATGGTTAGGCATAGTTTGAATGGTAGTAGCGTGCGGCGTTGAGAGTTGTCTACTGCTACTGCAGTGGCGTGAGTCGTGTGCGCGTTCCGGTGTCGTTCGGGAAATTCCAAACGGTGCAGGTTGACCGCGCACGGTCATCAACCTTTAGGGCGCACGACCACTGGTCGTGTGCCTCTGTTCGTGCGCGTATAAACTTCAGTTTCCAAAGTTCTGTCTCGGGCAATCGCACGAGCGCTGACATCAGTGCGCACGACCACTGATCGTGCGACACTGATCGTGCGCAGTTGCTAGGTTTTCTGTCAGGTTTTCCAGGTTCGTTTCGCACGATCATCAGCCGATGAGTGCGCACGACCACTGATCGTGCGACACTGATCGTGCGCTTTGTATATTTTCTGTTGATAAGCGAATTTAGATGGTTTCGAGTGCGGGAGTTTAGATACTCAAGTGGCAAGCAACTACTCGAGTTCTGGATCTTCTGCCTTGGTCGTTCGACTGTCGTCGAGCTCCGCATTCTTTAGTGGGCTTGTGGGTAGTGGTATAATTTTGGCGGTGAGTGAGGCTAGCTCACTCAACGCCAAAGTTTAGGTAGGCGCTGAGTGCGTTTCACTCAACGCCTAGTCGTGTTGGTTATTTCAACACTCTTCCTTTACCTTGTATTTCGTTTCCGAGTGGATTTTTCCAGTTGTATTTCTGGGTTTTCCTTGTCGGCCGTTTTCTTTATTTTTCCTAAAGGCCGAATCGTGGGTCGTGAATAGTAGTGGTGGTTGTAGCTCTTTATGGGGGTGGAGTTGTGTGATATAGCCAAGGCCACCCATGGATTTCTTGCTCCAGGTACGGGCTGGGCATGTCGGGTGGAAGGTCCCTTGTGTTTTCACGTGTTGACCCTCGAGCTTTTGACTTGGACATGGTGGATTAGGGGACTGCGTTTGCCTTCGATCCGGTTCCTCGTTGTTGTTTTTGCTACTATCACTTCCCGCAGATTAGGGTGTTAGAAGTTTCTTCTTTGGTAGTTTGCAGCATTCTGGCTCTTGGTAGCCTAGTAGGCCCTGCAGGATGTGGTTCCTGGGCTGGATCGTTGCTGTTTCTTTGCACGTTGTGCATTTCTTGTGGTCCTGTTTGGACAGTTGTGACTCTTTCTACTGCATGTTTTTTGTTATTTTGTCCTTTGGTTGACTCTTTCATGCAGTTTTACCTTGATTTTTGCTTGCTGAGGTATTCTGTTTTCTTTTGGAATACCCCAGGTTCTGAGCTGTAGCCAGTCTGGTGGCTAGTTGGAGGTGGTGTTGTTGGTGGAATTCCGGACCTTTGGAGTTCTGTTTACCTTGTTTGTGAGGTTATTTTCAGTACTTTCTTACAGACATATATGTGTGCTGGTGGGTTCGTGTCAGGTTGTTGGCGCCCACTAGTAGTTTTTACCTTGTACTAGATATATACTATTGCTGCTACCATTTATTTTCTGGAGATAGTCTACTTGCTTTGAGAAGGTTTTATGCTAGGTTGCTAGTTATTTTTAAACTATAATTACTATTATAAATGAAGCTCATGATCAGCATGTTTTGTAAACTTAATCACTACTTTCCAAATCACGTACGAAAACCGTTTTCTTATATATATTATATAAACTAAGTGTAGTGTCTTGCATAGTATGAGTGGTTCTCTTGGGACCCTTATGCGCTCTTTAGGGTGTAAAACCTAATCAAAGTATTTTTCCGCAGCGTTTAAATATAGTTTTCTTTTGTGGACTAGATGATCCACTGAGCCGAGGGATACGGACTCTAAACATAACTGATTTTTCTATTCATTAAGCACATGATTTCCTTGCATAAAGATTGTAGTTGGATTTGCCTGAGCGTCAGCAGTTATCCCCTGCTTGACGTGGCATCATGACGCGTGTTTTCTCTTACTCTGATAATTCTTAATTCGGAGAAAATGCGGGTTGTGACAGTTGGTATCAGAGGGAGGTTGCTTGACAAGTTAGTTGGGCAACCTTCCTTGGATGCTTTTAGTAGTTCAGCATCATGTCATTCACACACCGATATGTCATCAGCACGTCTTGGCAAAAGCACGAACACTACACTCATAGCATAACATGAAGTATACGGGGCATATTATATAGTATGGGATGCATAATATGTGTTCGTATATGGATCCACCATAGGGGCTACATGTGAGGGTTATGTAGTATGGGATGCATAACCTCACCACATGACTGCGACTAGCGCGTTTCTTTTTCGTTGCATGGAAATGTTATGTAGTATGGGATGCATAACATTTTCATGTGTACGCCGCTCATATCATGCATTAGGGCCTTTTTAGAATGCATAACACAATCATGCATATCATAACATTGCATAAGCACAACGCGCCGAGCTAAAGATTTGCAGGATGACATATGTACACACATAAATTTTTCAAACTAACATAAGTTCATGCATCCGATCTAGGCACAAGAGTTAGTGAGGTGGTGGTTAACCATCCTAGGTTAGGGCATATCATCTAATTATTGTGAAGAAGATAAACTCTCAGAGCAAGTTTGGCAGCTTTAAGTCTATATCTACATATGTATTGTCTGTACTGGTAGTCGGTTCTCGTCGTGGGATTTGGATCTGATTTGCGTTGTATTGATTTTTTTTTTAGGATGGCTAGGCGTCCTGCGACTCGATCGACTCCCCTGTCTGAGGGTGAATCTTCTGGAGCTCAGAACGATGCGGTGATCGAGGGTCTGCGTCAGAGTAGCGAAGCTATGGGTAGGCAGTTGGAGGAGGTGCAAGCCCAGATTCAGTCTTTGGTGGCAGTTGTGGCAGGGCAGGCTCAGGGTGCGCAAGTTCCTGCGGGGGGTTAGCTGTTCCTCCTCCTCCTGCACCCTTGAGGCCTCCAGTGGTGGTGCCAGCAGAGATGGCCTTCATCTCGCAGTTTCAGAGGCTGAGCCCTCCCACTTATGATGGGAAGGCAGATTTCATGGTGATAGACGACTGGCTGATCTCCATGGAGGAGATGTTCTCGTACTCAGGGATTTCAGATGATCAGAGGGTGATGATAGCCGCCTATCAGCTTAAAGGTTTGGCTAAGAGTTGGTGGCTGAGAGAGAAGGAGAGCCTGGTAGCCGGATGCTCTTGGGAAGTGTTCAAGGAGATGCTGTTGAGGAAGTTCTTACCCTCGGTCGAGCGTGACCGCCTCATGAATGATTTCCTCTATCTGAAGCAAAGGCAGCTCACGGTGGGTGAGTATGAGATAGAGTTTAGTAAGTTGAGCCGTTTTGCCCCTGGATTGGTCAGCGTTGAGGCTGATCGAGTTAAGCGATTCCTCGGTGGTTTGAGGAGTGAGGTGCAGCAGTTGGCCAGTGCTTATGGGACAGTGACTTATGCTGGAGTTGTAGAGGCTGCTCTTAAGGTTGAGGCCATTGAGACGGCGAAGAGCAGAGGCCAGCAGTTGAGGAAGGATAAGAGGAAGTTGGTAGAGGAGAAGAAACCCCTGGTACCCGATGCTGTTCCAGGAAAGAGGAGCAGGGTGGTGTGCAGTTTTTGTGGCCGGTCAGGCCATCCTGTTGAGAGGTGTTTCAAGAAGGCGGCAGCTCAGAAGAAGGAGCAGGTTCATGCTATTCAGGGTGCTCCTGGGAGAGATGTCTCCTGTTCAGTTTGCAAGCGATCCGGGCATGATGCAGCCCAGTGTTGGTCCAGGGATAGAGTCTGCTATCAGTGTGGGCAGAAGGGTCACGTTAAGTCGAGGTGTCCTCAGGTCCAGTCAGCTCTTCCTGCAGTTCCATTGCAGGCATTACCTCCACCTCAGCGTGTGGACAAGGGAAAAGGGAAGCTGAACGTGATTTCTTCCGAGGAGGCTCAGACTTCGGCCCAGGTGATCTCAGGTTAGTAGTTTGTTGTTTTCTTTCTAGCCTGGTAGTTTAGTTGCTAGTTTATTTGCGGTACTGTTGTGCTAGTTCCTTAGCTTTGTGCGTTCCTATAGGGAAATTTAAGGTGAAGAACCGCTGGGCGCGTGTTCTGTTTGACTCCGGCGCTACCCACTCGTTCGTGGCTAGAGCCTTTGTGGAGCGTCATCGGTTGTCTCTAGATCGTGTTCGGGATTCCTTCCGTGTCAAGTTTCCCTCTGGTGAATCTGTGTTGTCAGATTTGGGTATTTTGGATTGCCCGGTTTTGTTGGGGGATTTTCTTGCGAAGGCGGATCTGAAGATGATTGATCTAGAGGACTTCGATGTCATTTTGGGCATGGACTGGCTCTCTCGGTATGATGCGGTCATTCAGTGCAAAGGAAAGCGCTTGGACTTCATCAGGGACGACGGTCAGCCCGGCAGCGTGTATGCTGATCCGTGTCAGGATTCTCCTGTTCTCTCTGCGGTATGTGTTCAGAGTTTGTTTCTTTCTGATTGTTGTGTTTGTTTAGTCTCGGCGGTTGGAACCGTTGATAGCGTGCCACGCTTGGAGGAGATTCCTATTGTTCGTGGTTTCGCCGATGTTTTTCCTGATGATCTTCCTGGTATCCCTCCTGAGCGGGATGTGGAGTTTGTTATTGATTTGGAGCCGGGTACGCGTCCTATTGCCAAGGCGCCGTACCGGATGGCCCCTCGTGAGTTAGAGGAGTTGCGAATTCAGTTAGATGAGTTGTTGGCTAAAGGTTTTATCAGGCAGAGTTCGTCGCCTTGGGGTGCTCCTGTTTTGTTCGTAAAGAAGAAAGATGGGTCGATGCGGCTTTGCATCGACTATAGAGAGTTGAACAAGGTCACTATCAAGAACAGGTACCCTCTGCCGAGGATCGATGATTTATTTGACCAGTTGCGTGGTAGCACGGTGTTCTCCAAGATCGATCTTCGTTCGGGCTATCATCAGCTCAGGATCCGTGAGGCAGATATTCCACGGACTGCGTTTAGGTCGAGGCATGGGCACTTTGAGTTTTTGGTGATGTCGTTTGGTCTGACCAACGCACCATCAGCCTTCATGGATATGATGAACAGGGTGTTCAAGGATTTCCTAGACAAGTTCGTTGTGGTCTTCATTGATGACGTGTTGGTTTATTCTCGCAGTGCTGAGGAGCACGAGCAGCATTTGCGTTTGGTCCTATCAGAGTTGAGGAGCCACAAGTTATTCGCCAAGTTGAGCAAGTGCGAATTTTGGTTGCCTCAGGTTTCTTTTCTAGGCCACGTGGTGAACAAGGATGGGATCTCGGTTGACCCAGAAAAGATTGCAGCAGTGACGGATTGGAGTAGGCCGAATACTCCTAAGGAGATCAGAAGTTTCTTAGGGTTGGCTGGCTATTACAGGAGATTCGTGGAGGGTTTCTCTTCTCTAGCCGCACCGTTGACCAAGCTGACTCAGAAGAATGTGGCATTTGTTTGGAGCGAGAAGTGCGAAGAAGCTTTTCAGGAGTTAAAGAGGAGATTGTGTACTGCTCCCGTTCTGACCCTTCCTACTGAGGGCGTGGATTATGATGTGTATGTGGATGCTTCGCATATAGGACTGGGATGCGTATTAATGCAGGATGGAAAAGTAATTGCTTATGGGTCAAGGCAGTTGAAAACTCATGAGCGGAATTATCCTACGCATGACCTTGAGTTTGCAGCGGTTATCTATGCGTTGAAGTTGTGGAGGCACTTACTTTATGGGGCTCAGTGCAAGATTTTTACTGACCATAAGAGCCTGAAGTACGTGTTCACGCAGAAGGAGTTGAATCTGCGTCAGCGGCGGTGGCTTGAGTATGTGGCGGATTATGATGTGGAAATCCAGTATCATCCGGGCAAGGCCAATGTGGTGGCCGACGCCCTGAGCCGAAAGACGGGAAAGATCTTTAACCTCTCCGCCGATCGATTAGTTGAGGAGTTCCTCCTTATGGATATTTCAGTGAGATGCTGTAGTTTGCAGAGTAGCTTATCAGGGGAAGGGACGTCCTGGATTTCTTTGACTAGACTGCATCAGAAGGACGATCCGGATCTGTTGCACCTTTTTACCAGGACAGAGAAGGGAGAGTTGCCAGATTTTTCTATTGATGATGCGGGTACTTTGAAGTACCGCGGCAGGTTTTGCGTTCCCGCTGTTGGGGACATTAAGAGTATGATTTGCAGTGAGGCTCATGGTTCCAGCGTTGCCTACCATCCAGGATCTACGAAGATGTACCGTGACTTAAGGCAAATTGCTTGGTGGAATGGTATGAAAGGAGATATAGCCCGATATGTTGCTAAGTGTCACACTTGCAAGCGTGTGAAGGCCGATCATGGAAGGCCCGGTGGTAAGTTGACTCCGCTAGATATCCCGACTTGGAAGTGGGAGAGTATATCAATGGACTTCATTACGGGTTTTGCCAAAATCCCCGAGAGGATTTGATTCTGTTTGGGTTATAGTGGATAGATTGATGAAGTGTGCTCACTTCGTGCCTTATAAGATTGATTACCCGATGAAGAAGATAGCGGAGTTGTACTTGAATGAAGTCATCCGACTCCACGGTGTGCCGGTTAGCATCATTTCTGATCGAGACTCCCGGTTTACTTCTCGTTTTTGGCAGAGTCTGCAGGAGGGTTTGGGTACGGATCTGAGGTATTCTACTGCGTACCACCCTCAGACCAATGGGCAGACGGAGCGGGTCAATCAGATTGTTGAGGATATGATCCGGTGCTATATTTTAGACCACGGTGGAGCGTGGGATGAGCGTCTGCGACTCATGGAATTTGCTTATAATAACAGTTATCAGGAAAGCTTGCAGATGGCTCCGTTTGAAGCTTTGTATGGGAGGCGCTGTAGGACTCCGTTGTTTTGGGCTGAGGCTGGTGAGAAGCCTTTGTTGGGTCCTGATGCTCTGGAAGAGATGGAAGTCGCCGTGAAGCTTATTCGGGAGAAGCTTCGTTTAGCCCAGGAGAGGTATGAAAAGAACGCCAATCGGCGTAGGTCTGCCTTGGAGTTTTTAGTAGGGGATCATGTATACCTCAAGGTTTCTCCAATGGTTGGTGTAAAGAGATTTGGTAAAAACCGGAAATTGGACCCAAGGTATGTGGGCCCGTTTGAGGTTTTGGAGCGGATTGGTGTGTCTGCTTATAGACTGGATTTGCCAGCGAACTTCCCTAGTGTTCATAATGTTTTTCACGTTAGCCAATTGCGGAAGTGTGTGCGTAGCAGTGGGCAACACTTGGATGTTGTGCCCCAGTTAGAGCCCAACCTCTCTTTCGTTGAGGTGCCAGTTCGTATTTTGGATACTCAGGAGCGTGTGCTGCGAAAGAAGTCCATACCGATGGTGAAAATTCTATGGAAAAATCAGGATTTGGAGAGCGCGACTTGGGAGCTAGAGTCGGCCATGAGGAGGGCGTACCCTCACCTGTTTCTCTGATTTGATCGGTATGTTTCCCTTTGTAACTTCTGTTTGTTACTTTTCCTTCTTTTGTAGGAGGGTTGTGCGTAAAGTTTCGGGACGAAACTTTCTTTTAGGGGGAGTGGCTGTAACGCCCCGTTTTTTTGTTCAGCGATTATTTTTATTCTCGGTTGGCGTTACGATGACGCGTTTCCGTGGCTTGTGCCATGTGTGGAGTATGGTTTAGCTCCTTAGAACTGAGTGCCCTGTTTGGTAGCCTATTGGCAAGATCTCCCTAGCAAACCGTGTCGTTTTGGTGACCGGTGAGGCCTCTCGGGGGGATGTTTGTGTTTGGCTTCGTTTGGGTGTAACTCGAGTTCTGTTCGTCGAAAGTTAATTTCGACTTCGCCGTTGTGTTCGTAGCGTGGATATTTAGCTACGGTGCAAATTTCGTCGAATTCCGAGGTGAATCGGTTTTCGAGTCGATTTGGTGCTTTATGTAATTTTGTAATTAATAATATAATTATATAATTATATATATATATATTTATTAGAATGAAAGCCATCATCTTCTTCACGATAGAAACCGCCGGCCCCTTGTACGAGAGAAACGAGTAACCGCCGAGCCTTCCCTTCGGACGCCGATTCCCGGAGCGTTTGTGGACGGAATTCGATTCCGAGAGTGGATTCGGATTTCTCTCGTCGAGACCTTCATTCCTGCGGTAAGAAATTCGATTTTCGTGGAGTTTTGGAAGGATTGGAATTTTCGGTTTTGGAAGTTTTCCGCCATTAATGGCCAAATCTTTGTTCTAGGTGTTGCGGCCATTTTGATACGTGCGAAGAGGAGGAAAGCAGTCCAAAGCTTCGCTGAGATTTGAGGCAAGTGGTATTCTTGCCCTTGCCAAGTGTTTTCTTTGAATTTATTTGCAGAAATAGAAATCCCGGTTAGCCCAGGTTAGAGGCCTTGTTGTTCTCATTTTCTTGCTAACTATAGGGCTTAGTTCTTCCTAATGAAACCCCCCTATGTTGTGATGTTTGGAATCCAAATTGTCGGCGTGGAGCCGTTGTTTTCCTTTATTTTTGAATGTTGCTCTGGTTCGGGTATAGCCGAGAGGGAAAGTTAGGAGGGGGGGTGTGGTTGCCAATTTCCTTCGTTAAGATATTATTCGAATGGTTAGGCATAGTTTGAATGGTAGTAGCGTGCGGCGTTGAGAGTTGTCTACTGCTACTGCAGTGGCGTGAGTCGTGTGCGCGTTCCGGTGTCGTTCGGGAAATTCCAAACGGTGCAGGTTGACCGCGCACGGTCATCAACCTTTAGGGCGCACGACCACTGGTCGTGTGCCTCTATTCGTGCGCGTATAAACTTCAGTTTCCAAAGTTCTGTCTCGGGCAATCGCACGAGCGCTGACATCAGTGCGCATGACCACTGATCGTGCGACACTGATCGTGCGCAGTTGCTAGGTTTTCTGTCAGGTTTTCCAGGTTCGTTTCGCACGATCATCAGCCGATGAGTGCGCACGACCACTGATCGTGCGACACTTCGTGCGCTTTGTATATTTTCTGTTGATAAGCGAATTTAGATGGTTTCGAGTGCGGGAGTTTAGATACTCAAGTGGCAAGCAACTACTCGAGTTCTGGATCTTCTGCCTTGGTCGTTCGACTGTCGTCGAGCTCCGCATTCTTTAGTGGGCTTGTGGGTAGTGGTATAATTTTGGCGGTGAGTGAGGCTAGCTCACTCAACGCCAAAGTTTAGGTAGGCGCTGAGTGCGTTTCACTCAACGCCTAGTCGTGTTGGTTATTTCAACACTCTTCCTTTACCTTGTATTTCGTTTCCGAGTGGATTTTTCCAGTTGTATTTCTGGGTTTTCCTTGTCGGCCGTTTTCTTTATTTTTCCTAAAGGCCGAATCGTGGGTCGTGAATAGTAGTGGTGGTTGTAGCTCTTTATGGGGGTGGAGTTGTGTGATATAGCCAAGGCCACCCATGGATTTCTTGCTCCAGGTACGGGCTGGGCATCTCGGGTGGAAGGTCCCTTGTGTTTTCACGTGTTGACCCTCGAGCTTTTGACTTGGACATGGTGGATTAGGGGACTGCGTTTGCCTTCGATCCGGTTCCTCGTTGTTGTTTTTGCTACTATCACTTCCCGCAGATTAGGGTGTTAGAAGTTTCTTCTTTGGTAGTTTGCAGCATTCTGGCTCTTGGTAGCCTAGTAGGCCCTGCAGGATGTGGTTCCTGGGCTGGATCGTTGCTGTTTCTTTGCACGTTGTGCATTTCTTGTGGTCCTGTTTGGACAGTTGTGACTCTTTCTACTGCATGTTTTCTGTTATTTTGTCCTTTGGTTGACTCTTTCATGCAGTTTTACCTTGATTTTTGCTTGCTGAGGTATTCTGTTTTCTTTTGGAATACCCCAGGTTCTGAGCTGTAGCCAGTCTGGTGGCTAGTTGGAGGTGGTGTTGTTGGTGGACTTCCGGACCTTTGGAGTTCTGTTTACCTTGTTTGTGAGGTTGTTTACAGTACTTTCTTACAGACATATATGTGTGCTGGTGGGTTCGTGTCAGGTTGTTGGCGCCCACTAGTAGTTTTTACCTTGTACTAGATATATACTATTGCTGCTACCATTTATTTTCTGGAGATAGTCTACTTGCTTTGAGAAGGTTTTATGCTAGGTTGCTAGTTATTTTTAAACTATAATTACTATTATAAATGAAGCTCATGATCAGCATGTTTTGTAAACTTAATCACTACTTTCCAAATCACGTACGAAAACCGTTTTCTTATATATATTATATAAACTAAGTGTAGTGTCTTGCATAGTATGAGTGGTTCTCTTGGGACCCTTATGCGCTCTTTAGGGTGTAAAACCTAATCAAAGTATTTTTCCGCAGCGTTTAAATATAGTTTTCTTTTGTGGACTAGATGATCCACTGAGCCGAGGGATACGGACTCTAAACATAACTGATTTTTCTATTCATTAAGCACATGATTTCCTTGCATAAAGATTGTAGTTGGATTTGCCTGAGCGTCAGCATGTTTCCCCTGCTTGACGTGGCATCATGACGCGTGTTTTCTCTTACTCTGATAATTCTTAATTCGGAGAAAATGCGGGTTGTGACAGTGACCACTCGATTCCCACCCCTCTCGGTGAGATAGCATCCATGGATCTTGGCGAGACAACTTTCAGGGATCTCGGCAAGACAGCTTCTAGGGATCTCGGTGAGACAGCTTCAAGGGATCTTGGCGAGACAGCTTCCAGGATCTCGATGAGACAGCCCCAGGGGGTAAGGTAAGAGTGCCCCTGGGAGGCAGGCCCCCAGGAAACTCCTATCTTCACCACATCAAGTTATGGCGGTCGGCCAAGGGAGAAAGAGGCGAAGGAGGAATCGCTCAAGGGGGAGGAACCGAGGCCCCGAGGAATAGGGAGTTAGTGGAGGGATCTCACTCTAACTCGCCTAGAGTTCCATATGTATTTTCCTTGTAATGAGTTTCCCCTGCCAGGTCAGGTCAAGGTAGGTTGTATGTAATTATCTTTTTTTACTAAGTACTTTTTGCTCCGAGATGGTTCCACTGACCAGGCTTCCCCTAGCTACCAGGGCAGGTTGACCTCTTGTGAAGGCCAGGTACTTTTTGCTCCGAGATGGTTCCGTTGACCAGGCTCCCACAAGCCGGCAGGGTAGGTTGACCTCTCGTAGAGGCTAAGTACTTTTTGCTCTGAGATGGCTCCGTTGACCAGGATTCCATTAGCTGGCAGGGCAGGTTGACTTCTCGTGGAGGCCAAGTGTTGTTAACCTCAAGATTGTACCGCTGACCGGGCTCTCACTAGCCGGCAGGGTAGATAGACCTCTTGGAGGTAACTTAGATATGTTAACCTCAATATGGTTCCACTGACTTGGCTCTCACTATCCGGTAGGGTAGGTAGACCTCTTGGAGGTGACTTAGACATGTTAACATCAAGATGGTTTCGTTGTCTGGGATCTCACTAGCCGGCAAGGCAGGTAGAACTCTTGGAGGTAACTTAGACATGTTAACCTCAAG
This sequence comes from Platanthera zijinensis, assembly GCA_039513925.1. Taxonomy (NCBI): domain Eukaryota; kingdom Viridiplantae; phylum Streptophyta; class Magnoliopsida; order Asparagales; family Orchidaceae; genus Platanthera; species Platanthera zijinensis. Next base: position 131,760,988 of record CM077079.1, on the reverse strand, counting down.
ATGGTTCCGCTGACAGGGCTTTCACTAGCCAGTAGGGCAGGTAGACATCTTAGAGGTGACTTAGACATGTTAGCCTCAATAAGGTTCCGCTAACCGGGCTCTCACTAGCCGACAGGGCAGGTAGACCTCTTGGAGGTGACTTCGACATGTTAGGCTCAAGATGGTCTCACTGACCGGGCTCTCACTAGCTGGCAGGGCAGGTAGACCTCTTGAGGTGATTTAGTCATGTTATCCTCAAGATGGTTCCGCTGAACGGGCTCTCACTAGCTGGCAGGGCAGGTAGACATCTTGGAGGTGACTTAGACCTGTTAGCCTCAAGATGGTTCTGCTGATCGGGCTCTCACTAGCTGGCGGGGCAGGTAGACCTCTTGGGGGTGACTTAGACTTGTTAGCCTCAAGATGGTTCCGCTGACCAGGCTCTCACTAGCTGGCGGGGAAGGTAGACCTCTTAGAGGTGACTTAGACATTGTAGCCTCAAGATGGTTCTGCTGACCGAGCTCTCACTAGCCGGCATGGCAGGTAGACCTCTTGGAGGTGACTTAGACATGCTTGCCTCAAGATGGTTCCGCTACCCGGGCTCTCACTAGCCGACGGGTAAGGTTGACCTCTTGGAGGTGACTTAAACATGTTTGCCTCAAGATGGTTCCGCTGATCGAGCTCTCACTAGTCGGCAGGGCAGGTAGACCTCTTAGAGTAGACTTAGACATGCTAGCCTCAAGATGGTTCCGCTGACAAGGCTCTCACTAGTCGGCAGGGTAGGTAAACCTATTGGAGGTGACTTAGACATGTTAGCCTCAAGATTGTTCCGCTAATCGGGCTCTCATTAGCCGGCAGGGTAGGTAGACCTCTTTGAGTTGACTTAGACATGCTAGCCTCAATATGGTTTCGCTGACCGAGCTCTTACTAGTCATTAGGGCAGGTAGACCTCTTGGAGGTGACTTAGACATGCTAGCCTTAAAATGGTTCCGCTGACCGGGCTCTCACTAGTCGGCAGGGCAGGTAGACCTGTTAGAGATGACTTAGACATGTTAGACTCAAGATGGTTCCGCTAACCAGGCTCTCACTAGCCAGCAGGGCAGGTAGACCTCTTGGAGGTGACTTAGACATATTAGCCTCAAGATGGTTCCGCTGACCAGGCTCTCACTAGCCGGTAGGGCAGGTAGACCTCTTGGAGGTGACTTAGACATGCTAGCCTCAAGATGGTTCCGCTGACCGGGCTCTCACTAGTCGCCAGGGAAGGTAAACCTCTTGGAGGTGACTTAGACATGTTAGCCTCAAGATGGTTCCACTGACTGGGCACTCACTAGCCGGCAGAGCAGGTATACCTCTTGGAGGTGACTTAGGCATGTTAGCCTCAAGATGGTTCCGTTGATCGGGCTCTCACTAGCCGCAAGGCAGATAGACAACTTGGAGGTGACTTAGACATGTTAACCTCAAGATGGTTCCGCTCACCGGGCTCTCACTAGCCGGCAGGGCAGGTAGACCGCTTGGAGCTGACTTAGACATGTTAGCCTCAAGATGGTTCCGCTGACCAGGCTCTCTCTAGCCGGCAGGGCAGGTAAACCTCTTGGTGGTGACTTAGACATGTTAACCTCAAGATGGTTCTGTTGATCGGGCTCTCACTAGTCGGCAGGGCAGGTAGACCTTTTAGTGAAGACTTTGAAATGTTGACCCTGAGAGGATCTCCTTACCTAGGCTCTCACTAGTTGGATGGGTCAAGTGTGCCTCGATAAGAGAAAGTTCCCACCCCGAGAGGATCTCCTCACCCAGGCTCTCACTAGCTGGATGGGTCGAATATGCCTCGGGGAGAGCAAGTCCCACCCTCGAGAGGATCTCCTCACCCAGGCCATCACTAGCTGGATGGGTTGAATGTGCCTCGGGGAGAGCAAGCATAACCCCCGAGAGGATCTCCTCTCCCAGGCTCTCACTAGCTGGATGGGTCGAATGTGCCTCGGGGAGAGCAAGTCCCACCCCTGAGAGGATCTCCTCAGCCATACTCTCACTAGCTAGATGGGTCGAATGTGCCTCGGGGAGAGTAAGCCCAACCCCCGAGAGGATCTTCTCACCAAGGCTCTCACTAGCTGGATGGGTCGAATGTGCCTCGGTGGAGAGAAAGTTCCCACCCCTGAGATGATCTCCTCACCCAGACTCAAACTAGCTGGATGGGTCGAATGTGCCTCGGGGAGAAAAAGTACCAACCCCCGAGAGGATCTCCTCACCCAGGCTCTCACTAGATGGATGGGTCGAATGTGCCTCGGGAAGAGAAAGTTCCCACCCCTGAGAGGATCTCCTCACCCAGGCTCTCACTAGTTGGATGGGTCGAATGTTCCTCGGGGAGAGAAGGAACTAACCCCTGAGAGGATCTCCTCACCTAGGCTCTTACTAGATGGATGTGTCGAATGTGCCTTGGTGGAGAGAATGTTCCAACCCCTGAGAAGATATGCTCACCCAGGCTCTCACTAGCTGGATGGGTCGAATGTGCCTCGGCGGAGAGAAGGTATCAACCCCTAGAGGATCTCCTTACCCAGGCTCTCACTAGCTAGATGGGTCGAATGTGCCTTAGGAAGAGAAAGCTCCCACCCCTGACAGGATCTCCTCACTCAGGCTCTCACTAGCTGGATGGGTCGAATGTGCCTCGGGGAGAGAAGGAACCAACCCTAAGAGGATCTCCTCACCCAGGCTCTCACTAGCTAGATGGGTCGAAAGTGCCTCGGTCAAGAGAACGTTCCACCCCTAAGAGGATCTCCATACCCAGGCTCTTACTAGCTGGATGGGTCGAATGTGACTCCGGGAGAGCAAGCCCAACCCCCCGAGAGGATCTCCTCACCTAGGCTCTCACTAGCTGGATGGGTCGAATGTGCCTCGGGGAGAGCAATTCGAACCCTCGAGAGGATCTCCTCGCCAAGGCTCCAACTAGCTGGATGGGTCGAATGTGCCTCGGTGGAGAGAAGGAACCAACCCTCGAGAGGATCTCCTCACCCAGGCTCTCACTAGATGGATGGGACGAATGTGCCTCGATGGAGAGAAAGTTTCTACTCGGAGAGGAACTCGTCACCTAGGCTCCCATTAGCTGGCATGGCAGGTTGACCCCTCGTGGAGGTTAAGTGAATTCTACCCGGAGGGGATCTCATCACCCAGGCTCCCATTAGCTGGCATGGCAGGTTGACCCCTCAGAGAAGCCAAGTATTTTCGGCTCCAAGAGCACTACACTCAGCGAATACGTTAGGTTGGATGTTTCTTTCCGAACGTGGAACTCGATCGAAAAGAACGGGGATTATGTACAACCCCGTATTCATGGAATGGGGCCCCAAAGTAAAACGTAAGACATGCTACACAGTTTTAATCTTTTAGAGGGTTTTGCACTCCTAGGGCCAATTTATTATTGACCTGCATGATATTCTAGTAGGGGGATAAAAAAAATTCCTAGCTTGCTAGTGCTCGACCCCTTGAAGTTCACGCCCGACCTAGTTCCTATGGGTCTCGACGAGACAGCTCCCAGGGGTCTCGACCAGACAGCTCCCAGGGTCTCGGCGAGACAGCTCCAAGGGTCTCGACGAGACAGCTCCCAGGGTCTCTACGAGACAGCTCCCAGGGTCTCAGCGAGACAAATCCCAGGATATCGGCGAGACAGCTCCAAGGATCTCGGCGAGACAGCTCCCAGGATCTCGGCGAGACAGCTCCTAGGTTCTCGACGAGACAGCTCCCAGGGTCTCGACGAGACAGCTCCTAGGATCTCGGCGAGATATCTCCCAGGGTCTCGGCAAGACAGCTCCCAAGGTCTCGGCAAGATAAGCTCCCAGGGTCTCGGCGAGACAACCCCCAAGATCTCGGCGACAGCTCCCAAGGCCTCGATAAGATAGCTCCCAAGATCTCGGCGAGACAGCTCCCAGGATCTCGGCGAGACAGCTCCCAGGTTCTCGGTAAGAAATCTCCCAGGGTCTCGGCAAGACAGCTCCCAGGGTCTCGGCGAGACAGCTCCCAAGGTATCGGCGAGATAGCTCCCAGTGTCTCGGCGAGACAGCTCCCAGGATCTCGGCGAGACAGCTCCTAGGTTCTCGGCGAGACAGCTCCCAGGGTCTTGGCGAGGCAGCTCCCAGGATCTCGGCGAGATAGCTCCCAGGGTCTCGGGGAGACAGCTGCCAGGGTCTCGGGGAGACAGCTCCCAGGGTCTCGGGGAGACAGCTCCCAGGGTCTCGGCAAGATATATCCCGGGATCTCGGTGAGACAGCTCCTAGGATCTCGGTAAGATAGCTCCCTAGATCTCAGCGAGGCAGCTCCCACGATCTCGGCAAGACAGCTCCAAGGGTCTCGGCAAGATAGCTCCAAGGGTCTTGACGAGATAGCTCCCAGGATCTCAACGAGACAGCTCCCACGATCACAGCGAGATAGCAACCAGGGTCTCGGTAAGATAGCTCCCAGGGTCTCGGTGAGACAGCTTTCAGGATCTCGGCGAGACAACTCCCAGGTTCTCGACGAGATAGCTCCTAGGGTCTCGGCGAGACAGCTCCCAGGGTCTTGCCCGACTTGAGGGTCTCGCTCGGCTTGAGGGTCTTGCCCAATTTAATGGTCTGCTATTTTGCCCCTAGTGGGCTGCGAATAGCTGTTCAGAATAGCCGAGTTTGGCTGTTAGCAGGCTTGCCCCAGGGTATTTCAGTAATTTCAGAGCAGCGGAGGTTGGCTATTTGCAGGCCGTTTTCAAAAATTTATAAATACACCCTTGGGGTGCCTTGGAGAGGGATCTGTTTTTGAAAGACTTATTTTAAGAGCCTGAACACCTAGAGGGGGGTGAATAGGTTCTAATTATCTTTAAGAATTTTAGGCAATATAACTAGTTCTTAATTAGCACAGAGATTTCAAACCACAGCACAGAAAACACGGCACAGCATACACCAGATTTATAGTGGTTCCCCAAGGTTTGGGTACATCCACTTTACCCCCCTTTGCCTATCCAGTAGAGAACTGGATTCAGCCAAACTTCCTTCCTCTTTCTCAGATCCAAAGATCTTACAGCTCAGAACAAGAATGGTTCCTACACCTCAGACTTACACAAGTCCTACCTCAGATCCTTCCCCAAGAATCCTACCTCAGGCAACAGCCCTACCTCAGCCTTTATAACTAGGCTTACAACTCTGACTATCAATAGTCCTACACCTCAGGCACTCATCCCTACCCCAGCCTTTATAATTATAGGCTTACAACTCAGATCTAACAATAAATCCTACAAGTATTTGAGTATTTGAGAAATACAGAAATATCACCTAATTAGATTACTCTATAGGTGAGAGCTTCTTGATCAGTTCTTGAATGAACTGAATCTCCAGATCCAACCTGACTTAGCTGTTTCAAAGCTTCTTGATAGAACAAATTAAGGTTGAACTCTTCTTGATGTAGAAGTTGATCTCCTGTCAGCTCCTTTCTTGAATTCAGAATAAAATCTGAATCTTCTCTGAAGACTGTTAAGAATCTGCCTTCTTAAGGGTCACCCCTTTACTTGTTGAAAACTTTCCTTAGATGATCCACCTTTTTATCTCTGTATTTGTTGTTTTTTTTAAGTTGTCACGGATCAGTCCTTTATATAGATATTTCTCCTGGTTATCGGCTGATCCGGTTTGTAACAACCTTCTGACAGTTCTGACAAAGGTGTGAGACCTATTGGTAATGATAGCTGTCGACCCACCAATCATGACAGTTGATTCCTTAAATACTTAACAACTCAGCACAATCCACTCAGCAATCTGCTTCATATGTGTCGACACAAATAAACTAAGTGTTGACACAAGTCTTGTGATGTCGACATAACACTCCAGGTGTTAACAAAGTCATTCTTCAGCTACTCGACACTTCTTCTCTTTGTATGTGTCGATACAAGTCCTGTGTGTCGACACAACTTCTCTTGGTCTCGACATAACTGCTGTAGATAGATGGCGTTGAGTGTATGTCCAGCCATCGTTGAGTGTGTGTGTCGACACAAGTCCTGTGTGTCGACACAACTTCTTCTGGTCTTGACTTATCAGCTGCAGGCAAATGGCGTTGAGTGTGTGTATAGCTGTCGTTGAGTGTGTTTTGACACAAGTCCTGAGTGTCGACACAAGCCTTCTAAAAGTGTAAAGTTGTCAACCTAAATCACCTAGAGGGGGGTGAATAGGTGAATCGTGCGTCTGATTGCAGAATAAAAATTTAACGAACTTGCATAAGTAATCAAGCAATCACAGAAAGACAAGAAGATTTATAGTGGTTCCTCAATCTTTTGTACGTCCACTTTACCTCACCGATCTAGAAAATCACTAGACTCGGCTACTCCACTATCTCGGATTGAAAACAATCCTACGCCTCGGAACCAAGTTCCTACAAACTCGATCCAAATGAATCTACACTCGGAATATAACAACTTCCTACAACTCGGAGAGCAACGCTCCTACAAAATTTATAAAAAGGTTTGAAAAATACAAACAAATATTTTTCTTCAGATCTGGAAAAATTTGACTTTAGGATTTCTTCAGAACTTGCGGCTTTTTCAGAAATGTTGAAGAAGATCCACTGAAAATTTGATCTGAGAAATCTGGAGATCTACTCGATCAAGGAGAGGAAGAAGAATCCTTGAACAGTAAATCTTTCTTGATCGGAAATGGATTTCTTTTCGATCTGCGAACTGTGCAGCGACGGCGTCTCTGAGAAATGATCTTGAGAGAGATAGAGACAGCCATCAGAAAAATTTGAGAGAGATTAGGGTTTTTCTGCTTCTGGGTCTGTTTGGTCTTGTTGACAAGACCTTAAATAGTATTACCCCAACGGTTAGAATTAGCATTAATGACGACACGTGTACTAATCACGAAATGTCATTTCAAAAAATCTCGTCAATCGGACTTAGAAAAATTTTCTGAATAGAACATCAGTTCTTGAGAGGTATGCGAAAGTTCACGAGAATAGGTTGACTTCTCGAGAACTAGCATTCTGGACTTAGGCTAGTACTCAAGACAAAATGGCGTTGTTTCTGTTCAAGAGCATCTCGAGAACTGAATAAAATAGTACTCGAGAACTAAAGCTTGTTCTCGAGAACTTCATAGAATTCTCGAGAACTAGAAGTTAACTTCTCGAGAAATGTATACTGAGACTTCTCGAGAACTAGAATGAGCTTCTCGAGAACTAACAGATGTTTCTCCAGAACTAGTATACGCTTCTCGAGAACTAACAGATGTTTTCAAGAACTAGTAGCTCAACTTATCGGGAACTAATAGATGTTCTCAAGAGCTTCTAGCTCTACTTCTCGAGAACTAATCTTAGGCCTCTCGAGAAGTGGACTTAGAAAAATTTTGAACTTCTGGAAATCTTATTCTTCAAGCAGCCAACCTTCACCCCATGGTCCAAGTGTTTGAATATGAAGTGTATCCCAATTGAGAGGCTACCCATGAGTCAACACCTTGGATCACACAGTGACGGGTTATACTGTATGGTGCTATGTTCATGACCCACAGTAGACTGACAATGGTCTACACTTAGCACTGATAATCTGCAAACACAAAACTAAACAAAGATATCAAATACAACTTAATTCATCTTAGTTCAAGGGTGACTTCATGCAAATCTGGGTTTTTATGGATGCAATGCCCAACAATCTCCCCCTATTTGTAGAAGCCAGAACCCTCTACACTAAGGTGAATTATACCATTAGAGAAAGAACTATAAATGAAGACTAGATACAAAAGCAAGAAAATAAATGTAAACACAGAATTATCAAAACTAGAAATATATATATATATATATATATATATATATATATATATATATATATATATATATATATATTATTTTAGATTTCCCATCAACATTCATTTCAATCACAATCCCAAAAACAAATGTAAACAGGAATTTATTCTTTGCTCTGAAACTGCTTGTCTAGCTTCGTTTTCTGTCTTCTCTGATTGCTGAAAGGCTTTGGGTAGTATTTAGGAGGTTTTAGAGGAGCCTTAGGGTTGTTCTTTCCATATTCTCTGTCATGTATTCTCCTTTTAGTCATGTATTTTTCATATAGTTCCCACTCAGAGGAGCTGTAGTGGATAATTCTGCTTTCATTGAAATCCATAACTAACTTGAGAGTATCAAATATTAAATCTTTGGAGGTGGGACTCCAGACTTCAGCAAATTCTTTTGCTTTCCTTTGCTCTGGATCTGCTTTGGGAATGCTTTTGCTTGCAGAGGGGCCTTCCCCAACTTTCTCTTATTAGATATATTATCTTAGATAGGTCTTGGGGAATTATATCATCCCATACTTGATCATAAGAGGAGGGAGGAGGAGGAATTTGCTCTGCTGGCCTAGGAGAAAAGACTGGCAACTGAGTTTGCACCTGACTAGATTGTCCTAGAGCAAAAGGGTTGAGGTGCTGAGGAATGACATTGGGATCAAATAGAAATTCAGGAAAAATCTAATTATGCATCCATACTGTGGTATCATAGTTATGCAGCTTCATTGATTGGATTTGTTCTAAAACAGACATGTTGATTTCTTTGATTTTCTGATTCCATAGAGAATCAGCATTTGCAGCAACTTTAGCAACTTGTTCTTTCACTAGCATCTCCCCCTTTCTGAATTCTACACTCAGCTATTCTATAGTTTCTTCCTTGAAAGTACCAACTTCTACACAGACTTACATCATATGCTTTTGTGCTGACTTTTCAAGTTTAATCTGAATGCTGGCAAGAGTGAGGGACTGATTCATAACTTCACCAATGCTTATTATAGAATGGTCCAGGGCTTTACCACCTATATTGAAGAGATGTTTCAGTTGATCTGTATTATTTTGAATTTCAGCAAATCCTCTTTGCATTTCCTTTTCTAGATTAGATACTTTGTCTGTACCTATTTTAAGGATTCATCAAAATACTTTCTCTTGTCAGCTAACATCTTTTTAATTTTGTTGAGAATATCTAAACTGGAGGAGGTAGTAGCAGCAACAGCAGTAACAACAGCAGTAGGAATAGAAGAGACAGAGGCACCAGGAGGGGCAGTCCATGGAGGAATTTCTGCAAGAACAACTGAGCTTTGAGCTCTTATTGTTTGGACAAAAATAGCTTCAAACTCATCAGCAAAGAGGGTAATAGAGAAATCTAGGTTTCTCAGAGGAACATCAACAGGTTTTGGAGATAATCTGTCTTCATCTGAAAGAAGAATGGTATCTGGAATATTTTGCTTAGCAGCTGGGGTGGAGAATGTGCTGGAGAAGCAGGTGGAGTTCTGACTGGACTTAGGACTGTTGATGCAGCTGGAGTTTTGATAGGACTGTTGACTAAAGAAGGAGATCTTGCTGGAGTAGGAGAGGGGATTCTGTCAACTGGGACAGAGGAAGCAGGCTCCCCCTCAGCTGCTGCACCAGATGGTTCAGCAATACCATGAGAGGAGGGAGATGGGGTCCTGTCCTCTGAAGCAGGATAAGCTTGCTCTTTAGCAATCTATTTAGGGTTCTGCAGTTTTAATTCCCATCTCTGAATAGAAGCTAAGGAGATCTTTTTAAAGTGATGAAGGGGTGTACCTATAGAAGTTTTGAAGACCACTAGATCAATCTCATGCAAAATCAAGGAGATTATCCTGGCAAATTAGGGTTCTTTAAGGCTGTCCCTTATCATATCAAAGATCATCATCCCATAGGTAAATCACTTTCTGCAGACAATGGCAGTCATTACACCAAACAGATCATTTGTAATGAATCCAATAGATCTTGTTCTTCTCCATAGAATTTTTCCAATAATGTCTACCAGGAGCTTGCCAACATCATTCATGGCAGTCCTCCTTAAAGAAGTAGTGTCTGCTGAGAATCCACAGAAGAGATAGGTTCTGTCAGCATCTGCCCTAGAAATTTTATCCTCATCATCTCCAACTGGCAGCCTGAGGAGATTTGTGACACTGGTTGGACTTAACTGAATTTTTACTCTCTTAACCTTGGATTTCAAAATAGTGTTGTACTTCCTGACTTTAGCATTTTGGTAAAACTCATCTACCTCTGGGAAGAGGATTTTGCAGGGTACTTGAAGAACAAAACTGAGACCTGCACTGTCCAGGAGAAAAAGAAGATTCTTGAAATCGTCGGAGAGGTCTGCAATCCTGGCCACGACAAGCTCACTTCCAATTCCTATCCTTGAATGCTGCGCAATTTATTCGGAAAATGTCGGCGAACTGAGCGCGAGAGAACGGCGGCGACGAAGCTCTGAGTCGGGGAAGATGAAGAATTTTCGAGAGGAGTGAATTTGAATTGTCGGTTGATTAGGGATTTCTAAGGATTTATATATATACATAACCCTAGGTTAGATAATTAAGTGTCTAATCAACTAATATTAGTCTTTTTAATAAAGCAGGAATAGACTGGTTTGCGAAAAGAAATGGACAGAATTCGAAATGGCGGGGAATTTCTCGAGAGGGAGAGTTTTGGTCTCGAGAGATAGAGTAATGGTTCTCGAGAGGTAAGTTAGTTCTCGAGAGGTAAGTTTTTTCTTGAGAGGTAAGTTAGTTCTCGAGAAGTAGACTTAGTTCTTGAGAGCTTTTCATACTTCTTGAGAGGTTTACTTCATTTCTCGAGACTTTTCTTCCACTAGAGAAATTTCTAACCTTTTTGAAGTGTCCTTGATCCTTGAGGTTTGAAATGATCCACATTGGTCTATCTTTCTCTGTTCAGCAACCCAAATTCAGTTTTGAAGAAGTTGAACTTGGTCTCGTCCAGCGGCTTTGTGAAAATATCTGCAACTTGCCGATCTATTGGCACGTACTGCAGATTCACATCCCCTTACTCCACATACTCCCGGATGAAGTGATATCTGAGCTCGATGTGCTTTATTCGGCTATGTGAGACTGGGTTGTTTGCGATTGCGATTGCGCTGGAGGAGTCGCAGAACAATGGAATGTCTTTGATCTTCATATTGTAATCTTCTAGCTGGTTCTTTAACCAAAGAAACTGTGCACAACAACTGACGGCCGAAATGTATTCTGACTCGGCCGTTGAGATTGCGACACAATTTTGCTTTTTGCTGCACCATGAGATAAGCCTTCTTACAAGGAACTGACATGTCCCGGAAGTGCTTTTCCTGTCATCTTTTCTACCTGCAAAATCTGCATCTGAAAAACCAATTAGTTCGCTGTCATTACTTTTTGGGTACCATAAGCCAAGATTCGGTGTACCTTTAAGGTATCTCAAAATCCACTTTGCAGCAGCATAGTGAGATTCCTTACAGTTCACTTGGAATCTATCACAGACACATGTAGAGAACAGTATGTCTGATCTACTTGCAGTAAGATAGAGCAAGGATCCAACTATGCTTCTGTTCATCAAATGGTTTCCCTTTCTCATCCTTGTCTAGAGACATAGCTGAGGCCATTGGAGTCCTCATAGAGGTTGCACTCTCCATTTCGAATTTCTTAATCAACTCCTTGGTGAACTTAGTCTTAGAGATGAAAATTCCATCTTCAGATTGTTTCACCTGAAGTCCTAAGAAATACTTCAGCTCTCCCATACTACTCATTTCAAACTTCCCTTGCATAAGTTTAGAAAACTTTTTGCAAAGGTTGTCGTCTGTAGAACCAAATATTATTTCGTCGACATAGATTTGCACTAGCAAAACCTTTCCTTTAATTTCCTTAAGAAATAATTTCTTGTCTATCTTTCCCCTTGTGAACTTGTTCTCGAGGAAAAAGCTAGACATCATTTCGCACCAAGCTCGAGGAGCTTGTTTCAAACCATACAGCGCTTTCGATAATAAATAAACATTCTCAGGAAAGTTAGGATCAAAAAAACCTGGGGGTTGTTCTACATACACTTCTTCCTTCATGTCACCATTTAGGAAGGCGGATTTCACGTCCATTTGGTAGACTGTGAAGCCCTTCAGTGCAGCATAAGCTAGGAACAGTCTGATAGCCTCTAGCCTTGCCACTTGAGCGTATGTCTGGTCAAAGTCGATCCCACTTTGTAGACTGTGTACGTTGACGAGTCTGGCCATGTTCTTTATGATTGTTCCATCCTCATCCATCTTGTTCATATAGACCCACTTTTTTTCGATGACATTTTTACCTTTGGGTCTAGGAACTAGTGACCAAACTTTGCATCGCTTGAACTGATGAAGTTCTTCTTCCATGGCCAAGATCCATGATGCGTCTGAGTTTGCTTCCTCAAACTTCTTTGGCTCATCCTGTGAGAGAAAACTTAAGTAGAGATTCTCGTTAGTTGTACCTTGACGAGTTCTAACACCATCCCGTGGATCTCCTAGGATTTGGTCCATTAGGTGATCCTTCAGATGTCTGAGCTCAAGATTCCTCGCATCTAGGACTACTTAAGCCACTGGATTGACTTCATCAATCTGGACAATATTTTCACCTTGATCCTCTACCTCTCCAACAGGAGTTTGAGAGGTGATCTTGATGAACTTTTCATCTTTACCTTCGGTCGGTTCATCCAAGCTGATCTCTTTAAGCCCTGTAGCTGCATCATCAACAAGCACACTAGATGATTTGCTTTACAGTAAGCTCGTCCCATCAAATACAACATGTATTGATTCTTCTACGACTAGAGTTTTTCTATTGAAAATCCTGTATGCCTTACTATGGCTACTATATCCAGCAAAAATACCTTCAAAACTTTTCTCACTAAACTTGGTAGTATGATACTTACCATTGTTAAGTACGAAGCATTTACAGCCAAAAATTCTAAAATATGAAACTATTGGTTTCCTGCCTTTTAGAAGTTCATAAGGTGTCTTATCATGATTCTTGTTTATGAGGGCTCTATTTTGTATGTGACATGCAGTGTTGACGGCTTCAGCCCAGAAGTATTTCGGTAGTGAAGTGTCACTCAACATGGTCCTGCAGGCCTCTATGAGTGTTCTATTCCTTCTCTCAGCTACTCCATTTTGCTGTGGAGTACAAGGAGAGGAAAACTCATGAAAGATACCTAGGCATTCACAAAATTCTGTCATGGCCCCAGATTTGAACTCCGTTCCATTGTCACTTCTGATTTTGACTACGGAACAGTTGTATTCATTCTGGACCTGCCTGATAAAATTTGTAAAGATATCGAAGGTATCTGACTTGTGTTTCAGAAAGAACACCCACGCAAAACGCGAGTAGTCATCAACAATTACCAATGTATAATCCTTACCTCCTAAGCTTCTAAATTTCAGTGGACCAAACAAGTCCATATGAAGTAAGTGTAAACACCAATTAGAGTTTTTGTCTATGATGCTTTTAAAAGTAGCCCTTGTTTGCTTGCCCTTTACGCATGCATGACAAGGTCTCTCTTTGACGTGCTCGACATTTGGGGCATCACGTACTAAGTTCTAGGAGAATAATTTATTAATAGTTTTAAAATTAATATGTGTTAGCCTCTTGTGTCATTGGTCACCATGAGACGCACTATCTTTTGTTAAAAGACACATTGGTGTAGAAGAGTCTATACAAATGAAATTTAAGCAAAATATGTTCCTACTTCGAGTGCCTAATAGAATTGTTTCCATATTATAAACAGACTTTATCAAGCACCTATCAGCGTAGAACTCAACTATGTATCCTTTGTTGCATAGTTTGCTTATGCTTATAAGATTGTGTTCCAATCCTTCTACATAAGCTACATCCGAAAAGGATACACAACCGTTAGTGATCATACCGTAGCCTTTAGTTATCCCTCGGTCTGAACCTCCAAAGATGACCTTTGGTCTGTTGTAGACTGAAGTGAAATTCTGGAGTAGGCTTCTTGTCCCGGTCATGTGCCGAGAGCATCCACTGTCCAAGTACCAGATTGGCATTTTAGTGGCCTTTGGACATACCTGCATTCATGATCACTTTGCCTTAGGAACCCAAACATGTTTGGGTCCTTGGTCTTGGGTTAGAACACTCCCCCAACGAAGATTAGCATCCTTAGTGTTCAATCTCATGTTGCTAACTTGAGGAGTAGCGACCTTCCTGGTATTAAACCAACAATCGATGGTAAAATGACCAATTTTGCCACAGCACCAACAGTCAAACCTGTTGTATCTTTGCCTTACGTACTCCTGCTTGACCTTTTGAGATGGTGGTCTTGCAGGGGTAGCATTCTTGGAGGAGGAAGCTTCATGGTGATGGCAGTCACATGATTTCTTCTCCTTCGGAGGCCTTTCCCCCAACGAGCTTTACTTTAGGTGCTTTCTTGAAGTTGTGGCCATGATTATAAGGACCATAGCCCTGAAAAATCACTTCATCATAAGGTGCCTTAAAAACACTCTCACCAAAGTTCCGAGGGCGAGTCCATCCTTGGTACTGATACTTTGGCTCTATATAAGTAAGCCTGGTCAAGCTACCATAGGACGAGTCCAGATCAAACTTATTTGTTGGAAAGATAACTTTCTTAAAAAACAGTCTAATCCAGAGGGGCTTTCCCTTTTTCTTTGGCCAAGGCCTTCTTGGCGGCCTTATTCTTCCGTTGAGCCTTGTTTCTCCTAGAGGATTTACTAGGAGCACCCTCATGGCCTAGTCCAGCACCCTTGGCCTTAGTTGAGAATTCAGAAATGAGTGGAAGAACATTCTTGGGCTTGGAGAAACTTTCAACAAGTTTCTTTTCAGCTTCGAGTTGTTCTTCCAACTCTTTGGTGATTTTCTCTTTAAGGTCGAGGTGCTCCAGAGCTTGATTGTATTCCTCAATGGCAAGATTGAAGTTCTCTTGAAGAGAGTCAGTCTTAGCAACTTCTTCTCTCAAGCTGCTCTCAATAGCCTTTAGAGACTTAATCTCTTTTGCCTGAGTTTTCATTACTCAGCGGCATTTGTCGTAATTCATGATCAACTCCTTGTACTTGGCCATAAGTTCTGACTCATCGTCAGAAGAGCTGTCCTCATGATCATGCTTAGAACTTTCAGATTCAGAGAGAGGAGTGTGAGATTTTACCTTCCCAGTGAATTGGGTCTCTTGTTCATCATCTGATTGAGCCATGAGCCCAAAGTAGGCTTCCTCTTCTTCACTCGACTCAGATGAGTCGGAGTCGCTGAGAGTCTTGCCCTTCTTGGCCAACAGGCTCTTCTCTGTCCTCTTCTTATGGTAAGACGACTTATTTTCCTCTCTTCTGCCACCCTCCTTCTTCTTGTGGGGGCATTCATCTATGACGTGACCTGGTTTGTTACAGCAGTAGCAAACAATGTCAGTAGAAATATGTTTGTTCTGTTTAGAGGTATACCTATCATGGCTACTTGAGCCTTTCTTTCGCTGATCACCGTCATGTCGTGATCTTCTGTATGAGGCATCCTTGCCTCTCCACTACTTCTTCTTGTTCAAGAATTTCTTGAACTGCCGTGAGAGCAACGAGAACTCTCCTTCAGATAGTTCTGAGCCCGAGGTGCTTGGCTCAGAGTTTTCTTCTTCACTCACTTCTTGAGCAGGTGCTGGTGAGGTAGCTTTGTCGTTCCTTGAACTGTCAGCCTTTAATGTAACCGACTTCTCTTTTGAGGAGAAGCGACTTTTCTCTTCTTCAGCTTTTCTGGAATTGATCTGCAGTTCATTGGACATCAGCTTGCCAAATATATTCTCTGGGTCTGTCTCAGCTAGTCTGCCAAACTCCTGGATGACACAGACTTTGTTGTCCCATTCCTTTATGAGAGACCTCAGAAACTTAACATTCAGCTCCCCATTAGTGAAGACTCGGCCATACACTCTTAGGCCATTTACTATCTTGAAGAAATTCTCAAAAGTATCTGCAATGGTCTCCTTTGACCCTTGCCTGAAGGCTTCATATTTCTGGTTTAGTAGGGATCTTCTATCATCCCTCACTTCTTTAGTACCTTCCATTAGAGTTACTAGAGACTGCCATATCTACTTAGCCGATTGGCAGTGAATCAGATTCTGCAGCATCGAGTCATCGACTGCACTTGCTATAATATTTTTAGCTTTCTTGTCCAAAGAGACAAGTGCAATCTCGTGCTTATCTAGGTCCATAAATTTCTTAAGAACCTTCTTGGTTGGATCTATAGTGGAGGTAGTCATGGGGATATAAGGACCTTCTTAAACAATCATGAAGATCCGATGGTCCACAACTTCCATGAAAAATTTGATTCTCTCTTTCCACATGGGAAAGTTATTCTTTGTACACAGGGGAAGCTTGGAAAAATCTTTGGCCTTGTCAATTGCTTGAATATCCAAGAGATAACTTTCGAGAGGAAATTGATCAAGGTGTTAACCTTTTAACGATCAAACTCCCTCTGATACCAATTGAAAGTGTAAAGTTGTCAACCTAAATCACCTAGAGGGGGGTGAATAGGTGAATCGTGCGTCTAATTGCGGAATAAAAATTTAACGAACTTGCACAAGTAATCAAGCAATCACAGAAAGACAAGAAGATTTATAGTGGTTCCCCAATCTTGGGTACGTCCACTTTACCTCACCGATCTAGCAAATCACTAGACTCGGCAACTCAACTATCTCGGATTGAAAACAATCCTATGCCTCGGAACCAAGTTCCTACAAACTCGATCCAAATGGATCTACACTCGGAAGATAATAACTTCCTACAACTCGAAGGCCAACGCTCCTATAAGATTTACAAAAAGGTTTGAAAAATACAAACAAATATTTTTCTTCAGATCTTGAAAAATTCGACTTTAGGTCTTCTTCAGAACTTGGGCTTTTTCAAAAATGTTGAAGAAGATCCATTGAAAATTTGATCTGAGAAATCTGGAGATCTACTCGATCAAGGAGAGGAAGAAGAATACTTGAACAGTAAATCTTTCTTGATCAGAAATGGCTTTATTTTCGATCTGCGAACTGTGCGGTGACGGCGGCTCTAAGAAATGATCTTGAGAGAGAGAGAGAGACGGTCGTCAGAAAAATTTGAGAGATATTAGGGGTTTTCCGCTTCTGGGTCTGTTTGGTCTTGTTGACAAGACCTTAAATAGGATTACCCCAACGGTTAGAATTAGCATTAATGATGACACGTGTACTAATCACAAAATGTCATTTCAAAAAATCTCGTCAATCAGACTTAGAAAAATTTTCTAAAAAGAACATCAGTTCTCGAGAGGTATAAGAAAGTTCTCGAGAACAGGCATACTTCTCAAGAACTAGCATTCTGGACTTAGGCTAGTACTCAAGACAAAATGGTGTTGAGTCTGTTCAGAAGCATCTCGAGAACTGAAGAAAATAGTACTCGAGAACTAAAGCTTGTTCTCGAGAACTTCATAGACTTCTCGAGAACTAGAAGTTAACTTGTCGAGAAATGTAGACTGAGACTTCTCGAGAACTAACAAATGTTTCTCGAGAACTAGTATGCGCTTCTCGAGAACTAGCAGATGTTCTCGAGAACTAGTAGCTCAACTTCTCGAGAACTAACAGATGTTCTCGAGAGCTTCTAGCTCTACTTCTCGAGAACTAATCTTAGGCCTCTCGAGAAGTGGACTTAAAAAAATTGAACTTCTGGAAATCTTATTCTTTAAGCAGCCAACCTTCAGCCCATGGTCCAAGTGTTTGAATTTGAAGTGTATCCCAATTGAGAGGCTACCCATGAGTCAACACCTTGGATCACACAGTGAGGGATTACACTGTATGGTCCTATGTTCATGACCCACAATAGACATACATTGGTTTACACTTAGCACTAATAATCGGTAAACACACAACTAAACAAAGATATCAAATACAACTTACTTCATCTAAGTTCAAGGGTGACATCATGCAAATCTGGGTTATTGTGGATGCAATGTCAAACACCTCCTAACTCAGAATAGCTGTTATTGTAAGATGGTGTTGAGTGTGTGTCTAGCTATCATTGAGTGTGTGTCGACACAAGCCTTCTGACTCAGAATAGATGTTATTATAAGATGGCATTGAGTGTGTGTCTAGCTGTCGACACAAACCTTCTTCAGGTGTCGAAATAATTCTTGAGTGTCGACACATGCCTTTCTTCTAGTGTCGACATAACTCCTGGGTGTCGACACAGCTTCTGCTTTAGGTGTCGACACAATTCTGGGTGTCGACACAACTTCTTCTTCAGGTGTCTACACAATGCCTGGGTGTCGACACAGATTTTCTTCTAGTGTCGACACAACTTCTTTGTGTCGACACAACTTTGCTTCTGGTGTCGACACAACTTCTGGTGTCGACACTTGTACTTAGAAAAATTTCTTTACAAACCTTATACCTTCACAATGAAACTCAAACATACATCAAATACAAATTGATGTATATCATTGAGTAAGATGAGGCTTCTCCAAATCTGGTACACATTTTTTAGTGTACCCAACAGTTTTCACTACTCTTCTTCTTCCTCCGTCATCCTCCATGGCACCTAGCTCAGCATTGGCTAAGGAGGGGGAGATTTCAAAGGTCATCCGGGTGTGAGGTGGGACCTCAATGATAGAGCCAAGGGTCATTTTCAAAATTCAAGTCCCTCACCAAGGCACGGCTTGGGAGAAGTAGGTGTGGCTGCACCCTAGGTCCGAACTTTATGTGGAACTGAATTTCGGTTCCAACACTTACTTTTATGTGTATCTATTTATTACCAAACCTTTTTCCCACATTGCTCTTTAGCTAATTCTAAGTGAATTTATAATCCCCGGAAGAAGATGGTACTCCTTCGACCCGGGGCATAACCCCAAACCCATGTTACCCAGACTACTCAGAATTTGTCCCTAAGGGTCACCTTATCAAAACTCCACCCATCCATTTGCACCAAATAAACCTCCACCCATGCATGTACTACAATTCTTTCCTGATTACTTTAATTTTACTAAATGTAGACCAAGAGATCTAACCTAAGCATAGGAAAGTAAATATTTTGTATACTTCCCAACAACCTTATAACTATTACTTGGGGTCTACATGACTTGTTGAGCCCAAAACCAAAACTTGGTATTTTTCCTAATTAAAATCAGTCATTTAAATATTTTCCCAAAAATCATTCTTCCTATGACTTGAACATGAAATATAAGATCCTGACAGGCAATGACCTTGCTAAAATTTCCAGAGCTCCTTAATGACTAAATAATAGCATGGTATGAATTTCATGATTTTTCTAAAATGAATTCTATCATAAATCAAAATACAAGTCTTTTGATCAAAATGACCATTTACAAAGTGAGTACAAGAATTCGTCATCCATAAATTATAGCAAAATTACCAGAGGACTAGAATGATCAGAACATATGTCTGCCAATGTTTCATGATTTTATAATTCCTTTTTATCATTTATTTGAATTGACAAGATAATTTACCTCTAGGACAACTTGTGAAGAAACTACTATATATATTCTTCTAAAAATTGCAACAAAATTATCAAGATATCACAATGGTATAAAAAGCTTACTAGCCAAGATTCACAATTTTTCGGTACTCATTTAGTCTTATAAAATGTATTTCTCCAATCAACATATTCTAGTGTTATAAAGAAGGTACAAAAAACCTTTAACCTAAAATTAAAATAAAATTTTTAGAGGTAGTTAGCATCAGTAAAAACTTATTGCCAAAATTTTATGGCCATTCAATACCTTAAGACACGTAATTTTTGTGTTTGATAGGAACGGCATCGAGATCACTCAACGTCTCATTGCATGGTATTGAGTTTACTCAACGCCTCGCCGAGTCTAGACGATCACTCAACGTCGAGTCGAATGGCGTCGAGATAACACAATGCCTTGTCGAGTCTAGTCGATCACTCAATGCTGTGTCGAGTGGCATCGAGATAACTCGACGCATCGTCGAGTCTAGTCGATCACTCAATGTCGGGTAGGATGGCGTCGAGATAACTCGATGCCGGGTACTTGTGAACTTTGAAACTAGGAATGTAACCTAGGCCACTATGTTCACCAAGTTATCCTACCCAATAACCTCTAATTGGGCTGATATTTTTCCCTTGACCTTATAATATCCCCTTTGGTCATCCACCAGAGTTTGGGAAAGGTTTGAGGTCCATAGACCCCATTTAAGTTACTTATATGAATTATTGAATTACTACAAAAACTATAGAAAAATCATCTCCAAAAATTCTGATTTCTAGATATGATGTGAACCATGGTTAGGTCAGCTAATAGTCCAATTTTCAGGCCATTTAATTGAGCGGACAACTGGGGAAACTGATTTTAATTTCTATTTAGCCATTTGAAACCTTGCACAAAAGAGTGTGCTGAGGGAAATCCAGAGGTCCAAAAGGGTTTATTTTAATTTTCTATTAATCTAGACACAGAGGGCTAGGTTTTCTATGTTGGACACTTTTATAGAAAAAGCCTCTAATAATTTTTAATAATTAAAACAAGGTGGCTATTAAAACGTGACAGAATATTTAAAAAAGACTATACTTTAATTATTCAGCCTGCAAATATAAATCAGCCAGATCAAACAGCTATGCTTCATCATCCCCAATGAGCCAAGGGATGGGATTGGATCTTCTTGAAGCTTTTCCAGCTTCAATTCCCGGCCATCCGGCCACCTCCCTGGTCGGCCACCGCTGCCACCACCTCCATTGAGGTGGTGGCTATCGCCTGGCGGTGGCACAGCCGCCGGAGGGGCATATTCCGGCGAACCCAAGAGGCTCATTTTCATGGAAAAATGCAGATTTTCTCCTCACCGATCGGGATCAATTAAGCTCGATTTCTCCTCCTAATGATCTAAAGATCTAGCATAGGAGAGAAAGAGAAGGACTAGACCTGCATGTGAGCTTGGCAGAGTATGTGGTTGTGGTGTGTCATGGACGACGTCTCCAATCTTTTTCCTTGCCAAATCCACTATTCTCCTCCTAAACCAGAGATGTAAAGTTCCGTTTTGATTGCTTGAGAGCTTTTAAAACTGATGGAGGGGTTGTTTTGGGGAGTGGAAAAGGCTAAACTTTAATAGCCATTAATGGCCATGAAGGGGGATGTTCATCCATGGTGGATTGATGCCCCTTCATGTGCTGGGCAGGCTGGAATTTATGGCAACCTCCTCCAAAATGTCAGAGGAGATGAAAGGTGGATTAGGGAACGGGGAGGGTGAAGCCTCTTTGCATTCACCATTAATTTCTCCCTCTTTCTCTCTCCTCCCTGGAATGAGACCCAATTTCTCTCTCCTAGTCATCATCTCCAGAATTTTAATAGTGTTCTAGGTGATTTCTACTTGTTAGAGTTAGTGGGCCACCATAATTGGGCCTAACCAAATTGGATTAGAGTTGGGCTTAGCCTTTCTCCCCATTTGAGCTTGATTTGACCAAGTTTGACTTGGGGGTGTTGACTTGGTCAACTAAGTGGGTTGACTGTTAAATTTAGTGCCTTGGGTCCATTGCCACCACACAAGGCCACTTGTGGCTTGGTGTAAACTACTTAGGTCCAACTAGGGCTATTTGACCTAACTAGGGTTAGGCTTGGCCTTGGCTAAGTTGACCCCTTAGGTTGACCCAAAATGGGTTGTATGGTTTTAAAGGGTCCCTATGGGGTTGAAAGTGGTAATGTGGGGTTAGGTAGTCATGTTGGAAGCATTTGGCCAAACCCTAGCTTAGGTTTCCAGAAACCACTATTTGCAGACAAAGGTGCTTTCACCTATTTACCTAGGAATTCAAGGTCCTCTTGGTCTTCTTAAAGATTTGTCATGACCTTGTCATGATAAAGAGAACCTCTTAGGGGTCTGGTTGTTTGTGGGATGTTACAAATCCCCATATATAAAAATAAAAATTTCGTCCACGAAATTAAGACTAGGCCTACGGGGTTTGTACTGAAAATAAGTGCAGGAAATTCTTGGTAATTAAAGTTATACCTGTCGTGAAGAGTTCAGGGTACTTCTACTACATAAGGTCCAAAGGCTCCCAGGTGTGCTCCTCCTATCCGTGATTTGACTACAGTACCTTGATAAGTGGGACCTTCTTTCACCGCAGGGCTCGCACCTCCATATCGTCTTTCCTGACCGGGCTCAACCTGACTGATCGATTCGATGCTACTGGGCCAGTTGTGGTGGAAATCTATTGCTCTAGCTGTAGAAGATCCTTCCTAAGAGATGAGACATGGAAGACTTTATATAAGTCTGCCAACTTGAGCGGTAGGTCTAGTCTGTAGGCCAAGGGGCTAATCCTCTCAAAAATCCTATAGGGCCCCATATATCTTGGATTGAGCTTCTTCCATCCGCGAACTCGCGTGACTCCATTGTAACGCCCCCGCGCGCGATTGAAGTTTTGTATGTTTTCGCGTACGCCGTTAACTTTAGAAATTTTTATCTCGAAAACGGTGTGTCGGAAATCGAGGCAAGTGGTATTCTTGCCCTTGTCATTGTTGTTCTTTTGAATTTTGGAATGTTTCCCGGTTAGCCCTAGGGTAGAAACCATGCTTATTCTCTTATTATCTTCCTAAGTTTTAGGGCTTAGATTCTCCTATGAGCCCCCTCCTTGGGCTGTTTTCTCCTCGTGCTAGTTGTGTTCACCATTTAGACTCCAGATTTGTAGTTCTAGTTGGGTGCTTTTGCGGGTGGAGCCGAGAGAGAGAGTGAGGGAGGTTGTTGTGGTAGGGCTCTGGTTAGAACTAGTCTTGGTAGACTCTCGAGTTTTGGTGTTGAGTGTGGTGCACACATTCAAAGCCAAAAGCCGCCCGGACTTGGCGCTGAGTGTGGTGGACACACTCAAAGCCATAGTTCGGTTTGTTCTTTGCGGCTGAGTGGTGGGGTGATTGAGTGAAAATTTTCATCTAAGTCAAAATCGACGGGAATCACCAAGTGATTCCTGCCGATTTCGACGTGTATCGTCAGTGATTCCCACCGATCGGCGAGAATCAACCTTGATTCCCGCCGATTCGGCGAGAATCATCCTTGATTCCCGCCGATTCGGCGAGAATCATTCTGGATTCCCGCCGGTCGTCGAGAATCATCCTGCATTCTCGCCGATTCGGCGAGATTCATCCTGCATTCCCGCCGATTCGGCGAGAATCAGTCGGCATTCCTGCCGACCTTCTCTTGTTGGCGTTGGCTTAGGGTTCTCCAGCGGAAGTGAACTTTGGCGTAGAGTGAGTTGACCTCACTCAACGCCAAAGCTGTTTTGGCGTTGAGGGAGGTAGACTCACTCAATGCCGCTGTTAGGTTTTGTGGTTTTGCTGAAGGCGTTAAGGGAGTGGACCTCACTCAATGCCATGGCTGTTCTGGCGCTGATTGAGGCTAACTCACTCAACGCCAAGGTCTGGTTAGGCACTGAGTGGATTCCACCTAACGTCGAGCCGTGTTGAGTAGCTTCAACACTGTTTCTCTTTCCTCGATTTATGTTCCCGAGTGAGTTTCCTTGATTATATTTGTAGTTTCCTTATCGGCCATGTTTTCTTTCCTAAAGGCCAAATCATAGGATGGGGATAGTAGTGGTGGTTTGAAGCTCTTCATGGGGTAGGTGTTGTGTAATCTAGCCAAGGACACCCTTATTCTTCTATCTTGCTCTAGGTACGGGCTGGGCAAGGGGGTGGAAGGTCCCTTGTGCTTTATCATGTAGACCCCTGAGCTTGTTGGCATGGAAATTGGTGGTTGGGGGATTGAGTTTGCCTCCAACCCGGATCCATGCTGTTGTTTTGCTACTACCATCTCCCACAGCTTAGGGTGTTAGAAGTTTCTTCCTTGGTAGTTTGCAGCACTTTGGGCTCTTGGTAGCCTTGTAGGCCCTGCAGGATGTAGTTCTTGGGCTGGGTTGCTGATGTTTCCTTGCACGTAGTGCATTTCTTATTGTCCTGTTTTGGACAGTTGTGATTTTTTTTCTACTGCATGATTTTCAGTTACTTTTCCCCTTTGGTTGACTCTTTCATGCAGTTTTTACCTTGTTTTGCTTGCTGAGGTATTCTGTTTTCTTTTGGAATGCCTCAGGTTCTGAGCTGTAGCCAGTCTGCTGGCTAGTTTGAGGTGGTGTTGTTGGTGGTCTCTTGGACTTTGGAGATCCGTTTGCCTTGTTGGTGAGGTAGTTTTCAGTACTTTCTTACATACATACATATGTGTCAGTGGGTTCATGTCAGGTTGTTGGCGCCCACTGGTAGTTTTTACCTTTGTACTGGATATATTACTTATGCTGCTACCATTTTCTGGAGATAGTCTACTTGCTCTGAGAAGGACTTATGCTAGGTTGCTAGTTACTTTTAAACCATAATTATTCTTATAAGTAAGCTCATGATCAGCATGTTTTATAAAACTAAATCACTATTTTCCAAGCAGCGTATAAAGATCGTTTTCCTATATATAATATCAATTAAATGTAGAGTCTTGCATAGTATGAGTGGTTCTCTTAGAACTCTTATACACCCTTTAGGATGCTAAACCTGAATAAAGTATTTTTCCGCAACGCATAAGTATAGTTTTTTAACTATGGACTAGGTGATCCACCGAGCTGAGGGATACGGCCTATAAAATATAACTGATTTTCTAATCATTAAGCTCATGATTTTTCTTTCATAAAGAGTAGCAGTTGGTTTTGCCTGAGCGTCAACAGTTATCCCCTGCTTGACGTGGCATCATGACGCGCGTTTTCTCATACTCTGATAATTATTTAATTCGGGGAAAATGCGGGTCATGACAGTTGGTATCAGAGGATCTCTGCCAGAAACGAGACATGAATCAAATTTTGGAAGACATGATAAAATGCTATATTCTGGACCATGGTGGACCTTGGGATAAACGCCTCGGACTGATGAAATTCGCGTACAATAACAGCTATCAGGAGAGTTTGCAGATGTCACCCTTTGAAGCCTTATATGGTAGGCGTTGTAGAACTCCCCTCTTCTGGGCAGAGGTTGGTGAGAAGCCTTTGCTGGTCCGGAAGCTTTAGAGGAAATGAGCATTTCAGTGACTGATGGTTAAAACGCCGGCTCTTATTTAGATGTGAAAGTGGAGGTTTTTATTTAAAAAAAGGAGAGCGTTTTGTTTTTGTTAAAAACCGAGTTTTAACGAGAGGGAGGCAAGTGCACCTATCGCATGTAGTACAGGATATTCCCGTGTGGAGGAATATCGGGGTCGTATTGTTCTCGGGGCCGGCTTAGCTATATCTACCCTTTCCCTAAAAGCCTATTTATTATTCTACCGATAATTTTTTAGGTGGATTATATAAAAAAATGAAATGGCGAACATAAAAATAAATATAATACAGAAAATGAAAGCAGAAAATAAAGTGCAGAAGGCCGACGAAGAACTCGGCGCGACGATATCAAAAGAGAATTTGAACTAAAATAATTTTTAATAAAAAGAGATCCTAAATTTCAAATTAATTAAGGCGGAGACTCGGCCGTGGAGGTTCCAAAATAATGAGCTCACTTATCTCTAGGACTATCGCTCACCTGAACGCTAAGACTATTCGACCGATCGTTAGACCGATGAAGGATTCCTCTTAATGCCCGCATTACGCTAAGAACCCCGCTATTGGGTGGGGAACCCAATCCGGTAGAGTCGCGCGCCTCCTCTCTCGAGGGTTAGCACGGGGCTCTATTTACCCAAGGGTGATCGGTCCATACGTGCGGCCTCTCGGCGTTGCGTATGGATAACGGAAATAGAGCCCGCACATCAATATGCGGTCCTACGCGTCGTTAACCCGGGGCAAACCTTAAGAAATTTAATTAAATAGAAAACAGGACCTTTAATTATTTAAAGCTACTTTATCTGTCCCAATGCTCTTCGATATTGAGGGCTAAGGGCGGTTAGCCACTCATCGGAATGGGGATACTTACGCTAGAAAGAGATAAAGAAAGCTGTAAAGAAAGCAGGAAATAAAGCAGTAAATGAAAGCTGAAAATTGCAAGTCCTACCCAAACGAGTAGGATTGAAGAAAGCAGTAAATGCAAATCCCGGCTCGAGCGAGTGGGCGGGGGTAATTTTATCTCATACACGCACACACTCTACAGAAATTAAAATCACACACACGCACTCTACAGAAATTAAAACACACACACACACACACACACAAAGTTTTCCTACTCAAGTGAGTAGGAAGAAAATGAAAGCAGTAAAAAGTCAAGTCCCACTCAAACGAGTGGGCGGAAAATGAAAGCAGAGCGCCATTTAACTCTTAACGAGTAGGCGGAAATAAATGCATACGCACACACTCTACAGAAATTGAAATAAAGCAATAAAATCTAACTCATACACGCACGCACACTTGCAAAAATAAGAAAAACAAAGTTGCTGAAAAATTAAAACAACTGCATTTCTACCGCTAGAATGCGGTAGAAATGCATAAAAAGACAAAATAAAAATTAAACGGAGCGAAAAGTTTTGCAAATAAACGCAAAATGGGAGTAAGCGAAAAATTATAACGATTATATTTTTATTCTTATGTTTTTATAAAAAAAAGCCAAAAAAGTGAAAAGAAAACTAAAAAAAACAAAAAGTTTTTACGATCCTAAAGAGCCTAAGTTAAATAAAATGAAAACATCACTTTTTAGGAGTTTTTATAAAAGCCTTAAGAATGAAAATAGCAAAAAAAGAAAGAAAAATTAAAATAAAAAAAGTGCGGAAAATGAAAATAAAACGGACAGCACAACGGCTAGAAATGCCGTAAAATTCCGAACTAAACTAAGTTAAAAAGCTTTAAAATGAAGAAAACATAAAAAAGAATAAAAAAGGGGAACGAAAAATTACTTAAAGTTAGGGCGCTTAATTGAATTCCAAGCCATGCGAAGAGAGAAAAACTAACATTTTATAAATAAAAAGGCTAGTACAATGTAAAATAAAGCAAACATCCTAATACAAAGTAAGAGAGAGAGAGGGGGGATAAAATAATTCCCTTACATAAGCATGGAATCCAAATGGGCAGCACCTCCCCTAAGCAATTTGGACCAAAAAGGTGGACAAGAAAAGCTTCCTGGACGCTTGTATTTATAGGCAAAAATTCGGGAGTGACACGCCCTAGGTCACGGGCGTGACAGGGGGCGTGTCACTACTATTCATGAGCTGATCGAGTGATTTGACTGGAGCTTTGACTTTGGGGCAGTCCACGTGGCGGACACGGGCGTGACACAAATGTCACGGGCGTGTAAGGGGGGCGTGACACGGACAGCTGGCATCCTGATATCGGCAGCGTTGATAGTTGACGAAGAGTTGAGTGCCGACATCGACACGGGCGTGACGAGCTTTGACACGGGCGTGGCATGAATGCGTTGAGCGAGGAACTGTGAAATCTTTGAGTTTTGACTGGCTGATGGCGTTGAGTGCCGGACACGCCCGTGTCGGGCATGGTCACGGGCGTGACAGGGTCGAAAAAACTATTTTCCTAGAAAAATTCAGAAAAACAAAAATGCTAAGTTAGAATATATTTTTATAAAAAGAAGCAATTTTATTGAACAAAACAAACTAAAAAGGCAGAAAATAAAGTAAAACAACAAAATAAATACACTATAAAATGGGTATATTTACAACTCATCAAATACCCCCATACTTAAGCTTTTGCTATTCCAGAGCAAAAGTTGGAGATGAACCTATAAGGAATTAAAAAGAATCCTAAATTTAACTACCGCTTGATTTAATTGTACGAAAGATCGAAGTAAATTTCCGGGGTTTCGGAATTAAATCCTAAATTATGAAAATGTTATAAATAGAGGAACCGTTTCAAAAATACTTCTAAACGAGAAAAATAGAAAGCGAAAATTATTTTGTTAGTTTAACAAAAAGGGATTTGAATTATCGAAAAAAAAACTTTAGCTAAAAAAAAATTGATTGGAAATATTTCAATTTAAAAATTATGCTCTCAAAAAGTTTTATATTAATTCTAGAATCATGAAAAATGGATAAGTGGATTGGCGGTTATGAATAGGGCTTTGATTTTTGAGGCGAGGTAATTTTTTTCTCGAACCTCCACATTTTTTTCTTTTTGGATTATTAGGAAAATGAAATCTTATTTTCCTAACATTTTTTTTTCTTTCTTCATAAATATAAATAAACCCAATGTATATGTATTGGAGTAATGAATTTTATCCTCTTACTCCGTAACATATAATCTTTTTTATTATTGAGTGCCTATGTTTGCGGGACGAAATCTTATCCCCATTGACATAAGATCTTTTAAGGATGAGTGGGGAATCATACTGATTAAGGCATGAAAAAAAGGTGAAAGAGATTTTTAAAAGAAAACTAGAGTTTAATAAAAGATTTCGAGAGCAACCTTTTTAATTTGAACGTTCCTACGTTTCTAAAAGCATAAGTAGAAATAATGTAAAATCCATAAATGTTATTTTCTAACATAAAAACATGCTTTTATTCAAAAAATTAGAAGTGATAGTGAGAAAAACAAGTTCCCTATAATAAGAAAAAGCCATAAAAAATTCTTTAAAATCTTAACCTCAGAAATTTAAGTCTATCGAGCTACAATTAATAAACGAATAGTAAATAAAGAATTAATTAAAATTCGCTTATAAATAAACTCGAAATGATCATTTTGGAGAGCAAAGAGGTTAAGAAATGAGGTTTTTGAATTATTTATTACAAAATAATTTTTTTGTTGATTTTTATGAGTTTTTCTAATTTTTTGATATTTTGGGGTTATTATCATTTTTTTGGAATTTTTTAAAGGTTATGCAAATTTTTTTGAATAAAGATGCTACAAATAATAAACATGCTTTATTTTTTTTTTGAATTTTTGGATTTACAGAAATATTTACAAGAAAAGAGAGAGAATTTTTACAAGATAGGAAAGAGAAGTGAAAATAGACAAGAATATTTACAAAATGTTTACAAAGTAGAAAAAGGATCGCCTGCGAACAGAATCTTATTTGTGGTTGGTTCGATGAGTCGAACGTCGCAGAGCGATGTTTTTATTTATTTTTTTTTGAAATTTTATTTTTATTATTATTATTTAAAGCATGAAAATATTTTTTTGAAATTTTTTAATTTTTAAAAAATTTTTGGAATTTTTTATTAAGTGCGGGAAATAAAAGGACAGAAAATAGGAAACACCCTCATACTTAAGTCCAACATTGTCCCCAATGTTGCACTAAGTAGGTGGAACAAGATATATATAAAAAAGACTAAGCAGTTATGTACAAAAAATTAAAAAACAGGGGTTTAGAAATCTTCCCTAAATCGCGTTCGGGGAAGCCTGTTAAGTATTGTCTTACAAAAGTTAAATGTAAAAGCAAAAATATATTATAAAAAACGAAAAAAAAAATTCGGCGAAAATGGTGCGGGTGAATGGGGGCAAGTGGGTGTGACTCGTAAGCTAACGTCTTAGCTAAGTGAGCGCAACCGATATGTGATCCCCTAGTGCTCACGATTGTGAAGCGTGCCGAAACTACAAAATAAATACATAATTAATAATTTTTTTGTTTTATATATTTTTTCTTAGTTTTTTTTTTGAATTTTTAGAGTTTTTATTTTTTTTTTAGTTTTGATTTTTTTGAAAATAAAAATAAAAAGATAAAAGAAAATAAGTTAAAGTGAAAATAAAAAAGAAAGAAATATTTTTTTTTTGAATTTTAAATTTTTGGATGAAAAGAAAGAAAAAATTTTCATCATTTTTTTAAATTTTTTTTTTAGTTTTTTATATATTTTTTTTTGTTTTAAGTTTTTGATTTTTTTGAAAATAAAAATAAAAAGATAAAAGAAAATAAGTTAAAGGGAAAATAAAAAAGAAAGATATTTTTTTTAATTTTAAATTTTTGGATGAAAAGAAAGAAAAAAATTTCATCATTTTTTTAAAGTTTTTTTTTAGTTTTTTATATATATTTTTAAAGTTTTTAAGTTTTTTATTTTTTTAAGTTTATGATTTTTTTTTAAGTTTTAAATTTTTCTGATTTTTTTGTTTTAAAGTTTTTAAATTTTTTATTTTTTGATTTTTTTTTAAGTATTTATTATTAATATTAATATTTATATTATTATTATTATTAATATAAAATTTTTTGGTTGATCAATTTTTTTTTTAATATTAGTAGAAATAAAGGGTAAAATTAATAGATTTCAGGAATTCAAAATAGTAAGGCGAAATTTTCCCCGGCAACGGCGCCAAAAACTTGATGGTTAAAACGCCGGCTCTTATTTAGATGTGAAAGTGGAGGTTTTTATTTAAAAAAAGGAGAGCATTTTGTTTTTGTTAGAAACCGAGTTTTAACGAGAGGGAGGCAAGTGCACCTATCGCGTGTAGTACAGGATATTCCCGTGTGGAGGAATATCAGGGTCGTATTGTTCTCGGGGCCAGCTTAGCTATATCTACTCTTTCCCTGAAAGCCAATTATTCTACCGATAATTTTTTAGGTGGATTATATAAAAAAATGAAATGGCGAACATAAAAATAAATATAATACAGAAAATGAAAGCAGAAAATAAAGTGCAGAAGGCCGACGAAGAACTCGGCGCGACGATATCAAAAGAGAATTTGAACTAAAATAACTTTTAATAAAAAGAGATCCTAAAATTCAAATTAATTAAGGCGGAGACTCGGTCGTGGAGGTTCCAAAAGAATGAGCTCACTTATCTCTAGGACTATCACTCACCTGAACGCTAAGACTATTCGACCGATCGTTATACCGACGAAGGATTCCTCTTAACGCCCGCATTACGCTAAAAACCCCGCTATTGGGTGGGGAACCCAATCCGGTAGAGTCGCGCGCCTCCTCTCTCGAGGGTTAGCGCGGGGCTCTCTTTACCCAAGGGTGATCGGTCCATACGTGCGGCCTCTCGGCGTTGCGTATAGATAACGGAAATAGAGCCCGCACATCGATATGCGGTCCTACGCGTCGTTAACCCAGGGCAAACCTTAAGAAATTTAATTAAATAGAAAACAGGACCTTTAATTATTTAAAGCTACTTTATTTGTCCCAATGCTCTTCGATATTGAGGGCTAAGGGCGGTTAGCCACTCATCGGAATGGGGATACTTACGCTAGAAAGCGATAAAGAAAGATGTAAAGAAAGCATGAAATAAAGCAGTAAATGAAAGCTGAAAATTGCAAGTCCTACCCAAACGAGTAGTACTGAAGAAAGCAGTAAATGCAAATCCCGGCTCGAGCGAGTGGGCGGGGGTAAATTTATCTCATACACGCACACACTCTACAGAAATTAAAATCACACACACGCACTCTACAGAAATTAAAACACACACACACACACAAAGTTTTCCTACTCAAGTGAGTAGGAAGAAAATGAAAGCAGTAAAAAGACAAGTCCCACTCAAACGAGTGGGCGGAAAATAAAAGCAGAGCGCCATTTAACTCTTAACGAGTAGGCGGAAATAAATGCATATGCACACACTCTACAGAAATTAAAATAAAGCAATAAAATCTAACTCATACACGCACGCACACTTGCAAAAATAAGAAAAACAAAGTTGCTGAAAAATTAAAACAACTGCATTTCTACCGCTAGAATGCGGTAGAAATGCATAAAAAGACAAAATAAAAATTAAACGAGCGAAAAGTTTTGCAAATAAACGCAAAATGGGAGTGAGCGAAAAATTATAACGATTATATTTTCATTCTTATGTTTTTATAAAAAAAGCCAAAAAAGTGAAAAGAAAACTAAAAAAGACAAAAAGTTTTTACGATCCTAAAGAGCCTAAGTTAAATAAAATGAAAACATCACTTTTTAGGAGTTTTTATAAAAGCCTTAAGAATGAAAATAGAAAAAAAGAAAGAAAAATTAAACTAAAAAAAGAGCGAAAAATGAAAATAAAACGGACAGCACAACGGCTAGAAATGCCATAAAATTCCTAACTAAACTAAGTTAAAAAGCTTTAAAATGAAGAAAACATAAAAAAGAATAAAAAAGGGGAACGAAAAATTACTTAAAGTTAGGGCGCTTAATTGAATTCCAAGCCATGCGAAGAGAGAAAAACTAACATTTTATAAATAAAAAGGCTAGTACAAAGTAAAATAAAGCAAACATCCTAATACAAACTAAGAGAGAGAGAGGGGGGTAAAATAATTCCCTTACATAAGCATGGAATCCAAATGGGCAGCACCTCCCCTAAACAATTTGGACCAAAAAGGTGGACAAGAAAAGCTTCCTGGAAGCTTGTATTTATAGGCAAAAATTCGGGAGTGACACGCCCTAGGTCACGGGCGTGACAGGGGGGCGTGTCACTACTATTCATGAGCTGATCGGGTGATTTGACTGGAGCTTAACTTCGGGGCGGTCCACGTGGCGGACACGGGCATGACACAAATGTCACGGGCGTGTAAGGGGGGCGTGACACGGACAGCTGGCATCCTGATGTCGGCAGCGTTGACAGTTGACGAAGAGTTGAGTGCCGACATCGACACGGGCATGACGAGGTTTGACACGGGCGTGGCATGAAGGCGTTGAGCGAGGAATTGTGAAATCGTTGAGTTTTGACTGGCTGATGGCGTTGAGTGCCGGACACGCCCGTGTCGGGCATGGTCACGGGCGTGACAGGGTCGAAAAAACTATTTTCCTGGAAAAATTCAGAAAAACAAAAATGCTAAGTTAGAATATATTTTTATAAAAAGAAGCAATTTTATTGAACAAAACAAACTAAAAAGGCAGAAAATAAAGTAAAACAACAAAATAAATACACTATAAAATGGGTATATTTACAACTCATCAGTGACGCATATGCGTGAAAAGCTGAAGTTGGCTCAAGAGCGATATGAAAAGTATGCAAATAAGCATAGAGTTGAGCTGGAGTTTGCAGTTGGGGACATGGTGTTTCTGAAGGTCTCTCCGATGCCAGGTGTTAAGAGATTTGGAAGGAACCATAAGCTGGATCCCAGATATGTGGGACCTTTTCTGATTCTGGAGCGCATCGGAGTTTCTGTCTATAGACTGGAGTTGCCTATTTCTTTCCCTGGTGTTCACGACGTGTTTCACGTGAGCCAGTAGAGAAAATGTATTCGTAGAGATCGTTAAATTCTTGACTCCGTGCCTCAGTTGCAGCCCAATCTTTCTTATGTCGAAGAACCTGTCCGGATTCTGGAATCGCAAGATCGGGTGCTGAGAAGGAAGACAATCCCAATGGTCAAGGTTCTCTGGCGCAATCAGGATGCTAGAAGTGCGACTTGGGAATTGGAATCCTCGATGAGAGAATCTCAACCTCAGCTTTTCGCCTAGAATTTCCAGGTTAGTAGTCTGTTTGAGAATTCCTTTTTCTAGCTTGTCTCTCCCTCTGTTCTTTTTGTTTTCGTTCCACGTCGCAAGTTTCGGGACAAAACTTCCTTTTTGGAGGGGTGACTGTAACGCCCCAGGTTTTCGTAAATTATTTTATCATGTCGGTGACGTCATTTTGACGTAAGGGCATTACGTTTCCGCGAGGTGACGGCGCGTCGCTGTTAGCGCGTCTTGAGTCCGTTAGGTTTGACCAGCCAAATTTTGGGATTTGTGCTGGAAGTGGAAAATTTTGCATTAGGAAATTAGACTGGATAATTTTAGACTTGCTCGTCAAATTTCGACGCGTTCCGAGCATTTTTGGGGCCTCGGCACGCGATTGAAGTTTTGTATGTTTTCGCGTACGCCGTTAACTTTAGAAATTTTTATCTCGAAAACGGTGAGTCGGATTTCGAGTTCGACTTCGCCGTTGGATTCGTAGCGTCATCATTCGCCTACGGTGCGAATTTCGTTTGATTCGGCGCGCATTTGGCCCTCCGTAACGATATAATACTATATCATTATTATTAATACTTTTTAATATAATATTATTATACGGAAACCTCTCGTTCGCGAATCTTCCGGCGGCCGCCACCGCCGATCCGGTGGACGGAATGTCGATCCGATCGCGGCGTTGGAAAGCTCTCGGCGAGAGCTTCGAGATTGTGGTAAGTTTTTTCCGTTTCGTCGACCTTTTCGCCATGGATTTTTTCGGCCCTAACCTCACATCAATTTTTCGTAGATCTCGCCTCCTCGTGTCTTCTTTTGGGCGGATCTACGTTGGGGAGTTGATTGGAGACCAAATTCCGAGGCAAGTGGTGTTTCCCTCGTCAATTTCTTCGGTTGTTAATTTCGCTCCTAATTCGTAATATTTCGCGTAAAATTATTCGTTAGGAAGTCACGATTTTCCGTAGGTTTCGCCGTCTAGAAAAATTACGCGTGTCGTCTCGTGAATAAAATAATTTTTGCGAGCGATCCCGTTGGAAACGTAACAGTTTACGGAAGCGTCGTACTGGTTTACATACGTGTCGTAGTGGTCGCGATGTTTCGATTGTCTCGTTGTTTCGACGAGTATAATTTGTGCAAAATGTTTAGTCGCACGAATCATTGTCGTACCGTTCCGGTCGACGTGTCGCATTGTCCGTTCAATTCGAACTAATACACGAACCTTAACTAAAGAAACTGAATAGTACGTTATGAATTAAAGAAATTATGATATGGTCTGTGCGTGTGGGGTTTCTTCCACGGCACAAATTTATGAAATGAAGAAAGCTTGAAATGGTCTGTGCACATTGGGGTTTCTCCCACTGCACAGTGCCTTAGGGAGAAGTCTGTGCGCGTGGTGGATTTTTATCCCCGGCATGTTACCTTAGCTGTAGGACTGTGTGCGTTGGGGTTTCTCCCTCGGCATAGTGCCTTTAGGCTGTGTTTATGCACGTAGTGGTCCTACTCCGCCGGCACAGCACTCTGTCCCGATGAGCCGATTTGTCTCAATTTAAAATACTGCATAACTAGTATACCGAAGAAAAAGAATAAAGTAGAACTCTGATAGTAGATGTGATAATATGAGTAGACGGTTCTAGCCTAGTTTTCCTGTTTTGATTTCCTATACCATGTTTCTGACTCCTTTTACAGTTGTTTGTTTTACCTCGCTCGTTTCGAGGTTTGTTAGCTTTCTTTTTACTCTTGCACCGCTTGTAGCTTGCTTTCTGAGGTGTTCTTCTTTTGAATACCTCAGGCCCAGGGCAGGAGCAGAGTTAGCTGACAGGGTAGTGTTGCAGGTGTTGCGGGTTGCCGCCACCGCTTTTAGTTCCACCTCAGGGTGTTGAGGTAGACTTTTGTTAGACTTGCTAGATATTCTATGGGTTCGTGTCAGTTGTTGACGCCCATAGTTTTAGACTTTTGTGATAGACTACTTGCTACTTGTGCTATTTTACTTACTTTTAGCTTAGTACTTGCTCTCTGGGAATGCTTTATGTTAGGATACATGTTAGGTATTTTAATATAAAATAAAACTGCATTTTTTCTACATGACTCTTTAACTTGCTTTTCAAAAGATCAAATCATTATTTTAAGGGCTATAAAACTGTTTTCTTACTTATAGTAAATCTAGAAGTCACATGTTCATTGTATTTCATGCTGAATTTTTATTCTCATATAGGATGATAAATGAATCAAACTAGTATTTTCCGCTGTGTAAACCTATACTTTCTAACCCGTGGACTAGTTGATCCACTAGACCGAGGGACACGGTCAGCACACATAATAATAAAACAACGTTTTAAAACATAACACATAGTCTTTTTATAAAAATAAGTGATAGGACAGGGTTGCCTGAATGTTTGCAGTTGTCCCCTACACGGCGTGGCATCACGACATGCGTTTTCTTTGACTCTGACGTATTATTTTATACGGAGAAAATGCGGGTTGTGACATCCATGCATCGGTCTTATATTCAAAAATACTCTGTCGCCAATCTGAAATTCCAACTGACGATGACGTGCATCAAAATATTTGGCTTGCTTACGCTAGGCCTCCAGTATTCTGTCCCGAATCAAACGCACTGGAGCATCTGTGTCTTCCACAAACTCCGAGCCAAGAGCCTTTTGATCCTCATCTTGGATCCAAGATAGCGGAGTATTGCACCTTCATCTGTACAATGCCTCATAGGGTGTCATGCCTATACTAGACTGGTGACTGTTGTTATAAGAAAACTCGATAAGTGGCAACAGTCTCTCCCACGGCCCCCCACGATCAAAAATACATAAGCATAGGAGATCCTCTAACGTCCGATTTGTACGCTCCATCTGCCCATTCGTTTGGGGGTGGAACGTTGTACTGAAAGTCACTCGGGAGGCTAGGTAAGCCTGGATTTCTCTCCATTCCATAGACTTAAACCGTCCATCCCGATCAGATACGACCGTCCTCAGAACACCATGATAACGGAAAATTTGCTCCATAAATATCTATACAAGCACTCCAACTGGAGCATCCTTCCTGACTACGATAAATCGGGCCACCTTCGTCAATCTGTCAACAATAACCAAGATGGAATCATTTTCTGCATGGGAGCGAGGCAATCCGTGTATGAAGTCCATCGCAATGTACTCAAACATCCATTCTGGCACGGGTAGTGGCTTCAGTAGTCTTGTCTGGCTCCTACATTCAGCCTTCACTAGCTGGCAAGTCTCGCAATGCATCACAATGTAGGTGATCTCCTTCTTCATGCCCGACCAGTACATTGTCCTCTTAAGATCGGTCGTCATCTTTGCGATCCCAGGGGGTACTGAGTACCTACTTGTGTGTGCCTCTTCCAAAAATTATTCCCTTTGCTAGCCTCTTGCCGGTATATATACTCTTCCTATGAAACACAATAGGCCATCTTTCAACGTGTACTCCCCATCCATGCCTATCTATAATGCTCTGAATATTGTCTCTAGTTTGGCATCCTGCCTCTGCCCGTCCCTGATGCAGTATCGAATATCACTAGTAGTTTCCATCGCTTCTAAATACTCTTTGTAGAGTTTATGGATCTGCCTTGGACACCAAGGAGATCTGCATATCCTCCACCATCAGCGCCAGCTCCATAGCCATCATTTGGGGTACTGCTCTTTCTTCACTCAGGGCATCTGCTACTATGGGTGATAGTGCATCATGTAATAATAATTGGATAGAAAACTCCACCCATCGTCTCTAGCGCATGTTTAGCTCCTTCTGCGTGTCCACGTACTTGAGATTTTTGTGATCGGAAAAGATGTCATAATGTATCCCATAGAGGTAATTCCGCCAGATCTTCAATGCAAAGATTACCGCCCCAACTCTAGATCATATATCGGATAATTTTGCTCTTGCTTCTTCAATTTTCGGGAGGCATAGACTATCACGTGCCCTTGCTGCATCAGGATAGCACCCATTCCTGTGTAGGATGCGTTTGTGTAGATTTGGAATCCTTCCTTTCTAAAGGGAAGGGCAAGGATAGGAGCCGAGGTAATTCGACGCTTTATCTCCTGGAAGGCAGACTCGCACTGCGGTGTCCACACAAAGGGGGTATCCTACTTTGTCGATGAAGTAAGGAGGAGGGAAATCTGGGAAAATCCCCCTACAAATTCTGGTAGTATCCGACAAGCCCTAGAAAACTCCATATGTTTGATGCCGTCTTCACTAGCGTCCAGTCTCGTACCGCTTGGATCTTTCTCGGATCCACAACTAGACCTACACCACTGATAATATGATGCAAAAAGGCCACTTCCTTCAACCAGAGCTGGCATTTACTGAATTTTTCATGCAGGCTATGCTCCCAAAGTTTCTCCAACGTCAGTGCAAAATATCATGCATGGTCTTCCTCCATCCTTGAATAGATAAGGATGTCATCTATAAATACGATGACGAAAACTTCTAGGTAAGTCTCAAATACCTGATTCATCAGGCTCATGAATGGAGAGGGTGCAGTCATGAGACCGAATAGCATCACGGTGAACTCGTAAAGACCATATTTGCTGCTGAATGTGGTCCTCGGGATGGCCTCCTCCTTGATTTGGAGCTGATAATACCCCGATCTCAAGTCTAACTTCAAGAACCAGTGAGACCCTTCCAGCTGATCAAAAAGCTCCGTCTATTCTCGGTAGAGGGTACATGTTACGTACCGTCATCTGGTTCAGCCCTCTATAATCGATGCATAATCTGAGGGTCCCATCTTTCTTCTTCACAAACAATACTGGGGCTCCCCACAGCGAGGAGCTTGGT
Organism: Platanthera zijinensis; assembly: GCA_039513925.1. Classification (NCBI taxonomy): domain Eukaryota; kingdom Viridiplantae; phylum Streptophyta; class Magnoliopsida; order Asparagales; family Orchidaceae; genus Platanthera; species Platanthera zijinensis. Next base: position 131,723,274 of record CM077079.1, on the reverse strand, counting down.
CTGACGAACCCGGCTTCGACCAACTCCTATAATTGACTTCGGAATTCCACTAACTCCTTAGGGGCCACCCAATATGGAGGCCTATATACTGGTTTATCCCCCGACACTAGCTGGATCTGAAAGTCCTTCTCGCGATGCGGTGGCATTCCTGGCAGCTTTTCTGGGAAGACATCAACGAAATCCCGTACCACTAGGATGTTGGAGATAGAATCCTTCTCCTCGATCAGTTTGAACAACAACTAGTAGACCTTGTCCCCCTATAGATGGGCCTTGACGACCTGGATAGAAGAAAGTAGACAACGAGAGACCGGGATAGTACCTTTGAAGGTCGTGTAGGAGTCATTTTATCTCAGTATGACCTTCCTTGTCCTAGCAATCAATCTGTGCATGGTTCTAGGTGACCTACATCATTCCCAAAATAAGGTCAAAGTCCGGCAACTCCAAGATCATCGTCGGATCCTCGAATATTAGGCCATCGATGGTCACCTCAAGGAGGCACTTTTTAGTAGATAGGATCTTTGTACCATTGGGAAGACGCACCCTCCTAGTAACTCCCGTAAATGTTTGACCTGGTCCAAGTCCTTATCAAAATCAACCACCACAAAATTATGTGTCGCCCCCGTATCGAATAAGGTATGGGTAGTCTTGCAACATACCATTACCATTCCTGAGTTTACAAAATGGTCTTAGGTGGCTAGTTGTAAAGTTTTCTCTCTTAACACTACGAGTTTACTATCAGTTCTACTATTTAGGGAACAGAAGGCAAGAAATTGAAATTGCTAGCATACAAGCTATCACCATGTCCGGGTTCTGGGGTTGAGCAAGATCCACAGCATACATCTGATCTCTATCCGGCCTACGGTCGCCACCGTGGAACCTACGTCATAGACCATGTCCCCGACCCCTGAATTGCTGTGTAGGTGGGGTTGCATGTGTGTTGGTAGTGGTGCCTATCTCCTAGGACAATTGATTCAAATATTTCCAGGCACGTTGTAGTGATGACACACTAGAGGGGAAGGTGCCCCATCCTCTGGCCTCGGTATCTCCTGCATCTGTAAAGCCAAGGATTCAGTATCTCTGGGTGCCTCTACTCCTATCTATGCCTCGGGCGGGATTTATCCCCATTTATCCGATCCCTCTGATTTTCCCTCCTTCCACTAATAACTGTGTCGTTTGCTGATCTTTTTCCCCTGCCCCAAACTGTGAGCTGCTCTGCATCCAACCTCTTAGTTATCTCCAGGTTCCGGGTCAGGCATCCGTCAGAGATGAATAGGAGTCCCTACCTCAGGTCGTCCCAAATACCCATGTAGAACCTCTTTGCATAGCCAGCATCATCCAGCTGGTATGAATCCGTGAAGCGAGCTAAATGGGTAAACTCTCGGTAGTATTCAAACATTGACCCTCTTCCCTACCTCAGCTGCAGGAACCTATCCTCTAGCTCATCCCTCACAGTCTATGGCACAAAATGATCCAAGAATGTTGTCTTGAACTCATCCCATGAGATGTCTGCGTCCTCAATTCTGGCATAGGCAGTGCCAAGAAGAGACTTCCACCATCTCTTTGTGTGGGACTCTGATGATGCATATTTTAGCTTAATTTATTAGGGTAAAAATATATTATTTTCATTTTAAATCTCTCCCTTTAGGTAATTTTATGTCACTTTTTATGTAAATATTATAACTAATGTTTATTTTCTGTTTTTGCAGGTTTCAACAAGTTTGCGGCCAATAATGACCTATCACGCCCTCCCCGGGCATGACCTAGGGCGTGTCACCTGTTCCCAAGGAACCCAGCCGCAAGAGAGAGTTTCTCGCCAAAAATCCCGTGTCACGCCCCACTGACACGCCCTCCCCGGGCATGTCCTAGGGCGTGACGCGGGGCATGTCACCCTCTGCCCGAAGTCTGCCGCCACATTCAATGCATTCTCCACCGCTGCACGCAACAGTACTGTCACGCCCCATGTCACGGGCGTGACCTGGGGCGTGACTTCCCCCATTCCAACGTCTGATGGACCTGCGACCACTGATTTTGACCTGACATGCCTGTCACGCCCCCATGTCACGGGCGTGACCTAGAGCGTGACCACCATCGTACCGAAGCAATCATCGTTCCCGTCAGATTCCAACTCCCGCGGTCAACTTCGTACCTGTCACGCCCCATGACACGCCCTACCCGGGTGTGTCGCCGGGCGTGTCGCCGGGCGTGACCAACCCGTGGGAAAAGTCTATAAATACCAGGCCATCCCCTTCCATTTCAGTAACTTTTGGTGGAGAGGGGGAGGTGCTGCCCCATGTTTTCCTTGTCTTTTTTTCTCTCTCTCCCTCTCTCTCTCTTATTTTGTAATTATTTTATTAACCTAGCTTAGTGTTTTTCTTTTAGCTCTTGCATTTCTTCTAGTAGCGTGTTGTAGGGCTAGAATAGGTTTTACTTTGATGCACCTGTAATTTCCATTTCATAGTTGTAGCTCTCTTTTTCATTAATAAATGTGCTCTTTTCTTATTCCTGTATTCTTATGCTCTATTACGCATCCCCCCTCTTGCACTTCACCATGATTAACTAATCCTCCTTGTACTCGATCTTGATGATCCGAGGTTCGAGCGATTAAGTTATGATGTTTTAATTAACCTTTCCTTTTTAGGTTCTAGGCCTTGGATTACCCCTGATTATTCTTGGGTTGGAGGTATATTATCGATATATACTCTCCACCTTTGCTTTCATTCTGGGCTAGCCGAGAGGTCGATAGAATGAAGTGAGCATTCAAGAGTAAAGGGAGTTGTACGCCCCCTCGAGAGAGGCAGACGTCCAAATCTCCCGGATTGGAGTAAAATCCAATAGAGGGGTTCATCGCGTAAAGCGAGCTTTAGGCCTCCGATTTAGACGAGAGTCGGTCGGACCTTCCTAAACTCAGTTGGGCATGACTTCAAGAGAAGCGTGTTCAAGCTTTAAGAACCTCCACGGTCAAGGACATTTACCCTATTAAGCTTAGGTTTATTTATCGTCTTTTTAATCGCCTCCTACTGAAGTGATTCTTGATCGAGTGTGCCTCTTTATTATTAGCTCTAACTCTTTTTATCCTGCAAGTAGTTTAGTTTTCTTTTTTATTTCAGTACTTTAATTCCTGTTTTTAGTTTAACATTTAATAGAAATATCATTTGATAAAATAATAGCAACCTCCTTTGAGTAGAAGTAGTCATTACGCCCTAGGGAAATACGACCTTGATACTAATCTTTAGTATCCTATACTATAACCGATAAGGTACGCTTGCCTTTATTGGATATAGAATCGGAGAATATTCTCAACCACCACATCCACTTTCTCTTTTCTAACCCTCTCTCCGCAGTTTGCGAATCTCTGTATCAAGTTTTTGGCGCCGTTGCCGGGGACTGTTTTGATATTTTGATAAAAGGATAGCTATTAATTTTATCATTTTGTTTTGTTTTGTTTTTCTCTCGCCCCTCCTTCGCGGTTGATTTACTTTTTTTTAAAATGGTTAATCTTTGTTTTAATTGTGGAGAGTTCGGTCACTCTCGCGAGGATTGTTGGGTAAGATATCCTTCATCCACCCATGATTTTATCCCTTCCGGATCGAATCAATTTGGCCAAATTGATCCGTCCGCGAATTTTTTTTCATGGGGTTACAATTGTTTTCAAATGCCTTCCTACCCTTCTCCTCCGAATTTTTCTGATTTTAATTCTTCCGGAAATTTCTTGAATGGACATTTTGATCTTAGCCCGACTATGAACTACTCAGGGTGGCAACACCCTGATCATTCTTGGGGCCAAGGTGATCATCAATCCATTCCATCTCAAGATTTTTACGCTTTTTCTCCGCAAGTTTACGCGCCTCCCGTTTTTGATTCTAGCGAAAATGAAGTCATTTTTGATGGTGTAGCATTTGATGCACGCATCAATGCTCACTTCAAAGTGATTTTTGACGCTTTGGCTGCTGAGGCCGCATCTTTTTCTTCCCCTCCTCCTCCTATTTATCGTTCGAATGATGAATCTTCGGATATTCTGCAATGCCTTCAATCACTTGCGGAAGACGATTATTCAGAAATTCCATTGTGCCTTCAACCTCTCGAGGAGGAAATTTCCCCCGATATTCTGATTTTTTTTCAAGTTTCCGAGGAAGACGAACTTTCTTGTGTTCGATCTTCTGAAGAGATTGATTTTTCGGATATCCCGGTTTGCTCCCAATCTATCGAAATGATTGATATTCAGGGGGAGCAACCGGATTTTCCTATCCAACCATTTTCTTGTGATCAACCGTCGTCGTCTTCTTCTTTTTCTTCTCTTCCCCCTCCTTGCGAAAATTCTGTTTTCTTTTCTTGTTTTATTTTTCCTTCTAGTTTAGTTTCTACTTTCTCTTCGCCCCCTTCTAATAGTATAGTTTCTTTTTCTAGTTTTTTTTCTTTTTCTAAATCTTCTTGTTTTTTGTTTTATTTTAAAACTAAAAAATTACAAAAAAATATTTTTATTTACTTAAAAAATGTTTTGGCACTCGCGCCGAAACGCATATTGCGCGAGCTGCCATTACATTTCTCTTTTTATTTTCCTTTTAGCTAACAAAAAAACGTCGAGCTCAACGACGTTTTAAACAAAGAGCGCTCTTGGGAGGCACCCCTTGCTTATCTTTTTCTTTTTTGTTTTTCCGTTTTTTTTTTAATTTTTTGTTTTGTGCAGGAATAAGCTCCCGCGTGTTTGTGCAGCTTATCGCTTCGCAACTTGGACTGAAGCCGATCTTTAGCTCAAGTTTTGGGGACGCATTTTCCAATGTTTGGGCATCAAACACTAGGGAAGCATCTTATCCCTCTCTTTGCATTTCTTTTTTCTTTTTTCTCTCTCTTTTCTCTCTCTTTATACTTAACTTTAAACATTGGGGACAATGTTTAACTTTAAGTATGGGGGAGTGTTCCCTTAATATTTTACTTTAGATAAATCAAAAAAATTAATTATAAAAATTTTAGAAAAATAAAAAAAAAATTTGTATATATAATATTTTTGAAAAATCAAAAAAAAAAATAAAAATTTTTGAAAAATAAAATCCCAAATGAAATTGAGTTAATTTTTGCCAAATCAATTAGTACCTCGTTACTTTGCTTTTTATTGTTTTTTCAAGCTCATGTCTACTTGCTTAGTTAGAATAAATTTGATTAACTTTCTGTTTAAATATGTTTAGCGAGTAGTATGTGACTCATGCAGTGTTCCTATTTAGGTTAGTATGCTATTTTTGAAAAAAATTTGAATTTTTCTTTATTTTTCCTTAGCCTTTCTTTTATTTTTTTACTTTTATAAAGCCCATCATCCCTTATTTTTCATTATTAAAATCTTTTTAAACGTTAATAAGTATTAAGTGTAGTAGACACAAACCGGTTTAGACGCTTATTATCATTATTTTCATGAAAGCAAATTCTCTATTTTTTATTTTTTTGTGTTTATCCTCTTTTGAAATTTCAAAGCTTTACTTTGAGTAGATTTAGGAAGCATGAAATGATTTAGGCATTTCTTTTGTAACGTTTGAGCCTTTGCACCTCGCCTAACAATAACCATTTCTAGCCATTTTTGTGCCTTTTCCTTTCATTTTTGTAGCCTCACTTTTTATTTCACCACGACCAAATAGCCTACCTACATGCACACTTTAAAATTATTTTTGAGCTTTAATTGCTAATGTGCATCTTTTTGAAAAAATTAGTGGAAAATCTTTGTGTTATCTTTTGCTACAAAAGTGAAAAGTTTTAAGTATAAAAAAATGAAAAAAAAAATTTGATGAAAATAATTGAAAAAAAAAGTAAAAGAAAAGAAAAGAAAAGTATTTATTTTGGCTAGTTTTATTTTGGCAAAGCTCATGTTCTTTTTGTTTTAAGTGTGCAAATATCCCTCGTGTTTATCTTTTTGAATATCGTGTAACATCCCATTTCCGGCTAGACCCCTAGGAGTCGGTTTGTCGTGAGAGAATCCTAGAAGCCCAAGAATTGAAGTACAATGACTGAGACTTCGGGTCACGGGTTGGTCACGCCCGTGGCCTATGTGTCACGCCCGTGACATGGGGCGTGACTCCATTCGACGGTCGTCGATCTCCATGAGACGATCATCGAACTTGCAGCCCAGGCATGTCACGCCCGTGACCAAGGTGTCACGCCTGTGACCTAGGGCGTGACCCCCTACGGCGATCGTCGATCTCAGCGAGACGATCGCCGAGCGTGTAATTTGCATCTTGACCCTGTCATGCCCGTGACCTAGGGCGTGGCAACCCTTCGACAACCGTCGATCTCAGTTCGACGATCGTTGACCTTAGAATTGGCCACTTAGGCCTGTCACGCCCGTGACCTATGTGTCACGCCCGTGACAATGGCCGAAACATCAACCAGACTTGAAATTTCGGTAACCGACGTCATAATCAATTCTGGTTATGGGAATGTACACCAGGAGAATTTATGGGCCATTTCCTACTCTAATTATTTAATAAAATAAGGAAATGTTGGTCAAATAGGAAATCGCCACCTGGCAAACACCTCTTCGTTTCCAGCGTTTCAACTGCCTCTGCCATAATCGAAACACCATTAAGGGGAGCCTTCATGACCATAATTGCTTACCTCTTTCCCCTCCCCACTTGCTGATTTATAAAAGACCCCTTAGAGCAAGAGGAGAAGGTTACACGCTCGATCAAACAAATTCAGACTTTTGCACTTGCTGTAGGAGAAGTTCGGCAATGCCACCACTGCGCCATGGCACCCCGTCTTTCATCTCGCCTCCAAACCGCAAACAAGGTCCTCCTCTACTTCTTCTCTTATGGGTAGATCTTAGGTTCTTAGAAATGAAGTACGTGCTCAAATGAGCCGGACCAACCTTGTGTTTTCATGGAAAACCATGGAAAAATATCGTTTTGAGTTCGCCGGAAACCGCCACCTCCGGCGGCCAAACCATCGCCGACCGATAGCCATCGCCTCAATGGAGGTGGTGGTGGTGGAGGTTGGCCAGGGAAGTGACCGGATAGCTGGCGACGGATCACGAAAAGGTCACAGGAAATATGGTTTTCTATGTTCTGTTTTCGGGTTCATGTAGAAGATGAACAGTAAAACTAGTTTTATAATATATAAATAATGTATATAATACATAGTGAAAATATATATTATTTGAGTATATATTTAGGCTGCAAAACGAGGCACTTAGAGGCCGATTTAGGAAAAATGGCCAGTCACGAAAGTTGTAGACTTTCGAGTCTAGATTTATTTAAAATTATTTCCAACTCGTTTGGGTAAGCGGTTTGACCGCAGCACCTGTTTTAGAGGGGGATGTACCTAGGGTTGGGCAGAAACTAAAATGGATGCCCACGCTTCATCCCTTGTCCAAATGACATGAAATTTGGGCAGGGGGTTAAACTTAGCTATATCTAAAGGCAGTCCAAAAATGGGAATTTTTGGAGACACTTCGCCTAAAGTTTTTGTTTTAATTTAATAAATTTGAGGAAATTATTTAAGTAGTCAAATGACCTCCAAACCCTCCCAAATTTTGGTGAGTGGTCCCTGGCTACATAACTTAGCTTTGTACAAATTTCCAACTCACTTGGATGAGTTTTGGATAGGGAGTCACCTATTCTTAACTAGGCAATAGTGTGGCATTTTTGAGTAAAAAGTGCACTAGAAGTTAGAACGGTCATATCACCTCAACTGAGGCTGATATCTTGACCACTGACTTGGAAGGGTTATTATAACCCACTTAGAGTAAATGGTGTGATTTAGGGTTGGTTTACCCTAGGATCCAAACTCAAACCCTAAATGGAGGGTTTTGAGGGTTGTGAAGGATATGGGGGCAATTGCTCTCGTATTGCCTTGAAACTCTGTAGAGTTGATATTAGCATGATAATAATCGTCTGTATGGAATCTTGGAGAATTTGGAGACAAGTAGATGCCTCAAAACCTTAATCTTAGCTTTAGGTTAAAATACTAATTAAGCACAATCCATCACTAACATTATCTAAAGAGTGTGAAATTCGGGTAGAGTTAGTTTTGAAGTGGGTAGAATTTATAGAAATTTTACTGGAATTCTATGATGTTTATTTCCAGCACTTTGTTTGTAAAGTTGATTATAACCCCAATTGATGTTTTAATTATTTGTACCTTTCTGTTCATGGAAATCTCATGAAATATTGGAAATAAAGGTTTTAGGACAGAATGGTTACCCTTGAATTTTTGTATAATTTTTAGTTGAGTAAATCCAGTACTTCCTTTACAAATGTTAAAAAGGGGTTCTATGCTTTGAAAATTATTTAGGGATGATTCTATTACTGAAAAATTATGAAACTGGGCCAGTGCTATTTTTAAGCCTTTATCTACATGTTATAAATTATTTATAATTTTTGGAAGAATATTCTCTGTACTTGGTTCATAAATAATGGAAGATAGTAAATGTTGCTAAAATAGTTTTGTTGCCCTTTTGATCATAGAAAAATTATGATACTTTGGATTTACCCTATTGAGATAACCTACTATTTATCATAAATTTGCTGGACATCTTGCATGAGAACTTAGGGTAGTTTATGTTCAAACCAGTAGCCCTTGGGATTTTCGAGGAAATTAATTGAATGACAGATAAATTAGGAAAATTACCACATTCTGGACTTAGGCTATTTTCATCATGATAAGTCTCCAGTAAATAATTTAGGGCATTTGGATGAGTTTTATGATCATTGCATAACCGGTTCGACATATAGTCTAGGTTGGTCTGCATATAGCAAATTTGTGAATTGCAATAGGACATGGTCTGAGAAATTCGTTGGAGTTAGTCATTTTGTCTAGGTGGACAATTGTGGATGATATCACAATAGGATGACATGAAGAGTAGAAAGAAGTAGTGATAGCTAGAGTTAAAAGGTGCTCGGGTTCGACGAAAGATCGTCTTTCCCGAAGAGAGGAAGGTTAAAAATCACCCTAGGATAGTCTATCGTAATATGAGAAGGGAATGGGTAAAGGGGATCAACCAATAACAATAAGTGCCTTGCGAAAGGGAACGATGGGCTTCAGCTACCATCATAGTTCCTAGTGCCCTTTGAGAGCCCTTCACGGGGAATACCGGGGGCAGTCCTGGGTTAACGTAAACTGTAATAAGAAACTGACAAGAGTAACTTAGTAATTAGGGCTGCACCTTTCACAACCACTATTGGCACAGGAAGATTGATGAGAGCTTCAGCTCGGTTGGTTAAGAGATGGACGAGATGGTCCGGGGAGCTTCGGCTCGGTTGGTTAAGAGACGGACGTTTTGGTCTGGGGAGCTTCGACTCAGTTTTTGTGTGTTTACGATTAAACTTGCATGTGCATAAAAAGGAATGAAAATTAAGGTGGCAGGTCTTCGGTATTGGAGGGTCGATGCACCGATGCCAATACGCTGACTAGGTAAGTGTGGTTAGCACTTCGCCAACAGAAGTCCGGTGCGCCAGCCGGCAAGAGTACGCAGGTGTCCGCTTAGTGCACCAAGCGTTGAGGCGTACGATAGGTCTGACCGGTAGTGCTTTACTGGTTTAGAGGTGGGCGAGGCCCAACCCACCGCTTCCGTCTGCCACTACGGAGGTATCCTGGGAGGTAACGGCTCCGAAAGGGGGAACTAAAGGTCTGTGTGCACAGAGTCGGGTGTGTGAGTTGCACTTGCATGTTTCATCATACCCACTTGCATGTCATAGCATAATCGATTCATTTAACCCTGATACCTAAAGTATAAGTGGTATGGGACACTTATACATTAGGACCTGCAAAACGACCCCTTAGTCTATAAGCTTATGTAGGCAAGTTTATAAATTAAGGTTAATTTCAATATAAATATATGCTGCTGTTTGATAACCGACACCCCAACGTATAAGCGGTATGGGACACTCTATACGATGGGAGCCTTGCAGAAGATCCCTTGGCTTATGCGCTCTCACACATAAGTTAAGGTTACTTTTCCTACTTTCTGTTTCTTCCATATTTATTATAGAATTGCTAGATTAGTTCCGCTGCCATCTGTTTCTTGAGTAAATCTCCACCTTCATGTCCTTCCCTTTCTTCCTCTCCGCTCGGTACTTTAGGAGCCATAGGGGGAGGGGTAGGGGATGATAGGGCTTAGTCTTTATGACTAACGGTTTTCGAACCGCATCATTTAGGGGATCGTAGAGCCCAGCATGGAGGAGCAGCCCCAGAGACCGGTGCGCTTGGAGATGGGGCAGTCTAGCTCCGGAGTTCATACAGCCGGGACCGTGAGTCTCGACCCTGAGTAGTTTCTGTTTGTTTGCATCCGCATGAGAGATTGTAGTGAGGACATGATGTACCGGGCATAAGCCCACATTTATAGTTCTCTGATTATTGTTATTCTGTGGATACTCCCTTCGTGGAGATTTTATTCTATATATGTGATTTACTTTCAGTGGACTTGCTCTTACTTCAATTATTGTGCTACCTTTCTGTGATCGAATTTGGCCGGCAGAATCGGTGCCTTGTGGTGATGACCCTTCAGGACGTGAAGGTGTCACCGCAAAGTGGCGATTCTGGGCCTAAGACCCTGGATTTTAAAAAAAAAAAAGGGTGTCTTACAAGTGGTATCAGAGCAAACCTCGATCGGAAAAGTAGCAGTCCACTAACCCTGGGTCACCCCCGCTCGAGTTCTGTTTGGGGACAAACTAAGCAGCGGAAGCAGTGGTGTGCCCATATGGGGATCACATATAAATTGTCCACTTTTATTTAAGATTGAACGTTTTCTCAGAATGGGTTTTTGTTACGCAGCCTCCAGCACAACCTACGCCATAAGGCGCAGTTCAGCAGGCTCAGGGTATTGCACCACCTCCACCGGTCCCCACTCCTTTCCTTCAGTCAGACCTGGGACAGACTCTGACTGCCATCCTGGAGGCTTTCAGGGCCCAGCAGGTTCCGGTCCCGCAGCCAAATCCGGGGGCAAACTGGCTAAGCATCTTCCGAGGAGTTCTCCCACGTCCTACTTAGGGACAGAGTCGGCGGTTCGGACGGAAGAGTGGTTGTACATCATGTACGAGATGTTGACCGGGATACGGTGTCCCTGGGAGGAAAGGGTGGCTCCGGTTGTCTCTTGCCTGGAGTCCCATGCCAAGAGGTGGTGGAAGACGCTGTTGGACACGACATTTGCCGATAGGGAGGTTGCGGAGGTTACCTGGGAAGAGTTCAGGGCCGCGCTGCTGGAGCATTTTGTTCCGCAGTCGGCCAGGGATGAGTTGGAGGAGCGGTTCTTATAGCTGAAGCAGGGCACCCGGACGGTGGTGGAGTACCATCGGGAGTTCGACCATCTGGCTCGATACGCAGATTCCTACCAGCTGGACGAAGCAGGGTACATCAGGAGGTTCTATAAGGGCCTGCGCGAGGACTTGAGGGAAACTTTGTTGTTTGTATCCGACGGGCCAATCTCCCGAATTTTGGAGATGGCAAAAAGGATTGAGGCTGATTGGCACACCACCCGGGGCCGGAAGCGGCCAGCAGAGGATCAGGGACAGAGAGGTAGAAATGACCAGCGGCGAAGTGCTATACCAGAGGGGAGAAGGACAGAGGACCAGCCTCGTCAGGACGTGAGGCAGGAGCCGAGGGAACAGGTGATATTGGCCCCTCAACCTCTTCGGATGCAGGAGATGCCGAGACCCGGGGGAATGGCGTATCCCCTAGAGTGATTCCTTTGTCATCAGATTGGGCACATTCGGAGGAACTGCCCCATGAGGGGGGGCACCACCTCCAGCACAATAGGGTGTCCCACCAGCTCAGCATTACGGAGGCCGAGGATGCGGCCGCAGTCGTGGATACCAGGGGGGAGATCATAGACAGGAAAGGGAGTAGGTATATGCCTTGGACCTTGTGCAGCCTTGGAATCCGGAGCAGGTCATAGCAGGTACGCTGCAATGCCTCTTTATTTTCATAGAATTTCCCTTTCAATTGTTAAAACTTTGAATCGCACTAGATAGATTAGCAAGGAAGGTAAAACTCATTATAGAACCCTAAGAGATCTAATCACCCCAGGTATAGTCTTCATCAGTGGCAAGCCTGCCCGCACGTTGTTCGATACTGGAGCTACTCACTCCTTTGTGTCGAAGACGTTCGTAGAAGGACTGGAAGGCGTGGAGCGATTTACAGGCTCGAGGATGAGGGTGCGACTACCGGATGGATCTGAGCTCCTTACCACGGATCACTGCAATATGGAGGCAGAAATTGGTGGAAAGGCATTCGAGGCTCCAGCGACGATTTTGAGGCTGACCGACTACGACTTGATCCTGGGTATGGTATGGCTGCACTGGAACCATGCCCAGATTGACTGCCAGGCGAAGAGGATCACCGTGAGACACGAGGACTCTTTCATTGTCATCGAAGGTATAAGACTTGCCTCTCGTATACTCTTATCTTCGGTACAGGCCGTTAAGGCCCATCTGCAGGGAGAGGAGGTCTATCAGATTCTATTTGAGATGGCGGAAGTTAAGGAGTCGGTGACAGACATCCCGGTGGTGCGAGATTTCGCTGACATCTTTCCAGAGAAATTGCCAGGACTACCTCCATACCGAGAGCAGGACTTTCAGATACAGCTTGTGCCGGGGGGCAAGCCGGCATTTAGGGCCCCTTATCGGATGGCCCCGAAGGAGTTGGTAGAGTTTCAGACTCAGTTTCAGGAATTAGTTGAGGCAGGATTTGTTAGACCGAGTTCCTCGCCATGGGGAGCCCCGGTCCTATTCGTGAAGAAGAAGGATGGGACACTTCGCCTGTGTATCGATTATCGAGCACTAAACAGGCTGACCGTCCGGAATACCTATCCACTCCCACGGATAGACGAATTGTTCGACCAGCTGGAGGGAGCCCATTATTTCTCGAAGCTGGACTTGAGGTCAGGATACTACCAGCTGCGGATCCAGGAGGTGGATATCCCGAAGACGGCCTTCAGTAGCAGATATGGCCTGTATGAGTTCACCGTGATGCCCTTCGGGCTCACGAATGCTCCGTCGGCGTTCATGAGCCTCATGAACCGGGTTTTCGAGGCCTATTTGGATGTGTTCGTCATAGTATTCATAGACGACATCCTGATCTACTCTAGGATGGAGGAGGAGCACACTCGGAATCTGGCACTGACTTTGGAAAGGTTGCGGGAGCATCGCCTTTATGCGAAATTCAGCAAGTGTCAGTTTTGGTTGAAGGAGGTGGCTTTCCTAGGCCACATTATCAGCGGAGCCGGGTTGGCAGTGGATCCGGCAAAGATTCAGGCAGTCCGTGATTGGCCGCAGTTAAAGACAGCCACCGATGTACGAAGTTTCTTGGGACTTGCCTGTTATTACCGGAAGTTCGTTGAGGGGTTATCTCAAATTTCCCTCCCACTCACATCTTTGACGAAGAAGGAGGCACCTTTCGTTTGGACCCCGCAGTGCAAGGCGGCTTTCCAGGAGCTGAAGGACCGACTCATCTCAGCCCCTATCCTGGCCCTTCCATCTGGAAAGGAAGGATTCTAGGTGTATACCGACGCATCATACCAGGGGATGGGAGCAGTGCTGATGCAGAATGGACACGTCATAGCATATGCCTCCCGCCAGCTGAAGACCCATGAGAAGAACTACCCGGTGCACGACCTTGAGATGGGAGCGGTCGTTTTTGCTCTGAAGGTCTGGCGCCATTATCTTTATGGAGTCCACTGCGACATCTACTCCGACCACAAGAACTTGAAATACGTGGACACGCAGAAGGAGTTGAATATCAGGCAGAGGCGCTGGGTGGAGTTCTTAGCAGACTATCAGTATGAGATGCACTACCATCCAGGGAAGGCAAATGTGGTGGCCGATGCGTTGAGTCGGAGAGCTGCCACTTCCGAAGCTGGGCCCCAGGTTATGTCCATGGAGGTAGTCCGGTCATTCAGAGATATGCAGATATCCCTAGTGTCCGAGGATTATCCAGAGCTGTATAGGGAGTATCTGACACCGATGGTGGCCATAGACGATATTCGGGATCGCATTCGGGACGGACAGAGGACAGATGCGTGGGCAGAGCCAATGTTCCGAGCCTTGGAGGAGGGTTTGACAGGAGATTATTCCCTGAGAGATGGATTGGTATATTTCAGAGGCAGAGTATATATACCCGCAGGAGGCCAGATCCGAGAGGATATTATGACGGAGGCACATTGCAGCCGGTACTCTGTGCACCCGGGGATCACAAAGATGATCGCTGATCTGAAGAAGACGATGTTTTGGCCGGGCATGAGGAAGGACATTACGTATTTCGTGACCCATTGCGAGGCGTTTCAGTTGGTGAAGGCGGAGTGCAGGAACCCCGCAGGATTGTTGCAGCCACTCCCGGTGCCGGAGTGGAAGTTTGATGATATAGCTATGGATTTTATACATGGTCTTCCCCGGTCTCGGACGGGGAATGACTCGATCTGGGTGATTGTTGATCGGTTGACGAAGGTGGCCCGCTTTATACCAATCAGGAAAGATGACTCGGTGGGAGTGCTGGTACGAAAGTTCGTGGAGCAGTATATCCGATATCATGGCGTGCCCCGGACGATAGTGTCGGACCGCGATGGTCGGTTTACATCCAGGGAGTGGCGGTCAGTGCAGGCATACCTGGGAACCCGATTGACTTTTAGCACGGCCTTCCACCCTCAGACTGACGGCAGACAGAGCGCACCAACAGGACGTTGGATCATCTACTACGACTGTGTATACTGGACCGAGGGGAGCCGTGGGAGAAGATGTTGCCGTTGGTCGAGTTCTCCTATAACAATAGCTACCAGTCCAGCATCAGGATGGCGCCTTATGAAGTCTTGTATGGAAGAAAATGTAGGACCCCGCTTTCTTGGGTTCAAGACGAGGATCCGAAGGTGCTGGGATCGGATTTTGTTGAAGACACCGAGGCTCAGGTGAGACTGATCAGAGATAGGATGTTGGAGGCGCAGAGCAGACAGGCTAAGTACTATGACGCCCGGCATCGTCAGGTGGAGTTTCAGGTAGGGGACTGAGTGTTCTTGAAGATCCGGCCCATACACGGAGTCTCACGAGTGCGCGGTCGGAGGAAGAAGCTCAGCCCTAGGTATATGGGCCCTTACCGGATCCTGGAGCGGATCGGACCCCTAGCCTACAGGCTAGAGTTGCCACCAGAGCTGGCATCTCTACACGACGTCTTCCACATTTCTTCGCTGAGAAGGGCTCTACTACGCCCGGAGCAGCAGATTTTGACCACCGAAGGGCCGGTAGCTTCAGACCGATCTGTTCACTTGGAGCCGGTTCGGATCGACGACAAAGGAGTACGGATCTTGCGTCGCAAGAAGATCCCCTTAGTCAAGGTTCTATGGAGAAACCACGGTCAGGAGGAGCACACTTGGTAACCGCAGGACCTGATGAGGCAAAAATACCCGGAGTTATTCAGTCAGGTATACCTCACCACCTCTTTGTATACTATAAATTACCTTTTTGTACTAAACCGGTAGGACTAGATAAGGAAAAATTGAGAACCTAGGCATGCGCAGGAAAGTAGGGGCTAATCTTTTGTTTATTGGGGAGATTGTCTTCGTTTATCAAACAGTAGTCGCTTAAACCCAATAGAAAAACCGTATGGGATGTTACAAGTTTAAAATATTTCGGTAGAAATCTCCGTAGGCTCAACCTCAATTTCGAGGACGAAATTTTTGTTTTGTTTATTGGGATTTTTAACATCCCATTTCCGGCTAGACCCCTAGGAGTCGGTCTGTCGTGAGAGAACCCCAGAAGCCCAAGAATTGAAGTACAATGACTGAGACTTCGGGTCACGGGTTGGTCACGCCCGTGACCTATGTGTCACGCCCGTGACATGGGGTGTGACTCCTTCGACGGACGTCGATCTCCGTGAGATGATCGTCGAATTTGAAACCCGGGCCTGTCACGCCCTTGACCTATGTGTCACGCCCGTGACCTAGGGCGTGACTCCTTCGACGATCGTCGATCTCCGTGAGACGATCGTCGAACTTGCAGCCCGGGCATGTCACGCCCGTGACCAAGGTGTCACGCCCGTGACCTAGGGCATGACCCCCTTCGGCGATCGTCGATCTCAGCGAGACGATCGTCGAGCGCGTAATTTGCATCTTGACCTTGTCACGCCCGTGACCCATAAGTCACGCCCGTGACCTAGGGCGTGACCACCCATCGACGACCGTCGATCTCAGTTCGACGATCATCGACCTCAGAATTTTCCACTCGGGCCTGTCACACCCGTGACCTATGTGTCACGCCCGTGACAAGGGCCGAAACGTCAACCAGACTTGAAATTTTGGTAACCGACTTCATAATCAATTCTGGTTATGGGAATGTACACCAGGAGAATTTATGGGCCGTTTCCTACTCTAATTATTTAATAAAATAAGGAAATGTGGGTCAAATAGGAAATCGCCACCTGGCAAACACCTCTTCATTTCCAGCATTTCAACTGCCTCTGCCATAACCGAAACACCATTAAGGGGAGCCTTTATGACCATAATTGCTTACCTCTTTCCCCTCCCCACTTGCTGATTTATAAAAGACCCCTTAGAGCAAGAGGAGAAGGTTACACGCTCGATCAAACAAATTCAGACTTTTGCACTTGCTGTAGGAGAAGTTCGGCAATGCCACCACTGCGCCATGGCACCCCGTCTTTCATCTCGCCTCCAAACCGCAAACAAGGTCCTCCTCTACTTCTTCTCTTATGGGTAGATCTTAGGTTCTTAGAAATGAAGTACGTGCTCAAATGAGCCGGACCAACCTCGTGTTTTCATGGAAAACCATGGAAAAAATATCGTTTTGAGTTCGCCGGAAACCGCCACCTCCGGTGGCCAAACCATCGCCGACCGATAGCCATCGCCTCAACGGAGGTGGTGGTGGGTGGAGGTTGGCCAGAGGGAAGTGACCGGATAGCCGGAGACGGATCACGGAAAGGTTACAGGAAATATGGTTTTCTATGTTTGTTTTCGGGTTCATGTAGAAGATGAACAGTAAAACTAGTTTTATAATATATAAATAATGTATATAATACATAGTGAAAATATATATTATTTGAGTATATATTTAGGCTGCAAAACGAGGCACTTAGAATCCGATTTAGGAAAAATGGCCAGTCACGAAAGTTGTAGACTTTCGAGTCTAGATTTATTTAAAATTAGTTTCAACTCGTTTGGGTAAGCGGTTTGACCGCAGCACCTGTTTTAGTGGGGGCTATACCTAGGGTTGGGCAGAAACTAAAATGGATGCCCACGCTTCATCCCTTGTCCAAATGACCTGAAATTTGGGCAGGGGGGTTAAACTTAGCTATATCTAAAGGCAGTCCAAAAATGGGAATTTTTTGAGACACTTCGTTTAAAGTTTTTGTTTTAATTTAATAAACTTAGAGGAAATTATTTAAGTAGTCAAATGACCTCCAAACCCTCCCAAATTTTGGTGAGTGGTCCCTGGCTACATAAATTAGCTCTGTACAATTTCCAACTCACTTGGATGAGTTTTGAATAGGGAGTCACCTATTCTTAACTAGGCAATAGTGAGGCATTTTTGAGTAAAAAGTGCACTAGAAGTTAGAACGGTCATATCACCTCAACTGAGGCTGATATCTTGACAACTGACTTGGAAGGGTTATTATAACCACTTGGAGTAAATGGTGTGATTTAGGGTTGTTTACCCTAGGATCCAAACTCAAACCTAAATGGAGGGTTTGAGGGTTGTGAAGGATATGGGGGCAATTGCTCTCGTATTGCCTTGAAACTGTAGAGTTGATATTAGCATGATAATAATCGTCTGGATGGAATCCTGGAGAATTTGGAGACAAGTAGATGACTCAAAACCTTAATCTTAGCTTTAAGTTAAAATACTAATTAAGCACAATCCATCACTAATAATTATCTAAAGGCTGTGAAACTCGGGTAGAGTTAGTTTTGAAACGGGTAGAATTTATAGAAATTTTACTGGAATTCTATGATGTTTATTTCCAGCACTTTGTTTGTAAAGTTGATTAAACCTCAATTGATGTTTTAATTATTTGTACCTTTCTGTTCATGGAAATTTCATGAAATATTGGAAATAAAGGTTTTAGGACAGAATGGTTACCCTTGAATTTTTGTATAATTTTTAGTTGAGTAAATCCAGTACTTCCTTCACAAATGTTAAAAAGGGGTTCTATGCTTTGAAAATTATTTAGGGATGATTCTATTACTGAAAAATTATGAAACTGGGCCAGAGCTATTTTAAGCCTTTATCTGCATGTTATAATTATTTATAATTTTTGGAAGAATATTCTCTGTACTTGGTTCATAAATAATAGAAGATAGTAAATATTGCTAAAATAGTTTTGTTGCCCTTTTGATCATAGAAAAATTATGATACTTTGGATTTACCCTATTGAGATAACCTACTATTATCATAAATTTGCTGGACATCTTGCTGAGAACTTAGGGTAGTTCATGTTCAAACTAGTAGCCCCTGGGATTTTCGAGGAAATTAATTGAATGCCAGATAAATTAGGAAAATACCACATTCTGGACTTAGGTTTTTCATCATGATAAGTCTCCAGTAAATATTTAGGGCATTTGGATGAGTTTGGGATCATTGCATACCCGGTTCGACATATAGTCTAGTTGGTCTGCATATAGCAAATTTGTGAATTGCAATAGGACATGGTCTGAGAAAGTCGTTGGAGTTAGTCATTTTGTCTGGTGGACAATTGTGGATGATATCAAATAGGATGACATGAAGAGTAGAAAGAAAGTAGTGATAGCTAGAGTTAAAAGGTGCTCGGGTTCGACGAAAGATCGTCTTCCCAAAGAGAGGAAGGTTTAAAAATCCACCCTGGATAGTCTATCGCAATATTAATAAGGAATGGTTAAAGGGAATCAACCAATCACAGATAAGTGCCTTGACGAAAAGGGAACGATGGGCTTCAGCTACCATCATAAGTTCCTAGTGCCCTTTGAGAGCCCTTCACGGGGAATACCGGGGGCAGTCCTGGGTTAACGTAAACTGTAATAAGAAACTGACAAGAGTAACTTAGTAATTAGGGCTGCACCTTTCACAACCACTATTGGCACAGGAAGATTGATGAGATCTTCAGCTCGGTTGGTTAAGAGACGGACGAGATGGTCCGGGGAGCTTCGACTCGGTTGGTTAAGAGACGGACATTTTGGTCTGGGGAGCTTCGACTCGTTTTTGTGTGTTTACGATTAAACTTGCATGTGCATAAAAAGGAATGAAAATTAAGGTGGTGGGTCTTCGGTATTGGAGGGTCGATGCACAGACTCTAATATGCTGACTCGGCAAGTGTGGTTAGCACTTCGCCAACAGAAGTCCGGTGCGCCAGCCGGCAAGAGTACGCAAGCGTCTGCTTAGTGCACCAAGCGTTGAGGCGTACGATAGGTCTGACCAGTAGTGCGTTACTGGTTTAGAGGTGGGCGAGGCCCAACCCACCGCTTCCGTCTGCCACTACGGAGGTATCCTGGGAGGTAACGGCTCCGAAAGGGGGAACTAAAGGTCTGTGTGCACAGAGTCGGGTGTATGAGTTGCACTTGCATGTTTCATCATACCCACTTGCATGTCATAGCATAATCGATTCATTTAACCCTGACACCTAAAGTATAAGTGGTTATGGGACACTTATACATTAAGACCTGCAAAACGACCCCTTAGTCTATAAGCTTGTGTGGGCAAGTTTATAAATTAAGGTTAATTTCAATATATATATGTGTGTGGGTTTGATACCGACACCCCAACGTATAAGTGGTATGGGACACTCTATACGATGGGAGCCTTGCAGATTGTCCTTGGCTATGCGACTCTCGCACATAAGTTAAGGTTTTTTTCCTACTTTCTGTTTCTTCCATATTTATTATAGAATTGCTAGATTAGTTCCGCTGCCATCTGTTTCTTGAGTAAATCTCCACCTTCATGTCCTTCCCTTTCTTCCTCTCCGCTCGGTACTTTAGGAGACATGGGGGGGGGTAGGGGATGATAGAGCTTAGTCCTTTATGACTAACGGTTTCGAACCGCATCATTTAGGGGATCGCGGAGCCCAGCATGGAGGAGCAGCCCCAGAGACCGGTGCGCTTGGAGATGGGGCAGTCTAGCTCCGGAGTTCATACAGACGGGATGATGCAGCCACCCCTACGCGATGCTAGAATTGAAAATAACAAAAGGAAAATTAAGGACATTTGCCGAACACCTAAAGTGCTTTGAAAACGTCCTAAGAGGCATTTCTACGAACACGTGGTGTGCGTGCAAAACTCGAAATTTTGGCAGAGTTTCGTTTGTAATTGCGCGATCACACAAATGGGGAAATTCCACCCTAACCTGCATGAACATACACATTCACTAATAGCATATCCTGACCATACATCTAGCATCACAACACATCATTTCATCCACATGGAGAGCGATCCGGACTAAAAATTTCAATTCGGAAAGAGTCCAAATGCAACCCTCAACAAAACCATACGAGGATATACCAAATCCTCTTGATCCGTTCAAAACCAAAGGCTACACAAACCCCGGTTGCAAACGACAAGGGGACCTACCCTTACGGAAATCTTCGCGAAAATGGATATAAAAAGCAATCAAATTCAGATTTTTTATACATGCAACTGAATCAATAGTTAGGATAAAACTTTGAAACCAAATCTCCACTATCCTCACAAATTACAAGATGAATATCACACAAAATTTAGGGGATAGGAAATCGTTACCCAAATCTTAAATTAGAGGGGAGGAGAGGAGGAAGAGCAAGAGAATAATGGAAGAGTCGCGCTTCCAAAAAAGGTCACCGGAATCGCACCGGATGAGGAAGAACCGAGCCGCCTTCTTCGGAGTCACACCGGAGGAGGTTGGAGGTCCCCGGAGCAGCAAGGAGCAGCCCAAAGGGGCGGCGGCGGCAGCAGATCGGCACTTCCTGGGCGTCGGATGCTGGTCGGGTTCGGCCAGGCCGAGAAAAACGAGGAAGGGGGCGGCTACAGCAACCGATAGGTTTAGGGGTTTATTTTCTCTTCTTCAATGTCCATTCTCCCACTCCACATACATATATATATAATATAACACCTCTCCATCCAACCCTTCATCACACTAAAATGAATCCTACTCCACTTGCAATCCTAACCAAAACTAGGCCACTTGAACAAAAAATAAAATGCTGAAATTAGGAATAAAAATGCTGAAATTAAAATGCAGAAATTAAGCAATAAAATTATAATCTCATGCGTTGATGCGGCAGAGATTTTGATGCGGCTTTGGCGGAGGATGTCGCGGCAAAGTCCCAACCTTCAAGCTTGCGGCAACGGTCATCAACATCAACGAACATGTAGCGGCGGCGATCAAAAGAGGGGTCCATGTGATGGAGGCGACGACGGTTGTGGCAACGACCGTCAATATCCACGAACATGTAGCGGCGACGATCAAACGAGAGGTCCGTGTCGGCACGAGCAAGTTGCGGAGCATCCTCGCCATCACGGGACCGTGAGTCTCGACCCTGAGTAGTTTCTGTTTGTTTGCTTCCGCATGAGAGATTGTAGTGAGGACATGATGTACCGGGCATAAGCCCGCATTTATAGTACTCTGATTATTGTTATTCTGTGGACACTCCCTTCGTGGAGATTTTATTCTATAAATGCGATTTACTTTCAGTGGACTTGCTCTTACTTCAATTATTGTGCTACCTTTCTGTGATCGAATTTGGCAGACAGAATCTGCGCCTTGTGGTGATGACCCTTCAGGACGTGAAGGTGTCACCGCAAAGCGGCGATTCTGGGCCTAAGACCCCGGATTTTAAAAAGAAAAAAAGGGGGTCTTACATATCGCACCCTTAAAAACCTAGCCCTAACTATATGCCTAATTAAAGCCCTAATGATTCATGCTTTCTACGTTTACTTTTTAGTATAGTAGCGCGAAACTAGATTGAGTAAGTATTTTTGATAGAAATATTGAATTTTGTCTTGATTGACTATGGTTTTAATTTGTCTCTTAGACTTTAGTAGTGATTAAATGCGCTTTTTATTCGTTACTTTATTAAGTTTTAATTCTGTAAAAATTTGGGATGATTTGTTTTTATATTTAGTAAAATTTATAAAATTCTGTGCTAAGTTAAAGTAGGACTTTTCGGTTCTTTTTCAAAAATTTCTCTACCTCTAAATTCCCGTCTTACTCGTTTATAGCATTTTTAAACTTTTCAATTAATCCTCTTTATTTTCTCTAACTCGTAGTCTTTGCTTGAGGACAAGCAAAATAATAAGTATGGGGGAATTTGATGATGCATATTTTAGCTTAATTTATTAGGGTAAAAGTATATTATTTTCGTTTTAAATCTCTCCCTTTAGGTAATTTTATGTCACTTTTTATGTAAATATTATAACAAATGTTTATTTTATGTTTTTGCAGGTTTTAACAAGTTTTGCGGCCAAAAATGGACCTGTCACGCCCCCCTATCACGCCCTCCCCGGTATGACCTAGGGCGTGTCACCTGTTCCCAAGGAACCACCCAAAGAGAGAGTTTCCCCGCCAAAAATCCGTGTCACGCCCCACTGACACGCCCTCCCCGGGCGTGTCCTAGGGCGTGACGCGGGGCATGTCGCCCTCTGCCCGAAGTCTGCCGCCACATTCAATGCATTCTCCACCACTGCACGCAACAGTACTGTCACGCCCCATGTCACGGGCGTGATCTGGGGCGTGACTTCCCCCATTCCAACGTCTGATGGACCTGTGACCACTGATTTTGACCTGACACGACTGTCATGCCCCCATGTCACGGGCGTGACCTAGAGCTTGAACACCATCGTACCGAAGCAATCATCATTCCCGCCAGATTCCAACTCCCGAGGTCAACTCCGTACCTATCACGCCCCATGACACGCCCTACCCGGGCGTGTAGCCGGGCGTGACCAACCCGTGGAAAAGTCTATAAATACCAGGCCATCCCCTTCCATTTCAGCAACTTTTGGTGGAGAGGGGGAGGTGCTGCCCCATGTTTTCCTTGTCTTTTTTCTCTCTCTCCCTCTCTCTCTCTTATTTTGTAATTATTTTCTTAACCTAGCTTAGTGTTTTTCTCTTAGCTCTTGCATTTCTTCTAGTAGCTTGTTGTAGGGCTAGAATAGGTTTTACTTTGATGCACCTGTAATTTCCATTTCATAGTTGTAGCTCTCTTTTTCATTAATAAATGTGCTTTTTTCTTATTCCTGTATTCTTATGCTTTATTACTCATCCCCCTTCTTGCCCTTCACCATAATTAACTAATCCTCCTTGTACTCGATCTTGATGATCCGAGGTTCGAGCGATTAAGTTATGATGTTTTAATTAACCTTTCCTTTTTAGGTTCTAGGCCTTGGATTACTCTTGATTATTCTTGGGTTGGAGGTATATTATCGATATATACTCTCCACCTTTGCTTTCATTCTGGGCTAGCCGAGAGGCCGATAGAATGAAGTGAGCATTCAAGAGTAAAGGGAGTTGTACGCACCCTTCGAGAGAGGCAGACGTCCAAATCTCCCGGATTGGAGTAAAATCCAATAGAGGGGTTCATCGCGTAAAGCGAGCTTTAGGCCTCCGATTTAGACGAGAGTCGGTCAGACCTTCCTAAAATCAGTTGGGCATGACTTCGAGAGAAGCGTGTTCAAGCTTTAGGAACCTCCACGGTCAAGGACATTTCCCCTATTAAGCTTAGGTTTATTTATCGTCTTTTTCATCGCCTCCTACTGAAGTGATTCTTGATTGAGTGCGCCTCTTTATTATTAGCTCTAACTCTTTTATCCTGCATGTAGTTTAGTTTTTTTTTTTAGTACTTTAATTCCTATTTTTAGTTTAACATTTAATAGAAATATAATTTGATAAAATAATAGCAACCTCCTTTAAGTAGAAGTAGTCATTACGCCCTAGGGAAATATGACCTTGATACTAATCTTTAGTATCCTATACTATAACCGATAAGGTACGCTTGCCTTTATCGGATATAGAATCGGAGAATATTCTCAACCACCACATCCACTTTCTCTTTTCTAACCCTCTCTCCGCAGTTTGCGAATCTCTGTATCAGACTCCAAGCATGAAACTGCTAAGGATACAGCCATATCTGTCGGGCATCATATCCCAACAAACATCTCGTGGATGATGTCTAGCCATTCCTCTGTTCGTACAGCTGACTCTATCTCTATATATGATGGATGGGAAAGGCCTCGGAAGACACTCAGCAAATTTGCCCCGAGATTTGGTTGAGTAGTTGGAGCCTGCTGTGTCTTAAAAGACTCCAAGATGGACGTGAGTGTGTGACCCATCTCCGTTTGCCGGAACGGAGTAGGAACTGGTGGGGGTGGAACATTATTCTAAATTGTTGGTGTTCCCTATTCCAAGGCCATAATTCATTATAAACTCAAAGAAGAAGGCTCACTTATATAGTGGTTGACTTAAATCTAGTTAAGAATGAATAACTGCATGTGATTCCCTATATGGGCATGCCATAGCTTCCGCTGCTTAGTTTGTCGCCAAATTAAACTCGAGTAGGGGTGTCCTAGGTTTCGTGTACTTCATTTCTTCGGGTTGAAATTTTCTCTGGTACCAGTTATAAGACACCCTTTTTGACCGGGTATTATGCCTAGAATCACCGCTTTTAGGTGACACCAACTCCTGTGGAGGTCGTCACCACAAATTGGCAATCCTGCAGGCAATTTCTCAACCATATTCCACAAAAGAAAAGAAGCAAAACATTCATATTCATTTATATAAATGAAAACATGTCCACGATCACGATGCAGTAGAAAATAAATCCACACAAGGAAACAAACTAATACTGAAGAAGGATAAGGAGCTCCTGCCTAGTACAATAGTCCTCACTACAAAACGCTTGCGGAAGTAAAAATACTAATCACTCACTGATCCCCGGACTGATGGTGCTGCTGCCACTCCTTGACTAGGCTGGTTCACCTCCTCCTGTACCGTACTCCTGTTGGGCTGGGTCCCCTAGAACTGCACCCTGTCTCCCAATTTGTGTCCCTGGTGTTATGCCCATCAGGCCGTTGGTTTAAAACTAAGTCTTGATCCCCTCCCCTCCCCTGCGACACCTAGGCACTGCGTTGGAAGGAATGAAAGGGAAGTATGAAAAGTGGAGAGTAACACAAATAGGTGGCAATAGCCCTAACTATCATATTCAAAAAGTATTTATCATAGAAATGTCAAGTATATGAACAACAAATAAAGGTAGCAGTGTAGTAAAAGCAACATATAAAGTATAAGTAGAGCAGTTAATATCATTATAGAAAAGTAACCTTAGCTTATAAGAATGTCAATACAAACTTATAAGTTAAGGGGTCATTTTGCATGGCTCCCATCGTATAAGCTATCCCATACTAGTTTATATGATTGGGTGTCAGGTTATATGCAGGTATGTGTGTTGTGATATGTCGTGCCATGATTCATGCAAGTGCAACACGCGCACATGACTCTATGCGCACAGACCTTTAGTTCCCCCATTTGGAGTTAGCTAAACTCTTAGGTACCTCACGTAGTGGTAAATAGAGGCAGTGGGTTTGGCGTCCCCACTCCTAGGTTGGCATTCACACTACCTAACCTAGACCTTGTGTACTACTCGGTACACCCACAGTCAGTTGCTACGGAGTCACTTGTACTAATGCTGACAAACCACTAGTCTTTTCTTGGCTAAGTGAATACATACAAGCGCCAAGTCAATGTATCGACATCGGTGTGAACGACCGTCCAATAACGAATACCCACCACTCAATGCACATGCAGATATGTTATAAGAGCTCCCAAGCCATCGTCTCTCCAAACTTAATCCATCTTTATATCAAACACCGATCCCACCGCTCGTGAATCTATACAAAATATCCTCCTGAACGACGGTGTGAGTGTATGTGATGGTTGTTTAGTAAAGGTTACTCTTTTAGTCGGCTTATTCTTATAGTGTAGGGTTAACCTTGGACTGCCCAGGTCATTCCCTGTGAAGGGCTCTCGATGGTACTAGGAACTACGATGGGCCGAAGCCCAAAGTTCCCTTTCACAAGGCACTTACTTTTATGAGTATCTATTTATTACCAAACCTTTTTCCCACGTTGCTCTAAGCTAATTCTAAGTGAATTTATAATCCCTAGAAGAAGACGGTACTCCGTCGACCCCGAGCACAACCCCAAACCTATGTTACCCAGACTACTCAGGATTTGGCCCTAAGGGTGACCTTATCAAAACTTCACCCATCCAGGTGCACCCAATATACCTGCACCATGCCTGGACTACAATTCTTTCCTGAATACTTGAATTTTACTAAATGCAGACCAAGAGATCTAACCTAAGCATAGGAAAGTAAATATTCTGTATACTTTTCTACAACCTTATAATTATTACTGGGGGTCTACCATGACTTGTTGAGCCAAAAACCAGAACTAGGTATTTTTCCTAATTAAAATCAGTCATTTAAATATTTTCCGAAAAATCATTCTTCCTATGACTTGAACATGAAGTATAAGATCCTGACATGCAATGGCCTTAGTAAAATTTCCAAAGCCCCTTAATTACAAAATAATAACAAGGTATGAATTTCATGATTTTTCTAAACTTAATTCTATCATAAATCAAAATACAAATCTTTTGATCAAAATGACCATTTACAAAGCGAGTACAAGATTTCATCATCCATAAATTATAGCAAAATTACCAAAGGACTAGAATGATCAGAACACATGTCTGCCAATGTTTCATGATTTTCTAATTCCTTTTTATCATTTATTTGAATTTATAAAATAATTTACCTCTAGGACAACTTGTGAAGGAACTACTATATATATTCTTCCAAAAATTGCAACAAAATTATCAAGATATCACAATGATATAAAAAGCTTACTAGCCAAGATTCATAGTTTTCTGTTACTCAGTTAGTCCTATAAAATTTATTTACAAATCAACATATTCTAGTGTTATAAAGAAGGTACTAAAAATCTTTAACCCAAAATTAAAACAAAATTTGGAGAGGTAGTTAGCACGAGTAAAAAACTTATTGCCCAAATTTCATGGCCATTCAATACCTTAAGACACATAATTTTTGTGTTTGATAGGAATGGCATCGAGATCACTCAACGCCTCATTGCAAGGCATTGCGATTACTTGACGCCTCGTCGAGTCTAGACGATCACTAAACGCCGGGTCAAATGGCGTCAAGATAACTCGACGCCTCGTCGAGTCTATTCTATCACTCTACATCGGGTCGAGTGGCATCGAGATAATTCGACGCAATGTCGAGTCTAGTCAATCACTCAACATCGGGTCGGATGGCATCGAGATAACTAGACGTCTAGTACTTGTGAATTTAGAAACCAGGAATATAACCTATGCCACTATGTTCACAAATTTATCCTACCCAATCAAATCCAATTGTACTGATATTTTTCCCTTGACATTATAATATCCCCTCTGGTCATCCACCAGAGTTTGGGAAAGGTTTGAGGTCCATAGACCCCATTTAAGTAACTTATATGAATTATTGAATTGCTACAAAAACTATAGAAAAATCATCTCCAAAAATTATGACCAAGGTGCTTTCAACTATTTACCTAGGCATCCAAGGTCCTCTTGGTCTTCTTAAAGCTTTGTCATGACCTTGTCATGACAAAGAGAACCTCCATGGGGTCTGGTTGTTTGTGGGATGTTACAAAGACCAGAAAACAACTTATCGCAGAAAGCGAACAAAGAAGAGGTTGTATGAACCAACCAAGAGACCATGCGAATAGAGCAAGAGGCTGTGAAAAAAGAGCTACTTGTAGGAAGTGCAAATAACAAAGGGAGGGTGGGAGTGTGCAAAGAAGAGAGCTATTTGTGAGCATTACGAATAAAAAAGGGAGGGAGGGAGGGTGGCAAGAAGCCGTGGAAAGAAGAAATCATTGTTGAAGAAGAGAAGACCATAGAATAGAAGAAACACTGGAAAGGCACAGTTAAGAAAGAGAATCATGGTAGGACAAGAGAAGAGAGGAGCAGGCAGTTAAAAAATTTGAGACTATTTGCAGTGTGCCGCGACTAAGAAAGCAGAAATCAATGCAAAGGATCGATTAGCTCAGATACAATATGTGAAAAGAGATAAATAACAGAACTTTATTGTTCTAAAAAGTTAAATAATACATGGGTATGCCCCCTATTTATAGAAAAAGGGGGAAGAGAGAGAAGATAAAATATAGAGAATATACAATGCATATCACAAGAGGCTAGGCAGATATATAAAACCTAGCTGATCAAGTTGTACAGTTAAATGAGCTAAACACACGACTATACAGAGCAATAAAAGGCACCAACAGGATTGCTCTGGTCTCTATCTGAGAGTGTCCAGCAAATAGCTCTTAGAATTAAAGCTGTGATTAGACAAAGTCTGACCGCCATGATGTACCAAAGCTGTGCTTGAGAACTGTGAAAACCAATTGCGGTCAAGTCTCTAATGATAAAAAAATGTAGATACAGGAAGATCATAAAAGTACCTCATGCAGTTAGGTAACCCCCTGACTGTCAACTGGATCTGACCTCAGTAGTCCACACAGCCACTATGCTTGAACTGGACCGCACTTTATTTAACCGATGATGATTATAATGGACTACTACAAGACCGCTAAGTCAGGTCTTTAGAACGCCACGACTACTATTTAACCTCTAGAAAGGAATCATTGCTTGGATCATCAGAAAGGCAGGCCGCTAAGCCTATCCGCCAGTGCTCTTCATCAGACTACCAAACATATCCGCCTTATATGTCTGCCATACTGCCTTGACTTAGGTTCCAACAGTTACCTATGGCATGATTACAATAGACCTCCCATCTTCATAACCTTTATGCACACACAAGAAATTGAAAAACCATTCTTGTACTCCTCAAGCTCAGATTGTGGACTCCGAGAATTTGGGAGGCAAATGAAGAGGACCTCTTTAATTTATAGAAGATTCGGGTTTCGAATAACTGAGAAACCCACCTCCTCCACTAACTTAGCGATAAAATGGGTTTGAGTAGTGTTGACCAAAGTAAACCCACTAGCACTATATTGAAACCGCCCACAAATACGGCTGCCATGTGCAACCGCAATGAAACAATCCCAATCAGGCAGCCTTCACTGCCACCTGGTCCATCGTACTTCCAATTGATGGGTGATCGCTGTTCACAATCATCGTGTGGTAGCGACCAACTCTATAGCCACATGTCCACATGCCACTGCCGCCCGTTCCCACGCTCTGCTATCGCCCGCACTCATGTGGATGGCCAAATAGCCATACGATGGCGTACTCCTGCCACATGGACACACAACCACCCACTGCCTTAGCCATACGAACACCCAGCCATGCGATCCCAAGTGCACGACCATTTGTCGTCACCATGTGGCCCCTTATTTGTATGGTCCCTTAGCCCTGTGGACGTTCGGCTATGCACAACCTTGCATGCGGCAATATGGCCATGCGTTGCTGATATGTAGCCTCCGCCACCAGCCGGCCTCCACCTGCTAGCTTGTACCAGCCAGCGACCACCTATTAGACTCCGCCACCTATCGGCCACCACCGACTAGAATCCATCACACGCCAACCTCCATCAATTATCCAATACCACTCAGTCAGTCCCTTGGCCGCTGCCTACTTCTGCCGCCTATCTTCCACTACCTCGGTCATACAACTTCTACTCCCCATCATCTTTAAAACCACCCATTATGGGTTGAACGTATAATTGAATTCCCATAATATTTGTGTGCATAGCCAATTATATTGATGTGAAGGTGCATAAAATAAAATATATGATGATGGGTGTGCATATAGCAGAAATTCACATAATCATGTGTGTATACTAAATTATATGGCTACGTTGTGCGCATAGCCATATAATCCATTATGGGTGTATGCATAGTGATGAAACCATCCATAATGGGTATGTACAAAACAAATTATATGATACAAGTTTGTGGATAACAAAACTCTTTAGCCACTTAATTACAAATATGTCACCCTCAAAATCTATCAAAGGGCCTATATGCCCTCATTTGAACTAACCTTGTATCCTACGCCCAAGAGAGCCCCATAGGATTCCTTTGAAGATCTCTTGACATACTCAAAGATCTTCTTCAGCTTCGAAGATAGCTTGAAGATTTCCTTCCAAGACTCAAAGATTCTCTTCTTCTCCTAATGATCCCTTCTGGGAACCAGAGATCCCCTCCATCTCCTGACGCTCTCTTTTGGAAACAAGACACCTCCTTCAGCTCTGGACACTCGCTTATATAAACCAAAAATTTCCTTAATCTCCTGATGCCTTCTTTCGAGACTTAAAGTCCTTATTCACTCCATAGAGGCTTTGTAGAAGACTACTCAAAAACCTCTCCCAACTTTGTAGTTAAAGTCTAGATTGCTTCTAAGTTCACTAATAATAGAACATTCTCACCGACTCGAGTAATCTAGAAAAAAAATTATAACAAGTGGTGGACTTTCACCATCTGGAAAAATTCTTTGTGACTCTATAATGATAGTAAAATTTTGCCGACACAGACCCAGACCCGAGGTTTTTTTCATCTTACCCATGTTTTTCCACGTAAATTTTGTTTTGCCACCGTCAGTATATTTTGTGGCTATTTACATGCTTGACTCGCTCTTGACATAGGATGGTTCATTTTCAACAAGTTTAAGAGCACCTCGACTTACCCGCAACAAGTAAGAATTGGCAAAAAACTATTATCATTCTTTGAATATTTGTCATGATAATAGTTTGGGCGGCCTACATACCGCCTAGGTTGGATGGCCTCTTAGGCCAGCCGACCTCCATCGGCGCCCTCGCCAGGGGACGAGGCCTCCCAAATCAGGGGGACCTTTGGCCGACCATGTTGGGCAGCCTCCTTACTACTTAGGTTGGGCAGCCTCTTAAGTTGTCTTGCCTACATCGGTGCCCCACAAGGGGACGAGGCTGCCCAAATAGGGCGGCTCTTTGGTTGTCTAGGTTGGGCAAACTCCTTGCTACCCTAAATCGGGCAGCCTCTTGGCAGCTCGGTTGTGGCTGAGCCCATAATTTCCTAGCCATCAGCCTTAACTGGCCATCCCTCTCTTCGCCGGCCGGGTGGCCAAGGCTCCCATTGGGACCAAACCACCTGGAGGGCAAAACCTTCATATTCATAAAAGTGGTGATCTGCGTGCTCTAATTTGGGAATTTTAATTCATCCATTCGGTTGTTGTCGGGTAAAATTATACGTCGCCCCTCCTAAATTCTATAAAAGTGTAGGTGCTTAAGAGGGGAATATCTCTTACATTCCGCAAGGACATTCTAAGCTCACTTTGCTCCAAGCGCGCCCTCGTATGCACTGCTCCCAAGTAAGCCTCAATGCATGCCACTTCCAAGTGTTCCCCCAAACGCTTCGCATTGAGTGTGCCCTTCGAGCGTCGCTTCCAAGTGCGCCCATGTATGCTCTACTATAAGGGTTCCCCTGTACGCTCCACTCCAAGTGTTCCCTCGTGCATTTTTCTTCCAAGTGCGCCCCTGTGTGCTTTGCTATAAGGGTGCCCCCACATGTTCCGCTCTACTATAAGTACCCCCCCACCCACCCGTGCACCACTCTAAGTGTGCCCTTTACACGCCATTTCTAAGTGTGACCCTGTGTGTTTTACTACAAGTGCACCCCCCACGCGCTATGCACCAAGTGCGCCCTTCTCGTGCTGCTACCAAGTGTGCCCTCCCCATGCCGATTCAAGTGCTCCCTCACACGATTCACTCTATGTGTTCCTCTGCACGCTCCACTCCAAGTGCGCCCTCATGCACTCCAATCCAAGTGAGCCCTCATGTGTTCTACTCTAAGTGCGCCCCTACGTGCTTTAATACAAGTGTGCCCCGTATGCTCTGCTCCAAGTGAACCCTCCACGCGTCACTTCCAAGTGCGCCCTCGCGAGCTTTGGTCCAAGTGCGGCCTCATGCCCTCCGATCCATATGCACCCTCCGTATTCTACTTCCATGTGCATCCTCATGCGCTTCCCTCCAAGTGCGCCCTTGCATGCTCTGCTCCAAGGGCGCCCCTACATGCTCTGCTCCAAGTGTGCCCCCGTGTGATTCGCTCCAACCGCGCCCTGTAGTGCTGCTTCTAGGTGTGCCCCCACGCGATCTGCTCTAAATGTGCCTCTACACACTCTATTCCTAGTGTGCATTCCGCATACATGCTTCACTCCAAAATGGCACAGATAATCTAAAGACCTTCTTTATATCACACGAAGTACCTCTCATTCATACTCAAGCAGGATCCATGCATTCCACCCTCCCGTCAGCAGTGAGCCTCTGGTAGGCAATAAGAATTCCACCCCCATATTCTTTTGTGCATAGTTGGACATAATCCATAGACACTAAGTCATGCCAAGCGCAACCCTCCAACCTTCGAGCACTAGCATAAGACCTCGAAGCATCCAAAGTGTAGTGTCCGCCACAACAGCAAGCATAAAGACTCAGCTTTGCAAGTAGTGGCTTATCACCCTCCAAGTATCTCTCTCCCCAGCTATTGTAACAAGGATTAGATTGTTGTACTATATTTCTCTCAAATCCTTGTACAGTGACAAAAGAATAATAGAAGTTTAGTAAGCACCAAACCAGCCACGTGGTTTTTCATCTCTTTTTGAGGTTTTCCATGTTAAAAATTGTCTTGCTTGTCTGTGGGAACCAGTTTCCTGAAGCTCAAAGGTTGGATATTGCATCCACAATAACCCAGATTTGCTTGAAGTCACCCTTGAACTAAGATGAATTAAGTTGTATTTGATATCCTTGTTTAGCTGTGTGTTTGCAGATTACCATTGCTAAGTGTAGACCAATGTAAGTATACAGTGGGTCATGAACACAGGACCATACAGTGTAATCCCTCACTGTGTGATCCAAGGTGTTTACTCATGTGTAGCCTCTCCATTGGGATACACTTCATATTCAAACCTTGGATCATTGAATGAAGATTGGACTCTTGAAGAGAAGAGAAAGATTTTTTCTAAAGTTCGGAAAATTCTCTAAGTCCACTTCTCGAGAAGTGTCTCTTAGTTCTCGAGAAGTCCTTAGAATTCTCGAGAAG
Organism: Platanthera zijinensis; assembly: GCA_039513925.1. Taxonomy (NCBI): domain Eukaryota; kingdom Viridiplantae; phylum Streptophyta; class Magnoliopsida; order Asparagales; family Orchidaceae; genus Platanthera; species Platanthera zijinensis. Next base: position 131,690,270 of record CM077079.1, on the reverse strand, counting down.
CTTTGCTTCAAAGTTCTCGAGAAGTGCTTAAAGTTCTCGAGAAGCTTAGCTTCAAAATTCTCTAGAAGTCCCAAGTCTTAGTTCTCGAGAAGTCCAACTTGTTCTCGAGAAGTTTGGCTTAAGTTCTCGAGAACTGCCAGCCCTATTTATTGAATAGTGAAAAGTTCCCTCAGAAATCTCTCTTAAGTGTTAGTTCTCGAGAAGTCTCCATAGTTCTCGAGAAGTAAGTTAGTTCTCGAGAACTCAGCCTTTTGTTCTCGAGAAATCCAGACATATTCTAAGTAGTATAGTTCTCGAGAAGTCCTGATAGCTCTCGAGAACTCAGTTTCTAGTTCTCGAGAACTAAAGTTACTTCTCGAGAACTAAAGTTACTTCTCGAGAACTAAAAGTCAAATTTTTCAGAAAATTATTTTATGTCCAGATCAGCCGAAATTTTCAAATGACTTGACGTGATTGGTCCACGTGTCGTCATTAATGTCTTTTCTAGCCGTTAAGGGTAATCCTATATAAATTCTTCTCGTTAAGAAAAAACCCCAACAATTACAAGGAGCGGAATTCCGTACATTCTAAATATCTGGATCGGCCTTCTCTCTCCAAGAAGAACAATATTCTAAAGCCGCCGCCGCAGCCCAACGTGAGATCGATCTTTCTGATTTCGATCAAAAAAGACATGCTGTTCAAGGAATCTTCATCCTCTCCTTGATCGAGTCAGTCCTAAGTCTTCTCAGGTCAGATCTACAGAGGTTCTTCTTCTACAAATTCTGAAAAAGCCACCAAGTTCAGAAGAAGACCTAGAGTTCAATATTTCCAGGTCTGAGAAAAATTTTTGTTTGTATTTTCAAACCTCTTTGTAAATCTTGTAGGAGATAATTCTTTGAGTGTAGGAGCGTTGTTCTCTGAGTTGTAGGAAGTTTTCATTTTCCGAGTGTAGATCCATTTGGATCGAGTTATTAGGAACTTGGTTCCAAGGCATAGGATTATTTTCAATCCGAGATAGTGGAGTAGCCGAGTCTTGTGATTTGCTAGATTGGTGAGGTAAAGTGGACGTACCCAAGATTGGGGAACCACTATAAATCTTCTTGTCTTCTGTGATTGCTTTATTTCTTGTGCTAGATCGTTAAAATTTTTATTCCGCAAATAGTCGCACGATTCACCTATTCACTCATCGCTGAGTGGAAGAACATTCTTGAACTCAGCCTTTTGTCAACTATGCGACAAAGGATACATAGTTGAGTTCCACGCTGACAAGTGCTTGACAAAGTCTGTTGACAATATGGAAACAATTCTATCAGGCACTCGAAGCAGGAACATATTTTGCTTAAATTTCATTTGTATAGACTCTTCTACACCAGTGTGTCTTTTGGCAAAAGATAGTGCATCTCTTGGTGACCAATGGCACAAGAAGCTAGCACATATTAATTTTAAAAGTATTAATAAATTATTCTCCCAGAACTTAGTACGTGATGCCCAAATGTCAAACATGTCAAAGAGAGACCTTGTCATGCTTGCGTGAAAGGCAAGCAAACAAGGGCTACCTTTAAAAGCATCATAGGCAAATACTCTAATTGGTGTTTACACCTACTTCATATGGACTTGTTCGGTCCACTTCAAATTAGAAGCTTAGGAAGTAAGGATTATACGTTGGTAATTGTTGATGACTACCGCGCTTTGTGTGGGTGTTCTTTCTAAAACACAAGTCAGATACCTTCAATATCTTTACAAACTTTGTTAGGCAGATCCAGAATGAATACAACAGCTCCATAGTTAAAATCAGAAGTGACAATGGAACTGAATTCAAATCTGGGGCCATGAAAGAATTTTGTGAAAGCCTAGGTATCTTTAATGAGTTTTTCTCTCCTCGTACTCCACAGTAAAATTGAGTAGCTGAGAGAAGGAATAGAGCACTCATAGAGGCCTGCAGAACTATGTTGAGTGATGCTTCACTACCAGAGTACTTCTGGGCTGAAGCCGTCAATACTGCATGCCACGTGCAAAATCGATCCCTCATAAACAAGAATCATGATAAGACACCTTATGAACTTCTAAAAGGCAGGAAACCAACAATTTCATATTCTAGAATTTTTGGCTGTAAATGCTTCGTACTTAACAATGGTAAGTATCATACTACCAAGTTTAGTGAGAAAAGTTTTGAAGGTATTTTTGTAAGATATAGTAGCCATAGTAAGGCATACAAGATTTTCAATGGAAAAACTCTTGTTGTAGAGGAATCCATACATGTTGTATTTGATGAGACGAGCTTGCTGCAAAGCAAATCGTCTAGTGTACTTATTGAAGATGCAGGTACACAGATTAAAGAGATTAGCTTGGATGATTCAACCGAAGGTAATGATGAAAAGTTCATCAAAATCACCTCTCCAACCCCTATTGGAGAGGTAGAGGATCAAGATGAAAATATTGTCCAAGTTGATGAAGTCACTCCAGTGGCTGAAGAAGTCCCAGATGCGAGGAATCTAGAGCTCAAACATCTGAAGGATCACCTAATGGACCAGATCATAGGAGATCCCTGGGATGGTGTTAGAACTCGTCGAGGTACAACTAACGAGAATTTATATTTAAGTTTTCTCACAGGTTGAACCAAAGAAGTTTGAGGAAGCAAACTAAGACGCATCATGGATCTTGGCCAAGGAAGAAGAATTGAATCAGTTCAATCACTGCAAAGTTTGGACGCTTGTTCTAAGACCCAAAGGTAAGAATGTCATCGGAATGAAATGGGTCTACAGGAACAAGTTGGACGAGAATGGGATTATCATCAAGAACAAAGCTAGACTCGTCTTCAAAGGATATCATCAAGAAGAAGGGATCAACTTTGACCAAACATACACTCCAGTGGCAAGACTGGAGGCCATCAGACTGTTCTTAGCTTATGCTACACTGAAGGGGTTCACTGTCTATCAAATGGGCGTGAAGTCCGCCTTCCTGAATGGTGACACAATGGAAGAGGTGTACGTGGAATAGCCCCCCAGGTTTCGTTGATCCTAACTTTCCTGAGTATGTTTATTTATTATCAAAAGCGCTGTACGATTTGAAACAAGCTCCTCGAGCTTGGTACGAAATGCTATCTACCTTTCTCCTCGAGAACAAGTTCACAAGGGGAAAGATAGATAAGACATTATTTCTTAGGGAAATTAAAGGCAAGATTTTGCTAGTGCAAATCTATGTCGACGACTTTATTTTTGGCTCTACAGACAATAACCTCTACAAAAAGTTTTCTAAACTTATGCAAGGGAAGTTTATAATGAGAAGTATGGGAGAGCTGAAGTATTTCTTAGGACTTCAGGTGAAACAATCTGAAGATGGAATTTTCATCTCACAGACGAAGTTCACCAAGGAGGTGATTAAGAAATTCGAAATGGAGAGTGCAACCTCTATGAGGACTCCAATGGCCTCAGCTATGTCTCTGGATAAGGATGAGAAAGGGAAACCTTTTGATGAAACCAAATACAGAAGTATAGTTGGATCCTTGCTCTACCATACTGCCAGTAGACCAGACATAATGTTCTCTACATGTGTCTATGCTAGATTCTAAGTGAACTGTAAGGAAACTCACTATGTTGCTGCAAAGCGGATCTTGAGATACCTTAAAGGTGCACCAATCTTGGCTTATGGTACCCAAGAAGTAATGACAGCGAACTAATTGGTTTTTTCAGATGCAGACTTTGTAGGTAGTAAAGATGACAGGAAAAGCACTTCTGGGACATGTCAGTTCCATAGAAGAAGGCTTATCTCATGGAGAAGCAAAAAAGCAAAATTGTGTCGCAATCTGAACGGCCGAGTAAGAATACATTTCTGCCGGTAGTTGTTGTGTACAGTTACTTTGGCTCAAGAATCAGCTAGAAGATAACAATATGAAGGACAAAGACATTTCATTGTTCTGCGACTCATCCAGCGCGATCGCAATCGCAAACAACTCGGTCTCGCACTGCCGGACAAAACACATCGAGCTCAGATATCATTTCATCCGGGAGAATGTTGAGCAAAGGGATGTAGATCTGCAGTATGTGCCAACAGATCGGCAAGTTGCATATATTTTAACGAAGCCGCTGGACTATACCAAGTTCAATTTCTTCAAAACTGAACTTGGAATGCTAAACAAAGAAGGATAAGTCACAGGAAATTAGTTCAAAGCTCAAGAATCGAGGATACCTAAAATAGGTCAAAAATTTCTCAAGAGTAAAGTACTAGTTCTCGAAAACTCAATCTACTTCTCGAAAAGTAAAGTACTAATTCTCGAAAACTCTGATTACTTCTCAAGAACATTGATCTGTCTCTCGAGAAGTCTCTTCAGTTCTCGAGAACTAATATAATACTTCTCGAGAAGTTCTCTGACAGTTCTCGAGAACTAACCCTACCTCTCGAGAAATGCCCGTCCTTTTTCGACTTCTAATTAATTTCTTCTATTTCGAAAACCCGCTTGATTTCAGTCCTAACCCTAGATTAATTAGACACTTAATTGGCATTACTAGGATTATATATATATATAATACTTTAGAAATGCCAAATCAACCGGCACTTCAAACCGTCTTCTTGGAAACTCTTCATCTTCCGCCGACAGAAAGCTTCGTCGCAGCCATCGTCTTGCGCTCCGTCCATTGCCGCCGTGAGCGTCCATGGCGCAGAGTTCGAAAATAGGAGTCGGCAGTGAACTCGTCGTCGAAGGGATTGCAGACATTTCAGATGACTTCAAGAACTTGCTCCTTCTCCTGAAAACAGTCGGTCTGATGTTCGTTCTCTGAGAACCCTGCAAGATTTCATTTCCAGATGTAGAGAAATTCTTCAGGAATGCCAAGGTAAGGAGAAATGGTACAGTTTTGAAAACTAAAGTCAGGGGGATCAAAATCAAGTTGGACAAAACCAGAGTTTCAAAGCTTTTAAAGCTGCCTGTTGTGGATGTAGAGGATGACCTAACACTTGAAGATTATGACAGAACTTACTCTTTTTGTGGAGTTTCTGTGGATTTCATCTCTTTAAGGAGAAATCTCTTCAATGATGTAGGAAAGCTTCTGGTAGATTTAATTGGAAAGATCTTGTGGTGCAGAACAGGGTCCATTAGTTTCATACCCAATAACCTATTTGGTGTTATGACAGCTATTATCTGCCGAAAGAAATTTCAATATGGAATGATGGTATTTGAATTGATCAGGGACAGTATTCAGTCTCCCAAGTTTGCAAGGATAATTTCCCTGTTGCTGAGTGAGATTGACCCAATCACCTTCAAAACATCTAAAGGTACTCAGATCCAACACCTAAAAAAGATTTCATTGGCCTCCATCAAAAGATGGGAACTCAAGCTGAAGAATTCCAAGCAGTTAGCTAAAGAACTTACAGTTTCTGCCTCTATGGTCAGGACCCCATCTCCCTCCTCTCATCATGTTGCTGAACCATCTGGTTCAGCAACTGAGGGGGAGCCTGCAGCCTCTGTTCTGTTGTCAGACCTACTCCTTCCTATCCAACCAGGTACCCAGTGGAAATTGCTCCAGATGATACTCTCTCAGATATTCAAGTACAGGAAACCCTCCAAAACTCAGCTGAAGCCATTGATAGATTGGTTGAAGTACTCACTTTAGATGAACCTCTTCCGCCTCTTCATAAGGACACTGCTGAAGAACCATCAAAGAATCCCTCATCAGTTCCATCCTCAACCCAAGCTACTCCAACTCCTTCTCCATCTCCAAGAAAAGATTCAACGCCAGTTGAACACCCTTCAGAACCAGAGACCATCCTTCTCTCTGCAGAGGATGAGCAAGAACCTAAAGAAGTGGAAGCCCCTCTCAAGAACCTTGACTTCTCCCTCCCCATAATTGTTGATGAGGAGGCTGATACAGTCTTTCACACTTTAAGAGCCAAGAGCCTTGTGGTAGTGACAGAGATACCTCCCTGGGTAGCTCCTCTTTCACCCCCAAGTAACTCTGTTGTTGATGTTTCTCCTGTTGCTGCTGTTGCTGATGCCTCTCTCTCTCTCTTCTGACATTTTGAGTAAGATTGAAATTTTGTTGACTGAACAAAGGAAACATTTTGATTACTCTCTAAAAATGCTGTAAGACAAAGTGATTGCTCTGGAAACAGAAATGAGCCGAGGATTTGCTGAAATACAACATAACACTGACTCTCTCAGAAGACTGGTTCAGATTGGTGGAAAAGCTATAGATCACACCATTACTAGTGTTGGTCAGGTAATGGAACAGTCTGTCACTCTTGCTAATAACCAGATTCAGTTAGAAAAGAAAGCTCAAGAACATGTGATGAAGATTTGTGAGGAAGTTGGTACTTTCAAAGAAGATTCCATAGAAAAGCTCTGTGTAGAATTCAGAAAGGGGGAGAATCTATTGAAAGAACATGTAGTCAAACTTGTGGATAAGTTTACTGTAGATGCTAACACTCTCTAGTCTGAGAAAATTTCTGAAATTAATAAGAATGTTTTAGATCAAATCCAGTCAGTGAAATTTTATACTTATGACACCACAGTTTGGATGCACAACCAAATATTCCCTGACTTTCAGGCTGATCCTAATCTTATTCCTCATCACCTGAACCCCCTTGCTGAAGGACAGCCAGTCAGATGCCAGCTATGATGCAATAACCTCAGATGCCCTGCTTTTCTCCAAGGTGAGAAGATCAGGATCCTCCTCCTGCTTCCTATGACCAAGTCTGGGATGATATTATTCCTCAAGATTTACCAGAAATCAACACCTCTAAAAAGAGAAAGTATGGGGAAGCCCCTCTGCCAGCAGAAGCATCCCTAAGACAGGATCAGAGAAAAGGAAAGCCCAAGAGTTTGCAGAAGTCTAGAGCCCTACTTCTAAAAGCTTAATTCTTGATACTCTAAAATTAGTGATTGACTTTAACGAGAATAGGAATCTCCACTACAGCTCCTCTGAGTGGGAATTATATGAGAAGTCCATGACCAAGAGAAGAATATATGATAGAGAGTTTTGTAGGAATAATCCCAAAGCTCCTCCAAAGCCTCCTAGGTACTATCCTAAGCCCTTCAGCTATCAGAGGAGACAGCAAGAGAAGCAGGACAGACAGTGATGAGTTGTAAATATACCCATTTTATAGTGTATTTATTTTGTTGTTTTACTTTATTTTCTTCTTTTTTAGTTTGTTTTATTTAATAAAATACTTCTTTTTTTCTAAATTTTTATTTTCTAACTTAGTATTTTTATTTCCTGAATTTTTCCAGGGAAAATATTTTTTCGGCCATGTCACGCCCGTGTCACCCCCGACACGGGCGTGTCAGGCTCTCAAACGCAATCAGCCAGTCAAAACATGCAATTTCACTGACCCGTGCCCGACACGCCCAACGTCACGCCCGTGTCAAGGCTTGTCACGCCCGTGTCGAGGCCGACCCGCAAGCTAAGTCAAACAGTCAACGCTGCCGACATGGAGCTGCCAGATGTCCGGGTCACGCCCCCCTGTCACGCCCGTGACATTTGTGTCACGCCCGTGTCCGCCACGTGGGCTGCCCCGAAGTCAAAGCGGGCGTCAAATCCCTAGAGCCAGCTCCCCGTCACGCCCCCCTGTCACGCCCGTGACCTGGGGCGTGACCGCCACGTTTTCAGCCGAAGTCAAGGCTCCAGTCAAATCACCAATCAGCTCATGAACAGTACTGACACGCCCCCCTGTCACGCCCGTGACCTAGGGCGTGACCAACCCGAAATTTTGCCTATAAAAGGGCAGCTGCTGTATGAGATTCTTGTCCACTTTTTTGGTCCACTTTGCTAAGGGGAGGTGCTGCCCAAGTGAAATCCAAATGTTATGTAAGGGAATTTTATCCCCCCCCTCTCTCTCTCTTAGTTTGTATTAGGTTGTTTGCTTTAGCTTTTCATTGTAATAGCTTTTCTTCATAAATAAAAGTTAGTTTTTCTCTCTTGCAAAATATGAAGTTTCATGGAAGCACCCTTCTCTTTGTGATTTTTTCGTTCTCTTGTCCCCTTTTTTATGCTTTATCTTTTAATGCTTTATAACTCAGTTTAGTTTAGGATTTTATCGCACTTTCTAGCCGTTATAATGCCTGTTTTATTTTCATTTTCCGCACCCGTTTAGCTTTAGTTTATTTTTATTTTCTCTTTTTATGCATTTCTACCGCATTTTAGCGGTAGAAATGCACTTATTTTAATTTTTCGTCAACTTCCATTTTGCGTTTATTTGCAAAACTTTTAGCTTCGTTTAATTTTTATTTTCACTTTTTATGCATTTCTACCGCATTCTGGCGGTAGAAATGCAGTCGTTTTAATTTTCCGAGCACTTACCTTTTCGTTTTAATTTTCAAAACTTTTTGTCCGGTTAATTTTTATTTGCACTTTTTATGCATTTCTACCGCATTCTAGCGGTAGAAATGCAGTTGTTTTAATTTTTCAGTCACTTTGCTTTTTCTTATTTCTGTAGAGTGCGTGTGTGTATGAGTTAGATTTTATAGCTTAATTTCAAATTCTGTAGAGTGTGTGCGTATGCATCTATTTTCGTCTACTCGTTAAGAGTTAAATGGCGCTCTGCTTTCATTTCCCGCCCACTCGTTTGAGTGGGACTCGTCTTTTATTGCTTTCATTTTCTTCCTACTCACTTGAGTAGGAAAACTTAGAGTGCGTGCGTGTGTTTACTTTATTGTAGAGTGCGTGTGTGTGATTTTACTTTCCTGTAGAGTGTGTGAGTGTATGAGTATAAATTTACCCCCGCCCACTCGCTCGAGCCGGGATTCGCATTTACTGCTTTCTTCAGTCCTACTCGTTTGAGTAGGACTTGCAATTTTCAGCTCTATTTCCTGCTTTCTTTACAGCTTTCTTTATCGCTTTCTAGCATAAGTGTCCCCATTCCGATGAGTGGCTAACCGCCCTTAGCCCTCAATATCGAAGAGCATTGGGACAGATAAAGCAGCTTTAAATAATTAAAGGTCCTGTTTTCTATTTAATTAAATTTCTTAAGGTTTGCCCCGGGTTAACGACGCGTAGGACCGCATATCGATGTGCGGGCCCTATTTCCGTTATCCATATGCAACGCCGAGAGGCCGCACGTATGGACCGATCGCCCTTGGGTAAAGAGAGATCCGCGCTAACTCTCGAGAGAGGAGGCGTGCGACTCTACCGGATTGGGTTCCCCACCCAATAGCAGGGTTCTCAGCGTAATGCGGGCATTAAGAGGAATCCTTCGTCGGTCTAGCGATCGGTCGAATAGTCTTAGCGTTCAGGTGAGCGATAGTCCTAGAGATAAGTGAGCTCATTCCTTTGGAACCTCCACGGCCGAGTCTCCGCTTTAATTAATTTGAAAGTTAGGATCTCTTTTTATTAAAAGTTATTTTAGTTCAAATTCTCTTTTGATATTGTCGCGCCGAGTTCTTCATCGGCTTTCTGCATTTTATTTCCTGCTTTCATTTTCTGTATTGTATTTATTTTTATGTTCGTCATTCCCCTTTTTTATATATAATCCACTTAAAATATTATCGGTAGAATAATAGGCTTTCAGGGAAAGAGTAGATATAGCTAAGCCGGCCCCGAGAACAATACGACCCCGATATTCCACACCGGAATATCATGTACTACACTCGATAGGTGCACTTGCCTCCCTCTCGTTAAAACTCGGTTTCTAACAAAACAAAACGCTCTTCTTTTTATAAATAAAAACCTCCATTCACAACTAAATAAGAGCCGCCGTTTTAACCATCAAGTTTTTCGGCGCCGTTGCCGGGGAAAATTTCGTCTTACTATTTTGAATTCCTGAACCCTATTAATTTTACCTTTATTTCTATATATCAAAAAAAACCAACAAAATGGCCACCAAAAAATTATATTTATAATAATAATAATAATATCAATATTATTATTAATATCAAAAATAAAAATAAAAAAAAATAAAATAAAATTTTAAAAAAAAACAAAAAAAAAATCAGAAAAATTTAAAACTAAAAAATTCAAAAACTTAAAAAATTAAAAAAATAAAAAACTTAAAAACTTAAAAACTTATAAAAATTTAAAATTTAAAAACATATAAAAAATAAAAAAATAAATAAATAATGATGATGAATTTTTTTTTCCTTTTCATCAAAAAAATTAAAAAATTCAAAAAATAATATATTTTTCTTCTTTATTTTATTTTGCCTTTATCTTATTTTCTTTTTTTTCATTTTATTTTTTTTTTTTTAAAAAAAAAAAACTAAAAAAATTAAATTAGGTATTTATTTTGTCGTTTCGGCGCGCTTCACAATTGTGAGCGCTAGGGGATCGCGTATCCGTCGCACATTTATCACACTCACTTACCCCTCGCGCCCCTTATCACCCAAACACTTTTCGCCGAGCTTATATTTTTCTTTTTTTTGTTTTATTTTTTCTGCTTTTACTTTAACTTTTGCAGGTTTAACTTAACGGGCTTCCCCGAACGCGCTTTAGGGAAGATTTCTAAACCCCTGTTTTTAATTTTTAATTTTGTACATACTGCTTAGATTTTTATATATATCCTGTTCCTCATACTTAGTGCAACATTGGGGACAATGTTGGACTTAAGTATGGGGGTGTTTCTTATTTTTTGTGCCCTTTTATTTCCGGCACTTAATAAAAAAATAAAAAAAACTTAAAAACATTACAAAATTAAAAACTTCAAAAAAAAAATTTCATGCTATAATAATAATAATAAAATATTTTCAAAAAAAACAAAAAAAAGAGAAAAGATGAAACATCGCTCCGCGACGTTCGACTCATCGAACCAACCACAAATAAGAGTCTGTTCGCGGGCGATCCCTTTTTTTTACTTTGTAAATATTTTTGTAAATATTCTTGTCTATTTCCACTTTTCTTTCCTATCTTGTAAAAAAATCTCTCTCTTTTCTTGTAATTATTTCTGTAAATCCAAAAATTCAAAAAAAAAAATCTGTATAACTCAAAAAACTCAAAAAATTTGCATAACCTTTAAAAATTTCCAAAAAATGATTAAAAACACCAAAATATGGAAAAAAATTAGAAAAATTTGTGCGAATAGAAACAAGAGACCGGAAAAACTGGAGTAATGGAATTTTTATTATCCAAAAAACTAAGTATTACAAAGGTATAGCCTCCCTTATATAGAATGGAGGAGATGAGAGAGATTACAAATACCCAATGTGGGACTAAATACACAAATACATCATCTACAAATCTAACCGCCAAACCGCCCAGGAGACCGCCTAACCGCGCGGTTAGTAGGCACTAACCGCCCGGTCACCACCATCAGAGCACGCCGCAATCCACTGAGATCCCAGAGATTAGCCGGCAGACCGCCCGGCTACCAACCCGCCATAGATTTAGCCGGCTGACCGCCCGGCTACCAAACCGCCAGTCAAGCCGCCTGTCCGCCCAGGCTTATACAGCAACAAAATTCATAAAAATCAAAAAAAAAATTATTTTGTAATAAATAATTTGAATACCTTAATTCTTAACCTCTTTGCTCTCCAAAATAATTGTTTTGAGTTTATTTATAAGCGAATTTTAATTAATTCTTTATTTACTATTCGTTTTTTAATTGTAGCTCGATAGACTTAAATTTCTGGGGTTAAGATTTTAAAGAATTTTTTATGGCTTTTTCTTATTATAGGGAACTTGTTTTTCTCACTATCACTTCTAATTTTTTGAATAAAAGCACATTTTTATGTTAGAAAATAACATTCATGGATTTCATATTATTTCTACTTATGCTTTTAGAAACGTAGGAACGTTCAAATTAAAAAGGTTGCTCTCGAAATTTTTTATTAAACTCTAGCTTTCTTTTAGAAACTAAACCATCCATCTTTTTTTTCATGCCTTAATCAGTATGATTCTCCACTCACCCTTAAAAGATCCTATGTCAATGGGGATAAGATTTCGTCCCGCAAACATAGGCACCCAATAATTAAAAAGTTTGTATGTTAGGAGTAAGAGGATAAAATTCATTACTCCTATACATATACATTGGGTTTATTAATTTTTTATGAAGAAAGAAAAAAAAATGTATTAGGAAAATAAGATTTCATTTTCCTAATAATCCAAAAAGAAAAAAAAATTGTGGAGGTTCGAGAAAAAACTACCTCGCCTCAAAAATCCAAGCCTTCTTCATAACCGCCAATCCACTTATCTATTTTTCATGATTCTAGAATTAATCTAAAACTTTTTGAGAGCATAATTTTTAAATTAAATTATTTCCTATCAATTTCTTTTTAGCTAAAGTTTTTTTTTTCTTCGATAATTCAAATCCATTTTTGTTAAACTAACAACATAATTTTCGCTTTCTATTTTTCTCGTTTAGAAGTATTTTTTGAAACGGTTCCTCTATTTATAACATTTTCATAATTTAGGATTTAATTCCGAAACCCCGGAAATTCATTTCGATCTTTCGTACAATTAAATCAAGCGGTAGTTAAATTTAGGATTCTTTTTAATTCCTTATAGGTTCATCTCCAACTTTTGCTCTGGAATAGCAAAAGCTTAAGTATGGGGGTATTTGATGAGTTGTAAATATACTCATTTTATAGTGTATTTATTTTGTTGTTTTACTTTATTTTCTTCTTTTTTAGTTTGTTTTATTTAATAAAATACTTCTTTTTTTCTAATTTTTTATTTTCTAACTTAGTATTTTTTTTTCTGAATTTTTCCAGGGAAAATATTTTTTCGGCCATGTCACGCCCGTGTCACCCCCGACACGGGCGTGTCAGGCTCTCAAACGCAATCAACCAGTCAAAACATGCAATTTCACTGACCCGTGCCCGACACGCCCAACGTCACGCCCGTGTCAAGGCTTGTCACGCCCGTGTCGAGGCCGACCCGCAAGCTTAGTCAAACAGTCAACGCTGCCGACATCGAGCTACCAGATGTCCGGGTCACGCCCCCCTGTCACTCCCGTGTCCGCCACATGGGCTGCCCCGAAGTCAAAGCGCGCGTCAAATCCCTAGAGCCAGCTCCCCGTCACGCCCCCCTGTCACGCCCGTGACCTGGGGCGTGACCGCGACGTTTTCAGCCGAAGTCAAGGCTCCAGTCAAATCACCAATTAGCTCATGAATAGTACTGACACGCCCCCCTGTCACGCCCGTGACCTTGGGCGTGACCAACCCGAAATTTTGCCTATAAAAGGGCAGCTACTGTATGAGATTCTTGTCCACTTTTTTGGTCCACTTTGCTAAGGGGAGGTGCTGCCCAAGTGAAATCCAAATGTTATGTAAGGGAATTTTATCCCCCCCCCCTCTCTCTCTTAGTTTGTATTAGGTTGTATGCTTTAGCTTTTCATTGTAATAGCTTTTCTTCATAAATAAAAGTTAGTTTTTCTCTCTTGCAAAATATGATGTTTCATGGAAGCACCCTTCTCTTTGTGATTTCTTCGTTCTCTTGTCCCCTTTTTTATGCTTTATCTTTTAATGCTTTATAACTCAGTTTAGTTTAGTATTTTATCGCACTTTCTAGCCGTTATAATGCCCGTTTTATTTTCATTTTCCGCACCCGTTTAGCTTTAGTTTATTTTTATTTTCTCTTTTTATGCATTTCTACCGCATTTTAGCCGTAGAAATGCACTTATTTTAATTTTTCGTCAACTTCCATTTTGCGTTTATTTGCAAAACTTTTAGCTTCGTTTAATTTTTATTTTCACTTTTTATGCATTTCTACCGCATTCTAGCGGTAGAAATGCAGTCGTTTTAATTTTCCGAGCACTTAGCTTTTCGTTTTAATTTTCAAAACTTTTTGTCCGGTTAATTTTTATTTGCACATTTTATGCATTTCTACCGCATTCTAGCGGTAGAAATGCAGTTGTTTTAATTTTTCAGTCACTTTGCTTTTTCTTATTTCTGTAGAGTGCGTGTGTGTATGAGTTAGATTTTATAGCTTAATTTCAATTTCTGTAGAGTGTGTGCGTATGCATCTATTTCCGCCTACTCATTAAGAGTTAAATGGCGCTCTGCTTTCATTTCCCGCCCACTCGTTTGAGTGGGACTCGTCTTTTATTGCTTTCATTTTCTTCCTACTCACTTGAGTAGAAAAACTTAGAGTGCGTGCGTGTGTTTACTTTATTGTAGAGTGCGTGTGTGTGATTTTACTTTCCTGTAGAGTGTGTGCGTGTATGAGTATAAATTTACCCCCGCCCACTCGCTCGAGCCGGGATTCGCATTTACTGCTTTCTTCAGTCCTACTCGTTTGAGTAGGACTTGCAATTTTCAGTTCTATTTCCTGCTTTCTTTACTGCTTTCTTTATCGCTTTCTAGCATTAGTGTCCCCATTCCGATGAGTGGCTAACCGCCCTTAGCCCTCAATATCGAAGAGCATTGGGACAGATAAAGCAGCTTTAAATAATTAAAGGTCCTGTTTTCTATTTAATTAAATTTCTTAAGGTTTGCCCCGGGTTAACGACGCGTAGGACCGCATATCGATGTGCGGGCCCTATTTCCGTTATCCATACGCAACGCCGAGAGGCCGCATGTATGGACCGATCGCCCTTGGGTAAAGAGAGATCCGCACTAACCCTCGAGAGAGGAGGCGCGCGACTCTACCGGATTGGGTTCCCCACCCAATAGCGGGGTTCTCAGCGTAATGCGGGCGTTAAGAGGAATCCTTCGTCGGTCTAGCGATCGGTCGAATAGTCTTAGCGTTCAGGTGAGCGATAGTCCTAGAGATAAGTGAGCTCATTCCTTTGGAACCTCCACGGCCGAGTCTCCGCCTTAATTAATTTGAAAGTTAGGATCTCTTTTTATTAAAAGTTATTTTAGTTCAAATTCTCTTTTGATATTGTCGCGCCGAGTTCTTCATCGGCTTTCTGCATTTTATTTCCTGCTTTCATTTTGTGCATTGTATTTATTTTTATGTTCGTCATTCCCCTTTTTTATATATAATCCACTTAAAATATTATCGGTAAAATAATAGGCTTTCAGGGAAAGAGTAGATATAGCTAAGCCGGCCCCGAGAACAATACGACCCCGATATTCCACACCGGAATATCCTGTACTACACTCGATAGGTGCACTTGCCTCCCTCTCGTTAAAACTCGATTTCTAACAAAACAAAATGCTCTTCTTTTTATAAATAAAAACCTCCATTCACAACTAAATAAGAGCCGCCGTTTTAACCATCAGACAGTGTCAAAGCAAAGAATGAACTCTTGTTTATATGTTTTTGAGAATTTGGATGAAATGGTTGTTGATTAGAAATCTAAAACATTACATATATACAATTCATAGTTTTGCCTAATTGTGTGTTCAATTAATCTTTTATTGCATTTAGATTAAATTATTCATTTCCAGTTCTTTCTTAATCATCATAATTCACCTTAGTGTAGAGGGTTTTGACATCTACAAATAAGGGGAGATTGTTGGGTATTGCATCCACAATAACCTAAATTTGCTTGAAGTCACCCTTGAACTAAGATGAATTAAGTTGTATTTGATATCCTTGTTTAGCTGTGTGTTTGCAGATTACCATAGCTAAGTGTAGACCAATGTCAGTCTACAGTGGGTCATGAACATAGGACCATACAGTGTAATCCCTCACTGTATGATCCAAGGTGTTTATTCATGTGTATCCTCTCCATTGGGATACACTTCATATTCAAACCTTGGATCATGGAATGAAGATTGGACTCTTGAAGAGAAGAGAAAGATTTTTTCTAAAGTTCAGAAAATTCTCTAAGTCCATGTCTCGAGAAGTGCCTCTTTGTTCTTGAGAAGTCCTTAGAATTCTCGAGAAGCTTTGCTTCAAAGTTCTCGAGAAGTGCTTAGAGTTCTCGAGAAGCTTAGCTTCAAAATTCTCGAGAAGTCCCCGGTCTTAGTTCTCGAGAAGTCCAACTTATTCTCGAGATGCTTGGCTTAAGTTCTCGAGAACTGCCAGCCCTATTTCTCGAATAGTCAAAAGTTGCATCAGAAATCTCTCTTAAGTGTTAGTTCTCAAGAAGTCTCCATAGTTCTCGAGAAGCCAGTTAGTTCTCGAGAACTCAGCCTTTTGTTCTCGAGAAGTCCAAACATCTTCTAAGTAGTATAGTTCTCGAGAAGTCCTGATAGCTCTCGAGAACTCAGTTTCTAGTTCTCAAGAACTAAAGTTACTTCTCGAGAACTGAAAGTCAAATTTTTCAAAAAATTATTTTAAGTCCAGATCGGCCGAAATTTTCAAATGACTTGATGTGATTGGTCCACGTGTCGTCATTAATGTCTTTTTTAGCCATTAAGGGTAATCCTATATAAAGTATTCTCGTTAAGACAAAACCCTAACAATTACAAGGAGCAGAATTCCGTACATTCTAAATTTCTTGATCGGCCTTCTCTCTCCAAGAAGAACAATATTCTAAAGCCGCCGCCGCCGCCCAACATGAGAACGATCTTTTTTCTTTCGATCAAGAAAGACCTGCTGTTCAAGGAATCTTCATCCTCTCCTTGATCGAGTAGGTCCTAAGTCTTCTCAGGTCAGATCTACAGAGGTTCTTCTTCTACAAATTCTGAAAAAGTCGCCAAGTTCAGAAGAAGACCTAGAGTTCAATATTTCCAGATCTGAGAGAAATTTTTGTTTGTATTTTCAAACCTCTTTGTAAATCTTGTCGGAGATTATTCTCCGAGTGTAGGAGCGTTGTTCTCCGAGTTGTAGGAAGTTTTCATCTTCTGAGGGTAGATCCATTTGGATCGAGTTTGTAGGAACTTGGTTCCGAGGCGTAGGATTATTTTCAATCCGAGATAGTGGAGTAGCCGAGTCTAGTGATTTGCTAGATTGGTGAGGTAAAGTGGACGTACCCAATATTGGGGAACCACTATAAATCTTCTTGTCTTCTGTGATTGCTTGATTTCTTGTGCTAGATCGTTAAAATTTTATTCCGCAAATAGTAACATGATTCACCTATTCACCCCCCTCTAGGTGTTTTAGGTTGACAACTTTACACTTTCATCAAAAAACTCAGAAGATGTTATCCTCAGCAAAAGATACTTGTGACTAAAACAATGTCAAGAAGGGTAACCTGCATTGCTGAAAGGTTAGTCTCTAGGTGACACGTTGATCTAGTTACCCTCACCCCTACTTGCTCACCGACATACCTGAAGAAGAGCTCCCCATCATAGCCAGGTCAGCATGCCTAGTCCACCCAGCAATATATCCTGAATTTCATCAACACAACTACTCGAGCATGACAGGATTTGTAGCGGTGGATGAAGGGCTTACCCGCGAGGAAATTTGTGACTTAATCGCCGAAGAATGCAAAAAAATTTAACAACAGAACATTTTGGCCCGCCGCCCCTTTCCTCAACGCTGACTATTGGCACTAGAGGTTCTAGGGAACCCAATCCCTCACAATTTCAAGCTCCTGAACATCGAGTCATTTGACGGAATGGGCAATCTGCTAGAGTACGTTAACTATTTCTCAACTATCATTAGGATTTATAATCCCCCCGACCAGCTTTTGTGTCAAGTATTCCAGGAATATTTATAAGGGAAAGCTCGCACATAGTTCCACTCTCTGAAGGAAGGAGGGATCAATGATTTTGTGAATCTATCTCATCTCTTTGTCGATCAATTCATCACAAACCGCAGGATCGCCTGGGACCCTTCCCACCATTTGAGGATCCATAAAAATGAGGGTTTATCATTTCACGTCTAAATTGTGGTAGATCCCGGGAATTAACTCTCAACTTCTTCATAGCATCTTCCTAGGAGGGCTCATGCCTGCAGGTTTTAGTCATCACAAATGAGGGGGGTACTACCCCAACCTCATACGCCAAGTAGAGGCTCAGATTGTGGTGGATATGGCAATCTAAGCACACTAGTAATAGTTCACAGAAAGTTTATAGCGAAAGGAGAGAGAATAGTTGCCATATCAGAAGAAGATCAATGACCTCTGCGGTGAACCGTGAACCCAACAAAATCAAAACCACAATCTTCTTAACTCCTCTAGGACCAACATATTCTACGTAATCCAAGAATAGGTAGCGCTCCACAGACCCAAGCCAATCGCTTCAAACAAAGGAGACAAATCACAACAGTATGAGTTCCATCGTAGATATGGGCAAAACACGGAATATTGTACTAAACTGAAAGAGGAAATCGAGTGTCTTATTCGTCAAGGAATTCTAAAAAGGTTCTTGTGAAGCAAGACACTAAATCAATCAGTGCCGCCTAGGACGATGAGGGACCAGCCCCCCGCTTGTCAGAAAATACTGGAGGGCAACCCCTAAAAATAATCAGACTAGGAGAAATCTCCCTCCCCAATCATAGAATTATAGCCACTCCTCTTCTCTTCCTAGTCGACTTTTATCATCATTCCACCAAGACATGTGTTTAAACTTTCGCACAATGTTTTTGCTAATTAGTGTTCTAACTTCACTTACTTTATGAATTTTATATTACAAATTACAATGGGTAAGACCAAGCATGTGCCCTCCATCGATAAGGGCCTACCCCCAATGGCGATTGGTACCTGCCAGATTATAATGGGTAAGTCCAAGCCTATGCCTGCCATCGACAAGGTCCTCCACCCCACATAGTCATTATTACTTGTCATATTATAATGAGTAAGGTCAATCTTAAACCTGCCATTAGCAGGGGCCTACCTCCTTGGCGATCGGTCCCCGCCAAGTTATAATAGGTAAGGTCGCCAAACCAACTCCTTCCATCGCTAGGTGCCTTCCCCACTTAGCGACCAGACCCCGCCAAGTTACAATAGGTAAGTTCTCCAAACCTATGTTTATCATCCCCCTTGGTGATAGGTCCTCTCCAAGTTACAATAGGTAAGGTGTTGGAACCCCAGTTTGGATTTTGGCTAGGTTCACTATTAGGTTTGTTGACCCAACATGTATAGCCTAGGGTCATTTATTAGTTCTAGGGTTAAAGTTAGTCATATTAGGTTAGATTATTAAAACCTGCCTTCAGAATACTTCAAAGACTCAAGACTTTAGAGACAAGACATTTTAAAGATTGCAAAAAAAGTCGCTCAACGATAGCTGAACTCAGCTCGACAATCATCGATCTCAGATATCGATGAACCCAAAGTTCCTTCTCTGAGTTGAGCTCGATGAAAGTCTAGCTGAGATCGACGATCTCTGATCTCAAATCAAAACTTCAGCTCGACGAAGTACTATCTCAGCTCGACGAACATGGAGCTCAGATTGGCAAGTTAATTTTCTGGTCGACGATCTTGGAGCTCAGCTCGACGAAAGAGAATTCTCAGCTCGACGATCTTGGAGCTCAGCCCGACGAAATATTTGTTGAGGTCGACTATTTTCTCCCAGGTTTAGTTCGACTAATTCCTTGATGATTTTAGTTTGACTAAGGTAGATGAATCTCAAATAATATTATAATGTATGTAATGATATGATAATTAATGCACAATATTCTTATGAATATAACCGTTCCATGGCAGCATTAATTATGGCCTTCACCGACTTATTACTTGGCTTATTTTATTAAGATAGTTGGGGAAATTCATTAAAGATAAATTCTAGCCATTCAACTCCCAAAATTTTTGCAGTTAATCAAGGAAAGGAATTCAAATTTCAAATGTTGAAATCTACAAGGAATATATAAGGATTATTTTTCAAGACAGCAAGTAAGTAAGCTGTGAGAGAAAGAATAATTTGCAGAAAAACTGAAAGACAACTCTCAAATACAACTCAAGTTCTTCATCAATTTTTGCTTCAGGGCTTTCAAGAGACAATCCATAAACATCTATCTAAAAGCTTTCTGAAGATCAACAAGCAATCTGAAGGCCTACACCCTGAGCAAAGCTTTCTTTCTCCTGAACTATTCTACATCTCAGGGGGAGCTTTGACAACATCAATAAATCCACTAGTCTTCTCTCAGATTATTGACAGAGAAGAACAACATCATCTTTATTTTCTTTCACTGTAAAAGGGTTTTTAACTCCCTTCAAAAGTTATCCCTTTGGTTATTAAGTCTCCTGATCAAAAGACTTAGTTTTTTTTAGCACCTGGTCAAAAGCTCAAAGGGTTGTTAGATCTCCCTTGAAAATAGATCTTATGGTGACAAGGCACCTGAGTAAAAACCTGTGGTGGCAGGGCACCTGATTAAAAACCTGTAGTTGATTCGTACCAGGGTGGTAGAAGAGTGGATGTACCCAAGTTTTAGGGGAACCACTATAAAATATTTGTGTCGCCTGGTTGCTCTATTGGTTATTTTTGTGTTGTGATTTTTTGTATTTTATTTTTGCCTACTTACATATAGATATCACTTATTTTAATCTGCTATAAAAACTAATCAAAAGATTTTTTTTTAATACTCTATTCACCCCCCCCCCCTCTAGAGTTAGTGTGATCTATCCCTTCACTTTCAATTGGTATCAGAGGGTAAGGTTGTTTGGTTTTACAAGCTAACACCTGAACCAAAAGATCTTTGATAGATCCCATTTACTCTAGTGTTTTTTTATATCATGGCACAAATAAGGAATACTCAAGCCCCAAACCTCTAGTGTGCAATCTTAATAAGTTTGCACTTTGGAAGGCAAGGATCAGATTATATATGAATTCCATTGATGAAGATATCTATAATTCTATTTTGACAGGTCCCCCTACTCCATCTGTAATAACTACTACAAGCACAAGTGTAGTTCCACCACCTTAGTGGGCAGAAACTCAGAAGAAATCTAAGATAGCAGATGCCAAAGCTATTAACATTCTGGCCCAAACCATGTCTGATGACATATTTCAGAAGGTTGCTGAGTGTACATCAGAAAAGGCCATTTGGGACTCACTAAATGCAATGGTAGCAGGATCTGCTGATGAAAGGAAAGACAGGAGATCACATCTAATCTCTCAATATGAGAATTTCAAGAAAGAAGAAGCAGAATTAGTTGCTGACATGTACAATAGACTTAGCCTCATAATTAATGAGCTAAAAACTCTGGACAAGGACATCTCATTGATAGAGATAAATGACAAGATTCTTATATGCTTCCCTAATACATAGGACTCTAGGATCTAGCCAATTAAGGAAGCCAGAAGCCTAAATGAGATCTCCACTGAAACCTTGTTGGGCAAGCTCAAATCCTATGAGCAGCTCATTAAGACTAGAGAAGCAACTGAACAAAAGACTCCTACCTCAAGAAGGAAAGAGCAAAGTATTGCCTTCAAGGCATCTGAGGAATCAGAAGCACTACCTGTCAATAAAGATCTATTGAGTCTCTTAGCTAAGAGATTCTACAAGATGGCTAGGAAGGACTTCAGAAGAAAGTCTTCCAGAAATGAAGACAAACAAAGGTATGACAAGACTCCTACTAAGGAAATTGTTAGTTATGGATGCAGGAAGCCAGGACACATTCTCCCAGAATGTCTAGAGGCTCAAAAGAAGGATAAGAGAAAAGAGAAAGAATTTAAGAAGCACTCCAGCATACCCTCCTCCAATAAATACAAGAAGAAGAAGGAGAGAGGATTTGTGGTTGAGACCTGGTGTAACTCAGAAGAAGAAACTTCTTCAAGTTCTAGTGAGGATGAAAAAGAGGCAAAAACCAGAGAGATCTAATTGATGGTAATTGATGCATCATGCAGTCGATCAGTGATGAGTCCTCTTTATATACCTATTTCCAGACTCATCTAGGCTTATTTTCTTGTCTTTGCACACCGTTTAGCGTCATTTGCACTCCTTTTGGTTCGCTACTGTTTTCCACGTCTTGTACACTTTATTAGCCTATTTTTTTGCATGTGTGCATTTCCCTTTTGCTGTGCATTATATTTATGTCTGTGACTGCCATGATCGACATCCCGTCCAGTTTTCCTGCAGGTTCTGGGATCGTGTGGGCGTCCGGCATCGGACTTTCACCATTTTTGGCAAAGGAGTCAATGGTCGTGCGTTTTTACCCACGCACGACCATCAACATCTTTGGCGCACGATCATCGGTCGTGCGCAGTCATGACCTCTCCTGTGAAAGTTCTGTCCCGGCATATCGCACGATCACTAGTCATATCGCGCACGATCACTGCTCGTGTGCTGCCGGTCGTGCGCAGTCATGACATCTTTTTCCACTTTTCTGCCTCCATTTCGCACGATCACAGACCATATCGCGCACGACCACTGGTCGTGCGCCAGTGATCGTGCGCGCTGTTTATTTCTGTTTTCTATAAATATGCAGGTTCCGCCCTAATTCGAGAATCGGCCAGATCCGCGATTTTTCCGCCGTTCTTCGTCTCGGACGAGGGTTTCCTCCGTCCCCCTTCATCCTCCACCTTAGGGAGGGTCTCCGGGCAAGCTTTCACCGCCAAATCAAAGCCGGAGCATCCCCTCGGCCTCCTCCTTCATCCCCAAGCTTCAAGCGGAGTTTTGACATAGCTTTCTCCATCAAGCTAGGAGGAGCTGGAGCCGCAATCTACGGGTCATTTCAACGAAGAAGACGGGTCCATTGGGAGTGAGTGACAGCCTCCTCTACCCCGGATGCAGTTGAGGACCGAGCTTGGACTCGGATTGACAACCCGGGATTCCAACCGTGAACCCTCAATAAGGCTTCGGGTTCGGTCGATTCGCACACCTCTTCCTCTTGTTGTTGTTAGCTTAGTTATTTTCCTTGTATTGATGAAGTACATTTATTGTAATTAACGCTTGTGCTAAATCATGTCTATGTGATTTGTATTTTCGTTATTTATTGTTTGAGGTGCGCCATATTCCATCCACCGCCATCATCCTTGCCGCACTAGCAATTGCTAGTGGCGTGCGTTGCGAAGAGGTGCTTACGACCCTCATTCCGCCATTCTAACCACCTCATCCGCGAGCCTACTCTTCCATCCGCCAAGCGATTCGGTGCATAGCGGCCCGTGTAGTTCCATCCCGCCTGGCGAAGCATCGCATAGCGGCGTTGCATAGGAGTAGTTTGTAGATTTTACTTTATTTTCCGCAATAATCAAAACCCCCCTTTTTGAGCCGACCCGAGGACTTCAATCTCAAGTCCTCCTCAACATTAACTCATCCCTTACTGTGTTCCTCAAGAGACCGACACTCGGGGATTTACTCCCAAACTTTATTACTTATGCGACCGGTACGCTTGCCGTATTTTCCACGCATCAATTAGTAGCTGAAGAATCAACAGCAAAATATGAATCAGAAGAGGACCAGGTAATAGCTTCTTTTGATTTCACTTCTGATGAATCTAAAACTGAATTTAAACTTCTATGTAATGACTAAATTAAATCTGAGAAGGAAATAAAACTTCTTAGAGAAAAACAAATTGAATATGACAATCTATTTTCAGAAAACATCAAACTAAAATATAAATTAGACTTAGCTTCAGAACAAATTATTTCATTAAAAACTAAACTAAATGAGGCAATACAATTTGAAGAATCCCTTAATGGGAGAAGTATTAAATTGATGGACATCACAAGCACAGTTAATGCTAGATTAAATAGCAAACTGGGCTTGGGTGCTTCATCAAGTCAGCCTCCTATTCTTCAGAAAAATATTTTATTAACCCCCATAAAATTCATCTCTGCTAAAGAAAAAGGAAAAGAAATTTTACAACTCCAGATAAAAATACTGAAATCTTACCAAAGAACAAATAAAAGAAAAATAAAAAATCTCATAAAAATAATGTTCAACAAAATTCATCGAACTCAGATCGACGAAATCCATATTATGCGTCGAACGGCGATCGACGAACTCTAAACCCAAAATTTGGGTATGATTACTCAACAATGGGTGCTCGATGAAATCAATATATTTTGTCGAACAGAGATCGACGATCGTGGAATGCAGAACATGAGTATTATCTTTCTATGAACCGAGATCGACGAAATCAATACTTTTCGTCGAACTCAGATCGACGAACTCAACTAAATTCGTCGACCTCAAATTTTCAAAACAGAAATTTTAATTTTTATCAAACTAATAATCAAAAACCAAAATTTGTTAACACTTTTACTCAATGGATAATTCCACCAAGAAGATTTCACCCCTTAGGATATAAAAATCAACCAGAATTTTCTTTTATTTCTAGTTATAAATTTGAGAAGAATCAAGGACCCAAGGTTACCTGTGTCAATAACACCTAATTTATTTTCATGCAGGTGATGGACTATCCTACCACAGAGCAACAGTGGTACTTGGATAGTGGGTGTTCAAAACATATGACAGGCGAGGGAAATCTAACTGATTACAAGTCAAAGCTTGGACCAAAGGTGATCTTTGAAGACTCCATTATGGCCAAACAAAAGGATATGGGAATGTCAAAGTTGGACCTATCACCTTCAAGAAGGTAGCCTATGTGAGTGGTCTCAATGATTACCTGATATCCATAAGTCAGTTATGTGATTAAGGTTATCTGGTAACCTTTAACAAGTCTTTATGCATTATTTTTTCTAGTTTAAAAGAAATTGTTTTAACAGGAACTAGAGTAGGCAACATATATGTAGTAAATTTTAAGTCTGCTATTTCAGAAAGTTGTTTATTTAATCAGATTAATAATACTAATGACTTATGGCATAAAAGACTAGGATATGTAAATTTAAGAAATATTGCTAAACTATTTAGGGATAATCTTGTTAGAGGATTGCTTTCTGGCCTATACAAGAAGGAAAGTCTCTGCAGGGCTTGTCAGTTAGGCAAGCAAACTAAAAATTGTTTTAAATCAATTAATAAGAGTGATTCACTCAGAATCTTGTATTTGCTTCACATGGATCTTTTTGGACCCATTGCTGTACAAAGTCTGGGAGGTAAATCTTACACTCTAGTTATTGTAGATGACTTCTCTAGATTCACTTGGGTGTTCTTTCTGAGAAACAAGTCAGATAACTTTAAAGTTCTTACAGACTTTCTTAGGAGCATAGAGATTGAGTACTCTACTCCAGTTACAATGATCAGAAGTGATCATGGCACTAAGTTTGAATCTTTTCTTATGCAAGAATTCTGTGAGAAGGAAGGTATTAGGCATTGCTTCTTTTCTCCTAGAACTCCTCAACAAAATGGGGTAGCAGAAAGGAAAAATAGAACTCTTTTTAATATTCAACCCCATATTCGCTGGGGGTGACCCAGAGGCATCAATGGTCGCGGTTTAACCAGCCTCGGGCTAGCTTGGGCCTGGAGATTGGAGGAGCTCTCGCCTAGGAGCGGGCGGGATCCCGCCCGTGACTAGAGGCAGGCGAGAGGGCATTGAGTGAGCTCCACTGACTCAACGCCGCGTCCAGCAACAAGGGCATTGAGAGAGCTCCACTCACTCAATGCCGCGTCTAGCAATAAGGGGGTTGAGTGAGCTCCGCTAACTCAACACCGCGTCCAGCAGCAAGGGCGTTGAGTGAGCTCAACTCACTCAACACTGCGTCCAGCAGCAAGGGCATTGAGTGAGCTCCACTCACTCAACGTCGCGTCCAGTAGCAAGGGCATTGAGTGAGCTCCAATCACTCAACGCAGCGTCCAGCATCAAGGTCATTGAGTGAGCTCAACTCACTTAACGCCGCGTCCAGCAGCAAGGGCGTTGAGTGAGCTCCACTCACTCAACGCCACGTCCAGCAGCGAACAGCGTCAAGGCCACTAGAGGCGAGAAGGTTCTCGGCACAGAGAACCCTGCGTCCAGCAGCAAGGGCGTTGAGTGAGATCCACTCACTCAACGTCGCATCCAACAGCGACAGCGTCAAGGCCACTGGAGGCGAGAAGGCTCTTGGCACAGAGTTCTCGCCGAGTGGGGCCTAGGGCCAAGGGTAAAATTACTTAATTGCCCTCGGGTAAAATTACTCATACACCCCCTGGGGCTGCATTTAGTACTTTACAAATAGTGGGATTTGGCTATTGGCAGACCAGCCAGGGTATTTCAGTAACTTCAGTTCAGCAAAAGACTATATATAGACCCACAAGGTCTCCTTGGAAGGCGGACTCTCATTATTCTCCAAATTTTTAGTACTTTCTGAGGAGCTCCTAGCCTAACTTTTGGCTTTGGAGGGGAAGCTCTCAGAGATCTTCCGGGTGTGAGGTGGGACCTCCCTTATGAGACTTTGGGTCAGTCCTAGGTACTTAGAAATTAGTCGAGGGTCGGGACTTGAGAGATGTAGGTGTTGGTTGCACCCCTGTTTTGAACTCCCGTTGAGGTCAATTTTGGCTTCAACAGTTCTGGTCCGGTGAGCGTTGATCGCAGTTGATACAAGAAAGCCTCGAGTTTGGTCCCATGACTGGAGGTGATTATGAAGGGTCTTGCTCAGGAGGATCCCCCACCCGGGGAGAGGAAACAACGAGGAAGATGCTAGAAGACTTCAGGCAAGAGGTCCTGCAGACCATCATCTTTGCCTTCTCTTCGGGAAGTGAGTGGGCAAATCCACAGGTTCCAGTTGAGATGGTCCCGCTCTTGGGAGAGAACGCTCCTGGGCAGCATCCTGGGAAGGAGATTTCGGTGGAGGTCGGCGAGAGGGACGTTGCCGCGCGGGAACTTTTCCCAGGCCAGTGCCCTGGAAAGGAGATTCCGGCAGATTTAGGTGAGAGGGAGGCGGCTGTGCGAGAACTCATCCATGGGCACGGTCTCGCAGATCGGGCCAGTCAGCCGAGGCCGCGAGACATGCCTTCTCGCCAGGAAGGAGGCGAGAGCCATTTCAGCGAGCTCATCATCCCAGCTCCGGTGCTAGAGGGGTTCCGGGAGCCGGACATTTCCTATTACTCAGGGAATGATGACCTTGTGCATCATGTACAGTGGTTTGAGGGTGTAGTTTCAATCAGGCAGGTGACAGATGCCTTTAAGTGTCGGTTGTTCGCCATTACGTTGAAGGAGAAGGCCCGGGACTGGTTCCACCAGTTACTGGCAAGTTCAATATACAACTTTGAAGATCTGCGCAGGGGGTTTCTGTTGAGGTTCTCAACGTCGAAGAAGTGTTACAAGGAGGTGGACTGCCTATTCGCAGTAAGATAGAAGCAGGATGAGACGTTGGGTCATTATGTTGACCGGTTTCAGGAAGAGATCCTCCTGGTCAAGGAGGTCCCAGGGTACGCGTTGATGCTTGCCTTTACCCTAGGACTGAGACCAGGCTTCTTTAGCATGGAGTTGAAGAGAGTGCCCCTCTATCTTTTGAGGAGTTCATGGAGAGGGCGGCAAAGGAGATAGATTTTGAAAGAGCAAATCTGGCTTTCACTAAGAAGTTGGCCCAGTTGGCGGAGGATGATGTGAAGGAACCAGCAGCAGGAAGGCAGAGGGAGCGGAGGGAGGCAAGAGAGCCGAGAGAAGAAAAGAGAAGGGAAGAACCTCGAGCGCAGGGGCATCACCAGGGATGGGGGCCTAGGAGACAAACAACTGGTTGGGTTAGAGACCTCAGGAGGGTCGCCCCCAGGGTCAAGGAGGAGGCTTCGAAGGAAGAGACAACCTCCGAGAGCCGAGAAGGTTCGATCAGCTGGCGTGGAGGCAGGGGATGAGGGGTCACTTCTCGCCGCCGCAAGAAGTAACAGAGATTGGTAGGGGGAGAGGAGGAAGGAGAGTCCAAGGAGCTGGAAGAGGAGTTGGAGAAGGAAGAGGGTGCAGGGTGGCGTTGCCTTTCTGTGACTTTTATCAGGAGTAAGTTCACGCGACGGCCACCTGCCGAGAGTTCTAAGAGATGAGATGAGCTAGAGGAGAGGGGAGGCAGGATCCGCCGATAAGGATCGTGGAAGTACAGTAGGGTGATGGAGAAGATAGGTGTGAAGACAGAGCAGATGTTGGAACCCGAGGAGGGATCGGGGTGATCCACGGGGGAGAGGGGATTGAGGCAACTCGCATGGGTATCCTTCAAACCATGTTCCAAAGAGGGGTCGCCTCGACCTATCTAGCTCCCCCCCCCCCAGATGAAAAAAATCACCTTTTCATCAGCTGACATGCCAGACTTTGAGGATTCGTTCAGCAATGCCCTCATGATTCAGACAGCAGTAGAGAACTTCACGGTCTCCAGGATACTGGTGGATAATGGGAGTTCTGTGAATGTGATTTTTAACAAGGCTTTCAATGAGATGAAGGTTGAGGGGAAGAGGGTCCTAGCCTCAGATGGACCGTTGTTTGGGTTCTCGGGTGAGAGGAAAGAAGTTGAAGGGGGAGTAGGGCTGTACGTGAAGTTGGTAGGTGTGTCAAGGATCTGCAGGTTCATGATCATGGATTCCCCAAGCAGCTACAACACCATCTTTGGGCGTCCCCTCATCATCGCCATTTGCTGTGTCCCCTCCTCGTTTCATCAATGTCTCAAGTTCAACAATGGAGGGGTGCAGGTCCGGATTAGCGGGGACCCGAAGATGGCGAGGCAGTGCTACTTAACGGCGGTCAACACTATGTCTTGGATGGCGGAGGCAGAAGAGCTGGAGAGGGAGCTAGCAGAGCAAGGAGAGGATGTCACAGAAGAAGAAGTGAGCCCGGGGGAGGCAATGAGGGAGAGCGCGGAGGAGTAGGGAGAAGTTGAGCAAGAGGATCGGAGGGGCGTGGAAGTCGAGCAGCAGCAGGAGAGCCTGGACGATGCGATGGAGGTAGAGGAGAAGCGAGCAACAGGAGTTGGGCAGGAGAGGTCGGAGGAGGAAGCGAAGGTTGAAGAAGGTAGGGAGGAGGAGTTGGAGCTAGAAGAAGAAGCAAGGGTCGACTGGGAGCAGGCATGGCTGGATCCGACCGAAGAAGTGGTGGAAATGGAATTATTCACCAGCGCGGGACAGGTGAGGAAGGTGCGGATCAGCGGGGGCCTAAGTCCTGAGGACCAGGAGAATATGAGAGATTGCATCCAGAGCATGTCGACATCTTCGCTTGGAGCGCGGCGGACATGTCGGGCATTGACG
Source organism: Platanthera zijinensis (assembly GCA_039513925.1). NCBI lineage: Eukaryota > Viridiplantae > Streptophyta > Magnoliopsida > Asparagales > Orchidaceae > Platanthera > Platanthera zijinensis. The sequence continues at coordinate 131,661,615 of CM077079.1, read as the reverse complement.
CGGATGTGACTTGCCATCGCCTGAACCTGGACCCCAGGACTTGCCCCATACATCAGAAGATGAGGACCATCGCCACCAAGCTAGAGGAGCCTATCAACAAGGAGGTCAGGAAGCTTCTGGAAGCCGGTTTCATCTCAGAGATCCAGTATCAAGGCTGGATCTCCAACGTGGTAATGGTTGAAAAGGGGGGCGGGAACTGGCGAATGTGTATCGATTTCTCTTTATTAAATAAATCATGCCCTAAGGATTGCTACCCCCTGTCTCGAATCGATGCGCTGGTTGATTCAGCCGTCGGTTTTCTGTTATGAGATTTTTGGATGCTTTTTTAGGTTACCACCAGATCCGGATGCACCCTCCCGATGTCAAGGACGTCTCCTTCATCAATAGGGAGGGATGCTTCAGCTATAAAATGATGCTATTTGGGTTGAAAAACGCGGGGTCTACCTACCAATGCATGATGGATCGAGTCTTCCAGGGGCAAAGGGGGAGGAACTTTGAGGTCTATATCGACACCTGATGGTGAAAAGCAAGTGTGTGAACTCGCACCTACGGGACCTAAAAGAGACCTTCGCCACCCTACAGAGATTCAAGATGAGGCCGAACCCCTTGAAGTGTGTCTTCGGGGACAGCCACGGGAAGTTCCTTGGGCATCTCTTGACCCCGGCACAAGTAGAGCCTAACCCGGATAAGGTGAAGGCCTTCCTATACTTGGAATCACCTCGCGATGCCAAGAAGGTCCAGCGCTTGACAGGCAGGTTGGCCGGTCTAAGCCATTTCCTCTCCAGATCAGGGGACAAGTATTCATCATTCTTCAAGGTGTTGAGGGGTAACCAAAGGTTTGAGTGGAGCGTCGATTGTGAAGAGGCCTTCCAAGGGCTGAAGAGACAGCTCTCCCAGGATCCTCTACTTCAAAGCCCCAAAGAAGGAGAGGACCTGGCCCTGTATCTAAGAGTAGGAGCGGAGGCTGTGAGCTCTGTTCTGGTCAGGGAAGAGGGGAAGAAGCAGCTACCCATCTATTACGTGAGCTGGATTTTGAAGAGGACGGAGCTCCGTTACCCCATCCTGGAAAAGCTAGCATACGCTCTTGTTGTTTCAGCAAGGAAACTTCGGCCGTAATTTAAAGCACACTCGATTAAGGTGGTGACCGACCATCCTCTTCATAAGATCTTTGAAGGAGTAGAGCACTCGGGGAGGCTGGCCAAGTGGTCAATTTAACTGAGCGAGTTCGACATCTCTTTCGTTCTGAGACTCTCAATTAAGGTGCAGGCGGTAGCGGACTTCCTAGCGGACTATATAGTTGAGGTCAAGGAGGGGAGCCGCAGCAGCAGGGGGCATGGAGGATGATGGTTGATGGGGCCTCGGGAAAGCATTCCCTTGGGGGAGGAGTTGTACTAATAGGCCCCCAGGGTGTCTCCATAGAGAAGGAGGTGGCCTACCACTTTCCGGTAACAAACAACCAAGCAGAATATGAGGCCTTGATAGCCGGTCTTCGTCTAGCAAAGGAGCTTGAGATTTGAGACGTGGAGGCCTTCACAGACTCGATGGTGGTAGCATCGCAGATTCGAGGAGAGTTTGAAGCTCGGGAGCCTACCCTCATAAAGTACCTCTCCAAGGTAAGGGCAAATGGAGGTTTCCGATCATTCTCAATCCAGCACGTCCCCAAGGAGGATAGTGCGGCCGCTAATCGATTGGCAAAGTTTGGGTCTCAGGGAGGAGGGACCCTGACTAAACTGTTCCGACCAGCGATCGAGGAAGGGGAGTTAATCGAGGTAGGTCAACAATCCTCGTGGGTGGATCCGTTGGTTACCTTCCTAACCATGGGCGAGTTGACGGGGGAGGTTAAGGATGCAAAAAAGATTCAGGCATATAGCAGCTCACTACCTGATGTAGGAAGTGGGGTTGCATTGTAAGATGCTGTTAGGGCTCTTGGTAAGATGTGTGACCGAAGAAGAGATCCCGAGGATCCTAGGGCAGGTGCACTCAGGCGAGTGTGGCAGCCACTCGGGAGGAAGGACGCTGGAAGCAAGGGTGGTAAGGCGGGGGTACTTCTAGCCGACCCTGATGCAGGACGCAGCTGAGTTTGCAAAGAGATGCCAAAAATGTCAGCTGTACGCCCCCCTCCATTTCTTGCCCGCTCAAAGGCTCAGGAGCATTTCGTCACCATGGCCTTTCGCCATCTAGGGGATGGACTTGGTTGGGCCTTTCCATCCAGCTAGTGGGCAATGAAGGTTCCTCCTAGTCATGATCGATTACTTATCAAAGTGGCTGGAGGTTAAAGCCTTAGCCAAGGTCACCTCGCAAGTTATAAAGAACTTCGTCTGGGGGGAGATCATATGCAGGTACGGACTACCCCATGTGATAGTGACAGATAAAGCCCCAGTTTTCCAGCAAAGAGTTCATCAGCTTCTGTGCCCAGCTGGTGATAGATCTCAGGTTTGCCTCTATCCACCACCCCCAAAGCAATGACCAGGTGAAAGCAGTAAAAAAAATCATTGTGAACTTACTCAAGAAAAAAGTAGAAAACTTGAGGGAAAATTGGGTGGAGCAGCTCCCATCAGTTTTATAGGCCTTGAGAACGACCCTGAACACGGCCACGGGCGAGACCCCCTTCAAGCTTTCTCATGGGTGTGAGGCGGTCCTACCAGTGGAATTCGAGGTTCGGTCCCCGCGGGTCGCAGCCTCAGGGGAAGGAGAGGAGGCTTGGAGGTTGGAAAATGAGGAAGGGTTGTGCCTCTCACTAAACATGACAGAAGAAGAACGGGATGTCGCAACCATCAGGCAAGAAGAGATCAAGCTGCGTATGGAAAAATACTTCGACAAGCATGTCAGGATCAAGCAATTCGTTGAAGGAGATCTGGTATTGAAAAAGGTTGACACGGCGGGAAGGTCAGCCCCCATGGGCAAGCTCAACCCAAACTAGGAGGGGCCTTAAATAGTAAAAGAGGTCCTTAGAACGAGAAGTTATTACCTCCAGGATGTGGAAGGGAGGACCTTGAGCCACACCTGGAGCGGTGATGATCTAAAGCGCTTCTACCCGTGAAGGGGGAGGAGGTGATTGTATTTTTGTTTTCAAATGCTATCATAATATATTCCATACTTTGATCCATTGTTAACTCTATTCATTTTAAAGTCAAATTAGAATAAGGTTTCGGTTATGAGATCTTTATCGACACCTCGAGCTCGGCCCGTCCCAAAGTAGACCCGCTGCGCAGGCTCTCATCTAGCTGGCATGTCCGAAGGCTCGCCTGTGGGGGAAAGGTTTTGCTTATGAGACCTTCATCGACACCCCGAGCTCGTCTCGGCCCCAGGTATACCCGCTGCCCAGGCTCTCACCTAGGTGGCAGGTCCGAAGGCTCGCCTGTGGGGGAAAGGTTTTGGTTGTGAGATCCTCATTGACACCCCGTGCTCGGCTCGGCCCCAGGTAGACCCGCTGTGCAGGCTCTCATCTAGCTGGCAGGTCTGAAGACTCTCCTGTGGGGGAAAGGTTATTGTTATGAGATCTTCATTGACACACCGAGCTCGGCTCGGCCCCAGATAGTCCCGCTGCACAGGCTCTCATCTAGCTGGTAGGTCCAAAGGCTCGCCTGTGGGGGAGAGATTTTGGTTATGAGATCTTAATCGACACCCCGAGCTCGGCTCGGACAAGAGTAGACCCACTGCGCAGGATCTCATCTAGCTGGCAGGTCCAAAGGCTCGTTTGTGGTGGAAAGGTTTTGGTTATGAGACCTTCATCGACACCCCGAGCTCGGCTGGCCCCAGGTAGACCCGCTGTGTAGGCTCTCATCTTGTTGGCAGGTCCGAAGGCTTGCCTGTGGGGAAGAGGTTTTGATTATGAGATCTTCATCGACACACCAAGCTCGGCTCGGCCCCAGGTAGACCCACTGCGCAGGCTCTCATCTAGCTGGCAGATCCGAAGGCTCGCCTGTGGGGGAGAGGTTTTGGTTATAAAATCTTCATCGACACCCCAAGCTCGGCTTGGCCCCAAGTAGACCCGTTGTGCAGGCTCTCATCTAGCTGGCAGGTCCGAAGGCTCGCCTGTTGGGGAGAGATTTTGGTTATGAGATCTTCATCGACACCCCGAGCTTGGCTCGGCCCCAGGTAGACCAGCTGCGCAGGCTCTCATCTAGTTGGCTGGTCTGAAGGCTCACCTGTGGGGGAGAGGTTTTGGTAATGAAATCTTTATCGACACCCCGAGCTCGGCTCGGCCCTAGGTAGACCCGCTGCGCAAGATCTCATCTAGCTGGCTGGTCCGAAGGCTCGCTTGTGGTGGAAAGGTTTTGGTTATGAAATCTTCATCGACACCCTGAGCTCGGCTCGGCCCCAGGTAGACCCGCTGTGCAGGCTCTCATCTAGCTGGTAGGTCTGAAGGCTCGCCTGTAGGGGAGAGGTTTTTTTTTATGAAATCTTCATCGATACCCTGAGCTTGGCTCGGCCCCAAGTAGACCCGCTGCGCAGGCTCTCATCTAGCTGGCAGGTCCGAAGGCTCGCCTTTGGGGGAGAGGTTTTGGTTATGAGATCTTCATCGACACCCCGAGCTCGGCTCAGCCCCAGGTAGACCCGCTGCGCAGGCTCTCATCTAGCTGGCAGGTCCGAAAGCCTGCCTGTGGGGGAGAGTCTTGGTTCTTGGTTCTTGATCCTTAGTTACTCTTGCACTACTCTGAGCTCAGCTTGGCCCCAGGTGGACCCGCTGCGCAGGCTCTCATCTAGCTGGCAGGTCTGAGGGCTCGCATGTGGGTGATAAGTTTAGTTTTTAGAAATATTTTGACACGAATGTTCTGGGTTAGACCAAAGACACACCCTGAAGGAAGACCCAAAAGGTTCTCGGCCAGGAGAGGTCTCGACCAGAAGAGGTATCGACAAGAAGAGGTCTCGGCCAGGATAGGTCTCGGCCAGAAGAGGTCTAGGCCAGGAGAAGTATCGGCCAGGAAAGATCTCGGTAAGGAGGTCTCAGCTGGGGAATCTCGCAAAATTAAGTTCCCGGCGGGTCTAGGCGAAGAGACCCGATCGATCGCACAAGGTAAGGAGGGGCGGTCTTCCCTTAAAAGGCCTATAAATGATGCTCCCGGCAAATGGTTCTCGGCAGAATGCGGGAACGACATGCTTAAGCCTAGAGCTCTCGGCAGATTCCCACCTATTGACCGCTAAGGGAGACTATCCTAGAGGGGGCCAAGGGCCTCGGCAAAAACTTGCATGAGAAACATTCGCTACCAACAAAAAAAGGGAGAGAAAAAAACAGTACAAACACTTACAATTTATATATTCAAATGTGATCACAAAAATCAGAGCGTCTCACTCTTTGTAGAAACAAAAAAAGAGAAGGAAACCCATCAGGGAGAAGAGTTGTATCCGCTCAAGCTCCCGCTTGAGCTTCCGTGGGAGATCTCGCTGGAGCTCTCCCTGGATGTCTCGCCAGCAGCCATAGGGGATCTCGGAACATCCGTGGGCAGAGTGTCGGGTGCGCCTGGGGGCTTCGGGATAGGCTCGAAGAGCCAGGAATCAAGCCGGGGAGCGGTGACGATCTTGCCACTCTCGTTCAAGTATCCCACATCTCGCAATGTCTCAAGGGTCAGGTTGATCATCGCTTGAGCATTGGCCTGCAGGAGCTTGTCGATATCATACTCCGAGAAGTGACGGCTCCTCATCCTTTTGTCCAGCGATGGAGGAGGCGGAACCACAGCCGTTTCCGTGCGCAGGAGCTGGTCCTTTAGCAGGATGTTCTCGTATCTTAGCTCGGTTAGCTCCGCGCGAAGGGCCATACTCTGAGCAGAATCCTGTAGAAGGGAGAAACAAATCAACACCAAGATGACCTGTGGATTACAGAGGCGAGAGCGAGGGCTTGAAAGATCTCGCTTACCTCCTCCGCTGGGCGCAAGGAAAGCCGTCCCATAGCATCCGCCAGTTGTTCCTTCAGAAGCACCGCCTGGGCCACCGCCTGGTCCCGCGCCTTAAGCATCTTGCCAAAGTTGTGGTCGATGGTGATGCTCCGGTGCGCACACATGTGCGCAAGCTCGAACCCACGCATCAGAGCCCGGACGGAGTCAAAGGCCAGGAGCCGCGTGGATAGCTGATCGTAAAGACTGGCGTCCTCCCAGCTATAAAGGCTGTAGCCCAGCACGAAGGCCTCGCCGGTGACCTGGTTGCCCTCTGCCCAGCTAGGGAGAAGGGTCGAGACGGAGACTTGGTTGGCCTCAGGGTCCCACCGCAACAGGGGTTTCCCTTCCACGTTAAGCCACTTCATGTCGATACAAAAATTCATGTGCCCCTTTGGCACCTCCTTGGACGGGGATCGAGCGGAGGTCTCGGCGGCTACCCCCTCGCCACCAGCCCCGCTTACGGCTAGAAGGTTCTCGGCAGGAGCCCCGTCGCTATCCCTGGCGGCAGCAGTCATCTCGAGGACCGACCTGGTGCAAGAGGTCGGACGGGCGCAGTCGCCACGGACTTCCCTTTGTCGGCAGTGGTGGGCTTTGGACTTTTCAGCGGTCGGGACGAAAAGGCGTCGGGCTTTCGCTTCCTGGCACTGGTCAAAGGAGGCAAGGCCGGCTCGTCTTGACAAGCCTGAGCTGCGGATTTCGCGAAGAGCGAGCGGATCTCTCGCAGCCTGACCCTCGGTACCCTGAGTCTCGGCAAAGGGTTGGTATAGAGGAACTTCCCGCTCTCCTGCAAGGGCGACAATGGAATGTGTTGAAGTTTAGAATGGGAAATATCAGGTTAAAGACGAGACCGTACCTTCATCGGGGGGCATGGGAGGGAGAGAGTCGACATCCCGTCAGAGGAATTGGACATCAAATTCCTTCGTCCTAAAGAACTCCAGAATGGCGCTCTCGCGCGATCCCAGGGAAGGCGGCTTGTAGGCGGCGTCCTCATATTGGACAGGCGCGAGAGGGACGCTGCCGAAGTCACCAGATACGAAGATAAACTTCTCGCCCCTATGATGATGCTTGTTGGCGAGACCGGTTGTCTTGAGAAGTTGCCCAGAGAAGAAGGCCACCCCTCCCTTCGCGCGGAAGATGAACAGCTTTCGGAAAATCAGGAGGCTGAACTCGATCTTCTCCGATTGCATGTAGTAGATGAATGCTACAAGGATGGCGACCGTGTTAGGGTTTAGCTGCGTGGGAACCACTCCGTAGTAACAGAGGGCCTGGCGCATCTCCGGCCAGAGGGGAAGGCGAAATCCCACCTCGAAGTGTTTGAGGGGGATGGAGAGCTCCCCCTTTCCCGCGTGGTTTACCCTATCTTGGTTGCCGGGATTTCTCGCGGTAAAGCTGGCGGGAACGTACTGAGAAGTGATCCGCTTGTACTCTTCAAGGGTTAGGCGACAAGTGGGGAATTGATGCTTTCGGAAGGCTTCCGCGCAATATGAACGTCACTTGTTTTCGCATGGCATTTTGTTGGGAGGATTGAAGACGAGGTCTCAAAGAAATGGGCGAGAGCGAAAGTTAGGCGAGAACAAGAGAAGAAGGCGGAAGCAAGGGGGAGTTCTCGGCAAGTCGCGAAAGCAACGAGGAGAGGAATAGGGGTTCCTGATCGGAGAAATTAATGTGTTTGGTGAACTCCTGTTTATAGGAAACCGTGGTAATGATGACTTTTCTAAAAAAGAAAAAAAAATTGCGGCGGTACAGGCATCATGCCCCATGTCAGCAACGCCTTGGGTTCCAGCTTCGTATTACAGCGACCGGACGAAGGTTCAGACTCGCGCAAAGAATTTCGAAATGGCAACGTGAAACATAAAGGAAAACCAAAGAAGGGATCGCTCTCGCCGGGCGAGAGCTAAAAAAGAAAAATAATAATAATTGAAAGGTTACAAATGAATAGTCCAAAATATAAAGAAACAAGGTACATTGCGAGAAGGGAAGGCCGAGAGGTGAGAAGTGGCGAGACTTCTTCAAATCAATACGGTTCCCAGCGCCATCGTCCTTGCTCCCGCCGTCTAATCCTCTGGGGCGCCAACGGGTTATAGTAGGAAGACATGGTGGTGTACCCTAGGTTGATCCGACAAGCCTGGTCTCGAATCTGCACGATACATCTCCCAGGGTAACACTCGGCGGTAGGCCCACCCGGCCTCCCTGTCTCGCCAAAAAAATAGTATCGCTCAAGGGCCTCCAGCCTCTGCTCTACCATCTCGCAGAATTCTTACGACGTTGTGGCGCAGGCCCGCTCCCGCTGCACAATCTTCGACAGGAGGGCAACAATCTTCTTCCCTCGTTTCTTCGCGCTCCCGGCGTTATTCACAATGTCCTCCATCTCGCCAGACAAAGGAAGGAGGGAGCTCTCGCCATCCTCTTCCTCTCCGTCTTCATCATCATCTTCATCATCTTCATCATCTTCATCGGCCCCCATCCGCGAGTCTGAATCCTCTGATAAAACAGTTTCATGGTTACGACGAGGGCTGACTAAGAACTTCGGTAATGCTTAACTTACCTGCAGCATGACGAGAGCCACTGGCCGGCGGCTGATGAGAAGGTCGGGCCCCCTCAGTCCCATAGAGGAGGTGGAGTGGCTTTCTGCGTCCCGGGAGAAAAGTCTCGCGCACAGTGATCCCGGCCTGTCAAGAAGCAGGGGGAAGTCTTTCTCTCTCGCGAGATGGCTGACCTTCTTTCGAGCTATGAAGGGGCCGATAGACACACCTCCCTCCAGTGCGACGGGATTAGCTGCTTGGCCGAGCAAGTTAGAAGCCATTTTTTCACCCTCCCGGATGGCAAGACCCAGGTTGGCAGAAGCTGAGGATGCGAGAAGTCAGTTCGACACTAGGGGAGGCTACGATTGAAACGGTCAAAAAGAAGTTACAGAAAAAAGTATACCTGCGGTTCTCGGAGAGGCAGCCGGAGGAGTGACCTCCGTAACCCGTGGTAGATCCTTGGGAGGGTGAGGCGACGGGTCTGGAGGCACCAGTGGTGACCCGGTGTTGTCATCTCGAGCCGCTTCCTGCGAGAAGTATTGCACCAGTTACCAACCCTTTCACATAATCAGATCGTAATCGACTCGCAATCTTGGGGATCAGCAAATCAGGGAGTCATACCTTCTGCGGAGGGGAAGCATCAACCGCACGATTGGGAGTCGGGGTAGGTGAGTGCCTGTTCTCGCGGGAAAGGTCCCGCTGGACCACCTTCGCCTTCTTCTTCTTCTCTTTCTTCTTCTTTAGTAGGGAAGGATTAGCGGCTGGCAACTTTCTCGCCAGCCAAGGGGCAACCGCAGTACTGTTCGTCAGGGCTCGTGCCTGAGCCACATTGATGCGGTCTTGGAGGTCTTGCGAGAGCGGCTTGTAAACACATTTGGAACACATGATGAGATCTCGCGAGAGCTCAGGCAGAGAGCGGCGACTCAGGGATAGATTTACGTCCGTCTATTCGCACATATATATATACCCATGGTATGGCCAACCAAAAGATTCTCCTTTTGAAATGACACATGCCCAGCGAATATTGCTGGGTTGGACGTGTCTTTTCGAGCGCAGGGCTAGCTCAAAAAGAGCAAGGATTATGTACAACCCCATATTCGCTGGGGGGGACCCAGAGGCATCAAAGGTCGGGGTTGGACCAGCCTCAAGCTAGCTTGGGCCTGGAGATCGGAGGAGCTCTCGTCTAGGAGCGGGCGGGATCCCGCCCATGACTAGAGGCGGGTGAGAGGGCGTTGAGTGAGCTCCACTCACTCAACGCCGCGTCCAGCAGCAAGGGCATTGAGTGAGCTCCACTCACTCAACGCCGCGTCCAGCAGCAAGGGCGTTGAGTGAGCTCCAATCACTCAACGTCGTGTCAATCAGCAAGGGCGTTAAGTGAGCTCCACTCACTCAACGCCGCGTCAAGCAACAAGGGCATTGAGTGACCTCCACTCACTCAACGTCGCGTCCAGCAACAAGGGCGTTGAGTGAGCTCCACTCACTCAACGCCATGTCCAGCAGCAAGGGCATTAAGTGAGCTCCACTTACTCAACGTCGCGTCCAGTAGGAAGGGAGTTGAGTGAGCTCCACTCACTCAACTCCGCGTCCAATAGCGACAGCGTCAAGGCCACTGAAGGGGAGAAGGTTCTCGGCACAGAGAACGCCGCGTCCAGCAGCAAGGGGGTTGAGTGAGCTCCACTCACTCAACGTCGCGTCCAACAGCGACAGCATCAAGGCCACTGGAGGCGAGAAGGCTCTCAGCACAGAGTTCTCGCCAAGTGGGGCCCAGGGCCCAGGGTAAAATTACTTAATTTCCCTCGGGTAAAATTACCCATAGACCCCCCAGGGCTGCATTTAGTACTTTACAAATAGCGGGATTTGGCTATTGGCAGACCAGCCAGGGGTATTTCAGTATCTTCAGTTCAGCAAAAGACTATAAATAGACCCACAAGGTCTCCTTGGAAGGCGGGCTCTCATTATTCTCCAAATTTCTAGTGCTTTCTGAGGAGCTCCTATTCCAGCTTTTGGCTTTGGAGGGGAAGCGGTCAGAGATCTTCTGGGTATGAGGTGGGACCTCCCTACTGAGGCTTTGGGTCAGTCCTAGGTACTTAGTAACCATTCAAGGGTAGGGACTTGAGAGAAGTAGGTGTTGGCTGCACCCCTGTTTTGAACTCCCGTTGAGGTCAATTTTGGATTCAACATTGAAGCTACATGGACATTGCTTGCAGCTGCTTACTTGCCCCTATCCTTTTGGGCAGAGTCTGTAAGCACAGCAAATTATGTTCTGAATAGAAGTTTAATACATAAACTTAAGGGCAAGACTCCCTATGAATTGCTTAAAGGAAGCAACCTAAAATAGATTATTTTAGAGTATTTTGTTGTAGATGTTATATTCACAATAATAATAAGAAACATCTTAGAATGTTTGAAGCCCAAGCTGTCGAGGGAATTTTTCTTGGATATTCCCAAGTAAGTAAGGCATATAGGGTATTTAACAAATCAACCTTAAAATGGAAGAATCTGTACATATAACTTTTGATGAAGCTAATATGTATTACAATGAGAAGGATTCTTCTATCAGAGATACATTGTTCATACCCCTTCTATATGAGAAATTGGATGACTTAAACCTCACCCAAGAGGTTACATTGCATCCCTCTCCACAAATTGATGAAGAGAGTGAAGAAGAAATTGTTGGAACAGTTGAACCAACCACAACTAACATAATTCCACAAAAGGAATTGATTCCCTAAGATGTTGATGAACCAACTCATACTACTAATCTTGTCACACTTAGAGATCATCCCATATCTAAAGCGATTGGAGACATATTAGTTGGTGTGCAAACAAGGCATCAACTCAACCAAGATTTGATGCATGCTTGCTTCATATCTCAGATTGAACCTCAATCCATAAAAGATGCAGAGCAAGATCCCCACTGGATTATTGCAATGCAAGAGGAGCTCAATCAATTTGAGAGATATAGAGTTTGAGACTTAGTTCCAAGACCCAAAGACTACCCAGTCATTGGAACTAAATGGGTTTTCAGGAACAAATTGGATGCATAAGGAACTATTGTCAGTAACAAAGCAAGATAGGTAGCTCAAGGCTATTCTCGGGAGTAAGGAATTGATTATGACCAAACCTTTGCCCCTGTTGCAAGGTTAGAGGCTATCAGAATATTTCTTGCATATTCAGCATACAAGAAGTTCAAATTCTACCAAATGGATGTCAAGAGTGCCTTTCTCAATGGTGAACTCAAAGAGGAAGTTTATATGGAGCAACCACCAGGTTTTATCTCTCTAACTCATCCCTCTTTTATTTTTAAGTTGCATAAAACTCTCTATGGTTTAAAGCAACCTCCAAGTGCTTGGTATGAGACCTTAGCTAGCTTTCTTTTAGAGCATAAGTTCACTAGGGGTATTATATATAGAACTTGTTTATTAGGCATCATAAAAATAAAATTTTGCTAGTACAAATATATGTAGATGACATCATTTTTGTCTCTATCGATTCCAAACTATGCAAAAGGTTTTCTGACCTGATGCATTCCAAGTTTGAAATGAGTAGGATGGGTGAGCTTTACTACTTCCTTGGTCTTCAAGTGAAGCAATCCCCTGATGGCATTTTCATCTCCCAATCCAAATATGCTAAGGAGCTAGTTAAGAGATTTAGGATGACTGATGCCTCAGCTATGAAAACACCCATGGCTTCCAATGTTGTGATTGATTCTGATGAACAGGGCAAGCCAGTTGATCAGAAAACATATAGGGCTATTGTTGGGTCCTTGTTGTATCTCACAGCTAGTAGGCAAGATATAATGTTTGCTACATGTCTTTGTACTAGGTTCCAAGTGAACTCTAAAGAATCTCACCTTATTTTACTTAAAAGAATTTTGAGATATATAAAGTGTTGTCCAAATCTAGGACTCTGGTATCCAAGTGAGTCAGAATTTGAAATAACTGGATTCTCAGATGTTGACTTTGTTGGATGTAGAGTTGATAGGAAAAGCACATCAGGAACATGCCAGTTCCTTAGTGATAGGCTTGTGTCTTGGTTTTGTAAGAAATAGACATCTGTGTCAGCTTCAACTGCTGAAGCTGAATATATAGCAGCTGGCATTGTTTTTCACAAAATTTGTGGATTCAAAACCAACTCCTGGATTATGGTTTCAATCTAAATAATTCAACTATATTTTGTGATAGTACAAGTGCAATTTCCATTGCACAAAATCTAGTGCATCATATTAGGACAAAGCATATAGAAATTATACATCATTTCATTAGAGATTGTGTAGACAAAAATAAAATTAACCTTGTCTTTATCTCTACTGATTTACAAAGAGCATACATTTTCATCAAACCTTTGGATGAAAAGAAACATATGTTCTTCCTAAATATGCTAGGTATGATTAATGGAGAAGGTTTAATTAGATTTTTTTCTAAGGTCGAAGAATTGATCACTTTTCGTCGAATGGAGATCGACGATCTGTGAACTCTTCTTGAGTTTTTCGTCGAATGGAGATCGACGAAATCTCTTTGTGAAACTTTTCGTCGACCGGAGAATGACAAATTTTGTTTCAGAAAATATTTCGTCGACCTGAGAACGATGAAATATTTTCCCCCTCTTCAAACTGAGATCGACGCTTTTTATTTCTTCATGAAATTTTTTGTCGACCTGAGTTCGAAGTTATTCTTTTGCGTTGGACGGAGTTCACCATTTCACCTTTTAAAAACTTATAATAGGGTTTTCATCGAACACCATCCCGCACTTTCCTGTTCTTTTGCACTTGATCTCTCTCTCATTTTTGTAGGAAAATAATGGCAACCTTGGTGGTGAACCTTTCTGCAATGAAGTTCGATGCAGGTTTCGACATTGACGTCGACTCCTTCAGTCACTCTGATCAAATCTTCAAAGACATCCTTCAATTGTTTGAAGGACCTCAGTTGAAAAAGTTCATGACCTTTAGAATCAAACTTCCAATGGCTGATATTAAAGAATGGGTATTTACAACAACATCTCTAGAACAAACAATCATCTCAGGATAAATTTCTGGAAACTAGGTTTTTCTTACTCCTGATGTTTTTACAGAATTTTTTGGTTTTATAAATGGATAAGATGATTTTTTTATTAACTAGCAATGTGTTTGAGGACATGCTAGTTATAATGGGTCTCTCCCAGGGAAACCCTAACAAGCTATTGAAAAAGAACTTGTCAGTTGAATATAAGTTTCTAGCAGATGTGGTTGGAAAGGTCATCCTGGGCAAGCACTCTGCACATGACCATATTAACAGGCATCAGCTTGATTTGATGAGTGCCTTGGTAAACAAGAAATAAGTGAACTAGGGAAGGATTATATTTGATTTGATCAAAAAGAAGATAAGTAAAAAGGATGTAAGTTTTTGAAGAATTCTGGGAATCTTTCTCCAGGAAAAGGTTCTAGAATTATTGGTCTCCCATATCATTTTCATTATTTACTCTAAGAGGCTTACCTCTATCTTATTTGGTAGATGGGAGAGGACAATCCCAAAGCCCTCTAGGGAATCCTCCTCCAGGATTGCTTTAGAGGACACAAGGGCTGAAACAGCCACTTCTACAACCCTAAAAGAAGCTCCTTCTCCTCCTCCATCTCCACCTCATTCTATATTTCCTTCATCAACTCCACTTCAACAACCTTCTACCTCCATTCATCCAGTCTCACCATCTAAACCACCATCTCAACCACAATCACCAATTCATATCCATGTGGATACACCACCATCTCCACATCCTCAATCACCTATTCCACAACATTTTTATGACATTTCATCATCTCCTACATTCAATCTGCTCTCATATCCATCTCCACAACATTCACCTCTTTATGAGCAATTACCTGATTCCATCCCTCCATCACATCTTCCACCAACATTCCCAACCTTCCTACAGTCAGACTTCCCTCAAGGATTCTCTATATGTTCCAATTGTGGTCACCAATCCACCTATACACCATCTACTCATGAACCCCTTTATCTAAACTTCTCTGACATAGTTGATGATCTTCTCAAATTCTCGCTCTGAAAAAGCTAGTAGAGGATACAGTTGCTCCTCTTATTTCTGCCATTGCTGATCTTTCTTCCAATATTGCATTTTCCTCTTCTATCCCTTCTTCTATAGGCCTGGGTTCAGGTATCTCTGAATCCAGGTAGGGGGGAGATGTTCAATGAAGAAGCTCCTTCAGCAGCAGCAACTCTAGCAACAGCAGTAATTCCAAAAGAGATTATTGAAATTCTTGATGAAGATACAGAAATAACTTGTTTTGAAGAAGATTTAGTAGATACATCAATAAACACTATTGGTGATTTCATTATAAATCCCATAGTTAATATTCTTTCCCTATTATAGCCTTTTGATTTAGTGCATAGCTCAAATCTACCAGCTTTTGTTGATACAGTTTCAGATTTTTCTAAAGTTATAGTTTGTTACTCAGCTCCAATTAGTTCTGAAGTTTTGGAACAACTAAGGACAAGTTTTTCAGTTACTAATATTATTATAAAGCCAATAATTGATAGAGAGCCAAAGGTTTTCTCACCTCCAACTCTTGGCTGGGCTGAGTCTCCCATGCCAGATCTTGATGAGATTTTGTTTCAAGATATGGAAGAAGAAAGTGATTATATTCAGGCTCAAGTTATTATAGAAATTACAGAGCCAGAAGTTCAAGCACAGCCTCAGTCTGATATAAAAGATACAAGTGTACATCCACAGGCTCATCCTATACTTTTTAAAGAAAGGCTTCAAAGGATTCATGCCCTTTATGACAATCCTGTCAGTGAATCTGATGATGATAATGAGTCAGATGATTCAGAAGACTCCAATTCTAAAAAGAGAAAACTAAAAAGAAGGCTCCTCCTAAAGCTTCTCCAAAACCTAATCCCACTGCTAACACTCTCTATTACATTCTACACAACATAAATCTCACTCCATACACCAATAACTGGATGAGATATTCAAAGAATGAAATGAAAGCTACGAAGAAGAGTAGGAGATACTCTCCTCCACCTCAGTTTAGGAGAGTTCCTCCTCCTCCTGCAGCTAGTTCAGCAGGCAATGTTTCTTATGTTAAAAGATCTTCTTCTCACTCTGATCAATCAAGATCAACTCACAGCAGTAGAGAAATACCTTCTAGATAAGATACTCAGTCTAGCAGTCAACAGAGAAAATAGCAGTAGCAGCAGTATGACAATAGCCAGCAAAACAAGGCAGCCAAAAAGAAAAATCCAGTTTAGAAAGGCCACTATCTCTAATGTATAATCCAGAAATGGATCCTAATTCAAGGATGGCCAGATTTAAAGAGCTTATAGGACTGTCTCAAATCAGAAAGGCTAAATAAGAAGGACAGGATGTTTCCCAGTTTACTACAATGTCATCATACAGAAAGAAAGAACTAGACAAATATCAGGTATAGAATCTTTTTAATGTTAATACTTACATGTCTTTACATCCGAAAGCAGTTGTGCCAAGACCTGCTTTTGTAATAATTCTTGGAGCTGAAGACATGAAAATGACAAAATTGCAAGCAACTGATCCCAAAAAAGAAATAATCTTCACATAACAATCTTCTGAAACTTCACAAGATACAGCAAAGAAAGTTTGACAGTTTCTCCTTTTTCTGCTTTTTGAAATTAGCTGTTATTTGTTGTAAATATTTCACAAGGAACATTTTGTTTATATCTGCTGAAACATTATAATTCTTCCAGATATTGTTTTATGCTTTGTGATTTTTCTTTTATGTTATTCATAGTGACCTCACCCAAATAGGGGGAGATTGTTGGAACTCTAGTTTTGATTTGGGCTAGGTTCACTATTAGGTTTGTTGACCCAACATGTATAGCGTAGGGTCATATATTAGTTCTAGAGTTAAGGTTAGTCACATTAGGTTAGATTATTGAAACCTTCCTTCAGAAGACTTCAGAGACTCAAGACTTTAGAGACAAGACAATTTAAAGATTACAAAAAAAGTCGCTCGACGATAGCCGAACTCAGCTCGATGATCGTCGATCTCAAATCGATGAACCCAGAGTTCCTTCTCTGAGTTAAGCTCGAACAAAGTCTAGCTGAGATCGACGATCTCTAATCTCACATCAGAACTTCAGCTCGACGAACTTGGAGCTCAGATTTATAAGTTAATTTTCTGGTCGACGATCTTGGAGCTCAGCTCGATGAAAGAGAATTCGCAGCTCGACGATCTTGGAGCTCAGCTCGATTAAATATTTGTTGAGGTCGACTATTTTCTCCCAGGTTCAGTTCGACTAATTCCATGATGATTTCAGTTCGACTAAGTGTAACACCCCAAAAATCTCAAAACTGGATTTGAGGTGCAGGCTGTTTGACACGGCCTAGGACACGGGCATGTCCCAGGGCGTGTCGGGGGTACACGGCCTGGGACACGGGCGTGTCCCAGGGCGTGTTCTGGATGGTCGACGATCGGTGGTCGACTATAGTCGAGCCTGGGACACGGCCTTGGACACGGGCGTGTCCCAGGGCATGTCACTCAAGAAATGGCCGGACTGAGTCAGAGAAGTACACGGCCCAGAACCAAGCCTTGAACACGGCCGTGTCAGATTTGACACGGGCGTGTCCGAGGGCGTGTGCCTACCCGTGTACTCCTCTGTTGGTTTTGGAGCTCGTTGAGGCAGGGGTGACACGGGCGTGTCATATGACTGACACGGGCGTGTCAGGTTCGACACGGGCGTGTCGATGCCCGTGTTCTGGTAGATTTCAGTCGGTGCGAGTGCCGCGTGTGCCGCTTAAGGGTACACGGCCTATGACACGGGCGTGTCACAGGCCATATCGGCCAAAAAATAGTCTTTTTCAGGCAGATCTTGGCCATTCATTTTCCTTAAAGAGGATCCTGTGGCTGGGGCTCATTCCTGGTCTGATAAGGCCGGGAAAAGAGAAGGCTAAGCTCATTTTTGAGTTCATATTCTCTTTCTAAATCTAAGAGAGAGGGGAGAGCAAGGTGAGGAAGAAGAAGTGGAATCCGGCTGCCGGTGGTGCTACGGTGGTCCAAATCGCGAGCCGAGTTCGGATTTGCGAAGGCAACGCTGCTGCGAAGGCTTTCATCCGTCTCAATTTCTCTCCATGGCTCCGAAGTGAATTCCTAGGGTAACGATTTCCTTCTCGGACATGTAAAGTCCTTATTTCCTGCATTGCATAGGGAAAACCCTTCCCCGCGAGTGTGTGGTGGGTTGTGGCGTCCCTTGGGGTAGATATGTGAAGTCCCCCTTGTTAGAGTCCGGAATTGGAGTACGGATCTAGGCATGCTGTGTGAAGCCCATCTAGACATATTGGTCTGGATTGGTGATGCTTGTTTGCATATCGGAGAAGACTCCGTGATTATTGCTTGTATGCATGATGGATAAAGTACTGGAGGAAGTCCAGGAAATTGTGAGAGTTGGGTGCAACTCTTGTGGACGTGAGTTGCCACTTTGTGTGCGGTTGAGCGTTGGGCTGCAACTGTATGAAAAGGCTTCGTGCCGAACAGGCAAGGTGAAACCGACCCGCGCCTTTAAATGTTGCCTCAGGTATGATGTACTTGGTTGGGCAAGGTGATTTGAGCAATGGGGGGTGGCTGATCTGTACCTGCGTTATGTAGGATGGACATGAGAGCGCCAAGGCAATGGGCTTTCCTCAGCGGCATAATGAGAGTCTTGGGCCTGCGTACCGGACTAAATGCTCAATGGTGACATCCGGTGTTTCCGGTGCACCCGAGAGTGCCATGAGTGCACGGGACGTCGGGCCGTCGTGCCGGCGTTTGTGATATGTGACTGTGCGGTCGTGCACATCTTGCTTGAATTGTTATATATTATATGGGACAATTGCTATGCAGGGATGGAATTCCGCTGCCCCGTGCCAGGAGCAGGGTCATTATAATTGGTCAGCTGAATGCTGACTGTTGCCCTGTTTGCCACCGCTTGGTGGATTGGTTCTTACAGGTACTGGAGGTGCTGGTCTGAGCGGGACTTAGCGGGTTGAAGCCCAAGCTGCGCTGCTGCCCCCGAAGGCATTGTTTTGTTTCTTTTATTCATGTGTGGCCGGCCTGCGTGCCGATGTCTGTAATCCACACTCTTGTTAAGAGAAATTATTGTAAGGCCTTAAGGCCAGGCTCTTTTGATGTTTGTATACATTACTATGTTATAGTGGACAGTGTTCTTTATCTTGAGTTCAAAGATTCAACCGTGAAACTTCCGCTAGAATGCTCTGTGTTAGGATGCGTTGGTTATAATATTAGTTCGTAGCGTCTCCGCCTGTTTGTGGAATATGGTGTGGGGCCCCGGCCGGACCCTCTATTATATTCTTCTTGACGGGTAGAGGTGTTACAATTTGGTATCAGCTTGTTGGTCGATCTCTTCCAAATTCGCGGACGAATTCTTTTGAGGGGTGGCGAGCACGTGTCAATGCTGTCGTTATAACACTTAACTTGAACTCAAGATTGTCCACTTAGGAATGCAAATACACTTGTTTGTTGAACTTGTGTATTCTTTTTGTATGGTTGCCGTTTTCATTGGTCGTTAACCTGTGTATTTTACACATATAGGTGACCAGAAGTGTTGCGGGTCAATCCGAACCACAACGTTCTGTTGAGAGTGCGGCACCAGCCGAGGTGCCCACAACTCCTCCATCCACTGAAACAGTCCGTCTCATCACGGAAACGGTACTTGCTGTGATGAATGCTCAGCAGGCTGGGCAGGCACGTCCTGCAGTGGTGCCAACGCAAGCTGGGGTACGGCAAGAACCGGTAGAAGCCGAAGTTGATCCGCGGGTAGCAGATCAACAATGGAAGCAATTCTTGAGCTTTAAACCTCCGCAGTTTCATGGGGCGGGTACACCGGCCCAAGCAGAGGATTGGCTTGCAAGGATCAAGAGGATTATGAGAGCTATCAAGGTTGAGGAGGAACAGAAAGTCATGTTAGCCACTTTCCTACTGGAAGGAGAGGCGCGATTGTGGTGGGATGAGATTGAAATGCATCACCTGGCCGGCAGGCAATTGGCAGAGATTACAATGGAAGAATTCTCTCGTTTGTTCTTAGCACAACATCTGCCGATGCAGCAAAGGATATCGATGGAAATGGAATTTCAACGGTTAGCACAGGGAGATCGAAGTGTGGATGACTACCTGCATGAGTTCACCCGTTTGGGAAGATATGCGGGCACGATCTTCGCCGAAGAAGAGCGTAAGACTAGTCGGTTTTATACGGGACTGCGAGATGAGCTGCGGTATTTGCTCTCGAGTTCTGTGAGTCAGGGATTCCAAGCCTTAGTCTGTACGGCTCATTCTTTGGAGACGGACATGAAACGGGGGCAAGCAAAGGGCAACTTGGCTGTTGCGAAGCCAGAGTTTAAGCCGCCGCGTCCGGACAAGTTTGGCTACCAAAAGAGATGGAATAAGAAGTCTAAGTTTTCTGGGCAAGCTCCTTCTGCGACTGTGACGGATACATCTGGGTATGGATCTCGTGCTTGTTTTACGTGCGGGAAGGTTGGACACTTCGCACGTGAATGTCGATCTGGTCCTCCAAAGGGTGATAAGAAGACGGGAGCGTCTTATGCGGATAAGGGGAAGGCTGTGGTGGAGTCTTCTGCCTTGCAAGCGCAGCCCAGGGTCTTCAACCTTGGACAACAGGAGGCCATTAAGCAGGAGGATGTCGTCACAGGTGCACGTAGGTTTTATTGTTCTTGTTTTTGATGTGCTGTACTTGTTTTAATTGTAATGTTATAGGGTTTGTCCATATACGAGAGTATCCGGCGCGAGCACTGTTCGACACAGGTGCTTCGCATTCGTTTCTGTCTGAGGACTTTGTCTTTCGTGTCGGGGTACCTATATGGACTACGACAGACAGTATAAAGGTGTTGTCGCCTAACGGATGTTTGATGTGCGCGGATCGATCTTGCGTTCTTGAGGTCAAGATAGGAAGTCGGGAGTTCAAGGTGGAAACATTAGTATTGCCGATCAAAGAGTTTGATATAATCTTTGGTATGGACTGGCTTTCAGAGCAGCGTGCCTGTATCGATTGCACTTCAAAAGAGGTCACACTTGGGCAAAATACCAAACAAGAGACCAAGTTCATTGGTATGCAAGGGATGAGTGGGATGTTGTTATCCGCTCTCCAAGTTGTTAAGGCAGTTCGGAAGGGTGCGGAGTTGTTCTTCACACTCATAGAGGCGGTGGCGTCGAAGGCCAGTGTGAGTGAAGTGCCGATTGTGTCGGAATATGCTGATGTGTTTCCAAAGGACCTTCTGGGGTTACCTCCCCAAAGGGAAATTGACTTCGCTATCGAGCTAGTGCCGGGTGCGAAACCTGTGGCCCGTTCGCCGTATCGGGTAGCGCCAAAAGAAATGGCCGAACTGAAAGTTCAGTTGTAAGAATTGTTGGAGCAGGGATACATACGCCCAAGTATGTCACCTTGGAGCGCGCCTGTTCTTTTTGTGAAAAAGAAAGACGGTGGTTTGCGACTATGTATTGATTATCGCGAACTGAACAAGCTGACGGAGAAAAACAAGTATCCAATTCCACGGATCGATGACTTGTTCGATCAGCTAGCAGGCTCAACCGTCTATTCGAAGTTGGATTTGAAGTCCGGGTATTACCAGTTGCGGATTAGGGAAGGTGACATTCCTAAGACAGCGTTTGGCACACACTATGGTCATTATGAGTTCACAGTGATGCGGTTCGGCTTGTGTAATGCGCCTTCGGTCTTCATGGATCTCATGCATCGAACGTTCCGCGAATACCTGGATCTATTTGTGATTGTGTTTATTGATGATATCCTTATATATTCACAATCGGAGGAAGATCATGCAAACCACTTGCGATTGGTATTGCATACCTTGTGAAGGAAAAAGCTGTATGCCAAGTTTTCTAAGTGTGAGTTCTGGCTCTCGTCGGTGGCTTTTCTAGGCCATGTGGTAAGTGGAGAGGGCATAGCGGTGGATCCGGCTAAGATAAGTGCCATTCGTGATTGGCCAGTGTTGTCTTCAGTGGCCGAGGTCAGGAGTTTCCTTGGACTGGCGGGCTACTATAGACGGTTCGTGGAGAACTTCTCCCGGAGTGCTTTGCCTCTGACTACGTTGACGAGAAAGGATCAGAAGTTCGTTTGGACACCGGAGTGCACACGAGCTTTTGTGGAGCTGAAGAGTCGTTTGACCACGGCGCCTGTTTTGACGTCGCCATGTGGTACAGATGGATTTGAAATATACAGCGATGCGTCAGGAAGCGGCTTAGGCTGCGTTCTCCTGCAGTCTGGCAAGGTGATCACCTATGGCTCACGTCAATTGAAAGTGCATGAGCGTAATTACCCCGTCCATGACTTGGAGTTGGGGGCGGTGATCTTTTCGCTAAAGTTGTGGCTGCATTATCTTTATGGCGTGAAGGTGGATATTTATACAGATCATAAAAGCTTAAAGTATCTGCTCGATCAAAAGGAATTGAATATGCGACAAAGGAGGTGGATGAAATTCCTTGGGGATTATACCTTCGACATTCACTATGTTCCCGGAAAGGGAAATATGGTCGCTGATGCCTTGAGTCGTCGGACTCCGGTGCGGGCAAATTGGTTGCGGATACATGATGAGCGGTTAATCCAGGAGTTGGAAGCTTTGGAGATATCTTGTGTGGAAAGAGATTCTTCGACTGATGCATGCGTGAACTGGTTGGAGGTTCAATATGACCTTGTTGACAGGGTTCGGCGGGCAACGGAGTTGGATGAAAGTCTCCAACGCTATGCAAAGGAGGGGTCTGGTGATCAATTCTCCTGGGATGACGGTTTATTACGGAAAGATGGCCGATTGTGCGTCCCTAGTGCGGGTAAATGTGTGAAGGATCAAGCGCAGCACCAAAAGCCCGGACTGTTGCTACTTAATTTTTTATATAAGTAGCAGAGCGCCACGGGTCAAGCGAAGGAACGCTGGACCAACAATCCCCCCCCGGCGTCCAGCACAACCCGTCGGCTCACCACATGGCCCACACGTTACCACATGTCCACGGTTGCCTGACCCACCGGAGCAGATTTAATAGCAACCCGTGAATACCAATTGTCAAGCATACCCAACTGCACCAAAAGCCCGGACTGTTGGAGAGGGTGCTACTTAATTTTTTATATAAGTAGCAACGCCACGGGTCAAGTGAAGGAACGCCGGACCCAACAATATCCAATTGAAGGATCAAGCGCATACCCAACTGGTGTTGGAAAGTAAGAGCGCCACGGTCAAGTGAAGGAACGCCGGACCAACAATCCCCCCCCCGTCCAGCACAACCCGTCGTCAGGCCACATGTCCCACACGGCTCACGAGGTGGGGTTACCACATGTCCACGGTTGTGCTTCAGGATGCGCCCCCGGTCTTGAACCCGTGACCTCCTCTGATACCAATTGCAAGCGCATATGCACCAAAGCCGGACTGTTGGAGAGGGTGCACTTACGAGCCACGGGTCAAGTGAAGTTGCGAGAAGGATTGCTATATGAAGCTTTACAAAGTAAGTGTACAAGGACATTGTTCTGGTGGCCTGGTTCATAGCCGCGTATGTGGGCTAAATGTCGTACTTGTGCTTTGGTAAAGTGTCAACGGCGAGTGAAGTCGAATGGAAGTTTGAGGATATTTCTATGGATTTCGTGCACGGATTGCCGAGATCTCAGCGTGGCCATGACTCAATCTGGGTGATTGTACACCGGTTGACAAAGGTGGCTCACTTTCTACCGAACAAGCGGGACGATTCAGTGGAAACGTTGGCAAAGCTCTATGTGGAGCAGATTTTTCGATTGCACGGTGTTCCCCGGAGCATCGTAAGTGACCGAGATGGGCGCTTTACCTCGAAGGATTGGAGATTAGTTCATCAGATGTTGGGCACGAAGTTAGCATTCAGTACGGCCTTTCACCCGCAAACGAATGGCCAAACTGAACGAACCAACAGAACGATGGAGGATATACTCCGTATGTGCACCCTGGACTTCGGTAAGAATTGGGAAGAGCATCTTGTTATGGTGGAGTTTGCCTATAATAATAGCCATCAAGCGAGTATAGGCATGGCCCCGTTTGAAGCATTGTATGGTCATAAGTGTCGTACACCGCTAGCTTGGGCAGAAACTGGCGAGACCAAACTTTTAGGCAAAAAGGAAGTCGAGGATGCTACCTCAACAATACGCTCTATTCGAGAGAGGCTCCTAATAGCCCATGATCGGCAAGCCAAGTATTACAATGCTAAGCACCGGAACGTGGAGTTCGCGGTGGGTGACTAGGTCTATTTAAAGATTAAGCCCTTCAAAGGCGTATCTCGGATTCGGCGGTTGAAAAAGCTAAGTCCGCGATACCTTGGTCCGTTTGAAGTGGTGGAGCGAGTTGGGGAAGCTGTCTATCGGCTAGCTCTTTCATCGGAATTGAGTGGATTGCATGATGTGTTTCACATCTCGGTGCTACACAAAGCAGTCAAGGATCCAGCTCAAGTAATTGACAATGATTGAGTGCCGATTGAGTATGGGCTAACGACAAAGGTGAAGCCTATACGGATCGAGGATCGAGCCGAGAAACAGTTGCGGAACAAAGTAATCGGGATGGTCAAAGTCCGATGGGACAATTGTGGCCGAGAAGAGCTAACATGGGAGCACGAGCAGACTATGCGAGCCGAGTTTCCCGAGTTATTTTCGTAACTTGTTCGCTCGTTGTATATGTAATAGAAACATATAAATGTTTTGTTATTTTCTCCCTACTGTCTTAAAATTTCGGGACGAAATTTTATTAAGGAGGGGAGGATTGTAACACCCCAAAAATCTCAAAACTGGATTTGAGGTGCAGGTTGTTTGACACGGCCTAGGACACGGGCGTGTCCCAGGGCGTGTCGGGGGTACACGGCCTGGGACACGGGCGTGTCCCAGGGCGTGTTCTGGATGGTCGACGATTGGTGGTCGACTATAGTCGAGCCTGGGACACGGCCTTGGACACGGGCGTGTCCCAGGGCGTGTCACTCAAGAAATGGCCGGACTGAGTCAGAGAAGTACACGGCCCGGAACCAAGCCTTGAACAAGACCGTGTCAGATTTGACACGGGTGTGTCCGAGGGCGTGTGCCTACCCGTGTACTGCTCTGTTGGTTTTGGAGCTCGTTGAGGCAGGGGTGACACGGGCGTGTCACATGACTGACACGGGCGTGTCAGGTTCGACACGGGCATGTCGATGCCCGTGTTCTGGTAGATTTCAGTCGGTGCTAGTGCCGCGTGTGCCGCTTAAGGGTACACGGCCTGTGACACGGGCGTGTCACAGGCCGTGTCGGCCAAAAAATAGTCTTTTTCAGGCAGATCTTGGCCGTTCATTTTCCTTAAAGAAGATCCTGTGGCTGGGGCTCATTCCTGGTCTGATAAGGCCGGGAAAGGAGAAGGCTAAGCTCATTTTTGAGTTCATATTCTCTTTCTAAATCTAAGAGAGAGGGGAGAGCAAGGTGAGGAAGAAGAAGTGGAATCCGGCTGCCGGTGGTGCTACGGTGGTCCAAATCGCGAGCCGAGTTTGGATTTTCGAAGGCAATGCTGCTGCGAAGGCTTTCATCCGTCTCAATTTCTCTCCATGGCTCCGAAACGAATTCCTAGGGTAACGATTTCCTTCTCGGACATGTGAAGTCCTTATTTCCTGCATTGCATAGGGAAAACCCTTCCCCGCGAGTGTGCGGTGGGTTGTGGCGTCCCTTGGGGTAGATATGTGAAGTCCCCCTTATTAGAGTCCGGAATTGGAGAACGGATCTAGGCATGCTGTGTGAAGCCCATCTGGACATATTTGTCTGGATTGGTGATGCTTGTTTGCATATCGGAGAAGATTCCATGATTATTGCTTGTATACATGATGGATAAAGTACTGGAGGAAGTCCAGGAAATTGTGAGAGTTGGGTGCAACTCTTGTGGCCGTGAGTTGCCACTTTGTGTGCGGTTGAGCGTTGGGCTGCAACTGTATGAAAAGGCTTCGTACCGAACAGGCAAGGTGAAACCGACTCGCGCCTTTAAATGTGGCCTCAGGTACGATGTACTTGGTTGGGCAAGGCGATTTGAGCAACGGGGGGTGGCTGATCTGTACCTGCGTTATGTAGGCTGGACATGAGAGCGCCAAGGCATTGGGCTTTCGTCAGTGGCAAAATGAGAGTCTTGGGCCTACGTGCCGGACTAAATGCTCAATGGTGAGATCCGGTGTTTCTGGTGCACCCGAGAGTGCCATGAGTGCACGGGACGTCGGGCCGTCGTGCCGGCATTTGTGATATGTGACTGTGCGGTCGTGCACGTCTTGCTTGAATTGCTATATATTATATGGGACGATTGCTATGCAAGGATGGAATTCCGCTGCCCCGTGCCAGGGGCAGGGTCGTTATAATTGGTCAGCTGAATGCTGACCGTTTCCCTGTTTGCCACCGCTTGGTGGATTGGTTCTTACAGGTACTGGAGGTGCTGGTCCGAGCGGGACTTAGCGGGCTAAAGTCCAAGCTGCGCTGCTGCCCCCGAAGCCATTGTTTTGTTTCTTTTGTTCATGTGTGGCCGGCCTGCGTGCCGATGTCTGTAATCCACACTCTTGTTAAGAGAAATTGTTGTAAGGCCTTAAGGCCAGGCTCTTTTGATGTTTGTATACATTACTATGTTATAGTGGACAGTGTTCTTTATCTTGAGTTCAAAGATTCAACCGTGAAACTTCCGCTAGAATGCTCTGTGTTAGGATGCGTTGGTTATGATATTAGTTCGTAGCGTCTCCGCCTGTTTGTGGAATATGGTGTGGGGCCCCGGCCAGACCCTCTATTATATTCTTCTTGACGGGTAGAGGTGTTACACTAAGGCAAATGAATCTCAAATTATATTATAATGTCTGTAATGCTCTGATAATTAATGCGCAATATTCTTATGAATATAGCCGTTCCATGGCAGCATTAATTATGTCCTTCACAGAGTTATTACTTAGCTTTTTTTATTAAAATAGTTAGGGAAATTCATTAAAGACAAATTCTAGCCGTTCAACTACTAGAATTTCTGCAGTCAATTAAGGAAAGGAATTCAAATTTCAAATGTTGAAATCTGTAAGGAATATGTAAGGATTATTTTTCAAGACAGCAAGCAAGTAAGCTGTGATAGAAAGAATAATTTGCAGAAAAACAGAAAGAAGAACAACTCTCATATACAACTCAAGTTCTTCATCAGTTTTTGCTTCAGGGAATTCAAGAGACAATCCATCAACATCTATCTAAAAACTTCCTTAAGATCAATAAGCAATCTGAAGGCCTATACCCTTGGCAAAGCTTTCTTTCTCCTGAATTATTCTACATCTCAGAGGTAGCTTTGACAAAATCAACAAATCCACTAGTCTTCTCTCATATTATTGACAGAGAAGAACAACATCATCTTTATTTTCTTTCACTATAAAAGGGTTTTTAACTCCCTTCAAAAGTTATTCCTTTGGTTGTTAAGTCTCCTGATCAAAAGACTTAGTTTGGTTTTTGAGCACCTGGTCAAAAGCTCAAAGGGTTGTTAGATCTCCCTTGAAAATAGATCTTGTGGTGACAGGGTACCTGAGCAAAAACCTATGGTGGCAGGGCACCTGATCAAAAACCTGTAGTGGATTCCTACCTGGGTGGTAGAAGAGTGGATGTACCCAAGTTTTAGGGGAACCACTATAAAATCTTTGTGTCTTCTGGTTGTTCTATTTGTTATTTTCTGTGTTGTGATTTTCTGTGTTTTATTTCTGCCTACTTACATATAGATATCACTTATTTTAATCTGCTATAAAAATTAATCAAAAGATTTTTTTTATACTATATTCACACCCCCTCTAGAGTTAGTGTGATCTATCCCTTCACTTTCATAAGGTCATCAAACCTACATCTGCCATCACTTGTGGATTGCCCCCTTTACGATCGGTCCCCTCAAAATTACAATAGGTAGGGCTGTCAGACCTATGCCAGCAATTGACAAGGGCCTACTCACTTGGCGATCGGTCCCTGCCAAGTTAAAAAAGGTTAGGACGCTATACCTACGCATGTTTTTAGCAACGACCTGCCCTCCTGGTGATCGGTCCCCACCATGTTACAATAGGTAAGGTCACCAAACCTACACCAGCCATTTCCTGGGGCCTGCCCCCCTTGGCAATCATTCCCCTCCAAGTTACAATAGGTAAGGTCACTAGACCTACGCCTACCTTCACAGGGGCCTTCTCCCTTGGCAATCGATCCCTGCCAATTTACAATAGGTAAGTTCTCAAGACCTATACCTTCCATTGCTAGGGTCCTGCCCCCATTAGCAAACAGTCCACACCAAGTTACAATATATAAGGTCGCAAGACCTATGCCTACCATCACTAGGGACCTAGCTCCCTAGTGAGCGGTCTCGACCAAGTTTTAAAAGGTAAGGTTGACAGGCATGTGCCTATCATCGTCAGAGACCTATCCTCATTGGTGATTGGTCCCTGCCAATTTACAATGTAATCTTGACTAACCTCTGTCTGCCTTATCCAAGGACTAGCCCCTTGTCTGTCAGACCCAACAAAATTTCAACAATAACATCTACCGTCTAGGTAGCGTTTCAGCGATAAAATATACAAAAGGTGTCTGACGCACCACAATGATGCATGATCCAATTACCAAGGTGCAATATATAAAATGCAGGAGCTACTCCTCAACATCTGCATTAGTTCACTCATCATTGCAAAGATTTTTATATTAAGCCCAGGGACATTGCAATAATGTGTTTGAATCATCATGCGAGTATCTTCACCTCCAGTATTGTATCTATCCCTTATTGTTTCCTCCCAACATCGATCTACGCCATAGTTAGCATGGAGAATAGATGCACCAGCCTCCCCTGAAAGTAACACATCATTACCTAAAAAGCAAAATTCACACAAGTCCTTGTAAAAATAAATCATCAAATACACATGATGTACCTCACACAATCATGTGCACACCTTGTGCACATCACGCCTTATGCATACATCATGCCCACTGTGTCATGCATATTATATAACGTGCATGCACCATAATCTCATCAGACCTTATGCACACATAGCGTGCAATACACCTCATGCGGGTCTTTCTAGGGTACACATTCTTCCCTGCACACCTTTCACTTCTCTTCACTCTTGACACACACACACAACCACGAGCCACCCCTCTACCTGATAGCTAGCCCTCCGCTAAGACCTCACCACACTATCAAGCTATGAATTTTTATTAATTATTTTGGAAGTTACTTTAAATAAAAAATACAAATAACAGGCTTTTTCATTTCCAAAAACTTAAAATTACATGGGTATTGTTAGAACTTGTGTTATGCATCTCTTTGATTTGATAATATCAAATTCCAAGTTATATTTAATCATACTTATACTGGGTATAGTGTATAGGTTTATAGGTATGAAGACACTATAAATCCACTGTCCATGATCTACTGCTGGGCGCTAGCCCTACCTCTTGCGCTAGCCAAGCCGGCTTACAAGCTAGGGATGGCAAATTTTCTCTATTACCTACCACCCGGTGATAAGACTACCATACTGCATTAGCCATAGCATCGAGTATGGTTAATGGTGTTGAGAAGATCAGTTAGTGTTGAGAAGACACGGTGGCGCCGAGAAGACCAGACTACCGCATCGCGCTAGCAACCGAGCCGCGCTATCAAATAATGGCAAGAGAATATTTTAGGATTTTTTTCCTAAATATTTGATGATGGATAGCTAGAAACAATGCATGAAAATACCTATCGCCGCATGGTAACCCTAGCACCAGCGTCAGCTTATTTAAAAAGACTATAAGAGCGCGTGTTTCTTTTCCTGAGGAAAGAAGGAGTATTGTATGTCTAGGGTTCCACTGTCGCCTCTGCTGTTGCGAACCACAGTTTCCACATGAGGAAAAGTGAACTATCTCTCTCCCATTCATGATTGAAGAACTCCAAAGAGCAAAGTCTCCAACGACCATCAACAGTTGATCGTGTGCAAAAAGAACAATATTCAGAAGCATCGATCGTGTGCCGCTCTATGGAGGAATCCTTCTTTGAGGGAGCATTAGTTTCTAACTTATATTTATTTTTTAGTTGTACTCTTCTCTTTTTTAATCATTTTGTGTGAGATGTAAATTAATCGGGGAGGTCGTCGGAATCCCGGAAGGGTTCCATGGGAAATCATACTAGGAGGACGTCTAGATCGGGAAGATCTAATGGGGCTCTAAGACCCTTCTGGGGAGGAAGGTGAGGAGCCGCCTCGAAGACCTTTCTGGGGAGGAAACAGAGAAAGAGCTAACCAGTCCAGGGTGAGGGTCGGTATAAAAACCAAAATAGAGTTGTTTTCATCGTCTCTAATCTCTATCATCATGAAGATCTAGTTTCATTTTTTTGTGTAAATATTTATTAGTGTTAAATAAAATCAATTTTCATTGTTTCATCTTATTATTCATGGTTGTATGTTGCTCGTATATTGAGGGTTGTGTAGGTAATCTAAAAAGAATTTTTTTATAGGGAAAAATTCTTTCTGTGACCTACCACCACACGGTCGTATCCTTATGGCCCTGCGGTAGCTTCTAGAACAGGCTGTCATGCTAGAATTCATTTTAATTTTGAATTTAATTGAAAACCTAATTCACCCCCCCCCACACCTCTAGGTTGGCCACCCGATCCAACAAGCGATGTCAGTGCGAGGTTACCTCAAAAGGGTTAAAATCCTAAAGTAAGATGGCCAACGTGAATCATGCTTTCTTTGAGGGTCAAGGTATGAGTAGACCTCCATTGTTTATGGGGAGTGAATATAGCCACTAGGAGAACTCGTATAAAGATATTCTTTATGACATAAAGCATGGACATATGGGTCATGGTTGAAACAAAATACACTACACCCACTACCACTGTAGGTGAACAAGTTTTGGAGAAACCACAAGACAAGTGGGATGACTCTGATAAACTGAAATGTACTAACAATGTAAAAGCTAGGAACTCTCTTTTCTGTGCGTTATACAAACTTAATTTAATTGAATTTGCAATTTTGATACTACTTATGATATATGGCGATTACTAGAGCTAACGCATGAAGGTACTTCGCAGGTAAAAGAGTCGATGTTTTTTTGACTTGAATCGGAATACGAACTGTTTTGAATAGAGATTGATGAGGAGGTGGATAACATGTATACTCGCTTCAAAAAAATTGTGAATGCCTCTAGATCACTCGGAAAAACATTCTCAAATGGAGACTTGGTGCGAAAAATCTTGTGATCTCTTCCTCCACAGTTCAATCCAAAAGTGCCCGCCATTGTCGAGTCACATAATATCAGCACCTTGTAAATTGAAAGCCTCATTGGGAATCTAAAGACCCATGAGTTAAGGATGAAGATACAAAGTGAGGACTATTCAAGAGAGCCAAAGAAGAAAAATCCAACACTGAAAGCAGCAAAAGAAAAGGAGATAGCAGAAGAGTGTGTTGATGAAGATGAAGAGAGCCTTTATGTACGAGAATTTAGAAGATTCATGTAGAATCCCAAGAGGCAAGGGAAGTTCAAAAGATTTTTAAAGAAAGGTGCAGAGAAGAAGAGGAGATGGAACAAACCGTCAAAGGGGTCGAAGAGTGATGAAGAAAATCCTATTCCTGAGTGCTTTCACTGTCACAAGTCTTGGTATATGAAGAGAGTGTCCAAACCTACAAAAGTAAGAAAAGGAGAGGCAAGGCATAGATAAAGGAAAGAGGAAAGTGCTTAAAGCATCAATATGGGACGATGAAGTTTCTGACAAGTCGAGCACTTCCAGCTCAAGCAGTGAGGATGAGGCAAATCTGTGTCTCATGGGGAAACATCATAACGAATCTGATATCAAATCCAGTGTTTATAGTTATATAGAGGTAAACTCTCCCTCCTATGATGAATTGTATGAGACTTATGAATTGTTATGTGATATGCCTGATAAGGTATTATCTGAGAAAAAGTCTTTAAAATCTGAAAACATAAAAATTAAGGATGACTTACAGAATTTAAATATGGAACTGTTCAAATGTGGCAAAGAGAAGGTCGAATGCCAGGAGTGCACTCACTTGGTGACAACAATCAATGTGTTGAAAGAAAGCCTCTCCAAGACTTTCTCAAAAGTGGAAAGTCTTACTAATGAGAAGAAGGTATTGGATAAAAGGCTTCAAATTTCTCTTACACAAGTGGAAGACAATAAAAAATAGTTCGCAAATCGGTGTGTGATGCTTGTCTCGGAAAACACTGCCTTGAAAGCAAGGATCCATGATCTAAACTGTGTTATCCAGAAATTTTGGATATGGCAGAAATCTATGAAACTGTTGTTAGGAGCACAGTGTAAAGGATCTAGAAAGTTTAGGCTAGGATACGCGAATCCAAAGGTACCGCCAAGCGCTAGTACTAGCGCCGGTGGTAACTGATCTCCAGCAAAGAATCAAAACTTGAATGAGAAAACCAAAAATAAAACTGGTGTCTTTGAAAGCTTGTCTCCATCTTCCCACATGAGCTCCATAAGCATAAAAAGGGTGGCATCCACTGCTTATATCTTGTATGCCAAATGTAAAACATTTGGTTACATGTCTGCCTCATGCTTAAAGAAAGGTTCTAAGAAAGCACGCAAATCTTGGTACTGAAGGTTTCTACCTATATTATGGGTGGAACAACTTGGGTAACCAAATCTTTACCCTCATTTTCTTTTTAGGTATGTTGGAAGTCTAAGGATAGGAAGAATGTGTGGTACTTGGACCTCGGGTGTTCCAAGCACATGACTGGAAATGAAAACAAGTTTCTTAGCCAAAAGAAGAAGAAAGGAGGCATAGTGACTTTTGGAGACAACAGCAAAGGTCGTATTCTTGGTGTCAGCATCATAGGTAACAAAGTATTTTCTATTTCAAATGTACTATTTGTAGAAGGTTTAAAGAACAATTTGATTTTTATTAGTCAACTATGCGATAAGGGCTTGAATGTTTTGTTTGAAACCTCTACGAATACATGAAATATTATAAACGTTTAAACAAATACTATGTTGCTCACTGCACATAGAAACCATAATATCTATACCATTAAGTCAGAGGACTTATCTTCATCTAATTTAAGGTGCTTAGTCGCTAAAAATGAAGAGTTAGAACTTTGACATAGGATACTCAGTCATTTCGAGAGTAAACTAATAGTAGAACTGTTGAAAGCAAAACTAATCCATAGACTTCAACAACTAAGCGGTAGTTTGGCTTCTCTATGTGCTCCTTGCCAAAAGAGAAAATTCACAAAATCATCCTTTAAGAGCAAAAATGATATTACCACTTCTAAACCACTACAATTAATTCGCATGAATTTGTTTGGTCCTCTTTGCACGTGTAGTCTTGGTGGGAAACGATAAACATTTGTGATTATAGACGATTACTAATATTTTTATTTGACTTTTTTCCTTGCTAATAAATCTGATGCTTTCACTAAATTCTCCATTCTGTGAACAATAATTCGAAATGGAACAAAAAATTAAATGTATAAGGTCAGACCATGGGGGAGAAGTTGAGAATGAAAATTTTACAAATTTCTGTAGTAATTTAGGATTCGACATGAGTTTTCAGCCTCACGGGCTCCACAAAAAATGGAGTAGTGGAAAGGAAGAACTGTACACTCCAAGAATTTGCTCGCACAATGTTGGCTGAGTACGGCTTGCCTTAATATTTTTGGGCTGAAGCGGTCAGCATTGCATTTTTTATGATAAATCGGACTGTGCTTCTCCTTATTCTAAAATGCACCCCATTTGAGTTATACTGTGATAAAAAGTCATCTTTTTCTTATTTTAGAGTATTATGTTGCCACTATTTCATTCTTAACACTAAGTACAATTTAGGAAAAATTGATGAAAAATCTGAGCTAGGCATCTTTTTAGGATAGTCCTCCATGAGTCATGTCTATAGGGTCTACAATAAAAGAACCTTGGTTCTAAAAGAATCAGTTCATGTTCACTTTAACTAAAATACTCCAAAAGAAGACCCTAAATTAAATACAGTTTATGATTATGTCATTTCTCAAGAAGATGAGAGTGTAAAGAGAGAGGTAGTAGTAGTAGTAGTAGGTGACAAATTAGGTGATCCGGAAGGATATAAACCACAAAGGGAACTAAATTTTTCAAAAAAAAAATCCTCGAGAACTGATAATTGAAGAGCCTTCACATGGGATTATAACTCGTTCAACATTGCATGAATCGTTTACAAACTTATGTTTCATATCTGAAATTGAACCCAAGAACATTTCTAATGCTCTTAATAACGAGTCTTGGTTTTTGTCCATGAACGAAGAACTTAATGCATCTTGAGTTTGTTGGAAGAAGTCGTTCAACCTTATATGAATCATCCTCAAATTTGTTGGAACTTGTGTTCTGCATCTCTTTAGTTTGAAAATATCAAATCCCAAGTTGTATTTGATCATACTTATGCTAGGTATATTGTGCAGGTTTATAGGTATGAAAAAACCAAAAATACACTATCTGTGACCTACTGCTGAGTGCTAGCCCTACCGCCTGTGCTAGTCATGGCGGCTTACAAGTTAGGGATGGCAAATTTTCCCTATTACCTATTTCCTGGAGATAAGACTACTATGTAGCGTTATCAATAACGTCGAGTCATGTCAGTGGCATTGAGAAGAGAAGGTAGCTTTGAGAAGAAATAGTGGCGCCGACAAGACAAGACTACCGCGTCGTGCTAGCAACAGCGTCGCGCTATCAAATAATTGAAAGAAAATATTTTAGGATCCTTTCCTAATTTTATGATGGATAGTTGGCAACAATGAATGAAAAGACCTACCTCCGTACAATAACCCTAGTGCCGGTAGTAGCTTATTTAAAAAGACTATAAGAGCACACGTTTCTTTTCCTAAGGAAAGACGAAGGAGTATTACACATCTAGGTTTCCACTGTCGCCTTTGATGTTACGAACCACCATCTCCATGCGATGAAAAGTGAACTATCTCCCACCCATTTGTGATTGAATAACTCCAAAGAGTTAAGTCTCCAACAACCATCAATAGTTGATCGTGTGCAAGAAGAATGACATTCAGAAGACTCGATCGCGTGCCACTCTATGGAGGAATCCTTCTTTGAGGGAGCAATATTTTCTAACTTCTATTTCTTTTTAGATGTATTTTTCTCTTTTCTATTCATTTTATGTGAGGTAAATCGACTGGGGAGGTCGTAAGAATCCGAGAAGGGTTCCGTGGGAAATTGTATTGGGAGGACATCTAGATCAGGGAGATCTAGTGGGCTCTAAGACCTTTCCGGGGAGGAAGGTGAGGAGCTGACTCGAAGACATTTTTAGGGAGGAAAGGGAGAGAGAGCTAACCGGTCCTAGGTGAGGGTCGGTATAGAAACAAAAAGAGAATTGTTTTCATCGCCTCCGATCAGGGAGATCTAGTTTTGATTTTTGTGTAAACATTTTATTAGTGTTTAATAAAATCAACTTTCATTATCTCACCTTAATATTTGTTATTGCATGTTGCTAGTATATTGATGGTTGTATAGGTAATCTGAAAATAATTTTGTACAGGGAAAAATTATGTCTGTGACCTACCGTCACGCGGTTGTAGCCTTATCGCCCTGTGGTGGCTTCTAGAATAGGTTGTCCTATTGTCATTCATTTTAATTCTGAATTTAATTGAAAACAATATTCACCCCCCACCCCACACTCTCTAAGTTTGGCCACCCAATCGAACAGGTATGACCCTCTATTTTTTAGGGAAGAGGAGATGGAGAGAGAATATAATAGATGATGTGAGACTAAATTACAACAGGCAAACTACTATTTATAGAACATGTCTACTTATGCGGTTAGACTAGCTAACTGCCCAGTAATAGAGCAATGTTCCTGGTGGTCACTCATCCACAAACCGCAGTAAGTTGTCAGGAGAAACAAGAGAGGTTATCCAATCCAACTGCTAGATTGTAATAGTGGTTAAACCTCCACCAGGAACACCCTTACTCCATCAGAGATGCGATCTCATTGGTCCTGTTCAAGATAACTTGACTACTAAAACCAGACTGCCAGAGCGTGTTCTCAAAGGTAGACTACAAGAAGAGATAGTAGGTCCGTAATAGCTAGGCTGCCAGAATAGAACACCAAAAGAAGACCACCAATGTAGTCAGCCAACCCTTTAAAACCTTACCACCAGGACCAGACCATTATTACAGACCACTAGTCATCTAAATAGCCAGACTACTAAATCATCAACACTAGTCCGCCAGGTCAGACCGCTAGTTCACCAAACTGTTAAATTGCCAGATCACAAACACCAGTCCTCTAGGTCAGATCACTAGTCTTCCAAACTACCATACTGTCAGTTATAACACTTCCCCTCATGTTGGAGCATATATGTCAACCATGCCTAGCCTGTCACAGATATATGAAAGAGAAGCAAAAACGGGTTTGGTAAAAATATCTACAAGTTCTTTGTCAAAAGTGACAAACAAAGTGCATATTTATTTCTTCAATATTTCTTCTCTGATGAATTGGCAGTCAACTTCAATGTGTTTTGCCCTTTCATGAAAAACTAGATTTTTTGATATGCATATAACAGCTTTGTTGTCATAGAATATTGTCAAGGGATGATCATTGACCTCACCTAAGTCAATCATAAGAGCACGCAACTATTTCAACTTTAAAGATGTTGAGGTTATGTTTCTATACTCAGCTTCAGCACTTGAACGAGACATAACAGATTGTTTCTTGCTTTTCTAGCTAACCAGATTTCCTACCACAAAGGTGCAAAAACCAGATGTATACTTTCTATCCTTTTTATTGTCAACATAGCTTGCATTAGAGTAGGCTACAATCCTCAGATGGTTATACTTTTGAAATAGTCACCACTTTCCTGGATAACCTTTCACATATTCAAAGGTCTTCAAGGCTGAACGGAGATGACACTTTCTGGGGGCTTACATAAACCGACTAACCTTGCCTACTACATAGCAAATATCTGGTTTGGTGGGAATCCAATAGATGGGTTTATAGGTGAATCCCAAGTCAAACACTTATCATCACCAACGCCCATCAGACACCGAGAAGATTTTTCCCCAAGAAGACCAGTCTCTTTCAAAAGGTCAACCACATATTTTCATTGTGAGAGTATTATAGAGGTGAGTTTTTGTGAGATTTATATTTCCAGAAAGTACTAAGGAGATCCTACATCTTTTATAAGAAAACATTATAAAAGATGTCTCTTTGTAAGATCAATTCCCTCCTTATCATCACTAGTAAGGAGGGTGTCATCCATATAGACAACAAGAACAAATATCCCTTTAGAAATCTTACGTATGAAAAGAAAATGATTTGTAGAAATTCGTGCAAAGCCAACAACTGAGATAACTTTGCTGAACTTGTCGAACCAGGCCTGTGAACTTTTCTTTTGTTCATATATTGCCTTTCGCAACATGAACACCTGAGACTCCCCTTGAGCAACATATCCAGGAGGTTGCTCCATATATACCACTTCTTGAAGACTACCATAAAGGAAGGTATTCTTTACATCTAACTGAGACATCTCTCAATCCCTATTAACAGCCACAGAGAAAAGAACATGGATTACACTAATGCGAGCAACCAGGGAGAAGGTGTCAAATAATTCCACATCATATGTCTAAGTAAAACCTTTGCCAACAAACCTAGCCATATAGCAATCAATAGTTCTATCAGGATGAAACTTGATGGCAAAGACCCACCGATAACCAACCATATCTGCCCTTGGAGTGCTAGGGACAAGAGTCCAACTACCCCTTTCAGTCAAGGTGTTCATTTCTTCATCTATAGTAGCTTTCCAATGATAAATATCAAGAGCTTCTTAACAGGTAGTCGAGGAGACAGTATCCAAGAGAGTGAGAGAAAAACTCCTTCTAGCCTGTGAAAATTGAGTATAGGAGATAACATCATGAATGGAATTTTTAGTGCATGTTCTAACCCCCTTCCGTAGAGCAATATAAAGATAAAGATCTAACTTATCACTTTTACTAGATCTATCAGTTGGAGAGACTACTAGCTGGGAACTGTTAGTAATGGCTCCAAAGGCAGAGAAGTATCAGGACATAGAGGTGGAGAAACAAAAAGTGGCATAGGAAGAGGAGGAAAAGGCATAGGAGAATGAGTAGGCTCGGTTAGAGGTGCAGAAATAATAGGTATAAAAGGGGAATCATCAGGTGGTGAGAGAGTATAGGCTTGAGGAAAGTAAGGTGTATCTTTAAAGAATGTGACATCAGTAGAAACATATTGTTTTTGGAGAAGGGGATCAAAGAACCGATACCCCTTTTGATTCGGACGGTAGCCAATAAAGATGCACTTAACAAAATGAGGAGAAAGTTTGTCACGACTAGGAGAAGGAGAGTGGAAAAATACAGTACAACCAAATACACGTAGAGGTAAAGGAAATGGTGTGGCTTTTGGATATAGGATGGAGAATGGGGTTTTTCTCTAATGAACTGATGAGTGAATACAGTTAATGAGATAATAAGAGAGAAGCATAACATGACCCCAATATGATCGGGGAATATTCATTTGTGTGAGAAGGGTGTGAGCAACATCTAGGAGATTGTGATTTTTGCATTCAGCAATACCATTTATTGAGAAGTGTATGGACAACTCGTTTGATGAATTATGGCACGATGCATGAAAAAAATCTGAAAATTGATGACTAAAATACAGCCAAGTGCAACGTGAGAAATCATCAATAAAAATAACAAAATATAAACTTCCCCTACTAACAGACCTAATAGGAGAAGGACCCCAAATATATGAGTAGACAAGATCAAAGGAGAGAGAAGAACTACGTCCTTATCTTACTAGATAGGAGGATCGATGGTATTTACCAAGTTGGCAGGCTTTATAGTTTAGAGAGGAGTCTCCCTGAGGTAAATCCAGTAAGATTTGGTAGATGAGGTGAGGAGTAGGATGACCAAGGCAAAGATGTCATTATTGAAAAGAAGAGGAGAAAGTAGTAATATTGTCTAAGAAGAAGAGACCATTACTTTCATTCCCAGTAGCAATCCTCTCCTTGGAGTAAGGATCCTAAAAAGAACAAGTATCGGATGTAAAGGTAACCATGCACTTTAGTTGTTTACAGAGTGCGGGAAAAGATATTAAATTGCATGGAAATGTCGGGATGTTGAACATGTCCTCAAGATATAGAGATGGAGTGGCGTAGACTTACCAATCTCGCACACATAAGATGAAGTACCATTCGCAACAAAAATCAGAGGTGATTAGTTATGCTTGTATAATTGAGAGAACAAATGAGGATTGTTGGTCATGTGATTAGTTGTAACGTCCCAATTTGCGCTAGGCCCCTTGATTGCGTATTTGAGTCAAGGGGGCTGTGGTGAGCCCAATGGTGGATGTGGCTGAACAGGTGCGGACGTGCGGGAAATGAGGAAAACAAGGCAAAACAGCATTTTTGGCTGACACGGGTATGGACACGGCCGTGTCCATACCCGTGTGCCTCATAAAAATAGGTTTACCAGTCAGAGAGGTACACGGGCATTGGACACGGGCGTGTCCCTAGCCGTGTGCCAAGGACACGGGTCGGGACACGGCCATGTCTCTACCCGTGTGCCGCAACCCTGACCCGGCAGAAAGTGGTTCTGGGAGGAACACGGCCCTAGACACGGCATGCCACACGGCCGTGTCACCTGAACACGGGTAGGAACACGGCCGTGTGCCTACCCGTGTCTGCGATGTATAAAAAGGAAAAAGTTGGGAAACCCTAGCATTTCATCTCCTTTCTTCTGCCCCGAAATTCCTGAGAGGGTTCTTGGCTGGAGGAGGAGGAAGAGCTTGCCGGAGCCATCCTTGGAGGAATCAAAACGCCGCCACCGTCAAGGGAAAAACAATGCCGCCGCGAAGGAGTGCGAGGCTCATGGCCGGCCATGGTGGTACCGCTGGACTTGAGGTGAGCTTCCTCCCCTCTCCCTTGGTGCTAGATCTATAGTTATTATAGGAGAGACATCGACTCCATAGAGTCTTGATGGTGAGGAGGAGAGTTCTTAGGATAAGCCATGCCTAGGTTTTAGGCTTAGTCTCCCTCAACCTTCTCATCCTTCAAAGTGGAGATGAGAGGGGTTTTCATTGGGGGTTTGGCTTTGAAAGGAGAAATAAGGTTGGGTGTGATTTCTGGAGAAGTTTATGCGAGGTCGTTGCAAGGAAGAAGATGAACGGATGCCGTTCATCTCGCCTTAAGATGCGTGCAGAAATCTGATTTCTGCACGCGGCGACCTTCGTGGCCAATTTCGGAGGTGTTCTGGCCAGATCTGGGTGATCGACTCAACACGAAAAGTCGTAGCCCTTGAAATTACCTTTCCAACGAGGGGTTGCTCGTTTCCATGCGATACTTGTAGCCACGGGAAAGCTGGTTCGAGTCCGCTGCGTTCGGGAAAATTCCTGTACAGGAAACTGTTTCCTGTACGTATTCGAGTTGAATTTCTGGTATGTTGCGACCAGATCTGGGCGATCGACTCAACACAAAAGTCGTAGCCCTCGCGAATACCTTTCCAACGAGGGGTTGTGCGTTGTGATCGGATTCCTGTAGCTCCGGGAATCCCAGTTTTAGTATTGGACTATCCTATGTTAATGCACTTGTTAAGTTATAATGTTAGCACTCTTGCAATGATTGTGATTTGCTCATTTGATATCTTGCTCCCATATATCTATGATGTTGTTGTTGCTATAATTTAGCATGGTTACTCATTGTTGTGTATTGGGGAATAACCATGTAATGGTAGAGAAATGGATTGGATGGGAAGGCTAGATATTAGGAGTTGCTATTGGTAAAGGATATATTTATACAAATTGGTGTTGAACATTTCTAATGTACGTAGTGTTGAGGTGAAATCATTGAATAGGTGGGCGTGAACATGATGAACACTATGTGAAGAGTATTTTGTAACTGTAATCCAAGCCCAGGGGTTTATTAACAACCGATGCTTAGAGTTGAAGTCTCCCTACGGGTAGCATCGAGTGAGTTGTTTTGGGGCATGTGATGTGCGACGATTCATCGTGTCGCGGTGTTGAGATAATGATTGTGGCAGGTCTACGGGTTCGCCAGTCGTCACACCGATGGGAGCCAAGAGGTAGACCTTGGGCGGTAGGGTTAGATACTTGGTGTCCATAACCCGAGATCTCCTCCGTGCCATGAGAACGGTTGGGCTTGCACCTCGTGCGTTTCCGAGGTTCCATCCGGTTCGAAATCAAAGGCCAGGTTGGGCTGTGTTCTTGGTGCACATTTACCCAAGACCCCTTCTGAGCCGTAGTACGCATGTGAGCTCCGCTGTTGTGTTCTTAGCGTTGAGGCGTACGGGGGCCTAGGATAGGTAGTGTGATACCACCTAGTAGTGGAGATGCCCGCTCCACTGTCGCCGTCTGGCCACGACGGACGACGCCTGAGAGGTTAGCTACCTGCTCGAAAAGTGGGAACTTCTAGTCTGTGTCGACATAGCAACTTGCATGTGCGTGCGCATGATTCGGTCATACCATAACATTCATAACATGTCATTCATTGCATACACAAGATCCTCATCGTATAAGTTTGTATGGGCACTCTTATACGATGAGTTACTATACTGTTAAGCCGATCCTTAACTTATAAGTTTGTATGGGCACTCTTATAAGTTAAGTTACTATTCTGATTAATTATACCTGCTGTCATTTATATATATTGTTGATATTCGTAGAACTGCTAGTTGTGTAGCGTAGTTTATACTTCACCATACTTATTGTCACCTGCTTGTTTACTTGCATATATATATATATATTGTACCTCGTTCCTTTCTCCGCCCGGTGCCGAGGAGTCGCCGGGGGAGCGGATGTGAAGCCACTTAGTCTTATGACTAACGGTTGCTACGTCTTCCTTTTTAGGAGGAAACCCCGCAGGTAGAGCGGCAACGGACTATGCAGCAGGACAGCCAGGCCCGGATGATAGGACCTGAGGTGGTGGTGCCATCGGCACCGTCAGTGACAGTAGTGAGTGTTTTCATGTAGCCGTTTGGCAAAACATTTCTAGACTCTTGTTTATTTTGTACAAGCCTGTTGTGCTTGTTATCTTCCGCTATTTTTGGACTTTAACTTAGCTGTGAACTGAACTGCTTTTAGCTTTACTTTTCTGTTATGGTTGGGTTGGCATAATTATTGTGATATGGATTGTAGCCGGCGGAATAGGCGTCTTGTGGTAAAGGCTAACCCGTGTGTTAGTGCTACCGCAAGGCGGCTATTTCGGGCATAAGACTCCCCTCGTGCCGTGTGTTGTGTTCCGGGAGGGGGGTCTTACAAATGGTATCAGACTAAGCCGATCTTCACCTACAGCAGTCAGGTAACAATGGGCCACTCCCGTTCGATTAGTCGGTTTGGGGACAAACCGACTTAGCGGAAGCAGTGGTGTGCCCATCTGTAATTCACACTAAGTTGTCCAACTTTGACATTAGTTTTAGCCAACCTGACCCTAGTTTGTACCTTACGTATAGGTCCCAGCGCAGGTGGAGCCGGTTGGGGGCACTCCTACCCCTTCCGTCCCTTCACAATTCCAGCAGTCGGAACTGGGACAAACGCTGTCAGCCATATTGGATGCATTTAAAGCCCAGCAAGCTCCGGTGCAGCAACAAGCGCCAAGCTCCAACTGGTTGAGCACCTTCCGTGCCCTGTCCCCTCCTGCCTATCTTGGGACAGAATCGCCGGTGCGCACCGAGGAATGGCTTGATACCGTGCAGGAATTGATGGCTGGCATAAGATGTCCGAACAGCATGGCAGTGACATTGGTAGTGACGCTGCTAGAGCTGCACGCCAAAAGGTGGTGGAAGTCCCGCATGGGCTCCATCTTCCAAGGGCGATTGTACACGGACATCGGTTGGAACGAGTTCACCGAGGCTTTTCTGGAGCACTTCATCCCTTCTTCTGCTCGGGATGGACTTGAAGAAAAATTTCTGCAGCTGAAGCAGGGATCGAATTCGGTAACGGAGTACAGAGGGAGTTCCAACACCTCGCTAGTTTGCCGATTCCTATGAGTTGGACGATAGAGGCTATGCGAAGCGCTTCTACAAAGGGTTAAGGGACCCCCTGAGGCAGGCCCTTTTGTTTATAGCCGATGGAAGCCTGGCAGAAATCATTGACATGGCAAAGAGACTGGAGGCGGACCACATGGGATGTGGCAAGAGACCTGCGGAAGGAGTAATTGAAGTCGGCCCTAGTAATAGAAGGCGGAATGATCATGGCAGAGGAAGGGGAAACCACAGAGGCGGTCGGTGGGTCAACCGGAACTATCGGGTGGAGTACCCAATTCCGCAACCACTACCTTTACCACCACCACCGCAGCAGCAATATTATCAACAACCTGGGGGCCGGCGTGAGATGATATGTTTTGAGTGCAACCAACGGGGCATGTCCGACGAGTTTGCCCGCGACTGATCGGGGGTGCCCCTATTGCTCCCCTCCAGTAGCTCCACGGGGACGAGGGCACATGCGTGGCCGAGGAAGAGGACCACCAGGGAGAAATCAAGGACATGCACGGGAGCATGTATTCGCATTGGATATGACTCAGGAGAGAAATCCGCAGGAAGTCATCACGTACGTGCAAAAGTTGTTTTAATATTATATGACTTGTTGGATTTATGATACAAATGATACGCGCTATTCTGAATAGTGATTACCCTTTTTGGAACCTAGGCACTGTCGTGGTTAGCGGGAGACCTGCCTATATGTTATTTGACACGGGTGCGTCTCACTCGTTCATTTCGGAGGACTTCGTGAAGGACTTGGAGGGAGTGCAACACTTCACGGGCATTACTCAAAGGGTGCGCCTTCCGGACGGCTCTGAGATGACGTCGTCAGCAAGTTGCGACTTCGACACCCTTATAGGAGGAAAGTTCTTTGAAACTCCGGCTACAGTGTTAAGAATCCCGGAGTTCGATCTCATCCTGGGCATGAAGTGGTTGGACTGGCACCACGCCAGGATCAATTGTGCGGAGAAGCAAGTTATGTTGAGGCATGGAGACTCGGAAGTCATCTTCCAAGGTATTAAATTCGCACCCCGTAAATTATTATCTTCAATCCAAGTTATGAAATCTCATATGGAAGGGGACGAGGTCTATGTAATTTGCTTCGAGTTGAAGAAATTGACATTAGAGGTCAAGGATGTGCGGGTGGTGCGAGAATTTCCCGAGGTATTTCCCGAGAAATTGCCAGGACTACCCCCGCATAGGGAAGTGGACTTCCAAATCAAGCTAATTCCGGGTGCCAAGCCCGTCTCGCGAGCTCCATACCGAATGGCTCCGAAGGAACTTGCAGAGTTTAGAGTCCAGCTTCAGGAATTGGTGGAAACAGGGTTCGTTCGCCCAAGCTCGTCGTCTTGGGGAGCGCCCGTTTTGTTCGTCAAAAAGAAGGATGGCACCTTGCGGTTATGTATTGATTATCGAGAGTTGAACCGGTTAACGGTGCGGAACACCTATCCCCTACCGCGCATTGATGAATTATTCGATCAATTGGTGGGATCGTATTGGTTCTCCAAGTTAGATCTGCGTTCGGGATATTATCAGCTGAGAATACAAGAAGATGACATTCAGAAGACGGCGTTCAGTTCGAGATATGGTTTGTATGAATTCACCGTGATGCCGTTTGGGCTCACAAACGCCCCTTCCGCCTTTATGAGCTTGATGAACAAGGTGTTCGCCCTTATTTGGACATCTTTGTCATCGTGTTCATCGATGATATCCTAGTCTACTCCAAGACTGAAGCAGAACACGCCGAACATCTAACTTTAGTGCTGAGGAAACTAAAGGAGCACACTTTGTTTGCCAAGTTCAGCAAATGTGAGTTTTGGCTTCGAGAGGTCGCGTTCTTGGGCCATGTGATTAGTGGGGCGGGGCTAGCAGTAGATCCGGCCAAGGTGCGGGCCGTGAAGGAGTGGTCGCCATTGAAGTTCAGCGGCCGACATACGAAGCTTTCTTGGACTTGCCGGGTACTATCGCAAGTTCGTGAAAGGCTTCTCGAAGATCGCCCTTCCCCTTACTACGCTGACCAAGAAGGGTGTACCGTTTGAATGGACACCCCAGTGCGAAGCTGCATTCCAAGAGTTGAAAGACAGATTGACGACTGCACCCATCCTAGCTCTTCCATCTGGGAAGGAGGGCTTTCAAGTTTACACGGATGCGTCGTATCAAGGGATGGGAGCTGTGTT
Source organism: Platanthera zijinensis (assembly GCA_039513925.1). NCBI lineage: Eukaryota > Viridiplantae > Streptophyta > Magnoliopsida > Asparagales > Orchidaceae > Platanthera > Platanthera zijinensis. Next base: position 131,617,074 of record CM077079.1, on the reverse strand, counting down.
GATGCAGAATGGGCATGTGATCGCTTATGCTTCAAGACAGTTGAAGAAGCATGAAGCCAGCTACCCGGTGCATGATCTAGAGTTGGGAGCGGTGGTATTCGCCTTGAAGATGTGGAGGCATTATTTATACGGCGTCCACTGCGAGATCTACTCGGATCACAAAAATCTGAAGTACGTTCACACCCAAAAGGAGTTAAACTTGAGACAGCGGCGGTGGTTGGAGTTCTTGTGCGACTATGAATTCACCTTGAACTACCACCCCGGGAAGGTTAATTCCGTAGCTGATGCCTTGAGCCGGAAAGCGCCGGAAGCGAGCACGGAATCCCGCTTGATGAGGATGGAGTTAATCCAGGACGTTGCAAGAGATGGAAATCACTTTGGTCTTTAAGAATCAACCGGAAGAGTATACCGAATATTTGGCCGCGATGAGTATAGTTTGCAACATACGAGACCGGATCCGTACGGAACAAAAGAAGGATGCGGCTTTAACCCCGGCTTTCAAGTCAATGGAGGATGGGACTACGGAAGAATACTCCCTAAAAGACGGCCTCGTCCATTTTCGTGGCCGGCTTTACATCCCCGAAGGTGACAACATTCGGGAGGATATTCTAAAGGAGGCCCATTGCTCCAAGTACTCGGTGCACCCGGGGATCGCGAAGATGTACACCGATTTGAGAAAGACGATGTGTTGGCTGGGCATGAAGAGGGATGTCAAGTACTTTGTTACTCATTGTGTGGCCTGCCAAATGGTGAAGGCAGAGTGCCGAAGCCCCGGTGGAATGCTACGGTCGTTGCCCATCCCCGAATGGAAATTTGAGGACATCTCCATGGACTTCGTCCACGGGTTACCTCGCTCGCGCTCGGGGAATGATTCTGTGTGGGTGATAGTTGACCGGTTGACCAAGGTAGCCCGATTTATCCCAATGAAGAAGGAGGCGCAAGTGGGCGTCTTAGTGCGTCTCTTTGTGGAACAATTTGTGCGGTACCATGGTGTGCCAAAGACGATCGTCTCCGACCGGGATGGTCGGTTTACTTCAAGAGAATGGAGGGCTGTACAGGCTTATTTGGGCTCGCGCCTCGCCTTTAGCACAGCCTTTCACCCACAAACGGACGGGCAATCTGAACGAACCATCCGAACATTGGAGGACCTATTGAGGTTGTGTGTGCTAGATAAAGGAGAACCATGGGAGAGGCTCTTACCTCTCGTGGAGTTCTCTTATAATAACAGTCATCAAGCTAGTATTGGAATGGCACCTCATGAAGCTTTGTATGGAAGGAGGTGTAGAACACCCTTGTCCTGGGTGCAAGACGAAGATCCGAAGACATTGGGAAATGAGTATATTGATGACACGGACGCGGTGGTTAGGTTGATCCGGAATCGAATGCTAGAGGCTCAAAGCCGACAGGCGAAATATTACAACGCAAGGCACCGTATGGTAGAGTTTCAAGTGGGTGATAAGGTGTTCCTGAAGATTCGACCGATGCACGGAGTGTCACGAGTACGTGGAGTCAAGAAGCTCAGCCCAAGGTATGTTGGGCCCTATGTTGTAGTGGAAAGGATTGGCCCTCTGGCCTATCGATTGGAGTTACCACCGGAGCTGAAGAACCTTCACGACGTGTTCCATGTATCGTCGCTTCGGAAGGCTTTGTTGCGACCTGAACAGTATATCCCCACGGCGGATGGTGCCGTGGCGTCTGATAGGTCTGTGCGACTGGAGCCGGTGCAGATCGTTGATAACGAGACAAGGACCTTGCGCCGCAAAAGTGTTCCCTTGGTTGAAGGTGCTATGGTCTAATCACGGGAAGGAAGAGTGCACATGGGAGCCAAGGGATTTGATACAAGAGCGCTACCCGGAATTATTTACTCCAGGTAAAATTTTATTTGAAAGCATAGTTCCCTTTTTATGTGTTTCACTCCCATAGCCTTACCCTGATTTCGGGGACGAAATCTTTTATTTTGTTTATAGGATTTGTAACGTCCCAATTTGCGCTAGGCCCCTTGATTGCGTATTTGAGTCAAGGGGGCTGTGGTGAGCCCAATGGGGGATGTGGGTGAACAGGTGCGGACGTGCGGGAAATGAGGAAAACAAGGCAAAACAGCATTTTTGGCTGACACGGGTATGGACACGGCCGTGTCCATACCCGTGTGCCTCATAAAAATAGGTTTACTAGTCAGAGAGGTACACGGGCATTGGACACGGGCGTGTCCCTAGCCGTGTGCCAAGGACACGGGTCGGGACACGGCCGTGTCTCTACCCGTGTGCCGCAACCCTGACCCGGCAGAAAGTGGTTCTGGGAGGAACACGGCCCTAGACACGGCATGCCACACGGCCGTGTCACCTGAACACGGGTAGGAACACGGCCGTGTGCCTACCCGTGTCTGCGATGTATAAAAAGGAAAAAGTTGGGAAACCCTAGCATTTCATCTCCTTTCTTCTGCCCCGAAATTCCTGAGAGGGTTCTTGGCTGGAGGAGGAGGAAGAGCTTGCCGGAGCCATCCTTGGAGGAATCAAAACGCCGCCACCGTCAAGGAAAAACAATGCCGCCGCGAAGGAGTGCGAGGCTCATGGCCGGCCATGGTGGTACCGCTGGACTTGAGGTGAGCTTCCTCCCCTCTCCCTTGGTGCTAGATCTATAGTTATTATAGGAGAGACATCGACTCCATAGAGTCTTGATGGTGAGGAGGAGAGTTCTTAGGATAAGCCATGCCTAGGTTTTAGGCTTAGTCTCCCTCAACCTTCTCATCCTTCAAAGTGGAGATGAGAGGGTTTTCATTGGGGGTTTGGCTTTGAAAGGAGAAATAAGGTTGGGTGTGATTTCTGGAGAAGTTTATGCGAGGTCGTTGCAAGGAAGAAGATGAACGGATGCCGTTCATCTCGCCTTAAGATGCGTGCAGAAATCTGATTTCTGCACGCGGCGACCTTCGTGGCCAATTTCGGAGGTGTTCTGGCCAGATCTGGGTGATCGACTCAACACGAAAGTCGTAGCCCTTGAAATTACCTTTCCAACGAGGGGTTGCTCGTTTCCATGCGATACCTGTAGCCACGGGAAAGCTGGTTCGAGTCTGCTGCGTTCGGGAAAATTCCTGTACAGGAAACTGTTTCCTATACGTATTCGAGTTGAATTTCTGGTATGTTGCGACCAGATCTGGGCGATCGACTCAACACGAAAGTCGTAGCCCTCGCGAATACCTTTCCAACGAGGGGTTGTGCGTTGTGATCGGATTCCTGTAGCTCCGGGAATCCCAGTTTTAGTATTGGACTATCCTATGTTAATGCACTTGTTAAGTTATAATGTTAGCACTCTTGCAATGATTGTGATTTGCTCATTTGATATCTTGCTCCCATATATCTATGATGTTGTTGTTGCTATAATTTAGCATGGTTACTCATTGTTGTGTATTGGGGAATAACCATGTAATGGTAGAGAAATGGATTGGATGGGAAGGCTAGATATTAGGAGTTGCTATTGGTAAAGGATATATTTATACAAATTGGTGTTGAACATTTCTAATGTACGTAGTGTTGAGGTGAAATCATTGAATAGGTGGGCGTGAACATGATGAACACTATGTGAAGAGTATTTTGTAACTGTAATCCGAGCCCAAGGGGTTATTAACAACCGATGCTTAGAGTTGAAGTCTCCCTACGGGTAGCATCGAGTGAGTTGTTTTGGGGCATGTGATGTGCGACGATTCATCGTGTCGCGGTGTTGAGATAATGATTGTGGCAGGTCTACGGGTTCGCCAGTCGTCACACCGATGGGAGCCAAGAGGTAGACCTTGGGCGGTAGGGTTAGATACTTGGTGTCCATAACCCGAGATCTCCTCCGTGCCATGAGAACGGTTGGGCTTGCACCTCGTGCGTTTCCGAGGTTCCATCCGGTTCGAAATCAAAGGCCAGGTTGGGCTGTGTTCTTGGTGCACATTTACCCAAGACCCCTTCTGAGCCGTAGTACGCATGTGAGCTCCGCTGTTGTGTTCTTAGCGTTGAGGCGTACGGGGGCCTAGGATAGGTAGTGTGATACCACCTAGTAGTGGAGATGCCCGCTCCACTGTCGCCGTCTGGCCACGACGGATGACGCCTGAGAGGTTAGCTACCTGCTCGAAAAGTGGGAACTTCTAGTTTGTGTCGACATAGCAACTTGCATGTGCGTGCGCATGATTCGGTCATACCATAACATTCATAACATGTCATTCATTGCATACACAAGATCCTCATCGTATAAGTTTGTATGGGCACTCTTATACGATGAGTTACTATACTGTTAAGCCGATCCTTAACTTATAAGTTTGTATGGGCACTCTTATAAGTTAAGTTACTATTCTGATTAATTATACCTGCTGTCATTTATATATATTGTTGATATTCGTAGAACTGCTAGTTGTGTAGCGTAGTTTATACTTCACCATACTTATTGTCACCTGCTTGTTTACTTGCTATATATATATATATTGTACCTCGTTCCTTTCTCCGCCCGGTGCCGAGGAGTCGCCGGGGGAGCGGATGTGAAGCCACTTAGTCTTATGACTAACGGTTGCTACGTCTTCCTTTTTAGGAGGAAACCCCGCAGGTAGAGCGGCAACGGACTATGCAGCAGGACAGCCAGGCCCGGATGATAGGACCTGAGGTGGTGGTGCCATCGGCACCGTCAGTGACAGTAGTGAGTGTTTTCATGTAGCCGTTTGGCAAAACATTTCTGGACTCTTGTTTATTTGTACAAGCCTGTTGTGCTTGTTATCTTCCGCTATTTTTGGACTTTAACTTAGCTGTGAACTGAACTGCTTTTAGCTTTACTTTTCTGTTATGGTTGGGTTGGCATAATTATTGTGATATGGATTGTAGCCGGCGGAATAGGCATCTTGTGGTAAAGGCTAACCCGTGTGTTAGTGCTACCGCAAGGCGGCTATTTCGGGCATAAGACTCCCCTCGTGCCGTGTGTTGTGTTCCGGGAGGGGGGTCTTACATTAGTAGCCCTTGAGTCCATAAGCCACTTACCCTGAGTGACCATATTTGTAGTTCCTGAAGAGGAAGTAAGGGATGTGGATTTCCTTATAGTGTCACCCTCTAAAGGATGAAAATGAGGATACTTGACCACACAACGATCCACAAGATGTTTTGTCTTGCCACAATGAGAGCAGAGACAGTGAGATAGACCGGCCCAACAGAGTGACCTCCATGGCCACTAGAATTACCAGAACATGTCGGATGAGCAATGACATCGGGATGGGGTTGGGAGGCAAGCAGAGGATGTTGAAGCATAATAGTAGCAGCGGCGATGCGAGCAGTAGTACAATCAAGGATGGGATTTTCCTCTCCTAAAATTTGTTGCCGAATCATATCATACGACTCTGGAAGATGGAGAAGATAACACACAACTAGAAGCTCCTAGAAGTGTTTGTGTTGTTCAGCAAGATCAATAACGAAAAGACAATGCTAAACAATTTCATCCCTAAGAGCTTGCACCTCCTGGTAAGTAGCCACATGAGTTAAAGTGGGGCGAGCAAAAAAGATCAACATATAATGTGTATATGCGCGAAATCTGAGCACCCTTGGAGTATAGAGCAGCAAGATGAGTCCAAGCGGCTTTAACCATCTCAACATGACAAATTATATGAAGTCACTCATCAGATAAACTATTAGCAATCCATGTCTTGACCTAAGCTTCACTGATTTCCCAGTCATCAAAGATGGTAAACCCTTGAGCAGGAGGGTCATTATTTAGATGATGGCATTTGCATTAACACCATAGTAAGAACAAAAACGAAACACTCCAGTCTAGATAGTGTGGGCTAGTTTGCTTGTAAGAAGTTCTAATATTACAGGAATGAGTAGAAGAAATAGGTGCAGCCTTAGGAGAGGGCACGAACAAAGTAGAATAAGAGAGTTCTGGATTCTCCATAGAAAAGGCGGACAGAACAAGAATCTGTGTTGTTAGAAGAGAGGCTACATCATAGATTCCATGAAAACTGTAGGAAGTGAAGAGTGGGCTAAGCACCAGAGCATATAATAGAATGCGGATAGAAAGGACTTAAAGGGCTCAGTGGGCGGTTAGAAAAAAACTAGAGCCTGCAGAGACCGCAGAAGAGCTCAACGGGAAGTTAGAAAACCAGAGTCCGCAAGGATCGGGTTGTGCTTTGATACCATATAAAAAATCTAAATGACAGGCTTTATAAGTTTCAAAAACTTATAATTACATGGGTATGACCCCCTATTTATAGGGGAGAGTAGATAGAGAGAGAATACAACAATTACTCTGAGACTAAATTGCAACAAGCGAACTCAGTGAACTACTATTTATAGATTGTGACGAGCTGTGCGATTAGACTATCTAACCACCTAGTAATAGAGCAATTTTCCTACTCATCACTCATCCACAGACCGCAGTAAGTCATTGGGAGAAATATGAGCGGTAAGCCAACTCTAACCACTAGACCGTAAAAGCTGTTAAACCTCCACAGGGAACACCCTTTCTACATTAGAGACGCGATCTCACTGGTCCTATTCAAGATAGCTTGACTATTGAAACCAGTCTACCAAAACAAGTTCACTAGGTAAAACTGCCAGTCTGCCAAACGTATAGACAATCAGTTCTAACTGTTACCAAATGCAGAATAAAACACCTAAAATTGGGGGGGGGGCAAATGATGTGGTCACATAAAGTCACTAAATGCACCCCCACGTATGGGGTGCGGATATTAAAAATACTTTCCACTATCATGATAATTGCACAATAGTGGGGAGAGTAGACCGGGGCAAAACTGCCAAGGCCCAACCACTAGGACTGGGGGCCAATCAGTTGCACGGGCCCTTGGCCTCTATAAGCGCCTTATTGGGTGGATGGGCTGCCCAAATCGGGTAGCCTACTTTCCAGCCGGTGCTCCAGCTGGGGGGAAAGGCCGCCCAAATCATGCAGCCCTTTGGCTGCCTTGTTTTGGAGGCCTCCTTTCTATCTAAGTTGAGTGACCTCTTAGGTCGCCCGACCTCTGCCAGCACCCCTGCCAGGGGGCGAGGCCACCAAAATTGGGTGGCCTTTTGGTTGTCCAGGTTAGGTGGCCTCCTTACTTCCTAGGTCAGGCAACCTTTTAGGTAACCAGACCTCTGTTGGTGCCCCTGCTGGAGGGTAAGGTCGCCCAAATTGGGTGGCCCTTTGACCGGCCAGATTGGGCGGCTACCTTGTAACCCCAAATCGGGCAGTATATTGGTCACTCGGTTGTTGCTGGGGCCGTGATCTCTTGGCTGCTGACCTAGTTCAGTTGTCAGGCTTGCCAAACTACCTCTCCCCTCGTCGACTAGGTATCGAGGACTCCTATTGGTCCCGAACCACTCGGGTTGTAAAACAGTCATATTCATAAAGGTGGTGATCCGCGTGTTAAAATTCAGGCAATCTTATTTGTTTGTCTGATAATTACCAAGTAAAAATACCGATTCTCTCCTCTTAAAATCTATAAAAGGGTCCCTAAGAACCTGATTTGAGGGGAAATGAGAGGAGTGTAAATGCTTAAGAGGGAAAATCTCCTAAGAACACTCTAAGCATGCCTCTACGCTTCGCTCCAATTGCACCGCTGCGTATGTCGTTTCCAAGTGCACCCATGCATGTGTTGCTTCTAAGTGCACCTCCATGCACATCGCTTCCTAGTGCCCCCTCGTGCTCTACTCCAAGTGCGTCCTCCTCACGCCGCTTCCAAGTGTGCTCATGTGCTCTCTGCTATAAGCGCTCCCCTGCACGCTCCGCTCCAAGTGCGCCCTCGTGCACCCTGCCTCCAAATGCACCCCCTCGAGCTCTGCTATAATTGCACCCCCACATGCTTTGCTCTAAGTGTGCCCTCATACACTCTTCTTCCCAGTATGCCTTCGCACGCTCTGCTCCAAGTGCGCCATCTATGAGTCGCTTCCAAGTGCGCCCCCGTGCTCTCTACTATAAGTGTGCCCTTGAACCCTCCATTCTATGTGCCCCCTTATGCACTCCTCTTCTAAGTGTTCCCCCTCACGCTCTTCTACAAGTGCACCCCCACTCACTCCGCTCTAAATACGCCCACGTGCACTCTGCTTCTAAATGCGCCCCTGTACACTCTAATAAGAGTGTGCCCTCATGCACTCCTCTCTAAGTACACACTCTGCACACCACTTCCAAGTGCGTCTTTGCATGATTTAATCTAAGTGAGCACCCGGGTGCTCTGCTCCAAGTGCGCACCTAGGCGCTCCATTCTAAGTGCATCCTCTGCATGATGCGTCCAAGTGTGCCCCTATGCGCTTCACTTTACGGGAGACCATATGTGCTCTGCTCCAAGTGCGCCCTCGTGCACTCCGCTCTAATTGTGTCATAGCGCACTCTGCTCTAAGTGAGTCCCTGCGTGCTCTACTACAATTTCTCCCCTCGTGCTCTTCGCTCCAAGTGCACCCTCAACATAGCCCTTTCAAGTGCTCACCCATGTGTTGCGCTCTAAATACGCTCCCGCACATTCCACTCCAAGCGCGCCCTCCGTGCTCCGCTTCAAAATGCACCCTTGCGTTCTTCACTCCAAGTGTGCCCATGCACTCTCTATTCCAAGTGCTCCTTTGTGCTCTTTGCTCTAGTGCGCCCTCTGCATGCCACTTCCAGTGTACCCACATGCACTCTGCTCCAAGTGCACCTCCGCGCACTCCACTCCAGGTGTGAATACAGTGTACATGCTTCACTATGAAACAACACAGACAGAACAAAGACTAATTCAAAGAACATAAAGTACCTCTTAAGCATACTCAAGCATGTTGCGCACATTGCACCCTCCCGTCAGTAGCGAGCCTTTGGTCAGCAACAAGAGTTTTGCCCCAGATTATTTTGCACACAATAGGAGACGAGCTGCAGAGACTCTGATGCGCAGAATGTGTCGTACAAGCCTCCAAGCAATAGCCAGAGATTCCAAAGATCTCAAAGCACATCTCTCCCCATTGTAGTAAGCATAGTCAAACAATTAGCTAGATTCGTAAGAGGAGGCATGTCACCCTCTAAATTCATATATATATATATATATATATATATATATATATATATATATATATATATATATCTTTCTCTCTCTCTCTCTTCCCTCAAGTTGTATTGAGGAGTGTCATCTCACCCTCGCCTTCTCTTCAAATCTTTGCACACGACTAGATGATAGTAAAAGTTTTTCCAACACCAATCCGGCCATGTGGTTTATCACCCCTTTCTAAGGTTTTCCACATTAAAAAATGGTCTCGCCAGCCATCTCCAATTTTAGAGGTTGTGTGCATGCACAACCACTTAATATCTAAGATGGTTCAATTTAGACCAGTCTACCAAGAGCCTCGAGTGAGACGTAACATTACCTATGACCCCAAATAGCCTATTTAAAAAAAAATTGTGTGAAACCAATTTTTCACATGTTATATAACCCAGATTATTTTTAAAATTAAAAGCAATGTTTGAATAGTCAATTTAGAAATTTGTGACTTTTTACCTTTTGAACATATGAGTTCAAAAGATAATAAATATAACATTTCAAACAAAACCAAAGTGTATATGCAATAATTATAACTTTTGAAATATATCAAATATTTGATATGTAGAATTTTGGGCCAAAAAATAAGACAAAACACAAAAAAAATGCATAGAACAAAACAAAAAGAAGAAGTTATTTTTATTCTTGCTATTTTTTGAATTTAAGTAGATCGTAAAGTAGAGTTTTATGTAAATCCTTTTAATTCATTTCTACTTCATGCATTTGATTGAATACTAAAGAGTAAGAGTTTTAGGTATACAAAGGGGACCAATTATGACGGTTATTTTGGGTACCCAAATATAGTGTGATGACTTATGGGGAGACAAGAATGAATGTGCCCATTCAATTGAAATTAATGCGCCATTTTTAAGTATGGGTCCCCATTCATACCTCGGTTGAATATTATTTTTAAATTTAAAAATTTTATAATAATTATTTAGAGTCTTCCAGTGGTGATATTTGTTTCTAAAACAAAGAGTTTAAGATTTATGTGTGTTGAACTTGTTTTCCAAGTTGGAAATGAGTTGTTTATCATAATGACTCTTAAATAGTTAATCTTTTAAAATAAATTAGAGTGAAATTTTTTCTTAAAAAAGATTCATACTAAACTTTAGATGATTCTTTTTTATTCATTTGACATTTTTCATTTCCACTCTTTCTTTTAGATATAATTTCATATTGGGGAGTAACACTTTTGAAGTTTTGGTTTATACTTGTAATGAGACTTTTTTTTATTTAACAATTCTTGCACGAAATTTATTAATGAATTTATTTTTATATTTAGACAATCATTTTCACTTATCAATTTTCTACTATTCTCTTAGGCATTGAGAAGCTCTTTTGCAAGGACCTCAAAATTTTCGTTTAATTCATCACAATCACTACAAGGAGTAGAATTTTCAACTAAAGAGCAATGTAGAGAACTAGATACATAAAAAATAAATTCTACATTTATTTGTGCTTTTAGATTTTTATTTTTTAAATGTAATTTTGAATTAGCATTTTTTAATTTATATATTTTACATTTCATAATTTCTAGCACAAGTAATGTTATAATAGAATTAAAAATAAGAAAGTAATTTGATTTTCTTACAATGCTCTTGGATGATGCAAGATTTGAACATAAAGTTCCTTTAACATCTTCTTGAAATTCCTCTCAAGAGATGAGTTTCTATCTTTTCTTCCGCTTGATGTGTTGTTTTCTTCCAATCTTTTTTATGTGTGCTCCACACTTATAGATGGAGAATCATAAGTCTTTTCAAGAAAATTCTACATTTCATAAGTGGTAGAAAAAGTATAAATAAGGTAGAAAATATTTGTACAAGCCCACAAAATAAACTATTTATCACTTTAGCATTTAAAAACATTCATTCTTATTTAAGATACTCGGGGCCATTGTAATAGTAATATAATGTTCCAAACATCTTCATCTTAAGATTTTAGAATTTTTTTCATCAATATTTTCCACCCTTTATAATTTTTACTTTGAAATAATGGTTGTGCTAAAGAATTTTAAATATATAAAACTTTATCCCCTCTAGTAGACATGGGATTGTGGTTGACCATATTACTTCAGAGTGTTAATCCTTTTTGAAGAAACCTAACTCTTACCACTTATTAGATTTATGGCCAACCTTAGAGGGGGGTGAATAAGGTTCAGACAGATATTATGAGGTTTTAATAACTTTTCACTATAGGAATATGCTTTTTGGAAGCTAGTGCAGGGCGATAGAGTTACCGTCATTAAAATTTCAAGAAAAATGTATTTCTATGAATTAACTTCGTTTAATCCATATAGGTGATCATTTAAGCATTTAAGAGATTGTGATTTCAGAAGAAAAAAACAATTTCAAATGATTGAACATAAATAACAAAGCATGAAAATTACAGTTCATTATACAACTCAAAGTCATATTATTTTATGAATTTATACCGCTCTTGGATTTTCTATACTGACCCTCCCCTCGAGGATCGGTTGGTTCTCTTCCTTCTCCCTGAAGCCCTTCAAGTCGTCTCTCCCCTTTATCCTCGAAGGTCTTAGAGCCCTACTTAGACCTATCTTGTATAGATGTCCACCCATGACAATTTTCATAGAATCCTCCCCAGATTCTGACATCTTCCCTTGATTCCAACATCCTCCTCGGATGATTTCTCACAGACTTCTCCCCAGAATTCAATGTCCTCTTGGATAATTTAACGACACACGATACAAAAAGGTGAAAGAAAAGAAATACAAAAGAGGATCAAGAAAGAATAATATTCTCCCTCAAAAGTTGTTCTCCAAAAGCAGTGAGTGCTCGACACTTTTAATTATTGTTCCTTGTGCTCTTTATCATCCACTGATTCTCATTCTTTGTTCGCGCTCTCCAAAGATCTTCTTCATTCTTGCTTTAGAGTGAAAGTCCTTTTCCATGTATGGTGACTCCTTCATGTAGAGACAACATATAGGCTTTCGATATTTGTTCACGGGTTTTACGTACATTCAAAAGGCAAAAAAAACTCTTTTATATGAGTTTAAATAAGCTACCATAAGCAGTAGTGTTACCACAAAATGTTAGGATCCATACGTGTTTTCTCCTAGCTGTCCTGCTCTAGGTAAGGAAGGCAGTCACCCTTTCCTTGTGATCATCTGTTAGCACGGAATGATAGTGTTAGCGAGTTGCGGTATGTGTGCTTGATTTGGTACGTGCACAGCTGGCCATCAATAAATAAGGAAGGTGGCAGCTCTTTCCTTGCAAACCCATGTTATTGAGGAGTGGTAGGTGCTAATGCGAGTGATATTATCACTTTTTTCTATGACTGCCACCAAGTTCCGTGTTGAGCACTTGGATCGTTGTTGTATACTTACAGGTAGCACAACATATTAACCGCAATGCACGTTGGTAGTCAATAAGCATAGTCTAGTTGATTCTTCTTTCCCGTCAACATACATTGTCTCATCGACTTCTCCTTCTAGTCTACATACACTGTCACATTGATTCTTCCCTTCAGTTGATATGAAATTCCTAGCATTATCACGATCACTGGAGGTAGCAGATGGATCCAATTGATATGAATTGCTTAGTCAATATTCTAATCTTCCGTCGACAGACTAGCGCCTGAAGGTATAACTATCATCGGCGGTAGCACACAAGTCTAGTCAACATGAGTTATCTAGTCGATATACCCCTTCAATTTGATATTTACAGTTAGGATGATTTTGCTTTCTTGTCGACACAATAGCGCCTTGATGGTATTAGTAAAATTTTGTGGTAGTCGACGTGAATTGTCTAGTTATTTTCCTTCCAGTCGATATGAGAAGTCGGGTTGACATCCTTTGTCTGAGCACCTCCAGCCGACAAGTAGAAATGGAGCTAGTGCCCAGTAGTATCGCTAATGTCAGTAGTAGCTCAGAGAAAGTGTTGTTCTTGTAAGATTACGTACTTGTAAACCTGCACACTATGCCTAGCACAAGTGCGATAAAATATAACTTCGGATTTGTTATTATCAAACCTGACAGATTTAGGATGCATGTTCTAACAGGAAACATCAAGCAAGGGTATTGGGAGTACTATAATTCACTATATAAGATTTCAAATTTCAATCAGCTTTCAAATCGGGTATGAAATATTTATTAAAACTAGTAATTATATATATTTATTCATACAAAATGATTTTTTTCTTTATGATGTTTAATTACTTTGAAGAAGATGTTAGTGAATACTTGTCAATATTCACATGTGGCCAATTTTCTATGTCGAAGAGATCCCGACGCAGTCAAACAATGATGATTGTGATGTCTTCATCATGATATAGATAAATACTATAATTGGGATGAGCCAAATATGTTGGGAAAAGAATCAGACTTGGCAATATGATTTGATGAAGATTTGTGCAGAAATTGCAATTGATATACTTAAAACCTTTCCATAAAAGATATTGAGTAAGAAGACAATTAAATTAGTGTAAATTATTTGGTTTCCGGTATTAGGCATAGAAAATAGCTATTACATACTTGCATTGAATGCTGTATGATTAAACAGAATAGTTAATTGGACATTATATGCTTAGTCCTGTATGATTTTTGCAGGTTGTATATTATATTTTTCACTCAAATTTATTTTGAAGTAAATATTTAATTACAGTCAAATTTAGAAAATGCAATATTAACTTACTATAATATAATCAGATTTATCCCAATATGTCGGTATTGTTAAAATTAGAAATACTTTGAATTAAATATTCAATTCATGCCTACACCTAATGATCCCTGTACCGATTCTATTATGTGCTTGTAAATGTGTTAATTTGTGTCTATATTGGTTTGAATATTACTTTTTATGCTTAATTCAATAGGCTAATAAATTGGATCATTTGGTGGACCACAAGCAGTAGAAGGAATGATGGAGATTTGCTGTAGTTTTCACATTTTCTGGGAAACTGGTAGATTTAGGTTGCTGGACAAATTAATTTAAATTAGGTAATACAAATGATGGATATAATGTTGTTGGATGTATACTTATTTTAGGTTGTTGGATAATCTATTATTATTTTTTAATTAGTACACTTAAATCCCCACATACTGCGTATAGTTTAATACATTAAAAATACTACTCCTGTATCTGAAGAAAATAATATGAATTTCATACTCTATTGATTGTTATGGTTATATTTGAAGAAATAATCAGTTCTGATATTGTGTTTCTAAGGAAAACATAGGTTAACAAATTGCAGTAATTAGAACCATAATAGAGCTATATTGTTAATAAATAATTTTTGTGAAAATTTTATAATAACTAAATTTTTATTGCTCCAAAAACATAACATTACACAGGTACGACCCTCAATTTATAGAAGAAAGGGGAAGGGATAGAATATAATAGACTATGTAGGACTAAAAAATACAATGCTTACGACAGGCGAGTAGGCGGACAAATATTTACAGACTATGTGGGCTATGTGATTAGACAAGCTAACCGCCCAACTACAGGAAATCAACGAAGTATTTGATGGCCTTTAGTCAATAGATCATAGTAGACCACCATGTAAAACATGAGCGGTTAGATAGATTCTAACTGCCAGATCGCAATACATTTAGCTTTCTTTGATTGTCAGACCGCAAAACTAGTTAATCTCCACCGGGCTTCTCTTGCTCTATTAAAGGTAAGGCTACACAGGTCCACCTCAAGTCATCTAGAATGCAAAACCAGACCTCTAGAGTAGTCTACCAAACTGCAAGGGTTAGACCTCCAAACTGCTAAGCTGCCAGGTTTAGACCGCTAGAGCATGCCTCCAGATCGCCAGGTCCAATCTGCCTGAGCAGACCTCCAGACCACCAGGTCCAATCCACTGGAGTAGACTCCCAGACCACCATGGCTTTATGTTCTAACACTCCCCCTCAAACTGGAGCATATATGTCAATCATGTCTAGCTTATCGCAGATGTTTGAAAAAGAAGTGGACATTGGTTTGGTAAAGACATATGTTAGTTCTCTATTGGAAGTGACAAATGGAGTGCAGATTTGATTCTTCAATATCTCTTCTCTAATAAAGTAGCAGTCAAGTTCAATGCACTTTGTCCTCTCATGAAAAACTGGATTCTTCGATATGTATATATCAACTTTATTGTCACTGAAAATTAGCAGGGGATGATCATAGATCTCTCCTAAGTCAAGCATAAGTGTTTGTAACCATTTCAACTCACAAGTTTTCAAGTCATGCTTTTTTATTCGGCTTTAGCACTTAATCTGGACATACAAGACTATTTCTTGCTTTTACAGCTATCTAGATTTCCTCCTACAAATGTGCAAAACTAGACGTAAACTTTTAATCTTCTTTATCATCGACATAGCTGGCATCAGACTAGGCTTCAATCCTCAAATGGTTATTCTTCTAAAATATTAACCCTTCCCCAGATATCCTTTCACATATTCTAAGATTTTTAGAGCTGAATGAAGAAGACACTCCCTTGGAGTCTCCATAAACTAACTAACCTTGTCTACCACATAACAGATATCTGATCTTATTACAATCAGATTGATGAGCTTTCCTACTAGCCGTTTGTACCTTGTTCTATCTAGAAAAGAGGTGAATCCTCACTCCAACACATATCATCACCAACGAGCATCAAAAAATCGAGCAGGTCATACTCCAAGAAGACCGATCACTTTTAAAAGATCCAATGCATATTTTTGTTGTAAGAGCACTATTGAGTTATATTTTTATGAAATTTTTATTCCTAGAAAGTACTTAGGAGATCTCATATCTTAAATAATAATGTGTTGCAAAAGATGTTTCTTGGTTAGTAAAATTCTCTCATTCTCATCACCTATAAGGAGAATGTCATCTATATAGAGACCAAGAACAACATGCCCTTTAGAAGACTTGCGTATGAAGAGTGAGTGGTCTGTAAAACTTTGAGAAAAACTAATGACTGAGAAATTTTTTGAACTTGTCAAACTAGGCTCGAGGGCTTTTCTTTAGGCCATATATTGCCTTTTGTAGCTTGCTTACCTGAGACTTCCCCTGAACAGCATACCCAGGAGGTCGCTCCGTGTATACTACTTCATGCATATCACCATAAAGGAAGGCATTAATTATTAATATCTAACGGAGACATCTCCAAGTCCTTATTAATGGCCATAGAAAATAGAATGTGGATCATGGTAATGTGAGTAACTGGGGAGAAGGTGTCAAATAAGACCATAGCATATGTATAAGTAAAACCTTTGGCAACCAACCTAGCCTTATAGCGATCTATAGTACCATCAGGATGAAACTTAATGATTAAGACTCATCAACAACCAACAACATCAGCTTTTGTAGGGGTAGGGATAAGAGTCCAAGTGCCTCTCTTGATTAAAGTCTTCATCTCTTTGTCCATAGCATCTTTCAAATGATAAATAGTAAGAGCCTCTTTATAAGTGGTCGGGGTGACAGTGTCCAAGAGAGCGAGAGCAAAACACTTACAAGCAGAGGAATGATTAGCATATAAGAAAACATCATGAATGGAATGTTGAGTGCACTTCCAAACTCCCTTTCGTAAAGAAATGGGAAGATCAAGATCTGACCTATCCTTTATATCAGATCCATCCATCATAGAGAGTGTTGGCCTAAGAATTGTTAGCAATGGCTTTAGAGGTAGAGAAGTAGTGTTAGGAAAAATGGATGGAGAGATAAAGACTATTGGGGTAAGAGAAAGAAAAGTAAGCTAAGGTAGAGGTGGAGAAATAATGGTGAATAAGGAGGATCAACATAAGGTGAGAGAGTAGAGGCTTGAGCAAAGTAAGGAGTATATTCAAAGAAAGTGACGTCAGCAGAGACATACTATTTCCTAAGAAGATAAAAATATCACTGATACCCCCTTTTGAGTTGGAGAATATCCAAGAAAAATACACTTAATGGTGCGAGGAGAAATTTTATCATGGCTAAGAGAACGAGAGTGGAAAAATGCCATACAACCAAAGACATGCGGAGGTAAAGGGAATAGTGTGGCATCTGGGTACAAAATGGAGAAGGGGTTTTGTTGCGGAGACACGAAGAAGGAATATAGTTGATGGGATGAAATGAAATAAGAACAGCATGACCCCAATAAGATCAGGGACATTCATTTGAGTAAAAAGGGAGTGAGTAACATCCAAGAGATGGTGATTCTTGTGTTCAATAATACCATTTTGTCGAGAAGTATACAGACAGCTGGTTTGATGAATAATACTATAATGTATTAAAAAAATTGAGAATTGATGAATAAGATACTCTTTAAAATTATCAGTATGAAAAACTTTTATAGTCACACCAAACTTAGTGTGCGTATTTCAGTAAAAAAGACAGTGAACATGGAGAAAAGTTCAGAATGTTCTTTTAAAAGATACAACCAAGTGCATATAGAAAAGTCATCAATAAAGGTAACAAAATAAAGACTGCCCCTACCAATATATCTATCATGAGAGGGACCCCAAATATTAGAATGAACAAGATCAAAAGGATGAGAAGAACTACATCTCTGTCTTGCTGGATAGGATAAGCGATGATGTTTATCGAGTTGGCAGGCTTCATAGTTGAGAGAGGAGTCTCCTTGAGGAAGGTCTGGTAGAAGTTGGTTGATGAGGCGAGGAGGAGGATGATCAAGGCAAATATGCCACTGTAGAAGAAAAGTAGATGTAGAGAAAGAAGTGGTTGTTACTTTCATTCTTAGTAGCCGTCATCTCCTTAGAGTGTGGATTCTGAAAAGAACAAGTATTGGATGTAAAAGTAAATGTGCAATTTAGTTATTTGCAAAGAGATGGAACAGAGAGAAAATTGCACGAAAAAGTTTGGACATAGAGAGTGTCCTCAAGTCATGGAGATGAAGTTACTTGGATTGGACCAATCCCGCACACAGGGGACAGAGAACCATCTGCAACAAAAACTGGAGGTAACTGGTTATGTCTATCCAAATAGGAGAAAAGAAGAGAATTGACTGTTATATGATTAGTAGCACCAGTGTCAATAAGCCACTTACCCTTAGTAATCATATAAGCACTACCTGAAGAGGAGGTAAGGGATGCTGACTTATTTGTGATAGAGGAAGTGGTGTCACTCGTTGGAGGATGGAGATGAGGATACTTGACCAAACAATGATCAACAAGGTGACATGTTTTTCTACAATGAGAGAAGAGGTGTTGAGAAGGACTGCGCCCACCGGAGTAACCTCCATGACCACTAGGGTTATCATGATGAGTCAGATGAATAATGGTGTCGAGGTGGGGCAGAGAGGCAAGCAAGGGTCTTTTAAAAAGAGTAATGATAGCAGAGATGCAAGTTGCTATGCAAGCAATAGTAACATTAAGGATAGGAGAGTTATCCTCTCCTAAAAATTGTTGTTTATTTATAACATAAGATTTTGGAAGGAGGAGAAGATAACACAAAACCAAAAGTTCCTAGAAGTGTTTGTGTTATTCAGTAAGATTAATAGAGAAAGGACGTTGCTGAAGAAATTCGGTGCCAAGAGCTTGCACCTCCTTGTAAGCAGTAACAAGAGTTTTAGTTGGGCGGGAAAAACGTTCAGCATATAACATGTATATGCATGAAGTTTGAGCTCCCTTTAAGTATAGTGCAGCAAGATGAGTCCATCCAATCTTAACTATCTCATCATGGTGAATGGAGGGTAGGCACTCATCAGAGAGATTGCTAACAAGCTACATTATCATAAGAGCATCACTAGCATCCCATTCATCAAAGACAGCAAATCCTTGAGTAGGAAGGTCATCAATAAGATGATGACATTTGCATTGATTCCATAACAAGAATATAAAGGAAACACTCTAAACTGGGTAATTTTAAGCCAGTCAGCTTGGAGGCAGTGCCAAGATTGTTAAAAGGAGTGGAAATAGAGTGAGTAGTAAGAACTGGAGGCACAAATAGAGTATAAGAAGAGAGGGTAGGTCAGAGTCTCCATAGAGAAAATGGATAGGGAAAAAAAGAGGTTACCCATGTAGACAGAGAAAAAGATCACTCAAAGAGAGGGGAATTTGTGAAAAATGTGAACGATAATAAAAAAGCGGGCAGGAAGCTCTAAGCGCATAGATAGACAGAGGCCGCACAAAAAAGGGCTGAGATCGCGAAGAGCTCAAAGCTAGCAAAAAGCTCTAACTGCATAGATAGACAGAGGCCACACAAAAAGGCCTGAGATTGTGGAGAGCTCAAAGCAAGTAGTTAGAAATTTGAAGTCCACACAGGTAGAAAAGGAGCGAGCTGTTAGAAAATTAGAGTCCACCAAAGAGGAATCGAGTTATCCTCTTATACCATGTGAAAAATTTATAATAACTGAATTTTTATTACTCCAAAAACATAATATTATACATGTATGACCCCATATTTATAAAATAAAGGGGAGAGAGAGAATATAATAGATAATATATGACTAAAAAATACAATGTCTGTAATAGGCAACTAGGTATACAGATATTTACAGACAGCGCGGGCAGTGCGGTTAGACAAGTTAACCGCCCACCTACAATAAATCAACGAAGTATCCGTCGTCCTCCAGTCAATAGATCGTAGTAGAATACCATGTAAAACATGTGCGGTTAGACAGATTTTAACCACCAGACCGCAACAAGTTTTGCCTTCTCTGATTGCTAGACAGTAATATCGGTTAATCTCTACCAATCATCTCTTGCTCTATCAAAGCTACGGCTATGTTGTTCATCCTCAATTCAACCAAACTGCCAAACCAGATATCTAGAGCAGTCTGCCAAACTGCCAGGGTTAAACCACCAGATCGCTAAGATGCCAGGTCAAGACCACCAGAGCATGTCTCTAGAACAGGCCTCCACACTGCCTAGTACAGTCTGCCAAATCTAACAGGCAGGTCCAGTCTACCAGAGCATACTGTCGGACTACTAGGGATTTATATTCTAACAATTTTCATAATACTTATAAATTCAATTACCATGCATGTATACTAATTTATCACATTTATCAAATTTGTGGAGGTCAGGCTTGGTGAAAGCACAATTTCTTTTACACTCACATATAATTCACCATTTAAAGTCATCAAAAATATATAAGAAATTGAAAGGTATATTAATAAATAGGTCATCATTTATAGAGTATTCATCGTTCAGGACAACATTTGGTGGAGTAGGGTTAGAATTTGAATCAATCTCGCAAGTAAGCACAATGAAATTATTCTCCTTTCATTGTTCTACAACATCAATAATAGTGGGGCATTTCCCTTTGGAAACAAGTGTCCTCTCCGTTTGACATTATAATTAGATTAAATTTAAATCCATAATAATTTAGTGCAAATAAAAATAAACAATATTACTAAACTATTTTTTTGGAGGCGGACTCCCAATAATTCTTCAAACGTACGTTTGATGTTCTTTTTTGTCGCATTGATGGTGGATCCTTTACATCACTTTTTCCTTTGTGTATGTTATTAAGAAATCCTTTTTTAATCTTCTCATCATTATCAACCACATCTTCTAGTCTTTTACAAGCATCATTCATTACATTCACAAGATAGTCCTTTGTTGGTTAATAATTTTCATTTCGATGGCATAAGTTATATATGTACCACAACATTTGATTTATGTAAATTAAATTTGAATCGTAATTATTGGAGGTTGTGGGCATTGAAAAATTGAGTCACTTATTAGCATGTATTATAAATATCCTTAGTATGTAATCATCTTTAATATGCTTTATATTACCAGTATTGAATACTAGCAAAGCATGTATGCACAACAAACTCTTTGTTTAAAAACCCCTACAAGAACATTCTATTTCTTTACTCTTTTCTCAATTGTCATAATTCATTACTTATCTACACCACCTCCATCATGAAGGTGTATGTTTTATATGAGCATATCTTAGTCATATTTTATTTCCTCTGCTACCATCAAACTCGTTGCACCCTCTATAAAAGATCATCCAAATACTGAATATATTTTTCTTGC
Source organism: Platanthera zijinensis (assembly GCA_039513925.1). Lineage (NCBI taxonomy): Eukaryota > Viridiplantae > Streptophyta > Magnoliopsida > Asparagales > Orchidaceae > Platanthera > Platanthera zijinensis. The sequence goes on along the minus strand of CM077079.1, from coordinate 131,596,150 downwards.
ATTGATCCTTGACATTGGCTTAAGTATTAAGCAATTTTTGAATTTTAGAGTGATAGTACCTTGTTTATATTTGAAGTCTTCATGTTCACTTCTTTGCCATCCATAAATCAATTTTCCATTCCAAGGAAGCATTCAACTAGTGAACTTGTAGCCTTTGAGCATCCGTGTAGGCAATTATTAGCTGATTCTTTATGTTGGGTAGATTAAATATTGAGATCCAATACTTCCTTATTAAATGTAGAGGACCGCCTCATTTTAATGTTTTAAAGATCATGTTTCCATCGATTCTCTTGCAAGTTATCTTTGGTTTTCATTTCTCTCCAATATAGCTCAAACTCCATTTCATTATCACATTTACTCAAGGAAGTATAAAATAAAGACATAATCAGCTTATCATGGTTTAAAGTTGGTACCTTTGAAGATGCTTTTTTGAAATATTTCAATGGCATAAGCGATGCCAGTATTTGTGAAAACACTCTCAATAGCAACTGACATTGCCTAATCTTGATCCATAAAAATGGTGTTAGTTATTTACCGCCAAGAAACTCTAAGAAGGTCTCAAAAACCAGCTAAATGATTTTATCATCTCATTTACTACAAATATAATGGTAACAAAAATGTTCTGTCAATTGTGGTTCATTGATATGAATGGGGTGCATGTCAAATTATACTTGTTTAGCTTATAAGTGGTGTCAAAATGATTACAACACCAAAATAATCGTAATCTAATTTTCCAGGGCCATTGATCCAAAAAAAACTCTACAGTTGATTCATTCATTTGTTCGCACATAAAAAAAGAACATATTATCTTCTAACTCTCTCTCCTTAAATATTTCCAATAACCTTGCTAAGACTTGATTTTTGATGATCGCTCTTTTTCTCGATGTACAAAGTTGTATGCATATGTCTGTGAACCATTCATTGTTCATACCACCAACTTCTTCTACAATTAAGTTGAACATGTCAATAGTTTGTATCCCCACTATTATAATATTTTTGATTAAGGATTTTAAGCCATCAGATACATGATGATGCAATCTCAACAAATGTATATCTTTATGTAATGCATGTGGATGATTGTGCTCTTCAATAAATTTTAAAACCTTCAAGTTCTTACCTGCTTCATCAACAGTGAAGTGTAAGCAAGGTAAGCATCACGGGCGAGTATTGAGATGGTGAAATTTCTTTTGCACAACACTACACTGCTTAGAAATCTTAAAGCAAGCTTTAGAATAAGAATAATCTCGTCCCTTAATGATCCTTGTAAGTGTTCAGTAAAATGAATGTTGTTTCTGGATGCTAAATCCACATTTACTAGCATAGTTCGAATATATTGTGTAAGCCTCCTCATTAGAAGAACTGTAGGAAAAACTATGCCCTCCTTATTCACCAGGAAATAGTTGGTTGAAGATACGGGCAATTATTGGTCAAATGAGGTCGCATTATAGTAAAAATTGTCGTATTTATGACTCCAGCTGTATGTGCAAGAGTATCTTACAGTATCCATCTCCTCCATATTCATATTCCTAATATCAATATACTCCTCCTTCACATTCCCAGATGGAAGATCGTTGTTTGACATACCACTTTTTAGCCTCCCCTAATTGTCCTTCACTAGTGATAGAATATCTAATAACTCCTCAAATCTAGAAAATTGGGAAGGTGCTATGTGGAAATCACTGGTGATTAAAGTACTCCTAAGCGATGGAAGTAGAGAACTGTATTTTGTTGGAGCTAGAGAGATACGATTTTCAATGGCCTAAAATTTGGGAGCTCGTATGTAGGCTAGAATGTCGGGAAATGTACCTTATATGCAACTGCAGAAGAGGTTGACCATCGGTTTTTGCTAGGTCGTGTGTCTCCTTTTTATTTTTAATGGGGGAAGGAGGGGTATCACAAATTTAGAGAGGAAAAAGGTGGATCCCATAATTTACATGTTATTTATCAATGCACGAAAGAGTAGATACGTTATATATACCAAAAAAATTTCCTAAAGGACATATAATATGGGGAAAATGTTTAAACGTGTGTTGCTCCCACATGTAGGTATGACACTAAATAGCAATTTCACAAATCTAGGGCAACTCATTTCATTTTGTTTAACTCACCTTTCTTGCTCCTCGCATGTTACTTCATCTTCCTTGCACAACCTAGGCACCTTGGATGGCTTCGTTTTCTCAAACATAAAGCTCTAAACAAGCGTCACGAGATCAATGGAATTAAGCACCTTTGGCAGAAAGTCCATTTCCTTTCTATTTGCTTGCGAGAGCTGTCACTTAAAACCGAAAACTGTAAACCAAACCAGAACCAAATCACAACCGTAAAGAACCAAGCGGAACAGTTTGCAAATTATTTGGGTTCCGATTTGAATTTTGGAACCGTGAATAATGTATGTCTGGTTGTGATTCTTTCATTTTATTATTCGGATCGGAATCGAAATCTAAATCGAACATATAAGTCTCAAATGGTTTCAAGATTTTTAAACTCGATCCGAACCAGACTGAAGCACAATCGAACTGCAACTCGTTTATTATTATTATTATTATTATATTGTTATTTTTTTATAATCTAACTATAATATATATACTTACTGTTTTGAATGAAAGCGAATTGGTGTGGTTTGAGAACCAATTGCAATCTCACAAAAGGGGATCAGTTTTTGACAAAAAAAAGCACCTCACCAAAATCGTGTCCTAAACTATACGGTTTTGCAACCAAAGAAATCATTTCAGAATCAAATCGTCTGATACGGTTTTAAATTGGTGCAGTCTAGTATAGTTTTATGGTTTTACTGCTTTGATTTTTAACTTGCATACCTACTTACTATATTATACAAAAAAGTACTCTCCCTTTGTGTAACACAATTCCTGCGCCTGGTCCCTGGACATCAATGTCCCTCTTGCAAAAAAATCATATGAGTTTACTTTTCCCCTCTGATTTTTATTTTTAACCTCCCTCATTCATTTTGTTAAGTTTGACTTTAGTTCTTGTTGGAACCGATTGGAAATGGACCGAACCACATAGAATCGGACCGAACCATTAGTGGCTGGTTTGATTTTGGTTCTTATTGAACCAAAACCATAACTATTGATATAGCGATTCCAAAAATTATGCTAGAACCAGAATAGGTCAAACCAAATAAGGTTTTGGTTCTAATTTAAAGAACTGCTAACTTAGCTGTTTGATTCATGATTTTCGTAGAATTCTAATATATAGCATTTAACTTATGCTTAATTTATAGTTCTTGTTGCTTCCTCAGGTGCCACGTAGTAAATATTTAAGTTGTCATTTTGTAGTCTTTACCTTCATCTCAAAATTCGGTCTACTAATAGATTTATCTCTGAGAACTTAAAGGTAGTTCTTAAGGACGTAAAAGGTTTATCATTATTTCTTATGTCAGCACATCCGCAGAACATCCCTTTGTTATACATGCTTGTTAGCTTTACCAAAGGGAGAAGAGTGTTTTTGATGGGTAAAATTTCGGATAAATATTATTATCACAATTTTACAAATTATAGGCAAGAGCACCTATCGTTCATAGTATAGAATACTTTATAATTAAAATATCAAGTATCATGTTTTTCGGGTCTGTTGATTACTTCTACTCATGCAAATTAATATTATCTTATCCGAATATAAAAAGGGTACTTTTCATAAATAAATAATAAAAGAGAAAATAAGTGTGAGAAGCGAACAAAAAACAAGCCGGAAATGGTATAACTGAAATTTTATTATCAGAAAAAAGGTATCTATTACAAAGGTATGGCCTCCCTTATATAGAATGGAGGAGAGAAGAGAGAATACAAATAAGAGATGTGGGACTAAAACTATACAAAAAATCTGGGCGGCTAGAACAATAGACCGGAACAAGCCGCGCGGTTAGACAGATGGGCTAACCGCTCGGCCACTGCCAGAGTGAGAGACAAGCCGCCATGTGAGACCGTTAGACCGCCCGGTCTCCTGGTCGCCAGTAACAGACCGCTAGACCGCTTGGACATCAGACCTCAACACAGCAACTAAACCGCTGAAGGCAAACCGCCAGACCGCCCGGTCATTAACCCGCCAAGCCAGACCGACAGACCGCCCGGTCTCTAACTCCAACACTCCCCCTCAAGCTGGAGCATATATGTCGATCATGCCCAGCTTGTCACATATATGAAGAAACGAGGCGGATACTGGCTTGGTGAAGATGTCAGCCAGCTCTTTTTCAGAAGTGACGAAGGGAGTGCAAATCTGTTCCTTCAGAATCTCTTCACGAATGAAATGACAGTCGACCTCAATGTGCTTGGTTCTCTCATGGAAGACTGGATTTTTGGAGATGTATATAGCAGCCTTGTTGTCACAGAATATAGGTAGAGGATGGTTGTAGACCTCTCCTAAATCCAACATGAGAGCCCGTAGCCACTTTAGCTCGCAAGTGGTCGATGCCATACTCCGATACTCAGCTTCAGCACTGGACCTAGAGACAACAGATTGCTTCTTGCTCTTCCAGCTTACCAGATTGCCCCCAACAAAGGTACAGAAACTGGAGGTAGACTTGCGGTCCCCTTTGTCATCAGCGTAACTCGCATCTGAGTAAGCTTCAACCCTCAGATGATCATTCTTCTGAAAGAGCAATCCTTTCCCAGGGGCTGCTTTGACGTACTCCAAGATTCGCAGGGCGGACTGCAGATGACACTCCCTGGGAGCTTGCATGAATTGACTCACCTTGCCCACAGCATAGGAAATGTCGGGCCTAGTCACGGTGAGGTATATGAGCTTACCAACTAGACGCCTGTACCACGAAGCATCTGAAAGAAGAGGCGAACCATCTGTCCAGGTTTTGTCTTCTCCAACAGCCATGGGACATCGGGCATGTTTGGCCCCAGTCAATCCTGCTTCCTTTAAAATATCAAGAGCATACTTACGCTGAGAGAGGACTAAAGAGTTGGGCTTTCGAGAGATTTCAATCCCCAAAAAGTACTTCGGAGAACCCATATCTTTCGTGACTAGATGTTGGCGAAGATGCCGCTTTGTCAAGGCTACCCCTTCCTGGTCATCACCAGTGAGAAGAATATCATCCACATATACTGCAAGAACCACCAGTCCCGAAGAGGTTTTGCGAATAAATAGAGAGTGATCAGCAGCGCTGCGAGCAAAACCAACGGCCGCCACGATGCCGCTGAACTTGTCAAACCACGCTCGAGGGCTTTGCTTGAGGCCATAGATTGCCTTCTGTAGCCGGCATACGCGTGTCTCCCCCTGAGCAACATACCCTGGAGGTTGCTCCATGTAGACGGCCTCCTGAAGATCACCATAAAGGAAGGCATTCTTGATATCCAGCTGTGAAAGTGGCCAGTCTTTGTTGACCGCCACAGAGAGAAGGACCCGTATAGTGCTGAGACGAGCCACGGGAGAGAAGGTGTCAAAGTAATCAACCCCATAGGTTTGAGTAAAACCCTTAGCCACCAGACGAGCTTTGTAACGGTTCACAGTGCCATCTGGGCCAAACTTGACGACAAAGACCCAGCGACAGCCAACAACATCTGTATCAAGGGGAGGAGGGACAAGAGTCCAGGTACCCCGCTCTGTGAGGGTCGCCATTTCCTCATCCATGGCCAGCTTCCAGTGAGGAATGTCAAGGGCCTCCTGGTAGGAACGAGGTGTGGTAGTAGCAGAGATAGCCAGTGCAAAGGCCCTGCGAGAAGGAGTAAGACGATCATATGAAACAACAGCAGCAAGGGGGTGTAGGGTACACGTCCGCACCCCTTTGCGAAGAGCTACAGGAAGATCCAGGTCGGCGGGCTCCTCGGCATCCAGAGCATCCGTGGCAGAGAGAGCTGGCCCGGGAGGAGAGAGCGACGGCAGCGGAGATGAGGGAGATGGCGGCAGAGAGAGAGGCGTGGGTGGAGACGGAGGAGGAGCGGATATCGTAGTAGGAAACGAGGGAACGAACGGAATAACAGGAGAATCAGAGGTGGGGGGAAGAGAAGAGGAGGCATCCGAGAAGTAGGATGCATTCTCGAAGAAGGTAACGTCAGCAAAGACGAACTGCTGACGAAGAACAGGATCAAAGCAGCAGTAGCCTTTCTGAGTGGCCGAGTACCCCAGAAAGATGCATTTGGTGGAGCGAGGGGAGAGCTTATCACGGGTTACAGACGGGACATGCACAAAAGCAGTGCACCCAAAGATTCAGAGAGGGAGAGGAAAGGGCTCCTTGCCTGGATAAAGGATGGAAAAAGGGGTTTTGCCCTTAAGAACGGAGGAGGGAATGCGATTGATGAGATAGCAGGCAAGAAGAATAGCATAGCCCCAATATGAGCGAGGGACATGCATTTGAGTCATTAATGTGCGAGCAACATCGAGGAGGTGACGGTTTTTGCGTTCCGCCACCCCATTTTGTTGGGATGTATAGACACAACTTGTCTGATGAATAACGCCATGTTGCATACAGAAAGAGGTAAAAGCATGACTTAAGTACTCTTTTGCATTATCAGAGCGACAAGTTTTAACACTAACACCAAACTGATTTTTGATTAAATGATAAAAGGAGGTCCATACATTAAAAAGTTCAGAGCAATCTTGTAAGAGATACACCCAAGTACATCTAGAAAAATCATCAATAAAGGTTACAAAATAAGAACTACCCCGACCAATAGTAAGGGTAGGAGCAGGTCCCCAGATATCAGAGTGGACTAGATCAAACGGACGGGTAGAGCCCCGACCTTGCTTCGGCGGGAAGGAGGAACGATGATGCTTGCCAAGTTGACATGCTTCGCAGTGGAGAGGAGTAGTGGAGGGAGGGAGGTGGGGCAGAAGCTGATTTAGAAGCCATGGTGGAGGATGACCGAGACGGAGATGCCACTGGAGAAGATCCGTACAAGAAGAGGAGAAGGCAGACAAAGCGGAAATGTTGTCGAGGAAGTAGAGGCCGCCACTCTCAGTCCCAGTAGCAATCGTCCGCTGGGAGCTCGGATCCTGAAAAGAGCAAGAAGATGGAGTAAACGTTACAGAACATTGAAGCTGCTTGCATAAAGAAGTAACCGACAGCAGATTGCACGGAAACTTGGGCACATAGAGAGTGTCCTCTAGCCGAAGGGACGGAGTAACATGAACCACTCCCGATCCATGAACTGGGGAGGGAGAACCGTCTGCAATGAGGACCGGGGGCAACCGATCATGCTGTTCGAGGAGAGAGAAGCACTGAGGATTGCCCGTCATATGATTAGTAGCACCGGAGTCGATAAACCATTTACCTTGAGTGACTACATGGGCACTACCTGATGATGTGACCACGGAAGCAGACGGCTTGGAAGAAGAGGCAGAAGAGTCACCCGAGGGGCGAAGATGGGGATGCTTTGTCCAGCAGCGGTCAAGAGTGTGTCCGGTGCGGCCGCAGTGAGAGCAGAGATAGCGGGAAGAAGGACGTCCGCCAGACTGATGACTGCGGCTACCAGAGCCACTCCGCTGAGTTTGATGAGCATAGTTATTCGGAGGAGAAGGAGCGGGCAGAAGCGGGCGCTGAAGGAGAGAGGTGACAGCGGCGATGCGAGCAGCGGTGGCATCTAAAGTAGGAGATTCCGCCTCACCCAGAATTTGTTGGCGGATCATGTCATAAGTGTCAGGAAGACGGAGCAGATAACACACAACCAGAAGCTCCTGGAAGTGCTTGTGTTGTTGAGTCAGATCCGCAGAAAAGGTGCGATTCTAAAGAATCTCAGCCCCAAGAGCTTGAACTTGTTGGTAGGCAGCAGCAGGAGACAAGGTAGGCCGGGCAAAGAGGTCCGCATACAACGTATAGATGCGGGACGTCTGAGCCCCTTTGGAATACAAAGCAGCAAGATGAAGCCAAGCGGCCTTCACCGTCTCATCATGAAGGATGACGGGAAGGCACTCATCGGATAGACTGTTAGCGAGCCAAGTACGCACAAGAGCGTCACTCGCATCCCAGTCATCAAAGAGAGGTGAAGTGGTAGGAGGAGGGTCATCAACGAGATGGTGGCGTTTGCGTTGCGAGCGAAGGAGAAAGGTGAAAGAGACGCTCCAATCCGGGTAGTTGGAGCCGACAAGCTTGGAAACGGTGCCAAGGTTCCCGGAAGGAGTAGGAGGTAGAGGCGGAGCCGGATTGGCTACAGGAGTGGTGGCAGTTGAAGCATCAGAAAGAGCCATAAGAGCAAACCAACAGGAAGCCGCGCGGTTAGAAAACAAGCCGTGCGGATAGGCAGAAGAGGAACTGCAGCGGTCAGGATGTCAAACACCAGCGGCCAGAAAGACCACGACCAAGCCGCAGTAACAAGCAAAGGGGAAGAAGTCGAGTGGCTAGCAGACAGTCCGCTCGAACAGAAGCACAAGAGAGGGCAAGGCACACGGCGATAGGTCGCGGCGAACAAGGCGACAGATCGCAGTGAACAAGGCAACAGGTCGCGCACACAGAGGGCAACGACAAGGAGACCGCGCGGACAGGGCGCAAGCCGGAGAAGCAAGCCGCGCGGACAGAGAGAAGCACAGAATCAGGAGGAAAGGATCGTTCGCTCTGATACCATGTGAGAAGCGAACAAAAAATAAGCCGGAAATGGTATAACTGAAATTTTATTATCAGAAAAAGGTATCTATTACAAAGGTATGACCTCCCTTATATAGAATGGAGGAGAGAAGAGAGAATACAAATAAGAGATGTGGGACTAAAACTATACAAAAAATCTGGGCGGCTAGAACAACAGACCGGAACAAGCCGCGCGGTTAGACAGATGGGCTAACCGCTCGGCCACTGCCAGAGTGAGAGACAAGCCGCCATGTGAGACCGTTAGACCCCGGTCTCCTGGTCGCTAGTAACAGACCGCTAGACCGCTTGGACATCAGACCTCAACACAGCAACTAAACCGCTGACCCGCCCCGCCCGGTCATTAACCCGCCAAGCCAGACCGACAGACCGCCCGGTCTCTAACTCCAACAATAAGAAAGTGAGTGCTTGATCAGGAATCCTTTTTAAGTAACATAAATTGAAAAAATTAAATTCAGAAGTAAAGATTGAGAACAACTTGACTGTGGAGGTTCCCAAATAATGATAAAGCATCTATCGAGAGAACTACCAACTAACCTTAGGTTGATCGATTAAGATGCCTTGACTAGTCGAAGCCCTTAAGCTTGCTTTAGGTGGTGAATCTCTTTATTGGATTTGACTCCAATGTAAAAGATTTGTCATCCTTTACTGAGGAGTGCATACAACTCCATTCACCAATGAGCGATCTACCCGTGTTCACGGATCTCTCTATAAACTAGAATGCATAACAAGACTTTATTTTCATCTACCCGAAATATGAAATCAAAATAATAAAATAAAAGGTGAATTGTAGTTTTCCAAATCAAAAGCTATGAAAGAAAGATTACGAAATAAGATAACTCAAGAATTGATCCGATCAAACGCTATAAAATTTGCCAGTCATGATTATAGAAAAAACATTTTATGACTAAGTAAAGGAAATTACAAGTGTATGGAATATAAAGACTAAGCGAGGAATTGAAATTGCAAGATAATAAGTAAATTGCATAAATGAAAATACAAACATGACCTAAAAATGACCTAATCTAAAGCAGGGACTGGATCCCCTTCACCATGGCAGCAACTGGGATTTTATAGGTGAAAAATCTAGTAGACACGCCCCTAGGTCATGCTCATGATCTAGGGTATGTAAGGTATGGAATAGCCATCTAGAAATCCTGGGAACATTGGGAGAAAAACTGCCAAATTTTATAAATCGGTGATACATACCCCGAGTTCACGCCCATAACCTAGTGCATATCTTGACTTGGTAAACAAACGACTGGAAACTACACAATCTAGAATCAATTTTGTAGTTGTGGGAAAGGTCACGCCCCTTTGTCACGCACGTAACAAAGGGTGTTTATGTTTAAACGACTCTGCGACATGAACTAGTTACTCAAATGCTGAGTCATGCCCATGACATGAGGTCGCACCCCCAATCATGCCCATAAAAGGGGGCGTGTAACTTTAAAATGACGTTGCAAAATGATTAGGGCACTAAAATGATTAGGGCACTTTGGGGGAGTCACGGCTCATAATTAAGGTCACGCCCCTAGGTCACGCCTGTGGCCTGGGGGTATGTACTAGGGATTTTTGCATAATGTCTCCAATAATTCTCTTAAACACGCCTTTATTCTCCAAATTACTATTCACAGCCCCAAATTACCTGAAAATACAAAAGAATGAAAAGTAGGCAATTATTAATATAAAAACAAATAAAAGACAATTAATTACTACTAAAACATTAAACTTAAATAATAATAAATAATTTATTTTCAAATACCCCCATACTTAAGATTTTGTTATTTTAGAGCAAAACTAATTCATAAGTATGAGAAGAATTCACAAGTCATTCCCAAAAAATTTACTCATAATTATGTACTCTAAATAATACACGACTCAAATAAAAATAAGTTAAGAAATAAAATTTAGACTCATAAGAAATAAATCATAATTCATAAATTGAACTAAGTAGAATAAATAGTAGTTTAAAGTTTCTCTATCTAAATTTCCATAATAAAAATTGCATTGAATTAAGCAAAATAATTCAAGATTAAAATTATAAAAATTTAAACTTCATAAGAATTTTTTAAGAAAACTACAAAATATTAACTAAGCTCTCTCATATAAATCTTGGATAAGCAAATGATATTGGCTAAAGGGAGTAAAATTGGCATAGTAGAAGTTACTTTATTTAGAAAATGATGAATTTTATACTCTCATTTCTATCTTTTTAAATTTTCTTCTTTTTTTAAATATCCCAAATGCATATGTTTAGGAGTGATGAACTTTATCCTCTCATCTCCATATCATATAATCTTTTATTAATTTGAGTGCACATGTTTAGTAATGATGAATTTTATTCTCTCATTCCATGACATATGATCTTTTAAGTTTTTTTAATGCCAAACAAAGGGTATAATAAATGGTAGGGGAAAGGCTAGGGTTTAAAGGCTATAAAGTTTCAAATACAAATATATTTTGAGAACATAGAAAATAATTCTGAGCAATCTTAAGAATCTATGAGCTAAAATTAATATAAGTAAAATCGAAAGATCTTTAAGCATAATTTCTATAAATTTGAATTATAATATTTTAAGGAGAGAAAATAAAATATTCTAAACAAATCAAGATAACGAAAAGCTCATTAAGTTAAATTCATCTAAAAATCAAAACTAACAAATTTCATAGAGACGTATAAAATAAAGAGATATATAAAATAAAACTCTTTAAAAATCCTATAAATAAAACTTATAATTAAAATTAGCAAGTCAAAATGAACCTTAGAGGAATTTAATATTACAAAATTTAATTTATTAGAAACTGGTATCTTTTAAAACAAGTTTTTTAAAGTTTTTTCAAATCTTTTGGATTTTATTTTAAAATAAAATAAAAAAATATTTTTATAATTCTTGGACTTTCCAAGAGCTACCCAATGATAGGCTCACAAGGTATTAGACGGTTTTGTGGGATGAAAGCCCAACACAGTCCTTTCACAAGAAATTAGATTTTTAAAGTTTTATAATTTTCTTGTAATTTGAATGATTTTATATTTTCTTGGATTTTTATAAAAACAACAAAATAAAGAGAGCCCACCTTCATACTTAAAAATAAACATTGTCCTAGATGTTTATAAGCCAAGCAGGAGGAGGAAAGCACAGTAAAGAAAAGGAAATTATAAGAAAAATAAAGATAAGCAAGGGATACCTTCCAAGAGTGCTTTCTTTTTACCGTCTTTAAGCTAGACGACTATTATTAGATAAAAGGAAAAGAAAATTAAAATCTTAATTCACGCTTAGGTGAATGTGTCGAAGTCGGTCACCTGGTTACTCCTCCGCTTAACTATTGATTCTTCCTTGGATTTCTGTTAGCTTAAGAATACAAATCCAAATCACCGATACATAACTTAGGTGATTTGGATTTTTGGAGATGAGCAATAAATGGATCGTTGAAGAAGTTTGATTACAATAGCTCATCTACTATAATAAAATCGTTATGATAAGAAGAATCGAAAAGAAGCATGTTAGAAATAATTTCACAAGGAGGAGGTTCTTGTGAAAGAAAATGATTTAGTGCTTGTTTTCATTTTCAAAAATAAAATTTTCATTTGAAAATTCTAGTGAATTACTAAGAGAAATAAATTCGTCAAACACAAAAAGTTCTTGAATTTCATTTGCAACATCAATTGGAATTTTTTTTGAAAATTCATGACATATAAAAGATCTGGGCAGATGAGGAGAAGAAACTTGTTCATCCTTTATTTTGTCTTGAAGCCCTAAAAATTAATAATTTCTTAGTAAAGCAAACTTTCTTGATCTTTTGAATAAGAAACAATGTGATTAAATGAAAAATTATGTACCACCATAACTAAATTATCTAAAGATGGAGAAATAACATTAGAATAAAAATTGCTCACTTCTAAATTTTGGGGGATAAGATCTAATTGATTTTGTTAAAATTCCCCAAAATAAGTTGAAGAAGCTTGTGGTGCAAAAGAAGAAGTATAGAAATTCAGATCTAAAAATTTATTTTCATTACTCCGGTAACTATTCAGGTGATCTTGCCTGAAGAAAAATTTTTAAAATCAGAAAAATTATTTGCATGAAAAATAAAAAAAATTACTTTTACCTAAATCAGAAAAATTATTTTCATGAAAATGGAAAATTATTATAATAATAATTATAAAAATGATTTTCATAAGAATGAGAAAAATATTTTTCGTAATATAAAATTGGAGAATAAGAATAATAATAACATTCCTCACTTTGATGAGTTGCACCATAGAGATTACAAATGATTTGGTGTTTCCATCCGGCTACTAAAATATCAACAATAATAACTCTCCGACAACGGCGCAAAAAACTTGATGGGTAAAATTTTGATAAATAATAATATCCAAAATCTATGAACTATAGCAAAGAGAACCAATTGTTCATAGTACATGATATTTTAGAATTAAAATATCAAGTGTCGTGTTTTTCCGAATCTGCTGATTACTTCTACTCACACAAATTAATATTATTTTTTCAGAATATAAAAGAGTAATTTTCATAAAGAAATAATAAAAGAGAAAAGGAGAAAGTGAGTGTTTACTCGGGAATACTTCTTAAGCAAAATAAATCATAAATCACAAATTCAAAAGCAAAGATTGAGAACAATTCGACCGTGGAGGTTCCAAAATCATGATAAAGCCACTCTCGAGATAACTACCAACTAACTTAGGTTGATCGATTAAGACCCATCGGCCAGTCAAAACCCCTAAGCTTGCTTTAGGAGGTGAACCCCACATTGGATTTGAATCCAATCTAGAAGATTTATGTCATCCTCTCTCGAGTAATGGAAGCAACTACTTCCACCTATGAGTGATCAACTCGTGTTCATAGATCTCTCGATCAACTAGAATACAAATTCAGATTTCAGTTTCATCCATCAGAAATATGAAACCAAAATAATAAAATCAAAGGTGAATCACATTTTTCTGAATCAAAAGTTATAAAGAGAGATTACGAAATAAGTTAACTCAAGAATTCATCTTATCAAAGGCTATAAAATTATCTAGTCATAATTAAACAAAATAACATTTTATAACTATGTAAAGAAAATTACAAGTGCATGGAATGTAAAGACAAAGCTAGGAATTGGAAGTGAAAGACAATAAAGTAAATTACATAAAAGAAAATACAAAAAATGAACTAAAAATGACCCAATTTAAAGTTGGAACTGGATCCCCTTCACCATGGCAGCAGCTGGGGTTTTATAGGTGAAAAATTTAGAAGTCACGCCCCGTGACCTAGGGCATGTAAGGTACAGAACTGCCATCTTGAAAGCATAGGAACGTAGGGAGAAAAACCGCTAAAATTCATAAATCGGCAGTACACGCCCCTAGGTCACGCCTGTGACCTAGGGCGTGTCTAAACTTGGTCGGCAAATGGTAGGAAACAGTGTGATCTGGAATCAATTTGGCATTTGTAGGAGAGGTCACGCTCATGACCAAGGGCGTGCATACTGAAACAGCTCGGCAGCGTGAACTGGTTACTCGAATGTTGAGTCACGCCCATGACAGGAGGTCAAGCCCCGGTCACGCCCGTGATAGGTGGGCATGCAACTTTAAAATGACGTGGCAAACCGATCTAGGCACTTTTGGGGAGTTGCGGCCCGTGACTAATGTCACGCCCCTAGGTCACGCCTGTGGTCTAGTGGCGTGTACTGGATATTTTTGCAAAAAGGCTCCAATAATTCCCCTGAACATGGTTGTGAGCTCCAAATTGCTATTCACAGCCCCAAATTACCCAAAGACACAAAAGAAAGCAAATTAGACAATTATTGATATAAAAACCAATAAAAAATAATTAATTACAACTAAAATACTAAACTAAAATAGCAATAAATAATGTATTATCATCTTTCTTATTAGGGAATCAATATCTAAAGATTACTACTAATGAAATAGCCATGATACTTGAGCTATCAAACTGTGATGGGGTGTTCTCCTTTGCTAGAATCCCTTGTTTGGTGACATCTCATAAGAACTTGGTTAAGGAAATGTGTAGTCTTATAGATGAGAAGGAATGGTCCCCGACTTTGGAGCTTAGATGATTTAACACACTAATTAGGTATTTGTTGAAAGCTTTTTTTCCCTTTGAATACTCTTAAGATCCCAAGTTATTTCGTCATTATGGAGGATGGTGTTAGTGCTTTGAAAGAGTACCTATGGCCGAAGGCCATACATATATTCTTGCATTCACGGCTAGAGAGTCTAATTCATACCACTGTAGTTCGAGATGTAGACACTTGTTTGGGTTACTTTGAAGGCTGCTCGATGGTCTTATTGGTAAGAGATGCATCTATATTTTTTAATGTCTTATTAATTATAAATTTCTAACTAACTTCTTTTTTGTAGGTGTGGTTCTATGAACATACCAATGTGTAGTGAGTTATTCATTACCTAGCACAGCCTCGAATATGTCGATGGTTTGACAAAAAGCGCTATAATGTGAAGTTTTGTTTTGGCTTGCGGAGTGAGCTCAGGATACACAATTAGATACATTTAATCAGTTCATTTTGCCACAGTAATAATTATGTATCTAAAGTTATAAAAATTTATGTTATATTTTGTAGGTTAAAAGTAAGTTTGGAATTGTAACAGAGGATGAGAAATAACTCCTAGGATGAAAGGAGGAGAGTTCGATTTTGAAGATGTTAAATAAAGTAGGAGAAAGGGAAAAAAAGAGATAGAGGTTAGGAAAAAGAAGGAGGTTCAAGAAGACTCTGATTTTGAGGATATTAGGAAAATGAAGTTTGAAGAAGTTAGGAATAAGGTCATTAGGAAAAATGAGAAGAAATTTCTTAGGAGAGTGATGAAAGAGAATAAGAAGAGAGGAAAGGAAGATGTCATCCTTTTAGCTAAAGATTGAAGCGCAATGGAATCATTGCTCCGGGTATTTATACGAGAAGAAGTTACTATGGTAGAAGGATCTTTGAAGAGTTTCTGTGAGAGTAAGTTTAAGAGTTTCCAAACAGGTATGTCTCAATCCCGTCCTTGCACACCATCACCCACACCATTCCACTCCCTAGCCTAAAGCCTCCTTGACCACACAATTTTCCACCCTGACATCTACCCTCAAAGTCACCATTATCCCTCCAACTCAAATCATTTCTTTTGAAAGCCCGAAAAAAGAAGCAAGTTCTGAAATTAAGGTGTAATAGAGGGCCTACCGAAAGAAGAAGGCACTAGTCACCCCTCATTTTAACAAAGAGCTTGTTTTGGAGCCCAACTATCTCGGTAGACCGCATATTAGCCCTCTAATTGAAGAGATAATTGATTTTATCATGAAGGGATTCAACGACAGGAACTTCTTGCTTACTATGCACATAGTTTAATACTAATAATTGCTTTGTACAATGATTTACTTATTATTTTAGCTCCCAAATTATTTTTGGGAGTGGGAACATTGTACTGACTAGAGATGGAGCAGCCAATTTGTTGGGAAATTATTTGATAATGGGCATGCACTTGAATGCATATGTAGTGGTCTGTAGTGCGAATAGGAAGAGGTTGTCGTCATGATTCAAACATTTTTATATGTTTCACCAAATCATGCAATACGTGCTTTATTGTTCCACGTCCAATGACTATTATTAGAGTCCATTAGACTATTGTTGAATTTTTTAACACCTACAAATTCATTATACAGTATTATAAGATCAGCAATATTGTGAACTGCAAGAACCTATTGATCCACATAACAATAGCCAATGTGGAGTCTTCTCATTTCATAGTTATGCCATATCACATGGAAAGTCATTGGATAATGCTTATTGGCCGCCTCAAGGAACAACACTAGGAGTTCTATAATAAGCTTAGTAGTAGTTGACATCGTGCAACCCTTCCTGCATTGGTACACCAACACTAATGAGCATTATATACCCATATGATAGATGATATTCCAAGCTTCTTGACAATGAATCTATCATACAAGTCAGATCTTATATTATGACGCTAGTGAAGCTTTGTCAGCAAAAATTACCAACTTGCCTATTAATGAAGTTCATCATCTACCTATGCAAATTAACGGTCATGATTGTGGTGTCTTTGTGTTAAAATATATAGAGGCAGTGTTGTTGTGCAAGACAATTTCTTGGAGAGAGAAGAAGGATTGGCAGACAGAGATGCAACGATTTTGTGCTGAAATTGCTGGTGACATTTTCTAGTATAATGCATTTTACAGACAATTTATGTGGTTGTTGCAATTGCTAGGGGAGTGGAACTATTATGTTGAATCTATGTAATTATGGATCTTAGGGTGAACATTGCTATTTTATGCTTAATTATTATTCGGGGTAACCTACATTGATATTTGTGGATTTAGCTATTTCTATATGAATATGTATGTGATTGGCCTTATAAGGTAAGGTGAAAAAAAATCTGACTCCATGTATTCTCATTCTTCATTCATCACTATAAAATCATGTTATTAAAAAATATTAGGATACATTAATATAAAATACAAGATTTACAAAACACATGCTTCCTCCTCATTTCCACTAACATAAGAATAAATCTTTATTTGTGGCTCAAAAAATTAAAAGACAAATTCAAGTCAAAGCCATATTTAAAATCAAAATTTGTAGGATTGGTCGGTGGGGTCCCACTGATGCTCTTGAACTACAGAATAAAGGAAGTTGTACACCTTTATTTTTGATGAAATGTCATCAACCGAGACTGTTATTTTCTTCACATCAACTTTCTTTCCTATAGTTCAAAAATAACTTTAATTAGAATTTTTTGGCGTAAAAATAAGAATCAAGTTTTTGTTTCTAAATAATGACAAGAGAAAAATAGCAGGTGTTGTAACATCCCATTTCCAGCTAGACCCCTAGGAGTCAGTTGGTCGTGACAGAACCCCAGGAAGCACATAAAATTGAAATAAAGCGATCAATATTTCGGGTCACGGGTTGGTCACGCCCGTGACCGACCCGTCACGCCCGTGACTTGGGCGTGACTACTTCGACGATCGTCGATCTCCACGAGACGATCGTCGAACGTGCTGCCTGGGCATGTCACGCCCGTGACAAAGGTGTCACGCCCGTGACTAAGGGCGTGACTCCTTTGACGATCGTCGATCTCCGTGAGACGATCGTCGACCATGCAGCTCGGGCATGTCATGCCCATGATATAAGTGTCACGCCCGTGACCTAGGGCATGACCAGCCTTCGACGATCGTTGATCTCAATTCGACGATCGTCGACCTCGAAATTTGTCGTTCGGGCCTGTCACGCCCGTGACCTAGGTGTCACGCCCGTGACCTAGGGCGTGACCACCATTCGATGACCGTCGATCTCAAATCGACGATCGTCGGCCCAGTATTAACCACACGGGCCTGTCACGCCCGTGACCCAAGGTGTCACGCCCGTGACAATCCATCGACGATCGTCGATCTCAGTTCGACGATCGTCGAACCCAGAATTGGCAATCCGGGCCTGTCACGCCCGTGACCTATGTGTCATGCCCGTGACATTGGCCGAAATGATGGTTCAGGGCCGAAATTATTCTAATACGCGTGGAAATAAATGCGGGTGTGGGAAGTTACACCAGGAGTATTTATGGGCCGTTTCCTTCCTTAATTATTTAAATAAATAAGGAAAATGTTGGTCCAATAGGAAATCACCACCTGGCGAACACCTCTTCGTTTTCCAGCGTTTCAACGGCCCTGCATCATAACCGAAGCATTAAGGGGAGGAGCCTTCATGGCCATTAAGGCTTTACCCATTCATCTTCCCACTTTCTGACTTATAAAAGCCCACTTGGGGCAAGAGGAGAAGGTTACACGCTCAAGTAATCGGATCAGATCCTTGTTCTTGCTGTAGGAGAAGTTTAGCAACGCCACCACTGTGCCATGGCACCCCGTCGTTCTTCTCGCCTTCAAACCGCGAACAAGGTCCTCCTCTGCTCCTTCTCTTTCATGGGTAGATCTTAGGATTCTTAGAAAGGAAGTTCGTGCTCAACGGAGCCGAACTCATCTCTCGTTTTCATAGAAAACCATGAAAAAGATATTTTGAGTTCGCCGGAAACCGCCACCTCCGGCGGCCAAACCACCGCCGACCGATAGCCGTCGTCTCAACGGAGGTGGTGGTGGTGGTGGCTGGCCAGGGAAGTGACCGGACGGTCGGCGACGGATCACGGAAATGTTACAGGAAAAATGGCTTCCTGTGTTCTGGTTTTCGGGTTCTGTAGAAGATGAACAGTAAAAACGGTTTATAATATATAACTTATGTAAATAATTTTATAAGGAAAAATATACTTGGATTAGTATATTTTGAGGCTGCAAAACGAGGCACTTAGAGGCCGAATTAGGAAAAAAGACCAGTCACAAAAGTTGTAGCCCTCTGGGTCTACTTTAATATAAAATTGATTTTATTCAATTTGGGTGAGTGGTTTGACCACAGCACTCATTTTGGTGGGATCAAGACCTAGGCTAACCAGAAATTGAAATGGTTGCCCACGGTTCATAACATGTCCAAATGACTTGAAATTTGGACTGGAGATCTGTAATATGTATATCGAGAGGCTGTCCAAAAATGAGAATTTTTGGAGAACTTCTGCCTAAAGTTTTTGTAAAATTTTAATAAACATTATAAAATTAGTTAGGAAATGAAATTAAGTCCAAACTCCCCCAAATTTTGGGTGGTGGTCCCTGGCATCAATGTTAAGATCTGTACCAAATTTCAACTCAATTGGTCGAGTTTTGAATAGGGAAGTATCAAGTCCTAGATAGGTCTTGGTGAGGGGTACTTTGGGGAAAAGTACAATTGGAAATGGAGTGGACAAATCTCCTCAAAAGAGACTGAAGTTGTGGCCACTGATTTGTTGAGTCTATGTCTACCCTCTTGGGTAACATGGTGTGGATTAGGGTGGATTTTACCCTAAGAGATTGGCTCAAATCCAATGGGTGGGAGTTTGAGGTTTGTGAAGGACATAGGAGCAAAAGCTCTTGTATGCCCTTGAAATTTGGAGGAGAGGGGGATGATATGAAGAAAACCCTTTGTTTTAAATAGTGAAGGAATTGGAGGTAATTAGGTACCTCGAAAGTTGAGATTTTGGTTTAGGATAAATATGTAATTTAGTTATTTTAAGCACTAAATCTAATCCAAAAATTATGAAACTCGGGAGGAGAAAGTTTTAGGATCTTTTAGACTTATGATAATTTACCTGGAATTTTATGATTGATAAATATTATACTTCATGTGTTAAAGGATTATTTGCCCGATTTGTTGTTTCAATTATTTGGAGGCTTTAAATTAATTATAATCAGTTAAAATTCTGGATTTAGATCTTGACCAGTAGAACATTGATCCCTGGATTTTCATAGAATTTTATGTTGAGTAAATCTAGTACTTTATTCACAGATGATAGAAAGAGCTTTTATGTTTAAAAATTAATTATGGATTAAATACTTGCTGGAAAATTATGAAACTTGGCCAGTGCTAATTTTAGGCCTTTATCTGCATGGCATAAATTATTTATAATTTTTGGAAGAATATTTTCTGTACTTGATTCATAAACAACAGAAGTTAGAGATTATTTCTAAAATAGTTTTCATGCCCTTTTAATGATAGAAAAATTATGATACTTAGGATTTAACCTATTGAGATAACCTAGTATTTATCATAAATTTGCTGGACATCTTGCATGAGAACTTAGGGTAGTTCATGTTCAAACCGGTAGCCCTTGGGATTTTCGAGGAATTTAATTAAATGCCAAATAAATTAGGAGAATTGTTGCAGCCACTCTCGGTGCCGGAGTGGAAGTTCGACGATATAGCTATGGATTTTATACATGGTCTTCCCCGGTCTCGGACGGGGAATGACTCGATCTGGGTGATTGTCGATCGGTTGACGAAGGTGGCCCGATTTGTACCGATCAGGAAGGATGACTCGGTGGGAGTGTTGGTACGGAAGTTTGTGGAGCAGTATGTCCGATATCATGGCGTGCCCGGACGATAGTGTCGGACCGCGATGGACGGTTTACATCCAGGGAGTGGCGGTCAGTGCAGGCATATTTGGGCACCCGGTTGACTTTTAGCACGGCCTTCCACCCTCAGACGGACGGGCAGACAGAGCGCACCAATCGGACCTTGGAGGATCTACTACGATTGTGTATACTGGACCGAGGGGAGCCGTGGGAGAAGATGTTACCATTGGTCGAGTTCTCCTATAATAACAGCTACCAGTCCAGCATCAGGAAGGCGCCTTATGAAGCCTTGTATGGAAGAAAATGTAGGACCCCGCTTTCTTGGGTTCAAGACGAGGATCCGAAGCTGTTGGGATCGGATTTTGTTGAAGACACCGAGGCTCAGGTGAGACTGATCAGAGATAGGATGTTGGAGGCGCAGAGCAGACAGGCTAAATACTACGACGACATCGTCAGGTGTAGTTTCGGGTAGGGGATCGAGTGTTCTTGAAGATCCGCCTATGCACGGAGTCTCTCGGGTACGCGGTCGGAGGAAGAAACTCAACCCTAGGTATATGTCCTTACCGGATCCTGGAGCGGATCGGACACCTAGCCTACAGGCTAGAGTTGCCACCAGAGCTGGCAGCTCTACATGACGTCTTCTACATTTCTTCGCTGAGAAGGGCTCTACTACGCCCGGAACAGCGGATTTTGACCACAGAAGGGCCGGTAGCTTCAGACCGATCTGTTCACTTGGAGCCGGTTCGATCGATGACAAAGGAGTACGGATCTTGTGCCACAAGAAGATCCCCTTAGTCAAGGTTCTGTGGAGAAACCACGGTCAGGAGGAGCACACCTGGGAACCACAGGATCTAATGAGGCAAAGATACCCGGAGTTGTTTAGTCAGGTATATCTCACCACCTCTCGGTATTCTATAGATTGCCTTCTTGTTTTGAACAGTTAGGACTAGATAAGCCAGGACCTAGGCATGCACACTCAATCAAAAAGGTAGGGGCTAATCTTTTGTTTATTGGGGAGATTGTCTTCGTCTATCAAACAGATAGTTGCCTGAACCCAATAGAAAGATCGTATGGGATGTTACAAGTTTAATTTATTCTGATAGAAATCCCCGTAGGCTCAACCTCAATTTCGGGGACGAAATTTTTGTTTTGTTTATTGGGATTTGTAACATCCCATTTCCGGCTACCCCTAGACCCCTAGGAGTCAGTTGGTCGTGACAGAACCCCAGGAAGCACATAAAATTGAAATAAAGCGATCAAAATTTCGGGTCACGGGTTGGTCACGCCCGTGACCGACCCGTCACGCCCGTGACTTGGGCGTGACTACTTCGACGATCGTCGATCTCCACGAGACGATCGTCGAACGTGCTGCCTTGGCATGTCACGCCCGTGACAAAGGTGTCACGCCCATGACTAAGGGCGTGACTCCTTCGACGATCGTCGATCTCCGTGAGACGATCGTCGACCATGCAGCCCGGGCATGTCACGCCCGTGACATAAGAAATCACCACCTATTGAGATAACCTAGTATTTATCATAAATTTGCTGGACATCTTGCATGAGAACTTAGGGTAGTTCATGTTCAAACCGGTAGCCCTTGGGATTTTCGAGGAATTTAATTAAATGCCAAATAAATTAGGAAAATTTCCATTTTCTGGACTTAGGTCATTTATATCATGGTAAGTCTCCAGTAAATAATTTAGGGCATTTGGATGAGTAATGGATCATTGCATAACCGGTTCGACATGTAGCCTAGGTCGGTCTGCATATAGCAATTTGTGAAATGCAATAGGACATGATCTGAGGAAGGCATTGGAGCTAATCATAATGTCTGGGTGGGCAATGGTGGAGGAAATCACAATTGGAGATATAAAGAGTGGTGAGAAGTGGTGATAGCTAGAGTTAAGAGGTGCTCGGGTTGAGCGAAAGCTCGCTTTTCCCGAAGAGAGGAAGGTTAAAAATCACCCTAGGATAGTCTAACGAAATATGAGAAGGGAATCGGGTTAAGAGAGATCAACCAATAACAATAAGTGCCTTGCGAAAGGGAACTTCGGGCCGTAATGTCGCCGTCTTAGTTCCTAGTGCCCCTTGAGAGCCCTTCACGGGGTATACCGGGGGCAGTCCTGGGCTAACGTAAACTGTAATAACAAATCGACAAGAGTAACTAGGTAACTAGGGCTGCACTTTTCACAAACACTGTTGGCACAGGAAGATTGATGAGAGCTTCGGCTCGGGTGATTTGGAAATGGACGTTTGGGTCCGGGGAGCCTCGGCTCGGTTGGTTAAGAGACGGACGGGATGGTCCGGGGAGCTTCGGCTCGGTTGGTTTGGAGACGGACATTTTGGTCCGGGGAGCTTCGGCTCGGTTTTGTGTGTTTACGATAAACTTGCATGTGCATAAGATAGGACAAAGTTAAGGTGGTGGGTTTTTCGATATCGGGGAGTTCGATTGCACCGACACCGATATCGTTGACTCGGCGAGGTGGTTAGCACTTCGCCAACAGAAGTCCGGTGCGCCAGCCGGCAAGAGTACGCAGGCGTCCGCTTAGTGCACCAAGCGTTGAGGCGTACGATAGGTCAGACCAGTGGTGCTTTTACTGGTTTTGAGGCGAAGGCCCAACCCACCGCTTCCGTCTGCCACTACGGAGGTATCCTGGGAGGTAACGGCTCCGAAAGGGGGAACTAAAGGTCTGTGTGCACAAAGTCGGGTGTGTGAGTTGCACTTGCATGTTTCATCATACCCACTAGCATGTCATAACATAATCGATTCATTTAACCCTGACACCTAAAGTATAAGTGGTATGGGACGCTTATACATTAGGACCTGCAAAACGATCCCTTGGTCTATAAGCTTGTGTGGGCAAGTTTATAAATCAAAGGTTAATTTCAATATATAACAACCATTGCTGTTTGATAATCGACACCCCAACGTATAAATGGTATGGGACACTATACGATGGGAGCCTTGCAAAAGATCCCTTTTGCTTATGTGTTCTCGCATAAGTGAAGGTTTAAATTTATATATTTGCTTTTCTTACAGCTAGACCTATTATAACAATCATATTAACTGCTCACCAGATACAACTTGCTAGATTAAGTCCACAGTCACCTGTTTCTTGATTTATCTCTACCATCATGTCCTTCCCTTTCTTCCTCCCCGCTCGGTACCTAGGAGCCATGGGGGAAGGGGTAGGGGATGATAGGGCTTAGTCTTTATGACTAACAGTTTTCGAACCGCATCATTTAGGGGATCGTGGAGCCCAGCATGGAGGAGCAGCCCCAGAGATCGGTGCGCCTAGAGATGGGGCATTCTAGCTCCGGAGTTCACACAGCCGGGACCGTGAGTCTCGACCTTGAGTAGTTTTCTGTTTTCGCTTCCGCATGAGAGACTTGTAGTGAGGACATTTTGTACCGGGCATAAGCCCGTATTTATAGTACTCTGATGATTTCTGTGGACACTCCCTTCGTGGAGATTTTATCTTATTTACATGTGATTTATTATTGTGGACTGCATTGTTCTTACTTCAATAATTGTGCTACTTTTCTGTGATCGAATTGGCTGGCAGAATCGGCGCCTTGTGGTGATGACCCTTCAGGACGTGAAGGTGTCACCGCAAAGCGGCGGTTCTGGGCCTAGGACCCCGGTGGTTGAAAAAGAAAAAAAAAGTGGGTCTTACAAGTGGTATCAGAGCAAACATCGATCAGAAGGAAGTAGCAGTCCACAAACCCTGGGTCACCCCCACTCGAGTTTAGTTTGGGGACAAACTAAGCAGCGGAAGCAGTGGTGTGCCAATATGGGGATCACATATAAATTGTCCACCTTTATGTAATATTTGAACGTTTTCTCAGCGTGTGTTTTTGTTACGCAGCCTCCAGCACGGACTACGCCACAAGGTGGAGTTCAACAGGCTCAGGATGTTGCACCACCCCCACCGGCCCCCACTCCTTTCCTTCAGTCAGACATGGGACAGACCCTGACTGCCATCCTGGAGGCCTTCAGGGCCCAGCAGGTTCCGGCCCCGCAGCCAAATCCGGGGGCCAACTGGCTAAGCATCTTCCGAGGACTGGCTCCCCGTCCTACTTGGGGACAGAGTCGACTGTTCGGACGGAAGAGTGGCTAGATATCATGTACGAGATGCTGACCGGGATACGGTGTCCCTGGGAGGAGAGGGTGGCTCTGGTTGTCTCCTGCCTGGAGTCCCATGCAAAGAGGTGGTGGAAGACGCTGTTGGACACGACATTTGCTGATAGGGAGATGGCGGAGGTTAAGGAATCGGTGACAGACATCCCGGTGGTGCGAGATTTTGCTGACATCTTTCCAGAGAAACTACCAGGACTACCTCCTCACCGAGAGCAGGATTTTCAGATACAGCTTGTGCCGGGGGCCAAGCCGGCATCTAGGGCCCCTTATCTGATGGCCCCAAAAGAGTTGGCAGAGTTTCGGACTCAGTTGCAGGAATTAGTTGAGGCAGGATTTGTTAGACCGAGTTCCTCGCCATGGGGAGCATCGGTCCTATTTGTGAAGAAGAAGGATGGGACACTCCGCCTGTGCATCGATTATCGAGCACTAAACAGGCTGACCGTCCGGAATACCTATCCGCTCCAACAGATAGACGAATTATTCGACCAGCTGGAGGGGGCCCATTATTTCTCGAAGCTGGACTTGAGATCAGGATACTACCAGCTGCGGATCCAGGAGGAGGATATCTCGAAGACGGCCTTTAGTAGCAGATATGGCCTGTATGAGTTCACTGTGATGCCCTTCGGGCTCACGAATGCTCCGTCGGCGTTCATGAGTCTCATGAACCGGGTTTTCGAGGCCTACTTAGATGTGTTCGTCATAGTATTCATAGACGACATCCTGATCTACTCTAGGACGGAGGAGGAGCACACTCGGCATCTGGCACTGACCTTGGAGAGGTTGCGGGAGCATCGCCTTTATGCAAAATTCAGCAAGTGTCAGTTCTGGTTGAAGGAGGTGGCCTTCCTAGGCCACATCATCAGCGGAGCCGGGTTAGCAGTAGATCCAGCAAAGATTCGGGCAGTTCGCGATTGGCCGCAGCTGAGGACAGCCACCGATGTACGCAGTTTCTTGGGACTTGCCGGTTACTACCGGAAGTTCGTGGAGGGGTTCTCTCGGATTGCCCTCCCCCTCACATCTTTGACAAAGAAGGAGGCACCTTTTGTTTGGACCCCGCAGTGCCAGGCGGCTTTCCAGGAGCTGAAGGACCGACTCATCTCAGCCCCTATTCTGGCCCTTCCATCCGGAAAGGAAGGATTCCAGGTGTATACCGACGCATCATACCAAGGGATGGGAGCGGTTCTGATGCAGAACGGACATGTCATAGCATATGCCTCCCGCCAGCTGAAGACCCATGAGAGGAACTACCCGGTGCACGACCTCGAGATGGGAGCGGTCGTTTTTGCTCTAAAGGTCTGGCGTCATTACCTTTATGGAGTCCACTGCGATATCTTCTCCGATCACAAGAACTTGAAATACGTGGACACGCAGAAGGAGCTGAATATCAGGCAGAGGCGCTGGGTGGAGTTCTTAGCAGATTACCAGTATGAAATGCATTACCATCCAGGGAAGGCAAACGTGGTGGCCGACGCGTTGAGTCGGAGAGCGGCCACTTCCGAAGACGGGCCCCAGGTTATGTCCATGGAGCTAGTTCGGTCATTCAGAGATATGCAGATATCCCTAGTGTCCGAGGATGATCTAGAGTTATATAGGGAGTATCTGACATCGATGGTGGCCATAGACGATATTCGGGATCGCATTCGGGACGGACAGTGGACAGATGCGTGGGCAGAGCTGATGTTCCGAGCTTTGGAGGAAGGTTCGACAGGAGATTATTCCCTGAGAGATGGATTGCTACATTTCAGAGGCAGAGTATATATACCAGCAGGTGGCCAGATCCGAGAGGATATTATGATGGAGGCGCATTGCAGCCGGTACTCTGTGTACTCGGGGATTTCAAAGATGACCGCTGATCTGAAGAAGACGATGTT
The DNA here is from genome assembly GCA_039513925.1 of Platanthera zijinensis. Lineage (NCBI taxonomy): Eukaryota > Viridiplantae > Streptophyta > Magnoliopsida > Asparagales > Orchidaceae > Platanthera > Platanthera zijinensis. The sequence goes on along the minus strand of CM077079.1, from coordinate 131,569,646 downwards.
TTGGTCGGGCATGAAGAAGGACATTACGTACTTCGTGACCCATTGCGAGGCGTGTCAGTTGGTGAAGGCGGAGTGCAGGAACCCCGCAGAATTGTTGCAGCCACTCTCGGTGCCGGAGTGGAAGTTCGACGATATAGCTATGGATTTTATACATGGTCTTCCCCGGTCTCGGACGGGGAATGACTCGATCTGGGTGATTGTCGATCGGTTGACGAAGGTGGCCCGATTTGTACCGATCAGGAAGGATGACTCGGTGGGAGTGTTGGTACGGAAGTTTGTGGAGCAGTATGTCCGATATCATGGCGTGCCCCGGACGATAGTGTCGGACCGCGATGGACGGTTTACATCCAGGGAGTGGCGGTCAGTGCAGGCATATTTGGGCACCCGGTTGACTTTTAGCACGGCCTTCCACCCTCAGACGGACGGGCAGACAGAGCGCACCAATCGGACCTTGGAGGATCTACTACGATTGTGTATACTGGACCGAGGGGAGCCGTGGGAGAACATGTTACCATTGGTCGAGTTCTCCTATAATAACAGCTACCAGTCCAGCATCAGGAAGGCGCCTTATGAAGCCTTGTATGGAAGAAAATGTAGGACCCCGCTTTCTTGGGTTCAAGACGAGGATCCGAAGCTGTTGGGATCGGATTTTGTTGAAGACACCGAGGCTCAGGTGAGACTGATCAGAGATAGGATGTTGGAGGCGCAGAGCAGACAGGCTAAATACTACGACGCCCGACATCGTCAGGTGTAGTTTCGGGTAGGGGATCGAGTGTTCTTGAAGATCCGGCCTATGCACGGAGTCTCTCGGGTACGCGGTCGGAGGAAGAAACTCAACCCTAGGTATATGGGTCCTTACCGGATCCTGGAGCGGATCGGACACCTAGCCTACAGGCTAGAGTTGCCACCAGAGCTGGCAGCTCTACATGACGTCTTCTACATTTCTTCGCTGAGAAGGGCTCTACTACGCCCGGAACAGCGGATTTTGACCACAGAAGGGCCGGTAGCTTCAGACCGATCTGTTCACTTGGAGCCGGTTCGGATCGATGACAAAGGAGTACGGATCTTGCGCCACAAGAAGATCCCCTTAGTCAAGGTTCTGTGGAGAAACCACGGTCAGGAGGAGCACACCTGGGAACCACAGGATCTAATGAGGCAAAGATACCCGGAGTTGTTTAGTCAGGTATATCTCACCACCTCTCGGTATTCTATAGATTGCCTTCTTGTTTTGAACAGTTAGGACTAGATAAGAAAAATCCAGGACCTAGGCATGCACACTCAATCAAAAAGGTAGGGGCTAATCTTTTGTTTATTGGGGAGATTGTCTTCGTCTATCAAACAGATAGTTGCCTGAACCCAATAGAAAGATCGTATGGGATGTTACAAGTTTAATTTATTCTGATAGAAATCCCCGTAGGCTCAACCTCAATTTCGGGGACGAAATTTTTGTTTTGTTTATTGGGATTTGTAACATCCCATTTCCGGCTAGACCCCTAGGAGTCAGTTGGTCGTGACAGAACCCCAGGAAGCACATAAAATTGAAATAAAGCGATCAAAATTTCGGGTCACGGGTTGGTCACGCCCGTGACCGACCCGTCACGCCCGTGACTTGGGCGTGACTACTTCGACGATCGTCGATCTCCACGAGACGATCGTCGAACGTGCTGCCTTGGCATGTCACGCCCGTGACAAAGGTGTCACGCCCATGACTAAGGGCGTGACTCCTTCGACGATCGTCGATCTCCGTGAGACGATCGTCGACCATGCAGCCCGGGCATGTCACGCCCGTGACATAGTGTCAAAAACGATCATCGATCTCACCACCTCGGCGAACACTCGATGATCGTTCGTTTTAACCACACGGGCCTGTCACGCCCGTGACCCAAGGTGTCCGCCCGTGAGCGTTCGATCTCAACGTCGAACCCAGGCCCTGTCACGCCTGTGACCTCACGCCTGTGAGAAGCGTTAAGGGGAGGAGCCTTCATGGCCATTAAGCGTTTCAACGCTTTACCCATTCATCTTAAGGCTTTACCCACTTTCTGACTTATAAGAGCCCACTTGGGGCAAGAGGAGAAGGTTACACGCTCAAGTAATCGGATCAGATCCTTGTTCTTGCTGTAGGAGAAGTTCAGCAACGCCACTACCGCGCCATGGCACCCCGTCGTTCTTCTCGCCTTCAAACTGCGAACAAGGTCCTCCTCTGCTCCTTCTCTTTCATGGGTAGATCTTAGGATTCTTAGAAAGGAAGTTCGCGCTCAACGGAGCCGGACTCATCTCTCGTTTTCATGGAAAACCATGAAAAAGATTTTTTGAGTTCGCCGGAAACCGCCACCTCCGGCGGCCAAACCACCGCCGACCGATAGCCGTCGCCTCAACGGAGGTGGTGGTGGTGGTGGCTGGCCAGGGAAGTGACCGGACGGCCGGCGACGGATCACGGAAATGTTACAGGAAAAATGGCTTCCTGTGTTCTGGTTTTCGGGTTCTGTAGAAGATGAACAGTAAAAACGGTTTATAATATATAACTTATGTAAATAATTTTATAAGGAAAAATATACTTGGATTAGTTTATTTTGAGGCTGTAAAACGAGGCACTTAGAGGCCGAATTAGGAAAAATGACCAGTCACAAAAGTTGTAGCCCTCTGGGTCTACTTTAATATAAAATTGATTTTTTTCAATTTGGGTGAGTGGTTTGACCACAGCACTCATTTTGGTGGGATCAAGACCTAGGCTAACCAGAAATTGAAATGGTTGCCCACGGTTCATAACATGTCCAAATGACTTGAAATTTGGACTGGAGATCTATAATATGTACATCGAGAGGCTGTAAAAAAATGAGAATTTTTGGAGAATTTTTGCCTAACCTTTTTGTAAAATTTTAATAAACATTATAAAATTAGTTAGGAGATGAAATTAAGTCCAAACTCCCCCAAATTTTGGGTGGTGGTCCTTGGCATCAATGTTAAGATCTGTACCAAATTTCAACTCAATTGGTCGAGTTTTGAATAGGGAAGTATCAAGTCCTAGATAGGTCTTGGTGAGGGGTACTTTGGGGAAAAGTACAATTGGAAATGGAGTGGACAAATCTCCTCAAAAGAGGCTGAAGTTGTGGCCACTGATTTGTTGAGTCTATGTCTACCCTCTTGGGTAACATGGTGTGGATTAGGGTGGATTTTACCCTAAGAGATTGGCTCAAATCCAATTGGTGGGAGTTTGAGGTTTGTGAAGGACATAGGAGCAAAAGCTCTTGTATGCCCTTGAAATTTGGAGGAGAGGGGGATGATATGAAGAAAACCCTCTGTTTTAAATAGTGAAGGAATTGGAGGTAATTAGGTACCTCGGAAGTTGAGATTTTGGTTTAGGATAAATATGTAATTTAGTTATTTTAAGCACTAAATCTAATCCAAAAATTATGAAACTCGGGAGGAGGGAGTTTTAGGATCTTTTAGACTTATGATAATTTACCTGGAATTTTATGATTGATAAATATTATACTTCATGTGTTAAAGGATTATTTGCCCAATTTGTTGTTTCAATTATTTGGAGGCTTTAAATTAATTATAATCAGTTAAAATTCTGGATTTAGATCTTGACCAGTAGAACATTGATCCCTGGATTTTCATAGAATTTTATGTTGAGTAAATCAAGTACTTTATTCACAAATGATAGAAAGGGCTTTTATGTTTAAAAATTAATTATGGATAAAATACTTGCTGGAAAATTATGAAACTTGGCCAGTGCTAATTTTAGGCCTTTATCTATATGGCATATATTATTTATAATTTTTGGAAGAATATTTTCTGTACTTGATTCATAAATAACAGAAGTTAGAGATTATTTCTAAAATAGTTTTCATGCCCTTTTAATGATAGAAAAATTATGATACTTAGGATTTAACCTATTGAGATAACCTAGTATTTATCATAAATTTGCTGGACATCTTGCATGAGAACTTAGGGTAGTTCATGTTCAAACCGGTAGCCCTTGGGATTTTCGAGGAATTTAATTAAATGCCAAATAAATTAGGAAAATTTCCATTTTCTGGACTTAGGTCATTTATATCATGGTAAGTCTCCAGTAAATAATTTAGGGTATTTGGATGAGTAATGGATCATTGCATAACCGGTTCGACATGTAGCCTAGGTCGGTCTGCATATAGCAATTTGTGAAATGCAATAGGACATGATCTGAGGAAGGCATTGGAGCTAATCATAATGTCTGGGTGGGCAATGGTGGAGGAAATCACAATAGGAGATATAAAGAGTGGTGAGAAGTGGTGATAGCTAGAGTTAAGAGGTGCTCGGGTTGAGCGAAAGATCGCTTTTCCCGAAGAGAGGAAGGTTAAAAATCACCCTAGGATAGTCTAACGAAATATGAGAAGGGAATCGGGTTAAGGGAGATCAACCAATAACAATAAGTGCCTTGCGAAAGGGAACTTCGGGCCGTAATGCCGCCGTCTTGGTTCCTATTGCCCCTTGAGAGCCCTTCACAGGGTATACCGGGGGCAGTCCTGGGCTAACGTAAACTGTAATAACAAATCGACAAGAGTAACTAGGTAACTAGGGCTGCACTTTTCACAAACACTGTTGGCACAGGAAGATTGATGAGAGCTTCAGCTCGGGTGATTTGGAAACGGACGTTTGGGTCCGGGGAGCCTCGGCTCGGTTGGTTAAGAGACGGACGGGATGGTCCGGGGAGCTTCGGCTTGGTTGGTTTGGAGACGGACGTTTTGGTCCGGGGAGCTTCGGCTCGGTTTTGTGTGTTTACGATAAACTTGCATGTGCATAAGATAGGACAAAGTTAAGGTGGTGGGTTTTTCGATATCGGGGAGTTTGATTGCACCGACACCGATATCGTTGACTCGACGAGGTGGTTAGCACTTCGCCAACAGAAGTCCGATGCGCCAGCCGGCAAGAGTACGCAGGCGTCCGCTTAGTGCACCAAGCATTGAGGCGTACGATAGGTCAGACCAGTGGTGCTTTTACTGGTTTTGAGGTGGGCGAGGCCCAACCCACCGCTTCCGTCTGCCACTACGGAGGTATCCTGGGAGATAACGGCTCCGAAAGGGGGAACTAAAGGTCTGTGTGCACAGAGTCGGGTGTGTGAGTTGCACTTGCATGTTTCATCATACCCACTAGCATGTCATAGCATAATCGATTCATTTAACCCTGACACCTAAAGTATAAGTGGTATGGGACGCTTATACATTAGGACCTGCAAAACGACCCCTTGGTCTATAAGCTTGTGTGGGCAAGTTTATAAATCAAAGGTTAATTTCAATATATAACAACCATTGCTGTTTGATAACCGACACCCCAACGTATAAGTGGTATGGGACACTCTATACGATGGGAGCCTTGCAAAAGATCCCTTTTGCTTATGTGTTCTCGCATAAGTGAAGGTTTAAATTCATATATTTGCTTTTCTTACAGCTAAACCTATTATAACAATCATATTAACTGCTCACCGGATACAACTTGCTAGATTAAGTCCACAGTCACCTGTTTCTTGATTTATCTCTACCATCATGTCCTTCCCTTTCTTCCTCCCCGCTCGGTACCTAGGAGCCATGGGGGAAGGGGTAGGGGATGATAGTGCTTAGTCTTTATGACTAACGGTTTTCGAACCGCATCATTTAGGGGATCGTGGAGCCTAGCATGGAGGAGCAGCCCCAGAGATCAGTGCGCCTAGAGATGGGGAAGTCTAGCTCCGGAGTTCACACAGCCGGGACCGTGAGTCTCGACCTTGAGTAGTTTTCTGTTTTCGCTTCCGCATGAGAGACTTGTAGTGAGGACATTTTGTACCGGGCATAAGCCCGTATTTATAGTACTCTGATGATTTCTGTGGACACTCCCTTCGTGGAGATTTTATCTTATTTACATGTGATTTATTATTGTGGACTGCATTGTTCTTACTTCAATAATTGTACTACTTTTCTGTGATCGAATTGGCCGGCAGAATCGGCGCCTTGTGGTGATGACCCTTCAGGACGTGAAGGTGTCACCGCAAAGCGGCGGTTCTGGGCCTAGGACCCCGGTGGTTGAAAAAGAAAAAAAAGGGGGTCTTACAAGTGGTATCAGAGCAAACATCGATCAGAAGGAAGTAGCAGTCCACAAACCCTGGGTCACCCCCGCTCGAGTTTAGTTTGGGGACAAACTAAGCAGCGGAAGCAGTGGTGTGCCCATATGGGGATCACATATAAATTGTCCACCTTTATGTAATATTTGAACATTTTCTCAGCGTGTGTTTTTGTTACGCAGCCTCCAGCACGAACTACGCCACAAGGTGGAGTTCAATAGGCTCAGGATGTTGCACCACCCCCACCGGCCCCCACTCCTTTCCTTCAGTCAGACATGGGACAGACCCTGACTGCCATCCTGGAGGCCTTCAGGGCCCAGCAGGTTCTGGCCCCGCAGCCAAATCCGGGGGCCAACTGGCTAAGCATCTTCCGAGGACTGGCTCCCCCATCCTACTTGGGGACAGAGTCAGTTGTTCGGACGGAAGAGTGGCTAGATATCATGTACGAGATGCTGACTGGGATACGGTGTCCCTGGGAGGAGAGGGTGGCTCTGGTTGTCTCCTGCCTGGAGTCCCATGCAAAGAGGTGGTGGAAGACGCTGTTGGACACGACATTTACTGATAGGGAGATGGCGGAGGTTAAGGAATCGGTGACAGACATCCCGGTGGTGCGAGATTTCGCTGACATCTTTCCAGAGAAACTACCAGGACTACCTCCTCACCGAGAGCAGGATTTTCAGATACAGCTTGTGCCGGGGGCCAAGCCGGCATCTAGGGTCCCTTATCTGATGGCCCCAAAAGAGTTGGCAGAGTTTCAGGACTCAGTTGCAGGAATTAGTTGAGGCAGGATTTGTTAGACCGAGTTCCTCGCCATGGGGAGCACCGGTCCTATTTGTGAAGAAGAAGGATGGGACACTCCGCCTGTGCATCGATTATCGAGCACTAAACAGGCTGACCGTCCGGAATACCTATCCGCTCCCACGGATAGACAAATTATTCGACCAGCTGGAGGGGGCCCATTATTTCTCGAAGCTGGACTTGAGATCAGGATACTACCAGCTGCGGATCTAGGAGGAGGATATCCCGAAGACGGCCTTTAGTAGCAGATATGGCCTGTATGAGTTCACCGTGATGCCCTTCGGGCTCACGAATGCTCCGTCGACGTTCATGAGTCTCATGAACCGGGTTTTCGAGGCCTACTTAGATGTGTTCGTCATAGTATTCATAGACGACATCCTGATCTACTCTAGGACGGAGGAGGAGCACACTCGGCATCTGGCACTGACCTTGGAGAGGTTGCGGGAGCATCGCCTTTATGCAAAATTCATCAAGTGTCAGTTCTGGTTGAAGGAGGTGGCCTTCCTAGGCCACATCATCAGCGGAGCCGGGTTAGCAGTAGATCCAGCAAAGATTCGGGCAGTTCGCGATTGGCCGCAGCTGAGGACAGCCACCGATGTACGCAGTTTCTTGGGACTTGCCGGTTACTACCGGAAGTTCGTGGAGGGGTTCTCTCGGATTGCCCTCCCCCTCACATCTTTGACAAAGAAGGAGGCACCTTTTGTTTGGACCCCGCAGTGCCAGGCGGCTTTCCAGGAGCTGAAGGACCGCTCATCTCAGCCCCTATTCTGGCCCTTCCATCCGGAAAGGAAGGATTCCAGGTGTATACCGATGCATCATACCAAGGGATGGGAGCGGTGCTGATGCAGAACGGACATGTCATAGCATATGCCTCCCGCCAGCTAAAGACCCATGAGAGGAACTATCCGGTGCACGACCTTGAGATGGGAGCGGTCGTTTTTGCTCTGAAGGTCTGGCGTCATTACCTTTATTGAGTCCACTGCGATATCTTCTCCGATCACAAGAACTTGAAATACGTGGACACGCAGAAGGAGCTGAATATCAGGCAGAGGCGCTGGGTGGAGTTCTTAGCAGATTACCAGTATGAAATGCATTACCATCCAGGGAAGGCAAACGTGGTGGCCGACGCGTTGAGTTGGAGAGCGGCCACTTCCGAAGACGGGCCCCAGGTTATGTCCATGGAGCTAGTCCGGTCATTCAGAGATATGCAGATATCCCTAGTGTCCGAGGATGATCCAGAGCTGTATAGGGAGTATCTGACATCGATGGTGGCCATAGACGATATTCGGGATCGCATTCGGGACGGACAGAGGACAGATGCGTGGGCAGAGCCGATGTTCCGAGCTTTGGAGGAAGGTTCGACAGGAGATTATTCCCTGAGAGATGGATTGCTACATTTCAGAGGCAGAGTATATATACCCACAGGTGGCCAGATCTGAGAGGATATTATGATGGAGGCGTATTGCAGCCGGTACTCTGTGCACCCGGGGATCACAAAGATGACCGCTGATCTGAAGAAGACGATGTTTTGGCCGGGCATGAATAAGGACATTACGTACTTTGTGACCCATTGTGAGGCGTGTCAGTTGGTGAAGGCGGAGTGCAGGAACCCCGCAGGATTGTTGTAGCCACTCCCGGTGCCGGAGTGGAAGTTCGACGATATAGCTATGGATTTTATACATGGTCTTCCCCGGTCTCGGACGGGGAATGACTCGATCTGGGTGATTGTCGATCGGTTGACGAAGGTGGCCCGCTTTGTACTGATCAGGAAGGATGACTTGGTGGGAGTGTTGGTACGGAAGTTTGTGGAGCAGTATGTCCGATATCATGGCGTGCCCCGGACGATAGTGTCGGACCGCGATGGACGGTTTATATCCAGGGAGTGGCGGTCAGTGCAGGCATATTTGGGCACCCGGTTGACTTTTAGCACGGCCTTCCACCCTCAGACGGACGGGCAGACAGAGCGCACCAATTGGACCTTGGAGGATCTACTACGATTGTGTATACTGGACCGAGGGGAGCCGTGGGAGAAGATGTTACCATTGGTCGAGTTCTCCTATAATAACAGCTACCAGTCCAGCATCAGGATGGCGCCTTATGAAGCCTTGTATGGAAGAAAATGTAGGACCCCGCTATCTTGGGTTCAAGACGAGGATCCGAAGCTGTTGGGATCGGATTTTGTTGAAGACACCGAGGCTCAGGTGAGACTGATCAGAGATAGGATGTTGGAGGCGCAGAGCAGACAGGCTAAATACTACGACGCCCGGCATCGTCAGGTGTAGTTTCGGGTAGGGGATCGAGTGTTCTTGAAGATTCGGCCCATGCACGGAGTCTCTCGGGTGCGCGGTCGGAGGAAGAAACTCAGCCCTAGGTATATGGGTCCTTACCGGATCCTGGAGCGGATCGGACCCCTAGCCTACAGGCTAGAGTTGCCACCAGAGCTGGCAGCTCAACATGACGTCTTCCACATTTCTTCGCTGAGAAGGGCTCTACTACGCCCGGAACAGCGGATTTTGACCACAGAAGGGCCGGTAGCTTCAGACCGATCTGTTCACTTGGAGCCGGTTCAGATCGATGACAAAGGAGTACGGATCTTGCGCCACAAGAAGATCCCCTTAGTCAAGGTTCTGTGGAGAAACCACGGTCAGGAGGAGCACACCTGGGAACCGCAGGATCTAATGAGGCAAAGATACCCGGAGTTGTTTAGTCAGGTATATCTCACCACCTCTCGGTATTCTATATATTGCCTTCTTATTTTGAACAGTTAGGACTAGATAAGAAAAATCCAGGACCTAGGCATGCACACTCAATCAAAAAGGTAGGGGCTAATCTTTTGTTTATTGGTGAGATTGTCTTCGTCTATCAAACAGATAGTCGCCTGAACCCAATAGAAAGATCGTATGGGATGTTACAAGTTTAATTTATTCCGATAGAAATCCCCGTAGGCTCAACCTCAATTTCGGGGATGAAATTTTTGTTTTGTTTATTGGGATTTGTAACATCCCATTTCCGGCTAGACCCCTAGGAGTCAGTTGGTCGTGACAGAACCCCAGGAAGCACATAAAATTGAAATAAAGCGATCAATATTTCGGGTCACGGGTTGGTCACGCCCGTGACCGACCCGTCACGCCCGTGACTTGGGCGTGACTACTTCGACGATCGTCGATCTCCACGAGACGATCGTCGAACGTGCTGCCTGGGCATGTCACGCCCGTGACAAAGGTGTCACGCCCGTGACTAAGGGCGTGACTCCTTCGACGATCGTCGATCTCCGTGAGACGATCGTCGACCATGCAGCCCGGGCATGTCACGCCCGTGACATAAGTGTCACGCCCGTGACCTAGGGCGTGACCAGCCTTTGACGAATCGTCGATCTCAATTCGACGATCGTCGACCTCGAAATTTGCCGTTCGGGCCTGTCACGCCCGTGAACTAGGTGTCACGCCCGTGACCTAGGGCGTGACCACCATTCGATGACCGTCGATCTCAAATCGACGATCGTCGGCCCAGTATTAACCACACGGGCCTGTCATGCCCGTGACCCAAGGTGTCACGCCCGTGACCATCCATCGATGATCGTCGATCTCAGTTCGAAGATCGTCGAACCCAGAATTGGCTATCCGGGCCTGTCACGCCCGTGACCTATGTGTCACGCCCGTGACATTGGCCGAAACGACGGTTCAGGGCCGAAATTATTCTAACACGCGTGGAAATAAATGTGGGTGTGGGAAGTTACACCAGGAGTATTTATGGGCCGTTTCCTTCCTTAATTATTTAAATAAATAAGGAAAATGTTGGTCCAATAGGAAATCACCACCTGGCGAACACCTCTTCGTTTTCCAGCGTTTCAACGGCCCTGCATCATAACCGAAGCGTTAAGGGGAGGAGCCTTCATGGCCATTAAGGCTTTACCCATTCATCTTCCCACTTTCTGACTTATAAAAGCCCACTTGGGGCAAGAGGAGAAGGTTACACGCTCAAGTAATCGGATCAGATCCTTGTTCTTGCTGTAGGAGAAGTTCAGCAATGCCACCACCGCGCCATGGCACCCCATCGTTCTTCTCGCCTTCAAACCGCGAACAAGGTCCTCCTCTGCTCCTTCTCTTTCATGGGTAGATCTTAGGATTATTAGAAAGGAAGTTCGCGCTCAACGGAGCCGGACTCATCTCTCGTTTTCATGGAAAACCATGAAAAAGATTTTTTGAGTTCGCCGGAAACCGCCACCTCCGGCGGCCAAACCACCGCCGACCGATAGCCGTCGCCTCAACGGAGGTGGTGGTGGTGGTGGCTGGCCAGGGAAGTGACCGGACGGCCGGCGACGGATCACGGAAATGTTACAGGAAAAATGGCTTCCTGTGTTCTGGTTTTCGGGTTCTGTAGAAGATGAACAGTAAAAACGGTTTATAATATATAACTTATGTAAATAATTTTATAAGGAAAAATATACTTGGATTAGTATATTTTGAGGCTGCAAAACGAGGCACTTAGAGGCCGAATTAGGAAAAATGACCATTCATAAAAGTTGTAGCCCTCTGGGTCTACTTTAATATAAAATTGATTTTATTCAATTTGGGTGAGTGGTTTGACCACAGCACTCATTTTGGTGGGATCAAGACCTAGGCTAACCAAAAATTGAAATGGTTGCCCACGGTTCATAACATGTCCAAATGATTTGAAATTTGGACTGAAGATCTATAATATGTATATCGAAAAGGCTGTCCAAAAATGAGAATTTTTGGAGAACTTTTGCCTAAAGTTTTTGTAAAAATTTAATAAACATTATAAAATAAGTTAGGAGATGAAATTAAGTCCAAACTCCCCCAAATTTTGGGTGGTGGTCCCTGGCATCAATGTTAAGATCTGTACAAAATTTCAACTCAATTGGTCGAGTTTTGAATAGGGAAGTATCAAGTCCTAGATAGGTCTTGGTGAGGGGTACTTTGGGGAAAAGTACAATTGGAAATGGAGTGGACAAATCTCCTCAAAAGAAGCTGAGTTGTGGCCACTGATTTGTTGAGTCTATGTCTACCCTCTTGGGTAACATGGTGTGGATTAGGGTGGATTTTACCCTAAGAGATTGGCTCAAATCCAATGGGTGGGAGTTTGAGGTTTGTGAAGGACATAGGAGCAAAAGCTCTTGTATGCCCTTGAAATTTGGAAGAGAGGGGGATGATATGAAGAAAACCCTCTATTTTAAATAGTGAAGGAATTGGAGGTAATTAGGTACCTCGGATGTTGAGATTTTGGTTTAGGATAAATATGTAATTTAGTTATTTTAAGCACTAAATCTAATCCAAAAATTATGAAACTCGGGAGGAGGGAGTTTTAGGATGTTTTAGACTTATGATAATTTACCTGGAATTTTATGATTGATAAATATTATACTTCATGTGTTAAAGGATTATTTGCTCGATTTGTTGTTTCAATTATTTGGAGGCTTTAAATTAATTATAATCAGTTAAAATTCTGGATTTAGATCTTGACCAGTAGAACATTGATCCCTGGATTTTCATAGAATTTTATGTTGAGTAAATCTAGTACTTTATTCACAGATGATAGAAAGGGCTTTTATGTTTAAAAATTAATTATGGATACAATACTTGCTGGAAAATTATGAAACTTGGCCAGTGCTAATTTTTGGCCTTTATCTGCATGGCATAAAATTATTTATAATTTTTGGAAGAATATTTTCTATACTTGATTCATAAACAACAGAAGTTAGAGATTATTTCTAAAATAGTTTTCATGCCCTTTTAATGATAGAAAAATTATGATACTTAGGATTTAACCTATTGAGATAACCTAGTATTTATCATAAATTTTCTGGACATCTTGCATGAGAACTTAGGGTAGTTCATGTTCAAACCGGTAGCCCTTGGGATTTTCGAGGAATTTAATTAAATGCCAAATAAATTAGGAAAATTTCCATTTTCTGGACTTAGGTCATTTATATCATGGTAAGTCTCCAGTAAATAATTTAGGGCATTTGGATGAGTAATGGATCATTGCATAACCGGTTCGACATGTAGCCTAGGTCGGTCTGCATATAGCAATTTGTGAAATGCAATAGGACATGATCTGAGGAAGGCATTGGAGCTAATCATAATGTCTGGGTGGGCAATGGTGGAGGAAATCACAATAGGAGATATAAAGAGTGGTGAGAAGTGGTGATAGCTAGAGTTAAGAGGTGCTCGGGTTGAGCGAAAGATCGCTTTTTCCCGAAGAGAGGAAGGTTAAAAATCACCCTAGGATAGTCTAACGAAATATGAGAAGGGAATCGGGTTAAGGGAGATCAACCAATAACAATAAGTGCCTTGCGAAAGGGAACTTCGGGCCGTAATGTCGCCGTCTTGGTTCCTAGTGCCCCTTGAGAGCCCTTCACGGGGTATACCGGGGGCAGTCCTGGGCTAACGTAAATTGTAATAACAAATCGACAAGAGTAACTAGGTAACTAGGGCTGCACTTTTCACAAACACTGTTAGCATAGGAAGATTGATGAGAGCTTCGGCTCGGGTGAATTTGGAAACGGACGTTTGGGTCCGGGGAGCCTCGGCTCGGTTGGTTAAGAGACGGACGGGATGGTCCGGGAGCTTCGGCTCGGTTGGTTTTGGAGACGGACGTTTTGGTCCGGGGAGCTTCGGCTCGGTTTTGTGTGTTTACGATAAACTTGCATGTGCATAAGATAGGACAAAGTTAAGGTGGTGGGTTTTTTCGATATCGGGGAGTTCGATTGCACCGACACCGATATCGTTGACTCGGCGAGGTGGTTAGCACTTTGCCAACAGAAGTCCGGTGCGCCAGCCGGCAAGAGTACGCAGGCGTCCGCTTAGTGCACCAAGCGTTGAGGCGTACGATAGGTCAGACCAGTGGTGCTTTTACTGTTTTTGAGGTGGGCGAGGCCCAACCCACCGCTTCCGTCTGCCACTACGGAGGTATCCTGGGAGGTAACGGCTCCGAAAAGGGGAACTAAAGGTCTGTGTGCACAGAGTCGGGTGTGTGAGTTGCACTTGCATGTTTCATCATACCCACTAGCATGTCATAGCATAATCGATTCATTTAACCCTGACACCTAAAGTATAAGTGGTATGGGACGCTTATACATTAGGACCTGCAAAACGACCCCTTGGTCTATAAGCTTGTGTGGGCAAGTTTATAAATCAAAGCGTTAATTTCAATATATAACAACCATTGCTGTTTGATAACCGACACCCCAACGTATAAGTGGTATGGGGACACTCTATACTATGGGAGCCTTGCAAAAGATCCCTTTTTCTTATGTGTTCTCGCATAAGTGAAGGTTTAAATTCATATATTTGCTTTTCTTACAGCTAGACCTATTATAACAATCATATTAACTGCTCACCGGATACAACTTGCTAGATTAAGTCCACAGTCACCTGTTTCTTGATTTATCTCTACCATCATGTCCTTCCCTTTCTTCCTCCCCGCTCGGTACCTAGGAGCCATGGGGGAAGGGGTAGGGGATGATAGGGCTAGTCTTTATGACTAACGGTTTTTCGAATCGCATCATTTAGGGATCGTGGAGCCCAGCATGGAGGAGTAGCCCCAGAGATCGGTGCGCCTAGAGATGGGGCAGTCTAGCTCCGGAGTTCACACAGCCGGGACCGTGAGTCTCGACCTTGAGTAGTTTTCTGTTTTCGCTTCCGCATGAGAGACTTGTAGTGAGGACATTTTGTACCGGGCATAAGCCCGTATTTATAGTACTCTGATGATTTCTATGGACACTCCCTTCGTGGAGATTTTATCTTATTTACATGTGATTTATTATTGTGGACTGCATTGTTCTTACTTCAATAATTGTGCTACTTTTCTGTGATCGAATTGGTTGGCAGAATCGGCGCCTTGTGGTGATGACCCTTCAGGACGTGAAGGTGTCACCGCAAAGCGGCGGTTCTGGGCCTAGGACCCCGGTGGTTGAAAAAAAAAGGGGGGTCTTACAGGTGTTATTTTATTATTTTTTCCTAATGGCTTTTCATTTATGCGTTCAAAACGTTTTTCTACCTCTTTGATGGATGGTCCCTTTTAATACTTCATTTTTGCCATTCTCATTCACATTCCCAAAGATCATATTTTCAACCCTCCATGCCAAATTATTCATGACATTCGTAACGAGTTCATTTGCTGGTTGGTTTCTTTCAATTAGGAGGGATATGTAATATGTAAACCTCATTAAATGGTTCTTGAAAATAACATTTGATTCACATTGGGCCATGGAAGGGGAGTTGGGAAGGTAAATACCCTTTTTAGCATTCATACTAAATCTTTTTAGTAAATATTGAGCTGGAATCTTTTTTGCATTTCTAAGATTGAATATCCTCAAAGCATGCTTGCATACAATTAATTTGGTTTCAAAACCTCGGCAAGAGCATTACACTTCGTCGATGCTAGGATTAAAGTTTACAAACCATCTTTTACTGTCTTCATCTCCACCACATTAAGTTGTCACATATAAGACATTATTGTCATCATACCTTGTTTCCTCAAAAATGTTACTGTCAACAGCCCCCTCTATGAATGATTTCACAAAAATAGAAAACATTTTCCTAGTGTACACCTTGGAGACCTGCTTAAGTAGGATGTTGTAAACCCCGTGTTCGCCGAGTAGGTCAACCAGGCCAGAAATGCCAAGCTTAGAATGGCCAGCTCGTGCCCGCATAATAAGACGGGCGAGCTGAACGAGCCAAACCACCCGACCAATTCCCACCTGAAGTTCGTCTATGTAGACCCGACCTTCATTTAGCTAAGCTCTAGTCCCGAAGTAGTAACTCAGAGTGGCCAGCTCACTCTTGCCAAGGCTAGGCGGGCAAGCAGCGCAAGCTGGATGCCCAGCCCGCTCTCTCGTAGGTGACCTGGCCGCCATCCAGCCTCAGAACAAGGGTTGGCAGACTAAGGCAACCTAGCTCGCACTCGCCTGAGGAGGGAAGGCGAGGTGCGGGAGCAACGTCGCGTCCTCCTCAGCGGGATGGCGAGCTGCGGCGAGCCGACCTCCAGATCCTTGGAGTCTGTCCAATGGGGCCCAGCGGCGAAATTACCTAGGTTCCCATGCAGGGGGTGCCAATATACATCTAGAACGGCGGAGCTACGCTGTTGGCAGACCCATTTAGGTTGCACATAACTAATCAGAACAGCGGAGGTTGGCTATTTGCAGGCCGTTTTCAGAATCTTATAAATAGGACCCAAGGGGCACCTCAGAAGGCATGCTCTCTAGATCCCAGACCTTCTTGCGCTTCTTGAGGTAGCCTTGGCTTGGTATTTGGCTAAGGGAGGTGAAGCGCTATGAGTTCTTCTGGGTTTGTGGTGGGACCTCCGTGTCGAGCCCTAGGGTTTTATCCTTTTGTTTTCTTGTCATTTTGCTTGCAGAATATAAGTAGGTGCGCGACCACCCCTTCCCCTAGGGTGAACTCTACAAGGGACCAAATTCTCGATTCAAACATTTTGGTGTGGTGAGCATGGACCATGGTCAGCACAGAAAATCTTAATTAAGCTCAATGACGGGAGGAGAAGGACGAGGTTCAGGCAGGTCTGACTCGCCCCCCCCCCCACCTCTTGCCACAGTGGGGACGTTCGAAGATTTAAGGCAGCCGGTGCTCGGCCTCATCAGGTTCGCACTCGGCGCACGTGCCGAGTGCTTAAATCCAACAGTGCTAGTACTCGTGGTCCCAGCCCTTAGCAAGGACGCTCCCGGCAGGCGAGCTAAGAAGGAGGTCGCCGATGAAGGGAGAGGCGGCGAGCTCCCCGAGCTAGTGCTCTTCCCCGGCTCGGTAAGCAGAGGAAGGTTCGGTGAGATGGGGGTGCGATACCCCCCAGCTCGCCCAATAGGGTGAGGTAGCCCCTTCAGCGAGCTGGTCTCTTTTGCCCCAGCTCCAGAGGGGTTCAGGGAGCCAGAGATGTCTTACTATGCCGGGAAGGGAGACCGGGTCAAGCACATCACGTGGTTTGAGGGCGTGGTCTCGATCTGATAGATGTCGGATGGATTCACATGCAGGCTCTTTGCCATCACCCTTAAGGAAAAGGCGAGAGAGAGGTTCCACCAGTTGCCGGCCAATTCCATGTACTGCTTTGAGGACCTACGTCAGGGGTTCATGTTGAGATTCACCACCTCCAAGAGGAGGAAGATGGAGTCAGAGTCCCTGTTCCACATCAAGCAGGGAGTGAATGAGACCCTGGGAAGCTACGTGGACCGGTTCCAGGAGGAGGTGACCCAAGTCCAAGAGATGCTAGGGAATACCCTGATGATGGCCTTCATCCTAGGGCTAAGATAGGGTTTCTTCAGAATAGAACTGAAGAGGGTGCCGCCCCTCTCCTATGAGGAGTTGATGGATAGGGAGGCAAGGATAGTCGATGGGGAAGCGTCGAACCCAGAGTTTGCCCGGAAGATGGCCAGGTGGGAAACGGAGGAAGAGAGTCCAAGAGGTGGCAGAGGTCAGGAGGAGATAAGAGCTGAGTCCCGGTAGAGGGAACAGCAATAGCAGTAGCCTAGGTGGGGGCGTCAGGAGCCGAACCATCGGCTAGGGTGGAGGCCGGAGTGGCAAGATCAATGGCCGAGAAGAGGTCATCATGGGGGGGATAACTGCCAGGGAGGCTAGGGCCAGTTTTATCCCCTAGGTTGGGGGCAAGGCCAGAGACCACCCCTCCCCAACCAGAACCAGGCTATGGCTATATCCATGGGGGAGAGGAGGAGAGCAGCCCGGAGGAGGAGAAGGGAGGTTAGGGTGGAGCTTCCCTGAAATGAGGGTCAGATCTAATATACTCCAGAGGGGGGTGAATAGAGTATTACTGAGTAATTAAAATCTTTTGCTGAATAGTATAACTTGTTTCTAAACTCAGATGCTATATCACAGCACAGTAGATTAAACTAATAAAAAAAAGAGAATCCTAACTATCACAGCCACAGCAAGAACAAAAGAAAAAGGCAACCAGATAACACAAGAATTTTATAGTGGTTCCCCAACCTGGGTAAATCCACTCTTCTACCACCCTGGTAAGAATCCACTCAGGTTTTTGTTCAGGTGACTACCACCAATGAGCTTTTGGTAAGGTGCTCATAAACCAAACCTCAAGTATTTTGGTTAGGAGACTTGCAACCAGGAATCACTTTTGAAGGGAGTAGAGAACCCTTTTTACAGGGGGGGTGAGAGAGTGATGATGTCTTCTCTTTCTCAAGTATTCAACTAAGAAGACTCTTTGGATTTGATGGTGGCAAAAGCTCCCCCTGAAATACTGAATTTATTCAAGGTGAAAGTAACTTTGCTTCAGGGTGATAGGCCTTCAAGCTTTCAACCAGATGAACTTCAGGAACTCTTTGACAGATGCAGTAGTTGTTGTCCTTTGAATGTTCCTGAGAGGATGACAATAGAAGAAGACTTTTGATTTAAATGGTTTTTCTTCTTCTTCTGAAAGCTATTCTTCTTCTGGTCTAGCAGTTCTTTCTTTCTATCGCTTTGTTATCAAGAGAGAGCAAGAGCAGAGAGAATCCTTATTGCGATACGATGGTGTTCTACTCTTCCTGACTGGTTTTTTGTGTGTCTGTATCAGTTGTATCTCATGGAAGAAGAAAAATCCATCTTTTTTTTATTTTCTATGTAAAACATCCTTTTGAATTTTGAAATCCTTTTTGCATTCAATGCTGACGGCCAGAGAATATTTTGCATTGATTGATTTCACTAACTGTCCCTTTGAAAAATGACAGGCAATAATCCTGATGAAGACCATAATTAATGCTCTTGCTAAGAGATGCCTGTCGTGTCTATGATTTCTTGATGCGCCTGCGCCCGGAGTTTGAGTCTGCTTGCTCACAGTTTCTCCATCGGGGTACTCCACCCACACTTCGTGACACTCTGTCTACGATTCTGGCGGTGGAGACTCGTCTTCGTACCATGGAGGGGACGCAACACACTACCTCCCCCCATGTTGACTTGGCTGCTCCTCAGTTTTCTCCGCAGCCTCCGCTGCTACCTTCTCTAGGGCTCAGTTCTCCTGTGCGATCGTCTGCTCCGTTTCCTACCCAGGGACCCTCTTCCCAGGGTCCCAATGCTGTGCAGCGACAGTCTGTTCGCTGTCATTATTGTCATGCACTGGGCCATAGAGTGTCCGAGTGTCGCAAGCTTCAACGCTCCCAGCAGAACATCCAGTCTCGTGACACCCAGCAACATGCAACTTTAGTTCTGCCTGTGCCTCCTCCGACAGCCTCCTTCTCTGAGCAGCTCATACAGCTGGCTCAGCAGCTGTCTTTAGGCACCTTCCCGAGTACATCTGCAACCACAGTTGGTCAGGCAATATAATAGTGCATCTAATGGTAATATTCAGAGAATATTAGTGCATTAATTACTCAGGAATCATTGCAATATAATAGGAAAAGAAGAGGGAAACAGCCAAGTCTGGATTCGTCGACCTGAGTCCATAGTTCGTCGAGCTGAGGTCCAAGTTCATCGACCTATAAATGGCTGACTGCTGCTTGACAACTTTCCTATTCTGTGCACCAAGCTCGTCGATCTAATGTCTAAGATTGTCGACCTGAGACCTGAGAATTGAGTTCGTCTAGATGAGGTCCAAGATCGTCGACCTGAGTTTTGATTCTGGACTTAGACTATTTTCTAGTGCTGAGTATTGAAACATCATTTTGGCGTTGAGTGTGATGTTCTCTGACATTGAGTGTTGAATCATCATTCTGGCATTGAGTGTGATGTTCTCTGGTGTTGAGTGTTGAAACATCTGATCTAGAATTAGTCGATCTGGGATCAGAGAATAGAGTTAATCTAGCTGATGTTCTAAGTTTGTCGACCGAAGTTTGACTTAGAAGTGTTGTCACTTTGTCCAGAGTTCGTCGATCTGAGAACCAAGTTCGTCGAGCTCAACTCAGAGAATTGTTCTTTGAGTTCGTCGAGCTGAGCACGACTTTCGTCGACCTGAGATCGACGAATATAGGGCTCTTTTTATAAGTCTTGAATTTTCTCTAAGTCTTGAGTCTCTGGCGGTGTTGGAGGCTGGTCCCTAGCATTGTTGACTCTAAGGACTAGACCTAGACTCTAGGACAACCATGACTCTGGCTATACATGTTGGGCCATATCCTAACTTAGTGAACCTAGCCCAAATCAAACTAGGGATCCAACAATCTCCCCCTATTTTGGTGAGGTCACTAATTATAGACTCAATGATAAAAGGAAATGTACAAAGCAAGAAAATATATATCTGGCATAGAATGAAATAATATATATGCAGCAGATATATTTACACGGTTAGCTTTGTATCATGGAGCACAGTTTTTCAAAAGTATACCATACACATAGGAGTTCAGGTTTTATTTCTTCTGTTTCTCTGTTCCTTTGCTCTTATCTCCAGGCTGAGTAAAGATGATTTCCCTGTCAGGATTAGCAGCTTCTTTCTTTGACATGTACATATCTGCTGCTCCAATCACTGTCAGGGTGGAGGTTCTGGGTACTACAGCCTCTGGGTGTATTGTCGTGTACTCTGTAGGATCAAACACTTTCTTTCTCACTTGAAGTTTATCCCGTTCTTTTTCTCTGTATGAATACATAGTTGTGAACTTTGTTGGATATTCACCCTCTTATATTGCCTTCTTTATTTGTGACAGACCAATCAACTCTTGGAGCCTAGCCATCCTGAAGTTGGGATCAAAATCCTGACTAACAGATGATTGATCATCTTGTGGGGGTAGCAGGGTAAAAGGCTTGAATTGAGTGGACTGTGCTTGGAAATTTGTTACTTTTTGGGTTTAATCACTTTGAGTATACAGAGACTTTGGAGGAGCAGTCTCACTATATTTTCTTTTGGGCTTGTGGGATTCTGTGTGCTTTCTTTGTTGTGCTTGCTGTCTGGGAGGTGAGAACTCTGGTTTCTAAAAAACTACCTCCTTTATTTGCTCTGTAGAACTGACATGCCTTTGCTGGCTGCTTCCTTGAGAATGATGTTTAGATGGCCTTTCCTTTCTTTGATATGTTCTGGTGAAGGATATAGAATTGGAAGGTGCATCTTTCCCTTGAGAAGTAGTTCCTGAGGCACCAGCAGTAGGAGGAGGAGGAGGAGGAACTCTCTTTAATTTCTGTGGGGGAGGAGAATATCTTCTGCTCTTCTTCCTTGCCTTTTGTTCATTTTTGGACAGCCACATCAAAGCTGGCATACCCTTATATGGATTTATGTTCTGCATAATGTAATAGGGTGTGTCATTCGCTGGATTGGGTTTTGGGGCAGGAGGTGGAGGAGCTTTCCTTTTCTTTGAAACTTTCTTCTTCTTTTGGTCCTCATCAGAATCATCATCATCATCATCATCATCATCAGAAGGCTGAGGATTATCATACATGGCATCAATCTCTCTCAATGTGTCATCAGAAGTTGTTGTTTTTTCTGTCTTTGAAGGAACTGGGTGGAAACTAGAGAACTATGTACATTAGTGCTTTGAGCAGCTAATTTATTTTCTTCCTCAATATCAGTCGTGAACAATGCATCTTGGTCAGGCATTGGAGAATCATCCATAATATACACTGGTGCTATAGGGGATGAGATGGTGGGGGAAGCAACTCTGGGAGGAGGCTCAGGAGCTGCAAAAGTGGCCTTGAGCCAAATTGGTGTGGTATATGGAATTATAGTCATAGATGGCTTAGTGTTGTATGTTGGTACATCTTCTGCCATAACTTCTTCTTGTACTTCTACTGCTATAACTTCTTTTTGTACTTCTGCTGCTGTTTCTTCTTCTGTTGCTACATCTTCTGCTACAACTATTGTGTCCATATCCTTATCATCTGATTCTGCTGGTGCTACATCTTCTGCTACAACTTGTGATACTTCTTCATCAAGTATCTCCCCCTACCTGGTTTCAAGAGGAACTGAAGCTAGGCCCCCAACTGAAGAGGGAGCAGTAGTTAAGGCAGTAATTTGAGCAGCAAGAGAGGAGATAGAGGCAGCAAGAGGAGAGATAGCCTCTGTTATGAGTGTTTTTAGAAGGGGTGTGAGGAGGGTAATGATTGGGGAGACAAGGGAGGGATCCAAGTGTGGAGAGGTAGATGTTATGGCAGTGGTTGGTTGAGTGGATATAGTAGGTGCTGGGGGAGTTAGAGGTGGAGGTGGAGGTGGGATTTGAGTGTCTAGGAGAGTGTCATTTGGAGGAGAGGGAGTGTTTAGTGGGGATGATAAGAGGTTGAAGGATAGGAGGGATAATAGGTTGGTTTGGGGGATATTAGCAAGATGATGTGGAAGAGGAGATTGGGGTGGTGAGGGTACAGATGTATCAGGCTGGGGGGATGGAGTATTAGGGGGAATGTTTCTTGGAGAGGAAGGAAGTTGGGATGCTGGAGGTGTAGAGGTAGGGACTGTAATGGTAGTGGAAGGTGGGTTGGTTTGTTGTATTGCTGGTTGGGATGGAACCTGAGTAGTTGGAGGTGGTGGAGGGGTGGAGGGGATCTCTTCAATGGGGTGGGGAGTGGATGGTACAGCCCTGGTACTTTCAGAAGTTCTGGTGGAAGAGGAGGGAGCCTTTGTTGGCTTAGTGATTATCCTCTCCCACTTGCTAAACAGAGCACAAGTGAGTCTCTTGCTAGCATTAATTAATATGGTCGGGGAGACAAGTGATTCAACAGCGTTCTCTTTGGGGAAGGTCCCTAGGATCCTTCCAAAGCAAACCTCCTTTTGTTGTTCTTCTTTCTAATCAGATTAAATAAGATTTGTGCCCAGTTCACTGTCCTTTTATTCACTATGGCACACATGACCAGGAACTGATGCCTGGTGATATAGTCATGTGTCGTGTGCTTCCCTAGCAGCACCTTCCCCACAATATCGGCAAGAAACTTGTACTCTGAAGACAAATGTTTCTTGAGCAATTTATTGGGGGTTTGTCCCGAATACCCCATCATACTAAGCATCATATCAAATTCCTCCGAATTTATATCTAATTCTTCATCACCATTTCTCAGTCCAAAAATTTCAGTTAAAACATCGGGGGTAAGAGAAACAGTAGTACCCGCGATTGTTCTAGTCATCGTATTTTCCTCTGTAGAAGCTGTATAAACTCATTCCCTGATCTCTGTTCCTGATATCTTCATGCGGGTGGAGAGCAGAGTCTTCAACTATTGGTCTTCATATAACTGTAGAATATTCAGGAAGATGGGATCTGAGTACTGTAAAGATTCGAAGTCCAGGTCAAATCCAGTATCAAACTTCATCGCCCCTAGAGTTCCTGCCAGAATCGCCATGAGAGCACCTGCAAGAGAAAATGAGGATCAAGTGCAAGAGAACTGAAAGCACGGGACGGAGGTCAAAGAAAACCTAAATATAAGATTTTCCGGAATATGAATCGACAGACTCTGTTCGACGAGAAAGAAATAGATCTTCGATCTGAGGTCGATGAAATAATTTGGAGTTAAACAATTTGTCGATCTTAGCCTAAAGGGTTGAAGAAATTTCGCCGAGCTCCGTTCGACGAAAGTTTTCTGAAGTAGGTTCGTCGATCTCAGGTCGACGAAACTAACTTTACTAATATGGAGTTCGTCGATCTCAGGTCGACGAAATCTGAAGAGTTCTTCGAGTGTAGACAGAAACTAAACTAAGTCTTCTCCATTGATCATTCCAAGCTGATCTACAAAGAATAAGTGATTTCTTTCATCCAAGGGCTTGGTGAAAATATCAGCTTTTTGCAAATCAGTGTAGATATAGACAAGTTTAATTTTGTTTTTGTCTACACACTCTCTAATGAAATGATGCCTAATGTCTTTATGTTTAGTCCTACTGTGATGGACTGGATTTTGTGATATAGCAATAGCACTTGTGTTATCACATAGTAGAGTTGAATTATTTAAGTTTAACCCATAGTACAGGAGTTGGTTTTGAATCCACAGCATCTGGGAACAACAACTGCCAGCTGCAATATATTCTTCTTCAGCAGCTGATGTGGATACAGATGATTGCTTCTTGCAAAACCAAAACACTAATCTCATACCAAGGAACTGATAGGTTCCTGAGGTACTCTTTCTGTCCACTCTGCATCCAGCAAAGTCACCATCTGAGTATCCAGTTAACTCAAATTTCCACTCAGTAGGATACCAGAGGCCTAGACTAGGACAACTCTTTATATATCTTAAAATCCTATTTTAGAAAAATTAGATGAGATTCTTTAGGGTTCACCTGGAACCTAGCACAAAGGCATGTGGCAAACATGATATCAGTTCTGCTAGGTGTAAGATATAGTAGGGATCCAACAATGCCCCTATATAATTTCTAATCCACAGGTTTCCCATGTGTATCAGAGTCTATTACAGCATTTGTGGCCATAGGTGTTTTCTTTGCTGAGGCATCAGCCATCCCAAACTTATTTATATGCTCTTTAGCATATTTAGCCTGAGAAATGAAGATGCCATCAGGGAGCTGCTTCACTTGGAGACTAAGGAAGTAGGAGAGCTCACCCATACTACTCATCTCAAATTTTGAATGCATGAGGTCAGAGAACCTCTTGCATAATTTGGGATCAGTAGACCACAATATAATGTCATCCACATATATTTGTACTAACAAAGTTTGATCCTTATGATGTCTAGTGAATAATGTTTTATCTACAATGCCTCTAATGAATTTATGCTCTATCAAAAAGCTAGCTAAAGTCTCATACCAAGCTCTTGGAGCTTGCTTTAGACCATAGAGAGCTTTATACAATTTAAAAACATTATAAGGATGAGTTGGAGAGATGAAACCTTGAGGTTGTTCAACATAAACCTCTTCCTTTAGCACTCCATTCAAAAAGGCACTCTTCACATCCATCTGATAGACTTTGAACTTCTTGTACGAATCATAGGCAAGAAATATTTTGATTGCCTCGTATCTTGCAACTGGTGCAAATGTTTGGTCAAAGTCTATTCCCTCTTCTTTCCTATAACCTTGAGCAACAAGCCTAGCCTTGTTTCTCATAATTACACATTGGGCATCCAGTTTGTTTCTGTATACCCATTTGGTTCCAATAATTGGGTAGTCTTGGGGTCTTGGAACCAAATCCCATACCCTACATCTCTCAAACTGGTTCAGTTCCTCTTGCATAGCAATGATCCAGTGGGGATCTTGCTCAGCATCTTTTAAGGTTTAAGGTTCAACTTGAGAGAGAAAACAGGTATGCATCAAGTCTTGGTTGAGTTGATGCCTTGTATGTACACCTACTGTTATGTCTCCAATCACTTGGGATCCAGGGTGATCTCTAAGTGTGATAAGATCATTAGGTGGAGTTTGTTCAGCAACAGTTATTGTATTTAATTCCTCTTGTGGAATTGCATCAACTATTGAAGGAAGTTGAACTTCTCCCACAGTTTCTTCATCACTATCAGCTTCTACTACTAATTATGGAGGAGGATGTGATTCAGTCTCTCGGGTAAGGTCTAGATCATCCAAATTCTCACACAAATTTGATACCTGCAAAGTACTATTGGTAGAAATGTTTTTCTCCTTGTAAAACATGTTAGCTTCATTAAATGTAACATGAACTGATTCCTAAATTTTCAGGGATGATTTATTAAATACCCTATAAGCTTTGCTTACTTGGGAATATCCTAGAAAAATTCCCTCTTCAGCCTTAGCTTCAAACTTTCTAATGTATCTCTTGTCATTATTATGTATATAACATACACAGCCAAATACTTTAAAATAAGTGATTTTAGGTTTCTTCCCTTTAAGTAATTCATAGGAAGTCCTATTCTTTAGTTTATGTATCAGACTTCTGTTCAGTATATAGTTTGTTGTGCTTACAGCCTCTGCCAAAAAGGATAGGGGCATGTAAGCATCTGATAGTAATGTTCCTGCAGCTTCAATCAGTGTCCTATTTTTCCTTTCAGCTACCCCATTTTGTTGGGGAGTTCTAGGATCTAAGAAGCAGTGCCTGATACCTTCCTTATCACAGAACTCATGCATAAGAAGAGACTCAAACTCTGTACCATGATCACTTCTGATCAATGTAACATGAGTAGAGTACTCAATCTATATGGTCTTGAGAAAATCTGTAAGAACCTTAAAGGTATCTGACTTAGATCTCAGAAAGAACACCCAAGTGAACCTTGAGAAGTCATCCACTATGACTAAGGTGTAGGATTTCCCTCCCAGGCTTTGTACAGCTATGGGTCCAAAGAGATCCATGTATAGCAAGTACAATATCCTAGGTGAATCACTTTTATTTATTGATTTAAAAAAAGATTTAGTTTGCTTGCCTGGTTGACAAGCCCTGCAAAGGCCTTCCTTCTTGTAGGGACCAGAAGGTAAACCTCTCATAAGGTTGTCTTTAAATAGCCTAGTAATGTTTTTCATATTAACATGTCATAGTCTTTTATGCCATAAATCATTCTGATTACTTATAATGTTAAGTAAGCAGATATCTGAATTGGCAGATAAAAAATTAACTATATATATGTTTCCTTGTCTATTCCCCATTAAAATAGTTTGTTTTTTTTTATTATAAATAATACAGGCAGTTGAGTTGAAGTGTACCTGATAACCTTCATCACATAATTGACTTATGGAGATGAGGTTATGCTTGAGTTCTCTTACATATGTTACCTTGTTGAATGTGACTGCTCTAATCATTATTTGTCCATAGCCTTCAGATTGCCCACACTTTGAGTCTCCAAAGATTACCTTTGGTCCAAGCTTGGACTTGTAGTTGAGTAGACTTTCCTTGTTCCCAGTACTATGCTTGGAGCAACCACTATCCAAGTACCATACTTGATTTACAGCTGGACAGCTCTTCATCTACAGACAGAACAATTAGTTGTTCTTTACCCAGGTAACCTTGGGTCCTGGTTGATTTTCATAACTGTAACTGGAAATATAAGAGCATTCAGGTTGATTTTTGTAACCTTTAGGATGATATCTTCTTGGTGGTATTATCCATTGACTAAAAGGATTAATGTTACCTTTAGAATTTAGGTTTTTGTTATTCTAATCTAGGAACAACAATTTCTTGTTGGATCGTCGACCTGAGCTCGACGATGTTGGATGAGATCGTCGATCTCAGCTCGAAGAATGAAGGTTTTCATTCTTGGGGCACCAAAATCGTCGATCTCTGGTCGACGAACCATACTGATATCGTTGATCGTAGATCGATGATTGATTATTACTGAAATTTGCAGAGATCGTCGTTCTGAGGTTGACAATCTGTTCATGTATCGTCGATCTGAGTTCGACGATAACTGCTGAACATTGTTATTTTTCTTATTCTTCTATTTTTTTAAGTTTGTTCTTAGTTTCAATTTGTTTAAGGACTTCATTAACCTTATTGACTTGTTCAGTGTTTTTCTTTCCTTTATCAGAAACAAAATTTACAGGTTTGGAAAGATGGTTCTTTTGAATTAGTATTGGTTCACTGGATGAAGCTCCTAATCCTTATTTGCTGTAATTAGTTCTAGCATTTAGTGTGCTTGTTATATCTAGCAATTTTAAGCTTCTGCCATTTAATGATTCTTCTAACATTTTGGCTTTGCTAAGTTCAGATTTCAGAAAAATAATTTGTTCATTTTCAAATTTTAATTCATTAGATAGATTTGCATTTTCAAAAGTGAGCTTATCTAGAGCATTTAATTTTTCTCTGAGAAGTTTGATTTCCTTCTCAGAGCTTATCAAATCTAAGCATAAATTTTTAAATTCAAATTTGAATTCATCAGATTCAAAATCATAAGAGGCTAATACCTGATCTTCAGCTGGCAGGCTTTCTTCATTATCAGATTCATCTGTATCTGGTCTGCTGCTGCTGGCATCAATTTCCATGAGGCAAACTTCATTTGCCTTTGCCTCCTCTTCTTCTTCACTGGAACTTGAAGATGAAGATTCATCTTCTGCTTCACTCCAGCTTTTAGCCACAAACCCTCTGTCCTTCTTTTTTTGCTTGTTGGAAGATGGCTTGCTGTAATGCTTGCTCCTGGAGTCCTCTCTCTTCTATTCTCCTTCTTCTGATTCTCTGGACATTCTGAGAGGAAATGTCCAGGTTTCCTGCAGCCAAAACATACCACCTTTTTAGTAGGGGTTTTATCATACCTGCGCTTATCATCCTTCCTGGATGACTTCCTTCTGAAATCCTTCCTTGCCATCTTGTAGAATCTTTTTGCAAGCAAGCTCATCAGATCTTCATTTATAGATGGAGTATCAGTCTCCTCAATAGCCTTGAATGCAAGGCTATGCTCCATCCTTGCTGGTGGAGGTGTTCTTTGCTCAGCTGCTTCCCTGGACTTATTCAGCTGTTTATAGGACTTTAACTTTCCTAAAAGAGATTCAGTGGAAATCTTATTTAGGCTCCTGGCCTCCTTAATGGGTTAGATCCTTGAATCCCATGATCTTGGGAAGCACATGAGGATTTTGTCATTCACCTCTGTGAGGGTGATGTCCTTGTCTAAGGTCTTTAGCTCATTGATGATTGAGCTTAACCTGTTATACATATCAGCTACTGTTTCAGCTTCCTCCTTCTTGAAGTTCTCATATTGGGATATGAGGTTTGATCTTCTGTCTTTTCTCTCATCAGCAGATCCAGCCACCATTTGATTCAGGGAATCCCAAATGGCCTTGGATGATGTGCATTCAGCCACCTTTTGGAAATGTCATCTGACATTGTTTTGGCCAATATGTTCATTGCCTTGGCATCAGTAATTTTGGCCTCCTTCTGAGCCTCAGTCCACTCAGGTGGTGGAACTGCATTGGTGCTGGATGATGCTGCTGTTGTAAGTGTTGCAGGGGGACCTATCAAAAAGAAATTGTAGATATCTTAATCAATGGAGTTCATATATAACTTTATTCTTGCCTTCTAGATGGCAAACTTGTTCATGTTGCACACTAGAGGTCTGGTGATTGCATAATCTTTGTTCTAGGTCATGCTGTCTATGCGAATCTACTAGAAATATATAGAGATCTAACTTAGGATCTTTAGTTCAAGGGTTAACTTGTACAACCAAAAGAACTCCCCTCTGATACCAATTGAAAGTGAGGGTCAGATCTAATATACTCTAGAGGGGATGAATAGAGTATTACTGAGTAATTAAAATCTTTTGCTGAATAGTATAAGTTGTTTCTAAACTCAGATGCTATATCACAGCACAGCAGATTTAACTAATAAAAATCAGAGAATCCTAACTATCATAGCCACAGCAAGAACAAAAGAAAAAGGCAACCAAACAACACAAGAATTTTATAGTGGTTCCCCAACCTGGGTACATCCACTCTTCTACCACCCTGGTAGGAATCCACTCAGGTTTATGTTCAGGTGACTGCCACCAATGAGCTTTTGGTAAGGTGCTCATAAACCAAACCTCAAGTCTTTTGGTTAGGAGACTTGTAACCAGGAATCACTTTTGAAGGGAGTAGAGAACCCTTTTTACAGAGGGGGTGAGAGAGTGATGATGTCTTCTCTTTATCAAGTATTCAACTAAGAAGAGTCTGTGGATTTGATGGTGGCAAAAGCTCCCCCTGAAACACTGAATTTATTCAAGGTGAAAGTAACTTTGCTTCAGGGTAATAGGCCTTCAAGCTTTCAACTTCAACCAGAATAACTTAAGGAACTCTTTGAAAGATGCAGTAGTTGTTGTCCTTTGAAAGTTCCTGAGAGGATGATAATAGATGAAGACTTTTGATTTAAATGGTTTTTCTTCTTCTTCTGAAAGCTATTCTTCTTCTGGTCTAGCAGTTCTTTCTTTCTAGCGCTTTGTTGTCAAGAGAGAGCAAGAGCAGAGAGAATCCTTATTACGATACGATGGTGTTCTACTCTTCCTGACTGGTTTTTTGTGTGTCTATATCAGTTGTATCTCATGGAAGAAGAAAAATCCATCTTTTTTTTATTTTCTATGTAAAACATCCTTTTGAATTTTGAAATCCTTTTTGCATTCAATGCTGACGGCCAGAGAATATTTGCATTGATTGATTTCACCAACTGTCCCTTTGAAAAATGGCAGGCAATAATCCTGATGAAGACCATAATTAATGCTCTTGTCTAATGATAATATTCAGAGAATATTAGTGCATTAATTACTCAGGAATCATTGCAATATAATAGGAAAAGAAGAGGGAAACAGCCAAGTCTGGATTCGTCGACCTGAGTCCATAGTTCGTCGAGCTGAGGTCCAAGTTCATCGACCTCTAAATGGCTGACTGCTTCTTGATAACTTTCCTATTCTGTGCACCAAGTTCGTCGATCTAATGTCCAAGATCGTCGACCTGAGACCTGAGAACTGAGTTCGTCAAGCTGAGGTCTAAGATCGTCGACCTGAGTTTTTATTCTAGACTTAGACTTTTTTCTGGTGCTGAGTGTTGAAACATCATTTTGGAGTTGAGTGTGATGTTCTCTGGCGTTGAGTGTTGAATCATCATTCTGGTATTGAGTGTGATGTTCCCTGGTGTTGAGTGTTGAAACATCTGATCCAGAATTACTCGATCTTGGATCAAAGAAAAGAGTTCGTCTAGCTGATGTTCTAAGTTTGTCGACCGAAGTTTGACTTAGAAGTGTTTTCACTTTGTTCAGAGTTCTTCGATCTGAGAACCAAGTTCGTCGAGCTCAACTCAGAGAATTGTCTCTGAGTTCGTCGAGCTGAGCACGACTTTCGTCGACCTGAGATTGACGAACATAGAGCTCTTTTTCTAAGTCTTGAATTTTATCTTAGTCTTAAGTCTCTGGCAGTCTTGGAGGCTGCTCCCTGGAATTGTTCACTCTAAGGACTAGACCTAGACTCTAGGACACAACCATGACTCTGGCTATACATGTTGGGTCTTATCCTAACTTAGTGAACCTAGCCCAAATCCAATTAGGGATCCAACATGCCCTACTGTGAATTCCATCAAGAGGAGGGGCACGCCATAGATACGTGTCCGAAGTTCCTCGAGATGAGAGGAAACAGGGAGAAGCAACAGCAGCAAGACCGCCAGGGACTGCAGATCGAGGAGGTCCTGACACGGGCAGAGGAGGACAGGTGTGAGGATAGGGCTGATGTTGGGGCCCGAGGAGGGATCAGAGTTATCCATGGGGAGTGTGGATAGAGGCTTCCCGAAAGGCAAGTCTCCACACCATATATCGAAGGAGTGTTGGCTCCACATCTCAGACCCCATCCCCTGAGGAGAAGATTACCTTCTCGAGGAAGGATATGCCAGACCATGAGGACCCCTTCTTCGATGCGCTGGTCATCCAGACAGTGGTCGAGAACTTCAACGTCTCCAAGATCCTCATCGACAACGGGAGCTCGGTCAATATCATCTTCAAGAAGACGTTTGACGCAATGAACGTGGAGGCCAAGAGGGTGCTGGCCTCTGATGGACCCTTATTCAGGTTCTCGTGTGAGAGGAAGGAGGTAGAAGGGGGAGTGGGCCTCCATGTCACTCTGGGGGGCAGTCCCATACATACAGGTTCATCATCGTAGACACCCCCAGTAGCTACAACACCATCTTTAGGCGACACCTAATCAGCGCCTTCCGCTGCGTCCCCTCATCCTTCCACCAATGACTGAAGTTCAATGCCGAGGGGATCTAGGTCCGGGTCCAGGGAGATCCCAAGGTGGCAAGGGAGTGCTACGTCACGGTGGTGAAATCCATATCTTGGCAAGAGGGGTCCGAGGAGATGGGGCGGAGGATGGAGGCGGAGTAGGAGGTAGCAAGATGGAGGTGGAAAATCACACCCAAGCGGAGGTGGCGGAGTAAGTTCAGGAGCCGGCTGAGGTCATGGTCATGGAGGAGGCTGAGGAGGAAGTTCCTGCCCCGGGTGGGGAGGATGTTGGATAGTGGGGGGAGCAGTCTAGGCTGGAGGCTGCGGAGGAGGTAGTGGAGATGGAGGTTCTCACCCTCGGGGGTAGGGTGGAGAAGGTCCGCATCAGCGGGTGGCTGACCCCAGCCGACCAGGAGAGGACGCTGGAGTGCAACCAAAAGAATGTGGATATCTTCGCCCGGAGCGCCGCGGAGATGCCATGGATCGATGCAGACGTCGTCTGCCACCGCCTCAACTTGGACCCGGAGGCTCGCCCCATCCAGCAAAATAAGAGGTCCATCGCGGACAAACTGGCCGAGCCCTTGGGTCTTTTACTTTTGTTTTCTTGTCATTTTGCTTGCAGGAGAGAAGTACGCACGCGAACACCCCTTCCCCAAGGGTGAACTCCACAAGGGACCTATTTCTCGATTCAAACAGATGCAACCATTAAATTTTAAATAAACATTACAATATGTGCACTTAGAATCTCTATTATGTTCAGTTATCTTCCATTTTGAAACCAATTTCTCCAAACCGATGAAACATTCTACAAGGGAGCTGGTTACCTTGGAATAACCATGAAATCTGTTATCTGTATATTCACTTCTTTGAGATGAAAAAATGTCATGTTCCGACACATCCTTATTGTAGGAAGTAGACCACTTCCTCCTAGCTGCATATAAATCCCATAACCATATGTTGTTCTATGAGCTTCCTTTCAACATCATCTCATTCCAATACATATCGAACTCGAACTCACTATCACACTTGCTCATACATTTGTAGAATAAACCTCGAACACTTTATCATGGTTGAAACAATGAACTTTTGAAGGAACTTTCTTGAAGATGTGCCATTAACACAATCGATGTCAACTATCGGTGAAAACCGGCTCAATAGCTACTGTCATAGCCTAATCTTGGTCAGTGAAAATAGTTTTGAGTTGTTTATCGCCAACAAACTTAAGAAATGTGTCAAAACCCAAAAAAGAGTCAATGATTTCTTGTACAATAAAAGTGCAACCGATGCAAATACTTTACCAAAGATTGTTAACATCAATTAATGAGCACATGCCAAATTATATTTATTTAATTTATAGGTTGCATCAAAATAATAACATCATCATAATGACAATACTCTATTTTATTACGCGCATCCATCAAAAAAATGGTCATGAACTTATTTAATTCATCTGTCCAGACATCGTATAAAAACATTTTATCCTCAAGTTGTCTTTCTTATAGTATCTTTAGAAAGCTTACCAAGTCACAACATTCAATTAAAGTCTTTTTTCCATTGTTAGACATAATTATAGGCATCAACCTTGATGAACTTGATATTTTCAACACCCTCAACTTCTTCAAAGAGAAAATTGTACGCATGCACTGATCTTATACTAGCCATTGTCATATTCTTTATAAGATTTCCCTGCATATCTAATATATTTTGATGTGACTTAAATAAATGCTACTCTTTCTCCATTGCAAGAGGATGATTATGCTCATCAACGAACATTGTAATTGTCTAACTCCTACCATTTGTATCAGCCTTAAAATGAATACATGCAAGGCAACTTATTCAAGTATATAGTTTGTAATATTTAAATGGTGATGATTTTTTGTATTTCTTTCTAGCCTTTGAGCAGCTATATTCACGCGATTTGATGATTCTTGCATGTGTCCAATAAAACATGTGTTGTCTGCGAACACTAAATCATATTTTATGAGCGTACTCACAGTACATAACATACGTCTATTCCTCTGAATAATAACAGGAAAAGTAGGATATTCTTTATTGATGTGAGCAAAATACAACAATACACTTGATAGGGTCCTCCTGAAATGATCCGGGTTACAGGTAGTCAAACCGTCCACCTCCTTTGATGGAGGAAGTGGGGTTTAAAAAGTCAACCCCAGTAGCGCCGAAATAGCCATCATCGTCGCCATCACTGCCGCCATTACCATCGCCATCGTTTCCACCGTCATCATCACCGCCACCATTGTTTCCATCACCATTATTGTCTTTATCACCGTTGTTGTCGTTGTTTCCTCTTCCATCGTCGCGGCAACCGCTGGCGTTGTCGTCATCGTTTTCATCACCACCACCATCACTTTCATCATCGCGACAACCGCCGCCATCACTGTCATAGTCTTCGTCGCCGTCGCCATTGTCACCGCCATCATCGCGAAAACCGCCGCCATCGTCTCCATCATTTTTACCACCATTGTCGTTGCAACGACAACTGCCTCCATCACCGCAGCAACCACCACCCTCGCCGCAACAACCACCGCCATCGTCGTCATCATCTTCATCACCGCGGCAAGCGCATCCATTTCTCTTCTCATTCATCGATGTCATCATCGTCACCCTTCTCATCCACTAAACACTCTACTGTGGCCCTTCTCTTCAGTCGCCGCTGCTGTCATTGCTCCTCTCTCCCGTACCCGCCATCACCGATTGGATTCCGACTCCGGCCGGCCTCCACTGGATGGATTCTTGGTCGTCGTAAATTCTCCACCGTCTGATCACGCTCCTGTAATCATCGCCCCCAGTTACATGGGTAACCACCCACGTAACCGCCCTCATGACCTATCATAGTGGGGGAAATGCGTAGCCAAAAATAGAATTGGGTTGCGTCTAATAAATTGTAAAATAATGTGTGTATAAATGTGTCATGAAATCGGCCTATAAATAGCGACCATGGTGATTATGGGCTGCGGATAGCCACATAATCTCTATAACCACCCATGAAGCCTATAAATAGGGCCCCAGATCCTCCTTTAATTCACATTCTCTTCTAAATCGGAAAATCCTCCTACGGATTCTCTCTCTCTTTCCTCCTTCATTTTCTTCATTCTCTTCTCTCCCTTCGAAGATCTTCAAGCACTCCTTGAAGATCTCCTTCGTCTTCGAAGCTCCCTTCAAAGATATTCATCTCTCTTCTCCACCAAGAATATCTCACTCCTCCACTTCTCTTCCTTGTGTGCTCCCGCGCGCGCTGCCTCCCTACATGCTCTCAAGCACATCTCTTCCCTGCGCGCCTTTGCGCGTGCCACATCTTTGCGCACATCTCTTCCTCGTGCCCCTTTGCGCGCACCGCCTTTTTGCGTGCATCTCTTCCCCGTGTGCCTTCGCGCGCGTTGCCTCCTTTCGCGCTCTTGTACACAACTCTTCCTTGAACACCTCCTTGCACGCTCTTGCATGGGTCTCTTCCTTGCGCGTGTAACGTTCTGATTCATTCTAGACCCCTCGCATGCGTTTTTGAGTCAAGAGAGTTGAGTCGGGCTCGGAGTGCACTGGTAGGAAGGTGGGGGAAGAGGACACAGGACACCGGTAGGCATTGAGATCAGGCTTGAGGAGTTGTTCCGTCAAGTCAAGTCGGATTCGTAGGAATTCGCTGAATATATCCGACAAATTCTTTGAGTCATACTCAAAGGATTCGTCGAGAATGACTTGGAAGATTCGGTGGAACAAGTGTAATTCGTCGGATATCGTCGCGAATATCCGACAAATTCGTCGAGTGATACTTGACAAATACGTCTAATAGGACTTAGTGTTTTTCAAGCTGGTTTGGCCGTATTAGAGAAACTGTCGAAAGGAAGGAAATTCATCAAATCTCATTGGAGATACTCGATGAATTCGTCGAGTTGGACTCAACGAATTTGTCGAATTTGCCTTGAATTATTGTGCCGATTTATCGAGACTACGCAGAGGCTTCCTACAATTTGTCGAATTTACGCAACAAATTTGACTTAAGAGAATTTCGGCAAGACAGTGGTTATGGGTTGAACCGGGTTCGGGTCCTGTGCTGAACGGAGCCCTTATGACTGGTCTTTTTCAGGGGATTTATTTAATGTAATGATGGGTGATCCAATGACAGCGTGACACGTGGCGGAGTAACCTTAACCCTAATATTTCCTTATAAAAAGGAATACTCTAAAACCCTAGCCGAGCTCCTTTATGCCGAATCGATCTTTTCGGTGTCGAGCTCGATGAGAACGAAGAGGTAGCCAGAGGTGGACTTCCTGGAGGAACACTGAACTCTCTCTCTGTGAAGAACGATACCGACGAGGAAACTAAACATGCCGCCAAGAAGAAGAATGAACTCTATGGCCGGAAATGAGGTGAGCGTCCTACCCTCTCCCTTGGTGCTAGATCTTTAGATCTAAAATGTAGGAGAGACATCAGCTTAAGAGAGCTTGATTTGGGAGTTTAATGGAGATTTCCTAAGAAGGAACCACGCTAGAACTTTGTTTTTGGGCGCGGATCATCGTATGGTAATCTTCAATCATCTCCTCTCTTCAATATGAGGATGGTGGGCTTGATATCGTGAAGAATCGTGGTCAAATGAGGGTGAAAAGGGTAGAGAGATGTTGGTTGTGTTTTATGCGATGGTTGGAGGAAGAAGATGAACCGATGTCATTCATCCTTCTTTACGATGTGTGCAAAGTGCTGTACAAAAATCTTTTTTTTTTTGCACAGCAGGATTCAAGGCCGTATTTGTGTATGATCTGATCTGATGTAGGTCTTGGGCTCAAAACAAAAGTGGTATCCCTTGGAAAGACCTCTCCAACGGATGGTTACTCATTGTGGGGAGAGCTTTGTAGCTCTGGGAATGTTCATTCAAAGTTGTTGCACTATAATAACATGTGTGCAGTCTTCTTTCGGCTAGACTATTTCCGATTTTGGTTGTGATGGATTTGGATTTAGACCCCAGGATCAACGCAGAAGTTGTAGCCCCCAAAGATACCTTTCCTATTTGGGGTTACACGTGATTGATGGTGGATTGTAACTTCTTGAAAATCCGAATTTAGTAAATTTTTGTGCGTAGTCGTGATGTCCTAATAATTGATGATTACCGTATTTATGATTTATTTCCGAGAGTTTGGATGGCAAATAACTATTGACATTATAATCACATCCTTCATGATTAATAAATTTGGGAGTAGTGTATATGTCGTGATGAATTGCAGGTTTATGAAATGAGCTCTGGTTGAGATGATTGAAACGGTAAAACTAATGTGCACATGTTTAATTCTAGGGAAAGGATTGGATTAGGTATACCCCATGGACATGAGATGAGTTAAACCTTGATCTCAATATTAAATGGATGATTGATGTAGTCCACTGCTTAGAGTTGCATATCCCTATGGGTAGCAGTGTGGGACAAGTGTAGTATATAAGATAGTTTGCCATCTATATAGAATTTGAACCCTTGTGTGCTTGTGAGCACGAGAATGTGAAGGGGTTATAGGTGTGTGTGTGTGTGTGTGTTGACCGCACGGTGTTGGATTTTGTAAGAAGGGACTTGGTTGGAGCCCTTGGTTGTATGATGACATGTAAACGTGATTTGAATGGGTTGGGTGTATGTTGACACACCGTATATGATCCTGTGAAGAGGACTTGGTGGCAGGTCGACGGGCTTGCCAGTCATCACACCAGCGGGAGATGGTAGTTAGACCTTGGGAGGTTGGGCTAGGTCCTACAGTGCTCACTCCTGAAGGCCTCTTCCCAACCAATGGATGGTTGGGCTATGTTCTTCGGTGATACGCTCCTGAAGACCCTTTTTGTGCTAATTATATGCCAGTTGGGCTGTGATCTTAGTGCACATCTACCTGAGACCCCTTCTGAACAAGAGTACGCAGGCGCTCCACTGTTATATTCTTAGCGTTGAGGTATATGGAGGCCTGGGCTTGGTAGTTTGGATGCCCTCCTAGTAGTGGAGACTCCCGATCTACTATCACCATTTATCCACGACAGATGACGCCTGAGAGGTTAGCTACCTTCTCGAAAAGTGGGAACAACAAGTCTATGTCAGCATAGTAGTGTGTGCATGTGTTGTAGCATGGGGGAGTCATCATATTGCATTCATATCATAACATTGCATTGCATCGCATAAGATCTTCATCATATAAATTTGTATGGGCACTTTTATCTGATGAGTCACTTGATGTACCCGACCCTTAACATATAAATTTGTATGCGCATTTTTATAAGTTAAATTAATTTATGTCCTTACGATTAATGTGTTGTTTACGTCGAGTGCCAATTATTTATTGCTAATTACTGTTCATACTTGCTTAGTTTAAATGTGTTAATACTTACATATATGAACTGATATACAATAACGTTTTTGCCACTTGAATGTTGATATATAATACTGCTATATGAACTGCTTGATATGACGTTACCCTCACTTCCTTTTGTGTCTAATGTGAGTGTGAGTGTTATGATGTAGCCTTCGGGAAGTGTTTTGTGTACTCTGATATTAAGGAAGCTGTTATAGCTTCTTATTATTGATGTACTATGATTGGGCATTTACTTATGTGATCTTATGACTTCTATGTTCTTCTTTTGGTTGGGTTGGCATTGTGATATCAGATTGGCCGGCAGGATAGGCAGCTTGTGGTACAGATTAGTTAGTGTGTTAATGCTACCACAAGGCGTCTGTTCTAGGGATAAGACTTCCCTCGGCCGTGTTTTGTGTTCTGGGAGGGGGGTCTTGCAATGGTGTCAGTTTGCATCGATCCTACGATAAAGAAGGCATTGAACGTGGTGTTACCCCCGCTCGATTATTTGATTTGCGGACAAATTGGATTAGCGGAAGTAGTTGTATGTTCATTTGTGATTCACACTAAGTATGTCCACCCGTTACCCTACGTTTAGCCAACCAGACCCAAAATCTGTGTTTTATACGTAGATTCTAGTACATATAGAGCCAACAACGTGCATTCCTGTTCCTCTAATCCCTACTCTGTTCCAATAATCAGAGTTGGGGCAGACCCTAACTATAGTCTTGGATGCCTTTAGGTCTCAGAAGGCTCCGGTGCAGCAATAGGCCCCGGGCTCTAATTGGCTGAGTACCTTCCGAGCTCCTTCTCCACCTGTATACCACGGGACTGAATCGGTCGTTCACACAGAGGAATGGCTAGATGTTGTGCAAGAATTGATGGTGGGAATCAGATGCCCACCCAGTATGGTTGTTAGCTTAGCTGCGTACATCCTAGAGTCAAATACAAAAAGGTGGTGGAAGTCCCTTATGGGCTCCACTTTTCAAGGACGTATATACACTGACATCAGCTGGAATGAATTTTATGAGGCCTTCTTAGAACATTTTGTTCCGTCTACTGCTCGAGATGAGCTCGATGAAAGATTCCTGCAGTTGAAATAGTGATCTAAGTCAGTCGTGGAGTATCAACGGGAGTTTCAGCACCTGGCCAGGTTTGATGACTCCTATTATTTGGATGAACGCGGATATGCAAAACAATTTTACAAAGGTTTGCGAGACCCCCTAAGGCAAGCACTTTTGTTTATAGTCGACTCGAGCCTCGCCCAGATAATTAAAATGGCAAAAATATTGGAGGCGGACCATCTTGGGGTCCAGGCTAGTGGTAAGAGACCCGCTGAGGGCATGATGGAAGCAGGACCCATATTTAGAAAGAGACATAATATTATAGGTGGAAGAGGAAACCAAAGAGGTGGAAGTCGTTTCCATCAGAACTTTAGGATGGAACATCCAGCCCCATAACTAACATTACCTCCACCCCCGTAGTCCAAACCTAATCAACAACCCGAAGGGCCTTTCAGACAAGTTTGTTTCCAGTGTCATCAGACGGGCCACATCCGGTATTTATGCCCGCAGTTAGGTGGGAATGTTCCCCTTATTTTTCCTCTAACAGGCCAGCAAGGACGAGGGAAAATTCGTGGACGAGGACCACGAGGTAGGAATCCTGGACCTACTATAGAACAGATGTTTGCTCTAGATATGACTCAAGAGCGGAATCCTCGGAACTTGATTGTAGGTATTTCATAATCAATTAATGTGTTATAAGCATTAGCCCTTAGCCTGCCTGAGTAGTGCTAGAAATATATCTTTAAGATTATTATAACTTGGTATTTAAGTATCGTGAGTGTTAATGGAAAACTAGCTCAAACTCTATTTGATACCGGTGTCACTCGCTCATTCGTCTCGGTGGACTTTGTGAAAGATCAAAATGGTGTGCAATACTTCACCGGTATCACCCGGAGAGTACGCCTCCCAGACAGCTCCGAGATGATTTCATCTGCCAAGTGCGACTTGGAGGTGTATATTGAAGGAAAACTTTTCGAAACCCCAACAACGGTTTGGGGATGCCATAATTTGACCTTATTCTGGGTATGGCTTGGATGGATTGGCATCACGCCAGGATTGATTGTGCGGTGAAGCAAATCACTTTAAGGCATGGAGACTCGGAGATCATTTTCCAAGGTATTAGATTCGCACCCCAAATGTTGTTGTCTTCAATTCAAGCCCTTAAGGCCCATATTAAAGGAGATGAGGTGTATATGAGATGTTTTGAAATAAAAGATATGGCAACAAGGATAAAAGATGTACCAGTTGTGTGGGACTTTCTTGAGGTTTTCCTGAAAAGTTACCTGGATTGCCCTCGCCTAGGGAAGTAGACTTCAAGATTAAGCTAGTGTCGGGTGACAAGCCCATCTCTCGAACTCCTTATAGGATGGCTCCAAAGAAACTCAATGAGTTTAGAGATCAATTGCATGAGTTAGTAGAATCATGGTTTGTTCATCCTAGTTCATCACCCTAGGGAGCCCCGGTTTTGTTCGTTAGGAAAATGGATGGATCATTACGATTATGTATAGATTATCAGGAGCTCAACTGATTGATGATGCGGAACACCTATCCTTTACCCCAGATCGACAAGCTATTCGATCAGCTGGTGGGAGCATATTTGTTTTCCAAGCTTGATCTACGCTCGGGGTATTATCAGTTAAGGATATAAGAAGAAGATATTCATAAAACAGCATTTAGCTCGAGGTACGGCTTGTACGAATTCACTGTGATGTCGTTTGGGCTCACAAATGCCCCTTCTGCATTTATTAGTTTGATGAATAGGGTTTTGAGCCGTATATGGATGCTTTTGTAATCATATTTATTGATGACATTATGGTCTACTCAAAGACAAAATAGGAGTATGACGAGCACTTGGCCTTAGTTTTGAAGAAACTAAAGGAGCACTGCTTGTTTGCTAAATTCAGAAAGTGTGAGTTCTCGCTCTGAGAAGTTTCTTTCTTAGGACATATCATAAGTGGAGCCGGGTTAGCAGTGGATCCAGCTAAGGTGCATATCGTGAAGGAATGGTCG
Source organism: Platanthera zijinensis (assembly GCA_039513925.1). Taxonomy (NCBI): domain Eukaryota; kingdom Viridiplantae; phylum Streptophyta; class Magnoliopsida; order Asparagales; family Orchidaceae; genus Platanthera; species Platanthera zijinensis. The sequence continues at coordinate 131,528,927 of CM077079.1, read as the reverse complement.
CTTGAAAGTCTTTAGTTTCAAGGATAGCTAAACACCTAGAGGGGGTGAATAGGTTTTTCAGTCTCTTTATATTTTTCCTTCTTTAAGTATGTTGTGAGTTAGTTATTTTCTGCTTTCAAGACAAACCACAAAATCACACACAATATTTATAATGGTTCCCCAGATTATGGGTACATCCACTGTCCTTCCCACCTTTCTAACAGTGTGTTAGACAAGGCACTTCTCAAAAACTCAGCTCCAAAGAGCTTACAACACAGATCCCTTAGGATCTCTTAGTCTCCTTCATGACCTACCTCAGGCACAAAGCACTACCTTAGAGAAAGCTTGCTCCTACAACTCAGTGATCCAAAGATCACCTACCTCAGACTAAATTAATAGTCCTATAGCTCAGGCTAGGAGGTTAGCCCTACAACTCAGAGAGGATGACTCTCCTACAGCTCAGACACAAAGGCCCTACCTCAGATCCACAGAAGGATCCTACAACTCAGGCATAAAAGGCCCTACCACTGAGAGAATGACTCTCCTACCTAAAGAAAACTACCCTACCTCAGGCACATAGGCCCTACCTCAGATCCATACAGGATCCTGCATCAGATCAACAAATGATCCTACACTCAGCCTTTATAATTAGGCCTACACTCAGATCCAAAGGATCCTACAGAAAGTAAAGAGTTTTGTTGATGTTGATTTGACTCCATAGAAATATTATCTGAGCCTTCTTCTTCCTGAGCTGAGATGAACTCAGCCCTAACTTCTTCATAGCTACAAGAAAGAAGATCTTCAGGAAACTGCTGCATGTACTAGAAGTAACTAAAAAATACAAGTTTCTAATCTTATTGATGAAGACAAATGAGTTGGCAGCTCTTTGTGTTCTTCACTCAGATAACCATGACTGCAGAAATCAGATAGCTCTGCTTCTTCTTCTTTCTCAGAAAATTATTTGATCTTGTTGTTGTAGGTGAAAATTGCAACAACTAACTACTTGAACTTTTAGATCAACTGGTTGAACTTTAGCTTCAGGATCTGAAACAATGATGAGAGGAAGAAGATGAAGTTTCGCCTCTTTGCGAAAAGATAAACCCTTAAAAGTTTATTTGCTTCCGCCGATCTCTATCCCTTTATCTTCCGATGTCCAATGGCTCTTTGACCCGTGGGCCCAGCTGAAGTTGTTTGCTGTAACTTTGATTTTATAGAAAAATTCATACAGTAGGCATGCAGTGCCATTTGTCGTGTACTGTAGACTTCCCACAATGAGTTTGAATTTTTCTGACTTGTGCTGATTTCAGCACTTGTGGACTTAGACAAATTTAGCTAGTTCATCCCAAGCATTGAGTGCATTGAGTGAATAGCCTTAACTCAGTGCAAAAACACTTAGTCAAATAATCTGCATGTTAAGGCATTGAGTGTGTTGAGTAAACCTTCATCATTCAATGATTTTGGACTTATCCAATTACTTGTGCACTACTAGGCATTGAGTGCATTGAGTGAAACTTCATCACTTAATGCTTCTGGACTTAGCCTCTCCTCTAAATGCCGGCCATCTTGCTGAGGAGTTGAGTAAACTGCCTTCACTCAATGCTTCTTTACTTAGTCGATTTCCATCTTGATGAATGTGTTGAGTGATCCTTCATCACTCAACGCTTCTGCCTTTGCATGTCTTCTTGATGAGGCATTGAGTGAACTGTCTTCACTCAATGCTTTTGTACTTAGCCAATCTTCTTGATGAACTTGCGGTTAATGAGCTGTCCTCACTCAACGCATCTGGACTTAGACAGATTTTTCTATCTATATCTTCTTAAGCTTTGACTGAACATTATCATGTCGATGCTTTATTCTTTGTGCGTTGAGTGAGTTATCCTCACTCAACGCTTCTGGACTTAGCCAAAATTCTTGACAAATTCTGCAAAGGATTTGACTGCTTGAGCTTGACTCAACACTTTTTTCTTCAGGAGTTGAGTGAGATGTCCTCACTCAACGCTTCTGGACTTAGTCGGATTTCTTCCTTGCCAATGCTGAAGCTTCGACAGAATGAGCTTTACTCGACGCCTCTTATTATATGGCGTTGAGTTAATTGCCTTCACTCAACGCCTACAGACTTAGCCGCAAATCTGCTTTGCAAACTGTTGGGCTTTGACTGTCCATGCTTTACTAAGTGTTTTTTGGCATCTGGCATTGAGTGAACTGGCTTCACTCAACGCCTGTGGACTTAGATGAATTTCTATCTTTCCAGCATTCTTCCTTGATATCTGGCATTGAGTGAACTTGCTTCACTCAACGCCTATGGACTTAGACAAATTTCTGTCTCTCCACCTTTCTTCCTTGTGACCACATATCACAAATACTTAGACAGCCTGTCTAAACTTGTTCCAAGGAACATCCTGCACATATTGAACTTGAACATACATCAAATACAATTATGCTCTTAGTATTGATTGTGATGCCTCATCAAATCTAGGGAATATTGAGGGCAATATTCCCAACAATATCCTCCTATTTGAAGAAGGGAAAACATACAGCAATACTAAGAAGCATTATCACATAAAGCATATTAATTCAATGCAGTTGTAATCTAGCAGATGTAGATTTCTCATACCACTAGAATTTTTGTCTCTTTAGCATATTAATTCAATGTTCTCCATTTTAATGCATTGACTCAACATGTCAAGTCATTGCTTTCTCAGACCACTTGAACATTTGCTCAAGTAATATGCACTTTCCTCATACCACTTTGCTCAAGTAATATACACTTTCCTCATACCACTTAACTGGAGCACTTTCCTCATACTACTTGAAGCACTTCCCGCATACTACTTGGAGTTGGGAAAGTAATATGCAATGGCTCAACATGTAGTCATTGCACTCCTCATACTACTTGAATTTTCTAAGTAAGATGCACTGACTCAACATGACCTGGTCATGTCAAGTATTGCCGACACCTCCCCCTTTCTGGCTTCTTCAAAAAGGCATTTTTCTAATGAGGGAGGTGAAAGGATCATGACAGAATTTATATCTTGATCCTAGCCAGATTCCACTACACTAGTGATCAAACTACTTGACTAGAGATTATACCTCTTGTGTTGATACCACTGATACAACACTTCACTACAACCACTTGACACTTGAGTGGTCCATTAATCCACTTGAGCTAGCTGCTATCATTGATCCATTTTGAGTTAAAGCCACTCCTCCCCCTTTTATGACTTCTATAGAAACATCTATAGTTAGGGAGGTGTTTGCTTTTCCTCTTCTCCTGCAGCAGCTTTATATTCTCTATAGCAGCAATCCACTAGTGTTGATCTCCCCCTCAGTCTGTGCATTATCCTAAGGATATACAGATCAGCAATGTTGATCTTTAATCCACTATTGCAGCTGCTTGCTTCCTCTCAATCAAGAAGCTAAACCTATTCCTGTAACTGCTGGACTTGCTCCCCCTCAACAAGAGCATCTTGACTTGCTCCCCCTCAACAGGAGCATCTTTTATCATTATCTCCACTGGACACTTGAGTCCATTTAAGCCTTGATACCAATTGAAAGACTTGAAAGTCTTAATACTACTTGAGATACTTATCATCCTGCAAGAGAAGTGATTCCTGCAACAAAAAAAACATATGGAGAAACTGAAGCTATACCAAGTTCAACATACCCAACTCAAACTTGAAGGTGTTGAACTTGACTTCATCTAGTGGCTTAGTAAAGATGTCACTCACTTGCTTGTCTGTTGGAATAAACTCAAGACTAATGTATTCCTTCTCCATATGCTCCCTAATAAAATGATACATAATCTCTATGTGCTTATTCCTGTTGTGTGAGACAAGATTCCTAGCAATTAAGATTGCACTAGTTGAATCATAGTACATGAAGGTGTTACTTATATTGAGGTTGTAGTCCTGGAGCTGATGTTGGATCCACATCATCTGTGCACAGCAACTTCCTGCTGAGATATAATGTGACTCAACTGTTGAGATTGCAACACTGGTCTGCTTTTTACTACTCCAAGACACAAGTCTTCGTCCCAAGAACTGATAGGTGCCTGATGTGCTCTTCCTGTACTCTTTACAGCCGACAATATCTGCATCTTAATAGCCTGTTAGTTCAAAATCCCTATTCCTAGGGTACCATAGGCCAAGATCTGGTATGCCCTTAAGATATCTCAAAATCCTCTTAGCAACAGAGTAGTGAAACTCATTAGGGCTAGCCTAATATCTAGCATAAATACATGTAGCATACATAATGGCTGGCCTACTTGAAGTAAGATATAGAAGGGAGCCAATTATCCCTCTATACAAAGTTTTATCAACAGGTGTTGGGTCCATTGACCCCAATGTTCCAGATTTGTAAGAAGTCAAACTGGTCAATGACATACCCACATAGTTGTATTTGATGTATGTTTGAGTTCGTGCATGCAGGTTATCCTTGATTAGATAGGTGAACAAAAATAGGAAGCTAGAAGTCAGATAATTTGACTAATGCAAAAGCGTCGAGACAGATGAGATAATTGAGAAGAATGTCTCGGCATAACCGCTGAGACAGCTGAGAAGCTCAATGCAAATCATTGGGAAAAGTGTTGATCTCAGTAAAACCACAAAGACAGGAGATAGTCTCAGCTGTGAAGAAGAAACCGTTGAGACAGTTGAGAAGAAACCGCTAAGATAGAAGATAGTCACAGCTGTAAAGAAGAAACCGCTGAGACAGTTGAGAAGAAACCGCTAAGACAGAAGATAGTCACAGCTGTGAAGAAGGAACCGCTGAGACAGTTTAGAAGGAACTGCTGAGACAAAGCTAGCAGAAATTCTCTAAGTCTAGAAGCATTGAGTGAAGCAGGCTCACTCAATGCCTCTAAATAAGAGCTCAATCCAGAATTCGTCGAACTGAATTCTGAGTTCGCCGAGCTGAGCTCGCGTTTCGTCGAGCTAAAGTTAAAGGTTGAGAATCTGAGTTCGTCGAGCTCAGTTAAGAATTCGTCCGACAGACTTCAGAATTCGTCGATCTCAACTCACCTTTCGTCGAGCTAAAGTTAAAGTTTGAGACTCTGAGTTCGTCGAGCTCTGTCAAGAATTCGTCGAAAAGATTTCAGAATTCGTCGATCTCAGCTCACCTTTCGTCGATCTAAAGTTAAAGTTTGAGATTCTGAGTTTGTCGAGCCCATTTCAGAATTTGTCGAACTGATTTCAGAATTCGTCGATCCCAGCTCACCATTCGTCGAGCGCAGTCAGAGTACTTAAAACCGTTACGGGAAAGCTATAGCAGCGCCAAAAAGTATTATTTGTCCTCTTCTGAGGAAGGTGGCGCGCACCATCCTTGGCTGGGCCTACATTCAAATTGTGGCATTGATTCAAATCAACCGATAAAAAAAGAAGTGAGAAAAGGGGGATTAGGGTTAACAAAGATACAAAACAAAAATTATAGGCGGCTGGACTTAATCTTCTCTAACGAGCTTGAAAGCCAAGTCCAACAGTGCATGCCAACAGGCAGATAAAGATAGTTGAAGCTTTTCCAGTTCAGCAAGATTGTTCTTTGGATAACAATGTGGCTGATTCATCCAATCAGCAAGAAGAGATAGTTGTGTGAAGAGCCGTCAGCCTTCAATAGTAGATAGTTGTTCTTCAGTACAGCAGAGAAATAGTTAGATGTAGAAAAAGACTAATTCGTTCGACAGCAAGAGGGCTGGACTGATATCTGCTCAGTACAGTATGGTAGACTCAGAGATTTATCTCTAAGTCAGTATTTCAATTACTTGATTAATTTCCTGTAGGATTCAGGCTGTGTGAATCTGAGATGTAGGGCCTTTTATTCCTTAATTGTAGGTTACTAATTAGTCACTGAGGTAGGTGCCCTGCTGGGGTACTAAGGTTGGATCCAAGTATGGATCTAAGAGTAGGGTCATCCTCCCAGCATGAGTAGTAGGCCTTAGAGATAAGGCTGAGGTAGGTGACTGTTGAGTCACTCAGCTGTAGATGACAAGTGTGTCATTGAGTGTAGGTCTTGGAGGATACTAAGTGTAGGGCCTTTTGGCCTGAGGTAAGTGACAAGTGTGTCACTGAGCTGTAGGTGCCTGGAAGGGCACTGAGGTAGGTACCTAGAAGGGTACTGAGCTGTAGGAGTGCTGCAGTACTCTGATAGTAGGGCCTTGTGCCTGAAATTATAGGGCTGAGAAGCCTAAGTTGTAGGCCTTAGAGATAAGGTTGAGGTAGGTCGTTTGAGGGCCACTGAGTTGTAGGAGCACTGTAGGGCTCTAAGGTAGGAACCTTTGTGGTTATGAGGTAGGGTTCTGAAGAGAACCTGAGTACAAGGCTGAGGGCTTGAGGTGTAAGCTCTGAGGAGCATTTTGGAGGAGTTTGTGCCTTGTCTAACATAAGTTAGAAAGGTGGGAGGGAAAGTTGATGTACCCAGCTAGGGAACCACTATAAACTTATGTGTGCTTTGTTGAGTGCTTGTTCTTCTTTTATATTGCAGGTACTAAGGACAAGCTCTAGATCACTTAGAAAGAAAACAGCAAAAAAACTTAGGTATTTTCAAAGGCCTATTCATCCCCCCCCCCTCTAGGTGACTAGTTTGCCTTGAAATAATAACTTTAAAGTGGTATCATAGGGAGGTTACTCAAAAAAGGATCTAACAATCCGAGTATACCTCCAATGTTAGCTATAAGACATAAGTATGGGGTCTGGTTTAAACTATAAGGAACTGGGGGGCATGAAGCTTCGAATCTGTAGAAAAGGAAGGCTTTGGACTCTGGAAGGAAAGGGTTTGGTTATTCATGGAAGCTGCTGACACAAGGATATACATCACAGTCAAAGAAGGACCCTTCATCCCTATGAAGACCTCAGTTCTGGATGCCAATGTCAAGACACCTAAATCTTATGATGAAATGAACAAAGATGAGCTCATACTTTCCTCCATGGACAAGAGAGCTCAAAACATTATTGCAAGTGCAATAGATGATTCAACCTTCCAAAATATGGTGCACTGCAAGACCTCCAAGGAGATGTAGGAAAACCTAGTTGTGTTCATGGAGGGTTCAGAGGAGGTGAGGGATGACAGAAAATCCATGCTCAACCAGAAGTATGAAGCCTTCAGACAAGGAAAGTCTGATGGCATTGCTGAGATCTTTTAGAGATTTTTCAGAATAGTGAATGAATTGAGAACATATGGAAGGGTCTTCAGCACCTATAAGCTGAATAACAAATTTCTCAGGTCCCTCACAAAGGATTGGGACACAAAGATATGTGTCATTATGGAAATTGCCAAGTTAGCTGACATTCCTCCTCCAACCCTGTTTGGAAAACTGCTGTCATATGAGATGCAGCTTGCTACAAGAAAGGAAGAGGAGAAGAGCAGTAAGTCATAGGCCAAGGAGAAGTCTGTGGCCTTCAAAGCTGATGCCCCAACCAGGAGAAGAAGGAAGAACTCTCCACCCAGGAGAATTGTTGAGTCAGATTCTGAGAGCTCAAAGTTCAGCACCTCAGACAGCCATATGTCTTATGAGGACTTTGTTGCCTTCTCCAGGCAGTTTCAGAAATTCATAAAGAAGGAGCATAGGAAGAACAACAGGCCTTCCTCTTCCTCACAGCACAGAAGGAAATCCTCTAAGGAGGACAGGTATGCTCCTAACTCTAGCAAATAAACTTTTTCAAAAGTTATTTGTTTCTGCTACAGCAAACCTGGGCACATAGTTGCTAACTGCCCATTGCAGAGGAAAGATGAAGGAGAGAAGAAGCACTATAAGGGGAAGAAGAAAGAGAAGTCCCTTTTGGCCAAAAAGGAAAAGACCTGGTCTGACTCCTCTTCTGGGTCAGACAGTAAAGAAGAAGCCTATATTGAGCTAATGGCTATTGCTGAAGAAGAACCTGAAGAATATCCTGCAGCTAAGATAGGGATTGGCGTCCAATTCGCGCGAGGCAGGCCCCTGATTGATGTATTTGAGAAAAGGGGCTATGGTGAGCCAATGGGGGATGTGGGTGAACAGGTGCGGACGTCGGGAATGAGGAAAACAAGGCAAAACAGCATTTTTGGCTGACACGTATGGACACGGCCGTGTCCATACCCGTGTGCCTCATAAAAAATAGGCTTACCAGTCAGAGAGGTACACGGGCAATTGGGACACGGCGTCTAAGAAGCCGTGTGCCAAGGACACGGGTTGGGAAACGGGCGTGTCCCAGCCGTGTGCCAAGGACACGGGTCGGGACCGGCCGTGTCTCTACCCGTGTGCCGCAACCCTGACCCGGCAGAAAGTGGTTCTGGGAGGAACACGGCCCTAGACACGGCATGCACACGCACGTGTCTCACCTGAACACGGGTAGGAATACGGCCGTGTGCCTACCCGTGTCTGCGATGTATAAAAGGAAAAAGTTGGGAAACCCTAGCATTTCATCTCCTTTCTTCTGCCCCGAAATTCCTGAGAGGTTAGCTACCTGCTCGAAAAGTGGGAACTTCAAGTCTGTGTCGACATAGCAACTTGCATGTGTGTGCGCATGATTCGGTCATAGCATAGCATTCATTTCATGTCATTCATTGCATACACAAGATCCTCATCGTATAAGTTTGTATGGGCACTCTTATACGATGAGTTACTTTACTGTTAAGCCGATCCTTAACTTATAAGTTTGTATGGGCACTCTTATAAGTTAAGTTACTATTCTGAGTACTTATACCTACTGTCATTTACTATTGATATTTGTAAAACTGCTAGTTGTGTAGCGTAGCTTATACTCCACTATAGTTACTGTCACCTGCTTGTTTACTTGCTTATATATATATACATATTGTACCTTGTTCCTTTCCGCCCGGTGCCGAGGAGTCGCCGGGGAGCGGATGTGAAGCCACTTAGTCTTATGACTAACGGTTGCTACGTCTTCTTTTTAGGAGGAAACCCCACAAGTAGAGCGGCAAAGGACTATGCAGCAGGACAGCCAGCCCGGATGATAGGACCTGAGGTGTGGTGCCATCGGCACCGTCAGTGACAGTAGTGAGTGTTTTCATGTAGCCGTTTGGCAAAACATTTCTAGACTCTTGTTTCTTTTGTACAAGCCTGTTGTGCTTGTTATCTTCCGCTACTTTTGGACTTTAACTTAGCTGTGAACTGAACTGCTTTCAGTTTTACTTTTCTGTTATGGTTGGTGGCATAATTGTTGTGATATGGATTGTAGCCGGCGGAATAGGCGTCTTGTGGTAAAGGCTAACCCGTGCGTTAGTGTTACCGCAAGGCGGCTATTTCGGGCATAAGACTCCTCGTCGTGCCGTGTGTGTTCCGGGAGGGGGGTCTTACAAATGGTATCAGACTAAGCCGATCTTCACCTACAGCAGTCAGGTAACAATGGGCCACTCCCGTTCGATTAGTCGGTTTGGGGACAAACCGACTTAGCGGAAGCAGTGGTGTGCCCATCTGTAATTCACACTAAGTTGTCCAACTTTGACATTAGTTTTAGCCAACCTGACCTAGTTTGTACCTTGCGTATAGGTCCCAGCGCAGGTGGAGCCGGTTGGGGGGCACTCCTACCCCTTCCGTCCCTTCACAATTCCAGCAGTCGGAACTGGGACAAACGCTGTCAGCCATATTGGATGCATTTAAAGACCCAGCAAGCTCCGGTGCAGCAACAAGCGCCAAGCTCCAACTGGTTGAGCACCTTCCGTGCCCTGTCCCCTCCTGCCTATCTTGGGACAGAATCGCCGGTGCGCACCGAGGAATGGCTTGATACCGTGCAGGAATTGATGGCTGGCATAAGATGTCCGAACAGCATGGCGGTGACATTGGTAGTGACGCTGCTAGAGCTGCACGCCAAAAGGTGGTGGAAGTCCCTCATGGGCTCCATCTTCCAAGGGCGGTTGTACACGGACATCGGTTGGAACGAGTTCACCGAGGCTTTTCTGGAGCACTTCATCCCTTCTTCTGCTCGGGATGGACTTGAAGAAAAAATTTCTGCAGCTGAAGCAGGGATCGAATTCGGTAACGGAGTACCAGAGGGAGTTCCAACACCTCGCTAGGTTTGCCGATTCCTATGAGTTGGACGATAGAGGCTATGCGAAGCGCTTCTACAAAGGGTTAAGGGACCCCCTGAGGCAGGCCCTTTTGTTTATAGCCGATGGAAGCCGCAGCAGAAATCATTGACATGGCAAAGAGACTGGAGGCGGACCACATGGGATGTGGCAAGAGACCTGCGGAAGGTGTAATTGAAGTCGGCCCTAGTAATAGAAGGCGGAATGATCATGGCAGAGGAAGGGGAAACCACAGAGGCGGTCGGTGGGTCAACCGGAACTATCGGGTGGAGTACCCAACTCCGCAACACACTACCTTTACCACCACCACCGCAGCAGCAATATTATCAACAACCTGGGGGCCGGCGTGAGATGATATGTTTTGAGTGCAACCAACCGGGGCATGTCCGACGAGTTTGCCCGCGACTGATCGGGGGTGCCCCTATTGCTCCCCTCCAGTAGCTCCACGGGGACGAGGGCACATGCGTGGCCGAGGAAGAGGACCACCAGGGAGAAATCAAGGACATCCACGGGAGCATGTATTCGCATTGGATATGACTCAGGAGAGAAATCCGCAGGAAGTCATCACCGGTACGTGCAAAGTTGTTTTAATATTATATGACTTGTTGGATTTATGATACAAATGATACGCGCTATTCTGAATAGTGATTGCCCCTTTGGAACCTAGGCACTGTCGTGGTTAGCGGGAGACCCGCCTATACGTTATTTGACACGGGTGCGTCTCACTCGTTCATTTCGGAGGACTTCGTGAAGGACTTGGAGGGAGTGCAACACTTCACGGGCATTACTCAAAGGTGCGCCTTCCGGACGGCTCTGAGATGACGTCGTCAGCAAGTTGCGACTTCGACACCCTTATTGGAGGAAAGTTCTTTGAAACTCCGACTACAGTGTTAAGAATCCCGGAGTTCGATCTCATCCTGGGCATGAAGTGGTTGGACTGGCACCACGCCAGGATCAATTGTGCGGAGAAGCAAGTTATGTTGAGGCATGGAGACTCGGAAGTCATCTTCCAAGGTATTAAATTCGCACCCCGTAAATTATTATCTTCAATCCAAGTTATGAAATCTCATATGGAAGGGGACGAGGTCTATGTAATTTGCTTCGAGTTGAAGAAATTGACATTAGAGGTCAAGGATGTGCGGGTGGTGCGAGAATTTCCCGAGGTATTTCCGAGAGAAATTGCCAGGACTACCCCGCATAGGGAAGTGGACTTCCAAATCAAGCTAATTCCGGGTGCCAAGCCCGTCTCGCGAGCTCCATACCGAATGGCTCCGAAGGAACTTGCAGAGTTTAGAGTCCAGCTTCAGGAATTGGTGGAAACAGGTTCGTTCGCCAAGCTCGTCGCCTTGGGGAGCGCCCGTTTTGTTCGTCAAAAAGAAGGAGTGGCACCTTGCGGTTATGTATTGATTATCGAGAGTTGAACGTTAACGGTGCGGAACACCTATCCCCTACCGCGCATTGATGAATTATTCGATCAATTGGTGGGATCGTATTGGTTCTCCAAGTTAGATCTGCGTTCGGGATATTACCAGCTGAGGATACAAGAAGATGACATTCAGAAGACGGCGTTCAGTTCGAGATATGGTTTGTATGAATTCACCGTGATGCCGTTTGGGCTCACAAACGCCCCTTCCGCCTTTATGAGCTTGATGAACAAGGTGTTCGGCCCTTATTTGGACATCTTTGTCATCGTGTTCATCGATGACATCCTAGTCTACTCCAAGACTGAAGCAGAACACGCCGAACATCTAACTTTAGTGCTGAGGAAACTAAAGGAGCACACTTTGTTTGCCAAGTTCAGCAAATGTGAGTTTTGGCTTCGAGAGGTCGCGTTCTTGGGCCATGTGATTAGTGGGGCGGGGCTAGAAGTAGATCCGGCCAAGGTGCGGGCCGTAAAGGAGTGGTCGCCATTGAAGTCAGCGGCCGACATACGAAGCTTTCTTGGACTTGCCGGGTACTATCGCAAGTTCGTGAAAGGCTTCTCGAAGATCGCCCTTCCCTTACTACGCTAACCAAGAAGGGTGTGCCGTTTGAATGGACACCCCAGTGCGAAGCTGCATTCCAAGAGTTGAAAGACAGATTGACGACTGCACCCATCCTAGCTCTTCCATCTGGGAAGGAGGGCTTTCAAGTTTACACGGATGCGTCGTATCAAGGGATGGGAGCTGTGTTGATGCAGAATGGGCATGTGATCGCTTATGCTTCAAGACAGTTGAAGAAGCATGAAGCCAGCTACCCGGTGCATGATCTAGAGTTTGGGAGCGCGGTGGTATTCGCCTTGAAGATGTGGAGGCATTATTTATACGGCGTCCACTGCGAGATCTACTCGGATCACAAAAATCTGAAGTACATTCACACCCAAAAGGAGTTAAACTTGAGACAGCGGCGGTGGTTGGAGTTCTTGTGCGACTATGATTTCACCTTGAACTACCACCCCGGGAAGGTTAATTCCGTAGCTGATGCCTTGAGCCGGAAAGCGCCGGAAGCGAGCACGGAATCCGCTTGATGAGGATGGAGCTAATCCGGATGTTGCAAGAGATGGAAATCACTTTGGTCTTTAAGAATCAACCGGAAGAGTATACCGAATATTTGGCCGCGATGAGTATAGTTTGCAACATACGAGACCGGATCCGTACGGAACAAAAGAAGGATGCGGCTTTAACCCCGGCTTTCAAGTCAATGGAGGATGGGACTACGGAAGAATACTCCCTAAAAGACGGCCTCGTCCATTTTCGTGGCCGGCTTTACATCCCCGAAGGTGACAACATTCGGGAGGATATTCTAAAGGAGGCCCATTGCTCCAAGTACTCGGTGCACCCGGGGATCGCGAAGATGTACACCGATTTGAGAAAGACGATGTGTTGGCCGGGCATGAAGAGGGATGTCAAGTACTTTGTTACTCATTGTGTGGCCTGCAAATGGTGAAGGCAGAGTGCCGAAGCCCCGGTGGAATGCTACAGTCGTTGCCCATCCCCGAATGGAAATTTGAGGACATCTCCATGGACTTCGTCCACGGGTTACCTCGCTCGCGCTCGGGGAATGATTCTGTGTGGGTGATAGTTGACCGGTTGACCAAGTAGCCCGATTTATCCCAATGAAGAAGGAGGCGCAAGTGGGCGTCTTAGTGCGTCTTTGTGGAACAATTTGTGCGGTACCATGGTGTGCCCAAGACGATCGTCTCCGACGGGATGGTCGGTTTACTTCAAGAGAATGGAGGCTGTACAGGCTTATTTGGCTCGCGCCTCGCCTTTAGCACAGCCTTTCACCACAAACGGACGGGCAATCTGAACGAACCATCCGAACATTGGAGGACCTATTGAGGTTGTGTGTGCTAGATAAAGGAGAACCATGGGAGAGACTCTTACCTCTCGTGGAGTTCTCTTATAATAACAGTCATCAAGCTAGTATTGGAATGGCACCTCATGAAGCTTTGTATGGAAGGAGGTGTAGAACACCCTTGTCCTGGGTGCAAGACGAAGATCCGAAGACATTGGGAAATGAGTATATTGATGACACGGACGCGGTGGTTAGGTTGATCCGGAATCGAATGCTAGAGGCTCAAAGCCGACAGGCGAAAATATTACAACGCAAGGCACGTATGGGTAGAGTTTCAAGTGGGTGATAAGGTGTTCCTGAAGATTCGACCGATGCACGGAGTGTCACGAGTACGTGGAGTCAAGAAGCTCAGCCCAAGGTATGTTGGGCCCTATGTTGTAGTGGAAAGGATTGGCCCTCTGGCCTATCGATTGGAGTTACCACCGGAGCTGGAGAAGCTTCACGACGTGTTCCACGTATCGTCGCTTCGGAAGGCTTTGTTGCGACCTGAACAGTATATCCCCACGGCGGATGGTGCCGTGGCGTCTGATAGGTCTGTGCGACTGGAGCCGGTGCGGATCCTTGATAACGAGACAAGGACCTTGCGCCGCAAAAGTGTTCCCTTGGTGAAGGTGCTATGGTCTAATCACGGGAAGGAAGAGTGCACATGGGAGCCAAGGGATTTGATGCAAGAGCGCTACCCGGAATTATTTACTCCAGGTAAAAATTTTATTTGAAAGCATAGTTCCCTTTTTATGTGTTTCACTCCCATAGCCTTACCCTGATTTCGGGGACGAAATCTTTTATTTGTTTATAGGATTTGTAACGTCCCAATTCGCGCTAGGCCCCTTGATTGCGTATTTGAGTCAAGGGGGCTGTGGTGAGCCCAATGGGGGATGTGGGTGAACAGGTGCGGACGTGCGGGAAATGAGGAAAACAAGGCAAAACAGCATTTTTGGCTGACACGGGTATGGACACGGCCGTGTCCATACCCGTGTGCCTCATAAAAATAGGCTTACCAGTCAGAGAGGTACACGGGCATTGGGACACGGGCGTGTCCCTAGCGCGTGTGCCAAGGACACGGGTTGGGACAACGGGCGTGTCCCTAGCCGTGTGCCAAGGACACGGGTCGGGACACGGCGTGTCTCTACCCGTGTGCCGCAACCCTGACCGGCAGAAAAAGTGGTTCTGGGAGGAACACGGCCTAGACACGGCATGCCACACGGCCGTGTCACCTGAACACGGGTAGGAACACGGCCGTGTGCCTACCCGTGTCTGCGATGTATAAAAAGGAAAAAAGTTGGGAAACCCTAGCATTTCATCTCCTTTCTTCTGCCCCGAAATTCCTGAGAGTTAGCTACCTGCTCGAAAAGTGGGAACTTCAAGTCTGTGTCGACATAGCAACTTGCATGTGCGTGCGCATGATTCGGTCATAGCATAGCATTCATTTCATGTCATTCATTGCATACACAAGATCCTCATCGTATAAGTTTGTATGGGCACTCTTATACGATGAGTTACTTTACTGTTAAGCCGATCCTTAACTTATAAGTTTGTATGGGCACTCTTATAAGTTAAGTTACTATTCTGAGTACTTATACCTACTGTCATTTACTATTGATATTTGTAAAACTGCTAGTTGTGTAGCGTAGCTATACTCCACTATAGTTACTGTCACCTGCTTGTTTACTTGCTTATATATATATACATATTGTACCTTGTTCCTTTCTCCGCCCGGTGCCGAGGAGTCGCCGGGGGAGCGGATGTGAAGCCACTTAGTCTTATGACTAACGGTTGCTACGTCTTCCTTTTTAGGAGGAAACCCCAAAGTAGAGCGGCAACGGACTATGCAGCAGGACAGCCAGGCCCGGATGATAGGACCTGAGGTGGTGGTGCCATCGGCACCGTCAGTGACAGTAGTGAGTGTTTTCATGTAGCCGTTTGGCAAAACATTTCAAGACTCTTGTTTCTTTTGTACAAGCCTGTTGTGCTGTTATCTTCCGCTACTTTTGGACTTTAACTTAGCTGTGAACTGAACTGCTTTTAGTTTTACTTTTCTGTTATGGTTGGGTTGGCATAATTGTTGTGATATGGATTGTAGCCGGCGGAATAGGCGTCTTGTGGTAAAGGCTAACCCGTGCGTTAGTGTTACCGCAAGGCGGCTATTCGGGCATAAGACTCCCCTCGTGCCGTGTGTTGTGTTCCGGGAGGGGGGTCTTACAGGGATCAAGGCCCCTCTATCACATTCAGAAAGTGACACAGAGGTGGATGAAGATGAAGAAGAAGGTGTTCAATTCCATGGATTAATGGCAATGATAGAAGAAGAGATAAGCAAGGATTAGTCTGGACAGGCTCAGGTAAATTCTAAATCTCTTCCTTCTATTTCAAGTCATTAGGCTAGCTCAGATTCGGATGCTCAATAATCAAGAGATGAAGGGGATTTAGATTCTGAGGATGATGTCAATTCTATAATTGACAAGTATGGAGAACTTCTTGAAGCATTCAATAAGTGCAAGCTCCTTGCCAAGAGACTGGCGAAAGAGCTTCTTGGTCTTAGGAGAAAGTGTGAGGGCCAACAAAGGGCCTTCAATGATATGGCTGCACAATCAGCCAAGATCAAGTGGATCATTGATATTTAGTGTGTGGTAAGATTCTCAAATGATAAACTTATCCAGAAACTTAAAGATGATCTCCTAAATGAGAAAATGCTGGTGGCCAGGTTTTCTAAGCCAAGCACTATGCTTCCCTTAATTGACACCCTATTTATCCAAGAGGGTAAGAATGGGTTAGGATTTAAGAGACCTACTAGACCTCCTAATCCAAAAGTAAAGGGGAAGGCACCAGTTGTGCCTCTGGCCTCATTACCTCCAGTTTGTTTTCACAAAGTTTTGTTGTCTTCTAACATGTATGACCATGAAAGCTGTTATGGTCACTGGGAGAATGGTAGATCCGCTGGTATAGACAAATGTGCCCATAGCCACGGTGGAAGATACAGCCATGTGAGGGCCTTTAAGGCTACCCATGAGGAAATTCAAATGGCCCATCCTGGACCATTTGTCTTTGGTGCCCCAGCACCAAAACTCAAGGATAATGTTGCTGCAGGAAATCTGAGTCATCCAGCAAAAGTAATGACTCAAGGTGAGTCTTCTGGCAAGGCTGGAATGGCAGTTTCTGATGTAATCAGATGCATGTTAGCTGAAAAGAGACATGCAGCTGGTGGCTCTCAGAAAAGACGAAAACAGTCAGCTGAAATACTTACCTTCAATCAAATGGCTGCTGAAATAAATCAGAGATATAAATCAGCACATCTTCCCACTATTCAGGGAGCATTCCAGGCAAATGCTGGTCCTAAACAGAGAAGGAGATATAATGTCCATGAGTGTTGGTGATGTGGAAAAGTGGGCCACTATGCTACAGATTGCTGGCACAATCCTTCAGTGTCCAAAGGTAGCCAACCTATCAGGAATATTGCAGGAAGGCAAGCTTATGTTCAGGCTAATGTGAACCTAGGACCCAACAGAAATTGGGGTCCTAAGGTGAGATAATTTGTGTTTTTTAGGTTAGTTCAAGTACCAATTCACCTAAATGGTACTTGTACAGTGGATGTTCCAGGCACATGACCGGAACAAAGGAACTGTTGAAGGAGTTCACTCCAGTAAAGAATGGACCTAAGGTCATCTTTGGAAGCTCTGATAAGGGAATAACCAGAGTCTATGGTAAGATCTCAAATGGCATAATCACCATCACAAAGGTAGCTTATGTAGAGGGGTTGCAACAAAACCTCATAAGCATATGTCAACTATGTGACCTTGGTTATGACATTTCCTTCCACAAGGATAAGTGCCACATCAAGAGGTTAATTGACCAAAGTGTCATCTTAATAGGGACTAGGAGTGTGAATGTTTATTGTTTAAACTTTTCTTGCTTAGAGAGTAGTTCCTCTATATGCCTAGTTGCAAATGAAAAAATCTCATATTGTGTCCAATGGCACAAGAGACTAGTTCATTTGAATTATAAGACCATTGGTAAGCTCTTCAGTGATGAGCTAGTTAGGAATGGTCCCAAAATAAAATGCTCCAAGGAGGATATTTGTGCTGCTTTCCCAAAGGGCAAGCATACTAAAACCACCTTCAAGTTCTTAGGGACTAAGGACTTAGTGAGATGCTTATATCTCCTGCATATGGATTTGTTTGGTCCTATGCCTGTTTAGAGTCTAGGTAGGAAGTCTACACCCTTGTGGTGGTTGATGACTATTCCAGGTTTGCTTGGGTGTTCTTCCTTAAAAGAAAGGATGAAACCCTTGATGTCTTCATGAATTTTGTCAGGTAGATTTAGAATGAACTTGCAAGTTCAGTGGTCAAAATAAGAAGTGACCATGGAACTGAATTTCAGTCTGCTGCCATGACTACTTTTTGTGAAGAGCTAGGGATTCATCAAGAATTCTCCTCTCCAAGAACACCCCAGCAAAATGGGTTAGCTGAGAGGAAAAACAGGACTCTCATAGAAGCTGGGAGAACATTGTTGAGTGACACTTCTCTCCCTAAATATTTTTGGGTTGAGGCAGTCAACACTGCATGTCATTTTCTTAATAGGGCTTTTATCACCAAAGGCCACAAGAAGACTCCCTATGAGATCTTGAAAGGCAGAAAACCAAACATATCCTATTTCAGGATCTTTGGTTGCAAGTGTTTCATCTTGAACAATGGTAAGTTAAAAGTGGCTAAGTTTGTTGCCAAATCCCATGAGGGGATCTTTATTGGGTACAACAATAATAGTAAGGCATACAGAGTCTATAACTTGACTAATTAAGTTGTAGAAGAATCTATTCATGTAGTATTTGATGAGTCAAGCATGATTGACAGTGAGCTGTCAAGCTCTTTAGCTAGTTCTATAGGTATAGAAGTTATGATGGAAAAGCTCTCCATAAAAAATAAAGACCCAGCTATGCAATAAGAATATGGAGAGGGATGTTGTACAGAGGAAGCACGGGACAGTCCAGCTGGAAATGAAGAACAACCAACTGAAGAAATTGGTGCTCAGCAAAAAGCAGTCAGGCTGCCCCCAGCAGTCAGATATCTGAGAGATAATCCTCCATATCAGAGAATAGGTGAGGCCAGCCAAGGTATATAGACCAGAAGCAGGAGTTTCAACACAGCTCTTTACTCTAGCTTCCTATCACAAGAAGAGCCCAAGAATTTTTAAGAGGCAAATTAAGACCAATTCTGGATTGGAGCAATGCAAGAAGAACTGAACCAGTTCAAAAGATGCAAGGTCTAGAAGCTGGTTCCCAGACTAGATGGACATAATGTCATTGGAGTCAAGTGGATTTTCAGAAATAAACTTGATGAAAATGGCATTATAATAAAGAATAAAGCTAGACTGGTGGCAAGGGGTACAGACAGGAAGAGGGGATTGATTATAATCAGACTTTTGCCCCTATTACAAGGTTGGAATCTATAAGATTGTTCCTTGCATTTACAACCTTCCAGGGATTCAAAGTCTTCCAGATGGATGTGAAGTCAGCCTTCCTAAATGGAGACTTGAAAGAAGAGGTCTATGTAAAGCAGTCTCTAGGTTTTGTAGATTCTAACTCTCCTACTGCTATGTATAGACTTAGGAAAGCTCTATATGGGCTCAACCAAGCCCCTAGAGCATGGTATGAGACATTGTCTACGTTCCTCATTGAGAACAAATTCTCAAGGGGGAAGATAGATAAGACCTTATTCCTAAGGGAATCTTAGGGCAAGATTATCCTAGTCCAGATTTATGTTGATGACATAATATTTGGCTCTACTGATGACAACCTCTGCAGGAAGTTTGCAAAACTTATGCAGGGGAATTTTGAGATGAGTAGTATGGGTGAACTAAAGTTCTTCTTGAGACTCCAAGTAAGACAGACTGATGATGGTCTATCCATATCCCAGTCAAAATTCACTAGGGAGTTTTTCAAGAAATATGGTATGGAAAATGCTTCCACCATAAGGACTCCAATGAGCTCAAGTATGCCCATAGGCAAAGATGATCTAGGTAAACCTGTTGATCCAACTTTGTATAAGGGTATAGTTTGCTCTCTTCTCTACCTCACTGTAAGTAGGCCTGACATTATGTATGCAATATGTGTTTGTGCTAGGTATCAGGCATACCCTAAAGAGTCTCACTACACTGTTGTGAAGAGAATCTTGAGATATCTTAAGGGCACCCCATATCCTGGCCTATGGTACCCTAGGAATGGGGAGTTTGAATTAACAGACTATTCAGATATAGATTTTGTAGGCTGCAAGGAGGACATAAAGAGCACATCAGGCTCCTATCAATTTCTAGGTGGAAGTCTTGTCTCTTGGAGCAACAAGAAGCAAACAAGTGTTGCAATATCAACTACTAAGTCAGAGTATGTTTCAGCTGGGAGCTGATGTGCTCAGTTATTATGGATCCAGCATCAACTTCAGGACTATAATATTCAGATAAGTAGAACTCCACTCTTTTGTGATTTTACTAGTGTAATTTCTATAGCTAGGAATCTTGTCTCTCATAGCAGGACTAAGCATATAGAAATTAGGTATCATTTCATTCGAGAACATGTGGAAAGGCAAGACATCAGCCTTGAGTTTGTCTCCATAGACAAGCAAGTGGTTGATATCTTCACTAAGCCACTAGATGAAGCCAAGTTCAACACCTTCGAATTTGAATTGGGTGTGTTGAATCTTGTGTAGCTTCAATTCTCTCCTCTACCATATGCAGTACTGTCTATTTGCAGGTAGTACAAGTCCTTCCTCAAAACAATGAAGCTAGTGTGCAACTGTTGAGGGGGAGCAAGCCCAACAGCTGAAATGGGATTGAGTCAAAGTGAATCGATCAACCCCAAATAGATAGGGGGAGATAAACTCCACACAAAAATCTCCCTATTGCAGAAGTCAAAAAGGGGGAGAGGAGTTAGGGGGAAATAAGAATAGACTTGATCAAGATCTGACCAAGCCAAGATGTAGGAAGCTAAAAGCCAGGTGGTGTTGAAGTTGCTTCAGCACAAGATTAGTAAGGATGGCTTACTCAGGAGAGCAGCATGCTAGGGGGAGTAAGTAAAATTCTCCACAGACTGGAGAAATGTGGTAACATTTCAAAACTCTAATTATGTTACACAAGTTTTAGTTTTTATGTTAAAAATACTATGTATGTCAATGACCTATTTTATTGATCAAGCAAAGTTTGACTTCTTCAAATAGGGCGAGATTGATGGGTCCAGTAACCCCAATCTTCTAGATTTGTAAGAAGTCAAACTGGTCAATGACATACACACATAGTTGTATTTGATGTATGCTTGATTTCATGCATGCAGGTTGTCGTTGATTGGATAGGTGAACAAAAAGAGGAAGCTGGAAGTCAGATATTTTGACTAAGGCAAAAGCGTCGAGACAACGGAGATAGCCGAGAAGAATGTCTTAGCATAACCGCTGAGATAGCTGAGATAGCTGAGAAGCTTAATGCAAAACATTGAGAAAAGTGTTGATCTCAGCAAAACCGTTAAGACAAGAGATAGTCTCAGCTGTGAAGAAGAAACCGTTGAGACATTTTAGAAGAAATCACTGAGACAGAAGATAGTCACAGCTGTGAAGAATAAACAGCTGAGAAAATTGAGAAGAAACCTGAAAAAGTTCAGTTGTCTACCTAAATAACCTAGAGGGGGTGAATAGGTGAGTTGTGCGTCTTTTTGTAGAATAAAAATTTAGCAACTAGGCACACAGATCAATCAAGCATTCACAGACGACAAAAGATTTATAGTGGTTCCCCAACCTTGGGTACGTCCACTTTCCCTCACCGATCTAGAAAACCACTAGACTCGATTACTCCACTATCTCGGATTGAAAAAAATTCCTACACCTCGGAACAACGTTCCTACAAACTCGATCCAAACGGACCTACACTCGGAAGGTAAAACTTCCTACAACTCGGAGAAAGTTATCCTACAAGAAATTAATAGAATGTAATAAAATACAAACAATAATCTTCAAATCTTGAAACGATTTGCCTGGATCATCTTCTTGTAGACGTTGAGGCTTTATCAGAAAAGTTGAAGAAGAAATCTCGGCAACAGCTAGATCTAAAAATTTCTCTTGACTTCACCCGATCGGAGAGAGAGATGATGAAGAACGAACATAAAATCCCGATCTGGAAATCAAACTTGATCTGAATCTTGAAATAGAAACCCTAGCCCTGGCGTGAAGGAGATCGTCGGCGGCGGCAGTGGCTTTCGTTTTAAGAGAGAGAGAAATAAGATTTAGAAAACTTTAGAATAATCTGACGGCTTGATTGAATATGATCGGTCTTGACAAGACCTATTTATAAGATATCCCCTAACGGTCATAATTATTCTTAATGATGTACACGTGGACCAATCACGTCAACGTATTTGAAAAAATACCGTCAAATCTAGACTTAGAGAAATTTCCGAAAGTTTGACTGACATACTCGAGTCATCATATACCTACTCGAGTACTTGAAGTCATTACTCGAGTAAGGGAGAAAGAGACTACTCGAGTATTTTACTTAAAAAATATCCAGAATTGAGGAGCAAATACTCGAGTAGATTAAAGATATACTCGAGTGCTAGGCTGATTACACGAGTCAAAGAATTAGACTACTCGAGTATAAGACGGGTTACTCAAGTATAGGAACTGAGCTACTCGAGATGTTAAGTACTACTCGAGTATATGAAAAGGCCTACTCAAGTAAAGTACTTAGAAAGTTTTCTGAGATAGAGGGAAAAGAATTACTCGAGTATAGACTCTGGACTACTCGAGTAGTATATAGACTACTCGAGGAGAGAATTTACACGAGTCTCTGATTTTTGGTACTCGAGACAAAGGACTTAACTACTCGAGTGTAAAAACTGACTACTCAAGTATTTAACTTAGAAAAATTCTAAGAGGAGAAACTGGTGACTCGAGTATAAGAATTCAACTACTCAAGTACCATTTCACTTACTCGAGTATAAATACATCTACTCGAGTAAATCACTTAGAGAATTTTTCTTCATTGAAATTCTTTTTTTCAATGAAGGTCACCAACACTTCTATGTCCAATCAGTCCAAGTGCTTGTAATATGAAGTGTATCCCAATAGATAGGCTACACATGGGGTCAACACCATGGATCACACAATGAGAGATTACATTGCATGGTCCTGTGTTTGATGACCCATTGTAGACTGACATTGCTCTACACTTGGCAATATCGTCCTGCAAACACATAACTAAAGCAAGGCATCAAATACAACTTAATTCATCTTAGTTCAAGGGTGACTTTGTACAAATCTGAGTAATTATGGATGCAATACCCAATAATCTCCCCCTATTTGTAGAATTCAGAACCCTCTACACTAAGGTGAATTATATCAAAGTAGAAAGGACAATTATATAAATATTGAGCATAAATTAAAATGCAGTAAACTACTGAACAAAGGAAAGATCAACAAAATTAGGATTATATAATAAAAAATGTTTTAGATTCCTTTTCTGCAACAAAGTAGTTCTCATTCCAAAAGTAAATGTCTTTCATTTGCTCTGATGCTGCAAAGAATGTTGCTGCTATCTATCAAGTTTTTCTTGTTGTCTTCTCTGATAACAGAAAGACTTTGGGTAATATTTGGGAGGTCTTGGAGGAGCATTGGGATTGTTCCTCCCATATTCCCTATCATAGATTCTTCTCTTTGTCATGGACTTTTCATAAATCTCCCATTTTGTTGAACTGTAGTGAATATTTCTGCTCTCATTGAAGTCCATCACTAGCTTAAAAGTATCAAGGATAAGTGCTTTTGATGTAGGGCTCCAAATTTCAGCAAACTCTTGGGCCTTCCTTCTCTATGCCTCTTGATTAGGAAAGGATCTCTTGGAAGAAGGTCCCTCTCCATACTTCCTTTTCTTGGGAATCTGAATTTCAGGTAGATCTTTAGGAATATCAGCTTCCCATACTTGGGAATAGGAATCTGGACGAGGGCCACCTTCCCCTTCAGGCCTGGGAGAGAAGGTGGGGATCTGAGCAGACATCTGGACTGGATGAGCTTCAGCAAGAGGATTCAGATTATGAGGAATGATATTTGGGTCTGCTTGGAAGTCTGGAAAAATCTGATTATGAACCCATACAGTAGTGTCATAGATATGAAACTTGACTGACTAAATTTGAGCTAAAACAACTTTGTTGATTTCTTTCATTCTTTCATCCCAGAGAGTCCTGACAGAAGTGTCAAATTTTGCAATTTGTTCTTTCACATGGTCCTCCCCCTTTCTGAATTCTACATATAGCTGAGTTATAGTCTCGGTTTTTAAAGTGCCAACCTCTTCACATACCTGCATAACATGTTCTTGAGCTTTCTTTTCCAACTCTATCTGATTGTTAGCCAAAGTTAAGGACTGATTCATCACTTCACCAACACTAGTGATAGTGTGGTCTAAGGCTTTTCCACCAATCTTAAGGAGATATTTTAACTGATTTATATTGTGCTGAATTTCTGCAAATCCTCTAGTCATCTCTTGTTCAAGAGTAGAAACTTTATCTTGCACTGTCTTCTGAGAGGCATCAAATTGATTTCTCTGGTCTAGGATCATTTGCTCAATTTTGCTAAGTAAATCTAAAGAAGAGAGTGTGGCTGAGGCAGAAGCAGAAGTAGAAGTAGAAGCAGTAGTAGAAGTTGTTGCAATTGATGGAGGAGGAGGGGCAACCCATGGAGGGATTTCTTCAACAATGACTGAGCTGAGTGCTCTAGTAGTGATGACTAAATCTTCTTCTTCCTCACCATGGAAAGTGGGAAGAGAGAAATCCAAATTTCTCATAGGATCATCAGCAGGCTCTGGAGATAGAGGAGTTTCATCTGAGATCAGAATAGTTTCATGTACTTTCTCTGGAGTTAGAGCAGGGGGTGACTTGGGAGAGGGTGACTGAGCTAGGAGGTTTTCTTGAGCAGGATCTGCAGCAGGGTCTTCAGCTTGGTTCTATTGCAACAGGGGCTCATCTGACCTGAGCTCTTCAATCATCTTATCTATATCATCAGATGTTGAGAGGAGGATTTCTTGGACCTGAGTATCTGATGGAAGTTCTTCTGATGGAGATAGAGGGATGGAGGTAGCTGGAGATGGGGTAGGAATTTTGTCTTGTTACTGTTCTAGAGAAGCAGGAAGAGAGGGTGACTTGCCATGAAGGCTTGATGAGGTAGGCTCCTCCTAAACTGCTGCACCAGAAGTGCCAGCATCTTGATGTAGAGAGGGAGATGGATTCCTGTCATCAAAAGCAGAAATTTCCTTGGGGGCTGACTGATCATGGGCTCTAGCAGCTTGAACTGGATTCTTGAGCTTCAGCTCCCATCTCTGAATAGATGAATTTGATACTTTCTTCATATGATGTAGAACTGTACCTTTGGAGAAATTGAAAAATTCAGGATTTATCTCATGGAGGAGAAGGGAGACAATCTGAGCATAGTTGGGGGCTTTGATGCTTTCCTTAATTTTGTCCAGAATAAGCATTCCAAACTAAAATTTTGTGCTGTAGATGATTTCTTGCATGATGTCAAACATGTTGAGAGAGATGTCTCTGATGGAATAGGTTTTGCAGAGGAGAATCTTTGCAATGACATCAACCAGGAATTTTCCCTCTGGATTGAAGTCTTACATTTTGAGAGAAATGGATTCAAGACATACACCACAGAATAAGCAAGTTCGGTCCCACTCTTCCGGACCTAGGTTGTCTTCTTTGTCGACGACGGGCATGCAAAGAAGAGTTGTGACAGAGGTTTTATCCAGCTTTATCTTAATACCTTTCACTTTGGACTTGATAACCTTGCCATTTCTCTTCACTTTGGCATTCTTGAAGAATTCCTCTACTTCTGGGAATAGGATTTTCCACGGTTGTTGAAGAATGAAGTTGAGTCCGGTGGTGTCGAAAAGAATTAGGAGATTGCGGAAATCATCTGAAATATCTGCAATACCGGCTGAAACAAGTTCAGAACCAATTCCAATCTTAGATGGAGGATCCATCATCATGAAATCAAGAGAAACTGGAGCGGGGAAGACGAATGCTCTGCAATTGTTGGCGGAAGACGAAGAGACTGCGGCTTACTCGAGAGAAGATTGATTTGTGTATAGAAGGAAATCCAGATATTTCGATTTATATAAACCTAATATGTTTATAATTAAGGAATAAAATTTTGATTTCATACCTGGGAGGGGTCGGCATAGGCCTTGGTTTGTGAATAAAGAAATTTGAAATAAATCACCTGGACTTCCATGTACTCGAGTGACGAGAAGTACTCGAGTAGGTCTAGAGATACTCGAATAAGTCTAGAGGTACTCGGGTATGTCTGGGGAGTACTCGAGTATGTCTAGGAAGTACTCGAGTATGACATTAGGTACTCGAGTAGGTCTTGTCTTACTCGAGTCATGGACTTATAATTTTGGGAAATCCCAACTTTTGACTAATTTCTTCATCTCTGAGCCTTTGTATGATTCCACCATCTCTAATCTCCTTTGTTGAGCATACCAAGTTCTGTTTTGAAGAACGAGAACTTGGTCTCGTCCAGCAGCTTCGTGAAAATATCTGCAATCTGCCTGTCTATAGAGACATACTGTAGATCTATATCTTCATTCTCCACATGCTCCCGGATGAAGTGATATCACAGCTCTATGTGCTTTGTTCGGCTGTGTGAGTTGGTTATTGTAATTTCGCTGGAAGAGTCGCAAAATAATGGAATGTTCTGAAACTTCATGTTGTAGTCTTCAAATGGATTCTTTATCCATAGCAGCTGTGCACAGCAACTGCCTGCAGAGATATACTCTGACTAAGCTATTGAGATTACAACATAGTTCTGCTTCTTACTACTCCAGGAAATAAGCCTCCTTCCAAGGAATTGGAAAGTCCCGGAAGTGCTTTTCCTGTCGTCTTTGCTACCTGCAAAATTTGCATCTGAAAAACCAATTAGTTCACTGTTATTACTTCTTGGGTACCATAAGTAAAGATTTGGTGTGCCTTTAAGATATCTCAAAATCCGCTTTGCAGCAGTGTAGTGAGATTCCTAAGAGTTAACCTGAAATCTAGCACAAACACATGTTTAAAAGATTATGTCAGGTATACTGGCAGTAAGTTAGAGCAAGGATCCAATTATACTTTTGTACTTGGTTTCATCAAAAGGTTTCCCTTTCTTATCCTTGTCCAGGGACATAGCTGAACCCATTGGAGTCATCATAGAGGTTGCGTTCTCCATTCCGAATTTCTTAATTAGCTCTTTGGTGAACTTAGTCTGTGAGATGAAAATTCCATCTTCAGATTGTTTCACCTGAAGCCCTAAGAAATACTTCAGCTCTCCCACACTGCTCATTTCAAACTTCCCTTGCATAAGTTTAGAAAACTTCTTGCAGTGGTTGTCGTCAGTAGAGCCAAAAATGATGTCATCGACATAGATTTGCACTAGCAAAATCTTGCCATTTATTTCCCTAAGAAATAATGTCTTATCTATCTTTACCCATGTGAACTTGTTCTCAAGAAGAAAGCTAGATAGCATCTAATACCAAGCTCGAGGAGCTTGTTTCAGACCATATAAAGCTTTTTGCAGTAAGTAAACATAATCAGGAAAGTTAGAGTCAACAAAACCTGGAGGTTGTTCCACATATACTTCTTCCTTTATGTCACCATTAAGGAAGGCGGACTTCATGTCCATCTGATATACGGTGAAGCCCTTGAGAGAAGCATATGCTAGGAATAACCTTATTGCCTCTAGTCTTGCCACTGGAGCATATGTTTGGTCGAAGTCGATTCCTTCTTCTTTGCGATATCCTTTGGCTACGAGTCTGGCTTTGTTCTTTATGATTATTCCATCTTCATCCATCTTGTTCATGTAGACCCACTTCGTTCCGATGACATTCTTGCCTTTGGGTCTTGGAACAAGTGTCCAGACTTTGTAGCGCTTGAACTGAATCAGTTCTTCTTCCATAGCCAGGATCCATGATGCATCCGAGTTTCCTTCCTCAAACTTATTTAGTTCAACCTGAGAGAGAAAACTTAAGTATAAATTCTCATTAGTTGTACCTCTACGAGTTCTGACACCATCCCGGGGATCTCCTATGATTTGGTCCATGGGGTGATCCTTCAGATGTATGAGCTCTAGATTCCTTGCATCTGGAACGTCTTCAATCACTAGAGTGATTTCATCAACTTGGACAATTTCTTTATCTTGATCATCTACCTCTCCAATAGGGGTTGGAGTGGTGATCTTGATGAACTGTTCACCTTTATCTTCAGTCGGTTAATCCAAGCTAACTTCTTTTAACTTTGTACCTACATCTTCAATGAACATACTAGAAGAGTTGCTCTGCAGCAAGCTCATCTCATCAAATACAACATGTATTGATTCTTCTACAACCAAAGTTTTTCTATTAAAAACTCTATATGCCTTACTATGGCTACTATATCCTACGAAAAAACCTTCAAAAGTCTTTTCGCTAAATGTGGTAGTGTGATACTTACCATTGTTAAGCATGAAGCATTTACAGCAAAAAATTCTAAGATATGAGACAGTCGGCTTCCTGCCTTTTAAAAGTTCATAAGGTGTCTTATCATGATTCTTGTTTATGAGTGCTCAATTTTGCACGTGGCATGCAGTGTTAACGGCTTCAGCCCAGAAATACTCTAGTAGTGAGGCATCACTCAACATAGTCCTGCAGGCCTCTATGAGTGTTCTGTTCCTTCTCTCAGCTACTCCATTTTGCTGTGGAGTACGAGGAGATGAAAAATCATGAAAGATACCTAGGCTTTCACAGAATTTTGTCATGGCCCCAGACTTTAATTTTGTTCCATTGTCACTTCTGATTTTGACTACGGAATAGTTATATTCATTCTGTACCTGCCTGACAAAATTTGTAAAGACATTGAAGGTATCTGACTTGTGTTTGAGAAAGAACACCCACGCAAAGTGCGAGTAGTCATCAACAATAACCAACGTATACTCCTTACCTCCCAAACTTCTAACTTGCAGTGGGCCGAACATGTAACATCCCATATTACTTCTAGACTCCTTAACTTAGTTTGGTTAGGCATGTGGTGAGTTAGAAGGGGGGGTTAGCTAGGTTTGACCCTAGGTGGTGAGTTGTCACCAGATGGGACCACTATAGGATCAGGTCAAACTAGGTCAAACTTGACTAAATGAGGGCCCTAGCCACACCATGACCCCCACCACATTGCCCTAACCCTAACTAAAATCTAAGTAGACCCAAAATCATGCCCTAGGTCAACACTTTGACCATAGTTGACCCAGGTCAACTTCAGGCCTAAAATGATCAAACCCTACACTCATGGGTCCAATTGGATCAAGTAAGGCATCACCATGACCCAAGCCATGTTGGGTGATGATTTAGACCTCATGACCACTAAGTGGGGTCAACCCACTCACCCATTTGACCAAGTCAACCCTAAAGTCAAACTTGGTCAACCTTAAGCTTAATTAAGGGTAAATGAAGACCAAGCCCATTCCTAGTGGGCTAAGACCATCACCATGGCCCAACCCATGTTAGGTGATGACATGGAGCCCATGGCCATCATATGGGGTCATCCTACCCATCATGTTGACCAAGTCAACCTCAAAAGTCAACAAGTCAACACTTTAGCCTAAAAGAGGAAAAAATGAACCCAAGTCATTTCCCATGGGCCAAGCCCAGCAAATTTGGCCCATGACCAGCCAAATGGCCAATGACCAGCCCTACCTCCCTGGTGGTGGAGAGAGAAGACATGCACAAGGGTAAAAAATGGAAAATTTGGGTGAAGAGGAGAGAGAAGGTGAGGTGGAAATGAGGTAAGGCCATATGGCCTTCATCTCTTCAGCTCAAGAGCTGCTGGCAGACCACCCCACCACCTTTCAAGAGGAATTGCTGCATGAGAGCAACCTGGCAGCCATGGTGAAGCATCCAAAGTGTCAAACCGAGCTCACCCCAGCCTTAACTCCCTGTACAGCCACTCCAGGCCAAATCCAATCTAGCCATTAGCTTCAGAAGGCCTTAGAGAACAGAATTCGAGTCCTGGAGCATAGCAATTGGTGGAGAATCAAGTTTTTGGGAGGTAGATCGCCGGAGCTAGTTAGCCATGGCCAACTGCCGCCACACCCGCCGCCAACCGCCAATTCAGGTCTGTTTCGCCTCATCTCTACCCGTACTAGTATCCTAGACCGCATAGGGGAGATATCGGGCTCAATTGAGCCCGATTCCATGGGAGAAAAACTCGGAATTTTCATGAAAACGCCACCTCTCGGGATCACCGGAGCCGCCACCTCCCGCCGCCTCATCACCGGCAAAAGCCGGCCACCACCACTGTGAAGGTGGTGGCACCGTTGTCCGGCCACGGTGCCGCCTCAGGCGGCCGGAAATATGCCCATAAGGTGGCCCAGGCGAAATCAATCCCAGCCGTCCGTCGCTTGGGGACGATGACGGGATGCCGTTCATTCCTCTGCGTTAAGATTCGTGCTAGTTTATTAAAGGAATTAGAATTAATTAATTATGAATAGTAAGTTATTCTGTCACACAATAATAGACAGTTTGCATGTTAATTTTAGGGTACCTAGAGACTTCACCATAGGTTGAGCCCTGAATGAAAAATGTAGGTGGATGTGTTAACTTTAATATGCCACCCTACAAATAGGTTTTGGTCTAGTAGTTTGTCCTGTAGGGCTGTTTTCCTAGGACTGGTCCTAGGCTAGGGCAGAAATTAAAAATGAAGCCCATGCCAAACCAGATGTCCACATGACCTGAAATTTTGGGCATGTGCATGTTTAGGACATATCTAGCCCCTACCAAAAATTGGGAATTTCTGGAATACTTTTTCCTATAGTTTTATTCAAAATGTCATAAATTAAATAAATGGAATAAATGGAGTGTTAAGCCTCCAAATGGCCCCAAATTTTGGTGTCAAGACATATGGGACATGGTTAGGGTCTGACAAATATTTCAGCCCATTTGAACCACTGCATGATGGGTTAACCCACTTGCAAGTGTAGGCTAGTATTAGCCTTGGTGTGCTAATAGCAAAATTTGCTATAATGTGAATTTGTTCATTTTAGGACTTTTTCAGACCTTGAAATTAATTTTAAAGGATATTTAGGTCAAATTCAGCCCCTCAAAATTATTATGGGATTTTTGGGAACAAAAATCCCATTATTTGGAATTATTGAAAACTATGGTCTTATTGGAAAATAAAAATAAAAATTAGATTCAATCAAGCAAAAATCCTCAAATTTGGTCCTGTTAAATATTTGGATATAATTGAGTTGGGGTAATTTTATTTTCTCTGTTTGAGATCTTTTGAAGTAGAATGTTATGTAAATGACCATTTTACCCCTATTGCTTTTATTCATGATTTAATGAAAATATAGGTCAGAAAAATTTGGGAATATTTATAGAGGGGTATATGGGTATTAGCTAACTGACATATTTATTTCAGAATTTTTGAATTTGCATACAAATTTTAATTAATCATAATGGCATTTTGGTAAATACCCAAGAAATTGAATTGCAAGTCTATAACATTGTTCAAGTTGATGAAACTTTGTCAGTAGCCTTATTCTGATGATTTAGATCCCCTGTAATTTTCCTAGAATTTTTGTGATTAAAGTTCTCATACTTACCTTGAAAAGTAGTGAATATGATGGTTTTGTGAAAATCAATAAATAAATACATAAATTTGGAGAGAAATTATAAACCTTGGAAAATAGTGTTAATTTATCATACCAATGGATAAGAAAATTATTTTGCATCATTAGGACTATGCAAGGACATACTTCATGTGTTAAATGACCTTGGGGAAATATTTGGAGAAAATAAAATAATTATAAAAATAATAGAGAAAATTATGAAAATTACCATACACATTCTAGTAGGTCATACCACCTTTGGATAAATATTTGGGTCTGGTGGCACAAGGATTTGGAAGTTCGATTTCGGGGTGGTACTAGGCCATGGGGTGCGCATAGTAAAGGTAGACTATACTATTGGCCACCAGGGAACGAATCAACAACTGAGTTAGAGTCTAAGATCGGAAGTATAACCCTGGGTGGCAGATGTATTCTAGAGACGAGAGTAATAGTGCAACCTTAGACTTATCTAGGAGGAGCCGACGGAAGACCGTCATTCCTCCACCCATAGCTTAAATCACTAAGTCACTCTATGTAACAGGGAGAGAAAAAGGGGTTTTGGGTAGACATCAACTAAAGTAAATATCCTTGAGAAAGGGAGCTTTGGGATTCAGCCCATCGTAGCTCCTAGTGCCTCTGAGAGCCCTTCACCGGGAATACCTTGGGCAGTCCAGGGATTATCCTTAAGTTTCTAAGTATAATAATCAGTAGGCAAGAGTAGTCTAACAGGTTAAGTGAACTGGACATGTTCTCACTCGGGCCGGGTTGGAGGGACTTGGAGTCTATTGACTGCTTGCTCACCCGTGCAGAGTTGGAGGAAAGTGATTGACATATATATCCTCACCCGGGTAGGGTTGGAGGTTTTGTAGCACATACTCACCCGTGACGGGTTGGAGAGATTTGGGACAGGATAGTCCTTTGAGCTGGAAGTTCAATATATAATACTTGCATGTGCATATACTAGTGGCAGGCCATGCGGTACTGGCCAGTCGTCACACCGACGGCAGTACGGTGGACCAGGCGGGTGCGAGGGTTAGAAGGACCAGTAGGATGTTTATACTGGAGTCTGGAGGACTTTTCCTAATAACGCGCACCCGGCCCAACAAGACTGACGGGTAGTCAGCAAAGTGGTATGCAGAGACTCTAGAGTGCACTGTCGGTGTACAGAGGTGTACAAGAGAGGTCTAGGACTGGTAGTGTGAATACCCGCCTAGAAGGCGGAGATGCCCGCTCCGCTGCTGCCGTAGCCACAACGGTAGTACCTGAGAGTGATGCTAGCTCTCGAAAAGTGGGAACTAAAGGTCTATGATCACGGAGTTGTGTGTGTGTGTTGCACTGCATGTTCATGTCATACCCACCATATAGATGCATATCATAAATATACATAACAACCTATGACACCTAATATATAAGTGGTATGGGACGCTTATACATTAGGACCTGCTAAATGATACCTTAGCCTATAAGCTTGAGTGGGCAAACTTATAGGTTGAGGTTACTTTTCTTTTTCTTTATATATTTTACTGTCTCTGACACCTGACACCCCATTGTATAAAATGGTATGGGACATTTTATACAATGGGATCCCTGCAGAAGACCCCTTGCCTATGCGTACCCGCATAAGTGAAGGTTACTTTTCATTACTTACTTGGTTACATATTCTGCTTAGATTCCTGTCACCTGCTCCGCCTTTGTCACCTCTTGTTGTCCTCCGCTTCATCCTCCCGCACGATGCCTAGGAGTTGCGGGGCGAGGTGTGGAGGAAACGACTTAGTCTTTTTGACTAATGGTCAGTGACCATACTATTTTTAGGAACTCGAGGAGAGGGACCAACCCGACGAGGAGGCAGGACTTGACTGGCAGATACCGGCTACTACTACTGGAGCACATGTTCAGGTGCGATGATTTGAGATGATAGATTCCGCTGCTATTAGTTTGAGAGAGAGAGAGAGAGTGATTTGATATTGATGTACTGGGCATAAGCACGTTTTACTCTCATTATATTGTACTCATTGTGGACTGTACCTTGTACTTATCATCTGTTAGATATATGTTTAGTGTTGTGGCTGTGGACTTCTATATTTTGCTCTGCTTTGTACTCTTTTATTCTCATATTGGTCAACAGGTTATGATCGTACTAGCCGGCAGAATCGACATCTTGCGGTGTCGACTAACCCGTGCGTTAGTGTCACCATAAGGCGGTGGTTCTGGGCATAAGATCCGGGTTAGCCTCGGAATGGGGAGACAGGATCTCACAAACTGGTATCACTTGAACAAACGATCATATGAGAACGAAGTCCACAAACTGGTACACCCCGCTCGAGCATTAGTTTGCGGACAAACTATGCAGCGGAAGCAATGGTGTGCCCATGTGTAAAAGCCACATAAAACAGTCCATTAAACAATGAGTTAGGCCAATTTTGACATTACCTTACCTTATGCAGCCTCCAAAGGATGCGGTTCCTCCCCCTCCGGCTGCCATTCCGTTCATGCAGGCAGAGATGGGGCAAATGCTGACAGCGATCCTGGACGCATTCAGAGCCCAGCAAGCCCTGGTACAGCTGCCCAACCCAGGGTCGAACTGGCTGAGTGCGTTTAAAAGTCTGTCTCCGCCATTGTATCGCGGGACAGAAGATGCTGTGAAGACAGAGGAGTGGTTGGAGACCATTCAGGAGTTACTGGCTGGAATTAGCTGCCCAGTCAGCCAGGCGGTACCACTTGCCACTTCCGCACTAGAAGCCCATGCAAAGAGATGGTGGAAGTATATTCGGGACTCAGTTTATGGGGATAGGGAACTAACAGACATATCCTGGGAAGAATTCAGCGACTTGTTCCTGGACCATTATGTTTCTGTCACAGACCGGGACACATTGGAGGCGAGGTTCCTGAACCTCCAGCAGGGGAGCCGATCAGTGATCGAATATCAGAGAGAGTTCTCCCACCTGGCTAGGTTTGCAGGCTTTCATGAATGGGATGATCGAAAGTATGCTAAAAGATTTTATCATGGCCTCCGGGATTCGTTGAGGCAGCCACTGTTGTTTATATCGCATGGTACCACTGCTCAAATCATAGAAATGGCGAAAAAGCTGGAGGCTGACCAGCTAATGGTACAGGGCAGAGGTAAAAGGCCGCTCAAAGGAACGTCTTCCGATGGTAGCAGGACATCCCAAAGGGGGAAGGTTATTGGATATAGGAGGGGTGGGGGACGTCGTCGTCCCAACTATAGGAAGGATCAGGGGCCTCCTCCACCATTGGCTCCCCCACCTATACAGACTCCCGGGCCGATGAGACAGGATGATCGAGGTCAGAGGCAGATCACCTACTATGGTTGCGGCCAACCTGGGCACATCAGGACGCAGTGCCCGCTTCAGGTCCACCCTCTTCCTCCTCCTCCACCTCCAGTGGCCCCTCCAGTTCACCAGGGCCGAGGACGAGGATGAGGCCGAGGCCGAGGCCGAGGACATCACGGCCGAGGCCGAGACCGGGAGCAGGTGTACGCGCTGGACCTCACGGAGCAGAGGAATCTCGAGGAAGTGATCACAGGTACTTTAATTATGCAAGATTCATAAGTTTAAACTTTAATCAGTGCCTTATAAACCTTAAGAATAATATTTATTTTTGAACTCAAACGAACCCAGGCATAGTGATGATTAGCGGCAAGCCCGCTCATACCCTCTTCGACACGGGTGCTTCACACTCCTTCGTGTCGAACACGTTTATTGAAGGATTAGAGGGGGTAGAGAAGTTTTCCGGCTTGGAAAAAAGTGTGCGACTTCCTGATGGCTCAGAACTTCAAACCACAGATTGCTGCAATATGGAAGTCGAGATAGGGGGCAAGGCGTTCGAAGCTCCGGCAACGGTCTTGAGGCTACCAGACTTTGATCTGATTCTAGGCATGAACTGGCTCCATTGGAACCACGCGCAGATAAATTGTCCCTCGAAGAGGATCACACTCCGACATGGAGATTCTTACGTTACTATCGAAGGTATCTGACCTATCCCCCTTCTTTCATTGTCTTCCATACAGGCTGTCAAGGCCTATGAACAGGGGGAAGAGGTGTACCTCATTTGCTTTGAGATGGCAGTGGTGGAGAGTTCCATAGCTGATATTCCAGTGGCACGAGATTATGCTGATGTCTTTCCGGAGAAGTTACCTGGACTACCACCATCACGGGACTTGGACTTCAGGATTCAGTTGGTGCCAGGGGTGAGACCAGTGTCCCGGGCACCCTACATAATGGCTCCTAGAGAATTGGTAGAGTTCAGGACTCAGCTACAGGAACTTGTGGAGTCAGGATTTGTGCGGCCAAGTTCGTCGCCGTGGGGAGCACCGGTTTTATTTGTGAAGAAGAAGGATGGATCCCTCCGACTGTGTATAGATTACAGGGAATTGAATAGGTTGACGGTTCAGAACACCTACCCATTGCCCCGGATAGACGAGTTATTTGATCAACTTCAGGGAGCCTTCTGGTTCTCTAAGCTCGATTTACGATCCAGCTATTATCAGTTACGCATTCGGGAGGAAGACATACCGAAGACTGCATTCAGCTCACGTTATGGCTTATACGAATTCACGGTCATGCCATTTGGCCTCACGAATGCCCCCTCCGCATTCATGACCCTAATGAACTGTGTATTCGAACCATATCTGGATCGCTTCGTCATTGTGTTCATCGACGATATTCTGGTCTATTCCCGGACACAGGAAGAACACGCAGAACACCTGGCCCAAGTTTTACAGAGGTTGAGAGAGTTTCAGATGTATGCAAAGTTCTCTAAGTGCCAATTTTGGCTACAGGAGGTGGCTTTTCTGGGTCACGTTATTAGTGGAGCTGGAGTGGCGGTGGATCCAGCTAAGATCGAGGCGGTACGGGATTGGCCACGGCCAAAGACAGCAGCAGACATCCGCAGCTTTCTGGGATTGGTAGGATATTATCGTAAGTTTGTGGAGGGATTCTCAAGGATAGCCCTCCCCCTTACGTCATTGACGAAGAAAGATGCAAACTTTGTTTGGTCAGAACAATGTGAGGCAGCTTTTCAGGAGTTGAAAGACCGACTGACCTCATCCCTATCCTTGCGCTCCCATCCGGGAGTGAAGGATTCCAGATCTACACGGATGCCTCTTATCAGGGGATGGGCACAATCTTGATGCAGCATGGACACGTCATTGCTTATGTTTCGAGACAATTGAAGAAACACGAACATAATTATCCGGTACATGACCTAGAACTCGGGGCCGTGGTATTCGCCCTAAAGACCTGAAGGCACTACTTATATGGGATTCATTGTGACATCTACTTGGATCACAAGAATCTTAAATATATTGATACCCAGAAGGATCTAAATCTACGACAGAGGAGATGGTTAGAGTTTTCTGCGATTATGATTATCAGATTCATTATCATTCAGGGAAGGCTAATACGGTAGCTGATACACTGAGTAGAAGAGCTGGCACTTGCGGATCGGAGCCTCGCTTGATGTCCTTAGAGCTGGTACGAATGTTGGAGGAGATGCACATTACCATGGTGTCTAAGTCAGAACCAGCAGTGTACCGAGAGTATTTAAATTCAGTGACCAGCGATGACACTATTTGGGAGCGCATCGTTACGCATCAGAGACTGGATACTGATTTAGAGCCTATTTTTGGCGCTTTGGAAGGAGGCAAGTATGAGGACTACATGCTGGAGGACGATCTTCTTCGATTTCGTGGTCAAGTATACATTCCAGCAGGAGGTGGGATCCGGGATGACATCCTCAGAGAGGCACACTACTCCAGATATTCAGTGCATCCCGGCATCACCAAGATGTGGGCTGACTTACGACGGACCATGTACTGGCCAGGAATGAAGAGGGAGATCATATACCTTGTGACACACTGCGAGACTTGCCAGCGAGTGAAGGCCGAGTGCAAGAGCCCAGGCGGCGTATTACAGCCACTGCCAGTCCCAGAATGGAAGTTCGAGGATATTTCCATGGATTTTGTACACGGACTCCCTCGCTCCCATTCTGGGCACGATTCTGTCTGGGTTATTGTGGACAGATTGACCAAGGTAGCACGGTTCATTCCGGTCAGAAAGGATGCCCCAGTTGCTGTGTTGGTGAGGTTGTTTGTAGAGCAGTTCATCCGGTACCACGGCGTTCCCAGGTCTATTATTTCGGACAGAGACGGCTGCTTCACCTCTAGAGAATGGAGGGCAGTGCATGCTTATTTGGGTTCCAGACTTACCTTTAGCACTGCCTTCCATCCGTAGACCGACGGTCAGACGGAGTGGACGATACGAACTATGGAGGACCTGCTCAGGCTATGTGTATTGGATACTGGGAAGCCTTGGGAGAGGCTACTGCCACTGATTGAGTTTTCATACAACAACAGCCACCAGGCCAGCATTGGGATGGCTCCTTATGAGGCACTTTATGGGAGGAAGTGCCGGACCCCGCTATCTTGGGTTCAGGATGTGGACACTCGAGCCCTCAGGTCAGATTTTGTGGAAGATACGGAGGCCCAGATTCACTTGATCAGGGATCGGCTTTTGGAGGCTCAGAGCAGACAGACAAAATATTATGATGCACGACACCGGAAGGTGGAGTTCCAGGTTGGGGACAGAGTTTTTCTGAAGATTCGACCGGTACACGGTGTTTCTCGGATACGGAGACACAAGAAGCTCAGCCCCCGGTACATGGGACCCTACTTGATTTTGGAGCGTGTGGGCCCCTTGGCCTACCGACTACAGCTACCTCCGGAGTTGAGCACCCTACATGATGTTTTCCATGTCTCTTCCTTGCGAAGAGCTCTTCTCCGACCTGAGCAGCATATCACCACTACAGCTGGACCGGTAGAGCCTGACCGTTCAGTTAGATTGGAGCCGATCCGGATCGACGATACAGCCGTCCGAGTGTTGAGGAAAAAGAAGGTCCCACTCGTGAAGGTGTTGTGGTCCAACCACGGATGGGAGGAGCACACTTGGGAGCCAAGGGATCTGATGCTGGAGTGACACCCGGAGCTGTTTTCATCAGGTACTTTTAATGCTTTCTTTTAAACGTTCCTTAAATTCTTGCAAATAGAACCCGTAGACCCAAACTTAAATTTCGGGGATGAAATTATTTGTTTTATTTATAGGATTTGTAACATCCCATGTTACTTCTAGGCCCCTTAACTTAGATTTTGTTAGGCATGTGGTGAGTTAGAAGGGGGGGTTAGCTAGGTTTGACCCTAGGTGGTGAGTTGTCACCAGATGGGACCACTATAGGATCAGGTCAAACTAGGTAAAACTTCACTAAATGAGGGCCCTAGCCACACCATGACCCCCACCACATTGCCCTAACCCTAACTACAATCTAAGTAGACCCAAAATCATGCCCTAGGTCAACACTTTGACCATAGTTGACCTAGGTCAACTTCAGGCCTAAAATGATCAAACCCTACACTCATGGGTCCAATTGGATCAAGTAAGGCATCACCATGACCCAAGCCATGTTGGGTGATGATTTAGACCTCATGACCACTAAGTGGGGTCAACCCACTCACCCATTTGACCAAGTCAACCCTAAAGTCAAACTTGGTCAACCTTAAGCTTAATTAAGGGTAAATGAAGACCAAGCCCATTCCTAGTGGGCTAAGACCATCACCATGTCCCAACCCATGTTAGGTGATTACATGGAGCCCATGGCCATCATATGGGGTCAGCCTACCCATCATGTTGACCAAGTCAACCTCAAAAGTCAACACTTTAGCCTAAAAGAGGAAAAAATGAACCCAAGTCATTTCCCATGGGCCAAGCCCACCAAATTTGGCCCATGACCAGCCAAATGGCCAATGACCAGCTCTACCCCCCTGGTGGTGGAGAGAGAAGACATGCACAAGGGTAAAAATGGAAAATTTGGGTGAAGAGGAGAGAGAAAGTGAGGTGGAAATGAGGTAAGGCCATATGGCCTTCATCTCTTCAGCTCAAGAGCTGCTGGCAGACCACCCCACCACCTTTCAAGAGGAATTGCTGCATGAGAGCAACCTGGCAGCCATGGTGAAGCATCCAAAGTGCCAAACCGAGCTCACCCCAACCTTAACTCCCTGTACAGCCACTCCAGGCCAAATCCAATCCAGCCATTAGCTTCAGAAGGCCTTAGAGAACAGAATTCGAGTTCTGGAGCATAGCAATTGGTGGTGAATCAAGTTTTTGGGAGGTAGATCGCCGGAG
Organism: Platanthera zijinensis; assembly: GCA_039513925.1. Lineage (NCBI taxonomy): Eukaryota > Viridiplantae > Streptophyta > Magnoliopsida > Asparagales > Orchidaceae > Platanthera > Platanthera zijinensis. The sequence goes on along the minus strand of CM077079.1, from coordinate 131,489,785 downwards.
CTAGTTAGCCATGGCAAACCGCCGCCACACCCGCCGCCAACCGCCAATTCAGGTCCGTTTCGCCTCATCTCTACCCTTACTAGTATCCTAGATCGCATAGGGGAGATATCGGGCTCAATTGAGCCCGATTCCATGGGAGAAAAACTCGGAATTTTCATGAAAACGCCACCTCTCGGGATCACCGGCGCCGCCGCCTCCCGCCGCCTCATCACCTGCAAAAGCCGGCCACCACCACCGTGAAGGTGGTGGCACCGTTGTCCGGCCACGGCGCCGCCTCAGGCGGCCGGAAATAGGCCTGTAAGGTGGCCCAGGCGAAATCAATCCCATCCGTCCATCGCTTGGGGACGATGACGGGATGCCGTTTGTTCCTCTGCGTTAAGATTCGTGCTAGTTTATTAAAGGAATTAGAATTAATTAATTATGAATAGTAAGTTATTCTGTCACACTATAACAGACAGTTTGCATGTTAATTTTAGGGTACCTAGAGACTTCACCATAGGTTGATCCCTGAATAAAAAATGTAGGTGGATGTGTTAAATTTTATATTCCACCCTAAAAATAGGTTTTGGTTTAGTAGTTTGTCCTGTAGGGCTGTTTTCCTAGGACTGGTCCTATGCTAGGGCAGAAATTAAAAATGAAGCCCATGCCAAACCAGATGTCCACATGACCTGAAATTTTGGGCATGTGCATGTTTAGGACATATCTAGCCCCTACCAAAAATTTGGAATTTTTGGAATACTTTTTCCTATAGTTTTATTCAAAATGTCATAAATTAAATAAATGGAATAAATGGAGTGTTAGGCCTCCAAATGGCCCCAAATTTCGGTGTCAAGACCTATGGGACATGGGTAGGGTCTAACAAATATTTCAGCCCATTTGAACCACTGCATGATGGGTTAACCCACTTGCAAGTGTAGGCTAGTATTAGCCTTGGTGTGCTAATAGCAAAATTTGCTATAATGTGAATTTGTTCATTTTAGGACTTTTTCTGACCTTGAAATTAATTTTAAAGGATATTTAGGTCAAATTCAGCCCCTCAAAATTATTATGGGATTTTTGGGAACAAAAATCCCATTATTTGGAATTATTGAAAACTATGGTCTTATTGGAAAATAAAAATAAAAATTAGATTCAATCAAGCAAAAATCCTCAAATTTGGTCCTGTTAAATATTTGGATATAATTGAGTTGGGGTAATTTTATTTTCTCTGTTTGAGATCTTTTAAAGTAGAATGTTATGTAAATGACCATTTTACCCCTATTGCTTTTATTCATGATATAATGAAAATATAGGTCAGAAAAATTTGGGAATATTTATAGAGGGGTATATGGGTATTAGCTAACTGGCATATTTATTTCAGAATTTTTGAATGTGCATACAAATTTTAATTAATCATAATGGTATTTTGGTAAATACCCAAGAAATTGAATTGCAAGTCTATAACATTGTTCAAGTTGATGAAACTTTGTCAGTAGCCTTATTCTGATGATTTAGATCCCCTATAATTTTCCTAGAATTTTTGTGATTAAAGTTCTCATACTTACCTTGAAAAGTAGTGAATATGATGGTTTTGTGAAAATCAATAAATAAATACATAAATTTGGAGAGAAATTATAAACCTTGGAAAATAGTGTTAATTTATCATACCAATGGATAAGAAAATTATTTTGCATCATTAGGACTATGCAAGGACATACTTCATGTGTTAAATGACCTTGGGGAAATATTTGGAGAAAATAAAATAATTATAAAAATAATAGAGAAAATTATGAAAATTACCATACACATTCTAGTAGGTCATACCACCTTAGGATAAATATTTGGGTCTGGTGGCCCAAGGATTTGGAAGTTCGATTTCGGGGTGGTACTAGGCCATGGGGTGCGCATAGTAAAGGTAGGCTATACTATAGGCCACCAGGGAACGAATCAACAACTGAGTTAGAGTCTAAGATCGGAAGTATAACCCTGGGTAGCAGATGTATTTTAGATACGAGAGTAATAGTGCAACCTTAGACTTATCTAGGAGGAGCCGACGGAAGACCGTCATTCCTCCACCCATAGCTTAAGTCACTAAGTCACTCTATGTAACAGGGAGAGAAAAAGGGGTTTTGGGTAGACATCAACTAAAGTAAATATCCTTGAGAAAGGGAGCTTTGGGGTTCAGCCCATCGTAACTCCTAGTGCCTCTGAGAGCCCTTCACCGGGAATACCTTGGGTAGTCCTGGAATTAACCTTAAGTTTCTAAGTATAATAATCAGTAGGCAAGAGTAGTCTAACAGGTTAAGTGAACTGGACATGTTCTCACTCGGGCCGGGTTGGAGGGACTTGGAGTCTATTGACTGCTTGCTCACCCGTACAGAGTTGGAGGAAAGTGATTGACATATATATCCTCACCCGGGTAGGGTTGGAGGTTTTGTAGCACATACTCACCCGTGACGGGTTGGAGAGATTTGGGATAGGATAGTCCTTTGAGCTGGAGGTTCAATATATAATACTTGCATGTGCATATACTAGTGGTGGGCCATGCGGTACTAGCCAGTCGTCACACCGACGGCAGTACGGTGGACCAGGCGGGTGCGAGGGTTAGAAGGACCAGTAGGATGTTTATACTGGAGTCTGGAGGACTTTTCCTAATAACGCGCACCCGGCCCAACAAGACTGACGGGTAGTCAGCAAAGTGGTACGCAGAGACTCTAGAGTGCACTGTCGGTGTACAGAGGCATACAAGAGAGGTCTAGGCCTGGTAGTGTGTATACCCGCCTAGAAGGCGGAGATGCCCGCTCCGCTACTGCCGTAGCCACAACGGTAGTACCTGAGAGTGATGCTAGCTCTCGAAAAGTGGGAACTAAAGGTCTGTGATCACGGAGTTGTGTGTGTGTATTGCACTGCATGTTCATGTCATACCCACCATATAGATGCATATCATAAATATACATAACAACCTATGACACCTAATGTATAAGTGGTATGAGACGCTTATACATTAGGACCTGCTAAATGATCCCTTAGCCTATAAGCTTGAGTGGGCAAACTTATAGGTTGAGGTTACTTTCCTTTTTCTTTATATATTTTACTGTCTCTGACACCTGACACCCCATTGTATAAAATGGTATGGGACATTTTATACAATGGGAGCCCTGCAGAAGACCCCTTGCCTATGTGTACCCGCATAAGTGAAGGTTACTTTTCATTACTTACTTGGTTACATATTCTGCTTAGATTCCTGTCACCTGCTCCGCCTTTGTCACCTCATGTTGTCCTCCGCTTCGTCCTCCCGCACGGTGCCTAGGAGTTGCGGGGCGAGGTGTGGAGGAAACGACTTAGTCTTTTTGACAATTGGTCGGTGACCATACTATTTTTAGGAACTCGAGGAGAGGGACCAACACGACGAGGAGGCAGGACTTGAGGGGCAGATACCGGCTACTACTACTGGAGCACATGTTCAGGTGCGATGATTTGAGATGATAGATTCCGCTGCTATTAGTTTGAGAGAGCGAGAGTGATTTGATATTGATGTACTGGGCATAAGCCCGTTTTACTCTCATTATATTGTACTCATTGTGGACTGTACCTTGTACTTATCATCTGTTAGATATATGTTTAGTGTTGTGGCTGTGGACTTCTATATTTTGCTCTGCTTTGTACTCTTTTATTCTCATATTGGCCGACAGGTTATGATCGTACTAGCCGGCAGAATCGGCGTCTTGCGGTGTCGACTAACCCGTGCGTTAGTGTCACCGTAAGGCGGTGGTTCTGGGCATAAGATCCGGGTTAGCCTCGGAATGGGGAGACACCTATTGGAGTCTTTGCCTATTATGCTTTTAAAAGTAGCCCTTGTTTGCTTTCCTTTTACACAAGCATGACAAGTTCTATCCTTAGTGCACTTTACATTCGGGGCATCACGAACTAAGTTCAGAGAGAATAATTTATTAATAGTTTTAAAATTAATATGTGTTAATCTCCTGAGCCATTGGTCACCAAGAGACGCACTATCTTTTGCTAAAAAGCACACTGGTGTAGAAGAGTCTATACAAATGAAATTTAAACAAAATATATTTCTGCTTCGAGTGCCAGATAGAATCGTTTCCATATTGTCAACAGACTTAATCAAGAACTTGTCAACATTGAATTCAACTATGTATCCTTTGTCGTATAGTTGGCTTATGCTTATGAGATTGTGTTCCAATCCCTCGACATAAGCTACATCCGAAAAGGATACACTACCGTTAGTGATCATACCGTAGCCTTTAGTGATTCCTCGGTCTGAACCTCCAAAGATAACCTTTAGTCCATTCAATACTGGAGATAAGTTCTGAAGTAGGCTTCTTATCTCGGTCATGTGCCGAGAGCATCCACTGTCCAAATACTAGATAGGCAATCATAATCAGTTTGCCTTAGGAACTCAAGCATGTTTGGGTTCTTGGTCTCGGGTTAGAACACTCCCCCTATGAGGATTAGCATTATGAGTGGTCATTCTCATGTTGCCAACCTGAGAAGTTACAACATTTCTTGGATTAAACAAACAATCGATGGCAAAATGACCAATTCTACCACAGCACCAACAGTCGAACCTATTGTATCTTTGCCTTAGGTACTCCTGCTTGATCTTCTAGGATAGTGGTCCAGCAGGTGTTGCAGTCTTGGAGGAGGAGGCTTCATGATGATGGCAATCATATGATTTATTCTCCTTCGCAGGCTTTTCCACAATGGGTTTTACCTTTTGTTCTTTCTTGAAGTTATGACCATGATCATGAGGACCATAGTCCTGAAGAATGACTTCTTCATAAGGTGTCTTAAAGACACTCTCACCAAAGTTTCTAGGGAGAGTCCATCCTTGGTAACAAGACTTTGCTCTACATAAGTAGGCTTTGTCAAGTGGCTGTAGGATGAGTCAAGATCAAACTCATTAGTTGGAAATATGACTTTCTTAAAGATAGTATGATCTTGAGAGTCCTTCCCCTTTGCTTTGGACAAGGCCTTCTTTGCAGCCTTATTCCTTCTATGAGCCTTATTCCTCCTAGAATATTTACTAGGAGCTTCTACATGGCCTAGCCCAGCACCCTTGGCTTGAGCAGAGAACTCAGCAATAAGAGGAAGAATTACCTTGGGCTTAGAGAAACCTTCAACAAATTTCTTTTTGGCTTCTAGTAATTCTTCCAACCCCTTGATGATTTCATCCTTCAGATCAGGGTGCTTGATAGCCTTGTTGAACTCATCAACTGCAGTATCTAAGTCTTCTCTGAGTGATTCCATCTTAACGACTTCCTCTCTCAGAGAGCTTTCTATGGCCTTTAGAGACTTAATCTCTTTTGCCTGAGTTTTCACGACCTTTTGACATTTGTGTATGCCTTGATCAACTCCTTATACTGGGCCATGAGTTCAGACTCATCGTCAGGGGAGTTGTCCTCATGATCACGCTCAGATACTTCAGATTCATACAGAGGAGTGTGAGAGTTTAGCTTCCCAGTGTCCTGGGGCTCTTGTTCATCATCTATCTGAGCCATGAGCCAAAAGTAGGCTTCTTCTTCTTCACTCGACTCAGATGAGTCAGAGTCACTAAGAGTTTTGCCCTTCTTGGCTATCAGTCTCTTCTCTGTCCTCTTTTTGTTGTATGAGGACTTCTTTTCTTCTCTCTTACCACCCTCCTTTTTCTTGTAGGAGCAATCAGCAATGACATGACCTGGCTTGTTACAACAATAACAAACTATGTCAGTCGAAATATGTTTGTTAGGTTTAGAATTATACCTGTCATGGCTACTTGAGCCTTTCTTTCGTCGATCACCGTCATGTCGTGATCTTTTCTATGAGGAAACCTTGCCTCTCCATCGTTTCTTTTTGTTCAAGAATTTCTTGAACTATCTTGAAAGCAGTGAGAACTCTCCTTCATATAGCTCTGAGCCTGAAGTGCTTGGCCCAGATGATTCCACTTCACTTTCTTCTGGAGCTGGTGCTGGTGAGACAGCTTTGCCCTTCTTTGAACTTTCTGTCTTTAAAGCAATGGACTTTTCCTTTGAAGAGAAATGACATTTCTCTTCTTCAGCATTTCTGGAGTTGATCTGCAGTTCATATGATATTAGCTTGCCAAAGATATTCTGTGGGTCTATCTCAGCTAGTTTGCCAAACTCCCGGATGGCACAGACTTTGTTGTCCCATTTCTTTATGAGAGACCTCAGAAACTTATCATTCAGCTCCCCATTAGTGAAGACCCGGCCATACACTCTTAGGCCGTTGACTATCTTGAAGAAATTTTCAAAAGTGTATGCAATGGTTTCTTTTGGCCCTTGCCGGAAGGCTTCATACTTCATATTCAGGAGGGACCTTCTATCATCCCTTACCTCTTCTGTTCCTTCCATTAAGGTTACAAGAGACTGCCACATTTCCTTAGCATATTGGCTATGAATCAGGTTCTGCAGCATTGAGTCATCGACTGCACTTGCTATTATATTTTTAATTTTCTTATCCAGTGAGACAAGTGCAATCTTGTCTTTTTCTAGATCCGTCAATTTCTTGGGAACTTGCTTTGTTGGATCTATAGTGGAGGTAGTCATAGGAATGTGAGGACCTTCTTCAATAATCATGAAGATCCTGGGATCCACAGCTTCCATGAAAAATTTAATCCTTTCTTTCCACATGGGAAAGTTGTTCTTTGAGCATACTGGAAGCTTGGCAAAATCTTTAGTCTTGTTCTTGCTTGGATGATCTCAAAAGACAACTAGGGACGGATCCGACCAAGGCGTTAACCTTTTAGCGATCAACCTGCCTCTGATACCAATTGAAAAAGTTCAGTTGTCTACCTAAATCACCTAGAGAGGGGTGAATAGGTGAGTTGTGTGTTATTTGCGGAATACAAATTTAGCGACAAGGCACACAGATCAATCAAGCATTCACAGACGACAAAATATTTATAGTGGTTCCCCAACCTTGGGTACGTCATCTTTCCCTCATCGATCTAGCAAACTACTAGACTCAGCTACTCCACTATCTCGGATTGAAAAACAATCCTACACCTCAGAACAACGTTCCTACAAACTCGATCCAAACGGATCTACACTCAGAAGGTAAAACTTCCTACAACTCGGAGAAAGTTCTCCTATAAGAAATTAATAGAATGTAATAAAAATACAAACAATAATCTTCAAATCTTGAAACGATTTGCCTGGATCTTCTTCTTGTAGACGTTGAGGATTTATCAGAAAAGTTGAAGAAGAAATCTCGGCAACAGCTAGATCTGAAAATTTCTCTTGACTTCACCCGATCGGAGAGAGAGATGATGAAGAACGAACATAAAATCCCGATCTGGAAATCAAACTTTATATGAATCTTGAAATAGAAACCCTAGCCCTGACGCGAAGGAGATCGTCGGCGGCGGCGGCGGCTTTTGTTTTGAGAGAGAGAGAAATAAGATTCAGAAAACTTTAGAATAATCTGACGGCTTGATTGAATATGATTATTAGCATTAGGGTTGATCGGTCTTGACAAGACCTATTTATAAGATATCCCCTAACGGCCATAATTATTCTTAATGATTTACACGTGGACCAATCATGTCAACGTATTTGAAAAAATCCCGTCAAATCTGGACTTAGAGAAATTTCCGAAAGTTTTACTGACATACTCGAGTCATCATATACCTACTCGAGTACTTGAAGTCATTACTCGAGTAAGGGAGAAAGAGACTACTCGAGTATTTTACTTAGAAAAATATCAAAAATTGAGGAGCAGATACTCGAGTAGATTAAAGATATACTCGAGTGCTAGGCTGATTACACAAGTCAAAGAATTGGACTACTCGAGTATAAGACGGGTTACTCGAGAATAGGAACTGAGCTACTAGAGAGGTTAAGAACTACTCGAGTATATGGAAAGGCCTACTCGAGTAAAGTACTTAGAAAGTTTTCTGAGATAGAGGGAAAAGAATTACTCGAATATAGACTCTGGACTACTCGAGAAGTATATAGACTACTCGAGTGGAAAGAATTTACACCAGTCCCTGATTTCTGGTACTCGAGACAAAGGACTTAACTACTCGAGTGTAAAAACTGACTACTCGAGTATTTAACTTAGAAAAATTCTGAGAGGAGAAACTGGTGACTCGAGTATAAGAATTCAACTACTCGAGTACCATTTCACTTACTCGAGTATAAATACATCTACTCGAGTAAATGACTTAGAGAATTTATCTTCATTGAAATTCTTTTCTTCAATGAGGGTCACCAACACTTCTATGTCAAATCAGTCCAAGTGCTTGTAATATGAAGTGTATCCCAATAGAGAGGCTACACATGGGTCAACACCATGGATCACACAATGAGGGATTACATTGCATGGTCCTGTGTTTGATTACCCATTGTAGACCTACATTGGTCTACACTTGGTAATATCGTCCTGCAGACACATAACTAAAGCAAGGCATCAAATACAACTTAATTCATCTTAGTTCAAGGGTGACTTTGAACAAATCTGAGTAATTGTGGATGCAATACGCAACAAAACTGCTGAGATAGAAAATAGTCACAGCTGTGAAGAATGAACCGCTGAGATATTTGAGAAGGAACCGCTGAGAAAAATCCAGCAGAAACTGAGTCCTGAAGCATTGAGTGAACTAGGCTCACTCAACGCCTCTAAAGAAGATCTCAGTCCAAAATTCGTCAAACTGAATTCTGAGTTCATCGAGTTGAGCTCACCTTTCATCGAGCTAAAGTTAAAGGTTGAGAATCTGAGTTCGTCGAGCTCAGTTCAGAATTCATCAAACAGACTTCAAAATTCATTGATCTCAGCTCACCTTTCGTCGAGATAAAGTTAAAGTTTTAGACTTTGAGTTTGTCGAGCTCAATCCATAATTCATCGAACAGATTTCAGAATTCATCGATCTCAGCTCACCTTTTGTCGAGCTAAAGTTAAAGTTTGAGATTCTGAGTTCGTCGAGCCCAGTTCAGAATTCATCAAACTTATTTCAGAATTCATCGATCCCAGCTCACCATTCGTCGAGCGCAGTCAGAGTATTTCATGATGTTACGGGAAAGCTATAGCAGTGCCGAAAAGTATTATTTATCCTCTTTTGAGGAAGGTGGTGCTCACCATCCTTGGTTGGGCCCACATTCAAATTGTGGCATTGTTTCAAATCAACCGATAAAAAAAGAAGAGAGAAAAGGTGATTAGAGTTAACAAAGATAGAAAACGAAAATAAGAGGCGGTTGGACTTCATCTTTTCTGACGAGCATGAAAGCCAAGTCCAGTAGTGCATGCCAGCAGGCAGAGAAAGATAGATGAAGCTTTCCAGTTTAGTAAGATTGTTCTTTGGAGAACAAGGTGGTTGATTCATCTAATCAATAAGAAGAGATAGCTGTGTGAAGGGCCGTCAGCCTTCAACAGCAAATAGTTGTTCTTCAGTGCAGCAGAGAAATAGTTAGCAGTAGAAGAAGACTAATTTATTTTACAACAAGAGGGTTGGGCTGATATCTGCTCAGTCCAACAAGGTAGACTAAGAGATTTATCTCTGAGTAAGTTTTTCAATTACTTCATTAATTTCCTGTAGGATTCAGGTTGCCTGAATCTGAGTTGTAGGGCCTTTTATGCCTGAGTTATAAGTGACTAATTAGTCACTAAGGTTGGTGCCCTACGGTGGTATTGAGGTAGGATACAAGTGTGAATCTGAGAGTAGGGTTGTCCTCCCATCCTGAGTAGTATGTCTTATAGATAAGGCTAAAGTAGGTGACTGTTGAGTCACTGAGCTGTAGGTGACAAGTGTGTCACTGAGTGTAGGTCTTGAAGGAGACTGAGTGTAGGGCCTTTAGGCCTGAGGTAGGTGACAAGTGTGTCACTGAGCTGTAGGTGCCTGGAAGGGCACTGAGGTAGGTACCTGGAAGGGTACTGAGCTGTAGGAGTGTTGTAGTACTCTAAGAGTAGGTCCTTGTGCTTGAAGTTGTAGGGCTGAGAAGCCTGAGCTATAGGCCTTAGAGATAAGGATGAGGTAGGTGGTTTGAGTACCACTGAGCTGTATGAGCACTGCAGAGCTCTGAGGTAGGAACCTTTGTGGTTCTGAGGTAGGGTTCTGAAGAGAACCTGAGTATAAGGCTGAGGGTCTGAGGTGTAAGCTCTGAGGAGCATTTTGGAGGAGTTTGTGCCTTGTCTAACATAAGTTAGAAAGGTGGTAGGGAAAGTGGATGTACCTAGTTGGATAACCACTATAAACTTATGTGTGCTTTGTTGTGTGCTTGTTCTTCTTTTATATTGCAGGTACTAAGGACAAGCTCTAGATCACTTAGAAAGAAAATAGCAAAAAGACTTGGAATTTTCAAATACCTATTCACCCCCCCCTCTAGGTGACTAGCTAACCTTGAAATAATAAATTTCAAAAGGTTTCCTTGCCTTATCTTTGTCTATAGGAATACTTGACCCCATGGGAGTTTTCATGGTGGAGGCATTCTCCAATCTAAACTTTTTAATCAACTCCTCGGTGAACTTAGACTGTGAAATGGAAAATCCATCTTCAGTCTGCCTCACTTGGAGGCCCAAAAAGTACTTAAGCTCACCCATACTACTCATTTCAAACTTCCATTGCATAAGTTTGGCAAACTTCCTGCAAAGGTTATCATCAGTAGACCCAAAAATTATGTCATCTACATAAATTTGGACTAGTACGATCTTGCCCTTAGATTCCCTTAGGAATAGGGTCTTGTCTATCTTCTCCCTTGAGAATTTGTTCTCAATGAGGAAACTAGACAAGGTCTCATACCATGTTTTATGGGCTTGCTTCAACCCATATAGAGCTTTCCTAAGTCTATAAACAAAATCAGGAGAGTTAGAATCAACAAAACATGAAGGTTGTTCAACATAGACTTCTTCCTTTAAGTCACCATTCAGTAAGGCCGACTTCACATCCATCTGGTAGACTTTAAATCCTTTGTATGCAACATATGCAAGAAAAAGTCTGATGGCTTCCAATCTTGCTATAGGGGCAAAGGTTTAATCAAAGTCAATACCTTCTTCTTGATTGTACCCCTTAGCTACCAGCCTAGCCTTGTTCTTGATTATAATGCCATTTTCATCAAGCTTATTCATGTAAATCCACTTAGTTCCAATGACATTATGTCATTGTGGTCTGGGAACTAACTTCTAGACCTTACACCTCTTAAAATGGTTCAGTTCCTCTTACATTGCTACAATCTAGAACTTATCTATGTTGGCCTCTTCAAATCTCTTGGGCTCAGCATATGACAGGAAACTTGAATATAAGGTTGTATTAAGATTTTTGCTCCTTGTCACCACTCCTTGGTTGGCATCACTAATTATTTGGTGTCTTGGATGATCCCTTCGATCCCTGACTGCTGGAGGCAATCTTCTTTCAACATCTTGACCTTTAGTGGATGGAGCTTGCTGATCTTCATCCACTTCGAGTGTGCCTTGTACTTCTTCCGAATATCCACTCCATCTTGGACTATTGGAGCAGCTTCCTTGATGGTTAGCTAATCCATCATCAGCTATGTACCTGCAGGTCTAGAAGAGGAGCTTGGCAGCTCACTATTAATCATAGTTGACTCATCAAATACTACATTAACAGACTCTTATACAACTTGACTTTCCAAGTTGTAGATCTTATAGGCCTTACTATGATTATTATACCCAAAAAAATCCCATCATAGGAGTTGGCAGCAAACTTATTCACTTAGGACTTCCCATTATTTAGCACATATCATTTGCTACCAAATATCCTTAGATCGGACAGATTTGGTTTTCTGCCCTTCATAATCTCATAGGGTGTCTTCTTGTGGCTCTTGGTGATAGAAGCTTTGTTTAGGACATGACATTTTTCACAGAACCTTGTCATGCTTTCAGACTGAAATTCAGACACATTTTCACTTCTGATTTTAACCAAAGTACTGTCTAACTCATTCCGAATCTGCTCGACAAAAGTCTTGAAGACATAAAGGGTTTTAGACTTATTCTTAAGAAAGAAAACCTAAGCAAACCTAAAGAAGTCATCTACAACCACAAAAGTGTAGACTTTCTTACCTAGACAATGAACTGGCATAGGACCAAACAAGTCCATATGCAGGAGGTATAAACACCTCACAGAGTCTTTGGTCATAATTCTTTTAAAGGAAGCTTTGGTCTGGTTGCCTTTTTGGCATGCAGAGCAAATGACTTCCTTGGTGCATTTCATCTTGGGACCATTCCTAACTAGCTCTTCACTAAAGACCTTATCAATGGTCTTATAGTTCAAATGAGCTAGTCTCTTACGCCATTGTACATAGTATGAGACTTTCTCATTTGCAACTAGACATATAGGAGAGTCTTTATTAAGATATAGAAAGTTTAAGCAATAGACATTTCCACTTCTAGTGCCTGTCAAGATGACCTCTTGGTCACTTGACCTCTTAATTTGACACGCATCCTTGTGGAATGCAATGACATAGCTAAGATCACAAAGTTGGTTTATGCTTATCAGGTTGTGTTGCAACCCTTCGACATAAGCCACTTTTGAGATGGTGACTATGTCATTAGTAATCTTACCATAGCCTCTTGCCACTCCTCTATCTGAACCACTAAAGATTACTTTGGATCCATCCTTCACTGGAGTGTACTCCTTGAGATTGCTCCTTATTCCAGTTATGTGCCTGGAACAACCACTGTTCAAGTACCATATATGGGTATGGGCACTTGGACTAACCCGCAGCACATAATTTATTTTACCTTATGACCCCAATATTTATTGGGTGCTAGGTTCTGATTAGTCTGAAAAAGAAACTATCTTCCTACAAATTTTCTGACAGGCAGACTAACACTAGCTTTGGGCACAGTTCGATTGTGCCAGTAATCTAAGGCAAAATGCCCCACTTTTCCACAGCACCAGCACACATGAATATTGCATCTTCTCTTTTGAGCGGGTCTAGTAGCTAGTTTAACAGCATCTGTATGTTCAGAAGGAAGAGCATCAACCTTCTTCAGGTTCCTTTCAGCAAGGATCTGACTGAAAGTGAGTCTTCCAGTAGACTTATTTGGCTTGCTCTGAATGCCATTAACAACAGTTTTCTTTGTAGAGAACTGGCTCTTGATAGCATTAGAGATAGCCAAACCAGGCTTACTGATACACTTACTCTTGGTTTGAGTCTTTGTTAGATGGTCTTGAGAGTTGGTGTAAGACCCCCTTTTTTTTCCTATTTCAACAATCGGGGTCTTAACCCAGAATTGTCGCTTTGCGGTGGCACTGACTCACGGGAAGGCCGCCACTACAAAACGCCAATTCTGCCGGCCTTTTTCGATCACAAGGAGAGAGAAGTAAGTATACACTGAATGTAAACATGTCCACAGAATCATAAATGAATAGAAATCACAACATGTCCATCAATATATAATAATAGAAAGTACTGCAAAAGAAAAGTTCAGATGAAATAAAGAAATGGGCTCGAGCCCGGTACATCAGAGTCCTCACTACAAATCACTCATCGCAGAAGCTATAAAAATACTAAACACTCACGGAGCTGGTCACAGGTGCTCCGGTGCTAGACTGGCCCACCTCCATGCGCACCGTACTCCGCTGGTGCTGGTCCCTGGGCTACTGGTCCCTGGGCTGCTGGTCCCTATCTCCCTTCCGGAGCTCCTGTAATGTTGTGGTTCGAAAACCATTAGTCATAAAGACTAAGCCCTATCATCCCCTACCCCTACCCCCACGGCTCCTAAGCACCGAGCGGAGAGGAGGAAAGGGAAGCTACAATGGTGGATAATAATCAAACGGATGAAAGTGGAACTAGTCTAACAATTGTTCATGGTGTATAAACAATTAGTTAAAATAAAGTACATCTAGCAGTTCTACGGTAGTGAGTAGTAAAGTAGATATGTGGTAAGTAGTATAATCATAAGAAGACAAATAGAAAACAAGTAAGTAAGTAAGTAACCTTAACTTATATGAATGCCCATACAAACTTATAATTTAAGGGGTCTTTTTCAAGGCTCCCATCGTATAAAAAGTCTCATACCGATTTATACGTTGGAGTGTCGGTTGTATGCAAATATGAGTGTAGTGATATGCTATGCCATGATTCATGCAAGTGCAACTCACGCATACGACTCTATGCGCACATACCTTTAGTTCCCCCTGTTCGGGCAGCTAGCTTCACTCCCAGGAACCTTCGTAGTAGAAAACGGAGACAGTGGGTCGGGCCCCCCACTCCTTTGCGGGTATTCACACTACTGGGCCTAGCCCTTCCGTACGCCTCTAGAAGAACATAACCTAGAGTATCCGAGTACTAATGCTGGCTGTATCCACAAGACTTTCTTTGGCTAAGTGTCCCACACCGCCGAGTCAACATACCGATGTCGGTGTGAACGACAATCAAATACCGAAGACCCACCACCTTATTCTGTATTCAAACCCTCAAGCCCTCGGCTCCCCGGACTGTCCCGTCCGTGCATCTACCTTCAGAAGCTACCGTCTGAATGGCAATCCAACCAACCTATTCTACCTCCCTAACTACCAGGGTGTGTGAATGTGCAACCCTAGATATACTAGGTTCTCTTTTAGTTTATTATTCCTACTATTTACATTAGCCCAGGACTGCCCCCGGTATTCCCTATGAAGGGCTCTCAAAGGGCACTAGGAACTATGATGGTAGCTGAATCCCATCATTTCCTTTCACAAGGCACTTATTTTTATTGGTTATTACCCATTACCCGATCCCATTCAAATTACTTTTGATCTAACCCTAGTGTATTAAGACTCTTCCTCTCCCACCGGGAAGGACGATCTTTCGTCGGTCCCGAGCACCTCTTATGACTCGACAACCCACCAACCTATCCTCATCTTGGTTACTGAGGATGCATACATACACATCTCCAAACTATTATCCCAGTACCCAAATCCTCTAAGTTCATCCTGCAGCTTAATATGATTTCGGCAATTTTTACTAAACGCAGGCCATCCTAAGCTATATGAGGTATACAAGGGGAGGTAGTCCAAATTGTCTTCCAAATCTCTTATAAAATTTACTGGAGGTCTATCATGACATAATTAGCCTAAATCCATAAAATTATAATCTTCCTAATTAATCTGATATTTATTTAATTCTCCCAAGAGATTGGCCATGGGTAATTTAAACATGAACTACATGATTTTCTCAAGTAATGGCCACCCTAAGATTATGATCACTAAATAATAGCCAGGTATCATCAAATACTAATTTTCATGATTTTACAGAAAGTATTTAGCCTCTAATTAATTTATCAATTATAATCTCATTAATCCTATGTAAAGAAGGAAGTACTGAAATTACTCATCATAAAATTGTAGACAAATTACTAAATATTAATATGGTACAGAAAAGGTCATTGTGCAAATATCATAATTTTACAAGCTTTCTAGACACTAAAATAATTTAATCAAGTATTTATAAGAAACAATACTTAATGAAGAAAGCCCGAGAATTAAACTTCTAAAAATTCTAAAAAAATTCACAGAGCTCTAAAACATGATAAAAAGTCCTTTGCCTAAAGTTCATCAATTTCCAGAAAGTATTTTCTCCACAATAAATTTCTAAGGAAATAGTACAAACTACTAAATTGTTAATAAAGTATCCAAAATAATGATCCTAAATTCATAATAAAATCTCTAAATCTTGTACTAACCATAAAAACTACTCTACCCAAATCTCATCACTATTCAGTGAGTTTTGATGACATTTTCTACCTCTACAAGTTTTGTGCCCTAAACTAGGGTTTGGGTTTTGACGGACTTATTTACTTTAAAATCCATTTAGATTTCTGCAAGAGGATTCTAGCTACCCTAGAATTCTTTCTACCAAGTTTCAAAACATAACCAGGTCATTTGACCACTTGCCCTTCACAAACCACCAAGAACCATCCTTAGGGTTTGACCTTGGGTACTAGGTCAAATTTACCCCAATCAACCTCAAAATCCATGAAAGGGTTCTAGGCATCATTCCTAGTCAGTGGCCAAAATTTCAGCCTCTGTTGAGGTGATATGGCCACTCCAATCTCAAATGCACTTTTGACCTAAAAACCCCTTAATAGGGCAAAGCTTAGGTTTGTCCATTTCCAATCTAAAACATCTCCAAATGAGATGAAAAATTATACAGAGCCTCATGATGAACCTATAGACCAGTCACAAAATTTTGGGAGGGTTTGGAATTCATTAAGCCATCTAATTAATTTACCCTAAGATTATTAAATTTTTCTAAAACTATAGAAAAACATTCTCCAAAAATTTCCATTTTTAGACAGGCCCTAGGTATAGCTAGGGTAGACTCCCCGCCCAAATTTCAGATCATTTGGTCAAGGGATGAAGGGTGGGTATACCTTTTAGTCTCTGCCTAGCTCTACGTATAGATCCCACCAAAAGAGGTGCCCTGGTCAACAAAAGTTGACCCAATTGACCCAAATTAATTTTAAAATAAAGTAGACCCGTAGGGCTACATATTATATGTTGACCATTTCTTCATACAAAGCCTCTAAGTATTTTTCATAAATTTTCTAAAGTGACTGATATTCTAGTACAGAAAATTCATATAAAAGATAAAGATTAATTAAACAGCACAAATCTTGAAGCAGATCAACCAGTGCAGGGTCTTATTCTTCCTCCAGCCAAGGGCCGAGATTAGCCCGACCTGGAGTGCATTCCAGATGCTGCCATCAGCCATCCAGCCTCCTCCCTTGCCGGCCACCGCCACCACCACCTCCGTTGAGGTGGTGGCCATCGCCGAGCGGCGGCGCGACCGCCGGAGAGGCGGAATCCGGCGAACCCAAGCACTAAAATTTTGCAAGAAAACTAGGAAGAGAACTCCCGCCCCCCCCCCCCCAACAATCGGGCTATGTTGAGCCCGATTCTTAATCCTAAAGAAGGCTAATATCTACCCGTAGAGAGAGAGGAGGGGAGGACATTATTCGCGGGCTGGAGGCGTGCAGATCGATGGAAAGCCATTTCCGATGGTGGCGCCGCTCGGCTTCTGCAATAGCACTGTAGGAGGGCTCGAAAGCTTTAGGTAAAGGCTGGGAAACCTTCCTCTTGGGCCTCTGATGGTGTTTAAGAGCTCGATTAAGGAGGGGAAAGGCCAAAACTTCAATGGCCATTAATGGTCCATTAAAGCTTTGCTCAGCCATGGTGGTGGGGGCTAGAAACGGCTCTGTATAGCAAGCTAACGGCTGGAAACTCCTCCCCTTCCCAAGAGGAGTTGAATCCAGCCGTAAAAGGGGAGGGGAAGGGCTGCCAAGGCATCAAGTGCCATTAACGGCCATGATAGCAGGTTCTCGGCCATGGTCTTAACCGCTCTTCTTTGCAAAAACGTCGATCCACGTGGCATACTTGACCAGTCAACATTTAAATTAAGGCTTAACTAAGTCTTAATAAGAGAAAACGGCCCACTTCCTAGACCGGTGCGGTTCAACTGAACCAGCACACAGCCAAAAATCCTTCCCGAAAAGTTCTAAGTAAAATGGCGTTGAGTGAGCTTAGCTCACTCAACGCCATCCAAGCTACGGCATTGAGTGAGCTCTGCTCACTCAACACCATCCATGATGCGGCGTTGAGTAAGCTATGCTCACTCAACGCCATCCAGGATACGGCGTTGAGTGTGCTCTTCTCACTCAACGCCATCCAAAATGCAGCCCTTCTAAACTATGGCATTGAGTGAGCTCAGCTCACTCAACGCCATCCGGATTATGGCATTGAGTGAGCTCTGCTCACTCAACGCCCTCCAGCCTCCTCAAGGTGGCGTTGAGTGCAGTCTGTGCACTCAACGCCGTCTAGCTTATGGCGTTGAGTGAGCTCTGCTCACTCAACGCCATCCAGCCTACTCAAGATGGCGTTGAGTGCAGTCTTTGTACTTAACGCCATCTAGCTTATGGCATTGAGTGAGCTCTGCTCACTCAACGCCATCCAGCCTACTCAAGATGGCGTTGAGTGCAGTCTGTGCACTCAACGCCATCTAGCTTATGGCGTTGAGTGAGCTCTGCTCACTCAACGCCATCCAGCCTACTTAAGATGGCGTTCAGTGCAGTCAGTGCACTTAACGCCGTCTAGCTTATGGCATTGAGTGACCTAAGCTCACTCAACGCCATTCCAAGGTCACGGGCGTGACGGATCGGTCACGGGCGTGCCAGGCCCATGTTGAAATTTCTGAGCTCGCCGATCTTATTTCTGAGGTTGACGATCGTCGAAGGGGTCACGCCCTAGGTCACGCCCTAGGTCACGGGCGTGACCACCCCTTGAATCGAAATCTTGGTCGATAGACTTCAATTCTTGGGTTTCCTAGGGTTCTGTTATGACAAAACCACTTCTAGGGGTCTAGTTGGAAATGGGATGTTATAAATCCCAATAAAAAAATAAAGATTTTATCCCCGAAATTAAGGTTAAGCCTACGAAGGCTCCTATCAGGGAGAAAGAAACTTGTAACATCCCATGAGAGTCGAAAGATTTACATCTCGACGCCATGTTTTCTATGTGAGGTTTGAAGGTGATAGTCAAATCTAAGACCAATTCGTCCAATTGACACAGTCTAGACCCCAATAAACAAAAGATTAGTCCATAATCTTGAAATTTCAGTCCTATTGGTTTAAGATAGGAAAGTAAATTTAACATCTTGAGAGGATGTGAGGTATACCTGATTGAACAGCTCCGGATACTTTTATCGCATCAGGTCTTGCGGTTCCCAGGTATGCTCCTCCTGACTGTGGTTCCTCCACAAAACCTTGACTAACGGAACCTTCTTACTTCGCAAGACCCGCACTGTTGTGTCATCGATCCTGATAGGCTCCAAGTTGACTGATCGATCCGAGGCCAACGGGCCGTCTGCTATGGAAATTAGCTGCTCTGGCCGTAGCAGAGCCCTCCATAGTGAGGAGACGTGGAAGACGTCATGTAATCCCGCTAACTCCGGCGGTAGCTCCAGTCCATAAGCCAAGAGGCCGATCCGCTCCAGGATCCTGTAAGGCCCCATATATCTCGGACTGAGCTTCTTCCGCCCACGAACCCGCAA
This sequence comes from Platanthera zijinensis, assembly GCA_039513925.1. Lineage (NCBI taxonomy): Eukaryota > Viridiplantae > Streptophyta > Magnoliopsida > Asparagales > Orchidaceae > Platanthera > Platanthera zijinensis. Next base: position 131,470,799 of record CM077079.1, on the reverse strand, counting down.
GACTCCGTGCATCGGCCGTATCTTCAAGAAAACCCGGTCCCCCACCTAGAACTCCACCTGACGATGCCTCGCATCATAGTATTTGGCCTGCCTGCTCTGGGCTTCCAACATCCCGTCCCGGATCAATCTAATCTGAGCATCCGTATCTCCCACAAACTCCGAGCCTAGTGTCTGCGGATCCTCATCCTGAACCCATGATAGTGGGGTCCTGCACCTCCTTCCATACAACGCCTCATATGGAGCCATGCCTATGCTGGACTGATGGGCGTCATTATATGAAAATTTGACTAATGGTATAAACCTCTCCCAAGGCTCGCCGCAGTCCAAAATACACAGACGCAAAAGATCTTCCAGTGTACGGTTGGTGCGCTCCGTCTGCCCGTCAGTCTGAGGGTGAAAAGTTGTGCTAAATGTCAACCGAGAACCCAGATGGGCCTGGACTGACCTCCACTCCCTGGATGTAAACCGCCCATCCCGATCTGAAATGATAGTCTTGGGCACCCCATGATAGCGCACAAATTGCTCAATAAACCTCCGTACTAATACACTAACCGGAGCGTCCTTCACCACTAGAATGAATCTCGCCACCTTTGTTAGCCTATCCACTATCACCCAAGTCAAGTCATTTCCCGCACGGGATCGAGGTAGCCCATGTATGAAGTCCATGGCTATATCCTCAAATTTCCACTCCGGCACCGGAAGTGGCTGCAGCAAGCCTGCCGGGTTCCTACACTCTGCCTTTACGAACTGGCAGGCCTCGCAATGCGTCACAAAGTACGTAATTTCCTTCTTCATACCCGATAAGTACATCATCCTCTTCAAATCCTTTACCATCTTGGTGATTCCCGAGTGCACCGAGTATCGGCTGTAGTGAGCTTCCGTCATAATGTCCTCCCGGATCTGGCCTCCTTATGGTATGTAGACCCTGCCTCTGAAACACAGGAGACCATCCCTCAAAGATTAATCTCCTGTCGTGCCTTCCTCCAAGGCTCGGAATATCGGCTCAGATCTCACATCCAGCTTCTGCCCATCTCTGATGCGGTCCCGGATATCATCAGTAGTAACCATCGATCCTAGGTACTCCATGTATAACTCTGGGTCATCCTCGGACACTAGTGATATCTGTATCTCCTCGAATGAATTAACCAACTCCAAGGCCATCAGCTGTGAGCCTACTCCTGACGTACTCGCTCTCTGACTAAAAGCGTCTACGACCACATTTGCCTTCCCTGGATGGTAGTGCATGGTATACTGGTAGTCCGACAGAAACTCCACCTAGCGTCTCTGCCTGATGTTTAACTCCTTCTGTGTGTCTACGTATTTCAAGTTCTTGTGGTCTGAGAAGATATCACAATGTACTCCGTAGAGATAGTATCGTCAGATCTTAAGAGCAAAAATGACTGCTCCCATCTCCAAATCATGTACGGGATAGTTCTGCTCATGTTGCTTCAGCTGACAGGAGGCATAAACTATTACGTGCCCGTTCTGCATCAGAACGGCACCCATCCCCTGATAGGAAGCATTTGTGTACACCTGGAATCCTTCCTTCCCTGACGGAAGAGTAAGGATGGGAGCAGAGGTAAGACGATTCTTCAGCTCCTAAAAAGCAGATTCGCATCGTGGTGTCCAAATAAAAGGGGACTCCTTCTTCATCAGAGACGTAAGAGGGAGGGCAATCTGAGAAATCCCTTTACGAACTTCCGGTAATAATCGGCAAGTCCTAAGAAACTTCGAACTTCCGAGGCCGACTTTAGTTATGGCAAATCCCGTACTGCCTGGACCTTTGCCGGATCTACGGCCAAACCTGCTCCACTAATGACATGGCCCAAGAAGGCCACCTCCTTTAGCCAGAACTGGCACTTGCTGTACTTGGCATAAATCTTATGCTCCCGCAGCTTCTCCAAGGTCAAGGCCAGATGCCTCGCGTGCTCCTCCTCTGTCCTTGAATAGATAAGGATGTCGTAGATGAATACGATAACAAAGACATCTAGATACTGTTCGAACACCCGGTTCATCAAGGTCATGAATGCGGAGGGTGCATTCGTGAGCCCAAAAGGCATCACGGTAAACTCGTACAAACCATATCTACTGCTGAAGGCCATCTTCGGGATTTCCTACTCCCGAATGCAAAGCTAGTAGTACCCCGATCTCAAATCCAGCTTTGAGAACCAATGGGCTCCCTCCAGCTGGTCAAATAGCTCGTCTATCCTTGGCAAGGGATAAGTATTCCGGACTGTCAAACTGTTCAGGGCCCGGTAATCTATAGACAATCGAAGAGTCTCGTCCTTCTTCTTGACGAATAACATCGGAGCTCCCCTTGGTGAAGATCTAGTCCGAACGAACCCGGCCTCCACTAACTCCTGAAGCTGGCTTCGAAATTCCACCAACTCCTTTGGGGCCATTCGATAGGGAGCTCTGGATACCGGCTTAGCCCCCGGTATAAGCTGAATCTGGAAGTCCTTCTCTCGGTGCGGGGGAAGCCCTTGTAGCTTCTCCGGAAATACATCGGCAAAGTCTCGCACTACTAGAATATCTGAAATGGAGTCCTTGGACACGACTACCTCAAAAAGGACCTGATAAACCTCTTCCCCCTACAGATGGGCCTTAACGGCCTGCACAGATGATAATAAGGTGCAGGGTGCTGGTATAATTCCTTCGATAATAATAAAGGAGTCCTCGTGCCTCACGGTGATCCTCTTCGCCACGCAGTTGATCTGGGCATTGTTCCAGCACAGCCAATTCATGCCAAGGATCAGATCATAATATGGCATCTTCAGAATCGTCGTTGGTACCTCAAACGCCTTCCCGCCGATCTCCGCTTCCATATTGCAATGAGCAGAGGTCATTAGCTCTGATCCATCGGGTAGGCACACCCTCATCATCTTTCCGGTGAACGGCTCCACGCCTGCCAATCCTTTCACGAAATCTTCCGACACAAATGAGTGTGAAGCACCAGTGTCGAAGGGCGTGTGAGCGGGCTTGCCGCTAATGAAGACTATGCCTGAGGTAATTAAATGTCTAAGTATTCTTGTTATAGTTGTCTTCTCTTAATTTCTAACTAGGTTATGTCTAGAAAACTAATTCCTAAGAAGATAACTTTAAAAGTACTGACATACCTGCGATAACCTGCTCCGGGTTCCGGGGCTGTGTCAGGTCGAGAGCATACATTTGCTCCCTTTCTAGCCTGTTCCCTCGGCCCTGAAATCCTCGTCCTCGATCATGTCCTCGACCGCCAAACTGTCGGGGAGTTGGGGCGCCCGGATGTGCTGGTGGGGGTGCTCGCCTCATAGAGCAGTTCCTCTTGATTTGCCCCGGCTGATTACACTGAAAGCATACCGATGCCTGCTCTGCTTTCCTTGGCATCTCCAGCATCTGTAAAGGCTGGGAATCCAATACCCCCTGACTCCTCATCTTCTGCCAAATCTCCTAACGAGGTTGATCCTCGTTCCTTCTCTCCCCAATAACCTGGCCTCGAGGACGGTCTCTACAACTTCCAATCACTGCATCGTCAGCCGATCTCTTCCGGCTCTTGACTGTAAGCTGATCCGCTTCTCTCTTTTTAGCCATCTCCAGAATCCATGCCAAACTCCCCTCTGAGACGAAGAGGAGGGCCTGTCTCATGTCATCTTGCAGCCCCTTATAAAACCTCCTGGCATAGCCAGCGTCGTCCAACTGACAAGCATCCGCATAGTGGGCCACGTGAGTAAACTCCTGATAATACTCCAGCACCGTCCGGTTCCCCTGCCTCAACCGCAGGAATCTATCCACCAGCTCGTCCCTCGCCGACTGAGGTACGAAATGTCCCAGGAGCGCTGCTCTGAACTCCTCCGAAGTAATATCTGCACAATCCATACCCGTAAAGGTGGTGTCCAGCTGTGACTTCCACCACATCTTTCCGTGTGACTCCAGGCAGGAGACTGCCAAAGCAACTGCCTCCTAAGTGGGGCATCGAATCCCGGCAAGCATCTCGTAGATGGTATCCAACCATTCCTCTATGCGTACAGCCGACTCCGTCCCCAGGTAGGATGGAGGGGAAAGTCCCCAGAAGACGCTCATCTAGTTGGCCCCGGGGTTTGGTTGTGGAGTCGGGGCTTGCTGAGCTCTGAAGGCCTCCAGAATGGCCGTCAATGTTTGCCCCATCTCCGTCTACTGGAACAGAGCTGGAGCCGGCGGAGGCGGGACCATATTCGGAGCCTAAGGTGTCCCCTGCTGTGGTGTAGGGTTCGTCACAGGCTACAAGGAAAAATTCCATTTGTTAGTGAACGTATGAATGGAATATAAGAAAGGCGTAAGATGGACTTTCATATTTGATTTCCCTTATTGGCACACCACTGCTTCTACTGCTAGTTTGTCCGCAAACTAAGCTCGCACGGGGGTGGCCCAAGGTTTTGTGGACTACTTCTCTTCCGATCGAGGTCTACTCTAATAACACTTGTAAGACCCCCTTTTTTTTCTTTTTCAACCACCGGGGTCTTAGCCCAGAATTGCCGCTTTGCGGTGGCACCGACTCACGGGAAGGCCGCCACTACAAAACGCCAATTCTGTCGGCCTTTTCCGATCACAAGGAGAGAAAAGTAAGTATACACTGAATGTAAACATGTCCACAGAATTGTAAATGAATAGAAATCACAATAAGTCCATCAATATATAATAATAGAAAGTACTGCAAAAGAACAGTTCAGATGAAATAAAGAAACGGGCTCGAGCCCGGTACATCAGAGTTCTCACTACAAATCACTCATTGCGGAAGCTATAAAAATACTAAACACTCACAAAGCTGGTCACAGGTGCTCCGGTGCTAGACTGGCCCACCCCCATTAGCACCGTACTCCGCTGGTGCTGGTCCCTGGGCTGCTGATCCCTGTCTCCCTTCCGAAGCTCCTGTAATGTTGTGGTTCGAAAACCATTAGTCATAAAGACTAAGCCCTATCATCCCCTACCCCTCCCCCCACGGCTCCTAAGCACCGAGCGGAGAGGAGGAAAGGGAAGCTACAATGGTGGATAATAATCAAACGGATGACAGTGAAACTAGTCTAACAATTGTTCATGGTGTATAAACAATTAGTGAAAATAAATTACATCTAGCAGTTCTACGGTAGTGAGTAGTAAAGTAGACATGCGTTAAGTAGTATAATCATAAGAAGACAAATAGAAAACAAGTAAGTAAGTAAGTAACCTTAACTTATATGAATGCCCATACAAACTTATAAGTTAAGGGGTCTTTTGTAAGGCTCCCATCGTATAAAAAGTCTCATACCAATTTATACGTTGGGGTGTCAGTTGTATGCAAATATAAGTGTAGTGATATGTTATGCCATAATTCATGCAAGTGCAACTCACGCACACGACTCTATGCGCAGATACCTTTAGTTCCCCCTGTTCGGGCAGCTAGCTTCACTCCCAGGAACCTTCGTAGTAGAAAACGGAGACAGTGGGTCGGGCCCCCCACTCCTTTGCGGGTATCCACACTACCGGGCCTAGCCCTTCCGTACGCCTCTAGAAGAACACAACCTAGAGTATTTGCGTACTAATGCTGGCTGTATCCACCAGACTTTCTTTGGCTAAGTGTCCCACACTACCGAGTCAACATACCGATGTCGGTGTGAACGACAATCAAATACCGAAGACCCGCCACCTTATTCTGTATTCAAACCCTCGAGCCCTCGGCTCCCCGGACTGTCCCGTCTGTGCATCTACCTTCAGAAGCTACCATCTGAATGGCAATCCAACCAACCTATTCTACCTCCCTAACTACCGGGGTATGTGAATGCGCAACCCTAGATATACTAGTTGCTCTTTTAGTTTATTATTCCTACTATTTACGTTAGCCCAGGACTGCCCCCGGTATTCCCTGTGAAGGGCTCTCAAAGGGCACTAGGAACTATGATGGTAGCTGAAGCTCATCGTTCCCTTTCACAAGGCACTTATTTTTATTGGTTATTACCCATTACCCGATCCCATTCAAATTACTTTGGATCTAACCTTAGTGTATTAAGACTCTTCCTCTCCCACCAGGGAAGGACGATCTTTCGTCGGTCCCGAGCACCTCTTATGACTCGACAACCCACCAACCTATCCTCATCTTGGATACTGAGGATTCATACATACACATCTCCAAACTATTATCCCAGTACCCAAATCCTCTAAGTTCATCCTGCAGCTTAATATGAATTCAGAAGTTTTTACTAAACGCAGGTCATCCTAAGCTATGTGAGGTATACAAGCGGAGGTAGTCCAAATTGTCTTCCAAATCTCCTATAAAATTTATTGGAGGTCTATCATGATATAATTAGCCTAAATCCAGAAAATTATAATCTTCCTAATTAATCTGATATTTATTTAATTTTCCCAAGAGATTGGTCATGGGTAATTTAAACATGAACTACATGATTTTCTCAAGTAATGGCCACCCGAAAATTATGATCACTAAATAACAGCAAGGTATCATCAAATACTAATTTTCATGATTTTACATAAAGTATTTAGCCTCTGATTAATTTATCCATTATAATCCCATTAATCCTATATAAAGAAGGAAGTACTGAAATTACTCATCATAAAATTGTAGAAAAATTACTGAATATTAATATGGTACAGAAAAGGTCATTGTGCAAATATCATAATTTTACAGGCTTTTTAGACACCAAAATAATTTAATCAATTATTTATGAGAAACAATACTTAATGAAGTAAGCCATAGAATTAAACTTCTAAAAATCCCATAAAAATTCACATAGCTCTAAAACATGATAAAAAGTCCTTTGCCTAAAGTTCATCAATTTCCAGAAAGTTTTTTCTCCACAATAAATTTCTAAGGAAATAATACAAACTACTAAATTGTTAATAAAGTATCCAAAATAATGATCCTAAATTCATAATAAAATCTCTAGAGCTTGTACTAACCATAAAAACTACTTTACCCAAATCTCATCACTGTTCAGTGAGTTTTGATGACATTTTCTACCTCTACAAGTTTTGTGCCCTAAACTAAGGTTTGGGTTTTGAGAGACTTATTTACTTTAAAATCCATTTAGATTTCTGCAAGAGGATTCTAGCTACCATAGAATTCTTTCTACCAAGTTTCAAAACATAACCAGGTCATTTGACCACTTGCCCTTCACAAACCACCAAGAACCATCCTTAGGGTTTGACCTTGGGTACTAGGGCAAATTTACCCCAATCAACCTCAAAATCCATGAGAGGGTTCTAGGCATCATTCCTAGTTAGTGGCCAAAATTTCAGCCTCTGTTGAGGTGATATGGCCACTCCAATCTCAAAGTGCACTTTTGACCTTAAAACCCCTTAATAGGGCAAAGCTTAGGTTTGTCCATTTCCAATCTAAAACATTCCAAATGAGATGAAAAATTATACAGAGCCTCATGATTAACCCATGGACCACTCACCAAAATTTGGGAGGGTTTGGAAGTCATTAAGCCATCTAATTAATTTGCCCTAAGATTATTAAATTTTTCTAAAAACTATAGAAAAACATTCTCCAAAAATTCCCATTTTTGGACAAGCCTTAGGTATAGCAGGTTAGACTCCCCTCCCAAATTTCAGATCATTTGGTCAAGGGATGAAGGGTGGGCACACTTTTTAGTCTCTGCCTAGATCTAGGTATAAATCCCACCAAAAGAAGTGCCCTGGTCAAACCAGTTGACCAAATTGACCCAAATAAATTTTAAAATAAAGTAGACTCGTAGGGATACAAATTATATGTTGATTATTTCTTCATATAAAGCCTCTAAGTATTTTTCATAAATTTTCTAAAGTGACTGATATTCTAGTACAGAAAATTAATATAAAAGAAAAAGATTAATTAAACAGCACAAATCTTGAAGAAGATCCAACAGTACTGGGTCTTCTTCTTCCTCCAGCCAAGGGCCGAGATTAGCCGTACCTGGAGTGCATTTCAGACGCTTTCGCCGGCCATCCAGCCTCCTCCCTGGCCGGCCACCGCCACCACCACCTCCGTTGAGGTGGTGGCCATCGTCGGGCGGCAGCGCGGCCGCCGGAGAGGCGGAATCCGGCGAACCCGAGCACTAAAATTTTGCGGGAAAACTAGAAAGAGAAGCTCCCCCCCCCCGATCGGGCTCAGTTTAGCCTGATTCTTAATCCTAAAGAAGGCTAATATCTACCGTAGAGAGAGAGAGGAGGGGAGGACCTTTTTCGCTGGCTGGAGGCGTGCAGATCGACGGAAAGCCATTTCCGATGGTGGCGCCGCTTGGCTTCTGCAATAGCACAGTGGGAGGGCTCAAAATCTTCAGGTAAAGGCTGGTAAACCTTCCTCTTGGGCCTCTGATGGTGTTTAAGAGCTCGGTTAAGGAGGGGAAAGGCCAAAACTTCAATAGCCATTAATGGTCCATTAAAGCTTGGCTCGGCCATGGTGGTAGGGGCTAGAAACGGCTCTGTCCAGCAAGCTAACGGCTGGAAACTCCTCCTCTTCCCTAGAGGAGTTGAATCCAGCCATAAAATAGGAGGGGAAGGGCTTCCAAGGTGTCAAGTGCCATTAACGGCCATGATCGCAGGCTCTTCTTTGAAAACCGTCGGTCCATGTGGCATACTTGACCGATCAACATTTAATTTAAGGCTTAACTAAGTCTTAATAAGTGAAAACGACCCACTTCCTAGACCGGCGCGGTTCAACTGAACCAGCACACAGCCAAAAATCCTACCCGAAAAGTTCTAAGTAAAATGGCGTTGAGTGAGCTTAGCTCACTCAACGCCATCCAAGCTACGGCATTGAGTGAGCTTAGTTCACTCAATGTCATCCATGCTGTGGCGTTTAGTGAGCTCTGCTCACTCAACGCCATCCAGGATACGGCATTGAATGAGCCTCACTCACTCAACGCCATCCAAAATGCAGCGCTTCAAGACTATGGCGTTGAGTGAGCTCAGCTCACTCAACGCCATCCGAATTATGGCATTGAGTGAGCTCTGCTCACTCAACGCCATCCAGCCTCCTCAAGGTGGCGTTGAGTGCAGTCTGTGCACTCAATACAGTCTAGCTTATGGCGTTGAGTGAGCTCTGCTCACTCAACGCCATCCAGCCTACTCAAGATGGCGTTGAGTGCAGTCTGTGCACTCAACGCCGTCTAGCTTATGGCGTTGAGTGAGATCTGCTCACTCAACGCCATCCAGCCTACTCAAGATGGCGTTGAGTGCAGTCTTTGCACTGAATTCCATCTAGCTTATGGCATCTAGCTTATGACGATCGTCGAAGGGGTCACACCCTAGGTCATGGGCGTGACGGGTCGGTAGGGCATTACCACCCCTTGACTCGAAATCTTGGTCGATATACTTCAATTCTTGGGTTTCCCAGGGTTCTGTTATGACAAAACCACTTCTAGGAATCTAGTTGGAAATGGGATGTTACAGTTGGCCACTACCACTCTCTTGTGTGTGGGGGCTGGTGCACAAAATACAAATGGTCCATGATGGGCCATTTGAATTTCCTCATGGGGAGCCTTAAAGGCACTCATCCCCTTACTATATCTTCCACCATAGCTTTGAACATTTTTGTTCATACTTGTGGATCTACCATTCATCTAGTGACCATAGATGCTTTCTTATACTTGTTTGAAGATAACATAACCTTCTTAAAAGGAATAGGAGGCTTAGATGCCTGAGGCTGAATTGGAGCTTTATCTTTCCCTTTGGAATAGGAAACTCTGGTGTTTCCCTTGAATCTCAACCCCTTCTTACCCTTTTGAGAGGAGGTGTCTATTAGTGTAATGCCCCTGATTTTTTGATTTTTATTTAAAATTCTCGTAGTGACGTAATAATGATGTTAGGGCGTTACGTTGACGCATAGTTAGCAAACGTCGTTATTGGAGCGTGGTATTGCTCATCGGAATCCGAGATTTTTACTTGCTGGATTTTAGTAGGTTGATGTTTTTTTTGACTTTGTGGAATTTTAACTCGAGTTTGGTTTGTCAAATCTTAATTTTGACTTCGTCGTTAGTTTTGTAGCATCAGTATTTAGCCTTGTTGCGAATTTCATGGAAATCCGAGGTGATTTGGGTTTTCCAGTGGTTTGGGCGTGTAGTTAATAATTTTAATAATAATATAATATTATATACATATATGAGCTTATACGTTTTAGCAAAACCCTGTTCATCATCTCTCCCAAGCCGACAGGCCCATTTGCGGGAGAAAGTAGGCGACAGACATCGTGAGGTCTTCGGCCTTTGCCTGTAGAAGTTTCGGTGCGCGAAATAATTGTTGGAGGGTAGATTCGGAAAGCTCTCGCCGAGATCTACACGTGCACAGTATGTTTTCACCATTTTGCGGATTTTTGGCATTAGGGTTTTTGACCTTGACTCTCGTTTGCCCCGAAAAGTTTCAGGAATCGTTGCCTAGGAATTCTTGCGGTCTATCCTTGGAGTAGAGCGCTCGTGAGGATGGATTTCTTAAGATCTTGAGTCAAGTGGTGATTTCTTCCCTTGCTATGTTCTCATTCATTTTTCTTTCCTTTCCTCTTTCCCCCTTCCTCCTTAGAAGATAGGAGTAGTGTAGGGTTCGACTAGGTCAAGTCTGTCGGGTAGTTAAGGGATTTACTGTGTCAAATTCGTCGAGTATTAATTTAAGGGTGAGTCATTTCTGTCGAGTATCTCAATTTACTGAGTCTGACGAAAATTCGTTGAATATTCCTGAGAGGTTAAGTCTTTTTTATCGAGTAACTATGGGTTAAGTCAAATTCATCGAGTGATTATGCATTGGCATCAAGTTCGTTGAGTGAAATTGGTTTGAAGTAAAATTTATCGAGTGATTATACTTTGGCATCGAGAGCGTCGAGACCGTCAAGTGTTTGGCCTTTGGCATCGAGTGTTTGTCCTTTAGCGTCGAGAGCATCGAGTGCTCGTCCTTTGGCATTGAGTGCGTCAAGTACTTATGAGAAGCTAAGTCTTTTTCATCGAGTGTTTGGCCTTTGGCATCGAGTGCGTCGAGTGTTGGTCCTTTGGCTTTGAGTGCTTTGAGTATAGTTGTTTTTGCATCGAGTGCTTTAAGTATAGATGCTTTGGCATCGAGAGCTTTGAGTATAATTGTTTGGCATTGAGTGCTTTGAGTATAGCTGTATTTGGCGTCGAGTGCGTTGAGTAAATTGAGCTAAGCGTTGAGTGAAGTATATTCGTTGTGTTAAGTATTTTTTTTTGCCGAGTTTCGACTTAAGGTAAGGGAGATTTTTCGAGCATTATCAACGAATTCCTTGTGGTCTTAGAATATTATATGCCGATTTGTCATGTATCGAGGTAAAGGTAAGTCGATTCGTCGGGTATACTCGACGAATGGTTGTGGACTTAAAATTTTTCTCGCTGAATGAGGTAAATTCGTCGAGTATTGATCTTAGGGTAATTTTTCAGGATTTCCCTTCCTCTTTATTCTTGAGGAATCTTGAGGTTATACTTGGGTTTTATTGGTATTTTGTACGTATGGTTGTGGCTAAGTTGGCAGTGGATAAAGGACCACCAACATGATGTCGGTTTGTGAATCATTAAACTTAGTGGTTGTGATTTTTTTGGACTGTTGGGTTGTGTTGGACAATGTGTCCAGCATCACAGTGCCTTTTTGAGATGTTTGGATTATTGGGTTGTGTTGGACAATGTGGCCATCACCCAAGTGCCTTTTTAAGATGTTTGGCCTGATGCTTCGTGTTAGACAATGTGCCACCGACTTAGTACTGTTTTGTCATGTGTTAATGATTCACGTGTTTAGAGTTGTTTAGTCTCTTCCTTTCTTAATTATGTATACATGTATATTTATGTGATGAGTGAGATTCACGCTTGCACGTGATTCCGAATTAATGAGGCAAGTATACCTATCGTTCGAAGTATAGAATCAAGTGTCGTATTTCGACTCGGGGCTTGTCGAGTACTCTTACTCACAAGAAAGAGTTATTATCTTATCAGACAAAAGTGGGTTTTGTGAATTGCGAGAAAGAAAATGTTAAACTAATAAGGAGAAATTCATTGATGTGAAACCTAGCACTTGAACTAGAATCCCCTTGGATTAAAATAAACCTGCTTGAAAATAAATTATGCAAGTCTCTTAAATTACTCACTCGACCATTGAGGTTCCCAAAGTACAAAAGCGTCTCTCTCGAGCTCATGCTTTCGACTAACCTTAGGTTGATCGATTAAGACCTCTCAGCCAGTCAAAACAACTAAGCTTGCTTTAGGCGGTGAACCCCACTATTGAATTTGACTCCAATCTGGAGGATTTATGTCGTCCTCTCTCGAGGAGTGCATGCAACTCCTTTTATCTTTGAGTGATCTCCTCGTATCCGTAAACTCCCCGTCATTTAGGATACGGATCTTAGATCGAAGTACATATCCGTGAAATATGAGTTCGACACAATAAAAATTCAAAGATAAATTGCTAGTGAGCAAAATAAGGACTTGACATTTTTGATAAAATCAAAAAGCTTATTTCATTCCAAGGTTCATCATGATCAAGTGCTCAAGGGAGTTTAGCTACTCATCATGATTAGGGAATCACAAAATAGAGAAGAGAGAGACATGATTGAATGAAAAACAACTTAAATTAAAGCTTACAAAATATAAGATCTATATTAGGAAATGGAAATTGCAAGAAATAAAGCAGAAAATACAGAACTCCAACTCCCAAAATCTTATCCTAAGCTTCTGAATTTGTCTGGAATTTATAGGCAAAATTATTGGGGAGTCACGCCCCTAGGATACGCCTGTGACTAGGGGCAAGTAAGCTGCGGAACTGCTGACTTGAAAGCCCGGGAACGTTGGAGAAAACCGCCAAGATTCTTCATTTTGTGGGTCACGCCCCTAGGTCACTCCCTAGGGTGTGTCTTTACTATTGCTGGAAACGGCGGGAAGGAGAAACGGCGGGAATTAACATCTGGCAGTTATGGGAAGTCATGCCCCTAGGTCACACCCGTGACCTAGGGTGTGTAAGCTGGAATGCCTTGGACCTAAAATTGGCCTCTTAAAGCTGCGGCATGCCATCAAGTCGCGCCTGACAGACACGCCTGTGGCTATGTGGTCATGCCCTTTCCAATGGTGTGTAATTTTAACTAACGTGGAATTGAAGCATGGAGCTCCATCTGCTGGTCATGCTCGTGTCCAGTGCCATGCCCCTGCCACGCCCGTGACCGAAAGGCGTGTAATTTTAATTGACGTGGCAGTGCTGCTAGAATGGCTGAATAGGCCACGTCTACATGTCACGCCCATGACTTTTTGGTCACACCCATGACTTAGGTGTGTACTTGGACTTTTTCCAGTTTTGCTCTAAAATTACACCTGAATAATCTGACAGCTTTAAAATATAATTTTCTAATGAGATTAACCTGAAATATTAAAAATAAAATAATTAGGAACTTATTTAATAAAATATAACTCTAAATTAATTAATTATTAAATAAAAACTATTATAAAAATAAGGATAAATTTAAAGTTATCAAATACCCACATACTTACTTGTTTGCTCATCCCGAGCAAACAACTTTCCATAGAGAGTAGAAAAATTTTAACGCTAGAAGATAAAATTGAACCTAAGGAGTAAAATGCAAAGTCTTATGCCTATGTGCGTAGCTATTTTAGTAGAAAAACCTACTCAACATACAAATTAGTTTTTACTTTTCTATAATGTGTTTTCACTTATTATTTTTACTTCAAAGTTGAAAATCCGGTAAATCTTAAAATCCTATTTGGGAGAAAGTTGCGTGCGTACTAAGATAACATTGCACAAATCGAAGATTGAGATACCCTCCAAAGAAATCCATCAATGTCGATGGTCATAGGCTTTCCCTTTCACACTCTCGTCACGACACTAGTTTATCTTATATGCACAAATCAATAGGACTTAACTAGGTTGAAACATAGGCTTAGGTTTTTGGTGAGGAGAATCAAAGATAAAAACGATGGCTAGTCACACCAAAACCTCAAGAGATCTTGCACAAAATAAATTGTCATGGCTTTAAGAATGCAGCCAATTCCCAAATCCCTTTGTTTTTTTTCCTTTTTTTTAAAAAAATCATCATGTTGAAGATTTTTCTACTTCCTCTCTTTTTCATGTTCTTTTATCTATTTTTTTGAAGAGGAGGGAAAAAACAAATTAACTCTTTCTTTCAATTAGCCACTAAAATTAAAATGGCTCCTAATCACTCACAAACCATTTCTATGTATATATTTTCATGCTCGGTCTTAGGTGCGCAATTATGGATGCTTTTTAGGCTTTGGTAAAGTGCTTGGTGGAGCTAAAATAAAAGATAGGGTATAGGCTCAAATTGGCTTAGCAAAGATAAAACGTTAGGTACGGGTGCAAAGGCTCAAACTTGCCTAAATAAGTGCCTAAATCATATTTATGCTAATGAGTTTAACTTATGCAAAATCTTGAGAATAGCTAAAGGGCAAGTTCTAGACACCAAAACAGAATACCACTTTCTTGACCAGTGAAATATTGCTCTAGTAAACATCTACACATTCTCCTAAATTATTTCTAAATTTTACCGATTTCAAAATGAAAGTAAAATAAAACATTTCCACGCATTTCGAAAAATGAAAATCTAATTGTATGCTGAATATTTAGATCTACATAAAATTCTACTTACACGTGCACTTAACTAGAAACACAACATGGCCAATACGTTTACTCAAAAATTCAAAATTCAATTAAAGCATGAAAATTCTCTAAACACTATGTAAAAGTTGAATACTATGGATTTTGCATTCGAATAAATATAGAAATAAAGACTTCTCTAACTAAAAATTAAACCTAATTTTTTTGTTACTTCTTAAAATTTCCAAGGTATACCCTATGAAGGGTTCTCATCGATACTAGGAGGTAAGATGGGGTGATATCCCAAACATCCCTTTCTAAGAAATTAAGTTTCGATTTTCTATTTTTTGTATGTTTTTTTGAAAAAAATTTGAAGTTTTTTTTGTAAAAACAAAGCAAAAATAAATTATAATTTTTTAAATTTTTTATTTTTTTATGTTTTGCTACAAAGTGGTTAAACTAGTGAGAAATATCCCCCACACTTATATAAAACATTGTCCCCATTGTGTAAAAATAAAGAACAAAGGAAGAGAAAGCTTTCGTGAACAACTCAAACCTTCACCAAGTCTGACCTGAAATGAAACACTAAAGCAAAACACAAATTTTGATATATTTTTTCTTACTACAAAGAAAAATGTTGATAATAAAATAAATAAAAAAATAGATACAGATACAGATACAGACGTCCTTCTACGGACCTACAAAAAGAAACCTAATCCTCATCACTATGGTGCCCCGGCTGTTGATAGTACATCCACAAGTCGGTAAACTCACGCGTAATATATGTCATAGAGGAAGCTTGACTCTCCTCCAGCTTGGTAAACCGACCATCAAAGCTCGCAAAACGAGCATTAAAATGGATCTGCATCTCATATAAACGTGTATGAATATACCCAAACTGATGATCCCAATACGTCGAAGGACCGAGCGCTGGAGAAGGATCCTGCGGTGGTTGTGGAATCTGTGGAGAGCAAACAGTGCCACTAGGACCTGCCCCGAGATCAATATCAAAATCTCCACCACCAAATGCTGGCGGGATGGCCTCAAACTCACCGTCTCATCGTCGTGCAAGGTTGAGGGCCTGAAGGGTCTGGAACTGAATAAGAAGCTGTGTCTGAACGCATTTCATCCGCGAAAGAGTGTCCCAAATCCCTATCTACTTGGCGAGATGAGTGATGAAGTTGCCGCCATGGATGGCTCCCAACCTCACATTCTCGGCCTGATGCCGAAAGAAAGTCACAAGTGTGTGGCCTAGGTTGAGTGGGGCCATATGGAACATACTATAAAAATATAGTAAATCCGCCCGAGTCACCATGCCATGGATATCGCCGCGACCGGTGATGGTGAAGGTGAGGAGGTTGTGGAGAATACGAAGGGCGAGAGAAATGAGGTGGCAACCTTTTGATTTTTTGTTAGTGTAGGGGATGATATCGTTACTGATTTCCAACCAAAAAACATGAAGGTTAAAGTTGGGAGGGAAATCAGTAAGAAGGGCGAAGTAGGCGGGAGAAGGAGAAAAGGCCTCGTCGTAATATCCCATCGCTACGTTGAGTTGACGGATGGTGAGCGGATGTGTGATGCCGCCCATCCGGAAGATGATAAAATCATCTTTCGCTCCCCAACGTAACTTGAAAAAGGAGAGGAACTCAACAGTGAGCACCAGGAAGGAGGGATCCGAGATGTCAAAAAGAGAACTCCATCCAGTGGTAGATAGAAATTCTCGGACCAATTTGTCGCGCCGAAGGTGGCAAGAATCCCCCAATCAAGAATCCGGAATACGCCAAAGGGTTTGACGCGTAGACGTTCGCTCCGGACTTGTTGGGTAGAGTTGTCAAAAATGAGCATGGCTTCCGCCGTGGCAGGATCCACAGGGTGCTCGGATGAGGAAGCGGTGGAGCGAGGGTGGTGGCGAGTCATTGTTGATGGAGGAAAGAAAAGAGGTTTTCAGTTTGTTAAGGGAAGGAGGAGGGTAAGATGGTGTGGAGGAAATAAAGGGGGAGACATCCTTAAATAGGAAAAAAATGTGAGGTCACGCCCCTATGCCACGCCCCTATATCACATGGAGGCGTGTAAACTGCACGGGGAAGAAGAGGTGATTCCCTCTCGGGAATCGCATGAAAATAAATTTTTGCATGTCACGCCCCAGAGTCACGCCCGTGACTCTAGGGCGTGTAACCTAAAATATGGGAAAAAATGGGAATCTGAGGCATTGACCCAGTCATTGCCTCGGATTCGCTAGGCACGGCCCAGAGTCACGCACTGAAAATGCTGATTTTGTTTGAGTTTTTTTTTACGGGATAGTTACGGCCGTGACATCCCAATGTCACGGGCGCGATGTTATGTGTCATGGGCGTGACAGATGAAATAGTTTTAAATTTATATTTTTATGAATTTTTTTAGACAAAAGGGTTCCGTGAATGTCACGGCCATAACCAATGGAGGTCACGCTCGTGCCATGAACGGAAGACGGATAGCAATAACTTCCCCCTCAGAACCAACATCGGGTTCCATATTCTAGGAAGTACACGCCCGCTGGTCACGCCCATGACCAGCAGGTCACGCCCGTGACTGGGGCGTGTAAACAAAAAATGCAAAAAAAAAATTGGGTTGTGTAAAAATTTTTTGAGTTTTCTTTTTTTTGACATATTAAATAAGAAAAATACAAAATTACCGAATTTGTAGTAGTTATGTGAATTTTTGCGTCCGATCATGGCCAACTATCATCCATCAATGAGCCTCCAAACCTATAAAATAAAGAAACAATTAAAAATATAAAGATAACTATAGGGTGCCTCCCAAGAGCGCTTTGTTTATGGTCGTTGAGCTCGACCAAAGTGGGACACAAATTTATGGGTCAGGGAGGATAAATTCCTCCCGGTGCTAATTAGTAAAATCGTCGGAGAAAAATATTTTCAACCGGTGCCCGTTCACTTTGAACTCGCCTTTTTCTGAGTGCGATATAAGAACTGTCCCGTAGCATCACACCTCTTTTACAATAAAAGGGTCGGACCAACAGGACTTGAGTTTTCCCGGAAAAAGACGTAGACGCGAATTATAGAGGAGAACTTGGTCTCCCGATTTAAATTCCTTGGGGTGCTTAATTTTTTATCATGATAAATTTTGTGTGCTCCTTATATAATTTATTACTCTCGTAAGAGATGGTGTGCCACACATCGAGATCATTAATTTTGAATTTACGGAGCTCAGATGATAAATTTTCATTTAAAAATTTAAGTGCCCAAAAGGCACGATGTTCAAGCTCAACCGGTAAGTGGCATGCTTTCCCATATACTAATCGATACGGCGTACAACCGATAGAGGTCTTATACGCGGTCTAATAGGACCATAGAGCATCATCAAGCTTGACAGACCAATCCTTCCTATTAGTAGAAACAATTTTTTCTAATATGCGTTTAATCTCACGGTTAACTACTTCTACTTGACCACTAGTTTGAGGGTGATTAGGGTGGCCAACCTATATGTAACGCCATATTTAGATAAAATTTTAGCAAATTGTGCATTAGAAAAGTGGGCTCCCCTATCACTCACTATCGCTCGCGGTGCTCCAAATCATGAAAAGAGTTTTTTTAGAAATTGGGTCACGACTCGGGCATCATTGGTTGGAAAGGCTTGTGCTTCCGCCCACCGTGACATGTAGTCAACTGCTACAAAAAAAATTTATTTCCAAAGGACATTGGTAATGGTCCAACAAAGTCGATCCCCCATAAATCAAAAATTTCTATTTCTAAGAATGAATTTAAGGGCATTTCATCACGGAGGGAAATATTACCTGAGCATTGGCATTGTACACAACGACTTACATGAGCGTGAGCGTCTTTGAAGATGCTCGGCCAGTAAAAGCCTGCTTCAAGTACTTTCAGAGCCGTCTGATTAGTTTTGTAATGCCCACCGGCGGGTCCCTCATGATAATGTTTTAAAATTTTGGCGCCCTCCTCGTGATAAACACACCCCCGCGCTACTTGGTTCGCGCAAACACAAAAAAGAAAAGGGTCCTCCCAAAAATAATTTTTCAAATCGGAAAAGATTTTGTTCTTTTCTTGATGAGAAAAACCTTTAGGGAGGAATCTTGTAACAAGATAATTTTCAAAATAAGCAAACCAAGGAGTGGGGAGAGTAATTACCTTATGAATAGCGAGAAGGCGCTCCTCGAGAAATGTGTCATCAATATCCTCCTCTATGAGCTCCTCCGAATTAGGATTCTCCAACCGAGAAAGGTAATTTTCCACCAAGTTTTTCGATCCACTCTTGTCTTGTATCTCCAAGTCAAATTCTTGAAGAAGCAAGATCCACCTAATCAATCGCGGCTTTGCATCTATTTTCGGTAGTAAATAGCGCAAAGTCGAATGATCGGTAAAAACAATAACTTTGGACAAGGTTAGATATGAGCGAAATTTATCAAAGGCGAAAATAATGGCAAGAAGTTCTTTCTCGGTAGTTGTATAATTTTCTTGTGCGGGATTAGTGTTTTGCTCGCATAATAAATAGGATGAAAAAAATTATTGATATGTTGTCCCAAGACCGCACCAACGACAAAACTACTAGCGTCACACATGATCTCAAAAGGAAGTTCCCAATTAGGAGCTATCATGATAGGAGCATTAATTAAGTTTTCTTTAATAATAGAAAAAGCATGCAAACAACTATCATGAAAAATGAACTGTGCATATTTTTCTAATAAATGAGTAAGGGGCTTGATTACTTTTGAGAAATCCTTAATAAATCGGCGATAGAAACTGGCATGCCCTAGAAAACTGCGAACGGCCTTAACATTTGAAGGGGGAGGTAGCTTTTCTATAGTTTCAATTTTAGCTTTATCTACCTCTATTCCCTTACTCGAGATTTTGTGGCCCAAAACTAACCCTTCTCGTACCATAAAATGGCACTTCTCCTAATTTAAAACTAGGTTTGTGTCCTCACATCTTTAGAGCACACGGGAGAGGTTCTCCAAACATAAATCGAACGAATCTCCCAAAATGGAGAAATCATCCATAAAGATTTCCATGATATCCTCCACTAGTTCGTCAAAGATCGCTAGCATACACCTTTGGAAGGTTGTCGGCGCATTGCATAAACCAAAAGGCATCCTCCGATAAGCAAAGGTGTCGAACGACAAGTGAAGTTTGTTTTCTCCGTGTCCTCGGGCGCAATTGGGATTTGAAAATATCCCGAGAGACCGTCAAGAAAACAATAAAATGAGTGCCCGGATAACCGTTCAAGGATTTGGTTGATTAACGGCAAAGGAAAATGATCCTTACGGGTTGCATCATTTAATTTGCGGTAGTCGATGCAATCCCGCCATCCGGTAACGGTGTTAGTAGGGATTAATTCATTTTTATCATAAGGTACTACCGTTAACCCTCCTTTCTTGGTCACAACTTGGACCGGACTTTCCCAAGTGCTATCCGAAATCGGATAGATGATGCCCGCATCTAATAATTTTATGACCTCCTCCTTAACCATCTCCTTCATGTTAGGATTTAGTCGGCGTTGAGGTTGAATAGTTTTGTACGAGTGCTCTTCCAATAAAATTTTATAGGTGCAAAAGGAGGGATTAATCCCTCTTAAATCTGTAATCTTCCACGCAATTGCGCGGCGATGAAGATTTAAAATATTTGCCAATTTCAATTTCTCTTCATCGATCAAAGTTGCCGACACAATAACGGGAAGCTTTGAATCCTCTGATAAAAATAAATACTCCAAATGACTAGGCAATTGTTTTAATTCTAAAGTGGGAGGTTCATCATAAGAAGTTTTGAAACGATCACTACCTACTTCCAAAATTTCAAAAAGAGGTGCGCGAGTGATCGAATCGTTATTACTATTTTCATGAGCAATTAAATCAAGATTTTCAAAATTATCTTCATGATCAATAGATGAAAATTCCTTTTCAGAAAAATAAATGGAGTCTTCTTCATGAGAAGTCTCCAAAAAGTAACATGAGTCATCGTTAGAGAGCGAATTTTTCATAGACGAGTCAATAGTAAAGGTAACTTCCTCATCTACGACTCTAAGGAGAATTTTACCATTACTAACATCTATGATCGCGCGCGAGATGGCAAGAAAAGGGAGACCAAGGATTAGTGGTACCTCGATGTCCTCTTCAATGTCAAAGATGATGAAATCTACTAGAAAGATAAATTTGTCAACTTTGACGAGCACATCCTCAATAATCCCCATAGGGAGTTTGATAGACCGATCCGCCAATTGAATGCTCATTCTTGTGGGTTTAAGCTATCCTAATCCCAATTTCTTAACTAAAAATAAGGCATTAAATTGATAGAGGTGCCTAGATCGGCTAACGCACGTTTTACTAGTAAATTGCCAAATAAACAAGGAATAGAGAAACTACCCAGTTCGGGTAATTTCTTAGGTAATTTATTAAGTAAAACTGCCAAACACTCCGCGTTTAATTGAACCGTGGAGATATCCTCAAGTTTATTTTTATTGGATAAAAGATGTTGAAAATTGTGAAGTGAAAATTAGGGTTGATCAGGCAGACCGCGCGGCCTGGGCAGACTGTTTGGCAGATTGGTGGTGCGGCCTAGGCGGTCTGAGGGTGCGGTCAGGTGATGGTGACCGGCTTGATCAGCTTGTTTTGTTATTAGTTGTTCCTTGAAGTAACCAGGAGTATAGATGGTATATCCGTGGGGGAGTGATGGACTCCTTTTGAGGTCATGGAGTCCGCTTGTGGCGGACTGCGTATGGAGATCGCAAGTTCAGTTTCAGTTATTGCCTTTGCTTTAGTGGAGAAGTTAGGAGATAACCTCAGAGTCTGCTTGTGGCGAACTATCTTGGAGAGTTGGCAGACTGAGCTCTTGTCCACCGAGCTCGTGCCTAAGTTTGGTTGGTTGCTGGACTTGGTAACAATTTATGACAAGTCCAGATTGATTGCACAGTTCGCAATGTTCGCTGGTTGACCAGGCGAGTTGTGCTTGTTGGTCGTGAACTTATTATTGTGGGATGGTGCGTTGTTTGTGGGTTGTGCGGGTTATTGTTGTGTCTGCTACAACGTGTGGGCTAGTGCGGTGTCTGTCGGGTTGCGGACTGGCTTCTTGCCTTGGTGCCTGGCAGATTTTCTGGTGTCCGGCCTTGTCCTCGTGGACTAGGTGGACTGCTTGGTGCTAGCTGCAAGCTAGGGTGGTGATTCTTTCCACTAGGGCGGTGACCACACTCCTCCCATTGCGAAGATGACTTCAGTACGGGTGGTGATGGCCTTGGTGGCTTGCCAGGGCTGGAAGATGTGGCATCTAGATGTAAAGAATGCCTTTCTTTACGGGGAAATTGATAAAAACATCTTCATAGATCAGCCACTGGGATACGTATCTGAAGAACATCTGGACAATGTCTGCAAGCTCTGGAAAGCCCTTTATGGTTTGAAGCAGGCTCCTCGAGCCTGGTATAGGAAGATTATAGAATACCTCCAGTTCTGCGGTTATCTTGCTTGAAATTCAGACTCAAGCTTATTCATCAAGAAGAAGGGGGAGCTTCTGTTCTTGGTGTTGTTGTACGTGGGTGACATGATCATCATGGGGAACTCCAAGGAGGAGGTAGCTAGGCTCAGGGCAGATCTAGTTATAAGATTCGAGATGAAGGAATTAGGTGAGCTCCACCACTTCCTTGGACTCGAGGTGGAGAGGAAAGAGAGCGTAATACTCGTGTCCCAGAAGGGCTATGCGGAACGGATTGTTCAGTGACTCGACAGGAGGGAAGGGAAGAGTAGCTCTACTCCTTTTGATTTGGGCGTCAAACTTCGGCAAGATGAGGGGAGGATTCTTCCAGATCCTTTTGTGTTTCGGGCTCTGGTTGGGAGTCTAATCTACTTGACAATTACAAGGCCAGACATTGCTTATGCAGTTGGACAAGTAAGTCGATATATGGAGGAACCCAAGAAGCCTCATCTGATGGAGGCAAGGAACATTCTGAAGTACGTGAAGGCCACTTCTGATATGGGTCTCCTTTATACGTGAGGTATGGGTTTTACTCTTCAAGGATACTCAGATGCTGATTATGGGTGATATTCAGACGACCGTAAGTCAACATCCGGTTATGTCTTCACATGTGGATCAGCCTGTATGCTTCTCGATGTCCGTCTCTACTATGGAAGCAGGGTACAAGGCTTCGGCCTTGGCAGCTCGGGAATCCATCTAGCTTAGGAGACTAGTAGAGGAAGTCTATGAAGAAGTGCGCGGTCCAACTCTGTTGTACAGTGACAATTAAAGTGCAACTGGTTAATAATCTAGTTTGTCACTAGCAGACAAAGCATATAGAGATTGAGCACTACTTTATTTGGGAGAAGGTGTTGGAGGGATCTCTTATGGTGGAGCATGTGCGGAGTGAGGACAACATTGCAGACATATTCACAAAGCTGCTGTCGAAGGTGCCCTTTACTCAGTTATGGGGACTAATGGGCTTGGTCACCACTTCTTACTTCAAGGGGGAGTGTTGAAAATTGTGAAGTAAAAGTGGGGGTTGATCAGGCAGACCGCGCGGCCTGGGCATACTGTCTGGTGGACTGGTGGTGCGGTCTGGGCAGTATGAGGGTGTGGTCTGGTGATGGCGACCAGCTTGATCAGCTTGTTATGTTGTTAGTTTTTCCTTGAAGTAACCAGGCGGATAGATGGTATATCCACGGGGGCGTGGCAAACTCCTTTTGAGGTCATGGAGTCCGCTTGTGGCTGACTGCGTATGGAGATCGCAAGTTCAGCTTCGGCTGTTGCCCTTGCTCTGGTGGAGAGGTTAGGCGATAACCTCAAAGTTCGTTTGTGGGGGACTGTCTTGGAGAGCTGGCGGATCGATCTCTTGTCCGCCGAGCTCGCGCATAAGTTTGGTTGGTTGCTGGACTTGGTCACAATTTGTGACAAGTCCAGGTGGATCACACAGTCCGTAATGTCCGTGGGTTGACCGGGCAGGTTTTGCTTGTTGGTCGTGGACTTGTTATTGCGGGTTGGTGCATTGTTCGCGGGCTGTATGGGCTGTTGATGTGTCTGCTACATCGTACGGGCTAGTGCGGTGTCAGCATGGTTGCGGACTGGCTTCTTGCCTTGGTGTTTGGCAGATTGTCTGGTGTCCGGCCTTGTCCTTGCAGACTGGGCGAACTGCTTGGTGCTAGCTGCGAGCTGGGGTGGTGATTCTATCAACTAGGTCGGTGACCACACTCCTCACCATGCCTATAAATAGGACTCCCCATCACATCAATAGTAACTTAGGGAATAGTAAGTTGAGTTGGGCTTAATTGTTGCGGCCCCGGTTTTCTCGTCCGCGTGGATTGAGAAGGTTTAAATTGTTGTTGTTTGCAGGTTGTGCGGCTAGCACTGAGAAGCCACGAGTCCTGTTCTGACTGTGTTTAGGGATCAATTGAGCTTGTGGTTATTAATTGGTGGTTTGTAGTAGGTTGCCTTTGCGTCCAGCCAGTCTTCTCTCCTTCAGCAATTTCCAGTTCAATAACCTATCCGCCGGACTTGGCGGGCTAGGCGGTCTGTTCTTTCAGTTTGGCGACGTCTTGTAGAGCGGTCATTTAGCAGAATAACAGGTTGTCAGCGGACTTCGCAGACTCCGTAGATCAGTGGTGCAGTAGCGGCTTAGAGGACTAAGTGGACTCGGCAGTCACTGAGGCAGTCCGCCCAGCTTAAAGTTCTTGTTTGTTTTTTGATTCTTCTTTATACTTGGTGAAATCATGTCTCGCCATGTATGTCTTGAATTGTAATCAAGATAGTTGATAATACAAGACTTTTGGTTGCCTACTGTTATCTCTTATTTACTTAGCTCAATTTATGGTTGGAGTGTTCCTTCGCCTGGTTCCCGTTTCCGCTTGATCAAGTTATCAGATTGATAGCTCTAGAAGTTTTACTTGGTATCAGTGCTATCTCATGATCATCTTATGAGATTTTCAACAAATGATCCTTGAGGTACCTGGCATATTTTGACATTTGTGCTATCACTTCGCAAAATGGAAAATTTATTTGAATTTGTTTAAACATATCTAGAAATTTACCGTGATGCTCATCCATCCGGTCATTTTGCATTCTAGATGGATAGGGAAGAGGCTGTTGATAAGCTTTTGGTTTATTATCATTAGAAGACTTAAGAGGAGGAGAAGGTGAAGGAATTGGTACACCTATGTATCAACCGTATTTAAAGAATTAGTTACCTCCTTCCCGCTCCATAGAGTGATGTCTTTAGCTTGCTCATTTGGGTTGGGCTCTGTATTACCTGGTAATGCTCCTTGTTGGTGATCGGAGAGCATTTTTGCGATTTGCCCAATTGTATTCTCAAATTTGCGAATAGATCCGGTAAGATTTCGGATATTGGCATCATTAGTAGCCGTATATTTGTGGAATGCCTCCTCGAGAGTGGGAGGTTTTTGCGCTTATGGTGGAAAGTAACCGGGTGGAATTGTGTTTGGTGAGCGTGCCCCATTCCCTGGATTACTCCAAGAGAATTTGGGGTGATTCCTTACACCCGGGTGATAAGTATTACAAAAATTATTACCCGAATTAAAAGGTGGCTGATTCAGATTACCCATGTAATCCACATGTTCGGTAATAGTGGAAGGTTCCCAATATTGGGGTTCACAGGTAGGTGCAGACGAGGAAGCAGACATCTTGTCCATTTGTTTTTGTAGTTTCTCAACCTGGAGAGATAAACTTGAAACTGTATTGATTTTGTACATCCCGGCTGATTTAGGTGGACGAGACTGGGGTGTACTCCACTGATACGTATTCATGGCCATACCTTCTATAAGTTCTTGGGCGGCCGCCAGTGTCTTGTTGTTTAAAGTTCTTTCGGCGGTGGCATCATTATGTTGCCTCGTTTGTTGATTGAGGCCATTATAGAAGGTTTGTACTTGCAACCAATCATGGATTGCATGATGCGGACAACGGCGAAGCAATTCCGTAAATCGCTCCCAAGTATCATATAACGTTTCCGTATTAACTTGGGAGAAATATGTAATATCATTGTGCAACTTGGCCGTCTTAGCGGGCGGAAAATATTTCGTGAGAAATTTTTCGTCATCTCGGCCCAAGTAGTGATGGAGCCTCTTGGTAGAGAACCCAACCACTGCTTGGCTTTGGTGCGCAAAGAAAAAGGAAAAAGCCTTAGCCGAACGGCATCATCAGAAACCCCATTAATTTTAAAAGTATCACATATTTCTAAAAAGTTAGAAATATGTACATTTGGGTCATCATCTTGAAGCCCATCAAACTGTACAGATTGTTGTATCATTTGAATGATGCTTGGCTTCAATTCAAAGTTATTGTTCGCAATAGCAGGTCGAACAATACTTGATTGCGCCTCATCCAAATTCGGTCGAGCATAATAAGACATAGTCCGTTGATCGGCCATATTCGGATTTCGGTCACCCAAAATAGAAGAGAATTGAGAAGAAGAAGAAGAAGAAGAAGAAGAAAAGTCACCTACGGATTCCTTAACCAAATCTGGAGGATTGATATCGCGGAGTCTTAGGCATCGTCGTAAGCTTTGCTCGATCTCCGGATCCAAGTCAAGTAGATTTGACGAATTCCCTCAGGTCATACACCAAAAAAAGTAAAAATTTTGAGATTAAAAATTAATAAAATAAAATTTCCCGGACTTCCCAAGGACTACCCAATGACGGGTTCGCAAGGTACTAGGCGGTATTGCGGGATGAAAACCCGGTACAGCCCTTTCCCAAGAAATCTTAATTATAAAAAATTAAAGTTAAAACTTTTAAAGAAAAAAAAAAAAATAAAATATGTTTTTTATTTTTTTAGAAACAAAATGAAAGTGATAATATTAATAGATCCTTGCTTTAAAAATATCAACAAAGAAAGTCCCCGGTAACGGTGCCAAAAACTTAATGACTGAGATTCATGCTTGCGCGTGATTCCGAATTGACGAGGCAAGTATACCTATCGTTCGGAGTATAGAATCAAGTGTCGTATTACGAATCGGAGCTTGTCGAGTATTCTTACACACAAGAAAGGGCTATTATCTTATCGGAAAAAAGTGGATTTTTTGAATTGCGAGAAAGAAAATGTTAAACTAATAAGTTGAAATTCGATGATGGTAAAGCTAGCACTTGATCTAGAATCCCCTTAGATTAAAATAAACCTTCTTGAAAATAAAGTATGCAAGTCTCTTAAATTACTCACTCGACCGTGGAGGTTCCCACAGTACGAAAGCGTCTCTCTCGAGCTCATGCTTTTGACTAACCTTAGGTTGATCGATTAAGACCTCTCGGCCAGTTGAAACCTCTAAGCTTGCTTTAGGCGGTGAACCCCACTATTGGATTTGACTCCAATCCGGAGGATTTATGTCGTCCTATCTCGAGGAGTGCATGCAACTTCTTTTATCTTTGAGTGATCTCCTCGTATCCGCAAACTCCCCGTCATTTAGGATACAGATCTTAGATCGAAGTACATATCCGTGAAATATGAGTTTGACACAATAAAAATTCAAAGATAAATTGCTAGTGAGCAAAATAAGGACTTAACATTTTTGAAAAAATTGAAAAGCTTATTTCATTCCAAGGTTCATCATGATCAAGTGCTAAATGGAGTTTAGCTACTCATCATGATTAGGGAATCACAAAATAGAGAAGAGAGAGACATGATTGAATGAAAAACAACTTAAATTAAAGCTTACAAAATATAAGATCTAGACTAGGAAATGGAAATTGCAAGAAATAAAGCAGAAAATACAGAAATCCTACTCCCAAAATCTTCTCCTAAGCTTCTGAAATTGTCTTGAATTTATAGGTAAAATTGTTGGGGAGTCACGCCCCTAGGTCACGCCCGTGACTAGGGGCGTGTAAGCTGCGAAACTACTGTCTTGAAAGCCCGGGAATGTTGTTGAAAACAACCAAGATTCATCATTTTGTGGGTCACGCCCGTGAGCTAGGGCGTGTCTTTACTGTTGATAGAAACAGGGGGAAGGAGAAATGGCGGGAATTAACATATGGCAGTTGTGGGAAGTCATGCCCCTAGGTCACGCCCGTGACCTAGGATGTGTAAGCTGGAATGCCTTGGACCTGAAACTGGCCTCTTAAAGTTGCGGCACGCCATCGAGTCACGCCTGATAGACACGCCCGTGGATATATGGTCACGCCCGTGCCAATGGCGTGTAATTTTAATCTAACGTGGAATTGAAGTAAGGAGTTCCATCTTCTAGTCACACCCATGTTCAGTGCCACGCCCGTGACCGAAAGACGTGTAATTTTAATTGACGTAGTAGTGCTGCTGGAATGGCCGAATAGGCCACGGCTACATGCCACGCCCGTGACTTTTGGGTCACGCCCGTGACTTAGGCGTGTACTTGGACTTTTTCCAGTTTTGCTCCAAAATTACACCTACATAATCTGACAGCTTTAAAATATAATTTCTAATGAGATTAACCTAAAATATAAAAAAAAATTAGGAACTTATTTAATAAAATATAACTCTAAATTAATTAATTATTAAATAAAAACTATTATAAAAATAAGGATAAATTTAAAGTTATCATTATGCTTACACTTATAGATCGTATCGAAGCATGGCTTCATTTCGCACTTGGTGCAACTTCTCATGTATATACCTTTGAGAACTCTTTCTTACTTATTATGTTTTGATTATTTTCTTTGATTGGAATGCTTTTCTTATTTTTGGGTTGGTAACCCTTTTTGTCTCTGTTGATTATTATTATTATTGATCTTTGATCATCACTTGTACTTTCTTGCTAAGGTATTCTTTTCTTTTGAATTCCTTAGACTCGGAGCAGTAGCCGATCGAGTGGCTAGGGTTGGTAATCGTTGGTGTTCTGCAGCTATTGCAGTTGTCCTTTCCTCACCGTTGTGAGGTAGTTTTGTTTTTTGTTTTAGTTCAGACATACATTCTTTTGGTGGGTTCGTGTAAGGTTATTGACGCCACTGGAGATTTTGTTGAATGTTGAGTTACTTGCTAGCTGCTAAGTTACTTTCTAGCTGATTTGTGGGTTGATTAGTTATTTTCGAGCTATAAAGTATCCTAATGCTTTTCTCATACTCATGGCATCTTTTAAATCAAATATCATTATATTTTAACAAACGTAAAAGATTTTTTTCCTACTTATATTAAATCTAGAAGAATGCATATCATGAGTAGTCCTGTGTGGATGTTCATGCTCATGTAGGATATTAATTGATGTAAATAAAGTGTTTTCCATAGCGTATATTCATATTTTCATTAGTGGACTAGTTGATCCACCGAGCCGAGGGATACGACCATCAAACTTAGCAAAAAATATGTTTTCTTTAACATGAATTTGAGAATTTCCTGATAAGTGTCAAGAGTAGGTTCTTGCCTGGGTGTCTGCAGTTATCCCCTGCACGGCATGGCATCACGACGCGTGTTTTCTCTTACTCTAATATATTGCTTAAATGTGGAGAAAATCCGAGTTATGATAGTTGGTATCAGAGGTGTAGTTTTAGTGGTCTTATTCCAATACATGCACACACTAATGTGTCATCATTACTTCTTGGATGAAGCATGAACACTATACTCATAAGCATGATAATAAGTATATAGGGCATATTTTGTAGTATGGGATGCATAATATGTGTTTGTATATGGATCCTCATAGGAAGCAACATGTGACTATTTTGTAGTATGGGATGCATAACAATCATCACATAAATGCCTATTAGATTTTATATTTTCGTTACATGCGATATTATGTAGTATGGGATGAATAATATTTCATGTGTACGCTGATCAAAACATGCATTAAGGCCTTTATTAGAATGCATAGCACAACATGCATAACATAACATAGCATTAACACACGTATCAAGCTAAGATTTACATGATGACATACGTACACACATGGATTTAAACCGAAAAGAATAATAATTCTTGCATTCATAGTTTATGCACATGAGTCAATAGGATGACGGTATATCATCCTAAGTTTAAGCATGACATCATTGATGAAAATACCAAAGCAAGTTAGCAGCAAGAGCAAGTATCTATACATGTATGGTCTGAACTAAGTTGGGTAGTTCTAGCGTTAAGCTAGGTTTTGATTAGTCATTCATTGTATTATTACGATGTCGCCTAAGCGTGTTGCGAAGAGGTCGACTCCCCAGTCTGAGGGCGATTCGTCGGGTGTGCAGAGTGAGGTTGTGATTGAAGGGCTGTGGTAGAGCAATGAGGCTCTATCTAGGCAGATGGTTGAGATGTAATCGCAAATTCAGGCATTATTGACTGTCGTTTCTGGACAGTAGCCTAGAGTGCAGGACCCTATTATAGGTCAAGCCATTCCTATTCCTCATGCTCCGTTGGTGCCTCTAGTTTTGTTGCCACCAGAAATGAATTTTATTTCGCATTTTCAGCGATTAGGACCTCCTACCTATGATATTAGAACCGAATTTATGGCTTTGGATGACTGGATCATTTCGATCGTGGAAATGTTCTCGTATTCAGGAATATCTGCTGACTATAGAGTGATGGTCGCCCCGTACCAGATGAAGGGTCTTGCTAAGAGCTGGTGGCTAAGGAAAAAAGAGAACCTTACATATGGATGTTTGTTGGACTCTTTCGAGTTATTTCTGAGGAGATTTTTGCCATCGGTCGAGCAAAACCGTTTGATGAACAATTTTTTGCATTTGAAGCAAAGACAACTCGCAGTCAGTGAGTATGAGATAGAGTTCACTAAGTTGAGTCTGTTTGCCTCGGATTTGGTATCCCCTGAAGCAAGCAGAGTAAAGCATTTTTTGGGTGGTCTTAGGAGTGACATCCAGCAGTTAGCTAGCACATATGTGTCTGAGAATTATGTGGTGGCGGTATAAGTTGCCCTAAAGGTCGAAGCTATCGATAATGCCAAGAATCAAGGTATGCAAATGAGAAAGGACAAGAGAAAGTTCTATGATGGTAGAAGCTCTCAGTAATTTGGCCCTACTTTGAAGAAAAGAAGCAAGGGGGTGTGTTTCTGTGGCCGGTCAGGCCATCTTTTCCAACAGTGTTTCAAGAGGCTGGGAGCTCAAAAGCAGAAGCAGGTGCTTGCAATTCAGAGAACTCCCAAAGGAGATTTAGTTTGTGCTTCGTGTAAGAGAAAGGGGCATGATACTTCCCATTGTTAGAGTAAGGATAAGGTTTGTTTCTAGCGCAGAAAGAAAGGGCATTTTAAGTCGAGGTGCCTGCAGTCTCAGCCCCCGCTGTAGTCAGTTCCACTTCAAGCCTTGTCGCTGCCGCAGCTTTTGGATAAAGGGAAGGGCAAGATGAAGGTGGTGACTTTGGAAGAAGCACAAACGTCTACCCAAGTGATCTCAGGTTTGTTTCTAATCTAGTTCTTAGCACGAAGCTTTAGTTTCGATAATGGTCGATTAGTTACGTATGCAATTTTATAGGGAACTTTAAGGTCAAGAATCGTTGGGTGCGTGTTTTGTTTGATTCTGATGCTACCCACTCGTTCGTGACTAGGAATTTCGTAGAGCATCATTGTTTGACTCTTGATCAAGTTATCGATCTGTTACGCATTAAGTTTCCTCATGGTGACTCGATGGTGTTGAACTAGGGTATCCAGAGTTATCCTATTCTTTTAGGCAATTTTCTAGCTTTTGTCGATCTAAAGGTGTTAGACCTGGAGGACTTTGATGTGATTATGGGCATGGACTTGTTGTCCAGATATGATGCAGTTATCCAATGCAAGGTTAAGCATTTGGACTTCAAGATAGACAACAGCCACCCTAGGAGTGTGTATGGCTTTTCGCACAAGGATTCCCCAATTATTTCTATGGTATGTGCTCGGAAGCTTTTAGATTCTGGTTATTATGCTTATTTGGTTTCTATTTTGGAAGCCGTTGGTGGTTTTCCGCGTGTCGAGGATATTAATGTGGTGCGAGAGTTTCCTGATGTTTTCCCAAATAGTCTTCCTGGTCTTTTGCCTGAGAGAGATATGGAGTTTGTTATAGATCTTGAGCCGAGTACTCGCCCTATTGCAAAGGCACTGTACCTGTAAGACCCCATTTTTTTCTTTTAAACCAACGGGGTATTATGCCCAGAACCGTCGCTTTGCGGTGACACCAACACACCCGGGGAGGTCGTCACTACAAAACGCTGATCCTATCGGCCATACCAATCACAGAAGAGTAAAACAAATATAAGAGTACATGAGTAAAATGAAACTCAATACTAGTCCACCAGAATCACATATATATATAAAATAATTCTCCACGAAGGGAGAGTCCACAGAAATTATAAAGCAAACTACTAAAGAGGTCTCCTACCCGATACATCCAAATCCTTACTACAAATCACTCAATCGCGGAAGCAAATCTATAATATCTACTAATGATCGAGACTCACTGTCCCTGCTGGCTGAACACCCGTGTTAGACTGTCCTGTCTCCAAGCACACCGACCTCTAGGGATGCATCTCCTAGTTCGGCTCCACGCTCCCCTAAAATGATTTGGTCAATGACCGTTAATTTAAAAGACTAAGTCCAATCATCCCCCACCCCTCCCCCATGGCTCCTAGGCACCGAGCGGGGAGAAGGAAAGTGAAGGTAATGAAGGTGGAGAGTAACAAAGGTAAGAAAGTTGCGACAGAACTAGTCTATCATGAGTTCATAAACAGAGCAAGTATATGTAAGCAGTATAAGTATACGCAAGAACAAGTGAGCAAGTATAGTTTGAGAATGTAAACTAAGTAAGTAACCATGACCTATAGGAATGCACATACAAATCTATAGACCAAGGGGTCGTTTTGCAAGGCCTATTGTACAAAGTGTCCCATAACATTTTATACAATAGGTGTCAGGGGTTATATGCAACGATGATGCTATGACATGCAAGTATGTTATGACATGAATCATGCAAGTGTAACACACACTCGACTCTGTGTACACGGGCCTTTAGTTCCCCCTTTCTAGAGCCTAACCTCCCAGGATACCTCCGTAGTGGAAAACGGAAGCGGTGGGTTGGGCCTCTCCCACCTCTAAACCGGTATCAACACTACTAGTCAGACATATTGTATTCCTCAACGCTGGTGCACTAAGCGGAGCTCCTACATACTCTTGTCGGCTGCGCACCGGACTTTATTTGGCCAAGTGCTAAACCACACTTGCCGAGTCAACGTATTGGTGCCTGTGTGATGACTCTCCAATACCGAAGACCCACCACCTCATATCTTATGCACATGTAAACTTAATATACTTTTCTACCGATGTACTAACCCGGTCCGGCTAGGCCAAGAACCAAGCATCGCTGGCCTACCAGCAACCCGGATTTAGGCCCTTTAGACCGCCCCACGACACCACTTGTAGTAAGCCTAAACATCAAGGCCTACAGGCCCATTGCACCCCAACCAAATCTATGCGCTTGTTTATCAGTAGCAGTAGATTGTTGCCACGGGGTTTCGAACCCGCAACCTTGATAAGAGAGTCTTATTACCACTCCTCATCACCAATTGAGTTGTATCAAGAACAGATATCCGGTGCCTCAGATTGATGATCTATTTGATCAGTTGTGAGGATGTGCTGTGTTTTCAAAGATTGACCTTCGATCAGGATACCACCAGTTGAGGGTCCGTGAGGCTGATATACCACGGACGGCTTTTAATTCCCAGCGCGGGCATTTTGAGTTCTTGGTGATGTCCTTTGGTTTGACAAATGCCCCCTCTGATACCAACTGTCACAACCTGTATTTTAACCGCCTTTATCGATATATCGGAGAATATCACTTGCGTGAATCATCATATACATCAAAAAATACACCAGATGCCCTGGGATAAAATATGAAGAGCATGACTAATTCATAAGAAATAATTCGCAAAAGGAAAAAAAACTCATTAGCCACATGTGGTCAACCCTACCCAAAAACACGGGCGAGGTGGTCACTCATCTGGACACACCCTCATAGATATAATATCTGTCTAACTGCAGGGGAGACTCATATGCTCCACCATTCACCGCAAATAACCAAACACCCGGTAGAGTCCCACAAAGTACTTATAAGTCTTAAAACATTGCGGAGGTGGTTACGTCCACTAACTCCCGCAAATAAGAGGATCATGATATATCTCAAGACTTGGCACATCGGATTCTACTATATGATTCTAGATTGAGAAACGATTGATCAACCTTTAGGAAGGATTTAAAATCCTAGGTAAACTCTAACACGTCCGACATAATAGTTAAGGGATGGTTAAAAGAGCAAGATTCAACCACATCATCAAAACATATACCACTATATAAGGTTAGATTAGCTAAATCAAGATCATGATAATACAAGTCTTTTTAAACAAAGGATTAAGACAGCAATATAATCAGCAAGTTATTAATGATAAGGACAAAAGAAGTTTGAAATTTCAGCAGATCGGGAGAAAGAAGGCTCACTCCCCTCTTCCCTTCTTTCTCCCGATCTGCTGAAATTTCTAACTTCTTTTGTCGTTATCATTAATAACTTGTTAATTATAGTACTATCTTAATCCTTTGTTTAAAAACACTTGTATTATCATGATCTTGATTTTGCTAATCTAACCTTGTATAGTGGTATATGTTTTGATGATGTGGTTGAATCTTGCTCTTTTAACTGTCCCTTAACTATTATGTAGGATGTGTTAGAGTTTACCTAGGATTTTAAATCCTTCCTAAAGGTTGATCAACTGTTTCTTAATCTAGAATCGTCTAGTAGAATCTGATGTGCCAAGTCTTGAGATATATCACTATTATCTTGTTTGCGGAATTTAGTGGACATAACAACCTCCGCAATGTTTTGAGACTTATTAGTACCTTGTGGGACTCTACCGAGTGTTTGGGCATCTGTGGTGAATAGTGGAGTGTATGAGTCTCACTCGCAGTTGGACAGATATTATATCTGTGAGGGTGTGTCCAGATGAGTGACCACCTCGCCCGTGTTTTTGGGTAGGGTTAACCACATGTGGCTAATGAGTTTTTTTCCTTTTGCAAATTCTTTCTTATGAATTAATCACCTTTTAGCCCTGGGCATATGGTGTATTTTTTGATGTACGTGATGATTCACGTAAGTGTTATTCTCTGATATATCGTTAAAGGCGGTAAAAATGCAGGTTGTGACAACCGAGCCAAAGCTCCCCGGACTATCCCGTTCTTCATAATTTTCTACCGAGCCAAACTCCCCGGACTAACCCGTCCATCACAAATATCTACCGAGTCATCGGCTCGCCGGGCTAACCTGCCCATCACTAAAACTACCGAGCCTACCGCTCGCGAGATCCAACCTAACTCCCACAATGTCGGGGAGTGTGAGTGTAAGTGATATCCTAGTTATGCTAGTTACTCTTAAACATTGATTATTCTTACAGTTTAGGTTAGCCCAGGACTGCCCAAGATATTCTCGGTGAAGCGCTCTCACTGGGCACTAGGAACTATGATGGTAGCTGAAACCCATCATTCCCTTTTGCAAGGAACTTACTATTATTAGTTATTACCCAATTCTCGATCCCTTTTAATATTATACTGGATCTAACCCTAGTGTATTTTGACTCTCTTTCTCTCCATAGGAAAGACGACCTTTCGTCGATCCCGAGCATCATCCAACACTAGCCAACCCAACATTCCCCTCATCATGATTCTTAATGAAGCTCACTTTTTCATCTTACCAAATCAGCATACATTACTCCCCACTTCCTATGATCATCCCCCATGTTATCATAATTTTCGCAGTTTTACTGAATGTAGGCTAACCTAAGCTATACGATGTACATGATAGGAGGTACTCAAAATTTTCATCCAAATTCCCTAAGATAATTATTATGGATCTATCATGACACATTTAGCCTAAATCCAGAGACTTGTAATTTTACTAATTAATTTAGCATTTATTAGATTTTACCAAAAGTTAGGCCATGGGTAATTTTGAACATGAAGTACTAGATTTCCTTAAGTTATTGCCACCCAAAAATTATGAACAGTGTATGATAGAAAAATATCTGTAAATTCCAAATTCCATAGACTTTTATAAATTTAATAATCTCTAAATAATTAATTCAAGGTAATTCAAGTAATTAGAGTTAATGAAGGGAGTACCATAATTTTTAGTCCAAAAATTATATAAAAATTACCAAAGCCTTATAATGATCATAAAACACTACTGAATAAGTTTCATGCATTTCCAAGGTCAGTGAGCCATGTATAAAAATACATCAAATAATTCTATTAAAGTGCACTTTGTGAAGAAACATTCTTATAAACTCATCCAAATGACATGTGATAATTTTCTAGACCTCATTATGCCCTAAAAGGTTCTCTGGCCAAGTAACATAATTTTCCAGCAAGATATAATATTTATTATCTATTTATCAAAGTTTGGTGTACTAGTTCACTTAACACATAATGTACTAAGAGGAAATGCCCAAATGATCCAAATAATTTACTAGTGCCTCTAAATGATATTTAATTAACCTTTCCAGAGTTTCATATCATTCTAAGTTAATCTAACCATGGTTACTTCAAAATCATCAAAAAGGGTATGTGGAGATTATACCTACAAGTATGAGCTACTGTTTCCTAAACATCCTATAATAAATCTCAGAGGTCAATATCACTATAGAGTTACTTCTACCCAAATCCCATGAAATCCAAGCTCATATGACCCCTCCTATATTTTCATAAAAGGTATAGGCCTAAACTATCACCAATTGGTTTAAGTTGTGTACCTAAGTCTAAATGTCACCAAATTCCTTCCAAGGGCATTTCACCACCCTAAGATCACATGGACTAAACCCCAAGTCCATACAAGGACATGTCACTCCATGTCCTTCACAAACCCCCAGTGTTCAACCTTAGGGTTTTAACTAGGGTTCTAGGGAAAATCCACCATAATCCTCCCTAAACTCCATGTGAGAGTGTTTAAACTAACCATAGAGCTCTGGCCTAAGTCCCAACCCCTTTGGGTGAGAATTGGCCCCTCTATGCCCCAAACACTCTTTGCCCTAAATTACCCTTAAGGGGCCAAACTTTGGTCTCACCAAAACCTATTCAATTCTAACCCAATTGGGCTTAGATTTTTATCATAGTCATGTTAAGACCCTAAGAGTCAGACACCAAAATTTTGGTGGGTTTAGAGGTCATTAGATCCTATAAATAGTTCATACATGGATTATTAAATTTCTACAAAACTTTAGGAAAATGTTTTCCAAAAATTCACATTTTTGGATATGTTTTAGGTATAGGCAAGAGTGACCCCCATCCAAACTTTCAAGTCATTTGGAAGGCTGGATTGATAAGGGCACTCAAAACAATCTGTGGCCTAGCCTAGGTATAGACCTCACTAAAATGAGTGTTGTGGTCTGACCTGAACTCCAAATTGGTTCAAACTAATTTTAGAATAAACTAGAGTCATAGGGCTACAATTTAAATGTAGACAACTTCTAATGTAGGGGAGCCGAAGTATTTTTAATAATTAATTTAAATCAGCTTAATAACTGTGATAGAAAATACATAAATAAAAACTAGATCTAGCACAGATCTTAAAGCAAATCGAGTGGCTCCTGGTTTTCTTCTTCCCCCAGCCAATGGCTGAGATCAACCCGACCTGGAGCATATTCCAAGCCCATTTGTAGACCACCCGGCCACTGCCACCACCACCACCGTTGAGGTGGGGGCTATCGCCGGGCGGCGGTACGGTCGCCGAAGGGGAGATTTCCGGCGAACCCAAGAGGAAGCCCAAATCCGAAAATTCATGGAATTTGAGGCTTGGAATCGGCTCAACTGAACCCAATTCTTATCTCTAAAGATTCCTAAGATCTAACTCATGAAGAAGGAGTAGAGGAGGACCTTATTTGCGGCCTGAAGACGTGTGCTTTGCCTCCTCACCATTTCCAGCCACCAAACTTTGGCTCCTCTGCAACCTTGATAGTTTTACTTTCAAGACAACCTAAACACCTAGAGGGGGGTGAATAGGTTCTAATTGCTTGTTTATACTTCTAGGCAGAATTCAATTGCAGAAATAAAACATTCAGCACAGCAATCAAAGAAATTGAAACATCACAGATTGCACAATGTTTTATAGTGGTTCCCCAAGGTTTGGGTACATCCACTTTCCCCCTTCACCTATCTAGCAGTATGCTAGATTCGGCCAAACTTCCACTATTCTCAGATCCGCAGATCCTACAGCTCAGAACCTGGATAGGTTCCTACAACTCAGGCTCAACAGCCTTACCTCAGCCTTGCCTCAAGGCCTACCACTCAGAGAAGAACCTTCTCCTACACTCAGGCAAATAGCCCTACCACTCAGAGATCACCTCTCCTACACTCAGCCTTTATAACACAGGCTTACAACTCAGATCTGTGTAAACAGATCCTACAGAAATTTAGAAAGGATATTTTAATTTCTTGCCTTTGTTGAGAGAGAAGAGGACAAGACACTTCTTGATCAGCTGATGAAATCAACTGAAACTGAGCTTTCTTCAAAGCTTCTTGAATCTGAACGTAGCTGAGTTGATTTCCAAACAGCTTCTTGAGAAACCACTGATGGCTTCCTTCTTCTTCTTCAAGATGACTGGATCCCTCTCTATCCAACACCTTTTCTAATACATCAGACTTCTTCTACTTAGATCTTCTGATGAAGATCTTCTTTAGAGCTTAGCACTTTCTTGAATTGAAACTTCAATAGGATCGTAATCCTTTTTTTCTTCTTAGATCTTCTTCTCTCTCTTTTTTTATCTTCTGAATATGTCTATTTATAGACTTTCTTCATGGTAACCGGCTGATCCGGTTTCTAACTGTTTTCTGACAGGTCTGACAGCTTCAGTTAAATGGTGGCAACCCACAGCTGTCAAGTCTTCAAACAGTTCCTGTACCTTAGCCTTGGACAGCAAAATGTCGAGACAGTGTGTCAGAAAGTGTCGAGACCATCTATCCATCTGTGTCGACACAAGTGACTTTGGTGTCGACACAGTCTTTGATGATGTCAACTAAGTTGCCTTTAAGTCGACACAGCTTCTTTAGAAAATAACTTGGTCTTGACTCTGCAATGTGTTGACAAAAGTCCTGTGTGTCGACACAGTTGTTGTAGATTCAGAACTCAGTATGTGTCGACTCAGCCTTCAGGTGTCGACACAGCAATCTTCAATTCTGTCAAAATGTGTCGACTCAGTCTTCTGGTGTCGACACAAGCATAGTCGACTTCTGCCAATATGTGTCGACTCAATCTCAAGGTGTCGACACATCCTCCCAGTGTCGACACAGTTGAGGTCGACTATCTTCTTCTGTGAGTCGACTATCTTTCTCTGGTCGACTATCTTTCACTGATCGACTATAATTCTCTGGTCGACTATCTTTCACTAGTCGACTATCTTTCACTAGTCGACTATCTTTCACTGGTCTACTAACTTTCTCTGGGTGTCGACTATCTTTCACTGTGTCGACACTGCTTCCCAGTGCTGAGGTCGAGGATCTTCTTTATGTGTCGACACTGCTTCCCAGTGTCGACATAAATGTGATCGACTATCTTTCTCTGTGTCGACACTGATATTCTGAAGTGTCGACACAAATATTCTGAAGTGTCGACACAAATATTCTGAAGTGTCGACACAATTTCTTCAGGTGTCGACACGTGGACTTAGAATATTTTTCTGCATTCTTTAATACTTCTTCACCTGCACATGTCCAACTCAAAACAACATCAAATACACCTTGATGTATATCATTGAGCTAAGTTGGGCTTCTTCAAATCAGGTACACATTTTCCAATGTACCCAACAATCTCCCCCTATTTGGAGAAGTCATAACCCTTATAGCCAATGATATACACCATTTATAAAAAGTATAAACTGATGATATATGACATAACTGGAATACTTAATATATACAAAATATAAACAATGCATCACAGAATGAACATTATATGATACCAAACAACATTTTGTTTATAACTTGGTAATGTTTGATTACAGAGTTTTACATTTAATGATCAAAACATAACAAAACACTTTGAAAGAACTAAAAATTAAGACTGATCAGGCTCTTTTATGACAATCCCTTTGCCAGATTGGTTTTGAGCCTTCACAGGAGCTTCAGAATCTTTAGCTGGTTTCTTGCCTTTTAGCTCAGCTTTCTTCAGAGCTTCTTCCTTGAGCCTTTGCCTTTCAAAATAATGAAAGGGCTTTGGAAAGTACTTGCTCGGCTCCTGAGCATCTGGTGGCAGCCTACCCAGCTTGGCTTTTCTTCTAAACTGTACTATTGCCTCTTGCCTGGCTTCATACTTCTGCCATTTCATCTCATTGAACCACTTGCCTCTTTCATGTTCTTGGTCTTTGACAGCCTTCCTTGCAGTGAGTATAATATTTCTGGAAGTAGGACTCCACTGCTCAAAGTCTGGCTTAAGTTTAGCCTGCTCTCTAAATCTTTTCTTAGATAGTAGAGCATCTTGCTGTTCTTTCAAAGTAGCCTCAGGCTTATCTACTTTCCCAATAACAACCCTGTGAACCTCCTTTGGAGGACTATACATTCCTTGAACTTGCTGATCAATCATATCAAAATCTGGAGGAGGGTAAATGACTTGGGCAACCTCAGGTTGATTGCCTTCAAGTAGACCTGTTTGTATTCCTGACTCAGCCACCATAGCATCATCACACAAAGGTGGATATCCCAATGTGGCTCGAATACTATTGGTCACCCATTTGGTGTGCTCTGAGCCTGTATGAACTAACAACCTCTCCCCCTTTATGGCTTCTCTAGTAATATGATCTCTTATATCTTCCTTCTGAAATCTGATTTGTCCATCCAGATAATTCACACCCTCTTTAAAAAATGGTTTTAACTTTAGAAGCTTGTCAGATATGTCCTTTTGAGAGGTAGTGATAGCAGTTTTAACAGAATCAATAGCAGCTTGAAATTTCTTATCAAATTCTTCCATTTCCTTTGCTCTAGCTGCAGGCAGACCTAGAATAGTCTTTTTCAATTCATTAATGATCTCATGATGAGATTCAGTTAAATTGTCATTCATCCTTATCTGATTTTCCAAAACATAGCTTTGCTTTAAAGCAATATCATCCACTTTAGGAATGATGGACTGCTGTTGTTTTGCCAAATATACCACAGCATTACCTCCCTTATGGAAGCAATCTGTCATCTCCTTTTTATGCATATTGACTTCAAATCGAATAGACTTTATATCCTGAGCCAAGTCAAATTGTAGGGACTTGTTGTTCTCATCAACATATTTTTCAATAGCCACTCTGTGTTCATCCAATTTCACTTGTAAATCGACCATAAACTTGTTATAATCAAATTCAGAAGGAGTGTGATGTGCTGTAGGCTGTAGAGCCTGCTTATAGCTCTTGCTCCTTCTCTTGAAGACCATAAGTTTTCTCTTCTTAGCCATCCTGGCTTCTTCATTCTCAGAATCAGAAGTACTATCAATTTGAACTCTCTCTTTGGGAGGAGGAGGAACATCTGCTTCAGTGCCATGTTGTTCAGCCTCAACATGCACAGGCTCACCCTCAATTGCTTGCTCCACTTCCATTCTATCAGTAACTATTTCATCATTTGGAAATAACTCATCTAGAGTATATTCCTTCTGGGCTGGAACATCTGCAGTATTCAAATCTTGAGATAAATCAATTTGAGCTTCCTCTTGCACTTGCTCAGACAGCTTCTCCCCCTATACTTGTTCAGTATTGGTGATGTCCTGGGCAGGTGAGGACACTTGTTTCCCCTGGACCTGTGCAGAAATAGAAATATTAGAAACATCTTTTGTAGGAAAATACACCAGCTCCCCCTGCACCTGTACCTGGTCATGAGTAGATACAGCCTGTGTAGGTGAATAAACTTGCTGAGCTGGTATTCTTACTTCTTCTCCTTGAATTGCAGGTACAGTGGCATCCTGAACTTGTGTAGAAGCAGGCTGATCTTCAACCTCTTGTCTTACTTGCTCTTCTTGTGGGTGCTCAGTACTGGTAGCATGACCTGGGGATTTCTCAGGTGAATTCTGCCTTTCCACTTCAGCATCTCTTTGGTCAGGACCCTATCCCATCTGGAAAACAATCTCATGTCCATCCTTCTCATGTGATTAATTTTTGTTCCAGGTAGTTGTTGCATAACATCAGGAATCTCCTTAGTTAGGTATATACTCATTATTCTAGCCAGATTTGGCTTCTTGATTCCTTCCTTAATCTTTTCAAAGATTACAGTTGACCAATCTATTGGAATTGTAAACACAATCCTGGTCATGAGGCTGAACATATAGGCGGAAATCCTATCATGTCCACCTGGCTTGCACAGAATTACTTTGCCAACCACCTCAGACAGAAACTTGCCCTGTTGATTCATTCCTTTCCTATTGAAAGCAGCTCCAATTTTCATGGTGGAATCCAATCCACACCATTGAAGAGCCTCCCTTGATTTAGAAGCAGGGACGTCCTCTTCATTCTCAATTATAGGTAATTGTAGAATTGTTCTTAACTTACTTGGAGTAATTTCCACTGTTGACCCATGAACTGTGGATTTTATCTTGTGACTTTCAGAATCTACAGATGCAGAAGTAAAGAACTCATGCACCTCCTTCTTCCATATCTTAGATGGTTCGGAGACCAGAAATTCTAATCCCGAGTTGGAGAGGAGAGAGATAACCCCGTGAACATCTGGTGGGGCATCAGCAAAGGCCTGGCGCACCAACTCATATCCTTCATTTACGTTATCTTCAATCTTTGGCGCCATAGATCAGTCGAGAAAGCTTGAAAGATGTGAGAAAGAGAGAGAGGGAGAATGTCGACACAGGGTTTCAGTCTCGAAAACCTTGTAAGCGTGTCGACAGAATGAGTTTTTGACCTATTTATACCTTCTGTTTAAAGAAGATCAAAAGTCGCCAAAAACAAACTATAAGTGTCGACACAGATGGAATGTGTCGACACAAGCTTCTATTGTCTCGACTTCAAGTCCGTCTATTATGTGTCGACACCAATTTGTGGATATGTCGACACCTGAGATATATAGAAGAGCAACAGAAATTCTGTGTCGACTCTTAGTATAAGTCGACACTACATCCTGGTGAAGTCGACACTACATTCCTGGATAAGTCGACAATAAGATTCTTAAGTGTCGACACATATTTTCTGTGTCGACACAATATCTCTGACTTGTCGACATTACTACCCTGAGTCGACACATTATTACTGAATGTGTCGACACCATCTTACTTAGCCAATTTCTGTTTGTTCAACACAACTTATAAGTACTACAAAGTACTTGATACTACTTCAATGTGTCTTTATATCACTTGAATGTCTTGTTACCACTTCAACTTCATTGTTGATGATTTTGTGATTACACTAATCAATGGTTAACATACCTAATTCAATTTTAAATTTATTGAATTTGGTCTCATCTAGGGGCTTAGTAAACACATCTGCTATTTGATAATCTATTTCACAAATTCCAATGAGATGTCTTCTTTTTTACATGTTCTCTAAGAAAATAGGTATTTAATTTCTATATGCTTAGTTCTACTATGAGAAACAGGATTATTAGCAATAGAAATTTCACTCTTAGAATCACACAAAAGAGGTGTTCTACTTACTTGAATACCATAATCCTTAAGTTGATGCTGCATCCATAATAGCTGTGCACAGCAGCTTCCAGCAGCAACATACTCAGACTCAGCTGTGAAATTGCCACACTGGTCTGCTTCTTACTACTCCATGATATTAGTCTTCCTCCCAGAAATTGACAAGTACCTGTAGTACTCTTCCTATCCTCTCTACATCCTGCAAAATCTGCATCTGAATAGCCTGTTAGTAGAAAATCTCTATTCCTAGGGTACCAAAGACCTAGATTAGGTGTGCCCTTAAGATATCTCAGAATCCTTTTAACTGCAGTATAATGAGACTCTTTAGGGCAGGCTTGGTACCTAGCACAGACACATGTAGCATACATAATATCTGGTCTACTAGCTGTGAGATATAGTAGAGAACCAACTATTCCTCTATACAAAGTCTCATCAACAGGTTTACCTGCATCATCTTTGCATATAGGCATACTTGTCCCCATAGGAGTTCTCATGATGGAGGATGACTCCATACCATACTTCTTAATTAATTCTTTAGTAAACTTTGACTGGGATATGGACAAGCCATCATCAGTCTGTCTTACTTGGAGTCCCAAGAAGAACTTCAGTTCCCCCATACTGCTCATCTCAAACTTCCCTTGCATAAGTTTGGCAAACATTTTACAAAGGTTGTTTTGAGTAGATCCAAAGATTATGTCATCAACATATATCTGGACTAAGATGATCTTACCTTTGGATTCCCTAAGGAATAGAGTTTTGTCTATTTTTCCTCTTGAGAATTTATTCTCAATGAGAAAAGTAGACAAGGTTTCATACCAAGACCTTGGAGCTTGCTTTAACCCATACAGAGCTTTCCTAAGATTATAAACAAAATCAGGTTTAAGAGGATCTACAAAACCTGATGGCTGCTCTACATATACTTCTTCTTTAAGATCTCCATTCAGAAATACTGACTTCACATCCATCTGGTATACTTTGAAGTCTTGATAGGCTGCATAGGCAAGGAACATTCTGATTGCCTCCAGCCTTGCTACTGGAGCAAAGGTTTGATCAAAGTCAATCCCTTCTTCCTGCCTGTATCCTTTTGCAACCAATCTTGCTTTATTCTTCACTATTATTCCACTTTCATCTAGCTTGTTCCTATAGATCCATTTGTGCCAATTATGTTGTGGCCTCTTGGTTTTAGGAACAAGCTCCCAGACATTGCACCTTCTGAATTGATTCAGCTCCTCTTGCATAGCATCAATCCAGTGCTGGTCTTGGATAGCTTCTTCAAACTTCTTAGCTCCATTTGTGACAGGAAACTTGAATGTAGAACTGTGTTTTGATTTCTGCTTCTAGTTTGCACCCCTATCTTGATCACCTATTATCTGATCAGCTGGATGATCTTTTAAATGTCTTGTAGCTGGAGGAAGATTCCCTTCTGGTTGAACATCTCC
Source organism: Platanthera zijinensis (assembly GCA_039513925.1). Classification (NCBI taxonomy): domain Eukaryota; kingdom Viridiplantae; phylum Streptophyta; class Magnoliopsida; order Asparagales; family Orchidaceae; genus Platanthera; species Platanthera zijinensis. The sequence continues at coordinate 131,426,327 of CM077079.1, read as the reverse complement.
AGCTCCTTCATTTAGCTGAATCTCTGGGTTTTTCATCAGCTTCTGTAGTGTCTTGTTCTCCCCCTGGACAGAAGCCTTCATTTTCCAATGCTCCATCTTCCTTTGATACTTCAGTAATGGAGAGCTTGTCCATACTTTTGCTTATACCTGTTGAGTCATTTGATCTACAAGACAACTCACAGTTGATTAATCTTGTTTCATCAAACACAACATGCACAGATTCTTCAACAACTTGAGTAGTCAAGTTGAAGACTCTATAGGCCTTACTATTTGTGCTGTACCCAACAAATATCCCATCCTGGGATTTGGCAGCAAACTTAGTCAAATATGACTTGCCATTGTTAAGTATATAACACTTGCAACCAAAGATCTTAAAGTAAGATAGATTTGGTTTTCTGCCTTTCACAATCTCATAGGGAGTCATTTGTGGCTTTTGGTGATAGTAGCCCTATTGATTACATGACAAGCCGTGTTAACTGCCTCAGCCCAAAAATATTCTGGGAGAGAGGTGTCACTCAACAGAGTTCTACCTGCTTCAATTAATGTTCTATTCTTCTTTCAGCATTCCATTTTGCTGAGGTGTTCTAGGTGAGGAGAACTCTTGGAAAATCCCAAAGTCTTTACACAATTTGTTATGCTTTCAGATTGAAACTCAGTACCATGGTCACTTCTGATTTTGACCACTGTACTATTCAGTTCATTCTGAATTTGCTTTACAAAATTAAGTAATACACTTGGGGTTTCAGCTTTCTGTCTCAGAAGAACACCCCATGTAAATCTAGAATAGTCATCTACAACCACAAAAGTGTGTAGAACTTCCTACCTAGACTATGAACTGGCATAGGACCAAAAAAATCCATATGCAAGAGGTATAAGCACCTCACAGAATCCTTGTTTCAAGGCTTTGAAAGGAGGATTTTGTCTGCTTGCCCTTTTGACAAGCTGAGCATATCCTCCTTCACACACTAACTTGAGGACCATTCCTCACTAACTCTTTGATAAAGAGTTGGCCAATTGTCTTGTATTTAAGATGAGCCAATCTCTTGTGCCACTTGACACAATGAGAAGCATTGTCATCAGCTACAAGACAGATGGGAGAAGCTTTATTCTCACATACAAAATTAAGACAATATACATTTCTCTTCTATACCCAGTCAAAATGATCTCTTGATCACTTGACCTTTTGATATGACATCCATCCTTAACAAATGAAATGTCATATCCTAATCACTCAGCTGGCTTATGCTTATTAGATTATGTTTCAAACCTTTTACATAAGCCACTTGGTGATAGTAATTAGGTTAGAAGAAATGTTACCAAACCCTTTGATGACTCCTTTTTCAGATCCACCAAGATCACTTTAGGTCCATCTTGACAGATGAATACTCCTTCAGCAGCCCCTTTGTTCCAGTCATGTGCTGGAACAACCACTATCCAAGTACCATATAGGGGCATGGTTCTTTACTTGGATTCACCTGCAACACAGATTTACTTACCCTTAGAAACCAAGCAAGTCTTGGGTCCTTGGTTCAAGTTAGCATAAACAAAGCTATCATTATTTCTTCTAACAGGTAGAGACTATTGTTCTTTATAACACTTGTGTTATACCAGCAGTCTAGTGCAAAATAGCCTCTCTTGCCACAGCACCAACATTCAAACTTATTGTATCTAGATCTAGATACATCCTTGTCAGAAGATTTTCTGTTCATTGCTGAGCTGCAGCAACTTCACCTACTGATTCTTAAAACCATTGGGTTTATGACCATGGGTAGGCCTGCTTGTATTTACACCCTTGTTCTTCAGACATTAGTTTTAATATGACCTTGAATATCTTCATGATCATATTTGTTAGAAGGCACTTCCACCTTACTAAACTTAATGGGGACTGGAAGGTTTAGTGGCTAAACAGGAGTTTTGCCTTTCCTCTTGAATCTGCCACCCTTGGAGTTACCTTTAAATCCTAATCCAGCCTTACCCTTTTGAGTGACAAATTCATCTATCAAGGGTAAGACAGATTTTGGCTTAGAGTAACTAGCCACTAAATCCCTTTCAATTCTAAGTCTGGCCTGACCTCTTCACTTGATCATTAGTATAATTAATTGTGCCCATCTGAATAATAGTTATATTCTTCAGCTTGGCAATTCATTTAATTTTTGATCAATAACTTTCTCTAACTCAGTTGTAGCACTCCTTAATTCAGCAATTTCCTGAGCCTGAGATTTAACCAAGTTCTTGTTTTTCTAAGGGCCTGCAACAAGTCCCCATACTTGTCTATCAATTGATAGACATCTCCTTCAGATTCAGATGCATCTACATCACTTGATGCAGATGTACTGATTCTTCACTTGTGCTACAAACAGATGAAATAGAAGGACATTGTACCTTATTAGGACCAGACTGATTCTGGCATATGTCCTCTTCTCATCCTGCCATCAGCCCCATAAACTGATGATCCTTTTGTTCATTGATGGAGTCTAGCAACTGCAGAAGAAACTCTCTTTCAGATGCATATAGTCCAATATATGCATCAGCTTCAGATTCTGACTCTGAAGTTGACTGGTCTGTTAGACTCTTATCTTTCTTTGCTACAAAGGATTTCTCCTTCTTGCCTTTCTGATGAGACTTCTTCTTGTCTGAAGACTCCTTTCTCTATCAAGACAGTCAGCCACTACATGTCAAGCCTATGCAACAATAGCAAGACAATCTTTGAAGTAGTGGCTTTGCTGGCTTTGATCTGCTCTTCTCTTTCCTTGATGACCTTTTCTTCTGATAATAGTCATCAACTTGCTGTGATGTGGAAGGCCTAGACTTCCATTGCTTCTTTTTCAAGAACCTCTGGAATTGCCTTGTGAATGCAGCAAAGTCTGCATCTGAATCACAGTTTCTGAACCCTTATCTGAATTTTCAGAACTATCTTCTGCAACTTCCTTAGAGGAGATGGTGATTTCCTCCTATTCTTTCTAGTGGCTTCTGCATTGAATGCCACAGTCTTTTCTCGAATTATCTTTTCTTGAATTTTTTTTCTCCTTCCTCTTTTCATAAGTTGCATTTCATAGGATAGCAACTTTCCAAACAAGGTGGGAGGAGAGATCTCTGCCAATTTAGCCACTTCTCTTATGGCACAGATCTTTGTGTCCCAATCCATTGTTAAGGATCTCAAGAATTTGTCATTCATTTCATAAGTACTGAAGACTCTTCCATAGGACATAAGCTCATTCACAATTCTATAGAATTTCTTGTAGCACTCAGTTATGCTATCAGATTTTCCTTGTCTAAAACTTTCATACTCCTGATTGAGCATAAATTTCCTGTCCTGCCTTACTTCTTCATGTACAATCAATGTGTCCCACATCTCTTTGGAGGTCTTGTAGTGAATCAGATTCTGAAATGTTGAATCATCTATGGCACTAACAATAATGTTCTGAGCTCTTTTATCCATGGTTGCCAAGATGATTTCATCCTTGGTCATTTCTGAATAACTCTTTGGAGTTTGGATATTTGCATCAAGAACTGATACCTTCATTGTAATGAAGGGGCCTTCCTGTACTATGATGTAAATCCTTGGGTCAGATGCCTCCATAAACAATCTGACTCTTTCTTTCCAAATTTCAAAAATTTCTTTCTTGCATATGGGTAATTTCATAGACCCTAGCTCCTTATGATTCTCACCAGAACCGATCTTTTTGAATCTTGATTCTGCCTTTCAGATCTACCTCAGACTGTTAAGTCCTTTTTGAGGAACCTCCCTCTGATACCACTTGATAGTTTTACTTTCAAGACAACCTAAACACCTAGAGGGGGGGGGGGTGAATAGGTTCTAATTGCTTGTTTATACTTCTAGGCAGAATTCAATTGCAGAAATAAAACATTCAGCACAGCAATCACAGAAATTGAAACATCACAGATTGCACAATGTTTTATAGTGGTTCCCCAAGGTTTGGGTACATCCACTTTCCCCCTTCACCTATCTAGCAGTATGCTAGATTCGGCCAAACTTCCACTATTCTCAGATCCGCAGATCCTACAGCTCAGAACCTGGATAGGTTCCTACAACTCAGGCTCAACAACCTTACCTCAGCCTTGCCTCAAGGCCTACCACTCAGAGAAGAACCTTCTCCTACACTCAGGCAAATAGCCCTACCACTCAGAGATCCCCTCTCCTACACTCAGCCTTTATAACACAGGCTTACAACTCAGATCTGTGTAAACAGATCCTACAGAAATTTAGAAAGGTTATTTTAATTTCTTGCCTTTGTTGAGAGAGAAGAGGACAAGACACTTCTTGATCAGCTGATGAAATCTACTGAAACTGAGCTTTCTTCAAAGCTTCTTGAATCTGAACTTAGCTGAGTTGATTTCCAAACAGCTTCTTGAGAAACCACTGATGGCTTCCTTCTTCTTCTTCAAGATAACTGGATCCCTCTCTATCCAACACCTTTTCTGATACTTCACACTTCTTCTACTTAGATCTTCTGATGAAGATCTTCTTTAGAGCTTAGCACTTTCTTGAATTGAAACTTCAATAGGATCGTAATCCTTTTTTTCTTCTTAGATCTTCTTCTCTCTCTTTTTTTTTTCTTCTGAATATGTCTATTTATAGACTTTCTTCATGGTAACCGGCTGATCCGGTTTCTAACTATTTTTTGACAGGTCTGACAGCTTCAGTTAAACGGTGGCAACCCACAGCTGTCAAGTTTTCAAACAGTTCCTGTACCTTAGCCTTGGACTGCAAAATGTCGAGACAGTCTGTCAGAAAGTGTCGAGACCAATCTGTCCATCTGTGTCGACACAAGTGACTTTGGTGTCGACACAGTCTTTGATGATGTCAACTAAGTTGCCTTTAAGTCGACACAGCTTCTTTAGAAAATAACTTGGTCTTGACTCTGCAATGTGTTGACAAAAGTCCTGTGTGTCGACACAGTTGTTGTAGATTCAGAAATCAGTATGTGTCGACTCAGCCTTCAGGTGTCGACACAGTAATCTTCAATTCTGTCAAAATGTGTCGACTCAGTCTTCTGGTGTCGACACAAGCATAGTCGACTTCTGCCAATATGTGTCGACTCAATCTCAAGGTGTCGACACATCCTCCCAGTGTCGACACAGTTGAGGTCGACTATCTTCTTCTATGAGACGACTATCTTTCTCTGGTCGAGTATCTTTCACTGATCGACTATCTTTCTCTGGTCGACTATCTTTCACTAGTCGACTATCTTTCACTAGTCGACTATCTTTCACTGGTCAACTAACTTTCTTTGGGTGTCGACTATCTTTCACTCTGTCGACACTGCTTCCCAGTGCTGAGGTCGACGATCTTCTTTATGTGTCGACACTGCTTCCCAGTGTCGATATAAATGTGATCGACTATCTTTCTCTGTGTCGACACTGATATTCTGAAGTGTCGACACAAATATTCTAAAGTGTCGACACAAATATTCTGAAGTGTCGACACAATTTCTTCAGGTGTCGACACGTGGACTTAGAATATTTTTCTGCATTCTTTAATACTTCTTCACCTGCACATGTCAACTCAAAACAACATCAAATACACCTTGATGTATATCATTGAGCTAAGTTGGGCTTCTTCAAATCAGGTACACATTTTCCAATGTACCCAACAAACCTCTACACCAACCGTAATGGAAATGAAAAGGAATCGGGGGAAACGATTTCCCTTGCCCTAGTGAAGGTCCTTAAAGAGGGAATTATGGAGAGGAGGCTTGTAACTCCCAAATGTCATTAAACTCCATTAATGGCATTAACTCCACCCCTTTGGTTTCAACCAAATTAAGGGGTTGAACCAAATTAATGGCCGGCCACCTCTACAAACTCCTCCTCTCCCTCAGAGGAATAAAAGCCCCATAAAAGTGGGAGTTATGGAGCCTCCATGGCCATGATGGTCATTAATCTCAAGCTTTTCTCTCTCCTCCAAATCACCAATTCCAGAAGCTCAGTCCGGCAAATTTTGTTCTATTCGTCAAACTCCGCTCGACGAATCTGCTCTATTCGTCGATATCCGTTCGACAAATATGCCCGTTCGACGAAGCCTGAACCTTGTTCAGTAACTTGCTCTGTTCGTCGACCTCCGTTCGACGAACTCTGAACCCAGTTCAGTAACTTGCTCTGTTCGTCAAACTCAGTTCGACGAACTCTGAACCTAGTTTAGCACATGCTCCATTTGTCGAACGGAGTTTGACGAACTCTGAACCCAGTTCAGCAACTTGCTCTATTCGTCGAACTCAGTTCGACGAACTCTGAACCCAGTTCAGCACTAGCTCCGTTCGACAAACTCTGAACCCAGTTCAGCACTTGCTCCATTCATCGAACTCCGTTCGACGAACGTTGAACCTAGTTTAGCAAACTTGCTCCATTCATCGAACTCCGTTCGATGAATAAGCTCATAATTCCAAAGAGGCTCAATTTGACGGACTCTGTTCGACAAATATGATCCGTTCGACAAATTCTTTGCTGAGTTCGATGAATCCGACCGATTCTATGATTTCTACATATTTGGTAATTGGGACTTACTATTTGTAACCCAAGGTGTTTCACACCCTAATTCCCATGTTTCCCCAAAACCCTTTAGTGTTTCCCAGGGTTTTGTCATGACCCAGTCATGACAAAACCATCCTAGGGGTCTAGAAGTCTGAGGGATTTTATAGTACTGTATGGACCAGCGCGAGCTGGAAGAGTTGCGTACCCAGCTAGATGAGTTGTTGCAGTATGGATTCATTAGGCCAAGTTCTTCGCCTTGAGGTGTTCCCATCTTGTTTATTAAGAAGAATGATGGATCTATGAGGTTGTGCATTGATTATAGAGAATTGATTAAGGTAACTATCAAGAACAGGTATCCCTTGTCGCAGATAGATGATTTGTTTGATCAGTTATTTTGTAGTACGGTGTTTTCGAAGATTGACCTTCGTTCGGGCTACCATAAAGTTGAGAATTCGTGAGTCGGATGTTCCGCGAATTGCTTTCCATTCTCGGCATGGGCATTTTGAGTTTTTTGTGATGTCCTTTGGATTGACGAATGCACCCTCTTCCTACATGGACATGATGAAAGAGTGTTCAAGGATTTCTTTGACCAGTTTGTGGTATTTTTTTATTGACGATGTTCTGGTTTATTCCCGGAGTTCCTAGGAGCATGCGCACCATCACTTGCGTTTAGTTCTGTCTGCTTTAAGAGAACATAAGTTGTATGCAAAGTTGAGTAAGTGCGAGTTTTGGCTACTATAGGTGTCCTTTTTGGGTCATGTTGTGAATAAAGATGGAATTTATGTTGACCCGGAGAAGATAGCTGTTGTTATGGATTGGAAAATACCTACGACACCTAAAGAGATAAGATGTTTCCTATGGTTGGCAGGCTATTATAGATGGTTTATGGAAGGATTCTCTGCGTTGGCTAGCCTCTGACTAAACTTACGTAGAAGAACGCAGCTTTTGTGTGGAGCGATAAGTGCGAAGAAGCCTTTCAGGAGTTGAAAAAATAGATTGTGCACTGCTCCAGTGTTGTCTTTGCCTACCGAAGGAGTGGAGTATGTTATTTATATGGATGCATCGCATGTCGGGCTTGGATGTCTCCTGATGCAAGAAGGAAAAGTGATTGCGTATAGATCGAGGCAGTTAAAGGTTCATGAAAGGAACTACCATACTCATGACTTGGAGTTTGCGGCAGTGATTTATGCCCGGAAGTTGTGGAGACATTTTTTGTATGGCGCGTTGTGCAAGATTTACACTAACCATAAGAGCTTGAATTATGTCTTCACTCAAAAGGAGCTGAATTTGCGCCAGCGTAAATGGTTGGAGTATGTTACGGATTATTATGTTGATATTCTATATCATCCGGGCAAAGATAATGTGGTAGTTGTTGCCTTGAGTAGGAAGACCGTGCAGATCTTTAACCTTACTGTGGAATCCTTAGTGGAATAGTTTTTATTAATGGATATTTCTATTGGGAGTAGAAATTCGCCAAGCAGCCTGGAAGTGACAGAACCTTCATGGATTACGCTTATAAGGCTATATCAAAAGGACGACCCTGATTTGCAGCATATTCGTAGTAGAACTAAAAAGGGGAATTACCGGACTTTTAAATCAATGACGCGGGTAATTTGAAGTACCGTGGTAGGTGTTGTATTCCTGCTGTTGAGGATATTAGAGCAAAGTTGTGTAGTGAGGCACATGGTTCTAGTATTGTCTACCACTCTATTATACAAAGATGTATAGAGATTTGAAACATATCGTTTGGTGGTATGGGATGAAGAATGATATAGCCAAGTTTTTGTCTGAGTGTTTTACTTGAGAGCGAGTTAAGGCAGATCATGGATGGACGGGTGGCAAGCTGGTACCTTTGGATATTCCAAGTTGGAAGTGGGAGAGTATTTCTACGGACTTTATTACTGGTTTGTCAAGATCTCCCCGAGGACATGATTCAGTGTGGGTCAGTGTTGATAGATTGACAAAGTGTGCTCACTTCTTACCGTTCAAAATTGATTACTCCATGAAGAAGATAGCAGAGTTGTATTTGGAAGAGGTCATTATAATGCACGGAGTACCTGTAAGTATCGTATCAGATCGAGATTCCAGGTTTACGTCTCGTTTTGGAAGAGTTTACAGGAAGGGTTGGGTACCGACCTCAGATATTCAACTGCTTATCATCCACAGACTAATGGTTAGACGGAGAGAGTTAATCAAATTTTGGAAGATATGATCAGATGTTACATATTGGACAATGGAGGAGCATGGGATGAGCTGCTTAGATTGATGGAATTTGTTTATAATAATAGTTATCAAGAGAGTTTGCAGATGGCCCCCTTTGAGGCTTTGTATGGGAGGAATTGTTGAACCCCTTGTTTTGGGCTGAATTGGTGAAAGACCATTGTTGAGTCCATAAGCTTTGGAAGAAATGAATACTTATGTGACACATATTCGAGAGAAGCTTCATATAGCTCAGGAGAATTATGAAAAGAACGCTAATCGACGAAGGGTTGATCTGGAGTTCGCAGTTAGGGTCATGGTTTTTCTCAAGGTATCTCCGTTGTCAGGCGTTAAGAGGTTTGGAAGGAACCACAAGTTAGATCCCAGGTATGTGGGACCTTTTGAACGTATCAGAGTGTCACCTTATAGGCTGGATTTGCCCGCTAATTTTCCTAGTGTGCACGATGTGTTCCATGTGAGCCAGTTGCGGAAGTGTGTGCTTAGTGAGCGGTATGTTCTTGATTCGGTTCCCCAGTTGCAACCTAATCTTTCTTATGTTGAAGTGCATGTTAGTATCCAAGATACTCAGGATTGTGTGTTGTGAAGGAAGACAATACCCATGGTCAAGGTTCTTTGGCAAAACCAAGATGTTGAGAGCGTGACTTGGGAGTTGTATTCAGCTATGAGAGAGGCTCATCCTCATCTGTTCTCCTAGTTTCTTTGGTAAGTGTTTTTATTCAATAACCTTTGGTTATTTCCTTTCTGAAGTGGATTCGATTTTGTATCAAGTTTTAGGATGAAACTTTCTTTTAGGGGGAGTGGTTGTAATGCCTCTAGTTTTTCGATGTTTATTTTAAATTCCCGTAGTGACGTAATAATGATGTTAGGGTGTTACGTTGACGCGTAGTTAGCGGACGCCGTTATTGGAGCGTAATTTGGCTCATCGAAATCCGAGTTTTTGACTCGGTGGATTTTAGTAGATTGATGTTTGTTTTGACTTCAGGGAATTTTAACCAGATTTTGGTTTGTCGAATCTTAATTTCGACTTCTCCATGTGTTTTGTAGCATCGGTATTTAGCCTTGGTGCGAATTTCGTGGAAATCTGAGGTGATTTGGGTTTTCCGATTGTTTGGGCGTGTAGCTAATAATAATATTATTATTATTATATACATATATAAGCTTGTATATTTTAGAAAAACCCTATTCATCGTCTCTCCCAAGCTGGCGGGCCGATTTGCGGGAGAAAGTCGGTGACAGACATCGTGAGGTCTTCGGTCGCCGCCTGTAGGAGTACGGGTGCATGAAATCATTGTCGGAGGGTAGATTCGGAAAGCTCTCGCCGAGATCTACGCGTGCACGGTAAGTTTTCTTCATTTCATCGATTTTTTGCATTAGGGTTTTTGACCTTGACTCTCGTTTTCCCCAAAAAGTTTCAGGAATCGTTGCCTAGGAGTTCTTGCGGCCGATCCTTGGAGCGGAGCGCTCATGAGGCTGAATTTCTGAAGATCTTGAGGCAAGTGGTGATTTCTTCCCCTTATTATGTTCTCGTTCATTTTTCTTTCCTTTCCTCTTTCCTCCTTCCTCCTTAGAAGATAGGAGTAGTGTAGGGTTCGACTAGGTCAAGTCCGTCGGGTAGTGAAGGGATTGACTGTGTCAAATTCGTCGAGTATCAGTTTAAGGGTAAGTCCTTTCCGTCGAGTATCTCAATTTATTGAGTCTGACAAAAATTTGTCGAATATTCCTGAGAGGTTAAGTATTTTTCATTGAGTATCTATGGGTTAAGTCAAATTTGTAGATTGATTATGCCTTGGCGTAAAGTTTGTTGAGTGAAACTGGTTTGAAGTCAAATTCATCGAGTGATTATACTTTGGCATCGAGAGAGTCGAGTGTTTGGTCTTTGCCATCGAGAGCGTCGAGTGTTTGTCCTTTGGTGTCGAGAGCGTCAAGTGTTCGTCCTTTAACATTGAGTGTGTCGAGTATTTATGAGAAGCTAAGTCTTTTTCGTCGAGTGTTTGGCCTTTGGCGTCAAGTGCATCGTGTGTTGGGCCTTTGGCATTGAGTGCTTTGAGTATAGCTGTTTTGGCGTCAAGTGCTTTGAGTATAGCTACTTTGGCATCGAGAGATTTGAGTATAACTATTTGGCATAGAGTGCTTTTAGTATATCTTTATTGGCGCTGAGTGCGTTGAGTGAACTCAGCTAGGCGTTGAGTGAAGTAAATTCGTTTAGTTAAGTCTTTTCGCCGAGTTTCGCTTTAAGGTAAGGGTGATTCGTAGAGTATTATCGATGAATTCCTTGTGAACTTAGAAGATTATGTGTCGATTTGTCGTGTATCGAGGTTAGGGTAAGCCGATTCATCGGGTATACTCGACGAATGGTTGTGGACTTAGAATTTTTCTCGTTGAATGAGGTAAATTCGTCAAGTATTGACCTTGGGGTAATTTTTTGGGATTTTCCTTCCTCTTTGTCGTTGAGTAATCTTGAGTTTAGACTTGGGTTTTATTGGTATTCTTGACATATCGTTGTGGCTAAGCTGGTAGTGGATAAAGGACCACCAACATGATGTCGGTTCGTGAATCAATACACATGGTGGTTGGTGATTTTGTTTGGACCGTTGGGTTGTGTTGGACAATGTGGCCACCATTATAGTGCCTTTTGAGATGTTTGGATTGTTGGGTTGTGTTGGACAATGTGTCCACCACCCCAGTGCATTTTTAAGATGTTTGGTCTGATGGTTCATGTTGGACAATGTGTCACCGACTCAGTACCATTTTGCCATGTATTAATGATTCCTGTGTTTAGAGCTGTTAAGTCTCTTCCTTTCTTAATTATGTAAACATGTATATTTATGAATACACTTGCAGATTGTATCGAAGCATGACTTCATTTCGCACTTGGTGCAACTTCTCATGTTTATATCTTTAAGAACTCTTTCTTACTTATTATGTTATGACATATTTATTGTGATTGGACAGCTTTTCTTATTTATGAGTTGGTAACCCTTTTTGTCTCTATTGATTATTGCTATTATTAATCTTTGATCGCCACTTGTACTTTCTTGTTTAGGTATTCTTTTCTTTTGAATGTCTTAGGCTTGGAGTAGTAGCCGATCGAGCGGCTAGGGTTGGTAGTTGTTGTTTTTCTACAGCTGTTGCGATTGTCCTTTCCTAACCGTTGTGAGGTAGTTTTGTTGTTTTGTTTTTAGTTCAGACATACATGCTTTTGGTGGGTTTGTGTCAGGTTGTTTATGCCCACTGGAGATTTTGTTGAATGTTGAGTTACTTGTTAGCTGCTAAGTAACTTTCTAACTGATTTGTTGGTTTAACTTGCTCTCTGGGAAGGTTTTATGTTAGGATTGCATGATTAATTATTTTCGAGCTATAAAGGTATCCTTATGCTTTTCTCATACTCATGACATCTTTTAAATCAAATGTCATTATATTTTAACGAACGTAAAAGCTTTTTTCCTACTTATATTAAATCTAGAGGTATGCATATCATAAGTTTTCTTATGTGGATGTTCATGCTCATGTAGGATATTAATCGATGTAAATAAAGTATTTTCCGCAGGGAATATTCATATTTTCATATATGGATTAGTTGATCCACCGAGCCGAGGGATACGAGCCATCAAACTTAACAAAAAATATGTTTTCTTTAACATAAACTTGAGAATTTCCTGATAAGTGTCAGGAGTAGGTTCTTGCCTGAGCGTCTGCAGTTATCCCCTGTATGGCGTGGCATCACAATGCGTGTTTTATCTTACTCTGATGTATTGCTTAAATGCCGAGAAAATGCGGGTTGTGACAATCAGGGGCAACACAGTACTGGTCTTAGAGTAAAGAGCCACAATTATCTTCTCCCTCTGAAGTTTCTCTTCAACATCTCTAATGAGACTATTCTTGAATTTGATGGTGCCAATTTGAATGAGTGAAATATTTTTCAGTTGGCTGACTTCCCTAGCCTTCTAATCCAGAAAGGATGATGTCTCAGCCTACTGGGAAGCAGATAGATGAAGGGAGGTGATCTCCTCAACTTGCTTCTTGGCTAACTTCTTGCTTCTTTTGAAAGCATCCAGAAGGGCACCATACTTGTCAATCAATTGATTGACAACTTCCTCAGATCCTGACCCATGTCATCAATGGATGATGATACATCAGAATTTGGACTAGTCTCATAATTTGAGTTAGAAGATGAGCTGGATAGAGAGATTACGTTTTCTGGACCAAGGTGATCCTGGCTGGATTCTTCATCAGGCATTTCCATCAGCCCATAGCAGTTGTTGGCATCTTTATCCTCATCATTGTCCTCTAAGTCATTGTCTGAATGTGATAGATGGGCCCTGATACCTATCCTGGCAACAGGATCGTCTTTAGATTCTTATTCAGCAGCAAATAGCCCTATGTATGCTTCTTCTTCAGATTCAGAAGTTGTTGAGTCAAACTGACTCCAGCTCCTCTCCTTCTTTGCAATGAAGGACTTTTCCTTCTTGCCCTTGAGATTGTGATGTTTTTTCTCACCAAATTCTCTTCTCTTGACTGGGCAGACAGCAATTACATGCCTAGGTTTGCTGCAATAATAGCAAACAACTATAGAGGAAACATGTTTACTAAGTTTTGAGTCATACATGTCTCCTTTGGAGTGGTTCTTCCTATGATGAGAGGAGGAGGAAGGTCTGCTCCTCCACTGCTTCCTCTTCATCAATTTCTGGAACTGCCTAGATAAGGTAGCAAAGTTTTCATCAGACAAGCTTCTTTCTTATAAGCTAGGCCCTATGTTGTCTGAATCAGCAGGCCTCCTTGGAGGAGAGTCAATCCTCTTCTTTCTCTTCTTGGTGCTCTCTACTTTGAAGTCCAAATACTTTTCCTTAGCCTGGGATTTACTGATGGTCTTCTCCTCCTTCCTTGCAGATAGCTGCATCTCATAGGAGAGCAGCTTTCCAAATATAGTGTGAGGGGGAGTATCGGCCAACTTTGCCACCTCTATGATGGCACAGATCTTTGTGTCCCAGTCTCTAGTTAGAGACCTGAGGAACTTGTCATTCAGCTTATAATGGTTGATGACTCTCCCATAATTCCTAAGCTTATTCACAATTCTGAAAAAAATTCATAGCATTCTACAATGCTATCTTTCTTGGACTGCCTGAAAGCCTCATACTCTTGGTTGAGTAGAGACTTCCTATCATCTCTGACCTTCTTTATGCCCTCCATATAGACTACCAAAGTGTCTCACATCTCCTTGGAGGTCTGGTAGTGAACCAAGTTCTGGAAGGTTGAGTCATCTATGCACTAACAATGATGTTATGTGCCCTCTTATCCATGGTTGCCAAGATGACTTCATCATTAGTCATCTCTGAAACTTTCTTTGGTGTCTGGACTATTGTATCTAGAACTGAGACTTTCATAGGGATGAAAGGCCCCTCTTTAACTGTAATAAAGATCCTTGGGTCAGATGCTTTCATGAAAAGTTTGACCCTCTCCTTCCAGATACCAAAGCTCTCCTTCCTGCAGATTGGAAGCTTCATGGAACCCAACTCCTTATGGTTCTCTCCTGAACCCATAAGTATAATGCTTGTAGCTACCCTTGGATATCAACTCAGACTGTTAAGTCCTTTTTGAGTAACCTTCCTCTGATACCACTTGAAATTCTTTAGTTTCAAGGATAGCTAATCACTTAGAGGGGATGAATAGGTTTTTCAGTATCTTTATATTTTTCCTTCTTTAAGTGTGTTGTGAGTAAGTTATTTTTAGCTTTCAAGACAAACCACAAAAACACACACAAGATTTATAGTGGTTCCCCAGATTATGGGTACATCCACTGTCCCTCCCACTTTTTTAATAGTGTGTTAGACAAGTCACTTCTCCAAAACTCGTCTTCAAAGAGCTTACAACACAGATCCCTCAGGACCTCTCAATCTCCTCTAAGACCTACCTCAGGCACAAAGCCCTACCTCAGAGCAAGCTTGCTCCTACAGCTCAGTGATCCAAAGATCACCTACCTCAGACTAAATTAACATTCCTACAGCTAAGGCTAGGAGGTTATCCCTAAAACTTAGAGAGGATAACACTCCTACAGCTCAGGCACAAAGGCCCTACCTCAGATCCACAGAAGGATCCTACAACTCAGGCACAAAAGGCCCTACCACTCAGAGAGAATGACTCTCCTACCTCAGGCAAACTGCCCTACCTCAGGCACACAGGCCCTACCTAAGATCCACACAGGATCCTACTTGAGATCAACAAATGATCCTACACTCAGCCTTTATAATCAGGCCTACACTCAGATCCAAAGAATCCTACAGAAAGTAAAGAGTTTTGTTGATGTTGATTTGACTCCAGAGAAATATTCTCCGAGCCTTCTTATTCCTAAGCTGAGATGAACTCAGCCCTAACTTATTCACAGCTACAAGAAAGATGATCTTCAAGAAACTGTTGCTTGTGCTGGAAGTAGCTCAAAAACACAAGTTTTTGAACTTGCTGATGAAGACAAATGAGTTGACATTTCTTTGTGTTCTTCACTCAGCTAACCTTGACTACAGAAATCAGATAGCTCTGCTTCTTCTTTCTCAGAATATTTTTCTGATCTTGTTGTTGCAGGTGAAAATTGCAACAGCTAACTGCTTAAACTTTTAGATCAGCGGGCTGAACTTTAGCTTCAGGCTCTGCAATAATGGCAAGAGGATGAAGATGAAGTTCTGCCTATTTGCGAAAAGATAAAACCCTTAAAAGTTTATTTGCTTCCACTGATCTCTATCCCTTTATCTTCCACCTTCCAACGGCTCTTTGACCCGTGGGCCTAGCTGAAGTTGTTGGCTGCAACTTTGCTTTTACAGAAAAAGTCATACAGTAGGCATGCGGTGCCATTTGTCATGTACTGTAGACTTCCCGCAACGAGTTTGAATTTTGTTGACTTTTGCTAACGTCAGCATCTGTGGACTTAGCCAAATTCAGCTAGTTCATCCCAAGCATTGAGCACGTTGAGTGAATAGCCTTCACTCAGCGCAAAAACACTTAGTCAAATAATCTGCACTGCCAGACGTTGAGTGAACCTTCATCACTAAATGAATTTAGACTTAGCCAATTATTTGTGAACTACTAGGCGTTAAGTGTGTTGAGTGAACCTTCATCACTCAATTCTTTTGGACTTAGCCGCTTCTCTAAATGCCAGCCATCTTACTGAAGCGTTGAGTGAACTATCTTCACTCAACACTTCTGTACTTAGTCTATTTTCATCTTTATGAATGCGTTGAATGAGACCTTCATCACTCAACGCTTCTGCCTTTGCATGTCTTCTTGATGAGGCGTTTAGTGAACTGTCTTCACTCAATGCTTCTGTACTTAGCCAATCTTCTTGATTAACTTGCGTTGAGTGAGCTGTCCTCACTCAACGCATCTGGACTTAGACAGATTTTTTTGTCTATATCTTCTTAAGCTTTGACTGAACATTGTCCTGTCAACGCTTTCTTTTTTGGGAGTTGAGTGAGTTGTCCTCACTCAACGCTTTTGGACTTAGCCAGAATTCTTGACAGATTATTAAAAGTCTTTGACTGCTTAAGCTTGACTCAATGCTTCTTTATTCAGGCGTTGAGTGAGCTTTCCTCACTCAATGCTTCTGGACTTAGTCGGATTTCTTCCATGCCAATGATAACACTTTGACAGAATGAGCTTTACTCGACGCCTCTTGTTATATATCATTGAGTGAACTGCCTTCATCAATCGCCTGTGGACTTAACCGCAAATCTGTTGTTTGGTACATTAGAAATAATGTATTTGATTTGAAGAAGCCCTTTCAAATCAATGATATACACAAGTATGTATTTGATGTATGTTTCAGTTCATGCATGCAGGTTGCCTATGTTTCATTGATTGGACATGTGGTCTAAGTTATATTGACAGGTGGACTCAAAGAAATTGACTAGAAAGTAAAGAAAATTTCCTAAGTACAAAAGCGTCGAGTGAAGCAAGTTCACTCAATGCCAAACAGCTAAAAGTGCTGAGTGAAGTAAGGACAGTCAACGCTTAACAAGTTACAGTGCAGAGAAATGGCTAAGTACAAAGTGTCGACACACTTCAACTATGTCGACACCTTTATAGGAGAAGTGTCGAGACAAGTCAGTTATCTTGACACCTTGATGATCAAGACAGTTTTGTCGAGACAATTCAGTTATCTCGACACTTTGAAGATCAAGACAGATGTGTCGAGACAAGTCAGATATCTCGATACTTTAAGACAGTAGTGTCGAGAAAATACAACAGTCACGACACAATGAAGACTGAAGTATAGACTTAAAGATGTCGACACCTGGCAGACTGAAGTGTCGAGACAATTCAACTGTCTCGACACGGTGAAGAATTAAAACAAGTGTCAACACCTAGCAGATAGTAGTGTCAAGATAATTCAACTGTCTCGACACAGTGCAAATTTAAAGATGTCGACACAGTCGACAGTTGTGTCGAGACAAGTCAACTGTCTCGACACCTTCAAGTTCAGACTAAAAATTCTACTAAGTAATATTGTGTCGAGACTGCTAAAGCATCTCGACACCTTCTAAGAAAACAAAGTAATATTGTGTCGAGACACTTGGGACATCTCAACACTTATGATTCTGAATATGTACAGAGTCAACACAGAAGTATCAAGTCAAGTCAGAAATGCCACATCAGGTACAGTAACGTGATATCTTATCAGAAACTATTTGAAGGAAGACTTAGAGTATGATGGTGTAATGATGACGTCAGCAATCAGAAGCAAACAACCCATGAAGGCTATAAATTGAGGGGTCGTCTACACAGAATAGAACAATCAAAAGGAATCAATCAATCAATCAATCATTTCTCTTATTCTAATTTATTCTAAGTCAGAGGAGGGTGACAACTCCAAGAAGAAGAAGGAAGATGTAGGTCTTTAAGAAAGTCTTCTGATCCTTTTAACAAGTTGATCAGAGGATTAAGGTGAATCTGTTCTACAAGTTCTTCAAAAAAATCAAGTCGATCATCATCAAGAACATTGTAGATCCATAGAAGAATCATTTCATCTAGCCTGCTTATCAAGAATCAATCCTTTGCTGCTGAATTGAAGAATCTGAATTCTCAGATAAGTAAGATTATAGATTTGTTGTTTTCTGAAGATTACTTTCTTTCTTATTTACCTCTTAATTTTTTAAGATCTCTTTGAGATCTGAGTGGGTAGGAGATAAATTCTCTGGGTTGTAAGCTTTTTTTATAAAGGCTGAGGTAGTGTTCTTTAGGGACCTGAGGTAGGTGATTTGTGTGGGATAACTGAGGTGTAAGCTTGTGTTATAAAGGCTGAGGTAGGGTTCTTGAGGGACCTGAGGTAAGAGATTGGGTGGATCTCTGAGATAGGACATGTTGGTCTGAGTTGTAGGTTTCTTAATAGAAACTGAGCCTTAAGATTTGTTGATTTGAGTTGAAGAGGAGGAGATATAACGATATCTAGCATTTGCTAGTGAGGAAGAAGGGAGAAAGTGGATGTACCCTAGATAGGGGAACCACTATAAAATTTCTGTGTTTTGTGGATTGCTTGTGTTATGTTCTTGTGAAGTTTATTTTTCAAGTATCTACTGAACATTTAATATAAGTGACAAAGAATTTTAAAGACACCTATTAACCCCCCCTAGGTGATTAACTACCCATAGATTTATCCTTCAAGTGGTATCAGAGGGAGGTTATTCAAAAAAAGACCTAACAGTTAGAAAAAGATCCTAAGGGTGGCTGATACATATCAGATATCATGGCTTTAAAATCTCACAGAGAACTCAGTTCTATGAAGCTTCCTATATGTACAAAAGATAACTTTGTAATTTGGAAGCAAAGGGTGAGATTATTTATTGAGGCATCAGATCCAAGAATCTTTGTCACAGTGCAATAGATAATTCAACCTTTTAGAACTTAATACACTAAAAACATCCAAGGAGATATGGGACACTCTCATAGTCTATATAGAAGGCACAGAAGAAGTTAGAGATGACAAAAAGTCTCTACTCAACCAGCAGTATGAGGCATTCCGGCAAGGGAAGACTGATTCAATAGAACTATGTTATGAAAAGTTTTATAGAATAGTCAATGACTTAAAAAATTTTGACAGACAATTCTCAACCTATGAGCTTAATGACAAGTTTCTGAGATCCCTAAACAAAGAATGGGACATAAAGATTTGTGCTATAAGAGAAATGGGGAATCTAAGGATCATGTTACCCCAGGATTTGTATGGGAAGTTGTTGTCACATGAGCTTTAGTTAAATTCTAAAAAAGCTGAAGTTGAATCTGTCAGAAGTTCAAATCAGGACTAGATCTGTGGCTTTCAAAGCAGACACATCAAAGAAGGCTAGAAGAGAAATTCCATCATCACCAAGAAGGAATGAAGATATAGTTAGCACTGGAACTAGTTCTTCATCAGAAGAATTGTCAGATGATGAATTGGCACTGTTCACCAGGCAATTCAAGAAGATGATGAGAAGAAGGAAGCAATGTAATAAGAAGAAATCATCTGGACCAAGTTCTAGCAAAAGCAAAGAAAAACACAGAAATAACTCTATGGTCAGGTATGATTCAAACCATAAAAAACAAATTAAGACTAACATTATTTGTTATTGATGTAATAAGCATGGACATGTCATTGCTGACTATACCAGTAAAGAGAAAGGAGAACAGGAAGTCCAAGGAAAATAAGTTATACAAAGACAAGAAATCAGAAAAGGGTCTGATTGCAAATAAGCTAAAGACTTTATCTGATAGTGATATTGATTCAACTGAATCAGAAGAGCATGCACACATTAGACTGTTCTCCTGTGAAGAGGAATTCATCAGAGAGGCCACATATAAGGGAAATAAATCCACAACTTCATCACTCCATGGGGACTCTGAAGATGATATGGAGGTTAACTTGATGGCACTGTCTGATAATCCAGAAACAAAAATTATTGAATATCAGGATACTCGGGTAATCTTTGACAATTATATTTGTTCTACAACTTATGTTCATGAGACTGTGGATGAGTTATACTCATGTGACTCAAAGTTTGATTCATATAAGTCCAACTCTGAGACTGAACTACAGCAGCTCACAGTTAAGTTTAGAAAACTGCTAGAGGGTCTTGGTAAAGAGCAAGAAGCTTGTCAAAGAATAAGCCATTGAGATTGCATCACTAAGAGGTCTTAAGTACCATCATGAGATTGCTACTCAGAAGATTGGTCTTCAAAGTTCAACGTTGGCTAAGCTAACTAAGATCATTGATGATGAAATCATGTTGCTAAAACAAAAGGATGCAACCATTCAGGAGTTAGAACTCAAACTCCTGAATAAGAAAAGACTTATTCAGCCATTTTCTAAACCTAAGACTATGCTCCCCATTATAGATACCTTCTCAGGAACTCTTTGTAACACCTCTACCCGTCAAGAAGAATATAATAGAGTGTCCGGCCGGGGCTCCACACCATATTCCACAAACAGGCGGAGACGCTACGAAATAATATCAAAACCAACGCATCCTAACACAGAGCATTCTAGCGGAAGCTTCACGGTTGAAAACTTGAACTCAAGAGTAACAAGAACTGTCCACTATAATATAGGAATGTATACAACCAAAGTATTTGGACTTAAGGCCTTACAAATTTCTCTTAACAAGGTGTGGTTTACAGACATCGGCACGCAGGCCGGCCACACATGAACAAGAAGAAACAAAATAAAGCCTTCTAGGGCAGCAACGCAGCTTGGGCTTCAGCCAGTTAAGTCCCGCTCGGACCAGCACCTCCTGCACCTGCAAGAACCAATCCACCAAGCAGTGGTAAACAGGGCAACGATCAGCATTCAGCTGACCAATTATAACGGACCCTGCCCCTGGCACGGGGCAGCAGAATTCCATCCCTGCAAAGCATGTTTCAACAGTATGTATAGCAACCCACGCAAGACGTGCACGACCGCACAGTCAATACATATCACAAACACCGGCACGACGGCCCGATGCTCCGTGCACTCAGGGCACATTCGAGTGTACCGGAAACACCGGATCCCACCAATGAGCATTTAGTCTGGAACGACGGCCCGAGACTCTCATTATGCCGCTGACGAAAGCCCAATGCCTTAGCGCTCTCATGTCCAGCCTACATAACGCAGGTACGGATCAGCCACCACCCGTTGCTCAAACCGCCTTACCACTACCAAGTACATTGTACCTGAGGCCACAAATAAAGGCGCGGGTCGGTTTCACCTTGCCTGTTCGGCATGAAGCCTCATTTTATATAGTTGCAGCCCAACGGCTCAACACCACGTAAAGTGATAACTCACGGTCACAAGAGTTGAACCAACTCTCACAATTTCCTAAACTTCCTCCAGTACTTCCTGCTGTACCAAGCGACAGGTATGCACCACAGATTGCACATAAATAATCAAATACTCGGAGATTCCTCCGAATGCAAACAAGCATCACCAATCCAGACCAGCACATCCAGATGGGCTTTACACAGCATGCCTAGATCCGTACTCCAATTCCGGACTCTAACAAGGGGGAATTCACATATCTACCCCAAGGGACACCACAACCCACCGCACACTCGCGGGGACGGGTTTTCCCTATGCAAATGCAGGAAAGTAGGACTTCACATGTCCAAGACGGAAATCGTTACCCTTGGAAGTTGCCTCGGAGCCATGGAGAGAATTGAGACGGATTAAAGCCTTCGCAGCAGTTTTTCCTTCGTAAATCCGAACTCGGCTCGCGATTTGGACCACCACAGCACCACCGGCGGCCGGATTTCTCTTCTTCTTCCATGCCTTGCTCTCCTCTCTCTCTTAACTTTAGAAAGAGAAAGATGAAACTCAAATGAGCTTTCTCCTCTTCAATCCCGGCCTTATCAACCTAGAGAAGATCCCAGACCATTGGATCTTGGTCAAAGAAAATGAATAGCTCTGATCAGCCCTGAATTTGATTTCCTGGGCCGAACACGGGTTGTGACACGCCCGTGTCACAGGCCGTGTTCCTGAAGCGGTGCACAACCGACTGAAAATAAACTAGAACAAGGGCATTGACACGCCCGTGTCAAGCCTGACACGCCCGTATCACCAAGTACACGGTCGTGTACCTGGCCGTGTCACCCCTGTAACACGATCTCCAAAATCACCCGAGCAGGACACGGCTAAGGCACACGCCCGTGTCCCTAGCCATGTGCCAAACACGCCCCTGTGACACGCTCGTGTCACAGGCCGTATTCCACACTCGACGATCAGTTCTCGAGTACTCGTCGAGAATAGGGACACGCCCTGGGACACGCCCGTGTCCCAGGCCGTGTACACCTGACACGCCCTGAGACACGCCCGTATCTCAGGCCGTGTAAGCCAACCTGAATCCCACTTTGGCTTTTGAGATTTCTGGGGTATTACAACCCTCCCCTCCTTAATAAAATTCCGTCCTGAAATTTGGATGCAGTAGGGAGATGCAAGCATGACATAAAAAGTGATACTTTTACATATATGTTGCAACACCATACAGACGAGCAAACAGTTTACACAAATAACTCGGGGAACTCAGCTTGCATGGCCTGCTCTCGCTCCCATGTTAGCTCTTTTTGGCCACAATTGTCCCACCGGACTTTGACCATCCCGATCATTTTGTTCCGCTTGAGCTGGGTCTTTGACTGCTTTTCAATCACTTGAGCTGGGTCTTTGACTGCTTTTCGTAGTACCGAGATGTGGAACACATCATGCAGTTCACCCAATTCCGATGAAAGAGCTAGCCGATAGGCAGCTTCCCCAATTCGCTCCACCACGTCAAATGGACCAAGGTATCGCGGACTTATCTTTTTCAACCGCTGAATCCGAGATACGCCTTTGAAGGGTTTAATCTTTAAATAGACCCAGTCACCCACCGTGAACTCCACGTTCCGGTGCTTAGCATTGTAATACTTGGCTTGCCGATCCTGGGCTATTAGTAGTCTCTCTCGAATAGAGCGTATTGTTGAGTTAGCATCCTCGACTTCCTTTTGTCCCAACTTTTTGGATTCGCAAGTTTCTGCCCAAGCTAACGGTGTACGACACTTGTGACCATAAAAAGCTTCAAACGGTGCCATACCGATACTCGCTTGGTAGCTATTATTATAGGCAAACTCCACCATAACAAGATGATCTTCCCATTTCTTACCGAAGTCCAGGGCGCACATACGGAGCATATCCTCCATTGTTCTATTGGTTCGTTCAGTTTGGCCATCCGTTTGCGGATGAAAGGCCGTACTTAATGCTAACTTCGTGCCCAACAGCTGATGAATTAGCCTCCAATCTTTCGAAGTAAATCGCCCATCTCGGTCACTTACAATGCTCCGGGGAACACCGTGCAATCGAACAATCTGCTCTACATAGAGCTTTGCCTACATTTCCACAGAATCGTCCCGCTTGTTTGGTAGAAAGTGAGCCACCTTCGTAAACCGGTCTACAATCACCCAGATTGAGTCATTCCCACGTTGAGATCTCGGCAATCCGTGCACGAAATCCATAGAAATATCCTCATACTTCCACTGCAGAACTGGCAACGGTTTAAGGAAACCACTCGGCCGTTGACATTCTACCTTTACCAAAGCACAAGTACAACACTTAGCCACATACGCGGCTATGTCCTTCTTTATACCGGGCCACCAGAACAATTTCTTCATGTCCTTGTACATTTTTGTGCTCCCAGGGTGAATTGAGTACTTTGTAAAGTGTGCTTCATATAACAATTCTTCTCGAAATTTACCCGCACAAGGGACGCACAATCGGCCTTCCTTCCGTAATAAACCGTCATCCCAGGAGAATTGGTCACCAGACCCCTCCTTTGCATAGCACTGGAGACTTTCATCAAACTCCGTTGCCCGTCGAACCCTGTCCGCAAGGTCATATTGAACCTCCATCCAGTTCAAGCATGCATCGGCCGAAGAATCCCTTTCCACACAAGATATCTCCAATGCTTCTAACTCCTGGATTAGACACTCATCATGTATCCGCAACCAACTTGCCCGTATCGGAGTCCGACGACTCAAGGCATCAGCGATCACATTTCCCTTTCCGGGAACATAGTGAATGTCGAAGGTATAATCCCCTAGGAATTCCATCCACCTCCTTTATCGTATATTCAAATCCTTTTGATCGAGCAGATCACCGCCGCCAACTCCAAGTCGTGGACGGCATAATTACGTTCATGCACTTTTAATTGATGTGATCCATAAGCGATCACCTTGCCAAACTGAAGGAGAACGCAGCCTAAGCCGCTTCTTGATGCATCGCTGTATATCTCAAAACCGTCTGTACCACATGGCGACGTCAAAATAGGCGCCGTGGTCAAACGACCTTTTAGCTCCTCAAAAGCTCGCGCGCACTCCGGCATCCAAATGAACTTCTGATCTTTTCTCATCAACGTAGTCAAAGGCAAAGCAATCCGGGAGAAGTTCGCCACAAATCGTCTATAGTAGCCTGCTAGTCCAAGAAAACTGCTGACTTCGGCCACCAAAGACATCACTGGCCAATCACGAATGGCACTTATCTTTGTCAGATCCACCGCTATTCCCTCTCCACTTACCACATGGCCCAGAAAAGCCACCGACGAGAGCCAGAACTCACACTTAGCGAACTTGGCATACAGCTTATTTCTCCGTAAGGTATGCAATACCAACCGCAAATGGTTTACATGATCTTCCTCCGACTGTGAGTACACGAGGATATCATCAATGAACATAATCACAAACAGATCCAAGTATTCGTGGAACGTTTGATGTATGAGATCCATGAATACCGAAGGCGCAATACATAAGCCGAACGTCATCACTGTGAACTCATAGTGACCGTAGCGTGTGCCAGACGCTGTCTTGGGAATGTCACCTTCCCTAATCCACAATTGGTAATACCCGGATTTCAAATCCAACTTGGAATAGACAGTTGAACCTGCTAGCTGATCGAACAAGTCATCGATCCGTGGAATCAGATACTTGTTTTTCTCTGTCAGCTTATTCAGTTCGCGATAATCAATACATAGCCGCAAACTACCGTCTTTCTTTTCACAAAAAGAACAGACGCGCTCCAAGGTGACATACTTGTGCGTATGTATCCCTGCTCCAATAGCTCTTGCAATTGAACTTTCAGTTCAGCCATCTCTTTTTGCGCTACTCGATACGGCGAATGGGCCACAGGTTTCGCACCCGACACCAGCTCAATAGCGAAGTCAATTTCCCTTTGGGGAGGTAACCTCGGAAGGTCCTTTGGAAACACATCAGCATACTCCGACACAATCGGCACTTCACTCACACTGGCCTTCGGCGCCACCGCCTCTACGAGTGTGAAGAACAACTCCGCACCCTTCCAAACTGCCTTAATGACTTGGAGAGCAGATAACAACATCTCACTCATCCCTTGTATACCAATGAACTTGGTCTCTTGTTCGGTATTCTGCCCGAGTGTGACCTCTTTTAAAGTGAAATCTATACAGGCACGCTGCTCTGACAGCTAGTCCATACCAAAGATTATATCAAATTCCTTTATCGGCAATACTAATGTTTCCACCTTGAACTCCCGACTCCCTATCTTGACCTCAAGACCGCAAGATTTATCAGCGCACATCAAACATCTATTAGGTAACAACACCTTTACACTGTCTGTCGTGGTCTGGATAGGTACCCCGACACAAAAAATGAAATCTTCAGACAGAAACGAATGTGAAGCACCTGTGTCAAACAGTGCTCGCGCCGGATACTCTCGTATAAGGACAAACCCTAAAACATCACAATCAAAACAAGCACAGCACACAGTATAAAATAACATTAAAAACTGCGCGCACCTGTGACGACATCCGCCTGCTTAATGGCCTCCTGTTGTCCAAGGTTGAAGACGCTCTCGTCTTCTTGTCACCCTTTGGAGGACCAACTCGGCAATCGCGTGCAAAGTGTCCCAACTTCCCGCACGTAAAACAAGCACGAGATCCATTCCCAGATGTCTCTGTCACAGTCGCAGAAGGAGCTTGTCCAGTAGACTTGGACTTCTTTCCCCATCTCTTACGGTACCCAAACTTCTCCGGATGCGGCGGCTTGAACTCTGGCTTTGTCACAGCCAAGGTCCCTTTTGCCTGCCCTCTTCTCATGTCCGTCTCCAAAGACCGAGCCGTACAGACTAAGGCTTGAAATCCCTGACTCACAGAACGCGAGAGCAAATACCGCAGCTCATCTCGCAGTCCCGCATAAAACCTACTAGTCTTTCACCCTTCTTCGGCGAAGATTGTACCCGCATATCTTCACAAACGTGTGAACTCATGCAGATAATCATCCACACTACGATCTCCTTGGGTTAACCGTTGAAATTCCATTTCCATCGATATCCTTTGCTATATTGGTAGATGTTGTGCCAAGAACAACTGAGAAAATTCGTCCATCGGGACCTCTGCAAGTTGTCTACCGGCCAAGTGATGCAGTTCAATCTCATCCCACCATAAACGAGCCTCTCCTTCCAGTAGGAAAGTGGCCAACATAACCTTCTGTCCCTCCTCAACCTTGATCGCTCTGATGATCCTCTTGATCCTTGCAAGCCAATCCTCTGCTTGGGCCGGTGACCCTGCCCCAGTAAATTGTGGAGGATTGAAGCTCAAGAATTGCTTCAATTGTTGATCTGCTGCCCGCGGATCAACTACAGCATCTACCGGTTCTTGCCGTACCCCAGCATGCGTTGGCATCACTACAGGACGTGCCTGCCCAGCCTGCTGAGCATTCATCACAGCAAGTACCGTTTCCGTGATGAAACGTACAATTTCAGTGGATGGAGGAGGTGTGGGCACCTCAGCTGGTGCCGCACTTTTCACAGTATGTTGAGGTTCGGATTGACCCGCAACACTTCGAGTCAACCTTATGTGTTAAACAAACAATTTAGCGACCAAGTAAAACGGCAAACAGACAAAAAGAATACACAGCTTCAACAAACAAGTGTATTTGCATTCCTAAGTGGATATTCTTGAGTTCAAGTTAAGTGTTACAATGACAACACTGACACGTGCTCGCCACCCCTAAAAAGAATTCGTCTGCGAATTTGGATGAGATCGACCAACAAGCTGATACAAAATTGTAACACCTCTACTCATCAAGAATAATATAATAGAGGGTCTGGCCGGGGCCCCACACCATATTCCACAAACAGGCGGAGACGCTACGAAATAATATCAAAACCAACGCATCCTAACACAGAGCATTCTAGCGGAAGCTTCACGGTTGAAAACTTGAACTAAGGAGTAACAAGAACTGTCCACTATAACATAGGAATGTATACAACCAAAGTATCTGGCCTTAAGGCCTTACAAATTTCTCTTAACAAGGTGTGATTTACAGACATCGGCACGCAGGCCGGCCACATATGAACAAGAAGAAACAAAATAAAGCCTTCTAGGGCAGCAACACAGCTTGGGCTTCAGCCAGCTAAGTCCCGCTCGGACCAGCACCTCCTGCACCTGCAAGAACCAATCCACCAAGCAGTGGTAAACAATACAACGGTCAGCATTCAGCTGACCAATTATAACGACCCTGCCCCTAGCACGGGGCAGCGGAATTCCATCCCTGCAAAGCATGTTTCAACAATATGTATAGCAACCCACGCAAGACGTGCACGACCGCACAGTTAATACATATCACAAACGTCGGCACGAAGGCCCGACGCTCCGTGCACTCAGGGCACATTCGGGTGTACCGGAAACACCGGATCCCACCAATGAGCATTTAGTCTGGCACGACGGCCCGAGACTCTCATTATGTCGCTGACGAAAGCCCAATACCTTGGCGCTCTCATGTCCAGCCTACATAACGCAGGTACGGATCAGCCACCCCCCGTTGCTCAAACTGCCTTACCACTACCAAGTACATCGTACCTGAGGCCAAAAATAAAGGCGCGGGTCGGTTTCACCTTGCCTGTTCGGCACGAAGCCTCATTTTATATAGTTGCAGCCCAACGGCTCAACACCACGTAAAGTGACAACTCAAGATCACAAGATTTGAACCAACTCTCACAATTTCCTGGACTTCCTCCAGTACTTCCTGCTGCACCAAGGGACATGTATGCACCACAGATTGCACACAGATAATCAAATACTCGAAGATTCCTCCAAATGCAAACAAGCATCACCAATCCAGACCAACACGTCCAGATGGGCTTCACACAGCATGCCTAGATCCGTACTCCAATTCCGGACTCTAACAAGGGGGACTTCACATATCTACCCCAAGGGACACCATAACCCACCGCACACTCGCGGGGACGGGTTTTCCCTATGCAAATGCAGGAAAGTAGGACTTCACATGTAAGACCCCCTTTTTTTTTCTTTTTCAACCACCGGGGGTCTTAGCCCAGAATTGCCGCTTTGCGGTGGCACCGACATCTCGGGAAGGCAACCACTACAAAACGCCAATTCTGCCGGCCCTTTTCGATCACAAGAGAGAGAAGCATTTATACAAAAGTGTAAACAAGTCCACAGAAAACATGTAATTAAAAGAGAATCATATCAAGTCCATCAATACATAACATCAGGAAAATAGATAAATGGGCTCGAGCCCAGTACATCTGAGTCCTCACTACAAGTCTCTCATCGCGGAAGCTAAGAAAATGCTAATCACTCACGGAGCTGGTCGCAGGTGCACCGGTGCTAGACTGTCCCACCTCCATGCGCACCGTACTCCGCTGGTGCTGGTCCCTGTCTCCCATCCGGAGCTCCTGTAATGTTTGGTTCGAAAACCATTAGTCATAAAGACTAAGCCCTATCATCCCCTACCCCTCCCACCATGGCTCCTAAGCACCGGGCGGAGAGGAGGAAAGGGAAGCTACAAAAGTGGAGAGTAGTCAAGCAAGTGACGGTGGACCTAACTAGCAAGGTATATCAGGTGAACAATATAAATGTTGTAATAGGTAGAACAATTAATAAATAGCAAATTGCATTAAAGACTGCTAGAGAATAGTAAGCAACGAGTAAGTAAGTATGTAAGTAACCTTAACTTATATGAATGCCCATACAAACTTATAAGTTAAGGGATCTTCTGCAAGGCTCCCATCGTATAAAAAGTCCCATACCGATTTATACGTTGGGGTGTCGGTTGTATGCAAATATGAGTGTAGTGATATGCTATGCCATGATTCATGCAAGTGCAACCCACGCACACGACTCTATGCGCAACAGACCTTTAGTTCCCCCTGTTCGGGAGGCTAGCTTCACCCCCAGGAACCTCCGTAGTGGCAAACGGAGACAGTGGGTCGGGCCCCCCACTCCTAGGCGGGTAACCACACTACCAGGCCTAGCCCTTCCGTACGCCCCTAGAAGAACACAACCTAGAGTATCCGCGTACTGCTGCTGGATGTACCCTCCAGACTTTTCGCCGAGTCATCGTACCGCTGTCGGTGTGATCGATCGCCTAGTACCGATGTCCCACCACTTTTCTCCGTACTCCACCCTCGAGCCCGCGGCCCCCCGGACAGTACTGTCCGTGCATCTACCTTCAGAGCTACTGTTTGATGGCAAGTAATCCTATAATTCTACTTTCCTAACTACCGGGGAGTGAGTGTGTGCAACCCTAGTTATACTAGTTGCTCTTTTAATTTTATTACTCCTATGGTTTACGTTAGCCCAGGACTGCCCCCGGTATACCCCGTGAAGGGCTCTCAAGGGGCACTAGGAACCAAGACGGTGCATTACGGCCCGAAGTTCCCTTTCGCAAGGCACTTATTATTATTGGTTGTCTACCCTTTACCCAATCCCTTTTGTTGCTTTAGTTCTAACCCTAGAGTATTAAGACTCTTCCTCTTCTTCCCGGGATGGACGATCTTTCGTCGTTCCCGTACTCCCTTACCCTAACCAGTCCCACATTCTACTTATCCTGACTTCTAAAAATGAACTCCACCTTAACTTGCCCTACCAACCATCGATTATCAGAATTCCGTGGTTTTACTAAATGCAGACCATCCTAAACTATATGAGGTACATAAGGGGAGGTACTCCAAATTATCTTCCAAATCTCCTATAAAATTTACCGGAGATCTATCATGACTTAATTAGCTTAAATCCAGAAATTTATAATTTTCCTAATTAATCTGATATTATTTTATTTTTCTCAAAGATTGGCCATGGGTAATTTTTAACATGAACTACATGATATTCTTAAGTTATGGCCGCCCAAAAATTGTGATCACTAAATAACAGTAAGGTATCATCAAATACTAATTTGCAGGATTTTACAAAAGATATTTAGCCTCTAATTAATTTATCCATTATAATCCTATTATTCTCATGTAAAGAAGGAAGTACTGAAATTACTCTTCATAAAATTATGGAAAAATTACTGATTAATAGTATGATATAGAAGAGATCATTGTGCAAAGAATCATAATTTTATCAGCTTGCTAAGCACCAAAATAGATTTAATCCGATATCCATGATAAATAATACTTAATGAAGCAAGCCCTAGAATTAAGCTTCTAAAAATCCCATAAAAATTCACAAAGTTTTGAAATCATAATAAAGGTCCTCTGCCTAAATTTCATCAATTTTCCAGGAAGTTTGTACTCTCTAATAAATTTTCTAAGCAAATCATGCAACTACTAATTCATTAAAGAAGTACCCAAAATAGTGATCATAAAATTTATAAAAAAATATCCAGAGCTTGTACTACCCCTATAATCCACTCTACCCAATTATCATCACTTTTCAATGTGATTTGGTGTCATTTCCTATCTCTACAAGTTTTGCGCCCTAAACTAGGGTTAGATATTTAGATATCCCAACGATCTCCAAATCCACTAAAATCTCATCCAGAGAACTATATTAGCCCTATGGTTCTCATAACCCGACCTCGGGTCAATCCAAGGTCATTTGACCACATGACCTTCACAAACCACCAAGATCCATCTTTAGGGTTTGGCCTTGGTCCTTAGGTTAAACTTACCCCGATCCACCTCAAACTCCATGAGGGGGTGCTAGAGAATATTACTAGCCAGTGGTAAAAATCTCAGCCTCTGTTGAGGTGATCTCACCACTCGAACTTCAAAAGTGCACTTTTAACCTAAGGCCCCTTAATAGGGCAAAACTTAGGGTAGAACATTTCTAATCCAAACCATCTCCAAATGAGATGAAAAATTATATAGAAACTTATGGTGAACCCAGGGACCACTCACCAAAATTTGGGAGGGTTTGGAAATTATTTAACTATCTAATTAAATTCGGCTAGGATTATTGAATTTTTTCTAGAAACTATAGAAAAATATTCTCCAAAAATTTTCATTTTTGGATAGCACCTAGATATATGTAGGATTAGACCACATCTCAAATTTCAAGTCGTTTGGACGACTGGATTGGAGTGGGGAATTTTTCTAAGGTCAAGGCAGCCCTCTGGATAGACCTCACCAAAAAGGGTGCTGTGGTCTAACCAGGATTCCAAATTGACCGAATTTAATTTTGTCTAAAACTAGACTTCAAGGGCTACAGTTTCTATCTTGACCACTTTTCCTGTAGGAGCCTCTAAGTATTTTTCCCAAATTATTTAACATGACAGAAATCTCATTCAGAAATTGATTTTACAAATAAAATCTAATTAAAGGCACTATTCATCTTCTTCTACAGCCCGAACCAGAGCCTGAAAACCTAATTTTCCTGTAGCCTTCCCAAGCTATTTCCCGGCCACCCAGCCATCTCCCTGGCCGGCCACCACCACCACCACCTCCGTTGAGGCGAGGGCTAACGTCGGGCGGCGGCACGGCCGCCGGAGAGGCGGTTTCCGGCGAACCCGCCACCATGAAATTTTCGGAAAACCACCATTACGCTCACCCGATCTGGCTCTTTTGAGCCCGATATCTCTCCTAACGATTCCTAAGATCTATCCGCAGAAGAAGAGGGAGGGGAGGACCTTGTTCGCGGTTTGAAGGCGTGCAGAGCGTCGGGAAGCCATTTGCGCGGTGGTGCGTCGCCGGAAATTCTTCAACAGCAAGGGAAGTCTGGAATAGTTTGAGGGAGTGTAACCGTTTCCTCTTGCTGTCAGAAACCTTTTATAGATGAGCAAAAGGGGAGGGGAAAGGGTGAAGCGTTGGAGATGAAACGTTGGAGATTAAACGTTTCGGTTATGCCGATTGGCAGTTGAAAAGTTGGGAGTGAAGAGGTGCTTGCCAGGTGGCAATTTCCTATTGGACCCTCTTTTCCTTAATTATTAACATAATTAAAGTAGGAAAAGACCCATAAATACTCTTGGTTTTCATCCCACAACCAGAATTTATTAAGGCGTCGGTTACCGAAATTTCCAGTCTGGCTGACGTTTTGGCCTTGGTCACGGGCGTGACACATGGGTCACGGGCGTGACAGGCCCGGTTAGCAGTTCTGGGTTCGACGATCGTCGAACTGAGATCGACGATCGTCGAAGGGTGGTCACGGGCGTGACACTTATGTCACGGGCGTGACAGGCCTGGTGACTAATTCTGGTCGACGATCGTCGAGCTGAAATCGACGATCGTCGAGCGTGGTCACGCCCAATGTCACGGGCGTGACAATGCGGGTCACGGGCGTGACATGCCTGACGACTAGTTCTGGGTCGACGATCGTCGAACTGAAATCGGCGATCGTCGAGCGCGGTCACGCCCAATGTCACGGGCGTGACAATGCAAGTCACGGGCGTGACATGGCGTGTGGTCAATTTTGGGTCGACGATCGTCGAATTGGGGTTCGACGATCGTCGAGCGTGTCACACCCTTTGTCACGGGCGTGACCTGGAGGGTCACGGGCGTGACAGACCGTGTGGCCGAATTTGGTTCGACGATCGTCGAGTTGGGATCGACGATCGTCGAGCGTGTCACGCCCTTGTCACGGGCGTGACATGGCGGGTCACGGGCGTGACCAACCCGTGAGCCGATTTCTTAGTCGATTTATTTCAAGTTTTTGGGCTCCCTAGGGTTCTACCACAACCATCCGACTCCTAGGGGTCTAGCCGGAAATGGGATGTTACAAATCCCAATAAACAAAACAAAGATTTCGTCCCCGAAATCAAGGTTAAGCCTACGGGACTCAAATCGGGAAAAGTTAAGCTTGTAACATCCCATGAGAACCGAGTGATTACCTCCCTACGCTACGTTTGCTTGTGCGGTTTCGAGTCTAAGGTTATTTCGCCCACCTAACTAGGTATATACACCCCAATAAACAAAAGATTAGCCCCTATTCTTGAAATTTCAATTCCATTGGTTTAAAACAGGAAGGCAATTGATTGTCCAGAGGGGTTTTGAGGTATACCTGACGAAAAAAGTTCCGGATATTTTTGCCGCATCAAGTCCTGTGGTTCCCATGTATGCTCCTCCTGCCCATGACTTGTCCCACAAAACCTTGACTAACGGGACCTTCTTTCTCCGCAAGACTCGCACTGCCGTATCGTCAATCCTGATAGGCTCCACGTTGACTGACCGATCCGAGGCCACCGGGCCATCTGCCGAGGGAATCAGCTGCTCAGGGCGTAGCAGAGCCCTCCGAAGTGAGGAGACGTGGAAGACGTCATGCAATCCCGCTAACTCCGGCGGTAGTTCCAGTCTATAGGCTAAGGGGCCGATCCGCTCCAGGATCCTATAGGGCCCCATATATCTTGGACTGAGCTTCCTCCGCCTGCGAACCCGCGAGACTCCGTGCATCGGTCGTATCTTAAAGAAAACTCGGTCCCCCACCTGGAACTCCACTTGACGATGCCTCGCATCGTAGTATTTCGCCTGTCTACTCTAGGCTTCCAACATCCTGTCTCGGATCAACCTAATCTGAGCATCTGTATCTCCCACAAACTCCGAGCCCAGTGCCTGCGGATCCTCATCCTGAACCCATGATAGTGGGGTTCTGCACCTCCTTCCGTACAATGCTTCGTATGGAGCCATGCCTATGCTAGACTGATGAGCGTTGTTGTACGAGAACTCGACCAGTGGCAACAATCTCTCCCAAGGCTCTCCACGGTCCAAAATACACAGTCGTAACAGATCCTCCAGTGTACGGTTTGTGCGCTCTGTCTGTCCGTCGGTCTGAGGGTGGAAAGCTGTGCTGAAAGTCAACCTAGAACCCAGATGGGCCTGGACTGACCTCCATTCTCTGGATGTAAACCGCCCATCCCGATCCGAAACGATAGTCAGGGCACCCCATGATAACGCACAAACTGCTCGATGAACCTCCGTACCAATACACTGACCGGTGTGTCCTTCGCCACTGGGATGAATCTGGCCACCTTTGTCAGCCTGTCCACTATTACCCAGATCGAGTCGTTCCCCGCACGGGATCTAGGTAGCCCATGTATAAAGTCCATGGTTATATCCTCAAACTTCCACTCCGGCACTGGAAGCGGCTGCAGCAATCCTGCCGGGTTCCTACACTCCGCCTTCACGAGCTGGCAGGCCTCACAATGCGTCACAAAATATGTAATATCTTTCTTCATACCCGGCCAGTACATCGTCCTCTTTAAATCCTTTACCATCTTGGTGATCCCCGGGTGTACCGAATACCGGCTGTAGTGAGCGTCCGTCAAAATATCCTCCCGGATCCGTCCTCCTGCTGGTAGGTAGACTCTGCCCCGGAAACACAGGAGCCCATCCCTCAAAGTGTAATCTCCTGTCGTGCCTTCCTCCATGGCTCGGAATATCGGCTCAGTTCTCTCGTCCAGCCTCTGCCCATCTCTGATGCGGTCTCGGATGTCATCTGTAGTAGCCATCGACCCCAGGTACTCCATGTACAGCTCCTGGGTCATCCTCAGATACTAGCGAAATCTGCATCTCCTCGAATGATCTAATCAACTCCAAGGCCATCAGCTGCGGGCCTGCTCCAGTCGTACTCGCTCTCCGGCTCAGAGCATCCGCAACCACGTTCGCCTTCCCCGGGTGGTAGTGCATGGTATACTGGTAGTCCGAAAGAAACTCCACCCAGCGTCTCTGCCTGATGTTTAACTCCTTCTGGGTGTCGACGTACTTCAGATTCTTGTGGTCCGAGAAGATGTCACAGTGTACCCCGTAGAGATAGTGCCGCCAGATCTTAAGAGCAAAAATGACCGCCCCCATCTCCAAATCGTGCACGAGGTAGTTCTGCTCGTGCTGTTTCAACTGACGGGAGGCATAAGCTATTACGTGCCCATTCTGCATAAGGACGGCACCCATCCCCTGATAGGAAGCATCTGCATATACCTGGAATCCCTCCCTCCCTGATGGGAGAGCAAGGATGGGGGCCGAGGTGAGACGATCCTTCAGCTCCTGGAAGGCAGATTCGCATCGCGGCGTCCAGGTAAAAGGGGACTCCTTCTTCGTCAGAGACGTAAGAGGAAGGGCAATCTGAGAGAACCCCTTTACGAACTTCCGGTAGTAACCGGCAAGTCCCAAGAAACTCCGAACATCCGTGGCCGACTTTAGTGGCGGCCAATCCCGTACTGCCTGGATCTTTGCCGGATCCACTGCCAGGCCTGCTCCACTGATGACATGGCCCAGAAAGGCCACCTCCTTTAGCCAGAACTGGCACTTGCTGTACTTGGCATACATCTCGTGCTCACGCAGCTTTTCCAAGGTCAAGGCTAGATGTCTCGCGTGCTCCTCCTCCGTCCTTGAATAGATGAGGATGTCGTCGATGAATACAATGACGAAGACATCCAGGTACTCCTCGAACACCCGATTCATCAAAGTCATGAATGCGGAGGGTGCATTCGTGAGCCCGAACGGCATCACGGTAAACTCGTACAATCCGTATCTGCTGCTGAACGCCGTCTTCGGGATGTCCTCCTCCCGAATGCGAAGCTGGTAGTATCCTGACCTCAGATCCAGCTTTGAGAACCAATGAGCTCCCTCCAGCTGGTCAAAAAGCTCATCTATCCGTGGTAAGGGATAAGTGTTCCGGACCGTCAACCTGTTCAGAGCCCGGTAATCTATGCACAGTCGGAGGGTCCCGTCTTTCTTCTTAACGAACAGCACCGGAGCTCCCCATGGTGAAGAGCTAGGCCGAACGAACCCGGCCTCCACTAACTCCTGAAGCTGATTCCGGAATTCCACCAACTCCTTTGGGGCCATTCGATAGGGAGCTCTGGATACCGGCTTAGCCCCCGGTACGAGCTGAATCTGAAAGTCCCTCTCTCGGTGCGGGGGTAACCCTGGTAGCTTCTCCGGAAACACGTCGGCGAAGTCCCGCACCACTGGAATATCTGCAATGGAGTCCTTGGCTACGACCGCCTCAAAGAGGATCTGATAAACCTCTTCCCCCTGCAGGTGGGCCTTAACGGCCTGTATAGATGAAAGTAAGGTACGGGGTGCTGATATAATACCTTCGATAACAATGAAGGAGTCGCCGTGCCTCACGGTGATCCTCTTCGCCACGCAATCGATCTAGGCATGGTTCCAGTACAGCCAGGTCATGCCCAGAATCAGATCGTAATCTGGCATCCTCAAAACCATCGCTGGTGCCTCAAACGCCTTTCCGCCGATCCTCGCTTCCATATCACAATGAGTAGAGGTCAAAATCTCTGATCCATCGGGTAGGCGCACCCTCAGCATCTTCCCGGTGCTCAGCTCCACTCCTGCCAGTTCCTTTCACGAAATCCTCTGACACGAATGATTGCGATGCACCGGTGTCAAAGAGGGTGTGAGCGGGCTTGCCGCTAACGAAAACTATGCCTGGGGTAATTAAGTGTCTTAGTATTTTTGTTGCAGTTCATCTTCTCTTAAATTTCTAAGCAGGTTACGTCTAAAATAGTAGTTTATATGAAGAAAATTTAAAAGTGCTGCCATACCTGTGATAACCTGCTCCGGGTTCCGAGGCTGTGTCAGGTCTAGAGCATACACCTGCTCTCTCTCTTGCCTACGGCCTCGATCCTGAAATCCTCGTCCTCGGTCCTGACCTCGTCCGCCAAACTGTCGGGGAGGTGGAGCGCCCTGATGTGCTGGTGGGGTGCTCGCCCCATAGGGCAGTTCCGCTTGATATGCCCCGGTTGGTTGCACTGATAACATACCGGTGGCTGCCCTGCCGTCCTTGGCATTTCCAGCATCTGTATAGGCTGGGGAGCTAATACCCCCTGAGTCCTCTGCTCCTGCCCAAACTCCTGACGGGGCTGATCCCCGTTCCTTCTCTCTCCAATAACCTGGACTCAAGGGCGGTCTCTACGTCCCCCAATCACTGTATCATCAGCCGGTCTCTTCCGGCTCCTCACTGTCAGCTGATCCGCCTCTCTCTTCTTAGCCATCTCCAGAATCCTGGCCAGACTCCCCTCTGAAACGAAAAGGAGGGCCTGCCTCATGTCATCCTGCAGCCCCTTATAAAACCTCCGGGCATAGCCAGCATCGTCTAACTGGTAAGGGTCCGCATATCGGGCCAGGTGTGTGAACTCCTGATAGTACTCCACCACAGTCCTGCTCCCCTGCCTCAACCGCAGGAACCTATCCTCCAGGTCATCTCTCGCCGACTGAGGTACAAAGTGTCCCAAGAGCGCTGCTCTGAACTCCTCCCAAGTAATATCGGCACAATCCACCCCTGCAAAGGTGGTGTCCAGCTGAGATTTCCACCATCTCTTTCCGTGTGACTCTAAGCAGGAGACTGCCAAAGCGACTGCCTCCTCCGTTGGGCATCGAATCCCTGCCAGCATCTCGTAAATGGTGTCCAACCACTCCTCCGTATGTACTGCGGACTCCGTCCCCTGGTAGGATGGAGGGGATAGTCCCCGGAAGACAGTCATCCAATTGGCCCCGGGGTTCGGCTGTGGGGCTGGGGCTTGCTGAGCTCTGAAGGCCTCCAGGATGGTCGTCAATGTTTGCCCCATCTCCGTCTGCTAGAACGGAATGGGTGCTGGCGGAGTCAGGACCACATCCGGGGCCTGAGGTGTCCCATGCTGCGATGTAGGGTTCGTCGCAGGCTACAAGCAAAAATTCCATTTGTTAGAGAGCGAATGAATGGAATTTAAGAAGAGTTATGATGGACTTTCACATGTGATTTCCCTTATGGGCACACCACTGCTTCCGCTGCTAGTTTGTCCGCAAACTAAGCTCGCACGGGGGTGGCCCAAGGTTTCTGTGGACTACTTCTCTTTCGATCGAGGTCTGCTCTGATACCACTTGTAAGACCCCCTTTTTTTTTCTTTTTCAACCACCGGGGTCTTAGCCCAGAATTGCCGCTTTGCGGTGGCACCGACATCTCGGGAAGGCAACCACTACAAAACGCCAATTCTGCCGGCCCTTTTCGATCACAAGAGAGAGAAGCATTTATACAAAAGTGTAAACAAGTCCACAGAAAACATGTAATTAAAAGAGAATCATATCAAGTCCATCAATACATAACATCAGGAAAATAGATAAATGGGCTCGAGCCCAGTACATCTGAGTCCTCACTACAAGTCTCTCATCGCGGAAGCTAAGAAAATGCTAATCACTCACGGAGCTGGTCGCAGGTGCACCAGTGCTAGACTGTCCCACCTCCATGCGCACCGTACTCCGCTGGTGCTGGTCCCTGTCTCCCATCCGGAGCTCCTGTAATGTTTGGTTCGAAAACCATTAGTCATAAAGACTAAGCCCTATCATCCCCTACCCCTCCCACCATGGCTCCTAAGCACCGGGCGGAGAGGAGGAAAGGGAAGCTACAAAAGTGGAGAGTAGTCAAGCAAGTGACGGTGGACCTAACTAGCAAGGTATATCAGGTGAACAATATAAATGTTGTAATAGGTAGAACAATTAATAAATAGCAAATTGCATTAAAGACTGCTAGAGAATAGTAAGCAACGAGTAAGTAAGTATGTAAGTAACCTTAACTT
Organism: Platanthera zijinensis; assembly: GCA_039513925.1. Classification (NCBI taxonomy): domain Eukaryota; kingdom Viridiplantae; phylum Streptophyta; class Magnoliopsida; order Asparagales; family Orchidaceae; genus Platanthera; species Platanthera zijinensis. The sequence continues at coordinate 131,387,882 of CM077079.1, read as the reverse complement.
ATATGAATGCCCATACAAACTTATAAGTTAAGGGATCTTCTGCAAGGCTCCCATCGTATAAAAAGTCTCATACCGATTTATACGTTGGGGTGTCGGTTGTATGCAAATATGAGTGTAGTGATATGCTATGCCATGATTCATGCAAGTGTAACCCACGCACACGACTCTATGCGCACAGACCTTTAGTTCCCCCTGTTCGGGAGGCTAGCTTCACTCCCAGGAACCTCCGTAGTGGCAAACGGAGACAGTGGGTCGGGCCCCCCACTCCTAGGCGGGTAACCACACTACCAGGCCTAGCCCTTCCGTACGACCCTAGAAGAACACAACCTAGAGTATCCGCGTACTGCTGCTGGATGTACCCTCCAGACTTTTCGCCGAGTCATCGTACCGCTGTCGGTGTGATCGATCGCCTAGTACCGATGTCCCACCACTTTTCTCCGTACTCCACCCTCGAGCCCGCGGCCCCCCGGACAGTACTGTCCGTGCATCTACCTTCAGAGCTACTGTCTGATGGCAAGTAATCCTATAATTCTACTTTCCTAACTACCGGGGAGTGAGTGTGTGCAACCCTAGTTATACTAGTTGCTCTTTTAATTTTATTACTCCTATGGTTTACGTTAGCCCAGGACTGCCCCCGGTATACCCCGTGAAGGGCTCTCAAGGGGCACTAGGAACCAAGACGGTGCATTACGGCCCGAAGTTCCCTTTCGCAAGGCACTTATTATTATTGGTTGTCTACCCTTTACCCAATCCCCTTTTGTTGCTTTAGTTCTAACCCTAGAGTATTAAGACTCTTCCTCTTCTTCCCGGGACGGACGATCTTTCGTCGTTCCCGTACTCCCTTACCCTAACCAGTCCCACATTCTACTTATCCTGACTTCTAAAAATGATCTCCACCTTAACTTGCCCTACCAACCATCGATTATCAGAATTCCGTGGTTTTACTAAATGCAGACCATCCTAAACTATATGAGGTACACAAGGGGAGGTACTCCAAATTATCTTCCAAATCTCCTATAAAATTTACCGGAGATCTATCATGACTTAATTAGCTTAAATCCAGAAATTTATAATTTTCCTAATTAATCTGATATTTATTTTATTTTTCTCAAAGATTGGCCATGGGTAATTTTTAACATGAACTACATGATATTCTTAAGTTATGGCCGCCCAAAAATTGTGATCACTAAATAACAGTAAGGTATCATCAAATACTAATTTGCAGGATTTTACAAAAGATATTTAGCCTCTAATTAATTTATCCATTATAATCCTATTATTCTCATGTAAAGAAGGAAGTACTGAAATTACTCTTCATAAAATTATGGAAAAATTACTGATTAATAGTATGATATAGAAGAGATCATTGTGCAAAGAATCATAATTTTATCAGCTTGCTAAGCACCAAAATAGATTTAATCCGATATCCATGATAAATAATACTTAATGAAGCAAGCCCTAGAATTAAGCTTCTAAAAATCCCATAAAAATTCACAGAGTTTTGAAATCATAATAAAGGTCCTCTGCCTAAATTTCATCAATTTTCCAGGAAGTTTGTACTCTCTAATAAATTTTCTAAGCAAATCATGCAACTACTAATTCATTAAAGAAGTACCCAAAATAGTGATCATAAAATTTATAAAAAAATATCCAGAGCTTGTACTACCCCTATAATCCACTCTACCCAATTATCATCACTTTTCAATGTGATTTGGTGTCATTTCCTATCTCTACAAGTTTTGCGCCCTAAACTAGGGTTAGATATTTAGATATTCCAACGATCTCCAAATCCACGAAAATCTCATCCAGAGAACTATATTAGCCCTATGGTTCTCATAACCCGACCTCGGGTCAATCCAAGGTCATTTGACCACATGACCTTCACAAACCACCAAGATCCATCTTTAGGGTTTGGCCTTGGTCCTTAGGTTAAACTTACCCCGATCCACCTCAAACTCCATGAGGGGGTGCTAGAGAACATTACTAGCCAGTGGTAAAAATCTCAGCCTCTGTTGAGGTGATCTCACCACTCGAACTTCAAAAGTGCACTTTTAACCTAAGGCCCCTTAATAGGGCAAAACTTAGGGTTGAACATTTCTAATCCAAACCATCTCCAAATGACATGAAAAATTATACAGAAACTTATGGTGAACCCAGGGACCACTCACCAAAATTTGGGAGGGTTTGGAAATTATTTAACTATCTAATTAAATTCGGCTAGGATTATTGAATTTTTTCTAGAAACTATAGAAAAATATTCTCCAAAAATTCTCATTTTTGGATAGCACCTAGATATATGTAGGATTAGACCACATCTCAAATTTCAAGTCGTTTGGACGACTGGATTGGAGTGGGGAATTTTTCTAAGGTCAAGGCAGCCCTCTGGATAAACCTCACCAAAAAGGGTGCTGTGGTCTAACCAGGATTCCAAATTGACCGAATTTAATTTTGTCTAAAACTAGACTTCAAGGGCACTGTTCATCTTAAAGGCACTGTTCATCTTCTTCTACAGCCCGAACCAGAGCCTGAAAACCTAATTTTCCTGTAGCCTTCCCAAGCTATTTCCCGGCCACCCAGCCATCTCCCTGGCCGGCCACCACCACCACCACCTCCGTTGAGGCGAGGGCTAACGTCGGGCGGCGGCACGGCCGCCGGAGAGGCGGTTTCCGGCGAACCCGCCACCATGAAATTTTCGGAAAACCACCATTACGCTCACCCGATCTAGCTCTTTTGAGCCCGATATCTCTCCTAACGATTCCTAAGATCTATCCGCAGAAGAAGAGTGAGGGGAGGACCTTGTTCGCGGGTTGAAGGCGTGCAGAGCGTCGGGAAGCCATTTGCGCGGTGGTGGCGTCGCCGGAAATTCTTCAACAGCAAGGGGAAGTCTGGAATAGTTTGAGGGAGTGTAACCGTTTCCTCTTGCTGTCAGAAACCTTTTATAGATGAGCAAAAGGGGAGGGGAAAGGGTGAAACGTTGGAGATGAAACGTTGGAGATGAAACGTTTCGGTTATGCCGATTGGCAGTTGAAAAGTTGGGAGTGAAGAGGTGCTTGCCAGGTGGCAATTTCCTATTGGACCCTCTTTTCCTTAATTATTAACATAATTAAAGTAGGAAAAGACCCATAAATACTCTTGGTTTTCATCCCCACAGCCAGAATTTATTAAGGCGTCGGTTACCGAAATTTCCAGTCTGGCTGACGTTTCGGCCTTGGTCACGGGCGTGACACATGGGTCACGGGCGTGACAGGCCCGGTTAGCAGTTCTGGGTTCGACGATCGTCGAACTGAGATCGACGATCGTCGAAGGGTGGTCACGGGCGTGACACTTATGTCACGGGCGTGACAGGCCTGGTGACTAATTCTGGTCGACGATCGTCGAGCTGAAATCGACGATCGTCGAGCGTGGTCACGCCCAATGTTACGGGCGTGACAATGCGGGTCACGGGCGTGACATGCCTGACGACTAGTTCTGGGTCGACGATCGTCGAACTGAAATCGGCGATCGTCGAGCGCGGTCACGCCCAATGTCACGGGCGTGACAATGCAAGTCACGGGCGTGACATGGCGTGTGGTCAATTTTGGGTCGACGATCGTCGAATTGGGGTTCGACGATCGTCGAGCGTGTCACACCCTTTGTCACGGGCGTGACAGACCCGTGTGGCCGAATTTGGTTCGACGATCGTCGAGTTGGGATCGACGATCGTCGAGCGTGTCACGCCCTTGTCACGGGCGTGACATGGCGGGTCACGGGCGTGACCAACCCGTGAGCCGATTTCTTAGTCGATTTATTTCAAGTTTTTGGGCTCCCTAGGGTTCTACCACAACCATCCGACTCCTAGGGGTCTAGCCGGAAATGGGATGTTACATCACATGTCCAAGACGGAAATCGTTACCCTTGGAAGTCGCCTCGAAGCCATGGAGAGAATTGAGACGGATGAAAGCCTTCACAGCAGCTTTGCCATCGTAAATCCGAACTCGGCTCGCGATTTGGACCACCGCAGCACCACTGGCGGCCAGATTCCTCTTCTTCTTCCTTGCCTTGCTCTCCTCTCTCTCTTAACTTTATAAAGAGAAAGATGAAACTCAAATGAGCTTTCTCCTCTTCAATACCGGCCTTATCAACCCAGCGAAGAGCCCAGACCATTGGATCTTGGTCAAAGAAAATGAACGGCTCTAATCAGCCCTGAATTTGATTTCCTGGGCCAAACACGGGTTGTGACACGCCCGTGTCACAGGCCGTGTTCCTGAAGCGGTGCACAACTGACTGAAAATAAACCAGAACACGGGCATTGACACGCCTGTGTCAAGCCTGACACGCCCGTGTCACCCAGTACACGGTCGTGTACCTGGCCGTGTCACCCCTGTAACACGATCTCCAAAATCACCCGAGCAAGACACGGTTAAGGCACACGCCCGTGTCCCTAGCCGTGTGCCAAACACGCCCCTGTGACACGCCCGTGTCACAGGCCGTGTTCCACACTCGACGATCAGTTCTCGAGTACTCGTCGAGAATAGGGACACGCCCTGGGACACGCCCGTGTCCCAAGCCATGTACACCTGACACGCCCTGAGACATGCCCGTGTCTCAGGCCGTGTCAGCCAACCTGAATCCCACTTTGGCTTTTTAGATTTCTGGGGTGTTACACTCTTGGATGTGGCCTTTGTTATGTTAAACCTAAAAGAAGAACAGGCAAAAAGCTGACAGGACAAAAGGGCCCAATCATGCCATAACCTGTGTTTCACACTAATGGAAAAGAAATCCAAAGTCTGGACTAGTAGGACCAAACTCATATGTTAATATGAAAGCTATTCCTAATGTGCTTGCTCCAAGGAGGACTATTGTGACTCAGAGGCAAAACAACCATTTTGCTCCCAGTCAAAATGCAACTGTCGAGTTTGCTTATTCCTATCCTAAGTAATGTCAACATAAAGTTCCTACTATTTCTCCAAAAAGGAGATACAATAGATATGAGTGCTGGTGTTGTGGAAAGATTGGACACTTTGACCTGGACTGCTGGTTCAATCACACTGTGTCTTATGGGCAGAAAGTGTACCCAGCTAAGAAATTTTTTGGTGGTCTCAATGGAGCCCTAGCTAACAAGCACCTAGGACCAAAGACAATTTGGGTTCCTAAGGATAAATAAATTCTTATTTTGTAGGTTTATCTAAGCACCAGAGATAGACCCATCTGGTACTTGGATAGTGGATGTTTCAGACACATGACTGGAACAAAGAGAAATTTTAGGGAGTTTATTCCAGTGAAAAATGGACCAAAGGTTATCTTTGGTGGAGCTGACAAAGGGATTACAAGAGGTTACGGTAAGATCTCAAATGGCTCAGTCACTTTCACTAAAGTAATTTATGTGGAAGGGTTACAACACAACCTTATAAGCATAAGACAACTTTGTGATCTTGGTTATGACATTTCATTACACAAGGATGAGTGCCTCATAAAGAAGTCAAGTGACCAAGAGATCATCTTGACAGGCACTAGGTGTGGGAATGTGTATTGTTTAAATTTTCTTTGTCTAAAGTTAGACTCACCCATATGCCTAGTTGCAAATGAGAAAGTCTCACACAGTGTCAAATGGCATAAGAGGCTAGCTCATTTAAATTATAAGGCCATAGGCAAGCTTTTTAGTAAAGAGCTAGTCAGGACTAGTCCTAACATTAAATGCTCTAAGGAGAGCATTTTCTCTGTATGCTAAAAGGCAAGTAGACCAAAGATTCATTCAAAAGCATTGAAACCAAAGACTCTATGAGGTGTTTATACCTCTTACATATGGACTTGTTTGGTCCTTTGTAAGTTCATTATCTAGGAAGGAAATTCTATACCTTTGTGATTGTTGATGACTATTCTAGATTTACTTGGGTTTTCTTTTTAAGGAAAAAGTCTAAAACTCTTAATATCTTCAAGACATTTGTCAAATAAATACAGAATGAATTAAACAGTTCTGTGGTCATAATCAGAAGTGATCATGGAACTGAGTTTCAATCTGAATGCATGAAAAAGTTTTGTGAAGAACTTGGGATTCAGTAAGAGTTTTCCTATCCAAGAACACCACGGCAAAATAGGATTGCTGAGAGAAAGAACAAAACTCTCATTGAAGCTGGAAGAACCATACTGAGTGATTCTTCTCTCCCAGAATATTTCTGGGCTGAAGCTATAAACACAGCATGTCATGTTCTTAATAGAGCTTCAATCAACAAAAGGTTGAATAAGACTCCTTATAAGCTAATGAAGGGTAGAAAACCAGGCCTACTTCAAAATCTTTGGATGTAGATGTTTTGTCCTTAATAATGGGAAAACATACTTAACTAAGTTTGATGAGAATTCCTATGAAGGAATATTTATTGGTTATAGTAACCACAGTAAGGCCTATTAGGGTCTATGATGTAGGCCCGCTCTTTCGAGCGTTTTGGTGGCCGACAAATTAACGCGACGCTCTCTGATAACTCTCACGTCACACTCAAGCATTTAACGTAGCAGCGGATCGATTAAAATTATTATTAGATTAACAATTACGTGGGGTTTGCAAAGCCCCTTAGATAATACCAAGGCGATAGGCCAAGGTCCTCTCAAGCGAAAAGAACCCACACGGTTCGATCGAGCGTGTTGTACCAAAAGAGAAACCACCAAAAACAAACGATTCGGGCAAGGATGGTTCTCTCCCAACAAAATACATACGAGGGCCGCCACGCCTCACGAACTTAAACGAAAATACAGTAAACAAGACAATAACTAAAATAAATTAAACCACGAAAAATCAAGCGTTACACAAGCCACGCAATTTGCCAATGCCACGAGAATTATCAAGGGAAGAGAAACACATAAAGTAGAAATTTTCGTTACCCAACCGGATGGGATGAGTCCGGTTTCACTCGACTAGAATCGTTCCTTAACGGCACCACCGGAGATACGACGGAGGGAGAGAAATTCGTCGCCTTCTTCGTGTCACGCCAACCGGAAAACTTTTACACAAGATAACTGTGGGAGAATCACTCTCTCCACGGATCCGCCGGCGTCACACCGAGGGGTTTGCAACCTTCTTCCAAGGAGTCGCACCGAAGGAAGCTGCGCCGGAGTCGCACCGAACGGATGGAGGGAGCAAGGGGGGCGGCGGCTTCACACCACAAGCCAAGGGGCGGCGGCAAGGAGGAGTTCTCTTTGGCCGAAATTTCTCTTAGAGAGGAATTAGGGTCTAAATTTTCATTCATTCACTAATTAATCCTTTATAACATTGCTATATATAGCCTACACCACTCAATCTCCCTCCAATCAACATTCAAAATTCAAAATGAAAATTATGATGTTATAAGCACCCATCATAATACAAGAAATGAAATAATAAAAACAACCAATGATGGTTATAAGCACCCCATCATTACATGACTTATCTAAATGCAATAAATATAAAAATGCTTGAAATAAAATAGCTTAAAATAATAAATTATTAAAAATATATATTTATAATTATTTAATTTATAATTATATATTTTTATAAAATGGCGGCGGACGTCGAGCAAAACATGTGGCGGAGGTGGCGGTGGCGTCGCGGAAGAAAAGCCATCCTCGAGCTTGCGGCAATGATCGTCCCAATCCACAAACTCTCTCCGATAGGGATCAATGGCGGCCGCATCAACAACGTCTCCATTCAAATCTACCGGGTCACCATCATTGTCGGAGGGAGGACGCTCCTTGGCCACATGTCATGGGAAGTCGGCTCCATCAATCCTCCCCCTCTTAAAAATACTCATCACTGATGAGTATGCCTGTTTGTACTCGCCTGGAAGGTCGTCAGCGGGGAAGAAGAACCTGCATGGCAAAAGGTGGTCTTGGAGGGACCTCAAATACGCGTTAGCCAAAGAAGGAAAAAGAATTTCAACAACATCCACCAACGTACCTCCGATGGAGACCGAGAAGGGGAACGATCCTAGAAAACTATCACCACCCAACCCAATAGAAAGCATAGTGGAAAATATATACGGAGAGGTAGACAGTTCTGGTGGCATTAAAGCATAAAGCGTAAAGTATATAACGATGAAAATAGGAGCTATGCCCCAATCAGTGGAAAATTTTATCAGGAATGTCATGTCACCAAACTTCCGTAAAATTCATAAAAAATGGACTAGCCTATTCGTTAATATTTCTAAAGTGCCCGCGGGCATCCGTTTAGGGGTGAGACAAATCAAAACCAAACCATTCACATAACGGTGGAAGACTATTCGAAACAACCTCGCAAGTAATTTAAAGGACGCATTTAGAAGGGTCAAGAAATTTAAAATGCGTCTAATTAAATTAAAACCATGAGGGGAGAACCCATGCGCCACATGACTTGAATTAATAGAATAAAATAACGGAATTATGTCCGGTGGCACATGTGCTTTAAATTCAAAAATTAACGTAGTGGGTTCCAACATTTTCGTTTTAAATTTAAAATTAAATTTTGATTTAAAAATATCATAATAAATAGTCAGCGAAAAACGTTCGTCATCAACTATGTTCGCCCACGAACTTCTAAGTAAGTTTAACGGGATGGCGGGAATAATAAACTTCTCTAAATATGAAGGGCTAGAAATGACTAAATCATCTACTCGAGCTATGGGAACTGGAGGGAGAGTCGACAGGGTAGACTCCGTAGGGGGAACCAAGTCACACTCAACGTCAAAGCATGGATTAAGCGTCCAAGAGAACGCCTCCGATTGCAAGCCTTTAAAATCAAAAGTAAACTCGAATAGTGGATTTGTCCTCACTGAAAACTCATCCTCAGTTAACGTTTTGCCACAGAATGAATCCACCAAATCCTTAGAAATTTTACTTACGTCAGAAACAGTGATCGTCTCAATAGTAGGCAAATTCCTATCCGATAAAATTTCCAAACTAACTTGGGCCTCAGGCGAAGGGGCTATCATCAAAGAAAAGTCAGTTGGGCCCTCAGTGCTATCGTCATCCAAACATAATTCTTCCCATGAGGTGGGGACATCGTCTAGGTAAGAATAGGGGGATGGGCAAATCGAATCCAGGGGAGTATAATAATTAGCTTGAGTTCCAAGCGGCGATAATAACATCAAAGGACTAACTCCCGGATGTATCACACTAAGCTTATCCCAAACTGAACATCCATCCCAAGGTGACTCTACCAATACTGTAGAAACCTCTAATAATCCTGGGTCAACCAATATAACGTCGGATCCTAGCAAGTCATCACCTAAATCAGTGACATGTAAGCTCTCAGCATCGGATGACTCTACCGACTCAACCGAAATGTCTACTAGCTCAGGGTCAACAGAAGATTCCATGACTAAATTATCGTCGAAGGGGATTGGAGATGATTCCTCAGGGGAGAAATCCTCTTCCAGGTCACTAGGGTAACCAATCTCCTCAACGTCACTAAAAGCGTCAGTAAAACTTGCCTCGTCCTCAGTGACGGGCGCAGTCCTAATCACATCCTCAGGTTCAACAGGAGAGTCAGGCACTATCGTAAGTGAAGGAAGACTCTAACCTAGCTGATTAATTTCATCTTCCAGAGATTCTATATCCACATAAGCATCCTCAGAGGTATCAGTCACTATATCAGAGGGCTTAGATGTCGAGGCTAAGGAAGCAAGCACCCTAATAGTAACCTCTTTCGAGTTCAAATTTTTGGGTCGGAATGGCTTATGTTTCCTATAGGTGGGACTAGGCACACTCTGGGTAATATTACCTCTCTGGGGATAGGATCTATCCTGAGGCGTAGGGTCACTCCTATAAGCCGATACGTGTCTAGTGCTGTAACTATTCTTACTAACGGGTGTGGTGCTATTAGTGCGCAGGTAGGCGGGATCAAATTGATCCGAGAGGAGGTTACGCATGTGCGGCCATGCATAACGATAGCTACCAACACGACGCTCTTCGTTTAACCAAAATAATCGGGCCCGACCTACTAATCGCTCTCGGGCAAAGCTAACCTTTTCGTAGTCATCCCATAAGTGATAATTAAAATATTGTTCTAATCCCTTAAGCCAGTCTCTAAAATTTTTGGGATACTCTAAACCGTCATAAGTAAGATAAATGTGGTGTACCCTAGGGGTGTGTTTAGCCATATCCTTAGCATAAGAATAGTCTAACCGAGAAGCATATACGTCATATGCCATTTAGTGAGAACCGGAGAAGAAACTCGATCCGATACTTGTGCACATGCAAAGAAAAGTAAACTAGCCCTTATTAAATCTCAAAGATTTAATTGTTCCCGCTAGTTTCAAAAAATAATATATGCATAATTTTTTATTTTCTGAGCAAGAAAATAATAAGGATTATTAATTAATTTTTTCAGATTTTTTTTTGCAGAAAATAAAATTTAGCCGGCTATTGGCACACCAAATACTAAATTTTCAAATTAATTAATAAAAATAATTACTGAATGAAAAATAATAATTTTTTTTTGTTTTCTTACTAATAATTAGATGGAGAAATACTAGAAATTCTAAATTTTAGATTTTGAGGAAAAAAAAATTAACATTTTTAGGCCGCTATTTGCAGATCACTATTATTATTTTTTGTAATTTTGAGAAAGATTTGAAATTTGGAATTTGAAGTTAGAAATTTGAAATTTGAAATTTATTATTTGAAATTTGAAATTTTGAATTTTATTATTTGAAATTTTGAATTTTGAAATTTTGAAATTTGAAATTTGAAATTTGAAATTTGAAATTTGAAATTTGAAATTTGAAATTTGAAATTTGAAATTTGAAATTTGAAATTTGAAATTTTGAATTTTGAATTTTGAATTTTGAAGTTTGAATTTCGAAATTTGAATTCAATTTCAAATTTGAATTTTAAAATTTGAAATTTTAATTTTGAAAATTTGAAATTTAAAATTCGAAATTTGAATTTTAAATTTTGAAATTTGAAATTTGAAATTTTGAAAATTTTAAATTTGAAATTTGAAATTTGAAATTTTAATTTTGAGATTGGAATTTTTTTTAAAAATTTCGCTGAAAAATAAAGATTTCAGCCCGCTATTTGCAGACCAACTAGACAGAATTACGATGTTCCAATTTTCAGGCTGACCTAACGAGGACGAATCGAAAAATTTTCTGTTTTAATGTTGCTGGAAATAAGCGCATGAAGCTACAGAATTTTTTTCAGATTTTTTTGACAAGTTTAAAATTCCGAAGGGTTTTACTAAACGCAGACCAATCCGAAAATTTCAAATCCTAGAAAAATGTGATCGACCAACGAAGAACGCAGAGAGGATGTTTGCAACTTGGGAGTTGAAACGACCGCCTCTGATACCAAATTGATGTAGGCCCGCTCTTTCGAGCGTTTTGGTGGCCGACAAATTAACGCGACGCTCTCTGATAACTCTCACGTCACACTCAAGCATTTAACGTAGCAGCGGATCGATTAAAATTATTATTAGATTAACAATTACGTGGGGTTCGCAAAGCCCCTTAGATAATACCAAGGCGATAGGCCAAGGTCCTCTCAAGCGAAAAGAACTCACACGGTTCGATCGAGCGTGTTGTACCAAAAGAGAAACCACCAAAAACAAACGATTCGGGCAAGGAAGGTTCTCTCCCAACAAAATACATACGAGGGCCGCCACGCCTCACGAACTTAAACGAAAATACGGTAAACAAGACAATAACTAAAATAAATTAAACCACAAAAAATCAAGCGTTACACAAGCCACGCAATTTGCCAATGCCACAAGAATTATCAAGGGAAGAGAAACACATAAAGTAGAAATTTTCATTACCCAACCGGATGGGATGAGTCCGGTTTCACTCGACTAGAATCGTTCCTTAACGGCACCACCGGAGATACGACAGAGGGAGAGAAATTCGTCGCCTTCTTCATGTCACGCCAACCGGAAAACTTTTACACAAGATAACTGTGGGAGAATCACTCTCTCCACGGATCCGCCGGCGTCACACCGAGGGGTTTGCAACCTTCTTCCAAGGAGTTGCACCGAAGGAAGCCGCGCCGTAGTCGCACCGAACGGATGGAGCAAGGGGGGGGGGGGGGCGGCGGCTTCACACCACAAGCCAAGGGGCGGCGATAAGGAGGAGTTCTCTTTGGCCGAAATTTCTCTTAGAGAGGAATTAGGGTCTAAATTTTCATTCATTCACTAATTAATCCTTCATAACATTGCTATATATACCCTACACCACTCAATCTCCCTCCAATCAACATTCAAAATTCAAAATGAAAATTATGATGGTTATAAGCACCCATCATAATATAAGAAATGAAAAAATAAAAACAACCAATGATGGTTATAAGCACCCCATCATTACATGACTTATCTAAATGCAATAAATATAAAAATGCTTGAAATAAAATAGCTTAAAATAATAAATTATTAAAAATATATATTTATAATTATTTAATTTAAAATTATATATTTTTATAAAATGGCGGCGGACGTCGAGCAAAACATGTGGCGGAGGTGGCGGTGGCGTCGCGGAAGAAAAGCCATCCTCGAGCTTACGGCAACGATCGTCCCAATCCACAAACTCTCTCCGATAGGGATCAATGGCGGCCACATCAGCAACGTCTCCATTCAAATCTACCGGGTCACCATCATTGTCGGAGGAGGACGCTCCTTAGTCACATGTCGAAATCGGCGGGAATCAAGGATGATTCTCGTCGATTTTGGCTTAGACGAAAATTTTCACTCAAACACCCCACCACTCAGCCGCAAAGAACAAACCGAACTATGGCTTTGAGTGTGTCCACCACACTCGACGCCAAGTCCGGGCGGCTTTTGGCTTTGAGTGTGCGCACCACACTCGACACCAAAACTCGAGAGTCTACCAAGACTGGTTCTAACCAGAGCCCTACCACAACAACCTCCCTTACTCTCTCTCTCGGCTCCACCCGCAAAAGCACCCAACTAGAACTACAAATCTGGAGTCTAAATGGTTAAAACAACCATCGGGTTGAGCAAAACAGCACAAGGAGGGGGGTTTCATAGGCGAATCTAAGCCCTAAATTAAGCAAGGTAAAAGAGAATATGCTTGGTTTCTACCCTAGGGCTAACCGGGAAACATTCTAGAATATCAAAAGAACAACAATGGCAAGGGCAAGAATACCACTTGCCTCAATTTCCGGCGAAGCTTGGTCGGCTTTCCCTCCTCTTCGTTCTGCACTAGAAGGAGAAGCACCTAACAAGCAAACCCGCACATTAATGGCGGAAAACCACAAGAATCGGAAATCCAAGTCTCCTAAAACTCCACGAAAATCAAATATCTTACCGTCGAAATGAAGGTCTGAGCAAGAGCAAAACAACGCCGCTTTCGGAAACAAAATCCGTCCATGAACACTCCCGGAATCAACGTCCAAAGGCAAGGGCTAACCGTCGCTTCCGCCTCTACCTTCCGCGAAACAGGAACAACGGTTCTTCTTTCGGTCTCGGGAAGAAGGAGGAAGGAGAAGTGGGCCCGCCACTTCTTAATAAGGCTTTTATGTAAGCTTAGCCTGGACGGTTCAGCCTAACTGCCTCCCAAGCCACCGGTTCACCTAATTTAAAAGGGTTTCTAATTTGTTTTTACTAATAACACACCCAAAACGACTCGAAAACCGAACCACCTCGGAATTCGACGAAATTCGCATCGTAACTAAATATCCATGCTATGAACACAACGGCGAAGTCGAAATTAACTTTCGACGAACAGAACTCGAGTTATACCCTCCCAAAGCCAAAACACAAGCATCCCCCGAGAGGCCACACCGGGTCACCCAAAACGACTCGGCTTGCTAGGGAGATCTTGCCAACAGGCTACAAAATAGGGCACCCAGTTCTAAGGAGTTAAGACCACACTCCACAGATGGCACAAGCCAAGAAAATGCGTCAATGTAACGCCAAACGAGAATTAAATAATCGCTGAAAAATCGGGGGCGTTACAGTCACTCCCCCTAAAAGAAAGTTTTGTCCCGAAACTTTACGCACAACACTTCTACTATAGAAGGAAAGTAATAATCCAAACATTACAAGAAGAAAAACAAACCAAACTAATCAGGGAAACAGCTCAGGATCCAAGTGAGGGGGAGAACCTTAATATTCTGCCAGATATAGATTTGGATACCGTTAACACAATAGTAATTGAAGTTGAACAGGAGCTAGACACTATTCTGGAATAAGAAGAGGTTCCTGAACAGTAAATGCCTGATAGGGAGATTGAGGATGTAGTCTCTAAGGAGACTAAGGAAGAAATCTTTCTAAATAAAGATACCGATATCAAGGGAAGAAAACAGCTCTTCCATAGGTTCCAGTTCCTAATATCATAGATCTTGGTGTAGAAGGTGCAAGAGTTGAGGGGGAGATAGCAGATCTGGCCCCAAATACTAAAGGAGCTAAAGATACTAAATCAGTTGAAGTAGTTAGTTCTTCTGATTCTTAGGAGATGGAAGCCTCTCAGATGAAGAAAAGAAAATTAACTGAACTCAAAAAGAGGAGTAGAAGCTATAAGAAGACCATTCAGTCTTGAACAACAACTGCTCCTCCTGTGGATTTCAGCTCATTTATAGTTCAAATGCAAATAATGTTAGATCAGCAAAGAAATCAACTGGAAAAATATGTAGATGAAAGCAATAAGGAGTTGCAGTTTTAGCTTGCACAAGAAATCAAATCCATTAGATTTGAAGTGAGTCTATTGAAGAAGGATATAACTGATTTCTTTTAAAGAGGAGCTAATGCAGTAGTGTATATTGCTCAATAGCAGTAGGAATCAAAGAAAACTCAAGATGAAATAGCTGTTAAACAAGGCTATGTCCTTGAAAACTAGACTAGAATGAATGAAAACATAATAGTAATGCATAATACTACACTAGTAAAGATAGTTAAGCAAACTACAGCTCTGAAGACAAAGATAGCATCTACCTCCATGGATATTGAAACTCAACTATCTACTCAAATAGCTTCTGTGGTTTAGGATATCAAGGCTTATTGCAAAGAACTAGATGACCACTTGCTCAAAGCAAAGAATCATTTGTCCACGGGGATTACCCATATAGAGGGTCAAGTCAGATTTCATAAGAATGACTTAAGGGACCATGTAGAAAGAGAAGTATTAAAGGGGGAGAGAGTAATGATAAAGTCAAGCTCTGAGCATGGTATCTAGACCTTCAATAGCATCAGAGAAACTCTAGGCTTTCCTCCCTTAAGGTATGATGAAGATCAAACTGCTGAATCTGGCTGCCAACCAACTCATTTTGAGTCTATTCAAATTGCAGTACAGTCCTCCACCACAGATTCAGAATATTGTATGTGAGGAGGTGGAGATGACTGCTTCTACATTGATCAAAGAAAAAGAAGCTCAATTATCTAAGAAAAGATTTAGGGAGCAGGCTGAAGCAAAGCCAGATTTTGAGCAATGGAGTCTAACTTCAAGATCTATTATACTCACTGCATGGAAAGCAGTCAATAACAATACAGCTGACGGGGGAAAATGATATTCAGAATAATAATGGGTCAAGCATAAAAAGCAATAAGAGATCATCTATAAATTAAGAAACGATTTGAAGGCAGGAAAGATTCCAATTGATTCTATTAAACCCAACAAGTATTTCCCTAAGCCATATCATTATATTGAAAAGAAAAGGCTCAAGAAAGAAGTGATCTCTAAAGCCAAGGATGCCAAGGGAAATAAGAAGGTTGTTGATGACAAGGTGCCTGAGGTCAAAGCAAAAATACAATCAGGAAAAGGCATTGTCATCAAAGAGACAAAACAATCTTAGAATATTATTTCTTTTTCTAGGAGCTATGTAATTTTATTTTAAGAACATTGTAAAAAAAACTGAAAAGTGTAATCTTTTAACAAATTGGAATGAAAAGTTTGGTTTCACTTTGTTATATCTGTATTATCATTGTTGTGTTCTTTATAATTTTGTTCAGCACTTTTCATGTACATCTTAATTATCATATTTTGGTATTGTGGTGTATATCAATGAATTGGGGAAATGACTTCTCCAAATAGGGGGAGATTGTTGGGTATATTGGAAATAATATAATGTACTTAATTTGAGGAAGCCCTTTCAACTCAATGATATAAACAAGTATGTATTTGATGTATGTTTCAGTTCATACATGCAGATTGCCTATGTTATATTGATTGGACAGGTGGACTCAAAAAAGCTGACTAGAAAGTGAAGAAAATTGTCTAAGTCCAAAAGCATCGAGTGAAGCAAGTTCACTCAACGCCATACAACTAAAAGTGTTGAGTGAATTCAAGACAGTCAACGCTTAGCAAGTTGTAGTGTAGAGAAATGGCTAAGTACAAAAGTGTCGACGCACTTCAACTATGTAGACACCTTTGCAGGAGCAGGGTCGAGACAAGTCAGTTATCCCGATACCTTGAAGATCAAGATAACTGTGTCAAGATAATTAAGTTATCTCAACACTTTGAAGATCAAGACAGACGTGTCGAGACAAGTCAATTATCTCGATACCTTAAGACATTAGTGTCGAGACAATACAACTATCTCGACACAATGAAGACTGAAGTGTAGACATAAAGATGTCGACACCCGACAGACTGAAGTTTCGAGACAATTCAACTATCTCAACACAATGAAGAATTAAAACAAGTGTCGACACCCAGCAGACATTTGTGTCAAGACAATTAGACTATCACGACATAGTGCAGATTTAAAAATGTCAACACAATCGACAGTTGTGTTGAGACAAGTCAACTATCTCGACACCTTAAAGTTCAGACTGAAAATTTTACTAAGTAATATTGTGTCGAGATAGCTAAGATGTCTCGACACCTTCTAAGAACATTAAGTAATATTGTGTTGAGACACTTGGGACATCTCAACACTTATGATTCTAGAGATGTACAGAGTCAGCACAAAAGTGTCAAGTCAAGTCTGAAATGTCACATCAGCTATAATAATGTGATATCTCATCAGAAACTGTTTGAAGGAAGACTTAGAGTATGATGGCGTAATGATGACGTCATCAATTAGAAGCCAACAACCCGTGAAAGCTATAAATAGAGGGGTCATCTACATAGAATAGAATAATCAGAAGGAATCAATCGATCAATCATTTCACTCATTCTAATTTATTCTAAGTCAGAGGAGGGAGATGACTCCAAGAAGAAGAAGGAAGACGCGGGTCTTCAAGAAAGTCTTTTGATCCTTTCAACAAGTTGATCAGAGGATTAAGGTGAATCTGTTCTATGAGTTCTTCAAAGAAATCAAGTCGATCATCATCAAGAACATTGCAGATCCAGAGAAGAATCATTTCAGCCAGCCTGCTTATCAAGAATCAATCCTTTGCTGCTGAATTGAAGAATCTGAATTCTTAGATAAGTCAAATTACAGAATTGCTATTTTTTTAAGATTACTTTCTTTCTTATTTACCTCTTAATTATGTAAGATCTTGATAATGTCTAGTTGTCTATCTAAATCACCTAGAGGGGGGTGAATAGGTGAGTCCTGCGTCTTTTTAAGTAATAAAAATTGTACGAGAGATGCGCAGAAAATTAACAAGTAAACCACAGATGAAAACAAAAATTATAGTGGTTCCCCAACTTTAGGTACGTCCACTCTTCACCTCACCGATCTAGCACCACGCTAGACTCGGCTACTTCACTATTATCTAGAATTCAAAAACAATCCTATAACTCGGAATAACGTTCCTACAACTCGAAGTAAAACCACTCCGACAACAACTCGGAGAACAACTCCGACAAAACTCGGAGAATAACTCCTACAATCTCGGAGAATAACTCCTATAAGAATAAAATGAATTTGCAATGAAAATACACAAAAGTTCTTCACAGATCTGGCTGAATCTCGGCTTCTTCCTTCTTGAAAAATCGTAAGGCTCTGTCAGAAAAGTCGAGGAAGAAATCAGAGATTACTTGGATCTGAGAATGTAGGATCACCACAATCAAGGAGAAGATTTGTAGAAGATGAATAGCTTGATCGATTGAATCCTTCCTGTCTGAATTTTTGGATCAAGAAGATCGGCGATGAAGAATAGGGTGGCGAATCTTCTCGATTTAGAAGTTAGAAAATAATTCAGAAAACCGTAAGAAATCTTCTTAGGGTTTGTCGAATCTGACAAGACCTTTTATAGACCTTTCTTAACAGTCTAAATATCATTAATTGTAAGCCATGTGGACCAATCAAAGGTTACTAATATTTGAAATTCAATCCGTCAGATACTTAAAAAATCTGTTTTTGCATATCTGTTTCTCGAGAGGAAGATGGACTTCTCGAGAATAGCTTCTATTTCTCGAGAAAGGATATAGTCTTCTTGAGAAGAAGTACTTAAGGAAATTACAGAAAATGTGTTCTGGTTTCTCGAGAAGAATAGATCTTACTCGGGAAAAGAAACTTTGACTTCTCGAGAAATGAAGAATGACTTCTCGAGAATTTCTTTGATTTCTCGAGAACAACATCAATTTCTCGAGAAATGATTTCAGCTTCTCGTGTAACAACATCTGCTTCTCGAGAAGTAATTTCGACTTCTCGAGTAATGAACTTTTATTTCTCGAGAACTTGTCTTGGCTTTCTCGAGAACATTCCTTGGCTTTCTCGAGAAAAGGACTTAGAAGAATTTAGAGCTTATTTTAAGGTCACTCGAGAAGGAGAGTCAAGACCTACTCGAGTACTACATGGCTTTCTCAAGAACTGCACTAGGCTTTCTCGAGAACAACTTCTGCTACTCGAATACCTGACTGATCTGACTCGAGTACTAACTTTAATTCTACTCGAGTACAAAAAAAGTCCTTCTCGAGAAAAACACTTAGAAATTTTTGTTGTTCTGAAAAAATAATTTTCTTCAAGGAATCCAGCAACCAGCCTTTCTCCCATAGCTTTAGTACTTGAAAATGAAGTGTATCCCAATAGAGAGGTTACACATGAGTCAATACCATGGATCACATAATGAGGGATTACATTGTATGTTCCTGTGTTTGGTGACCCATTGTAAACTGACATTGGTCTACACTTGGCAATTATAACCTATAAACACTTAACTTGAACAGACATCAAATACAAACTTAATTCATCTTAGTTCAAGGGTGACTTCATACAAATCTAGGTTATTTGGATATAATACCCATAAATCTCCCCCTATTTGTAGAAGTTAGAACCCTCTACACTAAGGTGAATTACATCAAGATAAACAAATAAAAATAACTAACAAGAAGAATAATGGAAGAAATGCTATGCAATAGAAAATTTAGATCATCAAAATTTAAAGATTTATATATATATAGACATTGTCCAGGAAAAAGTCCTATTCCACAAAATTTCATATAGGAAACTTCTGATCATCTTCAATCACTACTAGCTTTGTTGTTGATGTTGCCTCTCTTTCTTTTCTTGCTTCCTCTTCTGATAGTTGTATGTTTTAGGATAGTACTTAGCAGGTTTGGGAGGAGCCTTGGGATTGTTCTTGCCATATTCTTTGTCATAGATTCTCCTCTTGGTCAGAGATTTCTCATACAACTCCCATTCCTGGGAACTGTAGTGATCATTTCTAATTTCGTTAAAATCTATAACCAGTTTTAGAGTGTCAAGAATTAGTGACTTAGAGGTAGGGCTCCATACTTCAGGTAATTCTTTAGCTCTTCTTCTTTCAGCTTCTGGATTTGGAGAGGATCGGTTTGTAGAGGCACTATCACCATATTTCCTTTTCTTACGAGCTGGAATTTATGGAAGTGGATTCTGAGGCATCTCTTGTTCTGACCAAACTTGGGAATACTCTGCAGGAGGAGCTTCAAAATCTTCAGGTCTAGGAGAGAATGAGGGCATCTGGGTAGAAGCCTGTACGACAGTAGGATTGAGATGAGGAGGAGGAACAACATTTGGATCTACTTGAAATTCAGGGAAAATTTTGTTGTGCATCCAAACTGTTGTATCATATGTATGAAATTTAACACCAGTAATTTTGGTTAGGACATCAATATTTATCTCTTTCAGCTTTGCTTCCCAAAGAGTTTTCATTGTTCCATCATACTTTTCTAGATATTCCTTTACAGTTTCTCCCCCCTTTCTGACTTCTACAGATAAGGTGCTTATAGCTTTCTCTTAGAACTTGCCAACTTCCTCACATTTCTTGAAGTTGCCTTCAGCATTCTTTTCCAGTTGAATCTGATTATTTGCCAAGGTGACTGATTGGTCAATTACATGACCAATACTAGTAATTATGTGATCTAAGGCTTTCCCGTCTATTTGGAATAGGTGTTTGAGGGAATCAATATTATGCTGAATCTCAGCAAAGCCTCTGCTCTTCTCTTTCTCTAGAGCAATTATTTTGTCAGTGACAACTTTAAGAGAGTCGTCAAAGTATGTTCTTTGTTGGGCTAAAAGAGACTCAATCTTACCCAGAAGGGTATCTTCAGTAGTTGCTACAGCTGGAGGAGGTTGAGGAGGTAGGATTGGAGCTGTCCAGGGAGCTACTTCTTTAATGAGCACAGTAGATGTGGACTGATTTCTTCTAGTAGTTTGTATTTCATCTTCAACATCATCACCTATGAAAGAAGGAATGTTGAAATGTAGGCTTTGGAGAGCTGGTTCAACTGCTTCAGGAGATAATTCTTTATCATCATAAATAGAAACTATCTCTTCATCTGGTACATCCTCAATAAGAGACTGGGGGTGAGAAGATTCTGGTTCAAAAGGATTTTCTGGTTGAGAAGGTTCTGGTTGAGAAGATTTTTCTTCAGGCAGAGGGAAGGGAGGTTCGTTAGAGGTGAGTTCCTCTATTATCCTATTAATATCAGCTTCTGTAGATATAACTTGATCTTCTACCTAGGCATCAGTAAGAATTTCTTGATCAGGCAGGTCAGCATCAACAAGACCTGAGATATCTTCTGGGACAGAAGTGTCCTTTGTAGCAGCAGATGGAGTTGTGTCTTCTTATATGACTAAATGTTCAGCATCTAGTGGAGTAGAGACATGAGCCTGAATATCAGATAGAACTGGAGCTGGATCTGAAATTAGAGTAGACTACACTGTCACTTATACAGATGGATCAGGCTCCCCCTCAATAACTGGATCAGATGTGTAAGTTATTTGATGAGAGAGGGGAGATAGGGTCCTGACTTCATCTACAACTGCCCTTAGAGATAGAGGGGCTTGGCCTAGCCTTTTAAGCTTGATTTCCCATCTCTAGATGGAGGTGATTGAAACCTTCTTCATGTGATGAATGGCCATGCCCTTAGCTAAGGTAAAAACATCTGGCTTCAACTGATTGAGATAGAGAGACAGAATTCTACCATAGTTGGGGCTTTTTATGCTCTCTTTGATTTTGTCAAAAATCATCATACCCCATTGGAATTTCTTTCTGCATATAACTACAGTCATCATGTCAAAGAATTCAGTGGTGATGTAGCTTATAGAACTGGTGTGGTAGAGAAGGACCTTTCCCATAATATCGGAAAGAAGTTTACTCTGTGCATTCATGTTTTGTCGGCGAACTGTGATGGGGGAGTCGGGAAGGCCACAGAAGTTGAAATCCCTGTCATAATTCGTGCCTTCTAGGTAGTCTTCCTCGTCAATCAACGGTAGCTGCAGAAGTTGAGAAACAGAGGTAGAATTCATCTTGATTTTGATATCTTGTACCTTAGTTTTCAGAAGTTTTCCATTGCGTTATACCTTAGCATTCTGGAAAAACTCTTCCACATTGGAGATGAGAACTTTGCAAGGATGTTGAAGAACGAAAGATAATCCAGTGGTGTCGAGCAAGATGAGAACGTTTCTGAAGTCATCTAAAATTTCGGCGATTTCGGTTGAGATAAGTTCACTGCCGATACCTATCTTGGATTAAGGAGTCATTGCTTGAAGAACTAAAAGTCTGTTAGTCAACGAGAGGAGAAGCAGAGATGTTCTCGAGAGAATCGGCGGAGACGGAGAAGACGAAAGGTTTTCTCGAGAACGGGATTTTGAAATTCGGGATTTTGTTTTTTCTGGAGTTATTCTATTTATATAAACCCTAAATCTTGATGATTAAGGAAATAATAAAAGTAAAATACCTGAAGTATGGGCGGCCGGCCGGGCGGCGGCGGCGGCCGACCGGGCGGCGGGCGGCGGCCGGCCGAATATTTTTAATGTTAGGTTTATTACAGACCTTTTAGCCACGGCAATTGAACCGTGGCAAATGAGGAACTTTTAGCCACGGTAATTGAACCGTGGCTAATAACTTATTAGTCACGGATTCAGCGTGGCTATTACTATTAGCCACACTCGCATTGCCCACGCCCATTTGCCGTTCATAGGTCGTGGCTAATAGTTATTAGCCACAGTTTTGGACTTTTAGCCACAGAAATCTACCGTGGCTAAAATTCTATTTTCTAGTAGTTACCTCTACGAGTTTTGACACCATCATGAGGGTATCCTATGATTTGATCAATAGGGTGATCCTTCAAGTGTCTGAGCTCTAAAGTCCTTGCATTTGGAGCTTCCTCTATCACTGGAGTGACTTCATCATCTTGAATGACATCTTCATCATGGTGATCAACCTCTCCAATTGGGGTTGGAGTGGTGATCGTGATGAATTCTTGACCTTTTTCTTTGACTGGCTCATCCAGGCTTAATTCCTTTAGTCATGAACCTACATCTTCAACAAACACACTATAAGAGCTTCTTTGTTGCAAGCTCGTCTCATCAAATACAACATTAATAGATTCTTCTGCGACTAGAGTTTTCTTGTTGAAAATCCTATATGCCTTACTATGGCTACTATATCCTATGAAAATACCTTCAAAACTCTTTTCACTGAATTTAGTTGTGTGATACTTCCCATTGTTTAGTATGAAGCATTTACTACCAAAGATTCTAAAATATGAAATAGTCGGTTTCCTTCCCTTTAGTAGTTCGTAAGTTGTTTTACCATGGTTTTTATTTATGAGTGCTCTGTTTTGCACGTGACAAGCAGTGTTGACGGTTTCAGCCCAAAAGTATTCTGGTAGTGAGGCATCACTCAACATGGTTATGTAGGCCTCTATGAGTGTTCTATTCCTTCTCTCAGTGACTCTGTTTTGTTGAGGAGTACGAGGAGAGGAGAACTCATGAAAGATACCTAGGCTTTCACAGAATTCTGTCATGGCCCCAGATTTGAACTCTGTTCCGTTGTCACTTTTGATTTTGACAACCGAACAGTTATATTCATTCTAGATCTGCATGACAAAATTAGTGAAAATATCAAAAGTATCTGACTTGTGTTTTAGAAAGAACACTCATGCAAAATGAGAGTAGTCATCTACAATAACCAGTGTATAATCCTTACCTCCCAAACTTCTAATTTGCAGGGGACCGAACAATTCCATATGAAGTAGGTGTAAACACCTATTAGAATCTTTGTCAATAATGCTTTTAAAGGTAGCCCTTGTTTGCTTGCCTTTTACGCATGCGTCACAAGGTCTATCTTTAACGCACTTAACGTTGGGTGCATCACGTATTAAATTAAGAGAAAATAACTTATTAATAGTTTTGTAATTTATATGTGCTAATCTCTTGTGTCATTGGTCACTAAGAGACGCACTATCTTTTGCTAAAAAGCATACTGGTGTAGAGGAGTATATGCAAATAAAATTTAAACAAAATATATTTCTACTACGAGTGCCTGATAGAATTGTTTCTAAGTTATCTACCGATTTTATCAAGCACTTGTCTACATGAAATTCTACTATGTATCCTTTATCAAAGAGCTGGCTTATGCTTATAAGATTATGTTCTAATTCTCCAACATAAGCCACATCTGAGAAGGATACACTACCGTTAGTGATCATATCGTAGACTTTTGTGATTCCCCTATTAAAACCTCCAAAGATAACTTTTGGCTCATTCACAACTGGAGAGTACTTCTGAAGAAGACTTCTTGTCCTGGTCATGTGCCGAGAGCATCCACTGTCCAAATACCAGATAGGTGATTTATTGGCCTTTGGACATACCTGCAAAAGTAGAATCAGTTTACCTTATGAACCTAAATAAGTTTGGGACCTTGGTTATTTGTCAGCATGCTCCTCCTAGAAGTGTTAACATTACGAGTGGCCTGCCTCGTATGATTAACTAGAGGAGCTTTAAAGCTTTTGGGATTAAACCAGCAATCTATAGCAAAGTGACCTACTTTTTTGCAACACCAATAGTCAAACCCTTTGTACCTTTTCAAAGTCTCCTTCTTGACCTTTTGAACGTGTGGTCTTGCAGGGGCGACTGATCTGGAGGTTTGTAACGCCCCGTTTTTTTCAGCAATTATTTTTATTCTCGTTTGGCGTTACGATGACACGTTTCCGTGGCTTGTGCCATTTGTGGAGTGTGGTTTATCTCCTTAGAACTGAGTGCCCTATTCTGTAGCCTGTTGGCAAGATCTCCCTAGCAAGCCGAGTCGTTTTGGGTGACCCGGTGTGGCCTCTCGGGGGATGTTGGTGTTTGGCTTTATTTGGGTATAACTCGAGTTCTGTTTGTTGAAAAGTAATTTCGACTTCGCCGTTGTGTTCGTAGCGTGGGTATTTAGCTACGGTGCGAATTTCGTCGAATTCCGAGGTAGTTCGGTTTTCGCGTCGATGTGGTGCTTTATGTAATTTTGTAATTAATTATATAATTATATAATTATATATATATATATAGAGAGAGAATAAAACCCCCGATCATCTTCTTCACGCTTGAAACCGCCGGCCCTGTACGAGGAAACGGAGAAACTGCCTACCCTTGCCTCGGACGCCGATTCCCGGAGCGTTTGTGGACGGAATTCGATTCCGAGAGTGGATTTGGATTGCTCTCGTCAAGACCTTCATTCCTGCGGTAAGAAATTCGATTTTCGTGGAGTTCTGGGAGGATTGGAATTTTCGGTTTTGGAAGTTTTCCGCCATTAATGGCCGAGTTTTTGTTTTAGGTGTTGCGGCCGTTTTGATCCGTGCGAAGAGGAGGAAAGCAGTCCAAAGCTTCGCTGTGATTGAGCAAGTGGTATTCTTGCCCTTGCCAAGTTTTCCTTTTTTTGAATTTTCTTGATGAAATTGAAATCCCGGTTAGCCCAGGTAGAGGCCTTATTGTTCTCATTTTCTTGCTAACTATAGGGCTTAGTTCTTCCTACGGAAACCCCCTATTTTTGTGATGATTGGAATCCAAATTGTCGGCGTGGAGCCGTTGTTTTCCTTTATTTTGATTGTTGCTCTGGTTCGGGTGTAGCCGAGAGGAGAGTTAGGAGGGGGTGTGGTTGCCGATTTTCGTTATGGTATTACTTGAATGATTAGGCATAGTTCGGTGTTCATAGTTGTCTGCTGCTACTGCAGTGGCGTGAGTCGTGTGCGCGTTCCGGTGTCGTTCGGGAAATTCCAAACGGTGCAGGTTGACCGCGCACGGTCATCAACCGTTAGGGGCACGACCACTGGTCGTGTGCCTCTGCTCGTGCGCGGCTGTCTTTCAGTTTCCAAAGTTCTGTCTCGGAAAATCGCACGAGTGCTGGCAACAGTGCGCACGACCAGTGGTCGTGCGACACTGATCGTGCGCAGTTGCTAGGTTTTCTGTCAGGTTTTCCAGGTTCGCTTCGCACGATCATCAGCCGATGAGTGCGCACGACCACTGATCGTGCGTCACTGATCGTGCGCTTTGTATATTTTCTGTTGTTAGGCGAATTTAGATGGTTTCGAGTGCGGGAGTTTAGATACTCAAGTGGCAGGCAACTACTCGAGTTCTGGATCTTCTGCCTTGGTCGTTCGACTGTCGTCGAGCTCCGCATTCTTTAGTGGGCTTGTGGGTAGTGGTATTATTTTGGCGGCGAGTGAGGCTAGCTCCCTCAACGCCAAAGTTTAGGTAGGCACTGGGTGG
Source organism: Platanthera zijinensis (assembly GCA_039513925.1). Classification (NCBI taxonomy): domain Eukaryota; kingdom Viridiplantae; phylum Streptophyta; class Magnoliopsida; order Asparagales; family Orchidaceae; genus Platanthera; species Platanthera zijinensis. The sequence goes on along the minus strand of CM077079.1, from coordinate 131,362,109 downwards.
GTTTCACTCAACGCCTAGTCGTGTTGGTTTATTTCATCACTCTTCCTTTACCTTGTATTTCATTTCCGAGGGGATTTCCAGTTGTATTTCTGGGTTTTCCTTGTCAGCCGTTTTCTTTATTTTCCTAAAGGCCGAATCGTGGGTCGTGGTTAGTAGCGGTGGTTGTAGCTCTTTATGGGGGTGGAGTTGAGTGATACAGCCAAGGCCACCCATGTTTTCTTGCTCCAGGTACGGGCTGGGCATGTCGGGTGGAAGGTCCCTTGTGTTTTGACATGTTGACCCTCGAGCTTTTGACTTGGACATGGTGGATTGGGGGACTGCGTTTGCCTTCGATCTGGTTCCTCGTTGTTGTTTTTGCTACTATCACTTCCCATAGTTTAGGGTGTTAGAAGTTTCTTCTTTGGTAGTTTGCAACATTCTGGCTCTTGGTAGCATAGTAGGCCCTACAGGATGTGGTTCCTGGGCTGGGTCGTTGCTGTTGCTTTGCACGCTGTGCATTTCTTGTGGTCCTGTTGTGGACAGTTGTGACTCTTTCTACTGCATGTTTTTCTGTTACTTTGTCCTTTGGTTGACTCTTTCATGCAGTTTTTCCTTGTTTAGCTTGCTGAGGTATTCTATTTTCTTTTGGAATACCCCAGGTTCTGAGCTGTAGCCAGTCTGGTGGCTAGTTGGAGGTGGTGTTGTTGGTGGACTCCCGGACCTTGGAGTTCTGTTTACCTTGTTAGTGAGGTTGTTTTCAGTACTCTCTTACAGACATATATTTGTGCTAGTGGGTTCGTGTCAGGTTGTTGGCACCCACTGGTAGTTTTTACCTTGTACTAGATATATGTACTATTACTGCTACCATTTTCTGGAGATAGTCTACTTGCTCTGAGAAGGTTTTATGCTAGGTTGCTAGTTATTTTTAAACTATAATTGTTATTATAAATAAAGCTCATGATCAGCATGTTTTATAAAGCGTAATCACATTTTTTCCAAATCACGTATAAAGACCGTTTTCTTATATATTATATAAATTAAATGTAGGATCATGCATAGCATGAGTGGTTCTCTTGGGACCCTTATGTGCTCCTTAGGATGTCAAATCTAAATAAAGTATTTTTCCACAGCGTATTAATATAGTTTTTCATTTGTGGACCAGATGATCCACTGAGCCGAGGGATACGGACTCTAATCATAACTGATTTTCTATTCATTAAGCACATGATTTTCTTGCATAAAGATTGTAGTTGGTTTTGCCTGAATGTCAGCAGTTATCCCCTGCTTGACGTGGCATCATGATGCGTGTTTTCTCTTACTCTGATAATTCTTAATTCGGAGAAAATGCGGGTTGTGACAGTTGGTATCAGAGGGAGGTTGCTTGACAAGTTAGTTGAGCAACCTTCCTTTGTTCGCTTTTAGTAGTTCTGCATCATGTCATTCACACACCGATATGTCATCAACACGTCTTGGCTAAAGCACGAACACTACACTCATAGCATAACATGAAGTATACGGGGCATATTATGTAGTATGGGATGCATAATATGTGTTCGTATATGGATCCACCATAGGGGCTACATGTGAGGGTTATGTAGTATGGGATGCATAACCTCACCACATGACTGCGACTAGCACGTTTCTTTTTCGTTGCATGGAAATATTATGTAGTATGGGATGCATAACATTTTCATGCGTACGCCGCTCATAGCATGCATTAGGGCCTTTTTTTTAGAATGCATAGCACAATCATGCATATCATATCATTGCATAAGCACAACGCGCCGAGCTAAAGATTTGCAGGATGACATATGTACACACATGAGTTTTCAAATTAACATAAGTTCATGCATCCGATCTAGGCACAAGAGTTAGTGAGGTGGTGGTTAACCATCCTAGGATAGGGCATATCATCTAATTATTGTGAAGAAGATAAACTCTCAGAGCAAGTTTAGCAGCTTTAAGTCTATATCTACATATGTATTGTCTGTACTGGTAATCGGTTCTAGTCGTGGGATTTGGATCTGATTTGCGTTGTAATGATTTTTAGGATGGCTAGGCGTCCTGCGACTCGATCGACTCCCCTGTCTGAGGGTGAATCTTCTGGAGCTCAGAACGATGCGGTGATCGAGGGTCTGCGTCAGAGTAGCAAAGCTATGGGCAGGCAGTTGGAGGAGGTGCAAGCCCAGATTCAGTCTTTGGTGGCGGTTGTGGCAGGGCAGGCTCAGGGTGCGCAAGTTCCTGCAGGGGGGTTAGCTGTTCCTCCTCCTCCTGCACCCTTGAGGCCTCCAGTGGTGGTGCCAGTAGAGATGGCCTTCATCTCGCAGTTTCAGAGGCTGAGCCCTCCCACTTATGATGGGAAGGCAGATTTCATGGTGATAGACGACTGGCTGATCTCCATGGAGGAGATGTTCTCGTACTCAGGGATTGCAGATGATCAGAGGGTGATGATAGCCGCCTATCAGCTTAAAAAGTTTGGCTAAGAGTTGGTGGCTGAGAGAGAAGGAGAGCCTGGTAGCCGGATGCTCTTGGGAAGTGTTCAAGGAGATGCTGTTGAGGAAGTTCTTACCCTCGGTCGAGCGTGACCGCCTCATGAACGACTTCCTCCATCTGAAGCAAAGGCAACTCACGGTGGGTGAGTATGAGATAGAGTTCAGCAAGTTGAGCCGTTTTGCCCCTGGATTGGTCAGCGTTGAGGCTGATCGAGTTAAGCGATTCCTCGGTGGTTTGAGGAGTGAGGTGCAGCAGTTGACCAGTGCTTATGGGTCAGTGTCTTATACAGGTGTAGTAGAGGCTGCTCTGAAGGTGGAGGCTATTGAGACGGCGAAGAGCAGAGGCCAGCAGTTGAAGAAGGATAAGAGGAAGTTGGTAGAGGAGAAGAAACCCCTGGTACCCGATGCTGTTCCGGGAAAGAGGAGCATGGTGGTGTGCAGTTTTTATGGCCGGTCAGGCCATCCTATCGAGAGGTGTTTCAAGAAGTCGGTAGCTCAGAAGAAGGAGCAGGTTCATGCGATTCAGGGTGCTCCTAGGAGAGATGTCTCCTGTTCAGTTTGCAAGCGATCCTGCCATGATGCGGCCCAGTGTTGGTCCAAGGATAAAATCTGCTTTCAGTGTGGGCAGAAGGGTCACATTAAGTCGAGGTGTCCTCAGTTTCAGCCAGCTCTTCCTGCAGTTCCGTTACAGGCTTTACCTCCACCTCAGCGTGTGGACAAGGGAAAAGGGAAGCTGAACGTGATTTCTTCCGAGGAGGCTCAGACTTCGACCCAGGTGATCTCAGGTTAGTTGTTTGCTGTTTTCTTTCTAGCCTGGTAGTTTAGTTGCTAGATTATTTGCGGTACTGTTGTGCTAGTTCCTTAGCTTTGTGCGCTCCTATAGGGAAATTTAAGGTGAAGAACCGCTGGGCGCGTGTTCTGTTTGACTCCGGCGCTCCCACTCGTTCGTGGCTAGAGCCTTTGTGGAACGTCATCGGTTGTCTCTAGATCGTGTTCGGGATTCCTTCCGTGTCAAGTTTCCCTCTGGTGAATCTGTGTTGTCAGATTTGGGTATTTTGGTTTGCCCGGTTTTGTTGGGGGATTTTCTTGCGAAGGCGGACCTGAAGATGATTGATCTAGAGGACTTCGATTTCATTTTGGGCATGGACTGGCTCTCTCGGTTTGATGCGGTCATTCAGTGCAAAGGAAAGCGCTTGGACTTCATCAGGGACGACGGTCAGCCCGGCAGCGTGTATGCTGATCCGTGTCAGGATTCTCCTGTTCTCTCTGCGGTATGTGTTCAGAGATTGTTTCTTTCTGATTGTTGTGTTTGTTTAGTCTCGGCGGTTGGAACCGTTGTTAGCATGCCACGCTTGGAGGAGATTCCTATTGTTCGTGGTTTTGCCGATGTTTTTCCTGATGATCTTCCTGGTATCCCTCCTGAGCGGGATGTGGAGTTTGTTATTGATTTGGAGCCGGGTACGCGTCCTATTGCTAAGGCGCCGTACCGGATGGCCCCTCGTGAGTTAGAGGAGTTGCGAATTCAGTTAGATGAGTTGTTGGCTAAAGGTTTTATCAGGCAGAGTTCGTCGCCTTGGGGTGCTCCTGTTTTGTTCGTAAAGAAGAAAGATGGGTCGATGCGGCTTTGCATCGACTATAGAGAGTTGAACAAGGTCACTATCAAGAACAGGTACCCTCTGCCGAGGATCGATGATTTATTTGACCAGTTACGTGGTAGCACGGTGTTCTCCAAGATCGATCTTCGTTCGGGCTATCATCAGCTCAGGATCCGTGAGGCAGATATTCCACGGACTGCGTTTAGGTCGAGGCATGGACACTTCGAGTTTTTGGTGATGTCGTTTGGTTTGACCAACGCACCATCAGCTTTCATGGACATGATGAATCGGGTATTCAAGGATTTCCTAGACAAGTTCGTGGTGGTCTTCATCGATGACGTGTTGGTTTATTCTCGCAGTGCTGAGGAGCATGAGCAGCATTTGCGTTTGGTCCTGTCAGAGTTGAGGAAACACAAGTTATTCGCCAAGTTGAGCAAGTGCGAATTTTGGTTGCCTCAGGTTTATTTTCTAGGCCACGTGGTGAACAAGGATGGGATCTCGGTTGACCCAGAAAAGATTGCAGCAGTGATGGATTGGAGTAGGCCGAACACTCCTAAGGAGATCAGAAGTTTCTTAGGGTTGGCTGGCTATTACAGGAGATTCGTGGAGGGTTTCTCTTCTCTAGCCGCACCTTTGACCAAGCTGACTCAGAAGAATGTGGCTTTTGTTTGGAGCGAGAAGTGCGAAGAAGCTTTTCAGGAGTTAAAGAGGAGATTGTGTACTGCTCCCGTTCTGACCCTTCCTACTGAGGGCGTGGATTATGATGTGTATGTGGATGCTTCGCATATAGGACTGGGATGCGTATTAATGCAGGATGGAAAAGTAATCACTTATGGGTCAAGGCAGCTGAAGACTCATGAGAGGAATTATCCAACGCATGACCTTGAGTTTGCAGCGGTTATCTATGCGTTGAAGTTGTGGAGGCACTTACTTTATGGGGCTCAGTGCAAGATTTTTACTGACCATAAGAGCCTGAAGTACGTGTTCACGCAGAAGGAGTTGAATCTGCGTCAGCGGCGGTGGCTTGAGTATGTGGCGGATTATGACGTAGAAATCCAGTATCATCCGGGCAAGGCCAATGTGGTGGCCGATGCCCTGAGCCGAAAGACGGGAAAGATCTTTAACCTCTCCGCCGATCGGTTAGTTGAGGAGTTCCTCCTTATGGATATTTCAGTGGGATGCTGCGGTTTGCAAAGTAGTTTGTCAGTGGCAGAGCCGTCCTGGATTTCTTTGACTAGACTGCATCAGAAGGACGATCTGGATCTGTTGCACCTTTTTACCAGGACAGAGAAGGGAGAGTTGCCAGATTTTACTATTGATGATGCGGGTACTTTGAAGTACCGTGGCAGGTTTTGCGTTCCCGCTGTTGGGGACATTAGAGGTATGATTTGCAGTGAGGCTCATGGTTCCAGCGTTGCCTACCATCCAGGAACTACGAAGATGTACCGTGACTTAAGGCAAGTTGCCTGGTGGTATAGTATGAAAGGAGATATAGCCCGATATGTTGCTGAGTGTCACACTTGCAAGCGTGTGAAGGCCGATCATGGAAGGCCTGGTGGTAAGTTTACTTCGCTAGAGATCCCGACTTGGAAGTGGGAGAGTATATCTATGGACTTCATTACGGGTTTGCCAAAATCCCCGAGAGGATTTGATTCTGTTTGGGTTATAGTGGATAGATTGACGAAGTGTGCTCACTTCGTGCCTTATAAGATTGATTACCCGATGAGGAGGATAGCGGAGTTATACTTGAATGAAGTCATCCGACTCCACGGTGTGCCGGTTATCATCATTTCTGATCGAGACTCCCGGTTTACTTCTCGTTTCTGGCAGAGTCTGCAGGAGGGTTTGGGTACGGATCTGAGGTATTCTACTGCGTACCACCCTCAGACCAATGGGCAGACGGAGCGGGTCAATCAATTGTTGAGGATATGATCAGGTGCTATATTTTAGACCACGGTGGAGCGTGGGATGAGCGTCTGCGACTCATGGAATTTGCTTATAATAACAGTTATCAGGAAAGCTTGTAGATGGCTCCGTTCGAAGCTTTGTATGGGAGGCGCTGTAGGACTCCGTTGTTTTGGGCTGAGGCTGGTGAGAAGCCTTTGTTGGGTCCAGATGCTCTGGAAGAGATGGAAGTCGCCGTGAAGCTTATTCGGGAGAAGCTTCGTTAGCTCAGGAGAGGTATGAAAAGAACGCCAATCGGCGTAGGTCTGCTTTGGAGTTTTTAGTAGGGGATCATGTATACCTCAAGGTTTCTCCAATGGTTGGTGTGAAGAGATTTGGTAAAAATCGGAAATTGGACCCAAGGTATGTGGGCCGTTCGAGATTTTGGAGCGGATTGGTGTGTCTACTTATAGATTGGATTTGCCAGCGAACTTCCCTGGTGTTCATAATGTTTTTCATGTTAGCCAATTGCGGAAGTGTGTGCGCAGCAGTGGGCAACTCTTGGATGTTGTGCCCCAGTTGGAGCCCAACCTCTCTTTTGTTGAGGTGCCAGTTCATATTTTGGATACTCAGGAGCGTGTGCTGCGAAAGAAGTCCATACAGATGGTGAAAGTTCTATGGAAAAATCAGGATTTGGAGAGCGCGACTTGGGAGCTAGAGTCGGCCATGAAGAGGGCATACCCTCACCTGTTTCGCTGATTTGATCGGAATGTTTCCCTTTGTAACTTCTGTTTGTTACTTTTCCTTCTTTTGTACGAGGGTTGTGCGTAAAGTTTCGGGACGAAACTTTCTTTTAGGGGGTGACTGTAACGCCCCGTTTTTTCAGCGATTATTTTTATTCTCGTTTGGCGTTACGATGACGCGTTTCCGTGGCTTGTGCCATTTGTGGAGTGTGGTTTAGCTCCTTAGAACTGAGTGCCCTATTCTGTAGCCTGTTGGCAAGATCTCCCTAGCAAGCCGAGTCGTTTTGGGTGACCCGGTGTGGCCTCTCGGTGGATGTTGGTGTTTGGCTTTATTTGGGTATAACTCGAGTTCTGTTTGTCGAAAAGTAATTTCGACTTCGCCGTTGTGTTCGTAGCGTGGGTATTTAGCTACGGTGCGAATTTCGTCGAATTCCGAGGTAGTTCGGTTTTCGCGTCGATGTGGTGCTTTATGTAATTTTGTAATTAATTATATAATTATATAATTATATATATATATATATAGAATAAAACCCCCGATCATCTTCTTCACGTTTGAAACCGCCGCCATGTACGAGAAACAGAGAAACCGCCTACCCTTGCCTTCGGACGCCGATTCCCGGAGCGTTTGTGGACGGAATTCGATTCCGAGAGTGGATTTGGATTGCTCTCGTCAAGACCTTCATTCCTGCGGTAAGAAATTCGATTTTCGTGGAGTTCTTGGAGGATTGGAATTTTCAGTTTTGGAAGTTTTCCGCCATTAATGGCCGAGTTTTTGTTTTAGGTGTTGCGGCCGTTTTGATCCGTGCGAAGAGGAGGAAAGCAGTCCAAAGCTTCGCTGTGATTGAGGCAAGTGGTATTCTTGCCCTTGCCAAGTTTTTCCTTTTTTTGAATTTTCTTGATGAAATTGAAATCCCGGTTAGCCTAGGTTAGAGGCCTTGTTGTTCTCATTTTCTTGCTAACTATAGGGCTTAGTTCTTCCTACGGAAACCCCCCCTATTTTTGTGATGATTGGAATCCAAATTGTCGGCGTGGAGCCGTTGTTTTCCTTTATTTTGATTGTTGCTCTGGTTCGGGTGTAGCGAGAGGGAGAGTTAGGAGGGGGGTGTGGTTGCCGATTTTCGTTATGGTATTACTCGAATGATTAGGCATAGTTCGTATGGTAGTGGTGCGCGGCGTTGATAGTTGTCTGCTGCTACTGCTGTGGCGTGATTCGTGTGCGCGTTCCGGTGTCGTTCGGGAAATTCCAAACGGTGCAGGTTGACCGCGCACGGTCATCAACCATTAGGGCGCACGACCACTGGTCGTGTGCCTCTGCTCGTGCGCGGCTGTCTTTCAGTTTCCAAAGTTCTGTCTCGGAAAATCGCACGAGTGCTGGCCTCAGTGCGCACGACCAGTGGTCGTACGACACTGATCGTGCGCAGTTGCTAGGTTTTCTGTCAGGTTTTCCAGGTTCGCTTCGCACGATCATCAGCCGATGAGTGCGCACGACCACTGATCGTGCGTCACTGATCGTGCGCTTTGTATATTTTCTGTTGCTAGGCGAATTTAGATGGTTTTGAGTGCGGGAGTTTAGATACTCAAGTGGCAGGCAACTACTCGAGTTCTGGATCTTCTGCCTTGGTCGTTCGACTGTCGTCGAGCTCCGCATTCTTTAGTGGGCTTGTGGGTAGTGGTATTATTTTGGCGGCGAGTGAGGCTAGCTCGCTCAACGCCAAAGTTTAGGTAGGCACTGGGTGGGTTTCACTCAACGCCTAGTCGTGTTGGTTTATTTCAACACTCTTCCTTTACCTTGTATTTCATTTCCGAGTGGATTTCCAGTTGTATTTCTGGGTTTTCCTTGTCGGCCGTTTTCTTTATTTTCCTAAAGGCCGAATCGTGGGTCGTGGTTAGTAGCGGTGGTTGTAGCTCTTTATGGGGGTGGAGTTGAGTGATACAGCCAAGGCCCCCATGTTTTCTTGCTCCAGGTACGGGCTGGGCATGTCGGGTGGAAGGTCCCTTGTGTTTTCACGTGTTGACCCTCGAGCTTTTGACATGGACATGGTGGATTGGGGGACTGCGTTTGCCTTCGATCCGGTTCCTCGTTGTTGTTTTTGCTACTATCACTTCCCACAGTTTAGGGTGTTAGAAGTTTCTTCTTTGGTAGTTTGCAACATTCTGGCTCTTGGTAGCCTAGTAGGCCCTGCAGGATGTGGTTCCTGGGCTGGGTCGTTGCTGTTGCTTTGCACGTTGTGCATTTCTTGTGGTCCTGTTGTGGACAGTTGTGACTCTTTCTACTGCATGTTTTTCTGTTACTTTGTCCTTTGGTTGACTCTTTCATGCAGTTTTTCCTTGTTTAGCTTGCTGAGGTATTCTGTTTTTTTTTTGGAATACCCCAGGTTCTGAGCTGTAGCCAGTCTGGTGGCTAGTTGGAGGTGGTGTTGTTGGTGGACTCCCGGACCTTGGAGTTCTGTTTACCTTGTTAGTGAGGTTGTTTCAGTACTCTCTTACAGACATATATTTGTGCTAGTGGGTTCGTGTCAGGTTGTTGGCGCCCACTGGTAGTTTTTACCTTGTACTAGATATATGTACTATTGCTGCTACCATTTTCTGGAGATAGTCTACTTGCTCTGAGAAGGTTTTATGCTAGGTTGCTAGTTATTTTTAAACTATAATTGTTATTATAAATAAAGCTCATGATCAGCATGTTTTATAAAGCGTAATCACATTTTTTCCAAATCACGTATAAAGTCCATTTTCTTATATATTATATAAATTAAATGTAGGATCTTGTATAGCATGAGTGGTTCTCTTGGGACCCTTATGTGCTCCTTAGGATGTCAAATCTAAATAAAGTATTTTTCCGCAGCGTATTAATATAGTTTTTCATTTATGGACCAGATGATCCACTGAGCCGAGGGATACAGACTCTAATCATAACTGATTTTTTATTCATTAAGCACATGATTTTCTTGCATAAAGATTGTAGTTGGTTTTGCCTGAACGTCAGCAGTTATCCCCTGCTTGACGTGGCATCATGACGCGTGTTTTCTCTTACTCTGATAATTCTTAATTCGGAGAAAATGCGGGTTGTGACAAGGTTGAAGCCTCATGATGATGGCACTCACAAGCCTTTTTAACCTCCTTTTCCTTGGGTACAACTGGCTTGGCCTTAGGTTCCCTCTTAATATTATGGCCATGAACGTATGGACCATAGTATTCCATTTGTATTTCCTCATAAGGTGCCTTGAGTACACTTTCACCAAAGTTTTGGGGACGGGTCCATCCTTGGTATCGTGACTTGGGCTCTACATAAGTAGGCCTGTCAAGGTGACCGTAGGATGAATCAAAATCAAACTAGTTTGTTGGGAAGATGACCTTCTTAAACGAAGTTTTATCTAGAGGAGCTTTCCCCTTCTCATTGGCTAAAGCTTTCTTAGCAGCATTATTCCTTCTTTGAGATTTATTCCTCCTAGAAGATTTACGAGGAGCAGCCTCATGGCCTAAGCCAGCTCCTTTGGCCTGAGCAGATAATTCAGAAACAAGTGGAAGGACTATCTTGGGCTTGGAGAAACTTTAACTAGTTTCTTTTCAGCGGCAAGTTGTTCTTCCAATTTCTTGATGATTTTCTCTTTCAAGTTTAGGTGCTCGAGAGCTTTATTTTATTCTTCCATCGCGACATGGAATTCTTTTCTGAGTGAGTTCATCCTTGCGACTTCCTCCCTCAGAGTGCTCTCCTCAGCCTTAAGATATTTAATCTCCTTTTCTTGAGTTCTCGCGACTCTTCGACATTTTTCGTAAGCCCTGATCAACTGCTTGTATTGAGTAATGAGTTCAGACTCATCATCAGAGGAGCAGTCCTCATGATCATGGTTCGAAGCATCAGATTCTGAGAGAGGGGTGTGAGAATTTACCTTCCTAGTGTACTTGGGTTCTTATTCCTCATATGTCTGTGCCATTAGCCTAAAGTAGGCTTCCTCTTCCTCACTTGACTCAGATGAGTCGGTGTCACTGAGAGTTTTGGCCTTCTTGGCTACTAGGCTTCTTTCAGATTTCTTTTTACTATAAGAAGACTTCTTTTCTTCTCTTTTTCCACCCTCTTTCTTCTTATGCGGGCAATCAGCAATTACATGCCCTATCTTATTGCAATAGTAACAAACAATGTTAGATGAAATATGTTTGTTCGATTTGGAGTTATACCTGTCGTAACTACTTGAGCCTTTCTTATGACAATCACCATCGTGACGTGATCTTCTGGAGGAAAAGTCTTTGCCTTTTCATTGCTTATTCTTACTCAGGAACTTTTTGGACTGTCTTGAGAGTAGGGAGAACTCTCCATCTGATAGTTCTGAGCCCGAGGAGCTTGGATCTGAGTTTTCTTCTTCACTTTCTTCCTGTGCAGGAGTAGGAGATGTAACCTTGACCTTACTTGAGCTGTCTGCCTTTAGAGCGACAGACTTCTCCTTCGATGAGGATCTGCTTCCCTCTTCTTCAGCTTTTCTTGTATTTATTTGAAGCTCATATGACATCAGCTTCCCGAAGAGGTTCTGAGGATCAGTCTCAGCTAGCTTTCCAAACTCCCTTATGACACATATTTTGTTGTCCCATTCCTTAGTTAAAGATCTTAGGAGCTTGTCATTTAATTCTCCGTTAGTGAAGACTCGGTCATAGTTCCTCAGTCTCAGCTAGCTTTCAAAGGTGCTTGCTATAGTTTATTTGGGCCCTTGCCTGAAAGCCTCATACTTCTGGTTCAAAAGGGATCTTCTATCATCCCTTACTTCTTCGGTGCCTTCCATCAACACGATCAGAGATTGCCACATCTCTTTGGCAGATTTGCAGTGAATGATATTTTGTAGCATAGAATCATCGACTGCACTTGCGATGATATTTTTAGCTTTCTTGTCTAGAGAGACAAGTGCAATCTCATCTTTATCTAGATCTATCAGTTTCTTTGGTACTTGCTTTGAGGAGTCAATACTGGAGGCAATCATAGGAATGTAGGGGCCTTCTTCCACTATCATGAAAATCCTTTGATCCACTGCTTCCATGAAGAACTTCACCCTCTTTATAATTTGGAGCAGCCCAAGCAAGCTCCAAACCAAGAACCATGCAGCAAACAACCTCCAAACCGAGCCCATGCAGTCCAAGCAAGCAGCCCTTCAACATGGAGCAGCCCGGCCTACTTCCATGCATCCGTAGCCCATGTTGGAGCAGCCCAAAGAGCCCACAAGCCCTCTACCCGAGCCCTACTAAAGCCTGCAAGCAGCCCACTTCATTCTCAAGCCCACCTAGCTCCACCTTTTGCATGGCCGACCACCTTTCAACCCATGCATGCACTTTGCTCTCTCTCTCCATTTAATATATTACATGCATGAACCATTCCCCTTGATGAGGCCGGCCACCTATTTCATTTTTACTCTACGTTCACCCCTTCTTCCCCTCTCTCTCATGCCATTTATTTCTCATTCATCTCCCCCTTTATATTTTATATTTTCCATGTCATTCCCTTTATTACATACATGAATCATCCCACTCTCTCTCCCTTCATTTAAAATAAAATGCATGAACCTCCTCCCATTAAAGTGGCCGGCCACCCTATGTCTCCCCAACATCTAGAATGTTCTCCCTCTCCTATATAAAGGACCCCTCCCCCTTTGTTTGAAGTTAAGTAGTTTTGAAGTAGTTTTTGGTAGAGAGTGTTAGTTCAAGTGTGCTTCTTTCCTTGTTGTAATTTTTCCTTTAGTAGATTACTTTTGTCTTAGTATTATTATTATGTACCTCTTTATTATGCAATGAAATTTCTTTTCTCTTATTCTCATCTTCTTTTCAATTATGCTTAGCTAGTTATTTTTGTGCCCGATCACGAGGATCTTTGCAATGAAATAGCATATCTTTATTTTTATGTTTTCTCTTGTAGTTTTCTATTTTTGATCCTTCCTTGAATTATCTCGTATCGACTCCGTATTTCTAGTATACGGTAGTAGATTCCGATCTCATATTCGAGTGGTCGAGAGGCTCGTGAATATGAAAGATCACTCAAGGAAGGAAGGAGTTGAACGCACCCCTAGAGATAGGATGACGTAAATCCTCCGGATTGGAGTCAAATCCAATAGTGCGGGTCACTTCGATAATGCGACTTTAGGCCATTTTGACTTGTAAAGAGATTTTGGTCAAAACGTCTACAAGTTAGGGGATTTAATGCTCTAGCGAGATTACTTCCTAATATCGGATCCGTCACAGTCTTAATAGATTTACAATTGTTAAACTAAATTTTTTCGTTATTTTATTTCAAAGTGAATCGTCGATCGCGCACTCTTTTCTCGTAATAGTTTATTTCTCTTTAAGTTTAGTTTATTTTAATTTTCAAACATCATTAATCGTTTGGTAGGATAATAGAGTCATTGTGAGTAATAGTACTTGCCTGCCCCGAGATTTTATACGACCTTGATATTTTTCATATCCTATGCTATATTTCGATAGGTACACTTGCCTTAATCGAGTATAGATTGGAGAATACGATTTTTCTCTATCAGAAAAACACTTAGAAATTTTTGTTGTTCTGAAAAAATAATTTTCTTCAAGGAATCCAGCAACCAGCCTTTCTCACATAGCTTTAATACTTGAAAATGAAGTGTATCCCAATAGAGAGGTTACACATGAGTCAACACCATGGATCATACAATGAGGGATTACATTTTATGGATCTATGTTTGGTGACCCAATGTAAACTGACATTGGTCTACATTTGGCAATTATAACCTGCAAACACTTAACTTTAACAGACATCAAATACAAACTTAATTCATCTTAGTTCAAGGGTGACTTCATACAAATCTAGGTTATTGTGGATACAATACCCAACAGATCTCTTTGAGATCTGAGTGGGTAGGAGATAAATTCTCCGAGTTGTAAGCATGTTTTATAAAGGCTGAGGTAGTGGTATTGAGGGACCTGTGGTAGGTGATTTGTGTGGGATCACTGAGGTGTAAGCATGTGTTATAAAGGCTGAGGTAGGGTTCTGAGGGACCTGAAGTAAGAGATTGGGTGGATCTTTGAGGTAGGACCTGTTGGTCTGAGTTGTAGGTTTCTTAACAGAAACTGAGCATGTAAGATCCGTTGATCTGAGTTGAAGAGGAGGAGATATAACCTTATCTAGCACATTGCTAGTGAGGAAGAAGGGGAAAGTGGATGTACCCTAAACATGGGAGCCACCATAAAATTTTTGTGTTCTGTGGATTACTTGTGTTGTGTTCTTGTGAAGTTTATTTTTCAAGCATCTGCTGAACATTTAATATAAGTGACAAAGAATTTTAAAGACACCTATTCACCCCCCCTCTTGATGATTAACTACCAATAGATTTATCTTTCATCTTCTTTGTAAACTGTTTTGCTTTGACTGTCCATGCTTTACTCAGCGCTTTTTGGCATCTGGAGTTGAGTGAATTTGCTTCACTCGATGTCTGTAGACTTAGACGAATTTCTATCTTTCCTGCTGTAAGACCCCCCTCCCGAAACACAAAACACGGCACGAGAGGGGTCTTATGCCCAGAACAGCTGCCTTGCGGTAACACTAGCACTCAGGCTAGCCTGTACCACAAGACGCCTATTCTGCCGGCTAACAACAATATCAACAGATAAATGTCAACCCAACCATAATAATATGAAAGTCAAATCCACACCAAGCATAAGTCCATAAGTACATCAAAAGAGAAGCTGAAACAAGCTTTTACAAAATCAGAGTACGTAAACAAAATTGCCCCGAAGGGCTACAACAAAATCTCTCTCTCACTCACATCTGTAACCGACGGTAGCGACGGTACCGTCCCTTCAGGCCCTGTCACCCTGGCCTGGCTGTCCGTCTACATAGCCTGCTGCTCCACCTGCGGGGTTTCCTCCTAAAAAGGAAGACGTAGCAACCATTAGTCAAAAAGACTAAGTGGTTTCACATCCGCTCCCCCGACGACTCCTCGGCACCGGGCGGAGAAAGGAACAGGTAAAATATATAAATAACAATAGTACAACAGGTGAAGTGAGTATACATATTATAAGCAGCAATATCAGTAGTGTATAATAAGCAAACTCTTATTTTCAAATCTACAGACTACAGCAGCAAGAGAGTATATAACTAGAACAGTAAGTAACTCAACTTATATGGATGCTCATACAAGCAAATAAGTTGAGGGTCGTTCAGCAGAAAGTAACTCATCGTATAGGAGTTCCCATACAAACTTATACGATGAGGGTCTTGTGTATATAATGAAGTGCAATGCTATGTATGCAATGCAATGACACACCCATGCTCAAGCACCTGCAATCGCTATGTCAACCGTCGTGGCCAAACGGTGACAGTAGAGCGGGCATCTCCACTACTAGGCTGGTCTCCACACTACCTGGCCTAGGCCTCCGTACGCCTCAACGCTAAGAACACAACAGCGGAGCTCACCTGCGTACTACGGCTCAGCGGGTTCTCTCGGGTAAATATGCACCAAGATCCTAGCCCCGACTGGCCTATGGTATGACACGGAAGGAGCCTTGGAAATGAGCACAAGGACCAAGCCCAACCGTTCACTTGGCACGGAAGGAGCCTCGGGACGTGAACACCGAGGACCAAGCCCAACCGCCAAAGGTCTAACTGTCAACTCCCATCGGTGTGACGATTGGCGAGCCCGTAGACCTGCCACAGTATCCTTAACCCGGGATTACGACACCGCGTGTCGACTCACACCGCATGCAATTCCACAATTCATGGCATGGAAGGAGCCTTGGAGAAAGCACGAGCACCAAGCCCAACCATCCAACAAATACGAATGGAGCCTCGGGACGTGAACACCGAGGACCAAGCCCAACCGTTCACATGGCACGGAAGGAGCCCCGGGACGTGAACACCGAGGACCAAGCCCAACCGTCTAGTTTTATCCAACTCAACCTCATTCCCATTAGTGACGGTCTATACCGCACTTGTTAACTTCCACAATGCTACCCGTAGGGAGACGACACTCTAAGCATTGGACTAACCATTCCCTTCCATCAATTCATTATACATCAGGGCCATAGTTTAATCATTTACAAATCCTTCCACATGAATTCAACATATTATAGATAATGCGCATAATGGTGATCTACCAAATATAACAAAACCTTTCTTTCACGATTCACATCTCGGCATAGGAATTCAAGTCCTCAAACATCAACCCTCACATTACCTCGATGATTAACACAAAAGAATTCACCCAACCTCGAGATGGATTGCAACATCTATTCCATCGAATCCAAGTTCATATTGTAATCACCTAGAATTATATGTAATCTGGTCAGCAACTTTGACTGAGGGTTCCCGTGGATAAAGGTATTGCTTGAAAACGTGCAACCACTCGTTGGAAAGGTAATTTCAAGGGCTATGACCTTCGTGTTTAGTCAAAAGGCCAGTTCTAGTCACATCATACCAGAAATCCAACTCGAAGTCTGCTGCGTACAGGATACAGATTTCCTGGGCATTAACTTCCAACCGCAGCGGATTCAAACGGACTTTCCCGTGTCTACAGGTATCGCATGGAAACGTGCAACCACTCGTTGGAAAGGTAATTTCAAGGGCTACAACTTTTGTGTTTAGTCAAAAGCCCAGATCCGCAGCCTTCTTGCTTAAAAATAGCCAAGAAGGTCGCTGCGTGCAGAATACAGATTCTGCACGCATCTTGAAGCGAAGTGAACGGCATCCGTTCATCTTCCTCCTCAAGCGATTTTCCCCAAATCGCAGCCAGATGTTCCTCCACCCTTAATCTCCCTCTTGAGGCCATTTCCTCTTCACGAGACCACCCCTATCATCACTTTGAAGCGAGGGGAGGTTGAAGACGACTAAGCTTTAGAGCACAAGCTCTAGCATGGCCTTCCTAGAAAGCTTCATCTCACACATCAAGACTCGTTTGAGTCGATGTCTCGCCTAAGAATAACTATAGATCTAGCACCAAGGGAGAGGGGAGGAAACTCACTTCATTTCCAGCGTTTCCTCCGTTGCCGGCCATGGATCGCGTTACCCTTCTCCGCGGCATCCTTGCCTTCGTTAGCAGTGTTCTTCCACGGAAACGGCAGAGCTTTTCCTCCAGAATCCGGCTCCGGCGACCCGCGATATCCTCCTCTTCCGCTCCCGTCGGTTTGCATGGTGATGGCTCGGCAAGAAGGATCGGATGCGATGGTTAGGGTTTGGTTTACTCCCTTTTTATATTACATATTAGGTTAAGTCCCTTCCGCCACGTGTCACTCTCTAATTGGACCGCCCAAATTAGGTTTCATTTGAAGTGACCGGTCCAAAGATTATTCAGCACGAATCCCGAGGTCCAGTTCGGTTCGCCTGTACAAGCCGGTGAATCGGCCTGGGCGCAGAAAACGCACAAGTCAAATTCGGCGGGAATCAGCCAGTGATTCTCGTCGATCGGCGAGTATTGGCGGGTCATTCTCGACGAATTCGTCGAGTATCAACAATGATACTCGACGATTTTCCCTTAGCCGTTTTATCGGACATCCTGTCGCTGTGTGCGTTGAGTATCAGTCAGTGATACTTGACGATCGGTGGGTATCACCGGGTATTCTCGGCGATCGGTGAGAATCGTCAGGCATTCTCGACGATTTTCCCTTAGCCTACTGCAGTTCTGAGTCCGGCGGGTATCGACCACCGATACCCGTCGAATCGGCGAGAATCAACCTCCATTCTCGATGATCGACGAGCATCAACCTCCATTCTCGACGATTTTTACTTAGCCGAGTTCCCTCATCTCGGCTACTGGATGGGGTATCCTTGAACCCAACCCTAAACTTATTCAATGCACCTAACACCTCGCGTCAGTGCACCCCGAGCCCGAGTTGAGTCTCTTGACTCAGAACACGTGCAAGGGGCCTAGCGCGAATTGGGACGTTACAAATCCTATAAACAAAATAAAAATATTTCGTCCCCGAAATCAGGCTGAGGTCGTGGGGAGTAAAGCATATAGAAAACTAAATATGCTTTTAAGTAAAATTACCTGAAGCAAACAACTCCGGGTAGCGTCTTTGCATCAAATCCATTGGCTCCCATGTGAATTCCTCCTTCCCATGATTAGACCATAGCACTTTTACCAAGGGGACACTTTTGCGGCGCAAGGTTCTTATCTCATTATCAACGATCCGCACCGGCTCCAGTCGCACAGATCTGTCAGACGCCACAGTACCATCAGTTGTAGGGATGTATTGTTCTGGCCGCAACAGCGCCTTCCGAAGCGACGATATATGGAACACATCGTGGAGATTCTCTAGCTCGGGCGGTAGCTCCAGCCGGTAGGCCAAAGGGCCAACCCTTTCCAATATGACATAGGGCCCAACATACCGTGGACTGAGCTTCTTCACTCCTCGCACTCGTGACACTCCATGCATCGGCCGGATTTTTAGAAACACCTTATCACCCACTTGAAATTCCACCATACGGTGCCTTGCGTTGAAATACTTCGCCTGCCGACTTTGAGCCTCCAACATGCGATCCCTTATTAGCCTAACCACCGCATCAGTGTCATCTATGTACTCAATTCCTAAAGTCTTCGGGTCTTCATCTTGCACCCAAGACAAGGGGGTCCTACACCTCCTTCCATATAGGGCTTCATGGGGCGCCATGCCAATACTAGCTTGATGGCTATTGTTATAGGAGAATTCCACCAAGGGCAAGAGTCTTTCCCACGGCTCTCCCCTATCTATCACACACAACCTCAACAGATCTTCCAATGTTCGGATGGTCCGCTCAGACTGTCCGTCCGTCTGAGGATGAAATGCGGTACTGAAGGTAAGACGTGAGCCCAAATACGTCTGTACCGCCTTCAACTCCTTGGAGGTGAAACGACCATCACGATCCGAAATTATCGTCTTAGGTATGCCGTGATACCGTACAAATTGTTCCACAAACAGGCGTACCAAGACATCCACATGAGCCTCCTTCTTCATAGGAATGAACCGGGCAACCTTCGTCAGGCGATCAACGATCACCCACACTGAATCATTCCCTGAGCGGGAGCGAGGTAGCCCATGTACGAAGTCCATGGATATATCCTCGAACTTCCATTCGGGGATTGGCAATGACTGCAACAGGCCACCGGGGCTCCTACATTCCGCCTTCACTCTTTGGCAGGCTTCACAATGCGTGACAAAGTACCGGACATCTTTCTTCATCCCTGGCCAACACATCGTCTTTCGTAAGCCAGCGTACATCTTTGAAATTCCTGGGTGCACGGAATATTGAGAGCAATGTGCTTCTCTCATAATATCCTCCCGGATTCTGCCATCTTTGGGAATGTAGAGTAGGCCGCGAAAGTAAACGAGGCCGTCCTTTAGTGTGTACTCGTCGGTAGTCCCGTCTTCGATTAACTTTATTGTCGGGGCCAAAGCCGCATCCAATCCTTGCTCCACTCGGATACGGTCCCGGATATCACAAACTATGCTCATGCTGGACAGGTACTCCGTATATTCCGAAGAAGCCTTAAATATTAAGGTGATGTCCATCTCCTCGATCATCCGTGCCAACTCCATGCTCATCAATCGAGATTTGGGCTCCGAGCCGGGTACTTTCCTACTCAACGCATCGGCTACTGAGTTTGCTTTTTCGGGGTGGTAGTTCAAGGTGAACTCATAGTCGCATAGAAACTCTAACCACTGCCATTGTCTTAAGTTCAATTCCTTCTGGGTATGGACGTACTTCAAATTTTTATGATCCGAGAAGATTTCGTAGTGGACGCCGTATAGATAATGCCTCCATACCTTCAAGGCGAACACCACCGCTCCTAGCTCCAAATCATGCACCGGGTAATTAATTTCATGCTTCTTCAATTGTCTTGAAGCATAAGCAATTACGTGCCCGTGCTGCATCAACACCGCTCCCAACCCCTGATAAGACGCGTCCGTATAAACTTGAAATCCTTCCTTCCCAGACGGAAGGACAAGGATGGGGGCGGAGGTAAGTCTATCCTTCAATTCCTGGAATGCCGCTTCACACTGGGGTGTCCACTCAAATGGCACTCCTTTCTTTGTCAAGGAAGTAAGCGGGAGGGCAATCTTGGAGAATCCTTTTACGAACTTGCGGTAGTATCCGGCAAGTCCAAGAAAACTCCTCACATCGGCCGCCGACTTCAAGGGCGACCACTCCTTCACGGCGCGCACCTTGGCCGGATCCATAGCTAGTCCTGCCCCACTGATTACATGGCCCAAGAAAGCAACTTCCCTAAGCCAGAATTCACACTTGCTAAACTTGGCGAACAAGGCGTGCTCCTTTAACTTCTCCAGTACCAAGGCCAAATGTCCGGCATGTTCTTCCTCCGTCTTTGAGTAGACCAGGATGTCGTCAATGAACACAATGACGAAGATATCTAAGTAGGGCTCAAACACTTTATTCATCAAGCTCATGAAAGCTGATGGGGCATTGGTGAGTCCAAACGGCATCACTGTGAACTCATATAAGCTGTACCTTGAACTGAAAGCCGTTTTCTGTATATCATCCTCCTGTATTCTCAATTGGTAGTACCCTGAGCGCAAGTCTAGCTTGGAGAACCAATGCGCTCCCACCAGTTGGCCGAACAACTCATCGATCCGAGATAACGGGTAGGTGTTCCGTACTGTCAGTCGGTTGAGTTCCCGATAGTCTATACATAATCGCAAGGTTCCATCTTTCTTCTTGACGAATAGAACAGGGGCTCCCCAAGGCGACGAGTTGGGGCGAACAAACCCTGATTCTACCAACTCCTACAATTGCACAGTAAACTCTGCAAGTTCTTTTGGGGCCATCCGATAGGGGGTCCTGGAGACAGGCTTAGCTCCTGGTACAAGCTTAATCTGAAAATCCACTTCTTTATGCGGGGGTAACCCTGACAATTTCTCGGGAAATACCTCAGGGAAATCCCGTGCTACCCGCACATCCTTCCCATCTACCTTCATCTCTTTTAGTTCGAATCGTATCATGTAGACTTCATCCCCTCTCATATGAGCTTTCATGGTCTGGATTGAGGATAACAATATTCGTGGTGCGAAATTTATACCTTGGAAGACTACATAAGTATCCCCATGTCTTAAATAGATAAGCTTCTCCGCACAGTCGATTCTTGCATGGTGCCAATCCAGCCATGCCATACCCAGAATGAGGTCAAACTCTGGTATTCTCAAAATTGTGGCAGGGGTATCAAAGGTTTTTCCCCCAATGGTTATCTCTAACTCACACTTCGCGGTTGCCGTCATCTCAGATCCGTCTGGGAGGCGAACTCTTCGAGCAATACCAGTGAAATATTGCACTCTGTGTGTATCTTTGATGAAGTCTTCAGACACGAATGAATGTGAGGCACCGGTGTCAAATAACGTATAAGCCGGTTTCCCGCCGACCATCACGGTGCCTAAGTGTCATTAATAATACTCAAGCTAGACGTCTAGTATATCTCAAGCAACTAGAGGATATTAATGGAAGCAAAATGACTAATTCAAATCGTACCTGCAATCATCTCTTGAGGGTTCCGCTCTTGAGTCATGTCCAGGGCATACATCTGATCTCGAGCGGGTCCGGGGTTTCTTCCTCATGGTCCTCGTCCTCGACCACGCACATATCCCCGCCCCCGAGGGGCTGCTGGAGGGAAAGCAAGAGGCGCATCACCAAACAGTTGTGGGCAGTAGCGTCGAATGTGGCTCGGTTGGTTGCATTTAAAGCACACCCGTTCCTGCCTTCCGCCGTATTGCTGAAACTGTGGAGGTGGAGGTAATGCTGGCGGTTGTGGAACCGGGCGCTCCTCTCTAAAGTTCTGGGGAAAACGCCCGCCACCCCTCCGAATATCCTCTTCCTCTTTTATTGTCAAACCTCCTTCTATTGCTGGGGTCCGGCTTCCATCACGCCCTCTGCTGGCCTCTTACCACTTCCCAAGTGGTCCGCTTCCAATCTCTTCACCATATCAATAATCTCTGCCAGACTAGAGTCCGCTATAAACAAAAGGGCTTGCCTTAGGGGGTCTCGCAAGACTTTGTAGAATCTTTTGGCGTACCCTCTATCATCCAGCTCATAGGAGTCAGCAAATCTAGCCAGGTGCTGAAACTCCCGTTGGTACTCCGTCACCGACATGGAGCCTTGCTTAAGTTGCAAAAATCTCTCTTCCAGACCATCCCGAGCGGCCGAGGGGATGAAATGCTCTAAGAAGGCTTCGAAGAATTCGCTCCAACTAATGTCCGTGTACACTCTTCCACGAAAAGTGGATCCCATGAGGGACTTCCACCACCTTTTGGCGTGCAGCTCTAAGAGTGTCACCATAAGGGTCACCGCCATGTTGTTTGGACATCTTATTCCTGCCAACAACTCTTGCATAGTGTCGAGCCACTCTTCCGTACGCACTGCCGACTCTGTCCCATTATAAGCGGGAGGGGAGAGAGCTCGGAAAATGCTTAACCAACTAGATCCTGGACCCTGTTGTTGTACAGGTGTCTGCTGGGATTGGGACCTAAAGGCGTCCAGAATAGCTGTGAGCGTCTGCCCCAGCTCTGATTATTGGAATTGTGTAGGTACGGACGGGGCGGGGGTGCCCCTTACTGGCTCAACATGTGCTGGGATCTACACATAAGGTACAAACCTAGGGTTAGGTTGGCTAATCTAAGGTTAAAGATGGACAACTTAGTGTGAATTATATATGGGCACACCACTGCTTCCGCTAAGTCAGCTTGTCCCCAAACTGACCAATCAAACGGGGGTGGCACCATTGTTAAGTGACTTTCGCCTTGGAGGATCGTAGCAAGCTGATACCATTTGTAAGACCCCCCTCCCGGAACACAAAACACGGCACGAGAGGGGTCTTATGCCCAGAACAGCCTCCTTGCGGTAACACTAGCACTCAGGCTAGCCTATACCACAAGACGCCTATTCTGCCGGCTAACAACAATATCAACAGATAAATGCCAACCCAACCATAATAATATGAAAGTCAAATCCACATCAAGCATAAGTCCATAAGTACATCAAAAGAGAAGTTGAAACAAGCTTCTACAAAATCAGAGTACGTAAACAAAATTGCCCCGAAGGGCTACAACAAAATCTCTCTCACTCATATCTGTAACCGACGGTAGCGACGGTACCGTCCCTTCAGGCCCTGTCACCCTGGCCTGGCTGTCCGTCTGCATAGCCTGCTGCTCCACCTGCGGGGTTTCCTCCTAAGAAGGAAGACGTAGCAACCGTTAGTCAAAAAGACTAAGTGGTTTCACATCCGCTCCCCCGGCGACTCCTCGACATCGGGCGGAGAAAGGAACAGGTACAATATATAAATAACAATAGTACAACAGGTGAAGTGAGTATACATATTATAAGCAGCAATATCAGTAGTATATAATAAACAAGCTCTTATTTTCAAATCTACAGACTACAACAGCAAGAGAGTATATAACTAGAACAGTAAGTAACTCAACTTATATGGATGCCCATACAAGCGTATAAGTTGAGGGTCGTTCAGCAGAAAGTAACTCATCGTATAGGAGTGCCCATACAAACTTATACGATGAGGGTCTTGTGTATGTAATGAAGTGCAATGCTATGTATGCAATGCAATGACACACACATGCTCAAGCACATGCAATCGTTATGTCGACACAGACTTATAGTTCCCACTATTCGAGCAGGTAGCTAACCTCTCAGGCATCAACCGTCGTGGCCAAACGGTGACAGTAGAGCGGGCATCTCCACTACTAGGCTGGTCTCCACACTACCTGGCCTAGGCCTCCGTACGCCTCAACGCTAAGAACACAACAGCGGAGCTCACCTGCGTACAATGGCTCAGCGGGTTCTCTCGGGTAAATATGCACCAAGATCCTAGCCCAGACTGGCCTATGGTATGACACGGAAGGAGCCTTGGAAATGAGCACGAGGACCAAGCCCAACCGTTCACTTGGCACGGAAGGAGCCTCGGGACATGAACACCGAGGACCAAGCCCA
Organism: Platanthera zijinensis; assembly: GCA_039513925.1. NCBI lineage: Eukaryota > Viridiplantae > Streptophyta > Magnoliopsida > Asparagales > Orchidaceae > Platanthera > Platanthera zijinensis. The sequence continues at coordinate 131,338,489 of CM077079.1, read as the reverse complement.
ACCGCCCAAGGTATAACTGTCAACTCCCATCGGTGTGATGATTGGCGAGCCCGTAGACCTGCCACACTATCCTTAACCCGGGATTACGACACCGCGTGTCGACTCACACCGCATGCAATTCCACAATTCATGGCATGGAAGGAGCCTCGGAGAAAGCACGAGGACCATGCCCAACCATCCAACAAATACAGATGGAGCCTCGGGACGTGAACACCGAGGACCAAGCCCAACCGTTCATATGGCACGGAAGGAGCCCCGGACGTGAACACCGAGAACCAAGCCCAACCGTCTAGTTTTATCCAACTCAACCTCATTCCCATTAGTGACGGTCTACACCGCACTTGTTAACTTCCACAATGCTACCCGTAGGGAGACGACACTCTAAGTATTGGACTAACCATTCCCTTCCATCAATTCATTATACATCAGGGCCATAGTTTAATCATTTACAAATCCTTCCACATGAATTCAACATATTATAGATAATGCGCATAATGGTGATCTAGCAAATATAACAAAACCTTTCTTTCACTTAGGCTCGATTCACATCTCGGCATAGGAATTCAAGTCCTCAAACATCAACCCTCACATTACCTCGGTGATTAACACAAAAGAATTCACCCAACCTCGAGATGGATTGCAACATCTATTCCATCGAATCCAAGTTCATATTGTAATCACCTAGAATTATATGTAATCTGGTCAGCAACTTTGACTGAGGGTTCCCGTGGCTACAGGTATCGCCTGAAAACATGCAACCACTCGTTGGAAAGGTAATTTCAAGGGCTTCGACTTTCGTGTTTAGTTGAAAGCCCGGCTCTGGTCAAATCATACCAGAAATCCAACTCGAAGTCTGCTGCGTACAGGATACAGATTTCCTGGGCATTAACTTCCAACCGCAGCGGATTCAAACGGACTTTCCCGTGGCTACAGGTATCGCATGGAAACGTGCAATCACTCGTTGGAAAGGTAATTGCAAGGGCTACAACTTTCGTGTTTAGTCGAAAGCCCAGATCCGCACCCTTCTTGCTTAAAAATAGCCAAGAAGGTCGCTGCGTGCAGAATACAGATTCTGCACGCATCTTGAAGCGAAGTGAACGGCATCCGTTCATCTTCCTCCTCAAGCGATTTTCCCCAAATCGCAGCCAAAAGTTCCTCCACCCTTAATCTCCCTCTTGAGGCCATTTCCTCTTCACGAGACCACCCCTATCATCACTTTGAAGCGAGGGGAGGTTGAAGACGACTAAGCTTTAGAGCACAAGCTCTAGCATGGCCTTCCTAGAAAGCTTCATCTCACACATCAAGACTCGTTTGAGTCGATGTATCGCCTAAGAATAACTATAGATCTAGCACCAAGGGAGAGGGGAGGAAACTCACTTCATTTCCGGCCTTTCCTCCGTTGCCTGCCATGGATCGCGTTACCCTTCTCCGCGACATCCTTGCCTTCATTAGCAGTGTTCTTCCACGGAAATGGCGGAGCTTTTCCTCCAGAATCCGGCTCCGGCGACCCGCGATATCCTCCTCTTCCGCTCCCGTCGGTTTGCACGGTGACGGATCGGCAAGAAGGATCGGATGCGATGGTTAGGGTTTGGTTTACTCCCTTTTTATATTACATATTAGGTTAAGTCCCTTCCGCCACGTGTCACTCTCTAATTGGACCGCCCAAATTAGGTTTCATTTGAAGTGACCGGTCCAACGATTATTCAGCACGAATCCCGAGGTCCAGTTCGGTTCGCCTGTACAAGCCGGTGAATCGGTCTGGGCGCAGAAAACGCACAAGTCAAATTCGGCGGAAATCAGCCAGTAATTCCCGTTGATCGGCGAGTATTGGCGGGTCATTCTCGACGAATTCGTCGAGTATCAACAATGATACTCGACGATTTTCCCTTAGCCGTTTTATCGGACATCCTGTCGCTGTGTGCGTTGAGTATCAGTCAGTGATACTCGACGATCGGTGGGTATCACCGGGTATTCTCGGCGATCGGTGAGAATCGTGAGGCATTCTCGACGATTTTCCCTTAGCCTACTGCAGTTTTGAGTCCGGCGGGTATCGACCACCGATACCCGTCGAATCGGCGAGAATCAACCTCCATTCTCGACGATCGATGAGCATCAACCTCCATTCTCGACGATTTTTACTTAGCCGAGTTCCCTCATCTCGGCTACTGGTTGGGGTATCCTTGAACCCAACCCTACACTTATTCAATGCACCTGACACCTCACGTCAGTGCACCCTGAGCCCGAGTTGAGTCTCTTGACTCAGAACATGTGCGAGGGGCCTAGCGCGAATTGGGACGTTACACCTGCATTCTTCATTGACATGTGGCGTTGAGTGAACTGACTTCACTTAACGCATATGAACTTTGACAAATTTTTGTCTCTCCGTCTTTCTTCCTTGTGACCATCTGTCAAAAACACTTAGACAACTTGTCTAAACTTATTCCAAGGAACATCCTGCACATATTGAACTTGAACATACATCAAATACAATTATGCTCTTAGTATTGATTGTGATGCATCTTCAAATCTAGGGAATATTGAGGGCAATATTCCCAACATCGCCTTTGAGGTCAGCGGCCGATGTGCGAAGTTTTCTTGTACTTGTTGGATACTATCGCAAGTTTGTTGAAGGATTTTTGATGATTGCTCTTCCCCTTACAGCTCTGACGAAGAAGGGTGTGCCTTTTGTGTGGTCACCCAAATATGAAACGACACTTCAAGAGCTGAAGGACTGTCTTACCTCCACACCAATCCTTGCCCTACCATCGGGAATGGAAGGATTCCAGGTATATACTGATGCATCCTATCAGGGCATGGGGGCGGTGCTAATGCAACACGGACATGTGATTGCATACGCTTCTCGATAACTTAAGAAGCATGAAGTGAAATACCGAGTGCATGATTTGGAGTTGGGAGCAGTGGTCTTCGCCTTGAAAATTTGGAGGCACTATTTATATGGCATCCACAGTGAGATATTTTCGGATCATAAGAATTTGAAGTATATCCACACCCAGAAGAACTTGAACTTGAGACAACAGTGGTGGTTGGAATTTTTATGTGATTATAAATTTACATTGAACTATCACCCCGGGAAGGCGAACACAGTGGCAGATGCTTTAAGCAGGAAGGCGCATGTGACGAGTCCAGAATCTCAATTGATGGTTATAGAGTTGGATAGGGTACTTGAAGAGATGGAGATTACACTAGTGTCTAGGGCTTGTCCCGAGGCTTATACGAAGTACTTGTCTTCCATAAGCTTAGTTTGTGACATCTGAGATCGGATTCGGGCAGAGCAAGGGAAGGATGCTGCTTTAGCCACGGTGATTCAAGCGATTATGGGAGGATCAACTGTTATAACCCGATTTTCTCTATATTAAATAATAAATCAGAGTTTGAAAAAATACGCATCGTGATGTCACGCCGTGCAAGGGACAACTACAGACGTTCAGGCGATCTTGTCCTTTCATTTATTTTTATAAAAAGACTTATGAATTATGTTTTAAAACATAGTTATATTATTAGGTTTATTGACCATGTCCCTCGGTCTGGTGGATCAACTAGTCCACGAACAAAAGATATAGGTTTACACGGCGAAAAAAACTAAGTTTGATTATTTATTATCCTATATGAAGATGAAGACTCAATAATTTATGAAATGAATATGCGAATCCTAAATTATACATAAGTAGAAAAGTAGATTTGTAGCGCTTCAAAATAATGTGATTTTCAGTTAAAAGGTATGATATGCCTCCATATCAAAATGCAGTTTTTTATAGTAGTTGAAAGTAACTAGCATGCACCCTATTATAAAACATTCCCAGAGAGCAAGTATAAAGTTAACAGTAAGAAACAGCAATACAACTAGCAAGTGGCTAACACTATGGGCGTCAACAAACTGATACGAACCCATAAAAAACCAATCTAATATGAAACAAAAGGTAGTTACCTCATAAAGAGGAGGTGAAACAAACGGCTGCAACCACCCGCAACACCAGAAACTACAGCTCTAACTACCAAACCAGTTACTGCACCGAACCAGAGGCATTCAAAAGAAGAACACCTCAGAAGCAAGTTACAAGTGGTGCTTATAAAAACCAAAGAGGAACAACAAACCTCGAGTAGCAAGAAACTGGACGAAAAAGCTATCACCAAAGAGTCAGTATAATCATAAAAACAAAAAAAAGGCATAGAGGAACTTACTATGCTGCACAAAGTAAGCAAGCCCACAACCGGGGGCGAAATAGATGCATATATATATATATATATATATATATATATATCTTTCATCTTTTTAAATATCAATTCATGATTTAAGAGTGACTGATCATCTCCAAATGGCATCAAAACACCGGGCAAGGTCTGGATGTATGACCCACAAACAACAAGGCACTGAGGTGGCGGTCCTTTATCCTCTGCCAACCAACGATCCATAAAACAAACCATCAAACAAGGAACTAAGGTGGCGGTCCTTTATCCGCTGCCAACCAACAGTCCATCAAATATCATATATTTTATTTTATATATATACATATAAATGCATCAAACCAAGAAAAACTCTGAACGAATAGGTCGACAAAGAACAAAACCTCTCTCTTGTAATGACCCGGCTAAGTGCGCACGACGTTGTTAACAAGGACTAAAACTAGATCGTAGCATACGATCGACACAAAGAAACAAATTTGCCTGGCAGAACTCCAAGGCCTTAACCACAATATTTTCTAAGTCAAACAATATAAACGAATCAATTAATAATGCTTACGACTAAAAAAGGGATCATAAGGGGACACTAGCTCAAATTGCCACGACGATTTAAACGACACACGCGCAAATGCAGTGAAGGATGGCAACAAGGGTTTCATCGACTAAAAACAACGGAAAGCGGCGAGGCTTCCGACAAACTCCATTCTACGATATAAATGACACTTAAAGCAAACAAGGACATAAACATGGTCAAAACGATACTTACAATCGAGCGAAGAGGTTAACTTGGTCAAAGTAGCACTTACAATCGAGCAAAGAGGTTAACTTGGTCAAAGCGACACTTAAAATCAAGCAGAGAGATTAACTTAGTCAATGCGATACGAAGATCAAGACGTCGCGATGCCAAACGACACAGCAAAATGCAGCAAAACTTCCAACGGATTACGGCTATTTGACAAAATTATAACCTGACGAACTCATGAGTTTTATTGGACAAACAAGGTTTGGACTCGACGAACTCGAGGTCTCGTTCGATGAATAGAAGCTTAGGCTCGACACGACGACGCAATTAGCCCTACAAGAATCCAAGGCTTTCGCAACGATGATTTCTAGGGACAAACGGTATACACAATTCACTCGACGAAATTAGACATACTCAGCGAAATTGGGCATACTTGACGAATTGGACAGGTATAGCGCAAGACACGACACCCGACGATAAAATACATATGGACTCAACAAAAAACCGACGGATAATTCGGATGAATTCCGTCGGGATAATCCGACAAATGCTTCATCCTTTCCGACGAGCGGCACGGACACTTCCGACGAATTCTACTAAAACGACTCTATGGATTTGGACATACACCGAACAAAAAAAGAAATAACAAACTGTAGAGATAATTACCCGAGCAACTTGTACCAGTAAGCTAACAATCGAAGATGAGAACGGGAAAATAGGAAAATGAATGAAACACCACTTGCCTCGAAACGTCCGGAAAACGTCCACTCGCGCGCTCCGCTTCGAGGATCGTCCGAAGGAACACCCCGTATCCGATTCCTTGAAACTTTTCGGAGCAAAATGAGGGTTAGGTCAAAAGCCGTAGCGCCAAAAAATCCACGAAATAGAGAAATCTTACAGCAGCCCTTTTGTCCACATGAATAGTGGAAATTGCAAATATATCATTTCTTAAACTTAAGGATTAATAGTAAATTTCATTTTTGAAAAGTGTTTTAATATAATAATAATAATAATAATAATAATACATTATAAATATTATATCGTTACGGAGGGTTAAACGCGCGTCGAATCCTACGAAATTCACGCCATAAGCGAATTGGTGGTCGCTAAGCTTCGAAGAAAATAAAAGCAACCGAACTAGCAATCCAATGAGGCAAGTATACCTTATCGAATTGTAGCTAGGGGACACAAGTGTCATATTGAAATCCGGGAACTGTTGAGTATGCTTACTCACACGAAGACTATTATCTTATCGACGAAAAAACAGGGGTTTGAGAAACTTATTGCGATTAAGGAAATAAAGCTAATGCTAGAAAGAGAGATATTGCAGTTAATTAAAAAGCTAATAGAAGCAATAACAACGAAAGGTTGAAACTATGAAATGGAAGAGCACTCGATCAAGAATCACCTCGGCTAGAGACGAGTAATAAAATGTGATAAAAACCTAAGCTTAATTGGATAAAGGACCTTGATCATGGAGGTTCCTAAAGCTTGAACACGCTTCTCTCGAAGTCGTACCCAACTGAGTTTAGGAAGGTCCGACCGACTCTCGTCTAAATCGGAGGCCTAAAACTTGCTTTACGCGATGAACCCCACTATTGGATTTTACTCCAATCGGGAGATTTGGACGTCTGCCTCTCTCGAGGGGTGCGTACAACTCCCTTTACTCTTGAATGCTCACTTCATTCTATCGGCCTCTCGGCTAGCCCAGAATGAAAGCAAAGGTGGAGAGTATATATCGATAATATACCTCCAACCCATGAAAAATCAAGAGTAATTCAAGGCCTAACCTAAAAAAGAAAAGGTTAATTAAAACATCATAAATCAATCGCTCGAACCTCGGATCATCAAGGAGGATTAGTTAATCATAATGGAATGGAGAGGGGGGGATGAGTAGTAGAGCATAAAAACACAAAGTAAACAAAGAGCACTTTTATTAATAAAAAGGAGAGCTAACACTTATGAAAATGAAATTACAAGTGCATGAAAATAAAATCCTATTCTAGCCCTATAATTAGCACTAAGCAAGAGCAAGATTACAATAAAAGCTTAAACAACAAAATACAAAACTAGGGTTAATAAAAAATTACAAAAGGAGAGAGAGAGAGAGAGAGAGAGAGAGAGAGAGAGCTAAAAAACATGAAAAGGGGCCAAGAAATAAAGGGGCAGCACCTCCCCCTCTCAACGAAAACTTTTTGAAATGGAAGGGGGTCTGAATTTATATAAAATTTCCACGAGTTGGTCACGCCCTCCGACACGCCCCCCCCCCCCCCCCCCCGGGGCATGTCAGGGGGAGTGACAAGTACGGCATTGACCTCGGGCTCTGTATTCTGGTGGGAAGGATGATTGATTCTGTACGTCGGTGGTCACGCCCTTGGTCACGCCCGTGTAGTGGGGGCGCGACACGTACGTCACGTCGAAATCATTGGTCGGAATTCCGTCAGTCATCGGTTAAGGTGGGGTCACGCCCTATATCACGCCCGTGACATGGGGCGTGACAGTACTGTTTGGCGTGCTGGGATGAATCGGCATTCAATGCGGCGGCAGGCATCGGGCAGAGGGCGACACTCCCAGTGTCACGCCCGGGACACGCCCAGGGAGGGCGTGTCAAAGGGCGTGACAGCCGTTTTTCCTGTTTTCCTATCTCTTTCAGCAGTCATCATCGGGATCAGGCGACACGCCCTAGGTCACGCCAGGGGAGGGCGTGACAGGGGGGCGTGACAGGTCATTTTTGACCAAAAAACTAGAAACCTGCAAAAAGACAAGAAAATGTTAGTGGCAATAATATTTACATAAAAAGGATAAAAGATAAACTAAAAAGACATGATTTGTACATTATAAACTAGAAAAATACGATAATAGTTTAGGCTAAAAAACGTATTATCAAATTCCACCAAGCTTAAGCTTTGCTTGTCCCCAAGCAAAAAATATAAAAACTAGATATTTATAAAAAGAACCAATCAAAAAGTTCTAATTATGCTCACACAAGTACTATACGTAATTCTAAGTAGGGAAAAGGTAAAACGTAAATCTAAAACAATTATTTAGGTATGGTACAACCTTTATAAACTTTACTCAATAAAAATAAATCATCCAAAATTTTGACGAAATTCTTTAAATAGATTTAAGCAAAGCAACAAAAATGAAAAACGCATTGAGTTGTTACTAGATCCAAGCAACATATTATAATTATATCAATTCAATTAACAAAAATCTAAGTTTAAATCCAAAACTAAAACTAATTTACTTTTCTTCTTTTCTTAGTTGTTAAATAAGATTCAAAAGGCGTGAGTCAAAAGGACTTGAATAGGACATAAACGTTTGGTTTAGGAATATGATTAGGAGTGGAATTCAAAGATTAACGTGAAGGCTTAAAATCACACTAAAACAAAGCAAAGAGTTTCAAAAACTTTTATTTAAAAAATAAAAATATATATACACATTTTTTTGTTTTTTTTCTCTTTTTCTTCTTTTTTCCATTTTTTTTTCTTTTTTCAAAACAAAGGCCATAAATATTTTTATTTTCCTTTTGAATTGGCCAAACAAAAATAAACATAACTTTTGAGCATACTTTTTTCCAAAACCTTTCTCCCACAAAAATCACAAAATAACCAATAAAATCGTCAAAATAATTTACGAAACTCAAAAAGGCTAGTGTGATTCGATAGGTTGGAAATTTTGGCTTTGGTGAAAATGAAATGAAAAGAGGAGCTATCAAATGAAATCGGGAAAAAGGTTCAAAAGTGGCTAACTAGTGGTAAAAGTTTTTAGGATAGCAGGAAAGCTCAAACGAAAACAAAAACGGCTTAAATCATATTCACGCTTTTAAATTTATTTAAAACAAATGCTTAAAAAAAATTTCGAAAAGCGAGTCCTAGATAATAAAAGAAAATTGATGAAATTGCCTTGAAAATAGGAACAATAGGTTACTTGGATCGTTCACATCTACTACGTTATTCAAAGGTTGACCTTACAAAAATTATCCAAAAACGAAAAGGAAAATAGCGGATGATGAATTTTTGAGAAAGTAAAGGAAATAAAGAACGAAAAACCATAAAAGAAATGCGAGTTTTAGAAAAATATTTCACCTTAACATGCTACCGTGAAATTAGAAACACAGCATGGCCAACATTTTACTTATGAAACATAATTAAAAAGGACGATTAGAAATATTATAATTAACTACGTTGTTTATAGAAAATTTTGAGTAAAACAAAAACTAGGGGTACTATTGAAATACCAAAATGTCTAAACTTATTAAGGGAAAAACAAAAAGCATAATTTATTATTATTATTATTTGTGAAATATTCTTTTTTTTAGATTTTGGAAATATTTTAGATATAAACAAAAAGAAAATAAAAGATATTTACACTAAGCAAAAATGAAGGAGGAAGTCCTCCCCCAAGATTAAAATGGGCATTGTCCTCAATGGCTAAAGAAGGGGATTGGAGAAGAAGAGAAAAGTAAGTACAGAATTGAAAGACATAATTGAAAAACAGGTACTTCCCCGGATTTATTCGCTTGTAAAACGAGTGATGTCGCTCCCCTAAATGTCTTCTTTGGACTTCGTGATGGATTCAACAATGTTGGAGCAGGCGATCGCAGAAGGTTCAGCTTGTCGGAGCCGTCTGGGGCAAAAATTGTAAAATAAAGAAAACAGAAAAAGATAACTTGGGTTGCCTACCAAGTGCGCCCTTTGTTTAAAATGTCGTTGAGCTCGACGCATCAAATAATAATATTGTCCAGAAATAAAATTATTTTTAACAAAAAATAAAAGTTCAAAGTTAGAGTTCGTGAAGCAGAAACTTAATAATGTTTGGACTGACATCATCATTACAAGAGAAATACAGTTTAAGACGCAGACCATTCACTTTGAAATTACCCTTATCAGGGTGAGAAATTAAAACAGTTCCATATGGAAAAACTTCTAAAACAAGAAAAGGGCCCAGACCAACGAGATTTTAATTTGCCCGGAAATAAACGTAAACGTGAATTATATAAAAGAACCTGGTCACCCGACAAAAAGATTTTCGGATGCCTTAAGTGTTTATCGTGTAAACGCTTCGTCCGCTCTTTATAAAGTTTGTTATTTTCGTAAGCGTAAGAACGCCACTCGTCGAGTTCGTTTAGTTGAAATTTTCTAAGATCACCGACAGAGTGGGGATCAAAGTTTAAAAATCTTAAGGCCCAAAAAGTGCGGTGTTCTAATTCTACGGGCAAATGGCATGATTTTCCATAGACCAGCCGATACAGCGTACATCTGAGGGCGGTTTTGTACGCTGTTCGGTAGGCTCATAGAGCATCGTCTAATCTGGCTGACCAGTCTTTCCTAGAAGTTGAAACAGACTTTTCTAATATTCTTTTTATTTCTCTATTTACTACTTCGACCTGTCCGTTAGTTTGGGGGTTGTAGGCAGTTGAAAGCTTATGTGTAACGCCGTATTTGGTTAGTATTTTTGAAAATTGCGCATTACAGAAATGGGAACCCCTGTCGCTAACGATGGCGCGCGGCGTACCGAATCTAGAAAATAATTTTTTCAAAAAGGCGACTATAACTCGGGAGTCGTTCATAGGAAGAGCTTGGGCCTCTGCCCATCGTGATACATAATCAACGGCAATTAAAATATACTTGTTTCCGAAGCTAGAAGGAAGGGGGCCAACAAAATTGATTCCCCAGAGGTCGAAAATCTCGCACTCAAGGAAATAATTTTGCGGCATTTCATTTTTATTTGAAATATTGCCCGACCGTTGGCAACTATTCACACCTACTCACAAAGGCTTGCGCGTCTTTAAACGGGCTAGGCCAATAAAAACCCGCGCAAAGCACCTTGTGAGCGGTGCGAGCAGTTTGATAGTGCCCACCTGTCGGACCTTCCTGTAAATGTTTTAAAATATTAATTCCTTCTTCATAAGAAACACATCTCCTTATCACTTGATCCGCAAAGATTCTGAAAAGATGCGGGTCTTCCCAAAAGTAGTTCTTCAGCTCAGAAAAGAATTTCTTCTTTTATTGAGAGGAGAACTCTTTTAGGAGCACCCGGGCCACTAAATAGTTGGTGATGTGCGCGAACCAAGGAGAAGTAGATGCGCTAATTGAAAGCAGCTTCTCATCAGGAAAATAATCATTAAAAGATTTTTCATTTAATTTTTCTATAAAGGGATTGTCTAATCTGGAGAGATGGTCGACAGCCAAGTTCTCGGCTCCTCGCTTATTACGGATCTCTAAGTCAAACTCCTGGAGGAGTAAGACTCAGCTAATCAAGCGCGGCTTGGCATCCGTTTTGGCAAGAAGATATTTGAGCGCCGAGTGGTCCGTAAAAACAATAATTTTTGAAAGCGTAATGTAAGGATGGAATTTATCAAATGCGAATACTACAGCTAAGAGCTCCTTCTCGGTTATGGTGTAATTTTCCTGTGCAGATGTAAGGGTTTAACTAGCGTAATAGATAGGGTGGAAGTTTTTAGATATGTGTTGACCTTATACGGCTCCCACCACGAAACTACTCGCATCGCACATTATCTCGAAAGGAAGGTCCCACACCGGAGCTATCATAATCGGTGTGTTAATTAACTTTTCTTTAATTGATTCAAAGGCAGAAATACATGAGTCATCAAAAATGAATGGAGCGTCTTTTTCTAAGAGATGGGTGAGGGGCTTAGTGATCTTGGAGAAGTCCTTTATAAAACGACGGTAAAAGCCAGCGTGGCCTAGGAAACTTCTTATAGCTTTTATGTTTGTAGGCGGCGGCAACTTCTCAATAACTTCTATCTTGGCAACGTCTACCTCAATACCTTTAGCAGAAATTTTATGATCCAAAACTAACCCTTCCCTCACCATAAAATGGCATTTTCCCAATTTAGGGCAAGGTTAGTTTCTTCGCATCGTTCTAAGACTTTTTCGAGGTTTTCTAAACATCTATCAAAGGAATCGCCGAATACGGAGAAATCATCCATAAATACCTCCATAATGCTTTCTACTTACTTGTCAAATATAGCGAGCATACATCGTTGGAATGTAGCTGGCGCATTGCACAATCCAAACGGCATTCTTCTGTAGGCGAAGGTGCCGAAGGGACAAGTAAACGTAGTTTTCTCTTGGTCCTCGGGAGAGATGGGGATTTGAAAATACCCCGAGAGGCCATCGAGAAAACAATAAAAGCTATGGTCGGATAATCATTCTAAAATCTGGTCAATAAACAGCAAAGGAAAGTGGTCCTTGCGGGTGGCGTCATTCAGCTTCCTATAATCTATACACATACGCCAACCCGTCACCGTCCGTGTCGGGATTAATTCGTTATTCTCATTACTAACTACCGTTATCCCTCCCTTCTTTGGTACTACCTGAACAGGGCTAACCCACTTACTATCTTATATAGGGTAGATAATTCCTGCGTCTAATAATTTCATAACCTCACCCTTAACTACTTCTTTCATGTTCGGGTTTATACGGCGCTGAGGTTGAATGGAGTTAACGCGAATTATCTTCCATTAAAATTTTATGAGTGCAGAAGGATGGGCTTATGCCATTGATATCTGATATTTGCCACGCAATAGCTCGGCGATGTTTATGTAAAACTAAAAGAAGTTTTTCATGTTGGACATCTGTGAGGTAGGCCGAAACTATAACAGGCAGCTTGGAGTCTTTTTCTAAAAAGGCGTACTTGAGATGTTCAGGAAGTTCCTTAAGTTCTAGGGTAGGGGGTTCTTCATAAGAGGATTTGGAAATTCTTTCTTTTTCAAAAATAATATCTTCATAAACTTTTTTTATAAGAAAAATTAAAAGGGGTGGGGCTAGCGGCCAAGGCGGCTTCTTGCAGCGATTCAGTTGGAAGAATAGAAGAGGAACAAAAATCAAAAAATTCTTTTTCAAAATCATTTAGAAGATAAGAGGATTCCACTCGTTCTTCACTTAGTTCAAACGATTCAGTTGGAAGAGAAGAGGAACAAAAGGCAGAAAATTCTTTTTCAAAGTTGGAGAGGCAGTAGGAGGATCCATCACTTAAGGCGTCTACGAAAAAGCAGGAGTCTTCATTTGCTAAGGTGTTCTTCATTGAAGGAGTGATAGAGAAAGTGACTTCGTCGTCGCCTACTCGAAGAAAGATCTTACCATTGCTTACATCAATGATGGCTCGGGAGGTGGCAAGGAAGGGTCGGCCAAGGATCAGGGGAACCTCGACGTCTTCTTCGATGTCCAAAATGACAAAGTCCACTGGGAAGATGAACTTGTCGACTTTTAATAAAACGTCCTCCACTATTCCTAACAGGTACTTGACAGATCTATCGGCTAGCTGGATACTCATACGCGTGGGGTTAAGGCTACCAATTCCTAGCTTCTTAAACAACGAGAGGGGCATCAGGTTTATACTCGCGCCTAAGTCGGCTAATGCGTGCTTGATAAAAAGATTACCGAAGACACACGGGATAGAGAAACTACCCGGATCACTGAACTTCTTCGGCAAACCGTTTGTTAAAACAGCAGAGCACTCGGTGTTTAGCGTGACGTGCGAAAGGTTCTCTAACTTCTTCTTGTTGGTGAGAAGATCCTTAAGATACTTGGCGTATTTCGGCATCTACGAAATCACTTCGTAGAAAGGCAGATTAATGTGTATTTGCTTGAAAATCTCTAAGAAGCGGGAGTACTGATCATCTTGACGTTGTTTATTAAGTTTGGAAGGGTAAGGCGGGGTTGGATTATTTATAAAAATGGGTGGTGCAGTGAGATTTTTTTCTAAAATGGGGGTGATAACTTCTTCAGCAGAGGGTGAAATTTTTAAAACGGGAGAGGAGCTTTGATTTTTTAAAATAGGGGCGGAGCTTGCCTCGGGCTCTTCGCAAACCATACCGGAGACTTGCTTCCCACTCCGAAGAGTTATAGCTTTCGCTTGCTCTCTCGGGTTGGGTTCGGTATTGGAAGGAAGAGACCCTGCGGGTCGCTCAGAAATTATTTTTGCGAGCTGTCCTACCTGATTTTTTAGACTTTTAACGCTTATGGTTAGGGTCCTTATCATAGCGTCATTTGTGGTGATATATTTGGAAAGTAACTCCTCCAAGCTTGGAGGTTTTGGATAATTTTGAAGAGGTGGTGGTGGTGGTGCAGAAAAATCGTTTTGCGGTGGTGGACGCATAGCATTCGATGGATTACTCCATGAAAAATTTGGATGATTTCTTAAGGCAGGATTATAACTCGGAAAATTAGAACCAGGAGGATGAAAATTCGCAGCAGAAAAATTATTAAAAGCATTTCTAGGCATATTGTTAACAAAATCTGATTGTTCTAGGGCAGGAGTTGCAGATTCCCATACCTGAGGGGCGGAGGCAGCAGTCATCTCCGTGTTTTTTTTGCTTAGGATTTCTACTTGCAGAGCGAGCTGGGAGACGTTGTCCACTTCATAGATACTCGCAGGCTTGCTCGGGCGAGACCTAGGCACATTCCACTGATAAGTGTTCATGGCCATGTCCTCAAAAAGCTCAAGAGCATCTTCCGGGGTCTTATGATTTAAAGTACCGCCAGAAGCTGCGTATATCATTTGCTTTGTATTTTGATTTAGCCCGTTAAAAACGTCTGCACTTGTAACCATACAGGCAGCGCATGATGTGGGCATCGTCTTAATAGTTCTTTAAATCTTTCCCAAGTTTCATATAAGGTTTCGGAGTCTATTTATCCGTAAGCAGAAATGTCGTTCCTAAGTTTAGCAGTTTTAGCTGGCGGAAAATAATTCGCATAAAATTTTTCGATTAATTCATTCTAGGTGGTTATGTTATTCTTAGGTAGAGTGTTTAGCCACTGCCTAGCTTAAGTTCTCAAAGAGAAGGGGAAAATTCTTAGCCTGATTGCATCATTTGTGACACCATTTATCTTGAAGGTGTCACAAATTTCAAGAAAGCTTGCTATATGTGCGTTCGGATCTTCATCTTAAAGTTTGTCACATTGTACATATTGCTGCACCATTTGAATTATGCTAGGCTTTAATTCGAAGTTATTATTTGCTATAGCAGGGCGGACAATGCTAGATTATGTTCGCTCGAGATTCGGTCGTGCATAATAAGACATAGGTCTTTGCACGGCTTCCTCCACGTTGAGTTCTTCCATTCTTAGGATAGAAAATGACTCGGAGTCCTCAACCGGTATTTTGGAAGTAGGGCCTTGAAATCGCAATCTTCTCCAAAGAGTACGCTCAATTTCGTGGTCCAAATACAAAATAAACGACGGACTCCCGCGGGTCATGCACTAAGAAGAGAAAAGAAGAAGGAGAAATAAAATAAACTAGAAAGAAAAGCTAGATTTTTTTTGAAATAGATTTTTTTATAATTTGACTCCCGAACTTTCCAAGGGCTACCCGGTGAAGAGTTTGCAAGGTACTAGACAAGATAGTGGCACTTAAAGCCACTTTGCCCTTTTCGAGAGAATTAGGTGGAGTAGAAAAATTGTGAAGTTGGTTACTATTAAGAGCGGTAATAAAAAATTTTATGATTTTTAAAATTTAAAGAAAGAGGATAAGAAAGAGAAGAGATAAAATTAATAGGTTCGTGTTTTCAATATATCAACGAAAGTTGATTCCCCAGCAACGGAGCAAAAAACTTGGTGGTCGCTAAGCTTTGAAGAAAATAAAAGTAACCGAACTAGCAATCCAATGAGGAAAGTATATCTATCGAATTATAGCTAGGGGACACAAGTGTCGTATTGAAATCCAGGAACTGTTGAGTATGCTTACTCACACGAAGACTATTATCTTATCGACGGAAAAACAGGGGTTTAATAAACTAATTGCGATTAAGGAAATAAAGCTAATGCTGGAAAGAGAGATATTGCAGTTAATTAAAAAGCTAATAGAAGCGATAACAACGAAAGGTTGAAACTATGAAATGGAAGAGCACTCGATCAAGAATCACCTCGGCTAGAGACGAGTAAGAAAATGTGATAAAAACCTAAGCATAATAGGATAAAGGTCCTTGACCGTGGAGGTTCCTAAAGCTTGAACACGCTTCTCTCGAAGTCGTGCCCAACTGAGTTTAGGAAGGTCTGACCGACTCTCGTCTAAATCGGGGGCCTAAAACTCGCTTTACGCGGTGAACCCCACTATTTGATTTTAGTGGTGAATATTCCCGCCTGTCATGCGGGTGACCCGGGTTCGATCCCCGGCAACGACACCAAAAACTTGGTGGTCGCTAAGCTTCGAAGAAAATAAAAGCAACCAAACTAGCAATCCAATGAGGCAAGAATACCTATCGAATTGTAGCTAGGGGACACAAGTGTCGTATTGAAATCCGGGAACTGTTGAGTATGCTTACTCACACGAAGACTATTATCTTATCGACGGAAAAACAGGGGTTTGAGAAACTAATTGCGATTAAGGAAATAAAGTTAATGCTGGAAAGAGAGATATTGCAGTTAATTAAAAAGCTAATAGAAGCGATAACAACGAAAGGTTGAAACTATGAAATGGAAGAGCACTCGATCAAGAATCACCTCGGCTAGAGACGAGTAAGAAAATGCGATAAAAACCTAAGCTTAATAGGATAAAGTTCCTTGACCGTGGAGGTGCCTAAAGCTTGAACACGCTTCTCTCGAAGTCGTGCCCAACTGAGTTTTGGAAGGTCCGACTGACTATCGTCTAAATCGGGGGCCTAAAACTTGCTTTACGCGGTGAACCCCACTATTGGATTTTACTCCAATCCGGGAGATTTGGACATCTGCCTCTCTCGAGGGGTGCGTACAACTCCCTTTACTCTTGAATGCTCACTTCATTCTATCGGCCTCTCAGCTAGCCCAGAATGAAAGCAAAGGTGGAGAGTATATATCAATAATATACCTCCAACCCATAAAAAATCAAGAGTAATTTAAGGCCTAACCTAAAAAGAAAAGGTTAATTAAAACATCATAACTCAATCGCTCGAACCTCGGATCATCAAGGAGGATTAGTTAATCATAATGGAATGGAGAGGGGGGATGAGTAGTAGAGCATAAAAACACAAAGTAAACAAAGAGCACTTTTATTAATAAAAAGGAGAGCTACGCTTAGGAAAATGAAATTACAAGTGCATGAAAATAAAATCCTATTCTAGCCATACAATTAGCACTAAGCAAGAGCAAGATTACAATAAAAGCTTAAACAACTAAATACTAAACTAGGGTTAAGAAATTATTACAAAAGGAGAGAGAGAGAGAGAGAGAGAGCTAAAAAACATGAAAAGGGGCCAAGAAATAAAGGGGAAGCACCTCCCCCTCTCAACCAAAACTTTTTGAAATGGATGGGGGGTTGAATTTATAGAAATTTTCCACGGGTTAATCACGCCTTCCGACACGGCCTGGGGGCATGTCAGGGGGCGTGACATGTACGGCATTGACCTCGGGCTCTGGATTCTGGCGGGAAGGATGATTGCTTCTGTACGTCGGTGGCCACGCCCTTGGTCACGCTCCGTGTAGTGGGGGCGTGACACGTACGTCGCGTAAAAATCATTGGTCAGAATTCCGTCAGTCATCGGAATAGGTGGGGTCGCGCCTTATGTCACGCCCGTGACATGGGGTATGACAGTACTTTTTGGCGTGCTGGGATGAATCGGCATTCAATGCGGCGGCAGGCATCGGGAAGAGGGCGACACGCCCGGGGACACGCCTAGGGAGGGTGTGTCATGGGGAGTGACAGCCATTTTTCCTATTTTCCTGTCTCTTTCAGTAGTAATCATCGAGATCAGGCGACACGCCCTAGGTCATGCCCGGGGAGGGCGTGATAGGGGGGCGTGACAGGTCATTTTTGACAAAAAAACTGGAAACCTTCAAAAAGACAAGAAAATAATAGTGGCAATAATATTTACATAAAAAGGATAAAAGATAAACTAAAAAGACATGATTTGTACATTATAAATTAGAAAAATACGATAATAGTTTAGGCTACAAAACGTATTATCACGAATACCGATGCTACGAACCCAACGGCGAAGACAAAACTAAAATCTGAAGAGCCGTTCTCGAGATATAAATTTCCAATGTTTACGGCGAAGAACGCTAAATATACAAAACTTCGGAAATTTGCCGAGGCTCCAATACTGATCGAATCGCGACGAAACTTGACGGGCAAATTCAAAATAAATCAATTTAATTTCGCATCGAGAAATTTTTCAATTTAGACAAAAATTCTAAGATTTGGTTGACTCGACCTCACAGACGCAAAAACGCACTAATGGCGACGCGCCGTCAACTTCACGTTAACGTAATGCCCTACGTCATTATGACGTCGCCAAGAGGATAAAATAATCATCAGAAAAACTGGGGTGTTACAATCACCCCTCTAAAAAGGAATTTTCGTCCCGAAACTTGGAACACAACACAAAACGAGAGAACATGGAAGATATGAGATGAAAATTCACTTGATAGGAATACTAACCGGAGAGGACTTGGAGAACAACTATGTATGAGATTCTCTAATTGCCGATTCCAATTCCCAAGTTGCACTCCTAACGTCCTGAGAACTTTAACCATTGGAATCGTCTTCCTTCTCAGCACACGATCTTGCGTCTCCAGAATACAAACAAAGTCTTCGATATACGAGAGATTAGGTTGAAGCTGGGGTACCGAATCAAGGACGTATCAATCACTACGAGCACACTTTTGCAACTGGCTCACGTGAAACACATCGTGAACACCAGGGAAAGAAGCAGACAATTCTAGCCTACAAGCAGACACATTGATTCACTAACATGTAATGACCTAGTCCAACCCAACCGGGCGCACTCAAGACGTCGCTACAAAAAAACTAATTCCTTTCAAGCCTGAACAACTTTCTCTTTGACCTATCATCAGTCTACAGATAAACGGATAAACACCTAAGGTCAAAACCCCAAACTCCTTGCAAAACTCTGCCAGGAACGCGACATAAACTTGAAGATTCACCTTGACACAAAACTCCAAGGCTTACTATGGAATCTCTTGACCTAATTTCAATACGGTCCTTTTATTTTCTCCATCGAGTAACCAATCAATCAAAATTAAACAATATGGGCACATTTTATCCATCTATTTACGATAGCACACACCGAATTTGTGCTTTCGGGGAAACCTTAACGAACAACTATTCCAACTCATAACATCAAATAATTTATTTCAATTCTCTATACATCCTAGTGGAATCGAAGTGGTAACGAACGTCAATGTCAAAGTTCACAATATACTTTATCCATTCTCTATGGAGTGCAGATTCAATTCCCTTTGAGTGAAGATATACTCCAAGCTCTTATGGTTCGCAAAAATCTTACACAACGCGCCAAACCAAATAGTCTCCAAAACATCGAGGTATAGATCATCATTGTAATTTTTCCAAGTTATACGCATGATAGTTCTCTTCATATATCCTCAATTACCTTAAATCGTATGCGACCACATTTCTCTTTTGTATCATGACATACCTAGGCTCAACGTACAGCTCATCCTCAAATAAATATCAAATTCTTCTACATAAACTGAGTCAGAGACGCCAACAATCACAAGAATCTTTTCACAAGCTTGTATATCGTCATGTCAATCATACTAAAATTCCTTATTTCCTTACACGTAATAATTCTCTTCCAAATCAATCACTTCAGTGATCTTTACTAAGTTCGTTTAAAATTCCTCCTTCTTAATATTATGACCCAAAACAGAAATTACGTCAGCCAATGTTTCAATTGCCTATTCTGGCAAACAGAGTTATGCTTTCTTAACCTAGAGTGCACAAATCTCCAAATATTCAACACGCTCCTTTGCGCTCTTAGAACATATTCAAACATCATCAATATAAAAAAACGGCCACGAGGTGGTCCGAAAATTTTCTTAAGACTTGTAAATCCACCTAGTGTCAACTACTTACACCTATGGGGGGATAGGTGTCTTTGCAGCGTATTTGCGGAATTAAGGTTTTACCTGCACAAGAGAACAAAACAACACAGCACAAAAAGTACACAAGCAATTTATAGTGGTTCCCCGATTTGGGTACGTCCACTTTCCCCCTTCGACTATCTCCCAACCAGGGACAACTCGGTCACTTCACCAACAGGATTGAAATCCAATCCTTACACTACCGGAAGGAACCCTTCCACACATAGGAGTCAACACTCCCACAACACGAGTTGCACCCAACCCTACAACTGAAGACCAATCGGTCCTTTACAATGAATTAAAAATAGCTTGTAAGAAATACAAACAACGTATGGAGACTAAGGTGTCCCTCTTCGTTCGACGACGTGTTCTTGAGGTCAACGAAGAGTCCACAACCCTGGATCTCACTTGGAGAGAATCTCCCCGAGACCGGCGGCGGCGACGAGCGGCGGCGAGGCACTCGGTGTTGGCGGCGGCAACTGAAAACAGCAGCAAAGCACTGGAGATCCAATCTTCTTAGCGAAGTCGGCAAGGTCTACCAACGGTCACACGAGGATCGATCGTCTCGATCGATTCGGACGGGGAAAGATTTCCCTATCTCAAATCAAGAGACAAAAGATCTCTGGATAGACACGTGAGACGCTGTGCAGGACTAGGCTTCTATCACCGAGGATCTGGAGGAGATCGAGATCGGCTTCGGTGATCGGCTGCGGCGACGGAGGCGGAGCAAGTTCGTGAGATTAGGGTTTTGTCGGCCTCTTTGTTTCGTATCTCGTCTGTATGTGTTACTGTACACAAATACCAGAGTATTTATACACTAGGTCAAGAGATGACCGTTGTGGGCCCCACCATCAGTAAGACCGAAGTCCGGTTCAAAATCCCGCAGATGTCGTGGACGGTCCAGGCAGAGTCAGAAAAATACCTAAGTCAAATTCGGCGAGAATCGTGGGTGATTCTCGACGAATCGGCGAGAATCACTTACGATTCTCGCCGAATTCTACTTAGAGAATTCTGGCAGCACAGGTTACAGAGGCCGGGGAGAATCGGTGCGAATCATCTTGGATTCTCGCCGACTCGTCGAGAATGCAAAGTCATTCTCGACGATCGGCGAGAATAACCTGGTGATTCTCGACGATTCTGCCTTAGATGATCTTTCTGACTGCGTCGAGACAGTCGGCCCAACCGGCAAGAATCAACTAATGATTCTCGACGACTCGTCGAGAATCACTGGTGATTCTCGACGAATCGGTGAGAATCACTTAGTGATTCTCGACGATTTACACTTAGACGATTCTCGTCTTTCAACCCGTGAGATGGTCTTTGGCCCATCCTTGCTCCTTGTCTGCTCTTGCTTTATCATAGCCCTGTACTTGAAATTAAGTACACCCCAATAGAGAGAGTACACGTAGGCCAACACACTGATCTGCTCAACGAGGGATTACGTTGCATAGACCCGTGTATATTGACCCACTGCACGCTGACATTGGTGTGTACTTAGCATGGAATAACTGCAAGCACAACTAGAAGAAATTCATCAAATACATAGTCTATTTACCTTAGCTTGTACAGGGGCTTCTTCAAATCAGGTACATTGTGGATACAATACCCAACAATCTCCCCCCTATTTGAAGAAGCCTAAACCCTACAAGCTAAGGTGAATAGAGCATATAGAAATGAAAATCATAAACTTAAAATTGAGTTGAGAGAGATATTCATTACCAATTAGATATTCATTACCAATTTCTTGAGAGCAAACTTGGAGCCACCTTAGCCTTAGCCGAGAGGGTAATCTCCCCTTTTTCGGCTTCTGCAAATCGGGAACTGAAGCATGTGACACCATGCTCCCCCTCAGTTCTTGTACCTTTGCTTTCACCAAATACCTAGTAGAGGCTCCCCCTAGACGCATGAGTCTTGAGCTCCTGTAGTCTTCATTCTTCGTAGTTTAGCATCCCCAATTCAGTTTTGAACATACTGAACTTGGCCTCGTCAAGGGGCTTTGTGAAAATTTCTGCAATCTGCTTGTCAGTGGGAACATAGCAGAGAGAGATGTCCTTGTTCTCCACGTGCTCCCGAATGAAATGGTAACGCACTTCAATATGCTTTGTTCTGCTGTGCGATACCGGATTGTTGGCAATAGCAATTGCACTGGAGGAGTCGCAGTACATCGGTACTTCCTTGAACTGGAGGTCATAGTCGGCTAACTGGTTTCTTATCCATAGGAGTTGTGCGCAACAGCTCCCAGCCGAGATGTACTCAGACTCTGCAGTGGAGGTTGCGACACAATTCTGCTTCTTGCTGTTCCATGAAATAAGCCTTCTTCCGAGGAATTGACACGTCCCGGAGATGCTTTTCCTGTCATCCCTACTTCCTGCAAAATCAGCATCTGAAAACCCTATTAGCTCGAAATCATTGCTTCTCGGGTACCATAAGCCAAGATTAGGGGTACCTTTAAGGTATCTGAGAATTCGCTTTGCAGCGACATAATGAGATTCCTTAGTGTTCACCTGATATCTGGCACAAACATATGTGGAGAACATGATATCCGGTCTACTTGCAGTAAAATAGAGCAGAGATCCAATGATGCTTCTATATTTGGTTTCATCAAAAGGTTTCCCTTTCTCGTCCTTATCTAGAGACATGGTGGATCCCATTGGAGTCCTCATAGAGGTTGCATTCTCCATTCCGAATTTCTTGAGGAGTTCATTTGTGAACTTCGTCTGAGAAATGAAGATTCCTTCCTCAGACTGTTTCACTTGAAGTCCCAAGAAATACTTCAGCTCTCCCATACTGCTCATTTCAAACTTTCCTTGCATAAGTTTGGAAAACTTTTTGCAAAGATTGTTGTCCGTTGAGCCGAATATAATGTCATCAACATAGATTTGCACCAGCAAAATCTTGCCTTTGACTTCCCTGAGAAACAATGTCTTATCTATTTTTCCTCTAGAGAACTTGTTCTCAAGAAGAAAACTAAACAATGTCTCATACCAAGCTCGAGGAGCTTGTTTTAGGCCATATAGCGCTTTATTAAGAAAATATACATGATTAGGATAAGTTTGATTGACAAAACCTGGAGGTTGAGCAACGTATACTTCCTCTTTCAAATCTCCATTCAAGAAAGCCGATTTCACGTCCATCTGATAGACTGTGAATCCTTTGTGAGAGGCATAGGCTAGGAATAGCCGGATTGCCTCGAGCCGTGCAACTGGTGCAAACGTCTGGTCAAATTCAATCCCCTCCTCCTGTCTGTATCCTTGAGCCACCAGTCTGGCTTTGTTCTTGATGATGACTCCATGTTCATCCAACTTGTTTCTAAAGATCCACTTGGTGCCAATCACATTTTGCGTCTTCGGTTTGGGAACCAGCGTCCAGACTTCGCATCTTTCGAATTGATGCAGCTCCTCTTGCATGGACAAAATCCACGACGCGTCTTTGTTCGCTTCGTCTAACTTCTTTGGCTCCACCTGCGACAGAAAACTAAGATGCAAGATCTCGTTAAGAGTACCTCGGCGAGTTCTGACACCGTCTCAGGGATCCCCAATAATTTGATGTCTGGGATGATCCCTCACGTGTCTGAGCTCTAGAAGTCTTGCATCAGGAGCTTCGACTATTTCTTGGGCATCTCCTTCTTCTAAAGGATTTGCCTCATTTTGATCTTCAACTTCTCCGATCGGCATTGATGTGGAGACCTTGACATACTTTGGAGTTGCATCTTTCTCGGGATCATGCAGTTGTAGCTTTTCGAGTCTGGCACCTGCAGCTTCAGGAAGGCAACTAGAAGTCTTGCAATTAAGCAAGCTTCCTTCATCAAATACAACATTTATTGATTCCTCTACCACTAGGGTTTTCTTATTGAAAACTCTATAAGCCCGGCTGTGGCTACTATAGCCCATGAATATGCCTTCGAAGCATTTTTCACCAAACTTAGTACGCGGGTACTTCCCATTATTCAGTACATAACACTTGCAGCCAAAAATCCTCAGATAGGACATGGTTGGTTTCTTGCCTTTCAGTAGCTCATAAGGAGTCTTACGATGGCTCTTGTTAATTAACGCCCGGTTTTGTACATGACAGGCCGTATTGACAGCCTCGGCCCAGAAGTATTCTGGGAGAGAAGCGTCATTCAACATTGTCGTGCACGCTTCAATGAGTGTTCTATTCCTCCTCTCCGCCACTCCATTCTGTTGAGGAGTGTGAGGGGAGGAGAACTCATGAAAGATACCAAGCTCTTCACAGAACTCTGTCATAGCCCCAGACTCAAACTCTGTTCCGTGGTCACTTCTGATTTTGACCACTGAGCAGTTAAGTTCGTTCTGTATCTGCTTGACAAAACTGGTGAAGATGTC
Organism: Platanthera zijinensis; assembly: GCA_039513925.1. Taxonomy (NCBI): domain Eukaryota; kingdom Viridiplantae; phylum Streptophyta; class Magnoliopsida; order Asparagales; family Orchidaceae; genus Platanthera; species Platanthera zijinensis. Next base: position 131,314,355 of record CM077079.1, on the reverse strand, counting down.
AAACGTATCAGACTTGCGTTTTAAAAAGAACACCCACGTAAACCGAGAGTGATCATCTACAATCACTAGCGTATACGACTTCCCTCCTAAGCTATGAACTTGCATTGGACCAAACAGGTCCATGTGTAGAAGATATAGACATCTGGAGGAATCTTTGTCTGGGATGCCCTTAAAGGTAGCCCGAGTCTGCTTGCCCATCTGACATGCAGGACATGGACTATCTTTGATGCACTTAATAATGGGAGCATCCCTTACTAAGTCTTTGGAAAACAGCATATTAATTGTTTTGTAATTAATGTGTGCCAATCTCTTGTGCCATTGTTCACAAAGAGATGCACTGCCTTTAGCAACGAGGCATACTGGGGTAGAAGAATCTAAACTAAGAAAATCTAAACAGAAAATATTTCTGCTCCTAATGCCTGTTAATACGGTCTCCGAAGAGTCACATGATATTATCAGGTATTTATCCATGCAGAACTTAACGTCATACCCTTTATCACATAACTGGCTTACGCTGATCAGGTTATGATTTAACCCTTCAACATAAGCTACGTTAGTGATAGAGAGTATGTCGTTGGAAATCGTACCGTAACCTCTGGTGACTCCCCGATCAGATCCCCCAAATATGACTTTGGGTCCATCCTCGACTGGAGAGTACTCCCTCAGCAGGCTTCTTGTCCCGGTCATGTGACGGGAGCATCCACTGTCCAAAATACCAAATAGGAGTTTTGTTGGCCTTTGGACATCCCTGCAAAACAGAATTAATTTGCCTTAGGAACCCAATCGAACTTGGGTCCTAGATTCCTTGTTAGCATACTCCCCCTCGATTGGTTAACTCTACGAGTGGTCGGCCTCGCATTGCTAACATAAGGAGTCTCGTTATACCTTGGATTAAACCAACAATCCACGGTAAAGTGACCAATTTTGCCACAGCACCAGCAGTCAAACCTGTTATACTTCCCTTGGGCGCCTGCTTTACCCTTGAAACGTGGGGTTCAGCTGGGGCCGAAGACCTGGAGGTGGAGGCAACATGATGACCACAGTCACATGACTTCCTCACCTCTTGGCTTTTCAGTGTAACAGGCTTGTCCTTAGGTGCCTGTTTTCTATTATGGCCGCTAGAGAATTGACCATAATTTCCCAAGTGGATTTCCTCATAAGGTGCCATGAAGACACTCTCACTGAAGTTACAGGGAAAGGTCCACCCATCATATCGGCTCTTCGGCTTTGCAACCGAGGGCCTGAAGTGATGCCCATATGTTGACTCAAAGTCATGTTGGTTATAGGGAAAGCTAGGCTTTCTGAACTCAACAGGGCTGAGTGGGGCCTTTCCTTTCTCATCAGCAGAGGCTTTCTTGGCAGCCTTATTCTTCCTCCTGTTCCTGTTTCTCCTGGATGAGGAGCTAGATACCCCTACATGCCCCAAGCCAGCTCCTTTGGCTTGAGCAGAGAAGGTATCAACTAATGGAAGAACAATTTTTGGCATAGAGAAGCTCTTGACGATCTTCCTTTCTGCCGCAAGTAGTTCTTCCAACTTGTCTACTTCCTCCTGCTTAAGATCAAGGAGCTTAAGAGATTCTGAATGCTTTGAGGTCAGGTCCAAGTGCTCCTGTCGGAGGGAGATCAAACTGGTGATCTCTTCCCTCAGGGATACACTCTCACCTTTAAGGATTTTAACTTCCTTTTTCTCAGCCTTCAGTTTCTTTCGACATTTCAGGAATGTATTGAGCAGAAGCTCATACTTCTCGAGGAGCTCAGCTTCCAGGGCAGAAGGGCTATCCTCAGGGTCATCATCCTGAGACTCAGGATCAGAGTCAGAGTCGGAGAGAGGGGTGTGAGCTTTTACCTTCCCAGTAAATGGGGGGCATTCTCCTTCTGAGTCAGAGCGACCCATTAGCCCAAAGTAGGCTTCCTCATCATCGCTGGTGTCTGACGTGTCAGATTCACTCAGCGTCTTTGGCTTCTTTGCGATGTAACTCCTCTCCTTCTTCTTGTCTTTTGAGGACCTGTGCTCCTCTCCCTTTCCCTTTTCCCTCTTGCCTTGATGGCAGTCGGCCACGACGTGTCCTGGCTTGTTGCAACCAAAGCATATAATGTCAGAAGAGCGGTGTTTGTTCGGTTTGGAAACATACCTGTCAGAGGAATAGTTCTTCTTCTGATCCCTTGAGGAGGAGCCGTTTCTCTTTCTCTGATTCCTCAGCTTGAGGAACTTCTTGAATTCCCATGTGATAAGGGATAAATCTTCCTCTGATAACTCTGAGCGGAGGAGCTTGGCTCAGAGTCTTCCTCTTCATCCCTCTTCCACGCACGGGAAGAGGCGGCACCCTTGCCCTTTCTGGATTGGATGGCTTTCAGGGCCACCGTCTTTTCCTTGTCCGCGGCTTTCTCTGCTTCCTCTTCAGCCTTCCTTGTGTTCAACTGAAGATCATAGGACATGAGCTTCCCGAACAGAATCTGTGGATCAGTTTCCGCAAGTCTGCCAAACTCGCGGATGGCGCAGATCTTTGTGTCCCATTCCTTAGTGAGGGACCTAAGGAACTTATCATTGAGTTCACCGTCAGTGAACACCCTTCCATATCCTTTGAGTGCATTGACGATCTTGAGGAAGTTTTCAAAGGTGACTCTGATCTCCTCCTTTGGCCCTTGCCGGAAGGCCTCATATTTCTGATTGAGGAGGGATCTCCGATCGTCCCTCACTTCATCTGTGCCCTCCATTAGGACAATCAGATAGCTCCAGAGATCCCTGGCTGTCCTGCAGTTGCTGAAGTTCTGCATCATAGAGTCGTCAACTGCGCTTACCAGGATGTTCTGAGCTTTCTTGTCGAGTCCGAACAGCACCATTTCGTCCTTGTCCATTTCCGAAAGTTTCTTGGGCACTTTCCTGGTTGGATCAATGGTGGAGGCCTTGGTGGGAATGTAAGGTCCCTCGTCCACTATCATGAAGAGCCGGGGGTCGACTGCTTCCATGTAGAATCTGATTCTTTCCTTCCAGATAGGAAAGTTCAGTCTTGTGCATACTGGGATTTTGCCGGAATGCTTGAGTCCGTCCATAGAAGATATCGGTCTTCTTCTTGACACTGGTGGTAGGATTTTACTCAAGGTGTGAACCTTTTTGATGAGCAACCTCGCTCTGATACCACTTGTAAATCCACCTAGTGTCAACTACTTACACCTATGGGGGGATAGGTGTCTTTGCAGCGTATTTGCGGAATTAAGGTTTTACCTGCACAAGAGAACAAAACAACACAGCACAAAAAGTACACAAGCAATTTATAGTGGTTCCCCGATTTGGGTACGTCCACTTTCCCCTTCGACCTATCTCCCAACCAGGGACGACTCGGTCACTTCACCAACAAGATTGAAATCCAATCCTTGCACTACCGGAAGGAACCCTTCCACACGTAGGAGTCAACACTCCCACAACACGGGTTGCACCCAACCCTACAACTGAAGACCAATTGGTCCTTTACAATGAATTAAAAATAGCTTGTAAGAAATACAAACAACGTATGGAGACTAAGGTGTCCCTCTTCGTTCGATGACGTGTTCTTGAGGTCAACGAAGAGTCCACAACCCTAGATCTCACTTGGAGAGAATCTCCCCGAGACCGGCGGCGGCGACGAGCGGCGGCGGTGGCGACGAGCGGCGGCGGCGCGACGAGCGGCGGCAAGGCACTCGGTGTTGGCGGAGGCAACTGAAAACAGCAGCAAAGTACTGGAGATCCAATCTTCTTAGCGAAGTCGGCAAGGTCTACCAACGGTCACACGAGGATCGATCGTCTCGATCGAATTCGGACGGGGAAAGATTTCCCTATCTCAAATCAAGAGACAAAAGATCTCTGGATAGACACGTGAGACGCTGTGCAGGACTAGGCTTCTATCACCGAGGATCTGGAAGAGATCGAGATCGGCTTCGGTGATCGGCTGCGCCGACGGAGGTGGAGCAAGTTCGCGAGATTAGGGTTTTGTCGGCCGCTTTGTTTCGTATCTCGTCTGTATGTGTTACTGTACACAAATACCAGAGTATTTATACACTAGGTCAAGAGATGACCGTTGTGGGCCCCACCATCAGTAAGACCGAAGTCCGGTTCAAAATCCCGCAGATGTCGTGGACCGGTCCAGGTAGAGTCGGAAAAATACCTAAGTCAAATTCGGCGAGAATCGTGGGTGATTCTCGACGAATCGGCGAGAATCGTGGGTGATTCTCGACGAATCGGCGAGAATCACTTACGATTCTCGCCGAATTCTACATAGAGAATTCTGGCAGCACAGGTTACAGAGGCCGGGGAGAATCGGTGGGAATCACCTTGGATTCTCGACGATTCTGCCTTAGATGATTTTTCTGACTGCGTCAGACAGCCGGCCCAACCCGGCATGAATCAACTAATGATTCTCGACGACTCGTCGAGAATCACTGGTGATTCTCGACGAATCGGTGAGAATCACTTAGTGATTCTCGACAATTTACACTTACACGATTCTCGTCTTTCAACCCGTGAGATGGTCTTTGGCCCATCCTTGCTCCTTGTCTGCTCTTGCTTTATCATAGCCCTGTACTTGAAATTAAGTACACCCCAATAGAGAGATTACACGTAGGCCAACACACTGATCTGCTCAACGAGGGATTATGTTGCACAGACCCGTGTATATTGACCCACTGCACCCTGACATTGGTGTGTACTTAGCATGGAATAACTGCAAGCACAACTAGAAGAAATTCATCAAATACATAGTCTATTTACCTTAGCTTGTACAGGGGCTTCTTCAAATCAGGTACATTGTGGATACAATACCCAACAAGACTATATTCATCAAATCCATGATTGGCAGAGGAGGCAGTCACTAAAATCAAAGGTCGTCATTAAGGTTTCAAAATAACGCCCATAACGGGAACAAAAAGGCAGTCTGTGGAACATCCGACTCACGGATCCTTCACACATAAAAGTATAAACGGTGACCAAACCTCAAGAATACGAAACTATCTTGAAACTGATTTAACAAATCATCTATCTGCAATGGTGAACATTTATCTTGATAGTCACCTCATTCAACTCTTTAGAATTCACTCCTAATCTTCTAAAGACATCCCTCATTTGTTCGCGAACAGAACTGGGGAATTCTAGGGAAAGGAACTTAGCCTATTGAAGCCACAAAATGATAACTCATTTAGCTAGGTACGAAATCATTCTAGATCACGCGTGTTGGGTATTGTATCCACAATGTACCTGATTTGAAGAAGCCCCTGGACCAGCTAAGGTGAATTGACATTGTATTTGATCATTTGTTTTCAAGTTGTGCTTGCAGTTATTCCACGCTAAGTACACACCAATGTCAGGGTGCAGTGGGTCAATATACACGGGTCTGCGCAATGTAATCCCTCGTTGAGCAGATTAGTGTGTTGGCCTACGTGTACTCTCCCTATTGGAGTGTACTTACTTTCAAGTACAGGGCTAAGAAAGATCAAGAGCAGACAAGGAGCAAGGATAAGCCAAAGAGCAGCTCACGGGTGGAAAGACGAAAATTCGTCTAAGTAGAAATCGTCGAGAATCACGAAGTGATTCTCGCCGATTCGACGAGTGATTCTCTCCGAATCGTCGAGAATCACTCGCTGATTCTTGCCGATTCCGGCCGGCTGTCACAACGCCATCTTGATTTCTGCTCAAGGCAGAATCGTCGAGAATCACTAGTTGATTCTCGCCGAATCGACGAGAATGACTTTGCATTCTCGCCGATCCGTAGAGAATGAATATTGATTCTTGCCGATTCTCTCCGGATGGAAAGATCTTCAGCAAGAATTCTGCCAAGTAGAATTCGGTGAGAATCATAAGTGATTCTCGCCGATTCGTCGAGAATCACCTATGATTCTCGCCGAATTTGCCTTAGGCGAAATTCTGGTACTCGCTGGACCGGACCAAGTTTCAGGCGTTGTTTTGAACCGGAGCTATGGTTTCTTTTGGGGGGCCCACAACGGTCATATTGTATGACCTACTGTATAAATACATCGGTATTTTGAACAGTAATAGCACTAACATAGAAGAAAGAATATCGAGCCGCCGACGTAACCTAGATCGCAGATTTATCTTCCGCCACCGCCGTCATCACTCGGGAAGATAGTCGCCGCCTGTGATCGTGGATACCTCCTGATCTCCCGATGATAGAAGCTCAGCCAAGCTACGCGTCTCACATGTCTATCCAGAGATCCTTTGTCTCTTGGTTCATTGATCAGGAATACCTTCCCTTTCTGAATCGATCGAGACGATCGATCCTAGTGTGACCGTTGGTAGACCTTGCTAGCTTTGCTACGAAGGTTGGATCTCTAAAGCTCAGCCGTCGCACTTCTTGCCGCCGCCGATCCCGAACGCAAGCCGCCACTCTTCTTGCCGCCGCGGTTTCGTGGAGATTCATTCTAAGTGAGAGCTAAGGTCGTGGACTCTTCATCTTCATCAAGAACGCGTCATCGAACGAAGAGGGGACCTAGCCTCCATAGAAGTTTGTATATTTTGTACATTCCATTTTAATTTTGTTGTAAAGGAATGTAGGTTCCTCGTTGTAAGGGTGGTGCAACCGTGGTGGAGGAGTGATGACTCCTTCGCTTGGAAGGGTTCCTTCCGTTAGTGTGTGGATTGGATTTCAATCCGGTTGTGAAGTGACCGAGTCATCCCTTGTTGGGAGATAGGTCGAAGGGGGAAGTGGACGTACCCAAATCGGGACCACTATAAATTGCCTTTGTCTTTCTGTGCTGTGTTGTTTTGTTTATTTGTGCAGGTATAGTTTTTATTCTGTAAAAACGCTGCAAGACACCTATCCCCCCCCCATAGGTGAAGGTAGTGGCACTAGGTGGACTTTCAAGTGGTATCAGGACAGGTTGCTCATCAAAGGGGTTAACACCTCGAGTAAGAAGTTCCTGCCACTAGTGTCAAGAAGAAGGCAGATATCTACTATGGACAGACTCAAGTACTCAGGCAAGATCCCAGTGTGCACCAGGCTAAACTTTCTTATCTAGAAGGAAAGGATTAGATTTTACATGGAAGCAGTCGACCCTCGACTCTTCATGGTCGTGGAGGAGGTACCTTATATTACCAATAAGGCCTCCACCATTGATCCTACTACAAAAAGGTGCCAAAGAAGCTTTCTGAAATGGACAAGGACGAGATGGTGCTGGTCGGACTTGACAAGAGAACCAGAACATACTAATCAGCGCAGTTGATGACTCCATGATGCAGAACTTCTGCAACTACAGGACAGCCAAGGATATCTGGCACAGCTTGATTATCCTGATGGAGGGCACAGACGAAGTTAGGGATGATCGGAGATCCCTCCTGAACAGAAATATGAGGCCTTCAGGCAGGGGCCCAAGGAAGAGATCGGAGTTACCTTCGAGAACTTCCTCAAGATGTCAATGCTCTCAAGGGATATGGAAGAGTGTTCACTGATGGTGAACTTAATGATAAATTCCTTAGGTCCCTTACTAAGGAATGGGACACGAAGATCTGTGCATCCGAGAGTTTGGCAGATTAGCTGAACTGATCCTCAGATACTCTTTGGGATGCTCATGTCCTATGAGCTCCAGTTGAACATGAGGAAAGCTGAAGAAAAGCAGAGAAGGCCGCAGCAAGGAAGACTGTGGCCCTAAAATCCATTCACTCCAGGAAGGTAAAGGGTGCGGCTTCATCCCGTGCGGGGAAAAAGGTGAGGAGGAAGACTCCGAGCCATGCTCCTCCGGCTCAGAGTTGTCTGAAGAAGACTTCTCCCTCATCACCCGAGAATTAAAGAAGTTCCTCAAGATGAGAAATCAAAGAAAAGAGAGACGGCTCTCCTCAGAAATCAGAAGAAAAATTATTCTTCTGACAGGTATGATCAAAACCGAACAAAATGTAATACTGACATCATTTGTTTTGGATGCAAAAAGCCGGGACATGTCGTGGCCGACTGCATCAAGGCAAGAGAGAGAGGGGAAGGAAGAGAGCTCAGGACCTCTAGAGATAAAAGAAGGAGAGGAGCTACATCGCCAAAAAGTCAAAGAAACTGAGTGAGTCTGATTCCTCAGACTCCAGTGATGATGAGGGAAGCCTACTTCAGGCTGGTTGGGTCGCTCTGACTCAGAAGGAGAATGCCCCCATTCATTGGGAAGGTAAAAGCTCGTACCCCCTCTCTGACTCTAACTATGAGTCTCCTGGATGATGATATCGAGGACAGCCCATCTGCCGAGGAGAGCTGAGCTCCTCGAAAAGTATGAGCTTTTGCTCAACACCTTCGAGGAATGCACACAAGAGATTGAGGGCTCAGAAAAAGGAAGTCAAATTCCTTAAGGTCGAGGGTGTCTCCCTAAGGGAAGAGATCACTAGCTTGATTTCTCTCGACAGGAGCACCTGGACCTGATCTCTAAGCACTCAGAGTCTCTAAGTCTCCTTGACCTTAAATAGGAAGAAATCAATAAGTTGGAAGAACAACTTACGGCAGAAAAGAAGATTGTCCAAAGCTTCTCTATTCCAAAGACTGTTCTTCCACTAGTTGATACCTTCTCTGCTCAGGCTAAGGGGGCTGACTTCAGGCATGTGGGTGTGCCTGGTAAATCATCCAGGAGAAACAAAAAGCAGAGAAGAAATAAGGCTGCTAAGAAGGCCTCTACTGCAGAAAAGGGAAAGGCCCCACTCAACCCTGTTGTATTCAGGAAGCCTGGCTATCCCTACAATGAACAGGACTTTGAGTCAACTTATGGCCACTTCTTA